>JAVQMG010000122.1:31882500-34477969 GCA_032878915.1 Castanopsis chinensis | reverse complement strand
ACTTAATTAAAAGTAATTGAAACGTGTTAAATTTTTCCCAAGGCAGAAGCACGAAGAGCCTGGCATAAACCAAGGTTGACATTAACACTTAATTAAAAGTAATTGGAACGTGTTAAATTTTCCAAGGCAGAAGGTCGGATGACCTGGCATAACCAAGGTTGACATTAACACTTAATAAAAGTAATTGAAATGTGTTAAATTTTCCCAAGGCCGAAGGTTCGAGGAGCCTGGCTTAGCCGAGGTTGACATTTACATGTAATTAAAAGTAATTGAAACGTGTTAAATTTTTCCAAAGGCAGAAGGTCGGATAACATGGCATAACCAAGGTTGACATTAACACTTAATTAAAAGTTTTTTAAACGTGTCAGATTTTCCCAAGGCAGAAGGTCCGAGACCTGGCATAACACAGGTTGGCGTTGACATTTACATGTAATTAAAAGTAATTGAAACGTGTTAAATTTTCCCAAGGCAGAAGGTCCGAGGGCCTGGCATATCCAAGGTTGACATTAACACTTAATTAAAAGTAATTGAAACGTGTTAAATTTTCCCAAGGCAGAAGCTCCGAGGACCTGGCTTGGCCGAGGTTGACATTTACATGTAATTAAAAGTAATTGAAACGTGTTAAATTTTCCCAAGGCAGAAGGTCCGAGGGCCTGGCATAACCATGGTTGACATTAACACTTAATTAAAAGTAATTGAAACGTGTTAAATTTTCCCAAGGCAGAAGGTCCGAGGACTTGGCATAACCAAGGTTGACATTAACACTTAATTAGAAGTAATTGGAACGTGTTAAATTTTCCCAAGGCAGAAGGTCGGATGACCTGGCATAACCAAGGTTGACATTAACACTTAATAAAATTAATTGAAACGTGTTAAATTTTTCCAAGGCAGAAGGTCCGAGGACCTGGCATAACCAAGGTTGACATTAACACTTAATAAAAGTAATTGAAACGTTTTAAATTTTCCCAAGGCCGAAGGTTCGAGGACCTAGCTTGGCCGAGGTTGACATTTACATGTAATTAAAAGTAATTGAAACGTGTTAAATTTTCCCAAGGCAGAAGGTCCGAGGGCCTGGCATAACCAAGGTTGACATTAACACTTAATTAAAAGTAATTGAAACGTGTTAAATTTTCCCAAGGCAGAGGTCCGAGGTCCTGGCATAGGTTGACTTTAACACTTAATTAAAAGTAATTGAAACGTGTTAAATTTTCCCAAGGCAGAAGGTCCGAGGGTTGACATTAACACTTAATTAAAAGTAATTGCGTGTTAAATTTTCCCAAGGCAGAAGGTTCGAGGACCTGGCTTAGGTTGACATTTACATGTAATTAAAAGTAATTGAAACGTGTTAAATTTTCCCAAGGCAGAAGGTCCGAGGGCCTGGCATAACCAAGGTTGACATTAACACTTAATTAAAAGTAATTGAAACGTGTTAAATTTTCCCAAGGCAGAAGGTCCGAGGACCTGGCATAACCAACTTAATTAATTAAAAGGCTTGGCCGAGGTTGACATTTACATGTAATTAAAAGTAATTGAAACGTGTTAAATTTTCCCAAGGCAGAGGTCCGAGGGCCTGGCATAACCAAGGTTGACATTAACACTTAATTAAAAGTAATTGAAACGTGTTAAATTTTCCCAAGGCAGAAGGTCCGAGGACCTGGCATAACCAAGGTTGACATTAACACTTAATTAAAAGTAATTGAAACGTGTTAAATTTTCCCAAGGCAGAGGTCCGAGGGCCTGCATAACCAAGGTTGACATTAACACTTAATTAAAAGTAATTGAAACGTGTTAAATTTTCCCAAGGCAGAAGGTCCGAGGACCTGGCATAACCAAGGTTGACATTAACACTTAATTAAAAGTAATTGAACCGTGTTAAATTTTCCCAAGGCAGAAGATCCGAGGACCTGGCATAACCAAGGTTGACATTAACACTTAATTAAAAGTAATTGAAACGTGTTAAATTTTCCCAAGGCAGAGGTCCGAGGGCCTGGCATAACCAAGGTTGACATTAACACTTAATTAAAAGTAATTGAAACGTGTTAAATTTTTCCAAGGCAGAAGGTCCGAGGACCTGGCATAACCAAGGTTGACATTAACACTTAATAAGAGTAATTGAAACGTGTTAAATTTCCCAAGGCAGAAGGTTCGAGAACCTGGCTTAGCCGAGGTTGACATTTACATGTAATTAAAAGTAATTGAAACGTGTTAAATTTTCCCAAGGCAGAAGGTCCGAGGGCCTGGCATAACCAAGGTTGACATTAACACTTAATTAAAAGTAATTGAAACGTGTTAAATTTTCCCAAGGCAAAAGGTCCGAGGACCTGGCATAACCATGGTTGACATTAACACTTAATAAAAGTAATTGAAACGTGTTAAATTTTCCCAAGGCAGAAGGTCCGAGGACCTGGCATAACCAAGGTTGACTTTAACACTTAATTAAAAGTAATTGAAACGTGTTAAATTTTCCCAAGGCAGAAGGTCCGAGGGACTGGCATAACCAAGGTTGACATTAACACTTAATTAAAAGTAATTGAAACGTGTTAAATTTTCCCAAGGCAGAAGGTTCGAGGACCTGGCTTACCGAGGTTGACATTTACATGTAATTAAAAGTAATTGAAACGTGGTAAATTTTCCCAAGGCAGAAGGTCCGAGGACCTGGCATAACCAAGGTTGACATTAACACTTAATAAAAGTAATTGAAACGTGTTAAATTTTCCCAAGGCAGAAGGTCCGAGGTCCTGGCCTAGCCGAGGTTGACATTTACATGTAATAAAAAGTAATTGAAACGTGTTAAATTTTCCCAAGGCAGAAGGTCCGAGGGCCTGGCATAACCAAGGTTGAGATTAACACTTAATTAAAAGTAATTGAAACGTGTTAAATTTTCCCAATGCAGAAGGTCCGAGGGCCTGGCATAACCAAGGTTGACATTACCAGTTAATTAAAAGTAACTGAAACGTGTTAAATTTTTCCAAGGCAGAAGGTCCGAGGACCTGGCATAACCAAGGTTGAGATTAACACTTAATTAAAAGTAATTGAAACGTGTTAAATTTTCCCAATGCAGAAGGTCCGAGGGCCTGGCATAACCAAGGTTGACATTAACACTTAATTAAAAGTAATTGAAACGTGTTAAATTTTCCCAAGGCCGAAGGTTCGAGGACCTGGCTTAGCCGAGGTTGACATTTACATGTAATTAAAAGTAATTGAAACGTGGTAAATTTTCCCAAGGCAGAAGGTCCGAGGACATGGCATAACCAAGGTTGACATTAACACTTAATAAAAGTAATTGAAACGTGTTAAATTTTCCCAAGGCAGAAGGTTCGAGGACCTGGCATAACCAAGGTTGACATTTACATGTAATTAAAAGTAATTGAAACGTGGTAAATTTTCCCAAGGCAGAAGGTCCGAGGACCTGGCATAACCAAGGTTGACATTAACACTTAATAAAAGTAATTGAAACGTGTTAAATTTTCCCAAGGCCGAAGGTTCGAGGACCTAGCTTGGCCGAGGTTGACATTTACATGTAATTAAAAGTAATTGAAACGTGTTAAATTTTCCCAAGGCAGAAGGTCCGAGGGCCTGGCATAACCAAGGTTGACATTAACACTTAATTAAAAGTAATTGAAACGTGTTAAATTTTCCCAAGGCAGAAGGTCCGAGGTCCTGGCATAACCAAGGTTGACTTTAACACTTAATTAAAAGTAATTGAAACGTGTTAAATTTTCCCAAGGCAGAAGGTCCGAGGGACTGGCATAACCAAGGTTGACATTAACACTTAATTAAAAGTAATTGAAACGTGTTAAATTTTCCCAAGGCAGAAGGTTCGAGGACCTGGCTTAGCCGAGGTTGACATTTACATGTAATTAAAAGTAATTGAAACGTGTTAAATTTTCCCAAGGCAGAAGGTCCGAGGGCCTGGCATAACCAAGGTTGACATTAACACTTAATTAAAAGTAATTGAAACGTGTTAAATTTTCCCAAGGCAGAAGGTCCGAGGACCTGGCATTGGCCGAGGTTGACATTTACATGTAATTAAAAGTAATTGAAACGTGTTAAATTTTCCCAAGGCAGAAGGTCCGAGGGCCTGGCATAACCAAGGTTGACATTAACACTTAATTAAAAGTAATTGAAACGTGTTAAATTTTCCCAAGGCAGAAGGTCCGAGGGCCTGGCATAACCAAGGTTGACATTAACACTTAATTAAAAGTAATTGAAACGTGTTAAATTTTTCCAAGGCAGAAGGTCCGAGGACCTGGCATAACCAAGGTCGACATTAACACTTAATTAAAAGTAATTGAAACGTGTTAAATTTTCCCAAGGCAGAAGGTCCGAGGACCTGGCATAACCAAGGTTGAAATTAACACTTAATAAAAGTAATTGAAACGTGTTAAATTTTCCCAAGGCAAAAGGTCCGAGGACCTGGCATAACCAAGGTTGACGTTAACACTTAATTAAAAGTAATAGAAACGTGTTAAATTTTCCCAAGGCAGAAGGTCCGAGGGCCTGGCATAACCAAGGTTGACATTAACACTTAATTAAAAGTAATTGAAACGTGTTAAATTTTTCCAAGGCAGAAGGTCCGAGGACCTGGCATAACCAAGGTTGACATTAACACTTAATAAAAGTAATTGAAACGTTTTAAATTTTCCCAAGGCCGAAGGTTCGAGGACCTAGCTTGGCCGAGGTTGACATTTACATGTAATTAAAAGTAATTGAAACGTGTTAAATTTTCCCAAGGCAGAAGGTCCGAGGGCCTGGCATAACCAAGGTTGACATTAACACTTAATTAAAAGTAATTGAAACGTGTTAAATTTTCCCAAGGCAGAAGGTCCGAGGTCCTGGCATAACCAAGGTTGACTTTAACACTTAATTAAAAGTAATTGAAACGTGTTAAATTTTCCCAAGGCAGAAGGTCCGAGGGACTGGCATAACCAAGGTTGACATTAACACTTAATTAAAAGTAATTGAAACGTGTTAAATTTTCCCAAGGCAGAAGGTTCGAGGACCTGGCTTAGCCGAGGTTGACATTTACATGTAATTAAAAGTAATTGAAACGTGTTAAATTTTCCCAAGGCAGAAGGTCCGAGGGCCTGGCATATCCAAGGTTGACATTAACACTTAATTAAAAGTAATTGAAACGTGTTAAATTTTCCCAAGGCAGAAGCTCCGAGGACCTGGCTTGGCCGAGGTTGACATTTACATGTAATTAAAAGTAATTGAAACGTGTTAAATTTTCCCAAGGCAGAAGGTCCGAGGGCCTGGCATAACCAAGGTTGACATTAACACTTAATTAAAAGTAATTGAAACGTGTTAAATTTTCCCAAGGCAGAAGGTCCGAGGGCCTGGCATAACCAAGGTTGACATTAACACTTAATTAAAAGTAATTGAAACGTGTTAAATTTTTCCAAGGCAGAAGGTCCGAGGACCTGGCATAACCAAGGTCGACATTAACACTTAATTAAAAGTAATTGAAACGTGTTAAATTTTCCCAAGGCAGAAGGTCCGAGGACCTGGCATAACCAAGGTTGAAATTAACACTTAATAAAAGTAATTGAAACGTGTTAAATTTTCCCAAGGCAGAAGGTCCGAGGACCTGGCATAACCAAGGTTGACGTTAACACTTAATTAAAAGTAATAGAAACGTGTTAAATTTTCCCAAGGCAGAAGGTCCGAGGGCCTGGCATAACCAAGGTTGACATTAACACTTAATTAAAAGTAATTGAAACGTGTTAAATTTTTCCAAGGCAGAAGGTCCGAGGACCTGGCATAACCAAGGTTGACATTCACACTTAATAAAAGTAATTGAAATGTGTTAAATTTTCCCAAGGCAGAAGGTCCGAGGTCCTGGCCTAGCCGAGGTTGACATTTACATGTAATTAAAAGTAATTGAAACGTGTTAAATTTTCCCAAGGCAGAAGGTCCGAGGGCCTGGCATAACCAAGGTTGACATTAACATTTAATTAAAAGTAATTGAAACGTGTTAAATTTTTCCAAGGCAGAAGGTCCGACGACCTGGCATAACCAAGGTTGAGATTAACACTTAATTAAAAGTAATTGAAACGTGTTAAATTTTCCCAATGCAGAAGGTCCGAGGGCCTGGCATAACCAAGGTTGACATTAACACTTAATTAAAAGTAACTGAAACGTGTTAAATTTTTCCAAGGCAGAAGGTCCGAGGACCTGGCATAACCAAGGTTGAGATTAACACTTAATTAAAAGTAATTGAAACGTGTTAAATTTTCCCAATGCAGAAGGTCCGAGGGCCTGGCATAACCAAGGTTGACATTAACACTTAATTAAAAGTAATTGAAACGTGTTAAATTTTCCCAAGGCCGAAGGTTCGAGGACCTGGCTTAGCCGAGGTTGACATTTACATGTAATTAAAAGTAATTGAAACGTGGTAAATTTTCCCAAGGCAGAAGGTCCGAGGACCTGGCATAACCAAGGTTGACATTAACACTTAATAAAAGTAATTGAAATGTGTTAAATTTTCCCAAGGCAGAAGGTTCGAGGACCTGGCTTAGCCGAGGTTGACATTTACATGTAATTAAAAGTAATTGAAACGTGGTAAATTTTCCCAAGGCAGAAGGTCCGAGGACCTGGCATAACCAAGGTTGACATTAACACTTAATAAAAGTAATTGAAATGTGTTAAATTTTCCCAAGGCAGAAGGTCCGAGGTCCTGGCCTAGCCGAGGTTGACATTTACATGTAATTAAAAGTAATTGAAACGTGTTAAATTTTCCCAAGGCAGAAGGTCCGAGGGCCTGGCATAACCAAGGTTGACATTAACATTTAATTAAAAGTAATTGAAACGTGTTAAATTTTTCCAAGGCAGAAGGTCCGAGGACCTGGCATAACCAAGGTTGACATTAACACTTAATAAAAGTAATTGAAACGTTTTAAATTTTCCCAAGGCCGAAGGTTCGAGGACCTAGCTTGGCCGAGGTTGACATTTACATGTAATTAAAAGTAATTGAAACGTGTTAAATTTTCCCAAGGCAGAAGGTCCGAGGGCCTGGCATAACCAAGGTTGACATTAACACTTAATTAAAAGTAATTGAAACGTGTTAAATTTTCCCAAGGCAGAAGGTCCGAGGTCCTGGCATAACCAAGGTTGACTTTAACACTTAATTAAAAGTAATTGAAACGTGTTAAATTTTCCCAAGGCAGAAGGTCCGAGGGACTGGCACAACCAAGGTTGACATTAACACTTAATTAAAAGTAATTGAGACGTGTTAAATTTTCCCAAGGCAGAAGGTTCGAGGACCTGGCTTAGCTGAGGTTGACATTTACATGTAATTAAAAGTAATTGAAACGTGTTAAATTTTCCCAAGGCAGAAGGTCCGAGGGCCTGGCATATCCAAGGTTGACATTAACACTTAATTAAAAGTAATTGAAACGTGTTAAATTTTCCCAAGGCAGAAGCTCCGAGGACCTGGCTTGGCCGAGGTTGACATTTACATGTAATTAAAAGTAATTGAAACGTGTTAAATTTTCCCAAGGCAGAAGGTCCGAGGGCCTGGCATAACCAAGGTTGACATTAACACTTAATTAAAAGTAATTGAAACGTGTTAAATTTTCCCAAGGCAGAAGGTCCGAGGGCCTGGCATAACCAAGGTTGACATTAACACTTAATTAAAAGTAATTGAAACGTGTTAAGTTTTCCCAAGGAAGAAGGTCCGAGTACCTGGCATAACCAAGGTTGACAATAACACTTAATTAAAAGTAATTGAAACGTGTTAAATTTTCCCAAGGCAGAAGGTCCGAGGGCCTGGCATAACCAAGGTTGACATTAACACTTAATTAAAGTAATTGAAACGTGTAAATTTTTCCAAGGCAGAAGGTCCGAGGACCTGGCATAACCAAGGTTGACATTAACACTTAATAAAAGTAATTGAAACGTGTTAAATTTTCCCAAGACAGAAGGTTCAAGGACCTGGCTTAGCCGAGGTTGACACTTACATGTAATTAAAAGTAATTGAAACGTGTTATATTTTCCCAAGGCAGAAGGTCCGAGGGCCTGGCATAACCAAGGTTGAGATTAACACTTAATGAAAAGTAATTGAAACGTGTCAAATTTTCACAAGGCAGAATGTCCGAGGCCCTGGCATAACCAAGGTTGACATTAACACTTAATAAAAGTAATTGAAACGTGTTAAATTTTCCCAAGGCAGAAGGTTCGAGGACCTGGCTTAGCCGAGGTTGACATTTACAAGTAATTAAAAGTAATTGAAACGTGTTAAATTTTCCCAAGGCAGAAGGTCCGAGGGCCTGGTATAACCAAGGTTGACATTAACACTTAATTAAAAGTAATTGAAACGTGTCAAATTTTCCCAAGGCAGAAGGTCCGAGGACCTGGCATAACCAAGGTTGACATTAACACTTAATAAAAGTAATTGAAACGTGTTAAATTTTCCCAAGGCAGAAGGTCCGAGGACCTAGCATAACCAAGGTTGACATTAACACTTAATTAAAAGTAATTGAAACGTGTTAAATTTTCCCAAGGCAGAAGGTCCGAGGGTCTGGCATAACCAAGGTTGACATTAACACTTAATTAAAAGTAATTGAAACGTGTTAAATTTTTCCAGGGCAGAAGGTCCGATGACCTGGCATAACCAAGGTTGACATTAACACTTAATAAAAGTAATTGAAACGTGTTAAATTTTCCCAAGGCAGAAGGTCCGAGGACCTGGCATAACCAAGGTCGACATTAACACTTAATAAAAGTAATTGAAACGTGTAAAATTTTCCCAAGGCAGAAGGTTCGAGGACCTGGCTTAGCCGAGGTTGACATTTACATGTAATTAAAAGTAATTGAAACGTGTTAAATTTTCCCAAGGCAGAAGGTCCGAGGGCCTGGCATAACCAAGGTTGACATTAACACTTAATTAAAAGTAATTGAAACGTGTCAGATTTTCCCAAGGCAGAAGGTCCGAGGACCTGGCATAACCAAGGTTGACATTAACACTTAATAAAAGTAATTGAAACGTGTTAAATTTTCCCAAGGCAGAAGGTTCGAGGACCTGGCTTAGCCGAGGTTTACATTTACATGTAATTAAAAGTAATTGAAATGTGTTAAATTTTCCCAAGGCAGAAGGTCCGAGGGCCTGGCATAACCAAGGTTGACATTAACACTTAATTAAAAGTAATTGAAACATGTCAAATTTTCCCAAGGCAGAAGGTCCGAGGACCTCGCATAACCAAGGTTGACATTAACACTTAATAAAAGTAATTGAAACGTGTTAAATTTTCCCAAGGCAGAAGGTCCGAGGACCTCGCATAACCAAGGTTGACATTAACACTTAATTAAAAGTAATTGAAACGTGTTAAATTTTCCCAAGGCAGAAGGTCCGAGGGCCTGGCATAACCAAGGTTGACATTAACACTTAATGAAAAGTAATTGAAACGTGTCAAATTTTCCCAAGGCAGAATGTCCGAGGCCCTGGCATAACCAAGGTTGACATTAACACTTAATAACCTCGAACCTTCTGCCTTGGGGAAATTTAACACGTTTCAATTACTTTTATTAAGTGTTAATGTCAACCATGGTTATTCCAGGTCCTCGGACCTTCTGCCTTGGTAAAATTTAACACGTTTCAATTACTTTTAATTAAGTGTTAATGTCAACCTTGGTTATGCCAGGCCCTCGGACCTTCTGCCTTGGGAAAATTTAACACGTTTCAATTACTTTTCTTAAGTGTTAATGTCAACCTTGGTTATGCCAGGTCCTCGGACCTTCTGCATTGGGAAAATTTAACACATTTCAATTACTTTTAATTAAGTGTTAATGTCAACCTTGGTTATGCCAGGCCCTCGGACCTTCTGCCTTGGAAAAATTTAACACGTTTCAATTACTTTTAATTAAGTGTTAATGTCAACCTTGGTTATGCCAGGCCCTCGGACCTTCTGCCTTGGGAAAATTTAACACGTTTCAATTACTTTTAATTAAGTGTTAATGTCAACCTTGGTTATGCCAGGTCCTCGGACCTTCTGCCTTGGGAAAATTTAACACGTTTCAATTACTTTTAATTAAGTGTTAATGTCAACCTTGGTTATGCCAGGCCCTCGGACCTTGGTTATGCTGGACCTTCTGCCTTGGAAAATGTAACACTGTAACACGTTTCAATTACTTTTAATTACATGTTAATGTCAACCTCGGTTATGCCAGGTCCTCGGAACCTTCTGCCTTGGGAAAATTTAACACGTTTCAATTACTTTTAATTAAGTGTTAATGTCAACCTTGGTTATGCCAGGTCCTCGGACCTTCTGCCTTGGGAAAATTTAACACGTTTCAATTACTTTTAATTAAGTGTTAACCTCGGTTAAGCCAGGCCCTCGGACCTTCTGCCTTGGGAAAATTTAACACGTTTCAATTACTTTTAATTAAGTGTTAATGTCAACCTTGGTTATGCCAGGCCCTCGGACGTTCTGCCTTGGGAAAATTTAACACGTTTCAATTACTTTTAATTACATGTAAATGTCAACCTTGGTTATGCTAGGCCCTCGGACCTTCTGCCTTGGGAAAATTTAACACGTTTCAATTACTTTTAATTAAGTGTTAATGTCAACCTTGGTTATGCCAGGCCCTCGGACCTTCTGCCTTGGGAAAATTTAACACGTTTCAATTACTTTTAATTACATGTAAATGTCAACCTCGGCTAAGACCAGGTCCTCGAACCTTCTGCCTTGGGAAAATTTAACACGTTTCAATTACTTTTATTAAGTGTTAATGTCAACCTTGGTTATGCCAGGTCCTCGGACCTTCTGCCTTGGGAAAATTTAACACGTTTCAATTACTTTTAATTAAGTGTTAATGTCAACCTTGGTTATGCCAGGCCCTCGGACCTTCTGCCTTGGGAAAATTTAACACGTTTCAATTACTTTTAATTAAGTGTTAATGTCAACCTTGGTTATGCCAGGTCCTCGGACCTTCTGCCTTGGGAAAATTTAACACGTTTCAATTACTTTTAATTAAGTGTTAATGTCAACCTCGGTTATGCCAGGTCCTCGGACCTTCTGCCTTGGAAAATTTAACACGTTTCAATTACTTTTAATTAAGTGTTAATGTCAACCTTGGTTATGCCAGGCCCTCGGACCTTCTGCCTTGGGAAAATTTAACACGTTTCAATTACTTTTAATTAAGTGTTAATGTCAACCTTGGTTATGCCAGGCCCTCGGACCTTCTGCCTTGGGAAAATTTAACACGTTTCAATTACTTTAAGTTACATGTAAATGTCAACCTCGGCCAAGCCAGGTCCTCGGAGCTTCTGCCTTGGGAAAATTTAACACGTTTCAATTACTTTTATTAAGTGTTAATGTCAACCTTGGTTATGCCAGGTCCTCGGACCTTCTGCCTTGGAAAATTTAACATGTTTCAATTACTTTTAATTAAGTGTTAATGTCAACCTTGGTTATGCCAGGCCCTCGGACCTTCTGCCTTGGGAAAATTTAACACGTTTCAATTACTTTTATTAAGTGTTAATGCCAACCTTGGTTATGCCAGGTCCTCGGACCTTCTGCCTTGGGAAAATCTGACACGTTTAAAAAACTTTTAATTAAGTGTTAATGTCAACCTTGGTTATGCCAGGCCCTCGGACCTTCTGCCTTGGGAAAATTTAACACGTTTCAATTACTTTTAATTACATGTAAATGTCAACCTCGGCTAAGCCAGGTCCTCGAACCTTCTGCCTTGGGAAAATTTAACACGTTTCAATTACTTTTATTAAGTGTTAATGTCAACCTTGGTTATGCCAGGTCCTCGGACCTTCTGCCTTGGGAAAATTTTACACGTTTCAATTACTTTTAAAATTAACACGTTTCAATTACTTTTAATTAAGTGTAATGTCAACCTTGGTTATGCCAGGTCCTCGGACCTTCTGCCTTGGGAAAATTTAACACGTTTCAATTACTTTTAATTAAGTGTTAATGTCTTTTAACCTTGGTTATGCCAGGTCCTCCTCGGACCTTCTGCCTTGGGAAAATTTAACACGTTTCAATTACTTTTAATTAAGTGTTAATGTCAACCTTGGTTATGCCAGGCCCTCGGACCTTCTGCCTTGGGAAAGTTGAACACGTTTCAATTACTTTTAATTACATGTAAATGTCAACCTCGGCTAAGCCCGGTCCTCGAACCTTCTGCCTTGGGAAAATTTAACACGTTTCAATTACTTTTAATTACATGTAAATGTCAACCTCGGCTAAGCCAGGTCCTCGAACCTTCTGCCTTGGGAAAATTTAACACGTTTCAATTACTTTTAATTAAGTGTTAATGTCAACCTTGGTTATGCCAGGTCCTCGGACCTTCTGCCTTGGGAAAATTTAACACGATTCAATTACTTTTAATTAAGTGTTAATGTCAAGCTTGGTTATGCCAGGTCCTCGGACCTTCTGCCTTGGGAAAATTTAACACGTTTCAATTACTTTTAATTAAGTGTTAATGTCAACCTTGGTTATGCCATGTCCTCGGACCTTCTGCCTTGAGAAAATTTAACACCTTTCAATTACTTTTATTAAGTGTTAATGTCAACCTTGGTTATGCCAGGCCCTCGGACCTTCTGCCTTGGGAAAATTTAACACGTTTCAATTACTTTTAATTAAGTGTAATGTCAACCTTGGTTATGCCAGGTCCTCGGACCTTCTGCCTTGGGAAAATTTAACACATTTCAATTACTTTTATTAAGTGTTAATGTCAACCTTGGTTATGCCAGGTCCTCGGACCTTCTGCCTTGGCAAAATTTGACACGTTTCAATTACTTTTAATTAAGTGTTAACGTCAACCTTGGTTATGCCAGGTCCTCGGACCTTTTGCCTTGGGAAAATTTAACACGTTTCAATTACTTTTATTAAGTGTTAATTTCAACCTTGGTTATGCCAGGTCCTCGGACCTTCTGCCTTGGGAAAATTTAACACGTTTCAATTACTTTTAATTAAGTGTTAATGTCGACCTTGGTTATGCCAGGTCCTCGGACCTTCTGCCTTGGAAAAATTTAACACGTTTCAATTACTTTTAATTAAGTGTTAATGTCAACCTTGGTTATGCCAGGCCCTCGGACCTTCTGCCTTGGGAAAATTTAACACGTTTCAATTACTTTTAATTAAGTGTTAATGTCAACCTTGGTTATGCCAGGCCCTCGGACCTTCTGCCTTGGGAAAATTTAACACGTTTCAATTACTTTTAATTACATGTAAATGTCAACCTCGGCCAAGCCAGGTCCTCGGAGCTTCTGCCTTGGGAAAATTTAACACGTTTCAATTACTTTTAATTAAGTGTTAATGTCAACCTTGGATATGCCAGGCCCTCGGACCTTCTGCCTTGGGAAAATTTAACACGTTTCAATTACTTTTAATTACATGTAAATGTCAACCTCGGCTAAGCCAGGTCCTCGAACCTTCTGCCTTGGGAAAATTTAACACGTTTCAATTACTTTTAATTAAGTGTTAATGTCAACCTTGGTTATGCCAGTCCCTCGGACCTTCTGCCTTGGGAAAATTTAACACGTTTCAATTACTTTTAATTAAGTGTTAAAGTCAACCTTGGTTATGCCAGGACCTCGGACCTTCTGCCTTGGGAAAATTTAACACGTTTCAATTACTTTTAATTAAGTGTTAATGTCAACCTTGGTTATGCCAGGCCCTCGGACCTTCTGCCTTGGGAAAATTTAACACGTTTCAATTACTTTTAATTACATGTAAATGTCAACCTCGGCCAAGCTAGGTCCTCGAACCTTCGGCCTTGGGAAAATTTAAAACGTTTCAATTACTTTTATTAAGTGTTAATGTCAACCTTGGTTATGCCAGGTCCTCGGACCTTCTGCCTTGGAAAAATTTAACACGTTTCAATTACTTTTAATTAAATGTTAATGTCAACCTTGGTTATGCCAGGCCCTCGGACCTTCTGCCTTGGGAAAATTTAACACGTTTCAATTACTTTTAATTACATGTAAATGTCAACCTCGGCTAGGCCAGGACCTCGGACCTTCTGCCTTGGGAAAATTTAACACATTTCAATTACTTTTATTAAGTGTTAATGTCAACCTTGGTTATGCCAGGTCCTCGGACCTTCTGCCTTGGGAAAATTTACCACGTTTCAATTACTTTTAATTACATGTAAATGTCAACCTCGGCTAAGCCAGGTCCTCGAACCTTCTGCCTTGGGAAAATTTAACACATTTCAATTACTTTTATTAAGTGTTAATGTCAACCTTGGTTATGCCAGGTCCTCGGACCTTCTGCCTTGGGAAAATTTACCACGTTTCAATTACTTTTAATTACATGTAAATGTCAACCTCGGCTAAGCCAGGTCCTCGAACCTTCGGCCTTGGGAAAATTTAACACGTTTCAATTACTTTTAATTAAGTGTTAATGTCAACCTTGGTTATGCCAGGCCCTCGTACCTTCTGCATTGGGAAAATTTAACACGTTTCAATTACTTTTAATTAAGTGTTAATCTCAACCTTGGTTATGCCAGGTCCTCGGACCTTCTGCCCTGGAAAAATTTAACACGTTTCAGTTACTTTTAATTAACTGTTAATGTCAACCTTGGTTATGCCAGGCCCTCGGACCTTCTGCATTGGGAAAATTTAACACGTTTCAATTACTTTTAATTAAGTGTTAATCTCAACCTTGGTTATGCCAGGTCCTCGGACCTTCTGCCTTGGAAAAATTTAACACGTTTCAATTACTTTTAATTAACTGTTAATGTCAACCTTGGTTATGCCAGGCCCTCGGACCTTCTGCCTTGGGAAAATTTAACACGTTTCAATTACTTTTATTAAGTGTTAATGTCAACCTTGGTTATGCCAGGTCCTCGGACCTTCTGCCTTGGGAAAATTTAACACGTTTCAATTACTTTTATTAAGTGTTAATGTCAACCTTGGTTATGCCAGGTCCTCGGACCTTCTGCCTTGGGAAAATTTACCACGTTTCAATTACTTTTAATTACATGTAAATGTCAACCTCGGCTAAGCCAGGTCCTCGAACCTTCTGCCTTGGGAAAATTTAACACGTTTCAATTACTTTTAATTAAGTGTTAATGTCAACCTTGGTTATGCCAGTCCCTCGGACCTTCTGCCTTGGGAAAATTTAACACGTTTCAATTACTTTTAATTAAGTGTTAAAGTCAACCTTGGTTATGCCAGGTCCTCGGACCTTCTGCCTTGGGAAAATTTAACACGTTTCAATTACTTTTATTAAGTGTTAATGTCAACCATGGTTATGCCAGGTCCTCGGACCTTTTGCCTTGGGAAAATTTAACACGTTTCAATTACTTTTAATTAAGTGTTAATGTCAACCTTGGTTATGCCAGGCCCTCGGACCTTCTGCCTTGGGAAAATTTAACACGTTTCAATTACTTTTAATTACATGTAAATGTCAACCTCGGCTAAGCCAGGTCCTCGAACCTTCTGCCTTGGGGAAATTTAACACGTTTCAATTACTTTTATTAAGTGTTAATGTCAACCATGGTTATTCCAGGTCCTCGGACCTTCTGCCTTGGTAAAATTTAACACGTTTCAATTACTTTTAATTAAGTGTTAATGTCAACCTTGGTAATGCCAGGCCCTCGGACCTTCTGCCTTGGGAAAATTTAACACGTTTCAATTACTTTTCTTAAGTGTTAATGTCAACCTTGGTTATGCCAGGTCCTCGGACCTTCTACCTTGGAAATATTTAACACGTTTCAATTACTTTTAATTAAGTGTTAATGTCAACCATGGTTATGCCAGGTCCTCGGACCTTCTGCCTTGGAAAAATTTAACACGTTTCAGTTACTTTTAATTAAGTGTTAATGTCAACCTTGGTTATGCCAGGCCCTCGGACCTTCTGCATTGGGAAAATTTAACACGTTTCAATTACTTTTAATTAAGTGTTAATCTCAACCTTGGTTATGCCAGGTCCTCGGACCTTCTGCCTTGGGAAAATTTAACACGTTTCAATTACTTTTAATTAAGTGTTAATGTAAACCTTGGTTATGCCAGGCCCTCGGACCTTCTGCCTTGGGAAAATTTAACACGTTTCAATTACTTTTAATTACATGTAAATGTCAACCTCGGCCAAGCCAGATCCTCGGAGCTTCTGCCTTGGGAAAATTTAACACGTTTCAATTACTTTTAATTAAGTGTTAATGTCAACCTTGGTTATGCCAGGCCCTCGGACCTTCTGCCTTGGGAAAATTTAACACGTTTCAATTACTTTTAATTACATGTAAATGTCAACCTCGGCCAAGCCAGGTCCTCGGAGCTTCTGCCTTGGGAAAATTTAACACGTTTCAATTACTTTTAATTAAGTGTTAATGTCAACCTTGGTTATGCCAAGCCCTCGGACCTTCTGCCTTGGGAAAATTTAACACGTTTCAATTACTTTTAATTACATGTAAATGTCAACCTCGGCTAAGCCAGGTCCTCGAACCTTCTGCCTTGGGAAAATTTAACACGTTTCAATTACTTTTATTAAGTGTTAATGTCAACCATGGTTATTCCAGGTCCTCGGACCTTCTGCCTTGGTAAAATTTAACACGTTTCAATTACTTTTAATTAAGTGTTAATGTCAACCTTGGTTATGCCAGGCCCTCGGACCTTCTGCCTTGGGAAAATTTAACACGTTTCAATTACTTTTCTTAAGTGTTAATGTCAACCTTGGTTATGCCAGGTCCTCGGACCTTCTGCCTTGGAAAAATTTAACACGTTTCAATTACTTTTAATTAAGTGTTAATGTCAACCATGGTTATGCCAGGTCCTCGGACCTTCTGCCTTGGAAAAATTTAACACGTTTCAGTTACTTTTAATTAAGTGTTAATGTCAACCTTGGTTATGCCAGGCCCTCGGACCTTCTGCATTGGGAAAATTTAACACGTTTCAATTACTTTTAATTAAGTGTTAATGTCGACCTTGGTTATGCCAGGCCCTCGGACCTTCTGCCTTGGCAAAATTTAACACGTTTCAATTACTTTAAATTACATGTAAATGTCAACCTCGGCCAAGCCAGGTCCTCGGAGCTTCTGCCTTGGGAAAATTTAACACGTTTCAATTACTTTTATTAAGTGTTAATGTCAACCTTGGTTATGCCAGGTCCTCGGACCTTCTGCCTTGGAAAAATTTAACACGTTTCAATTACTTTTAATTAAGTGTTAATGTCAACCTTGGTTATGCCAGGCCCTCGGACCTTCTGCCTTGGGAAAATTTAACACGTTTCATTTACTTTTAATTAAGTGTTAATGTCAACCTTGGTTATCCTAGGCCCTCGGACCTTCTGCCTTGGGAAAATTTAACACGTTTCAATTACTTTTAATTACATGTAAATGTCAACCTCGGCTAAGCCAGGTCCTCGGACCTTCTGCCTTGGGAAAATTTAACACGTTTCAATTACTTTTATTAAGTGTGAATGTCAACCTTGGTTATGCCAGGTCCTCGGACCTTCTGCCTTGGAAAAATTTAACACGTTTCAATTACTTTTAATTAAGTGTTAATGTCAACCTTGGTTATGCCAGGCCCTCGGACCTTCTGCCTTGGGAAAATTTAACACGTTTCTATTACTTTTAATTAAGTGTTAATGTCAACCTTGGTTATGCCAGGTCCTCGGACCTTCTGCCATGGGAAAATTTAACACGTTTCAATTACTTTTAATTAAGTGTTAATGTCAACCATGGTTATGCCAGGCTCTCGGACCTTCTGCCTTGGGAAAATTTAACACTTTTCAATTACTTTTAATTACATGTAAATGTCGACCTCGGCTAACCCAGGTCCTCGAACCTTCTGGCTTGGGAAAATTTAACACGTTTCAATTACTTTTATTAAGTGTTAATGTCAACCTTGGTCATGCCAGGTCCTCGGACCTTCTGCCTTGGCAAAATTTGACACGTTTCAATTACTTTTAATTAAGTGTTAACGTCAACCTTGGTTATGTCAGGTCCTCGGACCTTCTGCCTTTGGAAAATTTAACACGTTTCAATTACTTTTAATCTGGGAAAATTTAACACGTTTCAATTACTTTTAATTAAGTGTTAATGTCAACCTTGGTTATGCCAGGTCCTCGGACCTTCTGCCTTAGAAAAATTTAACACGTTTCAATTACTTTTAATTAAGTGTTAATGTCAACGTTGGTTATGCCAGGCCCTCGGACCTTCTGCCTTGGGAAAATTTAACACGTTTCAATTACTTTTAATTACATGTAAATGTCGACCTCGGCTAAGCCAGATCCTCGAACCTTCTGCCTTGGGAAAATTTAACACATTTCAATTACTTTTATTAAGTGTTAATGTCAACCTTGGTTATGCCAGGTCCTCGGACCTTCTGCCTTGGCAAAATTTGACACGTTTCAATTACTTTTAATTAAGTGTTAACGTCAACCTTGGTTATGTCAGGTCCTCGGACCTTCTGCCTTGGGAAAATTTAACACGTTTCAATTACTTTTATTAAGAGTTAATGTCAACCATGGTTATTCCAGGTCCTCGGACCTTCTGCCTTGGTAAATTTTAACACGTTTCAACTACTTTTAATTAAGTGTTAATGTCAACCTTGGTTATGCCAGGCCCTCGGACCTTCTGCCTTGGGAAAATTTAACACGTTTCAATTACTTTTCTTAAGTGTTAATGTCAACCTTGGTTATGCCAGGTCCTCGGACCTTCTGCCTTGGAAAAATTTAACACGTTTCAATTACTTTTAATTAAGTGTTAATGTCAACCATGGTTATGCCAGGTCCTCGGACCTTCTGCCTTGGAAAAATTTAACACGTTTCAGTTACTTTTAATTAAGTGTTAATGTCAACCTTGGTTATGCCAGGCCCTCGGACCTTCTGCATTGGGAAAATTTAACACGTTTCAATTACTTTTAATTAAGTGTTAATGTCAACCTTGGTTATGCCAGGCCCTCGGACCTTCTGCCTTGGGAAAATTTAACACGTTTCAATTACTTTAAATTACATGTAAATGTCAACCTCGGCCAAGCCAGGTCCTCGGAGCTTCTGCCTTGGGAAAATTTAACACGTTTCAATTACTTTTATTAAGTGTTAATGTCAACCTTGGTTATGCCAGGTCCTCGGACCTTCTGCCTTGGAAAAATTTAACACGTTTCAATTACTTTTAATTAAGTGTTAATGTCAACCTTGGTTATGCCAGGCCCCCGGACCTTCTGCCTTGGGAAAATTTAACACGTTTCATTTACTTTTAATTAAGTGTTAATGTCAACCTTGGTTATCCTCGGCCCTCGGACCTTCTGCCTTGGGAAAATTTAACACGTTTCAATTACTTTTAATTAAATGTAAATGTCAACCTCGGCTAAGCCAGGTCCTCGGACCTTCTGCCTTGGGAAAATTTAACACGTTTCAATTACTTTTATTAAGTGTGAATGTCAACCTTGGTTATGCCAGGTCCTCGGACCTTCTGCCTTGGAAAAATTTAACACGTTTCAATTACTTTTAATTAAGTGTTAATGTCAACCTTGGTTATGCCAGGCCCTCGGACCTTCTGCCTTGGGAAAATTTAACACGTTTCTATTACTTTTAATTAAGTGTTAATGTCAACCATGGTTATGCCAGGTCCTCGGACCTTCTGCCTTGGGAAAATTTAACACGTTTCAATTACTTTTATTAAGTGTTAATTTCAACCTTGGTTATGCCAGGTCCTCGGACCTTCTGCCTTGGGAAAATTTAACACGTTTCAATTACTTTTAATTAAGTGTTAATGTCGACCTTGGTTATGCCAGGTCCTCGGACCTTCTGCCTTGGAAAAATTTAACACGTTTCAATTACTTTTAATTAAGTGTTAATGTCAACCTTGGTTATGCCAGGCTCTCGGACCTTCTGCCTTGGGAAAATTTAACACTTTTCAATTACTTTTAATTACATGTAAATGTCGACCTCGGCTAACCCAGGTCCTCGAACCTTCTGCCTTGGGAAAATTTAACACGTTTCAATTACTTTTATTAAGTGTTAATGTCAACCTTGGTTATGCCAGGTCCTCGGACCTTCTGCCTTGGCAAAATTTGACACGTTTCAATTACTTTTAATTAAGTGTTAACGTCAACCTTGGTTATGTCAGGTCCTCGGACCTTCTGCCTTGGCAAAATTTAACACGTTTCAATTACTTTTAATCTGGGAAAATTTAACACGTTTCAATTACTTTTAATTAAGTGTTAATGTCAACCTTGGTTATGCCAGGTCCTCGGACCTTCTGCCTTAGAAAAATTTAACACGTTTCAATTACTTTTAATTAAGTGTTAATGTCAACCTTGGTTATGCCAGGCCCTCGGACCTTCTGCCTTGGGAAAATTTAACACGTTTCAATTACTTTTAATTACATGTAAATGTCGACCTCGGCTAAGCCAGGTCCTCGAACCTTCTGCCTTGGGAAAATTTAACACATTTCAATTACTTTTATTAAGTGTTAATGTCAACCTTGGTTATGCCAGGTCCTCGGACCTTCTGTCTTGGCAAAATTTGACACGTTTCAATTACTTTTAATTAAGTGTTAACGTCAACCTTGGTTATGTCAGGTCCTCGGACCTTCTGCCTTGGGAAAATTTAACACGTTTCAATTACTTTTAATTTGGGAAAATTTAACACGTTTCAATTACTTTTAATTAAGTGTTAATGTCAACCTTGGTTATGCCAGGTCCTCGGACCTTCTGCCTTGGAAAAATTTAACACGTTTCAATTACTTTTAATTAAGTGTTAATGTCAACCTTGGTTATGCCAGGACCTCGGACCTTCTGCCTTGGGAAAATTTAACACGTTTCAATTACTTTTAATTAAGTGTTAATGTCAACCTTGGTTATGCCAGGCCCTCGGACCTTCTGCCTTGGGAAAATTTAACACGTTTCAATTACTTTTAATTACATGTAAATGTCAACCTCGGCCAAGCTAGGTCCTCGAACCTTCGGCCTTGGGAAAATTTAAAACGTTTCAATTACTTTTATTAAGTGTTAATGTCAACCTTGGTTATGCCAGGTCCTCGGACCTTCTGCCTTGGAAAAATTTAACACGTTTCAATTACTTTTAATTAAATGTTAATGTCAACCTTGGTTATGCCAGGCCCTCGGACCTTCTGCCTTGGGAAAATTTAACACGTTTCAATTACTTTTAATTACATGTAAATGTCAACCTCGGCTAAGCCAGGACCTCGGACCTTCTGCCTTGGGAAAATTTAACACGTTTCAATTACTTTTAATTAAGTGTTAATGTCAACCTTGGTTATGCCAGGCCCTCCTCGGACCTTCTGCCTTGGAAAAATTTAACACGTTTCAATTACTTTTAATTAAGTGTTAATGTCAACCTTGGTTATGCCAGGTCCTCGGACCTTCTGCCTTGGAAAAATTTAACACGTTTCAATTACTTTTAATTAAGTGTTAATGTCAACCTTGGTTATGCCAGGCCCTCGGACCTTCTGCCTTGGGAAAATTTAACACGTTTCAATTACTTTTAATTAAGTGTTAATGTCAACCTTGGTTATGCCAGGACCTCGAACCTTCTGCCCTTGGAAAATTTAACACGTTTCAATTACTTTTAATTAAGTGTTAATGTCAACCTTGGTTATGCCAGGCCCTCGGACCTTCTGCCTTGGAAAAATTTAACACGTTTCAATTACTTTTAATTACAGTGTAACTGTCAACCTTGGTTATGCCAGGAAAAATTTAACACTTGGTTCGGACCTGGAAAAATTTAACACGTTTCAATTACTTTTAATTAAGTGTTAATGTCAACCTTGGTTATGCCAGGTCCTCGGACCTTCTGCCTTGGAAAAATTTAACACGTTTCAATTACTTTTAATTAAGTGTTAATGTCAACCTTGGTTATGCCAGGCCCTCGGACCTTCTGCCTTGGGAAAATTTAACACGTTTCATTTACTTTTAATTAAGTGTTAATGTCAACCTTGGTTATGCCAGGCCCTCGGACCTTCTGCCTTGGGAAAATTTAGCACGTTTCAATTACTTTTAATTACATGTAAATGTCAACCTCGGCTAAGCCAGGTCCTCGGACCTTCTGCCTTGGGAAAATTTAACACATTTCAATTACTTTTATTAAGTGTTAATGTCAACCTTGGTTATGCCAGGTCCTCGGACCTTCTGCCTTGGAAAAATTTAACGCGTTTCAATTTCTTTTAATTAAGTGTTAATGTCAACCTTGGTTATGCCAGGCCCTCGGACCTTCTGACTTGGGAAAATTTAACACGTTTCAATTCCTTTTAATTAAGTGTTAATGTCAACCTTGGTTATGCTAGGTCCTCGGACCTTCTGCCTTGGGAAAATTTAACACGTTTCAATTAATTTTAATTAAGTGTTAATGTTAACCATGGTTATGCCAGGTCCTCGGACCTTCTGCCTTGGAAGAATTTAACACGTTTCAATTACTTTTAATTAAGTGTTAATGTCAACCTTGGTTATGCCAGGCCCTCGGACCTTCTGCCTTGGGAAAATTTGACACGTTTCAATTACTTTTAATTACATGTAAATGTCAACCTCGGCCAAGCTAGGTCCTCGAACCTTCTGCCTTGGGAAAATTTAACACGTTTCAATTACTTTCATTAAGTGTTAATGTCAACCTTGGTTATGCCAGGTCCTCGGACCTTCTGCCTTGGAAAAATTTCACACGTTTCAATTACTTTTAATTAAATGTTAATGTCAACCTTGGTTATGCCAGGCCCTCGGACGTTCTGCCTTGGGAAAATTTAACACGTTTCAATTACTTTTAATTACATGTAAATGTCAACCTCGGCTAAGCCAGGACCTCGGACCTTCTGCCTTGGGAAAATTTAACACATTTCAATTACTTTTATTAAGTGTTAATGTCAACATTGGTTATGCCAGGTCCTCGGACCTTCTGCCTTGGGAAAATTTAACACGTTTCAATTACTTTTAATTAAGTGTTCATGTCAACCTTGGTTATGCCAGGTCCTCGGACCTTCTGCCTTGGGAAAATTTAACACGTTTCAATTACTTTTAATTAAGTGTTAATGTCAACCTTGGTTATGCCAGGCCCTCGGACCTTCTGCCATGGGAAAATTTAACACGTTTCAATTACTTTTAATTACATGTAAATGTCAACCTCGGCTAAGCCAGGTCCTCGGACCTTCTGCCTTGGGAAAATTTAACACGTTTCAATTACTTTTATTAAGTGTTAATGTCAACCTTGGTTATGCCAGGTCCTCGGACCTTCTGCCTTGGAAAAATTTAACACGTTTCAATTACTTTTAATTAAATGTTAATGTCAACCTTGGTTATGCCAGGCCCTCGGACCTTCTGCCTTGGGAAAATTTAACACGTTTCAATTACTTTTAATTACATGTAAATGTCAACCTCGGCCAAGCTAGGTCCTCGAACCTTCTGCCTTGGGAAAATTTAACACGTTTCAATTACTTTTATTAAGTGTTAATGTCAACCTTGGTTATGCCAGGCCCTCGGACCTTCTGCCTTGGGAAAATTTAACACGTTTCAATTACTTTTAATTAAGTGTTAATGTCAAACATGGTTATGCCAGGTCCTCGGACCTTCTGCCTTGGAAAAATTTAACACGTTTCAATTATTTTTAATTAAGTGTTAATGTCAACCTTGGTTATGCCAGGCCCTCGGACCTTCTGCCTTGGGAAAATTTAACACATTTCAATTACTTTTATTAAGTGTTAATGTCAACCTTGGTTATGCCAGGTCCTCGGACCTTCTGCCTTGGAAAAATTTAACACGTTTCAATTACTTTTAATTAAGTGTTAATGTCAACCTTGGTTATGCCAGGACCTCGGACCTTCTGCCTTTGGAAAATTTAACACGTTTCAATTACTTTTAATTAAGTGTTAATGTCAACCTTGGTTATGCCAGGCCCTCGGACCTTCTGCCTTGGGAAAATTTAACACATTTCAATTACTTTTATTAAGTGTTAATGTCAACCTTGGTTATGCCAGGTCCTCGGACCTTCTGCCTTGGAAAAATTTAACACGTTTCAATTACTTTTAATTAAGTGTTAATGTCAACCTTGGTTATGCCAGGACCTCGGACCTTCTGCCCTTGGAAAATTTAACACGTTTCAATTACTTTTAATTAAGTGTTAATGTCAACCTTGGTTATGCCAGGCCCTCGGACCTTCTGCCTTGGGAAAATTTAACACGTTTCAATTACTTTAAATTACATGTAAATGTCAACCTCGGCCAAGCCAGGTCCTCGGAGCTTCTGCCTTGGGAAAATTTAACACGTTTCAATTACTTTTATTAAGTGTTAATGTCAACCTTGGTTATGCCAGGTCCTCGGACCTTCTGCCTTGGAAAAATTTAACACGTTTCAATTACTTTTAATTAAGTGTTAATGTCAACCTTGGTTATGCCAGGCCCTCGGACCTTCTGCCTTGGGAAAATTTAACACGTTTCAATTACTTTTAATTAAGTGTTAATGTCAACCTTGGTTATGCCAGGCCCTCGGACCTTCTGCCTTGGGAAAATTTAACACGTTTCAATTACTTTTAATTACATGTAAATGTCAACCTCGGCTAAGCCAGGTCCTCGGACCTTCTGCCTTGGGAAAATTTAACACATTTCAATTACTTTTATTAAGTGTTAATGTCAACCTTGGTTATGCCAGGTCCTCGGACCTTCTGCCTTGGAAAAATTTAACACGTTTCAATTACTTTTAATTAAGTGTTAATGTCAACCTTGGTTATGCCAGGCCCTCGGACCTTCTGCCTTGGGAAAATTTAACACGTTTCAATTACTTTTAATTAAGTGTTAATGTCAACCTTGGTTATGCTAGGTCCTCGGACCTTCTGCCTTGGGAAAATTTAACACGTTTCAATTACTTTTAATTAAGTGTTAATGTTAACCATTGGTTATGCCAGGTCCTCGGACCTTCTGCCTTGGAAAATTTAACACGTTTCAATTACTTTTAATTAAGTGTTAATGTCAACCTTGGTTATGCCAGGCCCTCGGACCTTCTGCCTTGGGAAAATTTAACACGTTTCAATTACTTTTAATTACATGTAAATGTCAACCTCGGCCAAGCTAGGTCCTCGAACCTTCTGCCTTGGGAAAATTTAACACGTTTCAATTACTTTTATTAAGTGTTAATGTCAACCTTGGTTATGCCAGGTCCTCGGACCTTCTGCCTTGGAAAAATTTAACACGTTTCAATTACTTTTAATTAAATGTTAATGTCAACCTTGGTTATGCCAGGCCCTCGGACCTTCTGCCTTGGGAAAATTTAACACGTTTCAATTACTTTTAATTACATGTAAATGTCAACCTCGGCTAAGCCAGGTCCTCGAACCTTCTGCCTTGGGAAAATTTAACACGTTTCAATTACTTTTATTAAGTGTTAATGTCAACCTTGGTTATGCCAGGTCCTCGGACCTTCTGCCTTGGAAAAATTTAACACGTTTCAATTACTTTTAATTAAGTGTTAATGTCAACCTTGGTTATGCCAGGCCCTCGGACCTTCTGCCTTGGGAAAATTTAACACGTTTCAATTACTTTTAATTAAGTGTTAATGTCAACCTTGGTTATGCCCAGTCCTCGGACCTTCTGCCTGGGGAAAATTTAACACGTTTCAATTACTTTTAATTAAGTGTTAATGTCAACCTTGGTTATGCCAGGTCCTCGGACCTTCTGCCTTGGGAAAATTTAACACGTTTCAATTACTTTTAATTAAGTGTTAATGTCAACCTTGGTTATGCCAGGCCCTCGGACCTTCTGCCTTGGGAAAATTTAACACGTTTCAATTACTTTTAATTACATGTTAATGTCAACCTCGGCTAAGCCAGGTACTCGGACCTTCTGCCTTGGGAAAATTTAACACGTTTCAATTACTTTTAATTAAGTGTTAATGTCAACCTTGGTTATGCTAGGTCCTCGGACCTTCTGCCTTGGGAAAATTTAACACGTTTCAATTACTTTTAATTAAGTGTTAATGTCAACCTTGGTTATGCCAGGTCCTCGGACCTTCTGCCTTGGAAAAATTTAACACGATTCAATTACTTTTAATTAAGTGTTAATGTCAACCTTGGTTATGCCAGGTCCTCGGACCTTTTGCCTTGGAAAAATTTAACACGTTTCAATTACTTTTAATTAAGTGTTAATGTCAACCTTGGTCATGCCAGGCTCTCGGACCTTCTGCCTTTGGAAAATTTAACACGTTTCAATTACTTTTAATTACATGTAAATGTCAACCTCGGCTAAGCCAGGTACTCGGAGCTTCTGCCTTGGGAAAATTTAACACGTTTCAATTACTTTTAATTAAGTGTTAATGTCAACCTTGGTTATACCAGGTCCTCGGACCTTCTGCCTAGGGAAAATTTAACACGTTTCAATTACTTTTAATTAAGTGTTAATGTCAACCTTGTTTATGCCAGGTCCTCGGACCTTCTGCCTTGGAAAAATTTAACACGATTCAATTACTTTTAATTAAGTGTTAATGTCAACCTTGGTTATGCCAGGCCCTCGGACCTTCTGCCTTGGGAAAATTTAACACTTTTCAATTACTTTTAATTACATGTAAATGTCGACCTCGGCTAACCCAGGTCCTCGAACCTTCTGCCTTGGGAAAATTTAACACGTTTCAATTACTTTTATTAAGTGTTAATGTCAACCTTGGTTATGCCAGGTCCTCGGACCTTCTGCCTTGGCAAAATTTAACACGTTTCAATTACTTTTAATTAAGTGTTAATGTCAACCTTGGTTATGCCAGGTCCTCGGACCTTCTGCCTTGGGAAAATTTAACACGTTTCAATTACTTTTAATTAGGTGTTAATGTCAACCTTGGTTAACCTTCTGCCTTGGGAAAATTTAACACGTTTCAATTACTTTTAATTAAGTGTTAATGTCAACCTTGGTTATGCCAGGTCCTCGGACCTTCTGCCTTAGAAAAATTTAACACGTTTCAATTACTTTTAATTAAGTGTTAATGTCAACCTTGGTTATGCCAGGCCCTCGGACCTTCTGCCTTGGGAAAATTTAACACGTTTCAATTACTTTTATTAAGTGTTAATATCAGCCTTGGTTATGCCAGGTCCTCGGACCTTCTGTCTTGGGAAAATTTAACACAATTCAATTACTTTTAATTAAGTGTTAATGTCAACCATGGTTATGCCAGGTCCTCGGACCTTCTGCCTTGGAAAAATTTAACACGTTTCAATTACTTTTAATTAAGTGTTAATGTCAACCTTGGTTATGCCAGGCCCTCGGACCTTCTGCCTTGGAAAAATTTAACACGTTTCAATTACTTTTAATTAAGTGTTAATGTCAACCTTGGTTATGCCAGGCCCTCGGACCTTCTGCCTTGGGAAAATTTAACACGTTTCAATTACTTTTAATTACATGTAAATGTCAACCTCGGCCAAGCCAGGTCCTCGGAGCTTCTGCCTTGGGAAAATTTAACACGTTTCAATTACTTTTATTAAGTGTTAATGCCAACCTTGGTTATGCCAGGTCCTCGGACCTTCTGCCTTGGGAAAATCTGACACGTTTAAAAAACTTTTAATTAAGTGTTAATGTCAACCTTGGTTATGCCAGGTCCTCGGACCTTCTGCCTTGGAAAAATTTAACACGTTTCAATTACTTTTAATTAAGTGTTAATGTCAACCTTGGTTATGCCAGGCCCTCGGACCTTCTGCCTTGGGAAAATTTAACACGTTTCAATTACTTTTAATTAAGTGTAAATGTGTTAATGTCAACCTTGGTTACGACAGGTCCTCGGCCCTTCTGCCTTGGGAAAATTTAACACGTTTCAATTACTTTTAATTAAGTGTTAATGTCAACCTTGGTTATGCCAGGTCCTCGGACCTTCTGCCTTGGAAAAATTTAACACGTTTCAATTACTTTTAATTAAGTGTTAATGTCAACCTTGGTTATGCCAGGCCCTCGGACCTTCTGCCTTGGGAAAATTTAACACGTTTCAATTACTTTTAATTACATGTAAATGTCAACCTTGGCCAAGCCAGGTCCTCGGACCTTCTGCCTTGGGAAAATTTAACACGTTTCAATTACTTTTATTAAGTGTTAATGTCAACCTTGGTTATGCCAGGTCCTCGGACCTTCTGCCTTGGAAAAATTTAACACGTTTCAATTACTTTTAATTAAGTGTTAATGTCAACCTTGGTTATGCCAGGCCCTCGGACCTTCTGCCTTGGGAAAATTTAACACGTTTCAATTACTTTTAATTACATGTAAATGTCAACCTCGGCTAAGCCAGGACCTCGGACCTTCTGCCTTGGGAAAATTTAACACGTTTCAATTACTTTTAATTAATGTTAATGTCAACCTTGGTTATGCCAGGTCCTCGGACCTTCTGCCTTGGGAAAATTTAACACGTTTCAATTACTTTTAATTAAGTGTTAATGTCAACCTTGGTTATGCCAGGTCCTCGGACCTTCTGCCTAGGGAAAATTTAACACGTTTCAATTACTTTTAATTAAGTGTTAATGTCAACCTTGGTTATGCCAGGTCCTCGGACCTTCTGCCTAGGGAAAATTTAACACGTTTCAATTACTTTTAATTAAGTGTTAATGTCAACCTTGGTTATGCCAGGTCCTCGGACCTTCTGCCTTGGGAAAATTTAACACGTTTCAATTACTTTTAATTAAGTGTTAATGTCAACCTTGGTTATGCCAGGCCCTCGGACCTTCTGCCTTGGGAAAATTTAACACGTTTCAATTACTTTTAATTAAGTGTTAATGTCAACCTTGGTTATGCCAGGCCCTCGGACCTTCTGCCTTGGGAAAATTTAACACGTTTCAATTACTTTTAATTACATGTAAAAGGTCAACCTCGGCCAAGCTAGGTCCTCGAACCTTCTGCCTTGGGAAAATTTAACACGTTTCAATTACTTTTATTAAGTGTTAATGTCAACCTTGGTTATGCCAGGTCCTCGGACCTTCTGCCTTGGAAAAATTTAACACGATTCAATTACTTTTAATTAAGTGTTAATGTCAACCTTGGTTATGCCAGGTCCTCGGACCTTCTGCCTAGGGAAAATTTAACACGTTTCAATTACTTTTAATTAAGTGTTAATGTCAACCTTGGTTATGCCAGGTCCTCGGACCTTCTGCCTTGGAAAAATTTAACACGTTTCAATTACTTTTAATTAAGTGTTAATGTCAACCTTGGTTATGCCAGGCCCTCGGACCTTCTGCCTTGGGAAAATTTAACACGTTTCAATTACTTTTAATTAAGTGTTAATGTCAACCTTGGTTATGCCAGGCGCTCGGACTTTCTGCCTTGGAAAATTTAACAAGTTTCAATTACTTTTAATTAAGTGTTAATGTCAACCTTGGTTATGCCAGGCCCTCGGACCTTCTGCCTTGGGAAAATTTGACACGTTTCAATTACTTTTAATTAAGTGTTAAATGTCAACCTTGGTTATGCCAGGTCCTCGGACCTTCTGCCTTGGGAAAATTTAACACGTTTCAATTACTTTTATTAAGTGTTAATGTCAACATTGGTTATGCCAGGTCCTCGGACCTTCTGCCTTGGGAAAATTTAACACGTTTCAATTACTTTTAATTAAGTGTTAATGTCAACCTTGGTTATGCCAGGCCCTCGGACCTTCTGCCTTGGAAAAATTTAACACGTTTCAATTACTTTTAATTACATGTAAATGTGAACCTCGGCCAAGCTAGGTCCTCGAACCTTCTGCCTTGGGAAAATTTAACACGTTTCAATTACTTTTAATTAAGTGTTAATGTCAACCATGGTTATGCCAGGTCCTCGGACCTTCTGCCTTGGAAAAATTTAACACGTTTCAATTACTTTTAATTTAGTGTTAATGTCAACCTTGGTCATGCCAGGCCCTCGGACCTTCTGCCTTGGGAAAATTTAACACGTTTCAATTACTTTTAATTAAGTGTTAATGTCAAACATGGTTATGCCAGGTCCTCGGACCTTCTGCCTTGGGAAAATTTAACACGTTTCAATTACTTTTAATTAAGTGTTAATGTCAACCTTGGTTATGCCAGGTCCTCGGACCTTCTGCCTTGGGAAAATTTAACACGTTTCAATTACTTTTAATTAAGTGTTAATGTCAACCTTGGTTATGCCAGGTCCTCGGACCTTCTGCCTTGGAAAATTTAACACATTTCAATTACTTTTAATTGAGTGTTAGTGTCAACCTTGGTTATGCCAGGCCCTCGGACCATCTGCCTTGGAAAATTTAACACGATTCAATTACTTTTAATTAAGTGTTAATGTCAACCTTGGTTATGCCAGGTCCTCGGACCTTCTGCCTTGGGAAAATTTAACACGATTCAATTACTTTTAATTAAGTGTTAATGTCAAGCTTGGTTATGCCAGGTCCTCGGACCTTCTGCCTTGGGAAAATTTAACACGTTTCAATTACTTTTAATTAAGTGTTAATGTCAACCTTGGTTATGCAGGCCCTCGGACCTTAAAATTTAACACGTTTCAATTACTTTTAATTAAGTGTTAATGTCAACCTTGGTTATGCCAGGTCCTCGGACCTTCTGCCTTGGGAAAATTTAACACGTTTCAATTACTTTTAATTAAGTGTTAATGTCAACCTTGGTTATGCCAGGTCCTCGGACCTTCTGCCTTGGAAAAATTTAACACGTTTCAATTACTTTTAATTAAGTGTTAATGTCAACCTTGGTTATGCCAGACCCTCGGACCTTCTGCCTTGGGAAAATTTAACACGTATCAATTACTTTTAATTAAGTGTTAATGTCAACCGTGGTTATGCAAGGTCCTCGGACCTTCTGCCTTGGGAAAATTTAACACGTTTCAATTACTTTAAGTTACATGTTAATGTCAACCTTGGTTATGCCAGGTCCTCGGACCTTCTGCCTTGGGAAAATTTAACACGTTTCAATTACTTTTATTAAGTGTTAATGTCAACCGTGGTTATGCCAGGCCCTCGGACCTTCTGCCTTGGGAAAATTTAACACGTTTCAATTACTTTTAATTACATGTAAATGTCAACCTCGGCTAAGCCAGGTCCTCGAACCTTCTGCCTTGGGAAAATTTAACACGTTTCAATTACTTTTAATTAAGTGTTAATGTCAACCTTGGTTATGCCAGGTCCTCAGACCTTCTGCCTTGGGAAAATTTAACACGTTTCAATTACTTTTAATTAAGTGTTAATGTCAACCTTGGTTATGCCAGGCCCTCGGACCTTCTGCCTTGGAAAATTTAACACGTTTCAATTACTTTTAATTACAGTGTTAATGTCAACCTCGGTTATGCCAGGTCCTCGGACCTTCTGCCTTGGGAAAATTTAACACGTTTCAATTACTTTTAATTAAGTGTTAATGTCAACCTTGGTTATGCCAGGTCCTCGGACCTTCTGCCTTGGGAAAATTTAACACGTTTCAATTACTTTTAATTAAGTGTTAATGTCAACCTTGGTTATGCCAGGCCCTCGGACCTTCTGCCTTGGGAAAATTTAACACGTTTCAATTACTTTTAATTACATGTTAATGTCAACCTTGGTTATGCCAGGTCCTCGGACCTTCTGCCTTGGGAAAATTTAACACGTTTCAATTACTTTTAATTAAGTGTTAATGTCAACCTTGGTTATGCCAGGTCCTCGGACCTTCTGCCTTGGAAAAATTTAACACGTTTCAATTACTTTTAATTAAGTGTTAATGTCAACCTTGGTTATGCCAGGCCCTCGGACCTTCTGCCTTGGGAAAATTTAACACGTTTCAATTACTTTTAATTAAGTGTTAATGTCAACCTTGGTTATGCCAGGCCCTCGGACCTTCTGCCTTGGGAAAATTTAACACGTTTCAATTACTTTTAATTAAGTGTTAATGTCAAACATGGTTATGCCAGGTCCTCGGACCTCTGCCTTGGAAAAATTTAACACGTTTCAATTACTTTTAATTAAGTGTTAATGTAAACCTTGGTTATGCCAGGCCCTCGGACCTTCTGCCTTGGGAAAATTTAACACGTTTCAATTACTTTTAATTAAGTGTTAATGTCAACCTTGGTTATGCCAGGCCCTCGGATCTTCTGCCTTGGGAAAATTTAACACGTTTGAATTACTTTAAGTTACATGTAAATGTCAACCTTCGGCCAAGCCAGGTCCTCGGACCTTCTGCCTTGGGAAAATTTAACACGTTTCAATTACTTTTATTAAGTGTTAATGTCAACCTTGGTTATGCCAGGTCCTCGGACCTTCTGCCTTGGAAAAATTTAACACGTTTCAATTACTTTTAATTAAGTGTTAATGTCAACCTTGGTTATGCCAGGCCCTCGGACCTTCTGCCTTGGGAAAATTTAACACGTTTCAATTACTTTTAATTAAGTGTTAATGTCAACCTTGGTTATGCCAGGCCCTCGGACCTTCTGCCTTGGGAAAATTTAACACGTTTCAATTACTTTTAATTAAGTGTTAATGTCAACCTTGGTTATGCCAGGTCCTCAGACCTTCTGCCTTGGGAAAATTTAACACGTTTCAATTACTTTTAATTAAGTGTTAATGTCAACCTTGGTTATGCCAAGCCCTCGGACCTTCTGCCTTGGGAAAATTTAACACGTTTCAATTACTTTTAATTAAGTGTTAATGTCAACCTTGGTTATGCCAGGCCCTCGGACCTTCTGCCTTGGGAAAATTTAACACGTTTCAATTACTTTTAATTAAGTGTTAATGTCAACCTTGGTTAAGCCAGGCCCTCGGACCTTCTGCCTTGGAAAATTTAACACGTTTCAATTACTTTTAATTAAGTGTAATGTCAACCTTGGTTATGCCAGGTCCTCGGACCTTCTGCCTTGGGAAAATTTAACACGTTTCAATTACTTTTAATTAAGTGTTAATGTCAACCTTGGTTATGCCAGGTCCTCGGACCTTCTGCCTTGGGAAAATTTAACACGTTTCAATTACTTTTAATTAAGTGTTAATGTCAACCTTGGTTATGCTAGGTCCTCGGACCTTCTGCCTTGGGAAAATTTAACACGTTTCAATTACTTTTAATTAAGTGTTAATGTCAACCTTGGTTATGCCAGGTCCTCGGACCTTCTGCCTTGGAAAAATTTAACACGTTTCAATTACTTTTAATTAAGTGTTAATGTCAACCTTGGTTATGCCAGGCCCTCGGACCTTCTGCCTTGGAAAATTTAACACGTTTCAATTACTTTTAATTAAGTGTTAATGTCAACCTTGGTTATGCCAGGTCCTCGGACCTTCTGCCTTGGGAAAATTTAACACGTTTCAATTACTTTTAATTAAGTGTTAATGTCAACCTTGGTTATGCCAGGTCCTCGGACCTTCTGCCTTGGGAAAATTTAACACGTTTCAATTACTTTTAATTAAGTGTTAATGTCAACCTTGGTTATGCCAGGTCCTCGGACCTTCTGCCTTGGGAAAATTTAACACGTTTCAATTACTTTTAATTAAGTGTTAATGTCAACCTTGGTTATGCCAGGCCCTCGGACCTTCTGCCTTGGGAAAATTTAACACGTTTCAATTACTTTTAATTACATGTAAATGTCAACCTCGGCCAAGCCAGGTCCTCGGACCTTCTGCCTTGGGAAAATTTAACACGTTTCAATTACTTTTATTAAGTGTTAATGTCAACCTTGGTTATGCCAGGTCCTCGGACCTTCTGCCTTGGAAAATTTAACACGTTTCAATTACTTTTAATTAAGTGTTAATGTCAACCTTGGTTATACTAGGTCCTCGGACCTTCTGCCTTGGGAAAATTTAACACGTTTCAATTACTTTTATTAAGTGTTAATGTCAACCTTGGTTACGCCAGGTCCTCGGACCTTTTGCCTTGGAAAATTTAACACGTTTCAATTACTTTTAATTAAGTGTTAATGTCAACCTTGGTTATGCCAGGTCCTCGGACCTTCTGCCTTGGGAAAATTTAACACGTTTCAATTACTTTTAATTAAGTGTTAATGTCAACCTTGGTTATGCCAGGCCCTCGGACCTTCTGCCTTGGGAAAATTTAACACGTTTCAATTACTTTTAATTACATGTAAATGTCAACCTCGGCTAAGCCAGGTCCTCGAACCTTCTGCCTTGGGAAAATTTAACACGTTTCAATTACTTTTATTAAGTGTTAATGTCAACCTTGGTTATGCCAGGTCCTCGGACCTTCTGCCTTGGAAAAATTTAACACGTTTCAATTACTTTTAATTAAGTGTTAATGTCAACCTTGGTTATGCCAGGCCCTCGGACCTTCTGCCTTGGGAAAATTTAACACGTTTCAATTACTTTTAATTACATGTTAATGTCAACCTTGGTTAAGCCAGGCCCTCGGACCTTCTGCCTTGGGAAAATTTAACACGTTTCAATTACTTTTAATTAAGTGTTAATGTCAACCTTGGTTATGCCAGGTCCTCGGACCTTCTGCCTTGGAAAATTTAACACGTTTCAATTACTTTTAATTAAGTGTTAATGTCAACCTTGGTTATGCCAGGTCCTCGGACCTTCTGCCTAGGGAAAATTTAACACGTTTCAATTACTTTTAATTAAGTGTTAATGTCAACCTTGGTTATGCTAGGTCCTCGGACCTTCTGCCTTGGGAAAATTTAACACGTTTCAATTACTTTTAATTAAGTGTTAATGTCAACCTTGGTTATGCCAGGTCGGACCTTCTGCCTTGGGAAAATTTAACACGTTTCAATTACTTTTAATTAAGTGTTAATGTCAACCTTGGTTATGCCAGGCCCTCGGACCTTCTGCCTTGGGAAAATTTAACACGTTTCAATTACTTTTAATTAAGTGTTAATGTCAACCTTGGTTATGCCAGGTCCTCGGACCTTCTGCCTTGGAAAAATTTAACACGATTCAATTACTTTTAATTAAGTGTTAATGTCAACCTTGGTTATGCCAGGCCTCGGACCTTCTGCCTTGGAAAATTTAACACGTTTCAATTACTTTTAATTAAGTGTTAATGTCAACCTTGGTTATGCCAGGCCCTCGGACCTTCTGCCTTGGGAAAATTTAACACGTTTCAATTACTTTTAATTAAGTGTTAATGTCAACCTTGGTTATGCCAGGTCCTCGGACCTTCTGCCTAGGGAAAATTTAACACGTTTCAATTACTTTTAATTAAGTGTTAATGTCAACCTTGGTTATGCTAGGTCCTCGGACCTTCTGCCTTGGGAAAATTTAACACGTTTCAATTACTTTTAATTAAGTGTTAATGTCAACCTTGGTTATGCCAGGTCCTCGGACCTTCTGCCTTGGGAAAATTTAACACGTTTCAATTACTTTTAATTAAGTGTTAATGTCAACCTTGGTTATGCCAAGCCCTCGGACCTTCTGCCTTGGGAAAATTTAACACGTTTCAATTACTTTTAATTAAGTGTTAATGTCAACCTTGGTTATGCCAGGTCCTCGGACCTTCTGCCTTGGAAAAATTTAACACGTTTCAATTACTTTTAATTAAGTGTTAATGTCAACCTTGGTTATGCCAGGCCCTCGGACCTTCTGCCTTGGGAAAATTTAACACGTTTCAATTACTTTTAATTACATGTTAATGTCAACCTCGGCTAAGCCAGTCCTCGGACCTTCTGCCTTGGGAAAATTTAACACGTTTCAATTACTTTTATTAAGTGTTAATGTCAACCTTGGTTATGCCAGGTCCTCGGACCTTCTGCCTTGGAAAAATTTAACACGTTTCAATTACTTTTAATTAAGTGTTAATGTCAACCTTGGTTATGCCAGGCCCTCGGACCTTCTGCCTTGGGAAAATTTAACACGTTTCAATTACTTTTAATTAAGTGTTAATGTCAACCTTGGCTTATGCCAGGCCCTCGGACCTTCTGCCTTGGGAAAATTTAACACGTTTCAATTACTTTTAATTAAGTGTTAATGTCAACCTTGGTTATGCCAGGTCCTCGGACCTTCTGCCTTGGGAAAATTTAACACGTTTCAATTACTTTTAATTAAGTGTTAATGTCAACCTTGGTTATGCCAGGTCCTCGCCTTCTGCCTTGGAAAATTTAACACGTTTCAATTACTTTTAATTAAGTGTTAATGTCAACCTTGGTTATGCCAGGCCCTCGGACCTTCTGCCTTGGGAAAATTTAACACGTTTCAATTACTTTTAATTACATGTAAATGTCAACCTCGGCTAAGCCAGGTCCTCGGACCTTCTGCCTTGGGAAAATTTAACACGTTTCAATTACTTTTAATTAAGTGTTAATGTCAACCTTGGTTATGCCAGGTCCTCGGACCTTCTGCCTTGGGAAAATTTAACACGTTTCAATTACTTTTAATTAAGTGTTAATGTCAACCTTGGTTATGCCAGGTCCTCGGACCTTCTGCCTTGGGAAAATTTAACACGTTTCAATTACTTTTAATTAAGTGTTAATGTCAACCTTGGTTATGCCAGGCCCTCGGACCTTCTGCCTTGGGAAAATTTAACACGTTTCAATTACTTTTAATTAAGTGTTAATGTCAACCTTGGTTATGCCAGGTCCTCGGACCTTCTGCCTTGGGAAAATTTAACACGTTTCAATTACTTTTAATTAAGTGTTAATGTCAACCTTGGTTATGCCAGGTCCTCGGACCTTCTGCCTTGGGAAAATTTAACACGTTTCAATTACTTTTAATTAAGTGTTAATGTCAACCTTGGTTATGCCAGGCTCCTCGGACCTTCTGCCTTGGGAAAATTTAACACGTTTCAATTACTTTTAATTAAGTGTTAATGTCAACCTTGGTTATGCCAGGCCCTCGGACCTTCTGCCTTGGGAAAATTTAACACGTTTCAATTACTTTTAATTAAGTGTTAATGTCAACCTTGGTTATGCCAGGTCCTCGGACCTTCTGCCTTGGGAAAATTTAACACGTTTCAATTACTTTTAATTAAGTGTTAATGTCAACCTTGGTTATGCCAGGCTCCTCGGACCTTCTGCCTAGGGAAAATTTAACACGTTTCAATTACTTTTAATTAAGTGTTAATGTCAACCTTGGTTATGCCAGGTCCTCGGACCTTCTGCCTTGGAAAAATTTAACACGATTCAATTACTTTTAATTAAGTATTAATGTCAACCTTGGTTATGCCAGGTCCTCGGACCTTCTGCCTTGGGAAAATTTAACACGTTTCAATTACTTTTAATTAAGTGTTAATGTCAACCTTGGTTATGCCAGGTCCTCGAACCTTCTGCCTTGGGAAAATTTAACACGTTTCAATTACTTTTAATTACATGTAAATGTCAACCTCGGCTAAGCCAGGTCCTCGAACCTTCTGCCTTGGGAAAATTTAACACGTTTCAATTACTTTTATTAAGTGTTAATGTCAACCTTGGTTATGCCAGTGTCCTCGGACCTTCTGCCTTGGAAAAATTTAACACGTTTCAATTACTTTTAATTAAGTGTTAATGTCAACCTTGGTTATGCCAGGCCCTCGGACCTTCTGCCTTGGGAAAATTTAACACGTTCCAATTACTTTTAATTAAGTGTTAATGTCAACCTTGGTTATGCCAGGTCCTCGGACCTTCTGCCTTGGGAAAATTTAACACGTTTCAATTACTTTTAATTAAGTGTTAATGTCAACCTTGGTTATGCCAGGTCCTCGGACCTTCTGCCTTGGAAAATTTAACACGTTTCAATTACTTTTAATTAAGTGTTAATGTCAACCTTGGTTATGCCAGGCCCTCGGACCTTCTGCCTTGGGAAAATTTAACACGTTTCAATTACTTTTAATTAAGTGTTAATGTCAACCTTGGTTATGCCCAGTCCTCGGACCTTCTGCCTGGGGAAAATTTAACACGTTTCAATTACTTTTATTAAGTGTTAATGTCAACCTTGGTTATGCCAGGCCCTCGGACCTTCTGCCTTGGGAAAATTTAACACGTTTCAATTACTTTTAATTAAGTGTTAATGTCAAACATGGTTATGCCAGGTCCTCGGACCTTCTGCCTTGGAAAAATTTAACACGTTTCAATTACTTTTAATTAAGTGTTAATGTCAACCTTGGTTATGCCAGGCCCTCGGACCTTCTGCCTTGGGAAAATTTAACACGTTTCAATTACTTTTAATTAAGTGTTAATGTCAACCTTGGTTATGCCAGGCCCTCGGACCTTCTGCCTTGGGAAAATTTAACACGTTTCAATTACTTTTAATTAAGTGTTAATGTCAACCTTGGTTATGCCAGGTCCTCGGACCTTCTGCCTTTGGAAAATTTAACACGTTTCAATTACTTTTAATTAAGTGTTAATGTCAACCTTGGTTATGCCAGGCCCTCGGACCTTCTGCCTTGGGAAAATTTAACACGTTTCAATTACTTTTAATTAAGTGTTAATGTCAACCTTGGCTTATGCCAGGTCCTCGGACCTTCTGCCTTGGGAAAATTTAACACGTTTCAATTACTTTTAATTAAGTGTTAATGTCAACCTTGGTTATGCCAGGCCTCGGACCTTCTGCCTTGGGAAAATTTAACACGTTTCAATTACTTTTAATTAAGTGTTAATGTCAACCTTGGTTATGCCAGGTCCCTCGGACCTTCTGCCTTGGGAAAATTTAACACGTTTCAATTACTTTTAATTAAGTGTTAATGTCAACCTTGGTTATGCCAGGTCCTCGGACCTTCTGCCTTGGAAAAATTTAACACGTTTCAATTACTTTTAATTAAGTGTTAATGTCAACCTTGGTTATGCCAGGTCCTCGGACCTTCTGCCTTGGGAAAATTTAACACGTTTCAATTACTTTTAATTAAGTGTTAATGTCAACCTTGGTTATGCCAGGTCCTCGACCTTCTGCCTTGGGAAAATTTAACACGTTTCAATTACTTTTAATTAAGTGTTAATGTCAACCTTGGTTATGCCAGGCCCTCGGACCTTCTGCCTTGGGAAAATTTAACACGTTCCAATTACTTTTAATTAAGTGTTAATGTCAACCTTGGTTATACCAGGTCCTCGGACCTTCTGCCTTGGGAAAATTTAACACGTTTCAATTACTTTTAATTAAGTGTTAATGTCAACCTTGGTTATGCCAGGTCCTCGGACCTTCTGCCTTGGAAAAATTTAACACGTTTCAATTACTTTTAATTAAGTGTTAATGTCAACCTTGGTTATGCCAGGCCCTCGGACCTTCTGCCTTGGGAAAATTTAACACGTTTCAATTACTTTTAATTAAGTGTTAATGTCAACCTTGGTTATGCCAGGCCCTCGGACCTTCTGCCTTGGGAAAATTTAACACGTTTCAATTACTTTAAATTACATGTAAATGTCAACCTCGGCCAAGCCAGGTCCTCGGAGCTTCTGCCTTGGGAAAATTTAACACGTTTCAATTACTTTTATTAAGTGTTAATGTCAACCTTGGTTATGCCAGGTCCTCGGACCTTCTGCCTTGGAAAAATTTAACACGTTTCAATTACTTTTAATTAAGTGTTAATGTCAACCTTGGTTATGCCAGGCCCTCGGACCTTCTGCCTTGGAAAAATTTAACACGTTTCAATTACTTTTAATTAAGTGTTAATGTCAACCTTGGTTATGCCAGGCCCTCGGACCTTCTGCCTTGGGAAAATTTAACACGTTTCAATTACTTTTAATTAAGTGTTAATGTCAACCTTGGTTATGCCAGGTCCTCGGACCTTCTGCCTTGGGAAAATTTAACACGTTTCAATTACTTTTAATTAAGTGTTAATGTCAACCTTGGTTATGCCAGGTCCTCGGACCTTCTGCCTTGGAAAAATTTAACACGTTTCAATTACTTTTAATTAAGTGTTAATGTCAACCTTGGTTATGCCAGGCCCTCGGACCTTCTGCCTTGGGAAAATTTAACACGTTTCAATTACTTTTAATTAAGTGTTAATGTCAACCTTGGTTATGCCAGGTCCTCGGACCTTCTGCCTTGGGAAAATTTAACACGTTTCAATTACTTTTAATTAAGTGTTAATGTCAACCTTGGTTATGCCAGGTCCTCGGACCTTCTGCCTTGGGAAAATTTAACACGTTTCAATTACTTTTAATTAAGTGTTAATGTCAACCTTGGTTATGCCAGGTCCTCGGACCTTCTGCCTTGGGAAAATTTAACACGTTTCAATTACTTTTAATTAAGTGTTAATGTCAACCTTGGTTATGCCAGGTCCTCGGACCTTCTGCCTTGGAAAATTTAACACGTTTCAATTACTTTTAATTAAGTGTTAATGTCAACCTTGGTTATGCCAGGTCCTCGGACCTTCTGCCTTGGGAAAATTTAACACGTTTCAATTACTTTTAATTAAGTGTTAATGTCAACCTTGGTTATGCCAGGCCCTCGGACCTTCTGCCTTGGGAAAATTTAACACGTTTCAATTACTTTTAATTACATGTAAATGTCAACCTCGGCTAAGCCAGGTCCTCGAACCTTCTGCCTTGGGAAAATTTAACACGTTTCAATTACTTTTATTAAGTGTTAATGTCAACCTTGGTTATGCCAGGTCCTCGGACCTTCTGCCTTGGGAAAATTTAACACGTTTCAATTACTTTTAATTAAGTGTTAATGTCAACCTTGGTTATGCCAGGTCCTCGGATCTTCTGCCTTGGGAAAATTTAACACGGTTCAATTACTTTTAATTAAGTGTTAATGTCAACCTTGGTTATGCCAGGTCCTCGGACCTTCTGCCTTGGGAAAATTTAACACGTTTCAATTACTTTTAATTAAGTGTTAATGTCAACCTTGGTTATGCCAGGCTCCTCGGACCTTCTGCCTTGGGAAAATTTAACACGTTTCAATTACTTTTAATTAAGTGTTAATGTCAACCTTGGTTATGCCAGGTCCTCGGACCTTCTGCCTTGGGAAAATTTAACACGTTTCAATTACTTTTAATTAAGTGTTAATGTCAACCTTGGTTATGCCAAGCCCTCGGACCTTCTGCCTTGGGAAAATTTAACACGTTTCAATTACTTTTAATTAAGTGTTAATGTCAACCTTGGTTATGCCAGGTCCTCGGACCTTCTGCCTTGGAAAAATTTAACACGTTTCAATTACTTTTAATTAAGTGTTAATGTCAACCTTGGTTATGCCAGGTCCTCGGACCTTCTGCCTTGGAAAAATTTAACACGTTTCAATTACTTTTAATTAAGTGTTAATGTCAACCTTGGTTATGCCAGGCCCTCGGACCTTCTGCCTTGGGAAAATTTAACACGTTTCAATTACTTTTAATTAAGTGTTAATGTCAACCTTGGTTATGCCAGGCCCTCGGACCTTCTGCCTTGGGAAAATTTAACACGTTTCAATTACTTTTAATTACATGTAAATGTCAACCTCGGCCAAGCCAGGTCCTCGGACCTCTGCCTTGGGAAAATTTAACACGTTTCAATTACTTTTATTAAGTGTTAATGTCAACCTTGGTTATGCCAGGTCCTCGGACCTTCTGCCTTGGAAAAATTTAACACGTTTCAATTACTTTTAATTAAGTGTTAATGTCAACCTTGGTTATGCCAGGCCCTCGGACCTTCTGCCTTGGAAAAATTTAACACGTTTCATTTACTTTTAATTAAGTGTTAATGTCAACCTTGGTTATCCTCGGCCCTCGGACCTTCTGCCTTGGGAAAATTTAACACGTTTCAATTACTTTTAATTAAATGTTAATGTCAACCTTGGTTATGCCAGGTCCTCGGACCTTCTGCCTTGGGAAAATTTAACACGTTTCAATTACTTTTAATTAAGTGTTAATGTCAACCTTGGTTATGCCAGGTCCTCGGACCTTCTGCCTTGGAAAATTTAACACGTTTCAATTACTTTTAATTAAGTGTTAATGTCAACCTTGGTTATGCCAGGCCCTCGGACCTTCTGCCTTGGGAAAATTTAACACGTTTCAATTACTTTTAATTAAGTGTTAATGTCAACCTTGGTTATGCCAGGTCCTCGGACCTTCTGCCTTGGAAAAATTTAACACGTTTCAATTACTTTTAATTAAGTGTTAATGTCAACCTTGGTTATGCCAGGACCTCGGACCTTCTGCCTTTGGAAAATTTAACACGTTTCAATTACTTTTAATTAAGTGTTAATGTCAACCTTGGTTATGCCAGGCCCTCGGACCTTCTGCCTTGGAAAAATTTAACACGTTTCAATTACTTTTAATTAAGTGTTAATGTCAACCTTGGTTATGCCAGGTCCCTCGGACCTTCTGCCTTGGGAAAATTTAACACGTTTCAATTACTTTTAATTACATGTAAATGTCAACCTTGGCTAAGCCAGGTCCTCGGACCTTCTGCCTTGGGAAAATTTAACACGTTTCCGTCTTTATTAATTGTTAGTGTCAACCTTGGTTACGCCAGGTCCTCGGACCTTCTGCCTTGGGAAAATTTAACACGTTTCAATTACTTTTAATTAAGTGTTAATGTCAACCTTGGTTATGCCAGGTCCTCGGACCTTCTGCCTTGGCAAAATTTAACACGTTTCAATTACTTTTAATCTTGGGAAAATTTAACACGTTTCAATTACTTTTAATTAAGTGTTAATGTCAACCTTGGTTATGCCAGGTCCTCGGACCTTCTGCCTTGGAAAAATTTAACACGTTTCAATTACTTTTAATTAAGTGTTAATGTCAACCTTGGTTATGCCAGGTCCTCGGACCTTCTGCCTTAGAAAAATTTAACACGTTTCAATTACTTTTAATTACATGTAAATGTCGACCTCGGCTAAGCCAGGTCCTCGAACCTTCTGCCTTGGGAAAATTTAACACATTTCAATTACTTTTATTAAGTGTTAACGTCAACCTTGGTTATGTCAGGTCCTCGGACCTTCTGCCTTGGGAAAATTTAACACATTTCAATTACTTTTATTAAGTGTTAACGTCAACCTTGGTTATGTCAGGTCCTCGGACCTTCTGCCTTGGGAAAATTTAACACGTTTCAATTACTTTTAATTTGGGAAAATTTAACACGTTTCAATTACTTTTAATTAAGTGTTAATGTCAACCTTGGTTATGCCAGGTCCTCGGACCTTCTGCCTTGGAAAAATTTAACACGTTTCAATTACTTTTAATTAAGTGTTAATGTCAACCTTGGTTATGCCAGGACCTCGGACCTTCTGCCTTGGGAAAATTTAACACGTTTCAATTACTTTTAATTAAGTGTTAATGTCAACCTTGGTTATGCCAGGCCCTCGGACCTTCTGCCTTGGGAAAATTTAACACGTTTCAATTACTTTTAATTACATGTAAATGTCAACCTCGGCCAAGCTAGGTCCTCGAACCTTCGGCCTTGGGAAAATTTAAAACGTTTCAATTACTTTTATTAAGTGTTAATGTCAACCTTGGTTATGCCAGGTCCTCGGACCTTCTGCCTTGGAAAAATTTAACACGTTTCAATTACTTTTAATTAAATGTTAATGTCAACCTTGGTTATGCCAGGCCCTCGGACCTTCTGCCTTGGGAAAATTTAACACGTTTCAATTACTTTTAATTACATGTAAATGTCAACCTCGGCTAAGCCAGGACCTCGGACCTTCTGCCTTGGGAAAATTTAACACATTTCAATTACTTTTAATTAAGTCTTAATGTCAACCTTGGTTATGCCAGGCCCTCGGACCTTCTGCCTTGGGAAAATTTAACACGTTTCAATTACTTTTAATTAAGTGTTAATGTCAAACATGGTTATGCCAGGTCCTCGGACCTTCTGCCTTGGAAAAATTTAACACGTTTCAATTACTTTTAATTAAGTGTTAATGTCAACCTTGGTTATGCCAGGCCCTCGGACCTTCTGCCTTGGGAAAATTTAACACGTTTCAATTACTTTTAATTAAGTGTTAATGTCAACCTTGGTTATGCCAGGACCTCGGACCTTCTGCCTTTGGAAAATTTAACACGTTTCAATTACTTTTAATTAAGTGTTAATGTCAACCTTGGTTATGCCAGGCCCTCGGACCTTCTGCCTTGGGAAAATTTAACACGTTTCAATTACTTTTAATTAAGTGTTAATGTCAACCTTGGTTATGCCAGGCCCTCGGACCTTCTGCCTTGGAAAAATTTAACACGTTTCAATTACTTTTAATTAAGTGTTAATGTCAACCTTGGTTATGCCAGGCCCTCGGACCTTCTGCCTTGGGAAAATTTAACACGTTTCAATTACTTTTAATTAAGTGTTAATGTCAACCTTGGTTATGCCAGGCCCTCGGACCTTCTGCCTTGGGAAAATTTAACACGTTTCAATTACTTTTAATTACATGTAAATGTCAACCTCGGCTAAGCCAGGACCTCGGACCTTCTGCCTTGGGAAAATTTAACACATTTCAATTACTTTTATTAAGTGTTAATGTCAACCTTGGTTATGCCAGGTCCTCGGACCTTCTGCCTTGGAAAAATTTAACACGTTTCAATTACTTTTAATTAAGTGTTAATGTCAACCTTGGTTATGCCAGGCCCTCGGACCTTCTGCCTTGGGAAAATTTAACACGTTTCAATTACTTTTAATTAAGTGTTAATGTCAACCTTGGTTATGCCAGGCCCTCGGACCTTCTGCCTTGGGAAAATTTAACACGTTTCAATTACTTTTAATTAAGTGTTAATGTCAACCTTGGTTATGCCAGGTCCTCGGACCTTCTGCCTTGGAAAATTTAACACGTTTCAATTACTTTTAATTAAGTGTTAATGTCAACCTTGGTTATGCCAGGCCCTCGGACCTTCTGCCTTGGGAAAATTTAACACGTTTCAATTACTTTTAATTACATGTAAATGTCAACCTCGGCCAAGCTAGGTCCTCGAACCTTCTGCCTTGGGAAAATTTAACACGTTTCAATTACTTTTATTAAGTGTTAATGTCAACCTTGGTTATGCCAGGTCCTCGGACCTTCTGCCTTGGAAAAATTTAACACGTTTCAATTACTTTTAATTAAGTGTTAATGTCAACCTTGGTTATGCCAGGCCCTCGGACCTTCTGCCTTGGGAAAATTTAACACGTTTCAATTACTTTTAATTACATGTAAATGTCAACCTCGGCTATGCCAGGTCCTCGGACCTTCTGCCTTGGGAAAATTTAACACGTTTCAATTACTTTTATTAAGTGTTAATGTCAACATTGGTTATGCCAGGTCCTCGGACCTTCTGCCTTGGGAAAATTTAACACGTTTCAATTACTTTTAATTAAGTGTTAATGTCAACCTTGGTTATGCCAGGTCCTCGGACCTTCTGCCTTGGAAAATTTAACACGTTTCAATTACTTTTAATTAAGTGTTAATGTCAACCTTGGTTATGCCAGGCCCTCGGACCTTCTGCCTTGGGAAAATTTAACACGTTTCAATTACTTTTAATTACATGTAAATGTCAACCTCGGCCAAGCCAGGTCCTCGGAGCTTCTGCCTTGGGAAAATTTAACACGTTTCAATTACTTTTATTAAGTGTTAATGTCAACCTTGGTTATGCCAGGTCCTCGGACCTTCTGCCTTGGAAAAATTTAACACGTTTCAATTACTTTTAATTAAGTGTTAATGTCAACCTTGGTTATGCCAGGCCCTCGGACCTTCTGCCTTGGGAAAATTTAACACGTTTCAATTACTTTTAATTAAGTGTTAATGTCAACCTTGGTTATGCCAGGTCCTCGGACCTTCTGCCTTGGGAAAATTTAACACGTTCCAATTACTTTTAATTAAGTGTTAATGTCAACCTTGGTTATGCCAAGCCCTCGGACCTTCTGCCTTGGGAAAATTTAACACGTTTCAATTACTTTTAATTAAGTGTTAATGTCAACCTTGGTTATGCCAGGTCCTCGGACCTTCTGCCTTGGAAAAATTTAACACGTTTCAATTACTTTTAATTAAGTGTTAATGTCAACCTTGGTTATGCCAGGCCCTCGGACCTTCTGCCTTGGGAAAATTTAACACGTTTCAATTACTTTTAATTAAGTGTTAATGTCAACCTTGGTTATGCCAGGTCCTCGGACCTTCTGCCTTGGAAAAATTTAACACGTTTCAATTACTTTTAATTAAGTGTTAATGTCAACCTTGGTTATGCCAGGCCCTCGGACTTTCTGCCCTGGAAAATTTAACAAGTTTCAATTACTTTTAATTAAGTGTTAATGTCAACCTTGGTTATGCCAGGCCCTCGGACCTTCTGCCTTGGGAAAATTTAACACGTTTCAATTACTTTTATTAAGTGTTAATGTCAACCTTGGTTATGCCAGGTCCTCGGACCTTCTGCCTTGGAAAAATTTAACACGTTTCAATTACTTTTAATTAAGTGTTAATGTCAACCTTGGTTATGCCAGGACCTCGGACCTTCTGCCTTTGGAAAATTTAACACGTTTCAATTACTTTTAATTAAGTGTTAATGTCAACCTTGGTTATGCCAGGCCCTCGGACCTTCTGCCTTGGGAAAATTTAACACGTTTCAATTACTTTAAATTACATGTAAATGTCAACCTCGGCCAAGCCAGGTCCTCGGAGCTTCTGCCTTGGGAAAATTTAACACGTTTCAATTACTTTTATTAAGTGTTAATGTCAACCTTGGTTATGCCAGGTCCTCGGACCTTCTGCCTTGGAAAAATTTAACACGTTTCAATTACTTTTAATTAAGTGTTAATGTCAACCTTGGTTATGCCAGGCCCTCGGACCTTCTGCCTTGGGAAAATTTAACACGTTTCATTTACTTTTAATTAAGTGTTAATGTCAACCTTGGTTATCCTAGGCCCTCGGACCTTCTGCCTTGGGAAAATTTAGCACGTTTCAATTACTTTTAATTACATGTAAATGTCAACCTCGGCTAAGCCAGGTCCTCGGACCTTCTGCCTTGGGAAAATTTAACACATTTCAATTACTTTTATTAAGTGTTAATGTCAACCTTGGTTATGCCAGGTCCTCGGACCTTCTGCCTTGGAAAAATTTAACGCGTTTCAATTTCTTTTAATTAAGTGTTAATGTCAACCTTGGTTATGCCAGGCCCTCGGACCTTCTGACTTGGGAAAATTTAACACGTTTCAATTACTTTTAATTAAGTGTTAATGTCAACCTTGGTTATGGTAGGTCCTCGGACCTTCTGCCTTGGGAAAATTTAACACGTTTCAATTACTTTTAATTAAGTGTTAATGTCAACCATGGTTATGCCAGGTCCTCGGACCTTCTGCCTTGGAAAAATTTAACACGTTTCAATTACTTTTAATTAAGTGTTAATGTCAACCTTGGTTATGCCAGGCCCTCGGACCTTCTGCCTTGGGAAAATTTAACACGTTTCAATTACTTTTAATTACATGTAAATGTCAACCTCGGCCAAGCTAGGTCCTCGAACCTTCTGCCTTGGGAAAATTTAACACGTTTCAATTACTTTTATTAAGTGTTAATGTCAACCTTGGTTATGCCAGGTCCTCGGACCTTCTGCCTTGGAAAAATTTAACACGTTTCAATTACTTTTAATTAAGTGTTAATGTCAACCTTGGTTATGCCAGGCCCTCGGACCTTCTGCCTTGGGAAAATTTAACACGTTTCAATTACTTTTAATTACATGTAAATGTCAACCTCGGCTAAGCCAGGTCCTCGAACCTTCTGCCTTGGGAAAATTTAACACGTTTCAATTACTTTTATTAAGTGTTAATGTCAACCTTGGTTATGCAAGGTCCTCGGACCTTCTGCCTTGGAAAAATTTAACACGTTTCAGTTACTTTTAATTAAGTGTTAATGTCAACCTTGGTTAAGCCAGGCCCTCGGACCTTCTGCCTCAGGAAAATTTAACACGTTCCAATTACTTTTAATTAAGTGTTAATGTCAACCTTGGTTATGCCCAGTCCTCGGACCTTCTGCCTGGGGAAAATTTAACACGTTTCAATTATTTTTATTAAGTGTTAATGTCAACCTTGGTTATGCCAGGTCCTCGGACCTTCTGCCTTGGAAAAATTTAACACGTTTCAATTACTTTTAATTAAGTGTTAATGTCAACCTTGGTTATGCCAGGCCCTCGGACCTTCTGCCTTGGGAAAATTTAACACGTTTCAATTACTTTTAATTACATGTTAATGTCAACCTCGGTTATGCCAGGTCCTCGGACCTTCTGCCTTGGGAAAATTTAACACGTTTCAATTACTTTTAATTAAGTGTTAATGTCAACCTTGGTTATGCCAGGTCCTCGGACCTTCTGCCTTGGGAAAATTTAACACGTTTCAATTACTTTTAATTAAGTGTTAATGTCAACCTTGGTTATTCCAGGTCCTCGGACCTTCTGCCTTGGAAAATTTAACACGTTTCAATTACTTTTAATTAAGTGTTAATGTCAACCTTGGTTATGCCAGGTCCTCGGACCTTCTGCCTTGGAAAATTTAACACGTTTCAATTACTTTTAATTAAGTGTTAATGTCAACCTTGGTTATGCCAGGCCCTCGGACCTTCCGCCTTGGGAAAATTTAACCCATTTCAATTACTTTTAATTACATGTAAATGTCAACCTCGGCTAAGCCAGGTCCTCGGACCTTCTGACTTGGGAAAATTTAACACGTTTCAATTACTTTTAATTAAGTGTTAATGTCAACCTTGGTTATGCCAGGTCCTCGGACCTTCTGCCTTGGGAAAATTTAACACGTTTCAATTACTTTTAATTAAGTGTTAATGTCAACCATGGTTATGCCAGGTCCTCGGACCTTCTGCCTTGGAAAAATTTAACACGTTTCAATTACTTTTAATTTAGTGTTAATGTCAACCTTGGTTATGCCAGGCCCTCGGACCCTGCCTTGGGAAAATTTAACACGTTTCAATTACTTTTAATTACATGTAAATGTCAACCTCGGCTAACCAGGTCCTCGAACCTTCTGCCTTGGGAAAATTTAACACGTTTCAATTACTTTTATTAAGTGTTAATGTCAACCTTGGTTATGCCAGGTCCTCGGACCTTCTGCCTTGGCAAAATTTAACACGTTTCAATTACTTTTAATTAAGTGTTAATGTCAACCTTGGTTATGCCAGGTCCTCGGACCTTCTGCCTTGGGAAAATTTAACACGTTTCAATTACTTTTAATTGGGAAAATTTAACACGTTTCAATTACTTTTAATTAAGTGTTAATGTCAACCTTGGTTATGCCAGGTCCTCGGACCTTCTGCCTTGGGAAAATTTAACACGTTTCAATTACTTTTAATTAAGTGTTAATGTCAACCTTGGTTATGCCAAGCCCTCGGACCTTCTGCCTTGGGAAAATTTAACACGTTTCAATTACTTTTAATTAAGTGTTAATGTCAACCTTGGTTATGCCAGGTCCTCGGACCTTCTGCCTTGGGAAAATTTAACACGTTTCAATTACTTTTAATTAAGTGTTAATGTCAACCTTGGTTATGCCAGGTCCTCGGACCTTCTGCCTTGGAAAAATTTAACACGTTTCAGTTACTTTTAATTAAGTGTTAATGTCAACCTTGGTTATGCCAGGCCCTCGGACCTTCTGCATTTGGAAAATTTAACACGTTTCAATTACTTTTAATTAAGTGTTAATGTCAACCTTGGTTATGCCAGGCCCTCGGACCTTCTGCCTTGGCAAAATTTAACACGTTTCAATTACTTTAAATTACATGTAAATGTCAACCTCGGCCAAGCCAGGTCCTCGGAGCTTCTGCCTTGGGAAAATTTGACACGTTTCAATTACTTTTATTAAGTGTTAATGTCAACCTTGGTTATGCCAAGCCCTCGGACCTTCTGCCTTGGGAAAATTTGACACGTTTCAATTACTTTTATTAAGTGTTAATGTCAACCTTGGTTATGCCAGGTCCTAGAACCTTCTGCCTTGGAAAAATTTAACACGTTTCAATTACTTTTAATTAAGTGTTAATGTCAACCTTGGTTATGCCTGGCCCTTGGACCTTCTGCCTTGGGAAAATTTAACACGTTTCATTTACTTTTAATTAAGTGTTAATGTCAACCTTGGTTATCCTAGGCCCTCGGACCTTCTGCCTTGGGAAAATTTAACACGTTTCAATTACTTTTAATTAAGTGTTAATGTCAACCATGGTTATGCCAGGTCCTCGGACCTTCTGCCTTGGAAAAATTTAACACGTTTCAATTACTTTTAATTAAGTGTTAATGTCAACCTTGGTTATGCCAGGCCCTCGGACCTTCTGCCTTGGGAAAATTTAACACGTTTCAATTACTTTTAATTACATGTAAATGTCAACCTTGGCCAAGCTAGGTCCTCGAACCTTCGGCCTTGGGAAAATTTAACACGTTTCAATTACTTTTATTAAGTGTTAATGTCAACCTTGGTTATGCCAGGTCCTCGGACCTCCTGCCTTGGAAAAATTTAACACGTTTCAATTACTTTTAATTAATTGTTAATGTCAACCTTGGTTATGCCAGGCCCTCGGACCTTCTGCCATGGGAAAATTTAACACGTTTCAAATACTTTTAATTACATGTAAATGTCATCCTCGGCTAAGCCAGGACCTCGGACCTTCCGCCTTGGGAAAATTTTACACATTTCAATTACTTTTAATTACATGTAAATGTCAACCTCGGCTAAGCCAGGTCCTCGAACCTTCTGCCTTGGGAAAATTTAACACGTTTCAATTACTTTTATTAAGTGTTAATGTCAACCGTGGTTATGCAAGGTCCTCGGACCTTCTGACTTGGGAAAATTTAACACGTTTCAATTACTTTTAATTAAGTGTTAATGTCAACCTTGGTTATGCCAGGTCCTCGGACCTTCTGCCTTGGGAAAATTTAACACGTTTCAATTACTTTTAATTAAGTGTTAATGTCAACCATGGTTATGCCAGGTCCTCGGACCTTCTGCCTTGGAAAAATTTAACACGTTTCAATTACTTTTAATTTAGTGTTAATGTCAACCTTGGTTATGCCAGGCCCTCGGACCTTCTGCCTTGGGAAAATTTAACACGTTTCAATTACTTTTAATTAAGTGTTAATGTCAACCTTGGTTATGCCAGGCCCTCGGACCTTCTGCCTTGGGAAAATTTAACACGTTTCAATTACTTTTAATTACATGTAAATGTCAACCTCGGCCAAGCTAGGTCCTCGAACCTTCTGCCTTGGGAAAATTTAACACGTTTCAATTACTTTTATTAAGTGTTAATGTCAACCTTGGTTATGCCAGGTCCTCGGACCTTCTGCCTTGGAAAAATTTAACACGATTCAATTACTTTTAATTAAGTGTTAATGTCAACCTTGGTTATGCCAGGTCCTCGGACCTTCTGCCTAGGGAAAATTTAACACGTTTCAATTACTTTTAATTAAGTGTTAATGTCAACATTGGTTATGCCAGGTCCTCGGACCTTCTGCCTTGGGAAAATTTAACACGTTTCAATTACTTTTAATTAAGTGTTAATGTCAACCTTGGTTATGCCAGGCCCTCGGACCTTCTGCCTTGGGAAAATTTAACACGTTTCAATTACTTTTAATTAAGTGTTAATGTCAACCTTGGTTATGCCAGGCCCTCGGACCTTCTGCCTTGGGAAAATTTAACACGTTTCAATTACTTTTAATTAAGTGTTAATGTCAACCTTGGTTATGCCAGGCCCTCGGACCTTCTGCCTTGGGAAAATTTAACACGTTTCAATTACTTTTAATTACATGTAAATGTCAACCTCGGCCAAGCCAGGTCCTCGACCTTCTGCCTTGGGAAAATTTAACACGTTTCAATTACTTTTATTAAGTGTTAATGTCAACCTTGGTTATGCCAGGTCCTCGGACCTTCTGCCTTGGGAAAATTTAACACGTTTCAATTACTTTTAATTAAGTGTTAATGTCAACCTTGGTTATGCCAGGCCCTCGGACCTTCTGCCTTGGGAAAATTTAACACGTTTCAATTACTTTTAATTACATGTAAATGTCAACCTCGGCTAAGCCAGGTCCTCGAACCTTCTGCCTTGGGAAAATTTAACACGTTTCAATTACTTTTATTAAGTGTTAATGTCAACCTTGGTTATGCAGGTCCTCGGACCTTCTGCCTTGGAAAAATTTAACACGTTTCAATTACTTTTAATTAAGTGTTAATGTCAACCTTGGTTATGCCAGGCCCTCGGACCTTCTGCCTTGGGAAAATTTAACACGTTTCAATTACTTTTAATTAAGTGTTAATGTCAACCTTGGTTATGCCAGGTCCTCGGACCTTCTGCCTTGGGAAAATTTAACACGTTTCAATTACTTTTATTAAGTGTTAATGTCAGCCTTGGTTATGCCAGGTCCTCGGACCTTCTGTCTTGGGAAAATTTAACACAATTCAATTACTTTTAATTAAGTCTTAATGTCAACCTTGGTTATGCCAGGCCCTCGGACCTTCTGCCTTGGGAAAATTTAACACGTTTCAATTACTTTTAATTACATGTTAATGTCAACCTCGGCTAAGCCAGGTACACGGAGCTTCTGCCTTGGGAAAATTTAACACGTTTCAATTACTTTTAATTAAGTGTTAATGTCAACCTTGGTTATGTCAGGCCCTCGGACCTTCTGCCTTGGGAAAATTTAACACGTTTCAATTACTTTTAATTACATGTAAATGTCAACCTTGGCCAAGCCAGGTCCTCGGACCTTCTGCCTTGGGAAAATTTAACACGTATCAATTACTTTTAATTAAGTGTTAATGTCAACCTTGGTTATGCCAGGTCCTCGGACCTTCTGCCTTGGGAAAATTTAACACGTTTCAATTACTTTTATTAAGTGTTAATGTCAACCGTGGTTATGCCAGGCCCTCGGACCTTCTGCCTTGGGAAAATTTAACACGTTTCAATTACTTTTATTAAGTGTTAATATCAGCCTTGGTTATGCCAGGCCCTCGGACCTTCTGCCTTGGGAAAATTTAACACGTTTCAATTACTTTTAATTACATGTTAATGTCAACCTCGGCTAAGCCAGGTACTCGGAGCTTCTGCCTTGGGAAAATTTAACACGTTTCAATTACTTTTAATTAAGTGTTAATGTCAACCTTGGTTATGTCAGGCCCTCGGACCTTCTGCCTTGGGAAAATTTAACACGTTTCAATTACTTTTAATTACATGTAAATGTCAACCTTGGCCAAGCTAGGTCCTCGAACCTTCGGCCTTGGGAAAATTTAACACGTTTCAATTACTTTTAATTAATTGTTAATGTCAACCTTGGTTATGCCAGGCCCTCGGACCTTCTGCCTTGGGAAAATTTAACACGTTTCAAATACTTTTAATTACATGTAAATGTCATCCTCGGCTAAGCCAGGACCTCGGACCTTCCGCCTTGGGAAAATTTAACCCATTTCAATTACTTTTAATTACATGTAAATGTCAACCTCGGCTAAGCCAGGTCCTCGGACCTTCTGACTTGGGAAAATTTAACACGTTTCAATTACTTTTAATTAAGTGTTAATGTCAACCTTGGTTATGCCAGGTCCTCGGACCTTCTGCCTTGGGAAAATTTAACACGTTTCAATTACTTTTAATTAAGTGTTAATGTCAACCATGGTTATGCCAGGTCCTCGGACCTTCTGCCTTGGAAAAATTTAACACGTTTCAATTACTTTTAATTAAGTGTTAATGTCAACCTTGGTTATGCCAGGCCCTCGGACCTTCTGCCTTGGGAAAATTTAACACGTTTCAATTACTTTTAATTAAGTGTTAATGTCAACCTTGGTTATGCCAGGCCCTCGGACCTTCTGCCTTGGGAAAATTTAACACGTTTCAATTACTTTTAATTACATGTAAATGTCAACCTCGGCCAAGCTAGGTCCTCGAACCTTCTGCCTTGGGAAAATTTAACACGTTTCAATTACTTTTATTAAGTGTTAATGTCAACCGTGGTTATGCAAGGTCCTCGGACCTTCTGCCTTGGAAAAATTTAACACGTTTCAATTACTTTTAATTAAGTGTTAATGTCAACCTTGGTTATGCCAGGCCCTCGGACCTTCTGCCTTGGGAAAATTTAACACGTTTCAATTACTTTTAATTAAGTGTTAATGTCAACCTTGGTTATGCCAGGCCCTCGGACCTTCTGCCTTGGGAAAATTTAACACGTTTCAATTACTTTTAATTAAGTGTTAATGTCAAACATGGTTATGCCAGGTCCTCGGACCTTCTGCCTTGGAAAAATTTAACACGTTTCAATTACTTTTAATTAAGTGTTAATGTCAACCTTGGTTATGCCAGGCCCTCGGACCTTCTGCCTTGGGAAAATTTAACACGTTTCAATTACTTTTAATTAAGTGTTAATGTCAACCTTGGTTATGCCAGGCCCTCGGACCTTCTGCCTTGGGAAAATTTAACACGTTTCAATTACTTTAAGTTACATGTAAATGTCAACCTCGGCCAAGCCAGGTCCTCGGAGTTTCTGCCTTGGGAAAATTTAACACGTTTCAATTACTTTTATTAAGTGTTAATGTCTACCTTGGTTATGCCAGGTCCTCGGACCTTCTGCCTTGGAAAAATTTAACACGTTTCAATTACTTTTAATTAAGTGTTAATGTCAACCTTGGTTATGCCAGGCCCTTGGACCTTCCGCCTTGGGAAAATTTAACACGTTTCAATTACTTTTAATTACATGTAAATGTCAACCTCGGCTAAGCCAGGACCTCGGACCTTCTGCCTTGGGAAAATTTAACACATTTCAATTACTTTTATTAAGTGTTAATGTCAACATTGGTTATGCCAGGTCCTCGGACCTTCTGCCTTGGGAAAATTTAACACGTTTCAATTACTTTTAATTAAGTGTTAATGTCAACCTTGGTTATGCCAGGCCCTCGGACCTTCTGCCATGGGAAAATTTAACACGTTTCAATTACTTTTAATTACATGTAAATGTCAACCTCGGCTAAGCCAGGTCCTCGAACCTTCTGCCTTGGGAAAATTTAACACGTTTCAATTACTTTTATTAAGTGTTAATGTCGACCTTGGTTATGCCAGGTCCTCGGACCTTCTGCCTTGGAAAAATTTAACGCGTTTCAGTTTCTTTTAATTAAGTGTTAATGTCAACCTTGGTTATGCCAGGCCCTCGGACCTTCTGACATTGGAAAATTTAACACGTTTCAATTACTTTTAATTAAGTGTTAATGTCAACCTTGGTTATGCTAGGTCCTCGGACCTTCTGCCTTGGGAAAATTTAACACGTTTCAATTACTTTTAATTAAGTGTTAATGTCAACCTTGGTTATGCCAGGCCCTCGGACCTTCTGCCTTGGGAAAATTTAACACGTTTCAATTACTTTTAATTACATGTAAATGTCAACCTCGGCCAAGCTAGGTCCTCGAACCTTCTGCCTTGGGAAAATTTAACACGTTTCAATTACTTTTATTAAGTGTTAATGTCAACCGTGGTTATGCAAGGTCCTCGGACCTTCTGCCTTGGAAAAATTTAACACGTTTCAATTACTTTTAATTAAGTGTTAATGTCAACCTTGGTTAAGCCAGGCCCTCGGACCTTCTGCCTTGGGAAAATTTAACACGTTCCAATTACTTTTAATTAAGTGTTAATGTCAACCTTGGTTATGCCAGGTCCTCGGACCTTCTGCCTTGGGAAAATTTAACACGTTTCAATTACTTTTAATTAAGTGTTAATGTCAACCTTGGTTATGCCAGGTCCTCGGACCTTCTGCCTTGGAAAAATTTAACACGTTTCAATTACTTTTAATTAAGTGTTAATGTCAACCTTGGTTATGCCAGGCCCTCGGACCTTCTGCCTTGGGAAAATTTAACACGTTTCAATTACTTTTAATTAAGTGTTAATGTCAACCTTGGTTATGCCAGGTCCTCGGACCTTCTGCCTTGAAATTTAACACGTTTCAATTACTTTTAATTAAGTGTTAATGTCAACCTTGGTTATGCCAGGTCCTCGGACCTTCTGCCTTGGAAAAATTTAACACGTTTCAATTACTTTTAATTAAGTGTTAATGTCAACCTTGGTTATGCCAGGCCCTCGGACCTTCTGCCTTGGGAAAATTTAACACGTTTCAATTACTTTTAATTAAGTGTTAATGTCAACCTTGGTTATGCCAGGCCCTCGGACCTTCTGCCTTGGGAAAATTTAACACGTTTCAATTACTTTTAATTACATGTAAATGTCAACCTCGGCCAAGCCAGGTCCTCGGAGCTTCTGCCTTGGGAAAATTTAACACGTTTCAATTACTTTTATTAAGTGTTAATGTCAACCTTGGTTATGCCAGGTCCTCGGACCTTCTGCCTTGGAAAAATTTAACACGTTTCAATTACTTTTAATTAAGTGTTAATGTCAACCTTGGTTATGCCAGGCCCTCGGACCTTCTGCCTTGGGAAAATTTAACACGTTTCAATTACTTTTAATTAAGTGTTAATGTCAACCTTGGTTATGCCAGGCCCTCGGACCTTCTGCCTTGGGAAAATTTAACACGTTTCAATTACTTTTAATTACATGTAAATGTCAACCTCGGCTAAGCCAGGTCCTCGGACCTTCTGCCTTGGGAAAATTTAACACGTTTCAATTACTTTTATTAAGTGTTAATGTCAACCTTGGTTATGCCAGGTCCTCGGACCTTCTGCCTTGGAAAAATTTAACACGTTTCAATTACTTTTAATTAAGTGTTAATGTCAACCTTGGTTATGCCAGGCCCTCGGACCTTCTGCCTTGGGAAAATTTAACACGTTTCAATTACTTTTAATTACATGTAAATGTCAACCTCGGCTATGCCAGGTCCTCGGACCTTCTGCCTTGGGAAAATTTAACACGTTTCAATTACTTTTATTAAGTGTTAATGTCAACCTTGGTTATGCCAGGTCCTCGGACCTTCTGCTTGGGAAAATTTAACACGTTTCAATTACTTTTAATTAAGTGTTAATGTCAACCTTGGTTATGCCAGGCCCTCGGACCTTCTGCCATGGGAAAATTTAACACGTTTCAATTACTTTTAATTACATGTAAATGTCAACCTCGGCTAAGCAGGTCCTCGGACCTTCTGCCTTGGGAAAATTTAACACGTTTCAATTACTTTTATTAAGTGTTAATGTCGACCTTGGTTATGCCAGGTCCTCGGACCTTCTGCCTTGGGAAAATTTAACACGTTTCAATTACTTTTATTAAGTGTTAATGTCTACCTTGGTTATGCCAGGTCCTCGGACCTTCTGCCTTGTAAAAATTTAACACGTTTCAATTACTTTTAACTAAGTGTTAATGTCAACCTTGGTTATGCCAGGCCCTCGGACCTTCTGCCTTGGGAAAATTTAACACGTTTCATTTACTTTTAATTAAGTGTTAATGTCAACCTTGGTTATCCTAGGCCCTCGGAGCTTCTGCCTTGGGAAAATTTAACACGTTTCAATTACTTTTAATTACATGTAAATGTCAACCTCGGCTAAGGCAGGTCCTCGGACCTTCTGCCTTGGGAAAATTTAACACATTTCAATTACTTTTATTAAGTGTTAATGTCAACCTTGGTTATGCCAGGTCCTCGGACCTTCTGCCTTGGAAAAATTTAACGCGTTTCAATTTCTTTTAATTAAGTGTTAATGTCAACCTTGGTTATGCCAGGCCCTCGGACCTCCTGACTTGGGAAAATTTAACACGTTTCAATTACTTTTAATTAAGTGTTAATGTCAACCTTGGTTATGCTAGGTCCTCGGACCTTCTGCCTTGGGAAAATTTAACACGTTTCAATTACTTTTAATTAAGTGTTAATGTCAACCATGGTTATGCCAGGTCCTCGGACCTTCTGCCTTGGAAAAATTTAACACGTTTCAATTACTTTTAATTAAGTGTTAATGTCAACCTTGGTTATGCCAGGCCCTCGGACCCCTCGGACTCTGCCTTGGGAAAATTTAACACGTTTCAATTACTTTTAATTACATGTAAATGTCAACCTCGGCCAAGCTAGGTCCTCGAACCTTCTGCCTTGGGAAAATTTAACACGTTTCAATTACTTTTATTAAGTGTTAATGTCAACCTTGGTTATGCCAGGTCCTCGGACCTTCTGCCTTGGAAAAATTTAACACGTTTCAATTACTTTTAATTAAATGTTAATGTCAACCTTGGTTATGCCAGGCCCTCGGACCTTCTGCCTTGGGAAAATTTAACACGTTTCAATTACTTTTAATTACATGTAAATGACAACCTCGGCTAAGCCAGGACCTCGGACCTTCTGCCTTGGGAAAATTTAACACATTTCAATTACTTTTATTAAGTGTTAATGTCAACATTGGTTATGCCAGGTCCTCGGACCTTCTGCCTTGGGAAAATTTAACACGTTTCAATTACTTTTAATTAAGCGTTAATGTCAACCTTGGTTATGCCAGGCCCTCGGACCTTCTGCCTTGGGAAAATTTTACACGTTTCAATTACTTTTAATTACATGTAAATGTCAACCTCGGCTAAGCCAGGTCCTCGAACCTTCTGCCTTGGGAAAATTTAACACGTTTCAATTACTTTTATTAAGTGTTAATGTCAACCGTGGTTATGCAAGGTCCTCGGACCTTCTGCCTTGGAAAAATTTAACACGTTTCAATTACTTTTAATTAAGTGTTAATGTCAACCTTGGTTAAGCCAGGCCCTCGGACCTTCTGCCTCGGGAAAATTTAACACGTTCCAATTACTTTTAATTAAATGTTAATGTCAACCTTGGTTATGCCCAGTCCACGGACCTTCTGCCTGGGGAAAATTTAACACGTTTCAATTACTTTTATTAAGTGTTAATATCAACCTTGGTTATGCCAGGTCCTCGGACCTTCTGCCTTGGGAAAATTTAACACATTTCAATTACTTTTAATTAAGTCTTAATGTCAACCTTGGTTATGCCAGGCCCTCGGACCTTCTGCCTTGGGAAAATTTAACACGTTTCAATTACTTTTAATTACATGTTAATGTCAACCTCGGCTAAGCCAGTTACTCGGACCTTCTGCCTTGGGAAAATTTAACACGTTTCAATTACTTTTAATTAAGTGTTAATGTCAACCTCGGTTATGCCAGGTCCTCGGACCTTCTGCCTAGGGAAAATTTAACACGTTTCAATTACTTTTAATTAAGTGTTACTGTCAACCTTGGTTATGCCAGGTCCTCGGACCTTCTGCCTTGGAAAAATTTAACACGATTCAATTACTTTTAATTAAGTGTTAATGTCAACCTTGGTTATGCCAGGTCCTCGGACCTTCTGCCTTGGAATAATTTAACACGATTCAATTACTTTTAATTAAGTGTTAATGTCAACCTTAGTTATGCCAGGTCCTCGGACCTTCTGCCCTGGGAAAATTTAACACGTTTCAATTACTTTTAATTACATGTAAATGTCAACCTCGGCTAAGCTAGGTCCTCGGACCTTCTGCCTTCGGAAAATTTGACACATTTCAATTACTTTTATTAAGTGTTAATGTCAACCTTGGTTATGCCAGGCCCTCGGACCTTCTGCCTTGGGAAAATTTAACACGTTTCAATTACTTTTAATTAAGTGCTAATGTCAACCTTGGTTATGCCAGGTCCTGGAACCTTCTGCCTTGGGAAAATTTAACACGTTTCAATTACTTTTATTAAGTGTTAATGTCAACCTTGGTTATGCCAGGTCCTCGGACCTTCTGCCTTGGGAAAATTTGACCCGTTTCAATTACTTTTAATTAAGTGTTAATGTCAACCGTGGTTATGCCAGGCCCTCGGACCTTCTGCCTTGGGAAAATTTAACACGTTTCAATTACTTTTAATTACATGTAAATGTCAACCTCGGCTAAGCCAGGTCCTCGAACCTTCTGCCTTGGGAAAATTTAACACGTTTCAATTACTTTAATTAAGTGTTAATGTCAACCTTGGTTATGCCAGGTCCTCGGACCTTCTGCATTGGGAAAATTTGACACGTTTCAATTACTTTTAATTAAGTGTTAATGTCAACCTTGGTTATGCCAGGCCCTCGGACCTTCTGCCTTGGGAAAATTTAACACGTTTCAATTACTTTTAATTACATGTAAATGTCAACCTCGGCCAAGCTAGGTCCTCGAACCTTCGGTCTTGGGAAAATTTAACACGTTTCAATTACTTTTATTAAGTGTTAATGTCAACCGTGTTTATGCAAGGTCCTCGGACCTTCTGCCTTGGAAAAATTTAACACGTTTCAATTACTTTTAATTAAGTGTTAATGTCAACCTTGGTTATGCCAGGCCCTCGGACCTTCTGCCTTGGGAAAATTTAACACGTTTCAATTACTTTTAATTACATGTAAATGTCAACCTCGGCCAAGCTAGGTCCTCGAACCTTCTGCCTTGGGCAAATTTAACACGTTTCAATTTCTTTTATTAAGTGTTAATGTCAACCTTGGTTATGCCAGGTCCTCGGAACTTCTGCCTTGGGAAAATTTAACACGTTTCAATTACTTTTAATTAAGTGTTAATGTCAACCATGGTTATGCCAGGTCCTCGGACCTTCTGCCTTGGAAAAATTTAACACGTTTCAATTACTTTTAATTAAGTGTTAATGTCAACCTTGGTTATGCCAGGCCCTCGGACCTTCTGCCTTGGGAAAATTTAACACGTTTCAATTACTTTTAATTAAGTGTTAATGTCAACCTTGGTTATGCCAGGCCCTCGGACCTTCTGCCTTGGGAAAATTTAACACGTTTCAATTACTTTTAATTACATGTTAATGTCAACCTCGGCTAAGCCAGGTACTCGGACCTTCTGCCTTGGGAAAATTTAACACGTTTCAATTACTTTTAATTACATGTTAATGTCAACCTTGGCTAAGCCAGGTACTCGGACCTTCTGCCTTGGGAAAATTTAACACGTTCCAATTACTTTTAATTAAGTGTTAACGTCAACCTTGGTTATGCCAGGCCCTCGAACCTTCTGCCTTGGGAAAATTTAACACGTTTCAATTACTTTTAATTGCATGTTAATGTCAACCTCGGCTAAGCCAGGTACTCGGACCTTCTGCCTTGGGAAAATTTAACACGTTTCAATTACTTTTAATTAAGTGTTAATGTCAACCTTGGTTATGCCAGGTCCTCGGACCTTCTGCCTAGGGAAAATTTAACACGTTTCAATTACTTTTAATTAAGTGTTAATGTCAACCTTGGTTATGCCAGGTCCTCGGACCTTCTGCCTTGGAAAAATTTAACACAATTCAATTACTTTTAATTAAGTGTTAATGTCAACATTGGTTATGCCAGGTCCTCGGACCTTCTGCTTTGGAAAAATTTAACACGATTCAATTACTTTTAATTAAGTGTTAATGTCAACCTTGGTTATGCCAGGTCCTCGGACCTTCTGCCTAGGGAAAATTTAACACGTTTCAATTACTTTTAATTAAGTGTTAATGTCAACCTTGGTTATGCCAGGTCCTCGGACCTTCTGCCTAGGGAAAATTTAACACGTTTCAATTACTTTTAATTAAGTGTTAATGTCAACCTTGGTTATTCCAGGCCCTCGGACCTTCTGCCTTGAGAAAATTTAACACGTTTCAATTACTTTTAATTAAGTGTTAATGTCAACCTTGGTTATGCCAGGCCCTCGGACCTTCTGCCTTGGGAAAATTTAACACGTTTCAATTACTTTTAATTACATGTTAATGTCAACCTCGGTTATGCCAGGTCCTCGAACCTTCTGCCTTGGGAAAATTTAACACGTTTCAATTACTTTTAATTAAGTGTTAATGTCAACCTTGGTTATGCCAGGTCCTCGGACCTTCTGCCTTGGAAAATTTAACACGTTTCAATTACTTTTAATTAAGTGTTAATGTCAACCTTGGTTATGCCAGGCCCTCGGACCTTCTGCCTTGGGAAAATTTAACACGTTTCAATTACTTTTAATTACATGTAAATGTCAACCTCCTCGCAAGCCAGGTCCTCGAACCTTCTGCCTTGGGAAAATTTAACACGTTTCAATTACTTTTATTAAGTGTTAATGTCAACCTTGGTTATGCAGGTCCTCGGACCTTCTGCCTTGGAAAAATTTAACACGTTTCAATTACTTTTAATTAAGTGTTAATGTCAACCTTGGTTATGCCAGGCCCTCGGACCTTCTGCCTTGGGAAAATTTAACACGTTTCAATTACTTTTAATTACATGTAAATGTCAACCTCGGCCAAGCTAGGTCCTCGAACCTTCTGCCTTGGGAAAATTTAACACGTTTCAATTACTTTTATTAAGTGTTAATGTCAACCTTGGTTATGCCAGGTCCTCGGACCTTCTGCCTTGGAAAAATTTAACACGTTTCAATTACTTTTAATTAAGTGTTAATGTCAACCTTGGTTATGCCAGGTCCTCGGACCTTCTGCCTTGGGAAAATTTAACACGTTTCAATTACTTTTAATTAAATGTTAATGTCAACCTTGGTTATGCCAGGCCCTCGGACGTTCTGCCTTGGGAAAATTTAACACGTTTCAATTACTTTTAATTACATGTAAATGTCAACCTTGGTTATGCTAGGCCCTCGGACCTTCTGCCTTGGGAAAATTTGACACGTTTCAATTACTTTTAATTAAGTGTTACTGTCAACCTTGGTTATGCCAGGTCCTCGGACCTTCTGCCTTGGAAAAATTTAACACGATTCAATTACTTTTAATTAAGTGTTAATGTCAACCTTGGTTATGCCAGGCCCTCGGACCTTCTGCCTTGGGAAAATTTAACACGTTTCAATTACTTTTAATTACATGTTAATGTCAACCTCGGCTAAGCCAGGTACTCGGAGCTTCTGCCTTGGGAAAATTTAACACGTTTCAATTACTTTTAATTAAGTGTTAATGTCAACCTTGGTTATGCCAGGTCCTCGGACCTTCTGCCTAGGGAAAATTTAACACGTTTCAATTACTTTTAATTAAGTGTTAATGTCAACCTTGGTTATGCCAGGTCCTCGGACCTTCTGCCTTGGAAAAATTTAACACGATTCAATTACTTTTAATTAAGTGTTAATGTCAACCTTGGTTATGCCAGGTCCTCGGACCTTCTGCCTTGGAAAAATTTAACACGATTCAATTACTTTTAATTAAGTGTTAATGTCAACCTTAGTTATGCCAGGTCCTCGGACCTTCTGCCTTGGGAAAATTTAACACGTTTCAGTTACTTTTATTACGTGTTAATGTCAACCTTGGTTATTCCAGGCCCTCGGACCCTTTGCCTTGGAAAAATTTAACAGGTTTCAATTACTTTTAATTAAGTGTTAATGTCAACCTTGCTTATGCCAGGCCCTCGGACCTTCTGCCTTGGGAAAATTTAACACGTTTCAATTACTTTTAATTACATGTAAATGTCAACCTCGGCCAAGCTAGGTCCTCGAACCTTCTGCCCTGGGAAAATTTAACACGTTTCAATTACTTTTATTAAGTGTTAATGTCAACCTTGGTTATGCCAGGTCCTCGGACCTTCTGCCTTGGGAAAATCTGACACGTTTCAATTACTTTTAATTAAGTGTTAATGTCAACCTTGGTTATGCCAGGCCCTCGGACCTTCTGCCTTGTGAAAATATAACACGTTTCAATTACTTTTAATTACATGTAAATGTCAACCTCGGCTAAGCCAGGTCCTCGAACCTTCTGCCTTGGGAAAATTTAACACGTTTGAATTACTTTTATTAAGTGTTAATGTCAACCTTGGTTATGCCAGGTCCTCGGACCTTCTGCCTTGGGAAAATTTAACACGTTTCAATTACTTTTAATTACATGTTAATGTCAACCTCGGCTAAGCCAGGTACTTGGACCTTCTGCCTTGGGAAAATTTAACACGTTTCAATTACTTTTAATTAAGTGTGAATGTCAACCTTGGTTATGCCAGGTCATCGGACCTTCTGCCTTGGGAAAATTTAACACGTTCCAATTACTTTAAATTAAGTGTTAATGTCAACCTTGGTTATGCCAGGCCCTCGGACCTTCTGCCCTGGGAAAATTTAACACGTTTCAATTACTTTTATTAAGTCTTAATGTCAACCTTGGTTATGCCAGGTCCTCGGACCTTCTGCCTTGGAAAAATTTAACACGTTTCAATTACTTTTAATTAAGTGTTAATGTCAACCTTGGTTATGCCAGGCCCTCGGACCTTCTGCCTTGGGAAAATTTAACACGTTTCAATTACTTTTAATTACATGTAAATGTCAACCTCGGCTAAGCCATGACCTCGAACCTTCTGCCTTGGGAAAATTTAACACGTTTCAATTACTTTTATTAAGTGTTAATGTCAACCTTGGTTATGCCAGGTCCTCGGACCTTCTGCCTTGGGAAAATTTAACACGTTTCAATTACTTTTAATTACATGTTAATGTCAACATCGGCTAAGCCAGGTACTCGGACCTTCTGCCTTGGGAAAATTTAACACGTTTCAATTACTTTTAATTAAGTGTTAATGTCAACCTTGGTTATGCCAGGCCCTCGGACCTTCTGCCTTAGGAAAATTTAACACGTTTCAATTACTTTTAATTACATGTAAATGTCAACCTCGGCCAGGCTAGGTCCTCGAACCTGCTGCCCTGGGAAAATTTAACACGTTTCAATTACTTTTATTAAGTGTTAATGTCAACCTTGGTTATGCCAGGTCCTCGGACCTTCTGCCTGGGGAAAATTTAACACGTTTCAATTACTTTTAATTAAGTGTTAATGTCAACCTTGGTTATGCCAGGCCCTCGGACCTTCAGCCTTGGGAAAATTTAACACGTTTCATTTACTTTTAATTACATGTAAATGTCAACCTCGGCTAAGCTAGGTCCTCGGACCTTCTGCCTTGGGAAAATTTAACACATTTCAATTACTTTTATTAAGTGTTAATGTCAACCTTGGTTATGCCAGGCCCTCGGACCTTCTGCCTTGGGAAAATTTAACACGTTTCAATTACTTTTAATTAAGTGCTAATGTCAACCTTGGTTATGCCAGGTCCTGGAACCTTCTGCCTTGGGAAAATTTAACACGTTTCAATTACTTTTATTAAGTGTTAATGTCAACCTTGGTTATGCCAGGTCCTCGGACCTTCTACCTTGGGAAAATTTGACCCGTTTCAATTACTTTTAATTAAGTGTTAATGTCAACCGTGGTTATGCCAGGCCCTCAGACCTTCTGCCTTGGGAAAATTTAACACGTTTCAATTACTTTTAATTACATGTAAATGTCAACCTCGGCTAAGCCAGGTCCTCGAACCTTCTGCCTTGGGAAAATTTAACACGTTTCAATTACTTTAATTAAGTGTTAATGTCAACCTTGGTTATGCCAGGTCTTCGGACCTTCTGCATTGGGAAAATTTGACACGTTTCAATTACTTTTAATTAAGTGTTAATGTCAACCTTGGTTATGCCAGGCCCTCGGACCTTCTGCCTTGGGAAAATTTAACACGTTTCAATTACTTTTAATTAAGTGTTAATGTCAAACTTGGTTATGCGAGGTCCTCGGACCTTCTGCCTTGGGAAAATTTAACACGTTTCAATTGCTTTTAATTACATGTAAATGTCAACCTCAGCTAAGCCAGGTCCTCGAACCTTCTACCTTGGGAAAATTTAACACGTTTCAATTACTTTTACTTAAGTGTTAATGTCAACCTTGGTTATGCCAGTCCCTCGGACCTTCTGCCTTGGGAAAATTTAACACGTTTCAATTACTTTTACTAGGTGTTAATGTCAACCTTGGTCATGCCATGTCCTCGGACCTTCTGCCTTAGGAAAATTTAACACGTTCCAATTACCTTTAATTAAGTGTTAACGTCAACCCTGGTTATGCCAGGCCCTCGGACCTTCTGCCTTGGGAAAATTTAACACGTTTCAAATACTTTTAATTAAGTGTTAATGTCAACCTTGGTTATGCCAGGTCCTCGGACCTTCTGCCTAGGGAAAATTTAACACGTTTCAATTACTTTTAATTAAGTGTTAATGTCAACCTTGGTTATGCCAGGCCCTCGGACCTTCTGCCTTGGGAAAATTTAACACGTTTCATTTACTTTTAATTACATGTAAATGTCAACCTCGGCTAAGCTAGGTCCTCGGACCTTCTGCCTTGGGAAAATTTAACACATTTCAATTACTTTTATTAAGTGTTAATGTCAACCTTGGTTATGCCAGGCCCTCGGACCTTCTGCCTTGGGAAAATTTAACACGTTTCAATTACTTTTAATTAAGTGCTAATGTCAACCTTGGTTATGCCAGGTCCTGGAACCTTCTGCCTTGGGAAAATTTAACACGTTTCAATTACTTTTATTAAGTGTTAATGTCAACCTTGGTTATGCCAGGTCCTCGGACCTTCTGCCTTGGGAAAATTTGACCCGTTTCAATTACTTTTAATTAAGTGTTAATGTCAACCGTGGTTATGCCAGGCCCTCGGACCTTCTGCCTTGGGAAAATTTAACACGTTTCAATTACTTTTAATTACATGTAAATGTCAACCTCGGCTAAGCCAGGTCCTCGAACCTTCTGCCTTGGGAAAATTTAACACGTTTCAATTACTTTAATTAAGTGTTAATGTCAACCTTGGTTATGCCAGGTCCTCGGACCTTCTGCATTGGGAAAATTTGACACGTTTCAATTACTTTTAATTAAGTGTTAATGTCAACCTTGGTTATGCCAGGCCCTCGGACCTTCTGCCTTGGGAAAATTTAACACGTTTCAATTACTTTTAATTAAGTGTTAATGTCAACCTTGGTTATGCCAGGCCCTCGGACCTTCTGCCTTGGGAAAATTTAACACGTTTCAATTACTTTTAATTACATGTAAATGTCAACCTCGGCTAAGCCAGGTCCTCGAACCTTCTACCTTGGGAAAATTTAACACGTTTCAATTACTTTTATTAAGTGTTAATGTCAACCTTGGTTATGCCATGTCCTCGGACCTTCTGCCTTGGGAAAATTTAACACGTTCCAATTACCTTTAATTAAGTGTTAACGTCAACCCTGGTTATGCCAGGCCCTCGGACCTTCTGCCTTGGGAAAATTTAACACGTTTCAATTACTTTTAATTAAGTGTTATTGTCAACCTTAGTTATGCCAGGTCCTCGGACCTTCTGCCTTGGGAAAATTTAACACGTTTCGATTACTTTTATTAGGTGTTAATGTCAACCTTGGTTATGCCAAGTCCTCGGACCTTCTGCCTTGGGAAAATTTAACACGTTTCAATTACTTTTAATTAAGTGTTAATGTCAACCATGGTTATGCCAGGCCCTCGGACCTTCTGCCTTGGGAAAATTTAACACGTTTCAATTACTTTTAATTACATGTAAATGTCAACCTCGGCTAAGCCCGGTCCTCGAACCTTCTGCCTTGGGAAAATTTAACACGTTTCAATTACTTTTATTAAGTGTTAATGTCAACCTTGGTTATGCCAAGTCCTTGGACCTTCTGCCTTGGAAAAATTTGACACGTTTCAATTACTTTTAATTAAGTGTTAATGTCAACCTTGGTTATGTCAGGCCCTCGGACCTTCTGCCTTGGGAAAATTTAACACGTTTCAATTACTTTTAATTACATGTAAATGTCAACCTCGGCTAAGCCAGGTCCTCGAACCTTCTGCCTTGGGAAAATTTAACACGTTTCAATTACTTTTATTAAGTGTTAATGTCAACCTTGGTTATGCCAGGTCATCCGACCTTCTGCCTTGGGAAAATTTAACACGTTCCAATTACTTTTAATTAAGTGTTAATGTCAACCTTGGTTATGCCAGGCCCTCGGACCTTCTGCCTTGGGAAAATTTAACACGTTTCAATTACTTTTAATTAAGTGTTAATGTCAACCTTGGTTATGCCAGGTCCTCAGACCTTCTGCCTTGGGAAAATTTAACACGTTTCAATTACTTTTATTAAGTGTTAATGTCAACCTTGGTTATGCCAAGCCCTCGGACCTTCTGCCTTGGGAAAATTTAACACGTTTCAATTACTTTTAATTAAGTGTTAATGTCAACCTTGGTTATGCCAGGTCCTCGGACCTTCTGCCTTGGGAAAATTTAACACGTTTCAATTACTTTTATTAAGTGTTAATGTCAACCTTGGTTATGCCAGGTCCTCGGACCTTCTGCCTTGGGAAAATTTAACACGTTTCAATTACTTTTAATTAAGTGTTAATGTCAACCTTGGTTATGCCAGGCCCTCGGACCTTCTGCCTTGGGAAAATTTAACACGTTTCAATTACTTTTAATTAATGTAAATGTCAACCTCGGCTATGCCAGGTCCTCGGACCTTCTGCCTTGGGAAAATTTAACACGTTTCAATTACTTTTATTAAGTGTTAATGTCAACCTTGGTTATGCCAGGTCCTCGGACCTTCTGCCTTGGGAAAATTTGAACACGTTTCAATTACTTTTAATTAAGTGTTAATGTCAACCTTGGTTATGCCAGGCCCTCGGACCTTCTGCCTTGGGAAAATTTAACACGTTTCAATTACTTTTAATTACATGTAAATGTCAACCTCGGCTAAGCCAGGTCCTCGAACCTTCTGCCTTGGGAAAATTTAACACGTTTCAATTACTTTTATTAAGTGTTAATGTCAACCTTGGTTATGCAGGTCCTCGGACCTTCTGCCTTGGGAAAATTTGACACGTTTCAATTACTTTTAATTAAGTGTTAATGTCAACCTTGGTTATGCCAGGCCCTCGGACCTTCTGCCTTGGGAAAATTTAACACGTTTCAATTACTTTTAATTACATGTAAATGTCAACCTCGGCTAAGCCAGGTCCTCGAACCTTCTGCCTTGGGAAAATTTAACACGTTTCAATTACTTTTATTAAGTGTTAATGTCAACCTTGGTTATGCCAGGTCCTCGGACCTTCTGCCTTGGGAAAATTTAACACGTTTCAATTACTTTTAATTAAGTGTTAATGTCAACCTTGGTTATGCCAGGTCCTCGGACCTTCTGCCTTGGGAAAATTTAACACGTTTCAATTACTTTTATTAAGTGTTAATGTCAACCTTGGTTATGCCAGGTCATCGGACCTTCTGCCTTGGGAAAATTTAACACGTTCCAATTACTTTTAATTAAATGTTAATGTCAACCTTGGTTATGCCAGGCCCTCGGACCTTCTGCCTTGGGAAAATTTAACACGTTTCAATTACTTTTATTAAGTGTTAATGTCAACCTTGGTTATGCCATGTCCTCGGACCTTCTGCCTTGGGAAAATTTAACACGATTCAATTACTTTTAATTAAGTGTTAATGTCAACCTTGGTTATGCCAGGTCCTCAGACCTTCTGCCTTGGGAAAATTTAACACGTTCCAATTACTTTTAATTAAGTGTTAATGTCAACCTTGGTTATGCCAGGCCCTCGGACCTTCTGCCTTGGGAAAATTTAACACGTTTCAATTACTTTTAATTAAGTGTTAATGTCAACCTTGGTTATGCCAGGTCCTCGGACCTTCTGCCTTGGGAAAATTTAACACGTTTCAATTACTTTTATTAAGTGTTAATGTCAACCTTGGTTATGCCAAGTCCTCGGACCTTCTGCCTTGGGAAAATTTAACACGTTTCAATTACTTTTAATTAAGTGTTAATGTCAACCTTGGTTATGCCAGGCCCTCGGACCTTCTGCCTTGGGAAAATTTAACACGTTTCAATTACTTTTAATTACATGTAAATGTCAACCTCGGCTAATGCCCGGTCCTCGAACCTTCTGCCTTGGGAAAATTTAACACGTTTCAATTACTTTTATTAAGTGTTAATGTCAACCTTGGTTATGCCAGTCCTGGGACCTTCTGCCTTGGGAAAAATTTGAACACGTTTCAATTACTTTTAATTAAGTGTTAATGTCAACCTTGGTTATGCCAGGTCCTCGGACCTTCTGCCTTGGGAAAATTTAACACGTTTCAATTACTTTTAATTAAGTGTTAATGTCAACCTTGGTTATGCCAGGTCCTCGGACCTTCTGCCTAGGGAAAATTTAACACGTTTCAATTACTTTTAATTAAGTGTTAATGTCAACCTTGGTTATGCTAGGTCCTCGGACCTTCTGCCTTGGGAAAATTTAACACGTTTCAATTACTTTTAATTAAGTGTTAATGTCAACCTTGGTTATGCCAGGTCCTCGGACCTTCTGCCTTGGAAAAATTTAACACGATTCAATTACTTTTAATTAAGTGTTAATGTCAACCTTGGTTATGCCAGGTCCTCGGACCTTCTGCCTAGGGAAAATTTAACACGTTTCAATTTCTTTTATTAAGTGTTAATGTCAACCTTGGTTATGCCAGGCCCTCGGACCTTCTGCCTTAGGAAAATTTAACACGTTTCAATTACTTTTAATTAAGTGTTAATGTCAACCTTGGTTATGCCAGGCCCTCGGACCTTCTGCCTTGGGAAAATTTAACACGTTTCAATTACTTTTAATTACATGTAAATTAATGTCAACCTCGGCTAAGCCAGGTCCTCGAACCTTCTGCCTTGGGAAAATTTAACACGTTTCAATTACTTTTAATTAAGTGTTAATGTCAACCTTGGTTATGCCAGGTCCTCGGACCTTCTGCCTTGGGAAAATTTAACACGTTTCAATTACTTTTAATTAAGTGTTAATGTCAACCTTGGTTATGCCAGGCCCTCGGACCTTCTGCCTTGGGAAAATTTAACACGTTTCAATTACTTTTAATTACATGTAAATGTCAACCTCGGCTAAGCTAGGTCCTCGGACCTTCTGCCTTGGGAAAATTTAACACGTTTCAATTACTTTTATTAAGTGTTAATGTCAACCTTGGTTATGCCAGGTCCTCGGACCTTCTGCCTTGGGAAAATTTGACACGTTTCAATTACTTTTAATTAAGTGTTAATGTCAACCTTGGTTATGCCAGGCCCTCGGACCTTCTGCCTTGGGAAAATTTAACACGTTTCAATTACTTTTAATTACATGTAAATGTCAACCTCGGCTAAGCCAGGTCCTCGAACCTTCTGCCTTGGGAAAATTTAACACGTTTGAATTACTTTTATTAAGTGTTAATGTCAACCTTGGTTATGCCAGGTCCTCGGACCTTCTGCCTTGGGAAAATTTAACACGTTTCAATTACTTTTAATTACATGTTAATGTCAACCTCGGCTAAGCCAGGTACTCGGACCTTCTGCCTTGGGAAAATTTAACACGTTTCAATTACTTTTAATTAAGTGTTAATGTCAACCTTGGTTATGCCAGGTCCTCGGACCTTCTGCCTTGGGAAAATTTAACACGTTTCAATTACTTTTAATTAAGTGTTAATGTCAACCTTGGTTATGCCAGGCCCTCGGACCTTCTGCCCTGGGAAAATTTAACACGTTTCAATTACTTTTATTAAGTGTTAATGTGAACCTTGGTTATGCGAGGTCCTCGGACCTTCTGCCTTGGGAAAATTTGACATGTTTCAATTACTTTTAATTAAGTGTTAATGTCAACCTTGGTTATGCCAGGTCATCCGACCTTCTGCCTTGGGAAAATTTAACACGTTCCAATTACTTTTAATTAAGTGTTAATGTCAACCTTGGTTATGCCAGGCCCTCGGACCTTCTGCCTTGGGAAAATTTAACACGTTTCAATTACTTTTAATTAAGTGTTAATGTCAACCTTGGTTATGCCAGGTCCTCGGACCTTCTGCCTTGGGAAAATTTAACACGTTTCAATTACTTTTATTAGGTGTTAATGTCAACCTTGGTTATGCCAAGTCCTCGGACCTTCTGCCTTGGGAAAATTTAACACGTTTCAATTACTTTTAATTAAGTGTTAATGTCAACCATGGTTATGCCAGGCCCTCGGACCTTCTGCCTTGGGAAAATTTAACACGTTTCAATTACTTTTAATTACATGTAAATGTCAACCTCGGCTAAGCCCGGTCCTCGAACCTTCTGCCTTGGGAAAATTTAACACGTTTCAATTACTTTTATTAAGTGTTAATGTCAACCTTGGTTATGCCAAGTCCTGGGACCTTCTGCCTTGGAAAAATTTGAAACGTTTCAATTACTTTTAATTAAGTGTTAATGTCAACCTTGGTTATGCCAGGTCCTCGGACCTTCTGCCTTGGGAAAATTTAACACGTTTCAATTACTTTTAATTAAGTGTTAATGTCAACCTTGGTTATGCCAGGTCCTCGGACCTTCTGCCTTGGAAAAATTTAACACAATTCAATTACTTTTAATTAAGTGTTAATGTCAACCTTGGTTATGCCAGGTCCTCGGACCTTCTGCTTTGGAAAAATTTAACACGATTCAATTACTTTTAATTAAGTGTTAATGTCAACCTTAGTTATCCCAGGTCCTCGGACCTTCTGCCTTGGAAAAATTTAACACGATTCAATTACATTTAATTAAGTGTTAATGTCAACCTTAGTTATGCCAGGTCCTCGGACCTTCTGCCTTGGGAAAATTTAACACGTTTCAATTACTTTTATTACGTGTTAATGTCAACCTTGGTTATTCCAGGCCCTCGGACCTTCTGCCTTGGGAAAATTTGACACGTTTCAATTACTTTTAATTAAGTGTTAATGTCAACCGTGGTTATGCCAGGCCCTCGGACCTTCTGCCTTGGGAAAATTTAACACGTTTCAATTACTTTTAATTACATGTAAATTTCAGCCTCGGCTAAGCCAGGTCCTCGAACCTTCTGCCTTGGGAAAATTTAACACGTTTCAATTACTTTAATTAAGTGTTAATGTCAACCTTGGTTATGCCAGGTCCTCGAACCTTCTGCCTTGGGAAAATTTAACACGTTTCAATTACTTTAATTAAGTGTTAATGTCAACCTTGGTTATGCCAGGCCCTCGGACCTTCTGCCTTGGGAAAATTTAACACGTTTCAATTACTTTTAATTACATGTAAATGTCAACCTCGGCCAAGCTAGGTCCTCGAACCTTCTGCCTTGGGAAAATTTAACACGTTTCAATTACTTTTATTAAGTGTTAATGTCAACCGTGTTTATGCAAGGTCCTCGGACCTTCTGCCTTGGAAAAATTTAATACGTTTCAATTACTTTTAATTAAGTGTTAATGTCAACCTTGGTTATGCCAGGCCCTCGGACCTTCTGCCTTGGGAAAATTTAACACGTTTCAATTACTTTTAATTACATGTAAATGTCAACCTCGGCCAAGCTAGGTCCTCGAACCTTCTGCCTTGGGCAAATTTAACACGTTTCAATTTCTTTTATTAAGTGTTAATGTCAACCTTGGTTATGCCAGGTCCTCGGAACTTCTGCCTTGGGAAAATTTAACACGTTTCAATTACTTTAATTAAGTGTTAATGTCAACCTGGGTTATGCCAGGCCCTCGGACCTTCTGCCTTGGGAAAATTTAACACGTTTCAATTACTTTTCATTAAGTGTTATTGTCAACCTTGGTTATGCCAGGTCCTCGGACCTTCTTCCTTGGGAAAACTTAACACGTTTCAATTACTTTTATTAAGTGTTAATATCAACCTTGGTTATGCCAGGTCCTCGGACCTTCTGCCTTGGGAAAATTTAACACATTTCAATTACTTTTAATTAAGTGTTAGTGTCAACCTTGGTTATGCCAGGCCCTCGGACCTTCTACCTTGGAAAATTTAACACGATTCGATTACTTTTAATTAAGTGTTAATGTCAACCTTGGTTATGCCAGGTCCTCGGACCTTCTGCCTTGGGAAAATTTAACACGATTCAATTACTTTTAAATAAGTGTTAATGTCAACCTTGGTTATGCCAGGTCCTCGGACCTTCTGCCTTGGGAAAATTTAACACGTTTCGATTACTTTTAATTAAGTGTTAAAGTCAACCTTGGTTATGCCGTGTCCTCAGACCTTCTGCCTTGAGAAAATTTAACACCTTTCAATTACTTTTATTAAGTGTTAATGTCAACCTTGGTTATGCCCGGTCCTCGGACCTTCTTCTTTGGAAAAATTTAACACGTTTCAATTACTTTTAATTAAGTGTTATTGTCAACCTTAGTTATGCCAGGTCCTCGGACCTTTTGCCTTGGGAAAATTTAACACGTTTCGATTACTTTTATTAGGTGTTAATGTCAACCTTGGTTATGCCAGGTCCTCGGACCTTCTGCCTTGGGAAAATTTAACACGTTTCAATTACTTTTAATTAAGTGTTAATGTCAACCTTGGTTATGCCAGGTCCTCGGACCTTCTGCCTTTGGAAAATTTGACACGTTTCAATTACTTTTAATTAAGTGTTAATGTCAACCTTGGTTATGCCAGGCCCTCTGACCTTCTGCCTTGGGAAAATTTAACACGTTTCAATTACTTTTAATTAAGTGTTAATGTCAACCTTGGTTATGCCAGGTCCTCGGACCTTCTGCCTTGGGAAAATTTAACACGTTTCAATTACTTTTATTAAGTGTTAATGTCAACCTTGGTTATGCCAGGTCCTCGGACCTTCTGCCTTGGGAAAATTTGACACGTTTCAATTACTTTTAATTAGGTGTTAATGTCAACCTTGGTTATGCCAGGCCCTCGGACCTTCTTTCTTGGGAAAATTTAACACGTTTCAATTACTTTCAATTACATGTAAATGTCAACCTCGGCTAAGCCAGGTCCTCGAACCTTCTGCCTTGGGAAAATTTAACACGTTTCAATTACTTTTATTAAGTGTTAATGTCAACCTTGGTTATGCCAGGTCCTCGGACCTTCTGCCTTGGGAAAATTTGACACGTTTCAATTACTTTTAGTTAAGTGTTAATGTCAACCTTGGTTATGCCAGGCCCTCGGACCTTCTGCCTTGGGAAAATTTAACACGTTTCAATTACTTTTAATTACATGTAAATGTCAATCTCGGCTAAGCCCGGTCCTCGAACCTTCTGCCTTGGGAAAATTTAGCACGTTTCAATTACTTTTATTAAGTGTTAATGTCAACCTTGGTTATGCCAGGTCCTCGGATCTTCTGCCTTGGAAAAATTTAACACGTTTCAATTACTTTTAATTAAATGTTAATGTCAACCTTTGTTATGCCAGACCCTCGGACCTTCTGCATTGGGAAAATTTAACACGTTTCAATTACTTTTAATTAAGTGTTAATGTCAACCATACTTAATCTCTTTTTACTAGAGGTGAATTTTGATAAATCTATTATTAGATTTTATCTTCTTCTTATATCTTCAGTGCTTGAAAATTTCTAGAAATTGAAATATCAATAGCTATATCATCAATAATTTGTTTACATTGCAAGTTTTTATAATATAAAATTATGCATAAAATATAAGCTTATGAATCATATAATAAATAAGATTTGATTAACACAAAATTTAACATGTGTATTAATAGCATAAAGAACATGTAATTCAACAGTTAAATTTTCAAAATATTTAGTAATGTTTATTTTATTGAGTAAGATTATAGCATAAGTATATAATTAATTTTGTAGCTAAATTTTGTCCACTTTTATCCCATTTATTTAGAAAATATTCAGACCCACACTTGAGAGAAAGTAAGAATAATATTAAATGATTAAATTTACCTTACCCCAATAGTTAAGCTTTTTGTATTAAAAAAAAAAAAAGAAAGTTAAGCTTTTTGCTATGTGTAAATATATGAGATCATTTAATGCTGGATAAAAAAATATGAGGTTGTTCTCCTTGTGACGTTATGTGACTTCCATATTTTTGGTTCCCGGCCTCTTGTTTTTTATTTTTGTCCCTCTTTTTCGTTAAAATATTATATATGCAATTATTACCGTAGAAAGAAAAAAGCAAGAAGAGCATTCAAACGAAATCAATAGAAAATTATCATTAATGATTTTTATTATTTAATTAAAATATTGGGAGGGAGATTTGGTTTTTCTACTAAAGGATAGTAGATTATAGTTGCATTACTGAGTTATAAGGTTTTTGACAATGATTTCAACACTTCGATCTAAATTATGTGGATAGATCCAAACTAAGAAGAAGAAGAAGAAGAAGATATTCTCTTTATTTACTCTCTATATATACATTATGTGCAATTATTTATTAAAAAAAAAGAAAGTGCAATATATATGCGTAATTTTATAGTTAGTCAGTGTTGGCAATCATAATTATTTAACTTCTTTATTGTCCACCAACGGTGATGTCATGGATTTGGTTACGAATTTGGATTTGAGGGGCCCAAATCCAAATTCTTTGTTTAGGTAAGTTAAAATAAATGGATTTGGATTTTTCTCTAAATCCAACCAAATTTGATAAGCCCAAACTCATGAATTTCAAATACCCTAAAACATGATGGAATTTCTGAAATCTCTCACACGCACGCTCCTTTATTTCTCTCTACTTTGCTTGCATTTCTCTCTATTCCTTGTGAGTCGTGATGCAACAAGCTTCTTCTTCTCTTTCTTTCTCATGGCAACTTTAGCTTTGTCTCTCTCAATTGTTATCTTCCGCTTCAACCTCTCTATTTCTATCTTTCTACTAAATCTAAATCCATAAAGGCTGTGGGGTTTTTCTATGAGTTTCATTTGATTTTTTTTTGTGGGTTTGTTTGGGTTTCATTTTATTTGTTTGTGGGTTTTGTTTGATTTGTTTGTGCATTTTGTTTCATTTGTATATTACAACTTATACGTGGTTTAGGTTTAAGTTGTCTACCTGTGATTTGACATTTGACACTCTACTCGCAGGTGGGTAAATTTCGACAACTTAAAATACAGGTCAACTTGACTCGATCCATAAATCGATTAACCCAACCCAAACCCAACTTGACCTACTTGTTTGCCATGTCTAGACCTTACCGCACCATGGTGCTCTCCAAACAACCTAATAAATTGTTAGGAACTGCTCCAACTCCATCTATATAAGATCACCTTAAAGGAAAAACCACCATGCCAAATCAATAAAATCTCCACTGTGAAGGATATGCTTCATCCACCTAGACCCAAATGTCCTCCAAATTTCCTTGGTCCGGTTACATCCCATAGTATGAATACTGTTGCTTCCGGCTCATCTCCACATTCTTCACATATAATATCCTGTATTATGTGTTGCTGCACCAAATTGGTTTTGTTGGGAGAATATTTTTACATGCTCTCCAGGCGAAGCTTTTGCTCTTATTTGGAAATTGGCTTTTGGAGTTTCCACAATGTCTTCCATAACTGTCCTCATAGCTTAGAAAATTTGAGTTCACAAGCTCTGTTTTCCATAACCTTCTATTAAAATCTATTAATTCATTGACATATGCTTCCTTATGCAAGGTATTCTAAAGTGAGACTACTTGGTATCTAGATGGAGAAGGAGTCCACATGTCCTGCCAAAGTTTAAAGCTTTTCCCATTGCCTCGTCCCATTTCATGCCCTGTGACACTATCTCTAGGTCAGTCATTATACTTTCCAAGCATATGATGGTTTATACCCCCTAAAAAAAAAACACACACAGAGGAACAAAGTCAATGTGAGATGGGTTTTGTACCTGTGAATAGAAATGTAGATCGTCATAGATTACTCGATATTGTTAGCGGTGAGCAGGGATGTAGATCTTCATAGATTACTTGATGTTGTTAGCGTCGAGTTCTTAATGGACTAACAAGAGTGGCAAATTTGGGGTATTTTGATTTTCATGGTGAAAGGATAGGTAGAGAGAGATTAATTTGATTTTCAGGTTGGGAAAAGTGAAAGAGATTAGCAGTGGCTTTCTGGGGAGAGAGAGAGAGATTGAGAGCATATTATGTTTTTGGGTTTTAGTCATCTAGTTGCAGTGGAACTTGATGATTAGGATATCAAGTTTCACTTCATTTATAAAAAATTAAAAAAAAAAATTGCATAGAACTCAAATTTCAATTTATCAAGTGTTACGTGGTATTTTTTTATTAAAAAAAGTCACATCACCAAGTGCCACCATAGCAATTTACTAATGGAACTCGATATCTATAAAATCAAGTTCTATGTAAAACTGATTTTCATAAAAATTGAGTTTCAAAAGGATGGTATTCTAATACATATTTCATGAAAATGTTATTTCGTTGAAAATTTCAGTCATACGTGGTATTTGGCCATTTTGGCATGCATTTTCAAGTGGGAGGGGTGTTGTTTTTATAGCTGTTAAATAATAAACTTGCTCTCAATTTCCTAAGCAACAGGGCCAATGCGTATAGTATGTGTGCACATGTGCTTAGACTCCAATTTTTCCACTATTACAGTTCAACGTTTGTGCAGTTTACACAGTTTTGAGATACTAACTTCGCATACTTAATTGGAGGCCTCACCAAACTCTATTTTTCACGTTTTTGGTATTGTTTGAAAGCTTGTGCAACAGTATTTCTAAAGGTACTAGATTTGTGCAATTTGGTTTTGTGTCCAGAAGGTTATTCAGTAGGGCAATAGGGTAGGTCATGGGAAATATTCAAAGTTTTTTTTTTTTTTTAAACGTTCTTGTACTAGCAATATCTAGATATAAAGAGATGGCTTCGAGATGGAATTTTTTTTTTCCCCAAAATGTAGATAATTGCTCATAGTTAATGAAAATTACCAACTTTTTGGATCAACCATGGGGTGAGTTGTGTCAAATTTATTTGCAAAGAGGGCATCCCAACCTAATTTGAACCAATTTTGTGGATTTCACATGATTTTTCCCATCCTTACAAACACAATTTTAGGCCTTCCAATCTCTTTTTAGCTCAAGTTGTTGGAAAGCTTGTGATGTCCACATTCTAAAGTTATCAACTTTGTAGTCTCTCTTTTCAAAATTTGATAAGCTAGAAGTTTGGGAAAGTAGCATCAAACTCAAAGCTTTTGTCCCAAAATTTCTACTCTGGTATTTTCTTGAATTTTTTTTGTTTGTGTGGATTTTTTTTGTTATTTGAACTTACAAAATCGAAACTTGTCACAATACCTTTTCAATGATACCTTACTTGCACAAAGCCAAGGTTGTTTGATCAATGAGAGGTATTTTGGTGCCTTTTTTGCATACAAATTTTTGGATCAACACATTACCCAACATCTACTGAATTTAACAACAGGCAACCAAAAATCATAATTATTATTATTATTTTTTTTTTTTAGCACAATTTGGTCTATAGCCGCGTTTTTTTAGGCCACGTTTTTACCCAAGGCCTAAAGCACGTAACTATAGACCTGAGGGGTCTATGGCCACGTTTTTCTAGCCGTGGCTATAGGCCAGGTCCAATGGCCACGGTTTTATAGCCGTGGCTATAGACCATGATCAATTGTATTTCTAAGTGTTTAGTTCGTTCATGGAATATATCATTGTGAGCAATATGAATGACACTCTAGTTATCACAATAAAGAGGAGTAGAAGAGGATGTAGACACACCTAAATCCTTAAAAAGCCATTGAAGCCTAAGGAGATCAGATGTGGTATCAGCAAGGGCATGATATTCTGCTTTAGTGCTGAAGTGGGTCACAACGGCTTGTTTCTTTCTTTGTCAAGAAATTAGAGAAGAACCAAGAAGAAAGTAATAGCCAATGGTTGACCTTCGATCAATAGGATCTCCTACCCAATTAGCATCAAAGAATGCACAAATAACAAGAGGGGTCTGAGCAGAGTAGAAAAGGCTATGAAAGAGAGTGCCCTTCAGGTATCAAAGAATGTGCAGGATAGTAGCATAATGAGTTGATCGTGGAGCAGATAGAAACTAGCTCACCTAGTGAACTGGATAGGAAATGTCTGGACGAGAGACACTGAGATTAACTAGGCTACCAACCAATCGTCTATAAAGAGAGGTATTAGACAATGGTTTCCACCCTAAGGGAGTCAAGTGTGCATCAAGTTCAATTAGAGTGTCAACAGTCTTACTATCAGTGAGTCTAGCTTGAGACAAAAGTTTAGAAGCATACTTGGCTTGAGTAATATAATGTTCATATGTGGAATAAGTGATTTCATGACCCAAGAAGTAGCTAAGATGTTCAAGATCTTTCATCTCAAACTGAAAACTGAGAAAATTCTTGAGTTCTTAAATGCCATTAAGGCCATCACTAGTTATGATCATATCATCCACATATAAAAAAAGCAAAATAGTGTCTTTGTCGGTGCTACGAAGAAATAAGGCAGAATCATAAGGACTGGCAGTGTAACCCGAGCAAAAGATGGCAGCGCTGAACTTGGCAAACCAAGTTTGTGGAGCTTATTTAAGGCCATAAAGTGCACGTTGAAGGTAACAAACCTTGTTTGATTCAACAGAGAGACCGGATGGAGGTTGCATGTAAACTTCTTCACTTAAATCCCCATTAAGGAAAGCATTTTTGACACCCATCTAAAAAATGTCCCATTTATTAGTAACAGCAACAGCTAAGAGGGCATGAATAGGTGAGATTCGAGCAACTAGAGCAAAGACAAAAGCTTGAATTTGTGTGAATACATAAGAGCTTGTTTAGACCCCTAATTAAAAGTTACAGCTAAGTTGCTTTTACTCTAACTTCAACTAAGTGCGGAATAAGAGTAAATGCGTGCGAACAACCAACAAAAATACTCTCAGCCTTATTTATCAAATATGAACAATAAAATGAAAGCTAAAAGAGTAGGGAAGAAGGATGCAAATACAAGATAACACCGAGAAGAGTTATCGAAGAGGAAACCGAAGAACTCGGTAAAAAACCTCTCTGTTGCCCTCTAAGTGGTAAATCGATTCACTAGAGAATAAGTTGGAGTACATGAATAACAAAAGACCCTCCAAGCCTAGTCTACCCCATGTACTTAAGCCCTTCAAGTTCCTGCTACCAACTGGCTTTACAAAACCTTGTCTTCTCTAGCCTTCTCGAATCACACAATTCAACCCAATTACATCCGCCAATGATTAGCTTCTTCCAATGCTTCCCAGTAGCACTGAATCCTCACTTTACACTTAGATTGGGTGTAGTAAGTGTTTGGGCTATTAACCTCTCAAGGATTTGGATATGGAGAGGTAGAAGTAGAGAAAAACTACAAGAAAATGTGTAGATGAGTGTGGATATAACAATCTCTAACACTCAAGGGAAATTTCTAGGGTTTTCCCTCTAAAAACCACTCCTTACAATATGTGGGTAATGAGAGTATATATAGTATGGGCAAAGACTAGGTAAAGCAAAAATGATAAAATGGCCAAATAGAATGTTTCGCGAGTATTTCGAGGGAAGGCCTTACTCACGAGACACTCATGAAAACTCCAAGCTGTCATGACTCTTTGTATTCCAATCATGCGCTCAACACATGACTACTTCACGAGTTAGCTTCTCGTGAGCTTCTCACAAAATCCACTTGTTCTTCACTTTAAGCTTAAGTCTTCACACTCTTTCACACACAATCCTTATAATAAAAATCCCACATAAATACAAGGAAAAATGACTTAATAAAATTACCATCAAATTTGGCACAAAATTAAAACCAACACAAAATAGTTGTAAATAAAAACTTTACAAAAGGTCTCTTCATAATCAATCTCATACTCCTGTATGAAACATTTTGCAACAAAACGAACCTTATAGCACTTAATGGACCTGTCCGAGTGAGTCTTGATCTTGTAGATCCACTTACAACCAACTACAGACTGTCTAGGAGAGAAAGTAACCAAATCTCAGGTATGGATTTTAGATAATACATCAAGTTTCTCTTTATTTGCAATCTGCTATAAAGGGTCAATGGAGACCTCATAATAGATGTGAAGCTCGTGTAGTGTAGTAAAGGCAGTGTAATAATGATGGTCAAGTAAATGTGCCGGAATGGATCTTACCTGAATGGAGTGACGAGGTGGATTGTCTTGTGTAAGATCATCAAGCGAAGTAGGAGTAGGGGACCCAAGCTTAATGTTGGGTAGCTCGTCATCGACTTGTTTATCTTCCACATGTTCATTTGAGGGTGATTTAGGAGAAGTATCAAAGATATCTAATGGTTCGATAGAGAAGTCCAAAGGAGGATCGGGAGAATCTAGAAAAGGAAGATGTGACTCGTTTGGAAAGATTTCTAAAATAAAGGAAGTGGATAGGGAATAACGGAAGTGAAAGAGCTCAACAAAGGAGCAGTGTTCGAAAAGGACAACATTTCGGGAAACACAAAGATGATAAGAGACAAGATCATAACACTGATAGCCCTTTTGAGTTTTATCATAGCCAAGGAAACAACAAAGTATGGATCGAGGATCAAGTTTGTTATGCCCATGAGGCTAAAGAAGAATGAAACAAGCATAGCTAAAGGAGCGCAGGTGATGATAGTCAAGGGGTGACCCAAAAACGTGCTCATATAGAGTCTGATTATGGATGATAGTGCTTGTAATGTGATTAATAGCATAAACAGCATGAAGAGCGGCTTCACCCCAAAATGGGGCAGGAACTTTGGCAGAAAGAAGGAGAGCACAAATAATGTCAAGAATATGATGAAGTTTTTGTTTAACTCTACCATTTTACTGAGAGGTACCTAGACAAGTTAGGTGATGTATAATGCCATAGGAATGTAAAAGAGCTTGAAAATCATATTAAGTATATTTAAGAGCATTATCAGATCAAAAAATCGTTTGGAAATTTGGTTTCAACCATTTTTGCAAAGTTGTTATAGTTTGGTAGTAATTCAGAATGAGATTTCATAAGAAAAATCCAACTATAACGAGAATAAACATCAATAAAGACAACAAAATCTCGAGATCCACCAATACTAGTAATAAGGGAAAGTCCCCAAACATCTAATTATAAATTAACTCAAAAATACCATTAAAGAGAGAGATTCACTATCACTAAAAGGCAAAAGTGGTTGTTTTCCTAATTAGCATGAAGTACAATCAAAATTGTCTTTGGATACATAACCTAACAAGCCCCTAGAAGCTAACTGTTGTACCTAAGAAGAGGGTGTATGACTAAGATGAGAATGCAAAAGTGTGAAAGAAGGTAAAAAAGAAATTGTAGTAGTTGCAGCAGCAACAGGAATAGGAGCAATAGATGGAAGATGATGGTTGTCCACGGGAAACATACACCCAGCTCTAAGACCGGTCCCAAGCTCCTACCCAGTCCTCAAATCCTGCACAGTACACCCAAAATCGTAAAAAATAAGGCGATAACCTAGTTCAACTAATTCTCCCACAAAGAATAAATTATAGTATAGGTGAGGTACATGGAAGACCCTAAGAACTGAAGGGTTGGAGGTCGAAACAAAACCTAGACTATTGCCATGCATGGTGGAACCATTAGCCATACGAATATTAAGAGGATGCAGTGCAGGTTTAAGTTTAGAAAATAAGAACGAGTAAGGTGTCATATGATTGTAATAGGTAGAATCAAAAAGACAAGAGTGAGATTTACCAAGTAAAACTAAGAGAGTAGTGGAAAGAGATGCATTACCAGTCATAAGAATAGCTATGATGTTCAGTAGTTCAGCTTAGGAGAGGTTGATAGTGGATCGAGAAGACAAGGACTCAATTGAGATGGAAGACAATGGGGGAGTAGACTCAATATTAGCAATATCAGTAATAGACTTGTTACGACGGTAACAAGTCTCAATAGTGTGACCAGGATGCCTGCAATAGTTGCAAAACATTTTGTTGGACTGCTTGCGATGATTACCAAAGCTAGAGGCATAAAACCCTGATTGCAGAGGTTGCTCTATAGGAGGAGCAGAGGGAGCAATAACAAGAACATTAAGCTTATCTTGGGTTTGAAGGGTTACAAGACGAGCTTGTTTTCCGACCAACTTATTTGACTATGATTAAGAAGCTAACCTCGGATGGGCACATAGGCATTGTTAACTGATATAAAAAATTCATAGAGACAAAATTCATCTCAAACAATAGCATATTGCTGAGCATCCTTGAAGCGAAGCTAATCATAGTAGCCTTTGATAGATTGCCTTGATTCTTGCTTAAGCTGATGCAACTCAACCACTAACTGATATTTCATGGATCGGTGACAAGGGGAGTATCTTTTGGCTAACATATCCCATGCAAATTTTGCATCATCAAAGCTGCCCAATACTTTGGAGATGGAAGAAATGGAAGTGTTCCGGAGCCAACTGAGGATCATATGGTTGTGACTATCCCTTTCATCCATGTGACTAATGAAGGCAATATCTTCTTCAGTTGCCCCCTTGATAAGAGTGGTGACTGTACTAGCACAATATTGCTAGAGCATGTGACCTTTAAGAAAATTATGCATATATAGCTTGATACCAAGATAAGTAATTCTTATTCCCCTCTATTATAGCATTGATGGGGCAAGGAAGAAAGATATCATTTTTATCCATTTAAAGGAAAAATATGCAAAAATAGACTTCAAAAATAAAATCTACACAAAGATTTGGGTAAGGAGCACTTGGACTGCAAAGTTAATGGTCAATGGCGGCAGTTATCGGAGTTAGCAATGATGACATCAGTAAGATGATGCAAGCAGCTGACTAGATGCTAACGTGGCAGCTAATGTAAGCATGCTAATTGGATGCTAACATGGAGCTATCGTAAGCAGTGACTGGATGCTGACATTAGCTAGGGCTGACTTAGCAATGATAACGTCACAAATGACATCAACCTAGACTAGAGGACGATGCATGAGGCGCATGACTGAGATGAAAATTCTTTGGGTGGCACATGTGGCGCATGAGGCGCATGACTACTGTATACAAACTTACTAACTCAGAAAATAAAATTATAAATATTATTATTATTTGGACAAGAGGGCCCAGTCACATATGTCTAAAGCCCAACCCATTGTCCAACCCATGAACATTTAAACTCATATTCTCTATCATTTCTTACGTGGGACTCAAGAATTCCCACCACTTTAATATCATGTTCAAGTAGACACATTGGGAGTCAATTTCTTATTCATTCCATAATATATCACCATATTCTGCACACGTCAACTTCTTGCCATGTCCCTATTTAAAGAGAACGCAAAATCCACCACATTAACCAGACAAAGTGCTTTTATCACATCACCACATCAAATGTGTAAATAGTAGGAGAAAGAAACACCATTACTCAACGTGTCATTCAAAACATTGGTGCAACCTTGGAACAATTTTCAGCCACAACATATCCAATACGACACTATAAGATCAAAAACTTGGTTCACAGGAATAAACATCCCTCATATCCAAAAGCAACCTAGTTGCTTAATTGCTTGGGAGAACTGGCGGTCCCATAATACATAATCAAAAGCAAAAAGAGCCTCTCTAAATACAATCCCTTCTTCTTTCATTTGCATCAACAACCTATCTATATGTTTGATATGCCTACATCATTGGAGATATTCAAATGGGCAGGTGCCCATATTGCCATTCATTTGATGTATGCTACGTATTGATAGATAAGCTTGGGGTAGCTATGGGGTTAACAAGTGACTTTCTAAGTTCTTTGAGATGGAAAGGTTTAAGCAACTATCCTACCCCACTTAACCAAATACCAAAATTAACAATGTGTTTTAAACAAAGATTGTAGCATTTTGGTAACATCAGAAAAAATAAAAAAATAAAAAATAAAATTGAAAATTAAAAAATTGATCTTTTCAACATTACTCCCAATGGTTAACTCAGAATTTTCACAAAGGAACCCAATAGTCAGAGATTTGGAGTATCTATAAAGCAAAATGGCTGTGATCCTTCTGCAGAATTGAATTGTTTGTAATCATTTGAGCTGTATTGACGTCTATTACCTGGAGAGCAAAGAGGAAAAAAAACAAGGACATGGCTGACCACAGTGAAAATTGAGGTGATGTAGACCATAAAATCCTATGGATGCCCATTATATGGAAGAAATATAGAAATTTGGACCGTCACCCAGAGAGCTCCAATTTAATACAAATAACCAGTAATCTCGAGTTATTTTCATGTTTCTTGGGGATTAGGAATTGCATGATGAAATTCATCAAATCCAATGGAATGTATTATGTTGAACTTGTCGTGCTATAAATCTCAACTCAAACTCACAAGACAATCTTGAGAAATAGTAGTAATATGTTTCCAATATAATTGACGAGTTGATTTACAATTGGTTTGGTGGTTAAATAGGAATGGCAAATAATCTTTTGAATAGCCACATTTTTTTGATATCCTAGTTCACAAGAACATTTTCTTTTTCAATTGGTTTATTGTTGGTGAAGGATTTGACAAATCCTCAAAATCTTTTTTTATTAATAAAAAAATAACTAATAATCTATCCTTTTTTTTTCCGGTAATCTCAAGGACACTACTCAACTTAAAACCTGAAATTTATGAATTTAGGTCCAACTATGTTATATTAAAAACACACTTATATCTTTTTTGTATATGTATATATGTGATTTCATTCACACATATATATACCCAACATATATATAAGTGAGCATCAAAATATATATTTAAAATGTCAGATTTCATTTGTAAGGTGATTGGAAGCTACTAAGAATGCGTTTGGATTCAGCTGAATTGTGGCTGCGTTTTGTCCAAATGCGTTTTCTCCTTCTTCTTTTTTTTTTTTTTTTTTTTTCCGTTTCTGCTGCTAGGGGGACAGAGTGCACAGTGCGCGTACTGTGTACGCGCATTGTTCACATACTATGCGCGTACTGTTCACGTACTTTTTTAGCAATTTTTTATTAAAAATGGGTCTCACAGTACTATTCACACATTTAAAATTTCTTTTGCTACAGTGTTTTTTGTTTTTAGGTTTCAGCAACAAGCTCTATTCAAACAGACCCTAAGTACTCAATTCATCCCATGCCTAGCACTACAACATTTGAGGAGCAACATTTGGGGAGTGTAGTGGCCCAGTAAGCATGATTTTATATAAACAATAATTATTGTTGCACGATTTGAGTTATATACTACACACTTCAGTTGAAATTATGTGTTAAAAACACAATTTTAGTTATAATTGTGAAATGGTAATTACAATTATAACTGAATTTTTTTATTTTTTTATTTCACAACTAAAAATACAAAAACACGATTTCAAATGTGTTCCCTTACACACAGTGTGCAACACTATAATTATCAATACTGTTATGTAATTGTCACTACTCTTATATAAAGGTATTCTAGTGGTCTTTGGATGGTAGCTCACAATCTCTCTCTCTTTCTCTCATGTTTACTGACTTTCTCTTTGTTAATTTTAGAGTCTAAAAATTTGTGTCTTGCTCTTTTTACTAATTTTACAACCCGAACTTGTGACAACCCCACTCAAAGAAGTGCCATGGAGTTTTGGGGTGTTTAGCAATGTGAAACACCCATTAACAAGGATCTTGGTCTCATTGGCTTCTTCATAAGATAAGCCTAACGAAATCTTGACTTTGCGTGTATGCATCTTAATAAAAAGTGATTTTTTAGAGATGATAGAGGGAAGATCCGGATACAATTATACTTTATAGAATCATAACTCATAAGTCTTCATTATGTCATCTTGTCATTTTTACTTTTTTATTACACACCTTGGTGATATATGATGGTCCTAATGATGTGGATGTCAATTTGGTTAGGGTAGGAATCAACAACACGGACACAGAGAGAAAATAATATTACATATGGAATGAATGTGGAATTCCACTATTTTTAGACTACTTCGTGTCACTTGGGAAGACATTTCTTTTCTCTAAAAGATATACTTTATCTAAGAAACGTAACTCTTCAATATATAACTAATTTTAACATGAAATTTATTCTCTTCTCCAAATTGATGAAGTAACATCATCCACCAAGTAGAGGGTTATTGTATAAGTGAGGGTGCACCATATTATGGTTGATCACCCGTCACTATTAGACACTAACAATATGTCCATCTATGGTTTGGTAGTACATCTTGCACTCAAGAGGATATTGTTAACTCCCTTTTATTGGAAAGGATAGGAGTCAGACCGGACAAGTTATCTTTTTATTACAATCTTCAATCTTATTTCTAATTTTGGCGATTCCTAGGCTAAGACCATAAATCTAAAGGAGAAAAGCTATGTCCACAACCTTTTCACAATAAATCATACGTGTTAAGTTGTTACAGATTATTATTGGTGAGTAATTTCAGTGGAAGGTTCAATTTAGAACAGATAACAACTAATCACTTATAATTTGTTGTGAAAATATTCTGGACGTAGCACCTCTCGATCTGAAAAGATCTCAGGGCAATTAACTTTTGGAATAGGAGTAAGAACTAAGACTTGCAACTATAATTTCCAAAAATCTAAAGAAAAAGACCTTAATACCAAGTAGAACACAACCCTATTCCCAAACAACTTTTAACTTCTCAAACGGCACTTGAGAAAACTATACTTTAACTTTCAAACTTTCATACTATACGTGAATACAACTATCGACTATAAATGGTTCTTTAAGAAGAAGGAAAGAAAAGAAAAAACCTGTTTCAAATTCACATTCACTAGAGTTTTCTATTTTCCAGCAATATATATTGACGATAATTAAAGCATTTATCAAATATTGACCACATAAATAGACGTAACAATATCAACATTATTGATAGGGACCTAAAGATGTAAATTCCTAACTCAATTGCAACTTCACCATTGACAAGTTGTGTAGAATACAAGGCAGAGCATACTAGGAAAATCCAGATTTCCTACTAAGTAGTTGAACTATGCATAAGAGACACATGGAGTGTTTTGAGATTCCAGGACAGTCTTTGCAGCTTACTTACATAGTGCTACTGACACACAGGCATGTATACAGACAAATCAGTTCGGTCTGTGTCTCCTTTGTTTTCCTTAGCTGAACTATGCATAAGAGACACACTGAACGTTTTGAGATTCCAGGACAGTCTTTGCAGCTTCCTTGACTACTTGTCCGATGACATAGTGTTGCCGACACATAGACATGTAGACATCAACCCCACCAATCATTTCGGTCTGTGTCTCCTCTGTTTTCCTTAAGGTGAAGGAAGCACGTTTATCGTACAGTTCACAGCGAGCAGTTAATTTGGTCACAAAATCAGCCAGGGAATTATATCCAGCACAAAACCAAAGCTCCTCCTGTCAACAATATTTATATTCATCATTAAAAGGATCTTGTTAGAATTTCCAAACAATGTAATATGATATGATGCCATTTAATTGCAAAAAAGCCTTTTAAGTTATAAGCTAATTGTTTCTCATAAAAAAAGTTATTATAAGTTAAAACTCTCAATCCAAAAAAATAGGTAATGACCTAAAAGCCTTTATATGGATGGTGGTAGATTATAATTAGGTAAAATCACGAGTATAAAAATAGCTAAATATAATTGGTGGCTTATATAAAAACCTTAAATAATTACCATCTAGCGTACATAAAAAACTGATGAAAGTTAAATGCAATAATCTTACCCAAAAAAACCAGAAAACTATGCTCAATTCAAATTGAGATATTTCTTAGACACACAAACCACTTACTCATTTCTAAGACGGTGCACATTTACCAAAAAAAAAATAACTTTACTTCAAACAATACACACACGCACAAAGAGAGAGAGAGAGAGAGAGAGAGAGAGAGAGAACACACACAAAAGAAAATAGTTTTGTATTTTTACACAAGAAAGAATAACTGTTTGTAATACAAGTATTACAAATTGTGTCATTGGAATACCTGATCATATGCATCAAGAACAAACTTTTGTCTGAATGATGACAAATCAAGTAAGGCTAAGCATGGCATTTTCACCCCATCATGTGTCACGATTGAATCTAATTCATATCTTGAATTATTATTTGATTTTATTATTGCCACAATTTTGCATAATAGAGATGTAAAAAAGAAACAAAGTGTTGGGAAATTTAAACCCTGATTGATAGAATTAAAAAGTTTTAAACTCAAGTTGTTAATAAGATTTATTATGTATAAAATTTGTTAAAACAAATATCAATATCATGTCAATATCATGCACAACGGAAAATTAAATAAGACAAGATATGGTAACTTAGGAAAATTAATGAAATAAACTAGTTTCACAGTAAAAAACCTAGGAGGAAACCTTCCTGGAAAGCAATTCACTATAGTAGAAAGAAGTTTCAGATCTAGTACAAAACCTTTGTCTCTAGACTCAACAATCCCCATAGACAAACTTACAGTAAAAACCTTCTACCGCTTCAGAGCCTTTAAACTCTTCAATATATGAACGTCACCCTTTTGATAGACAAATCCCAGTACGTGACTAACCAATGATGCACGTCTCCTAGTTTGTGACTAACTCACCAACTTGAAAAAGATTGTTGGCTGCAAAATTCTTCATTTCATCAACAATGAAGATCAAAAAGCACTTGGTTGCAAAACCCTAAGGCGCAAAGACATAGTAGCTTCTTTTATAGAGAATAAGGCATCGATTACCCTTTGCATGTGTTCTCCTTATATTCTCTTATGTAACGCCTTTTAAAATAAGCCTTATATATATATCTAGGGTTGTTAAAAAAGAAACCCTATACAAACATGTCAGCATTGGCCGAAAATCAGATCTAGAAATCTAAATTTCGTAATTCTCGATAGATACTGTATTTGTCAACAATTGTCGAGACCTTGGTAGATAGCTGTTTGTCGAGAGCTGTTGAGCTTTAATGAATCATCACATCTTCACCTGTTTCTTAGACAAACTTGCATGACTTTAACACTTGAACTTGAAACCTTATTCCTTAAAATATTAAACACTTCCTAGATCTACCCAATTACAAGTAAAGTGTGTTTTGTCAAAGGATTAGTCAATTCTAAATGACATATGTTCCTAACAAAATTTACATATGTTCTAACACAAAGCATCATAAGAAGTAAAAAAGAAACAAAGCATCATAAGAATAATTCCAAAAACATTTAAACGTTGTTCAGTAAAATCAAGTTTTTGAATATTTTCTGCCCTGTATTTGCATAAAGCGCAAAAACATTTTTCCAATAGAAGTTTTGGTGATTTTGTTGTTCAAATACCCGTGAAGTAAGATGGTTCACATAGCTGAAGTATCTCTTGAATGAACAATATAAACTGTGGTGATAAGAAATTACAAGCTCCCACAGTTGCAAACTTATTAAAATCAAAAGCTTTAGAGAACAAATGGAAGAAATCCAAATAGAAAACTAATCTCTTTCTAATACTCAAAAACTAGAATTCCAATATCTATATAGGGTCCTAGGGTCTTCAAGAAAATAATTGGAGAGAAAATAACTGTAGTTGCATAAATATGCATATAAAAGCAGCAAACTTCCAATCAACACTACTGCACCTAAGACATCTCATATTTGGCAAAATAACAACACTGTCCACCATTAAAGCAACAATCTTAAAAAACAACTCTCGTAAATGCAAGCTTAAGATCAATTACAACACATTTTAAAAACCTACATTAAGGACACCAGAACTATAAAGATGTCCATAGTACACCTGCATAAGCAAAACCAAAAGCCCATTGGAGTTAGTATCTTATTGGTCCCTTTTGGTCCAACTCTAAGCCACACACTAAAGTCCAATTAGAAAGGCCCAATAGGCTAACCCGATTAGATAATCAGTTAGTTATAAAAGGGAGAAACATACAAAATTTTTTATTAGAAAAGTGAGAGACATCATTGTGAAGTGGTGTGTATGTGCGGGTTGAAACCACTCAATTATTCTCCCTTTGAAACTGATTAAGAGACTACACTTCTTGGACGTAAAGTGGAATTAGAGTGAAGATTAAAAGTGTTCCCAAGTACTTCTAATCTCTTGTTTTGAATTTCGCCACACTAAGGTATGCTATCTTGTTCTTAAATTTTGAAATTTACATAGTACATGTTATCAATCATGAATGAAATAGATCCATTTTTGTTACTTCCGCTGTGTGTTTTGTATGAAATACAAAACCAGATTTTCCAACAATAAGTTTATTGATGTCAAAAAAAGGGGAATACCCTAGTACACAAGGAGTGTACAAGAGTTGAAACAATCAAGAACAAAAATTACAAGAATCTAAGAAATCAAGAAAATGTAAAAATGGTTGGTTTCACAATGCAGCCAACCAATCCATTAAAGTTCTCAAGAAAAATAATTTCAAGTCTGATATGGGTCTCTCCTTATCTTCAAAACACCTACTATTTCTCTCCCTCTAAAGGCACCACAATAAGCAATGGGGAACCATCAACCATATATACCCATTTCAATGATGACCAAATCTGCTTTGCCAACATGCTAGAACCTACGCAGAGATATATTTTACACTTTAGAATGAAATATAGTGTATTCTACACCCTAGACAAGATAACCAACCTTTTTAGAATTGCAGGTTACAGCCAAGGTGAGGCTAGGATTCTAATACACCCCCCCACCCCCCCAAATAAATAAATAAATAAATAAGTGGACAGACACAGACACAAATGTCCTTGAAAACCTCAACAAGTGTTCTACTAATATGTGGACTAGCTCCATAGCAAGGCCAATTCTGTACTAAACATTTCCATACAAATAGTTAAACTACCTAATTCTATATTGAACCTGAAAGATCTCATGTTTGACAGTTGACACTAAAACAACACTGACCACATAAAAGGAGCTAAGAAAAAACACCATCCACCAAAACGAGCTAAAAATCCTAAAAATTTATCCACAACCCACATTAATTTCAAGCATGCATATAACACACACAAAGAAAGTAACTAAAACTAGTGAAGGTTCACAAACTTGCCGTTGCTTTGCCCCATTAGAGATTGCAGCATAACCCAGTTCACTCCAAACAAATAGAACACCATAGCCCGCAGATCCCTTGCAACCGGTCAATGAAGAAAAAAATGATCAACCGATTCACCATTACACTTGCATATGTAGCACCAATCCAATATCCAAACCTTCTCTTTCTGTAGATTGTCAATCGTTAAGCATTTTCTTAAAGCAGCAGTCCAAACAAAGAAAGCTACTTAAGAAGGAATCTTTTGTTTCCAAATACTTTTCCAAGGAAATGAATAGTCATTAAAGCCTATTAAAAGACTATAATAATCCTTAACCATGAAGCCCTTCTCTCTGTTAGATTTTCAGCACATCTTATCCTCCCTAAACCCTCTCACCGAAGCACCATATATGGTATCCATGAAATCAGCAAGCACCTCTAATTCTTGAGCATGCACAGCTCTAAAGAAATTGACATCCCAAAAATGGGTTCCATTATCAAACTTCATAATCTCAGCCACACTAACCTCTTGATCTCGACAAAATCTAAACAATTCAAGATAGCTGACTGTAAGAGATGTTTTGCCACAAAAACGGTCTTACCAAAATTTCACCCTAGACCCATCCCCAATATCATATAGAATGTGGCGAGAAAAATAAGGTCATCCTCAACTAATAGTTTTCCACAAGCTAACACCAAATGGGCCATTAATAGGTCTAGTACACCAACCCCCCCACTCACAACCATATTTCACCGCTATCACTTGCCTCCAAAGGGCAGCCCTCTCCATCCCAAATCTTCATAGCCACTTCTCAAGCAAAGCTTCATTAAAAAGTCTTACCTTACTTATCCCTAAACCACCCAAAGCAATGGGACTGCAGATAGCCCAATTAACCAAATGGAATTTTGGTTCATCACCAATGCCACCCCATAAGAAATTCCTCTGAAGCTTCTCAATTAAGTTAGCCACAGCAGCCAGAATAGGAAATAAAGATAGAAAATATGTGGATAAATTAGATAGAGTACTTTTAATTTAAGTGACTCTACCTCCCTTGGATAGGTACAGACGTTTCCACCCTGCTAATCTTCTTTCTATCTTCTCCAAAATTGGATTCCATTTTGTCTTATCCTCGAATTTAGCACCCAAGGGAAGACCTAAATATTTCATTGGAAGAGTACCTTGTTTACAGCCAAGGACAGTCAATAGTAAGTCAAAATTATGCACTATACCAACAGGAACCAACTTTGACTTGCCCAAATTTATCTTTAGACTAGAAACCGCCTCCAACCAAATAAGGATCATATGAAGAAACAAAACCTGATCTAGATCAGCATCACAAAAAATTAAAGTATCTTCTGCAAAGAGGATATGAAACACTGCCAAAGATCTTCCCTCTAAACAAACCACACCAAAGCCTGACATGTGACCATCATGGACAGCTTTATCCAACACCCTCCCAGGGCTTCCATAACCAAAACAAACAACAAAGGGGACAATGGGTCTCAACCCCCTAGAACTCTAAAAAAAACCCACAAGGAGAGCCATTTATCAAAATAGAGAAGCAAATTGTAGATATACAAAAGAAAATCCACCGCCTCCATTTGGCAAAGAACCCACCCCGTTCTAGTAATTGCATAAGAAATCCTCAGTTTATATGATCAAAAGCCTTCTCCACATCTAATTTGCAAAGTAGCCCTGGCAAACTAGGTTTCCCTCTACTATCAAGGCACTTATTAGCAATAAGCGTAGGGTCAAGAATCTACATGCTCCTCACAAAAGAATTTTGTGAAGATGAAATTATATCTTCCATAACCGTGCGAGGTTTAGTGGCTAAGACCTTAGCAATGATCTTATAAACTCACCCCACCCCCACCCCCAATCCCCACCCCCACCCCCAACAAGACTAATAGGTAAAAATCCTTGACTTCAATTGCTGCATTTTTTTTAGGGATGAGAGTGATGAAAGTTGCATTCAAACTTTTCTCAAACTGACCTTTAGCAAAAAAATGATGAAATACAGCCATAAGATCAGATTTGAGAATTCCCCAACAAGCTTGGAAGAAGGTCATTGGAAACCCACCCAGTCTAGGCAATTTATCACCATTAAAATTATGTCTGACATCAAAGATTTCTGCCTCCTCAAAGGGTCTTTTGAGCCAATCTGCATTATCACTGGATATCCTTGGAAATACCAAGACTTCTGGGAAAGGTCAAACAAATTGCTACTTAGAGTATAAAATCATAAAGAATTGAGTAATACAATTAACTTGCATACATTGATCAGAAGACAAGATTCCATAAACCATAAGGCTCTCAATACCATTATTTCTTCTATTAGAATGGGCCATTCTATGAAAAAATTTGGTATTTGCATTCTCCTCTCTCAAGTGAAGCACCCTAGACTTCTGCTTTCAACTGATCTCTTCAAAAAGGGTGAGCTTTTCAATATCAGTACAGAGATTAACTTGTTCTAACTTTTCCTCAGCTGTTAAATGATGAGTCTCCTCTATAACATCCAAATCATTTAATTTGTTCAAGAGTTGCTATTTCTTAAAAGTGACATTGTCAAATTCTGCTTCATTTCATTTTTTTAGATCTAACTTCAAAGCTGCCAATTTCTTAGCTAGTATAAAACTAGGATTTCCTTGGAACAAATAGGATTCCCACCAGGCTTTCACTTTATCAACAAAAGTTTCCACCCTCAACCACATATTTTCAAAACGAAATGGTGTTCTACCTCTCCTATGACTCCCTCTTCCCCCCCAACAGAATTGGGTAGTGGTCTGAAAGTACTCTGGATAGCCTTTTTTGTGAAAATGGAGTTGCTGCTCACTCCCAAGTGCAGGAGATCGTAGCAATATAATTCTCGGAGTACCGAGGTCGAACCACAAGGAGCAGGGTAAATTCAAAGACAATATAATTAAATGACAATTTACGTGGAGAAAAAAAATACTTTTGCTTGGTGATTGTTAACAAGAATAATAATAAAAACTGATTCAAATCAATAATGTATATACTAGAGCATCGGGGAGTTTCCCTATATCAATATGAGATTCTTTGTGATCTAAGAAAATATCTATTTCATAATTGATTGTTCTTATACAATTAAAAACTTATGATTCGGTTGAACTGAGACAATTCCAGAATGCATTATAACCTCGATTAATAATGCGGTTAGAAAAGTTTTTCAGAAAAACCCATTCACTTTAAAATCTGATTTATATTTGAAACTATTAGAAATTCATCTAAACAATGAGAAAAACATGATTGAACTTATTGAAAGCATGGAAGAACTAATACATCAATAGAAATCTAATTGAACAATCAAATATGTCGTTGATAAAATCTTAGAAAAAATCACATTGAATATTCATACCGTATAGAAGAAACATAACCCTAACCCTAGCAAAAGGTTTAGGCTGCCATTAGAGAAGGAAAAATACAAGTTTTCTCTGCCCAAAATTCGTTCTCACAGCCTCGCCTCCAAAAACCTAATGTCAAAAAGTCTAAAGAAAATAAAACTTTTTCTATTTTAATTTCCGTCCAGGTTTACAGCGGTAACTTGTGAGTTAATTCCGGCCTTCAAAACTTGCGAATTTGGAAAAACTCAAAACTGGAAAGTTGTAGATAATGAAATCACATCTGGCCTTGTATCAATTGGATTTTTGATGAGTGAGATACGCCCAAAATACTGATCAGTGCTCAAATCAGATTTTTCCTTTTCAGATTCTGCCTCTTTGATTTCTTTCCTTATTTGAAGCTTCCAATCATGGTAGATGATCCAAGCACTCCAGCTGCTCCTTAGACATTTGAGCATGGTTCTTTAGCTCCACTTTAATTATAGTTTGGCCTCCATTCTCTCACAAATTCCTGTAAACTCATCTTTCTCACATAATTTCCTGAAAGTAGAAAATTACACACAATGAATAGCATCTTATTCAAGAAATTATGTAAAGCTATATAATAGGGACTAATGCAAATAATGGTTTAATTATACAAATTAAGCATAGTAATAAGGAGATAACGCCTACGTAAACATATAACAAGTATACATTTTAAGGCGTTATCAGGAGTGAAGCGATCTGCCAAGAGCAGAGAAAAAAGAAGCCGATCTAATTTAGAAGCAAATGAAGTATTAGACCAAGTATAAAGACCTCCTTCCATCGGTATATCCATCAACCCATGAAGAGAGATAAAATCAGAAAATCCATACACAGCCCGAGTATGACTTACAGCCCCTAATCTTTCTGAAGGAAAGCAGATTTTATTAAAATCACCTCCTAGACACCATGGCACATGCCACCAACCAAGTAGTCCTGTTAGCTCCTCCCACATTTTCCTACGCCTCTTATTTAAATTTGGCCCATATATACCAATAAAAGCCACTCAAATTGATCGCCTACATTTTTTAATTTGCATGAAATAGAAAGCGCTCTATTGCTTCCTCCGCCTTTTGCACTGCCTTTCGTTCCCACATCAAGACAATACTTCCAGAAGCACCTTCTAAACCCCGTACAGCCAATCGACATATGTACAACTCCATATACTCCTGACAATTCCTCTAGTAATCCATTCAAGTTTAGTCTCCTACAAACACACAATATCAGGCCTCCATGCATGCAACAAATTACGAATCTGAAGCTTCTTCTCAACCTCATTCAATCCTCTGACATTCCAGGAAAGTATCTTTAGGTTCATTTAGGGATAGATAAAGTCCGCTCCTTATTAGTTCCACTGTGCCTAGTTGAAGTAGAACCATAATTGGTAGGAATCCACCACATCAACTTTACCCATGTCTTTGCATAACAAAGTCATTAGCAATCCATTAAAAAACCTTATCAGTGGCTTTTAGATTTTGATAGATGTGATTTACACTTGTTTTTTTTTTTTTGGTGTGTGTGGTAAACATACAATTTTATCCCTTTGATGCCAAGTTTCCTTTACATTTATAACTTCTCTAATAATTACCCTATGGCAATAGTAATCAAGATAAAATGACTTGAGTTTATACAAAGTTTCAATAATATGGGTTTATGCCTCAAGCTAGGCTGTAAGAACAATTATCTTACAGTTTGGGATCCATTTAATCCCAAGGAAAAGGTAATTGCACACCTCTATGTCTTTTTTGTTACTATTTCAACTCTGAAGCTTTAAGTTGGTTATAGTTTAGCTCAATTAAAGTCTCTTATTAAAATTGAAGTGAAGGAAATTCTCATATTTGATCTGACAATGTACTAGGAAGAGTACAAATAATGTTAACTATTCTGATATGTGCTATCAAGCCTTTCTTAATTTGAAACTAGAATAGAGATACAAGACAACATACAAAATATAACAGTGAAAAAAGGAATTTTTGTCATTTGACTTCATCAATGAATATGTTACACAAACTGTATGAAACTTCCACAACAACAACAACAACAACAACAAAAGAAAAATAAAAATTAACAAAAAGAAGAAACCTCATCATCCTCAGTTTGCAAAATACCCAAAACATCTAAAAACTTGAGCCTTCAAAGAGGGTTTTGACCTTGTGCCCTCTATTTCTTTCTATTTGTGTTTATACAATGTCATTATTTTTATTTAATTTAAGGCAAGACATTTCTTTTGGTAAGTTTCCTCTATTGAGAGTTGGCCAATATCTTGTGCTATTCTCATGGCATCTGAGGATGCACCAGAGAGCCCTCTCCTTGTGAAGCCAACTGCATAGAGCCCACTATGTCGTTGCCACCCTTTTGGGAACGGAGCCTTTGGAAAACTATTCTCGGAGAAGAATTCACCTTCCTGTATATAAGCCAATATAGACAAAAATATCAATTACAAAACAATCATCGAAGGAAGCTTCTCAACATTTTGAGACTCTAAAAGAATTTATATTTTTGTGAGTTAATAGGACAAATTCAAAACTGGCATAAATGCAGGTAAATCAACTTAACAACTTCCTTATTCTTTTGTTAAAAAACCAACCATCAAAACTGCCCTTCAAACTCCCCAAAAATAAGATAGACAGAGGAATTAGAAACCTTCTCGCCTGAAGCCAAGAAGGGACATTATGGCGGTATCCAGTAGCAAGTAGCCATTTTTCCCCAACTGAATCAATATCAAGCTTTTCACCATTTACAAGCTCAACTTGTTCACTTAAGAACTTCTTGATTCTAGGAACCACCTTAATAGCACCTTGATTTTTCCCAATGAAAAAATTTCCAACAAAGGAGTCTGCCCATTAGTGTTCTTGAGCTGCATTGGCCTAACTGCCGGCTTGTTCAACCCATATTTCTCAATTTTTCCAAGCACTAACCATGATAGAAACATGAGGAGCTTGTCAAATGTCAACTAACTGAAGGGGTAGTGCCATTTCATCATTGGAACTGCCAATTCAAATGTAGCTTTTCCACAAAATTATCTTGGCAAGACATGCAGTAGCTAAACAGAATAAACACCATTAAAATATTGGTTAAATGATTAAGTTTACTATTTTCTAATAACTTAAGCTTTTCAAACTATTAGAACAAGCGTTCCTAAGTCTGAACCCTATCTGAAGCTAGCACTACATGGAATTAATTAATAGTACTCACCGAGCTACAAACCGCCAAGGATGAAGAGGCATTGTAGTTGCAAATATTAAGGGAAACTTCCATGCCTAAATTACCACACCACACAACTAGTACTTGCATTCACAAAGGTGCAAGTGTGTATATGGATCTAATAAAAAAGCTAACAAAATAACCTAATACAACAAAAATCCAAAATCAATTTTTTTTAGAATATGTTGGAAAAAATATGCCAACTTTTGAGCACTTAATTAATTTTGTACTAAGCCAAGCGCCATATAACTCATTTGGTAAGCACTTCCTAGTGTTTCCAATGAAAACACCCAAGACTCAAATACCCCTACTCCCAACTATCAAATTATCAAAAATAATTTTGGACTATTGCTTGGTCGTCACTATTACTGTATCAAGTTAGTTGCACATTTGTTAGCTTCCTTGAAAATATGCAAATTTTGAGCACTCAAATAATAAATTTCAACTAACATAATACAACAACAACCAAGTCTTGGACCCAAATTCTTTTGTGTTGACAATCATGGATCCATTCATAATAGAGTAACTAAATTTTATGTAGCTACCTACCTCAACCCTCTTCCTTTTTCCGGGCTTGGGACCGACTATGAACAAAACATATGGTACTAAGCACCAACACAAGCAGAGTTAAATTTTTCTAACCTAATATGCATTGAAATTTTAAAATCCTTCAAAACTTATGCTACCAAATACTATTAAGATAGCATTAGAAATGATATTGATACTGCAGTCTTTATGGGCAGTGTCATTTTAAATCAGTAGGTTAAACCAATAGGGTTCTGCAATACAATATCTTACCTCAAATAAACAGTATATAGAATGAAATCAGTCTTATTTCAAAAATATTAAGTTCTAACTTCCAACTACATGGTCCATTGTAAAACGAAAGAAATTCAGACACAGATAGAAGCAGAGCCACCAGTAACAAGCTGTGCCACAGGTGATTATTTAAAGAATAGTCCAAACTTGAATAATAACAGAAAAATAACAGATATTAATAGCATCACCAACCATAGGAGTTAAAATTCAGCATAAGACACTACCTCTACCATATAGAAATTATAGAAACACAGTTACAGGAAATTATAGGAACAAATAGCAAACTAATAATTGAGAAGGAAAAAGATAAAGAGAAAGGGGGAAGAACAAAAAAATGGGAAGATTTTAAATTAAAAAAAAAAATTATATGGTAAACCAGAATAATAATAAAAAATACAAATTTGCTACCAAAATTTGTTGATAAGTAATTCTATTACGACCAAAACTAGACATTTGCATGAAGGCTAAACCTCAAAACAGAATCCAGCATGCAAATACAAATATACTACCAAAACTTTTTGATAAGTGATAACTAATAGTAATGCTGACCAAAACTAGACATTTACATAAGTATAAATTTTAACACAGAATTAGTAAGCGAATAAAAATACCTTACCAAAACTTTTTGACAAGTGTACTAATACCGACCAAAACTAGACATTTACACAAAGTCTAAACCTTAAAAGTTCACTCCAATAAGTGGTATAAGTGGCATACTGTTAAAGAACCTAGTAAAATTTCCCCAATCCAAGTTGATCAGCATCATAACCAAAGCCCATCATTGAATCTGTGTTGCAAACAGGATTGCTTAATAGAGCCATAATTTCATACATAAAATTTACATTTTCTGAACTGTCCAGCAAGTTCTCCTGTCCATTTTCCTTAAAATATTTTGCCATACAAGTAGACTCATCCTTAGCTTCAGTGACAGGATAATACAGAGTACCCTCATCAGCACAAAACTTAGACACACCAGTAGACTCATCCTTGTCCTCTATCCCCACCAAACTTGGCATGTCAGCTTCAGTGACAGGATAATACAGAGCATCCTCATCAGCACAAAACTCAGAAGGGTTTGCCACAGTTGTGGATTCAAATCCCATAGGACTTCCCAATGTTGAATAAAGGACTGATTCAGAGGAAGTCCAACAGCAATCCTGCAAAGATTCCATTGGGGATGTGCAACTTGTGATATCTTAAAAGTTCAGTCGAGCAGAGGAACCATACGTTGTTAAAGCAGCTTCATCATAAGCAGACGCAGCATCAACTGCAATCTTGAAAGTCCAAAGGCAGAGTCTCTTTCTGCCACTTGGCTCACGAATCTCTGCCACCCATTTAGCCCATGACCTCTGCCTAACCCCTCTGTAATGGTACTGTGGATTTTCAGGTCCTCCTCTTCCTTTCAAACAACACCCTTTCTTTGACCCTTTCGCCTGAACTTTAGGAGCCCCACAAGACTCAAACTGGGCAGCATTACGTTCTTTCCACTTAGCCAGTGTCTCCGCCACAGAGTCTCCTCTAGTCTTCCTCTTCCTCTTCTTTTGATTAGGATTGTCCATGACCATGTGAAACCTTTCCAGACAATTCCAATAATGCACCCGCTCAACAAAAATTTCCAGAAACACCAAGATTGAATTAACAACGTGGAATTTCCCAAATCACAGACCCTCTTGCAATAAACCCCACAACAAACAAAAACCCTAAACCGAAAAAGGAAACTGAATTTCCTAATCTGAAACAACACAAACCCTTTTATAACAAACCCTAAAAAATTTAAACCCTAAAAAAAATAATCAAGAAAAACCCAAATGGAATATTTCCCCCACAATCAACGAAAAACCCAATATGAAACCCTAATATTCAAGAAACAATGTTGAAGTTTTCAAGAGAAAAAAAAAATTCACAAGCCCTTTTGCGATAAAACCCATAAAAAAAAAAAAAAAAATCAAACAATAAAGAAAACCCAAAATGGAAAAGAAAAGTATAGTCTAGAAATTGCTTTAAAACTGAAGGTACCTCAGAGTCTGAGTTAGTGGAAGAAGACAACAAAACCTCTAGTGTGTTGTAAATTGCAAAGTTTGTTTCTGACCAAAACGAGTCGTTTCAGTTTCAGAAAGAAGCTTTCTCCTTGTGTGTGTTTTCAGAATCAATGGGGGGGGGGGGGGGGGCATGATTGTGTTTGAGAGAGAGAGAGCTTTCTTTGGTCTCAAGAAGTTTAGAAAGCTTTTTGAAAGAGAAAAAGAGCCGTTATGTTATTTATGTATTTATAGGGTTCAGGTCAGAGTTCAGTGACTCACTCTAAATTTTATAATGAGATCGCTGGGTATTATCACGTGGCGTTTTTCTATTGGATATTTGAAACCATGTACTTTGCGGCACTTTCTTAAGCTTTCCGAACTTTGCTTTATGGATTTCCCGCTTGTTTTGTTGCTCTTTTAAATTTTTTTTTTTTTTTTTTAAAGGCTGAATATCTCTTTTATTCATTTAACATATTTCTAATGTGATTTGTGCCTCGTCAAATTGATTTACTTCTTGCAATATACAATTTATGTACATAAGTATGATGGATAGATGATCAAAATATTAATTAATTTTACAAATTCTTGAAACTGATTTTTGTTAAAGTAACATTTTAATATTCTTGAACTTGAGTAATAAAGTTTTTTTTAAGTAAATCACCTTAAAAAACTAAATAGAATAAAAAAAATTTTGAGAAGGAAAATAGAATAAAACTTAATAATGAATTTTTCAAATGGCAAAAACCATTTCATAAACAAATTGTCAAAAATCATACTATATATACAACTTGTGACACATTTGCTGATATAAAATAAATGGCAAAATCATTCCATCTTTGTGGCCATTGAACAGTCTTGATATTACAGATTCAAACGTAAATACATCATTATGTATACATCCTTTCCCAGAATTTTCACCGATCATTTCCAAGGCTTCTTGAATCTTTTCATTCTTACACAGAGCACACATATAAGTCAATTGTACCCCAATGTAGTTAGACTAAAAGTATGAGTTTAAGAATTGTTGAAAAAAAATTTAAAACAAAATAAGCCCAATTAACCAAATTTACCCAACACAAAAAAACCCAGCCCTTTAAAAATTTGAAATAAAACTATTTTGTCCTTACCCAACATCAAAGTCACACACACCAAAAACAAATCCCTCAAACAGCTAAGTAGTAGTAAAGTCAAAGGTCGAAGCCGCTGCACATAACCAACAACAGCCCCACCCCTCCTTAACACTAAGTCCTTGCTCCATCCCTATTACCAATCATAAGAAATAATTCAAATACTCATTTATTATCTTATTAAAGTGTCACCAATCATATCCTTTTTCATATCAGTTTGTAATAGCGTTAGTATGCTCCAAAAAAAAATTATAAATTAATTTAAATCCAACCAAATCCCCACAAAGTAAATAAAAAATGCTAAAAATATTATAAATATTACTATAGAATATTAACACACTAGTTCGTAAGACATATGTAATAAAATTTGTAGCATCTCTAGTTAGAATCGGTAAAGTAAATTAGTCATATTAAAAATTAAGAAATAAATGATTTTAAATATAAAAAAACTATAATACAAAAAAAAAAATTAAATTAATTTTTTTTAGAAACAAACTAACCGATAAACACACATACTTAATTACAGTCTTTCACAAAGTCCAGCCTTAGCTCAGTTGGTTGGGCGGTGGACTGTTGTAGGAATAATCAAATTAATTCTTAATAAATTAAATATTAATAATTGATATTTAAATACATAAAAGCCCATCAAAAGTTTTCGGCTTAGCCTTAAATTGTGTTTAGTCCACCAAGTGAGGAAAAAAAAGCTTCTAAACTTTGAAGCAAAAAATCTTCTGAACTTTGAAGCCATGGTTACGGAAATTTGAAATTAAGCAGTCGTTGGACGGTGTAAAAGTCTAAAAGTTTGTGTGCCATTTAGAGAATATACGAATGAAAATATATTATGCAACGTGCTCTTATCTTGTGAAAGCAGCTTGATTCCTTTTGTTTCTCAAAAAACAAAAACTTGATTTTCCTTTTTGACTCATTTGTTATGACTTTGACTAGCCAATAGACTGGCATTTATAAGAGACTCCTAGCGTTATTCTCAAGTCTCATTTATCATATTAACTGACTCAGCTCCTTCTCCAAAAGAAAAATTAATTGATTCAATTCCTAAAACAAGACAAAGTTTAAGGCGTGTTTCATGGCCTTCTTATGAGCTAGGCACACTTTCTTAGAAACTGCGATCATATGAAATGCTTTACTACAAAAAACTGAACCTAAAACAGCATTTTTGAAGCGCCATAATAGGTTAACTTATTGTAGCAGTTTCTAAAAGTGCCGTATTAGGTCTTCTTAGTTGTGGATTTTGAATCTGCTAAAAAAAAACTGGCTATAGAACCAATTTTTTGTAGTGCTTGTTATAGTGGGAGGAACACTTTTCTTTTAGAACTTACTATGATTAAAAAGAGATAATCAAAATGGTAAACTCACATAAAATAAATATTACGTACAATATTAAACTCACATAATTTGTAGCATCTCAACATAGTATGAATTTCTCACAAAGAATCTCTAGTAGTTTTTTTTTTTAGTTGAGGGACGAAAGATTTGAACCCTAGATTTATAAGTTGAAACACCAAGATGTGCCAATAAGCTAAAAAGCTCTTGGCCTCCAAATGTTAATATTTAACTATCGGAACCCCAAAATGTAGTATAAATTCTATTTATTCCGTATACTCTCTTTCTCTTTCTCTCCAATTTATTCCTTTTAGATTCTAGAGAGTCAAAGGTCTTAACTCTTAACAAGTATAAGTGTTTGTGAAGTATGGGGGGGCAAGAGTCAGGGTTCAAGTCTCCAAAAGGGAGCTTAACACACATATACACCTAGATTAGACTAAAGTAAAATTCTATCTTGCAAAAAAAAAAAAAAAAAAAAAACTACATCTTTAATTTGATGATCACTCTATAACTACAAGTGCTTGTGGAGTATAGGGGGGTAAGGGCTGTAGTTTAAGTCTCCAAGAGAGAACTTCATACACATATACATTTAGATAAAACTAGAGAAAAATTTATATTTTTTTCAATTTAAAAAAAAAAAAAAAAAAGAAAAAAAAAGCTAAAAACAGAAAACAGAAAAAATAATAATAAATTTTCAAAGTTTATCTTATAAATTGGGCTATTAAGTGGCCGTCAATATAAGACCATTCACGTCACGTGTATTAAATTATATATATGATCTATTAAATAATTTAAAATTATTAAAAAAATGATTCCCTTCTGTCTATGATTTTCGTATATGATGTTCTGAAATTTCTAGAATGTCTGCCCTCCCAAACCCGCAATTTCCGCTAATCATTTTATCTATAAATTTGAAGGCTAATGTGTTGGACCGATCGAGGCCAGTCCAAGAGTATATGTTAAGACCCAATATTAGAGAATTGGTCTCCTTTTAATATTATAATGCTCCTTGTTTCTCACCCAAAAAAATGCTCATTGTATCGGTCTTTAATTAATTGGTCTATAGCATTACTTCTATGAAGTCTTTCATTTTACTAGTAAAAGTCATGTACATACGACTGACTCGGCAAAAGATTCATCAATTTGCCCCTTCTACCTAATAATCTATAAATAGCAACCAAACTATAACACTTTTGCACCATTAAGTTCTAGCTTCTAGCTTTATTTCAAACTTTCTCAGCAATGTCTTACAAAGTTTTTTCTCTGTTTTCATTCACTCTCCTCCTTCTTCTCCTTCTTCCTCTCCATTCCCATGCAACATCAAGAAACATCCATGACAAAAAATCATCACCGTTTGAGTTTCTCAAACATCTTCAAGGATGTCACAAGGGTGAAAAGGTCAAAGGCATCCATAACCTCAAAGCCTACCTTGAGAAATTTGGTTATTTGAGCTATAACCATTCTCAAAATCAAACTCATACCAATGATGATGATTTTGATGAACTCTTGGAATCCGCCATTAAAACTTATCAACTTAATTACCATCTCAATGCCACAGGGTCAATGGATGCTAACACAGTATCAACAATGATGATGCCTCGTTGTGGGGTGGCAGATATCACCAATGGTACAAATTGGATGCGCTCAGGCAAGAAGAAACATCACCATCGCCATGGCTTTTTTCATACTGTCTCTCACTATTCTTTTTTCCGAGGAAATCCCAAGTGGCCAACTTCTAAGTACCATCTCACCTATGGATTTCTCCCTGGCACCCCAACTGAAGCAATAAGTCCCGTCGCAAAAGCTTTTGAAACGTGGGCTGCCAACACACACTTCAAGTTCTCAAGGGCTCAAGATCAAACAAATGCAGATCTCAAAATTGGTTTTCATAGGGGGGACCATGGAGATGGGGCCCCTTTCGATGGAGCTGGTGGAACCCTAGCCCATGCTTTTTCACCGACTAATGGGAGATTCCATTATGATGCAGATGAAAAATGGAGTGTGGGAGCAGTCCCAGGTTCATATGACTTGGAGACAGTTGCCTTGCATGAAATTGGGCACCTTCTTGGGTTAGGGCATAGCGAAGTTGAAGGGGCCATCATGTGGCCCGCCATACGTTCAGGGGTGACCCAAGGTTTGCATAGGGACGATGTTGATGGCATTAAAGCCCTATATAATTTTTAAGGGTTCAAGGATTTGCAATATGCAATTATTAGCAGGTAGAGAATAAAACATAGTGCAAATACATGGCACTGGGACTATGAAACAGGAAGGGAGAAAGTAAAGTTTTTAACCTACTCATGGTAGAAAGTGACTCTTGATTGTATTTTACTTCACATTGTAATAATACTATTTCACTTTTTCAAGAGTTTTGTAGTTCAACTGAGATCTTTTGATGTTTGCATCGAAGATGAACAATGTTCAAATCCTTCAATCCCAATTATCAAATCATAAAAATAAAGTAAAATAATAATGCTTCCTTGTTATACTATCGTGGAATTATACAACTTGGAAATTTGTATTGAGATAAATAAAACTTTTTAATTTCTTTTTAACTATAATAACCAAAAATAATAATTTTTTAGGACTTTTTATGATTGACTTTTAATACAGATGTCTTATAAATTTGGTACTTTCAAAAATAGGATAATATTTAAAGTCTTCTTACTAATAAATTTTTTAAAATTAAAAGATAATTACAATAAACCCACATGCGGTATGGACCGTTTTCACTTTGCCTAACTGTGGTTCAATCATTTACACTTTGCCCACCTGAACTTCAATCTGTTACCCATCCGTAACCCACCTCTGTTAAAATAAGAGATAAAAATGTATTTTATCTTCATTTTTATGTCTCTCTCCTCTAAAAACAAAAAATAACAGAAAAAACTCAAACAAACAAGATCAAAGAGGGGGGTTTTGTAGCTTGGGTTCAAGACCACACTTGCTCTTGGTATAAACAGTCTTGAGCCAATCAATCCAAATAAAATTTTCATATTCGCACAAATCCTAAAAAACATTTACGAAAATCCTACACTTGAAAATGCTCTACTTTAATTTCACAAAAATCCTTGTAGACACTTTTAGTTATTTACAAAAATCATACAAGGCTTCACCTTAGTTCTCTCTCAAATCTCAAACCAAAATCAAAACCAAAGCAAACCCCTCTTCAAAACCCAGACCCACCACACCTAGCAACACAAACACAGACCCACTACACCCACAGCAAAGAAAATAAGATAGCCGAAAGAGAAAGGCGGATCAAAGTCACAGTTGGAGCCAAACTCAACACGAAGGAACCCATAGCCGTTCACCGCCACCATTCCTCCGTTCATTGCTGCTACATTGGTCTGATTCATTCGTCTTCCTCAACTAGCCTCTCACGCTCATCCAAGCTCTCTATTTGGTCAGCCATCTTTGTTCCTTCTCGCCGACCCATCTCTCTCTCAGTCACCCTCTCGCCAAGCCATCTTGCCCACAACGCAATCTTCAAACTCGACGAAGAGGAACGAAATTGAAATTGAATTCGATGGAGAGGAACTCAATTAAACTCGATGGAGAGGAACTCAATGCAATCTTCATACATGGCTGCAGCCATTGACTATGACGGCGTCGTTTTTGGTTGATGGTGGATTGTGGGTGATGCCGTGAGTGGGTTGGGTTTGAAGAGAGGGAGAAGTCAGAGAGATAGAGATGAAGAGGGGGAAAAAATAATAAATAAATAAATGAAGGAGATGGTCTGGTAGCTATTGGATTTTTTTATTTATATTTGATTTGTTTTCCTCCAATTTACTCTTGTAGAAATTCTTCAGTGTTCAAAAATCCTAACTTTTTTATTTTTGTTATGTTTTTTTTTTCTTAAAAGTTTGTTTTTCTAATGAGAAAGGGAAATATGGGTAACAGAGTCCTAAAAGATTAAAGTTCAGGTGCGCAAAGTGTAAATGATTGAACCACAAGTAGATAAAGTGAAAATGGGTCATACCACAGGTGGGTTTACTGCAATTATCTCTAAAATTAATATGGATAAAAATGTATTTGTCTAAGATCGTCATCCAAAGAATCATTGTGAACGGAAAACCTCACGTAGAACTCAATGACTGAAAAAACATAGGAGTCAAACGATGAGTTTGTGGGCCAAGAAGACATCCTGATAGGGAAATGTGATTCTTTAAACATATTTTCTAAATTTACAAGAGTAACAATCATAAACCTAGAACTAGGCTACTTATGAAAACAAGCCCTAAAAGCTCGCCCACTAGTGCACCATGGGTGTCCTCTATTGATGACTCATTTTGTTTGTTCTAGATTAATTAAGCTCATAAATTTTCAAAAAAAAATAGTTTAATTTTTTTTTTCCTTCAAATCAAATGAGTCGAAAAAATTAAGTTGATTTGACTCAATGGAATGTCAAATTAACCAAATTCAGGAATTAAGAACCAAAATGACCAAAATACTCCTCGTTGATCAAACCTTGACAATAGTCAAACGGATAAGAAAAAATCATCTGACCACCAAATTCTATCATATCACACCAAAACACATCTTCCACAACATGTTTCCTATCATTCACTAAGTTTAACCATGGGAAACCAAAATTTGACCGAAAATTGACAAAAAACTTAATTGTTCAATCAGGATAAAATTCATGCTCATATAAGATATTAAGTAATACTCTTTAAAATGATTACTTGCAAGCCCACATTGGAAGTAAAATGAGCAAGGTATTGAAAATTAACCATATACGTGGTCATTTTTGGATAAAGTGACATAAAACTTGATCATGATTAATCGAGGTTAAATCTCAATTAAATCATGATCAAACAACCTTGGCTTGGTGCAAAGGGTCATTGAAAAGGTCTTGTGACTTGATTTAGAAAGTTCAAATTACAAAAATTCCACTCAAACAATAAGAATTCGAGAAAATACCAAAGTGGAAATTTTTGGACAAAAACTTAAGTTCAATGCTACTTTCCCAAACTTCTATCTTATAAAATTTGAAAAGAAAGGCTACAAAGTTGGTATCTTTAGAAACACAAGCTTTCCAACAACACCTTGTTTAAGCTAAATAGAGGTCAGAAAGGCCTAAAAGTATGTTTGCAAAGATGGGGAAAAAAATCATGCCAAGCCCACAAAATTTGGTCCAAATCAAGTTGGGGTGCCCTCTTTGTGCACAACTTTGTCACAACTCACCCATGGTTGATCCAAAAAGTTGATAATTTCATAAACTAGGAGCAATTATCTACATCTTAAAAGAAATAAAATGGCATCTCAAGCTCATCTCCTTATTTATATATATTGCTTGTACAAGAACAATAAAAAACCAACTTTGAAGATTTCCCATGTGAACCACCCTACTTCTTGGCTAAATAACCTTACCAAATTACACAAAGTTGATACCTTTATAAAGACCGTTGTACAAGCTTTCCAACCTAGGCAAAAATAGGGATATATTCCTTTCAGCGAAAAGTTTCAGCAAAATGCCCCATTTCTGAAAGTATTTAGGGATACGCTCTTGTTTTGAAACTCGATTTTCTCAAAATTGAGTTTCAATATAAAACTTGATTTTTAGAAAATCGAGTTATAGACAAATTAAACTAAAAATATATATATATTTTGTGGAACTTAAGTTCCATTCAATGAACTTGAGTTCTACACTGAAACTTGATTTAAAAAAAATCGAGTTTCAAAATAGGGGCATATCTCTAAATAGTTTAAAAAATAGGGCATTTTGCTGAAATTTTTCGCTAAAAGGGGTAGATCCCCATTTTGGCCCTCCAACCTATACCAAAAAAATGCCTAAAACAAAGTTTGGTAAGGCTTCCAATCAAGTATGCGAAGTTATTAGCTCAAAATTGTTAAAAAAATAATAATAAAAAAGAAGAAGAAGAAGAAGAAGACAAAAATCAAACTAGGATAGTGGAAAAATTGAAACCAAGTGCATACACACATACCTTGTGCATGGACGCCGTTTCTTAGGTAAGTGTGAGAAAGTTTGTTACTTAATAGCTAAAAAAAAAAATTAAAAACAGCACCACCCCCACTAAAAATTGCAAGCAACAAACCCATAAAATTACCCAAACTAATCCCAAATTTCTTTATAAAATTCATAAAGAAATGTCCTATAATCAAAATCAATATATGCAAGGGTATCTTTATTTTCAATGTTTTCGTGCTCCTAGTTGCTTAAATAAATGCATGTTTGTCTGATTAATGTATTGAGCATGTTTCGGATATTTATGAGTATTGCCATGCATGATTGGTCTAGAATTTAATTGCAAACTTATGATTGGTTTGTTAATTCTAATATTTAGATGAACATGTTCATGCATATTAATGTAGGTGTCATTTGATGTTTTGTTTTCCATAATATTTAGATTATGTTTCTAACCATTTTATGTGAACGCATAATAGCACTTGTATTTTTTTCCCCCTTTGATTTACATCTCTGGCCCTATAAATTCTCAAAAAATATGTTTTTATCCATGGACCGTGGGAATGTCAAGAACAAATAAAATTACCCCTTTCAGATGTCGAATCATTTTAAATTTTCAGTCTACGAGTTGAAATAACTAAAATGCTCCTAGTCGACCAGACTTTAACTAAGTTGGCCGGTGGCCTGATAAGTGCAATGTTTCACCAAAATACTAATTAATTTTCTACCTTTTTATATCAACCTAGGAGTTGGCCGGTGGCCTGATAATATTTTCAAATGATTTCACAACTTAGACCAAATTTGACTATAGCCAACCTAGGCTTGACCGCATTTTGACTAATATCTGATTGTTCCTTCGAAAAAAATTCAAGCTCGGATTGAAGAAAATAGAATTTTCTTTAAAATGATTTAGTACCTTTTTCTATTCTTTTTTTCCAATTCTTCTTTTGGGTAGCAAATTTCTTGGTTTAAACCGTATGTTCACTACATTCCTCATTGTTAGGTTGTCTCGGGAGTAGCTCCACATGGTGACCAATGTTATCACAAAACCAGACTGATTTGGAAAAAAAATTATTATTATATATAAATTTTAAAAATTTTATGATTTTTTTATTCTTAAAAAAATTTGTAGCGTCCAATTTTTTTTAGTTCCAACATAATTAAACTGGACATTTTTAGACTCCTTAACACAAGTTGTTTAACCTAATTAATTAACCAAGTAAATACTTAGATAAATTATTGAGTTATAGGTTAACACAATAAATCATATCATGTAAATAATGCAGAAAAATAAAGAACACAACGATATGATAACCCAGGAAAACCTAATCGATAAAAAACCTAAGGAGGATTTAACCTAGATATCCTCAAGATAAAACATATCCACTATGAAACATTTGAAGTTTGTACAATAGAACTTAGACCACAACATCTTGTTGCTACCTCAAGTAGAAAACTTACTATCATGATCACGTGACAGTTCCGAGTCCACGGACTACTTCTTTTCTTGATCTACTGCAACCGCAAGTTCTCCTACTTGTGACTTTGAGACTCCACTCAAAGATTTCAGATCTTCTTTAACGTTCTTTATGCAGTAACTGAAAAGATCATCAAGTTCTTAACACGAATTTTGATCTTGACAACTTTATGTGTGTGTATGAAGGTAAACACTTCTAGATCTCACAGAAGATTCAACACACAATACTTCAAAAACTTCTAAAACATAGCTAGGTTTTTTCCTTTTATATGTGAAGTAAAACACTTAACCTTACACATCACATGGGCTTGGGCTGAATTAAAAATTCTGCAAAAAATTAAATTTGCACGAGTTTCAATCGATCAAGTTTAATTTTGAATCGATCGAGCCTTACAGATTTTATCCCAAAAATCTTGCAATCGCTCGATTCCAAATTTACAATTAAACACATAGAGCAAGCCTATACCTAGACTCTATATTTTGATCATGGTTTGCCAACATATTACAAATTGAAATTCTAATACATTAGTTCTTAAAGTCTTAGAACCTAACATAAACTTTGGGGCCAAAATTGGGAATTAACATTAATTTCCAAACAATATAATAGGCACTGTTACAAAACTATATTTTTTAATAACATCTCAAGTCTAAGAGACTCAATTTTGGGCCTAAAAATCGAGTCTTTAAGGGTCGATTGTTATGGTCTGATCACGTCTAATGTGGCATTTTTTCCACGTGATATCTACTTAGAAATTAAGTCTCTAACACTCAATTTATAAGCCAAAAAAAAAAAAAATTAGTCTAAGTCTCTAGTACAAGCCATTCCCAGAAATACCCAAAAAAAAATATCACCCACAACAAACTTTCAACTAGCCACATCCACCTCCACCACCACTCCACCAGCAACAAACTCCATATGGCAACCCAGCCCACAGCAAAAAAAAAAAAGAAAAAGAAAATCAAACCACCACCAACACAGCCACAACCATAACCCACTATTACAACCAAACCCAACACAGCCACAACCACCAACATAGCCCACGGCAACCACAACCACAACCACAGTTACCGAACCACCACCAACACAGCCACCAAACCGCCATTTCAACCGCAACCCACAGTCACAACCAAAACCACAAAAAACCAAAAAAAAAAAAAAAAAAAAAACCTATGACCCCAGAATTCTCGCTGTCGCCGATCATGGTGTCATTTTGCTGTCTGCCTTGACCGAGCATAGAGCTTCGATGGGTAGGCAGCTGGGCAAATCTGATGGCTTTGCACTGGGCAAATATGATGGGTAGGCAGCGAGTGGCAGGGGAGATGGGTCAACGAGAGTAGAGGAAGAGATGGACCAAGACAGACGCTGATCTCCACCACAGACGCTGATCTCCACAAACCCACACCCTTCATGCTGATCTGAGAGAGATGGATCGAGACAGAGAAAAGAGAGAACAAAATAGAGAGTGGAGAGAGAGGAAGAGAAGGAGTAAATTTTTTTTCTTTTTTTTTGGTATTTCTGGGAATGGCAAAGACTTAGACTAATATTTTTTTGGCTTATAAATCGAGTGTTAGAGACTCGATTTTTAAGTAGACGCCACGTGGAAAAAATGTCACATCAGACATAATCAGCCCATGAAAATCTACCCTTAAAGACATGAATTTTAGGCCCAACATCGAGTCTCTTAGACTCGAGATGTTACTTAAAAATATAGTTTTGTAATAGTACCTACTAATTATATTGTTTGAGAAACAGGGTTAATTCCTAATTTTGGCCTAGACTTTGGACAAAACAAACTTGATTGTAGCCTTGTAAACTAAGGTTGCAACTCTACTCAATATATTTTTTTTTATTGGAAATGAATTTTTTTTAAATCTACTATTAGATTACATTTTTTTTTTCTAAATCCTCTATACTTGCAAAATTTCAAGAAGATCAAAGACAAATAGTTATGTCAACCATCGAATTATAAATTTCGAGTTTTTGGAGTCTAAAATTATACATAAAAATAAGTTTATAAATCAAATAGTAAATAACATCCAATTGACTTGATATTTCATACACATATACACTTAGATAAAACTAGAGTAAAATTTATATTTTTTTCAATTTAAAAAAAGAAAAAAGAAAAAAGAAAAAAAGCTAAAAACAGAAAACAGAAAAAATAATAATAAATTTTCAAAGTTTTTCTTATAAATTGGGCTATTACGTGGCCGTCAATATAAGACCATTCACGTCACGTGTATTAAATTATATATATGATCTATTAAATAATTTAAAATTATTAAAAAAATGATTCCCTTCTGTCTATGATTTTCGTATATGATGTTCTGAAATTTCTAGAATGTCTGCCCTTCCAAACCCGCAATTTCCGCTAATCATTTTATCTATAAGTTTGTAGACTAATGTGTTGGACCGATCGAGGCCAGTCCAAGAGTACATGTTAAGACCCAATATTAGAGAACTGGTCTCCTTTTAATATTCTAATGCTCCTGTTTCTCACCCAAAAAAATGCTCATTTTATCGGTCTTTAATTAATTGGCCTATAGCATTACTTCTATGAAGTCTTTCATTTTAATAGTGAAAGTCATGTACATACGACTGACTTGGCAAAAGATTCATCAATTTGCCCCTTCTACCTAATAATCTATAAATAGCAACCAAACTATAACACTTTTGCACCATTAAGTTCTAGCTTCTAGCTTTATTTCAAACTTTCTCAGCAATGTCTTATAAAGTTTTTTCTCTGTTTTCATTCACTCTCCTCCTTCTTCTCCTTCTTCCTCTCCATTCCCATGCAACATCAAGAAACATCCATGACAAAAAATCATCACCGTTTGAGTTTCTCAAACATCTTCAAGGATGTCACAAGGGTGAAAAGGTCAAAGGCATCCATAACCTCAAAGCCTACCTTGAGAAATTTGGTTATTTGAGCTATAACCATTCTCAAAATCAAACTCATACCAATGATGATGATTTTGATGAACTCTTGGAATCCGCCATTAAAACTTATCAACTTAATTACCATCTCAATGCCACAGGGTCAATGGATGCTAACACAGTATCAACAATGATGATGCCTCGTTGTGGGGTGGCAGATATCACCAATGGTACAAATTGGATGCGCTCAGGCAAGAAGAAACATCACCATCGCCATGGCTTTTTTCATACTGTCTCTCACTATTCTTTTTTCCGAGGAAATCCCAAGTGGCCAACTTCTAAGTACCATCTCACCTATGGATTTCTCCCTGGCACCCCAACTGAAGCAATAAGTCCCGTCGCAAAAGCTTTTGAAACGTGGGCTGCCAACACACACTTCAAGTTCTCAAGGGCTCAAGATCAAACAAATGCAGATCTCAAAATTGGTTTTCATAGGGGGGACCATGGAGATGGGGCCCCTTTCGATGGAGCTGGTGGAACCCTAGCCCATGCTTTTTCACCGACTAATGGGAGATTCCATTATGATGCAGATGAAAAATGGAGTGTGGGAGCAGTCCCAGGTTCATATGACTTGGAGACAGTTGCCTTGCATGAAATTGGGCACCTTCTTGGGTTAGGGCATAGCGAAGTTGAAGGGGCCATCATGTGGCCTGCCATACGTTCAGGGGTGACCCAAGGTTTGCATAGGGATGATATTGACGGCATTAAAGCCTTATATAATTTTTAAGTGTTCAAGGATTTGCAACATGCAATTATTAGCAGGTAGAGAATAAAGCATAGTGCAAATGCATGGCACTAGAACTATTGGACCATATAAGTAGAGAAAAGAAGAGAGAGAATAAATTTTTAACCAACTCATGGTAGAAAGTAATGCTTGATTGTATTTTACTTCATGTTGTAATAATACTATTTCATTTTTTTCAAGAGCTAGCTTTGTAGTTTAATTGAGACCTCTTGATGTTTACAACGAAGATATACAATTTTTGAATCCTTCCATCCCAATTATCAATTCATAAAAATAAAGTAAAATAATAATGCTTCATTTTTAAACCACCATGGAATTATACAACTTGGAAATTTGTATGGTGTGATTAATAAAACTTTTTAATTTCATTTTAACTATAATATCCAAAAAACGTAGGACTTTTTATTATTGACTTTCAATACAAATGTCTTATAAAATTTGGCACTTTCAAAAAAGGATACTAGTTAAAGCAAATCTAGAGGGGCACCTGCCCCCCTTGACTCCTAAAATTTCCTTGCATATGTAGACTACTCTAGTTACTCACTGACATAGAAAGAAAAGAAGAAAAAGAAAAAAAAAGTCTCCCACTTGAAAGTGACTCTGACGCTAGAAAAATAAAGGAAAAAAAAGTTATTCTTAAAGACCAAACAAAATAACATTTTCACAAATTTCACTATTCTTATAAGCAGCTCTTGTCTGTCCCACATTTTGCACCTATTTCACTATTTTTTCTTTTTTCTTTAATATCATTATTTTCACCATCTTCACTGTGATATGTTTTATAGCATTTTATTGTTGAGTGGTGTTAAAGATATTACAAATTTTACTACCTATGTCTTACAAATTAGCATGTCGCCAATCGCAAAAAATAATTTCAGATATATATTCATTATATTGTTTAAGTAGCACTAATCACATTTTACCACATCAGTTTGTAAAATTTGTAGTAGCTATGACTATGAGCTAGTTATTTTTGTTTTTTTATTTTAATAATATGAAATATGTTCATATTTTCTTACAATTGTTTATCTATTTTGTTATTATTATTGATTAATATTTTCTAGATTAATTGTACTTTTAATTTTGTACCCTCTAGACTAAAATTCTGGCTCCTCCATTGATCTTACAAATAAATTTTTTAAATTAATATGGATAAAAATATATTTATCTAAGATCCTCATCCATTGAATCATTGTGAATGGAAACTTCACGTAGAACTCAATGACTGGAAGAACAAAGGAGTCAAAAGATGAGTTTGTGGGATAGACTACCCCTAGTACCAGGGAAGACATCCTGATAGGAAAATGTGATTCTTGAAACATGTTTCCTAAATTTACAAGAGTAACATTCATAAACCTAGATCTAGGCCACTTATGAAAACAAGCCCTAATATCTCACCCACTAGTGCACCACAAGTGTCCTCTATTGATACCTCATTTTGTATGTTCTCGACTAATTATGCCAATAAAATTTCAAAAATATTGTTTAATTTTTTTTCCTTTAGATCAAAGAAGTCGAAAAAAATTAAGTTAATTTGACCCAATTGAATGTCAAACTAACCAAATTCAAGAATTAAGAGCTAAATGACCAAAATATCCCTCATTGATCAAGGCTTGACCCATAGTCAATCGAACAAGAAAAAATCACCTGACCACCAATTTCTATCATATCACACCAAAATACATCTCCCACAACATGTTTCCTATCATTCACTAAGTTTAACCACGGACAACCAAAATTTGACCGAAAATTGACAAAAACTTTAATCGTTCAATCAGGATAAATTCACGCTCATATAAAATATTAAGTAATTTCCTTTAAAATGATTACTTGCAAGCCAACATAAAACTTGATCATGATTAATTGAGGTTAAATCCCAATTAAATCATGATCAAAAAACCTTGGCTTGGTGCAAGGGGTCATTGAAAAGGTCTTGTGACTCAATTTGGAAAGTTCAAATCACAAAAATTTCACTCAAACAATAAGAATTCGAGAAAATACCAAAGTGGAAATTTTTGGACAAAAACTTGAGTTCAATGCTACTTTCCCAAACTTCTAGCTTTTAAAATTTGAAAAGAATTGCTACGAAGTTGGTATCTTTGAAAAGAAGATGTCACAAGGTTTCGAACATCACCTTGTTTGAGCTATATAGAGATCAAAAAGGACTAAAAGCATGTTTGCAAATATGGGAAAAAAAATCATGGAAATCCCACAAAATTTCGCCCAAATCAAGTTGGGTGCCCTCTTTGCGCACAAATTTGTGACAACTCACCCATGGTTGATCCAAAAAGTTGATAATTTCATAAACTAGGAGCAATTATCTACATCTTAAAAAAAATAAAATGGCATCTCAAGATCATCTCTTTATTTATAGATATTGCTTGTACAAGAACAATAAAAAACCAATTTTGAAGATTTCCCATGTGAACCACCCTACTTCTTGACTGAATTACCTTACCAAACTACCCAAAGTTGATACCTTTATAAAGAATATCGTAAAAGCTTTCCAACTATGCCAAAAATGAGCAAAACGGAGTTTGGTAAGGCCTCCAATCAAGTAAGCGAAGTTATTACCTCAAAACTGTAAAAATGAACAGAAATCAAACTGGAATAGTGGAAAAACCAGGGTCCAAGCGCATGCACACACATACCTTGTGCAGGGGCCCTGTTTGTTAGGTAAGCGGGGGAAATTTTGTTACTTAATAGCTATAAAAAAATTAAAACAACAACACTCCCACTAAAAAATGCAAGCAGAAAACCCATAAAATTACCCAAACTATTCACAAATTTTTTCAGAAAATTCATAAAGAAATGTCCTATAATCAAAATTAAGATCTACAAGGGTATAGTCTCTAAATATATCTTTATTTTCAATGTTTTCGTGCTACATGTTTGTGTGAATAATGTATTAAGCATGTCTCGGATATTTATGAATGAATATTGCCATGCATGATTGGGCTAGAATTTAATTGCAAACTTATGATTAGTTTGTTAATTCTAATAGTTAGATGAACATGTTCATGCATACTAATGTAGGTGTCATTTGATGTTTTGTTTTACATAATATTTAGATTATGTCTTACCCATTTCATGCGAATGCAAATGACGCCTATCAACACTATATCTTTTATCAGGCATTGATTTACATCTCGGGCCTTAGAAATGATGGAATTATACATGCTTGTATTGCATACAAAACATAAGCAGCAGAAGAAATAAACGGATCTACTTCATTTATAAATGTTAATATGCACTATGTAAGTTTCAGAATGTGAGATCAAGAGAGTGTACCTTGGAGCGGTGAATTTCAAAACTTGAAAATCAGAAGCACTTGGAAACACTTTCAATCTTCACTCCAATTTCACTAACACCCAAGATGTGTGGTCTCTCAATCAGTTCCAAAGGAAGAATGTCCAAAAGTGTCTAACACTTTTTACGCCACTTCACAAAAGTGTTCTTGCAAAATTCTCTACAGATCTCTCTCTATTTATAGAAAATTATGTATGTTTCTCCCTTTGTATCTAACTGATTATTTAATTGGGCTGGCCTTTTGGGCCTTTTCAATTGGGCTTAAGTGTGTGGCTTGAAGTGGGACCAAAAGGGACCAATAAGACACTAGCTCCAATGGGCCTTGGGCTTTTCTGTCAACTTTTGACAAGTCCAAAGTTACCATTAACTATATTTAATACCACTATATAAATATAGTTGCACTCTAGGCCTTATTTATAAATTATATCCCAAGACTTTATTATACATACAACTCCTTTATAAAATATTCGTAGTAATACAAAGTCATTAAAATAGACTGCCACTTTGTTTATTATTACATCTTAATTCCTTGAGTACCCAGTTTAATCCTTTGAGTTATTCATCATATATTTATGAAATCCAATTTCATATATATATACTTTAGTAACTCCTTGCTAAAGTGGTTAGGCCCAACTCTCTAAATAACAAATCCATTAAACTTATCTCAAGGAAATATTTTGTATCTCCGTTAAGAAACTATGAATTCTATCTTGAGAATATATGTTCCATCAACACTAAATGTGGCTGCCCAACATACTGAGATTTTGACTGCAACTATAGATCTCACTCTTGATATATCAAAGCAACCTATACTTCATGATTAGGTCCATTATCCTCTCAATATTAAGAGTTCATGCAAATATAAGTCGTGAGTTTATTATTCAATTGACAGTCATTAGGAAAATAATAAATCTCACATCGGTTCAGTTCAATATGTCTTAACTCTTAAAACATATCAACATACCAACTAGAAATCTCTATTTCCATGATCAAGACAAATCATCTTAGTTGATATGTTATAGTCTTTGCAGATGTAATGCCTAATTTCATCACCAACTACGAACTATAATTATGAGTTTACAAAGAACATGTGATTTATATCTTCTATGACTAAATCACATAAACCACATACTATGCATCTCATGGACTATATGATAATGACTCAATATTCATGTTGCCAATATTTTCAAGTAATAATAAAACAACTTTATTAATCACAACATTAAGTCATACATAATGTCATACATAATAAAATACATAGCATCATACAATAGGATTTAAGAACACACATCCTAACAAGAAATTCTCAACCAAAAAAAAATATATATATATCCTTGGACTGTGGGATTCAAACATTGGATAACTTAGGGGCTGTTTGGATTTTAAAATTTCATCACTCATCACTCCTTATTCAATTTTCATCACTCATCACTTAAAATATCCCAATTTCTTATACCCCAATCGTTTGGCACATATTTTCAGCTTCTCAGCACTCAATTTTTTCTACTTTTTGTGGGACCTATGCCTGACTCCTCACTCAAAGATTTTTGTTAGACTACCCGCGGAACCCTTAGAACCCCACATATTTTCTTCACTTCTTATTTCCCCTTCCGCCTTCAGCCTTGTTTACTCTCCCAAATCACAAACCCAAACCCATCAAAATAGAAGAAGCTCCCTCGCCAATCTCCACCGTCCATCACCAGGGCCGCTTCACCCATCTCTCCGACGTGTACCAGTGGCGCGATCTCCTCCATCGTGACCCAGCGGCGTCGACGAGCATAAAGAAACTTGACCCATTTCCCCATTTGTCATGGACAATCTCCTCTGACCCATTTTGTCACTTTGTCTTACATGTGTTGCTATTGTGTCTAGCTAATGTGGTAAACTATAGTGAAGCCCATGTGAGTATATTGTCTAAGTTAATGTCTTTTTTATTTCTTTACTCAAAAACCCCACAGCTTGAAGAGGATTTTGTGGGTATTGTTCTATTTTATGAAGTTGGTTGCTTGATTTTGGAGATTAACATGGGTCTAAAAACCCAAATGTAAAAGATGTAAACTTCATAAACACGAGTTGAAATAGAACAAATCAGATGTGAAAGCCCAAACATCAAACAAATAAAAAAAAAAAAAAAACAGAGAAGTAAACTTCATCACCAATCCTTGATTCAATGTAAACAATGCGAAATACCACCCTATTACCAACAAATTAGATGTATAAATCAAGCTCAGATGTATAAAATACCTTCAGAGTGGTGAAAAAGCTAGCTAAGAAAGAGATCAGGGAGGCAAGTTGGTGCAGCGGCGCAAGAAGGGTTTTTCCGAGGACGGGGCGGCGCTGGTTAGCTGAGCTCTGATCATTGACTGCATGCATAAGGAGGTGAGGGCAAGGCAGAGGCAAGCTCGGACTTCTGGTGGTATGAAAATAGAGTTGTGATCTGGTAGTGTGAAGTGTGAAGAGAGCCGTTAAAGAGAGCATTAAAAGACGCGTTGGTGTGACTTTGCTCTGACTGTGGGTCCCACTTATGTGTATTTAATTACCAAAATGCCATCATAACACTATTCCAATAACTCAAAAATAACTCACATGTATTTTCAGTTTCCATAACTCATCACTCAAAAATCAGAGAATTGAGTGATGGAAACAAAAACTAGAAACACATCCAAACACACTACTCAGCCGTGGGACCTACCAATTTTGAGTTTTGGGTGATAGAAACAGAATTATGGGTGATGGAAACTAAAAATCTAAACAGCCCCTTAAATTTCCTATTTATGAGTTGAAATGACTAAAATGCTCATAGTCGACCAAACTTTGACCGAGTTGGCTAGTGGCTCGATAAGTGCAATGTTTCACCAAAATACTAATTTTCTACCTTTTTACATCAAAAATAATATTTCCAAATGATTTTACCAACTTGGACCAAGTTTAACAACTGCTAGCCTAGGCTTGACTGTAGTTTGACCAATATTGGACCACTCCTTCAAAATAAATTCAAGCTCGGATTAAAGAAGATAATATTTTTTAAGTGATGTAGTTGAGGTCTAAAAAATCATGACGCAAGGCCCAAAGAAATAGCACATTGGGCCAACCCATGAAAAGTAATGGGGTTGAGCTCACAAAAGAAAAGGATGGGAGGTCCAATAGATTTTAGGCCCAAGATTCATGAAGGGGCAGGTTTTAGAATCCACAAAACAAAGGGAAGAAAGAAAAGGGCCTAGCCTGCCAAGATTAGAGGAACAAAAGAGACTATAGTAAAAAGAACTGGGTTAGGATCCTAGAGACTACCAAGGGCCCAAGATCCCGACGACGTCCATCACAGCCAAAGAGAGATTAAGACAGCTCAAAAGGGGAACCAAAAGGCACAAGAAACGAAGGACAAATATGTCATTCTCAAGCACTCAATGATGCAACGCAGACTTAGAAGGCTTGGAGAGCAACAACTCATGAGCAAAAGGCCAGTACCTCGGGGAACCTGGAAAGAAGAACCATAAAGGGAAGTAGCCAGGAAAACCTTCGACCTAGCTAGGAAGGATTCGGCTCACTAGGAAAAAATGACAAAGAGGAAGGGCATCCAAAAAAGCTGCGTCGGGAAAAGAGAAAACAGAGGAGCCTTGGAGGAAGAGGAATCGAAGGTCATCTCCCCCAAAGACATCTTAAAATGGAAGGTCAGCAAGGGACTTTTGGAGAAAATGCACCAAAAGAAGAGAACTATGAGAAACAAGGAATGGGTCGGCCCCCAAAGCTGTTGACACGCTCTGGGCTCTGTTACCCAGGGGAGCAAAGAGAGGGAATTAGTGGTACCCCAGGGCCCTAAGGTGACATTATAAAAGGAGGAAGCAGTAACAGTGAGAGGGACTCAACAATAGTGAATAAGAGAATAGAATCATTAAGGAAATCTTGTTAAAACACTTAAAGAAAGTAAAGAGGAGAGAAGAAATATTGCCCGATGTACCAGGGGCAGCCACTATAGAACATACTTGGATCCATAGAGGTTCAAACTTTGCAAGTCTTGAAAGGCTGAAAGGGCCATTTAAGTCTGTAATTTTTGAAGTTCATTTGGACCTTGTAACATGTTGTTGAGGTTCAAAAAATCATAACACAAGGCCCAAAGAATTCATATTAAAGGATGGTAGGCCCAAAAGATTTAAAGCCCAAGATCCATAGAAGGGCAGGTTTTAGAGCCCATGAAACAAAGGGAAGAAAGAAAAAGACCGAACCTGCCAAGATCAAAGAACCAAAGAGAATCCAGTAAAAAGAACTAGGCCGGGATCCCAGAGACTGCTAAGGGCCGAGATCCTAAAGACTGCTAAGGGCCTAGGATCCCTAGGGCGTGCAGCACAGCCAAAGCAGGATTAAAATAACTCAAAAGGGGAACCAAAAGGCACAAGAAATGAAGGACTGATATTTCCTTCTCAAGCACTTAATGACACAGTACAGCACTAGAGGGTGGGGAAAGAAACAACTCATGAGCAAAAGGCTGGTACCTCGGGGAACCCCGAAAGATGAACCATAAGGGGAAGTATCTGGGAAAACCTTGGACTTGATAGGGAAGGATGCGGGTCACTTGGGAAAAATGACAAAAAGGAAGGGCGGCCAAAAAGCTGAGTCTGGGAAAAGGAAAACAGAGAAACCTTGGAGAAAAAGAAATTGAAGGTTAGCCCCCCTGAAGACATCTTAAAATGGAAGGTCAGCAAAAGGACTTTTGGTGAAAAGGTATCAAAAGAAGAAAACTGTGAGAAAACAAGGAATGGGTCAGCCACCAAAGCCGCTGGCACACTTCGGGCTTTGTTACCCAGGGGAGCAAAGAGAGAAAACCAACGGTACCCCGGAGCCCTGAGGTGACACTATAAAAGGAGGAAGCAGCAACAGTGAAGGGGACAATTATCCAGCAATAGGGAAATCATATAAATTCATTGAGTTAACTCTATAAAATTCAAAGAAAATAGGGGAACCTTTCCCCGTATCCTAGGAACAACCACTATAGTATAATACTTGAATTCAAAAAGATTTAAATTTTGCAAGTCTTAGAGGTTTAGATAGCCATCTAAGTTTGTAATTTTTAGCTTATTTGAATCTTGTAACACAATCTAGTAAACTCTGTAAAATTCAAAGAAAACAAGGGAACCTTTCTCGGTATCTCAGGAACAGCCACTATGATATAATACTTGGATTCAAAACAATTCAAACTTTGCAAGTCTTAGAGGTTTAGATAACCATCTAAGTCTGTAATTTTTTAGCTCAATTGAACCTGGTAACACAATCTAGTGAGCTAATTGTAATCCATAATTAAGGAAAACTAATAGAATGTTTCTATTTGATTTGAGGATCCCGAACAATCATTTTGTGTGTTTCTTTATTACATTGCCTTCCTTTGCTATTTTCTTGTTGTTCAATACATATATTCTTGCTTGCTAGTGTATACGTATTGTAGGAACCTTGCCTGTGCACTACTTGGTTTGCAAACAGCCCATTTAGCTACGGAAACCAAGCCCAGCCCTCTCAAACTACAACAAGAGGGCCCCTGGGGTCCTTGCTTAAGCTTGGGCCTAGACATCGTAAAAAAAAAATGACCCTCACATTTTGGCGACTCCGCTGGAGACTGGGAAAAAGGAGAGGGAAGAAGCAGGCCCTTCATAAGCATGGCTGCAAAGCTAGGAAACACCAAAAGGAAGGAAAGTTCTTCTTAAAGTACGGGTTCCTCCAAAGAACGTCCCACCAAGAGACTCTGTATGAAATTTTGGGAAACTTCCTAGCACAAGATAAGTTTTATGCGTTATTATTCTCTCCACTTTACAATTTGCACATAATGGATCATTGCCCTACTCTCTTTAAAAAAAAAAAAAAAGGTCATGTTATAATATTAAAATAATCATAACATGTCTCATCGCTAAAAAATGAAGAAGTGAACAAATAAAATATATATATATATATATATATATATATATATATATATATATATATATGAAGATTGATGAAATGTAGATTGTATGAGCTGCATAATAAGTCAATGGCCCCACATTTTGGGGGCTAATGTATTTTCTTAAAAAAAAAAAAATTCGTGATATTGCTTCATTTGTTTAAAAAGAAAAAAGAAGAAAGAGAAGTAAAAGAATTAAAGAGGCTTGATGAAATGTAAATTACAAAGTAGCAGCAATTGCCTCACATTGTGGGGCTAAATAATTTTGCAACAACTTGATAATAATATCATATGATGCAAGTTAGTGAAATGGACAAGTTCCATGGCTCTGCCCATGAATTTGGCAAAATGGAGTAGTTCCATAATCCCAGCAAAGCCTAGGAGATCCTTGACTCCAAGAAAGTAAAGACTGGGAGATCCTTGATCCCAACAAAGCTGAGGAGATCCTTTATTTCAACAAAGCTGAGTACACCCTCAATTCCAGCAAAGCCTGAGAGATCCTTAATTCCAATAAAACTAAGGAGATCCTTTATTTCATCAAGGCTGGATACATCCTTAATTCCAACAATGTCTAGGACATCCTTAACTCCAGGAAAGTAAAACCTAGGAGATCCTTGATCCCAACGAAGCTGAGGAGATCCTTTATTACAACAAAACTGAAGGGATCCTTTATTTCAACAAAGCTGAGTACACCCTCAATTTCAGCAAAGCCTGGGAGATCCTTAATCCCAACAAAGTAGAAGAGATCCTTGATTCCAAAGATCCTAGAGTCCAAAAAAAAATTTTCCTAGTTCCAGCCATGGTTCTAGAAAAACGGAGTAGTTTCTTGGTTCAAAAAAAAAAAAATTTCGAGTTATTCCTTGATAAAAAGTTTCCTGATTCTAGCAAAGTGGAATATCTCTTTGGTTCCAACAAAGTTGAAGTACTTCCATGGATCCAACAAAGTAAAAAAAAAATAAAAATGGAGACATCAAGAAAATGGATAGAAGTTCCACAATAGCATCAAGAGAAGGTGGATCAAGCATGATTCAACAACCCCCTTATATATTGGGGGGCTAAAGCCTATTGTGCGGTGGACCTTGAATATATTTTGAAGAAAATCAATAGAAACACTATATTGCAAGTCAATAGCAAAATCAACATTATTTGAAAGCTCAACAACTACATAGTGCATCTATCATTTCTTGTAGCTCAACAATTGGGTTTACCCATGGAAATAACAAGATTTGGAGAAGCTATAGAGTCCACTGAAGGACACGTACAACTAGCTCTAAAGGTCGACCAAGGTAGCACAAATATCGTCTGATCCTCTCAATGTAACATTGGTACGTGAAATAGGGACCGAATGGGAAGCTCACAAAAATTGCTACCAATCCTAGTCCTTTCATCTAGCACGAAGTAAATTTTGTGGAAAACATATTCTATGATGAGTCAGCTCCAGTTGAAGAATGTCCCATTGATAGGATTCCGAGCGGCTTCCATCTCTAGTATCCCGGGGGCTCCCATCCCAGAAGAAGAAGAAACCTAGAGAGAGGGTAGAATATTGCTTATGAAGGCATGCAGGACCTGAATGTAGCCTACAAAAGGATCCCAGGGGGGGGTCCTATCCCAGAAAAAGAAGAAACCTGAAAGGAAGGTTAATATACTACTTATGAAGATCCTAGAGAAACCTATGGATATGGAAAGGAAGGCATAGATCCCACCAAAAGAGGAACTTGAAGAAATGAACTTGGGGGCTGGCCCAAGGAATTGGGGACCTATCCTAATTAGTAGTCAATTATCAATACAAAAAAAAAAAAATATATATATATATATATATAAAGAGAGAGAGAGAGAGAGAGAGAGAGAGAGAGAGAGAGAGAGAGAGAGAAATTGGTGGAGCTATTGAAAAAAAAATGAAGATTTATTGGCGTGTACTCCCGCAAATTAAATAAGGCGCGCCCAAAGGATAAATGTCCTTTATCTAACATCGATCTCCTCATAGATCCAATTAAGCCAACAACAACATCAACCATGAAGAGGCATACCACGATCAAGGAACTCAAGAGCTTCTTGAGAAGAATTTCTTACATTAGGAAGTTCACACCAAGGCTAGCCTTGGTCACTAGTGGACTATCCAAACTGTTGAAAAAGGAGAATATTTTCATATGGGGAACTGAGCATCCAAATGTCTTTCATAATATTTCAACAGATCATGAGTCATCTGCCTCCCTTATAGGAACTAGCCAATGGCAAAATCATTATTGTTATACCTGGGATCCCGATCCTAAGCATACAGAGCATTGAAGGATACCAAAATGAGGTATCCCAACATGGAAAGGGCGTGTTTGGCGGTCATGCATCTTAACAACTGAATCATTATTTTTCATCCCACCAAATCCTATTGGTGATGAGCTCTCACCCAATAAAAGCCCTCCTCCATTAGCCCCTGAAGAGTGGCCTAATGGCTAATATTAATTTCTTAATACAACACAGGTCCAAAGGATCCCCAGAGCTGTTAAGAGCTAAGCTGTAGCAAACTTACTGGTCCAGTTCCCTAAAGAAGAGGAGTACTTAGTGGGTGAAAAGATCTCTAAAAAAGTAGTAGCGGCAGAGATCCTTGTAATGAAACAGACTATGAGGTTTGTGAAGATAGCCTTTAACGAGCATGCCTAGAGGAAGCCTACCTCTTACAAGATCCCCCACTTGAAGAAAACACCATGACAGAATCATCTTGGTAGAGCTCCTCCTAGCCACCAGTTCACCAGTGAGAGTAACCTTAGATGGCTCGTAAAAGGAGAGTATTTCCATGAAAGATTTATTCACAACCAAGAGATGATATTTTAGAAGATCCTCAGAGAAGGAAACAAATCCTTAACCCTTTAAAGAAAAGAAAAGAAATCAGTCAGTGACTCCACTTGAGAATGGGGGGCTACGAAGGAACCTTTTCAGAAGATTGAAAAAAAATTCAATAGCCATGAACAAATTTTCCAAGTGACACAGCCTAGGACTTGGAAAGAGTAAACTTTCCATGTACCTAGCCCAAGAATTGGTCAAAATAGAATTTTCCAAGTTGCATGGCCTAGGACTTGGGAAAGGGAAAATTTTTCATGTACCTAGCCCAGGACTTGATCAGAACAGAAACTTTCCAAGTAACATGGCCTAGGACTTGGGAAGAGCAAACTTTCCATGTACCTAGCCCAGGACTTGGCTAGAATAAATTTTCCAAGTTGCGTGGCCTAGGACTTGGGGAAGGGCAAATTTTCCATGTACCTAGCCTAGGACTTGATCAGAACAGAAATTTTCCAAGTAGCATGGCCTAGGACTTGGGAAAGGGCAAATTTTCCATGTACCTAGCCTAGGACTTGATCAGAATAGAAATTTTCCAAGTAGCATGGCCTAGGACTTGGGAAAGGGCAAATTTTCCATGTACCTAGCCCAGGACGTGATCAGAACAAAAATTTTCCAAGTGGTATGACCTAGGACTTAGGAAAAAACAAATTTTCCATGTACCTGGCTCAGGACTTGGCCAAAACAAATTTTTCCAAGTGACATGGCTTAAGACTTGGGAAGAGTAAACTTTCCATGTACCCAGCCCAGGACTTGGCCTAGAACAAATTTTCTAAATACATGGCTCAGAAATTAGCCAAGAGCAAAAGTTTCCAAGTACAACCAAGAAACTAGTCAAAAGCAAAAGTTTATGGGTACAAATCGTAGCACGTCCCAGCAAAAGGTGCAAATTGTAGGCAAGACCCAATGAGGGGTACAAAGAGAGAGCCTCGAGTGGGTATGAAAACCCATAAGTGGGTGTATAAAGTGCACAAGATTGACCTCCTTGAAAGGAGTTGGTTCAAGGCAGCCTAAGGGAGCAAGGAAGGTGTAACTTAAAAAAAAAAAATCCAAAGCCGCAAAAGCAAGGATACCTTTGCAAATCTCTGTACAAAGAAGATTAGTCAATGACATTGCAAACCAGCTAGCAGCATTTCCCTCCTCCTACAAGGTGCAAACTCACCAAAGGCCTGGAGGTACTTCGATTCAACAAAAGAAAGGTACCATTTCGGTAAGCCCACTCATTAATACCATATTTGAATATGTCGAAAAACTCCAACAAGTTGTGCAAAAGGTATCACCCATGCACTAATACTTTATTCGTATAGATTAAAATGAAAATTCTAATATTTTGGTCTCCTTACTTGACAATTATCAAAAATCAAAATTTGGAATTCTTGTGTGGTTGAAATCCTCACATGGTTTCATATACATGAAGTAATTTTTTTATTGCTATGCCTTATTTGGCAATTGGCTTTTCCAGTGCATACACTAGGGACTAAGATAAGATTGAAAATTTTCCTTAGAAATATCTTTTCACTTGATAAAAATTGAGAAGTCTAGTGCAAACTTTACTGTACATAAGTTCAGCCACTATTATTTTTCTTTGGCTTATGAACTATATGGTATATAGCAATTCAATAACAATATAATTTGTGGCATGATATGTGAATAATTTGCTGCAACCTAAAAAATCATACAATCTCTTACAATTTGGAAAAAGAATAAGGCAAAGATCAAGAGCATCCACAAGGAGAGCAAGGTCTTTAGCTAAAGCAAGGCGTGGAGATGTTCCTAAGCCTTCTAAGTCATGTCCTCAGGGAAGTTTCTATCTCTTAATAAATTTTGAAAAGAATAGCTAGCCTTGATTAGACTTTAAATTAGCATGTTTATATGATTCAATGATTTATGATATCATGGTCCCATTGGTAAGTCACTATTCATGGGCTAAAAATCCCATGAAGCAAACATCTTGGTGTTATTTACCTTAGCCATAGCAAGCATGTACTACAATGCATAGAATATCTTTGGCAAAGTTAATGGGGGCTTCCCTCACTCAACCTATTTTGTAAAACAAACAAAATCTTGTTGACAAAGCAATGATATCTTATACTGAGATTTAATATGCATCCAATGTGATTTTTGTATGGTACTTTCAAAAAAGCATATCCTAGAATTGCTAGCAAAAACATTAGTGCTAGAAATATACTCTTAGCATCAAATGCAATACCAATATAATTTTGTTATATATGAATACTTCATTATCGACTTGACAAAATTGATTTGTTTTATGGAAAATTGAATACCAAGTTACAGCTTAATTCTAACATGAAGGTGAATTCTAATCTTTGGCAACACGTTAGTTAATTCCATGAAGAAAATGTAGCAATTCCTTTAAAGCTTCCCTCAAGAATTATTTGATCTACAAATTGATTACATAAACCAGGAAAGTGTCCAAGAACAATTTTATTTTCTCACGTGTGGGCTGTAGGCAGGTTTTAGAGCCCATGAAACAAAAGGAAGAAAGAAAAAGACTCAGCTTGCCAAGATCAGAGGACTAAAGAGGGTCCAGTAGAAAGAACTGGGCCGGAATCCCGGAGACTGCCAAGGACCCGAGATCCCTAGGGTGTGCAGCACAGCCAAAGCAGGATTAAGACAACTCAAAAGGGGAACTAAAAAGCACAAGAAACGAAGGACTGAAAAACTAGAGGGTAGGGAAAGCAACAACTCATAAGTAAAAGGCTGGTACCTCAGGGAACCTAGAAAGATGAACCATAAAGGGAAGTAGCTAGGAAAACCTTCGACTTGGCAGGGAAGGATGCGGCTCACTTGGGAAAAATGAAAAAAAGGAAGGGCGACCAAAAAGCTAAGTCTGGAAAAAGGAAAACAGAGAAGCCTTGGAGAAAGAGAAATTGAAGGTTTGCTCTCCCGAAGACATCTTAAAATGGAAGGTCAGCAAAAGTACTTTTGGAGAAAAGGCATCAAAAGAAGAAAACTGTGAGAAAACAAGGAATGGGTCAGCCACCAAAACCGTTGGCACGCTGCGGGCTCTGTTACCCAGGGGAGCAAAGAGAGAAAACCAACGGTACCCCGGAGCCCTAAGGCGAAGCTATAAAAGGAGGAAGCAGCAACAGTGAAGGGGACAATTATTTAGCAATAGAGAAATCATATAAAATCATTGAGTAAACTCTGTAAAATTCAAAGAAAACAAGGGAACCTTTCCCGGTATCCCAGGAACAGCCACTATAGTATAATACTTGGATTCAAAAGGATTCAAACTTTGTAAGTCTTAGAGGTTTAGATAGCCATCAAAGTTTGTAATTTTTGAGCTTCTTTGAACCTTGTAACATTATCTAGTAAACTCTGTAAAATTCAAAGAAAACAAGGGAACCTTTCCCGGTATCCCAGGAGCAGCAACTATGGCATAATACTTGGATTCAAAATTATTCAAACTTTGCAAGTCTTAGAGGTTTAGATAGCCATCTAAGTCTGTAATTTTTGAGCTTATTTGAACTTTGTAACACGATCTAGTGAGCTAATTGTAATCCATAATTAAGGAGAACTAATAGAATATTTCTATTTGATTTGAGGATCCCGAACAATCATTTTGTGTGTTTCTTTATTACATTGCCTTCCTTTGCAGTTTTCTTGTTGTTCAATATGTATATTCTCTCTTGCTAATGTATACATATTGTAGGAACCTTGTCTGTGCACCACTTGGTTTGCAAACAACCCATTTAGTTGCGGAAACCAAGCCTAGTCCTCTCAAACTACAACAAGAAGGCCCCGGGGTTTTTTGCTTAAGCTTGGGCCTGGACACTGTAAAATAAAAAATAAAAAAATAACCCTCACACATGTCTTAGTGAGCGCTTTGTAATTCCTCTAACAAAAGCAATGATATATTCCTCATTAATCGCAGGATCCTTAATTTTCTGCAAATTGTTTCTTTACTGTTTTGTTTGTTATTCAATATGTATATATATGTATTGTAGGATCCCCACTCTGTGCACCACTTGGTTCTTAAATAGCCCTCTTAGCTGTGGTGAACCAAGTCCAGTTTCCTTAACACAGTAACTGTAAGGCCCGGGGTCCTTTCTTCGATTTTGGGCCAGGATAGTTTGTTAAAAAAAGGGACCCTTGCATTTTTGGCAACTCTGCTGGGGATTGGGCAAAGAACAAGAGGTCATATTAGGACAAAGGAATGCAGGACAGGAACCAGACCTCGTGGTTAGGATGGCAGAAATGCTAAAGGATTTGCAGCAAGAGATTCGCCTCCTCAAAGAAGGCAGGACTCAAGAAATCAGGGATAGCGTTTCCCCTATGGTCAACCAGGACAGAGCCCAACCAGAGGGAGGGTCAGCAGTAAGAGGAGAAGCTAACTCCTAATATTTGACGCTAGTAGATGTTAATGCCCTTTTGGAACAAGAAAGGGGAAAACTCTCAAGGATCCCCAAGCAATTTTCTCGAGATCCCCCATTCCCGCCAGAACTCCATGGGAAACTGTATCCTAAAGGATATGAACCCCCGAAGTTCCATCCATTTGATGAAAGAAATGGGAGTGCTGTGGAACACGTGAGTAGGTTTATCCACACCATGGGTTCTTACGCAGGGGACAGAGAGTTGTGCCTAAGGGAGTTTGCTAAGTCCCTAGTGGACAAAGCATATACATGGTACACCACCCTAAAGCCTGGGTCCATTAAGACCTGGGATGAAATGATGGAGAGCTTCTACACAAAATATTACTCAGGTGAGGACAAGGTCACCTTCCAAAGCCTTCAGATGGTGAGGTAAAGGCCTAGAAAGGATCATGTCCAATTCATTAAGAAATTTAAAGATGTTTCCCTAAACTGCTATGGAGACCACGATGAGAATGAGCTTATGGAAACCTGCAAATCCAACATGCTCTTTGATTACAAGCTCGACTTCGAGAATTTATGCATAACCATGTTTGCAGATCTGCTACAAAGAACTAAAAGGACAGCACAGACTATGAAGACAAAGAGGATGCCAATACCCCAGGCCATGACAGCATCGGTGGGAGAGAAAATGAAAAGGCCTGATGGGAAAGTGTTCGAGGAACTATTAGTAATCTCATGTACCGCAAAAGAATTGAACTATGTCGTAGGCAAATGGATTAGGGATGGAATTGTTAGGCCATTTACCGTGTCTAGGCCATTAACTGAGGAAGAAAGAAAGAACCCTCTATTTTGTAGGATTCATAATTATGTCAAGCACTCCACCAAGGACTGTTGGACCCTCTGTAGGCTTTTTCACAAGAAGCTAAAATAGGGAACCCTAAAGCTCACTCAAAAGGAACTAGAAGTGCAAAGGAACCCCCTGCCCAACCACAAAGGGAAAGGGGTGGTGGCTATGGTGATCCATGGGAACCCAGTAGAAGCAGAAGTATCTAAAGGATCCTTCCACCCAAGCACAGTCAGGACTCTCCAGAAGAACCCTAAGTTCAGGTCGCTATTCAACCAACTGGGATTTGGACCAGAAGCAAGAAGGGTGGTCACAAAGTCCAACATGAGCATAACAGCAGATTCAGGAATGGAATGTTTCACAGTAGAGTCCCATGCTAGTCGAACCTACTTGGAGACAACCAATGCAATAACCTTCACTGATGAAGACATGGAGGTTGAGCATCCAGACCATCGTAAACCCCTTTATCTAATAGCCATCATAAATGGTGTCAAAGTTAGAAGAGCATTAGTAGACACAGGGGCATTACTCAACCTCATAGCCCTAAGTACCTTAGAAGCTATGGGACTACCTGACAGGAGGATCCTGGGGGCTCCCATGGGGATAACAGGATTTGGAGGATCAGCAAAATCAACTGAAAAATATATGCAGCTAGCTTTAAGAGTAGGACTAATAGTGGCCTTGACAAGATTCCATGTGATCAATTTAGAGGTTTCCTACCATATATAGTTGGGACGCCCATGGCTCCATAAACACCGCCTTATTCCATCCATGTACCATCAATGTGTTAAAGGGAGATTAAATGGGAAGCCCGTAAGGATCCCTACCAACCATAACCTTTTCAGCCAAAGGGAGGTGAACTTTGTGGAAACAATGTTTTATGATGAGTTAGAACCAGATGATAAGAGCCCCACGTTGGGGACCCCAAGAGCACCTATACTAGAAGAAGAGGAAGGAAGGGGTACCTATGACCTGAGAAACCTCTTGGAGAGGAAAAGACAAAAAAGAGAGCCCAGCTCCTCAGGATCCTGGGAATGTGTGGTGGTGCGAGAACTTGTAGGGAGGTTAATCTATCGTCTATGAAGGTGCACAAGACCTGAATACATCACGCAAGAGGATCTCGGAACACCAGATTGTATGATGGCCTAAGAAGAGATCCTAGAGGAACCAGTTAAGGAGGGCCAAATTAAGCCTAAAGAGGAACTAAGAGAAATAAACTTTGGAGCTGAGCTAAGATCCCAGAAGCCTATTTTCATTAGTAATCAGCTGACAGCACAAGAAAATGAGCGATTAGTGGCCTTACTCTAGAAATACATGGATGTGTTTGCATGGACCTATGATGAGATGTCTGGCCTGGACCTAAGACTGGTGGTCTATTCTCTCAATGTGGACCTAAGAATCAAGCCAATAATCCAGCCAGCCAGGGTCTTCCACACTAATGTAGAAGCTTATATAACTCAAGAAGTCAAGAAGTGCTAGCAGTGAGTTTTGTCAAGCCCATCCAGCACCCCAAGTGGCTTTCTAACATAGCACCCGTGAAGAAAAAGAATGGTCAAATCCGTTGCTGTGTGGACTTTCACAATTTAAACAAGGCATGCCCAAAAGATAAGTACCCTGTGCCTAATATTAATCTCCTTGTGGATTTAGCTGCAAGAAGCTCTATGTTTTCATTTATGGATGGGTATAGTGGATACAACCAAATCCGTATGGCTACCAAAGATGCAGAGAAGACAGCATTCAGGACTCTAATTGGGAATTTTTATTACACTGTGATGCCCTTTGGCCTAAAAAATGCAGGGGCCACATACCAACGAACCATGACGGCTATCTTCCACGACATGATGCATAAGGAGATGGAAGACTATGTGGATGATATTGTGGTGAAATAAAAAACTAGGGCAGGAAACCTGCAGGTACTTGAACAAGTTTTTGAAATGTGTAGGAAGTACAAACTATGCATAAACCCCCATGAAATGTGCCTTCAGGGTGTCTGTTGGAAAATTCATTGGGTTCCTGGTACATCACAGAGGCATAAGTGTGGATCCAGTAAAAACCACAACCATTACCAAAATGAAAAAGCCTACAACAGTGAGGGAGCTCAAAAGCTTCTTGGGGAGGGTCTCCTATATCAGGAGGTTTATGCCAGAGTTGGCTTCAGTCACAAGTGTTTTATCCAAACTATTGAAAAAGGGGATTGAATTCACCTGGGGAACTGAGCAACAAGAAGCCTTCCAAAGGATCCAACAGATCATGAATCTTCTTCCCACCCTCTAAGCACCAATATGTGGGCGACCCCTGTTGTTGTATTTAGCATCAAATTCCCAAGCGATAGGAGCCCTACTAGCACAAGAAGATGATGATGGGAATGAGATACTCATTTACTATGTGAGTAGGACACTTAAGGATGTTGAGACCAGGTACCCCAAGATAGAGAAAGCCTACCTAGTGGTTATCCACACATCCCAAAGGCTGAAACAATATTTCTTAGCTCATTAGATCCTTTTAGTGACCAAGTCCTACCCTATAAACGCACTCCTTCATCAGCCCTTCTTGATGAGAAGGATAGCACAGTAGCTGGTTTTGTATTCTCAGTATGACATAGGCATCAGGACCCTCAAGGCTTTCAAAAGCCAAGCCATAGCAGATTTGCTAGCCCAGTTCCCCAAGAATGAGGAATGTTCGCTAAGTGAGGAGATCCCCGAGGAGGTGGCAATGATAGAGCTGCCAGGGAAGAAGTAGACGATGAGGTTTGATGGATCAGCAACGATAACCTCAAATGGACTGAGCATTGTATTAAGTTGTGAAGATAGGGACACCCTACCCTTATCTTTCAAGCTTGGGTTGTCCTGTTCGAATAACGCCGCTGAATGCGAAGCATACTTGACTGGGCTGATTATATCACTTAACATAAGAGTGAAGCACACGAGAGTTTTAGGAGACTCCAATCTTGTAGTCTCTTAGGTCAAAGGCAATTTTGCTTTAAAAGAACAGAGTTTGGCAGCCTACAGAACCTGGACGCAAAGGCTAGAGCAGGAATTTCATACCTTCAGTGTAGAGTACACCCAGAGGAGTGAAAACAGGTTTACTAATGCACTAGCCACCTTGGGATCCCAAATGCTGGTTAAAGGAAGAAACACCTTGTTAAGGGTAAGCAGGTAGGAACACTCCATCATAGAAGTCCTCAGAAGGATGTTCTCTAAAGAACTAGAGTAGCAAGATTGGAGAAATGAGGTTAAAGAAAAAATAAAAGGGTCAAGACATGAATGGAGTATCAAAGAGCTAAAAGATTACACTCTGATAGAGGGAGAGCTATATAGGAGGCTACCCATAGGGATCCTGTCTAGATGTATCATTGAAAAAGAAGGAAAGCTGAAATTGGAAAAGCTATATAGCCAAGTCTGTGGGGTCCTAGAAAGGATCAGCCTATACAGAAGGATGCAGCGCATGGGGTAATACTGGCCAAACGTGAACAAAGAGGCTGCAACTGTATAGGGAAAGTGTCAAGTATGTCAACTCTTAGTGGACAACGAAGAAAGCTATGCCGGACAAGGAAGAAAGATACGTCGTGTTTGTCACGGAAGATTGGAGGACCCCATTTGTAGATTACTTAACTTAAGGGATCCTACCATCTGAGAGAGCATTGGCTCACCAGCTCAAGGGACTTGTGGTCAGGTATTTCTTACAAAACAGCATCCTATTCAAAAGGGGGTACAGCAGGGATCCTCTAAGATGCTTGGGGCCAAGGGAAGCCAGAGAAGTAGTCAGGGAAGTCCATTCCAGTGATTATGGAAGTCACCCAGGAAAAAGAAGACTCTACAAGCAGTTGCTACAATTGGGGTACTATTAGCCAACAATGAAAATGGACTCCGAGGAACTAGTCAAAACTTGCCATGTCTGTCAAGTACTTGGAGATGCAATTCATACTCACCCAAATAGTTACATATGGATCCTAGTGGCCACCGAGTACTTTACAAAATGGGTAGAAGTTATCCCTTTGAAAAAGGACATTGGAGTAGCTATGACAAATTTCATTCGAGAGTACATCATTACAAGGTTCAGAACCCCCAAGAGACTGATTAGTGACAATGGGACCCCGTTCATAAACAAAGACATGAAGAGCTTAACTGAGGCGTATTGCACCAAACATGGAAGGTCTGCACCATACTTCCTACAAGGAAATGGCTAGGCTGAGGCCACTAATCAGGTGATTCTAAAGATCCTTAAAAAAACGAAGCATGAGTTCGGGGGAAAATGGAGTGACCACCTGACAAATGTACTCTGGACATGCAGGAGCTCTATAAAGACAACCACAGGATTCTCACCGTTCTCCCTAGTCTATGAGATAGAGGCCATCAGTCCTGTGAAATTAGTTGTCCCTACACCAAGAGTAGTACTTGAAGAAAGCCAAAAGGACACCGAGGACACAAACAATGAAAGGAGATTGGTAGATCAGGAAGGGGTAGAGGAAGAAAGAGAACTGGCCAAGAGGAGAAGCTAGAGGTACCAACAAAGGATGACTAAGGCATATGCACAGACAGTACACCCAAGGGCTTTCATTAAAGGGCAGCTGGTGCTGAGGACAGCAGAACATGTAAGAAGAAACCTCCCAAGACCCTCCAAATTTGCCCCAAAGTAGGAAGGACCCTACATCATCAGAAAAGCCCATGATAGTGGGTATTACTACCTCATAAAGGAAGATGGGACAGTCCTAACAGAGCCCATAAATGGGAAATGGCTGAAACAATACAATGCATAGAAAGGGAGAGATCTCAGTATGCCGAGACCCTTTTGTCGTTCCAGTCCGCTAAGTACTTCATCATTCTTTGCTTTTTTTTATGAATTTTTGTTTAATTAGTTTTGTCCAGTAACCCATGATAGAAGAATATTCTATGTTTCATACTAACTTTGATAACTTTTCTGTGTTCCTTAGATAGCAACTATGCTTTGATTCAATGAAAGCTTTTATTTCCTTTAAATTATGGGTAAATTAAATATTGCAAAGTCCAAATGTGGACAGACTTGAGGGGGGATACTTGGGCCAATGCAAAAAAGGAAAAAGGGAAAGAACTTTGGCGCACAACCTAGGACCTACTCTGCAATTAGTTCAAAATACATGGCCTGGGACCACGGGAAAAAGTAAGTGCCTGGGATACCTAGCCTAGTATTTGACAAAAGGGGACCTACCTGGTTCAAGATTTGGGACTAAAAAAAAGGGGAGAAAAGAAAGAGAGCACCCAATGTACCCAGTTCAGTACCTGCGCAGTAAAACAACTACCAGAGTACCTGATCCAGGACCTACAGTAAAACTTGTAGGGACCATGGCCCAGGACTCAACACACAAAAAAAAAAAAAAAAATAGAAGTAAAAAAAGCAATATACAAATGAGAAGAACAAATCCATATGCTATTGAAAGATAGAAGCAGTCTTGAAAAAAAAAAAAAAAAAAAAAAGATACAGATCCATGTCACAGAAAATAAAGAAGAAAAGCCAGAAATAGTGTTTGACAGGAAAAGATAAAGCTTGTACAACCCAAATTGTTTGAAAAAAAATACATCTGAACTAGATAAAAAAAGGGAGGGAGCTAAGGAATAAGCTCGACCAGCAAAGAATTGTCTAGAGAGATAGCAAGACCAATTGAAGAAGAGAGGACTTTCTACTTTTGAACCTTTAAGTCCTGCAAAATCTTGTGGGCACAAGCCAAAGCTTTCTCAGCAGCAACAATCTTAGCATCAAGACTTCTGGAGGCCTGCCTTTGGAACAGCACGTGGGCCAGTAAGCGCAAATGCTCCAATAAGGACAAGTTGAACTTTGCTTCTAAAAGATCCTGCACCACTCCCCTCCATTCCAAAAGTTTTCTCTCAAATAAAGAGTCGAGAGAAGAATTCCTTAAAGAAATCAGCACAGCACATAGCAGCTCCATTAGGATGTTGCCCAAGAACACACCTACCCTAAACCCACTGGTAAAATCTCCGTGGACCTTGAACAACCCTTCAAGCAATGACAGACCCTCCACAGGCACAAAAAAGTGCAAGAAGTTACCATAGGGAGGCCCAAAGCGATGGAAGTGACTAGCAGGAAGGCTATTGAACTCCAAAAGATCAAAGCGGGACAGGAAAGCAGGGAGCCCTAAGTCGAGATCTAAAACAGTCACTGCTTGGGCCTCACCCATTGTTGTATCTCCACTCATAGGGATCAAGGAACTTTCGGCCCTCTGGGTGGTCTGAGGGATCCCTGCTTAAGATTCAGCAACTTAAGCAAACTCCACAACTACTTCAAGAACTATGGGCTTAGGACCCCTAGCACCTGTGTCACGGCATGCAAAAGCAGACATAGTTCAAAATGGGGGAAAGGGCCAAGGAAGAAAGGTTAAAAAAATAAATAAATAAAAGGGAGAACCTGTATCAGCTTCCTGTGGTGTGGCTTCCTCCTCTTGCTCCTTTGATTTCTTAGAAGACTCTGTAAGAGAACATGCAGCATGTTGAAGAAAAGGTAAGGAAACCTTAGCAAAATGGCTAAAGGAAGGAAAGGATACTGGGGGCTTCGCCATAGGAGGAAAAGGTAAAGGAAAAGCACAAAAAGGGGGAAGGAGGAGGAAGCACAGCAAAAGCAGAACAACACGCACCTTCAGAACCCTCTGATTCCAAAGAAGAAGCAACTTCTAGGGCAAATCTAGCATTGGTTTGACCTAGAAGGAAATAAATGGGAGGGGATCTCAAAAAAAAGGGATAAAAGAAAGACAAGATTAAGCATTTTTATAAAAGAAGAATAGGGGCTCACTTACTTGTACGGATGGGGATGCGCCCCCTAAGGGTGCTTTGTTTAGCATCAGATCAAGTGACACCGTTTTGATGGGACTGAAAGTCTGCTCAGGCTAGGGATCATGGGAAACAGGGGTTTAAGAAGCTTCAGGATCCCAAGTAACCAGGGGAACACCAAACGGAATAGATTGGACACCTTGCATTGGCTGCCCAGATTCCTCAGTTATACCACCACCAGAGGCCTCCTCTTCCATGCTCGAGAAACCAGGAGAAGGAGCAGTAACCACTTCTTTCTCCAAAGTCCTGCCAGTTGTGGGAGGGGTACCTCCACCTATAAAAAATATATATATACATAAGTACACAGTATCAAAAGGGGTGGAAACAAATAGAGAGAGGCACGAAGAAGGCCATACCAAATCATTACCGGACGATTGACTCCTTCTTGGGGTCTGACTTGCACTTGGACTGCAAGGAAAAATAGTCACTCATCAGTTAAAAAAGAAAAAGAAAGGCACTGCTACAACAGTGATAAGCTACTGCAAAATAAAAGAGAGAAAAAGGAAATAGGCCTTGCCTTTCTCTCTCTCTACAGAGTCTCCAATGGTCTTTTGTTTACTACGAGTACACCCAGAGGGTCCCAAGGGAGACTGGGGTACAAGATTAAAGGATCCCGAGGAACCTTGGGATGAAGAACTCACAAGAACCTAAGAGAGAGAAGACTCTACCTTAGTCTTCACTCAAGTCTTTGGAGTTGAAGAACGCCCAACTTCTTTTCCTACTGTAGGGGGACTCACTCTCTCAGATTCCTCAGAAATTACCAATTGCTTCTAGGACCTCACAGTCTTTCTCTTCTTGGTTTCAGAGCTAGTCTCGACACCCTTAACACCTTCCTCCAGTTCAGCGTGATTGACCTTTTCCTGCTTAATCTTTTTCTCTTTACCTTTACCAATGGGAGTAGCAGCACCAATTGCCTCTAATGCCCCTTTTTTAATTGGTACCCAAGAAGAAACACTAACAATGAGGTCATATCCTGACCAGTTTTCTGGAAAATCATGTGCATAACACACCCAAACACCCCTAGAGGCATGCCACTCCGCGAACCCTATCTTGCAGCTTATGGCAGCAAATACAATACCAACAGTGGGAAGGGATAGGCGCCTATTAGCAGCAGGAGTAGAAAGAATATCGAGATTGAGAACTCTCTTAATCTTGCCAGAACCAACATAATCAACAAAATATTTTTGTACTTGCCTCCAATAGCCAGTAAAACCATTAGAAGCAAAGACTCCCTTCTGGGAGTTAGGAACTACAAATTGATGACTTCTCCGCGATCAGTAGGAAAAGGCCTGAAGCCTAAGGAATGGATCCAGTGAAGGGAGAGTAGGTATTATAACCTTGAATACTGGAGGGATGTCTTAATCGAAGCCAAATTATCGAAGTACCCGGTGTGCTGAGTAATGTACGAATCTGGGGCCACTTAAAGAAGGCATTGGAAGCCAGGAGGGGCTAACATAAGCTAGATAAGCCAAACTGCCTTTGTTACCCTGGCACTAATAAAATGTGTTCCCTGGAGAAGTGAGGAAAGAAGCTAAAACAGAGTCACAAGCAAACCCAAGGCCAAACTCTTGGGGAGAACGCCACCTTAAATGCCCTACCTAATCAAAAAGCTCAACTAGGTTGAGGCCGCCACCTTTCAGACTAGCCCAACGAAAAATAATTGGATGGCTATCAGTCAAACTATCATAAAGGCCTTTAATTACATCAGGGGATCCTTGGAACTTATCTTTTACAAACTTCAAATTTCTACTCTTTGCTAAAGTAACTAAAGAATGATCCCACATGAATACATGAAGAATGGCATAGCAGAGGGATGAGGTGATCGCATAGCAAGAGTCACCTTCAACTTCGTCTCCATGAAGCTGATCCAATTAAGAATAAACGTAGCCCAAGAACATGGGGGCTAGAGGATACTGAGCACCCTGGGCCAATTTGATGGCCAATACGAAGAAAACAGGCTTGACCCCATATCAGGGGAACTCACTAAACAAAAATTTACTAAGCCAAAGCACCAGGAACCCAGCTTGCCTGACTGCTTTGTCTTTCCCTCACGAAAGATTGATAACCCATTTCCCATTCTGGCCAGTTTCCCATTGGAAGAAGCAGTATGCCCACCAAAATGGCTAAACAATTTGTCTTCCACCTCGAGATCCTCATCGAAAAGACTGGTATCAAAGGGATTCTCATCTCCAAACGCCGGGAGGAGGAAATTTTTAACCACATCCTCCAAGGTGATGGTAAGTTCACCAACAGAAAAGAAGAAAGTATGAAGAGAAGGACACCAACGGCGTACCAAATACCTGAGGCCCTTAGCATCTCTGAAACCTTCAAGGTTCTCGGAAATCGCCATTGCCCTCAGGATTCCGGAGCGTTCCAGACAGCCCACAAACTCCTCATCAGCAAACTCCTTATCTACCCACATGGGCCAACTAGCGATCCTTCCAAGGAAAAAATCGAAGAAAATGGGGACCGCCTCTCGAGATCCCTGCCTAATCTAGAGGTCCAAAAATCCCTTGGGTCTGGGACCTAAGTAGAACTGGCAAAGCCCGCCTGGTTGGAGAATACCCAAGCATGAGGAGATAGAGGGGCCTTACCGTGAGACACCATAGGGAAGAATAGACTAGAGGTGTACCAGGGGTCCCATAAGGGGAAAACAAGAAGCTCTGCGACCCCCTGTGATTTGCCCTGTGCAGAACTAGAGGAACTCTCGCCCTCAAAAGGGCTATGGGCACGCTCCCTCCTTTTTCGTGAGGAAGAGGAAGCCATTAAAGCAAAAAGTGTGCTAAGGAATAGCAAAGTCAAAGGGATGAGGAACACGAAAAAGGAAGACAAAGAAGCAGATTTTTTGAAAGAAAGAAGATGAGCATAAAGATGGAAAGGTCAAGGAAGTAAAGGGAAGATTAAAAAGAAAAGTTGCAATAAAGGCACAAAGAGCAGTTTGAAGAAGACAATGTATGGAAAGACACGCTAGTTGCCAAAAATTTAATTTCAAGGAGAAAGTTATTAGAAGGTATTAATGGGAGTTACGGGAAACGTGAAAAGTGGGTGTAGGAAGTTTTTCACTCTTAAAAATTAATTGCCACGTCTCGTGCAAATGGGGGAAGTTACAGAAGAGGGAAGCGCAACATGCAAAAAAGACCAGGATACCCAAAATCAGCAGGAAGTCAAGATCCTAAAAGAAGAGAGAAGGGAACCCGAGGATAACTAAAATAGTGAAGAAGGAAGTCCTACGGAAACTAAAACTCTTATTACTCACACGTAGGCTGCAGGCAACCTATGAGCTCTGGGGGCTAAATGTTGAGGTCTAAAAAATCATGACACAAGGCCCAAAGAAATAGCACATTGGGCCAACCCATGGAAAGTAAAGAGGTTGAGCTCATAAAAAAACAAAGTATGGTAGGCCCAATAGATTTGAGGCCCAAGATCCATGAAGGGGCAAGTTTTAGAATCCATGAAACAAAGGGAAGAAAGAAAAGGGTCCAGCTTGCCAAGATCAAAGGACCAAAGAAAGTCTAGTAGAAAGAACCAGGCCAGGATCTCGGAGACTACCAAGGGCCAAGGATCCAGCTACGTGCAGCACAGCCAAAGAGGGATTGAGACAACTCAAAAAGGGAACCAAAAGGCACAAGAAATGAAGGACAGATATGTCCTTCTTAAGTACTCAGCGATGCAGCACAGAATCAGAGGGCTTGGAGAGCAACAACTCATGAGCAAAAGGATGGTACCTCAGGGAACCCAGAAAGAAGAACTATAAGGGGAAGTAGCTGGGAAAACCTTTAACCTGCCAAGGAAGGATTCGACTCACTGGGAAAAAATGAAAAAGAGGAAGGACGACCAAAAAAGCTGAGTCTGGAAAAAGGAAAGCAGAGGAGCCTTAAAGGAAGAGAAATCGAAGGTCAGCTCCCCCAAAGACATCTTAAAATGGAATGTCAACAAGGGACTTTTGGAGAAAAGGCACCAAAAGAAGAGAATTATGAGAAACAAGGAATGGGTCGGCCTCCAAAGCTGTTGGCACGCCGCGGGTTCTATTACCTAGGGAAGTAAAGAGAGGGAATCAATGGTAACCCAAGGCCTTAAGGTGACATTATAAAAGGAGGAAGCAGCAACAGTGAGATGGACTCAGCGATAGTGAATGAGAGAATAGAATCATTAAGGAAATCCCAACAAAACACTTAAAGAAAGTAGGGAGGAGAGAAGAAATATTGCCTAGTATACCAGGGGCAGCCACTATAGAACATACTCGGATCCATAGGAGTTCAAACTTTGCAAGTCTTGAAAGGCTAAGAGGACCATTTAAGTCTGTAATTTTTGAAATTCATTTGGACCTTGTAGCATGTCTTAGTGAGCGCTTTGTAATTCCTCGGACAAAAGCAATGATACATTCCTCATTGATCCCAAGATCCTTAATTTTCTGCAAATTGTTCCTTTACTGTTTTGTTTGTTATTCAATATATATATATATATATATGTACAGTAATGTTAGTTAGTATATATGTATTGTAGGATCTCCGCTCTGTGCACCACTTGGTTCGTAAACAGCCCTTTTAGCTGTAGTGAACCAAACCCAGTTTCCTTAACACAGTAACTGCAATGCCTGGGGTCCTTTCTTCTATTTTGGGCCTGGACAGTTTGTTAAAAAAAGGGACCCTCACAACCGTTGTTTCACTGCATTCCTCGTTGTTAGGTTGTCTAAAGCTTATGAAGAGAAGTTAGTGCTCAGTCATTGTATAAAGTTGGATTACAATATGGCAGCTTAGTTTTTGAATTTGTTTTTAATTTTATGTAGCAATTTCCTGTCAATATAATTAAAATTTTGTAAAGAAGAAAAAATATATAATAAAAAAAACAATGGAATTTTAAGAAAGTTTTCCTCTAGTCAACTGCGCTGCATATTTTCACACTCTCCCAATCCGCAGTTTACGCTAATCATTTCTTGTCCCAATTAATTTGGAGTCTATATAATGTATGGCACTCGAGTCCAGTCCAAGGGTATTCTTCAAGACCCAAATATTAGAGAATTGGTCTCCCTGCGCGGAGGCTTGGCCTATAATTATTCTAAGATGAACTTATACCATGACCGAAGAATTGGAAGTCTTTCAATCTTAAATTTTAGCAAGTACAAATCATACTAATTAATATACGACTGACTTATTCCCAAAGATTAATCAACCTTTTGCACATGATCACATAAAGTCATAGATTCTACTTGATAATCAATAAACAGTAACCAAACTATAATAGAAGAAAGATTTGAAATAATAGAAGAAAGATCTACCTAATCTCTGAAGTTTGCTAGTTTTAGATGTTTGTTAGGTGTTAAAGATTTAGATTTAAACATTTAGAGTCGTTTTTGTATTGTGTTGGCAAACTGAAAACAAAACATGTTTAGTCTGGGTTTTTAGGCAATACTTAAAAGTGGTTGTTTCAAGGTTCAAGTCCAACTGATTGCAGAAAAAAGAGAGTGTGATTCTGCCTTGCTCAACCGATCAAGAATTAAGCTCGACCGATCGAAAATTGCAGGTCCATTTTTTTCTGTAGAGTTTTAAATAGGCCCAAGCTCTCGAACATGTTTAGGGTTTCATTTAAACCTTTCCACATATAAAAGGGAAACCCTAGCCATGTTTTGAAGACTTTTGGAGAAGACTTGTGTGTTACTCTTTGTGAGATCTGAAAGGTTTTATACGTTCTAACTACACAAGAATCTACTAGAGCCAAAACTACAATCAAGTTTTGGTAGAACATAGTTGCTGCATCAAGATCATTACTGAAGGAGATCTGAAACATTTGAGTGGGATCTTAAAGTCATAAGCAAAGCAGCTTGTGTTAATGTAAATCCACGAAAAGGACTCTGTGGATTCAGAGCATGCACATGATCGTGTCAGTAAGCTACTACATGAGGTAACAATAGATTTAGGGTTAAATCTGATTGTAAAAATTTTGATTCTCTTATAGTGGATTTACTTTATCTTGAGGATAGCTAGGTCAAACCCTCCCCAAGTTTTTACCTTGAAACGATTCGTTTCATCGGTTTTCCTAGGTCATTATATCACAGTGTTATTTAATTTTCCACGTCTTTACATGATATGATTTACTTGTGTTTAACCTAGATCTGAATAATAAAACTAAGTAATCACTTGGTTAATAAATTAGGTTAAACAATCTATTTTTAAGGAGTATAAATGAACAACAGGCTGTATCTGAGCAGGTTAGCTCTTATTTTTAGGTTTCTTAACCTAGAGTTGATCCTTGACCCCTGCTGTCATGGAACACAATCACTCTCTTGTGATCCCCCTACACTTTGATGGAAATAAATATGATTACTGGAAGGTTAGGATAAAAGCCTTTTTGAAATCCATTGATGAGAGAGTGTGGTCGTCTGTTGAGAACGGTTAGGAAAGACCAACCACTACTATTGGTGAATGGACTACTGCCCAAAAGGAAGCAGCAAGCTTTAATAGTAAGGTTATGAATGCGATATTCAATACTGTTTCCATGGAAGAATTTAAGAGGATCTCAAATGTGGAGATTGCTCGCACTGCTTGGAACATCTTGCAAATAGTGCATGAAGGCACTAAGACAATAAAAATCAATAAATTGCAGCAATTGACCTCTAGATTTGAAAGTATTAGAATGTTTGATGATGAATCTTTTGATGTTTTTCTATGTTAAGTTGAATGATATTGTCAATTCTGCTTTTAATTTGGGTGAAGTATATGATCAACCAAAAATTGTTAGGAAAATTCTTAGATCATTGACTCATGATTTTAAACCAAAAAGTGACTGACATAACTGAAAGTAAAGATGTTGATTCGATCCCTGTAGATGAACTTGTAGGATCTGTTCAGTCCTATGAATTTGACTTACCAAAAACTAATAAATCCAAATCTATGGCCTTAAAATCTGTTGATGATTGTGGATTTGATGATGAGCTCTCGTCTAATGAGATTGCTTATTTTTCTAAGAACTTTGAAAATTTTCTGAGAAATGATAATAGGAGGGCAAGAAATAGAAACAATGTTGATACTAAGCATGTAAAGAAGAATGACTTTGCCAAAAACAACAATACTGAAAAATCAAAAGATAAAGTACGTCAATCTTCCAATAGAACTTTAGGACAATAGTTTTATGGTTGTTAGGGTTATGGTCAGCTAAAATATGAGTGTACAACCTTCTTGATGTCAAAAGGTAAAGCTATGGTTGTTACTATGACTGATGATGAAATTTTTTATCATGAGTCTGAAAGTGATCAAGAAGAAAACTACATGGATTTCACTGCTACTGCTGTAGTAAATGAAATTAAGAATGCTGATGAGAACCCTTCTGATGGGGAGCTCTCTGAGAATGCAGATTTGCTAGAAGTTTACAACAAGCTTTGCAAGATACCAACTAAAGATGCTGTGAGTGTTGAATCAAGGTTGAAAAAGATAAACACTCTTAAACAAGAAAAGAAGAATTCCTCTCTAAAGTTGTTTGATGCTAATGAACGCTTGAACACTAGTAAGATTGAGAACATTTCTTTGCTTAAAAAGGTTAAAAGTTTGGAATTAGAATTATCTGTTACTAGAGAACAAATAGATAAAACCTCTACTTCTAAACTAGATCAGTTGTTACTTGTTCAAAAGTTTGTTTTTGATAAGACAGGTTTAGGGTTTGTTGAGTATGGATCTACTACTCTAGCAAATACCCCTAAGTTTGTACATGCTACATCATCTTCTGAAGTTAAGGTACATAAGGATGTAGTTACAACTTCTAGAAAAACTAGGGTAGATCTAAGTGAGTATAAACCTAAGAATCCCAATCAGTTTGGAAGCAAGAAAAACCACAAACCTCAGTGGTTTTATCACTTTTGTGGTGGAGCTGGGAATACTAGACCAAATTGCTTTAAGTTGCAAGCTTTAAAGCAAGCTTCCAAACAAAAAGTGACTATGCCAAAAGCATAGGATCCTGTGGGCTAGTAAATATTCTTAACCTTTATTCCAATACTGGAGCTAAAATTAGGGTCAGTCTAATAGAAATCCCAGCTCTATTGTTGCATCTAAAAAGGTTTGGATGCAAAAGACTCAGCCTCAGTGAGTCTTTCTAACATGGTTCTTATGTTAATTCTTTCTATCTCTTGTGACCAAAAAATTTTTTCTTTTGGATTTGCATTTGCCTAACATTCATACATTGCATTCTACATTTGTTTTTTGTTGTTTTCAGTTTTTTTAAGGAAAAAAAAAAAGGTTTTTGTATTATACATTTTCAAGATGTGTATTTGAGGTTGGCCTATGAAATTTACATTTCATGACTGTGTACCTTGTTTACTTTTGATGAGTTTTATTTATTTGCACTTTGCTAGTTTATACTATGTAGTGCTTATATTGTGTGAGTTGTTTATGATTTTTAAACACATGCTCTTGATTTTGAAGTCACATTTTTTTTTTATTGTAAGGACTAAAAAATCCTAGAAGAAAGGTATAAATAACCATCTCACCACTGTTAATCGCCAATCATGAACACCTGTGTGCAAATCATAAAAACCGTGCTCAGTAAGGTGTAGCACTTGCACAACAAAATGCATGAGGTGTTATTGTACATTAGTTAAAAAGAACCAAAAAGCAAAATGAAAAACAAAATAAAACTATGCTTCAAAAGAAAAAGAAAAAAGAAAATATAATAAAAAAATTGCATGGTTGCCAGCGTGTTTTCTAGGAAATGTGGGAGTTATATGATGTAACTCCTTAGATGATAGTCACTTTCAAATTTATGTGATAAATAATGTAAAAAGCGTGTTTGTTCTTCATTTACATATCACCTTGTGAGCATCTCATACACTTACTAGTTGCACACAGCACAGGCAAAACTTTGTTAAATTTGGTACATGTAACTGTGTGTTAAGTTTTGTGGCCTTCCAAAATTAAACTTCTTGATGTGTTTAATGCATTTTGGGGAGTGAGGAAAGAAAAGATTGAGGAAATTTGATAAAGTTTGAATTTTTCTTTGAAAAATTTGGTTTTGAAAATCGTATGAAGTCATGAACATATATGTCATATCAAAAAAACAGTTTTTCAAATGATTCTGCTAAAAAAAATTTCAAAATTTTTGTTCCTTTAGAATTTGGCCGATCAAGTCTATTTTTCAACCGATCGAAATGTGAAGAAGAAAAATAGGTATTTTAATTAAAAGTCTCGGGTCCCTTCGATTCCTTCCTGATTCCTTTTAATCAATCGAGTCTATTTTGAAGTGAAATTAGATTTCTAGCCAATTTCTCTCGACTGATGAGTTTTTGATTTTCAAAAACATATAGGAATCAAATCTGACTCTTTCAAAAGTTCTTTTTGTCTATCTCTTCAATTCCTCTCTTGATCCTTTCTCTCTAAAATTTTTTTTTATCATTTTCTTTGTCAAAGATTCAAGGGTTTTCTTCATACACTTTAGGTAAGACTATTTTGACCTTTCTTTTTCACTAAATTACATGTGTTCATGCATTTTTCATACATTTTTGAGGGATTTTTGCACATTTCAAAATTTGGAATTTTTTATGTTTATGAGATTTTTTATCAAAACTGAACCATAGGTTTTTGATCATGCATCATTTAAACATGATTACCATTCTTTAATTTTAAAATTTTCATGATTTATAATTTTTTTTGAAATTAGGGTTCTTAAGTTCTTGAGAGATTTAGGGATTTTGTTAAATTGGGCAAAGTTAAGTGAAATTGGCTTCTATTATTGATAGCTTGAGTGATTATAACTTGTTTCATACTTGTTGTGGTGTTCAATTGATCAATATAAGGATTTTTGAAAATTAGGTTTTTCAAAATTGGGGATTTTCTAAATTTCTTAATTCCCTTTGTCAATTTTCAAGATTGTGATAAATTTGAGCTATTTTAGAGCATTAACATGCATCATATGAGTTCAAATGTCATGCATCATACAGTTTTTCAAAATTGCATGTTATCTTGTCTCTAACTCTTCTTAATGCAGTTTGCCTTTGGTTTTTGTTGTGTTTTCTTTGTTTATGTCCTTAGTTATGGCTCCTAAGGTTGGTAGGAAGTTCAAAACTAGAGCAAATAGGAACCTTGGGTCTTTCTCTTCAGGTTTAGCCCTAGGTGATAAAGAGCGTTTTCTGTCTGGTAAATGTGAGGATACATATGAGACCTTAACTAAGTATAGGCCTATCTGGGATGAGAGGGAAATAGTTTTGAATGAGCTAGATCCTTCCATTCGTAGAAACTTTGTGTCTAGGAACTAGGTTTCTTTATTTGAGGTGTCTGATCCTCCTCCTGCAGCTTTGATTAGAGAGCTTTACTCTAACCTCTCTATGTATTTTAAGGTCACCAGGTGGTTATTACTTGACTTCCTGGATTAGAGGTCAAGTGTTTACAATTTCTAAACAAATTGTCTCTAAGGCTTTAGGTGTACCCTTAGTTCGTAATCCCACATACCCATACACTGAGTTTCTTGCTGTTGATGACTTCTTTGTGGTGGTCCTGTTTCTTGGGGCACTGAACCAAGAATCAATTCTTCTGAATTTACTAAGAGTAATTTTTTGTATTTAAGGATTACTTTTCATAAAATCTATCCCATTTCACATGTTCATACTATTCTTATAGATAGATGTGCTTTTCTTTATGCTTTTGTCACTGATGGTTCCACGTGTTTTTCTTCCATGTTTATCCAAACCATTGTTGATATCTCTAGGAGTAAGAGTAAGAGTCAGAAGTTGTTCTTTCCTATGTTTATATTTAGAATTTTGAGGTTTTAAGGGTTGTTTGAGTTTCCTCCCTTAGAGTTAATACATATCACTGCCCCTATAAAGCCACCTATCTTAGACAGCGACGGGCACAAATGAAGGGTGCTAAGCAAAGCACTGGTACATCTAAGAGATCACAAGGAGAAGCTTCTACTACAGCTCCTGCCTCTAGTGCTATGCCTATTACTGAGGAGATATTTGTGGATCCGACTGCTTCTATGGATCCTTCTAATGGTGCTGATGATGTCAATCCTACGGTTTCTCATCCTTTATCACTCCATGCCATGATGGACAGCTTCTCAATGAGTTGTTGAAGGAGGTTTTCCCTTTTAGAGAAGATTTTGCTAAGTATAGGAGTGCCTTTCCACCTCTTCCACCCTTTGATGACTGATTTTGCCTTTGGCAATTCGTAACAAAAAGGAGGAGTAGATTTCAGGACTTTTTGTACGTAAGGGGAATAAATCTATTGTATTTAGGGGGAGTTTGATTTATTTTATTTTTCTTTTGTTTTGGTGTTTATATTTTCATTGTTTATATCTGTTTAGTGTTTATGTTCTTGATTCACAAACATTGATGTGCTTATTGGTTATGATAGTTTTTGATTATGAGGTTATTCATTATTGATGTGTTCACTTTCTCTCTATATGTTTTCTAAGCTAAAGATCAAATTTTTACTTAGATTATGGTACTTGTATTTTCCACACATGCTTTTATGGTTTGTTTTCAGTGTTTCAAGAATTTACAAGTTAATTCTTTCTACAGTTGTTGTTTATACTAGCAACAAATAGTTAGTAGTTGTGTAAGGATTATATTAGGGCAATAACTTGTATTTGGGCTGGTATTTAAGTTTAAGCATTTCATTGTTTATGTGTATTTTGTCACAGATTGCCAAAGGGGGAGATTATTAGGTTCTAAATATTTAGATTTAAATATTTAGAATTATTTTTGTATTGTGTTGGCAAACCGAGAAACAAAACATGTCTAGTCTAGATTTTTAGGCAATGCTTAAAAGTGGTTGCTTCAAGGTTCAAGTCCAGCTGATTGTAGAAAAAGGGAGTGTGATTCTACCTTGCTCGACTGATCGAGAATTAGGCCCGACTGATTGAAAATCGCTGATCCAGTTTTTTTCTTTAAAATTTTAAATAGGCTTAAGCCCGCAAAAACGTTTAGGGTTTCATTTAATCATCTCCACATATAAAAGGGAAACCCTAGCCACATCTTGAAGACTTTTGGAGAAGACTTGTGTATTACTCTTTGTGAGATTTGAGAGATTTTGTACCTTCTAACTACACAAGAATCTCCCAAAGCCAAAACTACAATCAAGTGTTGGTAGTACATAGTTGTTGCATCAAGATCATTGCTGAAGGCGATTAGAAACATTTAAGTGGAATCTCAAAGTCACAAGCAAGGCGGCTTGTGTTAGTGTAAATCCAAGAAGAGAAGAAGTCTGTGGATTTGGAGCTTGCACATGGTCATGTCAGTAAATTACTACATAAGGTAGCAATAGATTAAGGGTTAAATCTGATTGTAAAAACTTCGATTCTCTTATAGTGGATTTAGTTTACCTGAAGATAGCTAGGGCAAATCCTTCCTAGGTTTTTACGTTGAAACGATTCGTTTCATCGATTTTCCTAAGTCATCATATTGTGGTGTTATTTATTTTTATACGATTTACTTGTGTTTAACCTAAATTTGAATAATTAATCTAAGTAATCACTTGGTTAATAAATTAGGTTAAACAATCTGTTTTTTAGGGGTCTAAATGAATAAAAAATGTTTATTTTATTTATTTGTATATTAAATTAATTATTGCATCATCGTAGTTCGACCTCAATTTGACCTTGGTCTAACCTTAAAAACCTTAAACCTCTTCTTTTTATGGTTCATTGAATGGTCCGGTTTCAAAACAATGCAGATCTATATTTATATCCATATCTATGTCTATATAACCTATATATCTATATCTACATAAAATCTAAAAGTCGAAACATTTTATTTTTTGTTGACTCTTCTTATTGCATCACATGGCTACATAAATTTGTGACACGTCTACAGTTAAAAACACAAAACAATGTGTTTTTTCGTTTTGTAAAATAAGAGAGTTTGGCTTACATTCAATTATTTTTTATTTTTTGAGAACCTTACGTCTAGTTAAAAGTTAATAGGACATCTCCTTTTCTAAGCGTACATTATTTTTTCGGTTGAGATTTTAAAATATAAGGCCACATTATTTTTTATTTTCTTTCAAGAGAAACTAACAGTTTCTCAAGATGAGCATCTCCTCCGCAACAAATGAGGGGTGAAGGAAATTGCACAACACCCTAGATCTATCTTCGTCAATATATTGTCTTCCTCCTTCAAAGAAACTCAAAAGAAAAGAAAAATATTTATTGATCTAAGCGTACAGAGTTTTCACAACTACTACAATTATTCCAGTTTAGATTCTAGTCTTTCTAATGTATGTCTCTTGATGGTCGTATTATGTTTTTTTATTAAATCCAAGAGACAGCATAAACGGAAAAGTTAGAATCTAATACTTTCTTCTCTTGTTTTTTGTTTTTGGTGTGATTTAATTTGGAGCTTTCGAGACTGGGTTCTGGGCTTTGGGAACCAAACGTTATTTGTAGAGATTCAAAGGAAAAAAGAAAAAAAAAAAAGGAATGAAAGGGTGTGGTCCTTTTTGTAGTTCTTAGTTAGTTTGTTTGAAAGAAGAAGAAAGAAAATAATAATAATAAGAAATAAAGGCATTGATGAGGAATTGATGATAGATTAAAAGGGTTGTCCAAGTTGCTTTAATGGTTCAAACCCTGTTTTGGGAAGACAGGTGTTGCGATGTGTTGGATCTAAAAGTGTTGACAGTAAAATATTAGAGCATTCACACGCGGAATTGTAAATGCCATATGTTGGCATGTTTAGTATCAAAACCTCAAAAATACCCCATTACTCGGACTTGTAAACCCCAAAACAATTACAATTGTGCTATAATATTGTTGCAAATTTGCAATAGTACTTGGCACAATTGCAAACCAATTGAATATATTTTATTCCAAGCCTCTATTCATCAATCTCTATATCTCCTCTCTTGACATTCCAAGCCTCTCTCTCACATATCTCTCTCATGGTGATGGTTTTTTCTAGCGTGGGTCGTGGGTCTGGCGTGGGTCTAGTGGGAGCATGGTCTGTTGGTGGAGTCGCATGGAGGTTTTTCTAGATCGGCGATCAGCATGGTTGATGGGTCTCTCTCTCACGACGGTTGATGGGTTTGTTGATGGGTCTCTCACGGTGATCAGCATGGCATGGAGGATCATGACTGGTGGTTAATCTTTCCAACCCAAACTCTCAGCCTCTCTCTTCAATCTAGTGCCAAAATTCCTCTAGGCGATGTGATGCTCACATACCAAGTGGAGGTTGATCTCGCTGTGGCTATGGTGGTGAGTACTATATGCTGTGTTTAGTGGTGTTAACTCTTGTGGTGGTGGTGGGTCTTGCATTGGTGGGTATTTGTTGTGTTTGTGGGTGAAGATTGAGTAGGTTTATGGTGGAGGTCATGGCAGATCGGTGGTGGGTTTCTTTGGAGGAGTGGGTTATTTTGGTGTGGGTTTCTTTGGAGCCGTGGTTCAAGTCCGGTTTTGTTTGGCTTGGGTCAGGTGGGTTGTGGTGTGGAGATTACTGTCCAGTCTGCTAGAAATCAACTTGGAGCTGTGGTGGATGTGGAGCTATGATTGGCTTTAATGGTGGCTCCGTTAATGGGTTTTTTCCTGGGTTTGCTGGTATATGTGGGGTGTTTTGGTTTGGTTTAATGATTTTTTTTTAACGTGGTTTTGCTTTTGGTTTGCTGGTTCGGTGATGGTGCTGGGATATATAAAGGTGGCAGTGTGTTCACTGTGTTGTTATGGTTGTTTGGTGGTTGGTTAGTGGTGAGAGAGAAATAGTAATAAAGAATAAAAAAGAATATTTAAATAAAGTAGCAAAAAATATAGAGTTAGAGATGTTGGGAGTGTTGTAAAATGGTATGGTATAAATGTTAAAGTAGGTTTTGAGATGGTAAAATAGAATAGTTTGAAGATCCTGGATGCGAATGCTCTTAGTTTCAATGGGTTTGAATGTGCCTTTTTATTTTGCCCCTTAGAGCATCCACAGTAGAGAATGTAAAAATATAGCTTTTAGCAACTCAAAAAGTCACTTTATTCATTTTAACAACTTAATCTACAATAAACCCAACATCAAATGTTTTATTTTAACCTTCAACACATTAAAATAATATAAAAAATAAAATAAAATAGTATATTCAATTCAGTAAACAACCAACACAATTAACCCAAAACAACCATCACCAGCACCTACAACCTCTACAAATCAAAACCCTTACCACTGCTCTACCAACCACAACCACCATTGTGGCAACCACAACCCACCACAAGAAGAAAAAAAAAAAACAAAACAAAACAAAACCACAAACTTGGCTACCACCTCCTACCTTCCTCTTCCAAATACAAAACCCATCCACCTTCCTCTTCCACCACCATCACAAAATCTCAGCCACCTCTAATCCGATCCATCACCAAATCTCAGCCACACACTCACTGTGACCCACGACCCACAACCACAATCCACCACCCCACCACCCACTAAAATGAGCAAGCACAGCCACTACCCACCACCACCACTGTGGTAGCCACAACTCACTGCAAAAATACACACAAAAAATCTAAAACCAAAAATATTCGATTATCAATACCCATTCAATTATCACATTTGATTTAACCCAAAGCTATACCTAACCTAAACCAAAACTTTACCCAAAGAAATCCATGGACCCAAAGGAATGAGGCTTCAGTCTGCACAAAGGGGAGAGAAGAGAGGGAGTTGGGCAAAGGGGAGAAAGGGCTGGGCTGATGGTGGCATCGTCCTTCGCCGAGTAAGAGAGAGATAGTGAGATGGAGGCAAAGCATGCTGGTTTCTACATGAGAGATATAATGAGATGAAGGATAGGGTTGGAACTAAAAGTGATGCACGCATGTGGGAGAGGCAAAGCATGTGTGTGATTAAAATATTATTTATTCTATATAACTCTCAGCTACATTGGGCTGCTATATCTAGCAGCCCACTGTAGCAAGGAGTCAAAATATTATACCAATAAGTTATTTTAACAACCTTGCTATATAGGTGTTTTTAGTGTTTGGGTTGCTAAAATGACTATTTTGTCATTTTAGCAACCTCATTGAGAGTGCTCTTAAATTTCAGTATTTACTCACTATTTCACATAAGATGTATACATGAAACCAAAAAACTATTATTAAGAAGAAAAGCATTGGTAAGGCCCATAAGTTTTTTTGTGTTTTTAAGAAAGATGATAGAGAATAAGTTACTAAATGCATATGAACTACTATTTATACCCAAGGGATTATGACCCTCCAATAGACACATTTTCATTCAAAATACATTTTTTTGATTAATAGACACATTTTTATTCAATAGACACATTTTTGTTCAATAGGCACCTTTATTATATATACAATATGAAGGGTTATGACCTTTCAATAGGCTCCTTTTGGTATGTTCTGCCAGGCCACAAACGCGTTGACCCCTTGTGATAACTTAGATTAATTAAATTAGCCCAGTTATTAATTAATCAAATTAACATGCAATATCACGTGGTAGCACAAACAAATCACCAAACTAAGTTAAGCAGTGGAAATTAAATGACACGGTGATTTGTTTACGAATGGGAAAAACCTTACGGCAAAAACCCCACCGGGTGATTTAAGGTCACCACTCCCGAAACTCCACTATTATCACAACAAGCAGTTACAAGCGAGGAATCCCAATACCTCACCAACCTACAATTGAACTCTTACCCCAATACCCAATTGGACTTGTTCTGTAGTGACAGTTTCTCCTTTCAATGCACGGCTCCCAAGTACGTGACTAACCAGATGCGCGGATCCCAGTACGCGACTTCAAACACCAACTAAAGAGAGAGAGTTGTTGGCTGCAAAGTTCTTCAAATCATCAGAGATGAACTAGGGCACGAACTTTGTCTTTCAGATCACAAATTGCATGAACAAGAAGTTCTGAATGAATGTGCAACTTGCATCCTTATTGACAGCCCTTAAAATAATCCTTTTATATGTCTAGGGTTAGGAGAAAAGAAGTCCCAAAGACACACTCACGGATTGGACTTGAAACAGAACTGAAAATCTGTTTTCTTTAATTCTCGACAGATAGAGGTGTCGAGAGGTGTCGAGAAGCTGTCGAGGCTTGGGGCAAAACAGCTTCTTTAAAGCTCAATAGATGCATGTGTCGAGGTATGTGTCGAGCTTTAAAAACTGGCACTTCCTTGCTTGTGTCTTGGACAGACTTTGATGACTTCAACACTGGATCTTGAAACACTGTTTCTTGAAGTGTTAAACACATCCTAAATCTACCCAATTACAAGTAAAGTGCATTTTGTCTAAGGATAATCCAATTACATAAAATAGCGACATATGTTCACAGACTTGAACTACATATGTCCTAACATGTTCAATATGAAAAGTTATGACCTTTCAATAGGCATCTTTCAATATATCTAATTTGAAGAGTTATAGCTTTTAAATTGAGAACTTTTAGTATATATATTACAACCTATCGTGTATATACGTACTACACAAACTAAATTAGAGACGCATCCAGTAGCTATTCCCCTTGGTTCACATAAGTTAAAGACTAGTACAATATAAAACCGAAATGGTTAGCTTTTTGCTGACTGCTCCTTATTGCACTACATGGCTACATAAATTATTGCTATGTAACTTTTCATTTAAAACACCGAAAAATAGTGACTTTTCATTTTCGATAGGCATATTTTTGGTCAAAAGATACGTTTTCATTCAATAGACACCTTTCGATCAATAGACATATTTTCATTCAATAAGAACATTTTCGATCAATAGACATATTTGTGGTCAATAGGCATATTTTCATACAATAGGCACATTTTCAGCCAATAAACATATTTTTGGTCAATAGGCATCTTTTCATTTAATATGCACTTTTTCGGCCAATAGGCACCTTTCCGGTCAATGAGCACCTTTTGATATATCTAATTTGAAGGGTTATGACCTTTCAATAGACGCCTTTTGGTAGACACCTTTTCATTCAATAAACACCTTTTGGTAGACACCTTTTTCATTCAATAGACACATTTTTCAGCCAATAGGCACCTTTTGGTATAATTAATATGAAGGCTTGTGACATTTCAAATAGACACATTTTGGTAGGCGCATTTTCATTCAATAGGCATTTTTTGGTCAATAGGAAAATTTTCATTCAATATGTACATTTTTTATCAATAGGCATCTTTTCATATAATAGGCACATTTTCAGCCAATAGGCACTTTTTGATATATATATTACAACCTATCTAATATATACCTATATATACAGCTCAAACTAAACTAGAGAGGCAACATGCTGTCTTTTGTTCCTTCCCACAAAAAACTAATAAATAAAACAACATTGTTTTATTCTTCCTAACTAATAAAATGCTATTTCTTTTAATATCTTTTTTTTTTTAATTTCATGCATTTTTGCTTACTACTCCAATAAAAAAATAATGGCTTTTTATTTTCTAGAACCTCATTTCGTAGTTATTCTCATGCATTACATGGGTTAGCAACTAATATAATATAAAAGCAAACAGTTTAACTATTTGTTGACCATTTCCTCATTGCGCCATGTGGCTACACAAATTAATGCCATATTCAATTAAAAAAACCAAAATATTGTGCCTTTTTGTTTGGATAAAGTTTTAGTGATATTTTCACTTTTCAGAACCATTGTGTTGGGTCATTTATAGTAAATTAGAGACACAATATTCTATCTCTTGGACAGTAGTTACAAAATATTTTGACTCTACACGCCCCTTAAAAACCCAATTGCCTATACTAAACTATATACACAACGTTGATAGTAGTTATAAATTAAACATCACTTCTTCCATATATCTTTATCTTTGTTCACTCTTCTTTCCCTCTCTCTGATCTATATCTTTGTACGCTCTTCTTTCACTTTCCGAAATTTATTTCATGTGAACAACTTTGAAACAAATTTCTCCATAAAAGTATTCTCCTATTACCAAGGACTAGCTCTTTTCAATAACACCGACCAGCAAAGAGTCAAAGAAAATCTAAAGGTTAGATACCTTTTCTGAAATGTATGGTAAAGAAAAAAATTGTATGGTCAAGAAAAATTAGGTATTAAATATAGGTGAAGTATTAGGGTGACAATAGGATATATCAAGTTAATTTATTACAATATTTGTAACAAAAACTCCAAGAATTAAAATGCCCCCGAAATGCCCATTATAAGATAAGGATAACAAAAGATCTGATGTTGGGAAAAGAAAACGTGAAAATAAAAAAAAATAAAAACTGTTATCTAAAAAAAGGAAGATTTTTGTTTTTTTATTATTATTTAAAAGTAGTACTTTACATGCTCATAGAATCACAGCACCTTATAACTATTGTTGAAGCCTCAACCACCATGAGATCTGTCAAACCATGACATGAATACTTATGCAAAATCTTTTGAAAAAAAGAAAAAGAAAAGAGCTTGATGACGATGCAATGTGTCGAAAAAATCTTGCATTTTTATTGTTTCTATGACAAAAACTAATTTGTGAGAGGGCATGAAGAGGCTGAGAAGGAGGGAGAGAAAGAGATTATTGAAGATGAGAATGAAGAAGAGAACATTTGAACGCGTAAGTGTAGCCGATAAAATTGGGAAAGTAAAGTCAAGGCATTGGGAAAGTAAAAAATGTGTGAGTGAGAACAATTCAAGATAAAAGTAAACAAAACATAGCAAAGAGATAAAGATGAGAGAATTAAAAAAAAAAATGGTGGAGAAAGGAAAAAAAGAGGAAAAAACTGATTGGACATGGGCAATTTAGGAATTTAAAACTTCTTTTTACCAAGTAATTTCCCACCCTTATGTCACTTTCTCTTTAGTGGTACTCATTGATTGATTTTTTTTTTTTAATTATAAACTAGGTTGAGTTATATTAGACTATCTACGTTATTCCCTTTTGCATTTTAATAACTGATAAAAATTATTTTTCAGGACCTACTTTCAACTTTAGATAAAAAGTTGCAAACTTAATTACTGCTACTCCACTGTTTGTTAACAATTTCTTTAATCTTTTAAAAATATTGTTCCTATTGCGTATGATTTCTACGTATTGGAAATAATTATTAATCAAAGTCATCTTTAGCATAAATTTTAGGTATAACAAATTATTATTGATAAGAAATACCAAATTATTATTGGTGTTGGACTTATCATTGATATTAGAATTTTTTTTTCCCCTCTTAAATTGTAACTTTTATTTTCAAGTGATCATAACTTTAAGCAAAGTGAAAATGTAAAATTTTTGCTCAACTCTTTCATGCATCACACAAGTTAGTGACTAGTATCACATATGCCTAAAATTTTCAGCAAAATAGCATTATTCACAAAATATGTAGTAGAATGCCACCCTTTTGGAACTCAATTTTATGAAAATCAGTTCTAAATAGAACTTGATTTTAAAGATATTGAGTTTCATTAGTAAATTGACACGGTAGAACTTGATGATATGGCTTTTTTCAATAAAAAAAAATACTATGTGAAACTCGATATATTGAAAATTGAGTTCTATGCAATTTATTTTTAAAATAAAGTAAAACTTGATATCCTAATCATCGAGTTCCATTGCAACTAAATGACTAAAACCCAAAAATATAATTCTCTCTCTCTCTCTCTCTCTCTCTCTCTCTGTGACCTGCTACTCTCTTTCACTCTTCCCAACCTAAAAATCAAATTCATCTCTCTCTACATATCCTCTTACCGTGAAAATCAAAAGGCCCCAAATTTGCCACTCTCACTCAATTTGTTAAGAACTTAATGTTGACTATATCAAGTAATCTTCAACGATCTACATCTCTGTTCACAAGTACAAAACCCATTTCACATTGAATTTGTTTCTCCTCCTCCCTTTGTTATCATTAATTAAATTTGTCCATGTATGTTTTTGTTTGTTGTTAAGGTATGATGATGCTGAAAGTCGTCAGTAAGCTACACAATCCTCACATGCCCTAAACAAGACCTGCACAGCACAAAGAGAAGAAGAATACCCTACGAAGAGTACTGGTATGGTAACGGCCAAAAGTACTCTCTGAAGGTCAAGTCAAAAAATTGTCACAACTCTAAAGTGCCAAAGCTGGGTGAATTACACGTACCTTGGTCTCTAAAGGTTTTGAGTTTTTGTAGTAGTGTGGAATCGACCTTGGTTTCTTGGTGAAGAAGAATATTTCCATGCGAAGAAGATCCTCATAAATGCGCATATTTTACGGGATCCTTTCCATATAGATATTCTGTTGACTAGGGTTAATCGTGGAGCATAGTTATTTCCATTTGAAGTTCCTTGGGAACCAATTAAACCATGTGGGTGTCACGGGGCATTGCCACCATCCACTTCGCATCCGTCTACCTCCTTGTCAGTCCAACAAGGGTAATCCGTCCACTTACTATGTGTGTAGTCATGCTGCCTCCTCTTTTTTGTCCGTCAATCTAGTGTAGTCATCCATGGTTGTTTATGTAAAATCTGACTGTCCATCTTAATTTTATCCTCTTTAGCTGCTCCCTCACTCTATAGGTCCATCGCCATGTTTCCTAGATGGACTCATAAAGCAACGATTTAACACAACTTTTTAGGAAATGTGTCCTAATTAGACAAGCTAGCCTGGTGCATTTAATGCAGTAAGGGCACGTGGCATGTTCCTATTGGTTAATTGCTCATACTGAAGGGTCCCTTCATCTTTGGTGCGGTTCCCTCCATATATATCTGTTGCCTGCCCTTCTCATTTCTATTTTTCGTAAATTTTTAGAGCCAGAGCGATACCGTCTCCTTCCTATTCCAGCTTTGTCTTTTCCATTGCTTCACTGTGACCGTTCACCAATTTCATCCGTCAGCTGTGTCCACTTCCTCTTCGAACCGTCAACCAGTAAGCATTCGTTGCCTCTTACTTATTTTTTATTTCATCTTTTAGTTTAAATATTGTTAGCCCAACATCTTCATAAACCTGTAGAGAGTCTTAGGGGTTTACCTGTCACGTGTAGGTGACAGATGTCTAGTGAGGTGTGGAGTGACCAATTGTGGGTCCACGAAGGAGCGGGCTACGAAGAAGTGTGCTCGTCTAGTCATGATAACCCATCTTATGATGAATGGGATTCGTCTGCCAATTCTCCTTCGGAGGAGGATAATGATGTGAACGTGGTCAGATTAGAGGGAGGTTCAGGTGGTGATTCAAATAATTCCAGCGTCATCAACGTTGAATGACTTTAATTCATCCGTCAAGCAAAGGCATTTTGAAACCCTTAGGGAGAGGTAACAAATCCCCGCCAACATACCCATCCGTCTACCTCACAAGTCTGAGAAATGTTACTACAATGAGGTCAAGGACTTCAGTGTTCATGAGCAAATGTTTAAAGCGAGACTTCGATTTCCACTAAGTGCTCTTCACCATTGCCTTCTTTAGCACCTCGGAGTTGTCGTCACCTAGATCTCTCTAAACGCTTGGAGGGTCTTCCTTGGTGCTGAAGTTTTATATGGAGTCTTGAGCGACGGGGAGCGAAAGATGACGATGAAGGAGTTCTTCCACTGTCACTGTCCGTCAGAGATCACCCAGTCTAAAGGTATGTACAGCTTCCTACCAAGGAAGCCTGTACTTAGGCTGGTGTGTGACACTCCAAACTCCAACAGGAACTGAAAGAGTCGTTACTTCTTTATGCACGGTGACGACTGGATGTGTCACCCTAACGATTAGGAGTTCGTGCCCGTAGACAAAACTTGGGGCATAATGCCAACGTCTAGTGAGAATCCCTCCTCTTTAAATTACATCTTCTATTTACCATCTTTGGTCTAACCGTCCCTTTCTTTGCAGCCCGAGACCGTCCACAAGTGACCTTGGAGCAGTGGAGCTTCTTGGATAAAATTTTTGCAATTAAGTTGTGTTGGGAAATTTAGATCCCGATTGATAGAATTAACAAGTTTTAAATCCAGGTTGTTAATTAGATTTATTATGAATAAAACTTGTTAAAACAAACAAACATCAATATCATGTCAAAATCATATGCAGCGGTAAAGTAAATAAGACAAGATATGATGACCCAAGAAAACTAATAAAACCAACTAGTTTCATAGTTAAAAAAACTGAGGGGAAAGCTTCCCAAAAAGTAATTCACTATAGTAAAGAGAAGTTTCAGATCTAGTACAAAACCTTTGTCCCTAGACTCTACAATCCCCGTAGATAAACTTACAGCAGAAACCTTTTACCGCATCAAAACCTCTGAACTCTTTAATATATGAACGCCACCCTTTTGATGCACGGATCCAGTATGTGACTAAATCCTTTGCACGAATCCCAGTACGTGACTCACACACCAACTTGAGGAAGAAGAATGTTGGCTGCAAAGTTCTTCACCTCATCAACAATGAAGATCAAGAAGCACTTGGTTACAAAACCCTAAGGCGCAAAGACGTGGTAGCTTCTTTCAGAGAGAATAAGGCTTTGGTCACCTTTTGCATGCATTTTCCTTGTATTCTCTTATGTGACGGCCTTAAAATACACCTTATATATGTCTACGGTTGTGAGAAAAGAAACCCTACATAAATACATAATCATGGACCAAAAATCAGTTCTGGAAATCTGAATTTCCATAACCTCGATAGATACCTCGATAGATAGTATCTGTCGAGCCTCATTAAACCTCGATAGATAGCTATCTGTCAAACAGCTATCAAGCTATCTGTCCGCAGGTGTCGAGCTATCTGTCTAACTTTAGTGAACGACTTTTCTTCACTTGTTTCTTGATCCAGTCTTCATGGCTTTAATACTAGACTTGAACAACATGTTCTTTGAAATATTAAACACATCCTAGATCTACCCAAATACAAGTAAAGTACGTTTTGTCAAAGGATTAGCTAACTACACAAAATATATCCTTAACAATCTCCCCCTTTGGCAATCCGTGACAAAACCACAACAAACAAATGAACATATGAGAGAAGTCATAAATCACTCAACTCATACTCACTTATTGAATTACATTACAATAAAATCTATCCTAATATAAACTCTTGAAAAACTTTGTAAGAAGAAAGTTCATGGCAAGTAGACTTTAACAACCTGTATTTCTGAAACACTTTAAATAAAACACATCAAGGCATCTTTGTGTGAAGCAAAAATAATAGATTGCATACAAATAAATAAACATGAGTATATATAGAGAAAAGAAACAATGCATGTAGAGATAGGTGAAGATCACATACATCATCACATATATATCAAAAATAAGCACAATGTATATAAACATGGTCACAAGACCGGTGTACAAGAAGAAGAAGCTAAAAGTAACTTCTACAACAACAAGGATGAAACACAACTCCCACTTACAAGGGAATCTCTCCCTAACTTGTAGAATCTTAAAAAGAACCCACAATTTCTCCAATTTCTCCCTCTTTTTGTCATGATTGACAAAGGGTACAAGAAGCTCTAAAGTCTCACCCGAGAAATATAAAGATAATCAAGGGGGCACAAGGAATCTATAAAAATACATAAATGTAATGAAACAAGATGCTATGGATGACAAGATCAAAGAAATATGCAAAACATGTGAAAAACAATGCATGCAAGAGAATCTCAATCGATTGAAAGGTGTCGAACAGCTATCAAGCCAACCTCGATGGATCGAGTAGGTGTCGAGGATCTATCGAGCAGACAGAAAAATTCTCGATGGATAGAGAAGCTGTCAAGAAGCTATCGAGATTACGATAAGAAAAAGCTTAAGAGTTCGATAGATAGCCTAGCTGTCGAGAGGTGTCGAGGAGCTGTCAAGATTGCTTTAAAAACATTTTTTCAAGAAGAGAAAAAAACAAAAACATGAATGCAATCAAGAATGCAACTCAACCAAAGATCCAAACAACATTTTGATCTCTCAATAATATCTCTCAACAAAAAAAAATGTTATGCATTTAGATCCAAAACACACACACACACACACACACACACACTAAACAAGTCTAACCAATTTTATATTTCAAAAACGAGTTAGGATAGTTTAATGAGCATACATCAACACATGTAAACTTTATGATGGCCAAATCACATTGTACCTGCACATGTATCAAGAGTAGCAAAGAATATTGCCTGTTGTGTGTGATAATATCACAAGATTGCATAAGTATCTCTATGTTATGACAATTTGGGGTATGAGTAAATCAATTTAACTCACACACGATTATAACTGTTTGATGGGGACTATCACTTTTGAGGTACATCCTATAACTCCCACATCTCCTAGAATACAAGCTTGCAATCATGTTTTAAAGCATTTTGTTCTTTTTGTTTTTATTTTCTTTGCATATTTTTCTTTTTATTAAGCATATCATGCATGGGTATATGAAAGAGAGAAAAGAAATACCCAATTATGTTAATCTTTTTGACATTGCAATTTTGTTATGACGAAACATACAAATTTCATTAACATTGCACTTTTACTAGACCGAAACATATAGATGTCATGTCATGATTGGCAGGTAACAGTGGTGAGATGATTATTTATGCCTTTGTCTTAGGATTTTCTAGTCCTTCTCGTCAAAAAGAGTGATACAAGTATTAAGTATAAGAGATCAGTTAACCTTACTCATCACAAACAAAGATCCACAAAGCTCACTTGCTTAGTTGTGCATAAAGATGCTCATCTAAGTTACAAAAGATACAAAGTTTAGAGAACTTTATTTCAATGGCCATTTTAAGGTTCACAAAAACCAATGTACACAAACACACACTGTTTTTGTATATTTCTGATTTTTACCTTTTTTTATTTTGAAAACAAAACAAAATAAAAACTAAACAACCAAACAAAAATAGACAAACAACATGAAAGAAAGATGCAAATGCATAAAGGCATGATAGAAAGGTACAGATACATGAAAGCATGATTCCAAAAGCAGATAAAAAATCAAGCAAAGAGAGTCCTACTATAGATAGAAAGAATTAAAGCAGAGGACAAACAAAAAAGACAATCAAGTTTTAGACTCCTTTCTCACCCACACAGCACGAGTCTTTGGCCATGAAAATGAAAAGGCACATGTCCTAGTATGAATAATAAAGGACATAGAGGAATTAGAATTCCCTTGAAATTGAGTTAAAAAGCTCAAAAATTTTAATAACTCACCAAGAGTTTCCATAACAACGGGGGTCAACGAATCACATAGTAAAGATTAAAACCTAATCAGAGTATGCCTACTCTGATACCACTTGTTGAGAAATTTAGATCCCAGTTGATAGAATTAACAAGTTTTAAATCCAAGTTGTTAATTAGATTTATTATGAATAAAACTTATTAAAACAAAAAAACATCAATAACATGTCAAAATCATATGCATCGGAAAAGTAAATAAGACAAGATATGATAACTCAGAAAAACCAATGAAACCAACCAATTTTACAGTAAAAAACCTAGGAGTAAACCTTCCCAAAAAACAATTCACTATAGTAAAAAGGAGTTTCAGATCTGGTACAAAACCTTTGTCCCTAAACTCTACAATCCCCATAGATGAACTTACAGTAGAAACCTTCTACCACATTAGAATCTCTGAACTCTTCAATATAAGAACGCCACCCTTTTGATGCACAAATTCCAGTACGTGACTAACTCCTTTACACGAATCCCAGTATATGACTCACACACCAACTTGAGGAAGAAGAATGTTAGCTGCAAAGTTCTTCACTTCATCAACAATGAAGATCAAGAAACACTTGGTTACAAAACCCTAAGGTGCAAAGAAGCAGTAGCTTCTTTCAGAGAGAATAAGGCTTCGGTCACCTTTTGCATGCGCTCCCCTTGTATTCTCTTATGTGACGGCCTTTAAAATAAGCTTTATATATGTCTAGGGCTGTGAGAAAAGAAACCCTATAGAAATCTGAATTTCTATAACCTTGATAGATACCTCGATAGATAGTATCTGTTAAGCCTCATTAAACCTCGATAGATAACTATCTGTCGAGCTATCTATCTGTAGGTATCGAGCTATCTGTTCAGCTTTAGTGAACAGATTTTCTTTACTTGTTTCTTGGTCCAGTCTTCATGGCTTTAATACTACACCTAAAAATCATGTTCTTTGAAGTATTAAACACATCCTCGATCTACCCAAATACAAGTAAAGTGCATTTTGTCAAAAGATTAGCTAACTGCATAAAATATGTCATTAACAAGTTAAAGAAAAGGACGTAGGCTAAGCTTATGACCTTGGAGACAATCCATTGGTATTGCAACAGTCTCGAACCCAACGAAGCTGCCGGTCTTTACAATGATCAGGCCTGCAGACGTAAGCCTGTCTCCCTTAATATTATTTTTCTTTATAATTGCAATTTGCCAAACTCTTTCTTTCCATCCACATTGATATAGAAATGGATGAAGGTAGAAGGAGGGCTTACATAAAGCAACAAGCTGCTGCTAAGAAGAAACAGGAAGGCAACTTGCCTCCTAAGTCCATCACCCAAGTTCCTCCATCAAAGAAATGAATGTTGGAAATGCCTGACCATCCCCCCTAAAAAGCCCCAAGGTGGCAAACTCAGCTGTCTGGGTGAAAGCTGAGACAAAGAAGACAGCTACGCTTCCTGGTCTTGGAAAGGGCAAGGGTTTGATGACTGGTCAGGTTCCCGTCGCCCCAAAACCACTCATCCTCCTCCTCGAGGACCCTCAGTATGCCCTTGAACAGCTTTCATCCATCATCAAGGGGGAAGATTATGAGGACTTAAGTAATCACGCGACAGAAGCAATGGGGGAGAGGGGTCTCTTTAGCATCCTACAGGTAAGTTTTTTCTTCCGTTTCCTTTTGCTCGTCAAAATTGTCTCCATCTCCCTTTTAAATTCCTTTTTTTGGTTTTCAGGGCTTGGTAATGATAAATGGTCTAATGGACCATTGCCTTTCCCATGAGACAACCTTAGACTAAGTCAGAGCGCAAGTAAAGGCGACGGCAGTGGAGCTGGAGGAGTTGCAAGCCTGGAAGGTAGTCCTGGAGAGAAAGCTTGAGGCATCAGAGCAGCTCCAGGGTGAACCGGATAAACAGACAGAGGTGTTGAGAAAGGTCCTTAAGTACAAGGAAAAGGATATCATAGACATCAAAGACCAGCTCTGTCAAGCTATGGAGAAGATGATACAGGAGTTTCGTGACTCTGATGCCCTCCTAGTGGAGCTCAGCAGCTCATTTGCTGACAGTTTTGATGATTATTTTCGTCAGGTGAAGGCATCCTATCCTGACCAGGATCTTTCTCACATCTTCATCAACCCACAAGCCTAGAGACTAGCCCAGCCCGTCTACTCCAAAAGCACCAACAAGCTATTCAATGATGAAACCATCGCTGACCCCCAAGGTGAAGAGGAGACGGCTCCAGCAAATCAAGACACCTCTGTCGATGATGACGCGCATCCACTCGAAGGGAACTTGACGGCCAAGGACGGAGAAAACCCTACCAACCAGGACTATATTTTTCTATTTCATCTTAGACTTTAACTTTCTTTCTATCTTTTTGTATGTTTTTATTTTACCGTCGCCTATTGTTTTTTGGACTTTATATGTTGGCATTTGCCCTTTACTAGCTTTCCATAATTTATTGGTGTTTTGATCATGTATTTGTTAATGCTTGCATATATCTGTCTACTTTGCGCTCAATGACTGAACTTATCCTTGTGTGAACTTAGTTAATACAACCCATTCATAGGGTGAATTCGTTCACCATATGGACATGGTATATATAAGTCATTCATTCGGTATAATCATCCTTGTTGATCCTGTCCACTTTGTGGTCCTATTGAATATATCTCATCCCTTTGAGATGAGTTCTTTCGCTTTTGTGGACATAATAAGCATAGCTCATTCCTTCAGGATGAACCCATCCACTTTTGTGGATTTAGTGATTAAAACTCATCTTTATAGGATGATCCGTCCACTTTACAGACTTAGTGATTTAAACTCATCCACTTTTGTGGACTTAATAAGTATAGCTCATCCCTTCAAGATGAACCCGTCCACTTTGGTGGACTTAATGATTAAAACTCATCCTTTTAGGATAATACGTCCACTTTATGGACTTAGTGCATAAAATTCATCCTTATTAGAATGATCTGTCCACTTTATAAACTTGATGAATATCATTCTGTAGACAAACATACAACGTGTTCTAAATAACTCATCTTATTGTGGTAAATATGCAAGTAGAAATCGTCCTTTTGAAAAAAATTACCCTTTAGGCCACAAAAAGTACTATAGATAGTAAAACTAAAAAGGAAATAAACTGGAAAATAAAAATAAACTGGAAAATGAGGAGGGCTTGTGATCTTTGTCTACTAGTAGTACTTCTTTAGGTGATCCATGTTCCATGGATGGTGCAGCTCTTACCCATCCATTTTCTCGAGGTGGTAGGTGCCCTTTCTATGCCATAATGTGATCATGTATGGTCCTTCCCAATTGAGCCCTAACTTCCCCTAAGAGGGGTCTTTTGTAGCGCCCGTTACTTTCCTTAAGACAAGGTCCCTGACCTAGAAGTTCCTGTGTTTCACTCGGGAGTTGTAGTATCTAGCCATGAGGTTTTGGTACCGTGCTATCCTCTATTCAACCGTTGCCCTGACCTCATCCACCATATCAAGCTACAGGCGTAATGTGTTATCATTCTTTTTCTCATCATGGTTCGCCACTTTGTAGCTTGTGAGTCCCACTTCAGCCAGGATGACCGCCTCACTTCCATACGCAAGTCAAAACGGTGTCTCTCCTATAGGCGTTCTTATCGTCATCCTGTATGCCCATAATACGCTTGGGAATTCTTCTGGCCAGATTCCCTTTGCCCCATCAAGCCAAGTCTTAATGATTTTGAGCAAGGATCTGTTCATAACCTCAACCTGCCCGTTGGCCTAAGGGTGAAAGGGTGATAAGTAGTGGTTCTTGATCCCAAGCTGTGAGCAAAAGTCCCTGAATGCGTCATTATCAAATTACTTCCCGTTGTCTAAGACTAACACTATAGGGATACTGAATCTGCAAATGATGTTTCTCCATATGAAACCATGTATATTCTTCTCTGTAATGGTAGCCAAGGCTTCCGCTTCTACCCATTTGGTGAAATAATCTATACCGACCACCAAAAATTGAAGCTACCTAATAGCTGTTAGGAATGGACCCATGATTTCCAAACCCCATTGAGCGAAGAGTCATGGGGCCATCATTGGGGTGAGTTCCTTTGTTAGTTGTCGGATTATGTTGTTGAACCTTTGACACTTGTCGCAAGTTTTGACATGCAAGGGCATCCTTCTACATAGTGGGCTAGTAATATCCTGTGCGAATTAGCTTGTGCACCAACGAACGAGATCCGGGGGTGGTTTCTGCAGATTCCTTCATGAACTTCTCGCATGGCATAGTCTACTTTCTCAGGGATAAGGCACCTCAGGTATGGCCAAGAGTAACCTCACTTGTACAAGATATCTTTGATCAGTACGAATCGTGCAGCATAGACCTTCAACTTCCATGCAACTCCCTTATTGCCCGGTAGCATTCCGTTCTTTAGGTACGAGGTAATTGGTGTCGTCTAGTTATTTTCGGTACCTATCTCCTGCACACTGACTATGTTTATCACAAGTGAAGCCTGAATAAAGAAGAGTACCTGAGTGGGAAAAGACATATGCTCTGCTGATGCCACCTTGGCAAGATGGTCTACTCGCTCGTTCTCCACCCTTGGGATTTGAACAAACTTTGCATTGAGGTTGTTCATCTAATTCTTCACTTGTTCAAGGTATTCCTTCATCCGTTCCCCTCTACACTCGTAACCGTCGTTTATCTGACTGGTGACCACTTGGGAGTCACAATGCACAATCACATTCGTGGCTCCTGCTGCTTGTGCGAGATCTAGTTTTGCTATTAGAGTTTTGTACTCAGCCTCTTTGTTTGTTGTAGGGAAGTCAAGTCGAATCACGCACTCGACCTCGTCTCCTTCCAGGCTGCGTAGTAGTACACTAGCTCTGCCTGCATCTTTATTTGATGACCCATCCGTGTGAACCATCCATTGGGAATTCCCTCTTGCCCCCTACTCATCCGTGTGGGTGAATTTTGCAATGAAATTGGCAATAACCTATCATTTTATGGCTATACGTGGGTGATATTGTATGTCAAACTCACTCAGCTCAGTCGCCCATAACACCATTTATCCAGCCGCCTCCAAACTGCTCATTGCTCTTTGTAAGGGTTTTTCTGTCAAGACAACAACAATGTGGGCCTAAAAGTATAGTTTGAGCTTACGTGTTGCAGTTACCAACACGAAGGCGAGCTTCTCCATAAGGGGGTACCTCTTTTCTGTGCCTCGGAGTGCTTGGCTCGTGAAGTATACAGGCTTTTACACCCCATCTTCTTTCTTGACTAAGGCTGTGTTGACAGCAGCTGAAGAGACGGCTAAATAAAGAAACAACTCATCTCCTAGTTTGGATGGGCTCAGCAAAGGTGGGGAAGAAAGGTATGCCTTCTGATCCTCGAATGTACGCTAACACTCAGTTGCCCATTCAAAGGCCTTTTTTAATGTACGGAAGAAGGGTAGGCACTTATCTGTTGCTCTTGAAACGAACCTACTCAATGCAACGATATTACCGTTTAAACTCTATACCTCCTTGATGGTTTTTGGTGGAGCTAACTCCATGATGGCCCATATCTTGTCTGTGTTGACTTCAATACCACTTTGGAATACCATGAATCCCAAGAACTTCCCTTTCATCACTCTGAATGCACACTTATTCAAATTTAGCTTCATGTTTTAGTGCCTAAGGGTTTCGAAAGTCTTCCTGAGGTCATCCTGGTAATCGTCCTCCAATACATTTTTTATCATCATATCATCCACGTATACTTAGACATTCCTCCCAATCTAGTGCGCAAACATCTTATTCATAAGCCTCTAATACGTCACGCCCGTGTTTTTGAGGCTAAACGGCATCACTTTATAGCAGAAGAGACCTTGGCTTGTGACGAAAAAAGCCTTCTTCTGGTCAGCTTCGTCCAGCTTGATCTGGTTGTACCTAGAAAACGCGTCTGTGAAACCCAACAGCTAGTGTCTTGCCATTGAATCCACCAAGATATCAATCCGGGGAAGTGGGTAGCTATTCTTAGGGCATGCCCTGTTCAAGTTCATGAAATCCACACACATTCTTCACCTTCCGTTGGTCTTTTTAACCATTACCACATTGGCTAGCCAGTCGGGGTAGTATACTTCTCATATAAATTTTTCCTCTTGCAATTTACGATCCTCATTTGCTATGGCCTGGTCTCGTTCTCGAGCAAATACCCACTTCTTCTAGCAAATGGGAGAGAAAGAGGGCGATACGTTCAACTTGTGGACTATGACCGAAGGATCGATCCCGGGCATGTCTTCGTCGCTCCATGCGAAGACGTCTTGGTTCCCCCTTAAAAATGATATTAGGGCCTGATGAACTGGCAAGCTAGCAAGAGTACCTATTTTTATCGTCCGCTCGGGTTTAGAGTCGTCAAGGAGCACCTCTTCCACCCTTTCTACTGGTTCTGCCACCATTTTTTGTTCTTCAATGCACATTGTTAGTAAATGGTCATTCAATTATAGCATGACGATGTAACATTCACGCGCTGCTACTTGATCTCCCCATACTTCTCCTACCCTGTACTTGGTGGGGAACTTAATCATCAAGTGTTAAGTGAATGTTACGACCTTCCATGAATTAAGGGTTGGGCAGCCTAGGATTGTACTCGGATGAACAATCCACAAGCAGGAATGTGACGTCCCTGGTGATCTATTAAGGGTAATCTCAGACAGTTACGGATAATGTGACTATGACGAGTGGTTACACTTGTTCCTCTGACTATGACGAGTGGTTACACTTGTTCCTCTGAATACGACGAGAGGTGCGTTAGTTGGGATTAATTGTTCTCTCCCAATCCTCATCTGTAGGAAGGCCGAGTAGTATAGTATATCAGTGAAGCTCCCATTGTCTATCAGGACCCTATGAGTGTTGTAATCCCCAATCCACATGCTCACAACAAGCATGTCGTCATGCGGATGATAGAGACGTCGAGCCTCTTCCTCTGAGAACTCAATTACAAGGTTATAGATGCACGCCATCTTTGGGACCAAACTCGTCAACTGGACATTTTGAAACATCCAGAGGTAGATCTTACGTGTTTTCCTAGTCGAACAGGAAGTTGTGGTGCCCCCTACAATCATCCTTATGTCCCCTATGGGTGGTTTAGGGCCCTCATTTTCCCTCTGGGGGCCCTGCTCTTGTGGCCGGTCCATCTTCTCTTTGTTGAAAAACCTCTACAATTTCCCTTGTCTAATCAAGGCTACTATTTACTGCTTCAAATCATAGCATTTGGATGTATCGTGGCCATGGTCTCGATGGAAGCGGCAGTACTTATCCGTAGACCTCTTATTGGGGTCACCTTTCTGCTTGCTAGGAAATGTCAGGGATCCTTCGTCTTTGATCTGCATAAGTACCTAGTTGATGGGGACGTTTAGTGGGGTGAAATTTGTGAATCTTCCAGTAAGGAGCTTGGAGCTTCTATCCTCTCGCTCGTCTCCTGTCCTCATGGCCTTCCGTCCTTTTCCCTATCGTGTTTCTTCTTGTCTCTCTCTCTTCTTGGGTTTCTTCTCTCGCGCAAGCAGTGCGTCTTCAGCGTTCATGTATTTGGTTACCCCATAAAGTACATCTGACATGGTCTTCGGGTCATTCTTGTATAGGAAAAATAAAAACTTCCCTTTCCATAACCCATTGGTGAACACAGCCACGATTATCTTGTCGTCAGCTTCATCATTCCAGAGGGCCTCCTTATTAAAGCAGGTGATGTAAGACCTTAGCGTCTCATCCTCCTATTGCTTGATGTTCATCAGGCATGTAGTTGACTTCTTGTACCTGTGTCCCCTGATAAGTGCGAGGCAAACTGGGCGCTCAACTCCTTAAAGATACTAATGGAATTTGGCACCAACCTGCTAAACCATACTCTTTCAGGACCCCTCAATGTAGTGGGAAAAGCCCTGCACATGATCTCATCCGCTACGCAAATGATCCCTTGACTCGTCATAGGCTTCTATTTTGCGGCCTATGGAACTTTGACGAGAGAGGGAACGAAGAAACAGGTGCAGTGAAGGGTGAATCCGTCTGATGCATAAGTTCATCGAGATCACTTAATACCCGTCCCCTGAGGGCGTTCATCATCAAGCTCATTTGTTCCCTCATCATCTGCATATCTATAACCAAGTTTGGGGGGGGGGGGAGGGGTAATATATGTTGCTATCGGCCTACTAACAATATTGCTGGCTTCTGGCCCTTCCTTATTCTACCTACTGTTAATGTGCAGAAGGCTGTTGCCCTCCTGCTCCTCTTCTTGATTTCGGGGTCTGCATCCCTTTGGCATAGTTACTCTTCTAAGTCATGATTCAGCTTAGTAAGGCATTCAACGGCCGCAATGTGTGTCTGGACCTATCTCTCATGGGTCGAGGTACGGGATTCATCTCCTTGTTTGTTGGTGGTGGTTACCATCGAGTGAGTAAGCACCATACAACTTTCAGTCCGGGAAGCAGTAGTATGGCATACCTAGAGTTCCCTACAGATGGCGCCAACTGATAATGTTGAAAGTTGTCAGTAAGCTACACAATCCTCACATGCCCTAGACAAGACCTGCCCTAGACAAGACCTGCCCAACACAAAGAGAAGAAGAAAACCCTACGAAAAGTGCCAGTGTGGTACCGGCAAAATTCCCTCCGAAGGTTAAGTCAAAAAATTTTCACAACTCTAGAATGCTAGAGTTAGGTGAATTATGCGTAACTTGGTCTCTGAGGGTTTTGGGTTTTTATAGTAGTGTGGAACCGACCTTGGTTTCTTGGCAAAGAGAAATATTTCCATGCAGAGAAGATCCTCATATATGCATGTATTTTACGGGATCCTTTCCATATAAAGATCCTTTCCATAACGTGTAAGTGTAGCCGATAAGATTGGGAAAGTAAAATCAAGGCATTGGGAAAGTAAAAAATGTGTGGGTGAGAACAATTCAAGATAAGAGTAAAAAAGCATAACAAAGAGATAAAGATGAGAGAATTTAAAAAAAAAAAAAAAATAGTGGAGAAAGGAAAAACGAGGAAAAAACTTATTGGACATGGGCAATTTAGGAATTTCAAACTTCTTTTTACTAAGTAATTTCCCACCCTTATGTCACTTTCTCTTCAGCGATGCTCATTGATTGATTTTTTTTTAATTATAAAATAGGTTGAGCTATATTAGACTATCTACATTATTCCCTTTTGCATTTTAATAACTTATAAAAAAAAATTTTCAGGACCTACTTTCAATTTTAGATAAAGAGTTGCAAACTTAATTACTGCTACTCCATGTTTGTTTACAATTTCTCTAAGCTTTTTTAAAAAATATTGTTCCTATTGCGTATGATTTCTAGGTATTGGAAATAATTATTAACCAAAGTCATCTTTAGCATTAATTTTAGGTATAACAAATTATTACTGACAGCAAAGAAATACCAAATTATTATTGGTGTTGGACTTATCATTAATATTAGAATTTTTTTCCCCTCTTAAATGGTAACTTTTATTTTCAAGTGATCATAACTTTAAGCAAAGTAAAAATGTTAAATTTTAGCTCAACTCTTTCAAGCATCACACAAGTTAGTGACTGGTATCACATATCCTGAAATTTTCAGCAAAATTGCATTATTCACAAAATATGTATTAGAATGCCACCCTACAAGAACTCAATTTATGAAAATTTGTTCTACATAGAACTTGATTTTAAAGATATTGAGTTTCATTAGTAAATTGCTATGGTAGCATTTGATGATATGGCTTTTTTCAATAAAAATAATACCATGTGAAAATCAATATATTGAAAATTGAGTTCTTGGCAATTTTATTTTTAAAATAAATTGAAACTTGATATCTTAATCATCGAGTTCCATTGCAACTAAATGACTAAAACCCAAAAATATAATATGCACTCTCTCTCTCTCTCTTTCTCTCTCTCTCTCTCTCTCTCTGGAAACTTGCTACTCTCTTTCACTCTCCCCAACCTAAAAATCAAATTCATCTCTCTCTACATATCCTCTTACCATGAAAATCAAAAGGCCCCAAATTTGCTAGTCTCACTCAGTTTGTTAAGAACTTAATGCTGACTATATCAAGTAATTTTCTGCAATCTACATATCTGTTCAAAGGTACAAAACCCATCTCACGTTGAATTTGTTTCTCCTCCTCCCTTTGTTATCATTAATTAAATTTGTCCATGTGTGTTTTTGTTTGTTGTTAAGGTATAAACCATCATATGCCTGGAGAAGTGTAATGGCTGCCCTAGAGATAGTGTCACGGGGCATGAAATGTGACTAGGCAATGAGAAAGCATTAAACTTTGGCAAGACAAGAGGATTCCCACTCCATCTACGTACTGAGTAGTCTCACTTTCGAATACCTTGCGTAAGGAAGCATATGTCATGTACTTTCGAATACCTTGCATAAGGAAGCATATGTCATGTGAATTAATAGATTCTAATACAAGCTTATGGAAAACAAAGCATACGAACCAAAATTTTCAAATCCATGAAGACAGTTATGGAAGACATTGTGGAAACTCCAAATGCCAATTTCCAAATATGGAAAAATGTCTTCTCACCCCCCTTAACTTTAAGTTAGTGGCCATCCCACCCCCTAAACTTTTATTTTAGTCAATTTGCTCCTTAAAATTTAATTATGTGAGAAATCAATATTTTTGCTAGTCTTTGGTTAAAAAACTAACAACTTTCACGTGGAAAACAAAATTACCAAAACCAATTTATAATAAGTAACTGATGTAACGAAAATTGAAAACAAAATAACAAAAACCCTGGTTAGGTTTAATTTTGAAAAAAGACATCTCAACATAGCTATAACATCACTGTAACTCATAGATTTATTGCGAATTTAGGTTTTGGAGTCGTCGACCACTACTTGAACTTGCCACCATCATTCTCAGTCTAGTTGTGGATTCTATTTTCATCACGAAATTGCCTTGTGTGGGTTCTTGCCTCCGTTGATCTAGGTTTTTTTTTTTTTTTCTCACCACTTTTTCTGAGCATTCAATATGGTTTGGAAGTGTTAAAGAACATAAAGGCTTGGCCGGCCCCTCCACTAGGCCAATTAGGTCATTGCCTAGGGCCCCAAAGTAGAAGGGGGGGCCCAAAATTTTGAAATAGAAAGGGTAGTAGAAAAAAAATAAAAATTTAGTTTTAGATGAAACTTTAAAAAATCTAATACATCCTTGTGACCAAAGAACAAAAAATCTAGAACATCTTTGTAAACATTGGTACCCAAAAAATTCTTTAGCCTAAAAATCAATTATTCCAAAAAAAAATCATAATTAACCTCTAGACAAATCAAAAATCAATTGGATAAAATGCAAATCCAATCTAAAAAATTACCTACAAAACAATATCAAATCAAAACAAATCAAAAATCTCAAATCCCTAAAATTTACTATACCTTCTCTCTCTCTCTCTCTCTCTCTCTCTCTCTCTCTCTCTCTCTCTCTCTCTCTCTCTCTCTCTCTCTCTCTCTCAGAGCTAGATGATGATAGTTTGCAAAAATACTGTCTTAAACTTAAATCTTTTCTCAAATATGATGTTTATTATGATATTGATAGTTTTGATTTATTTTCAGAGTTAAAAATCTTAAATGAAATTTTATAAATAAAAGAATATACTTCAATTGACATACTAAATTATATAAAAAGGTTAGATTCATTTCCAAATACATGCATTACTTATAAAATGTTACTAACAGTACTTGTTACCTTTAATTAGTCAATTTGCATCTCAAAAGGCAAGATAAATATATTTTAAATGAAATATATTATAATATAAAAATATTAAATAAATATTAATCTATATATATAATAATAGATGAAGCTAAGAGAAACTCAAATGAGAATCCCAAATTAGAGTTTTAATTTTGCACCATATGTCCTATATTATTTATTCTTAAAGAGTTTTATTTCTTAATTTTAGAATAAAATGTGGGACCACATCATAAATATTTTTCCAAGTGAGTTATTAAGTATTAAAACTAAAGAGTCTAGAATAAATAAATCGTAAAAAAACTAAATAAATAAAGTGTTTCACAATAGTAAAGAAAAACATGGACAATTTACATTTTATATCTAATAATATCCTTACAAAATTTTTTAAAGACTTAACAAAATATAAAATTGACTATCAATAGTATTTCAATTATATATATAAGAATTATATTATGCATCTTATTGTATATTTTTAAGTGTATTCATGCATATGCATGGAGTTACAAGCTAGTTTAATTAATACATAAATATAAAAAATGCTTCATTTCTATTCTCGCCTAAAACTCCAAAATGTCTAAGGCCGGCCCTGCATAGGGGATAGGGCTTGGGTTTTGGGTTAGAGTCGAAGTTACTATGTATCCACATTGTAAACAAGTTTTTTGCTTTATCAAATAATTAACAAAGTTTCACAATTTTAATCGTGGGGTGGTTGAATTTGTATGAATAATGGCTTTACAGACTCGAATTACACCAGTGGACTAAGAGTGGGTTTGGATAGAGCAGCTGGACGTCCACGTCCAGCTACTCACGTTTCCTCTTCTTTTTTTTTTTTTTTTTCGTTTTTACTGCTAGGGGACACAGTGCGCATTGTGCGCACTATGCACGTACTGTGCGCACTATGCGCGCATTGTGCGTGCACTGTGCGCGCACTGTGCATGTACTTTTTTAGCAATTTTTTATTAAAAATGGTTCCTATAGTACTATTCACACATTTAAAAATTATTTTGCTACAGTATTTTCAGTTTTCAATTTTCAGCAAAACGCTATATCCAAACGAACCCTAAGAATATGATATCTGCAATAGATACAGGGACAAAGCTACGTTATTTTCTATTAAATTTTTTATTAATTAAATCCATCAAAGCAAGAAAATAACTTTTTTTTTTTTTTTGGATGTGCATCGTGCATACTAGCATATGTTCCAAGGACGTGAAAAGCTTAGAACTCCGGTGATGGATGTTGACCTATGGTAACTATGGTGACTGGAATGATAGTTTCTCTCTCTTCAGGGATAGACGGTGCTAAGTTACCACGTGCTGGATTGGAGGAAATTTTTTTTTTTAATAATAGATGAGCTAAGAATGAACAAATGCCTCAAAAAAAGAACCCCAATAACAATGGCCTGTATTAGTTTGTTAGAATGAAACATCTCTCTATTTCTTTTGGCATGTGCAGTTTTTTCGTCCCACACACCACTTTATTACAGGAAGGAACCTCATGGGGTGGCCCTAAGATGTTAGCAAGAAATTTCGAACTTAAGATCTTGTGAATATCATGAGGCTTTAAGAATCACTAAACCAACTCTTTGAAGTTATAAATAATATATTTTTTAACACTAACATACCAAATAATTTTTTCGAGCATGAAAGCTTCCTAAGTCGATTAGAGGGATTTAATTTACAATACAACCACTCCAAAGTTATAGCGAAGGCTACCCCTAACCTGATTACATTTCAACTACTCCAAAGAATAGAAAAGGTTGTTGATTTTTATTTTTCAATTGTTAGAAACTTTGCAGCGATTTTTCATGCTCTTTTTAATTAGATTTAAATTTAAAATGGTCTTTCAGGTTCCAAAACTGTGGGTTTTAGTTTGCTCAACTGGCAAATGTCATAGGTTAAAACTATCTTAAAAAAAAAAAAAAAAATGTTCCAAAACTCTTTTTCTTTCAATTGGTACAATGAATTCCTTCTGTCTGTAATCTTCACATATTATTTGAAACAATACTAAGAAAAGAAGAAGAAAGAAGCTAGAAAAAAAGCTATGCAGTTGACGCTATTTATGTTTTTCGAAAAACAATGCAATTGATTTAAAGTTTGATTACAATATTGCGGCTCTTGTTTTCGCTGTTGGAATATCTAGAAAGTCTGCCCATAGTCAACTGCACTGCAAACGTAATTTACCCACTCTCTTCCATCCCGCAGTTTCCGCCAATTAATTTGGAGACTATAATGTATGGCACCGAGTTTAGACCATAGGCATATACTAAGACCTAAGTAGAGAATTGTTGAATGCGCATCCTTTGGGCTCACTTTTTGTATTATGCAATGTTCAAATTACACATTTTTATATTTATATTTACAATTACACTGTTTAAATTATAATAATAGTTTATACATTTTTTAAACCATAGATTTTTAAAATATATAATGGTTTTTCATTATATATATATATATATAATTTAGAATTTAATTATATTTAGATTCTTCAGTTTTTGCACCCAAATTAAATTCAATTTAGAATCTAATTGGATTTGAACTCCAAATGAAATCTAATTTAGAATATGAATGAATTTGATTTTTCGATTTTTACACTCAATAATTCACTTGACACATAAATTAAAAATTAGATAAGACACATGGTGCACAATTGGAATCCAATTAAAACTCAATTTGAATTCTAATTTGATTTTCTTTAAGCTTTGGCTTTTAATATATATATATATATATAGATGATAGTATGCGTTTGAATTGTTTTTCTATTTTAAAATTTAGTTATTTTATATTGGTAGGACATAACATAGAACACAAATGGTGGTATCAAGAATTTGTATTGGAATTTAAAATCTAAGATAAACTTATGCTCCAAGTGATGAAATGAACTTTGCCCTACTTCTAGGAAGTTTGTCAATCTTAAATTATGGGCTAAAATATACTTTACACTCTTTTATACTCTTTTAAGAGCATTCACATTGGTGGTGCTAAGTAGCTATATTGCTATTTTTAGCACAACCAAATACCAAAATGTGCCCTACAATGGTAGAGCCAAAGCTATATTTTTGGCTCCACAACTTCAGTGCACAGCCAAAAATTTATTTGTGTATTCACACTACTTTTGATTATTTTACTAATTTTTATTCTTTCTTTTATTCTTATTTTTCTTCTTCCTACATTTCATTTGTTTCTCCGTGTCTCTCTCCTCATTCCCCCTCCATCTGCTTCTCTCTTCCTCCACGCCGATCTGCACAAGCCTAATCACCACAGACCTATTGCCGCCAACCCACACTTCAATCAACCATCGTCACTAATCGACGCTCTGCCGTCGACCCACACTCCATCGCATTTTATTTGTCTTTCTTCCTCCACTCCTCACCGGTCCAACTCCCCTACAACACGCTGCCGACCCACGTTGACCCATCTTGCCCTCACTGACGACCCAAGCCCGAAGACCCAAGTCCCAAGTCCCAAGCTTATCCATGTTGACCCATCTCAACCTCTCTTTTCTGTTTGGGTAACCGAAGAGTTTCAAAGCTTGCTTGTTGATTTACAAGTGAGTTATCTCTTTCTTCTTCATTTTATGTAATGCTTAGGTTTTTTGATTTGGGGTTTTTGCTTCTAGATTGCTAGACTTGGGATTTTTTTTTTTTTTTTTTTTTTTTTGCTCCTAGCCAATTTCCGTTTGTTGATGATAAATGTCATGTTGGAAATTGTTTTGGGAATTTTCTGATTACAGGGAAGTTTATGTTTTTGTTTCTAATGTATTAGTGTAAATGTTAGTTTGGGAATTTTCTATATGCAGGGAAGGCTAAATTTTTTTGGATTCTAAATTATTGCAGTATAAATTTGCAGGGAATTGGAATGATAAATTTTCTGTTTTTGCCTCTTGCCAATTTTCTGTTTGTTGATTCTAATTTATTACAATAAATATCATGGTGGCGGTAGCAGTGGTGGCAATGCTGGCGATGGTAGCGGTGGTTGTGATTGTTATTTATTGTAGTGGATACATTATTTTATTATAGTAGATATATTATTTTATTGTATTAGATATATTATTTTATTTTAATGTTTATATTATTTTATTGTGTTGAAAGCTAAAATAAATCTACTGATACGGGATGTTTTGTAAAGTGAGTAAGTAAAATTAATAAAGTAACTTTTGTAGTGCCAAATAGCTAGAAAAAAATAGCTCCACCAATGTGGATGCTCTAAGTTTTGGGTTACTTATAAATCTATCCTTTAACTTTTGAAACATACAATTTACACCCTTGACTATTACTTCTTGCCATTTGCCGAAATAAACATCATTCTAGGTAGAAAATTGACATCTTTGTAATAATAGAGGATGTAAATTGCAAGTTTTGAAAGTCAATGGTGTAAATTATAAGTTTTGAAAATAGATGCACTAATTTAGAAGTGGCCCGATACTTAGAGGGTGTATGCGATGGTATTGTACATCAAGCAATGATGAAAAAAAATGATTGGTTAATTTAATAAAATTAAGCTTAAACTCATTAGGTTAAGCTTGTGTGTTAAGGGGTGTCCCAACATGGTGAATAAATCTCCCACAAAGAAACTCCTCCAATTTTTAATATTTAAACTCTCCCAATCCCAAAATATAATGAAAAGTCTATCTGTGTACTTCCATTTATATATTTCAAATTTATTCCTTTTAGATCCTAAAAGGGCAGAGGTTTTAGTAGCAATAGAAAAAAGAAGAAAGAAAAAATAATAATAGATGGACAAAACTTTCTTGTAAATTGGTTTGGAGATAAATATAAGTCATATGAATATTAAATAGATATGTGATTAAAAGTACACATAGATAGTCTTTTAACACTCCTTTTGTTGCGCATTAAAATGTTTTTTGGAAAATATTCTACAGTTTTAGGTGTTTGTTTACTTGTAAAATGTGGTCAATAAACTTGCAAAATGTTTCTCATTGACCGAAAGTCTATGTAAAAACTTGTAAACTATTTTACTAAATGTTATGATCGTAAAACGTTTCCCATTTGTTTCTAATTGAAGGAAATTTTTTTTTTTTTTTTTTAACAACAAAACGAACACCAAAAAGTGATTTCCAAAGCATTTTTAGGTATCCAACCAAAAACTAGAAAAGAAAACGTTTTCATTGAAAATGTTTCTAGTTAAAAACATTTTAGAACTAAATATGTTATAGCAAAACAAACAAAGCTAAGTTATCACATGGTGGATTGGGGGAATTTTCATTTTTTGGATTTTAATCTTTATTAAAACAACGAATTCTTTCTATCTATGATCTTGACATATTGTTGGGTTAAGATAACTTGACCCCAGTTATTAATTCAATTATCTAAGTTGATTAATTAGGTCAAATTACATGCAAATCGTGGAGACACCAACAAATCACCAAATAAACTAAATGCAGTGAAAATTAAATTGACATGGTGATTTGTTGACAAATGGGGAAAAACTTTCACAAGGAAAAAACTCAATCGGATGAATTTAAAGTCACCACTCCCAATAATCCACTAATCAATAATCAAGCAATTACAAGTACAAAGAATCTTATCACTACCCTGGTCTATCCCAAATTACCAACCTATGTTGAACCTTCGCTCCAATACCCAATTGAATTTGATCTTATAATAGCCTTCTTTCCTTTGATACACAAATCTCCAAGACCTTTACACAGATCCCAGTATGTGACTAACTCCAGCAACTTGAATGATTGTTGTTAGCTGCAAAGTTTTTTACTTCATAAACGATGAAGATCAAGATACACTTGGTTAGAAAATCCTATGGCATACAAACAAAGTAGCTTCTCACAGAAAAAATATATAAATAAATAAACTCTTGGTCTCTATATCCATGTGTGGCTGCTCTTTAAAAAAGCCTTACATATGTTTAAGATTGTGAGAAAAGAAACCTTAAACAAATTCATCAGCATGGGCTGAATTTCAAATCTAGAAATTCTGAAATTGTAATTCTTAATATCCGTGTGTGACGGCTCTTAAAAAAAACTTTATATATGTTTAAAGTTGTGAGAAAAAAAAACCCTAGACAAATACATCAACGTGGGCCAAATTTTAGATCTAGAAACTCTAAAATTGTAATTCTTAATATATTGAGCTTATGTCAAGCTTCCCATTTAGTTTCAATAGCAATTATCTGTCAAGCTTTAATTAAACAACTTTTTTTTTCACTTGTTTCTTGAATCAATATTCATTTCTCTAATACTAACAACTGTTTTGAAACCCGGACCGGACCGTACGGTCCGACCGAAAAAACCGCGAACCTCTCTATTTTGCGGTTTTTTTAGCATCAAGAACCGTTCTATAAGAAACAAGCAGGGACCCGTGCAAACCGTGGTCGAACCGTACGGTTCTAAGAACTGTGACCAGTTTTTGAGGTTCGGAAGTTTTTTTTTTTTTTTTTTCCAGCTTTTTCGGTAAATTTTGGCCAATACTATGATCAGATCTAGAAGAAATGAAAGAACTTCAGATATGAACAAAGGGATTTGTAAGGGAAAAAAAAAAAAAAAAAAGAACAAGAGAAGAAGAAGACAAGTTCCTCAAAAAAAAAAAAAAGAGAAGAAAAACACAACGCCGATCGGAAGGAGGTCTGCGTCTAGTTGAAGAAGCAGTCAGCAGGTTGCCAACGCCGATCATGCCTTCGTCTCCTGCTGCTTCTTCTTCTTCTTTCTTTTTTCTTCTTTTTCTTCTCTCTTTTTTTCCGTTGAAGGAGCTCTGATATTGCCTCTTTTTCGCTGACCCATATGTTTCTCACTTTCTCTTTCTTTCTTTAGACTCTTGTCTTTTGTAACCTTTTGAATTCTTAAGTCCCTCACGTGCTGACATTGGAAATGAAGGAAGCCTTTAATTCTTTAATAAAAGCAAAAGAATTTCAGCCACTAGATTTACTTCACTTTTTCGGATGCCCAACGTGATTTGATATGCACTGATAGGTGCATTAAATAGATTAAGTAATGGAAAATGCTAACGAATGCCCTTAGGGCATTGGTTAACAATCCATTTAAAGAAAGTTTTTATGGGAAAATGAAATAAAACAATTAATGTTTTGGCAGCTTTTTTCATTTCCCATAAAAGTGATATTAAAACTTTCCTAAAATAGATTGTTAACTAATGCCCTAAGGGCATTCGTTAGCATGACCCTTAAGTAATTTGAAGGGAAGTGACGTATACACAGATTATTTTATAAAAATTTTACACAAAAATTGTTGTGACAAATTTTTAGTAGTTCTAACTTTTAATATAAACCCATTATTAATATCACATTTTTACTTATAATACTATTTAGAAAATACTAAAGTTATATCATTAGTCTATAAAAATGTTGTAAAATAATTTGTGTACATAACATTACTTTTTTAAGAGTAACGTAGTATAACAATATTTTACATAATTGTTTGCTATAATTTGCGCATGGCAAAGTGTGAGTAATGAAAAAAAAAAATTATGGGCCTACACCTCTACCACTCAGATCTCGTCACGTTGCAAATTGTGTCAAAATTTATATAAAATGTTACGGTACTATTATTGCTCTAATTATTATTATTATTATTATTATTATTATTATTATTATTATTATTATTATTATTATTATTACAAGTTTAACTAATCAATATATAAATAAATAAATAAATCTTATATTTAAATTTGCTTAGGATTTGATATTTCTTACTTGTCTTGTAAAAGTTATGATAAAGTATGTATTTGAAATATAGATATTTATATTTAATTGGATTATTTTAGTTAAATTTTCTATTTATACTAATTTAACATATTTATTTATAATTTAAATAATTATTAAATTAATTATGACGTCATCACGGTTCGACCTCGGTTCGACCTCAAAAACCTTGAACTTCTCTCTTTTACGGTTCAATGAACGGTCCGGGTCTGAAAACCATGATACTAACCCTTAATATGTTTGAACAACATATTTCTTGATATATTAAATCCAACTTAGATTTACCCAATTATAAGTAAAGTGCGTTTTGTCAAAAGATTGTCAATTACATAAAAAAAATATGACCCTAACCCATATTATTTGAAATAATGCCAAGAAAATAATAAGATAGACTCACGTTCTTCGGAAAACAATATATGTAAAAGGTATAAAATTCGATCACAATATTGCGGCTTTGTTATTCGAATTTGTTTTTTAATTTTATGTAGCAATTTCCTGTCAATATAACTAGAATTTTGTAAAGAAGAAAAAATATATAATTAAAAAAAAAAAAACAATGGAATTTCAAGAAAGCTTTCCCGTATTCAACTGCACTGCATATTTTTCACAATCTCTCCCAACCCGGAGTTTACGCTAATCATTATTTGTCCCAATCAATTTGGAGACTATATAATGTATGGCACCGTGTCCAGTCCAAGGGTATTCGTTAAGACCCAAATATTAGAGAATTGGTCTCCTTTTATTATAATTTTGATGTAACGCTGATCAACGTATACTTGCGTGGAGACTCTGCCCAAAATTAATATATGTAAGATCAACCTATACTTTGACCGAAGAATTTGAAGTCTTTCAATCTTAAATTTAATTAGGAAATACAAGTCATACTGGTTAATACACGGCTGACTTAGCAAAAGATTTATCAACCTGCATTCACACGATTACATACCGTTATAGATTCTACTTGATAATCTATAAATAGAAACCAAACTATAACACTTTGTGCAACATCAAGTTCTAGCTTAGTATCTGCTCAAAAAAAAGTTCTAGCTTAACTTCAAACTTTCTTAGTTATGGCTTATAATAAAACTTTTTCTCTGTTTTCATTCACTCTTCTCCTCCTTCTCCTCCTTCCTCTCCACTCGCATGCAACTTCACGAAACATCCATGACAAAAAATCATCACCCTTTGAGTTTCTCAAACATCTTCAGGGATGTCACAAGGGAGAACAGGTCAAAGGCATCCATAACCTCAAAGCCTACCTTGAAAATTTTGGTTATTTGAGCTATAACCATTCCAAAAATCACACTCATACCAATGATGATGATTTCGATGAACTCTTAGAATCTGCCATTAAAACATACCAACTAAATTACCATCTTAATGCCACTGGAACTTTGGATGCCAAAACGGTATCAACAATGATGATGCCTCGTTGTGGGGTGGCAGATATCTCCAATGGTACTAATTGGATGCGCTCAGGCAAGAAGAAACATCATCACCGCCATGGCTCTTTACATACCGTCTCTCACTATACTTTCTTCCAAGGAAATCCCAGGTGGCCATCTTCTAAGTACCATCTCACCTATGGATTTCTCCCTGGCACTCCAACTGAAGCAATGAGTCCCGTCGCAAAAGCTTTCGAAACATGGGCTGCCAACACACACTTCAGGTTCTCAAGAGCTCAGGACCACACAAATGCAGATATCAAAGTTAGCTTCCAAAGGAGGGATCATGGAGATGGGCACGCCTTTGATGGAGCTGGTGGAATCTTAGCACATGCTTGGGCGCCTACTGATGGGAGATTCCATTATGATGCAGATGAGCAGTGGAGTGTTGGAGCTGCCCCAAATGCGTTTGACTTGGAGACTGTTGCATTGCATGAAATTGGGCATCTTCTTGGTCTCGACCATAGCTCTGTTGAAGGGGCCATCATGTGGCCTAGCATACTTCCAGGAGTGACCCAAGGCTTGCATAGGGATGATATTGATGGCATTAAAGCCTTATATAATTTTTGAGTGTGTAAGCCTTAATATAAGCGGGTAGAGAATAAAGCAATTGCTATCTACTAGTTAAATTAAGTGCCAATGAATGGCGTTAGGGGCACTAGGGAATACATACTTCGAGAAAGGGCGAGAGATTATTGCAAGACACATAATAAAAATTTCACCGACTCACACGAGAAAGTGATGTTTCATTGTAATTTTCTTTATATGGTAATAATAACGATTTGCTTGTTGTGATGTGGTAAATAAAGCTTTTAAAAATTTGTTCTAATAATAATAATAATAATAATGATGATTTCTTTAGGATTTTTTATGATTGCGTTTCAACACAAAAACTTATAATGCTAAAATCGTCAATTGGATCACTCGTCCAATCCAAAGGTTTTAACGATTTCGTAGGATATGAAAAATAAAGAGAATTAGTTAAAGGGACCATCGGGTTATGTCCGGTGGAGGAGCCTCCAATACTTAAGTCTGTATCGACCCATATCTTTCATATATAGATAGTAGTTTTGTAGTAGTTTTTGACATATCTTAGCAAGTGAGGCAGGTTGTCCCTTTTATAGATGACTTAAGTAGCTATTGGACATAATTGTAAGTGATTATTACCTTGAGTTTAACAATTATTTTCTTGATGGGAGTTTAATACCTTTGAGTAACGGTCATCAATGAACATATTGAATGTGATTGAGCAGTTTTCTTTTTTTGATAGCTTGCTGGTGACTCAATGTCATCCATTATGGTTGACGACTAATTTAGTTTCTTGGACTCATTAAAAACTATTAAAAATTTTGGATCTTTTAAAGTAGGATATTATTTAGAGCAAGTTATCAATTCATACTAATAAAGTATAAAATAAAATGATATGGATAAGGATGTATACGTCTAGCATCCTTGTCCGGTGAGAAACGACTTCAATTAGAACTCTACAAACCCAAAAAACATATGAGTCAACAAACGAGTATGAGATATGTAATACCCCAACGACCATGGAAGGCCTCCTGATAGGGAAACATGATTCCCAAACAGAGCCGGCTGAATGATAGAGCAAAAAATGCATTCGCCTAAGGCCCCAAGTAAAAAAAAGGCCCCCAAATTTTAACCAATAAGGTTATTTATAGTCCATAAATAAAATAATATTTTTTTACCAGATGAAAAACAAATAAAAAAGCGAAAAAAATGCAACGTCCATTTTTACAACTAATGTTAAGTAGTAGGTTGTTATTAATAGGAAAAAAAAATAATAATAGTGATATTTTTAAATAGAAAACAAAAAGCAACTTAAAACCTAGAATTTGTTATAAAAAATATTGTGAAAATTGCACTTCTAAAAAAGAAAAAATAATAATAATAAGAGTTGAGTTAACAAACTTTTACTAGTTCTCATTTAAGTCTACCACTTACACCGCTTTTTTACTTACCACTATCTATCTACCATATCAACAAGTATGAAAAATTCTGTCAAACTTTTTCTATTTATAAAATTTCTAAACAAAAAGAAAAAATTCTACGTAGTTCATATTAATTAGTAGTAATTTTTTATTTAATACAAAAAAATTAATTTTCACCTTAAGCCCCAAAATGCATCAAGCCGCCCCTGTTCCCAAAACATGTGATCTGAATTTACGAGAGTAATGGTCATGAACGGATAAACCTAGAATCTATGTAACCCATGAATAAAACTCCTATATATAATCTCTCCCTCGTATGCATGAAAAGAATCCTCCTCGGCCCAAATCATGATAGTTGCTTGAATTACAAGACTGATCAAGTGACCCAAGAGCTCTGTAAATAAAGTTAAATTCCAATTTCATGAATTATGAGAAAATCACAACCGTAATATTCTCGCAATTGTGAATAGTGTGGGCATTATGTCAAGCATCAAAAACGTTTAGATTGGCATCACACCTAAGGGTGTCAATTCGAGTTAGCATATTGTGTTCATGTTATATCGAAGTACGGGTATTCAGCAAAATGACTCAACCCATTTAATAATCATGTCATGACCTTCAACCTTAACACAAACTTTTAATGAAGTAGGTGAATATGACAAGACTTATTTGACACGCTTACTAAATGGGTCGTGTTGTCTAGGGTTGACACAAATGTGACACAACCTATTTCAACTTGCTTAATATTAAATAGTTGAAATAGGTTGGGTTGACACAAATTCAATTCATTTAACCCACTTAAAAAAAGCACATGATTAATATTGTTATAAATTTAATAAACAACAAATTTAATACAAACTCATAACATAAAAATACCTATTAAACATACAATTTGCAAGTAAATAATAACATCAAATGCTTAAAACAAATCATCCAAAAGCATAAAAAAATGTCAAAGTACTTAATAAATATTAAGTCCATAATGCAATACCATCTATCTAGAGTGAGAGGAAGGGTTTAGGGTTTGAGAGTGAGCGAGGAAGGACGGGCTGAAATTAAAAAAAAAAATCAAATTAAATATTTATATGAAGGTTTAGAGATTAAGATTTTGTAAAGGTCAAAGGCCTTATAACTGAATTGGCATTTTCCCATACACAAAGTACTTAGGGGTCTAAGGGGAAAGAGTTTGTAAATTTTCAGCTTACAATTATATCACTTATAAGTTTTTGTAATTACTTTTTCTTTTAAGTTAAAAAATATAGGTTGGATATAAAAGGTATATGAACAATCTTGTTAATACCCCATTTTGCAACGTGTATTTAACCTCACATGGAGAGTAAAAAAGTAATTTCACCTTAGAAATAGGCATCTCAATTGTGACCGTTAGATCCTTAATTTCATTTCATCAAAATGATCTTGATGTTGTAATGATCACATTGACTGGTCATAAGCCTTAATCGAACCATCAAATTAAAAGTTATCATCAAATTAAATTTTAATGGCTAAGATGTACTATCACAAATTGAGTCTGACTATATATAATTATGAACAATTGATTTTAATTGGTTATAATTATGATCAATTTGAAATCGATAACGTGTCATAATTTTATTGACTAGGACTACATTATCGGCCAATAAACATCTTTTCGGTCAATAGGCATCTTTTCGTTTAATAGGCACTTTTTCGGCCAATAGGCACCTTTCCGATTGATAAGCACCTTTTGATATATCTAATTTGAAGAGTTATGACCTTTTAATAGACACATTTTCATTCAATAGACACATTTTTCGGCCAATAGGCACCTTTTCGGCTAATAGACACATTTTTGGTTAATAGGCACCTTTTGGTATATCCAATATGAAGGATTGTCACATTTCAATATACATGTTTTGTTAGGCACATTTTCATTCAATAGGCACTTTTCAGTCAATATGCATATTTTCATTCAATAGGTACATTTTTTATCAATAGGCGTCTTTTCATTGAATAGGCACATTTCCAGCCAATAGGCATTTTTTGACATATATATTACAACATATCCTATATATACCTATATATACAACTCAAACTAAATTAGAGAGGCAACATTTTGTCTCTTGTTCCTTCCCACAAAAAACTAATAAATAAAACAACATTGTTTTATTCTGCCTAATTAATAAAACTTTATGTTATTTCTTTTAATATCATTTTTTTTAATTTCACGAATTTTTGCTTACTACTCCAACAAAAAAAATAATGGTTTTTTTTTCTAGAACCTCATTCAGTAGTTATTCTCATGCATTACATGGGTTAGCGACTAGTATAATATAAAAGCAAACGGTTTAACTTTTTGTTTACCATTCCTCATTGCACCATGTGGCTACACAAATTAATGACATTTAATTTAAAAATACCAAAATATTGTGCCTTTTTGTTTGGTTAAAGTTTTACTAATATTTTCACTTTTCAGAACCATTGTGTTCGGTCATTTATAGTAAATTAGAGACACAATATTCTCTCTCATGGACAGTAGTTGCAAAATATTTTGACTCTACATGCCCCTTAAAAACCCAATTTCCTATACTAAACTATAGACACAACATTGATAGTAGTTATAAATTAAACATCACTTCTTCCATATATCTTTATCTTTGTTCACTCTTCTTTCCCTCTCTCTGATCTGTATCTTTGTACAATCTTCTTTCTCTTTCTGAAATTGATTTCATGTGAACAACTTTGAAACAAATTTCTCCATAAAAGTATTCTCCTATTACCAAGGACCTGCTCTTTTCAATAACACCGACTAGCAAAAAGTCAAAGCAAATTTAAAGATTAGATACCTTTTCCGAAATGTATGGTAAAGAAAAAAAATTGTATGGTCAAGAAAAATTAGGTATTGAATATAGGTAAAGTATTAGGGTGACAATAGGATATATCAAGTTAACATATTACAATATTTGTTACAAAAACTCCAAGAATTGAAACGCCCCTGAAATGCCCACTATAAGATAAGGATAACAAAAGATCTGATGTTGGGAAAAGAAAACGAGAAAATAAAAAAACCATTCTTTAAAAAATAAAAAATAAAAAGGGAGATTTTTATTTATTTTTTATTAATTAAAAGTAGTACTTTGCTTGCTCACAAAGTCACAGCACCTTATAACTATTGTTAAAGCCTAACCACCCCGAGATCTGTCAAACCATGAGATGAATACTTCTGCAAAATCTTTTGCAAAAAAGAAAAACCAAAAGAGCACGATGACTACACAACGTGTCTAAAAAATCTTGCATTTTTATTGTTTCTATGACTAAGACTAATTTGTGAGAGAGAATGAAGAGGCTGAGAAGGAGGGAGAGGAAGAGATTTGTGAAGATGAGAATGAAGAAGAGAACATCTGAACGTGTAAGTGTAGCCGATAAAATTGGGAAAGTAAAGTCAAGGCATTGGGAAAGTAAAAAATGTGTGGGTGAGAACAATTCAAGATAAGAGTAAAAAAGCATAACAAAGATATAAAGATGAGAGAATCTAAAAAAAAAAATGGTGGAGAAAGGAAAAAAGAGGAAAAAACTGATTGGACATGTGTAATTTAGGAATTTAAAACTTCTTTTTACCAAGTAGTTTCCCACCTTTATGTCACTTTCTCTTTAGTGGTACTCATTGATTGATTTTTTTATTAATTATAAAATAGGTTAAGTTATATTAGATTATCTACATTATTCCCTTTTGCATTTTAATAACTTATAAAAATTAGTTTTCAAGACCTACTTTCAACTTTAGATAAAGAGCTGCAAACTTAATTATTGCTACTCCATGTTTATTAACAATTTCTTTAATCATTTTTAAAAATATTGTTCCTGTTGCGTATGATTTCTACGTATTGGAAATAATTATTAATCAAAGTCATCTTTAGGATAAATTATAGGTATAACAAATTATTACTATTAGCAAAGAAATACCAAATTATTATTGGTGTTGGACTTATCATTAATATTAGAATTTTTTTTCCCCTCTTAAATTGTAACTTTTATTTTCAAGTGATCATAACTTTAAGCAAAGTGAAAATGTAAAATTTTTGCTCAACTCTTTCATGTATCACAAAAGTTAGTGACTAATATCACATATGCCTGTAATTCTCAGCAAAATAGCATTATCCACAAAATATGTAGTAAAATGCCACCCCTTTTGGAACTCGATTTTATGAAAATCAATTCTACATAGAACTTGATTTTAAAGATATTGAGTTTCATTAGTAAATTGCCACATAGCACTTGATGATATGGCTTTTTCGATTAAAAAAAAAAACCATGAGAAACTCGTTATATTGAAAATTGAGTTCTTTGCAATTTTATTTTAAAATTAATTGAAACTTGATGTCCTAATCATCGAGTTCCATTGCAACTAAATGACTAAAACCCAAAAATATAATATGCACTATCTCTCTCTCTCTCTCTCTCTGGGAACATACTACTCTCTTTCACTCTCCCCAACCTAAAAATCAAATTTATCTCTCTCTACATATCCTCTTACCATGAAAATCAAAAGGCCCCAAATTTGCCACTCTCACTCAGTTCGTTAAGAACTTAATGCTAACTATATCAAGTAATTTTCAGCGATCTACATATCTGTTCACAGGTACAAAACCCATCTCACGTTGAATTTGTTTCTCTTCCTCCCTTTGTTATTGTTAATTAAATTTGTCCATCTGTGTTTTTGTTTGTTGTTAAGGTATAAACCATCATATGTCTGGAGAAGTGTAATGGCTACCCTAGAGACAGTGTCACGGGGCATTAAATGTGACTAGGCAATGAGAAAGCATTAAACTTTGGCAAGACAAGTGGATTCCCACTCCATCTACGTACTGAGTAGTCTCACTTTCGAATACCTTGCGAAAGGAAGCATATGTCATGTACTTTCGAATACCTTGCGTAAGGAAGCATATGTCATGTGAATTAATAGATTCTAATACAGGATTATGGAAAACAAAGCTTACGAACGAAAATTTTCAAATCCATGAAGACAGTTATGGAAGACATTGTGGAAACTCCAAATGCCAATTTCCAAATATGGAAAAATGTCTTCTCACCCCCTTAACTTTAAGTTAGTGGCCATCCCACCCCCTAAACCTTTATATTAGTCAATTTTCTCCTTAAACTTTAATTTTGTGCCAAATCAATATTTTTGCTAGTTTTCGGTTAAAAAACTAACAACTCTCACATGGAAAACAAAATTACCAAAACCAATTTATAATAAGTAACTGATGTAACGAAAATTGAAAACAAAATAACAAAAACCCTGGTTAGGTTCAATTTTGACAAAAAGACATCTCAACATTGCTACAACATCACTGTAACTCATAGATTTGTTGCGAATCTAGGTTTTGGAGTCATCGACCACTGCTTGAACTCACCTCTGTCATTCTCAATCTAGCTGTGGATTCTATTTTCATCACGAAATTGCCATGTGTGGGTTCTTGCCTCTGTTGATCTAGTTTTTCTTTTTTCTTTTTTTCTCACCACTTTTTCTGAGCATTGATTATGGTTTGGAAGTGTTAAAGAACATAAAGGCATGGCCAGCCCTTCCACTAGGCTAATTAGGTCATTGCCTAATGCCCCCAAGTGGAAGGAGGGCCCCAAAATTTTGAAATATAATGGGTAGTAGAAAAAAATTAAAAAAATAAAAATAAAAATTTAGTTTTAGATGAAACTCTAAAAAATCTAATACATCCTTGTGACCAAAGAACAAAAAATCTAAAACATCTATGTAAACATTGGTACCCAAAAAATTCTTTAGCCTAAAAATCAACTATCCCAAAAAAAATCATAATTAACCTCTAGACAAATCAAAAATCATTTGGATAAAATGCAAATCCAATCTAAAAAATTACCCACAAAACAATCTCAAATCAAAACAAATCAAAAATCTAAAGACCCAAAAATTTACTATACCCTCTCTCTCTCTCTCTCTCTCTCTCTCGATGATAGTTTGCAAAAATACTGTCTTTAACTTAAATCTTTTCTCAAATATGATATTTATTATGATATTGATAATTTTGATTTATTTTCAAAGTTAAAAATTTTAAAAGAAATTTTCAACTAGATGATGATAGTTTGCAAAAATACTGTCTTTAACTTAAATCTTTTCTCAAATATGATGTTTATTATGATATTGATAGTTTTGATTTATTTTCAAAGTTAAAAATTTTAAAAGAAATTTTACAAATAAAAGAATATATTCCAATTGACATACTAAATTATACAAAAATGTTAGATTCATTTCCAAATCATGCATTGCTTATAAAATTTTACTGACAATACTTGTTACAGTTACTTCTGCAGAAAAAAGCTTTTCAAAATTAAAATTAATAAAATCATATCTAAGATCGACAATGTCTCAAGAAAGATTACGTAGATTAACTATACTATCGAATAAAAATGAGATGTTAGAAGAACTTGAATACATAAATTTAATTAGTCAATTTGCATCTCAAAATACAAGAAAAATATATTTTAAATGAAATAAATTATAATATAAAAATATGAAATAAATATTAATCTATATATATATATATATATAATAATAATAATAATAATAATAATAATAATAATAATAGGTGAAACTGAGAAAACTCAAATTAAAATTTCAAATTAGAGTTTTAATTTTGCACCATGTGTCCTATATTATTTATTCTCAAAGAGTTTTATTTCTTAATTTTAGAATAAAATATGAGACCACATCATAAATATTTATCCAAGTGAGTTATTAAGTATTAAAACTAAAGAGTTTAGAATAAATAAACCGTAAAAAAAAAAAAAAAAATTTAAAAAGTGTTTCACAATAATAAAAAAAAATGGACAATTTACAATTTATATCCAATAATATCCTTACAAAAATTTTTTTAAAGAGTTAATAAAATATAAAATTGACTATCAATAGTATTTCAATTATATATATATATATATATATATATTATATTATACATCTTATTGTATATTTTTAAGTGTATTAATGCATATGCATGAGGTTACAAGCTAATTTAATTAATACATAAATATAAAAAAAAAATTATTTCAATTCTCGCCTAAAACTCCAAAATGTCTAAGGCCGGTCTTGCATGGAGGATTGGACTTAGGTTTGGGGCTAGGGTCGGAGTTACTGTGTATCCACATTGTAAACAAGTTTTTTGCTTTATCAAATAATTAACAAAGTTTCACAATTTTAATCATGGGGTGGTTGAATTTGTATGAATAGTGGCTTTATAGACTCAAATTACACCAGTTAGGGGTGTGCAAAAAACTGACAAACCGAAAAAATCGGCTGAAACTGACCGAACCGATGCACAAATTTCGGTTCAGTTTCGGTTTTCATTTTATAAAAACCGAAAATTTCGGTTTCGGTCTCGGTGTCCCACACAAATACACCGACCTGACCGAAACCGAACCAAAATATATTAAATAATAATTTTACAAACTATATCAACAAATTTCCTGCTATACTAGTGGCAAGGACACGTGCTAACCCACTACTTAGCCCAGGTTCGACCCTTGGTATTGCCTTTTTTATTTTTTCTCTCCTAATTACCAAAACTACGCTGTTTTGGGGTTTGCTTTATAACCCTATTAATCCTAATTTTCAGCCTCTGTTTCTCACTTCAAGTCTTCAATAGCAGCAACAGCAGCCGTTCTCCCCTTTCCCTCTCCAGTCACTCACTTTCTCCCCATCTCTCTTTTTGTCATAGTGTCATGCCTCCATTTCTCTCTCTCTCCATCACGCCACCATTTCTCTCTCTCTCCATCACACCGCCGGTACCCTTCTTTGCCGTTGTCTCTCTTTTTTCTTTTTTCTTTTTTTGGTTTCGTGCTTGCTACTTTGCTTGGTGGTGTTTGGGTGGTGAGAAAATGTGGGAAAGTAAAGGGAAATATATATTTTCTTATTTTGGTATGATCTCTGAATATATACATGATTTTGAGTTTTTTTTTTTTTTTTTGTTTGCTTGGTGCTTGGTGTTTGGATGCTAAGAAAATGTGGGAAAGAAAAGGGAAATTGCTTTTTTTTTTTCTTTGATCTGTTTGGTTTCTAAGAAATTGGAAGCAACCGAAAGCCGACCGAACCGAACCAAACCGATTGAAATCCAATCAGTTCGGTGTCGGTGTTCCTCCTTTACGGTTCGGTGTCGGTGCAAAATTTGGTAAAACCGAAAATTTCGATTCGGTGGAAAAATAGCAATTCAAACCAACCGAATCGTACCGATTACACCCCTAACACCAGTGGACTAAGAATGTGATATTTACAATAGATACAAGGACAAAGCTGCGTTATTTTCTATTAAATTTTTTATAAATTAAATCCATCAAAGCAAGAAAAGAACCGTTTTTTTTCTTCTTCTTTTTTGTGATGTGCGTCGTGCTTACTAGCATATGTTCCAAGGGCGTCAAAAGCTTAGAACTCCAGTGATGGATGTTGACCAATGTTAAATATGGTGACTGGAATTACAGTTTCTCTCTCTTTAGGGACAGACGGGGGGCTAAGTTACCACGTGCTGGATTGGAGGAATTTTTTTTTTTTTTTTAATAATAGATGGACTAAGAATGAACAAATGCCTCAAAAAAAGAACCCCCAATAACATGGCCTGTTTTAGTTTGTTAGAATGAAATATTAGTATTTAACTATTTCTATTGGCATGTGTAGTCTTTCTGTCCCATACACCGAGTTATTACAGGGAGAAACCTCATGGGGTGACCCCAAGAAGTTTCGAACTTAAGATCTTGTAAATATCATGAGGGTTTAAGAACTATTAAACCAACTACTTAAAGTTATAAATAATATATTTTTGAAAACGCTAACATACCAAATAATTATTTCAAGCATGAAGGCTTCCTAAATCGATAAGATTTAATTTACAATACAACCACTCCAAAGTTTTAGCGACGGCTACTCCTAACCTGATAACATTTCAACTACTCCTAAAGAATAGAAAAGGTTGTTAACTGTTTTTTTATTTTCAATTGCTAGCAACTTTGCATAGATTTTTCATGCTCTCTTTAATTAGATTTAAATTTAAAAGGGTCTTTCAGGTTCCAAAACTCTTTTTCTTTCAATTGGTACAATGAATTCCTTCTTTCTGTGATCTTCAAATATTATTTGAAACAATATTAAGAAAAGAATAAGAAAGAAGCTAGAAAATGCTATGCAGTTGACGCTATTTATGTTTTTCGAAAAACAATGCAATTGATTTAAAGTTTGATTACAATATTGCGGCTCTTGTTTCCGCCAATTAATTTGGAGACTATAATGTATGGCACCGAGTTTAGACCATACGTAGGGCTCACTTTTTGTATTCTGCACTGTTCAAATTACACAATTTTATATTTATATTTATATTTACAATTACACAATTTAAATTATGGTAATAGTCTACACATTTTTTAAACCATAGAATTCTAAAATATGTAATAATTTTTCATGTTATATATATATATATATATATAATTTAGAATTTAATTAAATTTAGACTCTTCAATTTTTGCACCCAAATTAAATTCTATTTAGAATCTAATTGGATTTGAACTCCAAATAAAATCTAATTTAGAATATGATTGAATTTGATTTTCGTAATATTCTCGCAATTGTGAAAGGTGTGGTGCATGTGGGCATTCTGTCAAGCATCAAAAAAGTTTAGGTTGGCATCATGCCTAAGGTTGCCAATTCGAGTTAGCTTGTCGTGTTCATGTTATGTTGAGGTAGGAGTATTTAGCAAAATGATTCAACCTATTTAATAATCGTATCATGACCTTCAACCTTAACACAAACTTTTAATAAAATAGGTGAACATGACAAGGCTTACTTGGCACGCTTAATAAACGGGTTGCGTTGTGTAGGGTTGACATGAATGTGACACAACCTATTTTTACCTACTTAATATTAAATAGGTTGGGTTGATATAATTCAATTCATTTAACCCACTTAAAAAAAAAAAAAAAAGCACAAGATTAATGCTGTTATAAATTTAATAAACAACAGATTTAATACAAACTCATAACATAAAAATACCTATTAAACATACAATTTGAAAGTAAATAATAACATCAAATACTTAAAACACGTAATCCAAAAGTATAAAATAACATCAAAGCACTAAATAAATAGGATAAATTGCAAATTACACCCCTAAAGTTTAGGGGTGATTGGATTTTAGACCCTAATGTTTTAGAACTTGAATTTTACCCCCTAGAATTTAGAGTTGTTTAGATTTTACACTCCTATATTCTAAAACTTTAGGGTGTAAAATCCAAACACTCAAAAACTTTAGGGAGTAAAATCCAAACACTTCTAAAATATAGAGAATAAAATTCAAATTCTAAAACATTAGGGTGTAAAATCCAAACATCACCAAACTTTAGGGAGTAAAATCCAAATTCGGAAACTTTAGGGTGTAAAATCCAATCACTTCCAGACTTTAGAGGTGTAAATTGCAATTTACCCTAGTAAATATTAAGTCCATAATGCAGTAATACTATCTATCTAGAGTGAGATTCTAAAAAAAAAAATCTATCTAGAGTGAGAGGAAGGGTTTAGGGTTTGAGAGTGAGAGGGAGTAAGGAGAGACTGAAACTAAAAAAAAATATCAAATTAAATATTTATATTTGTAAAGGTCAAGGGCCTTATAACTAAATTGGCACCTCCCTATGCACAAAGTACTTCAGGGTCTAAGGGGAAAGAGTTTGTAAATTTTCAACTTACAATTATATCACTTATAAGTTTTTGTAATTACCTTTTAAAAAAAATTTTAAAAATAATAGGTTGGATATAAAAGGTATATGAACAATCTTGTTGATTCCCCATTTTGCAACATGTATTTAACCTCACATGGAGAATAAAAGAGTAATTTCACCTTGAAAATGGGCATCTTAATTGTGGCCGTTAGATCCTTAATTTCATTTTATCAAAATGATCTTAATGTTGTAATGATCAAATTGACTGGTCATAAGCCTTAATCGAACCATCAGATTGAAAGTTATCATCAAGTCAAGTTTTAATGGCCAAGATGTACTGCCACAAATTGAGTCTGACTATATGTGATTATGAACAATTAATTTTAATTGGTTATAATTATAATCAATTTTAAATCAATGGCGTGTCATAATTTGATTGACTAGGACTACTTCTTATGGTAAGGTTGCACATACTTAATTAATTATATAATCCAAAAATTTAATTATTCAATGAGTAATTTATGTAATTATCTTTTTAGTTGGGGTAAATTTGGAGCTGATTATGTCTGACATGGAAGTAATTAGAGTATACTAATATTAATTGGAAACTAATTTGGAGCCTATTAATGTTAATTATGCTAAAACTCTTTTCAAACAAATGACCTCCGTTCACCGTTTCATTGATATCTCTCAGAATATTTTGAATTTGTAAGTGAGATTAGTTTTACTAGAAACTAGACATTTAGGGCTTCAATTTGAGCATAAGAATGAGGCAATTCTGACCCGAATTGAGAAAAATATAATTTTTTGAAGTTAGCTCTGAAAATTGTTACAAGAGCTGCAAGAAAAGCTGAGATTTTAGATATTTTGCTTGCTCATCACTCCCACCAACCTCCAAATTTAATGCACCAGCTTTCTCTAAATACTAAAATAAGGTCTAGGTTCATGATTCTCTTTGATCATTTGTCAACCTTCATTAAATGTCATTCTATTTATATTCTCTCCACCACTACTATATAAACCTCCCCTCTCCTCTATTCCGAAGCACACAAAAACACCCTCTCTTCTCCTTTCTTGAGTTCTAGTGAAGTAGAGTACTTTTGTCATATCTTGATCTTCTTGAGACTCAAGGTATTGAGTGAAACTCAATTTCCCTCTCTCAGCTCTTCTTTTCTATTCCACCCTTAGAACCTCCACCAAGAGCCTCCTCCTCCACTGTGTGAATCATGTATGCAAGTATAATCTCTTTTCCTAATTTGCTTTTTATATTACTATGATGAGATTAAGATTAGAGCATGCTATTTTTCATTTAAATTCCTTGAATATTCTAGAATGTTCTTAAATGTTCATATGCGTTTTTCACATGTGTTTGGTTGTTCATCACATGTTCATGCATGGCACTAGCTTTGATGTTAAATTCACATAAAAAATATCAAAAACATGTTAGTTTCACAATTCTCTCAAATCCTTGAATCTAGGATATCACCATCCACACACATTCCCTAGAATTTATTTGTCAATCCAAATGTAAAGATTAATAAATGAAATTAGGGTTTTATCACAAGCACATACATTAAATTCAACATGCAAATTGATTGATAACATATTGGATTATACGATATGAATGTTGGCTACCATAGTCTAGAAGACCGGTTTCACCAGACAAGGTGAGTGCCTAACACCCTCCCATCTTATATGAGTTGAAAGATCAATGCTTATCCATGTAATTTTCATTCTCTAGATCGTAACTAGAAAACAAAGCCATGTATTTTATCTTAAACTGTATCTAAGACCAAAGTCATGTAATTTCCTATGATCAATGTACATTCATTCTTAATTTTTTCAATTTTGGTTTTCTGATTTATTCCAATAACTAAGTAAGTGGCAACTTCATTGTAAAACCCTCAATCTAAAGGGAAAAATATAATCAGTCAAACCTCTATTCTGAGAGACAATAACACGACTCCACCCATTCACATGGATTTGGCCCAAAATCAAAAATAGGCCAGGGCGCAATCTATCACAAATATAAAATAAGAGGAATATTTATTTGATATACGAGTTAATTGGGTTATGTTAAATTGGTCATTTCAAGTTGACAAGAATAAATTGGTATATCAAATTTGTCAATTACAGGTCACACGAGTTGACAGGTTTATTAACACGTTTATTATCATGTCACTTTCGAGTTGACCTATTTATGACCCGAACCCCCTAGGCCCAACCCTAACTTGTAAAAATTTGTATTGTGTTAATGTCATTTTCATGGGTCATATCAAACATTGACACAACTAATCACACTCATACTACTTGAATGATCAAATTTTCCCTTATCCAAGCAGTTTGTTGGGCTGTCCTAATCCCGAGTTAACCATATAATCACTTATACTCCATCAATTGCTGTCATTTATGGCAACTTAAGGCCAATTACCAATTTCCTAGAGAAAGTTCACATGGTCCAAACTTGGTCAATGGATGCCAAACATACCAAAACTGTCAAAAGATCACAACCACTACAAGTGACCACCATGGAACAACAGCTCCACAACCTAATTTAAAGCATACAAGAGTTCACAGTGTAAGTTTTTTGTTTTTTGTACTGAACGAATTTATTTGTTTTTTCAAGCTTGTTATAATTAATATACATTGATGTCGCAAAAGTCTGAAGAAATCACAAACAATGCTCTCTTAGATGGAACAAATCCTAAACTGTTAATTTTTGGAATTAAACCTCAAATCCACGAAAACTGTCAACAGCTCACAATCACTAAAAGTGACCACCATGGAACAACAGCTCCACAACCTAATTTAAAGCATACAAGAGTTCATAGTGTAGGTTTTTTGTTTTTTGTACTAAACAAATTTATCTGTTTTTTTAGGCTTGCTATAATTAATGTACATTGACGTCGCAAAAGTCTGAAGAAATCACAAACAATGCTCTCTTAGATGGAACAAAAACTAAACTGTTAATCCTTGGTATTAAACCTCAAATCCATGAAAGGTTTTTTGAATCCATAAGGTGATAGATCTGGAATTCACCAGAGAAAACGATAGAGAAAAACTCTAAATTTTAATAATAATAATCTGCTTTGCCTTTGGATGCTACAAAACATATAGCTATTGAAAAGGTAAAACCCTAAGATGACTAGGAAACTCTAAAAACCCGAATTCGCACTAATCATGGGGCAAAATGCTAAATTTTACCAAAAATGCTAACATTGAATTAAATGCAAAATCATAAAATACTGATCTTAAGGCTCATCACAAAACAAGCAGTACCTTATTATGACTTTTGAGCAAAAAATTATTAAGGAAACTAAAATTATTAAAAACGGATATCACTGTTTTCGAGCCTATACGAAGGAATTCACCAAAATTAAGGCGCACATCATAGCAAAGTGATGACTACTTATTAGAAGACTGTTTTCGTTCAGCCTGTCAAATTTCTTACAATTTTGACTTTGTTGCCCAAATGATTTCTACTAGTGTATTCTTATCTTGCGGCACTGTGATTTCAGGCGCTTTTGATATTCCAAGAAGGTCATTGCTATCTCCTCTACATCCTTTATATTCCAAACAAGCCTTGGCATTTGAATAAAGAGATTGTCATGAAATAAAAAAAATTTAAAAAAAAAACAAAACAAAAAATCTATAAACGGGTGCTTAAATTTTTTGAACATCTTTTTAAGAAGAAATTCTACAATCCCATAGAAGAATGTCTCACTTTGACTACAACGAAGCGAATTCAACTCTACAATGGGAATCTCAAGACATTTTGCTCAATTTTATCTTCGATTATATTCCCAAAGATCATGTATTTATTAGATGAATACGCAAAGGAAATATGTCATTTCCAATAAATCCTTTTCCTTGAAGCTCTTATTGAGATTCTAAAGGTTATTCTAGATGGGAACTTGATTTGAAAAGCATGTATATTGACTTAATTTTTGATCGACATAAACGGGCACAAGAGATTGTTTGTTACATAAAACAGATGGAACAGCATTAGATTTAAGGAGTGGCTATTCTTAAAGAGTAACTATTGGATGGAGTGAAGGTGCAACCAAAGTCAAGCGATTTTGAGCGTAACTTAGATCCCAGTCTTCAACAGGGGAACTCAGCAAGTTCCCAAGTATTGCTTTCACATCACAAACTTTGTGCAACAACTTAACATCAAGTTCAAATGTCTACTCGCTTGGTGCTTTCACATAAATTAACAACATCTTTTGGATTAAAAATCAAATTAAGAGTTGACTCATTCTGTAAGTTGAGAGAGGCAAGAGTCCGGTTATCATCAAGGAGTTTTCCAGCATGGAACAGACTCTACTGATCTGGCTGTATCCCCTCCGGAGCCTGAATCATGGACTTAATGTTCTGAACTGTATATTGTTTCTTCGCTTCAACCACAACGGTTTTCTGGTTTGATGGTATTTTGACATAGATTTTCATCCCAAATGAGTTTTGAATAAAAAGATGGAGAGTGGAGTTCCTTGGAATGCCACAATCCAGTAGTGTCTTGTCATCCTTGAGCTGATCACCAGCAAAAAAGAGCTCCTGAGAGATTTCTGGAACACCTTCCTTCTCCCAAAACATTGTTTTTAAATTTTTAATTGCCTCCGATTTTTTTACCTTCACAGCTACTGTTTTAATGAGCTTCAAGTATACATCAATCTGAGCAAAAGCAAAGAAGAAGAAACTAAGGCATGGAAGTTTCACAAAGAGTATCAATGGGGAAACTGTTGAGAGAGAAACTGAAAATAGTAAGAACCAACAAAACTTTACCAAAAAAAAAAATTAAGGGTCCACTAGCTATTTAGCTAATGTTTTTGGTTTATAGATGCAACAAACACAGATAAATCTTAGAGAATTGGTCCTCTTTTATAATTTTAATATAACACTGATCAAAGTATACTTGCGTGGAGACTTTACCTATAATTAATGTAAGATCAACTTATACTTTGACAGAAGAATTGAAAGTCTTTCAATCTTAAATTTAACTAGTCGCTAACCCATGCAATGCACAGAAATACTATTGATTCTGAAAAAAAAAAAAAAAAAAAAAAAAAAAACAACAACAAGAAGGAGAAAATAGACATTCTAAAAAAATAATTAAATAAAATTAATATAAATAATTAATTAATCAACCAAAAATATAGCTTTTAATAAGAAAACAAAAAATCACATGAATCTAAATAACAAGCATTTAAGGTAGTGAATTAAAATCACCTACTGATACACAAATACCAAAAACCCCACGACTTAAAATTTTAAAATTTATAGAATCTCTAAATTCTACTTCAGAATTAAACCAAATTCAACAAATTTATATATAACATACCAAATAAAAATTTATCAACCATGTACAATATAAAAATAATAATTAGTAGAAATTTATACCCAAAAACCAAACCCACGATTATTAACGTGAGTCTTTTTTTTTTTTCAAAGTTAGTCTCTTCTTTTTCTTTTTTTTTTTTTTAGTCCTATCATAAATTTTGTTTTTATATAGGTTATCAATGTTTGAGTTTGAGTTTGAGTTTAAGTTAGACTTGTTAGAGAAATAGAGGTTCACTTCTTGTTAAGTTTTGAATAAACAAAAATAATTTTATTTAAAAAAAAATGATAATGATGAGTTTGAGTTTAAGTTTAAGTTTGACTTTTTAGAGAAATAGAGTTTCATTCCTGGTTAAATTTAAACTAAAAATAATAAATTTATTTAAATAAAATAATAATTTTATTTAAATATTGTAATGACGTGAAAAATTGTGAAAGTTTCGTATTAGCAAGTACAAGTCATACTAGTTTATATATGACTGACTTAGCAAAAGATTTATCAACCTGCATTCACATGATTACATACCGTTATAGATTCTACTTGATAATCTATAAATAGCAACCAAACTATAACACTTTTGCAACATCAAGTTCTAGCTCAACATCTGCTCAAAAAAAGGTTCTAGCTTAACCTCAAACTTTCTTAGTTATGGCTTATAATACAGCTTTTTCTCTGTTTTCATTCATTCTCCTCCTCCTTGTCCTCCTAGCTTCCTCTCCTCTCGCATGCAACTTCACGAAACATCCATGACAAAAAATCATCACCCTTAGAGTTTCTCAAACATCTTCAGGGATGTCACAAGGGAGAACAGGTCAAAGGCATCCATAACCTCAAAGCCTACCTTGAAAATTTTGGTTATTTGAGCTATAACCATTCCAAAAATCACACTCATACCAATGATGATGATTGCGATGAACTCTTGGAATCTGCCATTAAAACATACCAACTAAACTACCATCTCATTGCCACTGGAACTTTGGATGACAAAACAGTATCAACAATGATGATGCCTCGTTGTGGAGTGGCAGATATCTCCAATGGTACGAATTGGATGCGCTCAGGCAAGAAGAAACATCATCACCGACATGGCTCTTTACATACCGTCTCTCACTATACTTTCTTTCAAGGAAATCCCGGCCAAGTGGCCATCTTCTAAGTACCATCTTACCTATGGATTTCTCCCTGGCACCCCAACTGAAGCAATAAGTCCCGTCTCAAAAGCTTTCCAAACATGGGCTGCCAACACACTTCAGGTTCTCAAGAGCGCAGGACCACACAAATGCAGATATCAAAGTTAGTTTCCACAGGAGGGATCATGGAGATGGGTACCCTTTTGATGGAGCTGGTGGAATCTTAGCACATGCTTGGGCGCCTACTGATGGGAGATTCCATTATGATGCAGATGAGCAGTGGAGTGTTGGAGCTGCCCCAAATGCTTTTGACTTGGAGACTGTTGCATTGCATGAAATTGGGCATCTTCTTGGACTCGGTCATATAGCTCTGTTCAAGGGGCCATCATGTGGCCTAGCATAAGTCCAGGAGTGACCCAAGGTAAAGGATAAAGCATTTGCTATCTAGCTACTAGTTAAATAAAGTGCCAATGCATGGCGTTAAAAAGGGCAAGAGATTAATTATTGCAAGACGGATAATAAAGGTTTCACCGACTCACACGAGAAAGTGATGTTTGATTGTAATTTTCTTCATGCGGTAATAATAATGATTTGTCTGTTGTGATGTGGTAAATAAAGCTTTTAAAAGTTTTTTCAAACTATAATAAAAAATAATAATGATTTCTTTAGGATTTTTTTTTATGGTGTTTTAACATGAAAAATAATGATGCTAAAAATTGTCAGTTGAGTAACTCGTCTAATTCAAAACTTTTGACAATTTCGTAGGATCTACAAAATAAAGAGAATTGATCGAAAAGACCACCGAATTGTGCTCGGTGAGAGAGCCTCCAATGCTTGAGTTAGTATCAACTCATATTTTCCATATATAAATAGTAGTTTTTGACATATCTTAGCAAGTGAAGCAGATTGTCTCTTTTATAAATGACTTAAGTAGCTATTGTACATAATTGTAAATAATTATTATCTTGAGTATAACAATTATTTTCTAGATGGGAGTTTAATACCTCTGATTAATGGTCGCCAATGAATATATTGAATGGTCATCAATGAATATATTGAATGTGATTGAACGGTTATCTTCTTTTGATGGCTTGCTGATGACTTAATGTCATCCATTGTGGTTGATAACCAATTGATTTTCTTGGACTCATCAAAAACTTTTAAAAAATTAAATTAGGATATTATTTAGAGCAAGTTATCAATTCATACTAATGAAGTATAAAATAAAATGATATGCATAAGGATGTATTCGTCTAGGATCCTCGTCCGGTGAGCCATTGTGGAAAAACGACCTCAATTAGAACTCTACAAACCAAAAAAACATATGAGTCAACAAACGAGTATGAGATATGTGCTACCCCAAAGACCAAGGAAGGCCTACTGATAGGGAAACATAATTCCCAAAACATGTGATCTGAATTTACGAGAGTAATGGTCATAAACGGATAAACCTAGAATCTATGTAACCCATGAATAAAACTCCTATATATAATCTCTCCCTCGAAGGCATGAAAAGAATCCTCCTCGGCCTAAATCATGATAGTTGCTTGAATTACAAGACTGATTAAGTGACCCAAGAGCTCTATAAATATAGTTGAATTCCAATTTCATGAGGTATGAGAAAATCACAACCGTTTTATTCTCGCAATTGTGAATAATGTGGGCATTAAGTCAAGCATCAAAAAAGTTTAGGTTGGCATCACACTTAGGAGTGTCTATTCAAGTTAGCTTGTCGTGTTCATGTCATGTCAAGGTCGCTAGGGGTATTTAGCAAAATGACTCAACCCAAACTCAACCAATTTAATAATCGCATCATGACCCTTTAACCTTAATACGAACTTTTAATGAAGTAAGTGAACATGACAAGACTTACTTGACACACTTAATAAATGGGTGGTGTTGTGTAAGGTTGACACAAATGTGGAATAACTCATGTCAACCTGCTTAATATTAAATAGGTTGGATTGATACAAATTCAATTCATTTAACCTGCTTAAAAAAATGATTAATACTATTATAAATTTAATAAACAACAAATTGAATACAAACTCATAACATAAAAGGATTCAGATTCTCTAGATTTCTTAAGGTACTCCACCAATAGCTTTATTTAAATCCTAACCACTCTTTTATGATCTAAAAGTCTAGATTCTACCACATCAGCATTTTACTAACAATACTTTTAATTGTTTTGTTTGCAACATTATTTTATTGTTTGCAAATCTTAAAATAATAAAATAATGTTACAAACAAAACAATTAAAAGTATTGTTAGCAAAATGTTGATGTGGTAGAATCTAGACTCTTACATCATAAAAGAGTGGTTAGGATTTAAAGAAATCTACTAGTGGAGTACCCTAGGAAATTTAGAGGATCTAAATCCAACATAAAAATACCTATGAAGCATACAATTTGAAAGTAAATAATAACATCAAATACTTAAAACACATGGTCCAAAAGTATAAAATAACATCAAAGTACTTAATAAATATTAAGTCCATAATGCAATACTATCTATCTAGAGTGAGAGGAAGGGTTTAGGGTTTGAGAGTGAGAGGGGGGTGAGGATGAGCTAAAATTAAAAAAATTAAATTAAATATTTATATGAAAGTTTAGAGATTTAGATTTTGTAAAGGTCAAGAGTCTTATAACTAAATTGACACCTCCTCATGCACAAAGTGCTTAGGAGTCTAAGGGGGAAGAGTTTGTAAAGTTTCAACTTACAATTATATTACTTATAAGTTTTTGTAATTACTTTTTTTTTAAGTTAAAAAATATAGGTTGGATATAAAAGGTATTTAAACAATCTAAAATAAAATGAATATTCATTTGTTATATGAGTTAATTAGGTTCTGTTAAATTGGTCATTTCGAGTTGACATGAATAAATTGGCTTATCAAATTTGTCAATTGCAGGTCACGTGAGTTGACACGCTTATGAGACATTTTTTATCATGTTGCTTTCGAGTTGACCCATTTATGACCCGAACCCACTAAGGCTCAACCCTAACTTGTAAAAATCTGTATTGTGTTTATGTCATGTTCATGGGTCATGTCAAACATTGACACACTTAATCACACTCGTACCACTTCAATGATCAGATTTTCCTTTACGTAAGCAGTTTGTTGGGCCATCCTAATCCCGAGTTAACCATATAATCACTTATACTCCATCAATTGATGCCATCTGTGGCAACTTAAGGCCAATTACCAATTTCCTATAGAAAGCTTACAATGTCCAGACTTGGTCAATGGATGCCAAATGTACCAAAACTATCAAAAGCTCACAACCACCAGAAGTAACCACCATGAAACAATAGCTCCATAACCTAATTTAAAGCATACAAGAGTTCACAGTGTAGTTTCTTTTCTTTCTTTCTTTCTTTCTTTCTTTTTTTTTTTTTTTTTTTTTGTACTGAACGAATTCATCTGTTTTTTCAGGCTTGCTATAATTAATGTACATTGATGTCGCGAAAGTCTAACGAAAGTACGTACAATGCTCTCTTAAATGGAACAAAAACTAAAATATTAATTTTTGGTATTAAACCTCAATCCATGAAGGGTTCCTTGAATCCTTAAGGTGATAGATCTGGAATCCACCAGAAAAAACAATAGAGAAAAACTTTGAATTTTATTAATAATAATTTGCTTTGCCTTTGGATGCTACAAAACATATAAATACTGAAAAGGTAAAACCCTAAGATGACTCCCGTAATTCACACTAATCATGATGCAAAATACTATATTTTATCAAAAATAGTAAAATTGAGTTAAATGCAAAACCATAAACTACTAATCTTAAGGGTCGTCACAAAACAAATAAGACCTTCTTATGACTTTTGAGCAAAATGTTATTAAGGATACCAAAATTATTAAAAAGGACAAAATCACTGTTTTCGGGTCTAAACGAAGGAATTCACCAAAATTAAGGTGCACCTCATAGCAAAGCGATGATTATTTATTAGAAGACTGTTTAGCTTGCCAAATTTCTTACAATTTCTACTTCGTCGCCCAAATGATTTCTACTAGTGTATTTTTACCTTGCGACGCCATGATTTCAGGCGCTTTTGATGTTCCAAGAAGGTCATTGCTGTCTGTTCTACATCCTACATATTCCAAACAAGCCTTGGCATTTGGAGGAGGAGATTGTCATGGGACAAAAAATTTCTATAAACAGGTACTTAAATTTTTCGAACATCTTTTTTAAGAAGAAATTCTAAAATCCCATAAAAGAATGTCTCACTATGACTACAACGAAGCGAATTCTACTCTACAATGGGAAAATCTCAAGACATTTTGCTCAGTTTTATCTTCGATTATATTCCCAAAGATTATGCATTTATTAGATGAATACGCAAAGGAAATATGTCATTTCCAATTAATCCTTTTCCTTGAAGATCTTATTGAGATTCTAAAGGTTATTCTAGATGAGAACTTAATTTGAAAAGCACGTATATTGACTTAAATTTTAATCGACAAAAACGGGCATAAGAGATTATCTGTTACATAAAACAGTAGGACCAGCTATTAGAGTTAAGGAGTGGCTATTCTTAAAGAGTAACTATTCCATGGAATGAAGATGCAACCAAAGTCGACGACATGTGGCACGATTCAGCACCAAAAGTTGTTGGGTTGAGTGCCGAGAGCACCCTAAACCTGATCCGACTTGACTCATGAATACCCTTAATATTAAACATGCCTTTAGTTACAATTTCTTAGATGCACTACATTTGATTCTCCAATTAAATTCAAACACATAACTACATTGAATTTAATTATTCTTGAAAAAGATAACATTATTTGTGCTTCATTGATCAATGCAACCATGAGTTTGAATTTAATTGGGAAACTTAAAATGCTACACCTAAGGAGCTATGCTTTGTATCGAAGGATTAATCAGATATCCTTAGTGAGCTTTGTCCCACATTGATAAGAAAGAGATTGGATGTTGATTTTATAAGCTATCTTAAAGTTAGAGCATGACTTAACAAAAAAGAAAAATTACATATACCTTAGTAATAGAACCTTAGAAACCCATGGACATTTAAAATTTTACCTTGAAATAATATTACTACCCATTCCTGGGTACAAATGCATCAATGCGAACAGCTACCAGAGATATGATTGATGCCATTGCCCCTCATCTAAGCTAAAATTTTAACATCATCCAAAAAGACCAAATTGGAATGAGGTAGTTCTAACTTCTAAGTTACTACATCATTATGATCACCTGCAATACATAAACGCTTCACCAGAAAACAGAGTAATGAATACTACCCTTCACTATATGGCTACTAATTGAAGGCCAAACCTTCAGCGGTGCAATAGCAAATACTCTAAAACAGCATTATGGCTTCACCATTAGGATAGTGGAGTTCTTTTGGATGCTGTAACTAGCCAAATTCCGATCATCCATGAGCCTCTTTCCAGCAAACACAAGCCTCTGAGCATTAACTGGTGTACCCAACTTGTCAAAAATCATTTTTTTTACATCACAAATAATATCCGACCTCTGCACTTCAAGAACTATACTGCTCCCAGAATGTGGCTTGACAAATATCTGAATTTTAGCAGGCAACAACTCTAAGATTGATTTTTCCTCAATTCCATAATGGGCCAAAGTGTTCCAGTCCTCAAGTCGATTTTGAGCATAACTTAGATCCCAATCTTCAACAGGGGAACTCAGCAAGTTCCCAAGTATTGCTTTCACATCACAAACTTTGTGCAACAACTTAACATCAAGTTCAAATGTCTCCTCGCTTGGTGCTTTCACATAAATTAACAAAACATCTTTTGGATTAAAAATCAAATTAAGAGTTGACTCATTCTGTAAGTTGAGCGAGGCAAGAGTCCGGTTATCATCAAGGAGTTTTCCAGCATGGAACAGACTGTACTGATCTGGCTGTATCCCCTCCAGAGCCTGTATCGTGGACTTAATGTTCTGAACTGTATATTGTTTCTTCACTTCAACCACAATGGTTTTCTGGTTTGATGGTATTTTGACATAGATTTTCATCCCAATTGAGTTTTGAATAAAAAGATGGAGAGTAGAGTTCCTTGGAATGCCACAATCCAGTAGTGTCTTGTCATCCTTGAGCTGATCACCAGCAAAAAAGAGCTCCTGAGAGATTTCTGGAACACCTTCCTTCTCCCAAAACATTGTTTTTAAATTTTTAATTGTCTCTGATTTTTTTACCTTCACAGCTACTGTTTTAATGAGCTTCAGGTATATATCAATCTGAGCAAAAGCAAAGGAGAAGAAACTAAGGCATTGAAGTTTCACAAAGAGTATCAATGGGGGAACTGTTGAGAGAGAAACTAAAAATAGTAAGAACCAACAAAACTACAAACCTAACAAGTTAAATTAAGGGTCCACTAGCTATTTAGCTAATGTTTTTGGTTTATAGATGCAACAAACACAGATAAATCTTATAAGGAAACCAAGCTGTCCAGCAATTCTTTTTCTTTAATCAGTGAGCAATGTCTCAGACACCATATAAGATGCACCAGTTCTTCAAAAAACATGCCAAAAACATAGAGTTTAATATGAGGGGATGAGGCTTATAGGTACTATCCCTAAACTCACCTCCAAAAGGAGAAAGTATCATATTAACCCAACATATGCATCATCTTTTTGAGCATTAAATCACGTGGGCTCTATGTGCAGTGCAAGATGATGAATATGCCAAATGCATTACATAATTATCACTCAAAGTGAGCACTCTAAGTCTCTAACCTCTAAGGTAGCTTAGAGGGTAATAACTAAATTAACATCTTTACTATCAAATTCTCAATGTGAGAGTGAGACTAAGTGGATGGGATTTGAGTAAGGATGTGTGCTTGTAAGTGTCTAAATTACCTTGTAGGTTAGAGTACTCCTTTCAAATGACTTTGGCACTAATACCTTTAAATCCCACCAAGAGCCTTGTGATGTAGTGATATCATCTTGTTTTTCCCATGGGAAGAACCTATGTTTGAATGTCCCCTCCCCCCACATAGGGGGTGGTATACAGTATACACCCAATCTACTCCTCTCCTTGACTAGCAACAGAACTATCTTCCTATAAGAATCTTCTTAACTTAAAAATTGCAAATAGAAGCAGAGCCAAACATAACGCTAGTTGATTCACAAAGCAATTCAATACATCAAATAGTGTCTAAACCCAAGATCACCCTGACCAATTTGACCGTGTGACACACTACTCATTCTTGATGATGACATGGTAGACATGCAAAAGTGCACTATTTCTGATCCAACATCGAAAACATAGCACAAGATGTAAACCTAACGGAGATTTCAAGTACCATAATAGAATCAAACTGTATCTCATTCACGAAAGAATTAATACGAAGAACAAAATTCCGAGTAAAGTTCAAAAGTCCTTGAACACTAATTTTTAAAACCTAAAACGTTGTTTAACAAAAGCTACTCTTCATAGGTTTTTTACAAACACTCATTTTAACCCAAAACACTGTTGAGAAACAGCTTATACAATGCACCTCAAATTAAATTAACCCGATATTTTAAATAAATAATCCGAAGAAAAAACCCTTATAATATACATCCAAATATTGCTTAACCAACCACGATATCCCAAAACAGATACTACTAGAATTCAGCAACCAAAGTTTTCGGAGACAATGATGATAGCTTCTTAACACATAAATGAGTTTAATCAAAGCAAGAAAAAAAAAAAAAGGTAAAACCTCTTCATCGTGCGGGTTTAACTGGAGACTGTGTGATGAGTGCCGGTGACCACTCGGTGGTGCCATAGAGAGCGTATATAAAACCTTAAACACGTCTAACTGAGAAGTGCCGGCATGCAAAGAGTCGCTGAAGCCAAGAGAGATAAAAGGTCCCTAGCTTTCTTCTTCACAGGTTTTAGTACTTTACTTAGTGGTGTGGTTGTTTGATTTGGTTATAAGAAATTTTATTAGTTGAACAATTTCTTCTTCTTTTTTTTTTTTTTTTTTTTGAAAAACAATTCGAAATCACCTCTTTTATCATTTTAGGTATATCCAATTTTATAAGATTATTAACTAAAAATTCTATGTTACAAAAAAATATAAATATAAAAAAGTCTTACAAATATTAATGAAATTGTCATAATGATAATTTTTAAGTCTTTTGAACCTATAAGTTTGTAAAATAGTTTGTCACTTTAGCGTTTTATATAAATTAACTATGGTAATACATGTATATTTGGAGTCACTTGACGTATTAATAATATGTAATGTGCAATTTTTATCATATTAAATACCAAATTATGATTGATGATTAAAATAAATTTAATTAAATTTTTTATTATATTATCAATTTTTTGTAATAGAATTTTAAATTTCTTTTTTTTTTTTTAACAAGAAAGGAGTAGTATTTTAAATTTCTTAAAATTTAGATAATAAAGGTTTACATAAATTAAATTATCCTAACAATTAATAATATAATTATAATTTTAGTTGGAGTATAATTTCAAATTTTTTTGAAACTTAGTTAATAGAATTTACCTAAAATTAAACTGTCTTAATAATTAATAAAAAAATAATAATAATGTAGTCACTTTTATATACAGAAAACAGTCACTTGGCCCAACTTTTATCTTGAATGAGAAAATAATCATTGGCACAACTATACAAATTTGGATCCCACAAATATTGCAATAGGATCTAATGCAATATGCCAAGAAGCCGTAGCTCAAACACTTTCCCCTCTAAACTCTCAAGTACTTAATGGTTGTGAGATGACAATTGAACTACAAACCCCTTGGCATAGCAAAGAATAAAGGTACGTTTGGAATACTGAATAGGGATTACGACAAAAACTGTAATCTTTATTACTAGAAATAAAATGTGTTGTAATGTAATAACTAAACTTATTCATAAGTTTGGTTGTGAATTATAACATTAGAATAAAACTTAAGTTTTATTTTAGGAAATATCTTACTCATACAATTATATTTCCTTAAAAACTGTTATTTTTTAAATTTAAAAGAGATATGTGTTATATTTTATGATTTTTTGTTTTTATAATTGTTATATAGAAAGTTTGTTTATTTGAAAATATACTAAGTTTTGAAATTATTGCACTTACTAAGGAATAGCTAATACAACTCTTTCAAAAAGGAATAATTATTCCTTATTTTGAAAAATAGAAATTCATAAGAAATTATTATTCATTTTAATAAAAATATAACCAAACTAAAGAATAGCTAAACCATAATAATAACTATTACATTATAATGCCTATTATAGATTGCCAAACATGCCCGAAAAGTTTTTTTTATTGTGTAAAACTCATTATAATAAAAAAATTTAATAATAATAATAATAATAATAATAATAATAATAATAAAACCGCTTTTCTTTTAGCCTATCAAACAAACATGCACCTCAATTCCTTGTCTCCTTTTGGGACTTTCATTTTTCTTTTTTCTTTTTTCTTTTTAATGTCGTTTGGGATTTTGATAAAAGTTAAACCGTTCCACTTACGCACATTTTGGAAATGATATATACCACTGACGGGACTGACGAAACTAATAACCGACGATAAAAGCATCACTGACGAGAAATCTCAACAGACGATGTACCCAACAAAGACGAGGATAAAATGTGTAAGAGCAAGTGGAAGCGGCAGGAGCATTTAGTATCGCCAATAATATCCCAGGCTGGATAGAACAGCTGTACATCCCGTTGGAGGTGAATTGAAGCATTGCTAGTAAATGGGAGGCGTTACTCAAAGCAGCATTAAAACCACAATAACTACTGCAACGGCCAGAAGGCAAAAAGGGGATATATAAACCCTCCGAAAACACCAGTCAAGGGTAAGACATACGCATCATAACACAACCACTCTTTATCATTCTGAACGTAATTTCCTGGAAACTAACTTAAGCATCGGAGGTGTTTTGGCAGGCACCACACCGATGACCACGTTTTTCAGGTCTCGCTGCCACTCTAGTAACTACCCTCAAGAAGAAACACGGGTTCGATTTCGTCTGGACATAACCATTCACGACTGACGAGGATACCGCTCCATCAGTTTGGCGCCGTCTGTGGGAAGTTCACATTTCCATATTCATACTTGGAGAGGTGATCCCACCAATTCCTACAGTCAGATGGAATCGAATCAAGATCCCACCTCCTTGGCCCAGCAAATCCAGGCCCTTGTGGCCACTGTTGAAGAACTCACCAAGCAAAATCAAAAAATGAAGGTACAACTCCAGCAACTTCAGCAGGAAGAAAGTCAATCCAGGGGCGGCCCGGAAAACGAAGGAGATAGTCACAGGAGAGTCAGTGCCCTTAGACCCTACACCCCTAACGAACAAAGTTCGGACGTCTTAAAAGAGATGAAGAAAGAGATGGACGAACTACGAAATGCCATCAAAGAAAAAGTGGACCGGAGTATGGACAGGATGATAAGAGCCACCGATTCGCCCTTCACTGCAACGGTCCTCGAGCATCTAGTCCCGCCCAAGTTTCGTTTACCCCAGCTCGAACAGTTCGACGGATTGAAGGACCCTCAAGATCACCTCAACACGTTCAAAACAACATTAGGCCTCTAGCAGCCCCCAGACGAGATATTGTGTCGTTCCTTCCCCACCACTCTCAAAGGAGCGGCTAGGGAATGGTTCACCAAGCTTCCAACATCGTCCATAGATAACTTCGAGCAGCTGAGCAGTGCCTTCCTGAGACACTTCATTGGGGGACAACGACCGAAGAGGCCAGCAGATTATTTACTCACTATTAGGCAGGGAGAGAAGGAGACACTGAGGTCATATGTGAAACGTTACACGCGAGAGACTTTGGAGGTGGACGAAGCTGATGACAAGGTGCAGCTGATGGCTTTCAAGGCAGGGTTAAGATCACGAGATCTAGTGGCATCACTTGCAAAGAACCCCCCAAAGACGATGGCAGAAATGCTCTTGAAAGCACAGAAGTACATGAATGCCAAAGATGCACTCGCAGCCATAGAGGACGCAGTAAGTTCGGGGAACACGGGAACAAGAGACCATGAACGAAGAGGACAGAAGAGGGAACGACCTAATCGTCAAGCTAATGTTGGTAGCAGAAGAAGGGACGATAAGGGTCCCCGAACGGTAAGGTTTACCCCTTTGATTATGCCCGTTGACAAGATTTTGTCGCAGATTAAAGACGAGCCCCACTTGAGATGGCCACGACCATTACATTCGTCGCCTAATGTTCGTGACAAAAATAATTACTGCCGATTCCATAAAAATCACGATCACTACACGGAGGACTGTCGGGATCTCAAAGAACAAATTGAGGAGCTAATACGGAAGGGGAAGCTGTAGAAGTATGTGAAGAAAGGGGAATACAGCGGACCAAGAGGCGAAAACCGGAACTAGCAAGTGTCATCGTCAGGAAACGAAGGTCGTCAAACCCAACCAGCGCAAAATGTGATCGGGGAGATAGCAACAATAACAAGAGGACCTTCTGCTGGAGGATCATTTAGATCCCTTAGGAAGGCCTGCCAGAGGCAAGTGAACAGTGTTCACATGATACCTCCAGCCAAACAGAGGCGGACAGACCAAGATATGTCCTTCAGTAAGGCAGATGCTAGAAAGGTGAAGCAACCACACAATGATCCTCTGGTTATAATGTTGACTCTAGAAGGGTTCAACACCAAGAGGATCCTCGTGGACAATGGCAGCTCAGCAGACATTATCTACGTCCCCGCTTTCCAACAATTGAAGTTGGATCCAAAGAGGCTGCGCCCTTTCGACTCCCTGCTCGTCAGCTTCAGTGGGGATCGGGTATATCCCAAGGGCATGGTAACATTGACAGTCACAGTGGGAATTTACCCGAAGCAGTTGACTCGTCAACTGGATTTCTTGGTAGTGGACTGTCCCTCATCTTATAACGCCATCATCGGGAGGCCAACACTCAACAAATGGAGGGCGGCGACATCCACTTACTGTTTAAAAGTAAAGTTCCCAACAGAAGAAGGGGTCGGCGAAGTAAGAGGAGATCAAGTTTTAGCTCAAGAATGCTACCAGGCAGCACTAGCTACACGAGAAAACCATACGTGGACGATAGAGGAGAAAGGAGAAGAAAAGGAAGAAGGTCTGGAGACTGTGGAGTTGGCTCTCGGAGAAACAACCAAAACGACGAAGGTAGGAAAAATGCTTAGCCCTGAGATGAAGACCAAACTCATCGAGTTGCTCAGAGAAAACCTGGACGTCTTCGCCTGGAGCCCGAAGACATGCCTGGCATACCCCCAGAAGTCATCCAGCATGAATTAAGGGTGAACCCAGAAAGGAAGCTCGTCCACCAGAGACGCAGAACCTTTGCCCCAGAACGAGACTAGGCAGTGAAAGACGAGGTCACAAAGCTCCTAGCGGCTGGATTTATTCGGGAAGTACACTATCCGGAGTGGCTCGCCAGCGTCGTCCTGGTAAAGAAGGCTAATGGAGCATGGAGAATGTGTGTGGACTTCACGGACCTAAACAAGGCATGTCCGAAGGATAGCTTCCCTCTACCGAGGATAGCTTCCCTCTACCGAGGATAGATCAGCTCGTGGACTCAACGGCTGGAAACAAATTACTGACGTTTATGGATGCCTTTTCCGGGTACAACCAGATCAAGATTGCTGAAGAAGATCAAGAAAAAACTGCCTTCGTCACGAGCCAAGGACTCTACTGCTACAAGGTGATGCCTTTCGGGCTGAAAAACGCTGGAGCCACTTACCAGAGGTTGGTAAACAAGATGTTCAGAAACCAAATCGGCAGGAATATGGAAGTATATGTGGACGACATGCTCATCAAAAGTAAGGAGGAACTTTCCCACCTTGAAGATTTAAGGGAGACATTCGCCACCCTCAGGCAGTACAAGATGAAGCTGAACCCAGGCAAATGCATTTTTGGCATAGCATCAGGGAAATTCTTGGGATTCATGGTGTCCCATAGAGGGATAGAGGCTAACCCGGAGAAGGTGCGAGCCATAATCAATATGGAGTCGCCCAGAACAGTTAAGGAAGTCCAAAAGCTGACTGGAAGAATCGCAGCACTAAACAGGTTCGTCTCCAGAGCAACGAATAAGTGTCAGCCTTTCTTCAAAACCTTGAAAAAGGCCTTCGTATGGACTAACGAGTGCGAGGAGGCTTTTCAGGAGCTCAAACGCTACTTGAGTAACCCGCCCCTTCTAAGTCCGGCTAAAGAGGGAGAAACATTACAGCTGTACCTGGCGGTATCGGTCACGGCCGTAAGCGCAGCCCTAATTCGTGAAGAGGGTAAGAAACAGCTGCCAGTGTACTATGTCAGTCAGGCCTTCCAAGGAGCCGAGTTTAAGTACCCAACAATCGAGAAGATTGTGCTCGCACTAATAATGGCCTCACGCAAGCTACGGCAGTACTTCCAGGCGAACCCCATTCTGGTCATGACTGACCAACCAATCAAAAAATCCATGAACAAACCTGAAGCAGCCGGGAGGATGGTCCAGTGGGCAATCGAGCTTAGCCAGTTTGACATAGAATACCATCCCAGGACAGCCATCAAGGCACAAGTCCTGGCCGACTTCGTGGCCGAGTTCACTTTTGCGAATAAAGACGACCATACCAGAGACGACGACAACATGTGGATGATACAGGCTGATGGATCGTCAACCCAAAAAAGAGGTGGAGTACGGGTCGTCATAACCACGCCCGACGAGGAAATACTCAGATATGAGGTCCAGTTGCAATTCCCAGCCACCAACAACGAGGCCGAATACGAAGGAATACTGACGGGATTAAGATTGGGAAGAGCCCTTAGAGCCCGGAACTTGCTCGTCCAAAGCGATTCAAAACTGGTGACCGAACAAATAAAAGGGGAGTACAATGCAAAGATACCTCCGGTTGACGAGACTCCTTATCTAGGAATTCGGTGCAGTCAGATTTGAATAGATCCCTCGGAACCAGAACACTATGGCTGACGAGATATCAAAAATGTCGTCGTCAAAAGAGAGGCCATCAGTGGACGGCCTAGCAATTGAAGTCTAGAAGCGCCCCAGCATTGACGAAGTATCAACCTTCCAGATCCAAGGTACAGACAGCTGGATCACCCCTATTATGTCTTTTTTGCAGGATGGACATCTCCCTCAAGATGTTGACGAGGCCAAGAAGGTCAGGAAAAAAGCAGCCAGGTTCACAATCCTGAACGGTACGTTATACAAGAGAGGCTTTTCTATGCCTTACCTGAAGTGCGTCGATGAAGAGGAAGCCAGATATATCCTGAAGGAAGTCCATGAAGGAGTTTGTGGAAACCATGCCGGACACAGATCTCTGGTAAGCAAAATCATTCGAACAGGTTATTTTTGGCCAACGATGCAGGTGGACGTAGCTGAATTCGTCAGGAAATGTGACAAGTGACAAAGATTTGGGAATGTCCAACGACTCCCAGCAGAGCAACTGACGACCATATCCTCTCCCTGGCCATTCACACAATGGGGCATTGACATCGTTGGCCCCCTACCACAAGGCAAAGGTCAGGTAAAATTCTTATTGGTCGCAATTAATTACTTCACCAAGTGGGTAGAGGTAGAAGCAATAGCAACCATCACGGAGTCGCGGATTCGAAGTTTCGTGTGGAGAAACATAGTGTGCAGGTTCGAGATACCAATGACGATAATATCAGACAACGGCCGACAGTTTGACAGCCAAGGCTTCAAAGACTTCTGCTCAGGCTTGGGCATCAAGAACAAGTTCTCGTCCCCAGGGCACCCACAAGCCAATGGACAAACGGAGGTGACGAACCGGACATTGCTGAATATCATAAAAACCAAGTTGGACGACGCGAAGGGCGCATGGCCAGACGAACTACCCAATGTGTTGTGGGCCTACAGAACCACTGCAAGAACCCCAACGGGGGAAACACCTTTCAGACTCACCTATGGCATCGAAGCCGTGATTCTGGTCGAGGTAGGAATCACTAGTTTCAGACGCAAGGCATGCCACGAAGAAGGTAACGACGATCAACTCAAGGTCAATCTTGACTGTCTCGACAAAGTAAGAGACCAAGCATCCAGCAAAATGACCAAGTACTAGCGGAAGATGGAAGAATACTATAATAAGAGGGTGAAGCTTAGACGACTCAAAATAGGTGACCTCGTCCTACGCAAGGTCAGTACAGTCACAAGAGATTCAGCACAAGGGAAACTGGGTTCTACATGGGAAGGGCCCTACCGAGTCACTCACTACTCTAGACAAGGGAGCTATCACCTGGAAGCCATGAACGGGCAGAAACTTCCACGGCCTTGGAACATTGAGCATTTAAAGAAGTACCACCAATGAATGTAGCCAATAAATAAGCTCAGAATTAATAAAGAGATTTTTTCTTCTTCAATTACTAATGTTTCTGCGTCCACAGGTTTTCCCGTGAGAAAAAATAGTAACAAAATTCCGCCTTGACGGATGTAAGTTACTGACAAAAAAGAGACATTGAATCTCAAAAGTAGTAACAAAATTCCGCCTTGACGGATGTAAGTTACTGACGAAAAAGAGACATTGAATCTCAAAAGTAGTAACAAAATTCCGCCTTGACAGATGTAAGTTACTGACGAAAAAGAGACATTGAATCTCAAAAGTAGTAACAAAATTCCGCCTTGACGGATGTAAAGTTACTGACGAAAAAGAGACATTGAATCTCAAAAATAGTAACCAAATTCCAACTTGACGGATATAAGTTACCGAAAAAAAAAAAAAAAAAAAAAAAAAAAAAAAAAAAAAAAAAAAAAAAAATTGAAAATGGCTAAGTTGCAAGTGTGCAAGAAGAAGGCAGGTACATCGAATTAAAAGCCCAAAAACAGAGGGCAAGTTCCATTGTTTTTACAACCATAAAACCCATAAACACTGGGCCAAACCATTATAAAACAAATTGTTCACAAAACCAAAGATCTTTCAAGAGTAAGGCTAACAATATCTATAAAAAAGAGAAGTAAATAGAAATCGAGTTCTTTCCAGGATCACACAGCTGGGGCAGAATCATCAGGAGCTCCGTCAACATTCTCGGCGGCGTCAGGCTGAGCAGCAGATGATTGGGCAGCCTCGTCTGCAGCCATTTCTTGGTCAACTTCTTCTAGATCCAGGGTGTCTAAATCCACTCCGGATGGGTGTTTTGTACTCATCAGTGGTCTGGAAGGCCTCCACGGAGCGAGCAGCTATGGTCTTCAACGACTCCCAAGACGCCGTGAGTTGTTCGTCTTTTTCGAAAGTTAGCTGACATTCTGCCCTGATATCTTCGTCCAGCTTCTTCACTTTTTCCTTCAAACTCGTGGCTTCACTCATAGATTCAATTAAGTCTTTCTTCAAAGAGGAATTTTTCGCCTCCAAAGCGCCCACTCTCGACGAAAGGGAAGCTACCTTGGCCTCTTGAGTCAGATATTCAGAAGTAATATGAAGGCTCTCCCCCAAGATCTAAAAAAAAAAAAAAAAAAAAAAAAAAAAAAAAAAAAAAAAAGGGTAAAAGATGAGATTATGAGAAGACAGAAAAGAAAAAGATAAAAGAAAGAAGAAGGTTCATGGTTAGAATCTCACCTGGACTATCTTCTAAACGTGACGGCTGGCAACCCGGTTAAAAGACACTCCAGAAAGTGTCTTTAGGTCTTCAGCAGCCACCGCCCCGTGAGCCCTTTCCACGGCCAAGCCCTCGTCATCCCATATCGTCGACGAGCGAGAGGTGGCTTTCTCCGTCTCCTTTTCCTTCTCGGAGAGGCGTTGTCTTTTGGCCACCGGCGTGGAGAGCTCTTCAATGGACGTTGACAGAGATGCTGTCCTCGTCACTCTAGCCCCAGAAGCCACAGGAGTGGACTGGACACCTGGAGAAGCAGAGGCACTCCTGTCAGTAACCCGCACTGTTTCCTCCCCAAATTTTATAGGGGTTCATTCTTCTTTGACCGCATCTTAGCATACAAGTCTTTGTTGAATTTTGTCGTCATCTCTACAAAAAAAGAAGTGAAACATTCGTCAGGAGAGAAATAGTATGAACGGACCACCACAGACGAGTATAACACTTACTCTTCTTTTCTTCGATCTCTATACTCCGGAGGACAAACGACGAAGGTTCGGGTCCAAGACAATAGAAAGATAAAGTCCTGGGATCCACCAGGTCATCCCAATCTTCAATCTTCCGCGCGTATTTTACGGCTTCCTGTACCCTGCTTGTGTACCTGCTCTTAAGCCTCGGCCGTTTCTGAACTGCACATAAGAAAAGTGAAAGTGGTTACCCACGGTAAACGCGGCAACGGAAATTTGAAGATACAAGAAAAGATATTGACGCACCTAACACCGGGGTCCCCCACCGACGATGTAATCGTGGGAGGTCACCCCAAATCTCGCTGGAGGTAGTCTGAAACTCATCCCCCGACACAAAGAAAAACCTCGACTTCCAATACCTGAAAGATGACGACAACCCTTTGACGACCCTATTTTTTCTTTCCCATGGAACCAACTTATAATACCCATTCTCCTTCAACGCTTTTAACCGATACAAGTAGAGAAGCTCGTCTATCTTGAGCATATCTCCGTCCACTGCCGCCATCCAAATCCCCATACAGCTAATCACGATTCTCCATGAGTTGGGCATGAGTTGCCCTGGAGCGATACCCAAGTGGTCCAATAGCTCCATTAGGAAAGGATGGACGGGGAACCGCAACCCACAGAGGAAGGCCGCCTCGTAGAAACACACCTCCCCTGGGAAAAAGTTACACGCCCGGTCATCCTTACCGGGCAAACGAACCCTCACTCTCTCCGGGAACTGGAATATGTCCCTAAACCGCCCTAATGTTTCGGCATCTAAGCTACACTCTTCCTGAAGAGCGTAGAAAGCCCCAACTTCGCGAGGGGTCGAGACGGCAGTATCTCCCCCCACTGGATCGTCGCTAGACGAGAGTCCAGTCTCTAATTTGCTAGATCTAACCTCAGACATGACTCCTTGCACCTTTTCCCTACTCCTAAACCAGGCTATGGACTGACGAAGCAAAAGTAGCAAGTCGGTCAATACAACCTCCAGACAGCTACCCTCACAAACAAAACCCCTTAGACGCGGAGTGCTACCCAAAAATCCCCCCAAGCGCGCAAACAAGAAAGAAATTGAAGGGCAGACTGTCCTAACCTCAGAGCCACTAACCATCAAAATTTAGGACCAGAGGCTAAAGTGAGCAGAACCAACACCAAACCCCCATATATAAAAAACAAGAAAGAAAAAGGAAACAAAAAATCAGAGGAATTGCGAAGAAAAGGAAAAGAAAAACAGAGCCAAAAGTTGAGAGGTAAATACCTTAGAAACAAGAGTTCCACCTTACAGAGGTACCACCGCACAATGCACCGATTAGAAAGGGAAGAGTCGCCGGAGAGGAGTATTTGCAAGAAAAAGGGGAAACAGACACAAGACAACAAAAACACTTTTGAAAAAATGGCAGAAAACAAAGAAGGAGAAGTTAAAAGCCCAAATGACACAGAAACTGAAGAAAAACAGCGGGAAAAACAAAGAGTCGAATGATGGGGCATTAATTTCACCAATTGAGACACGCCACGTGGCCACGATCAGTACGGCACCACCACCCCGCATTTAATGCGGCACGAAACTCCAAGAGTCACCTGCCAAACTTTTCATCTTCCATGATCGTCCTGACACGTCATGACGACCAAGTAATCCGGGGGCAACTGACGGGACTGACGAAACTAATAACCGACGATAAAAGCATCACTGACGAGAAATCTCAACAGACGATGTACCCAACAAAGACGAGGATAAAATGTGCAAGAGCAAGTGGAAGCGGCAGGAGCATTTAGTATCGCCAATAATATCCCAGGCTGGATAGAACAGCTGTACATCCCGTTGGAGGCGAATTGAAGCATTGTTAGTAAATGGGAGGCGTTACTCAAAGCAGCATTAAAACCACAATAACTACTGCAACGGCTAGAAGGCAAAAAGGGGATATATAAACCCTCCGAAAACACCAGCCAAGGGTAAGACATACGCATCATAACACAACCACTCTTTATCATTCTGAACGTAATTTCTTAGAAACTAACTTAAGCATCGAAGGTGTTTTGGCAGGCACCACACCGATGACCACGTTTTTCAGGTCTCGCTGCCACTCTAGTAACTACCCTCAAGAAGAAACACGGGTTCAGTTTCGTCTGGACATAACCATTCACGACTGACAAGGATACTGCTCAATCAACCACTCTACTCATTTAAGTTTTTTTTTTTTTTTTTTAGTAAACAGTAATACTTATTAGAATACACACAAAAATAGTAATATTAGTATTTTAAAACAAGTTTATAATACATTATATAAACAGAGTATAACTACAAAATGGCCTAACATTTGTAGTTATAAACTGAGGTTATAAACAGCAGTCACTAGACACACACGACCAATGTGAGATAAACATCCCTATTTTTTTTTTTTAGTGAATAGTAATACTTATTAGATGTGACCTTTTCTCAACAAAAAATATAGGCTAGATGTGACCAACATTGAATTTCTTCAAAACTGTCACAACCACACGTTTAGTTCCTAATTTGGAAACCAAAAACTTCAGAAGTTCAGAACTTCATTAACAGTTTAAGAAGATAATTAAAGGGAGAGAGAATAGATAAGTTCATGAGAGAGTTGTTCTTCCCTATTGGTGTCCCCCTTTGAGCTGTTAATGGGGGATTCTATTTAGCTGAGTTTAAGGAGGTATTTTAGCAAATAATCTTAGCCAAAATCTGTCTCAGACAGCAATGAATCTTCAAAAAATCCATCCTAGGATTTGGCCAAGAATGATATGTTTATGATAGGCCAAAAAACGTATTGACCCCTTATAATGGATTAATTGATTAATTAGCCAAATTTATTAATTAATCAAATTAACATGCAAATGCATGGTAGCACAAACAAATCACTAAAAAATTAAAGTGCAGCGAAAAATAAATTGACATGGTGATTTGTTTACGAATGGGGAAAATCTCCAAGGCAAAAACCCCACTGGGAGATTTTAAGGTCACCACTCTTGAGAATCCACTATTATCACAACAAGCGGTTACAAGCAAAGGAATTCCAGTACCTTCTACCAACCTACAGTTGAACCCTTATCCCAATACCCAATTGGACTTGTTCTGTAGTGACAATCTCTCCTTTTCAATGCACGGCTCCCAGTACGTGACTAACTAGATGCGTGGATCCTAGTACACGACTTCAATCACCAACTTGAGAAAAATGTTGGCTGCAAAATTTTTCAGTTCATCTTCACAATGAAAAACAAGAAGATGCTTGGTTACAAAATCCTACGATGCAAAAGACACAGCAGCTTCTTAACAAAGAGATGAACTAGGGCAAATTTTGTCTCTGGTCACAAATTGCTTAAACAAACTTTGCTCAATGTTTGTGCAACTTGTGTCTACTTTTACGGCCTTTAAAATAATCATTTTATACGTCTAGGGTTGTGAGAAAAGAAGTCCCAAAGACACATCTACGGATTAAAATTAAAACAGATCTGAAATTCTGTTTTCTTTAAACCTCGACAACTAGAGGTGTCGAGATGCTGTCGAGCAGCTGTCGAGCCTTGGAGTTGAAACAACTTCTTAAAGCTTGATAGATACAGCTGTCGAGACAGGTGTCGAGCTTTAATGACAGGCACTCCTCAGCTTGAATCTTGGACAGTCTTACACGGCCTTAACACTTTATCTTGAAACAAGGTTTCTTGAAGTATTAAAACATCCTAGATCTACCCAAATACAAGTGAAGTGCAATTACATAAAAGAATGACATATGTTCTTAACAAGTGAACCACATATGTCCTAACAGTTTAGTTTTAAGATGTTCTTGCTATTTTGGGTAAGAGCTGCTGGGGAGAGAGTAGTAGAAAATGAAAGTATTTTAGCAAGAAAAAGATAGTTACTTTAGTTGGTTTTAGCTCTTAACCAAATAAGGAAAATTTGTGATGTTAAGGCTACTAGGTTAGCTGTCACGGCTATTCTGAAAAAGTTATCCCAGCTATTAAGAAAAGTTGTCCCAGCTGTTAGGAAAAGCTGTCACAGCTGTCAGGAAAAGCTGTCACAGCTGTCATAAGAAAACTGTTACTTTGGGTAAAAGCAGATTAGGTCAAATGTTAGGCTGCTGGGATGGATATCTCATGGATTTAGCTAAAGATGGTAATTTCTCTTTTAAGGGTATCTTGCTATTTTGGTATACCAGCTAGCTGTTGGGATTTCAACATTAAATGGCTGATGATATCAGTTTCAACCAAGTGTCAAGTGCTGAATACACGGCTTGGGTTCTGCTGAAAATGCTTCCTTTTTTGGGTGTTTGTATTTTTGGTCCAAGGTTCTATTACAACACGTTTTTAGTAGATAATAGAATGATTGGTTGATAGTTAATAAAGTTTTAGAAATTTAGTCAAGGTCTCATTATGTTTTGACTTAATCTAATTGTGGCAAACAGTAGCTAAGTATTAGAGATATCATGAATATTCTATATATTTGGAGTTTAAAAATAGCCAATCAGATTAGGCCATGTATTTAAGATGGATTTTAGCTGAAAGAAGTAATGTAGTTTATGTAGAATACTATAATACAGTTTCTAAATTTGTATAAGAACAGCTAGAGATTGAATGAACAATTATTTTCTCAGCATTTAGATGAGTGGGATATTGAGTATTTGTCATATAATGAATATTAAGTTTTAGGAAAAGAGCAATGGCGGATTTTATTGTCTTAAGTGCTATGTAATAAGAGATGCTTACCATATGTTACCCGCTACACACGGACTCATCAGAGTTCAGAGAGTTGGAGAAGACACACCAAGCAATATGTTTCTTTTATCAACTTTAAACCACTGGAGATTTACTAAACATACCCCTTGGCCCTCCAAACCACGACTCCCTAAGTTTCCCCAAAGAGACTCATGAGCTTGGATCATAAGCCAAATATGAGATGACGTACCTTTGGTTTTGTTGTCGTTTTTTGTGAATATGGGTTTTTGTTGAAGAAGCCGCTTTCCATGAATATGAGAGAGGTGATATGGGCTATGAGTTTTGATTCATTGTGTGAGCCCAATCCATATGTTGATATTGATGATATCATGGGTTGTGATCCCAATTGATGAAAAGGAAATGTGGACCATGAATCCGCATGTGAGCCCAATCCATGTAGTTGAATGAAATATGAGCTTACTTTGGGCTTTAAATAAATTTACCCAAAAAATCAATAATATGTTAATGTGGCATGGGTTGCTAATGAAGTAGTTCCACGTGGGGCGAAAAAAAGTCCTCAACACACACTTAACACCATTTGAAGGCTCCCTATTCTTTCAAGTTTTGTGCTTCCTTCCAATAATTTGTCTTGACTACACAAATTTTACGGTGATTGTATTATGGCAATTATATGCCTGAATGTCTGGGTAACCAATGATAGATAAATAGCAAAAGAAGAGAGAAATATTTAAGCGCCATTAAGTGAGTGTGTGCTTAGGGGAGTAAATTTAATATTTTTTAAAAGATTTAGTAGCTCCTAACATTAGCCCAAATTTTTGGGGTATTGTTTTTGACAGGCCACAAACGCGTTGACCCCTTGTGATAACTTAGATTAATTAATTAGCCCAGTTTTTAATTAATCAAATTAACATGCAATATCACGTGGCAACACAAACAAATCACCAAACTAAGTTATGCAGCGGAAAATAAAGAACACGGTGATTTGTTCACGAATGGGGAAAACCCTTACGGCAAAAACCCCACCGGGTGATTTAAGGTCACCACTCCCGAAACTCCACTATTATCACAACAAGCAGTTACAAGTAAGGAATCCCAGTACCTCACCAACCTACAGTTGAACTCTTACCCCAATACCCAATTGGACTTGTTCTGTAGTGACAGTTTCTCCTTTTAATGTACGGCTCCCAAGTATGTGACTAACCAAATGCGCGGATCCCAGTACGCGACTTCAATTACCAACTATGGAGAGAGAGAGTTGGCTGCAAAGTTCTTCAAATCATCAAGGATAAACTAGGGCACGAACTTTGTCTGTCAGATCACAAATTGCATGAACAACAAGTTCTCAAAGAATGTGCAACTTGTTTTTTTGTGATCTCTCCTTTGACGGCCCTTAAAATAATCCTTTTATATGTCTAGGGTTAGGAGAAAAGAAGCCCCAAAGACACACTCACGGATTAGACTTGAAACAGACTTGGAAATCTGTTTTTTTTAATTCTCGACAGATAGAGGTGTCGAGAGGTGTCGAGATAGCTGTCGAGGCTCGGTCAAAACAGCTCCTTTAAAGCTCGATAGATGTATCTGTCGAGGTATGTGTCGAGCTTTAAAATCTTGCACTTCCCAGCTTGTTTCTTGGACAGACTTTGACGGCTTCAACACTTAACCTTGAACTGAAGTGTTAAACTCATCCTAAATCTACCCAATTACAAGTAAAGTACGTTTTGTCTAAGGATAAGCCAATTACATAAAATAGTGACATATGTTCACAGACTTGAACCACATATGTCCTAACAAACTCCCCCTTTGGCAATCCGTGACAAAACCACAACATACAAATGAAAATATGAGAGAAGTCATAAATAACTCAACTCATATTCACTTGTTACATACAGTAAAATCTATCCTAACACAAACTCTTGAAAAACTTTATCAAGAAGAGAGTTCATGGCAAGAAGACTTTTAACCTGTATTTGAAACACTATAAACAAAACACATCAAGGCATCTTTGTGTGAAACAGAAATAATAGATTGCATACAAGTAAAGAAACATGTGTATAAAGATAGAGAAGAAACAACACATGAAAGGTAGGTGAAAGAGAAACATACATCATCATATATAAGAAGAGAATAACTACAATGTATGTCAATACATGATCAATGTATACAGATGAGAAAAAAATACATATGATCACCTCACTACATCCCTCAATGCACACTCCCCCTAACAAAAATGTCCTATGTCCTATGCTAACACTCCTCCTAAGTATGTAAGTATGACTACTCTCATACTAAACTACTCCCCCTTTTTTCACGAGTGACAAAGGGTAGAGTGTTTCTCATCTGAAGAGCTAGCATCTCCATCATCATCATCGGAAGCATCATCATCATCGCCATCATCAGCAGCCTCGGTCTCAGTCGACACATGAGGTGGCGGAGGAGTTCTGCAGCAAAGCTTGGTCGCCTGTCGCCTGGCGATGCGACCAACACGAACGTTCACCAGATACAACTCCGCGGAGAGTGTATCTAGGCGAGCATCCATGCGCTGTAGCTGCGCCATGATGTCTCCCAAGCTGACATCGCTCGAAGAAGTAGAAGCAAATGCTCGAGCGGATCTGGAGGTGGCCGGACGGGTGGAAGGAGTGGCATCGTCAGTCTGTCGCGATCGGAACTGTGCCTCGCTACGTTTTACGGTAGCGGCGTCTATGGCGGACATGACGCGGTAAGGATCGGACAAGGGGAAAGGGATGGAAAAACGACTCAGAATCCTCGTGATAGCGGAAGGGAAAATGAGCTTTCACGGGTTCTCTATAGACATCGATAATACAAAAGATGAAATGTGAAGGAAAGTCTATAGAAAGATCCTCAACAAAATCTAGCGCGAGGCTCAGTGATAGAGTTATAGTGAGAGAATTGTAAAAAAAAAGTCATCACCATGTTAAGGAAAAAAGGACCTTTAGCAAAAGGTCGACATGGTGTGTACATGTGATCTCCCCAAGAGGTAGGACGCTCACAAAACGCCGAGATCATCTCGTCTATTGGACACAGTCCATTGCAGCTAGGGTAATCGGGATGATCCACCCTAGGGACATGGAGAACCTCAGAGACCAGCTCTGGGGTGACACAGAAGCGCGTACCTCGGACGCTAGAGTAGAAAGGGTACTGAAGAATCTATCCCGTGGATGTTGGAGTAAAACTCCTGAATCAACACGAGAGGACAAGTGACCGGGACGTCACACAGTGACTCCCATCCCCGAGTGTGAATGACATCGGGAAGGTCAGTGTCGGCAAAGTCTACCAGGACTCAACATTGGGCCACGTGGTCCAACGGCTACCGGTGTACTTTTAATCCTATAAAACCATTAAAGTCAAAGTCTAAGGATCACAATAATGGTTAAATAAATGTGTAATATGTGTTTGATATAATAGGTTTGATTAGTAGTTGAAATAAAGTAGTATCTATTTAGAAGTAATCATGTACTCAATGATGTAAATTTAAAGATATGGAAGCAAAGTCACTTATCTTCATATAGTTTGTAGCCCAGCTATGTAGCCTCAGTGAGCTGATAAGATTCCAGCAGAATGTCAGCGGTAGAGGCTAGTTAAGCTTGCCCCTATTATCATGCATTTAAATGAATTTAAGCCTTGGTTAATAGTTGTAATAGTAGTTGGAATAAAGTAATATGTATTTAAATGTGAAGTAGTCATGTATTCAATAATGTAAATTCAAAGATAAGGAAGCAAAGTCACTTATTTTTGTATGTTTTGTAGCCCAGCTGTACAGCTTATGTGAGTTGATGATATCCCAGTAGAGTGACCCTAGCGGTAGAGAGACAGTTTGCTATGATAATTTCAAGATTGAGGGGAAAAAATGGGTGTAATTGGAGGGAGAGAGAGTATGTCTAGCTGTGTATAAGGGCTGGTTAAGCTTGCCCCTCTTATCATGCACTTAAATGAGTTTTCCCCTTGACAATGATTTTTTAGTTGTTGTGAAGTTATGAATAGTGTTGCTTTCCATGAGAAGGGATTTTGTTTGGAGTATTTGTGTTTTCTAAGAGAAGGGCATTATGTAAGATGGATTTGTGCCTTCCATGAGAATGGCTTTGACATGAGATCTTGATGCCTTCTTGGAAAAGGGCTTTAGAAATAGAAATTCATGCATTCTATGAGAAAAACCTTTATAAGAGAGATGGAGAAGAGTATTGATATGAGTTTATGAGCAACAAAACAGTAGAAATTCAAAGTGAAAGAGTATTAGAGTGGAGTTTAGAAGAGTGTAGTGTGTTATATGTAATGATGTAGTAAATGTGTATGAGATTGTGTAAGAGAAGTGGAAAAAGAGATGTTTTATGGGATGTAATATTTGTAATATGTATGATATATGGAAGTATGAAAGATATGGTGGTTAAAGATAGTAAAAATATGAAATTATAACCATTGGAGAAGTTGTAGAGATTGCCTTCTAAGAAGAAAGATTTTGTAAGAGAAGAATATGGAGATGTGTTTAAGTATTTAGGGATAGGAGCAGTAAGATAGCAATATTTTCTGAATATGGAGAATTAGAGAATGAGTATAAGAGGGGTAATAGTGCTGTAGTATGTTTAGTAATGTTGCTGGGATTTACTACTGGGTTTTTCTGCTGGGAGGATGGATGAGGGCTTATGAAGGCATTTATGAGCTAAGGGTTGAAGAGTTTTGTTCCTGATTTTGAAACTAAAAAATCAGAACGTCTTTAAGAACTTGAGAAGATAATTAGAGGGAGAGAGAATAAAGAGGTTTGTGAAAGAGTTTCTCTTTTCTATTGGTGTCCCCTCTTGAGGTGTTGATGAGGGGTCCTATTTAGAACTGAGTTTAAGGGGTATTTTAGCAAATAATCTTAGCCAAAATTTATCCCAAATAGCAATGACTCTTTAGAAAATTCCTCTTAAGATTTGGACAAAAATGGTATGCTTAGCTTTAAGGTATTCTTGCTATTTCAAGTAAGAGCTGCTGGGAAAAAACAGCAGAAAAGGAAAGTATTTTGGCAAGAAAAAGATAGTTACTTCAGTTGGTTTTGGTTCTAGCCAAATGTGAAAAAAACAGTAATGCTCAGGCTATTAGGTCAGCTGTTACATCTGCTCTGAAAAAATTGTCCCAACTGTCAGGAAAAGCTGTGACAGCTATCATGAGACAGCTGTCACAGCTGTTATAAGACAACTGTTGCTTTGGGCAGAAGCAAATGGGGTCAGCTAGGGTGATATCAGACTGCTGAAAAGAGTATTCAATATTTATTTTATGGATATAGCTAAAAATGGTAAGATCTCTTTCAAGGGTATATTACTATTTTAGGTATAGCAGCTGGCAGCTGGGATTTCAGCATTAAGTGGCTGATGATATCACTTCTAGCCAGGTGTCAAGTACTGAATACACTGTTGGAGTTCTGCTGGAAATGTTTCCCCTTTTAGGTGTTCGTGTTTTTGGTGCAAAGTTCTATTGCAACACATTTCTAGTAAGGAATAGAAGGATTGGTTAAAAGTTAATAAAGCTTTAAAGATCTAGTTGAGGTCTTATTGTGTTATGACATAATCTTGGTGAGCAAGAAGAGTATTTAATTCTCTGCTCAGGCAGCTGACAGAGAAATATATGATCTGATTATGACAGACAGCAGCTGGGTATAAGAGATATCATGAATATTTTGTATATAGTTGGAGATAAAAGATAGTCAATCAGATTAGGCCATGTGTTTGAATTGGATTTTAGCTAAAAGCAGTAATAAGATTTATGTAGAATAAAATAATGAAGTTTCTAAATTTGTATAGCAGCAGCTGGGGATTGAATGAACAGTTATTTTTCCATCAGTTAAATGGCAGGGGATATTGAGTATGTGTCATGTGATGCATATTAAGTTTTAAGAAAAGAGCAATGGGGAATTTATCATCTAAAGTGCTCTGTGATAAGAAATGTTTACCATATGTTACTCGCTACACACGAACTCATCAGAGTTTAGGGAGTTGGAGAAGACATGCCAAGCAACATGTCTCTTTTATCAACTTTAAACCGTTGGAGCTTTACTGAACATATCTCTTGGTCCTCCAAACCATGACTCCTAAAGTTTCCCCAAAGAGACTTATGAGCTTGGATCATAAGCCAAAGATGAGATAACGTACCTCAGGTTTTATTGTCATTTTGTGTGAACATGGGCTCTTGTTAAAGAAGTCGCTTGCCATGAGTGTAAGAGAGATAATATGGGCTGTAAGCTTTGATTCATTGCTTAAGCCCGATCCATATGTTGATGTTGATGATGTCATGAGTTATGATCTCAATTGATGAAAAAGAAATGTGAACCATGAATTCGCCTCTTGAAGTAAGGATCTTACGGGCCATGTGAGCCCAATCCATGTAGTTGAATGAGATATGAGCTTATTTTGGGCTTTAAAGAGATTTACTCAAAAAATCAATATTATGTTGACGTGGCATGGGTTGCCAATGATATAATTTCATGTGGGCCGAAAAAAGAGTCTTCAATACCGTGTAACTCAATTGGTTGGTATGTCATGTTATTTCCAATGTAGACATCTAGGTTTGAAAACCCTCCTCCCCCATTGTAAGTATCAAATTATCAAAAAAGAAAATGTGAGACACATGTTTGGAATCCCTAAATCCACCTCGCCAAACCCCTCATTAGGGATATAAGTGAGTTAATCTATTTTTGAATGGCCCAAGCTCCATTTGGTAAAAAAACAAGTTAAATTCAAGCTCAAATTTAGTCTCGACAATGAATCAAGCTAAAAAATAACAATGTGTGAACAAGTTCATGAGTACTAGGCTTGTTTCAAGAATATATAATATTATATTTTTATATGTATATATGTATAAAAAAATTTATTATATATTTTTTATATTGGCTTTTGTAAATTTGTAAATCAATTAATAAGATATCAAATCATTATTTGTCAATTATTGTTAGTATAATATGTCATTTTCGTTGTACAAAACAAGATTGATGAATCCAATTTTATTAAGTTTATAAGCAAATATTGTCCTATCTAATTAACACAAACAATATAAATTCAATTATAATTTATTTATTAAATATTAGCATATATTTGTGAATAAATAACAAATCATTTGAATCCTAGTGTTTATATTGAAAAAGAATAAATTAGTCAAGTAGTTCAGAAACAAGTTCAATTATGTTGGATAAGAAAATGAATTAAACTTAAATATGTAATATCGTTTTTTGATGAGCTCAAAGTGAAAATTTCGAGTTGTAGTGAGGCAAATAGTCAAAAACAATAAGAAGAGAGAGAGAAAGAGAGAGAGAGAGATTAAAAGAAAAATTGTATTACTGTATCCTTACTTCCATTAGACTAAATCACATGAATACAAGTATTTCACACAATTGTTTGACAAATATAAATTCTATTGTATAATGAATTTAATTTTGTAAGTGTCCAACTTCAATTGGGTTGGTACAATGCCTCAATTAAGAGGATTTTGTAATGGGAGAGATTGCAATAAACATAATTGGAATGACATGCATAAAGTAAATTGGATTGAAAACTAAGGAATTGTGACTAGCAACTAAAATTAAATGAACAATCCTAAACTTTTAAATAATATGTTTAGTTCAACTCATTTACAACCCTACCTTTTATTATCTATTGTCTCATTTTATTTTTTGTATTAAATTTCTATTTTTGATTTGTATACATGTTTGGTTGTTGAGAAAATCATGCCATAGAAAAGAAGCATCGAAATATACTCATGCAACGTGCAATCCATTAGCTCTTTATTTAAAGAGTCTAAATTTGCTAGAGATAGGATGTAAAACTCATATTTTACATCATCTAATAAGAGACTGTCACAACAACTTTTTTTTTATTTAAAACTCAATACATCCTGCCACATCTAATAACATCTCAAAAAAGTTGGATTTTCATAGTGTATCAGAATTGATTGAGTGTGTCGTGCCTAATTTTAATATGTAATATGATGATGTGACATGTTGAGATTGGAGAGATAAAGTTTGAGTTCTATACCACATCCTTATTGAGTTTAATCTCTTATTCAAATATAAGACTTTCTCAAACTCTACTTATGCATAAGTACAATTAAAAATAATGACAATTATATGGTTCAAATTATACATTTTTTTTAAAAGAGATTCAAATTATACGTGGTATTAGCTTACACTTTTTTTAAACCATACATTTTTAAAATATGTAATAGTTTCTCATTATATATATATATATATATATATAGTTTAATTGGTTTTAAACTCTTTGGTTTTTGCACTTAATAATTTACTTGCCACAAAAATTAAAAACTTAGATGGACACGTGTTGAAAAATTGGTCTCTAATTAAAATCCAATTTAGAATCTAATTAAATTTAAACTCTTCTATTTTTGTACTCAACTAGTGTTTAAACCCGTGCATATAAAATAAAATAAAAAAATTAGAATTACATAGTTCAAATTATACATTTTTTTATAGTAAATGTTGAAATTATTCATAGTAAGCTTACGCATTTTTTAAACTATAGATTTCAAAAATATGTAATAGTTTCTCATTATTTATGTATGCGTGTATGCCTCTCTCTCTCTCTCTCTCTCTCTCTCTCTCTCTCTCTCTCTCTCTCTCTCTCTCTCTATATATATATATATATATATATATATGATTTAGAATTTGATTGAATTTAAACTCTTCGATTTTTGCACCCAATAGCCACAAAAATTAAAAAATTAGATGGATACATAACGCAAAATTAAACTCTAATTAAAATCCAATTTAGAATCTAAGTGAATTTGGGCTCTTCAATTTATACGGTTCACATTATACTTTTTTTTTTTTTAAGAAGATGTTCAAATTATATATAGTATTAACTTACACTTTCTTTAAATCATACATGTGAGGGCAGAAGGGCTAGAATATGTTTTTGGGCCTTAGGCTTGATTCGAAGGAATCAGCCTGCTCGAAGAGGTTTTAGTGGTAATAACTATACCGACTTTAAAAGCCCACAAGTAAATAGTGCAAAGGAGGTTGGTGGAAATAGTCCGAGGAGAGAGATCTCCTCAATTATTTGAAGTGAAGGTTGTACTATACACTATAAGGTTTATAAGGAAATTCTAGGAGGTCTGGTGGATAAGGATGTGTTCCACATGAACATAGAGAGAATGAGTGACTAAGAAATATCTTAGAGAAAGCTACTACCACTGCATTAAAGACCCTGCACCTATCTCTCTGGCCGCATTAATGAGAAAATGACATATAAACAGTGTTGGTCAGCCTTATAACTATTATTTGAAGACTTCCAGAGGGTGGTAGATGGGCAAGTATCTAAATTGGTGATATGAGCCATACGTGAAAGATGGAGGGGAGAAGGAGGAAAATATAAAAGGAAGAGAAAGACATTAGAGGCGGGGAGGACGGAAAAAGAGAAAAAAAAAAAACACTGTACACATCACCTTCAAGTGTAATCCATTTTTAGAATAAAGAACAGTAATACAAATCGTCCTCGACATACGTCCGAGGAGAATTTCTGGTACATAAACATCTTGTTGCATGTGAATTGAGGATCTAGCCCTTCATTTGTGTTATCCAATATCTATAAAACTTAGGTTTTAAGCCCACTTTCTATAAATTTCATTGTATTGGACTTTTTGGGCCTATTCCCTTCACACTGTTGGGTTTGGGTGCAAATTGCGTCCCTACAATACATTTTTAAAATATGAAATGGTTTCTCATATTTTATATATACATAGAGGAAATTTAGACTCCAATTGAAATCAAATTTTGAATCTAATTGAATTTGAACTCTTCAATTATTACACTCAATAATTCACTTGACACAAATTTAAAAATTAAATAAGACACGTGGCTGAAAATTGAGAATCTAATTAAAATCTAATTGAATTTTCTCTAAGTTCTGACTATTAGTGTATGTGTGTGTATATTATATATATTTTTGAGAATCGGCTATTAATATATATTTAAATGCTAAAGAAAAATTACTTTTTTTGGTTGATTGATTTTTGTTACAGATTTTTCAGTTTAGGGATTTTTTTTTTTTTTTTTTTTTTTTTTGATAAGCAAGTTTTTAGGGATCTAATTCAATTAATTTGCATATGAAAGTGTTAAATGTACGTACTCAAACTTGAGTTTTTGTCTTTGGTTGCTGTAATAAAATGATGAGAAATAAAGGAATTTAAATATCTAAGCCTTATTTGCAATTTGGTTTATCTGGAAATCTACAACAACATAAATAAAGTAAAACAGGAACAAAAGAGGAATCCAAGTAAAGTAAGCAAATTCTTTTTTTTCTTTTTTTCTAGACTCGTTATTATTTATTTAGTTCTTTTCATGATAAACGAAGTGCAAAGTACGGCAGGCCTTAATTTCCACAAGTGTACCTGTGTAATTACTCTGACTCCTTTCTGCTTTGTTAAAATAGTTTTATCTGTTCCTACTCTGTTTTGGGATGCAGGGATGCCATGATAAAACTGTTGAGAGTGAGAGGAGCTTGTAGAAAGATGCCATAATTGAACAGTTTAATAGAACGGTAATAAGAGTCTGTTGGCCTACATAAATTCTTAGTCAGAGCAGTACAAACGTGGGAAGGAAACAAATTCCTATAGATTTTATATGACGGAAACTTATTCCTATTGGTTAGAGCAGTACAAACGTAAGAAGGAAGAACAAGATCAAGAATGAAATAATACCAGTTAAGGATCCCAAGAATGATGAATATCAAGGTAAGTAAACGGTTTTACTTTTATGTATCAAATCATACCTTGAGTAAATGGATTACATAGCATTTGGTTAAGGACACTCTCTCAACAGCTAATGCATATGTATAGTAGCAGTTATAAAAGGGGTTCAATCAAATTAAAGCAGATATTTATGTCTTCAAAAAAAAGTCACATTCTAGTCCTCACACTCTTAAGTCCTCTAAAAACTAGATAAAAATAATAGCACATATATGTTATGAGGTGCATCTGCTAAATGGGTAACTGATTATGAATCTAGGATATGGAATTATAATATCCTACTGATCCATAACGAAGAAAGTTGAACTAAGTCCTCACACTCTTTAAGTCCTCTAAAAACCAGATAATAATAAAAGCACATTTATGAGGTGCATTTGCTAAATGGGTAACTGATTGAATCTAGGATTTGGAATCATAATATCCTATTGACCCATAACGAAGAAAGTTGTACTATGCACACACTGATCAATCCATGACAAAGAGAAAGAAACAAATTAATTACAATATTTCCAATACAAAAGTATGCAGCACCACTCAAATGTTTGAACATAACCTTGTTCAAACTACCTGCGAGAAGCATGAATTTGGAGCGAGTGGTAGTTTGTTTTCCAGCGGCCTCAATGGGAGTGGAGTTAGTGGGAGATGAGTCTGACTAGGGTACTGCATTCCCTTTGCAGGTCTCAAGCAAGCTAAGTGGCCATTCGACTGGTTGTTGCAAAGAGGAAGTTTAATGGCCTGTACCATTCCTTCCTTCTCCTTTGGAACTGGGGCTCCAGTAGGGTCCTATATATGACACATCCATCCCACACAAGTACAAGTTCATATTATACATCAGCAAAAGAGAGTTTCCCAATATTTATTTATCATAGAGAAAAATTATTCAAACAATTCTATCTTAAGTTTGAAATTGAGTTTAGTATGCTCAATCTTAAGTTTGAGTTTAGTATGCTATAAATTGAGTAAGGATTAACATACCCCAAGCACAAGGAAAGTGAATGCTTGATTGTCTGCACCAAGATGGATTTCTATCAGCTTCCTCAGGTCAGCAAGGCTTGCATCCTTTACAACCTTGAGGGTTGTAATGAACTTCCCAGGATTTTCCTTTGAAGCCTCCCATTTCAAGTGCACATCTATTAGTGAATCAGCACCATCATGCGAAGGGTTGTAGTTCTCCTTTGAAGCCAATGCCATCTCATTGTATACTCTGTTCTTGTAGATCTGTGTTTCTGTCAGTTTCTGATCTTTTACTTCTTTAACAGATGCAAGTGCATCCACAATAAGTGCGGGACTTGAGGCTCCAAACTCTGGAACAGGCATATCTTTCTGGACCACCAAATTTTCCTTGTTGAAATTTTTTGCAACAGAATCATCCCCATTTGTCATTACTGGAGATAACTGAGGATCAATGGTTCCTGACTTCTTTTTTGGCGGTACTGGGGTTCTGATGTGTTGAGAGAGCTCTCTGTGATTCCCACAAAGTGTGAATATATTTTGGATTCTCAACCGTCTAGAAGATCCTGTTTCCTTAGCATTTTCTGGTTCATCTATCAATCCTGATCCCATGAGCTCTAATCTTTCCTTCAAAAATTCTTCTCTCATTGGACTTCTGCTAGGCAGAAATGGTGTTTGTTCAAATCTGTTTATGGGGCTACACTGATCAACCATACAGACCCTCTTATCCTCTACAATTTCTTTCTCCACTTCCTCATCTAGCACTTTCTCTTCATGTTCATCATCCCCTTCTACTTCTTCTTCCTCAAATACAGTGCTCAGACCAACCCTGTCACAAAATTTTGGTGCAAAAATATTATGATCCACAAGATTATCAAAAACACCTTCGATGCCAGTAGGTTTATGAACAATCCCACCAATGTGTTTCACCTCACGAACAACTGGTTCTTGATCATCCATGTCCAAATCCATCGATTTCACCATTCCAGGATCCTCATTGTTGTACATCCCCAATAGCCTTTTGGCAAACCTGCTTCCCTCCACGTCCTTCGATGCACTTTCATCAACACTTCCATCCCTTGAACGGCACAGCTCAAACTCAATCTCCTCCAATCTCTGTCGCAGCATTTCAACTTCCTGTTGTTGCTGCAATATCCTTTCCTCCATTCTTCTCCTCTCAATTTCAACAAACTCATTGGCCATTCTCTGGCACTCATCCAACTTCTTTTCCAGCTCACGTTTGAGAATCTGAGTTTGCTCATTCACCTTTAAGTTGATCTCCTCCTCACTTGCCCCAGTTCCCTTCCCTTCCATAAGCTCAAGTCTAGCTCTTAGTGCAGTAACTTCTTCTTCTTTCTTTAGCAGTTCTTTGTGTGCTTCATTTCGCTCTCTCTCTTTAAGTTTGCTCTCCCTTTGTAGCTTAAAAATAAATTCATCCATGGCAGCAATCCTTGATCCTAAAATGACTGCAGAAGAAGAGTCTTCAGCACCAATTTTATCCTTATTTGGTGTATGAGGACCACGAACAATGCATTTCGCCTTTGCTCCATATTCAAGGGTACAAATCGTCTTGTGTATCTCCTTAGGATCCGGGCTTGCACACAGTATCATTAAAATTTTTGACTTGTCATCCTCAAAAGAATCCTTTACAGAGAAAGAACACAAAACCTCATAAATCAAACTTCATATGAATAATCTAAACCACTATGACTGACATTAATATGAAGAGTAATTACCTGCAGAAGCATGGTCAATTTGCTGTCTCTAAATGGCACATGAGAATCACCATTGGCAATTGATTCAACCACCCTTTTCAATGCAATGTTTCCCTGGTTGATCTTTGCTGTCTGCGATTTGAATGGAAGTATAAAAATTAGAAAATGAACAGCAAACACTTAAGACACAAAAACATAGGTGCTGACAAATCATACCTGCATTTTGGCCTCAAACCCAATTTGACCAGCTTGCTCTATATTTTCAGATCCAGCCATGTCTACAAGCATCAGGCGCCCTCCCACTGTTGGTACATCCAGAATTATCTGTACAGATTTGCATAGCATGTAATTTCCAGCCACTTACAAGAATCCAGCAGAACTATTAGCTCTAAGTAAAATCTAAAGGAATTATACCATGCAGTGGCTTCGAGAACTTCGCTCATTACATAGGGTGCTTTTAACAATCCTTCGCTTCTCCACCTTTTGTATCTCTTTGGAAATTTTTCCAGCTTCATTTCCAGATATATAGGTGGCATTCTTTGCTTTCTTTCCCATTACTTCAAGTTTAACCTATAAATGCAATTCGCACATTCAAATTACTAATAGATAACACTAGCCCAACCAGAATTGACACACTTTAAATGCACAGAACAATGAGAATAAACACTTTTGGTGAACTAGAATTTCAAGAAATAACAATAAAGTTAAGTAGACAATGGATCCACAACTTTATATTACAAACAGACAGCACCTTGCTTCATGATTATTAGACCCCGAACCAGATCAGGTCTGAAAAATTAAATGGAACATTCAGATGCGCACATTTGCTCAGTTTGTGATTTCAGCTCAAGAAAACAGGTCTTTTGCATATATTATACACTTGGCTTCCTTTCCTCACTTATCAGGATGCCAATTTCCACAAAAGAAGATGCACAGAACTCACCTATTAACTTAACATGTTGCAAATTCTTAAAGAAACTAAAATTCTACTAAGATACAGACCTAAGTTTATGGACACGTGTTTAATTCTTGATTACATACCCTTGTAAAACAAAGGAAGCTTCAGAAATTACCCTCTAAAGAAACCAACTGCAATATTTAGAAAAGGAAAAACTCAAACAACAGTTTTTACTTAATTGGCTAACTGGGCACTATAAAGACAACCATATTATCCCATTTACTTAATTGGAATACCATCGATTGTGAGTAAACCCATTAAAACACCCAAAAATCCAGACATGTTGCTTTCAAGAATCAGATAGACAGATACAAGAACAGCAGCTTTCTAAGAGAGTACATAGTGCCCAACCAGAATCAACACACTTTAGATGCACACAACTATGAGAACAAGCACTTTTGGTTGAATTATAATTTCAAGAAATAACAATAAAGATAAACATTAGTTGATTGGCAAACTTGGCACTATAACGACAATCATAGTATCCCATTTCCAGAAAATTAACCAAAAATAACAAAAATTGATATGCTTTCAAGAGTCAGATAGATAGCTACAACAATAACAACAACAAATTATTCTAAATTGATAATTAGGTAAGAGCAAGAAAAAAAAAGTGAGCAAACCACAAATTACCTTGGACGCACTGCCCTTAGGCCATCCAAGGCTTAATCCTCCTCCACCATTGCTTGACAAAAGGTCATAAATCTCCTCATTGTATATCTCCAAGACTGTAACTTGCACAAACGTTCCAACCCTCACAATCTCGCTTTTTTCATCACTTTCTTCCTCGCCACCACCAAGAATATCCCTCAAGGACCTGTACACAATCCCCGGCTGTTTCGAGCACCCAAACATGGTGTGACTCTTGCCCGAACCCGTTGGACCGTACATCATAATGGTGCATTTTTCTCCCAACTTCACTCTGTGGATTCTTGACTGCACGAACGTCTTGTAAAAGAGATCAAGGTCTTGGTCTTCGGAAAGAGAAACCCCATCTAGACTAAAGTCCCGGTAGCCAAAATCAGCTCGAACCCGAATGGAATGGTTGTTTGAATTCACATTCAAAACCGAAGTGGGTTTTTCTTTCCGATCTGGGTAGTCTCGGATCCGAGCGATTACTTCGACAGGGTGTTCTTGTGGGTGTGGGGTTTCTTTGGCCGGTGTGTTTGGATTCGAAGATGAGTTTGGTTTGTTTGCATTGTTGTAATGCAAACGAAGCTTGGATTGTGGTGTTTTGATCTGTATCGGGTGGGCTTGATTTACTTTTGAGGATGGCGTAGGAGCCATTAGAATAAGAACCAAGAAGATATTTCAAGATTGAGTTTAAAGAAGACTCCAAGAGAGAGAGAGAGAGAAACCCAGAAAGCTGTAGGTGGAATTACGGATTAGAGATTTGCAGAGAGAGAGAGAGAGAGGTTTTGGTGTTCTTGAAAAGGAAAGAGAAAGAAAATAGTAGGAATAGCCGAAATTGAAATGAGGGTTTTTGTTTTTTGAAGTTTAAAATAAAATCTAGCCGTTACGTTTTGTAACGACTAGTTTCTTTTTGTATCAAATGGTAGGGGATGCATCATCAGACTAGATACTTCACGATTTCTATTTTTTCAAATTTGACTTCGATTTGATTACCTTTTCAAATTGACCTTCTTGTCTTGTCCCAGTTCAAGTCCAACCAAAAAAACAAATTTTCGTAGCTAAGGCATAAAGATTGGTCCAACGTGATGATGTGGGCCATACAAGTCAAAATCAGGCCCATTTGTGTACTATATACACTATTCTGATATTTATTCATCACACTGAAGGAGCTAAGGCATAAATGATTGGTCCATCCCCAAAATGCGTGATGATGTTTTTTTTTGGGCCATACAAATAACAAGCTTCTCTCTCTCTCTCTCTCTCTCTCTCTCTCTCTCTCTCTCCGGCTTTCTCTCCAATCAGGCCCATTTCTCTCTGATCTGGGCATGGTGGTGGGTTGGGATCTATGGTGGGTTTGGATACACTATTCTGGGTTCGTTTTTTGGTCTGGGTTCGGCGTTCGGCGATCATGGTTTTGGCCGTGGGTTGATCTGGGTGAGATCGGCGTGATCAAGGTGGTCGTCGTCGTCTCGCTCTCTCGGTGGTCGTCGTCGTCGTCGTTGATCATGGTTTGCTATTTGTGATGGTTTGCTATTTGTGGTGGTAGATTTGTGACTGATGTGGTGGCGGTGGCGGTGGCGGTGGCGGTGGATTTGTGACTGGTTTTGGCCGTGGGTTGATCTGGTTTTGGCCGTGGGTTGGTCTGGGTTTACTATTTTTTTTTTTTTTTTTCTCTGGTGGTGGTGGATTTGTGACTGATGTGGTGGTGATGGCGGTGGCGGTGGTGGTGATTTTTGGTGGCCGGGTGATGTTCACGGGAATAGGGGGGTGTATTGTAAATGATGTTAATTGATGATATATTATTTTATTGTATAGAAATATTATTTTAATGAGTAGGATAGGAAAATAGAAGTTGGGTTGTTGGAGGTATTGTAAAATGGGATTGTATAAGTAGTAAAGTAACTTTTTGGGATGGTATAATAGGATGAGATTTAGCATCCAGTTGTGGATGCTCTAGGGGTTTTAAATCTTAATTTTATGATGCACTTATAAATGAACATTGTGGTTTTTTTGGTACCAATTCATTAATAGCAGCAGTTAGATAAAAAATTAGCTTCCATTATATATTTGATTATAATTATAAGTGAGCACTAAAAATTAAGATCTATGAAGTATAAATATTCCATTTTTCAGGCAGAGGAAGGATTTAATTCTTTGCATGGAGCAAAGATTAGTAAGATTATAATTTACATTACATCTTCATCTCATAAGTTAAAGCTTTGGAATTAATTCTTGCTAATAACTGGGCACAGATTGACCAAATCAAACAGCAGAGATATTGGGCTTAAATACAAGTTTAGCCTAATTAAACCTTGCAAGCTTGCTGTTCCTCAACATAGGTTGAAAATTTATGTTGACTGCACTTTACAGGCACTGCGCATTTTGTGAAGAAACAGTTTCATATTATAGATTATAACTTTACAGTTTCATATTAGATCGTTCGTCACTGAACAGCATTTTCTGTGGTCAATTCGTGTATGTAAAATTTAAGATTAACATATTGAAGCAGGAACTGTGAATGCTACACATGAATTATGAATATCAAGGCATCGTAGAGAAACCACAAATGCCAAGGTCTTATGAGATAACAAAAACCCTAAGCTCGTCTCTGTCTCCTCTGGTGACGCGGATATCTGTGTCAAGATAGGTTACTTCAAATTCACCACTCCCTGGATTCGTTGGAGGCCTTAAAGCATCTGGAATTCGTGGTAATTCTAATGGTGGCAGTTGTGACAAGTTGCCAGTGGTCTTTACAGTTGTCTTCTCAAATGTGATTTTTATCTTTGCAGATCCTATTCTCAGTAAAAATGGAAGCTTAATCAGGCTGATTGTTTCTTCTTTACGACTCAGATAATCATACAGAAGTAGAGATAAATCACTTGCAAGATATGAGCTTGAAAAGGGAACCAACCTATGACTTCAAATTTGTGGGCTAATGTGGCAGTCACTTCAACAGGTGGCAGGGGCCATGGAGTACCTAATTCAAGCTCTGCTATATTATCAAAATCCTTACTTAAGATGTCAATCCGTTGAAAAACCTAATCACAACAGAGAACATACATTTAGATGGTAGGATCGTAATAAATTTTTAGAAATCTATAAAAGGTTAATCTTATGTGTGATGCCTGGATGTACGAGATATGAACCCAAACCCAAGAAAAAATAGGTTAGATTTATATGTTAGAACTTTAACATGGTCAGAAGCATTTGGAACATCCAAGTTGAGTAACTAGCAATCACCTGATTCAATTATTTGTTTCCAGAACGTGCTAGAAGTCTCCAGCTTGGATTATCTAAAATTGAAGATAATGAAGAAGAGGAAATATCTCTTCAATTATTTACTCTTAATTGATTGCCATTCATCCATGTAAGGCGCTTGAAAACTCTGTTCCTCAAGTCTAAAGTCAATGCCAATTGATAATATGGCCTTCAAAATGGCATTGCTATGTTCATTCTCAGTCGTAAATATAATACTAATAACAAATATAAAAATAATAATAATACCATAATACATGAGAATATAATAGAGCAGTTTTGGCAGCACACCTGACCAAGAGTTACAGGAAGTAGCCTTCCTGTGGGCAGTCCAGGACGGCTTCCACCAAGAGTACGAGATGAGAATGCACTGCTATATATCAGTTTCCATCTCCCTTGCAACTTATCAAGTTCAGTTGAGAGGTCCACCAGCCCTCCAGCATCTTCAAGCTCCTTGGCAGCGGCATCTGCCTTTCGCAGATCATCCTCAGTTGCAGCAAGACCTCTATTCAGCCCAGAAACTGCACTCTGCATTATATCACCCATACATGTTAAGGAATGTGGAAGGTTTCTTTCCACTATCAAATAGGAAATTCGTTTCATCATAAAAGTATTTACCATGATATAATTTCTCTATGTGCACTTCAATGTTTATGTTACCACTTTCAAAAAAGTGTCTCCAATTCTAAAGAAAGACTTTATATGAAGCACTCAAATTAACTGTACTCCAGGGAAGATACAATTGAACATATTAGAAGGCATCTCTTATTTCCAACATCTTAGAAGAGTCTTAGGAATTTGATGCAAGAAGCACAACCAAAATTATTTCAGATTTTCTTCCAGATTACTATTTGAATTTTGAACTAGATTTATTTTTTAATTTTGAATTTGGCTTTAATGCTGTTGAGGGTTTTTTGGGATGTAATTGTGCTTTAATGTAAATGTTGAAGCCAGTTAAAAAGAGGCTCTAGTATGGTTTGAAGTAATGCAATTTGAATAAGAATTTTCTCATCAAAGATGTTTCTCTAAGCTTAGTGGCAATTCCAAGCACCCTTAGTTGATGAAACCTAGAGTTTCATGCAGATTCTAGAAGGTCAAGCCTAGGATTTGACAAAATAACTGATCAATCTTTATCGGAAATTAAAGAAACCAAGTAGCGAAAATGATTTTTAAACCAAGTGATAGCACCCAAATGATTTGTGTGAAATAGGATCATGTCAACCTAATTAGATCGTTCAAAGTTCAAACCGATTAATCGACATCAATGAACAGTGACATAATACATAGCAGAAAGCAAGGAAACCAGTAATACCCAACTCACAATTTTCATCAATTCAAATAAGCATAACTGAGCACATAACATCAAAACCAATAATGGGCAGAAACAATAGAACCAAGTTAAACAATGCTGCCCCTACAATCAACCAGGATACAAACCCATTTCAACTAAATTCAAAAAAAAAAAAAAAAAAAAAAAAAAAAAAAGCACAAAAAGAACCAATAAAATACGAAGCACCCAAGTGTTTATTTATAAGTATAAACGCAAAACTAAGCAGAAAACAACAATATGAAGAGCAAAACAAACAAAACCCACAAACGGTTAATCTGTTATTAAACGAATTACCAGTAATTTGAGCTTCAAAGACTCAATGAGCTCAGACTTGGGTTCCGATGGTGGAGGTGGAGGTGGAGGGTCAATTACAGAAACCTCGTCCAGAGTTGATCTTGGGACAAGGCTTCGCTTAGCTGAACGAGACCATCTTGGAGAATGGACTGTGGCAGTGTGAATTCTGCTGGGACTAAGACATGTAACAGAAGAAGAAGAAGAAGAAGAAGAAGAAGGTGATAACGATGGCGATGGGGAGAGAGAGACAAACGTTGGCAGAAGAGAAAGAGAGGCCATGGGTGATGGGTGTGTGGGTTTTGCTTGCACAGTGCGTGTGAGTGTGTGCTTGTGGCTTGAAAGCTTTTTGTTTTTGGTTTTTCGAAGGACTTGTGGCTTGAAAGTAAGAGAGTTGAGAAGAAAGAAGACAAGTTAGGAGCCATTGGTATGAGGAGAAACGATTTTAGTTTTATCTGTCAACTGTCATCATTTGGATGGTCTGTTACCCTTTTTTTTTTCTTTTTCTTTTTTTTTTTATGGGATCTGTTACCATATTTGTCATGTGTAGAATCTTCTCTTTAGATCCCGTCACTATTCGATCTTTTATTTTTATTTTTTTTAAAATGGTCACTGTTTATTTATTGTGACGAAATGGTGTCCTCAAACTAGGCGAAGATGGGATTTTTGTAGTGTAATTTGAGATAGAATTTTTGTAATTTTTTGAAATATATATGGGTGAAAAAGTATGTAAAATTGTGTGTAATATTATTTAAAATGTGAAAATATGAGTTTAAGTTGACCTATCAAACAGGCCCTTAGGACTCATTTGGTATAGTAGTTTAAGTAACATTTTTTAATTTTTAAACAATATTATACGTGTTTTTATATACTTTTTTATCCAAAAATATTTTCAAAAAATACAAATAACATTACTAGAATAACATTACCAAACGGCCCGTTAATATTAAAAAATCCTCTTATTTTGCAAATTTTGTCGTGGCTATACAGCCAACCTAGATTTTTTTTTAATTTGATTTATTTTATAATTAATATTAAATATCCTCTCAAAACAAAATTAATATTAAATATTATAAATCTAAATATATATTCATTTAAAACTTTAATGACATTACACCATCAAATCTATGAAATAAAATCTTAATTAACACATTGCCCCTTTTGATTATAAAAATTTAAAAAAAAAAAAAAAAAGTGCGTGTCTGTCTCCAACTTAAAAAACAAGCTTATTTTACTATTCATCCTATTTTGTCTGTTATTCATGGGCTCCACTGCTGTACTATTTCAGCTAATTTTTACATTTATCTACAATACTTTTAACAAAAAATTTTCAATTTCAACAAAATAAGCATATCCCAAAAAGACCCTAAATTGAAAATAACCATGTTCTCAAGTCATAATGTGTCATTTTTGTGACACAAATCAAGTTTAGGAAGGAAAGGAAGAAATCGGTTTTTTTTTTTAAGTTTTTTTTCCCTATCAAATTTATCACATTTGAGTAGTTTTTACTAAATGGAGCATATCACTTACAATAGGGTAATATGCAATCGCTACAATGTAGTTAGCTCACGTAGTAATAAAATATCAAGTCAAGAAAGAAGGAAAAAAAAATCTTTCAACTCTAAAAAATTGATGTGTTAAACAAATTGGTAAATTACACTAACACCACCAAGATATATTGAAATTAGACTCATTATATTTTATTTTTAAAAAATGTAACTCCACCCCAAATAATTAAAATTATTGACACTCATCCTTTTCCACCCTCAAACAATCAAAATAATTAACATCCCCTCGTAAAATAATTCAAAAAGAGGGGATGGCCGGTCAATTATCTTGATCATTTGGAAGAAAGTGTCATTTCTTAAAAGTCAAGTCTAATTTCACTATACCTAAGGTTCGGTTTGGTTGGGATGAAAACAGAGGGAAAAACTCTGTAAGTGTAAAGGAGAGAGTCCATTGATGAGAAAAGGAAACAAAGGATAGTGTTGAATCATATTCTCTGGTGGTGTCTCCTCCAATGGTCTCTCCTTAATACTCATGTAAGACATCGCAAAATAATGCAAAGAAACAAGCTTAAATGGTTGAATTAATTGAGATTAACATTGACATTTTTCAATTTAAAATTGATAATTTGATAGTAGCAGCAAGTATAAGGCAATAAATGTGCTTATAATTATTAAGCAAGGACATGAGATTACTAAGGAGGAAGTTGCTATCATGGAGAGAGGATGACCACGTTGTTATTCTAAGGAAGAAGTATTTTTAGAATTAGTAAAAATAGGAGTATTGAAAAACATCCAGCTTCATGCTATGCTATTCCTGATTAAGGACCTAACAAAAGTGAGAACATTTTTTTGGTGTTCCAACTGATCAATTACACTAGAAAATATTATTCAAAATGATGTATGGGTTATACTCCTTAAAGGATGGATAATTTTTTTCTTTTGTTAAGACTTTAGAAAACTGACTTTAGGTCGAAAGCAAGCATATATGGATAATGTTACTTAATATCATATGAAATGAATTACTTTTTACTCAATATCATGTTGGAAGAACAACACAATGAAAATAAGCCTAATCAAACATTTAGTCCTCATTTTTTCACAAATGTCTAAAAAATGTATTGAAGAATTCAATTATGCCGTTGAAAAAAGTTACATCAAGAATCACATAAAAACCTTAAAAGCTAGTTTCCATGCATGTCATGACCTTTTTAAAAATTTGAGTGGATTTACAAGGAATCCAATTACTTAACATCTTTAGGCTAAAGTTGAAGTGTGGGCACCTTATATAGAGGTTAGTTACTTTATTTGATGTCATGGATATATTTTTAGAACATGTGAATACATTATATTGATATTTGTTATGTTAATAATGATAATATTAATAAGTGTGCATTGTATTCCTTTAAGCACACCCAAATGTTGGAAAATGGCGATACACTCAAATTCAACATTATGCGAAGTTGTTAGATTTGTATGCTAAAGATAGGACAAACAGTGAAGGTTTTATAAGCGCAAATGAGAAATTTCACCAATGAGAAAAGGAAATAGAGGATAGTGTAAACTTGGAAGAAAATGTTATAGCTTTGATGAGTTTAACATGTCAAATAATGAATTATATTTTCCAGTCGTCTCTCATTCGTACTCATGTGAGAAATCATAAAAAAAAGGGCAAAGAAACCGACTAAAATGGTTGAAACGATTGAGAAATAAATAGACATTTTTAATCTTGCAACAAGAATAAAGGGTAGTGTGGATCCCCGGCCTAAAAAGCCTAGTGTGGACCTTGAGGTCAGACCCTCAATTTACTTGTATAGTATGGGTGAAGAGTTTCCTACAACAAGAAAACCTCCGAAGGCCAATCTAACAACCCAAATAAAAGAGCTTCTGGCTCAGCCCGTGTTCCTCTACCCTATGTATGTTTCTTGAGGAGGCTCAAGCTTAGAAGTGAGCTTCTCTAATTCCTCACAGTTTTCTCTCATGTATCTCTCTTCCCTAGATTTTCCAATATCTTCTTCATTGTCTCTTCCACCTTTTATAGCCTTCCCTTAGTGGGTCTACCATCATCAGTGGTGCTTTCCCCCAAAATGGGGGCCCTAGGCCTGCGACTAATCTATGGACCGTATAGTAAGGAAATAATATTCCTAAAGATGGGCATGCTACTATGAACCAAATACATGAGATTGCTAAGGGAGAGACTTGCTATCATGGAGAAAGGATGACCATGTTGTTATTATAAAGATGAAATATTTTTAGAATTACTAAAGACAGGAGTACTTAAGAACATCTAACATGATGCTATGTTATTCATGATTAATGATCCAACAAAAATGAGAGTATTTTCTGGTGTTCCAATTGATTAATTACATCAACAAATATCATTCAAGATGATGTATGGATAATACTTCTTAGAGGGTGAATAATGTTTTTGTTAAGCATTTAGAAAATTAACTTTGGGTAGGAAGCAAACATGTATGGATAATGCTCCTTGATATTTGGTTAGCTTTTGATGGACTGAAAGTAATATATTATGAACTTAATGTAATGTTTGATGAATTTATATTTGGTTAAAACAATAGAAGATAATGTAATATTTTGCTTGATATGAAATTAATGAATATGATCAATATTTTAAGTTCAACATGCTTGCCTTGAACACCTTTTCGAAGATTTTTTTTTTCCCAAGAATAAGATGAATAGTTAATAATACATATTTGTTTACATATTGGCCACCTATTTCTGAATTCTAATATGCTTGTTTTGGCCATATATTTGTTGGCATTACTGTTCATTTGGAGAATTCTACATTGGCTTCAATACAAAGTTTTCTCATTCAACAGATTGAAGTGTAGTTGAACATGTGTAGCATTTAACCACAACCACAACCATGACCATTTACATTTGATTACTTGACCAATATCAATTGCATGAGTTGATTTGTTATACTATTATACAAGAGCATTGCTATTAATAAATATATTTTTTTAAACTTATCAGTTACATTTATTAAATAGCAATAACATATTCTCTCTCTTTTGTGTGTGTTTGTTTCTAAAAACAAATGAATAGATAATTATTCCACAATACTTAGGAGAGTGTTGAAGTTTGATAATAAAGTGATATCTTGCGTACTTTTTGGTTCTAGAATGCAAAGTTTGGCTACAAGCTTTGAAATCTTCAAAAGAAAAAGACAATCATAAGTGAAGGTATAGTTTTTTGGCGCAAATGTACTTTTAGTCCTTATATTTTGACTTTTTTCTATTTTGGTCTCTACATTTTAATTTTACCACTTTTAATCCCTAAACTAACATTTTAATTTTACCACTTTTAGTCCCTAAACTAATTAACACATGTTAATTTAGTCATTTTCGTCGGTCAACCAATGGAAATAGCTGAGGTGGCAGCTGGAGGAATTAAAATATTATAAAAAATGCTACATCAGCATCTATTTTTTTTAAATAAATAATTTGTCAATTTTAACTAAATAATAAAAAAAAAAGAAAAAACAGAATTAAAAACAATAAAAGACATCAATTTAGATTTAATTCATTATGAACAAGAACACACAAGAACATGATCACAAATTTAAACATCAACACAAAAATGTAAAAGCACAAACCCAAAACCAAACACAAACTCAAATTTAAAACACAAGAACACAAACCCAGAAAATCAAACCCAATAACACGAATTCAAAATTAAACCCATTGAATCAACTTCCTTTCCCACTTAAAATCAAATCCATAATGCAATAAAATTTAAGAAAAGAAGAAAGACCAATGCTGAAAACCCATAAGTTTTTCTCGTTCTTCCCCAAAGATTCATAGCAAGAAAACCCAGAAATCTCAAACACTCAAAAACCCAGAAACCCAAAAACTCAAAAAAAACCCTAGTTTATTTCAAACAATCAACAACAAAATCAACCAACCTAGCCAACTCGGCTCATTGTGAATCAAACAAACACACAAACCTAGAAAAACCTAGCCAATTTGGCTCACAACAACAACAAGCCCAACCAATCCATAACAGATCTAAACTTAAATCAGCTATCATAGATCCCACAACTCCAACTGATTCAACATTGTGAGACAAAGAGAGAGAGGTGTTGTTATCTTTAATACTTAGCTTGTCCAAATCCACAACCATTGAACAATCTGGCTTCGACAAAGACGAGGAAGTTGAAGACAACGACGAAGAAGAAGACGAACAACAAGCCCCCGTAATCCGGATTTTTTTTTTTTTTTTGGTTTCATTTTTTGGGTTTGGGTATTTGATTTTCGGGTTTGATTTTTTTGGTAAGCAGATTTGCTCACCATTGGTTCCAACGCTGAGCTAGCCCGGCAAGATCGAGATGTACTAGCTATCCTTTTACACTGCCTATACTGTTGGCAGTATTCTCAGCTGTGGTCTCACTCACATGGCCGTCACTCCTCTCGATCTCATCAAGTGCAATATGCAAGTCCGATTCTTCTAGATCCCTCGCTCTCTTTCGTTTTCAGCTTGTTTTTCTTCGATTTGATTCTATTTTACATTTCTTTACTTGGATTAGATCTGTGTGTGTATCAGTATTTGAGTTTGAGTTTGAGATGAGAGAATAGAGTTTGAGTTTGAGATGAAAGTGTGTGGCCGGTTTGAGAATAGTGTTCAGGTTTGGATCTTTTGTTAATTTTTTGGGTTTTAAAATTTTTGAGTTGGTGTTCTTGTTCAAAAAACTTTTAGATCTTAATTCATGTAAATTTTGGTTTTTGATCCTGTTTTTATTTTTTTTTTATTTAGTTAAAATTAATTTTTTAAATTTATATGCTGATATGTCATGGGTGATGTGGCATTTTTTATAATATTTTAATTCATTCGGTTACCACCTCAACTATTTCTGTTGGTTGACCGACAGAAAAGACAAAAATAACACGCGTTAATTGGTTTAGGGACTAAAAGTGGTAAAATTAAAATATAGGGACCAAAATGGGGGAAAAAAAAGTCAAAATATAGGGACTACAAGTGCATTTACGCCTAGTTTTTTATGAGAATGAAAACTTGAAATATATTTAAGAAATCTGAAAAGTCAAAGCGTGTTGTTGAAGTTGTTTTTGACCTCAAACCTACCACTTCTTCCTCAAATATTGTCACATATAGAGAATAATTACAAGTTAGTAAGTATGATGATCTAATGGAACGTTGTCTAAAACAAAGGTAGTGTGACTTTGTTGGGTTTAGAATGAAATGAAGAAAGTAAGTGGGTGTTGAGACTTTAACTTAGTTTTTGCTTTGGTCTGCAAGAGAGAGAAAGTGTTATTAATGTGTTTAAGAGCATTCAGACTAACTCGTGCAAAATTCTGTGTCTTTTTTAACATAAGAATCTACTTTTTCTATTTTAATACTTACTTTTTAAAATATCCGACATCAGATTATTTATATTACATTATATTTCATTAAAATATCAAAAATTTTTAATTCTTTTTAATATTTTATCTATATTCACATACAAAAATCACTATCCACTCTTTTTTTTTTCTTTAGGGATATGTAAAGAGAAAATAAGAAAAATTAAATGCAAAAAAAATAGTATCAGTATAAATTTATACTATTATTATAGAAAAATTGTAAATTTACACAATTATATATTAATTGATGTAGGTCATTTTTAGGCAAAATTGTGTAAATTTTACACATTTTTTCTATTATGCATTCATTGATGTGAGTGCTCTAAGTTGATGTATACAACAATTTGTTGTGGGCCCATAGCCTTCAACTCTTCATAATTATTACTAGATTATTGCTCAATTTAGTTTTTTATTTTAAGAAAACATCTAAGAGCCGTTTTCATAATGCTGGACTGCACAACAAAATTATGAATCTAGTTTTCTAAAAATAGAAAAAAAAAAAAAAAAAAAACCCAATACACCATGTGGGGGATGGTTGTTTTGTTTCCACCTCTACAAATGTATTGTAGTAAAAACTTTACTAAGAGTTTGTTTGGCTAATTCCTTAAGCGTGTTGTCTTTAGTTTATATATAAAAAATTATAATAAGTTTTTTTGTTGTTGAAAATAATAACTTTTTTAATTTTTGTCACACATTTAGTATAAAAGCTACCGAAAACTACAAGAAACTCAAACACATACTAAATATGGAATATCTTTAGAATGGAACCATGGATATCCCCCATGTGTGCTAGTTTTAAAAATAAAAAGATCACAATAATCTTCATGAATCATGAGTAAACAAGTATAATTAGAGTACTTGCATCAATGATTGTAAAATAGAAAAAGTATCACATTTTAGTCTACCAAGCCTAAAATTTGACTAAAATTCACCTACATTAAAGCAACCACATCAGTCCATTTATTTTATACATCTATTTTTACACTAAAAGTCTACTTTTTCTATTTTACATGTCCATTTTTACAAGACACCCACATCAGTTCATCTATTCTAACACTTCTTTTAATTAAACAATCAATTTTCTCAAATTTTTTATTATTTCTCTTAACTAACCTATACATACGCACACACTCTCTCTTTCTCCCTCTCTACCCATTTTTTCTGATTTTGCTCTCTCTCTCTCTCTCTCTCTACCCATCTCTACCCATTTTCCAAATCAACTCTCCCGACAGCTCCGATCCACAGCTCTGATCCACAGCATCGATCCCAGCTCCGATCCACAGCTTCAATCTACACTCAGATCCACAGCTCCGATCCACAACACCGATCCACACTCCGATCCACAACACCGAACCACACTTCGATCCACAGCACCGATCCCAGCTCACTCCGATCCCCAGCACCGATCCCAGCACCGATCCCAGCTTCAATCCACAGCACTGATCCCAGCTTCGAGCCATGAGCTCGGATCCACAATCCACGAGCTATGTGCCACGAGCTCCGATCCACGATCCACGAGCTTCGAGCTTCGATCCACAGGCAAGACCCATGAGCTCCGATCCAGTCATGCACCAATCGTTCCACAAGCACCGATCGTTCCGAAAGCACTGATCTGTCTCTATGTGTGTGTGTGTGTGTGTGTATGTTTTTTTTTTTTTTTTTTAAGTAAGTGTATCTCTGTTGATTTGTCTGTGTGGATGTATTTGTGTGTGGGTGTATTTGTGTGCATCTGAGGAAAAAGAAGAAGATGAGGAGAGGAGAAGTTATCTGGGTTTTTTGAGCATAGAGAAGAGAGAGAAAAAAGGAGCAAATAGAAATTAATATATTAATGGGTAAACAAGTTACAGTAACCGTGTAAATATACACGGTTATTGTAGCTTGTGGATGGATTTGCACGGTTATTGATGTGGTTCCTCTTAGGCTATGTAAACTTGTATAAAAGTATATATTTACTATAGCAACTGTGTAAATTTAAATTGACACTATTTATTCAAATTTAAATATTTTTTTATGTATCTTGAAGATGAAAGAAGAGAATGGATGATAGTTGTTGTATATGAAGAAAGATAAAAAATTTAAAAATATCAAGAAAAAAATTAATATTTTAATAAAATTGTAATGTAAATAGATAATTTGATATAAGTTATTTTATAAAACAAGTACCTGAATGATGCCAAATGCCAATGCTTTTAATATGAAAACAAATGGTAAAATTAAAAGAAAAAAGAAAAAAACTCCGAAAAGGGTAAATAATAATACAGTAATAAAGAAAAAGAAAGAAACAAAGGCTGACCGAGCAAACGTGGCAAAAAAAAAGAAGAAGCACAGGCACAGCCCTCCAAAAAAATTCAAAACTCAAAAACCAAATAAATTCCCGCCCAAATCTTCTCAGTTCTCTCTTTCTCATTTTATTAGTAGTTTAACATTGTAGATTTGTAAAGTCAAAACTCAAACAAACAAGCTTCAAACTCAAACCCATAAAAGCTTTTCGCCAACATACAAACAAATTCATTAACTTATACTTATTATAGTAGCAGTACTAAATTCATCAATGTCCGCCTCATCAGCTCGCCGCCTCAAAGACCACGGCGTCAGAGGCGGCGCAGCCAAACCCGCCGCAAAAAGCTTAACCCCAATCTCCGCCACCAAACCCAAAAACCCTACTTTACAGAAATCTGCCTCCGGCAAAGAGAACCCCAGGCCCACCGCCGTTACTTCTCGGTCCCAAAAGCCCACTCTCCGCCCAGTTCCTCGCGTCGACAAGACCATGTCCATGGCTCACTCCAACGACGCCGCCGATACGCGTGTCCGGTGGTCCACCTCATCGGCCCCTAGAGGTAGGAGCTCTAGTCCTTCTGATCCCATTAGGGTTTTCTCAGATCGTAGGGTTTCTAATCCTGCTGCTGCTGCTGGTGGTAGTAGGCAGAAAAAGGGGTCTAGGGATTTGAGTGCAACTCGGACTAGGGCTTCTAGGGATTGTAAAGAAAGCGTGGAGTTGGAAAAAAAGAGTGGGTTTTGTGAAAAATTGAAAATGGGAGGAGAGGAAAGTGGGAAGAAATTGAATGGGATTAGGGTTTTGGAAAATTGTAATGGGAAGCTTAATTTAAGCTCAGATTCGATGAATTTCGATGAAAAAGTTGGACTTGGTGTTTGTGTTGGGGTTGATAAGGTTTTCAAGTCGAATGAGGAAGTTGTTGACGAGTCTTTGAATGATTCGAAGAATGAGAAGGGCTTAGTTGAAGATGGGGTGGGTGGTCAGGTCAGTAACAAGTATCCGAGCAGACTTCATGAAAAGCTTGCGTTTTTGGAAGGGAAAGTGAAGAGAATTGCGTCGGATATCAAGAGGACAAAGGAGATGTTAGATTTGAACAACCCTGACACATCAAAGGTGATACTTTCAGATATTCAGAGCAAGATTTCAGGTATTGAGAAGGCGATGGTTATTGTTGGAGGCGATTCGGATGGGAAAGTGGGCGTGTTGAAAGGAAATGGTGAGCGTGAGGAAGGGGTGGTTGAGAAGGGAAAGAGTGTGGAAGGGGATGGTGCTAAAAGTTCGGTTAAAGGGTTGAATTGTGAGGAACTGGAAGCTAGACTCTTTCCTCATCATAAGTTGCTCAGAAATCGGACGTCTTTGAAAGTAACATCAGGTGGTTCTCAAATTCATGACCCACATGTTGTAGGATCTAATTGTGAATCAAAGGTGGAGGGGAAGTTGTTTAGCCCTATTGATGAAAACCCAATAGCAGTTGAGTTCTTGGCTTCCTTGAATACCGAGCAAACTAAAGTCACCACGAGGGACCCGCAAGCTGGCTTAGAATATTGTGAAGTTCAAGAAATGGATGGCGCTGCCTCTACAGGAGCTCATGATTCTTCAAATATTTTCAATGATAAGCGTGATTTTGAGCTCAATCTCACAGCTGATGAGAGACTTGATGAGTTTGATGATCAGGAGAATATAGAGAATGCAATAATTGGTGAGGAGATAGAAGATACTTGCATTGATCAGCTGAATGAAATTGGCTGTAAGACCTCAACAGGAGGATGGTTTGTCTCTGAGGGGGAGGCAGTACTACTCACCCATATTGATGGTTCTTGCTCATTTTATGATATTGCTAATTCTGAGGTATGCACTCTAGTTATCTAATTGGAGGTACATCTCTATCAAGTGTTTATGTAGTTATGTATTGTGATATTTAATTTGCCAATCTCTTTTCCCCTAAAATGATTTTGTCCATTTTCAACTGAAAAACAGTAGTACAAATACTTTAGATCACTTCTACTTGCATTATGTCAATGATGTGCTTTGGATGGATTGTTCTGTTCGATTCTTAATTTAATGGTTTTTACTCTATATAATTATCTCTCTTTTTGCTAAACTGGAAGTATGTTTAGTCAATGAACTATATTACATGTTTTAATGGTGGTATGAATGCTTGTTGCATTAATAGACATCAACCCAAAAACTAGCACTGCGTTTTTAGATTTGTTTTGTCCACTGATGGTCCATCTTGGTTTCAGGAGAAGGCTGAGTACAAGCCCCCATCAGGAGTCTCATCTGGTATATGGAGAGATTGTTGGATAATTCGTGCCCCTGGTGCGGATGGCTGCTCGGGAAGATATGTTGTGGCTGCATCTGCTGGGAATGCCATGGATTCAGGATTTTGTTCCTGGGATTTCTACACCAAAGATGTGCGAGCTCTTCAAATTGAGGAAGGTACAATTTCTTCTAGAACAGTACTTGGTCCCTTATCCAATAACGTTGTACATAGAAGAACTTCTGTTCATAGTATTCTGGCCCCGGAAACTCGGCAATGGTGGTATAGACCCTGTGGACCTCTTATAATCTCAACTGCCAGCTGTCAGAAGGGCGTGAGAATTTTTGATATTCGTGATGGGGAGCAAATTATGAAATGGGATGTGCAGAAGCCTGTGTTGACAATGGACTATTCAAGCCCAGTGCAGTGGAGAAACAGAGGAAAAGTAGTTGTTGCTGAAGCAGAGACAATTTCTGTGTGGGATGTGAACTCTCTCAGCCCTCAAGCACTAGTATCTGTGTCTTTGTCTGGTCGAAAAGTTTCTGCTCTTCATGTGAACAATACTGATGCTGAATTGGGTGGTGGGGTTCGTCAAAGGTGAGTGCCAGCATTTTCATTTTGCATGTTTTTCACTATTTGTCTTTTGTTCTAGTACTCTTCTTGTTGGCTGGTTCACCATATTTTCTTGCTTTGGCACTTTAGTTTGGTGAATTTGTTTCCCCCAAATAGAGTTTAGCTTTTATTTATTTATTATTTTTAAAATTTTTTTTTTTAAATTCATGATTAATAGAGTTTGGTGAATTTGTTGCCTCCAAAATCTTTGTATCATTGTGAATTTAATCATTTTCTGCTTCTGATATTGCTTCCTTCTCTTAGGAAAATGATTTTTGATATATAGCGTGTTCTAAGGCTACCCGCCTGTAAATAAACATGGGATTTGAAATGTTCTTGTTGTAGTAATTAAATACTTTTTTAAAGATGTTACCAAATTTCTTGTACCTGCTCTGAAATAGTTGATATGGAATGCAGAGTAAGCTCAGCGGAAGCAGAAGGAAATGATGGTGTATTCTGCACTCTGGATTCTATCAATATTTTGGACTTTCGCCACCCATCTGGGGTAGGTCTTAAGATACCAAAACTTGGTGCCAGTGTACAGTCAGTTTTCTCTCGTGGAGATTCTATCTTCCTTGGCTGCTCTAGTTTAAGGTCAGTAGGGGGAAAGCAGTCTTCTTCACAGGTGCAGCAGTACTCATTGCGCAAACAAAGGCTACACAGCACTTATGATTTCCCAGAATCCAATGCACACTTCCACCACAAAGCAATAACACAAGTTTGGGGAAATTCAAACCTTATAATGGGTGCCTGTGGGTTGGGGCTATTTGTATTTGATGCCTTGAGGGATGATGGGTTGCAGTCTCTCACCTTTGATTCTGGAAACACTCAAAAAGTTATTGATACCATTGGTCCAAATGACTTGTGTTCCCCTTCCTTTGATTACTTGTCATCTCGTGCTCTCCTTATATCAAGAGATCGCCCAGCAGTGTGGAGGCACTTATCAGAGGTATGAGACATGCTTGAAACCTGTTTAGCCTGATTTGCCTAGGAAAGGAATATAAGCAAAAGAATGTGCTGCTGTTTGTGTTCTATTATCTCATGCTATGTAAGATGTTTGAAATAATATGTGCTATATTTATTGAAGTTGAACTTGTTATATAGAACTTGGTATAGGCATCAGATCAATTTTGTGTATATATATATGATATTATGCTTTTGAATATATTCAAGTGCCGAGGACAGGTTTAACTTAGCAATACCAGGAACCAAATAAAATAAAATGGGAAAAGGTTGGGAGAGCTCGATCGCATCAGTTGTATAACTATAAGCCTTTTTGCTAGAATTGGCCTTTTAAATCACGGGTACTTTCTGTTTCACTTTCCATTAGGTGACTTGATTTTATAGGCAAATCCAAGATTTTTGTTTTGAAACCAGTAGAAATAAGAAGACCATGTTGTTTATAAAATATACTACACACTTCTGAGTGCTTTGATTCGAACAAACTTTTGAAGAAAGCAATTTTCATTCCGTTGCAACTGTAATTGGCCAAAGCACCAGAACTTGGTGTGGTTAGCACAATGCAATATAACAGGCTCTTCTCATGGGGCCAATTCAAAAGTGCTGCTGTTTCTGCTATTCATATATCTCTCTGCTTTTTTGAGAGAATTTATTTTACGGGTTTAGTTAATAGATCTCTTTGATGTACTTGCTCACCTGCATCCATCGCTAGCTCTTGTTAAATTGGGAAGATCTTACTATGAATTAAGCAGTCCTCAAGTAGAACAAACGCTGAAGAAATCTATTAAATTTAATCTGTTTATGGTTAATCATTCAAATTACAAGTTTGGATTTTTTTGTGGAAAAAGGTGCCATTTTAATCACTTCTCCAAAAAGCTGTACTGTATTGTATCAACAGGAGTAATAAAAAAGATGTCATTTTAATCTCTCTCACACAGAAGATTAGTCGATTCTTAAAAACTGTGATCGATTCGCCATTTCTAGCCAGTTTTAGCGAAAAATGTGTCAATGATAAATTGGACAAAAAGAAAGAAGAGGAGGTACTTAACCGGACCAAAACATGGGTTGGTTAATGATTATTGATTAACGCAGTGAGCAAATAAGGACACTAAATATTTTACAATCTATTCAATAAGACAATTGGTGGTAAGTTGAAGATGAGAGCAAGTTCTCACTTTTTAATGCATCACTGAAAACTTGTTACCTCAATAATTTGTGGAGTGTCAAAAAGTTGTGTACATAAATTTATTTTTATTAAAATGGAAATTTTATCAATTAAGCTTGGTCTAATTTCTAGAACACTGTTTGTCCTCACCTGCTTGATTAAACTAGAGGTAGTGCAGGCCTGAATTCCTTGTAACTCTTGTTGAAGTCAGTTTTAAGAACACAGTTTGCCATGGCCTACTTATACCAGTTTTAATTTCACTGACTGGTAGGTTCTTGAATTCCTTGTATAGTTCTTTTTTTGTACTGGGAAAATTACTTGTATAGTTTTTTTTTTTTTGAGAAGCTACTTGTGTAGTATTATGTACTCTATAATGCCGTTTGACCATAAAACCTTAAGGATATCATTTGTTAACGCAGTACCTTATCAAATTTTTTTTGAGAAGAAGATTAAATTGGGTATAATTAACACTTTTTATTTATCTCAATTACAATTTACAACATACTATATCATTTGTAATTTATTTTATTTAATTATTTTTAATTTTATCAATAGATTTTTTTTTTGCTGAATGATTGTCAATAGATTTGTTGTGTAAGAATGTAACTGTACCCGGTATCTTTAATTGTTGGCCCATGGTACATAAATGTCTTGAACCTATATCTTTAATTGTTGGTCCAGGGTACATAAATGTCTTGAACCTAAACCGAATGATCATGGGTCCGATTTAATTTTAATGATTGGACCACATTAGTTGGGCTAGAGCCCACATACTTAATTTTCAAGGGACTTGATGTCCTGGCTGAAATGAAGAACTTTGATGCCTCGACCTGGTTTAATTACCGAATGAAACAAACGGATGTCCATTTGGAATTCGTTTGTTTTGCTAAAACTAAAATTTTTTTACTAAAAATATTGTAAATAAATGTAAAAATTAATTGAAATAGTACAATAAAATTCATAAATAATATAAAAAAATACAATAAAACTTATAAATAATAGAAAAAATAAATTAAATAATAACATAAGTTGACAAAAATAATTTTTATTTAACAGACTTAAAGGAAAAAAAAAAAAAAAAAACCCTTACTTTTCTTCAAACGTTGCCCTTGTGTTGCACTATTGCGAGGGCCTGGCGCACAGCACCCAAAAAAAAAATCTCAATCAATGTAAGAAAATTAATGCAAGCTACTTTGGCGGCGTGGCCCACTAGGCCACAACGAATATGAAAAAAAATACATAAAATTATTATAAGGGTAAAATTCTCATTATATTTCTATCGTTGGGGTGTTTAAATTTTAAATCATGAAATTTTATAATTAAGATTTTATTTTCTGAACTTTGAGAGTATTTAAATTTTTTACTTTGATGTTTCAGAATTTGGAATTTACCGTTTAAATTTTAGGAGTATTTAGATTTTACTTCTCAAAATTTAGCTGTTTGAATTTTACACTTCTGAAATTTTAGAATGTGGGCGTGATAAATTTAAACACTCTCAAATTTTAAGGGATAAAATCCAAATTATGAAATGTTAGGATGTAAAATCCAAACATTTCAAATTTTATGGGGTAAAATTCAAAATTTGAAATTTTAAAGTATAAAATTCAAACACTCTTAAACTTTACGAGTGTTATTTACAATTTACTCTTATTATAATTAAAATTTTAGCAATTAATTAAAAAAAGATATGAGGTTTGACTTTCGTTTACACCAAAAACTAATTGTGTTTTAGTATTATAACACTAAAGAGATATGGGGTCATTTTGATATCAAGAGTGGAATGCCTATGGCCATAAGTTGAAATTTTCTTAAAAAAAACTAGCATTTAATTGAGAGAGGAGAAAATGGTCCAATAAGTTTTATATTTCGAATTATTTCCAATTCTCTATGGAATGAATTAAGGGGCCATTCTTGTCACATACATGGTCCAAAAACACTTATTTGAGTGTGTTGGTGTTCTAAAATTTTATTCCATCAAACAAAGAAGTTTATATATTTTGAATGACGTTCTATACACTCTCAAACTCCTCTCTTTCTCCATAGACCACTATTGACAAGATGTTAACCAATTTTTAATTTTTTTCAAAGTAATAGTATTTTCTTTGCTCAAACTAAGTCATTTCCCACTGGAATTTTTGTGTAGATTCTGAATTTTGAGGCTCTTAAATGACCTAGACAATAGAAATGTTTTTCAATTTGGGTCTGTTCTCGTGAATTAAAGATTTTTTTTTCCGCAATTCGTCCACCACTAACTCATACAACACTCTGGTCAATATATCCTCAACATTGTTGTATGATTCTATTTCTACCGTCTACGAGATTCGTGATGAGAACCCTAACATCATCACTTTTTTTGGGTAGTTTAGTTGGTTTTATGTTTCTGGGACTTTTCTGTTTTTTCTGGATTTGGATTTTATGGGTAGTTTGTTTTCTTGTGTTTTTCAATTAATCATTGTGAAAAATTGTGCTTAGTTTATTGTCGTAAAATGACATTTGATCACTTATGTGATCATATCTCTTCAATCATCCAAAATTGTTGAGTGAATCTTGTTCTATTAGAAAGTATACATACATGGTTCAATATGGACACACATTTGACTAGTTTGAATTTAAAATGAGTGAGATATAGTTTTTTAAATTTGGAGTAGGATCGATGTCCATCTGTAAAAGCTGCATTTGTAACTTTTGAGGCTGCGTATGCATCTTGTGGTGAAAAACCCTCTCAAAAAAACTCAAAAATTGAGTTCTAAAAAAAAAAATTGTTACCCCCATGTTTCATTGTTTTGCACAAAAACAAAGTATCGAAAGTCGAAACACACGTCTCACAAAGCTGGGGTGTGATTTTCAAACCCAAACTTCTCCTATAAAAGTCCTACATAGGGCTGTCCATGGGTCGGGCGGGTCGGGTTTTTTTCCAACCCGCAACCGACCCGTAATAGTAACAGATTCGTCGGTTCGGGTTGTCGGCGGGTGGTGGTCGGTTTCGGGTGAAACCGATCTCACTGGAATCCTTCAAAACGCGGTGAGATCTCGCCAAATCCGGAAAGATCTTGCTAGATCCATCCAAGATCCGGTGAGATCCCGTCGAATCCGGCGAGATTTCTACCAAATCGTGATGAGAAATCACTGGTTCGGTCAGATCTAGTGCTTATTGTGCCAGGAATTGACAGATCTAAGTGAAAATGGGTCGGAATCTGGAAAAAAGGGCCGAAATTTGGAAAAAAAAAGTGGCCGGGATCTGGAAAAAGTGGCCGGAATCTGGAAAAAGTTGCCGAGATCTGGAAAAAAGTGGTCGAAATCTGGAAAAATGGCCGGAATCTGGAAAAAATGGCTGGAATCTGGAAAAAATGGCCGAATACTAAATGGACTTCGGTTCGAGTCGGGTTTTGAACTGAAAAACCCGCAACCGACCCGCTGGGTGTCGGGTTAGCCAAGTAGGAAACCGCATCCGACCGCCGGAGTCGTTGGATCGGGTGGCGGCGGGTCGGACGGCGGCGGGTCGGACGGGTTGGGCGGGTCGCCGGTTTTCCTAGACACCCCTAGTCCTACATCTTAGAAAAACAAAGGAAATGATTTTCTAGAAATGATCCCCGATTTGTCGAAGAAAATGGGTAAATGCCCCATTTTCCAAATTAATTAGAGGAATGTCTCTCTTTTGAAACTTGATTTTCTCAAAATCGAGTTAAAAAAAAAAAAAAATTTTCTGGAACCCTATAATGACGTTTTAAGGATCCTATAGTAACGTTTTAAGGACCTATAGCAGCGTTTTGTAACTCGAGCTCTAGCTTGAGTTCTAAAACGCCGTTATAGGCTCCGTAAAACGTCGCTATAGGCTTCTTAAAACGTTGCTATAGGGCTTAACTCAATTTTGAGAAAATCGAGTTTCAAAAGATGGCATTTCCCTAATTAGTTTGGGAAATGGGGCATAATGCTGTTTTTTTTTTTTTTTTTTTTTTTGCACGAAAAGGGCATTTGCCCATTTTGGCCCCGATTTGTCCATAAACATATATATACATTGGACGTTAAGGGTTATTGTGAATTGTGATGCATCCAAATATTATATGGCAAAAGTGTAATACACCTTTCCTTCTTTTCTTTGCTTTAGGTTGGGTTTGGATTGCATTGAAATGAAATTTCAGCGCGTTTACGTCTCTGTCAATGGGTCCTGTGCATTGTTCACAGGACCCACAAGTTGTCTATTTCAGCAAAATTTTCATTAAAACTGGGTTCCACGATACTATTTACACATTTAAAAATTATTTTACTACAATGTTTTTAGTTTTTAGTAATAAGCGATATCCAAACAGACCCCTATTTATATGAGCTATTTCATGTACTAACTCTTGTCACCTAGGGGAGGGGGGGTTAATGTGGTTTGGAACTTTGGCGTAATGACCTTTATTAGCAACATAAAGCCCCCAATAACCACGTCTTACCATACTAATATGTTACAATGAATTTAATGTAGGGAATATACAGTAATACGTTAAGTCTAGTATGGTAAAATTACAAGCATGTAGTTCTTGGTATTCCTTAGAACTATGGTATTTCCATTTATGGTAATATATTACCAATATATTCTAACATATCCCCTCAAACCTAAGGTGGAGGCTTATTGAAAACCTAAGTTTGGAAGGAAGGTTTAAGGAATTTCTTTAGTACTCATGGAATGTATAACATACCACATTGGAAAAAAAATCATTATGAATGAGGAAGAAGCTTGTGAAGTGCATGATTCAAGTGAAAGATTCCATCTCTTTGGGGGCATGTAGAAACGGTTTAAAAAGCATTTGTTGTGTTGCTTGGGTAGAGAAAAACATTGAGAAGACACTTGACAATAGAAGCTTGTCACAATGATGGAAAGTGGTTTAATGCGAGAGTGCAAGTAGGCATATTTTTGACAGTGTGTACTGTATGGATCAAAGATCAATGTAAGTCGCTAGTACGGAAATGGTGCATGAGAACTAAGGGCGTAGCCAAGAATAATAACTTTGGGCAGGGGGGGGTAAGTTGTAGCAGAGATATACTAAATATAATTCATAAGTCTATTGGATACAAAATTATTAACTTTCATATATCATCATATACTTGAATGTTAATGAACATTAAAAACTGTTTAGTTCAATGTAGACATACAAAAGAGAACATTCACATCAAATCATACCTGGCGACGATTTTTCATGGAATAAAATTCATCCGTTAACATCTCTATAGGAAAAGTCCTTGCAATTTCCTTCTTTATATAAACAAACATAATATTTGCCAAAAGCTCATCCTTCATTCTATTGCGAAGTTTTGTTTTTAATAGCTTCATAGCCGAAAAAACTCGTTCCGTAGTTGTTGTAGAAACTGGAAGGGTCAACACAAGACAAATAAGTCTATCAATCAAAAAATAGATTTTAGATTTTCCTGAAATTTTCAATCCCCTACATAGCTTAGAAATTGTACTCATATTTTGAAAATCTAGATGTTTTGTCACATCAAGCTCATAATGTTGCAATTGAGACTCCAAAATTTCTTATTCATGTTCAGCAAAATCTTGATGATAATATTTCTTAACCAAATTGCATATATCAAAATTTTGAATAATCTAAAAGAGGGAAAACTAAATATTTTCTATCCTCCCACTTTTTCATTCTCCCACAATTTTCTATCTTTTCACTTTTCCACTCCTCCAACTGAACGGACCCTAAGTGTAATTTGTTATGACTTTTTCATGTCTTTATCAAGAGGACCAATGTAACAGGCTTATCAGAACAGCACACACACACACACACACACACACACACACACACACACAAAGGCATGGATAAATCAATCAATCAAATGATGGAGAAGAAAGGAAGAAAAAAAAAAGAAACAAAAAAGGAAAAACGGATTGGACTTAGCTTAGTAAAACATCAATTTCTTAATAATATCAATTTTTTAAATTGAGCCTATCTACCTAATTTTTCTTAAAGAAGCAAATATAAAACTTCATAGGTAATAGTTTCCATTACGCCTAATTTTGTGCAATAAAATATTTTCCAAAAGATTGAAGAATAAAAACTAAGAAATGTCATCATGAAAGAACTTTAGGAATTTGTTTTTATTTGATTGGATAGGAATTTATTTGATTCTAGGAGGCAAATATTGACTAGTGTTTTCATATATACTGATATTTTTGGCGGCTCTAGGAATTTCGTTTAGGGGGTTATTAAGAAATTTAAATTAAAAAGTTTTTAATAAAAAGAGAACTTGAATATATCAAGTTATTGACAAAAAAATAAATAAATAAATAAAGTTTTACAATTTTCTTCTATAAGTTTTCAAATTTTAAATTGTTATATGATAGTTCATTATGAGTGTAAGGACACAATTTGTACCTAAGCTCAACAGAGGGAAGGGAATAGGCCCAACGAGCCCAAGACAAAGAATTTGTAGAGAGTGGGTTTAAAATTCAGGTTCTAATGAGTTTGTATATCAATTGTAATGGGCCCATATGATCATAGAATAAAGATGAATCAAATTTATATAATGAAAATCGTCCTCGGACTCAATTCAAGAAGGCTGGTATTTCTATATATTTCATTTAATGACAGTTTACAAATATTGTTCTTCAGTTTACAATGTTTTTCTCTACTTCTTCTCCGATCCCTTGTCCTGAGGGTCTTTTCTCCCTTTTATACTGTCCTTCCTCCTCTTTCTACCATCCACATATTGATCGGATTGTTGGTTTGAATACTTGTCCCATCAGCACCTTTTTGAAGCCTTTAGAAGTAGCTGTAAGGCTGAACACTGCTGCTCAGGTATCATTTCCTCATTAATGCGGCCAGAGAGTTAGTTGCAGAGCATGTAATGCGGTGGTAGCAGCTTTCTCTTAGATATTTTAGGACTTCACTCTCTCTTGTGTTTCTATGATGCTTATCCGTATCAATGGAATCTCTTGGGACGTTGCCCTGAATGGCAGACCACCCTCTCGGACCTCGGCTTCATTCAGCCGAGGAGACATCTCTATTCGGACCTCTCCTTAGACCATTGTAACTTGACTTCTTTCTTTATTCATCAAAGCTAACCTTCTTAACAATGCTTGCCCCGTCCTTGGACAATTAGGCGTCCTCAGATCTGGCCGCCAGCCCAATATACACATAGAATACACACACATGTATTGGCGCACACAATCACACTTGTTCATACATAAAATAATACACTACTTGTCTACTTAACCAATTAAATGCTTGAATACCTTCTCCAAAAAAAAAAAAAAAAAAAATTAAATGCTTGAATAATCAATAGCTTTACAATTTTTCTTCTTAAATTTTTCTGACTTTATAACAAAAAGTTATTATAACATGATAACAATACACACACATGTAATAAACTCTCTTTATTTCCTAATTATTAAATTATATAAAGTTATATTATATTTATACTGTACACACAAATATCCATACACATCATTATTCACACAAATAACATTATAGCAAAAAGTAATGCACACAATTAATATTAAACACACTTACACACATATAATATAAATTTATAATAAAGAGTGACATTTACGGTTCACAAACACTTACTCGCACTCTTAGAGTTGAAAATACTTATAATAAGGGTGTATAAGATTTAAGTTAGGCCGTACAAAAATATTTTTAAGAATAAATTAAAATATTAAACTAACAAAAAAAAATTATAAATATATATACTTTTTTTTTTTTTTTTGGGAAGTCAGGGGGTTCAAATGGTGCGCGATAAGGAAGTGTATGATTGGGATTGAGATGGTGCGCGAGAGCATGAGTGATGTTGAGATAGCAATTTTAAGAGGTTTCAAATGTTGTTATGAAAAATCTACGCGCGCACGTGTGTAGATCTAGATCTCTGGAATGAGCTTTTATGTTGATTTCAAAAGTGAAAATGAAGGTTGATAAGAAATGAAAATCGTGACTTTGATACCATGTTAAAATAAGAAAAAAAAAATGATACAAAGAGAGAAAACAAGAACAATAGAATTTTTTTGATATGGTAAAATCTCTAATTATTGAATAAAAATATATTTTGACCTACATCCATAGCAGAAATCCCAAAATAGCTATATATTAGCTGTACTAAGCTGTATGCATTAATAAAATCAAATATGGAGTATATCTATGAATACATTAGGCTTATTTTGTAAGCCTGAAACTACGATATTCCATAATATTTTACAAACCACGATCTACACAATTTAGTATAATATCCTAATAATATATAATTATGACAGTTTAAAACATTTGTTATCGATAATTTTTTTTTAAAATTCTTTAAAATTATTCCAAATCAATCTCGAATAAATTGTGTTAAAATAAAAATGGCTTAACATAAGAAATGAAGCTAACGAAACGCAGGAAAAGTGGTAACAAGAAAACAAACATAGAGATCATTCTGGAGTTCCCTCCCCCCGCAGAGCCAAGTTAGCATAAAGACTAGAGTCTACTTTTTACTGTAACAAACTTATATTGTTATTATTATTTATTTATTATAAGATATATACAACTGGCACTCAGTCTGGCACTGGGACACCTACTAGTTGAAATCATTTATCTTTTTTTTTTTTTGGATACACATTTATCATTTCACTTTATACAATTGTTTAACCATACCTGGTGAGCCACGTGTTCATAAACTACCACCATTCCTTTTCATCTCCAACCAGGCTAAAATAACTCCTTTGAAAAGATTGCATTAGATTAGAAAGCTCACGTTCAAATCTATGAGCTCGGGAAGTATGAGAGATAAAGATTGAGATTTAAGTTTTTAGAAAAGAGTTATATATATATATATATATATATATATAGATTAAATTAGAGTATAATTTTTATTTTATACGTATATATGTTGGGATTTGGGATTTTTTATTTTCCATTAATGGGGGCAATCTAATTGAGGTGGGACAAATTTTTACTACAAACTTGAACGTAGCCTCTAAAGGTTACAATTTCCACTTAAATACATGAGGCTAAAATGCAAAACATATCTTTAATTTTCACTAGAATTCATTTCAACCATCTAATTATGCTTTCGTTTATTTCAGTTCTCTAAAGATTCAAGTTTATACAATTTAGATCTTTTTGTCAACTTTTGTTAATTTTTTTTTTAAATTTTTGGAAAATATTTTTTGGTCATTAATTAAAATTTTTAATTTATATGATTATATATTTTAAAAATCTAATCGTTAAATTACGTGTTCTTTGTGTTCTTAATACACATATTAAATTTTGTGCTAATTGAATATTATTTATTATTCGATCCATAAATGCATAATTTTAAACTACAAAAATTTGAAATTTAAATATTTTATTGATGATATAGTTATTAATTTTTGATCATCAAAAAATTTTGTAAACATGGAGGATGTAAAAAGAAATTGTAACCTTAGGTTTTTGTTTTTTTTTTTTTTTGAGAAGGAAAATATAACCTTATGTTACATCAAATTTGTTGCAGACCTTCTCCTAGGAGGTTTTTGTCTTTTCAACCTAATTGTGGCTCTTACAGACCTTCTCCTAGGAGGTTTTTGCCTTTTCAACCTAATTGTGGCTCTTACATGTACAACGTCATTGCATGTTATATGGCTGCAAAGCTCAGCAAAGGCTTATCTATATTATATAAAAAAATGATTCTTTTCTTTTAACGGGACTTTTATGTGGTTCAAAAATACCCTCATTAATGAATGATAAATTCATTTAGAAATAGAGTCATTAATGTCAAATAGCAAATTTTATTTTGAATATAAAAATAAAACTTCTAAAATTTATGATTTTTTTTCTTCACGTATAAAAAAGAAATTACAATTACTATTTATCTCTAAAGTTTATCATTTTTATTTGTTTGAAAAATAAAAAAAATATTTCTAAATTATAATAGATGCAAATTATTAAGCTTTACCCAAAAAAAATAAAAAAATTTCTAAGCACGCGCTAAAATTTATCATTTTTATTTATTTAAAAAATAAAAATACATATTTTTAAATTATAATAGATATAAATTATTAATATTTATTCAAAAAATAAAAGGGTTTTTGAAGATACGCTTGCCCAAGTGCTAGCATTAATGCAGGGGCTCACATTGCCTTAATTGGAAAAGTCAAAAAAAGGGTCCATGGTGACTGGTGAGATATTACTAATCAAAGAAAAAAAAAAGCATTTCTTTTTCATTTATTTTTTGGTTATAACAAAGTCACCTATAAAACTCCCTTAAATAGAGCAAAGGTTCAATCTCATAGGAGAGACACACGGAAGACACAAACAGAGAGAGAGAGAGAGAGAGAGATGAAGAGAGAGAGCCATCCTTTGTTGAGGGGAGGGAGAAGAGGAGACAGTAAATACAGTCATGGGTGGACGGCGACTGAGATGCAATCACTGGCTAGCATTTGTGAGGCTTTATTACCTCCTTTGACATTGAATTCTTTGGAGGGGAAGAATGACCAACCTACCAAGGCTGTGCAGTCCTTCTACAAAGCTTCTGGGTCTCAATTTCCATTTCCTGATGAGGTAATAATATTAATTCTTCAATTACTCTTGTCTCTGTCTCTGTCTCTGTCTCCGTGTGTGTGTGTGAGTGTTTCCGTTTGTCTCTCAGTTACCATGCATGGTTTAGTTATCAAGGTCATGTTTTTTATTAGAACTCATGAAATTCATCAATGATAGTTTCTACAGCCCTCCATGGGAGACTTTCAACCTTCTGTCTAAATGGGTCAAGTTAGGCAAATATTTATGAGATGTAATACATACTTAAAAAAATAAAAAAAAAAGTCATCTATTTGTAATTAATTAGCTTGCACCCACAAATTTATTATAATTGTATATGATTTTTTTAATAATATTATTAGTGCACAATTGGACTTTATATTTTGAAAATATATTAAAAAAATTATTTAATAGACCTTAACCTATGTGATTAGCTCATTGTTAACAAAAACCAGTTAGGTAATCATCAAAGAAGTACTTAATTTTTAGTTTTTTTTTTTGGTAATGGAATGAGAACAGACTGCAGAGCTTCTACAGAAAAGGGGTGTAACTGAAGCTGTGATATTACTGAGAGTGGTTTTAGGGGCGCTGGGTACTAGGTTGGGTACTTTATTGCTTTGTGGACCTCTTTGTCTTAGCAATAAGTGGCCCTTCGTCGTCAACTTTTCCAGCATATCCTTGGAGAATAGAGAGAAAATTTTGCTGAAGTGGTTCAGAAATAGATTTTTGACACCGATCAGGGGTGCAATTTTTTACATCAAAGCCGTGTCCCTCTACAATTTCTTCTCTCGGGTAATGCCTCATATCCCATTTGCTTTTTCTTACATTATATTTACTACGATAATTTAGTCTTTTTTTTTTTTTTTTTGAGGACAATTATAATTTAGTACCTTTTTTTTTTTTTTTTTGAGGACAATTATAATTTAGTACCTAGCTAGAGATTGAAACAAAAGAAGACAAAATAAATTTTTAGCACCCAGTATTCCTATTTGGAAAATTCTTAGTTTATATCCTATATATTTTGTGCTTTTGCGGTGTAAATTTATCTCGCTGCTATAATGTAAATCTATATATAATGTAAATCTACAAAAGTCCTTCCTATTGTGCTACAATTACCAAAAAAAAAAATGATAGCTGGATCAATGAACTGTCAAAAGGTTCGATTCCGACCCTTTGGGCCCCAATTATAAGGATTGGACACAAATTCAGTTTAATTCTTGGCTGGTAAACCGGATAATACTACCCCATAAATTATCTTACAATATTTTTATAATTATTGATATGATAAATATTTTTTTTAGGTTAAAATATGACAAATTTTTATTGACTGATATTATTTTTTACTTATCAATAATCACTGATAATCATGCCAATAGTTTGTAAAAACTTTTATTTGGATTTAACACTTTCCATAATTTGTAGAAACAACTTAACAGGTTACCATTGAGTTACTGTTGAATTTCTTGACTCCGCCATTATTATGTCTGCCTCTCTTTTAAGGAAATGAAAGAGCGCAAGTTTGTCCCAAATGGGCAAACAGGAATGGTCCATTTAAAGCTTTTTATTTTATTTTTCTGTGATCATTGTCAGAATTTTTAATTCCATTAATAAAGTATAAAACATTTTTTTTCCTTCATTAAAGTCAGAGCTCTAATTCAATTAATCCACTAAATCATTTTATATTTGTCATTACTGTCAAAGCTCTAAAAAACTTTTTATTTAAAAAAGAAAGAGAAAATTAACAAGATCAGTCAAATACTCAATATACTATACGAAGAATAAAATTTTAGAGTTTTAGAGAAAATTACAGGATAAAACACTTTTAAAATTTTAGAGTTTTAGATATCTTATTTAAATCTTAAATGTCAAAATGTTTCATTTAAATTTTAAATTTTTTTACAAAGATTTTATTTAAATCTTTTTTTTTTTTTTTTTGTAAATTTCATTTAAAGATTACATTTTGAAACAAATTTCATTCAAAGTAATTGATAATGTCATATTTAATGGGATTAACCAAAAAAAAAAAAAGTAATAGAATGTTATATGAATGAGACGTTTTAGAAACTTTGAGATTTAAATGAAGTATTTTAAGATATATAAAAATACATAAAATTTTAAGGTTTAAAATATAATTACCCAAATATATAACACCTATGAAAATGATATGATATAAGATATAACTTTGAAGTGAGGAATGAAAAATAACTAAAAAAGGTTGGAATCACAATATCAACACATGATCATCATTGACGCTATCCTGCTTTTCTGCTGTCAAGATACAGACGTTTAGGAATAAAACATTATATTTTCTTGATGACTCATAGTTTTTTTTTTTTGGGGAGAATATATGACTCATAGTTTGGTGAATACTTGGAGGGAAAGAAATTAAAGGGAGGCTAGATTAGGACTTTTAGACTAGTCATGTTCTGGTCCAGTTAAAACTTCTACCTCTTCCAACTTATTAAGCAGTTAATAGTTTTTTTACCAAGGCATTCACAATGTTAATAAGATTTATAATTCTCACATAAATTCAAAATCTTGAAAGAGAACGTGATTTGACAATCTCCTTAATTTATGCCTTTAAATTTATATTTTTCCCTTGCAATAACTCTTATATTTTTTTGATACTTTTCTTTATGATGACTCAATAAATAAGGGAGGGAATTTTTTATTTTTTTTAGAAACAAACACACACACAAGGGAGAGGGAAATGGGTTAAGAGAGTAAAGATTTGAATTCAGGTTTTTCTTTTGCATTCACATTAAAGACGCTAAAAAATAGACAAGAGTTTTGTAATTGAATGACACATGTCCATGCACAAAGTGCTTGAAAGTTTAGGATGAAAAAAATGTTTGAGTTGAGGGCTTAGCAATTCATTATAATTATCTTTATAAAAAAAAAATGCTAAAAATATACTAGTTTTTAGCACTTCAAAAAACTGTTTTATCTATTTTAACACCGCAGTTTATAATGTACTTTTTATAATCTCAACACCACACACTCTAAGCATGATGCTCACTTTACAAATATAAATACTTGTGAGGTGTGGAGAGCAGGGGCTAAAGAGGACAATTAATAAATAAATAATTTATTTTTTAATTGTTTTTTATATTTTTCATAAAGTGGTATTAAAGTTGTTACAAACTTATGAGTAGAAGTCACCCTTGAAAACCGGTTTACAAGGAGAGGGTATCTAAGAACTTATAGACATATGGTTGAGCTTACACTTAACCAATGTGAGACACAAGGATCATAACATACCACTACGCTCTGCAACCGACGTCCATGACGGCTCACTTTAGCGACACTGATCTGTTGGTAACCCTTTCTCTTTTGGAGGCTCCACTCAACTATCAATAATTTTAATCCAGCCTTTTAGGCTGCCCCTTTCAGGATTCAACCACAAAGTCGCAACTCATTTGATCGCATACTCAATAAGTTACACCCGATTAATTAGGGTGATGGTTGGCTTTGATACCAAATGTTACAAATCCATGGGTAGAACTCACCCTTAAAAACTGACTTATAAGGAGAGAGTGCCCAATAGCTTAGAAAAACATGATTAAGCTTATACTTAATTAATGTGGGACACTAGGATCATAACAAAAACTTTTTTAAAAATAGTCTATTAAAAAATGTTATAAAAGCACCCTGGACCCTTTGTTTTTGTTTTTTTTTTGTCATTTTAGGAAAGAGGAATGTTATCACCATAACGATTTTACAATATTTTCACAATAAATTATTAGTGGCAGGTTGTTATTTGTAGGGTAAAAAATTAATTTCAATAATAGGTTTAAATAAGAATTAATAACAACTAACCACTTATAATTTGCTATGAAAATATTGCAGTCATAGCATTTATTACAGTTTGGAAAAAGGGCAAAGACACTATTCTTGTATGGGTTGTATTAACGGGCACTGTAAGGTGTCCGTTAACAATACAATTTTTGGCAGTTTTTCAGATTTATGTGCAGCTTTTGGCAAATTTTTTTTTCTCTCTTTTAGTAATTTTTTTGACAATTTTTTCCTTCTTTTTTTTTTTTTTTTTTTTTTTTTTAAATGAGACTCAAAAAGAAAAATCTTAACAAGCACATATAGCCTACAAACAGTTTTTGTTTTTTATGAGAGTTTCTTTCCTTCATTTTTTTTATCCACCTACTTCGTACGGCATTGGATTGAAAAGAACCCTTTATTTTTTGCTGAAAAAAATATAAGTAAAGGCTTAATCATTGATGCTAAAGTTACAAGTTGTCTTATTTTATTAATTTTTTGAATAATTCATAGTTATAATTTGAAGAAGATTTCAACCTGAATGTATTTTCATTAGAAATTTTAACTTTAAAAGTAGAAAATTGTTTCTTAGATGAAGTTTCCGTAGAATAAGACGTATTTCCTTTCTTTTCGGGTTTAAAGATTTTTTGTATGTGATTCGGGCTATACCCCACGGTAGCTAGATGTCATTTTCATTAGTTGTTACCCATAAATTGGAGGATGGTAGATTGACTATCTTATTATTGCCTTGAAAGCAAAACATGGTGAGATATTTTTCTTCTCTTTCTTTAATTTTTATTTTTAGTTAGAAGACAAATGTGGTACCCTTTTACATTTTCCACTCTCTTTCATTTCTTTTTATGATTAATTATAAATTTTTTTGACAAAAAAGGAATAAGAATTCCTTAGGGGCAAGAGATTTCAAACTTAAGATGTCATGAATATCATGAGATCTTAAAAATCACTTAACCAATCATTTGAAGTTAATTACTTATAAATAAAAAAAACTTTGAACATTCCAATTAAATTTTTCATTGGTTTTTTTTTTTATAAATAAAATTATCTCAAATGTCATTGTTCTCTTGAAAATTTAACAAGTAATATCAAAAATTTTATAACTCAATGATATTTAACTGGGTTTAGACTATTTACATTAGTTTGTGCAAAATTTTCTCTCTAGTTTAAAATAAAAATAACTTTTTTTTTTCTATTTTTGTTAACTACTTTTCAAAACAACTACATCAATGATTTATTCGAAACTTTATTTCATTCAAATAGTTTTACTTCACTAATTTTTTTATTATTTCCTCCACTTTTCAAAATACCAAATTTTCCTCTACTTTTTAAAATACTCACACCCATTTTTCAGAAAGAGAATAAAATATTCGTTTGGTGAAGCTATGGTGTTCCCTAATTTTGGGGCAGCACAGTGGCAAAATGGTACTTTTCTCTAACTTACTATGTGACAATTGAAGAGGCTATTACATGTAGTTTTAGTCATATGAATGTTTTAATTAGTCATGTGACTTGTATTGGGAAGCTAATGTGGGTGCTTTTATATTTTGGGTTCATTTATCATACATGGGCTCTTATGCTATTTTAGAGAATCCAATGTGAATGTTCTTAGATAATTATGAGGAAAATTATTAGTTATTTGAGTAATATATTGATGTGGTACTCATTCTTTTATATGAACTTTGGATTCCAACATAAATTTAAGAAAGGGGGAAGTATGAAAGGTTTATTTTTTTGGGGCATAATAATGATGTATCAAGTTGATGTTGATTTTCTTTGAGATTATATTATTTAATTTCATAAAGTGGACTACGAAAAGATTTGCTCAGATTATGCTCTAATTTGAAATTAAAATTAGGATTTGATTGTAGTCTATTTCACTTTCAAAAGTGATATTTTCCATATCTAGCTAACACGTTTTAGACTTGGTTTCTGGATTTAAATCTAAGGTAAGTTGGTAATAATAATATGAACAAATTAAATTTTCCTGAAGTTGTATTGTTATATAAATTCTTTTTATATTCTCTCCAAATTTTTATTTCTGAATTGGTATTGGTGTTTTCAGTGAAGACTTTTAGTATTCAAATCTTCCATTTCTTATTGTAAATTTGTAAGTTTGTAATTATCAAATTTAATATATATATATATATATATATATACTGTATGATTTTATAGATTTTTTTTTTTCAGTTTAAGCAATTTTAACCATTGGACTAATAAGAATTAATTAATCTAAAAGTGGATAAAATTTAGCTTGTAAAATTTAAGCCTAACATGCACTTAAATTAAATAAATCGTTTTGTTATTTTATATAGTTTATTGTGCCTTTCCAAAAAGCGCACCATTAAAAACGCATTTCTCAAAAATTTTCACCAAATTTTATAATAAGTTACGTGCTTTATTTTTTTGAGAAAATATAAATAACTGTTTATAAGTTACTGCGAGTTTGTACTTTGTAGAAAGTGTGTGCTTAATGACACTATGAAAGTGTCAAAATTGCTATGGCAATATCAAGCTTATTGGGTACTCCCTAGTCTTATTTAGACAATATTTGAGTCCATTCCTATAAGGGGAAAAAATAGAAAAAGAAAAAAGATAGTTGAGTCCATTATCTATCATTATTTCTTAGGACTTGATCGTTGTAGTATTAAAGTAGTACTCCTAATTTCTAGTTTTAAATTTGGTCAAGCATGTTTAAGAAGTCCCGATGAATAGTTTGATTATGTCAAAATGTTTGATTAAGAAGTCTTGAAATAATTTAATCTCTCCAAACAACAAATAAAGATAATTTTTTAATTATATATTTACACAATAGTTTAGAGCATAATATATTAGAGATAACGACAACAAAGAAATTTACAAAGCCATTGTGGTTAGGGGTGGCAAATGGGTGGGCTTGGGTGGGTTTGGGGTGGGCTTGGGTGGGTTTGGGGTGGGTTTAATTGGATTGGGTATATAAGACCCATTTATCCATTAAAACCCATTTAACTAATTGTTTCTAACCCAAATCCAACCCAACCCAATTATTATGGGTAAACCCCAACTCACCCAATTACCCAATTATCAAAATTACCAAAATGCCATTAAAGTGAAAATAACCAAAGTACTCTAAAATCTTATAAAATGACCAAAATACCCCTAAAACCAAAAAATTACCAAAATACCCCCGAAATTCAAAAAATGACCAAAATACCCCCCAAAACCTAAAAATTACCAAAATACCCCCAAAACCAAACGAAAACCCAAAAAATGACCAAAATAAAGTTTTGGGGGTATTTTGGTCATTTTGTGGGTTTTAGGAAAATTTTGTCTTTTTTTGGGTTTTGGGGTTATTTTGGTCATTTTTGTGGTTTCGAGGGTATTTTGGTAATTTTTGGGTTTCGGGGGTATTTTGGTAATTTTTGGGTTTTGGGGGTACTTTGGTTATTTTTTGGGTTTTAGAAGTACTTTGGTCATTTTTAGGTTTCAAGGGTATTTTGGTCATTTTTTGAGTTTCAGGGTTATTTTGGTCATTTTTTAGGTTTTGGGGGTATTTTGGTCATTTTTAGGTTTTGGAGGTATTTTTGTCAATTTTTAGGTTTCGGGGGTATTTTGGTAATTTTTTGGGTTTTGGGGGTATTTTGGTCATTTTTTTGGTTTTAGGGGGTGTTTTAATCATTTTTTATGTTTTGGGGGTATTTTGGTAATTTATAGGTTTTTTGGCATATTTTGGTCATTTTTTGGGTTTTGAGGGGTATTTTGGTCATTTTGTCGGTTTTAGAGGGTATTTTGGTCATTTTTAGGTTTTGATGTTATTTTGGTCATTTTTAGGTTGAGGGGGTATTTTGGTAATTTTAGTAGTTTTGAGCTATTTTAGAGTTGGGTGATTTGTAGAAATCATACTTGGATCATAATTGGGTACCCAATTAAAACCCAATAAACATCAATGTTAATTGGGTTTAATTGGGTTAATACCCATTTAACCCAATTAATAATTGGGTGGGTTTGGGTCTCATTTAAGTGGGTGGGTTTGGGTGGGCAAATAGATTTGGGTTGATTTTGCCACCCCTAATTGTGGTGGACTACAAAGATAGAATTCCAACATATAAGCATCAATCATATCTGATGCGGTACATGTGGAAAACTATCATTGCAATTGGTAAAGGTAATCACCCATTAATGCCTTGGTACTAAAATTCTAGGTTCGTTGATGGGTAATTATTATATTTTGAAAGCTTGGACAAGAATAATATGTTATTGTGTGTACTGGGGACCCATCAAGTATAACAGGTAAAAAAAAAAATTGTTATGGGTTTTGCAGTTTATGGTGCCATTGGAGAGAATGGTTGTTGGGCCGACAAGTTCAGGTCTTTTTTTTTTGAAAAGGTCAGCAGATCGTATTGGGCAGAAATGGTTTGCTCATAATGAGTTCTTAATGGCGATGTGATAGTGCTTCTATGTTTTTTATTTATTATTTTATTACCCCAAGTTTGTTTGGATTGACGGGAGTAGAATAGAATAGAATATAAGAGATTTAGTTTAAAATTAACTTATTTTTAACTGATTCTACTCTATTTCTTTCACATTTTCTTCGTTCATACGAGCCATAATGAAGATGAAAGAAGGAGTTGGGGTGTATATTAAACCCATAAACAAAGTATCTCTCCAAACTTGTATGGAGAGAAACTTTCTAAACTTTTTAGATACCTATTTTTCGACCAATAAACTTATTTTTATACACACTTTTAGATCACAAAAACTTGAAATTTTAACATTTGTTTGATGACATAGTAATTGATCTTTGATCTTCTTGAAATTTTATAATTGTGAAGGATATAATAAAAACATGCAATCTAACATACTCACTCTCAATATAAAAGATATATGAGAAGTTTGAAGGATTTCTTATTAAATTAGTTTGGAGAGAAATTTTGTTTCAAATCCACCAACTTGATGAAATTGACCCAATCCAACCTGTGTATCAAATTGGTTTCATAAGTTAGTGGGTTGGAATTTTATTTGATTGATTAGAATTAGTTTTAATGAATTTGAAAATTTAAAATATAATTTAAACACATTATACAAATCATAATAATTTGTTGAAAAAAATGCTTAAATAATTGATAAATATTTAATTTTTTATTGAGAGTGAGTCTGTTGGGTTAAAAGATGTATATGCACAATTCACTTACCAAACATAACCCATGTGGGTTGGGTTTAAAAAACCATAGTTTTGAAACCTGGACTATTCATTAAACTGTAAAAGGGAGAGGTTCAAGATTTTTAAGGTCGAACCGAGGTCGAATCGTGATGTTGTCATAATTAATTTAATAATTATTTAAATATAAATAAATATATTAAATTTGTAAATATTAGAAAAATTTGCTAAAAATATCTTAAAAATTGAAACAAAATACATAAAATAGTACATTATAAGGTTAATAAAAAATTGTACAACATAAATAAGTATAAAAAGAAATTTTTATAATAATCCTTTAAGAGAAATCATTTCAATTAACTAAAAACGACTTTTAAAATAAATTCATATATTGCATAGGTATTATTCTTAAATAAAAAGTTAATTTAATAATATTTAATATGTTGAGAAAGATGACATAGAAGTTTAAAACTATAAATCATATAACTTTAATATAAATTTAATAATATTGCATATTAGCTTCCAAGAAGAGCATTTGGTCTGTTGGTCATGGCTTCAGTTTTGCTTACAAGGTGTGAGAGCTCAGGTTCGAATCCTGGATTCGTCTGGTTCTCTCAGAAGTTATGTATACTTGGTTCTCTAGGCTTAAAAAACCAGATTTTAGTTCGGTTCTCAGTTTTTCCGATCGGACCGCCCGGTTCGGTCCGGGTCGGGTTTCAAAACAGTGAACAAAACCCTCTAGCTTGACCTCAACTTATGCACTGCTAGAAGTTGGGGAGTGTGATATTATTTTATTTATTTATTGATTAAAGTGGAGTATAGCTGTTCTTTATCACCTTACACACCTAAAAGGAAAAGAAATTCTAATACATGGGTAATAATTTTAGTTGGTAAATTTTTTTGTAGTTGAATTAGAGACATATCTTTGAATCCTATCCATACAATATTGGTGCCTCACTTAATGACAAAAGAACAATCATCATAAAATTGTCATTAACTTAGGCTTTTATAAATACTCTACTATTGATTTTTGGTTTGAGTCATGAGTGAGCATCTTGATCATGATAAAGACTTTGGGCAACAGCAGGTTGTGCAATGCTGTTGTCCAATATCATGCCTTCAAACTGATTTACAAATCATAAGCATCTTGATCATGATAAATTTGAAGACCACGGGTCATCAAACATATATACACAAAACAACTATCACGTATCACAAATAGCCTACTCATCATGCAATTATGCACCACGAAGAGGAGTAGCATAGCACAATCTGCTGTTGAAGACATGCCTTCCTTATGCCGCATGCAGTTTGTGTGCCAGGTAAGGTTAGGTTTCTTGAGCGTGCGATGTGACATACTGGTTCATGTGGGAAAATGAGTTTGGGTTGTGGCCTATTGACAAATCATGGTTAGGCTACGTATGGCTGGAGATAATTTTTAGCATTTAGAACACCAAACACAAAAAATCACCTGTATTATGTGTCAAATGTCAAATAAATTTGGTGTGAGCTACAATGATGTTTTAATAACAGTAGTGTATGACGAGATGTGCTATTAATAATATTTGAGTATTTTTTTGTTCAAACTTTCCTTTTCTTTATGACCATTGACAATTATACAAACTTTCTCTCTCTTCAATGACAGTTGGGAACAAAAAAGAATTAACAAGAATAAAGAAAGAATATTTAAATAGCTGTAAAAGGATAGAAGATGTGATGTAGAGTATATTGTTAAGTGATGTGTTAAAATAAATAAAGTAACATTTTGATGTGTTGAAATATAGGGCCCGTTTGGAAATACTGTTCTAGTAATGTTGTTTGTATTTTTTGAAAATACATGTGGATGAAAAAGTGTGTAGAAATACATGAAATTTTGTTTAAACACTGAAAACTGTTGTTTATAATACACTACCAAACAGCTCGTAATTTTTTTAGCATATCTAATGCTAGTGCTCTAAAAAAACTTTGTCTTTTCTTCTCATGCTTAATTGAGAAGAACCTTGTTTTCCACTCATTCATGTTGTGATCCTTAAAAGAGTGAGAAATTGTTTGAAACCACAAATTCTTTTCCATAAGGTTCACTGCAGCAAAATCTCCAAGGAGGTTCTAGTTCATGCGGACCCAGAGTTATGTTGGAATAAACCATAACTTGATCAATTAGTCTGTATTTAGTTGTTTGGGATCTAAATTGAATTTTTCAATGTCCACTTCAAAATACAGATCTTTAATAAAAATTTCAATCTTTTCTTCAAAAAGTTGGTTGAATTTACAACCAACAGAGTGAAGCACAACACCTAAGAAATTAACTCTAGTATCTTTTATGTTGTTCCATTCTACAGGTGAATGAAAATGATGAAAACCCAGCATGGGAAGCCATTGGATATCATGTTGACACTGATAAGGAGCCATTTGAAGTCCCTCAAAAAAGGCCCCTTGACAAAGGAATGGTAGAAACTATGCTAGAAACTGACTCAACCCTTGTGCAATCTCTTGCCCAAAGAGGCATCAGAGCTGAATTAGACCCCGACCAGAACCTCTTCAAAATCGAATGTGATGTTGTAGTTGTTGGTTCTGGATGTGGAGGAGGAGTTGCAGCTGCTGTGCTTGCATGTTCAGGACATAAGGTCATTGTTCTTGAGAAAGGGAACTATTTCACTGCTTCTGATTATTCTTCTCTAGAAGGCCCCTCCTTGGAGCAACTATATGAAGCAGGGGGACTCTTTGCATCTACTGATGGGGGAGTCTTTGTTTTATCAGGTTCAACAGTAGGTGGGGGGTCTGCTGTTAACTGGTCAGCATGCATCAAGACACCTAATACAGTGCTTCGGGAATGGGCCGAGGACTGCAAAATCCCATTTTTTGGGAGCCCTGAATATCTCTCTGCCATGGATATTGTGTGTGAGAGAATTGGTGTAACTGAGACTTGTGTGGAGGAGGGGTTCCAAAATCAAGTACTTCGAAAAGGGTGTGAGAATTTAGGCCTTAAAGTTGACTATGTGCCACGAAATTCCTCGGAGAATCATTATTGTGGGTCTTGTGGCTATGGCTGTAGAGAAGGACAGAAGAAAGGGAGTGATGTTACATGGCTTGTGGATGCTGTGGATCATGGTGCAGTGATCTTAACAGGATGTAAAGCTGAGAGATTCAAATTGGAAGAGAACAAGAGTGGAAGCAAAAGAACAAAGAGATGCCTGGGAGTGATAGCAAAGACTGCGAGTAACAACATCACAAAGAGAGTAGAGATTAAGGCCAAAGTAACAATCTCGGCATGTGGGGCTCTTTTAACACCCCCTTTAATGATCTCAAGTGGATTGAAGAACCAAAACATTGGCTGCTACCTTCATCTCCACCCTGTTGCTATGGCCTGGGGATACTTTCCAGAATCAAATACAGACCTCAGGGGTAAAAGCTATGAGGGTGGAATAATCACATCGGTCCATGATGTGGTCGGGGAAGATTCAAAGGTGAGAGCCATCATAGAATCTCCATCACTAGGGCCGGGATCATTTTCTGGATTATGTCCTTGGGAATCTGGACTGGACTTCAAGAGAAGAATGGTAAATTATGCAAGAACTTCTCATTTGATTGCAATAGTTAGGGATTCAGGATCTGGAGAAGTTAAGGTAGAGGGAAGGATAAACTACAAGTTAGATTCATCAGACAGAGAAAACCTCAGGGTTGGGTTAAGGCAGGCATTAAGAATTTTGGTAGCAGCCGGTGCTGTTGAGGTGGGCACCCAACGTAGTGATGGGCAGAGATTAAAATGCAAAGGAGTTAGTGAAAAGGAAGTGGAGGAGTTTTTGGAGATGGTTTCTGTAGTGGAAGGGCCATTGTCGATGGTAGAGAATTGGACAACAGTCACCTCTGCCCATCAGATGAGTAGCTGTAGGATGGGGGCTGATGACAAAGAAGGTGCGGTTGATTCTAATGGCGAAAGTTGGGAAGCAGAAGGCCTATTTGTTTGTGATGCTAGTGTTCTGCCAAGTGCCATTGGTGTCAATCCCATGATCACCATTCAATCCACTGCTTACTGCATTTCAAAGAGAATAGCTGAGTCCTTAGGAAGGGTAACATTATCTAAAGCTTCCTGATTCCCCTTATTCTTCTTTGACCATGCAAACATTCGTACACAATAATACATACACCCACATTGGAAATGTTGTTTTAGATTGAATCATTTGTTAAATAAGGATATGTTATAAACATTAGATTCAGTATGTAATAAGTATGTAACTTCTTTTGTCTGTCAATGATTAGGTGCATATATTGTATTGCTTTCTCAATTTTAAGTCATTTAGACAAAAAGTTATCTAACATTATGTCTGTCAATGATTAAATGCATATATGGTATTGTTCTCTAAAAAATTTTAAGTTATTTAGACTAAAAGTTCCAAATTTTCAACCACAACATTCCCCCCCCTCTCCCCCCACCACCAATAGCTGGAAGACAAGAATAGGGGTAAGAAGCAGTATACAACTGAAAATAAAGCAAAAAGTTCTAAGAGAAATAAGTTTCAAGGATATACACAAATTTATGAGTTTCATCAGAAGATTGAGTCCTAGAAAAATGTTGATATTTTATATGGTTTCCATTTATTGCCAAAAGGAATAATTGCAAGATTTCCATAATACAAGCAGCCTTTATACGATGAACTCAGACTAATTTCATGAAAATAAATATCCTTAAGACTAATAGGCCAAATTAACCATAGAGAAGATAATCAGGTTCCAATCTGTGAGGATGAACGTTTAAAGGGGAAGTAAAACCGTTAGTGTTCGTGAGAGTTGAAGACAAGTAAAGCATCACAACATTAGAAAATTATTGGTTTCTTTCTTTCTCTAACATTTTCATCTAGAAAATTCTTACTCTTATGGCAAATGCAAGAAAGTGATGATAATGCAAACTGATAGTGACTAGTGGTGAAGGGGAAGGGAAAGTGGTAATCCTGTTCATAGAATCCCTCATAGAATCCCAATGTGGTAAGCCTGACTCTGGGATAAGAAACATGAAACGATTTCTGAAACATGTATCAAAACATTATTGGTGGTGAATAAAGCTTTAAGAGTTTGGCAACAAGTTCATAGAAAGTGCATAATTGTTAGAGGCTGAAGGGAAAAAGTATGTAGCCCGTAATTTGTAAACCAACTTGGCAAGCCACTGTTTATCACACTTGGAGTGAAAAAAATGCAAGAATTCACGAAAGAAAACCATATTTTTCAAAGTAAGTGGACATTGCTTGAGAGAACATATTTCTTTTTGTTTAGGTTCCATTGTCTGTAGTTGCCACTGCATTAGACAGACAAAACTTTGAAGTAGCCAGACCCACAGAATATGCCAAGCAAAAAGAAGATATACAGAACAACCTTTCAGAAATGTAAGGCACAGTTCATGTCCAACTTAGAATGCCTAAATTTACAAGAAACATTGCTGTTTTTACAAGAGCTTTGTTCATTACAATTGGTGCCTTAGAATTCACATTTTGAATTGGATATGTAATGAATGCTTTGTGTGACTGCACATTTTGTTATTTTGAAATGTGGAACCCTTTTGCCATTCCATGCCTCTCTGGGTCAGCTTGTAAGGGAGATCTGTACGCGAGTCCGAGAAAGGGTTCAGCCATCAGAATCCATCTCGCTGACTGGTAAAGGAACTTCATTTACTGTCCTGTAGTGGCCGACGTTGTTTAGGTGCTCATTCTCCAACCTATTAAATTGACAATTTACAAATATGGGAAAACTTTACTTTCAGTTTCCATAGTTCACAAAGCTATGGAGGAACATCTTAATTACATCACTAACCAATAAAGAACCTAGTAAGTATTTCTCAAAAGTTCCTGTTTATGTGGCTTTGTTTGTTAATTTTGTGTCTGCTGGAAAACAGTTGATGAAAATTTAAAGTTTTTGTTTGGGGGGGGGGAAGTTGTTTCCAATTAGAGGCATTATCAATAAGATAGCTGCTGATATAACTGTCACTCTCAGAGTCTTAAAATGCCAGTCATATGGTTCAATTATATGTTAAAGAGCTCTGCCTAAACAGGATAACAATTTTAACCAAATTTTTTTAATGTAAGACTGAAAGTACCTGTAAAAGTTCCAATGCCCACGACGAATAACTTCTAATGAAGCCACGAGGAAATCTAGTAACTTTCTCTCAGTTCTATTGATATTCATTATGGTCTCCAGCCATGCAACTCTTAGAACAGCATTCAAGGCCTACAATTCAGTTTCTTCTCTGTTCAAATCTTTGTGGTATAAAGAAGGCCACGAAAATTCTACTAGGACAAAAAAAAAAAAAAAGAAAGAGAATAAGAGTTTACTCACCATGGACATGTAATAGGTGCTTTTATTCTTCAGAATTAAATTATCTCTAAGCCATAAGTTTTTGGAGGGTCTGAGAAGACCCCAGTCCCTATAAAAATCCCAGTACAACTGATATACTGTAGCCACCCCAGAAGTCACCAAGACCATAGCAAGCCATACATGGCAGTTTTTTGGGTCACATTTATGCTGATCGTATGTCAACCTGGCGCCAGCTGCCACCATGGCCGAAACATACTTCCCCATGTTAACCAAATGTTCCCCTCTAAAATCTTCGCACCATCTTCTTGCACACTTGTAGTTACATTGAAAAGCAAAGTGTTAGTTGGACCAAGAATGCTACAACAGACCAAAAAAGTTTTCGAAAACTTGCTGAAGTGGTGAATTGAAATTAATGCAACATCAGTTTCATATGAGTAAATAAGGCATACAGATTTTTGGACAAATTGGACAAAGTTATTGAAGCTAGCTATCTCCTCTAACTTACTACATGGCGATTTATAAAATCATCAATGTGCATTATTTAATCAAGTTACATGACTCATTGAAAAGTCATGTGAAAACTAAACAAGTTGGAGGAAGATAGCTTCAAACTGGTTTGGAGGTGAACTTTTTCTTATAAGATTATAGTATTCTATAGGATAAATTTTAGGTCCTCTTCCACTTTGAGGTCCTAGGCAACTAGTGGAAGAGCCGCCACTCCAACGTACACAAAAGAGGAAAACAATTGATTAGACTGCCGTGGAGTTTGGGAGAGCTACCTGCATTGCTCGCCAATAATATGGCAAAAACGAAATTACATAAGATAGCTCCAGAAATAGCTTTCCATCAGAGCAGGTTTTATACTGGTGTGTTGTGAAACTTCTTGCCAGAAGGTTGCAAGCTATGGTTTCCAAGTGCCTCAGCAATTGAATCTATAAACAGAGAAGAATTTATTGGAGATTAATCAAGGTATATCGAGAGAGAGAGTGAATCTAAAACAAGTTTATTTATATGTCCCAAAAGTTGTTTGGTTACCAAGGATATGGAGTAAAATAACATAGATGTCTGGATTTTATAAGGCAAGAGTTACTTTTTTTATTGGACAATATATTGTAGCCCTGTTGGTTTAAGAGTTGTTACCTGGCTAGTAAGTTGGTCAGCCATGAAAAAGTCCACCAGAGAAACCTAAATACAAAGAATTATTCAAACTAACTAAAGCAGCTGTAATTTAATAATTGTTCATATATTGTGAATAATGAATACCATTAATTGTTGAAGGAAATGAGAAAGGAAATAAATGTACCTTAAAAAATGGACAGCATACTATATTACGAATTATACGAATGAAGCGGTAGCGTGTTGGGCGATAGAAGATATTAAATGGGCATAGGAGCATAGTGAAGGCCAACTGAAAAACAAAAAAGGATTTAAGATTAGAACAAAGGCAATACAAGATTCATAAAAACATTTAATGTTGGCATGAAAACCAGGCTTTACCTGGAGACAGCCAGTGTGTGTTGGGTTTATGAAACCCAGTAGATTTTTAGTCTAACTCTGAAACCTAGACTTTTCGTCAAATTATTGTAGCCGTAGCAGTACTCATTATGTAATCTACTCTACTTAAGCCTTATGTTTGCTTGTTATGAATGAGTCTGGACCTTTTTACAATTTATATTTAAATATGTACATTAATAAACAGTTTTTTGATAAATTTTCTCATACACAGCACATGTTAGAAATTAGTTTATTAAAAAGCTGAGAACGCCTATGCTAGTTGCTACATAAATATTAGTAACTTAAGAGGAGATTTTTCCAATTAGAGCATGTTTGTTTCTTGTTCTTTTGGTCCAATATGATATATAGAACATCAACAATAAAATTGCCAATAGTCTTGTAGTTTGATGGGTTAGTACCTAATGAGTGTTTTCAATGAAAACATTAAAGTTCAAATCCAACTTTTCCCCCACTATCGAATTATCAATTTTTTTTTTTTAAAAACCAAAATTAAATTGCACTAACCAGAAGAAGAAGTCCAGGAATTGCATTTACTGGGCCTTGTGGGTATCCACTGGCTCCTAACAAAAGGTGGATGACCAATGCTCCAACCACAATTGTCATGAAGGTGGTGCACATGAGGAATGCATCTCGGTACGTGAGGGCTGTGTTTGGTGAGGATTCAAAGATGAAATTGTAATTGATTCGTTTACTCTTCCACATGAACAAATTGCACCCATGCATGAACAAGTGCAAGCTCAGCAACGCAAACATGCTGCACAATTCACACCTTTACTATTGGCATATCAATAACATATACCGTCTTTTACCTTATAGTAGAGAGTATATGGACAAAATATGATATGTAAAAAAATGGTGAACATTACTAGCGTTTTTCCGGGAACCTCATTGTTCAATTCCAGATTGGGTCGGTTGTTGTGTTTGCCAGAAACCAGACCCAACTTGATCCATGGTCAGCCCTAATAGCTTGGTTTTAAACATATTTAGATTTATTCATAATTTTTTATCCCAACCCAGTTAATTCTAGACACTTTAGTCCAAATGTCTATGGTTTATTTTTTAAATGGCTTTGTACTTAAAAAGTGTTATTGTCGATCTTCTTTATAAGGAAAATCAAGTTTCAAATATTTAGTTACCGCTTGTAGCAAGGAAAAAGAAAATAAAATCAATGGTTAATTTTTGTTTTACTTTATTGATACAAAGGCTTGTTCAATTCAGTCAAGTTAAATCTTTTTAGGCTAGTAAAACAAGTGAAATAAAGTCTTTCTAGGACAATGTGCAATAAGGCCACCTGAAAATTGGGTATACTGTGTTCATATAATCTTGTCCTCTATTGCCATAGAATACACCCGTCAAGTGAGCCAAGAGTGCATACACAGTAAACAGTGAGACAAAACAACCCGTAAACAATCCTGCAAACAAAACAAGCAACTTTATTCAATGTTCTTAAAGGAAAGGCAAAGGAAAAAAAAAAAAACTTTATTCAAAAGTGGCATAGTTTTATTCTTATGAAAATGAGAAAGCGAGGCACGGTGCATGGTGGAGCCTACTTAAGATTGCATATTATTCATTATTGATGGTGGTTATTAGTCAAGACTAATCCCACTAGGCAATTAGTGGCCAGCAGTGTTCAAGTATTAATGGAGAATTAGTATATATATGTGGGTTATTAGTAGTGAAAAGATCATTACCAACAAAGAAGGTCACCATGTGAGAAGCTTTTCGCTGCTGGGGCCTTAAGAACTTCATTGCCTTTTTTCTATCATTGTTGGCAAAGTGCTTTGTGAATATGGACTCCACTTCATCCATCATTCGAACCACCTTTTACAAACCAAATATAATAATACACACACAATTCCTTATTAGAACCATCACATTATTCTCCAAAATCTTCTTAAAGAAAAGTAAAAAGTATCAAATACAACATAGTACTGAAATTATTGGTCAGTAAATCACTAACAAGATATATTAATATCCACAAAATTCAATGCTGACAATGGAAATTGTTTTTAGGTGATTGGTGGGGATTGACTCAGTTACCTTGGACATACACATTCCAAATGGGCTTCGAAGCTTTATCACCACCAAAACTATTATTATTACTTTTGTTATTTTTATTCCTATCCTCTAAAGTACGATTAGCAGTACTTAAAAATATACTTCTTGCCCTCCAAATCTTATCAGTACTTAGTGGACGGCTAAAAAAGATTATTCTTAAAACAATTCACTCGTTATTTGAAGAAATAATGTGTGGCTATTACGCCTAGTAACTTAGTGATTTAGATGTGCATCTTTGTGTCAAGAAATGACTAATTGTCCTAAACATTTAATTTTTTTGGAAAAAAAAAAAAATATTACTACAAGACTTGGACATACATAATTATACGGTATAATTTATACCTCTCTTTAATTGTCATGTGACTCAAATAAAATTTTTTTTTTCTTGACTTGGCAATTGGCAATTGGCATAGACTATTTGGATGTAGGAAATGCAAACTTTTGAAGCTGCATTCTTGTTTTAGGTAAAGACATAGGATAGTGGCCGTATAGAAATCAAAGCAATCATAGGCAAAGAGTTCATTTTTGAAGAAACAATAATTAGTTTACCTTGTCAGAGCTAATAAAGTGAGATCCCTTCACTGCTTTTAGATAATTTTCCGAGGCATTTTGGTTGGAGACCTGTTCATTTGAAATATTAAAATTTTAAAAGTTGTGGTCAGAACTTAGAATATAATTGCATCATTAGTATAGTATTATACGCTAGAACAAATAATTTCATTGGAATATACTTCAACTTAATCCTTTCTAAATACTACTACTACATTTTAATTCAATTGTATTTCTGGAAAGTAGATAAGGAAAAATGTGTATAGAAAATAAAAAAATAATTAGGGCCCTTGTAAAAAAATATGATCTAATTGTAATCGAATCCTTATTGTCCATTTTCTCATTTTCTGTAATAGTCAAAAGTTTTATATAACAGAAAAAAAGAAAAAAAAAAAAAAAAAAGGAAACAAAGTTGCTCCAATTAATAACTCCATTTAGGTAACGTGGTATGAGTCATGGATAGTTAGGAACAGTAGGTTGATAATTGTTAGGAGTCTCACAGTCTTCATGTGAGGTACTTGACATCATTGTCTCCAAAACCAGTTAGCTTAGACATAATATATACGAAATGTAAGTATTACATCAATTTTTAAATTTTAAAAACTCCCATTTCATTTCCTGTTATGTAAAAATCATCAAATTTAATGCCATTGAATGCTATCGACCTGAATTGCCAACTTAAAGCTAAAAGCTTTATCTACCAAATGTGTAAAATCTTAGTGACCAGAATATATCTATGCAATTCCTTTAGTGTCTTTTTCTTCTATTTGTGTTTTGTCGAATGTTATATATATGGTAAGCTATTTTCATTTGGTAAATTGAGATCCAGATATTACCACCATACCTTGTCAAATTTCTTCATTATTTTGACAAATGCCGTCATGTTCAGGGAGCTGCAACAAAAAGTGAATTATTTCCACTAAAAAAAAAGTGAAATAGAATTGAACATGCTTAATATAGAGAAAATAGAGAAAAAACTCAAAGCACACAATCAAAAATCCCCTGCCACTTCGTATTTAATTATTGAGTTATCACAATTACACATGATCCCAAAAACCACTAGTTTCTTTGTCCAAAAACAACTTCTTAATATCTATGGATGTGCCACAAACTAAATAAAAACTATTAAAAACTTTCAAAATACATTAACTTGATACTATTATACTGTTGTACTCAGGAACTATTATTATTATTATTATTTTTAGAGAATTTCAACAAATGGTATCTGCTGCTGATAATAACTTTTTATCATTAAATCAATACATCAATTAATTTTTGGTATATGCGAAAATTGAATTACAGATCTCTTATTTAATAACAAGAAACTTTATTAGTTGACCAAACTGAAACTCACAAACTATTATTAAATAACTACTTCAAACGAGGATAACATTATATTAATTTAGGTTTCTCTTGCATTGCAGCCTCAAAGTTAGTTTGAATTTATTCTTCTTAACAAATCCAATTTGATTTTTTGCGTCACATGTGGCCAAAGATATTTTTAGGCCTCGGCTCCCTTTTGAAAAGGCAAGCGCATTACCTTCACTAACTTTCATTTATTAAAGGCAGCCACACGAGGCAATGGAAAGTGCCATGCAGCACATGTCTAATTGGGTTTTGATATTCTCCAATCCACAATTTCACATTCACTTTAATATATTATATTGTGGACATTTTTGCATTAGTTATACATATGTATATGCAATAATAAATGGAAACAAGTTTGATTATTATTATTATTATTATTATTATTATTATTATTATTATTATTATTATTTGTGTTTAACAAGTTCCATCAAGGCTAACCCAGTTATCAAAGTCAAATTTCTTTAACTTAAACATTTTCTCATAACTAATAATTAATTAAAAGAACAATTAAAGAAGAAAAAAAAAACCTGTAAGTTTTGAGTAGACCAAGCCCTTTATAGAGCTCCTTAAATGCTCCTCTAATCTTCTTCTCAAAGCATTGGACCTTCTTTAAATTGATGACGAATTCACCAGAGCTTTCCTTTTTGAGGTTATTCATCAAATCTTCATACAGAATTGAAGTAACGGAACGTGGTGTGTTGGCCGGACTGTCAATCTTCATGGCCATCTTAGGTTTCCCATTCTTTGTCTTAGTCCTTGTCCCGGAGTCCATAAAATATACCCCATTTCTTTCTAATGCGGCTCGTACTTCCTCTGCTTCCGACATTTCAGGGCTTTCAGCTAATTCAATCGAGCTTTCTGTTTAATTTCACATAATAAGAGATGATAAATTGCAAATTTATACATTATTAATGACTTTGGTAAGTTTTGATTGTCCTGAAGGCAAGTTTGAGTTATTAAGAAATAATGAATTTAATTATTCAATTTATTTGATTTAATTGTGTAGAGTTCATAACACCAATCCTTAACTATCAAATCATTCCCCAAAAAACAAAAACTTATAAGACTTAAATAGATCCCAATTTGAATATGAAAAATTAATCGATAATAAAGTTAGTTGAAAGAAATTAAAAGTTAATAGATGCCTTAAAGAGGTTTGGTTTAAAAATCTTTATAGTAACTTTTTATGAGAATTTTTTTTTTTGGTCATATTAATAAGTGCTCTGGGGATATTTGTTAATAGACCACTATAGGAAAATTTTAATGCAATTTCACGGAGAATATAAAAAGTTGTCAAAAAAACCAATTACTTTTTTTTTTCCCATAAAAAAGTTTTTAAAAATATTTTTTTAAACCAATATCCTAAGGACATCTAATAACATTTATTATATTTTAACAACTTTTTATATTTTTCATAAAAGTGTTAGCAAAACATTCTTAAATTGGTCAATTAACAAATGTTCTAAGGATAGCCCTTAGCTAGATCTAAAAAAATAATCCCCAAAATTAAGGTTACTTGAACCTCCTCCCCAAAAGAGTATCAAAAGCTACTAACTTTCTACTATGAATTTCTGGAAAATATATTTATGACCCATGCATGGTGTTCTGATGCCATTATTGAATAAGAACAATATTGATTGGTTCATTTTGTCCACTTATACGCTTGTCTTACGTGCGTTGGCTACCCGCTCTTTGACAGTTCCAAAGTTTCAATGTATATCTTTAGGAACTTGTATTATGAAAAAGTTCAAAAACCATACATATTCATATAAGCTAAATAAGCTGAGAAATAAGTAACGTGATTATTAGTTGTGGGAAGATATGATAGAACTCACCAGACAAACTAGAACTGCGGTCAGGAGAGGACCAAGAACGAGAAGAATTTCCGCCATTCAAACTTGGGATAGAGTTTTTCCGGCGACGCTTGTTGAAAATTTGATTGAGGTCGAGTATAATCTGCAGTTGCTTATTGAGATCTTCTCGTTTCTTATGAAGCTCAGCCTCTTGTTCCTTGTAAAATTGGTTGACCTTATTAAGCTCGTTATCCAATATTACAAAAAATTGTTTCACCTAAACATCAATCAAATACCCCGTAAATAATGTCAGGAATTTTTTTATTTATTTTATTTTTTGGTAACAAAAGTAATTAGTAAAAATGGGACATAAGTGTAACCTCGTCTTCTTCATTAAATAACTGAGAAAGATTAGTTACATAAAGCTCATCCCCACCATCGTCAATGCTTTCGCATTTGACCTACAAAAAAAAGAAAAAGAAAAAAAAGACATAAAATGGGATAAGTTTCTTGCTTTCTGTAATATTAGTTTGTAATTATGTAAGTCTTTTTCTTTGGTTTTTGTGCATTTTTTCTGCCACTCACAATTATTTCGTGATAATGAGTGTGAATCCTATAACCGTCTAATTGCTTTCGTGAAAGATTGAGAGACTCTCCAAAAGGGAAAGCAGAAGACACCAAAAATGGTTCTATAATGGATCGCAGTTGGATTCCCATAACATTTTTGTCATTTCTGTTCCATATTCTTTTATTCTTCTATAGTAGTACTATTTGACAAACAAACTTGTATATCTAAGCATTTCTTCTATCAAATTCGAACAAAACCGAGATAACGAAGGTCAGACATCAAATCTAATGCAAATTGAGAAAAGAACAGGAAGTTATTTGAATTGATTTGAAATTGAGAGTATCATGTTCCAACGCCGACAATGTTATGTACAACAAAAAAAAAAAAAATAATGCACTAAATGTTATGTTCGTGGGACCCTTTTATGAAAATACTAAATATGGCTATGTCATCCTTGCAAATATGCAAGCTGGTGATAAAAAATTAAACAAATCTTGAGCACAAAATTTAGATACAATACAATTTTTTAAGTGCCGCAAACTTTTGTAAATTTATAGAGTTGTAACTTTTGATCTTAGATTTACCGTAAGAGATACACAATAATAAAGAAACAGTTCTCACATGTATTGTGGCTTAAATTTACCCTTTAATTTATACATTACAAAATGATCAAGGGTATTATCAGCGAATCAGTTTAACTATCAGTGGCATCGGAAGAAACCTAAGACTTTTAAGACTTTTGCCTGAAAATGATGTCGCTTAAAACTTTCTCAAAATTCACACAAACAAACAAACACGACAAAGTGACAAATCCATACACACATACCTTTCGGATACGAAAATACTATAAAAGAGCAAAAGAAGCTTTCGTAAATTTCGGATGCGTTTGGCGTTTATGACTCATCGGAAACTCCAACAAGTCATCGGAAAATCCTAAATGAATTCAATTCCACTTACGAAACTACCGGAAAGCACAGAAAATGTCACCGGAATTATACTCCAGTTGCTTTCTGTGTTTTCGTTTTTGTTTTTGTGTGACTTCAACCGCGGTTATTATTATTATTATTATTTTGTAAGAGGGTGTGCACAAACGTCCATGCATACATATGTATAAACATGTTTATGTATATGTATTATTGTAATATGTACCTGAATTATGTCGGTTTTGTTCTCTGAATTTCGGAACTTGTCATAGATTTTCTTGACGAAGAAACGAATAGAATCGAAGATGGAGACGCCAAAGTCGCCATCTGTGTGTTGGGATGGTTTGGACATAATTTTAGAAAATTTCACCTTCTTTACATGTTTCTTTAAAAGTCGATAGTTTACAAACGCATCCTCCCATTCTGGGATGAGTTGAGCTTCAAGCTCCTTAGAGAACTTCACCATTTTCTTCTCGTTTTTTCTTGAAGTGTGTGGTGGGGGAAGAGTGAGGTATTAAAGGAGAGCTTAAGAGGTAAGAGAGAGTGATTTAAGAAGGTTTACATATTTATAGAAGAGGGAAAGAGAGAGAAGAGCCATGTAGCGAGAGTAGTAGAGGAAATGAATTGATCAGTAATTCTGATGTGGATTTTTTAAATTTACTTTTGGGATTTTTTTTTTTTAAATTTTTAATAAAGGGTCTAGTGGTAATTTAATGAGACTAAAATGATTGTAATATACATATATATATATATATATATATATATATAAATACATATTTTGAAAGGGAGAATAAATATATATATATATATATATTTTTTCTTTTGGGCTGAAAAATGATTGGGATTCAAAGCAGTGGGATGATGGCTATCCAAGTTCATCCACTTATTTTAATTTTAGGTATATGGTTATAAAATCAGCTAGCTTTTTTTGCCAACTTTGTCACTGCTAAACACATGTTGCATGCAAGTTCTCTAGCTTGCTCTTGACCAAAAAAAAAAAAAAAAAAAAAAAAAATATATATTCAATAAATGCAAATTAAGGAAGAACATAAAAATTTGTATATAATTTTCATTACATAGTGTAAATTTGTAATGCCATATTATTAATTTAAAAAAAATTATATTATTCATTTTTTTTAGATCCTGGAAGAAATGGCTTTTACCTTTTTCTTTTTGGATTGACAAGTTTTATTTATATATCTCCAGTTGCTTAGTCGCTATCCTTCATACTTATATTTTGATAGTTTCTTAGAACACCCCTTCATTAAAAAGAAATACAAAGGAAGAAAAAAAAGGAATCAAAGAAAGATATACAGAAAAAAGGAAAAATAAACTGTCTGGGAACGAAAAGGAAAAACAAACTGTCTAGGAAACGTGGATTCCCAAATTTGGAAACTGTGACGAATAGTTATGTTCAAACCGTTAGGGCCGTTTTCTTTTAAAAAGATGTGGTATAGCAGATGCAACTTTTTTTTTTCCGGACTTTTCTTCATATCACATCTTAGCATCATCTTCAAAAGAAAAAAAATATGGAGCTCATAAAGTCACAATTCTTACTAGTTTAATGGATAGATTAATAACTCTTAATTCGATTCTTAGAAAAAAATCGATTCTAAAAAAAAAAAAATACCCTCTTAATGCACATGATGATAATTTTTTTCCATCCCTCTATATTTTTTGGTATGATTGTTTTTTTGCCTTCGCATATGTATAATAGTTAGTAACAAATAGTTTAATAATAGTAGGTGTCCACTTAACGGGAAAAAAACCAAAGGATATTAGACTATTAGGTGCAATGATTGATTTGATTCATTCTTTTTATAAATTGGGCATTTTGGAAGTGAAAAATACGGGTTGACTTGATCCAACCATAACTTGATTGAGCTGACCCATTTTTAGCCAGTTTAAAATGACATGTTTTTTGACCTAGCCCGTTTTGGCTCTAAACCCGATTGACCCAACCCAAACACCATTGTTTGCCATGTGGACCCTAATATCACTAAAGTTTTTTTTTTTTTTTGCTAAGATAACATCTTGCAGAGCCTTCAACTAAGTAGTTAATATAACATATATAGATAAAACATAACCCAAAAGACTTGAGGCTATGAGTTTGGGTTCAATAATGTTATATTAATCACTTTCTCCTAACATTCTTATTTAGAGTTTGTTTGAAATTCGCTTATTTTGCTGAAATTAAAAACTTTTTACTAAAAATACTATAGATAAAGGTAAATGTTAGTTGAATAGGACCCATGTATATTAGCAAAAAATAAGCTGAATAGTAGTAAAATAAGTAGACAAGAAATAAGCTAGCCAAACAAATACTTAATGTGAGATTTCACTATACATGTGTATTCCCAACAATTTTTTTTTTTTTTCATATCTCACTAAAGATTTAATAGATCAAACAATGTGAAATATGGAAACGATTATACATGCTAACAAAGTATCAATAAAATTTATTCTCGTTTTTTTTTTTCCTTTCTTTTTTACTCAAATTTAATAGAATTCAGGTAATCTGTTTTTCTAAAAAGTAAACAAATGAAAAGAAACAATCCTGGTAATTTATTGAAGACTTTTCTAGCCTGTGTTAGTTTATTGAAGTGATAAAATCTAAATATGATTAATTTCTCCAACAAAGAAAGAAAGAAAGAAAAAAAAAAATCTAAATATGATTATGTATATGGGAATCTAAAGTAGTTCCAATGGCCTCTGATGGAAAAATAATTCTGGGGTTTTCTCCCTAACAAATTGTTGACAGTGGTCAATTTGCCTTAGCATAATGAGATACAACACTAATCTAGTGCACCAAATTTTGTACAGACACGTCACACCTAAGTTGGGCCACACTTCAACTAGAAAAAAAAGGATGAACTAACGAGCTAATTGTTTGGTATTTCGGTGGAAGGTGAAGCTCTAGTAGTAAAAAAAATAAAATAAAAGATGTATAGCTTTTGCCAAAAAAGAGTTATTATTAAATTGCTGTTAACATTTGATAATCTAGAGTGTTTTGAAGCTGTGAAACATGTTGGGTAATTATAATGATGATCAGTTTTTAAAAGGTAGAAATATAAAAGAGAACATTATAAATTTAAAATAGTGCTTTGTATTTTAAAATTATTAATTTGGCATAGTGAATAAAGTTTAGCTACAAAATTGATTGTAATCTTAGGATACAAATTTATTCAACATCTTTTTATTGAAGGTGAATTTTGATATATCAAAAGTACAAGGTTAAAAAAAAATGAAATTCTGCACAAACCCTTTTGATGCCGAAACATTAAATTGAATGGCACCAAAAAGAACTAAAATAGCATAGAGAGGAACCGTCATTCTTTTTTCTTTTTCTCCTTCTTATTTTTATTTTTTTTAACAATTAGAAATATTTCATTACTTCAAAACATAGGAAACAACGAACAAAGGTCTCATAAGGCAACTCAAAAATCTTGCCTAGAACAAACAACACAGAAAGTAGAGCACAAGCTCTAGCACACAACCCCCATCCTACATTTTACAATCAAAACTAAAACTCCCTATAACTATAAGCCCTAATACACTTTGTTACACCCAACAGTATAACTCACTACAAATGTTAACAATCAATTACACATAGTAAAACCCCCCACTGGAGCCAAGAGTGCTACTATTAGCTAGGAGTTTGAATTTTTCTTTTCCTTCCATTCTTCCCTTGACATCCATTTTTGTACCTTTGATCAGCTGCTATTTTGTTTTGATACTTCCTCCATGAATTCTATTTGTCTTTTAGTATCCAAAGGTGATAAACATTGACCTACCAACCCACATTGCACAAAGAAAACCGTCATTCGTCAATATTTCCCTATGACTAATTGTAAAGCCTAGGTTGCACCGATATGCCATTTTTGACGATGTACCGGTGTCTGACACGAATACCTGCTCGCCAGACTCGTTGGACTCTGGTGTTCAAGCGGTGTACCTTTTTTTTTTTTTTTTTTTTTTTTTTTTTTTCCGACACAGTGGACACGCCAGTAGTGGAAAAAAAAAAAAACAGAAAATCACAAATTTTGACAGTCGCCGGTGAAAGTTGAGACCCATAGACAGTCACCGGTGCTAGATCGGGCCGATCAGCGAGCTCCATAGATAGTCGTCGTCGACGTTGTGCCCACTGTCCCTTCCGATAAATACCCCTAAAATCTAAAAAATGTCTGAAATACTCCCAAAAACTAAAAAGTGACCAAAATACCCCCAAAACCTGAAAAAAAAAATACTGAAATACCCCCAAAACCTAAAAAATGACCAATATACCCTAAAATCTAAAAATTACTAAAATACACCCAAAACCTAAAAATTACCAAAATACTTCTGAAACCTAGAAATTTACCGAAATAACCCAAAAATATAAAAATGACCAAAATATCCCTAAAACCTAAAAGATGACAGAAACACCATCGTAACCTAAAAAATGACCGAAATACTCTTATAATTTAAAAAATGACCAAAATAACCCCGAAACCTAAAAAATTACTGAAATTCCCTCAAAACTTATAAAATGACCGAACTACTCTTAGAAATTTTAATTTGTTGAAAATATCCTCAAAACATCCAAAATACCCCAAACCTCTATTTTGGTAATTTTAAATGTTTTAGGTGTATTTTGGTAATATTACATGTTTAGGTGTATTTTGGTCATTTTTTAGAATTTAGGGGTATTTATCGGTCATTTTTTAGATTTTTGGGGTATTTTGGTATATTTTTTTTGTTTTGTTTTGGTTTTGGGGGTATTTCGATCATTTTCTAGGTTTCAAGGTATTTTGGTCATTTTTAAGGTTTTAAGGTATTTTGGTCTTTTTTTTAGGTTTTAGGGGTATTTCAGTCATTTTTTAGGTTTCAGGGGTATTTTGGTCATTTTTAGGTTTAGGGGGGCATTTTGTTCATTTTATAGGTTATAGGGTAATTTGGTAATTTTATAGGTTATAGGGTAATTTGGTAATTTTATAGGTTTCGGGGGTATTTTAGTCATTTTCTAGGTTTCGGAAGTATTTTGGTCATCTTTTAGGTTTCAGAGGTGTTTTGGTAATATTAAGGTTTTGGGGGGTATTTCAGTCATTTTTAGGTTTTGGAGGTATTTTGGTAATTTTTTAGGTTTTTGGGGATATTTTGGACATTTTAGAGGTTTTTGGGGGTATTTTGCCCATTTTAGAGATTTTGGAGGTATTTTGATCATTTTAGTAGTTTTTGAGCATATTTGGTAATTTATGCTCCATTTGTTTCGATGTAAAATATTTGCAAAAGTAAAATATTTTACATGCAAAATATTTTACTGAAAATATTTTCATTTTACGGTGTTTGGTTTGCATTCCTGAAAATGTAAAAAAAAGTATGTTTCAGCAAAATGAAATTTTTTTAACAATCTCACAACTACCATCTGATCCGGCAAAAACCAACCCACCACCATCCACCACGCCCCAAACCAACACCGCACAAACCCACCCACCACCACCCCGACATGCCACTGACCATTCAAATCCACGAAGAAGGAAAAAAAAAAGTTCCAAAGCTAGCCAACCACCCACCATAACCCATAAACCCATACCTCACCATGGCCCACAAAACATTCTAGTCACCCAAAAACTTAGTTATCACCATGACACAAACCATCTCAGCCACCCACCACAACCCATAAACCAACCAAAAAGCCTAAATCAATAAACCCATGTAGTGGCAAAAAAACCCAAATCTGAGAACCGGTGGGTGAGTTGACGATAGTTGAGGTAGAACTGATGGGTGTATGGTCGGACCAAGAATCGATGGGTGTATGGTTAGATCTGAGAACTGGTGGGTGGAGGTGTGGAGCTGATGATGGCAGAGGTGGAGTTGGCGATGAGAGTCGCTAGAGATAGGTGGCACCGTGAACCCGAGAATGGCTTGATAGATGTGGTCTGTGGGGATGGAGAAGTTGAGAGTGAGAAGGGAGAGAGTCATGGGAGGTATCTAAGGGAGTGAGAGCATGAGAGTGACTGAGCTATCTGAGGGAGAGAGCATGCATTAGAGGGACTGAGGTTAGAGGGGCTGAAAGTATCGGGATGAGAGGAAGAGAGCAAATGTAAAATGTTTTACCAAAATTTTAAGTGTAAAATATTTTACATAAATTTGCCTAATTGATTTGGTTGACTGAAAATATTTTTTTTTTGACTAAATATTTTACTGCAAGACAAACACGGTAAAATGATAAAATATTTTTCTGAAAATATTTTACATTAAAACAAACAGAGTTAAGAGCTATCATCGATATTTTGCTCATTATAAAGATTTCTTGGGTATTTTGGTCAATGGCAATATTTTGCTCATTTTAGAGATTTTGGGGATATTTTCATTGATGAACAAAACCTCATACATCCAAGTAATCATGTAAGTGGATACTTTAGGTTCGACTCATCTACATCAGAAAACGTAAAACATTATTTTCAATTACCTAAAGATTCTTACCTAGAGATAGTAAATGTAACCTTCTTGTTTTAGGTTGAAGATGTTTATCACCCACTACGTGTATTAGCTCCGTTCTACTCTTTTGACTAAATTAGACAGCATTTGACTTCAGATTACAAGACCTTCAACCTTAATTAAAAATGAGTAAAAGGCGCATTTGGTGTTATTTGATTACAAGTATCCTTATACTTGCTTGGGATGCCACCTTATCCTATGCCTCTATTGGTCCAATTGATGTGACAAACTCTTAATTTCACTAGCATATAGGGCACCTTTATACATCAATACGTGAATGATACATGCATTTTCAGATGTGCACTAAAATTCTTTCCGTGGAAAAATATGGCAATCTCCTATTTTCTGCATTAAATCATCTTGAGTACCTACTTTGCATGCAAATGGGAAACACACCATGAAAATTGGAGCAAAAAATCTTGTACTTCTTGAATTAGACAAATTTCCCTACAACCTAGAACAAACAACATTTTCAAAGTATCTTTGAATTTACAAAAATCAATTAAAAAAAAATCATATTCAAATGTACAAAGTTTGGACCAGCCAACTTTCGACACCTGTAACTAGTCCAAATGACATAAAGTCAAAAGTTTTAGAAAGAGTAATTCGATATCATTAATGGCTCTGGAATTAAAAAATTTGAAGGTTTGGAAGTCCTCCAACCAAGTACTCAACAATTAGGATTGATGAATGACAAAACTGTAAATAAATAGAAGCCGAATAGTTGAGCTCACCCATTGTATGCCCCCAAGGATCTAGACGAAACCCTAGTATGCGTGTAGCCTTGGGATTAGATTTATGGGTCCTCTAATAAAATTATAGACCCTCCATTTTCTCAATGATCTAAATTCCACCTCTTTCTAGTAGCTCCTATCGTCTCCAAACACTCCAAAAACCTTTATTTTTTCCAAGGAAAAAAAAAAAAAAAAAAAAAACTCTCTTATCACTCTTAAATTGCCCAAAAATAAAGTTCAAATAAAATCATCTCCAATCCTCTCATACATATAGATATAATCCTTCAATCTCTAGTGATTTTGGTCTATCTCTTGCTCTAATTCCTCTTCATTTCTTGCAATTTCATGCTTATCTATTAATTGAAGTTGTGATTCCATGATTGTTGATTAAAATTGCTCATGGATTATTTTCCTGGTTATAATTGTGGGCAGGATTTCTCATAGTGATTCCATAGTTACCATGGAAATCTAAAAGCCCAAGCAACAAATAGGTTTGGATGTTTAAATTCTTTAATTAGCTATTCTAGCCACTAGATTTAATGCTCCATCTTTAATTACATGGGTGTATAATTAATCATTTCATTATCATATGCTTGATTCTTTAATAACATTCATTGGTTGATGAAATTCCATGTTTATTTCATATGTTTGTTTAGAAACCATGATAGCTATATATGTTTGTTTGGCTAATGTGAATTTACACTCAATCCTCTCTTTGTATGTAAACCCATATAATTAGATTGATGAGATTACATAGGTTCTATGATTGTCCTTTCATTATGATGTATGTTTGATTGGAATAATGATGATTATTTTATTGTTTAACTTGATGTACACAAAAATATAGAAAATTTTATGTTTGAATGAATAATTTTACATGATGTGTATGTTTTGGAATTGCTTAAACGTGCAAATTACAATTATAATCTCCTCTTTGATTAGTATGCATAAATTGATATAATGATGATGTTTATACATGTTATGTTAAAACTTTTTTGACAAAATCCCCAATTTAGAAAACCCCACTTTCATAATTCAAAAAAAAAAAAAAAAAAAAAAAAAAACCTCACTTTCAAAAAGTCATTTAATGAAGGGTCCGTCTTTGCATTTTCAAATATAAAAACCACATAATATATTTGTTTTTGTGTTTGCTTGTTTGTGGCCAATGAGTTTAGCCTATTTTATTAACATGGAATTCATGGACCCACCTAAGGAGTATCATTTAGTAACTTAGTATATTCAAGTCCATAATCCAATCTAATGGATTAATGGTATTAATTTAAACCTACATTTCAAATCTAACCAATTTTCAAGCCTTGTTTTTTTTTTTTTTTGTCTTAAGTTTGTGTTTTGCATGTATGAATAGAGCACTCAATGAAAATTCAAGAGACAAGCAAAGACGTGTCTAAACCTAGATGTTTTACCCCCACCAAGAAGTTCTTTGTTTCTTCAAGAGATTAAATTTGGTAAGGATGTGGTGTAAAACTCATGTTTTACCCCTCCAATCCCAATTTATTACATCATCGTATCACATATTTAAGAATATGTACAATCACACCCAATCAATTCTAATGCCCATATATAAATTCAACAAAATTGAGAGTTTATTGAGATGTTATTAGGTGTGGTAGGATGTATTGAGTTTTAAGTAAAACTCTGGTTTGGCAATATCTTATACTACAAGAAAAATGCCTTTTAGGGATGAATAATTTTTGACGGACCCAAAAAGCCTTTGTAAAAAATCCTATTTCTGATGGCAAAATAAAGCCCTCGCAAATACTTGGTAAAATGTGAAATATTTGTGACCAACAAGAAAAGCTGTTGCAATAATGCACTGTAGCCATCACAAATGCTAATGTTTTGGAGGGAAATTTTCCCTCCATTTTATTTACGAGTGACAATTTAAAATCTCTCGCAAGAAGTGTGTTATTTGTGACAGTTAAAAATATGCCGTCACTAATACTAAATTATTTGCGAGGGCTAAGATCGACCTTCACAAATAATCATTAAAATGTCAAAATTTTTGGACGGAAATTTTCCCACCAAATTATTTCCGTGGGACAATAAAAATCCATCGTAGAAAGTTTATTTTTTTGAGGGTTAAAAATATGCTCTCACTAATACTAAATTATTTGCAAGGACTAAATTGACCTTCGCAAATAATCATTAAAATATAAATTTTTTTTGGAGATAAAAGTTCTCGTCAAATTAATTGTGAGGGGCAATGAAAATCCCTCGTGAAAATAATATTATTTGTGAGGGTTAATAAAATGCCCTCACTAATAATAGATTATTTGTGAGGACTAAGATTGGCCTTCGCAAATAATCATTGAAGTATCAAAACTTTTGGAGGGAAATTTTTCCCTCCATACTTTTTGCGAGGGACAATAGAATTTCCTCACAAAAAGTGTATTATTTGTGATGGTTAAAAATATAAACCTACTAATAATAAATCATTTTAAGGACCAAGATTAGCCTTTTGAAATAATCATCATAATATCAAATTGTAAATTAATGCTTCTCATAACACATTTACTCATTCATTTATTCATTATTTTATCTAGTTTTTTAAAAATTAATAAATAAAATTATTAGATGTGAAGCTATAACTTAAACAAAAGTAATATTTTGAGTGCATACCTACTTAATTGATTAAAAATTGCTAAAACAACCAAAACCGATTGGAATTAAGTTAAAGTGGAACAAGGGGGGTTAAGTGTATTGGTTTAGTGACTAGAATGAAATATTTTGGGAAATTAAACCGAAATAGAACTAATTGATTACATTGTTTCTAGTAATATGTTTTTTCTAATAAATATAATAGACTAGTTGAAACTATTTTTCTACAAAATATTCAAGATAAATTTAGGCTTGGTAATAATTAATTTGCTTATGTTATGAAGGGTAAACTTATGTGTATGATGTCATGTCATTCGGTTTGAAGAATGCCCATGCAACCTAGCAGCAAGCCATGGTAACCTTGTTCCATGATATGATGCATAAGGAGATCGAAGTCTATGTGGACGATATGATTGCCAAGTCACGCACTTCTAGAGATCATTTGATATATTTGAGAAAGCTATTCAAGTGCCTTGTCAAGTACAGGTTGAGGCTTAACCCTAATAAGTGCATTTAGGAGCTAGTTCAGGGAAATTTCTCAACTTCATAGTCAGCCAAAGAGGAATTGAAGTGGACCCAACAAAATTCCAGGCCATCAGGGACATGCCCCTGCTGAAAACCAAGAAAAAAGTTCGAAGCTTCTTAAGAAGGATCAATTATATAGCTCGCTTCATGGCACAGTTGATCGCCACATGCAATCCCTTGTTCAAGCTCTTGAAAAAGGATACAAAGGTAGAATGGATAGATGAGTGTCAAGTGGCATTTGATAGGATTAAGTAGTATTTGTTGAACCCTTCTATTTTGGTTCCCATAATGCCGGGACATTCGTTGATTCTCTACCTAGCGATGCAAGACACATCCATGGGTTGTATGCTAGGCTAGCTAAATGAACCTGATAAAAAAAAAAAAAAGATAGAGCAATTTACTGCTTGAGTGAGAAGTTTACTAGTTGTGAGATCAATGACATTGCCATTGAAAGGACATGTTGTGCCCTAGCATAGGCCTTGCGTAAGTTGCGGTGGTGCATGCTCTGCTTCACCATGTGGTTGATTTCCTGCATGGACCCCATCATGTACATCTTTGAAAAGCCGCCCTCATAGGGAAGGTCTCTCGTTGGCAGAACTATTTGAATTCAATATTGTGTTTGTAGTGTGAAAGGCCATCAAAGGCCAAGCCATAGCCGATTATCTAGCAGATCAGCCATTGAGCGATCTTGATTTCTTAGAATCCCTCTTTCTAGACAAGGATGTTTTAGCAATAGAACCAGAACCAAGCAATGTAGAATCATGGCGTTGAAAGCTTTATTTTGATGGAGCCGCCAATAGCATCGAAAATGGAGTAGGATCAGTTCTAGTGTTGCATAAGTTTTGGTACCAACTCATTTCAGTGTACCATTTCAGAATTACAGTAAATATATATATATATATATATATATATATATATTTACGGTAATTCTATTACTTACAAAAACAATTATATAAAACTTGTTATCTTAGAACTAACATGATTATTCACTTAAATTACTGTTATTTTATTAAAGTATACTAATCAATTTTTTTAATGCGAAAAAAGAAAAAAGAAAAATGAGAGTATGAAACTTAGAAACTCGGCTTGCACCCTACCGAACCAGTTAATATTTTCAATATTTTATTCTTTTTTATTACTCCTTTTTTCCACACTAGCTGTTTCACTCTCTTTCAATTTTATTTTTTTTCTCTTATATTTTCTCATCCACACACGACTAGTCACTCTTCTCGATTTCCACCATTTTCAATTTAAAATTTCCTCTCATCTTTGTCATTTTATGTTGTCTTCCTCTTTGTTTTTACCTTTGTGTGTGTCTTCTTAAACCCAATGATAGTAAACTACTAGTGCCTCATCTCATCTGACTTCTCCACTTCTCACTCAAGTTTCTCATCGTGGTTTTTTTGAATTTATTTCATTTCTTTTTCTTCTATTTTTTTTTGTTTAAATTGTTAGGACATATGTGTTTCAAGTTGTTTTGAACATATGTCATTCTTTTATGTAATTGACTTATCCTTTGAGAAAACACACTCATCTTGTATTTGGATAGCTCTAGGATCATTTTAATATTTCAAGAAACAAGGTTTCAAGATCAAGTGTTAAAGCCATGCAAGTTGTCCAAGATTCAAGTTGAGAAGTGCCAGATTTTAAAGCTTGACACCTGTCTTGACAGCTGCATCTATCGAGCTTTAAGAAGTTGTTTAGCTCCGAGGCTCGATAGCACCTCGACAGCTTTAGCTGTCGAGATTAAAGAAAAACAGATTCTAAGTTCTGTTTTTGATTCCAATCCGTACATGTGTCTTTGGAATTTCTTTTCTTCTAACCCTAGACATATAAAAGGATTATTTTAAGAGCCGTCAAACATACACAAGTTGCACAAGTATTGAGAAACCTTTGTTCAAACAATTTGTGACCTGAGACAAAGTTCTTGCCCTAGTTCATCTCTTGTGAAGAAGTTGCTGTGTAATGTGCACCGTAGGGTTTTGTAACCAAGCATCTTCTTGATCTTCATCGTGTGGATGAATTGAAGAACTTTGTATCCAACAACTTTCTCTAGTTTGTGATTGAAGTCGCGTACTAGGATCCGTGCAATTGGTTAGTCATGTACTTGGGAGCCGTGCATCAAAAGGAGAAATTGTCACTACAGAATAAGTCCAATTGGGTATTAGGGTAAGGGTTCAATTGTAGGTTGGTAAGGTACTTGAGATTCCTTTACTTGACACCTATCTCGACAGCTGCATCTATCGAGCTTTAAGAAGTTGTTCAGCCCCGAGGCTCGATAGCACCTCGACAGCTTTAGTTGTCGAGATTTAAGAAAAACAGATTCTAAGTTCTGTTTTTTATTCCAATCCGTACATGTGTCTTTGGGATTTCTTTTCTTCTAACCCTAGACATATAAAAGGATTATTTTAAGAGCCGTTAAACATACACAAGTTGCACAAGTATTGAGAAACCTTTGTTCAAGCAATTTGTGACCTGAGACAAAGTTCTTGCCTTAATTCATCTCTTGTGAAGAAGTTGCTGTGTAATGTGCACCGTAGGGTTTTGTAACCAAGCATCTTCTTGATCTTCATCGTGTGAATGAATTGAAGAACTTTGTAATGAACAACTTTCTCTAGTTTGTGATTGAAGTTGCGTACTGGGATCCGCGCAATTGGTTAGTCATGTACTTGGAAGCCGTGCATCAAAAGGAGAAATTGTCACTACAGAACAAGTCCAATCGGGTATTGGGGCAAGGGTTCAATTGTAGGTTGGTAAGGTACTTGAGATTCCTTTACTTGTAACCGCTTATTGTGATAATAGTGGAGTTTCGGGAGTGGTGACCTTAAAATCACCCGATGGAGTTTTTGCCATGTAGGTTTTTCCCATTCGTAAACAAATCATCATGTCAGTTTATTTTCCGCTGCATACTTTAGTTTATTGGTGATTTGTTTGTGCTACCACACAATTTGCATGTTAATTTGATTAATTAATAGCTTGACTAATTAATCAACTTAATTTATCAAAAGGGATCAACGCGTTTGTGGCCTATCAGAAATTTTAGTTTTATCATCCAAACTCCATGTCGGTTGAATCTTGAATCTCGGCCGATATTTACCAAAATGACCTGAAACATCCAAAATGAATTAGAATGACTAGAATTTTTTTCCAAGGTGGAATAGGAGGGGTTACCATTTTGGTTTGTTTACCGATATGGTATATTCCAACAAGGCTCGACTTGTAGCTTAAGGATACACTCAAATGGAGGGAATAGACTATGATGAAACATTTGCCCCAGTTGCTCGTATGGAGTCCATCAAAATTCTCCTCGCCTTAGCCTGTCACTTAAAGTTCAAGCTTTACCAGATAGATGTAAAAGCAGCTTTCTTAAATGGACTACTTAAAGAAGATGTCTATGTGGCTCAACCAAAAGGATTAATTGATCCACACTTTTCGAATCATGTGCTGTATTTCAAGAAGGCACTTTATGGATTAAAGCAAGCACCTAGAGCTTGGTATGATCGGCTAACTCAATACTTGATATCCCATGGGTTCACAAGAGGAAAGGCTGATTAGACTAACTTCATCAAGAGAGAAGATGGTGAGCCAGTGGTTGCTAAAGTCTATTTTGATGATATCATCTTTGGATTAACTAAGGATGAACTTGCTCATGAATTCTCAAAACTCATGCAAGCAGAGTTCGAGATGAGCATGATTGGAGAGCTGTCTCACTTCCTGGGATTGTAGATTCGTCAACAAGATTCAGGTATATTCATCTCTCAATCTAAATATGCTAAGAATCTTGTGAAAAAGTTTGGGTTAGAATCTACTAGTTCTGTTAGAACCCCTATGAGCCCAAATGTTAAACTCAATGTTGACTTCTTAGGCTGATCAAACTCTCTTCATCAAGAGAGAAGATGGTGAGCTGGTGGTTGCTAAAGTCTATGTTGATGATATCATCTTTGGATCAACTAAGGATGAACTTACTTATGAATTCTCAAAACTCATGCAAGTAGAGTTCGAGATGAGCATGATTGGAGAGCTGTCTCATTTCCTTGGATTGCAGATTCGTCAACAAGATTCAGGTATATTCATCTCTTAATCTAAATATGTTAAGAATCTTGTGAAAAAGTTTGGGTTAGAATCTACTAGTTCTGTTAGAACCCCCATGAGCCCAAATGTTAAACTCAATGTTGACTTGTTAGGTAAAAGTGTAGACTCATCACTTTATAGAAGCATGATAAGTAGTCTTTTTTACCTTACTGCTAGTAGACCTGACATTAGCTATAGTGTGGGAGTGTGTGCTAGATATCAGGAAAATCCCAAAGAGTCACATATGATTGCTTTGAAAAGAATCATAAAGTATGTCAAGACTATTGCCAACTTTGGTGTGTGGTACAACAAGGACACAAATGATGTCTTAGCTGGATATTCTGACGCTGATTGGGCTGGGAATGCTGATGATAGAAAGAGTACTTCGGGGGGTTGTTTCTATGTGGGTAATAATCTTGTCTCCTGGATGAGCAAAAAACAAAACTCCATCTCTTTATCCACTGCTGAAGCTGAGTACATTGCTGTTGGTAGCTGTTGCACCCAACTCCTATAGATGCAAAAACTCCTCCATGATTATGGTATTTGTCAAGAGCATCTCACCATCTACTGTGACAATACCAGTGCCATCAATATCTCTAAGAATCCGGTTCAACATTCTCGAACTAAGCATATAGAGATTCGACATCACTTCATTAGGGATCTTGTCGAAGATGGTACTCTCACCCTTGAGTTTATTCACACAGATGACCAGAAGGCTAATTTGTTCACCAAACTTCTGGATAGCAAACATTTTGAGTTCCTTCGTCAAAACATCGGTGTCATCTCTATGGATTGATCTCCTTCTATCCTCCTTCTTCCTCATGCATCTACATCTAGTTTTATGCATCGTTTTTTTTTGCTTTGTTTAACATGTTTTTGTTTTTTTGTTTTCAGTTTTTGTTTTATTTTGATTTTTAGATAAAAATAAAAAAAATTGAAAAATACAAAAACAGTGTGTGTTTGTGTACATTGGTTCTTGTGAACCTTACAATGGCCATTGAAATAGAGTTTTCTAAACTTTATATCTCTTGTAACTTAGATGAGCATCCTTATACACAACTAAGCAAGTAAGCTTTGTAGCTCTTTGTTTGTGATGAGTAAGGTTAAGTGATCTCTTGTACTTAACACTCGTATCACTCTTTTTGAAGGGTAGGACTAGAAAATCCTAAGAGAAAGGCATAAATAACCATCTCACCACTGTTATCCACCAATCATAAAATAACATCTGTATGCTTCAGCATAGCAAAAGTGCAATGTCAATGACATTTGTATGCTTCGGCATAGCAAAAATGCAATGTCAAAAAGCTTAACATAATTGGGTATTTCTTTTCTCTCTTATATGCCTATGCATGGTTCGCTTAATAAAAAAGAATATGCAAAGAAATAAAAAAAAAAGAACAAAATATTTTAAAATATGATTGCAAGCGTGTTTTCTAGGAGATGTGGGAGTTATAGGATGTACCTCGAAGGTGATAGTCCCCATCAAACAATTATGATTGTGTGTGAGTTAAAGAGATGTTCTCATATCTCAAATTGTCATAACTTTGAGGCACTTATGCAATCTTGCGATGTTTTTCACACATAACACGCAATATTCTTTGCTTCTTTTGATACATGTGTAGGTACAATGTGATTTGGCTATCACAAGGTTTACATGTGTTGATGTATGCTCACTAAACTGTCTTGACTTATTTTTTGAAATATAAAATTAGTTAGAGATGTTTTTGGGATCCATGTGTTTAAAATTGTTGTTGAGAGATGATCTTGAGAGCTTAATCTGTTGATTGGATCATTGGTTGAGTTGCATGTGTGATTGCATTTATATTTGTATTTTTCTTTTCTCGGATATTTCTTGAAAAAGCTAGCTTGACACCTCCTTGATACCTGGCTATCTGTCGAGCTTCTTAGCTTTTTCTTATCGCAATCCCAACAGCTTCTCGACACCTGGTGGATCGATCGAGGAAGTTTCTGTCCTCTCAATAACTTCTTGATAGCTGGTGGATTGATCGAGCTTCTGTTCTCTTGTCTTTGTGTTGTTTCTTGACACCTTTTCGATAGCTCTATCTATCGACGTTGTTTTTCTCGACACCTACCTCGACAGATGGCTCGACACCTCTCGACACCTGTATCTGTTGAGAATTATTGAACCTCTATATATAGTTTCTGCACGATCCGTTTCTCATTTCTCTCGATCTCTCTCTCGATAGCTCTGGTTTCTCACCTCCCAAACCTCTCTCACTCACTCTAAACCTCTACCCAAGGTTTCTCCAAGCTTCTTTCAAGTTTTTCTTCTCTGGGTAAGCTTCTAATCTCCTTCATTTACATGCATTTCATGTTTTGAAACCTAGTTTTTGGGGTTTTTGAAAAATTTTAGGGTTTTTCAAAATTGATGAGTTATTGTTGAAATTTTTGGGATGGATTTTGTGGATTTGATCTTGAAAACTCCATGCATTGCATCACATTAACATTCTAACAGTAATCTTATGCATTTAGACGTGTGCAAACTTTTTGTGTGTTGATAGGTTTAGATTGGGCTGAGCCCATGATGTTTCATGTTGCATGTCACATGTTCATGAATTCCCATGCATACGTTCTTTCTTTTCAATATACTTATTATATTTGAATTGTTTTGGGACTTTTTTTGAGTGTTTCTATCTTTTCCCCTTTCTCTATGTTTATGTTAGTAGTGTCTATGGCACCAAAACGTAAGTCCATTCTATCCTAGAACCCTCTTCGTTCTAGGGCCTCTTCGTCTTCTGATCCTACTCCTTCCTCTATTCGGTTCCGTGATAAGAATGCCCAAAAAGACTTCTCGGAGAACTTTTCTAAACGAGGTGTTCATTTGGAATGCCAAGTTATTCTGGTAGATTTTGGTGATACTGACCTACCCGATGTCATTCACAGTCGGGGTTGGGAGTCACTCTGTGACGTCCCGGTCACTTGTCCTTCCGTGCTGATAAAGGAGTTTTACTCCAACATGCATGGAATCGATTCTTTAGTACCTCTCTTTCACACTCGCGTTCGAGGTACGCGTATAGTAGTTACACCGGAGTTGGTTTCCGATGTGCTCCATGTTTCGAGGGTTACGCATCCTAACTACCCCGGTTGTGAGCGTCTATGGACTGCGTCCAAAGACGAGATGATGTTTGCTTGTTATGAGCGCCCTTTTGATTGGGGTGAGCGTCAGTTTACACCATGTCGGCCTTTTGCTAAAGGTCCTTGTTTCATGAACATGGTGATGACATTTGTTCTGCACTCACTCTCTCACTACAACTCCATCACAGAGCCTCGTGCATGGTTTTTGTTGTCTCTTCTTGAGCATCTCATTATACACTTTCCTTCACACTTCATTTTCTCTATCATAGATGTTTACAGGGATACGGCTACCTGTGATAAGCTCATCTTTTCTTCTGCTATCACGAGAATTCTATGCCATTTCTCCATCCCTTTTCCCATGTCCGACCCCTTCCATGTCATGGTTGTCATAGACGCCGCTATCGTAAAATGTAGTGAGGCACAGTTTAGGTTGTGATGGACGGATTCAGCAGCTCCTTCCTCCTGTCCGGCTCCATCTAGATTTGCTCGAGCCATATCTGCTTACTCATTTTTCTCGAGAGATGTGTCACTCAGAGACATCATGGCGCAACTTCAGCGCGTGGATGCTCGCCTCAATACGCTCTTTAAAGTGTTGTATCAAGTGAATGTTCATGTTGGTCGCATTACTCGGCGACAGGCGACCATAGGCGGTTTTGCTCCTGAGGCTTCTCCTCCACCACCTCATGTGGCTTCTGAGTCTGAGGATGATGATGGTGATGACAATGATGCTTCGGTTGATGATGATGGAGATGCTAACTCTACCGATGAGATGTTTACTTGACACTCTACCTTTTGTCACTTGTGACAAAAAGGGTGAGTAGTTTTTGGTTATGAGAGTAGTCATACTTAGGGGGAGAGCTTGTATAAGACATTTTTGATAGGGGGAGTGTTGTTATTTTGAGGGATGTAGTGAGGATTACATGTATATCTTTCTTTTCTTTCTTATTGGAGATACATTGTTCTTGTACCTAGGTTTTGTGACCATTGTTTACATACATTATTCTTATCTTTGATATATATGTGATGATGTATGTTTTCTTCACCTATCTCTACACATGTTGTTTCTTTTTTATCTTTATACACATGTTTCTTTACTTGTATGTAATCTATTATTTCTGTTTCATACAAAGATGCCTTAATGTGTTTTGTTTAAAGTGTTTCAGAAATACAGGTTGTCAAAGTCTACTTGCCAAAAACTCTCTTCTTGCAAAGTTTTTCAAGAGTTTGTGTTAGGATAGATTTTATTGTATTCAACAAGTGAATATGAGTTTAGTGATTTATGACTTTTCTCATATATTTATTTTTTGTTGTGGTTTTGTCACGGATTGCCAAAGGGGGAGATTGTTAGTACATATGTGTTTCAAGTTGTTTTGAATATATGTCATTCTTTTATGTAATTGGCTTATCCTTTGACAAAACGCATTCAGCTTGTATTTGGGTAGCTCTAGGATGATTTTAATACTTCAAGAAATAAGGTTTCAAGATCAAGTGTTAAAGCCATGCAAGTTGTCCAAGATTCAAGTTGAGAAGTGCCAGATTTTAAAGGTCGACACCTGTCTCGACAGCTGCATCTATTGAGCTTTAAAAAGTTGTTCAGTCCCGAGGCTCGACAGCACCTCGACATATCTAGTTGTCGAGATTTAAGAAAAACAGATTCTAAGTTTTTTTTTATATTCCAATCCGTACATGTGTCTTTGGAACTTCTTTTCTTCTAACTCTAAACATATAAAAGGATTACGTTAAGGGCCATCAAATGTACACAAGTTGTACAAGTATTGAGAAATTTTTGTTCAAGTAATTTGTGACCTAAGACAAAGTTCTTGCCCTAGTTCATCTCTTGCAAAGAAGTTGCTGTATAATGTGCACCGTAGGGTTTTGTAACCAAGCATCTTCTTGATCTTCATCGTGTGGATGAATTGAAGAACTTTGCAGCGAACAACTTTCTCTAGTTGGTGATTGAAGTCGCGTATTGGGATTCGTGCAATTGGTTATTCGCGTACTTGGGAGCCGTGTATCAAAAGGAGAAATTGTCACTACAGAACAAGTCCAATCGGGTATTGGGATAAGGATTCAACTGTAGGTTGATAATGTACTTAGGATTCCTTTACTTGTAATTGCTTGTTATGATAATAGTGGAGTTTTAGGAGTGGTGACTTTAAGATCACCCGGTGGGGGTTTTTGCAGTGTAGGTTTTCCCCATTTGTAAACAAATCACTATGTCAATTTATTTTCCGCAGCATACTTTAGTTTATTGGTAATTTGTTTATGCTACCACACAATTTGTATGTTAATTTGATTAATTAATAACTTGACTAATTAATCAACTTAATTTATTAAAAGGGGTCAACGCGTTTGTGGCCTATCAGAAATTTAGTTTTATCATCCAAACTCCATGTCGGTTGAATCTTGAATCTCGGCCGATATTTACCAAAATGACTCGTAACATCTGAAATGAATTGGAATGACTTGAATTTTTTTCCAAGGTGGAATAGGAGGGGATACCATTCCGGTTTGTTTACCGATATGGTATATTCCAATCGGGACATATCTGAATTGATAACATTCTTTTAATGATTGCAAAGTAACAACAAAGTAAAAACCATGTGACTGTCTTACTATTACTTTTTAGGGAGGTTTCGTTCCAGTGCTTCCAGTGCACTAGACCTAGTTAGATGATGACACGAATCCAAAAATAAACACATGTCACAATCCCAATGGGTCTAGTATCATTGGACATTGGACCCAATCCAGACCCTTATTATTATTATTATTTTTTATGTACATATGTCTTATTGATTATCGAAAAAGCTTTGCAATTTTTTTTTTTACTATTTAATATTGTAGTATTTATCTTTTGGCTAAAACTTTTATCACCTAATTTTTTAAACATCTTTATCGCATAATTTTTTTTTTTTCTGATAAGCTTTATAGTGTAATTTTAATATTTAATGTTTATCCTAAAATCATAAAACCGCTATTTTTTAGATTATCAAATGCACGTTCAGTTACCACTCTTTGTTCAACCCCAAAATCACTCACACTTATTGCTTGTTGATGAAGTATCTCTCACACACACACACATGCATATTCTACTTTTTTTGGTTCACTTTTTACAATTTTTTAAGAAAAGAAAAAAAACTTCTCTCCCTTACTTTGGTTTTGCCACAGAAGGATTAGGTGCAAAGTTCTCTCCCTTACTTTCCAATCTTAGGTCCTGCCTCGATACACACTGCAATGTGAGTTCTAGTCGTTTTCTCTTATACGACATGCTTGATTTTTGAAATGTACACCACATGTATTTGTTCTTTTTTGTTGTCTTCATCAACTATCATTTCCAATTCTAGTAATTTGGATTTTGGAGGCCATGAATAATTTTTCCAATGTATAAATTTAATTTTGAACCAAATGAAAAAGGGTACTTCTCTAATTTTATTTTATTTTAGAATAAACCCATAAAATAATTAGTCATATACATACACACACATATATATATATATATATATATATATATAGTCATATACATACATACATACATATATATATATATATATCTATACTAATATTGATTAAAGTTATTTATTTATTTATGTTTTTATAATTAGGTTTTTATTTCTTATTTTTTTATTTTTTTAATCTCATATGCAGGCAAATACAAATTTTTGTATCATATTGAAAACATATATGTTGTGGTAATTTTAGGAACACTATAAAGACTGTTAAATGCGGAAATTTTGTATTATTCTATGATGTGAGTTTTAAATTTGTAAGGCTTGTAGTGAGCTTAACATCTATAGATATCATGAAAAAGTTAATCAAGATGATGATTTCGGCAACATATTTGTCCAATCTCAATTGTTTGTGACAGGCCACAAACGCGTTGATCTCTTGTGATAAATTAGATTGATTAATTACCCTAATTATTAATTAATCAAATTAACATGCAATATCACGTGGCAACACAAACAAATCACCAAAACTAAGTTATGCAGTGGAAAATAATAGACACGGTGATTTGTTTACGAATGGGGAAAACCTGACGGCAAAAACCCCACCGGGTGATTTAAGGTCACCACTCCCGAAACTCCACTATTATCACAACAAGCGGTTACAAGCAAGGAATCCTAAGTACCTTACCAACCTACAGTTGAACCCTTACCCCAATACCTAATTGGACTTGTTCTGTAGTGACAGTTTCTCCTTTCAATGTACGGCTCCCAAGTATGTGACTAACCAGATGCACGAATCCCAGTACGTGACTTCAAACACCAACTAGAGAGAGAGTTGTTGGCTGCAAAGTTCTTCAAATCATCTGCACGATGAAGATCAAGAAGATGCTCGGTCACAAAACCCTATGGTGCACAATACACAGCTATCTTCTTCACAAGAGATGAACTAGGGCACGAACTTTGTCTTTGATCACAAATTGCATGAACAAGGATTGCTCAATACTTGTGCAACTTGCATCTCTTTTGACGGCCCTTAAAACAATCCTTTTATATGTCTAGGGTTAGGAGAAAAGAAGTCCCAAAGACACATTCACGGATTGGACTTGAAACAGAACTGAAAATCTGTTTTCTTTAATTCTCGATAGATAAAGGTGTCGAGGATCTGTCAAGAAGCTGTCGAGGCTCGGGGTAAACAGCTTCTTAAAGCTCGATAGATGCATGTGTCGAGACAGGTGTCGAGACAGGTGTCGAGCTTTAGTAACTTGCACTTCCTTGCTTGTTTCTTGGACAAACTTGATGACTTCAACACTGAGTCTTGAAACACTGTTTCTTGAAGTGTTAAACATATCCTAAATCTACCCAATTACAAGTGAAGTGCGTTTTGTCTAAGGATAAGCCAATTACATAAAATAGCGACATATGTTAACAAACTTGAACTACATATGTCCTAACAGTTTGGCTTGAGATTTGCTTTAGGTTGTGTTGATATTTCTATTTTATGGCCAAATATGCGAATCCTTGATATTTCTATTCTATAGGACCCAATGTTAATTGTGCTAGCTATTTTGAAGAGTGCATAATTTTATATGTGTTAGCAACCATTATTGTTGTTAGTTATATAATATGATGCTTTATAGGGAGTAGAGAAAATGTCAGTATGATAAATTGGATGCATCATTCTCCTAGATCATGCACAGAGTATATTATGGAATTGAAAATTTTCTCGAGTATGCAAATTAACATTTAATAAATAAAGATATGAAAATCAATTATTTGTGTGTTGATTGTAGCAATAAGTTTCGTTGGATAGGGGACAAGGTCTAGTATCGTCTTTTACTAGTGGATCATGTTTTTAACACAATCACATGGAAATATACATATTTATATTATACTTTCATCATATTAATACTAACTAATAGTAGGTAACGTGGCAAGGGCTTATAAAAAAAAGGTAGACATGGCACGAGAAGGTAAAAGTAAAGGCAGAATCATCACACCAAAAGCTACTTGAGAGATTACTATACTTTTTTACGAAAAATTGAATGGAGCATGGAAGACTTTTACTGAATACCCAAGATCTGAGCTCGAAACTCTATATGGTTGCTATAGAGCTCAACTTTTTAAGCATAAGCAACTAGATGAAGAAGTGAAGAAGGCATTTATGGAATTGGTGAAACACCACTATTCTGATTGGATGTTTCACATTAAAAATCCTATTTTTAAGAAGTACACAAAGAAAGAAGATTGTTATAAGAATGGTCATTCCTTCATTCCTACACCATTTTGGAAAAAGATGGTGGATAAATGGATGGATAGAGATTAGGGGGTAAGTATAAATGAAATACATGTAAAAAATTCTCTCTATCTCTCTTGCACTCTTTCTAACCATTATTTGTTATTATTTTTATAAAAACTAATATTCTAGTGTATGAATTATGTGTGTAGGACATAAGTTTAATAATTTTACCAATCTTTATATTATTTTGATTTATATTTAATTTTGATAGTGGATTAAGTAATCAAATTAAGTTATTATTATTGTTAAACTAGTCCATACGTGTTTATTGGCTTTATTGCTTTAAGTACCCTTGTTTTTTTTTTTTGGGTGCAAAACAATAATCACATTTCTGGGAACATGCAAACCATATTGTCTTTTTTATTTGGGGTTTAATTCTTATTGTAAGTAAGTGGGTTACCGTTTAGGAAAAATCATGTGTGCAGTACTAATATTTGTTTTTGTTTTTTGGGTACAAAACATTAACATTTATAAGAACCAAACAAAACTTTGTGATTTCTTCCATGTATGGTTTCATTGAAGCTCATGTTTTGCCTGGACCATATATTGTTACATTGATTGTTTCTTGTTTTGTTTCTACCAGTAAAACCACAACTCTGAACCCTTGTCTTCATGCACTGTTAGGGGACTCTCCCTAATGTTATGAAGTGCCTTGGTGTTTTTTTTCCTCTTGCAAGACTATCATAGAAGCATCCTTGTTTGATGGTTTGATCTATCCTATCTTTTAGTTTTAGGACAAATTTACTGCTAACAATAATTAATAGTATTGGCCAAGGGTTGCATTGGGCAAACCTGTTGTAACTAGGGGCTAGGTTTGGACTTGAAGTTTTACTTTTGTTAACTTCAAGGGCCAAGATATATCCATTATGGCTTCAAGATTTGGATTGCGTTGAGGGCCTTGTTGGTTGTTGCACATAAATCCGGAATTGTTATATTATTTTAATTTATATTTAATTTTGATAGTAGTTTAATTAATCAAATTAAGTTATGATTATTGTTAAATTAAAAAAAAGTTATCATTGTTGTTTATGATATTATATGATTATATTTGATATAGTAATATGTGTATCTATTTATTGAAGCATTGATACAAATACAAATTCACTTTAATTGTTTCATTTTAACTGAAGTTTAATGCTTTTTTTTTTTAATTATTTATTTATTTTTTATTTTAAGGATGGTACTAGCAGAGATGAAGAGGACAACTCAAATAATAACATGAAGGTCAAAAATACCTTGGACTGTGACTCAGAGGAAGACTAATATAGATCTTGTCATAATTCTAGATGTTTAAGTTTATAACAAGGTTTTATTTCAGGATTTCTTTGTATGTTCTATATTTAGTTTGAACTTATATGAATTTTTATCTTTCAATGGATCAATTTTTAGTAATAATTGTACTATTGTATCTGTAGAGATGAAAGGCCCAAGATTATATATTGGGTCGTGGGCCTTATCAGAGGACGCTTAGTGGTCTGAGGATAGATAGACGATTGAGAAGATGTAAGAGTTAGAACGCCACAAACAAATTATGACTGCAAAGGTTTGGGAAGATAGTCCGAGGAGGAATGCCTCCTCAACTAAGCAAAGTAGAGATTAGAAGGATTGGTCCACCCTCAAGGGCAACACTTCAAAAGGTTCTACTGATAAGGATAAACATCAGGAGAGCATAGGACAAAGGGAAGTTAAGAAATATCTGAGAGAAAGCTGCTACCACTGTCTTGAATGCTCTGTAGCTAACCCTTTGGCCACATTAATGTGGAGGTAATACCTGAACAATAGTCAGCAGTCTTACAGCTACTCCCAAAAACTTCAAGAAGGTACTGACGGGATAAGGATCAAGGCCAGCAGCTTAACCTACACGTGGATGGTGGAGATGAAGAGGAGAGGGGTACATAATAGAGAATGAAGCCCTTTGCAGGGGGGATCAGAGATTTAAGAGAAAAACATTGTAGCAATAAGAACTAGACTTGTAACCAAATTCAAAAAAAAAAAAAAAAATATATATATATATATATATATATACATATATATATATATATATATATATATAAAAGAACTAGTCTCCTTGGATTGTATTAAGAACAATTTTCTTTGGGAAAAACCAGTTTATTCTTATTTTCTTATATCTAGGCTTACTGTAATTACTATCTAATTCATTAAAGCTTAGTTTTCTAGCTCACTCTCTACAGATTCATTGTATTGGGTTCTTTGGGCCTAGATCCTTTTCCTTTTGGGCATAGGCGCCAAATTGCGTCCCTACAGCATCAATTTTTAGTAATTATTGTACTATTGTAACATGATAGTTAAACAAAAATGATATAAAATAAATTAAACATAAATAAATAATAAAATATTTCAAAAATTATCTAAAATATTATCATGTGACATAAAAATTTGGTCATAATTAACTTTATAGTGACGACAAAGTCTCTCACAATTTATAGAATAGCGATGCCACTTAACTCCTCGCAAAACGTTTTAAGTGACAACTTAGTGTTGTCACTATTATTCCTAACTAATTGCGAGGAGTTAAAAGCCCATATAAATAAATTTTAGCAACGCCATTATTTGTCTTTAAAAAGTATGTCATTAATTTGAAATTCGCAAATAACTAATTGCGAGGGTATAAAGGTCCTTATAAATATTTGTTAACGACAACTATTTCCCCTCGCTAAAAGTAAGTCGTCGACTTTTCTCATTGTTTGGTAATATATTTGTGAAGGCGGTTTTGTTTAGTAATGACGGTGGATTACCCTCGTAAATTATCTATTAGCGAACGTATGATCGCAAAATCTCTTTTAACAGCAAGAGCAAATACGACGGCCTTCAAGGGTCATATGCCTTCACTAATAATCTTTTGCGACGATATTTGAATTTTTGCGAGAGCATTTTACCCTCGCTAGTAAATTCTTTTCTTATATTGAATGGTGTAAAACATGGGTTTTACACCCTGTCCTTACCAAATTTGGACTCTTTCTCCAAAACCCATTTAATTTTGTAATCCATACCTATTAACCATTTTGTTTATATTTATCTCTATGTGCTTACATACTTATAGGTTGTATGATGTATGTTAAACACAAAAGGTATATTATGAATTTTGGATGATGGAGATTTAGGGTTAAAAAGAAACTCCTTTTAATTATAAAGTTTCCTAACCTTAGGATGTGGGAATATGTTCAAGGCTTATGTTGTAGATTTATGTCCATATTTTATTGTTTGCATGATAAACTTGTGTTTGATTGCCCCCATTCATGTTAGCTAGTGATATGAGGTCTCGTTGTGTATATGACATGTATGATGTGACATGGTTTTGGTGCATACCAATGCACTAATGACCAAACATACCGGTGCATATCATATATATAGATGCAAAACCCTATTGGTGTGTCACGACAAACCTAACTCGAAACTATGCCTGATTTTTGTTGAAGACACTCAATAAGAGAAATTGCTGCCAAAGTTTCACCACAAAAGTTTAACAAAGACCATGTTATGTGAGACACAATGCACCCAATCCACGAATCTGCTAAATATTTAAGTCATCTAGCAAAGCATTATGAAGGTCACACATCTTTCAAAACTCAAAAAGCATTTAACCTCAAAAGTATATGGCAATAATTTTCTTTTATTTGTCAATGATCAAAATCTAGAAACAAATCAAAATAAAGGACTATCATGTGTCATGCATCGTATGGTGCTTAACTCTTCTCCCATGTGTAACTTAAGATTCTGAATCCATGATTCTAGTTAAAGGCCAAATTTTCTTTATATTTGTTTAGATGAGGAAAAATGACATTTTATTAACCATAGTTTAATTTTGGATTTGCAATCCAAACTCTTGGTCCCTATTATGACCTTTAGTTTGAGGGGATGATAAATAGAGGGAAAAAGCTAGTTGATTTTAACAATATCTTTTCAAGACCTTAGTTGTGTGATTTATTCAAACTGTTAGGGTTATATTTTTTATTTAATTAGCTAATCCTTTGAGAAAATGCACTTTACTTGTAATTAGGTAGATCTAAGTTGGGTTTAATATATCAAGAAGTACGTTGTTCAGAGATACCAAGTGGAATCATTAAAAGACATGAAAGTTGATCTAAGAAACAAGTGAAGAAAGACTGTTTCATAAAGTCTTGACACAAGCACGATTGATGCTGTTATCGAAGATTAATGGAGAAGCTCGACACAAGCTCGATTTATCGAGATGTACAATTTCATAAATCTCTTATTTGAAATTTGGCCTATGATGACTTGAATGATTAGGGTTTCTCTTCTTTATAACCTTAGCCATATATAAGGCTTATTTTAAAAGTCATCAAGTATGGAAGACTTAGAACTCATATACTCTGTGTGAAGCTATTGAGTTTGTGTGCCTTAGGGTTTTGTAATCAAGTTCTTCCTAATCTTCATCGTTTATGATGTGAAGAAATTTACAACCAACAACAATCAATCAAGTTGCTAGAGTTAGTCACGTACTAGGATCTGTGCAAAGAAGTTAATTACAGATTGGAGATTTGTGCAACAAAGGAAAGAAGATTGCTACAAGATCAAGTCCTATTGGGTATTGGAGCAAAAGTTCAATTGTAGGTTGGTATTTTGAGATAAGCTAGGGTAGTGGCAAGATTCCTCATACTTATAACCGCTTGATTATTGATTAGTGGATTATTGGGAGTGGTGATCTTAAATTCACCTGGTGGAGTTTTTGCCTTGTGAGAGGTTTTCCCTATTTTTTAATAAATCACTGTTTTAATTTATTTTCCACTGCATTTAGTTTATTTGGTGATTTGTTGGTATCTTCGTGATTTGCATGTAATTTGACTTAATTAATCAACTTGACTAATTGAATTAATTAATCGGGGTCAATCTATTTTAACCCAACACAAACAATATTCTTTCTATCTTGAATCTATTGTATTTATCTTTATGCACATTTAACACATGCTTATTTTCTATTTTCCACTTTATACTCTTAGGATTAGTGAGGATGTTATTTTTCTGTTAGTTTGTTAGATTCTTTTTAACAGCTTATGGATAGTTGTTTTGGATAGGCTTTGTTTGTATTCTATATAAACAAGCTTTTTAACTCTTCTATCGTGTGCTGCAACAATACCAATTTTCCTCTGATTGCTTAGTTTATGGTTTCTCTCTTTCCCTATTTCATCTTTGAAATATCACATTGTTAAGATTAGGAAGTCATGGTACCTACAAAAAAATGTGCATCATAGAATGACTCATTCAATATTAAAACGTAAGACCTTTTTTCTTTATGATTACTGATAATGAATATTTTTGCAAGGCAAGATGACTAGCATGAGAGAGTCATTTGACATTGTTTGGTCACTTGACAAGTTGTGATTATTCAACAAGTTCTAGTCATTCAGTAGTTTTCCAACACCAAGAACTCACCTAATAAGGTTACTAAAATAACCTACTGTTCAACTTTAACTTGTCAGCTCATGTGAGTCACTCGGCTAACCTTAGTCGTCCAACAATCTCAAAGTCAAACATCCAAGGACACTTAGGGTCTGCTTAGATACTGTTTATTTTGCTGAAAACTAAAAATTGAAAACTCTGTAGCAAATAATTTTAAAAGCCAGGAAAATAATTTTCACTCAGCCTTGATGCAGGATAGTACAGTGGGACCACTTAGAGTGCTTGGATCAACGTAGCTTATGTGTGGATACCTGGATACCACTGTAGCGAATAGTTTCAGCAAAATAATTTCAACTAACTGTAGCTGTGGGTCCCACTTTTTCAAACACCAAACGAAGACTTTCAGCCAAAACTTGCAATCCAAACGCACACTTAATGGTTGCTTAAGATGAGACGTATCCTCCACTCTAAGCTTTTGTGTATGGAAAGTCTTGCACACCATGTCAAAGGATCCTCCCATCAACTTGTATCCTTTGAATATGAGAAGTGTAACTTGAGAATCTTGATGCCATTAATTAACATCACTCCCTCCATAACACTCTCTACAAAAGAAATGGCTAAAATCATGGGAACATGGCCAGCTGTAAACCACTATATAAATACTGGGCATCCTCCATTCTAAGGAATGAGTAAAATTTCCAGACGGACAAGTGGCTTACTGGCGATTTTTTGTGCATCAGCAACTACTTATTTTCACCAAAAAAAAGAAAAAAGAAAAAAAACAGCTCTTCTACTTTCTGTTTCTCCATTTGGGCTTCATTCCCCCTTTCTTTCATTTTTCTTCGACCACACCCACTGTTGACCCACTCCTTTTATTTGTTTTATATGATACTAAAATTACCAATGATTGAAAAAAAAAAAAAAAAAAAACTAACTAATGATAATATATTGGTGACAATATGATCTTTCCTAGTCATTTTGTCGACGATGAATTATGAGTTTTATGTGGGTTCATGCCTTTAGGTTTGTGTGTGGCCAAGTTTAGGGTTTATTGGCAATGAGGATTTGTTTGGTGGCATTACTTAAAGCACTCACACCAGCCTTTGTACAAGTTTAGCCAAATTTAGTCTACAATGCTATTTAACAAACTCATTTGTAAATGCTCCTACACCAAACTCAATATTTTATCTTTAAAATATTAACTTATTTATTATTTATTGTTTTTTTTTCTTCGCCTTTCTCTCTTCCTTTGAAGTCTCAAGACTTTCAACCCAAAAAAATTCCTTCTTCACATTGCTGACAAAGGAACCACTCCAGCACACTGAACCCAGGTCAACGTGAATGCTCTTAGGCTGCTACTCGAACTAATTTTATAGCGGTTTGGGATGATTTAGATAAGATAATTGTTATCATTATACACAATAATGTTCATTTGGTTGCATAATTTTTTCTACTAGCTTTTTGCTTATGATGAAGCACAAAATCGATTTGTCAATATGTTCATCATTGATGCCGATGGACAAGCTTTGGTACTTGTTGAGAAAACAAGGAATACAAGTAAAGGACACCAGGGTGGTGCGAGCCAAAGGCTCTACAATGCTTAAGTTAGATAAACTCTTTTTTTCTTAGCTTGATAATCTGAAGTATATGCTGTGTAGTTTGATTTTTCATGAGTGTACTTACTCGAGCTAGTTGGCTTTATTTAGCCTAGCCCTGGGTTAATGCACTTGCCCGTTGCACCTAAGTGAATTATGGCATTGATGGCAATGAAGTCTTTCTTTGAATATGGGTTTGTAATGCCCAAGCGGCTCATCAAGGCCATCGTAACAGCCCTCAAGCCATTTCCCCATTATTAGTAGGTTTAATGGAGTTTATTTCTGCCTTTAATGCGTCTGCCTCCGCCTCTCACAGTGACGATCAACATGCGCTTACGGTCGTCCATGTTGATAGACGACCATTTAATCACATGCTTGTCGGCTTAAATCCACTTTATGTTACATTTTACTAAATAAAAAAATTAATTAGAATTTTTGTTTTTTTAAATTCTAAATTATATTTTTTCTATCTCATCTTTTTAAAAATAAGGGTCTGCTTGGTAGGGTATTTTGAGCAATAATTTTCAGTGTTCAAACAATATTATATGTATTTTCATACACTTTTTCATCTACATGTATTTCCAAAAAATATAAATAACGTTACTAGAACAACCTTACCAAACGGGCCTAAGCTATTGAAATTGTGGGATCCAAACTCACCGATGTCCTTTCATTTTTTTTTAAAGGTTGTGTTTCTAGTATTTCATAGTTTTGACTTTTGAGGCCTAAACTAAATAAATCTTACAGGGTTAAATGCAAAGAAACCTCCTGTACTATAGGTCATTGTCAAACACACCCCCTTGTTTAAAAAATGACTTTTAAACTTTTGTGGTATTTGAAAATGATCTAATTGATCATTTTGTTAGAATACTGTTCGATTAGGCAATTAACATGTGGGTATCATGTGAGAAAAAAAGACGATTATAATAACTTAATTCTTCCTAGCACATATGTTCATATGGTTATTTTCCGTCCAATAAAAGTGGTAGAATTATAATAGAAAATTTAAATGCGCTATGTGAAATACAATAATGGTTTTAAAAAATCAATTTTATAGTGCAAAAGATGCTTGAAAATGAACTATGCCACAAGGATTCTCCTTTCATTTACAAGTTTACAACCTAATCTTAAAAGATTTTTAGGGTAAAAACTTAAAGATATTAACTTCTCAAAATCGATTATAAATTTTTTTTTGATACCCCCTGAAAGCTCTGCCAATTGCTTTGCTAAATGGATTAATTTTTCTAATAAAAAGAACATTTGGTTCTTTCAAACTCTTTATTAGTCCTCTTGGCTCCTAAAGAAAAGCCGGATAACATTTTTACCCAATCCCAATTTCCAGTCTCAGTTCAATTGAGGTGGTATCATATGTAAGCATTGTCCGTAACATCTCTCTTACATGAGAGTGAGTTACACATTTATAAAGTCTACTCCTATATGAGAAAAATGTCGCATAAAATTTGGTTACATAAAATAAGAAATTGAGCTTAGCTACTACGAAAAACAAGGACTGGCCGCCATTTATAAGTCTAGGGTTAGGGACCATATTTTCATTAAGTGTAATTACATAAGATTTGATTCATAGATGACTGTAATTTTATTAATATATAAGTGAGAAATAATTAGGCCTAAGATATTATTTTAAATTCATATATAAATTTGAATGTGTTTCACAGAACAATCTCTAGAAAATTAATTTTAAGCCCAAAAAGAAAAAAAAAAAAAACTAGAATATTAATGTGCTCATTTGAACTTTGAAGGGGCCAGTCAAATTCAAAAGCCCAGCTTCCCCATGGCGCAGTGTGGTCTGGTTGGGTTTTGTAACTTGGAAGATGATGAAGATGGATTTCAATTTAGTCATATCAGTGGCAAGAGATAATTGACAAATGAATAATGGCGCTGAGAGTTATTATAATATCATTGATTCAGAAAAAATGGAACCAGCACTGTGTTTCTGAATTGAATGTGGAAGCATTGTAGATTAAAGGCTACAATTTTGTTATATTTTCTTTACTTTCCCAGTGGAGATCCTAAAGGGATTATGCTTTAGTGAAAGCATCTATTCCTGGAATATTCCTGAATAAAGAAATTTTTTAGTGATCGATATATGGGGTAGGGAAGCCTCTTCTCTTACCAGTTATAACATCTAAATTGAAAACTTGAATGTAAGTGCCCCCATTATTTTCTTCTGCAGTGCTAGTACATCTTCCACAAGCCACAGCTTGCAACACTATCAGAATTGCCTAGTATTATCACATTTCCGAGGTGTGTTTATTCCCTTTTGTCTTGGGCTCTCAATTTCTGTGATCTGTTCCAGTTTTTTAACAAAACACATTGTTAAAGCCATCATCATGATCTCTTTTTAGACCCACCGTTTCCACGAGGATGAATGTTGCTTATCACACGTGGAACTATAGGTTGAATCTCATGCGTATTCAATGCCAGTCCTTTTCTCCTCCAATACAAAGTAGGGCTTGTACCTTTCCTCCAACCGCCATTTCACCTACGATAAAAACAAAAACGAGCTAAATATATATACGTTACTTTTTTCCAAAATTTTCAGAGTACCATTTTTTTTTTTTTTATAGGTTAATAGTAAGGGTGGAGGAGGTAAAGTTTCAACCACAAACACATGGTGTCAAAGACATTTCGGAATTTAAGTAAGTGAGGGAGAGGAATTCGAACCATATTTTGTTCCAAGAAAACTTGGCCGCTAGCTTTTTCTAAGCAATCCTTAGTTCCTTTCATTCCATAGATATTTTTGTTGAAAACCTAGGTTGAAAGAGTAAATTTATTTCCACAATATCATTGTTTATGTTGAAAGATATGCAATGCAATGCGTTTTTTCAGTTTTTCTTTTGTTTCTACTTTCTAGACGATTCCTAAGATGGGCGTAGGGGTGATTTACAATTTATCATTTCTTCCCACTAAATATATACTGGTAGGTCCATCCTTCATTTAAGTATTAGTCTTTATTCGGCATGTAGTTTAGTGGCATCCGATCGTATATTTATTTTATATTGAAGTAGTTGACATTGTGTGTTGTCCTAAGTTGTCCTTCTATACCCATATATATAGAAATGATTGAGGTTATAAATATTACAAATTTTATTATATAATTTTGACAAAATTGACTTGGTATTTAATCATATTATATATATATATATATATATATATATATATATAAAGTCCGACATTTGTTCATTATATATTATTGAAACTAATGTGTAACTCCATATAAATGCATAGATGCATTTAAAATTAAACAAAATTTTTATTATAAAAATATAAATAATTAGTCAAATTAATTTTTTTTAAAGCATGTAATACATGTATTCATGCATACATATAGATACATTCACAATTTTTATCATAAACTATAGATAATTAGTCAAATTATTTTTTTAAAGTAAACGTAATTAGTCACATGTTAAAATTCTTACTTAATTTTAATACTACTTATGATCATTTTTTTTTCTAATTTTTAATAAGATAGAACATGTGGTAATTTTTGTTATGTGGTGATTTTAATTTTATTTATTTTTTGAGGAACATGTGGTGATTTTTATTGAGTACATGTGATTGTTTTTTATTTATTTATTTTATAGTTCATTAATATTAAATTTTTAGTATTTTGCATTCATTAACTCACTTGATACAAAGATTAAAAAACTTAAGTGGATACATAGCACAAGCTTAAATGGATAATTATGTTGTAGTTCTCACATAAATTTAGATACATGATGCAAAATTGGATTATAATTTCAAATTCTAATTCAATTTTCTCTAAACTCTACCTATTTATATATATATATATATATATATATATAGATGACTTATAAATTTGAATTTTTTTTAGTTATATGATTATGTTTTTTATGGTTTATTATATTGAACATCTCGTTTTCTACACTAAATTAACTAATTTGACACAAAGATTTAAAAATTTAGATTAAATGAAGCACGTAGCGCAAAATTAAACTTTAATTGAAATTCAATTTTTACATTAAATTAACTTACTTGGTATAAAATTCTAAAATTTAGATTAAATAAGACACATGACGCAAAATTAAACTTTAATTAAATTCCAATTTGATATTTAATTGAATTTTTTCTTTACTTTACTTATTCTTTTAGATTAATTTATTAATCATATTCGCTATCACATTATTTTTAAAAATTTTTATAGTAAAATTTGCAATAGCAAGTTTTAACATCTTTATATGGAAGAAATTGAACAGCTTGACTAAAAATGATCAGTGGGCAAGTGGGAAGGAGTAAGAAGGGCTTGAATGATGTGATTGGTCACCCAATTGTAGGGATGCCATGCACCATGATTGAAGTTTATGCATATTGGTAGCCACGCGGGGTCCCTTAAGAGGTTTTGGTAACTGATTAAGCACTATCGTTAGGATTTTATAGTTTATGTTATAAATCGCTATCGCAAATGGCACGATGCAAGTACTAATGGTGCGTGGCTCTCTCAGTGTGTGGAGAGACGTGTATAGATTCTTGGCCAGAAGGAAAAATCTATATATGCAATGCACTTGATTTGCCTAGTAGGAGAGAGCTTTGGGGGGCTCTACAGGATCTGAAACTGTGGGAAGGTTGTTTTCTACAGAGCAAGGACAAAGACACTTAGTGGGATTTGCTGATCGTATATAATTATGGAGGCCGGAGTGGAGCCAGTTTATCAAAAACTTTTTATTTTATTTTTGAGTGTGCATGACGTTGGAACATTACTCTCCTTTTGTGTTCCCCCACTAAGCCAAACCCCATACAATTTATTTACTTATATAAATTTATAATGGGTTTTTGTAAGGGACACTATTGGTGGTGATAATGGTGAGAGGAAGATAAAGACATACTTTAGGGGTTGAAGGCAAAGATTGCCCATCACTGGAGCTGGACACTGGGAAGGGGCTGCTGAACGTTAATGTCGTATCCCATTTAGATTAAAGACGGTACGATGTTTAGGGCTGTCTCAAAACTTGGATGACATGTGGTCAAAAGCTTTCTGACATTCCACTTATTGCCAAGGAAGTGTCCAAAATAGTGGAATTAATTGGAATGTAATGGGACGACTATACTTGTTAAGCATTTTTAATTAAAGTGCAATTTCGGTGGAATAATTTTTTTGGGGACAGTGCTCATCCTTTTAACTTTTTACATTGAATGATTTGGTCGCTCAACGAATGTTAGAGGTGGAAAGATTTGAATCATAAATGTCTATATTGAAAAATATTAAGAGGTGTTAATCAATTGAATTACAAAACTTTTAACAATCTTATAAATATATAACATAATATATATATGTATATATTGTATTAAATTATTTTATGTCTAAAAATAATAAATATAGCAAAAGAAACAGATAATTGTACTCAAAATAAGGTTCATTTTAAAATTAATCATATTGAGCTATGATATTATTGTTTTAATTTGTTAACATGTTTACAATACATATTTTTTTCTCAGAAAATAATCTTTTTGTACGGTATTTATGGTTATAATAAATAAATATAATAAAAAAACGTACATCATTGTAACTTTGACCATTTTCTAATAATGCCCACGCGTTTTTTACTATTATTATGGTTTTTTTAATCATGTCACTTTGGTCTATTGTTTTTGAAATAGAGAAAATCCAAAATATAAATTTTTTTTTTTGTTTTTTGCAAAGGTCTACCGTTTCATTAAATTGTGACAAATAGTGTAGTAGTAGAAGAATTGTTTAGAATATTATCATTGGAAGTCACTGGGCTTATAAACCAATAAGTATATGATGTAAGCTTAAGAAAAAAAATCACATCATTATCTTTTTATATTTAGAATAATTTATAGAATTGTTTTTAAATTTTAAACTCTTTTATTTTGATATTCTTTTCATATAATATAAAAATTATACAAGTGTATATATGTTTTTTACAAATCACATCTCACGTGCACAATCATTTATAAACCATGTGCATTATATAAAACGTTTGACAATTTATATATAGATTATTGTATTTAGATTATAAGCTAGCTTCTAGCTATAGTATTGTTAGCAAATCATCGATCAACTTTTTTTTTTTTTAGCTTTTAGTTTTTATCTACATTACTTTTAGCCAAAAAAAAAAAAAAAAAAAAAAGAAGAAAAAAAGAGCTTTTCCCAAATGGACATTAAAATTATGATTAAATAAATCCTAAATTGTAGAGATGGTGATCAAGTTAAAGCTAATAATGTCATAATAGGAAATGAATCAAGGTTGGAGAGACACTATATATATCACACATAATCATCATCAATTGGTATATATTTTGAGAGGATTATGATTTACCTTATTTGGGTATTGTTTGTAGATATTATATGATAGAGTCTCAAAGAGTTGATGTGTGATGGGTTTGGAAAAGAAATGAGTTCCTCTTAAATATATTTAAGTTGAATAATGATATGAATAACAAATTTGTAATTAGTGTGAGAATAAGTGTATGTATCACAAGAGAGTTTACTTTCACTATAAGTTTGTTTGAAGGATCATCATTAAGTCCATATCTCTTTTCATTAGTGATGGATGATCTTGCCAAAGTGATTCAAGAAAACGTCCCTGGGTGTGTTTTTTGTAGACAATATAGTTTTAGCAGATGAAACTTGACATGGAGTCAATACAAAGGTAGATATTTGGTGAGATGCTTTAAAATCCTAAGGCTTTTGATTAAGTATGATTAAAATAGAGTATATGGAATGTAAGTTTATTAAATGTAGAATTAGAGATGAAGGGATTGTTAGACTTGATGGTTGTGAGATACCAAAGTAGGATTTTTCTATATCTTGGGTCAATTACTCATAAAGATTGAGAGTTTAAAGAGTATTTGAACATTTGAGCATGGTGAATGAAGTGGAGAAGTGCATCGATAGTGTTAAGACTTGATAACCGCTATGATATTGAATATTAAGTTGTTAAGAAGTAACATATTTGTAAAATGAGTGTATCTGAAATGAGAATGATAATTTGGATAAGTGAAAATACAATGAAAGATAAAATTTGAAGTGAGGAAATTCATTTAAATATAGGGGTAGCTCCTATTGATGAAAGATTAGGAGTTGCTTGAGATAGTTTGGTCATGTTCAGAATAGAACGATTAATGCAATTAATAAGAAAGAATGAGTGGATTCAAGTTGAAGGAACAAAAGAAGGTAGATGAAGACCAAAAATAGCATTAGTAGTAGTAAAAAAAATTCTCAATTGAGGAAGTAACAAATAGTATGAATTTGGATATAATATAATGATGAGAAAGAAAATATTTGACGAACTTTGACTAATTTATTGTGGATTTACAACTAATCCCAAAAATTTGGGTATAATATATAGATATGCTTACACTACTAGTAACATAAATATTTTAAAAAATAATTGAGCGCCAAGTGCTATTTTCCTAAAGATTATTATATGTAAATATAATATGATTAGTATATGGTGCAAATTTTTTCAATAAGTATGTGGGCGTCTGCATGTGGCTTATTGGGCAATTTGGAGTCTAAAAGCCTTGATCTTGGGACGGGATAAGATCGTATCTTTGGGATCTGAGGTTTCTAAGGACAATCTAGGATTAGAAATTTAGTAAATGGCCTTATTATCCTCTTAATTAATAATAAGTTCATGTTAATAGATGTCCTTAAGGAAATTGTTAATAAATAATAACAATAATACCCCAAAAGAAAAAATAGAACTTCTTTGTTTGCCCTAATTTTCACAGGTAGTAATTACCACCTTCAACTCAATTAAATTAACAATAAATTAATACACACTCTATGACTATGTGTGAAATTGTTGTTGTCAAGACTTTTGAGTGTTAAGTTTCCACCAAAGGAAGAGAATATGAATTTTTGTAAGAATGAGAGGGCCTTTCTAGGTATATTTGCGTGTTAGTATTAGTATAAGTTAACGTAAGTGAAAATCAGTGATGATGCATTCCCCACTAAAGCTTTCATAATCCCGTTGTTTATGTGGTCTTAATTCTCATTAAACAAAGGCAAGGCCATATTTTTCCTTCTTACCCCCATTAACTTTTTGGATTTATTTTAATCCATATAGTTGAGTACTAGTTTCGGAAACAATTAGTGTCCCTTTAATGCATGTTGTGTAATCCATTATCTCTCAATCTCTGTCTCTATCTTTCTATGGCTGACACCAAAAACCCACAAGGGCATTGCAGGATTCGTTCTTGAACTTAGGGGTCAAGTGGGTTAGCTAGATTTTCAATTTATTTTCGCTCTTAAGATGCAGAATTTAATACGTATCGTCGTCTCCAAAATAGTCACCGAATTGCATACATGCATCTACATTCCACTTCACTGGACAATATGTTTTTAAATTATACTAATGAATTTGATAAAGGCTAAGCTACTGGCTGATTTGAAAAGGCATTATCACATGGAGAATTACGGCCCACCGTCCATACTAATGAACGAATATCATATAAATAATGTAAGACCCTTAATGGCAGACAACCAGCCATTGTGAAGATGTTTACTTTGAGTTTGCTTAAACCCTTCTTCATACTACCGTACAAACCCATGCTATAGGCCAACTTTCTATAGGCCAACCTTGGCTCGATTGATTTGGATATGCACTACATTAAGAAAACAATCCCCTATATTGGTATTGAAATTGTTAGAAATTTACCTCAAATTTCTAATTTGATTTGGATTTAGTTTTTTTTTTTTACATAGAATGAAATATTTTTCTTTGGTGTGGAAGACAAAGATTCCCTTTGAGAAGGAAAAATGTTTGGTTGTTGAAGAAGTAATTGAGTATTCATTGTCTATCAAAGAATATAATAGAAATCTTATGAATATGTATTGTTACAAATGGTTTGGTGGCTTTTGAAAAGTTGTTTAGTAGGTTTTTGAGATTGAAAAATATTTGTGGTTATCTGTTGAAAGTTTAATTGTTTGTTTTGTGCGTGTGAGAGAGTGTTGGGTATATTAGCGCTATAGGATTATGAGTTTTTGTATGCAACGTTTGTGAGAGAATTTTTTTATGCCTGTAAGGTTTTGTGAGTGTGGGAGAGTGTTTTTTGTGTGAGTTGTGAGTGTTGGTTAAGTGTGACTGTAATCCATATTGTTGATAGTAAATTTTGGTTAGCATTTGCCTATAAATTATCTTAGCTTAGAGTTAGTCAAACCATATTCAATATTGTTGTCTCATGTGAATATTTTATTTTATTTTTTGTTTGTTTGAAAGCGCTTCAATTAACCTCAAATCACAACAATTTATACTAGTGCTTCCGCTATTGCACAACAGAAAGATTTTGGCTATATACAAAAGCTGACACTATAAAGGGAGGCTTTTATTAAGGATTATGGCTCTGTTTGAAAATCATTTTTATTTAAACCCAAAAAAGACACCTTATAAAATTGAGGGGCTGCTAGTGCTCAAATTTCTCTCATAAACAAGTAAAGGCAATACTTGTATTGATAGCCATCTAATTTAATCTATGTTTATCTACATATGAATCTTTTCTAGAGAATTGACCTAAAAGATTCAACAAACTGCAAAATCATTCTTCATCTGTTTATTAGGTAACTATCCATTTTGCTCCACGTCCCCATCCTTTTGAGATTTAATTAGTCACTTCAATCAGTATATATATATATATATATATATATTTTTGCTAAGCACTTCAATCCGTATATATATAATAGAATACTACTAAACCATCATTGAATTGTGTCGTGTGTGGATCTCCTTGCACCAATTAAAATTTAGTAATGTGACAATTTAGTCATATATATATATATATATATATATATATATAGATATTTTGATGTTAGGATGCATGTAGGATTCTGGAAACCAAGAGTATTTAAGACCAATGCATCCTTTTTTCCCTTGGTGTAGAAATGCCGGTAATTGTTACACGTGTGAGGTAACCATTGCATAGTTTATGCTTTTGGGATGTAATTCAATTATGAATGAAGCATTAACAAGACTAAGTGAATAGGTGACCTTGCAATAATTTTTTTTTTTTACTTTTTTTCGTTTCCGTAGTACAATAGTAATGTAAAGTTTCTCTTAAAGTAACTACAGGTAGGTTATGCTTTTCACATGAAAATCAATTGTGATGAAGCTTTAGTATAATTTATTAAATTAACCACCATCATTGTTTTATTTCCAATGTTATACAAAGATAAGTTACTTTATATCGAGAAAGACAATGTGTTGCATAGTTACTAATGGAAAATCTTTGGCCATAAATTAAGGCTTTAAAGTTTAAACAAGAAGCCACTGGAACAAAAATATTATGTCATATATATATATATATATATTTTTGGATAAACAGGGGTGTCTAGACTTCTTCGAGTGTATGACTATTCCTTTGAGTGTATATAGTCCCCTCGTCTCACACATACTAAGTTATTATAATAAAAAATCTCATGAGAGTGACCTCAAGATGCTGATTAGAGATTTTGAACCTAGAGTGTTCTAAAGAAAACATATTAGAAATTGGTCTGATTAACAGATGCCTTTGGAGAATTTGTTAATAGATTATTTTAAAAAATTTTGTATACTACTTTCATGAAAAATATATAAAGTTGTAAAACAAAATCAGTTTTTTCTTTTCTTTTCCTAAAAAAGTTTCTAAAAATATTTTCAAAATTAAAACTTTTAGAACATCCATTAACTTTTCCTTTAAAAAAGATGTAAGAAAGCTTTTATTAAAAATAAGAATAATTAAAAAGAGATTAAAGGAGGAGCATATAAAAGAAAGAAGAAAAACCTAGCTAGGAGAAATAATAAAGTAACGGCTTTGTATTTAGGGCTGCAGTGTGCTTTAGATAATTTATTATGGTATATATTGGAAGGACTAAAAAACATGGGAAATATGAAACTCATGGTGGATGCTTACTCATTTTCGTGCGACCAATCCCTACGCGGACGTGCAGACACATGGATGTGGTTAGTGATTTTGGAAAGTGAACATATACCGTAGGTAAGAGAGAGAGAGAGAGAGAGAGAGAGAGAGTGAGAGAGAGTGAGTCATGATGCTCAAATGCATAAAATACATGTGTTAAACAAGGTAGTATCTCCGACCAGGAATAAACATATATATGCATCGATTCTAATTCGGACTTTTATCATGCCAGCGAGATATGGCGTTGATGCACTCCTTGAATTCATTCAAGCTATAGAAAAAGGAAACTATCAAAGTTCAGTGAGAAATCCAAATTAACAAAATTAATGAATTAACTGTTTTGAGTTTTGACTTCTAAATCAACTTTCTACCCAATTTTATTCAAATGAACAATTAGTTCCAATTCTTTAATTAGTCAATTACATATTGCATCGATAATCACAATTGACAGCAATCCCAAACACAAGATGAATCCCAAACGCAAGAAGAAAACTCACAATAAAAAAATAAATAAATAATTCTTTGAAACCTAGCCCAGCAAATGAATCCACTAAAAAAGATAGTTGCAATATAATAAACTTACAAATCCTCGTAGTCTATAGATGTATTCTTCACCAAAAAAAAAAAAAAAAAAAAAAAAAAAGGTCTAGATGTAATTTTATCTAAGCTCTCCACTCCTACCAGCAATAAGCTTTAACAACCATTTCTCTTCCTAGTATGATCTCGCAAGTTGAGACACCAATTGCAAATCCAAGCTAATGGATAATCTAAGTTTATAACTTGAAGGTCTTGGGATTGTTAAATATTAGTTATGATATATTCCATGTTGAATATGCTTGTATAAATGCAGACGAGGGAAACATAAAATAGGAATATAAAAACATAAGGGTTACATGGTTCAGCCTAACGGTTACATCTAGAGAAGAAATCTTAAATGACTACATCTTTAATATGTTAGATTGTAGTATAAATCTTGTGTTGTAGTGAACTATAACACGAGTATATATAGTAGACTAAATTCTATACTAATAGACTTCTAGTACAAATAAGAGACTTGGCTTACACACAAAGTAGTATTAGGCTTGGGTCTATGCTAATGGGCTAATATATCTCTAATATGAATAAACTCTATAATTTCTAGCACTAATCACTTAATCCATAGCACACAATGGGAGGGAATGATTAGTTCTCTCTCTACTTTATTACAATTTGGTTGTGATTTCGTGGGTTTTATGAGATACAAAAAGGAATAATTGGATGGGAACAAAAAAGAACAAAAGTAACAAATTCCACTCAGGTGCAAACTTACTTGAGTTGTTTTAAGATTCTGGACTCACTTTGTGAGGAGATGGCGAGCCTAATGCGGAATTTTTGGTGGGGTCAGAAAAAAGCTGAGCAGAAGGTGGCTTGGATTAGTTGGGATAAACTTTGTACCCCTAAATCTCAAGGGGGTATGAGTTTCAAGCAACTAAAATAATTCAATTTAGCTCCTTTGGCTAAACAAGGATGGAGACTTCAAGTAGAAAGGGACTCCTTGATGTTCAGGGTCTTTAAAGCTCGTTACTTTCTTAATTGTGATTTTATTCATGCTAGGGTGGGTTGTAATCTGTCTTTTGCTTGGCGAAGTATCATGGCAGGCCAAAGCATATTGAGTAGTGGGACTTGTTGGTAGGTGGGTAATGGGAAGAGTATTTGCATTTGGCAAGATAGATGGCTCCCCACCCCTTCGACATATAAGATGATCTCTCCACCCTCTCTACTTGGGGTTGAAGCTCGGGTTAGTGATCTTATTGATCAGGACACTAGTTCTTGGAATCCTGAATTGATCCGGGGCATATTCTGACCACATGAGGCTGAGGCGATTCTGGGTTTGGTCCTAAGCTCTCACTTACCTGAGGATAGGCTGGTTTGGGCTCCATCTTCGAATGGTTGGTTCTCAGTTTGGAGTGCCTACACTATAGCTATTGGTTGAAGGAAGAAGGGTTGAAGGGGGTTGTTTCAGATGATAGTCGGCCGAGGCGTTTTTAGAAGACACTTTGGGGGCTTAATATTCCTCCTAAGGTTTGCCACTTTGCATGGAGAGCTTGTAAGGACATTCTTCCCACCAAAGAGAACCTGATGAAAAGGAAGCATGCCATGGGGGTTAGGAGTCCTCAGGCCATATTTTTGGAATTGTGCCTTCGTTTGTGAAGTCTAGATTTTATCGAAGCTGATTTCAATGGATTTGTGGGTTCAATTTCATTCCTTTTTGGATATGTTGTGGTATGGGGTTATGGTAGCCGATTGGGAGAAGGGCAGAATTGAGCGGATTGTTATGGTGGCTTAGGTGGTGTGGACAAATGAAAATAAGTTAAGAGTTGGGGGTGTAAAGAAATCAAGTCAGCAGGTGGTTTATGGTGCAATGGACTTTCTGGTAGAATTTTAGGAAGGTGTTTGTGTTGTCTCTGAGCTGAGCCCAAGTATCCAAACTTGTTGGATTCCTCCTCTGCCCAGCAGGTATAAAATAATGTCAATGGTGCCGTTTTTGCTGCTCAAAAGTCGGTAGGTATTATTGTACTTATCAAGGACTCAGATGGCTCGATAATTGGAGATTTTAGCAAGGAGCTTTGGGTCCCTCTTGATGCAATGGAAGTGGATGCTAAGGCAGTTGAGTTTAGGTTGCAATTCGCCATGGACTTGCTGATTCAAGACTTCATTATGGAAGATGATTCATTGGTGGTGATCAATGCCCTTTCAGAGACCTTTCCCTCACCTTTGTTGATTGCTGCTGTGATTTATGGTTTTGTATCTGTCTCTCATGAGTTTCGTCATGTTGATTTCTCCCATGTATGCCGGCAAGGCAATAGGCCAGCCCATCTTCTCGCTAAACATGCTTTATGCATTAATGATTTTTCTGTTTGGATAGAAGAGATCCCTTGTTTTCTTGAACAAGCTCTTCTTCAGGATGTTTTGTAGTTTTTTCCTTGTTTTTAGTAATGAAAGTGTTTCTTATTTAAAAAAAAAAAAACTCACTCGAGTTAGTGTTGGGTGAAAAATGGGTGAAATTTCTGTATTGAATTATAAAAATGAGCTAGTCTGCTCAAAATTTGTCTAACAAGGAAATTTCGCTTGAACAAAATTCTTGATTCTACAATTCCTGCTTTAGCTTTTGATCCTCTTGTCTCCCAAGCAAATACAACTCAATCAAAATTTTGTACAAAGAAATTTTGCAATTACAAGAAAAAAATTGATACGAAATTAGCCAACACTAAAATTCCTAACATTCTTTATAGACCAAAAGTTTTAATGGTTTTGGTGGGTGTTTTTTGTTGTTAATAGAATTAATGCTTCAATCGCATTCCTTTATCTGTAAAGAACATCCATATCTGAAATTGAAATTTCACAAGATGTTGAAATCGTACCTGTGTCACAATTGCAATATCACCATTTGTCTTCTCTAGTTCATTTATAAAGAGGATTTCATTAAGGTTGGATAAAGAAAGATAGAAACGCATTTGTGCATTTAAATATAATGAACCTTTAAATGGATATTATTGTCATTTGATGAGGACAATTAAATCTAGGGGCTATACATTTGTACCAAGAGAATCTAGCTACTGTCTTGTTGTTGTCAAAAGGTTTACCCAAAATTTTGTTTCCTGCTATACTTGTCACACTTCCACTGTCTATAATCTAGTGAGCAAGTTCCTACAATCAATTATGAGTGTGGAGATCCTTGGCTGATCCATTAAGATATTCCCATACATGTGTTCCCAAGCAAGGAGTTCCTTCCCAGGCCGCACAATATGTTAAGCTACAAGGGTGGTGGTATGACCTAATTTCATGGAAAATCCCCATAGCCATTTCCTAAAATAATCCCTAAGGAGGCCACCCACACCTAACAGCTCAGAGAATTACCTTTAAAGCTACCTTCGGTGTTCAGTTTGACCTATCCTAGACTTAGGGAAACCGACGCAACTAAGCATGGACATTGGCAGTAAGAAGGGTTTTTGCTTGGGCATACGAGGAAAACTAGTTCTTGCCCACATAGATTGATGTAGTTTTCTAGAGCAACAGGTTATGCAGTGCAAAATACTTAGAGCATGTTTGATATACTAAATAAAAATTAGGTTATATGTATAACTATTTCTATTCATAAGCTTGGTTGTTACATATAGAAAATTTATAAAAAGCAGGTGCTCCTATGCACTAAACTTAAACCAGTTCCGTATATATGTAAAAGACAATGCATATAGTCAATTTGTATTCTTCTAGAAATATATTAATTTTTAAATTCGCTACCTGTATTAAGGAACAACATTATATAGAGCCATTTTAGAGAGTAATAATTATTCCTTACTACTAAAATTTATCTTTGAACTCACCACTAAAATTACATTTTTGACTACCAATAACAAGTTGTCATTTATGATTTGTTAAAAAATATTGTGGCATAATATTTCTCATTTAATAACACCGATATTTATGAAGAGGAAACAAGGTAGTTTGTTGTGTTTATGATTTAAAATTCAAACTATAAGGAACTGATTTGGTACCCAAGCCTAAAGGGAAAATGATCTAGGCCCAAAGAGCCTAATACAATAAATTTGTAAAGAGTAGCTGGAAAACTAGACTATAATGAATTAGATAATAATTGTAGTGAGCCAAGATGAAAAGAAAATAAGAATAAAATGGTTTTGCTCAAAGTAAATCGTCCTTGGCACTGTTCGAGGAGGCTAGATCTTATATATATTTGTTTTGAATTTGGGTACAAGTTCAGTTCTTGGTGCTATAGTATTGTCCCCATATTTTCAAATATCCCCCTTGTAAGGGGATTTCCTCTCCCTTATATATCCTTCTTTTCTTCATCTCCACCATCCACGTGTAGGGGAAGCTGTTGGTTTTGATCCTTATTTCATCAGCACCTTCCTACAGTCTCTGGGACTAGCTGTAAGGCTACTTACCACTGTTTAAGTATCACTTCCACATTAATATGACCAAAGGGTTAGCTGCAAAGCATTCAATGCAGTGATAGCAACTTTCCCTTAGATATTTCTTAGCTTCCCTCTGTCCTATGTTTTCCTAATGTTTATCCTTACTAGTAGAACCTTTCAAAGTGTTGCCCTTAAGGGCAGACCAATCCCTTTGACCTCTGCCTTGCTTAGCCGAGGAGGCACTCTTCCTCACTACCTTCCCAAGTCTTTCCAAAAAAAATTGTCCGTGGCTCTCTGATTTGCACTTCTTCCCTGATATCTTCTGGTCCTCAGACTAATAGACGTCCTCAAACAGGGTCCACAGCCCAATATACACTTATGAGCCCTTTATCCCTACACGTACTTAAGTTTAATATTATCAATATTTATGTTTAAAATTTTGTCAACTCTTAAAAAAATATAAGGATATCAATTGGAAGAATATGAAAATTTTTCATTCTCAATTGTTCCATTTTACTAAATGAAGAAGAAGAAGAAGCTTTTCGAGCAAGGTTTCTCTTCAAACTAGTTTGGAAATAAACCTTTCAAACTCCTTATATATTTTTTTAGTAGATGTAAAATTTAAAAATTTAACTGTTGGATTACATGTTCTTTATGTTTTTAAAGTGCATGTAAAATTTTGTTCAAATCAGATGTTATTCACTATTCAATCAATATACGTGTTTTTTATGCATAATTTTTAACTTCAAAAACTTAAAATTTAAACATGTCATTGTGACATAATTATTGATTTTTGATTTTCTTGAAATTTTGTAAACATAGACGGTATAATAAAAATATGCAATTCAATGGTTAGATTTTCAAATTTACAGCCAATAAAAAAATATGAGAGAAGTTTGAAGGTTTTCTTTCCAAACTAGTTTGGATAGAAACATTTTCCCTTTTTTGGAGCATGGTAAATATATATATATATATATATTGAATAGTTTATACTTGAATTGATAATAAGTTTGGATAAGAAAACACACTTTACTTGTTATTCAGTCTTAAGTTCTAATGTGTTCAAGAAAATAATTTAGTGTCCAACATGTGGCATTATTGAAGACATAAGACTGCTTGAAAAATTGCTTAAGAAAAGTTGATACTGCAGGTCCTGATACCTCCTTGATAGTTGTTGATCTATCAAGACTTAATGAAGATCAACACCTCTTGATCTATCGAGTTACATGATTTCTAATATAGCCTGCAACATTTTATTTTATGTTGCTATTGTTTATGGGTTTATGTAACCTAATAGGATAGCTTATTAAAAGGCCCGTTAAGCTCCTATTAAAATAAGGTGGTAGGGACAAACCATAAGGCTTCTCACAACTTCAATATTGAAACCCTGGTCTCCACCTATTGAACTTGTGAGTTCATAAAACAAAAGAAAGAGATATTGCTCATTGGGTTCTATACCAAGCAAAATCTTTGGTATCAACAATTGAAGATCTTATTGATATTCTATATGAAGCTACTACAAATCAACTACAACAATCGAAAGAGTTTTTGTGGAGTTAGTCATGTAGTGGTATTTGTGTAAAGGAGTTAGTCACATACTAGGATCTATGCAAATGAGAAGTCTTATACAATATTAAGTCCTATTGGGTGTTGGAGCTGATACTATTGCTATTTTGGGATAGGCCAGTGGGTTAAGATTCTTATTCTTGTAATTACTTGATTCTTGATTAGTGAATTCTTCAGAAGTGAGGACCTAAAATTCATCCAATGAGGTTTTTGTCTGCGAATCAACTACACATTCAAAAGGGTTTTTGTGGAGTTAGTCATGTAGTGGGCTGGATTCGTGCAAAGGAGTTAGTCACATACTAAGATTCATGCAAAAGAATTAGTCACATACTAAGATCTGTGTAAATGAGAAGTCTTCTGTAAGATCAAGTCAAATTGGATATTGGAGTTTGGGATAGGCTAGTGGTTTAAGATTTTTGATTAGTGGATTTCTTGAAAATGGTGACCTGAAATTCATTCAGTGAGGTTTTTGTCTATGAAGATTTTCCTTTGTATGATTAAATCGTCATGTCAAATTTATTTTCCACTGCACTTTATTTAATTTGAAGATTTAATTGTGCCTCCACTTGATTTGGATGTAATTTGACTAATTAATCTACTTTTTTAATTGAATTAATAAACTTGGGTTAATTTATAACCCAACACTAAAGGATGATCTTGTTAGGTTCTAAAAGTTTAGAACAATTGGAAAAACCGTGAACGTAAACTTGTCTAGATATAGATCCTAGAGTCTAAAGGTATTATTAGACAATGTTCAAGGTGATACAAGTCGAGATTCAAGAACATACAAGCTGCAGAAAGAAGAATTTAAAATCTGCTTGGTTCAACCGATCGAAAAACAAGCTCCACCGATCAAAACACGTATCTGCAGAATTTTAAGTTTGGCCCAACAGAAGTTCAAGTCCAAAAAGAATTAGGGTTTTAGATCTACTTCTTCTAGTATATAAAGGAAACCATAAGCACATTTTTAGAAGGCTTTTCAGATAGAGAAGAGTGTGCCTCTTTTGTAGATCTAGGGTTTTATATCCAAAAGCTTTCTAAAATCTTTGATGAGTTGTGTGATGAATCTTTTGTGAGATCTGAGAGGTGTTTATATTCATACACACACATAGAATTATCAAGATTAAGATTCACATTAAGAACTTGATGATCGTTTCAGTTGCTGCATAAAGAACGTTAAAGAAGATCTTAAACCTTTGAGTGGAGTCTCAAAGTCACAAGTACTTGAACTTGTGGTTACTGCAGATTAAGGAAAAAATTAGTCTGTGAACTTGGAGCTGTCATGTGGTCGTGGTAGTAAGTTTTCTACACGAGGTAGCAATATGATGTTAGTGGTCTAAGTCTTATTGTACAAACTTCAATTCTTTCATAGTGGATTCTTTTTAGCTTGAGGATAGCTAGGTTAAATCCTCCCTAGGTTTCTTACTAGTTAGGTTTTCCTGGGTTATCAGATCTTTGTATTCGTTATTTTCCGTTGCTTTACTATTTGTGTTTAACCTAATCTTGAGTAATAATCTTGTTAATCAACTTAGTACAGTATTAGGTTAAACATATTCTGGTAAGGGGTCTAAACTTAACAAATCTTATGTATACACTCGTTTACAGGTAGATGACTTCGGTCAACAATCTCAGTATGGGATTCTCTAGGCTTTTTTTAATATAGGTCACCTTAGATCAAGGGCATGATTGACCTACAATTTAGCTTAACCATGCTTGGTCGCTCTGATAGAGGATCTAAATCTAGGGCCTCGACTGGTCAAGTGGCCATGAGTTTGGCAAGAAACTTGATGGTCAATTAAGGGTTGCCTGGCATGCTGGGCTAGGCCAACATGGCTAGGCTTACTCAAGTTAAACTATCTTAACTATCTCTTGGACCTATCCTTCTTGTGATTGCACGATTTCTCTTCTCGAGACTATACCACAAGTTTAGACAACGGTTGATCTAATAGTTCTTTTTAAGATGTGATAAGGATAATTTTGTGATTAGCTATTGACGGAACAGAAGGCGATGGGTATGACGAGGTCGTCAGCTCTACTCATAAAAATAGCTACTCGTAGTCCTCCACATAAAGCTAACGGCATCAAGCTGAAAGTAGAAAGCTGATGGCATAAAGCTGAAGGTTGTAAGCTGATGGGGATAAGCTGAAGGGACAAATGGACCTCCGCCAAATCTATTCATAGCCTTACCTAATCTACACGTATGCGTGTATAAGGAGAATTCTTGCGTTACTCACTCAACCTTAATTAAGGAGACTCCTATAAGGAAAAGAACTCTAGAAGATACATAAGATCCACTAGTCACTCTCCTAGAGGGAAAAAACTTCTTGACCAAGGTATAGATGTCAACCCCGCACTACTATAAATATCCCAAAACCCTCACAAATCAAGGTACGCATAATTCATCCCAGCTCTGGCACTCTAGAGTTGTGAATAAGAGATCTCTTTAACTTGACCGTCGGAAGATATTTAGCTGGTACCACACCGGTACTCCTTTTAAGGTCTTTAACTTTCGTGTTATGCAGGTTCTTCATCGGAAGCACGTAAGGACCGTGTGACTTACAGATGTTTTGGCATCATTAGTTGGCTCCGTCTATGGGAACTTTAGTGACTTGTAAAGTCGTGCTATCGCTTCCCGGACAAAGAGTTGCATGGCACTCACTCGCTCAATGGCGACCACCAACAACGTTCAAGGAGACAAACCATGCATGACGGCGCTCGAGAGGTAAGTCCAAACCTTGGCCGCCGCCCTGGAATGCCTCACCAAATAGAACCAGGATTTGGAAGAATAATTGCGCCAGAAGAACGTGGGCGCCAACACCTAGGAGGAAGAACAAGAAGGAACTAGTGCGGAGAGAAGGAACCAGGAAGGGTCGGAAGGAAGCAACACTCCAAGCAGGCCGGAACGACAGGAAATAGGCCGACCATCTATTACTGATACCGTCCCACCTCACATAGCCGCTGAGATGCAAATGATGAAGGAGCAAATGGACTGCATGATGAACACCCTCAAGGGATGTGTGTCCAGCGACCTTGATGACCTGGTCTAGCGAACTGACTCGCCATTCACAGCATCTGTTAGTTCATTCTCTCTTCCACAGAAGTTTTGCATGCTGCAAGTAGAAAGCTACGACGGGTCTAAGGACCCCTTAGATCACTTGGAGTCTTTCAAGAACCTAATGCACCTTCAAGGAGTGAAGAACGCGATCATGTGCAAAGCATTCTCCACCACGCTGAAGGGACCTGCAAGGATCTAGTTTAACAGGCTAACACCCAACTCCATTGGTACTTTTAAAAAGCTAAGCGCCTAATTTGCCTCACACTTCATCGAAGGGCACAAGTATAAGAAATCCACTGCATGCCTGATGAGCATTAAACAGCAGGAAGACAAGATGCTAAGGTCTTACATAAGTCATCTTAACAAGGAGGCCCTCTCGATCGATGAAGTAGACAACAAGATACTAGTAGCGACATTCACCAGTGGGCTGCAGAAAGGTAAGTTCTTATTTTCCCTATATAAGAACGACCCGAAGACCATATCAGATGTGCTTTACAGGGTGACCAAGTACATGAACGTGAAAGATGCACTACTAGCCCGAGAAGAGAAGCCCAAAAAAAGGGAAACACAAGTTGACACACGATCGGATAGGAGGCAGAAGAAGACTAGAACTGAAGAACGACGGGAGGATTGACGCTCCAGACCACCCGTTGGGAGGTTCATGAGCTTCACCCCGCTGACTGCCCCAATCAACCAAGTACTGATGCAGATTAAGGATGAAGGAGCCCTAACTTTTCCTGGCAAGCTGAAGGGAGATTCTAACAAGAGCTCAAGGGACAAATACTGTCGTTTTCATCGTGATCATGGCCATGATATAACGGACTGCTATGACTTAAAGCAACAAATAGAAGCTCTTATTAGACAAGGAAGGCTGCAGAGGTTCGTTAGTAAGGAATGAGAGGACCAGCCACAAGAATAGGCTCCCCGATGGGAGAACAAGCGCCCTAGGCCGCTTATAGGAGATATAAGAATGATTGTAGGAGGCATTGCGACTGTTGGGTCGTCAAAAAAGGCTCGCATCACTTACCTCAGGATGGTATAGAACATCCAACTAATGGGTTCCATACCTAGGATGATGCAGATCAACTATCCCTTCATTGGATTTTGGGAAAAAGATGCGAAACTTCTTCACCACCCGCACGACAATGCACTCGTCATCACCATACGAGCAAGAGACTACAACATACACCAGGTCCTGTTGGATAACCACAGCTCGCCTGACATCCTCTACTACCCTACATTCTAGTAGATAGGGATTGGTAGGGAGCGATTAGTTCCAACCAATGCTCCGCTGGTTAGATTTAGTGGGACGAGGGTATTCCCCCTTGGCGTCATCACTTTGGCGGTGAATATAGGTGACTATCCTCAGTAAATCACAAAGAATGTAACATTCCTCGTGGTCGATTGCTCGTCTGCTTATAACGCCATCATAGGACGACCTACCCTCAACTCGTGGAAGGCTATAACATCAACTTGCCATTTGATGATAAAATTCTCTACTGATTACGGAGTAGGAGAATTACAAGGAGATCAGGTGGCCGCATGCGAATGTTATGTAACCATGATGGAAATGGATGACCACATACAAGCCTTGAGCATAGAAGAACATCGGACAATGACGGGGCCCGTAGAAAGACTCAAAGATATACCTCTTGACGATTCCTGACCAGAAAGAACCACCAAGATTGGCACCCTTGTAGACCCGACGATTTGCCAAGCGATCGCAACTTTCCTCAGAGAGAACCATGATGTTTTCACTTGGAGCCATAAAGACGTGCCAAGAATCGACCCGTCAGTTATGGTGCACAGGTTGAATGTGTCACCTTCCTTTCCATCCGTCCTTTAGAAGAAACAGGTGTTCGCCCAAGAGAGAGACCAGGCTGTGGCGGAAGAGGTTCGCAAGCTACAAAAGGTGAGTTTCATTAGGGAAGTTTACTACCTTGATTGATTGGCAAACGTCGTGATGGTCAAGAAGAACAATAAAAAATGGAGGATGTGTGTAGATTTCACAGACCTAAACAAAGCATACCCTAAAGATAGCTTCCCCCTCCCGCTAGTCGACCTCCTGGTGGACTCTACGGCTCAACACTAGATGTTGAGCTTCATGAAATCATTTTCAGGATACAACCAAATCCAAATGGATGAAACTGATCAGGAGAAGACTTCGTTCATAACAAGTCGAGGCCTTTTTTGTTACAAGGTCATGCAATTCGGCTTAAAGAACATGGGTACAATGTATCAGTGGCTCATGAACAAGATGTTCGCACAACAGATTGGGAGAAATGTTCAGGTATATGTCGACGACATGCTAGTGAAAAGTCTAAGGAAAGACGAACACATGGAAGATCTCAAGGAAACCTTCTACACTCTTCGCTCCTACAACATGAAGCTTAACCCGGGCAAATGTGCCTTCAGAGTGACGGTGGGTAAATTCTTAGGATACATGGTGTCCCATAGAGGTATTGAGGCTAACCCGGACAAGATTCGAGCCATAATAGAAATGGCGCCTCCTAAAAATGTAAAAGAAGTACAAAACCTTAATGGCCAGATCGCCGCGCTTAATAGATTTGTATCTTGAGCGACAGATAAATGTCTACTGTTCTTCCACGCACTGAAGAAGTCTTTTGAATGGACGGTTGAGTGTCAGCGGGCGTTCGAGGACTTGAAGGCCTACCTCTCTTTACTACCACTATTAAGTCCCTTTCAACAAGGAGAAGAATTGCTCCTTGTTAGGACATATGTAGTTGTTCAAGCTTGTGAACATATGTCGCTATTTTATGTAATTGGCTTATCCTTAGACAAAACGCACTTTACTTGTAATTGGGTAGATCTAGGATGTGTTAAACACTTCAAGAAACAGTGGTTCAAGATTAAGTGTTGAAGCCGTCAAAGTCTGTCCAAGATACAAGCAAGGAAGTGCAAGATTTAAAGCTCGATAGATACCTCGACAGATACATCTATCGAGATTTAAAGAAGCTGTTTAGCCCGAGCCTCGACAGCTGTCTCGACACCTCTCGACACCTCTATCTGTCGAGAATTAAAGAAAACAGATTTCCAGGTCTGTTTCAAGTCCAATCCGTGTGTGTGTCTTTGGGACTTCTTTTCTCCTAACCCTAGACATATAAAAGGATTATTTTAAGGGCCATCAAAGTGTGCGAAAAAGCAGAAATCACAAGATACAAGTTGCTTCTTCTCTGTTCATGCAAATTGTGATCTGTGAGACAAAGTTTGTGCCCTAGTTCATCTCTGATGATTTGAAGAACTTTGCAGCCAACATTCTTTCTTCCTCAAGTTGGTGAGTGAGTAACGTACTGGGATTCGTGCAAAGGAGTAAGCCGCGTACTGGGATCCGCGCATCACATTGGTTAGTCACGTACTGGGAGTCGTGCATTAAACTGGAGAAATTGTCACTACAGAACAAGTCCAATTGGGTATTGGGGTAAGAGTTCAACTGTAGGTTGGTGAGGTACTGGGATTCCTTACTTGTAACTGCTTGTTGTGATAATAGTGGAGTTTCGGGAGTGGTGACCTTAAATCACCCGGTGGGGTTTTTGCCTTAGGGTTTTCCCCATTCGTGAACAAATCACAGTGTTATTTATTTTCCGCTGCATATCTTAGTTTGGTGATTTGTTTGTGCTGCCACGTGATATTATCTGTTAATTTGATTAATTAATAACTGGGCTAATTTAATTGATCTAAATTATCACAAGGGGTTAACGCGTTTGTGGCCTGTCAAGTGGTATCAGAGCAAGCACACTCTGATTAGGTTTTAATCTATTGTGTGTGATCCATTGACCCCGGTTGTCATGGTTATAAGTCAGTCTCTCAGTTGAAGAGAACTGTGATATCAAATACATCTTGTTTTTCTAATCTCCCTTCTTTGAGTATCTCAGAAAACACAAGGTTAAAAGTTATTTGATTCTCTCCATGATGATTATTGGAAAAGATCTCAGTTTATACAAGCAGGAACTAGACTGTCTCAAATTCAAAATGTGGAAAGGAGTCTGTCTGAACAGAGTTAAAGTTAAAGGCCTGACTCGAAAAAAGCAGATGAGAGAAGATACCATTCCCACTGATCTATTGTCTAAACATGAAGTGTGTTTCATGATGAAGTCCGCATTTAAAGTGATGGACACGTGCCTATGGTACCTTGACAGTGGCTGCTCAAGACACATGACTGGAGATCGATCCCTCTTCAAGGTCTTCGAGTCTAAGAAAGGTGGAAATGTCACGTTTGGTGATGGGAGCAAATCACAAATAAAAGGGAAAGGGATTATCTCTCTACTTGGACTACCAGACATTGCAAATGTTCTCTATGTGGATGGCCTAAGAGTTAACCTGTTGAGTATAAGCCAGATATGTGATCAAGACTTCATGGTGTTATTCTCCAAAGGAAAATGTCTTATTATGAATGAAGCTGGAAAGAAACTCATAAGTGGTGTTCATACTCTAGACAACTGTTATGGATTGGTACCTGATGCTGATATTGTATGCAATAGTATTCGGTTGCCAAATGAAGACTTGTGGCACCAACGGATGGGGCATGCTAGTTACAAACATCTTTCTATTGTATCTAAGCATGAATCTGTTCTAGGGATGCCAAAGCTGAGTAGGTTGAACAATGTTGTGTGTGGACCATGTCAACTTGGAAAACAAACGAAAGCTAAGCATCCAAGCACTCAGACATCAGCTACATCCAGACCTTTGGAGCTATTGCATTTAGATCTTATGAGTCCTACAAGAACTGAATCTCTTGGAGGTAAGAGATACATCATGGTTGTAGTAGATGACTTCACCAGGTACACTTGGGTTATTCTTCTACGATCCAAGTCTGATGCTCCTGAGCACATTGAAACATTGTGCACAAGACTACAAAATGAGAAGAACCTGAAAATTGACCGAATTCGAAGTGATCATGGTAAAGAATTAGAGAACTCATACATGGAGTCATTCTGCACAAGATCAGGTATATCTCAAGAATTCTCTGCTCCTATTACTCCTCAGCAGAACGGTGTAGTAGAAAGAAAGAACAGGGTTATCCAGGAGATGGCGAGAGCCATGCTGCACAGTAAGGATGTGGCTAGAAATCTATGGGGAGAAGCAGTTAACACTGCATGTCACACAGTGAACAGAGTATACTTCAGACCTGGCACCAAAAAGACTCCATATGAGTTGTGGAAAGGAAGAAAGCCAAATGTGAAGTATTTCAGGATTTTTGGAAGCACATGTTTCATTCTAAAGGATAGAGAGAATGTAGGAAAGTTCGATTCCAGAAGTGATGAAGGGATATTTCTGGGATACTCTACTACAAGTAAGGCTTATCGGGTGTATAACAAAAGAACCATGAAGGTCATGGAAACTGTAAATGTTGTTATTGATGAGTCTTCAGATATCAATCCTGAGAAAATTGATGAGGAACTTCCTAAAGAGATTCTCCCTCCAGAACCTAGGAATGCTCTAGAGCTCATGGAACAAGAGCCTGCATCCCCAAGTGCTCCTAGTACTCCCAGTGTTGTAGAAGAGCCAGCAGACATTCCTACATCACCAGATTCCGAGTGTCTTGAAAACAAAAGACCTTTCTCCAGAATCAAATCAAATCATCCTCCAGAAACTATTGTGGGAAACATGAATGAACTCACATTGCGGAAACGCACAGTTGATAAATGTGTTGCTAATTTTGTGTCATACTCTTGTTATTTGTCACAGGTTGAACCCACTAAAGTTGAGGAAGCTCTTCAGGATGAAAGTTGGGTAGAAGCAATGCATGATGAACTGCTTCAGTTTTAGAGGAATGATGTATGGACCTTAGTTCCCAGACCGGAGGGCGAGCATGTCATCGGCACCAAATGGATATTCCGAAATAAGACTGATGAGGAGGGCAATGTAATCCGAAACAAGGCTCGGCTTGTAGGTCAGGGATACACTCAGATGGAGGGTATAGACTATGATGAAACATTTGCCCCAGTTGCTCGTATGGAGTCCATCAGAATCCTTCTTGCTTTAGCATGTCACTTGAAGTTCAAGTTATATCAGATGGATGTGAAAACTGCCTTCTTGAATGGACTGCTTAAAGAGGATGTCTATGTGGCTCAACCTAAAGGTTTCATTGATCCCCACTTTCCGGATCATGTGCTGTATCTCAAAAAGGCTCTCTATGGATTAAAGCAGGCACCTAGAGCTTGGTATGACCGATTGACTCAATATCTGATATCCCATGGGTTCACAAGAGGAAAGGCTGATCAAACTCTCTTCATCAAAAGAACAGCTGGTGAGCTGGTGGTTGCTCAAGTCTATGTTGATGATATCATCTTTGGATCAACTAAGGATGAGCTTGCCCAAGAATTCTAAAACTCATGCAAGCAGAATTTGAGATGAGCATGATTGGAGAGCTGTCTCACTTCCTCGGACTGCAGATTCGTCAACAAGATTCAGGTATATTCATCTCTCAATCTAAATATGCTAAGAATCTTGTGAAAAAGTTTGGTTTGGAATCTGCTAGTTCTGTTAGAACCCCCATGAGCCCAAATGTTAAACTCACTGTTGACATGTTAGGTAAAAGTGTAGACTCTTCACTTTATAGAAGCATGATAGGTAGTCTTCTTTACCTTACTGCTAGTAGACCTGACATTAGCTTCAGTGTAGGAGTGTGTGCTAGATATCAGGCTAATCCCAAGGAGTCACACATGACTGCTTTAAAAAAAATCATCAAGTATGTCAAAACTACTGCCAACTTTGGTGTGTGGTATAGCAAAGACACAAATAATGTCTTAGTTGGATATTCTGATGCTGATTGGGCTGGGAATGCTGATGATAGAAAAAGCACTTCAGGAGGTTGTTTTTATGTGGGAAATAACTTGGTCTCTTGGATGAGCAAGAAGCAAAACTCCATCTCATTATCCACTACTGAAGCTGAGTACATTGCTGCTGGTAGCTGTTGCACCCAACTCCTATGGATGCAAAAACTCCTTCATGATTATGGTATTCGTCAAGAACATCTCACCATCTATTGTGACAATACCAGTGCCATCAATATCTCTAAGAATCCGGTTCAACATTCTCGAACCAAACACATAGAGATTCGACATCACTTCATTAGGGAGCTTGTCGAAGATGGTGTTCTTACTCTTGAGTTTATCCACACCGATGACCAAAAAGCTGATTTGTTCACCAAACCTCTGGATAGCAAACGTTTTGAGTTCCTTCGTCAAAACATCGGTGTTATCTCCATGGATTGATCTTCTTCTATCTTTCCTCCTCCTCATGCATGTGCATCTAGTTTTATGCATTGTTTTGCTTTCTTTAGCATGTTTTTGTTTGTGTGTTTTCAGTTTTGTGTTTTATTTTTTGCTTCTTTGATAAAAATAAAAATAAAAAATTGAAAAATGAAAAATACAAAAACAGTGTGTGTTTGTGTGCATTAGTTCATGCGAACTTTTGGAATGGCTATTGAAACAGAGTTTTCTAAATTTTGTATCATCTATAGCTTAGATGAGCACTCTTTTGCACAACTAAGCGAGTGAGCTTTGTAGCTCTTTGTTTGTGATGAGTAAGGTTAAGTAATCTCTTCTTCTTAACACTCGTATCACTCTTTTTGACGGGTTGAACTAGAAAATCCTAAGAGAAAGGCATAAATAACCATCTCACCACTGTTACTCGCCAATCATAATATGACATCTGTATGCTTCGGCATAGCAAAAGTGCAATGTCATAAGACACCTGTATGCTTCGGCATAGCAAAAGTGCAGTGTCAAAAGCTTAACATCATTGGGTATTTCTTTTCTTTCTCTTGTATGCCCATGCATGATATGCTTGTTAAAAGAAAATATGCAAAGAAATAAAAAGCAAAAAGATTAAAAATGCTTTAAAATATGGTTGCAAGCGTGTTTTCTAGGAGATGTGGGAGTTATAGGATGTACCTCAAAGGTGATAGTCCCCATCAAACAGTTATGATTGTGTGTGAGCTAAAGTGATTTTCTCATATCTCAAATCGTCATGACATTGAGACACTTATGCAATCTTGCGATGTTTTCACACACAACACGCAATACTCTTTGCTATTCTTGATACATGTGCAGGTACAATGTGATTTGGCCATCACAAGGTTTACATGCGTTAATGTATGATCACTAAACTGTCATAACTCGTTTTTGAAACATAAAATTGGTTAGACTTGTTTAGTGTGTGTGTGCGTGTTTTGAGATACATGTGCATCATATTTCTTGTTGAGAGATGATTTTGAGAGCTTAATGTGTTGATTGTATCTTTGGTTGAGCTGCATGCATGATTGCATTCATGTCTGTGTTTTTCCTCTTTTGAAAAACTGCTTTGAAAGGCATCTCGACACCTCCTCGATACCTCTCGATACATAGCTATCTGTCGAGATCCTTAGACTCTTTCTTATCGCAGTCTCGACATATACCTCGATAGCAGCTGGATCGATCGAGAAACTTTCTGTTTGCTCGATAGCTCCTCGATAGCTCCTCGATAGCTTCTGGATCGATCGAGGTTCCCTCTTGCTTGTTTCTTCTCCCTCGATAGCTGACCTCGATAGCTGCATCTGTCCACGTGCTTTTCTCGATAGCTTCCCTCGACAGCTACCTCGACAGCTACCTCGACAGCTCTCGACACCTTCAGCTGTCGAGAATTACTGATGCTCTATATATTGGATGTTCGCGATTTTTCAGTTCACTCTCTCGATCTCTCTCGCTCGAAACTCTCTTTTCTCTCTTCCAAAACACTTCCCTCTCCCTCCAAACCTCTCTCAAGGCTTTCTTAAGTGATTCTTCGTGTTCTTCATCTCTTGGTAAGCACATTATCCCTCTTTTTCATGCATTTCATTGTTTAAAACCCTAGGTTTGTGTTTTTGAAAAATTTTTGGGAGTTTTCAAAATTGTTGGGGTTTTCATGAAATTTTTGGGTTGGTTTTCTAGTTTTAATCTACAAAACCACATGCATTGCATCACATTAGCATTCTAATTGTATTTTCATGCATTTAGATGTGTGCAAATCTATTGTGTGCTGTTAGGTTTGGATTGGGCTGAGCCCATGATGTTTTTGAGTTGCATGTCACATGCTCATGCATTTTCATGCATACGTTCTTTTCATTTCAATATTTCATTCTGCCAATATTGATTTGTTTGGGATTTTTCTGTTTGTCTCCTCTTTCCCCCTCTTCTATGTTTGCGTTAGTAGCGTCTATGGCTCCTAAACGTAAGTCCATTCCGTCCCAGAACCCTCTGCGTTCTAAGGGACAGTCTTCTTCTGACTCTACCCCTCTCTCTGTCCGGTTCCGTGATGAGAAAGCCCGTAAGGACTTCTCGGAGAACTTTTCTAAACGCGGTGTTCATTCGGAACGCCACGTCGTCCTGGCAGACTTTGCCGACACTGACCTACCCGATGTCATTCACACTCGGGGTTGGGAGTCACTGTGTGACGTCCCGGTCACATCTCCTCTCGTGTTGATTCAGGAGTTTTACTCCAACATCCACGGGATAGATTCTTCTGTACCTTCTTTCTATTCTAGCGTCCGAGGTACGCGCTTCTGTGTCACCCCAGAGTTAGTCTCTGAGGTTCTCCATGTCCCTAGGGTGGATCATCCCGATTACCCTAGTTGTGAGCGTCTCTGGACTGTGTCCAAAGACGAGATGATCTCGGCGTTCTGTGAACGTCCTACCTCTTGGGGAGATCACATGTACACACCATGTAGACCTTTTGCTAAAGGTCCTAGATTCCTTAACATGGTGATGACTTTTGTTTTGCACCCACTCTCTCACTACAACTCGATCACAGAGCCTCGTGCTCGGTTCTTGTTGTCCCTCATTGAGGATCTCTCTATAGACTTTCCTTCTCACTTTATCTTTTCTATCATAGATGTCTATAGAGATACGGCCACCCGTGATAAGCTCATTTTCCCTTCCGCTATCACGAGGATCATGAGTCGTTTTTCCATTCCCTTCCCCTCGTCCGATCACTACCATGTCATGTCTGCCATAGACGCCGCTACCGTAAAACGTAGCGAGGCACAGTTCCGATCGCGACAGCCGGATGCTGCCACTCCTTCCACCCGTCCGACCACCTCCAGATCCGCTCGAGCTTCTGCTTCTACTTCTTCGAGTGACGTCACCTTGAGCGACATCATGGCGCAGCTACAGCGGATGGATGCTCGCCTCGATACACTCTCCACAGAGTTGTATCAGGTGAATGTCCGTGTTGGTCGCATCGCCAGGCGACAGGCGACCATGGGCGGCTTTGCCTCAGAGGTTTCTCCTCCGCCACCTCATGTGTCGACTGAGACCGAGGGTGATGATGATGGCGATGATGATGATGCTTCCGACGATGATGATGATGGAGATGCTAGCTCATCGGATGAGATGTCTACTTGACACTCTACCCTTTGTCACTTGTGACAAAAAGGGGGAGTAGTTTTGTATGAGAGTAGTCATACTTAGGGGGAGTGTTAGTATAGGACATTTTTGTTAGGGGGAGTGTGGTTTGAGGGATGTAGTGAGGTGATCTATGTATTTTTTTCTTTCTTTTCTTATCTTTTAGAGATACATTGATCATGTACTTACATACATTGTACTTATTCTCTTTCTCTATATGATGATGTATGTTTTCTTTTTCACCTACCTCTACATGTGTTGTTTCTTTTCTGTCTTTATACACATGTTTTTTTACTTGTATGCAATCTATTATTTCTGTTTCACACAAAGATGCCTTGATGTGTTTTGTTTACAAGTGTTTCAGAAATACAGGTTGTTAAAGTCTTCTTGCCATAAACTCTCTTCTTGCAAAGTTTTTCAAGAGTTTGTGTTAGGATAGATTTTATTGTATGTAACAAGTGAGTATGAGTTGAGTGATTTATGACTTCTCTCATATCTTCATTTGTATGTTGTGGTTTTGTCACGGATTGCCAAATGGGGAGATTGTTAGGACATATGTAGTTGTTCAAGCTTGTGAACATATGTCGCTATTTTATGTAATTGGCTTATCCTTAGACAAAACGCACTTTACTTGTAATTGGGTAGATCTAGGATGTGTTAAACACTTCAAGAAACAGTGGTTCAAGATTAAGTGTTGAAGCCGTCAAAGTCTGTCCAAGATACAAGCAAGGAAGTGCAAGATTTTAAAGCTCGATAGATACCTCGACAGATACATCTATCGAGATTTAAAGAAGCTGTTTAGCCCGAGCCTCGACAGCTGTCTCGACACCTCTCGACACCTCTATCTGTCGAGAATTAAAGAAAACAGATTTCCAGGTCTGTTTCAAGTCCAATCCGTGTGTGTGTCTTTGGGACTTCTTTTCTCCTAACTCTAGACATATAAAAGGATTATTTTAAGGGCCGTCAAAGTGTGCGAAAAAGCAGAAATCACAAGATACAAGTTGCTTCTTCTCTGTTCATGCAAATTGTGATCTGTGAGACAAAGTTCGTGCCCTAGTTCATCTCTGATGATTTGAAGAACTTTGCAGCCAACATTCTTTCTTCCTCAAGTTGGTGAGTGAGTCACGTACTGGGATTCGTGCAAAGGAGTAAGCCGCGTACTGGGATCCGCGCACTGGGATCCGCGCATCACATTGTTTAGTCACGTACTGGGAGCCGTGCATTAAACTGGAGAAATTGTCACTACAGAACAAGTCCAATTAGGTATTGGGGTAAGAGTTCAACTGTAGGTTGGTGAGGTACTGGGATTCCTTACTTGTAACTGCTTGTTGTGATAATAGTGGAGTTTCGGGAGTGGTGACCTTAAATCACCCAGTGGGGTTTTTGCCTTAGTGTTTTCCCTATTCGTGAACAAATCACCGTGTTATTTATTTTCCGCTGCATATCTTAGTTTGGTGATTTGTTTGTGCTGCCACGTGATATTATCTGTTAATTTGATTAATTAATAACTGGGCTAATTTAATTGATCTAAATTATCACAAGGGGTCAACGCGTTTGTGGCCTGTCACTCCTTTACTTGGCTGTCTCTCTGGCCGCCATCATTGCGGCATTAGTCAGAAAAGACGACAAGGTACAAAGACCCGTATGCTACGCCAGCTGGGCGATTCATGGTGCAAAAGAAAGGGACCTTCCAATGGAAAAGCTCGCCTTCGCTCTAGTCACTGCAGCCCGTAAACTCAAGTCGTACTTCCAAGCCCATATGGTGGTCGTCCTGACTTACAAGCCCTTACAGCGAGCGATGAGTAGTCCTGAAGCTATCGGACGTATGGCGTTATGGGCAATAAAGTTGAGTGAATTCGACATACAATATCGTCCGCGCACCGCCATCAAGGGACAAATGGTCACTGACTTCATTGCGAAATTCACCAGTGCAGAAGGCCAAGGGGCAGAATATCCTAAATGGAATGTGTTCACGGACGGATCGTCTAATAGGAAAGCTGGCGGAGCGGGGGTCGTACTTAAATCTCTAGAAGGCGACGAAATCGAATGCATGGTTCACCTCGATTTTCCTACAACTAACAATGAAGCAGAGTATGAAGCCCTAATGGCAGGTTTAGATCTCGCCAAAGCTGTAGGGGCCAAGAACATGGTTATTCATTGCTACTCCCAAGTTGTCGCAAATCAGGTAAACTACAATTATGAATGTAAGGGCGAAAAGATGAAGAAGTACTTGGAGCAAGCGAAGAGAAGGGTAAATAAGCTGGTAGTCCAAATTCTAAGAGGAGAGAACGAGTAAGCCGACCGTCTTATCAAGTCCACATCAACAAAATACATATCACCCCTGACAAGGTACTCTCCTTTGTTTAACTTTCACCATTGATAGATGTAGTTGATGTACAAGAGATAGGTACCAAAGAAAATTGGACCACCCCCTTAATCTCTTATTTAAAAGATGGCACGTTGCCTGACGAGAAGAAAGTGACAAGGAAGCTGATGGTCCAGTCGGCACAATTCGTCTTGATAAAGGACGTCCTGTATAAAAGGATTTTCTCTCGACCGTACTTGAGATGTTTAGGCCTTGAAGAGGCGGATTACGTCATGAGAGAAGTACACGAGGGGATCTACAGCAACCACTCAGGGTCACGGTCATTAGTACATAAGTTGATTCGGGCAGGATACTACTAGCTGACTAAGCAGAAGGACGCTCAGATATATGTCAAAGCCTACAACAAGTATCAAAGGTTCAGCAACATTATCAAACAACCAACGGAAGAGCTGACGCTAATAACTGCTCTGTGGCCATTCGCCTAATAGAGATTAGACATCATGCCGACTATTAAGAACTTCAGCTGTCTCGCTGTAAGACAGCTGAAGTTCTTAATAGTCGGCATAGACTACTTCACCAAATGGATAGAAGCTGAAGCCTTAGCTACAATCATTAAGAAGAACGTACGAAGCTTTGTTTGGAGGAATATCATTTGTAGGTACGGAATCCCAAGGGTCCTGGTCTCGGACAATGGTAAGCAATTTGACAATGACTCATTTCGAGACTTCTGCTCACAATTAGGAATCAAGAACCACTACTCCTCCCCTGCCCATCCTCAAGCCAACGGACAAGTTGAGGTCACGAACCGATCTTTGCTTCTGATCATCAAGCCTCGACTTGAGGGGGCAAAGGGTATATGGCCAGAGGAGCTACCAAGCATACTATGGGTGTATAGGACGATAATCAGAACTCCTACTAGAGAAACTCTGTTTCGACTGACATACAAAAGTGAGAAGGTTATCCTGGCTGAGGTTGAACTCACGAGCTACAAGGTGGACAATCACGACGAGGGGAGGAATGACAAGGCCATGTGTCTACAGTTTGATCTAGTTGATGAGGTCAGGACGATAGCTAAACCAAGACTTGCATGATACCAGGACCTCATGGCCAACACTACAACTCCCGAATCAAACACCGAGACTTCAAAATTGGGGACCTCGTCTTGAGGAAAGTGATGGGCTCTGCCAGAGACCTCGCTCAAGGAAAACTCGGCCCCAACTGGGAAGGACCCTACAGGATCATGTCATGGCTAAGGAAAGACACCTACCACTTAGAGACTCTCGACGGGCAGAAGCAACGCCATCCATGGAACACCGAGCATCTTAGGAAATACTACCAATAGAAGACAGCATGAAGAACGCGACTCCTCATTCCCGGTCTATTCCTTTCAGTCACTTATCTTAGTTTACTTTTGCCTACAGTACTTTTCAAGCCCAAAGGGCTGAATTTTATTCGTTTTGGAACAATTTTCTATTTATATATGCATTAGTCATAAAAAGAGGAGTTTATTAAAAAACAATTGGCGTATTTGATGTATGGACGAATTTATTACAAAATAGACGGATTTATTATAAATTCCACAAAGTGGACAAGTCTACAGCTATGACCACAAAGTGGACGACCTCGTTTTCAAGTCCACAAAGTGGACGAGTCTACAGCTACGACCACAAGGTGGACGACCTTATTACTAAGTCCACAAAGTGGATGGATTGATTACTAAGTTCAAATGAAAAAGTCTACTATAAAGTCCAAGTGGACCACCTTATTACTAAGTCCATAAACTGGATGAATCTACAACCACGACCACAAAGTAGACAAATTCTACTACAAAGTTCACAAAGTGGACGAATTTAGCACTAAGTCCACAAAATGGAAGATCTTATCATAAAAGTCCACAAAGTAAAAGAGTTTAAAATAAGTCCAAAAACGGGACCAAAAAAAAAACTATTATGAAGTCTACAAAGTAGACAAGCACAAGTCCACAAAGCAGACAATCCCACAAAGTGAATGGATTCATCAAGTGGACGGGCTTAGTATAACGTCCACTAAGTGGATGAGTTCGTTTCAAAACCTACAAAATGAGTGAGTTAAGATGAATGGTCAACTAAAAGAAAGCCAACGTCGTCATCCATAAGCTGGCGAATCTACCTATAATAACGGGGCAAATCTGTGTAGAAGATGAGTCTAAGCATAACCTAAGTAGACGGTTTGGCTCATTTCACTAAGTAACCTGACACTTAAGTGCAGAGGGAAGACATACACATCAAAAAATAAAGCAACACGTATAATTGAAAGTGACGAATATAAATACTACAACTAAAGTATTGTTTTTACAAAAGCACAAACCAACAAGCGTCAAATATTTCTTACATTTTACAATCACAAAGAAGGAAAAAAGCTTAAATTTATGAAGCTGGGGGGTCTTGAGACTTCCCGTCACCATTAGCAAGGATGGCCTGAACGCCTGGAGTAGAAGGGTCTTCAGAATTGGGGTCGTCGACGTGAGGATTACCTGACGAGGTCAAAGTGATGGGCTTGCCCAACGCCAGCTGTGCAAGGATGACGCTATCATCTTTTTGGTCCGCCTCAAGTTTATTAGTGCCGTCACTTTCCTCATAGATGGTGTCACCCACAGGGGTTGACGGTAGAGGCTCGTCTATAGTAATCTTTGATAAATCCAAGTCGGGATAAATAGACTTAACCTGTTTCAGACAATCCTCAATCCGTCTCCATAATAGATAGCACAAGCATCTATGTAAGACTGCGAGTCCTTAAATTCCGTCATGGCATCGCTCCTAGCCATTGCCACCTGGCCCAAAAAGGCCGTCAGCTCCTTCTCTGCCGTCATTTTAGCTTCTTGTTCCAGTTTCCTCTGATGGCCCTCCTCAGCCAACTGGTCCTTTAACTCCTTCACCTCCTTACCAAGAATACTAGAAGCCTCCTTGTATTACTCTTACCCATTGATCATGTTCTTGATATGCGTATGCAGACGGGTAATCACCCCCTCTTTAGCAACGCACCTATCTTGCAAGGCCTTCATACGAACCATAGCCTACATGCAAAAAAAAAAAAAAAATGATGACGTTAGCTTAATGAAACTAGTCTAGCTTCAAAAAGAGGAAAGAAGCATACCCAAGCAAGATCAAACAAGCCTGACGCCCCTAATTCTTTCGTCGCCTACTTAGCACAGAGGTCCATCTCTTCACTTTTTAAAATGGACTCTACCACCTCCATGACATAATCCTTATGGGTGAGAAGGCGACGATCAGGTCCCTGGCTGACGGGGCCAGATGTCGTCATTAGCCCTTTGCCTGCCCCATTGTTGAACTTGGAAGGTGACTGCCTTTTAGGGGGTTTATCCCTAGGAGTTATGGCCGCTTTCTTCCTAGGGCGAAGGTCTTTCTCGTCAGCTTTCCTCTTAGTTGCCGTCTTCCCGACGGCCTTAAGGGCTAAAGAGGATGTCCCTTCCTGTTTTTCTTTTTCTCCTTTTCCTTCTTCTTGTCAGTAGCAGCCCGTATTCTTTGCTTAGCTGCCTCCATTTCTACAAGAAGCAGAGAGTGAAGGTTAGGGAAGAAACAATACAACAGAATAGACGAAAAAATTGAGAAAATGCTCACGCTGAAGGGAATAAGTATTTAGCTTGCAAGCTTCTAGTGTCAGCTCCGGGCTACCACAATATAAATGTAACGCATCAAGAGTAATCAGGTCTCGAGACTTCTGATCATCCAACGAGATGGCTATTACTCGACGTATAAAGTTTTCCTGCTCTGCTGTGATACGTGAAAGAACACTAGCTGAAAAAACAAGCAGACTGTGTTAAAAATTCGAAACAAATGGACTATGTGTAAAAGCGAACGGGATCGACCTGAGTCCCTAACATAAGCCTAAGTGTTGTCAAAGCCATAGGGCATCGACTCCCACTCCTCCTAACGGCACACCCAATTAGTCCCTTTAACAAAAAAGTATCTTCCCTTCTAATTCCTATTTGAATCTGACATGTTTGACACCAGCTTCAACTCTTTCTTCCTCACTGCAAAGTGGTATATCCCCTGAGACGAAGAGATGTGCTTGGGTCGGTAGCACCAAAAGAACTCGTCAAGGGTTAACTGACGGTTTCCCCCACTCAAACGACCCCACAAAATCTCGGCCCCAATAAATGTCTGCCAAGCGTTGGGGGCAATCAGCAGTAGCCTCAATCTTGCTGCGAATATGGCGTCATATGTGCCAACATCCACGGTTTGCCTTGAATAACATCTCTCACTCTCCTCAGGAAGACGGTTTGGGATGTCGTCCGGAATTTGGTAATGGGCACATAAATTTTTAAAGACGTTGACTGACATCATTAGCGAGAACTCATTGACAGACCATTCTTTGGGTAGAATGAAAAGACGGTCATCACCAAGGGCTCTCAAGGTACTCTTTAAGATCTCCTCACCACCGTTGTTCTCACCCCTGTCACTGGTTTTGTCCTCTTTATCATCTCCGTCACCTACTTTCTCCTCCTCTTTTTCATCATCCCGGTCCTCGCCTTCACTCACCTCATCTTCTCCATAACTCCCTACTTCCTCTTCAGAATAGTGGGTTGATGTTTTCCTCTCTGAGGACTAGGAGAAGCCCTCCTCGGGCTCACAACCTGATTGGAAGACCTCGTCGTAACTCACTCTCTCGTGGATTGACGATTGTTCACTCATCACCTCTCTAGACATCTGACTACCTACAAACGATGGATTCATTCTAAGAACCTAAGTTGACGACCTCACTAAAGGGTACTGACTAGAAAGAAAAAAGGAGGGGGGGGGGGGGGGTAGAATAAAAGGTAAGAGAACTTACAAATGGGTGATTCCTTGAGTAAAGTGACGATCCTAGGAAGTTGACAGCAACGAAGATGATGGGGCCAGTAAGCTGACAAATGAAGTAAATTCTGAAGGCAACGGTCTCTTTCTCTCAAAATCGGCAAAAGATGAAAAGTTGGAAATGAGAAAGGAGGTGAGATATATATAGGCTAAGAGGGCACGGAAGACAAAGCGACACGCTTGTCCAGACACGGAGCCAATCAATCCGTGCCACGTGTTCTAGCATTTAAAGAAGGCGGCTTGAGGCACCACGCATGAATGACCTTTCAACTTAACTCCATAACTCGTCAGCTAAAGCTGACAAGGTCATGGAATAGGGGGTAGCTGATAAGGATAATTTTGTGATTAGCTCCTGACGAAATGGAAGGCAACAGGTATGACGAGGTCGTCAGCTCTACTCATGAAAATAGCTTCTCGTAGTCCTCCACATCAAGCTGACGGTATCAAGCTGACGGCATCAAGCTGACGGCATCAAGCTGACGGCATCAAGCTGAAGGCAAAAAGCTGACGGCATAAAGTTGAAAGGGATAAGCTGAAGGGACATGTGGACCTCCGCCAAATCTATCCATAGCCTTACCTGACCTCCACGCATGCGTATATAAGGAGAATTCTTGCGTTACACACTCAACCTTAATTAAGGAGACTCTTATAAGGAAAAGAACTCTAGAAGATACGCAAGATCCACTAGTCACTCTCCTAGAGGGAAAAGACTTCTTGACCAAGGTATTGATGTCAATCCCACGCTACTATAAATACTGCAAAACCCTCACAAATCAAGGTACGTATAATTCATCCCAGCTCTAGCACTCTAGAGTTGTGAATAAGAGATCTCTCTAACTTAACCGTCAGATGGTATTTGGCTGGTTCTAAATCGGTACTCCTCTTAAGGTCTTCAGCTTTCATATTATGCAAGTTCTTCATCGGAAGCATGTGAGGACCGTGTGATTTACTGAGGATTTCGGCATCATCAAGAGACAATTTTCATTATTGGACAACAATTGGCATTGGGATCACTAGCGGATAACCAAGAAAAATTAAAGTTTTCAATAATGACACGAACTCAATACGATTATCAGATAATATTGTCTACAAACTTGGGAGGGAAGGGACTAATAGAAACTGCTGGTAGGTGGGGAAAAGAACTAAATGAAATTTAAGAAGAAAAAAAATGGCTGTTCCTTATCTGAAAGGTTGGTGGCCAAATGCATTGGGCAAGGGGTGTTGCTACTTTATTGGATAGTTTGATTATTAGTTTTATAACTATCAGTGCTATTAAAGGTGAACCAGAAACTTATCTTCCCTTTTTGCTGCATAAACATATTGCCATTGAGGGCCATATCTTCTCTTTCAATTGATTATGACCTCTGATATTCCGCCTCCTCAATCCGTATAAGAATCTGAAGAATGCATTCTTGAGGACATCGTTTCATTCTTTGGCAACTTGTCCAAGCGTCATGGAGACATGTAAAATCAAACAACAATGCATGACAAGGAAATGTGACGGAAAATTTTTCTTCCATTACTTTTGAAATTTTTTTCCCTTGTCGGTAGTGCATTCATGACATACGAGTACAAGTTCGTCAAAATTTTGATAAAGACAGCCTGAAAGCTTGAGATTAACCGGTTTCCATGTGTTTCAGTTTATTTTTTTCCCAATAAATCATCTAACTTTCATTCATCAACAGCCAAAGTAAAAGGTTACAGCTTTAACTTGAGTGGTATGGGATGGGATAAGTTTTAAGACCAAAAGTTAAAATTATTCTCAAATAAGCAAAAGCTTAATTTATAGTTCATACTTAATATCTACTCAAATTAACAAGCTTATGTTGGAAACTGCTAATATGATTGAGGGGCAAGTAAAAAACAAAAAAGGAATGGACAGGATGATGTGAAGTGGGTACCACTTCATCTACTGATGATCTATTATCAAACATTGAGAAATTCTGGGGTTTACAAGCTGGAATCAATGTGGATGCAGAAAAAAGAAAGTGAACTAATAGAGGTCTCATCTTTAGTGGGAAACCTTGAATTCCATTAATTTGCTATGATTGACCACTGAAGTGTAATTCAGTGGAGAATACATAAAACATTAATTGATAAAGACAATACCACTCAATCAAGAAAGACGAAGATGAAAGAAAAGTAATGGGTGTGTAACACAGTTCTTTGGCCCATTAAGACCGAATCCCAACTTCACTAAGCAATCCTGCTCTGTTCAGGTTTTGAGAAAAAATGTAATAAAAGATGCAAAAGCTTTACATCAACCCAACATTTGGAAAGTTCAACAAAAATTTGGTGGGAAATCAAGCTGATGTCACTAGGAAATTATCTACTACCAAATCATTCCCAAGTTACATTATGATTGCAATGCGTAATACACTGAAAACCCATTAAGGAGTAAAACAGACTGAGCACCAATAAATAAGATCATATAAAAATAAGATCATTATAAAATTAATCACCAACAAAAAATATCACAATAGTGTCAAAAGGTCAATGAGATGACGTATTGGCAAAGACATGAAATGCTCAGTTTTTATGTATAATACACAGTGCATCCATTACATATGGTATCAAAAAATTGGGCTTCTTCTGGGATAATGGATTTTTCCTTTTTTTCCTTCTAGCGTAATAATAGATTTGCCTGGTAATATACTAAATATAAATAAGGTAAGTGGCAAGCAATGTAGTTTCGTGTTTCTTTATGGACGCAACAATTATAAGAAGATGACATGGTTAATACATGATTATGACGTAATTGTCAACATTAACACCTGATAAATTAAGATAACAAGGGTATATTTCAGAACAAACATGATTAAGTTCTATAATGCCTCTCTGAATTAGAAGCTCCAATTCCAAAAAAAAAAAAAAAATCTTCATTACTTTGTTGGTAGGGTGCTGATAGAGTGATAGGTTTATGCAACTGTCACATCCTTGCATGTGAAATTAGGAATGAGCACTTGGTCATCCAGAACCAGCATTTCCATTGAGGGATATATATGGAAGCATTCAGGCAAGCAGCTGTCAGGGAACCCTGGTGTCATATATGGTGCAGGAAGATAACATTTTGGGAAGACTCTTAGACCTTCATATAACCTATACGAAATTCATCTTATAAAAATAAAAAAATAAAAACTTAAATCAATGGATTTGGTTTCAATTATGTTTATATATATATATGTATTATTTTTTTTCTCAACTTCCTTACTTTTCCTTCTTATGGGATTTTCACTCACACTTATAGGTGGGGACAGGCGGAGTGAAGAGGAGCCAATTGCTCTCCTGACCCACCAAAAATATAAACTTTATACTTTAGAGTTTCAACTTTGCCCCACACCCTCCTAACTCAACCAAAATGCAATTTGATTTTTTTAGTTCTTTTTTTTTTTAATGAATTTTTTAGTTATATTAAGTGATATACTTCTTTTATATTATAGTTATAATCAATACATATTATCTTTTGTATATGTCAAAATTCATTTGTAAAATTGAAAGATGTCTTTTCCAATTTTATCAATTTCTTTTAAGATTCCAAATCTATAAAAGGAAAATTAAGGTAGAGTTAAAAGATAAAAATGGGAAGAAGTTAGGGAGAAGAAAAACAATATAATTGTTACCTTTCAAGAGTGAAATTAAAATATATGTATGTATATATATATACACACATATATATAAGACTTCAAATTGTTTATGTAATAATTAATCTCATTCATTAAAATTGTGTATAAGCAATAAAATTTGGGGATATACTACCTAATAATATAAATTTACTTTAATTTGTATTGAGGGACAATTTTTTCCATATGAAACATGCCAACCTTATTAGACTTCACTTGCCCAATCAGCAAAAAATACATTAATGGGTCGCTACAAATTAATTCCTACACCATAAAAGATTTTGGACCTACTTCACTAAAAATTGGGCCAAAAACCCACTATTTCATCACTAAGCCGAAAGCCCAAAATCCCTTCACTTCACTTCACAAATGGCTAAGTCCAAAATTGGACCTACAAGCCCATGTTCTCTACTTCACTACACAAATGGGCAATAAAATTCCCACACTTTTCTTAACTACACTGGACTAAGAATCCAGCCCAAGTCAAACAAACAAGGGTTGCAAAGCCCAAAGAGATTACACCACATGTGCAACCCAAAGAAAAGGCCACAAGGACTGGGCCCATCTTCACGAGCTTCAGCCCCTGTGTCAAAGCTAATGAACAGCCCATTACTGAAGCCCACATGAGCAACTAACTATAGCTAGGCTGGTTCCTCCTTAGCTCAAGCTAAATAGACAACAGCTAGGCTGGGGATGACAATTTTACCCGCTCTTTTTTGTTTCGCTCCTTTTTGTGATATTGTCTTATTAAACACTTTAATAATATTATTCAATTTTTGCTAAAAATTAGTTTGATTTGATGGGATAAATTTATTTGTAATTTCAAGTATATGTTTATTAATGAAATAGGTTTTATTAAAAATAATTGTAATAGTTGTGAGCAAAATAACAAGAAGTAGAGGTTTTATGGGGGTGGATTGGGGCTTCACTAGACATCAAGAGGGGGGATGGGGTAAAAAAATTTTCCTTGTCATGCAAGGTGAGAGGGGGGAAGGGATGAGGTAAGATAAAGACATACAGGGCGAGAGCAAAGACCTAATCCTTCAAACCCTCCCTGCTCTATTTTTCGGTAACACATCAAGCATACAAAACTCACCCATCACATAGCTTAAGAAGATAAGACCTTCCTATTCTCAAAACCCAAAGTCTAGGAAAAAAGGAAAGAAAACCAAATAACTTAAGGGAATTGAACTTACTATCTTTAGCTAAGACTAGGAAAAAGAGTAACAACCCTTTGTTGATTGGTCCAAATCTTTTCTGTCTCTACCAACCACCACCAAGATCACATTGTAAAATGGTGGCATTAGGGCAAGGGAAACACAATAACAACAAACGAAGATCCAAAAAAAAAAAAAAAAATCATAGGCTATGCTTGGTTCAATAGAAATTCAAATCCATAAAATATTTTCTACCATTATTGGTTTTTGAGGCGACAAAAAATGTTGGTCAACCAAATATTTTTTTCCTATTAATCCTAAAAAAAAAGTACTTATGGCGAAAATTGATTTATGCTTCCATTTTTCATAAATAATTCTCTGCCCCACCCAAATTTTATTGACCAAACCTCCACCCCCAACCCTCATTATCTGCCACCTAACCACCATCCCCACTAACGTCCCTAGTCCCCAATGAGAAATTAGTAGAAAATATATTTTTTATATTGCGCTTTTAAGAACATAATCAAACACTTGAAAATATATTTTGCAGTATTTTCAGGAATGCAACTAAATAGTTGAAAATAATTTCTTTTCCAAAACTAAGTGTTTGAAAGTTAGTACCGGAAGTACCAAATCACATTTCCAAATTTTTATTTATGTCCTCTATATTTGATTCAATTCATTTTGTTCTATGTTTCAAGATTTTCATTTTAATACTCTACGTTTGATTCCATTTTATATTAGCCTTTTATGTTTTAAAATTTTCATTTTTGTGAAGGACTAAAAAATGTCAAAATGAAAATTTTGAGTCGTGTAGAGTCAAACAAATAACTAAATCAAATATGAATTGCCAAAATGAAATATTTTAAACGTAAATAGCTAAAATAAGAACAACATCAAGTTTTAAAGTCAAAAATGTATTTTAGTCGTTTTTAAACCTCACTTTTTTTATTGTAAAACTTTTTAAAAAATCTGAAGAAAAAAAAAAACGTTATACCAAACAAAGTCTTAGTTTTTTTTTTACACAATTAAGAATTGTAATACTACATGTTTGAAAATAATTATGATATTTTTATTGGTATCTTCCCAGTATACTATTTTGTTATCTTTTCAAATCCTTTTGATGGATTTCTTGTTGATTTGTGAGATTTTAATTTTTTACTATATTTTTATCCTTAATTAATAATAACTTTATTTATAGATCCCATTTGAAAGTTACTGAATTTTTATATTTTCTATTTTTTCTTAGTGTTTCTTATCCAAATTTATTTTTTAATCATTAAAATTAAAAAATATTTTGAAATAGAAGAAGTACTATCTACAATATATAATTATAATATGACAAGAATAAAACAAATTTTAAATTTAGTTTATCAAAGTTACTATTCTGATTTCAATTAATAATAAAATCATCAAAATTGTTAATCTTTCCAAATGAAAACTTTAACATATAACTCAATAAATTAATACTACGAAACCAAAATTTATTTTATATAAAAAAAATGCTCACAACTCATCGTAAAATTTAATAAAAAAGATAAAAAAAATTATATTATGTTTTAAAGTAACAGTTTTATTTACCTTGGATAAGCCAAGGCATGGTAAAGGAGAAAAATTTTGTATGTCAAATGATTCTAATGATAATATTATAGTAATTTTGTAATTGAAGTAAATAATTAAAAAAAATTTCATGAGAAGAATTTAGGTTCAAATTCCCACTACTATTAAATATTGTAAGAAAAATAAAAACAGTTATATTGGAGTTTGCTGATATTAGCTTTTTTTCAACTGTAGAGTAATAGGATTTATTGTCAATGTAATCAAGATAAAACACTGTCCTTAAATATTTTAAAAATAATTATTTAATCCTTGCCCATGTATTGGAGTCTTTTGTCCAAATATTGCTAAAAAGTAAGTTTTTTAGGATTATAGGTACTGTTGAAAGTTATTTAGGGATTGAGGAGAGAGACTAAATTTCGGCAACAGTGTTGCCGAAATTCTAAGAAAAGTAGGAGAGAGAAAGAGGGAAAAGGTGGAGAGAGAAAAACTGGAATTTCGGTAATAGTGTTACCGAAATTCTGCTGCCCAACTTCTGCCCGTGCGCGAGTGTGTGCGCGAGTGTGCGCGAGTGAGTGAAGGAATGGGTAGAAATAAATGACGAATTTCGGTACCGCTGTTGCCGAAAATGCGGGAAAAAAAAATTGGAGAATTTCGGTAACGGTTATACCGAAATTGGGGAATAAAAAATAAAAAAATAAAAAACCCACAATTTCGGTACTGCCAATACCGAAATTGGGGGAAGAGAAAAAAAAAAAAAACCCCAATTTCGGTACTACCAATACCGAAATTGAAAAAAAAAAAAAAAGAAGACAATTTCGGTACTGCACAGTACCGAAATTGTCTTCTTTTCTTTCTTCTATCTTTCAATTTCGGTACTACCTAGTACCGAAATTCTTTTTTTTTTTTTTTTTTTAATTTCGGTATTGCTAGTACTGAAATTGTTTTTTTTTTTTTTTCCTTCCCCAATTTCGGTATTGCCAGTACCGAAATTGTCTTTTTTTTTTTTTTTTTACTCCTTTCGGTATTTTTTTTTTTCTTTTGCAGAAATAATATGTCCACAATATTTTCACAACATTTTTACAACAAATTCTATGTGGCAAGTTGTTACTGGTTGTTAATGATATGTCCACAACATTTTTACAACAATAACAACCAGTAACAACTTGCCACATAGAATTTGTTGTAAAAATGTTGTGAAAATGTTGTGGACATATCATTTCTAAAAAAAAATACCGAAAGGAAAAAAAAAAAAGACAATTTCGGTACTGGAATACCGAAATTGGGGAAGGGAAAAAAAAAAAACAATTTCGGTACTAGCAATACCGAAATTGAAAAAAAAAAAAAAAGAATTTCGATACTGGGCAGTACCGAAATTGAAAGAAAGAAGAAAGAAAAGAAGACAATTTCGGTACTGTGCAGTACCAAAATTGTCTTCTTTTCCTTTTTTTTTTTTTTTTTTTTCAATTTCGGTATTGGTAGTACCGAAATTGGTTTTTTTTTTTTTTTTCTTCCCCAATTTCGGTATTGGCAGTACCGAAATTGTGGGTTTTTTATTTTTTTATTTTTTATTCCCCAATTTCGGTATAACCGTTACCGAAATTCTCCAATTTTTTTTCCCGCATTTTCGGCAATAGCGGTACCGAAATTCGTCATTTATTTCTACCCATTCCTTCACTCACTCGCGCACGGACAGAAGTTGGGCAGCAGAATTTCGGTAACACTGTTACCGAAATTCCAGTTTTTCTCTCTCCACCTTTTCCCTCTTTCTCTCTCCTACTTTTCTTAGAATTTCGGCAACACTGTTGCCGAAATTTAGTCTCTCTCCTCAATCCCCTAAATAACTTTCAACAGTACCTATAATCCTAAAAAACTTGCTTTTTAACAATATTTGGACAAAAGACTCCATGTATTGTCACCACAATATATATACACACACACACATCTTTCTCATGCCATGTATACCTTGTATACTGCAAAAGAGGACAAATCGTCCTCCCCACGCCAGTTCTAAATTCATAATTACCCAGAAGAAAAAATAAAGAAGATTCCCCATTGTATAGGATCAGGATAAACCCTAGACTAGAGTAGAAGCAGATATCTGACACTTCAGAACTTTGCATTACTTTCCTTTAAAAAGCCTGCATGATCTTTCCAGATATCTGACCTGTGAAAGTTTGAGAACAGTGGCATTTGTTTTTCCCCGTAGTGAAAGCCTTTTGGATTTATCATATTCTTGCTAACAAATAGCCATGAATGATTAATCTCACCTGTATATATGCATGATGACGTGAAGTAGGTCCTTTCAATATTTTCATGATAGTTAGCGAGATAGGTCATAATTGGTACCATCAGCATATAAGAAACTCACATTCATAAGCTGAAGCCAATAAGGGTTGTAAGAAGAGAAAAATTAAATGGGAAAAGAAATTTTTAGATATCTCACCCTTTGAGTGGATAACATTGAAATGCATCCATGTGTTGGTACTAAGGAATAGCCAAGTACACTCAACTTATATTAGTGGAAAATTATTTAATCTATAAAATATTGATAGAGACACTAACACCAAACCAAGGAAATTGTTGGATAACACTAGCTCAAACTAAAATTAAAAATGATAATCCTTGTGGCTACTAAGCAAATTGTTGGATAGCTTTAACTTTCACTACATGGTTAATCATGGTATTGATTTGATCTATTAGTGGAAGTTATGGAGTTGGTTAGCAGAAGAAATTGATGTTTGAGTTTCAAACATGTAATTATTTGCATCTCCTCATTCTATCTATCTCCTACTTATTTCCCATTTTTAACCATTTACTATGCAAATAGTTAATTAACTAGGTGAACGGATGGAGATGTGCTTATAAATGGCCAAGCCGAATTTCTTTCTTTCTACTCTTTGTTCTCTTATTCTCTTGTTACTATTTGTTAGGATTATATTTTGTAATTGTCGGCAAATTCAAGTCAAAAGACTCAAAACATATTTTGATGTATTTGAGTTGTCCAATTTTCTAATCTCTAAGATGAAGTGAAGATTATTTGAAGACACAAGTGAATAACTCAAGAATCTACTCAAAAAGAAGAAAATTTGCAAACTCAACTACAACCTGATCGATCAAAGTTTAATCAACCTTGACATCAGTCACGATACCACTCCAACTATTAAGATACGATTATTCAATTTTCTCTTTTGCAGCCTAAATTGATATGTAAGCCTTGGAATTTGAGCAATACAATTCCATAGTAAAATATAAACATATTTTTAGAGCTATTATTAAGAGGATTAGAGGATTACACAGACTGATATAAAATCATATTTTTGCACATTTAAGAACAAATTTTAAATGAAGAAATAAATTTGTCCCCTACTTTATCTTTTCCAAGTGTATAGTGGTTTCTGCAAGATGTTATGATGACTAGAGGGATGCACTTAGAAACAAATCCCATGAAGAGAGGGCAGAATGCCTTAGGCTATTAGACCATTGACTTTAAACGCATATAATCTAATAAGTATATCTAAGCAAACCATGGTGTGAAAACCTTTCAACATCGACTGTTTATTTTGGAACGCATTGTCCCTATAAGATTGGGCTTATTGACATAAGAAAACAAGTAGCTGCCTGTAATAAACGCCATGATCATGTTGTATCACACCAAAAACCCATTATAGTGTAAGCAACTAAACAACGAAAAATATAAAGAGATATAGGCAAGTTGACATCGTGTCCATAAAAAAAATTTCTGGGATGATTCACATACACTGTTTAGCAAGAACTGAACAGTAGAACCATTACGAATCTGGGTCGACAGTGTAACTTTATGAGTTAGAGACGCGCAAGCTTTATATAACAATCAATAACATTGACAGGTTTTCTTTAATGGACAAGCTTGGATGAAATTAAAGCTGAATAAGTGGCATACCTTTATAGATCCTTTTCCTTTCTCTGTTCGATGCGTAATACTGAAATGATGCATTGACATAAACAATACGCAATGATGACATATTGACATGCTCTCGTCGCCAATTACAACCCTCACATATTGCTATTTTCAGGGCAAGCTATAGCCTAGAAAAGTGAGTGCAAAACACCATCCCAAACCACCTCAGGATACTGCTCTCACAAACTTTTTCTGTTCCTCACTTTTTTTAACGTGTTAATATTATCTAAAACAACAAGGGGCATAGATGCGCGTTGGGCATGATAATTTTTTTAAGATGGTCTCATTAAATATTTTATTAATACTATAATTTTAGTTATTAACCATTAGTTTTTCATTAGTTTTTAAGTTAATAAAAATCTTAAATATACATTTTTTTACTTTTATACACACACATATAGTGAATCTTTACACATAATTTTAAGAAAACTCTATATATTCCACTTTTTTAGAGGTGTAAAATTATAGACTACTACTCCATAATGATAGTGGCTAATTAATTTTTTATATATTTTAGTGATCTCATTTGTAATGCTTCTTACCATTATCGTATATTTACTAACTGTTGATTTGCATAACAAAGCTGATAAATGAGAGGTAGCATTGTTCATTAGATTTTCAAAAGTAGTAGTGTATGAAAATTTTATATATATATATATATATATATATAATATAAATAAGGTTAAATAAAATGTCAAAAAATGGATTTTTAAATTTTCTAACTTTATTTCTTATGTAATTTCTACTATTATCAGAGAACATCTCTTTTTTAGTTATGATTAATATGGTTTCCATAGTTAGAGTTTGATTAGTTTTAATTTTAAATTTAGTACTATAATTGTATTTAATTGTTGAATGTTGATTTAATTTTTTAAGTGAATTTAACGGTTTATGTTACTAATGTTCTTTATATGGTAATCTCTATTTTATTTTTTACTTCTCCTTACAATCTCTTTGTTTTTCAATCAACAATTACTAATTGACGTTTGATTTTTTTTTCTTTATCTACTCTTTATTACTTTGTATTGGTCTCTCTCTCTCTCTCTCTCTCTCTCTCTCTCCATTGGCAACCCATCGCTTTCCAAATTTTAATGATGATTCTATGACATTAAATATGCATTATTAGTTTTTTTTTTTTTTTTTTTGTTTCAAACTTGATTTGTTTTGTATTTCATTCTTCCTTGGATGCATTGGGTGTAAGAATGAGTGTTTCCCTAGAATTACTTCACTCAATGTGGACAATTTTATTTATTTAATTTAGGCAAGAAATTAAATTTTAAATTTTTAAAAATAAAAAAGGAGTGGAAATATAAATAATTTAATGATATATATGGGGGATGTGGCTGAATTTAAATGTTAAATAAAATGATATGAGAAAAAAAATTAAAAATAAAATACATAACAATAAACACTAACTTGTCCAAATAATTCTATGTAATATAATAATAGTACGTCCTTATATACTATTTTTACTTATTTATAATGCAATATGATAATATTTAACAATCAAACTTTTAAAAAAATTAAAAATAAATAAAAAAACTTAAAAGACAAAACTAAAGCCCATTAACCAAAATAGAGTTTTAAAGAACACAAAACTTTATCAAGCTAAAATAGAGTTGTAAGAAAAATAAAAATCCACCAAAAAATTGAGGGAGAAACAGTGGGAATTAACCACTTTTTTGTGAGAGAAAATTATGTAAAGAATGGAGGAGTGAATGACAAATTTATACTGAGATGATGATAATAAAAAGAAACAAAATAAAGGAAGATAAAAGCAAAGAGGAAGAGTGATATCAAGGTAGAATGTTTGGGGAGATAAAAAGGTAACGAGAAGGAGAAATGTTGGAGAAAGTGTAAATGTTAAAAAAAAAATGAGAACAATTTGATGAACACAATTTTCTTTTATTTGAATTTAAGTAAAATATTACATTTTTTACTTTTTAAAACAAAAAGAGAGAGAAAATAGAAATAATTTAATGATAAGGAGGATGTGGTTGAGTTTCAATATTGAGTAAAATAGAAGAGAAGAAAAAAAATTAAAAAAAATTAAAAGATATAACAATAAACACTAAATTATCCAAATTATGCCATGTAATAGAATGCTATTTTATTTTTATCTACTATCTTTAATTTTTTTATTATGTGATCAGATAAAATTTAACAATCAAAGAGTAAAATAATAATAACAATAACTTAAAACACAAAATTAAATTGTATAAACCTAAATTAGAGTTCTTAAAAACACAAATATTTATCAACCTAAAGTGGAGATGCAATAAAAAAATAAAAATCCACCTAAACATAGAGAGAGAGAGAGAGAGAGAGAGAGAGAGAGAGAACCTTTTTGTAAGAGAAAACTATGCAAAGAATGGAAGAGACTAACAAATTTATAGTAAGAAGGAAGGGATAAAAAGGAACAATTAAAGGAAAGATGAAAGGAAAGATGAATAGTAATATTAAAGTAGAGGGTAGTGGGGAGATGAAAAGGTAAGGGGAGAAGAAAGGTTAAAGAAGGTGTAAATATTTAAAAAATTAGTGAATGTAAAAAAAATTATAAGAAAATTGGAAATAAAAAAGAAATGTATATAAATATGTTAAAACCGACAAAGATGAATATCTAAAGTCAATAATATATATATATATATATATATATATTTTGCAAAAAAAAAAAGAATAAACATAAACAATAAATAATAATTATGTGGCGAATGACGTGGTGATGAGATGGTGCAACAGAAGCTCAGCAACAATAAATGTTACACCTCAACTTTTAATAATATATATATATATATATATATATATATATATATATATTTCTTGGAGGAAATATGATATCACAACATATTTGTCAATTTGTGATTAGATAACATCACTTACATATAAAACCATAACCAATAATTAGTTATTTTTTTTTTTTTTAAGAGAGTTTCAACTTATTTATCATCAAACCAAGACATCAATCAGTTTTTGGTATAGACGGGGATTGAACCCCAGATCTCTTATATAACCATTAGAGACTTTACTAATTGAGCTAACTGGAACTCACGGTTAAAAATTATTTAATCACTATTTTTACATATATGGTAAAGTGTGTGTTAAATTGTCTCTCAGGACTTTTTGTATTTAAAAACAAATTTGGAGATTGAAAAACATAAATTGGCGAGTCCCACTAAATTTTTAACTTGTTTGGCAAATGTTTTTCATAAAGCAGTGCTTAGAAATCTGTATTTGTTCTTAAGATCACGGTATAAAACAGAATTTTTTTTTTAAAAAAAAAAATGCCTTTTAAGTGTTTTCATTCTTTATTTTCTTGCAACAAAAGCAACTTGCATTTTTCTTGCTTTTTTATTCAATCTTTTCGGCCGATGAACCAAGCAAGCGTCGAGCTCAAGTTGAAGTTCATCTGTTGATTAAGCCCAGACATCCGTTGATTAAGCCAGCCCATGTCCAAGATCATCTGGCCCAGTCTCACTTTATGATTGTAGGGCCATAAAGTAAATCACGGCTAATTTCGGGGCCGTTCTCAGCCCACTCACAACACCACCAAGTCTAAGAGAGAGAGAGAGAGAGAGAGAGAGAGAGAGAGAGAGAGAACGAATTGGGGCATTACCACTGACCATTGTAGATTGTAGGTTGGGATGGGTGACGGTGGGTTAAGGTTATATATATTGGAATTGTTATTTGTATTGGGATTTGATGTGGTTTAACCTGACGATGTGGAGATCATTGTATCATTATATTGATTTTTTTTTTTTTTGGTGACTTTGGGTTTAAAAATACTACTTTCATTTTTTATTGACTTTTTTTTTCTTTTTTAACTTTGCCTTATAAATTTACGAAACCTCTCATTTTAACAAGCCATCATTATTAATATATAATTTTAAGTTGTTTTTTAGAGTTACAAATTGTGCCTAACAATCTTAGTTTAAATTACCGTCTTTTTTGATAAAGCAACCCAATACTAGACAAATTTTGATTCAATTACGACAAATTCTAATAAAATAAATAATACATGGTAATTTCTTTAAGATCTATAATGTGAATTTTTAATTAAGACAAAATTTAACTACAAAATTGGTTGTAGCTTAAGGTTATAACTTCTTTAATAATATTAATATTATTACATATTTTGAAAATTTAACCGTTGAATTGCATGTTCTTTATATTTTTAATACATACGTCAAATTTTGTGCCAATAATATATTATTTACTATATAATCTATAAACTTATATTTTATACATAATTTTAAATTACAAAAACATGCAATTTAAACAATTTATTGATAACATAGTTATTAATCTATAATTTTCTAGAAATTTTGCAAGCATGAAGGATATAAATTAAAAATGTAATCCAATAGTGGATTAATTAAAATTCACCTTCAATAAAAATATATTAAATTAGGTTGTAGCTGTAAGCTACAACTAATCCAATTTTGTAACTAATTTTGTTATTTTCATTATTGTTAGGACATATGTGGAAATAGTTATGAACATATGTCATTTAAAATTGACTAATCCTTTGATAAAACACACTTTACTTGTAATTGGGCAGATTTAGGATGATTTAAGTCTTCAAGCAACATTGTGTTTAAGTCAAGAGTTAAAGCCATATAAGTCTGTTTAAGAAACAAGTGAAAAAGTGTTGTATTTTAAAGCTTAACAGATAGCTTGACAGATTGTATCTATTGAGGTTTAAAAGGAGCTTTTAACTTAGAGCTCGACAGTAGTTCGATAGATAGTCTATCTATTGAGATTTATGAAAATCAGATTTCCAGATCTGTTTTTCATGCATATCCAAGCTATTTGTGTAGGGCGTTTTTTTTTTTTTTTTTTTCTCACAACCCTAAATATATATAAGGATTAATTGAAGGATCGTCTAAGGTGATGTAACTTGATGCAAAGTGATTATTTACTCAAATTGTAACTGGAGACAATTTACCCTAGTTCATCTTTCTTTTGAAGAAGCTGCTGCGTTTGTACATCGTAGGATTTTGTAACCAAAGAGCTTTTTTATCTTCATCATGTGGATGAACTGAAGAACTTTGCAGTCAACATCTTTCACAAGTTGGTGTGTAAGCCGCGTACTGGGATCCACGCATCGATTAGTTAGTCACGTATTGGGACCTGTGCATTGAAACGAGAGATTGTCACTACATTACAAGTCTAATTGTGTATTGGGGTAAGGGTTCGAATGTAAGTTGGTATAAAGTACTGAGATTCCTTTATTTGTAATTGCTTGTTCGATAATTCTGGATTCTCGGGAGTGATGACCTTAAATTCACTCAGTAGGATTTTGCCTGGGTGGTTTTTCCCATTCGTAAACAAATCATCCATGTCAAATTCAATTACTGCTACATTTAGTTATTTGGTGATTTGTTTGTGCTACCACGCGTATTGCATGTTAAATTAACTTAATTAATTTACTTGACTAATTAATTTGTTAATTTACCTAAAGGGTTAATACTTTCTTGGTCTATCAAGTGGTATCAAACTAGACACACTCTGATTAAGATTAATCTTTGTTGTGTGATCCAGTGATCCCTGGTTGTCATGGATAGAGGACAGTTTTTAATTATACCTCTTTTATTTGATGGCACTAACTATGCATACTGGAAAGTATACATGAGAGTTTTCTTGCAGTCTTTAGATGAGAAAGTGTGGCAAGTTGTGGCAATAGGCTGGATCAAGCCAAAAGAAGCACCGGCTGATTGGGATGATGCTAAGATCAAAGCGGAAAACTTAAATAGCAGAGCATTGAATGCATTCTTCTGTGCGGTTACTAATAAGGAATTCAAGAAGATATCCTCCACTAAAACTGCTAAAGAAGCATTGACTATCCTCCAAACAACCTATGAAGGAACTAAGGCTGTCAAGGATTCAAAACTTCAAAGGCTTACCACAAGTTTTGAAGAGATTGAGATAGAGGAGGATGAGTCATTTGATGAGTTCTATACCAAGCTCAAGGACATAGTAAACTCTGCATTTAATTTTAGGGAAACCATTCTCGAACCCAAAATTATGAGAAAGGTGCTCAGATTTCTTCCAGAGAGATTTCATGCCAAGATAACCACCATTAAAGAATCAAAGGACATTGGCCAAATTCCTTTGACAGAGTTGGTTGGCAGCTTGCAAACCTATGAATTAGGTTTGTCTAGGATCGGGAAATCGAGCAAGAGCAAGAGCAAGAGCATGGCACTAAAGGCCAAAAGCGGTGACACCAATGAGTCTTCTGATGATGAAGATTCTAAGATGAAATTCTACATCACAAGGCAGTTCAAAAAGTTTATGAAGAATGTCAATGCGAAAGGATTTGACAAGGACCTAAAGTAATCCAGTTCTTCACATTTCAAGAGCCAGATAAAAGGAAGAAGGATGCTTGGGATGGTGGTCAGTACACTATTCCCTCTGGACCTAAGTGTTTTGGTTGTCAAGATTTTGGGTACTTGAAACAAGAATGTCCAACTTATCTCAAGACTATTGGGAAAAGCAAAACCCTTGCTGCTACTTTGAGTAACACCGAGCCTAAGGATGATTCAAATAATGATGACGATGTAATCTTAAATGCCTTCACTGCCACAGTAAATCCTATTGAGGTGATTGTTAAAGATGTGAATGAAGAAGAGGACTTGGTGGAGTCTAATTTTGAGAAGATGGATGAGTAGAATCGCATCTATATAGCCTATGCAAAACTATACAAGGTCCCCGAAAAGCATGAGAATTTGTATAGGCTGGCCACCAAGAACTTGAGTGATGTAAAACTTGATTGAAAAGAGCTCTTTATAAAAGTTGATGAAACTAACCAAACCATTGAAGCACTACAATTTGAGAACAACTTCCTTGCAGAAAGGACCAAAAAGCTTGAAAAGGAGCTGTTCCAGGTTAGAGCTCAATTAGATAGGAGTTTTAGTGCAAAGTTTGATGAGATGCTTAGCATTTGGAAATTTGCTTCTGATAGAACCTGTTTGGGGTATGATTTCTCTTCTCCTAATATTACTTCTTCTAGTACTACTATGTTTGTTTCACTTGCTAATAATGTTGATTCTGAGAACAATGATATTAAAACTGTTTTAGCTAGTAAGAACATAGACAGAGGCAAATCTATTTTAGGAGCACCCCTAAGGTTGAAAAGAAAGAGACTAAAAACCCTAGGATTAAGAAGGGTAATAACCGAAAGTCTAAACAAAAAAAGCAGCATCTCTGTCATCACTGTGGAGTTACAGGATATACTTGACTTAATTGCTACAAGTGGTTAGTTAATCAACAAAGTAACATCATGATTTCATCTAGAAACCAGAATCAGTTTCCATCATCTTTTGCTCCTCTTGGAGATCTTCTAAAGGCCCTCATGTTCCTTTCGAACTTGAATGGTTTCAATTCTTCCCCCTCACCTCCGGTTCAAGAATTCGTTCAAAGGAAAGGTTCTTCCAAGGTGTGGAAGAAAAAAGGCTCAGAGTGATTTAGTCACTTTCTCTCTCTCCCTATCTTTTTGTTTAGGCATTACTTGTGTGTTTTGTTATCTTGTTTTTGAGTTAGTCTAGTTTTATGCTATGCTTTGTAGTAACATGTTTTTGTTTGTTTGTTTGCTTTTAGTTTAGTTTTATTTTGTTTTTCATAAAAAAAAATGAAAAATTAGAAAAATACAAAAACAGTGTGTGTTTTGTGTACATTGGTACTTGTGTACCTTGGATGGCCATTGAAATAAAGTTTTCTAAACTTTATATCTTTTGTAGCTTAAATGAGCATCTCAATGCACAACTAAGCAAGTGGGCTTTGTGGCTCGTGTTTATGATGAGTAAAATTAAGTAATCTCTTGTACTTAACACTTGTATCACTTTTTTTGACGGGAAGGACTAAAAAATCCGAGGAAAGTATAAATAACCATCTCGCTACTAAAGCTCGCCAATCATGTATAACATCTGTATGCTTTGGGATAGCAAAATTATAAGGTTTAAAGTTTAACATAATTGGGTATTTTCTTCTCTCTCTATATATGCTCATGCATGATATGCTCAAAAGAAAAATATATGCAAAGAAATTCAAAAGCAAAAAGAATCAAAATGCTTTTAAATATGGTTGCAAGCGAGTTTCTAGGAGATGTGCGAGTTATAGGATGTACCTCGAATGTGATAGTCTCCATCAAGCAGTTATGATTGTGTGTGAGTTAAATTGGTTTTCTCATATCTCAAATCGTCATAACATGAAACACTTATGCAATCTTACAATATTTTCACACAAAACATGCAAAAATTCTTTACTACTTTTGATACATGTGTAGATACAATGTGATTTGGCGATTACAAGGAATACATGTGTTAATGTATGCTCACTAAATTGTCTTAGCTTGTTTTTGAAATATAAAACTGGTTAGACTTGTTTAGTGTGTTTGTGTGTGTTTACATCTTATTTGCTTTACATTCTTCCTGTTGAAAGTGTTTTTGAGAGCTTAACATGTTGATTGGATTTTTGGTTGAGTAGCTTGCGTGATTGCATTCATTTGTGTATTTTTCTCCCTTTGAAAATTTTGTTTTTATCAAGCTCTACAGCTTCTCGACACCCCTCGACAGCTAGCTATCCATCGAGACCCTTGGGCTTCTTTTTCTCGACAGATCTTATCACATCTTTGATCCATCAAGCAATTTAGAATTTGTCTCAATAGCTTCTCGACAAATTCTTGATCCATTGAAGAAAGTTTTTGTCTGGTCGAGAGCTTTTCAATGGTTGTATGATCCATCGAGGTTCTTTACCGTCGACAAATTTTTGACGGCACCTCGACATATTTATTTGTTAAGAATTAGTGCTTGACAAATTCTCGATGCCTCTCGATCCATTAATTGAGACGCGTTTTCTTTAAATAGCTTCAACACGAAATATGATATCACTTTATATCTCTCTTAACAGAAAAGCCATCTTTCTCCCTCCAAACACTCGGAAAATCTTTGAGTTTTTGTGAAAGTTTTGGGTTGGGTGTTGCTTATTTGATGCTATATGATTATGTATTGCATTCCATTAGCATTTTCACAATATTATCATGCATTTAGATGTGTGTTTTATATGTTGGAACCTTGTGTGCTGTTAGGATTGGATTGGGCTAAGCCCATGATGTTTGTTTTTTGCTACACGTCACATGCTTATGCATTGTTCATGCATACGTAACTTTTCTTTTCCATATTCTGTTACTCTTGTTGATTGGTGCTTTTTTGTCTCTCTCTCTCTCTCTCTCTCTCTCGGATAGTCTTGCAATGGCACCAAAGCCAAGCTTTCTCTATCCCAGAACCCTCTTCGTTCCGGGAAATCATCTTCTGACTCCACTCCTCTCCATGTCAAATTCCATGATGAGAAGGCCAATAAAGACTTCTCAGAGAACTTCTCCAAACATGGCATTCATTCGGAATGCTATGTTATCTTATTGGACTTTTCCAATACTGCTCTTCTGGATGTTATACATAGACGGGGTTGGGAATCTCTATGTAAGATGCCTGTGAGCTATCCCTTTGTGATCATATAGGAATTCTACTCCAATATGCACAATTTCGATTCTTTGGTACCTCAGTTTTCTACTTTTGTTAGAGATACTCGTATAGTAGTGACTTTAGAGCTTATCTCCAAAGTGCTACATGTTCCAAGGGAACCACATCCTGATTACCCCTATTGTCCACGTCTAAGGACTATGTCCAAAGACGAACTTTTGTCTCTATTCTGTGAGACACCTTCTTCATGGAGTGGGTATCAAAACACCTCATGCTCAAGGCTTTGCAAAAGGTCTGAGGTTCCTAAATATGGTGATGACTTTTGTTCTATATCCCTTGTCTCACTATAATTCTATTACTGAGCTTTTTTTTTTATCCCTCTTAGAGGATCGTTTTATAGACTTTCCCTTTCATTTCATTCTCTCCCTTATAAATATTTATAAGGATACGGCAACCCGTGATATGATTATCTTTCCTTCTGCTAGGGGTGGCAATTCGTGTTCGCTTGTCAGGTTTGTGTCGGGTTGAGGTGTGAGTATTATGTTATATGGGTCAACCCGAACCCGACCTGTTTAGTAAACAGGTCAGGATTCCTCAACCTTAACACGACCTGTTTATTAAACGGGTAACCCGAAACGACACATTTAACCCGTTTAATTAGTAAGACATGTTAGGATCGACATAAATAACCTGTTTGATTATGACCTGAACAACCTGTTTTATTAAACTTAACCCGAATAACCTGCTATCAACTCCCATATATCTAAATTTATAATTCAACCATAAATCAAGTAATAAAAATTCAAATAATAGCAATTGCAAATAATTCTTTCATTCCTTCAAAATAAAATTACTAGTCCAAAAGGTTCCAACCTCCATACTATCAAATTCAATATTATGCCAAAGTTCCATAATAAAAACCAAGATTATTACATGGCATCCAAGTGTCATATCAAAAACTAAAAGACAAGCCAAAATAATTACATGGCACATCAATATTTCCATGATGGAAAAATCCAAGTCCAACCATCCAAGTGCCATGTCAAAAAGGAAAAGACATCACTGATTAAGAAACTAGATTAGAAGAGATTGAGGGTCCCATTGAAGAGGCGTCTTCCATGTGCTCATCCTTATTGATATTCATGTTCATTATATCTTCAGTGAGCTCTTCCAACTATGATTGTGCATGTTCTACATCAAAAAATTTAATGAAACATTAAAAACTTATCATTTAGAATCGAATAACATTCATCTCAACATAGAATAAGGCTATCAAGAAAACAACGAAGCAATAAACAAAATAAGATGCTAAATCGCTTTTACTTTCATCAAAATATGGTTAGTACATTCCTAGCACAACATAGAACCAAAAACCATTCATCCAATAACACATATTCCTTTGGAAAATAAAAATGAACCTAAACTCTATTAATTCCCAATGAAATTCAGTACACAAAAAACACATGGATTTTCTGCACAGTGGTGTTTTTTTGCTTAATTTTATTTTTCTGCAGTGTAGTTTTTTTGCACATTGGTGTTTTTCTACACATTGTTATTTTCCTGTAATGTAGTTTTTTTGCACAATGTTATTTTTCTGCAGTGTTTTTCTGCATAGTATTATTTTTTTGCTGTGGTTGTTTTTTGCAGTATTTATTTTTCTGCAAAATAGGTTTGGTTTTCCCCTATTTTGATGTTACATGTTCTGTTTATCATATAGTATCTAATGAAATTTCTATCTTTTATCTCAAAAAAAAAAAAAAAAATCAACATGATAGTGATTAACAAATGAACGGGTCTACAATTATTTTATTTTAAGATGACAGATACAAAGAAACTTGAAAAGAAATCATAGAGCAAGGGCCAGTTATTTTAAAATCAACAAAAAGAATACAAACAAGTCTACTATTGGTACTAAACAATCAACCTGATAATGATTAACTGTTAATTTAAGTCCTCCACTCTATCCATGTTCATAAAGAGTCTTTAGAAATAAAATCTACAATTACTGATAATGATTAACTATTAACCCCATAAACAAAATCTACAATAACTTAACTTTTAACATCTTTACTACAATAATCTTAAATCTAAGAGTGATAAAGTAATAAATGTAAAATTTTCATGGCAACCAAAGAAAATTGCGAATTTATACCTTAGCTTTCCCAACCTTTGTCCATTTATGGTGAAAGGAATTGCTGCATTTTCAAGGACAGAGAGTCCATTGCACCAAACTTCAAGTTTTTATTTCTGAAGACTCTTTCCCAACTTTTGTGCATAAAGAATACAAACTGATAATGATTAAATGTTAACACAATAAACAAAATCTAAAATTACCAAAAATTTTAGAAGTAAGAAAACAAAACAAAAACAAATAACATGTATACCTTGCTAGGGGATTCGGTGGTTGAAAGCTAAAGAAAAATAACTAGTGAAGTTATGAAGTCATGAAGGAGAACAGAGAGTAGAGAGGGCAGCCACGGTTTTGAAGGGAAGAGATATTAGAGGGGTCGGCTAGGGATTTGAGGGGAAGAGAGAGTAGAGGGTTGAGAGACATGAGGCGGCTAGGGTTTTGATTTTATAGTGTAGATTGTAGAATTTGTATCTGTAGGATCGGCTAGAGTTTTGAGGAAAAGAAGAAGAATTGGAGGAGACAGAGTATTGACTATTGATGAAAATGAAGAGACACAAGGTCAAGAAAGGTGTGAGGTCTAGTTCTGAGCAGGAGAATAATCCATAGCTAAGCTTATATACCTAGGTTTTAAGGGTGAAATTGTAAAATTATCTTTATAAGCTAATAAGGTCAAACAGGTCAAACAGGTTCAATAATTTGAACACGAACACCACCCGTTTAATAAATGAGTCAGCTGTGTCAACCTGAATTTGACCCGAACTTGTTTAACCTTAACCCATGACTTGTTTATAAATGGGTTAGCCGTGTCGAGTTCGCGTGTCATGTCGAATTTTGCCGCCTTTACCTTTTGTTATCACGATGATCATTCACCATTCCTCTGTCTCCTATCCTGAGTCTAATCATTTCTCCATCATGTGTGCCATTGAAGCTGGTACTGTTCTGTTAGGGACATATTTTCATGTAATTGGCATATCCTTTGACAAAACGCACTTTACTTGTATTTGGGTAAATCTAAGTAGGTTCAAGATGATCATTACAAAGTGGTTAAATTGAAGACATGAAGATTACTCAAGAACTGCTCAAGAAAAGTGCAAACTGCAGGTCTCGATACCTCCTCGACAGAATCTCGATCTGTCGAGATTCATTAAATCTCGACAGATGTCCCGATCGATCGAGATTACGGGTTTCAGATTATAGCCAGCAACGTTTTTATTCTAAAAGGCTAATTGTTTATGGGTTTGTATAATTCTTATTGGACTAGGAAAACCCAAGGTTTGTGTAAACCTATTTGGAATAGGAGAGCCCATTAAGCTCCTATTTAAAGGAGGTGGAAAAAGAAAAACCTAACCCTAGAGAGCTTCATAAGGTTTTCTTTTTGAAACCCTAGCCTCCTCCTACAGAAGAGAGAGTTCTTGCTGCGTTTCTTGTACGCCTTAGGGTTTTGTAACCAAGCAAAGTCTCTTGCACCAACATTGAAGATCTTATTGGTGTTTCTATGTGAAGCTGCTGCAAATCAACTACAACAATCAAAGGGTTGCTGTGGAGTTAGTCACGTATTGGGATTCGTGCAAAGGAGTAAGCCGCGTACTGGGATCCGCGCATCAAATTGGTTAGTCACGTACTGGGAGCCGTGCATTGAAAAGCAGAAATTGTCACTACAGAACAAGTCCAATTGGGTATTGGGGTAAGAGTTCAACTGTAGGTTGGTGAGGTACTGGGATTCCTTACTTATAACTGCTTGTTGTGATAATAGTGGAGTTTCGGGAGTGGTGACCTTAAATCACCCGGTGGGGTTTTTGCCGTAAGGGTTTTCCCCATTCGTGAACAAATCACCGTGTTATTTATTTTCCGCTGCTTAACTTAGTTTGGTGATTTGTTTGTGCTACCACATGATATTGCATGATAAATTGATTAATTAATAACTTGGCTAATTAATCAACGTAATTTATCACAAGGGGTCAACGCGTTTGTGGCCTGTCAAGTGGTATCAGAGCAGGCACACTCTGATTAGGTTTTAATCTTTGATGTGTGATCCATTGACCCCTGTTGTCATGGAAACTCTTGATTGTTTTGATTTGCATGATCTTGTGTTGAATGATGATGATGATATTCATGATGCCTATTGCAAGCTTTATAAGTTTTGTATGAAATCTCTTGAGTATTCTACAAAATTAAAAGCTAAATTTAAAAAGGTCAAGCTTGAAAAAGATGATTTGATTGCAAAATTGGATGAAGCCACTAATTTGAATGAGAATTTTAAAAATCAAATTTCATCTCAGGTGGACAAAATTAAGAGTTTGGAAGAGCAACTAGTTAAATTTAAAACTGAAGTTGAAAAATTAACTAGTACCAAACTTGTTGTTGAGCCTAACTCAAAAGAAAAAGATTTTTATATTCCCCCATTTAAAAGGAATAATGAAGAGTTGAAGGCTAATATTGCTAGGATAGACAAAGGTAAACAATCTGATGTTAACGCTGAAGTTTCTAAACCTATGTCTAAAACTCCTCCTAGGTTGAATGATAAATCTGTTTTTGTCCCCACTTGTCATCATTGTCACATGGTTGGTCATATTAGGCCAAATTGTCCTAAGCTGAGGACTCTGTCAACCTCTAAGGTTAGACCTCCTTCTAGGAAGCCGAGTAGCTCTAAAACTGCTCATGTTTGTCACCATTGTGGTGTTTCTGGACACACTCGTCCTAATTGCTTTAAATTGTATCATCATAAGCAATTGTCCAAACGGTCACAGGTTTCCTCTCAAGGACCTACACCTTTGTTTGGAGAGTTATTAAAAGTCTTGAGCTTTTTAACTCAGTTTCAGGAGAATTTTAATTCTTCTATGTCCTTTAGTAGTCATACTAGGACACGTGCCTTTTCATCTTCACGGCCAAAGACTCGTGCTGTGTGGGTGAGAAAGGAGCCTAAGACTTAATTGTCTTTTCTGTTTGTTCTCTGCTTTAATTCTTTCTATCTAAAGCAGGACTCTCTTTGCTTGATTTCTTATCTTTTGTTGAAATCATGCCTTCATGCATATGCATCTTTCTTTCATGCATTCGTGTTGTTTGTCTTTTTTTTGTTTGGTTATTTAGTTTTATTTTTTTCAAAATAAAAAAAATGGAAAAATCAGAAAAATACAAAAACAGTGTGTGTTTGTATGCATTAGTTTATGTGAACTTTTAAAATGGTCATTGAAACAGAGTTTTCAAAACTTTGTATCATCTATAGCTTAGATGAGCACTCTTTTGCACAACTAAGCGAGTGAGCTTTGTAGCTCTTTGTTTGTGATGAGTAAGGTTAAGTGATCTCTTCTTCTTAACACTCGTATCACTCTTTTTGACGGGTTGAACTAGAAAATCCTAAGAGAAAGGCATAAATAACCATCTCACCACTGTTACTCGCCAATCATAATATGACATCTGTATGCTTCGGCATAGCAAAAGTGCAATGTCAATGACACCTGTATGCTTCGGCATAGTAAAAGTGCAGTGTCAAAAGCTTAACATCATTGGGTATTTCTTTTCTTTCTCTTGTATGCCCATGCATGATATGCTTGTTAAAAAGAAAATATGCAAAGAAATAAAAAGCAAAAAGATCAAAAATGCTTTAAAATATGGTTGCAAGCGTGTTTTCTAGGAGATGTGGGAGTTATAAGATGTACCTCGAAGGTGATAATCCCCATCAAATAGTTATGATTGTGTGTGAGTTAAAGTGATTTTCTCATATCTCAAATCGTCATAACATTGAGACACTTATGCAATCTTGCGATGTTCTCACACACGACACGCAATACTCTTTGCTATTCTTGATACATGTGCAGGTACAATGTGATTTGGCCATCACAAGGTTTACATGTTTTAATGTATGCTCACTAAACTGTCTTAACTTGTTTTTGAAATATAAAATTGGTTAGACTTGTTTAGTGTGTGTGTGTGTTTTGGATCAAAATGCATGACATTTTTCTTGTTGAGAGATGTTTTTGAGAGCTTAATGTGTGGATTGGATCTTTGGTTGAGTTGCATGCATGATTGCATTCATGTCTGTGTTTTTCTTCTTTTGAAAAACTGTTTTTAAAGGCATCTCGACACCTCCTCGATACCTCTCGACACATAGCTATCTATCGAGATTCTTAGACTCTTTCTTATCGCAGTCTCGACAGATACCTCGACACCTTCTGGATCGATCGAGAAACTTTCTGTCTGCTTGATAGATCCTCGATACCTTCTCGATCCATCGAGGTATGCTCGATAGCTTCTCGACACCTCTCGATCCATCGAGATACCCTTGCATGCATTTCATCATTTTTTTTTTTGCATGTTTTTCCCTTTGTGTCCATAGCATCTTGTTGTTCTCTCTCTTGTAGGTCTATGGTTCCTTGTTCTCCTCTTTCCCTCTTTATCTGTTTTCTGTCTCTCTCCGGTCAAGTCTTTTGGCTTTTTATACCCTTTGACAATCGTGTCAAAAAGGGGGAGAAATTTGAGAATTGAATGTCATTCCTCAGGGGGAGTAATAGACTTAGGGGGAGAACTTCATGTTAAAGGGAAGAAAGTTTTTGTTGTAACTAACTTAGGGGGAGAGTTAGTTTGATACACATTGATATTGATTAATATATTTTTGTGATTGTGTATCTATTGGTTTTGTAACCACTTTTACATACATGATACTTATCAAGTGGTATATGTGATGATGTATGTGTTTCACTCTTTATCTCACATGTGTTGTTTCTTTTCTCTATTTATACACATGTTTCTTATTTATTCAACTTGTCATTGTTTTCCACATGGTATCTTGATGTGTTTTGTTTAGTGCCTTTCAGGAAAGACAAGTTAAAGCCAAGTCAAGATTCCGAACCTTCTTCTTGCAGCAACTTCTAAGGTTCAAATCTTTTAGACTAGGCTTATTTGTACTTGAGTAGAATGTATTCTAGGACATTCAATGTACTCTTGTGATTTTGTCACGGATTGCCAAAGGGGGAGATTGTTAGGGACATATTTTCATGTAATTAGCATATCCTTTGACAAAACGCACTTTACTTGTATTTGGGTAAATCTAAGTAGGTTCAAGATGATCATTACAAAGTGGTTAAATTGAAGACATGAAGATTACTCAAGAACTGCTCAAGAAAAGTGCAAACTGCAGGTCTCGATACCTCCTCGACAGAATCTCGATCTGTCGAGATTCATTAAATCTCGACAGATGTCCCGATCGATCGAGATTACGGGTTTCAGATTATAGCCAGCAACGTTTTTATTCTAAAAGGCTAATTGTTTATGGGTTTGTATAATTCTTATTGGACTAGGAAAACCCAAGGTTTGTGTAAACCTATTTGGAATAGGAGAGCCCATTAAGCTCCTATTTAAAGGAGGTGGAAAAAGAAAAACCTAACCCTAGAGAGCTTCATAAGGTTTTCTTTTTGAAACCCTAGCCTCCTCCTACAGAAGAGAGAGTTCTTGCTGCGTTTCTTGTACGCCTTAGGGTTTTGTAACCAAGCAAAGTCTCTTACACCAACATTGAAGATCTTATTGGTGTTTCTATGTGAAGCTGCTGCAAATCAACTACAACAATCAAAGGGTTGCTGTGGAGTTAGTCACGTATTAGGATTCGTGCAAAGGAGTAAGCCGCGTACTGGGATCCGCGCATCAAATTGGTTAGTCACGTACTGGGAGCCGTGCATTGAAAAGCAGAAATTGTCACTACAGAACAAGTCCAATTGGGTATTGGGGTAAGAGTTCAACTGTAGGTTGGTGAGGTACTAGGATTCCTTACTTGTAACTGCTTGTTGTGATAATAGTGGAGTTTCGGGAGTGGTGACCTTAAATCACCCGGTGGGGTTTTTGCCGTAAGGGTTTTCCCCATTCGTGAACAAATCACCGTGTTATTTATTTTCCGCTGCTTAACTTAGTTTGGTGATTTGTTTGTGCTACCACGTGATATTGCATGATAAATTGATTAATTAATAACTTGGCTAATTAATCAACGTAATTTATCACAAGGGGTCAACGCGTTTGTGGCCTGTCATATTCGACGAAGCAAGGCCTAACTTTGACTTAAGAGGCCATGGACCGAGACAGCAACTCCTCCATCATGGCTTAGCTTAAGCGTATAGATGCTCGCCTTGACACTCTCAGTGATGAGCTGTGTCAAGTGAACACTTGTGTGGGCCGTATCACTCAACGGCAGTCTTAGATGGGTGGCTTTGTTACTTCTCCTTCTCCTTCTCCTTCTCCAGCGGCGTCTGAGGATGAGGATGCTAATGATAGTGAGGATGATAGCTCTTCCAGTGATGAGGAGATGACTGCTTTACAGTGACTTGCCCTTTGTCATTTGTGAAAAAAGGGAAAGTAGTTTTGAGTATGAGAGTAGTCATGTATCTAGGGGGAGAGTTAGCATAGAACCTTTTTGTTAGAGGGGTATTTTTTTTTTAAGGGATGTAGTGAGGATTTTATGTATCTTTTCTTTTCTCTCTTTTAGATACATTATCTTTTTGTACATAGGTCCTGTGACCACTTAGTGATAGCAAACGTGGTATTTATCATTGATATATATATATATATATATATATATATATGATGTTGTTAACTCTTTCACCTATCTCTCCATGTGCTGTTTCTTTTCTTTCTTTATACACTTGTTTCTTATGCATGCAATCTTTTAATTTTAGTTTCACACTAAGATGTCTTGATGAGTTTTGTTTAAAGTGCTTCAAAAATATAGGTTGTCAAAATCTATCATGCCATGAACTCTCTTCTTGCAAAGTTTTTCAAGAGTTTGTGTTAGGATTAGGTTTTATTGTATTCAACAAGTAAATATGAGTTAAGTGATTTATGGCTTCTCTCATATTTCATTTGTTTGCTGTGGTTTTGTCACGGATTGCCAAAAGGGGAGATTATTAGGATATATGTGAAAATAGTTATGAACATATGTCATTTAGAATTGACTAATCTTTTGACAAAATGCACTTTACTTGTATATGGGTAAATCTAGGATGATTTAAATCTTTAAGCAATATTGTGTTCAAGTCAAGAGTTAAAGCCATGTAAGTCTATTCAAAAAACAAGTGAAGAAGTGTTGTATTTTCAAGTTTGACAAAGAGCTCAACAAATTGTATTTATCGAGATTTAAAAGAAGCTTTTAGCCTAAAACTCGACAACAGCTTGACAGATAGTCTATCTGTCGAGATTTATGAAAATCAAATTTTCAGATTTGTTTTCATGCATATCCAAGCTATTTGTGTATGGCTTCTTTTCTCACAACCCTAGAGATATATAAGGATTATTTTAAGGGCCGTCTAAGGTGATGCAACTTGATGCAAAGTGATTATTTACTCAAATTGTAATCGGATACAATTTGTCCTAGTTCATTTTTTTTTTTGAAGAAGTTGCTGCGTTTGTATGCCATAGGGTTTTGTAACTAAGGAGCTTCTTGATGTTCATTGTGTGGATGAATTGAAGAACTTTGCAACCAACATTTTCTCAAGTTGGTGTGTAAGCCGTGTTTTGGGATCCACGCATCGATTGGTTAGTTACGTATGGGATGCCATGCACTGAAATGAGAGATTGTCACTACATTGCAAGTCCAATTGTGTATTGGGGTAAGGGTTCGACTGTAGGTTGGTATAAGGTACTAGAATTTCTTTACTTGTAATTGCTTGTTTTGATAATAGTGGATTCTCGGGAGTGGTAATCTTAAATTCACCCGGTGGGGTTTTACCTCGGTAGTTTTTCCCATTCGTAAATAGATCACAGGTGTCAAATTTATTTTCCGTTGCATTTAATTATTTGGTGATTTATTTGTACTACCGCGCGTATTGCATGTTAAATTGGCTTAATTAATTTACTTGGCTAATTAATTGGTTAATTTACCCAAGGGGTCAATACATTTATGGCCTATATATATAGTTTGAAACATTAAAAATTTGCTGAACTTTACTGTGTATTGCACCGATCAAACACTAGTTTAGGTTGGCTTACAAACTTGTTTTCGGAGATGAAAAAAATCCCTACTATTTGTTATCTGAGTGTATACCTTGCTCTGACGCTTAATTCTTTGCTTGTCTACAAAAAAAAAAAAAAAATAATAATAATAATAATAATAAAACAAGCAAGCAAGCCAAGCATAAAATTCCAATTATATTTATATGTATGATAACTCAATTATTATTAATTTTATCATCTAATTTCACTAAAGAAACAAACATGTATAGGAATGAAGAAGTATATAAAAATAGGTAATCCGAGAATATATCCTTTGTTGTTGTTTCCCAACACATTGAGCTAGGAAACATGAACATTGATCATTGCTGTCGGAAACCCAAATGGTCTGTAGGCCTTTATGGCTGCTGAGAGGACATAAATACATGTAAGTAGCTAGCTCCCTCTATTCCTCACAAATCTTTCACAAGTGTATGTATATGTAACACTACAATATTGGCATTGTCTTACAAGTGATTTGAAAGTTAAAAACTCATCGTAGTTTGGCCAAATTGCTGAGTTTTTGGTTGCATAACAAGCTTTGTTCCTTGCATCACCCTAATTTTGCCAAATTGCTAAGGTTTTGGATGATGGCCAAACCTAGAAGTGTAACCAAAGTATTAGAATTTCCTCATGAATATATAACATAATGAAATGGGTAGTGTTTGTTATACACATTCTATTACACACATTCTTATGCACATACTTAGAATGCATTGAAATCTAGACTTGAAGTCACAATTTCCAAGTTAGAAATCGTGACTTCAAATCACAATTTAATTGCATTTCAAACATGTGTAAGATGTGTAATAGGATGAGTATACAAATATTTTCCCTAATAAAATAACTACAGATGCAGAGATGTTGTCCTTGAAATCAAAACATTTTGTTAGGGACATATTTATGTAATTAGCTAATCATTTGACAAAATGCACTTGACTTGTAATGGGGTAGATCTAGGATGAGTTTAGTACTTCAAAAAACAAGTGTTCAAGTTAAGTATTGAAGTTATACAAGTTTGACCAAGAAACAAGTGAAAAAAGTGCTGGTTAAAAGCTCGACAGAAGCTCGACAGAATCTTTTCTATCGAGATTTAATGCAAAAGCTCGACATAAGTTGTATTTGTCGAGAATTATGAAATCAAGTTTTCTAGATCTGATTACATGCATATTTTAATATATTTGTGTAGGGTTTCTTTTCTCACAACCCTAGACATATATAAGGCTTATTTTAAATGCAGTCATATGCACAGGATTATGCACAACATATGCAAAGTGTATGCAAACAAAATATGAGCATATTATGACCTTGTTCATCATTCTCTCTGAAGAAGCTACTGCGTCTTTACGCCAAGAGTTTTGTGACCAAGGAACTTCTTGATTTTCATTATTGATGAACTGAAGACCTTTATAGCCAGTAATCTTCCTTAAGTTGGTGAGTGAGTCACGTACTGGGATTCGTGCAATGGAGTTAGTCACATACTGGGATCCCTACATCATTGGTTAATCATGTACTGGGAATCATGCATTGAACGGAGAGATTGCCGCTACAATACAAGTCCAATTGGGTATTGGGGTAAGGGTTCAACTATAGGTTTATTCCGGAATAGGCCATAGGGTTTGGTAAGATTCTTTATACTTGTAACCGCTTATGATTGATAATAGTGTATTTTTGGGAGTAGTGACCTTAAATTCACCCGGTGGGATTTTGCCTCGATAAGTTTCCCCATTCATAAACAAATCACTTATGTCAAATTTATTTTCCCCTGCATTTAATTATTTGGTTATTTGTTTGTGCTACCACGCTTTTGCATGTAATTTGCCTAATTAATTAACTTGGGTAATTACTTAATTTGTAAGGGGTCAATTCATTTTAACCGAACAAGTGGTATCAGAGCGGGCACACTTTAATTATGTTTTAATCTACTGGGATCTGTGCATCATTGGTTATTCACATACTTGGATTTGTGCATTGAACGGAGAAATTGCCACTACAATACATGTCCAATTAGGTATTGGAGTAAGGGTTCAACTGTAGGTTGGTATTTCGGGATAGACCATAGGGTTTGGTAAGATTCCTTATACTTGTAACCACTTGTGATTGATAATAGTAGATTCTCAAGACTGGTGACCTTAAATTCATCCAGTGGGATTTTGCCTTGGTGGTTTTCCCCATTCGTAAACAAATCACCTATGTCAAATTTATTTTCTGCTGCATTTAGTTATTTGATGATTTTTTTGTGCTACCACGCTATTGCATGTAATTGGAGTAATTAGTTAATTAGGGTAATTAATTAATTTGCAAGGGGTTAATTCATTTTAACCCAACACATTTTATTCTATTTTTATTATAGATTGAAGTGAACAGGCTTCGTTTGATTTAGTGATGAGAATGGAAGTTTCATAGGTAGATTGACCATAAGAACAAGGCCATCTCAAGCATGAGACACGAACCCTTAAAAATAAACATGGGTTTAGGCCTGGCCTTTCAAGATTTTCGTTTCATATTTGGCCCAAATAAATTGACTATTACAAAAGTCATGCCTAACAAACTCGACAATTTCGATGTGATAGAAAACTTCAATATAAATCAATTTATACTTTGCAAAAGAAAGTTAACGAGAATACTACTATTTTTCTTTTTAGATTCAGTGAGTTAAATTCTCAATCTCCTTTAATCAAATAAGAGGATTATTGTTGGCTCTAGTAATCTCAAATAATAAACTCTGTTGTTGCTGAATAAGGGATTGAATCCTGTGTACACTAAAAAAATTATTGGTAATCTAATGATAAGGAACAATAATCATAAAGTATATTCTCTAAATTTAAATTATGTTGTTAAAATAAACAAATAAATAAAAGAGGAGAGGAAGGAAAGACTTCGACAAAAAATAAAACTAGGAAATAGGCTATTTTAAATCTCTCAAAACCCTTTTTTTCCCCTCAATTGACATCAAATTTATTGAAGCATAATTACGAAAGGTTTGGGCCTTAACCATATCAGACTCATCAAAATATCTCAATAAATTTTTAGAATAATCAATCAATAACATAATAATAACTAATGTCAAGAGTCTTATAGTTCAATTGCAACATCGAGGATAAATGTAATTATAATCCTATTTTAATTATGCTTGTCCGTTATTCTTGTCTGTTCCATTTTGTATAGCTTGCGATTCACAAGGTCATCTATATGGGTTCTTGATGTTTTTCTAATGCCATTTTCTTCTTTTATGTACCTATAGAGAGAAATTAAGATTAAAATTTGGATTACCAGAAGAACTTGATAGGCCAAGTATATATTGACCCCTTGTGATAAATTAATTTGTGGAGATTTAGACCCCTTAACACAGTATGATTAACCTAATATTACTCCAAGTTGATTAACAAGTTTGTTAATTAACACTAGGTTGAATCTCAATGTGTAAAACAAATATAATGCGGAAATATAAAAAATACAAATATCTGATGACCCAAAAAAACCAAACCGGTAAAAAACTTGGGAATGATTTAACCAAGCTATTGTCAAGGTAAAACAGATTCAGCATGAAAGAATTGAAGTTTATACAACAAGACATAGACCACTAACATTTTATTGCTATCTCGAGTAAAAAACTTACTACCATGACCACGTGACAGCTTCGAGTCCACGGACTATTTCTTTTTTTGATCCATTGCAAACACAAGTTCTTCTACTTGTGAATCTTGATCTTCTTGAAAGTTCTTTGGCCAGCAATAGAAACGATCACCAAGCTCTTGAAATTAGTCACAAACTTGATAACCCTAAGTGTGTATGAAAGTAAACACCTCTAGATCTCACAAGATTCAAACACACAGCATATCAAAAGCCTAAAAACGTAGCTAAGGTTTTTCTGTTTATATGAAACATAAAACATAAAACCCTACACGTCAAATGAGTTTGGGATGAGTTGGAAATTCTGCAGAAAAAAATAAACTACATGAATCTCGATCGATTGAGTCTAATTTTCGATCGATCGAGCCTTGCAAAATGTGACCAATAAGTTTTCACTTTAATCCAACTTTACAACAAAACATACTTTGAGCAAGCCTAAACCTAGACTCTATGTTTTGATCATGGTTTGCAAATACAATACACAAATACACATTGAAGTTCTAATACATTAGTCTGTCAGGTCTTAGAACCTAAAAATCTCCATTTTTGGCAATTCGTGACAAAACACGTCACAAACATGAAATGTTCAAAGTTACAAAATAGCCCATTTAAAATTAAAATGCCTTAAATACAATTCAACCTAACTACAACCTAACTACTATTTATCAGTTGCCAGTGTAGACAGCAGCCACGACTGAATTAACCTGTATATTCCTAAAATACTTCAACAAACACATAAATGCATGTGTGGAAAATACAGGTAAAATAAAATAAATTCTTGATTTCACAACACATAAAATAAAAGACATATATCATGAATAACCTCATAATATAAATCAATAACCAATGTATCATATGTGAAACAGGAAACAAGAATAGAAACATAAAACAAAGTATCTCTCCCTAACATATACAACTCATAAAAATAAATACATCATGAGCCAAAGAAATACATCAAAGAAGCACCTAGATACAATCTAGCTCCAAAACAAAACAACTCCCCCTATCAACATAAACCCAAAACTCCCTATATCAAATGCAATTCATATTTACTCCCCCTTTTTATGACAAATTGCCAAAGGGCAATCAAGACTCATCATCAAAAGGTGGAGATGGAGAAGAATGTCTAGCACTTGCCAAATCAGCTTGCAAAGCCTGAAGCTTAGTCAGCACATCCACCAAAATCTGTCCATGAGCCGCCTGAACGGTCATCACAATATCCAACAAACTCCATATAGAAGCATCACTAGAAGAAGGTGGAGGATCAACAACGACGGTAGGATCAACATAATCCTCAGCAGTGGGGTCGCTAGATGTAGGAGCCTAAGATGCACCTGTAGAGGACTCAACTCTAGGGCGTTTAGAGCTAGTTTTCATTTGAGCTGCTCTTTGCCAAAGAAAGGTGGCACCTATAGGAGCTATGATATGTACTAGATCAGACACTGGAAAATCCTCTAAACCTAAATCTAAAAGAATCCTATGAATAAAAACAGGGAAGAAAAGACCATGAGATTTTGCATTACTCCTATGAACCTCAACAACAGATCGAATAAAAAGAGTAGGAAAACTCATAGGGGCATTAGTAACTAAGGCATACAAAAATGCACATCTCTCAATGAGAATGATATGAAAATGAGAGATAGGCCAAATAAAATGACACGCAATCCGGGAAAACAAATAATTGAGCTCAGTAAGCTTATGAGAAGTGATACGAGGATTAGTACCCCAACTAATGGTGGTACCAATAATGAAGGACATGATGTCATCAAAAGGAAGGGACTTGGTGTATGGGTATATGGGCTGCTGTACCAAAGGTACACCAAAAGTAGAGGCCATTACATGGTGTGTAATGACCTACTCCTCGTCCCTTATCCAATTTCTCACATACTGAGTGTTGGAGGCATTGGAGTAGATAGAGAGGTTCGAATAGAACTCTCTAATCAAAGCAGCCGGAGGAGAATGCTTAACCTCTAAGAGTGGTAACTATCCCCTACGCTCAAAGTTCCTACGTATCTCCAGATCTAACTCATCAAAGACAACCTTATGTGCAGCCCAAATTGACCTAAAAACGTTAAGCTTTTCATAGGTCTCTTGGTTTTTCTTAGTTTGAAACCCATCACTATCAAAAAGCTAGGATAGAGGGGGTGGAGGTTTTCTTGCTGGCTCTAGTTTTCCTAACCATTGTTCTAAGAAAATAGACAAAAAGGAAAACAAAAACAAAACAAAAAAACAGAAGGGCAGATTGCATTATACAAGGTTAGAGCACAAAAAAAAAAAAAATAAATAAATAAATAAATAACAAATAACAATCTATTGTTGGGATATTTGTCCTTAAATCCTATTGTATGATGCTATGTATTTTATTATGTAAGACATTATGTATGACTTAATGTTTTGGTTAATAAAGTTGTATTATTATTTGAAAATATTGGTAACATGAATATTGGGACATTATCATATAGTCCATGAGATGCAATAGTATGTGATTTATGTGATTTAGTCACAGAAGATATAAATCACAAGTTCTTTGTAAACACAGAATTATAGTTCGTAGTCGGTGATGAAATTGGGCATTTCATCTGTGAAGGCTATAACATATCAACTAAGATGATTTGTCTTGATCATGGAAATGGAGATTTCTAGTTGATATGTTGATATGTTTTAAGAGTTAAGACATATTGAACTGGACCGGTGTGAGATTTATTATTTTCCTAAAGACTGTCAATAGAATAATAAACTCACGACTTATATTTGCATGAACTCTTAATCCTGAGAGGATAATGGACCTGATCATGAAGTGTAGGTTGCTTTGATATATCAGGAGTGAGATCTATGGTTAAGGTCAAAATCTCAGTATGTTGGGCAGCCATATTTAGTGTTGATGGAACATATATTCTCAAGATGGAATTCATAGTCTCTTAACGGAGATATAAAATATTCCATTGAGATAAGTTTAATGTGTTTGTTATTCAGAGAGTTGGGCCTAACCACTTTAGTAAGGAGTTACTAAAGTATATATTTATGGAATTGGATTTCATAAATATATGATGAATAACTTTAAAGGATTAAACCGGGTACTCAAGGATAAGATGTAGTAATAAACAAAGTGGCAGTCTCTTTTCATGACTTTGTGTTACTACGAATATTTTATGAAGGGGTTGCATGTATAATAAAGTCTTGGGATATAATTTATTAATAAGGCCTAGAGTGCAACTATATTTATATAGTGGTATTAAATATAGTTAATGGTAACTTTGGACTTGTCAAGAGTTGACAGAAAAGCCCAAGGCCCATTGGAGCTAATGTCTTATTGGTCCCTTTTGGTCCCACTCCAAGCCACACACTTAAGCCCAATTGGAAAGGCCCAAAAGGGCAGCCCAATTAGATAATCAGTTAGATACAAAGGGAGAATCACACAGAATTTTGATGAGAAAAAAAATTGTAGAGATTTTCATAGAGAAAAAGAGAGAGTGTGAGACACACTTTTATATTCTCCCTTTGGAACTGATTGAGAGACCACACATCTTGGGTGTTAGTGGAATTGGAGTGAAGATTGAAAGTATTCCCAAGAGCCTCTCATCTTCAAGTTTTGAAATTCACCGCTCCAAGGTACACTCTCTTGTTCATATATTCTGAAACTTACATGGCACATGTTAACTCTTATGTATGAAGTAGATCCGTTTACATTATTTATATTTTCCGCTGCGTATGTTTGTATGAGATACAAGCATGTTCTATTTTTCCAACAATTGGTATCAGAGCGGTCTTCATTACATATCTGTTTAACATGTTTTTGAGTTTTGGAATTAATGATAATGATTTCATGCTGTTAGAAAATAGTTTTCTGCATGGTTGTTGAAATCATTGTTTTTGATGAAAATTGTTTTTGATGTTATGATGTTGTTTAATTTTTAGTTTAAGTATGTTAAACTGAATTTTAAGGCTATAACATCAATGATATTCAGTTTAGATATCAATTTATGTTCATTATGATTGTATGATAGTAGTTTTGTACATGAAAACGTTAAAAAACTGTTTTTGGAAAATTCTGGAAAATTCAAAATTTGCGAAGCTCGATCGATCGAGAATCTGTCGAGAATCTATCGAGCAAACAGAAAGTTTCTTGATCGATCAAGGATCTATCGAGGATCTGTCGAGCTTCGCGGAACTTTTCTGGATCGATCGAGAATCTGTCGAGGATCGATTGAGGGTTGTTTATCCAGAATTTTTTCTGAGTGTTTTTACATATATAAAAGATCAAGACTATGTGTAATTATATTATGCATGTTTTATATCTAAAAACCTTTATTTTAAAACATCTAGTGGGAGAGAGATACAAGGGTTGGATCTCACGGCCTCCATTGTCGGTTTATTGTAGTGTGATTAAGCACCTCGCTTTGGCGTATATGCCTTACTCCCTTTGGAGGGTGTTTAATTCACGGTACTATAGGTTAAACTTCTTTATGATGAATAATATGTGTTTTTTTAGATAAAGAACGACCACGCTTCCGTGGAGTTACTTTATGACTCACATAGAATTCAGTCAATGGTGTACACTAGACTAAGTTTAATGTTAATCTCCCTTCGGAGCTATGTCATTATTACTTAGAGGCTAAAGTAGAAACGGCATGTTATTAGTGTTTGATAAGAGTTATCATGATAGTACTAATAATGAGAATAGTTCTCAATCAATCATAGTGTTTATAATTTACTTGCTTCCAAGGAATTTTAAACATGAGATTGGGTTGTCGTTGCATATGTTATTTTATGGTTTTATTAAGGTTCCATATTATATGCTTATATGCTAAATTGATAATGTCCATTTTACTTATTATATTCATGTTTATTATTTTCAGATTTGAACATGGCATCATTTAGCCCACTTGTTTCTATTCTTAATCAAAACAAACTGACTGGATCCAACTATGTTGACTGGAAAAGAAACTTGGACATTGTTTTAACTGCTGAAGAGCACAAATATGTGCTTACTCAACCATGTCCTAGCTTTCCTTCATTAGATGCTCCTCTTGAGGAAAAACAACGATATGATCGTTGGCAGAAATCTAATGAAATGGCCAAGTGCTATATCCTAGCGTCCATCTCAAATGTTCTACAGCATCAAATGCAGGATGTAGAACTAGCTTCGGACATTATGCTAAGTCTGAAGGAGATGTTTGGTGAGCAAGGCCGTTCAGCAAGGCAAGAAACCATGAGGCAAATTTACAATACCAAGATGGCTGAAGGTAGTTCAGTAAGAGAACATTGTCTTACAATGATCTCTAATCTGAATATATTGGAAGTTTTAGGTGCCGACATTGATGGAGAGTCCCAAGTGGACATGATACTCCAGTCACTATCGGAATCATTCAAGGAATTCAGACTGAATTATAATATGAACAAAAAGGTTTATTCTTTGTCTGAATTAATGAATGAGTTAGTGGCGGCGGAAGGCATCCTAGGTACTTCTAGTGTTGAAGCCAATGTTGGTGAAGCTTCTACTTCACAACCTAAGCCGAAAGGTAAGGGTAAGAAGAAGAAGAAGGACTTCACTAAGAAAGAGGGTAAGCAAATTGCCTTAGGGGTTGCCGATAAAGGAAAGAAGCTCAAAGGAAAATGTTTCCATTGTGGTGAGAAAGGACATTGGAAGAGGAATTGTCCAAAGTTTAAAGCTGCCAAGAACAAGGGTATGAAAACTTCCTTTCTACTTGAAATATGTTTGGTACAGAATCCCACTGATTCCTGGTGTGTGGATTCAGGTTGTACTAATCATATCTGCAATTCTTTGCAGGGGTTTCAGGAGACCAGAAAACTGAGTGAAGGAGAATTGTTTCTAACTTTGGCTGATGGGAGCAGAATTCCGGTTGTAGCTGTTGGTGTTGTTCATTTGTGCTTTGAGTCTAGGGTTTTAATATTGAAAGACTGTCTGTTTGTACCTAATGTGCGTAGGAATTTAATTTCTGCAACTTATTTGGGTAAACAAGGATATTGTGTTATCCTGAAAGACAATGTTGTAATAAAGAAGGATAAAGTGTTTATCTGTTCTGGCAATATTGTGGATAGTCTTTATATTTTAACTCCTATTAAGCATGAATTATATAATTCTGAATTAGATACTAACTCACATGTAAAATCATTAAAGAGAAAGTTTCCTTCCAATGATGCATATCTTTGGCACTTGCGTTTAGGTCATATTAATTCAAACAGAATTCAAAGGCTGATCAAAGATGGACTCTTAGAGCCCATGGACTTTGATGAATTTCCAGTTTGTGAATCTTGTTTGGAAGGTAAAATGACTAAGCGACCTTTTAATGCAAAAGGTAGAAGAGCCCAAGAGTTGCTTGAATTAGTTCATACGGATGTATGTGGTCCTATGTCAACCCAAGCAAACGGAGGTTATGAGTATTTCATCACCTTTACAGATGAATACTCAAGATATGGTTATGTGTACCTAATGAGACGGAAGTCCGAAGCCTTTGAAAAGTTCAAAGAGTTTAGGGCTGAAGTTGAGAATCAATTAGGCAAACGCATAAAGGCCATTCGATCTGATCGAGGTGGCGAATACCTTCTTGGGGATTTCAAGGATTACCTAATTCAAAATGATTTTATATCCCAATTGACTGCACCTGGAACACCTCAACAAAATGGTGTAGCGGAAAGAAGGAATAGGACTCTTTTGGAAATGGTTAGGTCCATGATGAGTTATTCAACTTTACCAATTTCTTTTTGGGGATATGCCTTAGATACAGCAATACATCTTTTGAATTTAGTTCCATCAAAATCTGTCCCCAAAACACCCATGGAATTGTGGAGTGGGCGTAAGCCTAGTATGAGGTATCTCCACATTTGGGGTTGTCCAGCACATGTGTTAAAGGGGAAGCCTGATAAGTTGGAAGCAAAATCGGAAGTATGTTTGCTAGTTGGTTATCCAAAAGAAACTAGGGGTTATTTATTCTATAGTCGAAATGATAACAAAGTTTTTGTTAGTACAAATGCTAAATTTTTGGAAAATGACTATATGAATAATTTTACTCCTAGAAGTAGAGTTGTATTGGCTGAAATGAATGAGTCTGTAAATCAACAACCATTGGATAAAACTAAGGAAAAAGTGGTTGTATTAGATACACCACATGATACTACTCATGAAATGTCTAGTACACAAGTGCCTCGTCGTAGTGGGAGAATTGTTCGGCCTCCTGTGAGATTTATAGGTTTAGGAGAAACTTATGAGGCTATCTCAGGAGAGGCTGAATCAGATCCCTACACTTATGAGGAGGCAATAAATGATATAGATGCACATCATTGGGTCCAAGCTATGAAATCAGAATTAGATTCCATGTATTCCAATCAAGTTTGGAGTCTTGTAGAGGCGCCTAACGGCATTAAACCTGTAGGTTGCAAATGGGTTTACAAGAGGAAGAGAGGGATAGATGGAAAGGTTGAAACCTTTAAAGCAAGGCTAGTGGCTAAAGGGTATACACAAAAGGAATGCATCGATTATGATGAAACCTTTTCGCCAGTAGCCATGCTTAAATCTATCAGAATTCTCTTATCCATTGCTGCTCATTATGATTGTGAGATTTGGCAAATGGATGTCAAGACTGCATTTCTTAATGGCAATCTTGAAGAAGAAATCTATATGTTGCAACCAGAAGGTTTCATAGCAAAGAACCAAGAGCATATGGTATGCAAGTTGAAAAGGTCCATTTATGGACTTAAGCAAGCATCTAGGTCATGGAACATCAGATTTGATCAGGCAATCAAATCATTCGGTTTTGAGCAAAATCTTGATGAACCATGTGTGTACAAGAGACATCAAGATAAAGTAGTAATGTTCTTAGTACTTTATGTTGATGACATTCTACTCATTGGAAACGATGTAGGAGTAATTGTTGGGATATTTGTCCTTAAATCCTATTGTATGATGCTATGTATTTTATTATGTAAGACATTATGTATGACTTAATGTTTTGGTTAATAAAGTTGTATTATTATTTGAAAATAATGGTAACATGAATATTAGGACATTATCATATAGTCCATGAGATGCAATAGTATGTGATTTATTTGATTTAGTCACAGAAGATATAAATCACAAGTTCTTTGTAAACTCAGAATTATAGTTCGTAGTCGGTGATGAAATTGGGCATTTCATCTGCGAAGGCTATAACATATCAACTAAGATGATTTGTCTTGATCATGGAAATGGAGATTTCTAGTTGATATGTTGATATGTTTTAAGAGTTAAGACATATTGAACTGGACCGGTGTGAGATTTATTATTCTTCTAAAGACTGTCAAATGAATAATAAACTCACGACTTATATTTGCATGAACTCTTAATCCTGAGAGGATAATGGACCTGATCATGAAGTGTAGGTTGCTTTGATATATCAGGAGTGAGATCTATGGTTAAGGTCAAAATCTCAGTATGTTGGGCAGCCACATTTAGTGTTGATGGAACATATATTCTCAAGATGGAATTCATAGTCTCTTACCGGAGATATAAAATATTCCCTTGAGATAAGTTTAATGTGTTTGTTATTCAGAGAGTTGGGCCTAACCACTTTAGTAAGGAGTTACTAAAGTATATATTTATGGAATTGGATTTCATAAATATATGATGAATAACTTAAAGGATTAAACCGGGTACTCAAGGAATTAAGATGTAGTAATAAACAAAGTGGCAGTCTCCTTTCATGACTTTGTGTTACTATGAATATTTTATGAAGGGGTTGCGTGTATAATAAAGTCTTGGGATATAATTTATTAATAAGGCCTAGAGTGCAACTATATTTATATAGTGGTATTAAATATAGTTAATGGTAACTTTGGACTTGTCAAGAGTTGACAGAAAAGCCCAAGGCCCATTGGAGCTAGTGTCTTATTGGTCCCTTTTGGTCCCACTCCAAGCCACACACTTAAGCCCAATTGGAAAGGCCCAAAAAGGCCGGCCCAATTAGATAATCAGTGAGATACAAAGGGAGAAACACACAGAATTTTTTTGGTGAATGTGTAGAGAATTTTGTAGAGATTTCATAGAGAAAAAAAGAGAGTGTGAGACACACTTTCATATTCTCCCTTTGGAACTGATTGAGAGACCACACATCTTGGGCGTTAGTGGAATTGGAGTGAAGATTGAAAGTATTCCCAAGTGCTTCCGTTCTTCAAGTTTTTGAAATTCACCGCTCCAAGGTACACTCTCTTGTTCTCCAATTCTGAAACTTAAATAGCCCATGTTAACTTGTATGTATGAAGTAGATCCGTTTATGCTTTATACATTTATTTCCTTCCGCTGCGCATGTATGATTCCAACAATTGGTATCAGAGCGGGGTCTTCATTACATATCTGTTTAACATGTTTTTGAGTTTTGGAATTAGTGATAATGATTTCATGTTGTTAGAAAATAGTTTTCTGCATGGTTGTTGAAATCATTGTTTTTGATGAAAACTGTTTTTGATGTTATGATGTTGTTTAATTTTTTAGTTTAAGTATGTTAAACTGAACTTTAAGGCTATAACATCAATGACATTCAGTTTAGATATCAATTTATGTTCATTATGATTGTGTGTTAGTCGTTTTGTACATGAAAACGTTGAAAAACTGTTTTTGGAAAATTCTGGAAAATTCAAAATTCGCGAAGCTCGATCGATCGAGAACCTGTTGAGAATCTATCGAGCAAACAGAAAGTTTCTCGATCGATCGAGGATCTATCGAGGATCTGTCGAGCTTCGCGGAACTTTTCTGGATCGATCGAGAATCTGTCGAGGATCGATCGAGAACTGTTTATCCAGAATTTTTTCTAAGTGTTTTTACATATATGAAATAGCAAGGCTATGTGTAACTATATTATGCATGTTTTATATTTAAAAACCTTTATTTTAAAACATCTAGTGGGAGAGAGATACAAGGGTTGCATCTCACGGCCTCCATTGTAGGTTTATTGTAGTGTGATTAAGCACCTCGCCTTGGCGTATATGCCTTGCTCCCTTCGGAGGGTGTTTAATTCATGGTACTACATGTTAAACTTCTTTATGATGAATAATATGTGTTTTTTAGATAAAGAACGACCACGCTTCCGTGGAGTTACTTTATGAATCACATAGAATTCAGTCAATGGTGTACACTAGACTAAGTTTAATGTTAATCTCCCTTCGGAGCTATGTCATTATAACTTAGAGGCTAAAGTAGAAACGGCATATTATTAGTGTTTGATAAGAGTTATCATGATAGCACTAATAATGAGAATGGTTCTCAATCAATCATAGTGTTTATAATTTACTTGCTTCCAAGGAATTTTAAACATGGGATTGGGTTGTCGTTGCATATATTATTTTATGGTTTTATTAAGGTTCCATATTATATGCTTATATGCTAAATAGATAATGTCCAATTTAATTATTATATTCATGTTTATTATTTTCAGATTTGAACATGGCATCTTTTAGCCCACTTGTTTCTATTCTTAATCAAAACAAACTGACTGGGTCCAACTATGTTGACTGGAAAAGAAACTTAGACATTGTTTTAACTGCTGAAGAGCACAAATATGTGCTTACTCAACCATGTCCTAGCTTTCCTTCATTAGATGCTCCTCTTGAGGAAAAACAACGATATGATCGTTGGCAGAAATCTAATGAAATGGCCAAGTGCTATATCCTAGCGTCCATCTCAAATGTTCTACAACATCAAATGCAGGATGTAGAACTAGCTTCGGACATTATGCTAAGTCTGAAGGAGATGTTTGGTGAGCAAGGCCGATCAGCAAGGCAAGAAACCATGAGACAAATTTACAATACCAAAATGGCTGAAGGAAGTTCAGTGAGGGAGCATTGTCTTAGGATGATTGCTAATCTGAACACATTAGAGGTTTTAGGTGCCGACATTGATGGAGAATCCCAAGTGGACATGATACTCCAGTCACTACCGGAATCATTCAAGGAATTCAGACTGAATTATAATATGAATAAAAAGGTTTATTCTTTGTCTGAATTAATGAATGAGTTAGTGGCGGCGGAAGGCATCCTTGGTACTTCTAGTGTTGAAGCCAATGTTGGTGAGGCTTCTACTTCTCAACCTAAGCCGAAAGGCAAGGGTAAGAAGAAGAAGAAGGACTTCACTAGGAAAGAGGGTAAGCAAATTGTCTTAGGTGTTGCTGACAAAGGAAAGAAGCTCAAAGGAAAGTGTTTCCATTGTGGTGAGAAAGGACATTGGAAGAGGAATTGTCCAAAGTTTAAAGCTGCCAAGAACAAGGGTATGAAAACTTCTTTTTTACTTGAAATATGTTTGGTACAGAATCCCACTGATTCCTGGTGTGTGGATTCAGGTTTTACTAATCATATCTGCAATTCTTTGCAGGGGTTTCAGGAGACCAGAAAGTTGAGTGAAGGAGAATTGTTTCTAACTTTGGCTGATGGGAGCAGAATTCCGGTTGTAGCTGTTGGTGTTGTTCATTTGTGCTTTGAGTCTAGGGTTTTCATATTGCAAGACTGTCTGTTTGTACCTAATGTGCGTAGGAATTTAATTTCTGCAACTTATTTGGGTAAACAAGGATATTGTGTTATCCTAAAAGACAATGTTGTAATAAAGAAGGATAAAATGTTTATCTGTTCTGGCAATATTGTGGATGGTCTTTATATTTTAACTCCTATTAAGCATGAACTACATAATTCTGAATTAGATACTAACTCACATGTAAAATCATTAAAGAGGAAGTTTCCTTCAAATGATGCATATCTTTGGCACTTGCGTTTAGGTCATATTAATTCAAACAGAATTCAAAGGCTGATCAAAGATGGACTCTTAGAGCCCATGGACTTTGATGAATTTCCAGTTTGTGAATCTTGTTTGGAAGGTAAAATGACCAAACGACCTTTTAATGCAAAAGGTAGAAGAGCCCAAGAGTTGCTTGAATTAGTTCATACGGATGTATGTGGTCCTATGTCAACCCAAGCAAAAGGAGGTTATGAGTATTTCATCACTTTTACGGATGATTACTCAAGATATGGTTATGTGTACCTAATGAGACGGAAGTCCGAAGCCTTTGACAAGTTCAAAGAGTTTAGGGCTGAAGTTGAGAATCAATTAGGCAAACGCATAAAGGCCATTCGATCTGATCGAGGTAGCGAATACCTTCTTGGGGTTTTCAAGGATTACCTAATTCAAAATGGGATTATATCCCAATTGACTGCACCTGGAATGCCTCAACAAAATGGTGTAGCGGAGAGAAGGAATAGGACTCTTTTGGAAATGGTTAGGTCCATGATGAGTTATTCAACTTTACCAATTTCTTTTTGGGGATATGCCTTAGATACAGCAATACATCTTTTGAATTTAGTTCCATCAAAATCTGTCCCCAAAACACCCATGGAATTGTGGAGTGGGCGTAAGCCTAGTATGAGGTATTTCCATATTTGGGGTTGTCCAGCACATGTGCTAAAGGGGAAGCCTGATAAGTTGGAACCAAAGTCGGAAGTATGTTTGCTAGTTGGTTATCCAAAAGAAACTAGGGGTTATTTATTCTATAGTCGAAATGATAACAAAGTTTTTGTTAGTACAAATGCTAAATTTTTGGAAAATGACTATATGAATAATTTTACTCCTAGGAGTAGAGTTGTATTGGCTGAAATGAATGAATCCGTAGATCAACAACCATTGGATAAAACTAAGGAAAAATTGGTTGTATTAGATACACCACAAGATACTACTCATGAAATGTCTAGTACACAAGTGCCTCGTCGTAGTGGGAGAATTGTTCGGCCTCCTGTGAGATTTATAGGTTTAGGAGAAACTTATGAGGCTATCTCAGGAGAGGCTGAATCGGATCCCTACACTTATGAGGAGGCAATGAATGATATAGATGCACATCATTGGATCCAAGCTATGAAATCTGAATTAGATTCCATGTATTCCAATCAAGTTTGGAGTCTTGTAGAGGTGCCTAACGGCATTAAACCTGTTGGTTGCAAATGGGTTTACAAGAGGAAGAGAGGGATAGATGGGAAGGTTGAAACCTTCAAAGCAAGGCTAGTGGCTAAAGGGTATACACAAAAGGAAGGCATCGATTATGATGAGACCTTTTCGCCAGTAGCCATGCTTAAATCTATCAGGATTCTCTTATCCATTGCTGCTCATTATGATTATGAGATTTGGCAAATAGATGTCAAGACTGCATTTCTAAATGGCAATCTTGAAGAAGAAATCTATATGTTGCAACCAGAAGGTTTCATAGCAAAGAACCAAGAGCATATGGTATGCAAGTTGAAAAGGTCCATTTATGGACTTAAGCAAGCATCTAGGTCATGGAACATCAGATTTGATCAAGCAATCAAATCATTTGGTTTTGAGCAAAATCTTGATGAACCATGTGTGTACAAGAGACATCAAGACAAAGTAGTAATGTTCTTAGTACTTTATGTTGATGACATTCTACTCATTGGAAACGATGTAGGAGTGATGTCATCGGTTAAAGTTTGGTTGTCAAGCCAATTTGATATGAAAGACTTGGGCGAAGCTAACTATATTCTAGGAATCAAGCTTTGGCAAGATCGAAAGAATAGGATGTTAGGTTTGTCACAAGCTGGATATATAGATAAGGTTCTAGAACGGTTTAGCATGCAAAACTCCAAGAAAGGATTACTTCCTTTTAGACATGGAGTTCCTCTGTCTGATGACCAAAGGCCTAAGACTCAAGAGGAAGAAAATACGATGAGACAGGTTCCTTATGCTTCTGCTGTAGGAAGTCTCATGTATGCCATGCTTTGTACTAGACCAGATATTTGTTATTCAGTTGGCATGGTCAGCCGATATCAATCAAATCCAGGACTTAAACATTGGCAAGCTGTAAAGCATATTCTCAAGTATCTTCGGAGAACGAGAAATTATATGCTTGTTTACCATTGTGAGGATTTGATTCCCATTGGCTATACAGATTCAGATTTTCAGTCGGATCTAGATTTCAGAAAATCCACGTCGGGTTGTGTTTTCACCTTGGGAGGTGGAGCCATAAGTTGGAGGAGTGTTAAGCAATCTTGTATTGCGGACTCCACCATGGAAGCCGAATATGTTGCTGCTTGTGAAGCAGCAAAGGAGGCTGTTTGGCTCAAGAAATTCCTTTGTGATCTTGGTGTGATAAGAATTGAGCAAGTTCCTATTACATTGTTCTGTGACAATAGTGGAGCGGTTGCACAATCCAAAGATCCAAGAAATCACAAGAAAGAAAAACACATAGAAAGAAAGTACCACATCATTCGAGACATTGTTGCTCGTGGAGATGTGATTGTTGCAAAGATTGATGATGCAAAGAATCTAGCGGATCCCTTCACCAAAGCCTTGCCTCAAAGGACTTTCGAGTCACATTTGGAGGAGATGGGAGTTAGATTAGTGCACAATAGTCTTTAGGCCAAGTGGGAGATTGTTGGGATATTTGTCCTTAAATCCTATTGTATGATGCTATGTATTTTATTATGTAAGACATTATGTATGACTTAATGTTTTGGTTAATAAAGTTGTATTATTATTTGAAAATAATGGTAACATGAATATTAGGACATTATCATATAGTCCATGAGATGCAATAGTATGTGATTTATTTGATTTAGTCACAGAAGATATAAATCACAAGTTCTTTGTAAACTCAGAATTATAGGTCGTAGTCGGTGATGAAATTGGGCATTTCATCTGCGAAGGCTATAACATATCAACTAAGATGATTTGTCTTGATCATGGAAATGGAGATTTCTAGTTGATATGTTGATATGTTTTAAGAGTTAAGACATATTGAACTGGACCGGTGTGAGATTTATTATTCTCCTAAAGACTGTCAAATGAATAATAAACTCACGACTTATATTTGCATGAACTCTTAATCCTGAGAGGATAATGGACCTGATCATGAAGTGTAGGTTGCTTTGATATATCAGGAGTGAGATCTATGGTTAAGGTCAAAATCTCAGTATGTTGGGCAGCCACATTTAGTGTTGATGGAACATATATTCTCAAGATGGAATTCATAGTCTCTTACCGGAGATATAAAATATTCCCTTGAGATAAGTTTAATGTGTTTGTTATTCAGAGAGTTGGGCCTAACCACTTTAGTAAGGAGTTACTAAAGTATATATTTATGGAATTGGATTTCATAAATATATGATGAATAACTTAAAGGATTAAACCGGGTACTCAAGGAATTAAGATGTAGTAATAAACAAAGTGGCAGTCTCCTTTCATGACTTTGTGTTACTATGAATATTTTATGAAGGGGTTGCATGTATAATAAAGTCTTGGGATATAATTTATTAATAAGGCCTAGAGTGCAACTATATTTATATAGTGGTATTAAATATAGTTAATGGTAACTTTGGACTTGTCAAGAGTTGACAGAAAAGCCCAAGGCCCATTGGAGCTAGTGTCTTATTGGTCCCACTCCAAGCCACACACTTAAGCCCAATTGGAAAGGCCCAAAAAGGCCGGCCCAATTAGATAATCAGTGAGATACAAAGGGAGAAACACACAGAATTTTTTCGGTGAATGTGTAGAGAATTTTGTAGAGATTTCATAGAGAAAAAAAGAGAGTGTGAGACACACTTTCATATTCTCCCTTTGGAACTGATTGAGAGACCACACATCTTAGGCGTTAGTGGAATTGGAGTGAAGATTGAAAGTATTCCCAAGTGCTTCCGTTCTTCAAGTTTTTGAAATTCACCGCTCCAAGGTACACTCTCTTATTCTCCAATTCTGAAACTTAAATAGTCCATGTTAACTTGTATGTATGAAGTAGATCCGTTTATGCTTTATACATTTATTTCCTTCCGCTGCGCATGTATGATTCCAACAGTAATGTCATCGGTTAAAGTTTGGTTGTCAAGCCAATTTGATATGAAGGACTTGGGCGAAGCTAACTATATTCTAGGGATCAAGCTTTGGCGAGATCGAAAGAATAGGATGTTAGGTTTGTCACAAGCTGGATATATAGATAAGGTTCTAGAATGGTTTAGCATGCAAAACTCCAAGAAAGGATTACTTCCTTTTAGACATGGAGTTCCTCTGTCTGATGACCAAAGGCCTAAGACTCAAGAGGAAGAAAATACGATGAGACAAGTTCCTTATGCTTCTGTAGTGGGAAGTCTCATGTATGCCATGCTTTGTACTAGACCGGATATTTGTTATTCAGTTGGCATGGTCAGCCGATATCAATCAAATCCAGGACTTAAACATTGGCAAGCTGTAAAGCATATTCTCAAGTATCTACGGAGAACGAGAAATTATATGCTTGTTTACCGTTGTGAGGATTTGATTCCCATTGGCTATACAGATTCAGATTTTCAGTTGGATCTAGATTTCAGAAAATCCACGTCGGGTTGTGTTTTCACCTTGGGAGGTGGAGCCATAAGTTGGAGGAGTGTTAAGCAATCTTGTATTGCGGACTCCACCATGGAAGCCGAATATGTTGCTGCTTGTGAGGCAGCAAAGGAGGCTATTTGGTTCAAGAAATTCCTTTGTGATCTTGGTGTGATAAGAATTGAGCAAGTTCCTATTACATTGTTTTGTGACAATAGTGGAGCGGTTGCACAATCCAAGGATCCAAGGAATCACAAGAAAGGAAAACACATAGAAAGAAAGTATCACATCATTCGAGACATTGTTGCTCGTGGAGATGTGATTGTAGCAAAGATTGATGGTGCAAAGAATCTAGCGGATCCCTTCACCAAAGCCTTGCCTCAAAGGACTTTCGAGTCACATTTGTAGGAGATGGGAGTTAGATTAGTGCACAATAGTCTTTAGGCCAAGTGGGAGATTGTTGGGATATTTGTCCTTAAATCCTATTGTATGATGCTATGTATTTTATTATGTAAGACATTATGTATGACTTAATGTTTTGGTTAATAAAGTTGTATTATTATTTGAAAATATTGGTAACATGAATATTGGGACATTATCATATAGTCCATGAGATGCAATAGTATGTGATTTATGTGATTTAGTCACAGAAGATATAAATCGCAAGTTCTTTGTAAACTCAGAATTATAGTTCGTAGTCGGTGATGAAATTGGGCATTTCATCTGCGAAGGCTATAACATATCAACTAAGATGATTTGTCTTGATCATGGAAATGGAGATTTCTAGTTGATATGTTGATATGTTTTAAGAGTTAAGACATATTGAACTGGACCGGTGTGAGATTTATTATTTTCCTAAAGACTGTCAATAGAATAATAAACTCACGACTTATATTTGCATGAACTCTTAATCCTGAGAGGATAATGGACTTGATCATGAAGTGTAGGTTGCTTTGATATATCAGGAGTGAGATCTATGGTTAAGGTCAAAATCTCAGTATGTTGGGCAGCCACATTTAGTGTTGATGGAACATATATTCTCAAGATGGAATTCATAGTCTCTTAACGGAGATATAAAATATTCCCTTGAGATAAGTTTAATGTGTTTGTTATTCAGAGAGTTGGGCCTAACCACTTTAGTAAGGAGTTACTAAAGTATATATTTATGGAATTGGATTTCATAAATATATGATGAATAACTTTAAAGGATTAAACTAGGTACTCAAGGATAAGATGTAGTAATAAACAAAGTGGCAGTCTCTTTTCATGACTTTGTGTTACTACGAATATTTTATGAAGGGGTTGCATGTATAATAAAGTCTTGGGATATAATTTATTAATAAAGCCTAGAGTGCAACTATATTTATATAGTGGTATTAAATATAGTTAATGGTAACTTTGGACTTGTCAAGAGTTGACAGAAAAGCCCAAGGCCCATTGGAGCTAATGTCTTATTGGTCCCTTTTGGTCCCACTCCAAGCCACACACTTAAGCCCAATTGGAAAGGCCCAAAAGGGCAGCCCAATTAGATAATCAGTTAGATACAAAGGGAGAATCACACAGAATTTTGATGAGAAAAAAAATTGTAGAGATTTTCATAGAGAAAAAGAGAGAGTGTGAGACACTTTTATATTCTCCCTTTGGAACTGATTGAGAGACCACACATCTTGGGTGTTAGTGGAATTGGAGTGAAGATTGAAAGTATTCCCAAGAGCCTCTCATCTTCAAGTTTTGAAATTCACCGCTCCAAGGTACACTCTCTTGTTCATATATTCTGAAACTTACATGGCACATGTTAACTCTTATGTATGAAGTAGATCCGTTTACATTATTTATATTTTCCGCTGCGTATGTTTGTATGAGATACAAGCATGTTCTATTTTTCCAACATCTATATGATGCATGTAAGAAATGCACATATGATGCATGCTCTAATGCATTAAAATTTGTTCAATTTAACTTCATAGCACATCAATTAACTTGAACCCAAAGGTTTAGAGCAAAAAACCCCAAATTTTGAAAAACCCATTTAAAAAAAAAAAAACAACAAATTGATCAATTTATCATTGCACTAGTTATATAACATCATATAATGACATAATCAACCAACAACACAAGTCAATTTTATCAATTTTAGCCTAATTGAACAAAATCCCCAATTTCTTAAAGTTTCAAGCCCTAGAAATTCCAATTTTTCCCAAATCACAAAATTAATCAAATTAAAGTATGGGAATCAAGTTTAGATCATCTAGGAATAAAAACCCATTGAAAAAATTTGATTAAAAACAATTGAAAACACAAAATCCCAAATCTCTTTTGTTCGAAAATCCCCATGAAAGCATGAAAAATGCATGAAAATTGTGATTTTAATGAAAAAGAAGGGGTAAAAAGGTCTTACCTGCACTTGAAGACAAAGGCACTTGAGAAAATGTAGGAAGAAAATGACAAAATAAGCTTGGATCAGATCGGTCAAGGAGGAACAGTGAAAGAAACTTTTGAAAAAGTCGAAAAAGTGTGATGAGCACGTGAAAAGACACCTTTTAAAAAACCTTCTGACCAAAATTCGATCGGTCAAAAATAAGCCTTGATCAATTGAAAAACATATTCGATTGATCCAGGATTAATCGAGCAGCGGTTAAGCTAAGCAGATTCAAACCTAATTTTTTATCGCATTTTCGATCGGTCGAAAATATTGAAAAATCAAATTTTTGAAAAACAAGACATTTTAATGCCGAAACTTCTCAAAATTAACTATTTCATGAATGGAATGCATGAGAATGAGATAAAAAGTTTTTCAAAAACAGTTGAATTTAACCTAGTTCTTCCACAAACAAAATTTTCACACACTTTGTCCTCAAAACTCAAACATCAAACACATTTTGCATTAACATCAAGGAACATATAATCTTGGATGGCCAAAACACATTCATGCACAATATCATGTACTAAGTTTAGCAAGGAATAACTTGTGTAGTGTGTGCAACTAGCAAAAGCATGAGATACATGTAAGGTGATAAGTAGATAGTAATCAATCACATTTTCTACAGAATTCATCACCTGAATTTGAAAGTGACTATCACCTAAATAATTATATCATATAACTCTTATATCTCCTAGAAAACAAGCTGGCAATCATGGAAGTTTCTTTTATTGCCTCATAATGTACACACAAATTTTATTTTATTGTTAAATTAATATTTAAGCTAGATAATGTACACACTAATTTTATTTTATTTGAATTCCATATAACTAAGGTTACACCTTATGTTCTTTTTGTGCATGTGCTACCCTTTCTTAATCACAAAATCTTATGATATGCACTAAGGTGTTCATGATTAGCTAGTAAACAGTGGTGAGATAGTTATTTATGCCTTTCTCTAAGGATTTTTTAGTCCTTACAATTAAAAGCATATGACTTCAAATTTAAGATCATGTGATAAAAAACTATGAACAATTCCCACACAACATGCACTACATAGCCTGTTAAAACATATGTGATTGGATGTTAGGAACATATGTCAACACTTCATGTATTGGCTAATCCTTTGACAAAACGCACTTTACTTGTAACTGGGTAGATCTAGGATGTGTTTAATCCTTCAAGAAACAAGGTTTCAAGTTCAAGTGTTAAATTCATGCAAGTCTGTCCAAGAAACAAGTGAAGAAGTGTTGTTCATTAAAACTCGATAGCTTGCTCAACCGCTAGCATCTATTAAGGTGTAAAAGAGTTGTTTCAGCCCAAGGCTCGACAGTTGCTTAACAGCTAGGGTATTTGTCGAGGTTTATAAAATTCAGATTTTCATCCAATCCGTGATTATGAGTTTGGGTTTTCTTTTCTCATAACCCTAAACATATATAAGGATTATTTTAAGGGTCCTATTAGGTGGCACAGCTAAGAGCACAATTGCACAAGAGTATAATTCCTCAAGTGTGACTGAAAACCTAGTTTGCCATAGTTCTTGAGAAGTTGATGTGTTTGTAAACCGTAGGGTTTTGTGACCAAACAATTTCATAATCCTTGAGTGTTGAAGAACAAAAGAACTTTGCAACCAACATCTTTCTTAAGTTGGTGATCAAGTCGCATACTAGGATCCGCGCATCTTTTGGTTAGTCACGTACTAGGAGTTGTGCAATAAAAGTGATTGTCACTACTAAACAAGTTCAATTTGGTATTAAGGTAAGGGTTTAACTGTAAGTTGGTATAAGGTACTAGGATTCCTTTACTTATAACCCCTTGTTTTGATAACAATGGATTCTCGAGAGTCGTGACCTTAAAATTACTCGGTAGGGGTTTTTATCATGTAGGTTTTCCCCATTCGTAAACAAATCACCGTGTCAAATTTAATTTCTGCTACATTTAGTTATTTGGTGATTTTTTTATGCTGCCACACTCATTGTGTAATTGAACCTAATAAATTCACTTGACTAATTAATTGGTTAATTCATCACAAGGGGTCAATACATTTTTAGGCTATCAAGTGGTATTAGAGCAGGCACACTCTAATTTGGATTTAATCTTTGTTGTGAGATCCATTGACCCTTGTTTGTCATGGATAGAGAACAATCATTGCTTGTATCTCCTTATTTGATGGAACTAACTATGCATACTGAAAAATACGCATGAGAGTTTTCTTGCAATCCTTAGATGAAAAGGTATGGCAAGCTGTGGAGATAGGCTAGACCAAGCCGAAGGAAGCGCCGGCTGATTAGGATGATGTAAAGATCAGGGCGGCCAACTTCAACAGCAGAGCATTGAATGCCTTATTCAGTGTGGTAAAAAATGAAGAGTTCAAGAAGATCCCCTCTACTGAAACTACAAAGGAGACGTGGACCATTCTCCAGATAACCTATGAAAGAACCAAGGCTATCAAAGATTCGAAACTTAAGAGACTCACTACTGGCTTCAAAGAAATCAAGATAGAGAAGGATGAATCATTTGATGAGTTTTATGCCAGGCTTAAGGGCATAATGAACTCAGCATTTAATCTTGGGGAAACCATTCCAAAACCCAAGATTGTGAAAAAAGTGCTCAGATCTCTACCCGGGAGATTTCATGCCAAAATCATGGCTATTGAGGAATCAAAGAATATTGATAAAATTCCTTTGATAGAGCTTGTTGGAAATTTGTAGACTTATGAGTTGGGTTTGTCTAGGCTCGGGAAGTCAAGCAAGAGAAAGAACAAGAACAAGAGCATGGCACTAAAGGTTAAGAGCAGTGACACTGATGAGTCTTCCAATGATGAAGATTTTAAAATGAAGTCCTACATCACCCGGCAGTTCAAGAAGTTTATGAAAAATGCCAATGCAAAGGGCTTCGACAAGGATCGTAAGCAATGAAGTTCTTTACAGTCTAAGAGCCAAGACAAAGGGAAAAAGGATCCTAGAGATGGCGATTAGTACACTGTTTCCTTAGGACCTAAGTGTTTTGGTTGTTAAGGATTTGGTCATATAAAACAAGAGTGCCCTACTTATCTCAAGTTCATTGGAAAAAGTAAGACACTTGCTGCTACCTTGAGTGACACTAAACTTGAGGATGATTTTGAAAATGAGAATGACAGAATCCTAAATGCCTTCACCACCACTGTCAATCTTACTGAAAAGATTGTAGAAGATGTGGATGAAGAAGAAAACTTGGTGGAGTCAAAATTTGAGAAGATGGATGAGCAAGATGACATCCACACAGCTTATGTAAAGTTATACAAGGTCTCAAAGAAACATGAAAAGCTATATAGGTTGGCCACCAAGAAGCTCAATAATGTGGAGCTTGAACAAGAAAAACTCTCCATAAAGTTTGATGATGCAAATCAGACTATTGGAGCACTGAGGTTTGAGAATAATTTCTTGGATGTGAAGACCAAGAAAGTTGAGGCGGAACTGTTCCAAGTGAGAGCTCAGTTGGAAAGGACCCTAGGTGCAAAGCTTAACGAGATGCTCAGCATGCAAAAATCTATCTTCAATCCAACCGGTTTGGGGAATGATTTTTCTTCTCCTAATATTGCTTCTTCTAATACAACTGTTTTTATTTCTCTTGCTAAAAATATTGATTCTGAGAGTAATGATGCTAAAACTGTGATAACTAGTATGAACATAGACAAGGGTAAATCTATCTTAGGAGCACCCCCTAAGCTTACTAAGAAAGAAACCAAAAACCCTAGGGCTAAGAAAAGCAATGCTAAAAAGTCCAAAGAGAAGAAGTAGCATCTCTGTCATCACTGTGGCGTAGTTGGACACACTTGACAAAATTGCTATAAGTGGTTAGCCACTCAACAGAGTAACAACATTATTTCGTCGGAAAGTCAGAATCAACTCTCGTCCTCTCTTGCTCCTCTTGGAGATCTTCTCAAAGCCCTCATGTTCCTTTCAAACTTGAACGATTTCAATGCTTCCCCCTCATTGCTGATTCAAGGGTTTGCTCAAAGGAAATGTTCTTCCAAGGTGTGGAAGGAAAAAGGGCTCCAAGTGATTCAAGCATTTTTTTCTCTCTCTCCCTCTTTTTGTTATGTTTGCATTACTTGTGTGTTTTGCTTTTCGTTTGAGACAACCTAGTTTTTATGCATTGCTTTATTTGACATGTTTTTGTTTGGTTGTTTTCACTTCTATTTTTATTTTTATTTTCATTCATAAAAATAAAAATAAAAAATTGCAAAAAAAATATAAAAACAGTGTGTTAGTGTACATTGGTACTTGTGTACCTTGAATGGCCAATAAAACAAAGTTTTCTAAACTTTGTATCTTTTGTAACTTAGATGAGCATCTCTATTTCCCAACTAAGCAAATGAGCTTTGTGGCTCTTTATTTGTGATGAGTAAGGTTAAGTGATTTCTTGTAATTAACACTCGTATCACTCTTTTTGACGAGAAGGACTAGAAAATCCTAAGAGAAAGGCATAAATATCTATCTCACCACTGTTGCCTGCCAATCATGAAATGACATCTGTATGTTTCGACATAGCAAAAGTGCAATGTCAAAAGGCTTAACATAATTGGATATTTCTTTTCTTTCTCTTATATGTCCATGCATGATATGCTTAAAAAAAGGAAAAATATGCAAAGAAAAATAAAAGCAAAAAGATCAAAATGCAAGCGTGTCTTCTAAGAGATGTGAGAGTTATAGGATGTACCTTGAAGATGATATACCCATCAAAAAATTATAATTGTGTGTGAGTTAAAGTGATCTTCTCATATCTCAAATCGTCATAACATAGAGACACTTATGCAATCTTGTGATGTTTTCACACACAACATGCAATATTCTTTGCTACTTTTGATACATGTGCAGGTATAATGTGATTTGGCCATCACAAGATTTACATGCACTAATGTATGCTTACTAAACTGTCTTAACTTGTTTTTGAAATATAAAATTGGTTAGACTTGTTTAGTGTGTGTGTGTGTGTTTTGGATCTAAATGCATGACATTTTTCTTGTTGAGAGATGTTTTTGAGAGATTAAAATGTTGTTTGGATCCTTGGTTGAGTTGCATATTTAATTGCATTCATGTCTATGTTTTTCTCTTTTTGAAAAACTGTTTTAAGCAATCTCGACGGCTTCTCGGCACCTTTCAATAGCTAGGCTATCTATCGAGCTCTTCAACTTTTTCTTATAACAATCTCGATAGCTGCTCAATAGCTTCTCGATCCATCGAGCTTGGTTCTGCTATGGATACCTCTAGACACTTGCTCGATAGCTGTATCTGTCGACCCTTTTAAAGCTCAAAACCTCTCGACACCTCTCGATCTGGTGAGAATTACTTAGCTTCTATATATAGGGTTAGCACAATTCGGACCTCATTTCTCTCGATCTCTCTCGATTCCTGTTGTCTCTTCACCTCCCAAAACTTCTCTTTCTCACTCCAAACTTCATCTTCAAGGATTTTTCGGCCTAAATCAAGTTTTTCTTCACTTGGTAAAGGTCCTAATCCTTATTTTTCATGCATTTGACCTAACTTTTTCGGATTTTTTGAAAATTTTGGGGTTTTCAAAATTGATGAAGTTTTTGCGAAATTTTTGGGATGGGTTTTGTATATTTGATCTTAAAACATTATGTATTGCATCACATGTGCATTATAATGATATTTCATGCATTTTAGATGTATGTTTACATTGTGCAACTGATTGTGTGCTGGTAGGTTTGGATTGGGCTGAGCCCATGATGTATTTACTATTGCATATCACATGCTTATGCATTTTCATGCATACATACCTTCAAGTTTCTATTCTTTTTGGCTATAATGTATCTTGTTGGTGCTTTTCTGATTCTCTCTCTCTCTCTCTCTCTCTCTTTTGTTTACGTTAGTTGCGTCATGGCACCTAAACGTAAGTCTACTCCATCCCAAAATCCTCTTCATTTTGGGGCATCCACCTTTTCTGATCCTATCCCTACTCATGTTCAGTTCGTGATGATAAAGCCCACAAAGACTTTTCAGAGAACCTTTCTAGACGAGGCATTCATTCAGAATGCCAAGTCATTTTGTCAGACTTCTCTAACACTGACCTACCTACTGTCATTCACAGTAGGGGTTGAAAGTCATTGTGTGACGTCTTGGTCACTTGTCCATCCATGTTGATCCAGGAGTTCTACTCCAACATGCATGGATTTGATTATTCAGTACCTCTCTTTGTTACTCGAGTTCGAGGTACGCACATTGTGGTCACTCCGGATATTGTATCCGACGTGCTCCATGTCCCTACGGTAGTGCATCCTGACTACTCTAGTTATGAGTGTCTTAAGATTGTGTCTAAAGACGAGCTTATTTTTACTTTTTGTGAGTGGCCTTCAAATTGTGGTGAGCATCATTTCACTTCTTGTTCAACCTTTGCTAAAGGTCCTAGATTCATTAACATGGTTATGACCTTTGTTTTGCATCCTCTTTCTCACTATAACTCTATTACAGAGCCCCGTGCTTGGTTTTTTTTATCCCTCATAGAGCATCTTACCATTAACTTTCCCTCTTATTTCATTCTTTCTATTATAGATGTCTATAAGGATATGACGACTTGTGATAAGCTCATCTTCTCTTCTGCTATCATGAGGATTCTACGCCACTTTTCTGTTCTCTTTCCCATGTTTGACCACTTCCATGTCATGTGTTGTAGATGCCGCTACTGTTAAACGAAGTAAGGGGCAGCTACGTTCGAGGCGGTCTGAATCGACGATTCCTCCAGCTTCTACAGCTCCATCCACATCCGTCCCCTCTTCTTTTATAGGCAGTGTGACACTTGTGGACATCATGGCATAGCTTATGCGCATGAATGCTCGCCTTAACGCTCTTAGTGATGAGATGTGTCAAGTGAACACCCGTGTTAGTCATATTGCTCGACGACAGGCTGTCATGGGTGGCTTCGTTGCTTCTCCTCCTACTCTAGAGGCTTCTAAGGATGAGGACGATGATGATGATGCTGAGGATGGTGATGCTAGCTCTTCCGGTGATGACAAGATGTCTACTTGACACTCTTACCCTTTATCACTCGTGACAAAAAAGGAAAGTGGTTTTGGAATGAGAATAGTCATACTCATAAGGGGAGAGTTAGTATAGGAGGTTTCTGTTAGAGGGAATGTTCATATTTTTTAGGGATGTAGTGAGATTTTTGATGTATCTTTTTCTTTCCTTTCTTTTAGATACATTCTTCTTGTACCTTAGGTCTTGTGATTTTTTGACATACATTGTACTTATATTTGCGTTATATATATATATATATATATATATGTTGATGTATGTTATTTCACATATCTCTCCATGTATTGTTTCTTTTCTCTCTTTATACATATGTTTCTTATTATCTGTACGCAATCTTTTATTTCTGCTTCACACAAAGATGCCTTGATGAGTTTTCTTTAAGTGTTTCAAATATAAGTTGTCAAAGTCTTCTTGCCATAAACTCTCTTCTTGCAAAGTTTTTCAAGAGTTTGTGTTAGGATAGATTTTATTGTACTCAAAGAGTGAGTATGAGTTGGGTAAATTATGACTCCTCTCATATATTCATTTGTTTGTAAATGTTAGTAATATATGTTAACACTTTATGTATTGACTAATCCTTTGACAAAATACACTTTACTTGTAACTGGGAAGATCTAGGATGTGTTTAATCCTTCAAGAAATAAGGTTTCAAGTTCAAATGTTAAAGCCATACAAGTCTGTCCAAGAAACAAGTGAAGAAGTACTGTTCATTAAAGCTCAACAGCTAACTCGACAGCTAGCATCAATTGAGGTTTAAAAGAGTTGTTTTAGCCCGAAACTCGATAGGTGCTCGACAACTAAGATATCTATTGAGGTTCATGAAATTCAGATTTTCAATTCTAATTTTCATCTAATTCGTGATTATGTGTTTGGAATTTCTTTTCTTACAACCCTAAACATATATAAGGATTATTTTAAGAGTCATATCAAGTGGCACAGCTAAGAGCACAATTGCATAAAAGCATAATTCCTCAAGTGTGACTGGAAACCTAGTTTGCCCTAGTTCTTGAGATGCTACTGTGTTTGTACGCCGTAGAGTTTTGTGACCAAGCAACTTCGTGATCTTCGAGTGTTGAAGAAAAGAATAACTTTGCAACCAACATCTTTCTTAAGTTGATGATCAAGTCGCGTACTAGGATCCACACATCTTTTGGTTAGTTACGTACTAAGAGCCGTGCAATAAAAGGAGAGATTGTCACTACAGAACAAGTCCAATTGGGTATTGGGGTAAGGGTTCAACTGTAGGTTGTCATAAGGTACTGAGATTCCTTTACTTGTAACCGCTTTTTTTGATAATAATGGGTTCTCGGGAGTGATGACCGTAAAATCACTTAGTGGGATTTTTGCCGTGTAGTTTTTGCTGTGTAGTTTTTCCTCATTCGTAAACAAATAACCATGTCAAATTTAATTTCCGTTACATTTATTTATTTGGTGATTTGTTTGTGCTGCCATGCTCATTGCATGTAATTGAACCTAATTAATTCATTTGACTAATTAATTAGTTAATTCATCGCAAGGGATCAATACATTTTTAGCCTGTCATAGCCAAAACTAGCAAAGTACAGTAAAATTAAGCTCATCTAGGCTAAACAAGGTACACAAGCATGTTATGTAAAAATATTATGGCCAACCTTGATTACAAAATTCAAGATATATAAAGCAAAACATATTTTTCCCTTTTTTATTTAAAAAAAAAAAAAAAACCTAACATGAAATGCATGAATGTAATGCAATGCAATTCCTAAAGACAAAAAGGAAAACAAAACATCAAAAGAAAAAAATGGTCACAAGAAATTAAGAGATAAAGCACAAGGACCATGAGAGCAAGAGGTGGCTAGGGACACAGAATCACACCCTTGACGAAGTGTCTTAAACTTACTTCTATCAAGAGGTTTGGTAAAGATGTCAGCATTCTGACGTTATGTATGGATATATTCAAGAGTCACAATTTTTGTTTCAACCAGATCCCTAATAAAGTGATATCTAATCTCTATGTGCTTAGTCCTACAATGTTGAACAAGATTCTTAGAGATGTAGATAGCACTAGAATTATCAGAATAGATAACCATGTTGTCTTGTGATATCTCATAATCACCTAAAAGCTTTTTTATTCAAAGAAGCTGTGAACAACAACTTTCAGCAGCAATATATACTACTTCTGCAGTTGATATAGAGACAGAATTTTGCTTTTACTCATCTAATCAACAAGATTGGCCCCTACATAAGAACATCCACCAGTAGTTCTTTTTCTATCATCAGCATTGCCGGCCTAATTTGCATCTAAGAATCTAGAAAGAGACATATTCGACTCTTTGCTATAAAATAATTCATAATCACAAGTTCCACTAACATATTTTATGATTCTTTTAACAACATTCAAATGTGAAACCTTAGGATTAGATTGAAACCTAAAACACACCAACACTAAAAACAATATCTGGTCGACTAGCAATTAAGTACAATAGACAACCAATCATGCTTCTGTATAGAGTAACATCAACAGACTCACCTGAAGGATCATTGGATAGCTTTGCATTCGCAGCCATCGGTGTTTTAGCATCTGTAGCATTTTCAAGTCCGAATCTCTTGACAATATTTCTAGCATACTTTGCTTGGTTGATGTAAATTCCAAAATCTGTTTGCTTCACTTGCAATTCCAAGAAATAAGTTAGTTCACCAACCATTCTTATTACAAACATCTTCTTCATTTCATCTGCAAAAGACATAGCAAGAGAATCATTAGTAGCACCAAAAATAATATCATCAACATAAATTTGAGCTACTGCAAAATAATTCTTATCCTTTCGTATGAAGAGAATAGAATCTACAAATCCTCTTTTGAATCTATGCTCAGTGAGATATGTAGTCAATCTATCATACCATGCCCTGGGAGCTTTGTTTCAACCCATAAAGTGCTCTCTTCAAACTTGTAGACATCATCCGGTCTGTGAGGATCTACAAGTCCCTTTGGTTGTTCAACATACACCTCTTCTTGTAACATCCCATTAAAAAATACACTTTTAACATCCATTTGATACAACTTGAAATTCAAATGACTAGTTATGGCCAAGAGTATCCTAATAGATTCAAATCTTGCTACAGGTGCAAAAGTCTCATCAAAATCAATCTCTTCCACTTGTATGTAACCTTGAGCAACAAGTCTTGATTTGTTTCTAACAATTGTACCATGTTCATCTGAATTATTCTTAAAAATCCACTTGGTTCTTATTACATTCACTCCTTTTGGTCTAGGAACTAACTCCCACACATCATTTCGAATGAATTGATGAAATTCTTCATGTGTAGAATTTATCTAATTAGCATCTTGAAGTGCTTCATCCACTTTCATTGGTTCAAATTGGGATAGATAGCATAAGTGAGTAATTACATTCAAAACTTTAGACCTTAACCTCATGTTATCATTCAGACTACCCAATATATTTGTAACAGGGTGATTTAGCTTTACTTTAGAAGATGGACCTTTGACCAAAGAAGTGGAGGTACCTTTTTGTTCAGATGAGTTTGTTCTTGTTGGATTTCACGAATTGGTGTAGATGTTCTAAAACCAATGGTTCTACAATAGTATAATTGATCAATTGTAGTTCTTCATCACTATGTTTCCCAACATAATCCTCAGGAAAGAATCATTAACCTCCATATTCTTTTCTTGAACCGGAGGAGTGTTTTATGAATGAGATTTTAAAGCTACTTCATCATTGATCACCACATTTGAAGATTCCATGACTGTCTTGGTTCTCAAATTGTACACTTTATATGCTTTACTGGTGGAAAAATACCCCAGAAAATATCCCTTGTTGCTCTTTGCATCAAACTTTTCTAGATTCTCCTTATCCTGCAAAACATAACAGTCACTACCAAATATTCTGAAATATTTGACAACACGCTTCATTCCTCTCTAGAGTTCATATGGAGTTTTCTTGGAATCAGATCTGAAATACACTCGGTTGATTGGCATGCAGTGTTAACGGCTTCTCCCTAAAGGAACTTGGGCATCTTTTTATTATTTAGCATTACACAAGCCATCTCTTAAATAATCCTATTCTTTTGTTCCACTATTCCATTCTGTTGTGGTGTCTTGGGTTAAGAGAACTCCTGATGAGTCCCTTGATTACTGCAAAAGGTAGCCAATTGAGTGTTCTTAAGTTCTCTACCATGATCACTTCTAATTCTGGCTATTACAGTGCCCTTTCCCACTTGCAATTTTTTGCATAAGTGTATCATCTTTTCAGAAACCTCAGCCTTATCTCTCAAAAGCATAACCCAAGTATATCTAGTGAAATCATCCATAACAACTAAGATATACTTCTTTCCTCCTAAACTCTAAACTCTAGTAGGACCCATAAGATCAATGTGTAACAACTCTAAAGGTTTAGAGGTTTGAATTTCACTTACAAACGGATGCTTGGACTTCACTTGTTTACCCATCTGATGTGGTCCACATATGCACTTCTCAATCTTTTCAAATTTGTGCAATCCAATAACTGCTTTTGGAGATCTTCTCTAATTGCTTGTGGCTTGCATGTCCGAAACGTTGATGCCATAAGTCTACTTGATTGATTTTTGCACTAAAACACTTGTTGCTTATACTTGGTGTTATACCACAACAGTTATCGGCTGTCCCAACACCAATACACATGCAATCACCTCCTCCATCTAGTATTTCACATTCATATTTGGTGAAGAGAACATTAAGTCTGTTGTCACAAATCTAACTGATGCTAAGTAAGTTTGCCTTCAATCCATCAACGTACCAAATATCTTCAAATATAGGCAACCTTGGAATGTCCACAGTTCCAATGCCTCTGATCACAGATTTGCTTCCATCTCCAAACGCGATTGTCCCAATCTTTCCTTCAAAAAGTGTTTTGAATAGAACTTTATTTCCTACCATATGCCTGGAACAACCACTATCCAAATACCAAAGACAAGAATCATGTGCCTTTAAGGCGATTAAAGCAGTATAACACACATAATTATCATTACATGTAATTGTACCAAAATGCTCAAGAAAAGACTTAACACATGCAACAAGTGACACAAACCAAAAGTAGACAAGATGGAGCTTTAGCAATAAGAACTTCAAAGAATCCATGACAACAAGGGTCAAGGATCAACTCTTAGATCAAAAGATCTAAACACTAAAGCTAACCTGTTCTGATACCACTTATGGAGATTTAGTCCCTTTAACAGAGCATGATTAACCTAATATTATTCCAAGTTGATTAACAAGTTCGTTAATTAACACTAAATTTAATCACAATGTGTAAAACAAGTATAATGTTGGAATATAAAGAATACAAAGATCTGGTGACTTAGGAAAACCAAATCGGTAAAAAAACTGGAGAAGATTTAACCTAGCGATCCTCAAAGTAAAACAAATCCACTATGAAAGAATTGAAGTTTATACAATAAGACTTAGACCACTAACATCCTATTTCTACCTCGAGTAAAAAATTTACTACCACGACCATGTGACTACTTTTTTCTTTGATCCACTACAACCACAAGTTCTCCTACTTGTTAATCTTGATTTTCTTGAATGTTCTTTATGTAGCAACTGAAACGATTACCAAGTTCTTAACATAAATCTTGATCTTGATAACTCTAAGTGCGTATGAAGGTAAACATCTTTAGATCTCACATGAGATTCAACCACGCAACATATCAAATGCTTGAAAATGTAGCTAGAGTTTTTCTATTTATATGAGACATAGAACATAAAACCCTACACGTTAAATGGACTTGGGCTGAGTTGGAAATTCTGCAAAAAAAAAAAACAAAACAAAACAAAAAAACAAACTACACGAATTTCGATCTATCGAGTCTAATTTTCAATAAATCGAGCCTTGCAAAATGTGACCAATAATTTCTGCAATCACTTGATTTCAACTTTACAAAAAAACATACTTTAAGCAAGTCTAAACCTAGACTTTATGTTTTGATCATGGTTTTCCAATACAATACACAAATACACATTGAAGTTCTAATACATTAGTCCCTAAGGTCTTAGAACCTAAAATATATATATATATATATATATATATATATATTAAGCGATGACTTTTTGATATAATCTCTCTTAATCAATAAAGTCGTCCATATAATTAAACCCCACATTGTTGTATTTTTTCACTTTTTTTTTTCCCAAGATTCAACTTACACTTATGTTTTAATCTAATAAATTTATCTTAGTTAGTGTTCTTTGCTTTTAAATTTGCATACAGAATATTATGTCAAAGGAAATTTACTATAAGGAAATTTACTTAAGTTTTTGGTTCTCTTATATAAATTTTTAATTTTTTTTACTCTCACTCACTAGTAAATTAATTTTATATTATTTATTATGATATATTTCCTCAAATTTGGGGATAATATTTAAGAGCATCCACATCAATGGATGCAAAGCTTTGTAAAATGCAAAAACCAACCAATTTTACACATTTTGCCCCAAAAATCTTCCACATCAATCTTTCTAAATCTATGTATATTTACACATTTGCTACAATAACCGTGCATATATGCACGGTTATTGTAGATGTGTATCTTGTTAAGATGTGTGTCTTTAAATCCTATTGTATGATGCTATGCATGACATTATGTATGACTTAATGTTGTGTTTAATAAAGTTGTTTATTTTTATCTAAAATATTGGTAACATGAATATTTGGACATTATCATATAGTCCATGAAATGCATAGTATGTGATTTATGTGATTTAGTCACAGAAGATATAAATCACAAGTTCTTTGTAAACTCAGAATTTATAGCGTAGTCGGTGATGAAATTTGGCATTTCATTTGCAAAGACTATAACGTATCAACTAAGATGATTTGTTTTAATCATGGAAGTGGAGACTTCTAGTTAATATGTTGATATGTTTTAAGAGTTAAGACATATTGAACTGGACCGTGTGAGATTTATTATTCTCCTAACGACTATCAAATGAATAATAAATCTCACGACTTTTATTTGCATGAACTCTTAATCCTGAGAGAATAATGGACCTGATCATGACGTGTAGGTTGCTTTGATATATTAGGAGTGAGATTTAAAATAATGGTCAAAACCTCAGTATGTTGGGCAACTACATTTAGTGTTGATGGAACATATATTCTCAAGATGAAATTCATAATCTCTTAACGGAAATATAAAATATTCCCTTGAGATAAGTTTAATGGGTTTGGTTATTCAGAGAGTTAGGCCTAGCCACTTTGGTAAAAAGTTACCAAAGTATATATTTGTGAAATTGGATTTCATAAATATATATTTGTGAAATTGGATTTCATAAATATATATTTGTGAAATTGGATTTCATAAATATATATGATGAATAATTTTAAAGGATTAAACCGAGTACTCAAGGATAAGATGTAGTAATTTTCAAAGTGGCAGTCTATATTTATAACTTTATATTACTACGAATATTTTATGAAGGGGTTGCGTGTATAATGAAGTCTAGGGATATAATTTATTAATAAGGCTTAGAGTGCAATTATATTTATATAGTGGTATTAAATATAATTAATGGTAACTTTAGACTTGTCAAGAGTTGACGGAAAAAGCCCAAAGCCCATTGGAGCTAGTGTCTTATTGATCCTTTTTGGTCCCACTCTAAGCCACACACTAAAGCCCAATTGGAAAGGCCCAATAGGCCAGCCCAATTAGATAATCAATTAGTTATAAAGGGAAAAACATACAAATTTTTTTTTTTTTTAAGAAAAGTATTGTAGAGAAAAAAGAGAAGAATCGTAGAGAAAAAGAGAGAGTGTGCGACACACTTTCATTCTCCCTTTGGAAACTGATTGAGAGACCACACATCTTGGGTATAAAATAGAATTGGAGTGAAGATTAAAAGTGTTTCCAAGTGCTTCTAATCTTTGTTTTGAATTTCTCCATACTAAGGTACGCTATCTTGTTCTTAAATTCTGAAATTTACATAGTGCATGTTGTCAATCATGAATGAAATAGATCTTTATTTGTTGCTTCCGCTGTGTGTTTTGTATGAGATACAAAACCAGATTTTTTCCAACAATTGGTATCAGAGCTAGGTTTTCATATCATGATTGTTTAATGTGTGATTGAATTTTAGAATTTAAGAAAACTGTTATCTTTGTGTTACAATTTTCTGCATCAAGTTATGGTGTTATGTCATGATTTTTAATTTTCAGGGAATCCGTATATATATTGCAAGTAGGATTGAATAGTGCCAGATCTTGTTAATGGTGTCGTGCCTTACAATGAGTGAAGATTGCATTGATTGTTATTTCATCAAGTTCATGCACGGATTCCAAATGGTAGTTATAAAACGGTTACTCTACCAAAAGGCATGAACCACTTAGATTTAATTCACCACTTGTGTTTTTTGGTTTTCACGGCATGGACTTGATGAAATTGCATGGATTGCATGGCTTACATGACTTGGCTATTCAAGTACCTTTTGTCTTGCATATATTATTGCCATGAAAAGAGAATCCCTTATGGACGGATTCCACTTTTCTAAAAGTTATATATATAATATATTATATTATATTATATATATATATATATATAATATATAGTTTTATAAATATATATATATATATATATATATGAGTTTATGTTACGTTATATATATTTATATATGTTAATGTTAGTTTAATGAAATTTATTCCTAATGAGATTAGGATTATGTTTTTCACGTGTCTAGCATTATTGTGTTTCTTCATCTTAAAAACCTTTATTTTTAGATATCTAGTGGAAGAGAGATACAAGGGTTGGATCTCATGACCTCCACTATCGGTTCATAGTAGTGTGGGTAAACACTTCGTCTTGGGGTATATGCCTCGCGATCCCAAGGGAGGGTGTTTACTTCATAGTACTACAAGTTTGAACTTACCCGTTTAAAGTAGTATGAACAAACACCTTGTCTTGGCGTATATGCCTCACGATTCCAAAGGAGAATGTTTTGTTCCATGGTATTACAAGTTTAAAAACTATAAAAGGGAGATGAAATGTGGTTACACATGACTCTAGATAATGGTGTACACTAGACTAAGTGTAATGTTAACCTCCCAAAGGAGCTACGTCATTATTACTTAGAGGCTAAAGGTAATATGACATATTGTTAGTGTTTGATAAGAGTTATCATGATAGCACTAATAATGAGAATAGTTCTCAACCGATTAATGTGTTTATAATAAACTTGCTACCAAGGAATAATAGACATGGATTGGGCTGTTGTTGCATATATTATTTTATGGTTTTATTAAGATTCCATATTGTATGCTTATATGCTAAATTGATAATGTCCACTTTACTTATTATATTCATATTTATTATTTTCAGATTTAAATCATGGCATCATTTAGCCCACTTGTTGCTATTCTTAACCAAAATAAACTGATTGGATCCAACTATGTTGACTGGAAAAGAAATTGAGACATTGTTCTTACTGTTGAAGAGCACAAATATGTGCTTACTCAGCCATGTCCTAGCTTTCCTTCATTAGATGCTCCTCTTGAGGAAAAATAGCGATCTAATCGTTGGCAGAAATCTAATGAAATGGCCAAGTGTTACATTCTAGCATCTATCTCAAATGTTCTACAGCATCAAATACAGGATGTAGAACTAGTTCCGGACATCATGCTTAGTCTGAAGGAGATGTTTGGTGAGCAAGGTTGTTCTACAAGACAAGAAACCATGAGGCAAATTTATAATACCAAGAAAGGATTGCTTCCTTTTAGACATGGAGTTCCTCTGTCTGATGACCAAAGGCCTAAGACTCAAGAGGAAGAAAATATGATAAGACAAGTTCGTATGCTTCTGCAGTGGAAAATCTCATATATGCCATGCTTTGTACTAGACCAGACATTTGTTATTCAGTTGGCATGGTCAGCCGATATCAATCAAATCCAGGACCTAAATATTGGCAAGCTGTAAGGCATATTCTCAAGTATCTTAGGAGAACGAGAAATTATATGCTTGTTTACCATTGTGAGGATTTGATTCCCATTGGCTATACAGATTCAGATTTTCAATCGGATCTAGATTTCAGAAAATCCACTTCAGGATGTGTTTTCACTTTGGGAGGTGGAGCCATAAGTTGGAGGAATGTTAAGCAATCTTGTATTGCGGACTCCACCATGGAAGCCAAGTACGTTGCTACTTGTGAAGCAGCAAAGGAGGTTGTTTGGCTCAAGAAATTCCTTTTTGATCTTGGTGTTGTAAGAATGGAGCAAGTTCTCATCACATTGTTTTGCGACAATAGTAGAGCGGTTGCACAATCCAAAGATCTAAGGAATCACAAGAAAGGAAAGCACATTGAAAGGAAGTATCACATCATTCGAGACATTGTTGCTCGTGGAGATGTTATGGTAGCAAAGATTGAAAGTGCAAATAATCTAGCAGATCCTTTTACCAAAACCTTGCCTTAAAGGACTTTCGAGTCACATTTGGAGGGAATGAGAGTTAGATTATTGCACAATAGTCTTTAGGGCAAGTGGGAGATTGTTAGGATGTGTGCCCTTAAATCCTATTATATGATGCTATGTATGACATTATGTATGACTTAATATTATGTTTAATAAAGTTGTTTATTTTTATCTAAAATAATGGTAACATGAATATTTGGACATTATCATATAGTCCATGAGATGCATAGTATGTGATTTATGTGATTTAGTCACAGAAGAGATAAATCACAAGTTCTTTGTAAATTCAGAATTTATAGTTCCTAGTTAGTGATGAAATGTGGCATTCATCTGCGAAGACTATAATGTATCAACTAAGATGATTTGCCTTGATCATGGAAGTGGAGACTTCTAGCTGATATGTTGATATGTTTTAAGAGTTAAGACATATTGAACTGGACTGTGTGAGATTTATTATTCTCCTAACGACTGTCAAATGAATAATAAATCTGACGACTTTTATTTGCATGAACTATTAATTCTGAGAGAATAATAGACCTGATCATGACGTGTAGGTTGCTTTGATATATTAGGAGTGAGATTTAAAGTAACGGTCAAAACCTCAGTAAGTTGGGCAACCACATTTAGTGTTGATAGAACATATATTCTCAAGATGGAATTCATAATTTCTTAACGGAGATATAAAATATTCCCTTGAGATAAGTTTAATGGGTTTGGTTATTCAGAGAGTTAGACCTAATCACTTTGGTAAAAAGTTACCAAAGTATATATTTATGAAATTGGATTTTATAAATATATGATGAATAATTTTAAAGGATTAAACCGGGTACTCAAAGATAAGATGTAGTAATTTTCAAAGTGGCAGTCTATATTTATGACTTTGTATTACTACGAATATTTTATGAATGAGTTGCATGTATAATAAAGTCTTGGGATATAATTTATTAATAAGGCCTAGAGTACAATTATATTTATATAGTGGTATTAAATATAATTAATGGTAACTTTGGACTTGTCAAGAGTTGACGGAAAAAGCCCAAAGCCCATTGGAGCTAGTGTCTTATTGGTCCCTTTTGGTTTCACTCCAAGCCACACACTAAAGCTCAATTGGAAAGGCCCAATAGGCCGGCCCAATTAGATAATCAGTTAGTTATAAAGGGAGAAACATACAGGATTTTTTTTTTTTTAAGAAAAGTATTGTAGAGAAAAAAGAGAAGAATCGTAGAGAAAAAGAGAGAGTGTGAGACACACTTTCATTCTCCCTTTGGAAATTGATTGAGAGACCACACATCTTGGATATAAAGTGGAATTGGAGTGAAGATCAAAAGTGTTCCCAAGTACTTCTAATCTTTGTTTTGAATTTCTCCACACCAAGGTACACTATCTTGTTCTTAAATTCTAAAATTTACATAGTGCATATTGTCAATCATGAATGAAATAGATCCTTATTTGTTGCTTCCGCTGTGTGTTTTGTATGAGATACAAAACCAGATTTTTTCCAACATATCTTATTATTTTATTAATTTCACGTTCGCTACTTTTTTTCTCTCTCTCTTCTCCTCGCACAACGAACTCAGTAACTTCTCCTCTCCTCATCTTATTTTTCCTCAAATGCACACAAACACACTTGCACACAAACACATCCACACAAACAAATCAACATCGAGATACACAAACACAACCACACACAAACAAACCTACACAAATAAACCAACAAATAGACAGATCGGTGCTTGATCAGCGGTTGTGGAACGATCGATACTTGACTAGAACTACGGTGCTTGTGGGTCTTGCTTGATTGAGCTTAATTAGAGCTCGTGGGTCTTGCCTGATCGGAGCTAAGGAAATCTGACTGAGATAGGTCTTGCCTGATCGAAGCTAGGGATATCTGACCGAGAAGGAATGGATTAGACCGAGAGGCTGAGTTGATTTGTGTTTAGAAATGGGTATAGAGATGGGTATAGAGAGAGAGAAACAAAACAGAAAAAATGGGTAGAGAGAGAGAGAGAGAGAGAGAGAGAGAGAGAGAGAGAGAGAGAGAGAGAGAGAGAGAGAGAGAGAGCGAGTGCGTATGGGTTGTTGAGAGAAATAATAAAAAAATTGAGAAAATTGATTATTTAAATAAAATATATTGTAAAATAGATGGACTGATGTGGAGGATTTTGAGAAGTGGGCATGTAAAATAGAAAAAGTAGGTTTTTAGTATAAAATAGACGGGAAATTATAGCCGAACTTATGCGAATGTTCTAACAACTGTATAATTTAGGTAAAACTTGATCATTTAAATTTCAACAAATTTAAATTATATTCAAACTGAAATTCTGTTATAGATGCCTTCATCTTTATTTTTAAATTTCGATTTCAATTTCAATCTATTCAAATTTCAATTTCAAATTTTTTTTTTAATTTTTTAATTTTGTTTGGCTTGACCTATTGATGCCTTCATCTTTATTTTTATCCCAACTATCATGAAACCCTTTGTAAGGACACAAATCACGCTGGATCAAAGTGGCACTTTCAGACCAGCCCAATGAGCCCTAAAGAATGAATTTATAGAGAGTGAGCTTCTAATCTAGGTTTTTGGACGGTAGATAACACAAAAGTTGGATTAAATCACAGAACACATGCGTACATCTCATACATGGATGAAATATTGCTTTATATATTGATGCCGAGGACAATCTTTAGTGTTTCCTTACAAGTTCTCTCTGTAGTGTGTGTGTGTCCTCCCCCCCCCCCCCCCGCTTGTTTCTTCTCCCTTCACCTTTTATAGGCCTGCATCCCTTTCTCCTTCCTTCCATGTGTGGTCCAGATGCTCTTTTTGGATACTTGTCCCATCATTCCTTCTTACTAAAGCCTCTGGCAGTAAGTGTAAGGTTGAATTTAAATGTTCAGGCGTCACTTCCTCATTAATGCGGCCAGAGAGGTAGGTATAAAGCCTTCAATGCGGTGGTAGCAGCTTTTCCTTGACATTTGTCTACCACTTCCCTTTATCCCTTATTCTCGTTTTCTCAGTTTCTGTATCCAAGGTCTTTAATACGGATGCCCTTGAACCGCCAAATCACTCGCATCGTCCTTGGCAGCATGCAACTGAGGACTCGGTCATCCTCGGACGTCATGTTTTGGGGTGTTCTGCTCATGCATGACACTTTTCTTCGTCACGTGACTTCGTAGGCGGGACTTATCATGCCCTCGAACCATTCATGATATTGGGTTGGATTTTCCTCCTTGTGAGAGCCCTTGGGCCGGCCCAATACATATCTTGGGCCCATTGGCACTACACCCTTTTTTTTTATCTTTATTTTCTCCTACTCCTTTTGGGAAAAGAAATAATAAACCTACTCCTACTTGAGTAAGGAAAAAACCCCTTTAATTAGAAAAAGAAAAACAATTAAAATCCTAATTCAACTAGAAAAAATATTTTAGTTGAACTTGAAAAATAAAATAAATCCTAATTCAGTTATGAAAGAGAAAACAACACATAATATTAAATATTTTCTTCTCTCTCAACCGGTCTACATCAGCTTGCCATTTTTTCACACAAATTTAAGAAAATAACAGTGATTCTTATATGATTTTATATTATTTCTAGATCATAAAAAAATCAACTACAATGCTTGATTTTTTCAAAAGAAAAGGTTCAAATTCTTCCAAAGTCAACGTGGGATTGCCAACAACTAATGTTACTATTCCAATTCTAGAAAATGTGAATGTTCCAATTCTAGAAAATATTCATTCCCCAATTCTAGAAAATGCCAATATCCCAATTTCGGAAAATAACCATCTCTCTCAAACACAATTTCAAAAAGTTTATCTTGATTCTTTGGATTATATGGATGCGTATTTGGAAAAAAAAAATGCTTATCTCCAACCCCCCCCCTCCAGTTTGAAATCCTGGGTTCGTCCCTATACATGGAGGAAAGATATATATAAAGAGTCCTTCTAGTGCCACATAAAGTGTCACAAGACTTATTCATATATAAATAGATGAATTGTAGCTAGCTTGTATCTCCCCAAAATTCGTACTTTCAGTCTGTTTTTTACTTCTTTTTTTCTGGATGGCTTCAGACTCAGAGAACGTGAATTTTACTCTTATATCTAATGAACCGAAATGGTCTAATGGTCTTTATGAATGTGGAGTGAACAAATGTACATGTATACACTCTTTTCTCTCTCTCTCTCACATGCATGCACAACATTGACATTCTCATACATTTGCCAAACATATGCATTCTCACACAAATGGTTCAAAAGTTCAGCCAGTGATGAAATAACTATGGTGCAGGTTGCATAACATGCTGTTTCCCATGCATCACCCATGGCCAAATCAATGAGGCGTTGGATGAAGGGAGAAGTTGTAAGTATAATCAGTTTGTTAATATTTACAGTAGAATTGAAGATGAATTCTAGATTTGGGAATTGGGAAGTTTTCCCTCAAAATATTGTTCCATCTGATATAAGATTATTGAGCCTAAGAAATACTCTTTCAAAAGTGATTTCAGCTGCACGTTTGAAATCCAAGCCAAGGTTAATTTTTTTTTTTTTTTTGGGTAAAATTTAAATTTAAAACCGTTTTGGTCAAAATTTTGCAAAAATCATTTTTTGAAAAGTTATAGAAAGTTAACTTTTAATAAAGTTTACCCATGACATGCTATTATTATTATTTTTAGGCTAAAATGTAAAACTGACCCTTTAACTTTCTTCAGATTTTATTTCAACCCTTTAACTTTACTTTCGTTCATTATGGTAGGCTCAGGTCCACACCATACAGAGTCTATGGGGTCCAAGCGTAAGGATCACTTCCTACATCTTGAAAGGGAAAGAGATTGGGAGGGCAGTGTGCATATGACCCATACTGGTAGAAGTCATTCACGAGGTGGAAGTAGAATTTCTCATGAGGAGAATGTTAGGGCCATGCAACTGGAGATTGGCTGTTTGAATAGGAAGTTGTACCACGAAAGGCGAAGGCAAACTCTCTCCTTTTCTAACCCTTCTTCTAAGGACACCAAGGATAGCAATTACAAGCCCAGGTCAAAGACTCTCCCTAGTGAGTCTTTCTCCTATGAGGAGGACAACCTTCATGGTCGTAGAGGTAGGAATTCATCTTGCAGAGGCTTAGGAAATGATGCTATGAGTGAAGCGCTGAACCAAATTTCCAAGTCACCCTTCACACATAAGGTGGAAAGAGGGAAGCTTCCCGGCGATTCACCCAACCAACATTTACCATTTATAATAGCCGAACAGACCCTGTGGAGCATGTGAGCCATTTCAACTAAAGGATGGTGATGCACTCCAAAAATGAGACTTCAATGTGCAAGGTCTTTCTATCTAGCCTAGGACCTGTGACAATGAGGTATTTTAATGGCTTGAGAGCAAGTTCTATAGATTCTTTCATGGACCTCACCCAGGCATTCCGGTCTTGCTTTATTCCATGTAGTAGAGTTCCTCGGCTCTTGGATTCATTACTGTCCATTGCCATGTGAGAAGGGGAAACCCTAAAAACATACTCTGACAAATACTAGGAGATGTTCAATGAAATTGACAGAGATTTTAATGATGTAGCGATAAGGCCTTTCAAAGTTGGCTTACTTGTCGAGCATGACTTAAGGAAATCTTTGACCAAGAAACCTGTACGGAGTGTGCACTAGCTCATGGACTGTATCGACAAATATAAACGGGTTGAGGAAGATCAGCAACAGGGTAAGGGAAAGGCAAAGGCAAAGGTTATCCCTTAGGAGAGGAGGGATTTTTGGTCGAACAGATACAATAGTAATAGACCCCGAAGAGATTTTGCTGGGCAATCCGGTCCTATTACTCCTTAGGTGGTTAACACGATCTTTCAAGAATCGGTACATCAGCTTTTGGAGAAAATCCAAAACGAGCCATACTTGAAATGGCCAAACAAGATGGCAAAGGACCCCATGAGGCGTAATCAAAATCTTCATTGCCAGTATCATTAAGAAATGGGTTATACCACTAAGGATTGTAGGACCTTGTGGAATCATTTGGAACAGTTAGTTAAGGAAGGGAGATTATGGAATTTTTTGTATGGGCCCAATAGGCAAGGAGACCATTCAGGCTCGGTAAATCGAGGAAACACTTCTTCAAGGCCTCCTTTAGGTACGATCAATGTCATCTTTGCTGCTTTTGGGAAGGCTAGTTCTCGTCCTTCTAGGATGATGTCCGTAGCACGAACTCTAACCGAAGACTCTAATTCAGAGCTGAAGAAGGCTAGGGAGAATATCCAACTAGCATTGAGTTTCTCAGAAGAAGACAAGATTGGGACTACGCAACTACATGATGATGCTTTGGTAGTTATACTGAGGATAAGGGGGTATGACGTGGAGAGGGTGATGGTAGACCAGGGTAGTGGTGCAGAGATTATGTACCCGGACTTATACAAGGGGCTAAACTTAAAGTTCAAGGATTTGATGGCTTATGATTCACCATTGATTAGCTTTGATGGAAAGGCTATCGTATAAAAGGGCTAAATCAGATTACCTGTGCAATCAGGCCTAAAGGTGGTAGAAGTGGATTTAATTGCGGTAGATGCCTATTCTCCCTACACCGCCATTGTGGCAAGACCTTAACTTCATGTCGTAGGTGCTGTTTCCTCAACTCTACATTTGAAGGTGAAATATCCATCTCGGGACCAGATTGAAGAATTAATTGGGAGTCAATCCATGGCTACACAGTGTATGGCAGCTGCAATTCTGTATCAGCCTGAGGTTGAATCCTTGGCCTCTGTTAGGGGGGATTATAGCAATTAATGTCTCCAGCCACGCCCATGGTGGCAGCAATAAAAGAACCTACATGTAAGGAGTTAAAGGAAGTTATTATAAATGATGACCCCGAAAAATTCTTTCAAGTGGGAGCTCAGTTGCCTCCTTGGGAAAAGGAAGAGCTAATTATGTTCTTGAAGAGGAACGTTGATGTATTCACATGGAATGCTTATGAAGCCCCTGAGGTAGATCCAAGTTTCATTTGCCATCATTTAAATGTCAATCTGACTGTGGTGCCAAGGAAACAACCACCTCGGCGTTCATCCAAGGAGCATTTCGAAGCTGTCAAAGAAGAGGTAATCAAGCTTAAAATGGCTGGTGCTATCAAGGAAGTTTTTTTTTTATCCTGAATGGTTGGCTCATACAGTGGTAGTAAAGAAGAAGAATGGGAAGTGGAGAGTATGTGTAGACTTTACGGATTTGAACAGGGCTTATCCCAAAGATTCTTTCCCAATGCCTCATATAGATCAACTAGTGGATGGTACTGTTGGGCATCCTCGAATGAGTTTTTTGAATTCTTTTTAAGGTTATCACCAGATACCTTTGGCTTTGGATGATCAGGAGAAGACAAGCTTTATCACTTCAATAGGGAATTATCATTACAAGGTAATGCCTTTTGGATTGAAGAACACAGGGGCTACTTATCAAAGAATGATGATCAGGATGTTTGAAGCACAATTGAGAAAGACTATTGAGGTGTATGTAGATTGACATGGTGGTGAAAAGTAAAATGGCGTCCATGCATGTAGAAGACCTAAATGACACCTTTTAGATGCTGAGAAAATATAAGTTGCGTCTTAATGCTTCTAAGTGTTCCTTTGGTGTGGGATCAGGTAAATTTCTGCGTTACATTGTAACTCATCGTGGAATTGAAGTTAATCCAGCGCAAATCAGAGCAATTAACTACTTACAACCACCTTGGAATCCTAAAGAAGTTCAAAAGTTGACAGGGATGACTGCTACTCTCAACTGTTTTATTTCTTGGTCTGCAGACAGGTGTAAGCCTTTCTTCCAGTTGTTGAATAAATGGAAGGGATTTGAATAGATCGAGGAGTGTGCTTTGGCCTTTCAGCAACTTAAAGAATATCTTTCACGACCATCTATTATGGCTCGGCCAGAGGTGGATGAAGTCCTATTCGCCTACATTGCTGTGGCTAATAATGTCGTTAGTCTGATTCTAATACGGGTTGATGATGGTGTACAGAGGCCATCTTATTATGTGAGCAAGTCCTTACCTGAGGCCGAGGTGCATTACTTACCATTGGAGAAAGCTATCCTAGTAGTGGTGCATGTTACACGTAAGCTTCCCCATTACTTCCAATCCCATACAGTTGTTGTTTTGACTCAACTTTCTCTTAAGTCAATACTTCGAAGTGCTGACTACACAGGAAGGATTACCAAATAGGGTACCATCTTAGGGGCTTTTAACATCAAATATATGCCTCGCACCTCTGTAAAGGGCCAGGTCCTTGCTAATTTGGTGGCTGAATTCGTTGAACCCTCACTAGAAGAAAATGCTAGGGGGCTAGGCATGGATGAAAAATCAGTTGGCATGATTTCACTCAAGGAACGTCTGTTATGGAAGTTGTATGTTGACAAGCAGCGAACCAAAGAGGATCTGGAGTGGGGTTAGTTTTGGTATCTCCTGAGGGAATTACTTTTAAGAAGTCCCTAAGATTAGGATTCTTGGCCACCAACAATGAGACTGAGTATGAAGCTTTATTAGTAGAAATGGCTAAGGTTCAGAAGATGGGGGGAAAAACAATGCAGATGTTCTAAGATTCTCGATTGGTGGTGGGCTAGGTGGAAGGAGAGTTAGAGGCTAAAGATTCGAGAATGCAAGAGTATCTGACCTAGGTAAGGTATTTATAGTCAAAGTTTGAATCCTTTGCTTTGGTACAGATCCCAAGGAGTAGGAATACCTATGCAAACTCCTTAGCCACTCTCGCAACGTCCTCAACCCAAAGCTTACCTCAGATCATCCTTATTGAAGATCTGTGTAAACCTACTGGGACAAGGAGTGACACCATTCGAATTTATCAAATCAGGGTAGGATCTAGTTGGATGGACCCTATAATGTTGTTCCTTAAGGATGATATCTTGCCGGAAGAGAAGTCCGAGGCAGATAAAGTACGAAGAAAAGTACCTGTTTTCTGGCTATCCGAGGACCAAAAGTTGTACAAACACTTTTTTCTAGACCATATTTGCTATGTATACATCCTGAAGCAATGTAACTACTTCTAGAAGAGTTGCATGAAGGGATTTATGGAAGTCACATGGGAGGAAGGTCTTTATCTCATAGAGCTTTTACACAAGGGTATTGGTGGCCAAATATGCAGAGAGAAGCACAAGATTACGCGAAGAAGTGTGACCAGTGTCAAAAGTTTGCTCCCAACATCCATCAACTAGGGGGTATCCTTAATCCACAATCCAGCCCTTAGCCTTTTGCTCAATGAAGCTTGGATATTATAGAGTCTTTCCCAAAGGCAGCAGGGAATAAAAAATGGTTGCTCGTTGGCACAGATTATTTTATTAAATGGGTTGAAGCTAAGCCACTGTCAAATATTAAGGATTTGGATGCGAAAAGATTTGTCTGGAAAAATATTATCGCCAGGTTTGGAATTCCTCACACTCTCATTTTAAATAATGGTCTGCAATTTGATAGTAAGGCCTTCAAAAGATACTATTGTGATCTAGGCATTACGAATAGATATTCCATCCCAGCTTATCCACAGGGGAATGGACAGTTCGAGACTATCAACAAGGTTATAGTTAATGGGCTCAAGAAAAGACTAGATGATGCGAAGGGAAGGTGGGTGGAAGAACTACCACATGTTTTATGGACGTATCGAACTACCTCTCGGAGGTCCACTAGAGAAACACCATTCTCTATGACTTATGGAGCCAAGGCTGTAATCTATCTAGAAATTGGGTTTCCAACATTGAGGACGAGCTCTTTCACCCCAAGCAATAATGATGGCTTATTAGAAAAAATCTTAGACTTAATTGAAGAACGAAGAGAAAATGTCATGGTTTAGCTAGCTTATTATCAGCACAAGCTCAAACAGGAGTATGATTCCAATGTAAAGTTAAGGCCACTCACACTTGGAGATTTGGTATCGAGAAAGGTTATGGGCACTACGAAAAACCCAACGTGGGAAAAATTAGGACCTAACTAGGAAGGACCGTATTCCATCACCTCGGTAGCTAGGATAGGACCACATTCCATCACCACGTCCTTGGAATGTAAATAACCTATAAAGATATTATTATTAATGAAAGACACTTCTGCCATATTATTACTAATGACATTATGTGTTACGTTGATTATCATTTTTCTTAGTATCAAACTAAACCTTGGTCATGTCTGGCTCCTCGAGCCACATATCTTAGATAAATTGATATTTTACTAAGTGTTGAACAAAATCTTAGTTACGTCTGGTCCTCGAACCACCTACTTTGGGTAAATTAACACTTCAGTTCATTTTTTCTAAGTATCAAACTAAACTCTGGTCATGCCTGGCTCCTCGGACCACATACCTTGGATAAATTGATATTTTACTAAGTGTTGAACAAAACCTTAATTACGTCTGGTCCTCCAACCACCTACTTTAGGTAAATTAACACTTCAGTTCATTTTTCTAAGTATCAAACTAAACATTGGTCATGTCTGGCTTCTCGAACCACATACCTTGGATAAATTGATATTTTACTAAATGTTGAACAGGTCTTTGGGTAAATTAACACTTTAGTTCATTTTCTTAAGTATCAAACTAAACCTTGGCCATGCTTGGCTCCTTGGACCACATACCTTAGACAAATTGATATTTTACTAAGTCTTGAGTAGAACCTTAGCTACGTCTGTTCATCAGACCATCTACTTTGGGTAAATTAACACTTCAATTCATATTTCTAAGTACCAAACTGAACCTTGGTCATGCCTGGCTCCTCGGACCACATACCTTGGATAAATTGATATTTCGCAAAAAAATTTCAAGTGTTAAACAAAACATTTGTTATGCCTGGTTCCTCGGACCATCTACTTTGGATAAATTAACACTTAAGGTATTCTCCTTGGCTTTAAACAGAACCCTTTAATTCCTCGGATCATCCATTTTTGAGTTATCTAATACCTAGGGTTGATTTTAGCAATGTTTTGCCATTCTAATCGTATATCTTAGGGACTCCCAAAATAGTGATGAACAGATAGGAGTTCATAAGCATCACTTAAAGTATCTGTAAGTATATCAAACATATTTGTAGCTTGGTCCATGTCTTATTTCCTTAAAATCATTAAGTTATATTGGAAGTAATGTGAATAATTGTTTTGTTGTGATATATAAATTCTGCAGTTATAAGAGTGTTTTTGTTAGATTGGTTGATTAACTAACTTTTGATTCATTTGAAAGGAATTATCACTTATGCGAATGGTAGAGCTAATCATATGTCATTGTCCTCCTAATTAGGCACTAAGGAAAATAGAGATTATACAAGTAAAAAAAAAAATACAAACAACATACATGTAAAGGAACAGCCTATCATATTCATTAAGGTAAAGCCTTTTGAAGAGGCAGCTTATTTACATAACATCCAATTACATCAAATAAAAAAAAATGATAATAAGGCTAAAAGGAAGAATAGACAAGGATGAATCACAGCTTTGTCTTTATCACAAGGTTGCCCTTGGAAATCTTTGAAGACTGGTTAGGGGCTGTGGTGTCAGAAGCAAGCCCTTTACCCTTTAGGTCCTCCTTGACGATGATAGGAAGGGTTGCCAAGACAATTTTCATTGTCTTAGTAGCTCCTTTCTCTTTGGTAGACTCCTTAGGGGCATTAGGGGGCTGAGCAGCATCATGGGCCACCCCTTTCATTATTTCAATAAGTTGCCCGGTAGCCTTCGACTACTTAACCTCCTTGGACTAAGGTCCAATGGAAGGAAGGGCTTTAATTGGCCCGTCCTTTCTAGCATCTGCTCCTTGGGTGACAACATCAGCCTTGGGGATAGATGGAGCAGAGGCTCGGATGGCTGGGGGGTAGTAGACATTTTCTATCCTCCAAATGGCAGAAATGGCATCAACCCTAGCTTGGGTGAGGTCCTCTTTCCACACTTGGAGGCAGTAACGCCTAAATGCCTCCGAGACCTATAATCTGAGGTTTTCCTTAGTATCAGCCACCCCAACCTTGTACCATCTTGCTAGCTCGGTCCCTTACTTTCTCAGCTTCCTCTTTGGCTTTTTCAGCTTCCTCCTTGGCTTTGTTGGTCCCCTTCTGTGCCTTTTTAGACTCCCTCAGACTCTTCTGAAGGTCCTCTATCAGCTTCTTTGCCACAGTATAATCCTCATCAACCTGACAAAGCTGTAGCCATTGGGTCTCGGCCTACCTCTCAGCTACTTTCAAAGCTACCTCGGTGCTCATTTTATCACCCTTTGCCTTGTTTAGCTGGGCAGTGATCTTGAAGCTTCTTTTCCTCCAATTCAAAGGTCTATTGGGCATTAATGCGCCTGGCCTCCTCATCCTTCATAGCTCTATAGGAGCTGATAATTATCTCCTCAGCCCTATAAGCAGATTGGACAGCCTATTCACAACAATAGAAAGACACAAAGGGGCATTATCAACTCAGAAAAAGTAAGTGTAAAAAATAATAATAAAGTAAAAGATGAGGATAAGTTGGATAAGAATCTTACCATGGCGAGCTCCTTCTTCAATGTCATGAAAACATCTTGTTCCTCATTAACCTCAGCTCAACCATATCTTCAGGAAGTAGAAGAGCCTGCTTTAAAGCGTTAGCCACACATGTAGTTGTTCCTGGGTCAAAACCTCTGATGGAGGCGTCGACAGTGACCTCATAATCATTTAAGATCATCGCTGGGGCCCAGATTAAGGCGGACACAAGGGCCTAAACCTCAACCCTCTTTTCCAGACTCGTATGTGTTATTCGAGCCTGCTTGGCTCCCTTTTGAGGCTCCACGTCTTTGGGAAGGTGGCTCTTTCCTCCCCTAACCACTTCCTTATCCATAGGCTAATCCCTCTTTCTTTTATGATCAGCCTGGTCAACGCGTTGGGGTTGAGTGGGTGGAGGAGGAGGAGGGAGTTTAGGCTGAGAAGACTTCTCTGGCCCTTATCCTTAGTTTGGGGGAGTTTGGTCTGAGCAGTCTTTCAGGGCTCTTGACTCCCCACCTAGGACTCTATTATATCTCTGAGGCTTTGCCTGGTCTTGCGTTGAATTCCTATTGTATCAGAGCTGATAGTTTCTTCTTGTGGATGACTTGTTGGTTCCGAAGATGAAGTGCCAAGGTCAACAGCTAGGCTCTCCAGGAAAGTGGGTTGGTTTAAAACTTCAAATTCATCCTCAGAATCTGAAACTTCAACGATTTTGTTGGGGACATATTTTGTAATTGGCATATCCTTTGACAAAACGCACTTTACTTGTATTTGGGTAAATCTAAGTAGGTTCAAGATGATCATTACAAGTGGTTAAATTGAAGACATGAAGATTACTCAAGAACTGCTCAAGAAAAGTGCAAACTGTAGGTCTCGATACCTCCTCGACAGAATCTCGATCTATCAAGATTCATTAAAACTCGACAGATGTCCCGGTCGATCGAGCTTACGGGTTTCAGATTATAGCCAGCAACGTTTTTATTCTAAAAGGCTAATTGTTTATGGGTTTGTATAATTCTTATTGGACTAGGAAAACCCAAGGTTTGTGTAAACCTATTTGGAATAGGAGAGCCCATTAAGCTCCTATTTAAAGGAGGTGGAAAAAGAAAAACCTAACCCTAGAGAGCTTCATAAGGTTTTCTTTTTGAAACCCTAGCCTCCTCCTATAGAAGAAAGATTTCTTGCTGCGTTTCTTGTACGCCTTAGGGTTTTGTAACCAAGCAAAGTCTCTTGCACCAACATTGAAGATCTTATTGGTGTTTCTATGTGAAGCTGTTGCAAATCAACTACAACAATCAAAGGGTTGCTGTGGAGTTAGTCACGTAATGGGATTCGTGCAAAGGAGTAAGCTGCGTACTGGGATCCGCGCATCAAATTGGTTAGTCATGTACTTGGGAGCCGTGCATCAAAAGGAGAAACTGTCACTACAGAGCAAGTCCAATTGGGTATTGGGGTAAGGGTTAAACTGTAGGTTGATAAGGTAGTTGGGATTCCTTACTTGTAATCGCTTGCTGTGATAATAGTGGAGTTTCGGGAGTGGTGACCTTAAATCACCCAGTGGGGTTTTTGCCGTCAGGTTTTCCCCATTCGTAAACAAATCACCGTGTCATTTATTTTCCGCTGCATAACTTAGTTTTGGTGATTTGTTTGTGCTGCCACATGATATTGCATGTTAATTTGATTAATTAATAACTGGGCTAATTAATTAATCTAAGTTATCACAAGGGGTCAACGCGTTTGTGGCCTGTCAGATTTCTTCCTCTTCCTTTATGTTTGGTTGAAAGGAGGTCGCTTTACTGGATGTGTGTTAAGATGAAAGAGGTATTGTGGTAATACCTTCAGGAATGGTTTGAGAGGCGAGAGTAACTTGGCGAATGTGGCTGCCCTCAGAGAGAAGAAAACCTTCGATAGCAACACTTATCCGGTGTAGGCATGGGTCTTTTGCTCTAATCACGCACTTTGGCACCTAGAAAGATTTGGAGATGGGATTGTTGCCGAGGATCAAATGTGCTGCTCGGAGTTGGTTATCGATGTGTACGAATACTTCTGCCTTCAATACTTCATCCAATTTTGCTTGGTTGACAATGCCGAAGAGGCGAATAGTAGCACGTCTGTCTACAAAATCACCAAGAAAAACAAGATTAAATCAAGAAAATATTTCTATATAGACCCAAATTAATGAAAAAGAAGAGAAGGTGATTATAAGTAATTTATTAAAGCCCAGAGCCTCACCTGGTTCCCCTTCGTTGTCAGACAGAGGAGGCCATCGTGCCAATCCCCTAATATTATCAGGAAGTCTTTTTTCAGACCCTTGTTGGATTCAGGGAGGCATTGGATTAGTCTAACCTCGGGATACCAAGATTTTAAATAATATCTCTGCCCCTTTAGGTGTTGAAGATTGTAAATTCAGTTAACATCATGATGGGTGAGTTCCAAACCCATCTTTTCGTTGAGTGCATCTACAGAACCTAAAATCCTAAACATATTTAGGGTGCACTGGGTAGGAGCTAATCTAAAGGTTCTAAGGTAATCCCTAGTGACTGTCCCTATTAGGATTTTCATCCCTCCCTCTATGAAAGCGATCATCGGGATTACTACTTCTCCCTCTCGCCTTTTCTTATGTCATTCCCCTTCGTTACAGTACTTAACGAATCCCGCCAGTAGAATCCTATACAAAGCCATAAACTGTTCTATTTTTTCATCAGAATCTACTAAGGAGGCAAATCTACCCATTTTTAGGAGGGGGTTGGATATATTGACAAATAGAGAAAGGGATAAATGAGTCGAGGAGAAAGTGACACAGAAAAGAGAAAAGTATGTAAAAAGAGAATGAGTGAAGAAGTTTATGAAGACTTACGCTAAGAAGAAAGACCACCTTGGACTAATTCTTGGTAATTGTGAGGGCACGTGTAGACTGAGAGAGTTTGCAAGTTCGTTGTATGAATGTTGAAGCGAGGAAGGTGATTTGATTTAAGGATATTTATATTGAAGAGAGTTTGCAAGCGGGAACATTCCCGCCTGTGTGCCTGCGCAATCCTCAGCTATTGGATTTGCATCGCATCGTAGAACGTGGAGGACAAAAAGTTGTAGAAATTTAATGAGGGAGCACCTCGCGTGCCATAACGACAAAAACGTTCAATGGGCAGTCCAAAGGACCTCTTCACTATCAGGGATGATGTATGACGAATACAAGATAACAGTGACAAATATTGAGATCCTCTTTTCCTCCCGAGATGGCAGAAATGAGAATATTGAGGGACTATTTTAGGGTCAATGGGCCCAGGAGTATGTATTGGGCCAAAAGCCCAATCCAAGGACACTAAATGGTCCGAGAATGTGGGAATATTGATTTAAGAAGCAGTGTTGATGGATAAAGAGGTGGAGGCTGATCAAGGTCTTCTCGGAACGTTGTCCAAGGAGAAGTCTGTCCTCAACTATTTATAGCCAAGATAGGAAAGGGTTGCCCGATGTCTAAAGGCGATGTTCTAGGAGATCCTATAAGTAAGGATATGCATGGTAGGTGTATCAGATAGGAAGAAGGGTCAGGAAACATCTAAAATAAAGCTGCTACCACCGCATTAAATGCTCTGCAGCTAAACCACTGGCCGCATTAATAGGGAAGTGATGCCTGAGCATTAGGGTTCAGTCTTATAGCTACCTCCAAAGACTTCAAGGATGGGCTGATGGGGCAAGTATCCAAACCAGTAACTTGATCCATACGTGGAGGATAGAGAGAGGAAGATATAAAAGGAGGAGAAGACATTCTAGAAAGGGGGATCGAAAAAGAGGAAAAAGAAAACACTGTAGACATTAAAAACAATATCTGTAACCTGTCTTTAGAAAAGAGAAATATAGGATCCAACCTCCTTGGCTTGACTTCGAGGACAATTTTTGTTATATAAACTATCTCATGTGTATGATGTTGCAATCTAGCCCATCATCTTTATTATTTAAAATCACTATAACCTAGATTTCAAGCTCACTCTCTACAAATTCATTGTATTGGGCTTTTTGGGCCTATCCCAATCTTATTTTTGGGTTTGGTAGAAATTGTGACCTTATTATTATTATTATTATTATTATTATTATTATTATTATTATTATTATTATTATTATTATTATTATTATTATGTAATAGAATTCGCTTTTTTTTATACTTTTGAAAATAACAATATTTTCTAATTGAAAACGATTTAATAAAATAAAAATTAAAAATACAAAGCTAATTATCATCAAATCAAACTACACATTTTATACTTAAATGATAACTACTTGTGTTTATAACTTAAAAATATATTTTTAAAAGAATCTCTTAACATGTACCCATGTGAAGAGGCTAGCAGTCTTTAGTGAGAATAAAATGATTAATAAAAAAACATTCACTTAGAACTTATTCCTTCGAAACAATAATTAATTACCGCAAAAGAAGATGTTATATAATCTATATAGGAGTTTATATCACATAAAAAAAATAAAATATATAGAAGTTTATAATATAGATATATAATATATGTCTATACAACATACATAGGAGAAAAATGAAAAGGAAGCATACATGTGGGAAATTCTTGTTGAAGACCCCTATATAGTTTAAGGGGCTCAACTAGCTTACATAAATTAAACTTTTACAACATAACAAAATAAGATAAAAAGTCTTTGAAATTCGCCAACCTGACAGAATGTTTTCTTGAGGTGCTCTAATACAGTTTCTACTTGTATATTTCAACCACAATTAAAGATTCATAAAAGGTTTTATTATCATGAAATTCGCCAACCTTAAACTTCACACATAATTTTGTTCAGTGACAATGTAATTTTGTTCTTGTTTGCCACTTTGACTTTTTCCATTTGTCATAGCATGTTGTCGGCACGGGTGCTTGTACGTCTTGTTGATGGGATCTCAGGTCATTGGATTCTCTCATGGATTTATAGAAATAAATTACGAGCAAAATTTGGATTACCAGTTGAGCCTTTTGGTGATTGTTGTGTACATTTGTGCTGTGAATCGTGTGCCCTTTTCCAGGAGCATGCTGAGCTCAAAAGCAGAGGCATGATGGATCCATCCAAAGGTTTTACACTAACCCAAGTTAAATTATTATGATTAATGTTAGTTGGATACTATAAATTTCATGACAATATTGCGGACAAAACTTTTTCTACACATAATTTCAAAATTTGTTGAATTATGCAAGAATGAGTGGTCAACGAATGAAAACTGATAGGTTCATATAATCAATATTAGGTAGAAGTATCCAAGACTCATAATCGCATAGTTTAACAAGTTATAAAATTGGGTAAATACTTGAGTATATGCCTAGATTTATCCTAAATTTTTTGACTTAAAACTTACAAATATTATGAAAACTTTTGAACATAAAATAAATAAATAAATAATAATAATTTATAATTTTTTTATTATGTTGTTGATGTATTGTTAATCACATTCATTATCATATCGATCTATATTATTTTATAACAAAATTGATAATATATTTATCGATTTATATTATCTTATAACAAAATTGATAATTTATTGTTTTATAACAAAATTTATAATATAGTATTTTTCTAGTTGTTTATTATTATTATTAGTCTAACGGAGCTTTTGATGTATTAGGTTGGTCTGGCCCACCAGAAACTGAATGCATGACTAGATGAACTCGAAGATCAATATCAACCTACCCACTGAAGCTAGGGATTCTAGCATTTTACCCTCTTTTTTTTTAATATTTGGCAATATGCCTCTATTTTGAAACTATTTAGATTCATGCTCCTGTTTTGAAACTCGATTTTAACAAAATTGAGTTTCAATCAAAAACTCAATTGGCTTAAAATCGAGTTATGCCAAATGAAACTAAAAAAAAAAAAAACTTGCATGGAACTCGAGTTCGTAGAGCTCGAGTTCCATACCTATAGTGGCGTATTTTTAGTGCTATAACGGCGTTTTTTTATGGAACTCAAGCTCCTTGAACTCGAGTTTCATACCTATAGTGGCATTTTTTTAGTGCTATAGCGGAGTTTTTTATGGAACTTGAGCTCCTTGAACTCGAGTTCCATGCAAGTAGTGTAATTTTTTGTTTTTTAAGTTTGATCGCCCCATACATATAGCTGTGTTCAAGGAGTCTATAGCGGCATTTTTTATGGAACTCGAGCTCCTTGAACTCGAGTTAAATTGCAAGTTTTTTTTTTTTTTTTTTAAGTATACATATAGCTACGTTCAGGGAGTCTATAGTGGCATTTTTTTATAGAACTCGAGCTCCTTGAACTCGAGTTCTATGCAAGTTTTTTTTTTTTTTTTTTTTTTTTTTTTTAAGTTTCATTTGGCATAACTCGAGTTCCATGTGATCGAGTTTTTTGGTTGAAACTCAATTTTATTAAAATGGAATTTCAAAATAGGAGCACGAATTTATATAGTTTGGAAACATGGGCATAATGCCAAATACTTTGCTCAATAAGGGCAAAAGGCCAGAATCTCCCCACTGAAGCTTCATTTTCTTCTTGGGTTTTGCTTATGATAAATTAAAATATAGTTAATAAATAGGGCTCAACCAGGTTTGAACTGGTGACCTCTCAATCCGCAGTCAAATGCGCTACCACTGGCTATGGAGTATGGACCCAATTGTGTACTTCTTGTGTTTTTCCTTTTAATGTTATGTTTTTTTTTAATTGAAAGTGTCAATGTAAATTATTATGTTTTTTCCTTTTTGAATTGAGAGTTCAGTTTACCATTATGAAAGCAGAATTTGATGGTTTATAGGAATATTATTTCATAGAAGAAGAAACTTTCTGTTTGAAACATGAACTCAAGTTTTACAAATAGTTATCTAAAAGAATTACTTTATGAGAATAATAATAGTTTTCCTTTTAAAATCAAAGAACTAAATCCACAACATCCTTCAATTAAAGAGGGAGAAGAACTATTTAACTACAAAGGCTAGGCTATTCTAACCATCTCAAACCCTAGAATGTTTGGCTTAGAGCCTTATAATAATCAATTTACAAAAATGATACTAATTCATGTCCCAAAATTTTAAGTATCATCTTCAATAATTTTATTGGAAGAGAGACAGGATCTTTGTCTTTCCGAAAGAATGACATCTATTTATGATTATAGTCATATTTTAATCTCTCTACATAGTATCACTCTTTCTTGTTCCAATTTGCTTAGCTTGCGCCACCCAAGGCTACTTATATGGGGTGTTGATGTTTTGCAAATGCCAGTGTCTTCTCTCATGCGTCTAAAGAGAGAAACTAAGATCGACATTTGGATTACCAGAGGAAACTTGTGGTGATTGTTGTGTACATTGTTGTTGTGGACCTTGTGCTCTTTGTCAAGAGCATGCGGAGCTAAAACATAGAGGTTTGGACCCTTGTAAAGGTTGTATTATAACTCAAACCATTTCCTTAAATCATCATCACAAATTCACCATTATCATTATTTTAGGCTAACTTCATTTTCTATTATACTAGCCCACCAAATGCTCCTCCACAGTTCCTACCATCAATGTACAGATGAGCTCCTATTTTGGAGGAAGACTATCATCTGATGCCTGAAAATGTATTTGATATCAAATGAAATCACATCAGTCGTATCAAAATTCAATAATTGAAAAATAAGTGTGCAAAATAACCATGTCAGCATTCCATCACTATGCTCAAGGTGTTAGTGGAGTGGTTGTTTTTGCACGTCTCTCATGAAACTGTATTTAGTACAACTGACATCATTTGACATGAGGAGAACCAGAGGCGGCATTATGTAGAGTTCAAAGGATTCAAATGAACCCCCTAGCTGGCATTTTTTGTATAATATATAATATTCTTTGTTTCTAACTTTTTATTTTTTTCCTCCTAATAAGAAATTTTGAATACCCTAACCCTAAAACTTTTTAAAGTCTAGTCGAAATAAGCTTAAATATGATATTCTTAACAATATCATAGTCTTTTTTTGTTAGGATGTGTGTCCTTAAATCCTATTGTATGATACTATGTATGATATTATGTATAACTTAATGTTATGATTAATAAAGTAGTTATATTATTATCTAAAATAATGGCAATATGAATATTTGGACATGATCATATAGTCCATGAGATGCATTGTATGTGATTTATGTGAAAAGTCATAAAAGATATAAATTACAAGTTCTTTGTAAACTCAGAATTATAGTTCGTAGTCGATAATGAAACTAAGTATTTCATCTCTGAAGACTATAACATATCAATTGAGATGATTTGTCTTAATCATGGAAGTGAAGACTTCTAGTTGGTATATTGATATATTTTAAGAGTTAAGACATACTAAACTGGATCGCTGTGAGATTTATTATTCTCCTAACGTGTCAAATGAATAATAAATCCCACGACTTCTATTTACATGAACTCTTAATCCTGAGTAGATAATGGACATGCTCATGAAATGTAGGTTGCTTTGATATATCAGAAGTGAGATCTAAAGTCATGATCAAAATCTCAGTATGTTGGGCAGCCACATTTAGTACTGATGGAAAATATATTCTCAAGATGGAATTCATAATCTCTTAATGGAAATAGAAAATATTCCATTGAGATAAATTTAATGGGTTTGGCTATTCAGAGTGTTAGGCCTAACCACTTTAATAAGGAGATACTAAAATATGTATTTATGAAATTTGATTTCATAAATATATGATGAACAACTTAAATGATTAAACCGGGTATTCAAGGATTAAGATGTAGTAATCTTCAAAGTGACAGTCTATATTCATGACTTTGTATTACTATGAATATTTTATGAACAGGTTGCATCCATAATGACGTCTTGAGATATAATTTATTAATAAAGCCTAGAGTGCAATTATATTTATATAATGGTATAAAATATAATTAATGGTAACTTTAGACTTACCAAGAGTTGACAGAAAAGGCCAAGGCCCATTGGAGCAAATGTCTTATTCGTCCATTTTGATTTCACTCCAAGCCACACACAAAAGCCTAATTGGAAAGGTCCAATAGGTCAACCCAGTTAGATAATTAGTTAGCCACTCAATTATGAAATGGTGTGTATGTGTGAGTGAAGCCACTCGATTATTCTCCCTTAGAAACTGATTAAGAGACCACTTCTTGGGCGTAAAATGGAATTTGAGTGAAAATTAAAAGTATTCCCAAGTATTTCTAAACTTTTGTTTTGGATTTCATCACACCAAGGTACAGTATCTTGTTTTTAAATTCTGAAATTTACATGGTACATGTTATCAATCATGAATAAAATAGATCCATGTTTATTGCTTTCGCTATGTGTTTTGTATGAGATACAAAACCAGATTTTCCAACATTTTTAAACATGAAATAAAAAAAATAAATAAATAAATAAAACCTATTTAGATCCTAACAAATTTGAAATAAACAAATAGAAAATTCTTAGTTTACATTGTACTATCAATTTAAGATTTATATTGTCTTTAAACAAATGTGTATTGTATATTTTTGCAAATTTGTACAATATTGTACATATTTATTTAGTTTACAATGTAAATCTTACATTGATAGTACAATATTAACATATAATTTTCCTAAACTAATAAATAAAATTATTTTTAAGTAGTAATAATTAAAGTTCACTTAATGAAAATAATTAATATGTTCATTGTATTAAGGAAAAAAAAATGTCAAATGAACTTATAGTTTATCGTTTGTTCTTTTGCTGGTACATACTATAGACGAATTTATAATAAAAAATCTTTGTAAAGTGCAAGATTTATCTCTTACCCAAGATAAATCTTCATGTTGACCTTCATAAAAAACAAAAAAAAAAACAAAAAATCTCGAAGCTGCCATTGAGGAGAACTACGACCTATAACTAATAAATTTGGTTTTGTCAACAATAAAATAGGTTTACTTGGCAAGCTTTTGGTGGCGACTAAAAACATTGATAGGAAAAGGGAGTTGCGATGGTCTAATATGTTAGCTAGGTTTTGTTGTATTATTAAAGTTTGGTTTTGTTTCAAATTATCTTCTTCCGCATCCCTATCTAATCTCTTCCCCAAAAACTTGATGGAATTTTTCTACATCAATTGTAAAATAGGTCAAATCAGTCGAATTTAAGTTTAACCCAGTTAGGAATGCATTAGGTTTTAAGGATTTAGGATCTAAATGTATTAGAACTTCAATGTGTAATGTTGGCAAACCATGATCAAAACTTAGAGTCTAGAATTAGGCTACTCAAAGTGTATTTATTTGTATAGTTGGAATCGAGTGTACTGTAGAATTTATTAAGTAAATCTACAAGACTCGATCGATCGAAAATTAGACTCGGACGATCGAAGCTCTTGCAGATTGTTTTTCTTCAGAATTTTTCCACTCAGCCCAAGCCCATTTGACGTGTAGGGTTTTATGTTTTGGCTTAAATATAAAAGGAAAAACTCTAGCCATGTTTTAGTGTTATTGTTTATGTTGTGTATCTGAATCTCTTGTGAGATTTAGAGGTTTTTGTCTTCATACATACTTAGAGTTATCAAGATCGAGATTGACGTTGAGAGCTCGATGATCATTTCAGTTGCTACATAAAGAACTTCAAGAAATACAAGTGGTGTACTTGTGGATGCTGTAGATCTGAGAAAGAAGTAATCCGTGGATTTGGAACTATCACGTGGACAGTAGTAAGTTTTCTACTCAAGGTAGCAATAGGATGTTAGTGGTCTAAGTCGCTATTGTAAAACTTCAATTCTTTCATAGTGGATCTGTTTTACCTTGAGGATAGTTAGGTTAAATCCTCCCTAGGTTTTTTACTGATTTGGTTTTCCTGGATTATCATATCGTGTGTTTGTACTTTTTCGCACTGCTTTGTATGCTATAATTTGTTTGTGTTAATCTAGATTTGAATAATTTACCTAAGTTAATCACTTGGCTAAATAACTAAGTTAAATAACTTGTGTTTAAGGGGTCTAAAATGTACAAGTGGTATCAGAGCAAATTAGCTCTTGTGTTTAGATCCTTTGTTCTAAGAGTTGATCATTTACCCCTGTTGTCATGGAACACGGTCACTCTCTTGTGATCCCACCTCACTTTGATGGGAATAACTATGCTTACTGGAAAGTAAAAGCATTCTTGAAATCTATTGATGAGAGAGTTTGGAATTTCGTTGAGTACGGATGGGAGAAGCCCACTACTCCAATTAATGAGTGGCAAACTTCTTAGAAAGAAACAGCTGGTTTTAATAGCAAAGTCATGAATGCTATTTTTAATGCTGTTTCTATGGAGGAATTCAAGAGAATCTTTAATATTGAAGTTGCTCATACTGCATGGAATATTCTCCAAACTATGCATGAAGGCACAAAGGCAGGCAAGATTAATAAGTTGCAGCAGTTAACATATAGATTTGAAAGCATTAGGATGTCTGATGATGAAAATTTCGATGAATTCTATGCTAAGCTTACTGACATTGTTAATTCTGCTTATAATTTGGGTGAAATCTATAATCAACCTAAGATTGTTATGAAGATTCCTAGATCTTTGACTGAAGACTTTAGACCCAAAGTGACTGTCATTTCTGAAAGCAAGGATGTGGACTCCATCCCTGTTGATGAACTTGTAGGATCTCTTCAGTCCTATGAGTTGGACTTACCTAAGACAAACAAATCCAAATCAGTGGCTCTTAAGTCAATTGATGATGTTGAAGGGAATGGATTTGATGATAAGCTCTCTGCTACAGAGATTTTTTACCTTGCTAAGAACTTTAGAAATTTTCTTAGGAATAATAAGAGTAAGAGGTAAAAAAAATGTTGAACCTAGAAATTTTAGGAGGAATGATCTCACTAAAGTGAATAATACTGAAAATTTAAAGAAAAAATAGGTCAAATCTCTAATAATTCTATGGGTCAATAATGTTTTGGTTATCAAGGATATGGTCATGTGAAATCAAAATGTCCTACATAGTTGAGATCAAAGGGTAAGACTATGGCTATAATCCTTAGTGATGATGAAGTTTCTGATATTGAGTCTAGTAGTGATGAGGATGGAAAATTTTCTTAGGAATAATAAGAGTAAGAGGTAAAAAAATGTTGAATCTAGAAATTTTAGGAGGAGTGATCTCACTAAAGTGAATAATACTGAAAAATTTAAAGAAAAAGTAGGTCAAATCTCTAATAATTCTATGGGTCAATAATGTTTTGGTTATCAAGGATATGGTCATGTGAAATCAAAATGTCTTACATAGTTGAGATCAAAGGGTAAGACTATGCCTATAATCCTTAGTGATGATGAAATTTCTGATACTGAGTCTAATAATGATGAGGATGGAAACTTCATTGCTTTCATAGCTACTGTGGTAGTTGATGAAAGTGTTGTAGTTGATGAGAACCTTTCTGATGGGGAACTCTCTGAAAATGTTGATTTGCAAGAAGCCTATTATAAACTTTGCAAACTGCGAAGGATGCTATGAATGTTGATTTAGGCTTACAGAAAATTGCTTCTCTTGAACTTGATAATAAGAATTTGCTCTTGAAATTATTTGCTCTTGAAATTATTTGATATTAATGAATTGCTTGATAAGGGGAAGACTGAGAACATGTTGTTACTTGACAAAGTTAAGAACTTAGAACTAGAATTATCTGTTGTTAGAAAGCAAACAAATAGGCCTGCTAGTTCTAAACTTGATCACATGTTAAGTATTCAAAAGTCTCCTTTAGACAAAACTGGTCTAGGGTTTGTTGAATGCATCTTTGCGTTTGAAATTCATTCCACAAATTTTGTTCCTTCTTCTGAGCCACCCGTGAGTGAGATTGTCAAACTAGTGGAAGTTATACCTCTTAGGAAGATTAGGGTTAATCTCAAAGAGTTTAAACCTAAGACACCTAACCCTCTTAAGGATAAGTTGCATGATAGACCTGCTTGGGTTTGTCATTTTTATGGAAAGGCTGGGCACATTCGCTCAAACTATTTCAAGTTATAAGCTGCTAAGCGAGCAAATAAACCAAAAGCATCTGTGCTTCAAGCACAAGATCCTATGATACTTATTGGTGAATTGGTAAGGGCTTTAAGCCTTTATTCCAATCTTGAAGTTGCTCATCATTTTAATCAGAACAATAACCCCAATGCTAGAGTTGCATCTAAAAAGTTTTAGACGCAAAAGGCTCAATCTAATTAAGTTTTTCTGACATAGTCCTTATACTTCATCTTTCTATCCTCTGTGACCATTCTTCTTTTATTGTTTTGGTTTGTTTTTGTTTTTAGGATTTGCATTGCATATCATTCATGCATTTCATGTTAAGTTGTTTTCGTTTTTTAAATAATAATAATAATAATTTGTGTTTTGCATCATTGTTTTTGGATTTGAAATCAAAGTTGGCCAAATTGTCTTTACATAACATGTTTATATACCTTGTTTAGCTTGGATGAGCTTTTTTTTTTTTTTTTTTTGGCACTTTACTAGTTTGAGCTTTGTAGTGCATGTTGTATGGGAATTGTCTATAGTTTTTGATCACATGATCTTGATATTGAAGTCACATGCTTTTGATTGTTGGACTTAAAATTGATGAGAAAGACATAAATAATCATCTCACCACTGTTTACTAGTCAATCATGAACACCTTAGTGCATATCATAAGATTTTGTGCCAGAGAAAGTGTAGCATATGCACAAAAAGAACATAAGGTGTAGCTTCGGTTTAAATAATAAAAGTGGTATGTACATTATTGGGTTATAATAACTTCACAATCAGATAAAATAGGTGTGTACATTATCTTGGCTATTTTAATAAGTTTCAAAACAAATAAAATTGGTATGTATATTATGAGGCAAATTCAAGAAACTTACATGATTGTAAGCTTTTATTCTAGGAGATGTGGGAGTTATATAATGTAACTCTTTAAGTGATAGTCTCTTTTAAATTTATATTATGAATTTTGTAAAAATTGTGATTGATTACTATCTACTTATCACCTCACATGTATCTTAAGCTTTTGCTAGTTGCACACACTTCACAAGTTACTCTTTGCTAAACTTTGGTGCATGTTATTGTGTGTGATCTTGTTGTGGCCATCCGAAATTGAAAGAACCTTGATTTTGATGCAAAAGGTATTTAAAGTTTGTGTTTTTTAGGGACAAATTGATTGAAAATCTTATTTTTGGAAAATCTGGGTTAAATTCAAGGGTTTTTGAAAAACTTTTCATCTCATACTCGTGCATTTCACTTATAAAATACTATGCTTTGAGGAATTTATGCATAAAATTGCTCTGTTTTTCAAAATTTTGTTTTTTTCTAGATCTTCGATCGATCGAACATATTGCTCGACCGATCGAAATTGCAATTAAAAATTAGGTTTGAATCTGTCTAGCTTGATCACAAATCGATCGATGTTGGATTGATCGAATATGTTTTTCAATCGATTTAACCTGTTTTTTAGATCGATCGAAAAATCGTTCAGAGAGTTTTTTAAAACATAAGCTTTTCACGTGTTCTTCACTTTTTAAAAAGTTTCAAGAAGCTATTCTCTCTCTCTCTCTCTCAATTGGTCTAGATTCAAAGTTGATTTTTTTGTCGTTTTCCCTCAATTTTATTCAAAGGTTTTTATCTTCTAGCACCAGTAAGACCCTTTTACCCTTTCTTTTTTGGTTTTATTTCATTTTTCATGCATTTTAGGGAGAAATTCGAACCTATAGAAATTTGGGATTTGTGATGATTTCAATGATTTCTTTCCAAATGGATCAATGGGTTTTTGTTGTTAGATGAGGTTAACATGTTCTTCATAGTTTAATTTGATCAATTTGATGAATTGGGAAAAGTTGAAATTTCTAGGGCTTGAAACTATCCGAATTGGGGATTTTGTTCAATTAAGTATAATTTGATGAAATTGGCTTGTATTATTGATTCATTTTGTCATTATATACTGTTATCTAACTTGTGTAATGATAAATTGATCAATTTGTTGAGTCTTTTGAAAGTGGGTTTTCAAAATTTGGGGTTTTTGATATAAACTCTATGTTCAATCCAATTCTGTATTTTTGAAGTAAAATTGAACTACTCTCACTGCATTAGAGCATGCATCATGTGTTTATTCTGTTCATGAATCATATAGATTGTTATTTTCAATATTGATTTTACTCTAACTGTGTCTGATGCAGTCTGCCCTGGGGTTTTTCTTGTTTTTTTCTTTTATCTCTCTTCTGTCTATCCTTTCTAATCTTCAGAATCATGGTTAAGAAGACTAGAGCCCATAGGAGTTCCTCTTCTTATTCTGCTCCTTCTTTTGATAGTGAGAGGTTTCTGAGTGAGAAAAACCAAGAGACTTATGAAAAGCTAAACCTTCTTAGATCTGTGTGGGCTAAGAGGAAAGTTGTCTTAGATGAGCTTGATTCGAAGATTAGGAGAAATTTTGAGCATAAAGGATGGTTGCCTTTGATGGATATTGATCACTCCCCTCTGGTTACCTTGATTAGAGAGTTCTACTCGAACCTCTCTGTTCACTCCACTTCTTCCAACATTCAGTTTGTGAAGAGCTGGATAAGGGGAGATGAGTTTACCATTACTCCTTCAGACGTGGCTTCTGCTCTTGGGGTTCCTTTGGTACAACATCCTGTGTATCCTTATGATGAGTCACCTCCTCTTGATGATATCATGTCTTATATCACTATTACTTCTATCTAATGGGATTCTGATCCTCAGATCACTTCTCATGAGTTGACCAAGATTCATTATCGCTTTTCTAAATTTCTTGTCATGCTATCTAGCCCATCTCTCATTTGCATACTATTCCTATAGAGAGATATGCGCTTTTGTATTCCCTTGTCACCGATGCTCCTCTGAGTTTTTCTCATCTTTTCATTCAATCTTTGGTTGAGATCTATAGGAGTAGTTATTCTTCTCATTCTCTTTTCTTCCTGATTTTTATTCATTGGATTTTGTTTCATCTAGGTTTAGATGAGTTTCTTGCTTCTGAGCCCATAGACATTATAGCTTCTATAGGTGCCACCTTCCTTAGGCAAAAGGCTGCTTAGATGAGAGCTAGCTCTAAACGCCCTAGAGTTGAGTCGTCTTCGGCTGTTGCACCTCCACCTCCACCTCCTCCTCCTCCTTCTTCAGGTGATCCTGATGCTAAGGAGTTTGTTGATCCGACTGCTGCTAATCCTCCACCTTCTACTTCGAATAATTTTATCAATTGTCGTATGTTAGACACTGTCATGACTGTTCAAGCGACTCATGATCAGCTTTTGGTGGATGTTCTCACAGAACTTCAGGGTTTATGTGCAAAGTTGGCGAGCCTTAAACGGTCCTCTCCACCACCTCCTTTTGATAATGAGTCTTGATTGCCCTTTGGCAATTTGTCACAAAAAGGGGAAGTATAAATGGATGGAGACAAGGGGAGATTTTTGTTATAGGGGGAGTTTTTTGTAGTTTTGGAGCTTTGGAGCTTTAGATTGTATCTAGGTGCTTCATTTTGTACTTATTCTTTTTGGCTCATGTTGTATTTATTTTTGTTGTCTTTCCTTTTTATGAGTTGTATATGATAGGGGGCGACATTATGTTTTTATTTCTGTTTCTTGTTTCACATTGTGTTACATTGATTATTGATTTATATTTATGAGGTTATTCATGATATATGTCTTTTATTTTATGTTATGTGAAATCAAGAATTTACTTTGTTTTACTTGTATTTTTCACACATGTGTTTATTTGTTTGTTAAGTGTTTCAGGAATATACAGGTTGATGCAATCATGCTGCTGTTTACACTTACAACTGATAAATAGTGGTTAGGTTGAATTATGTTTAGTTGGGCTGTTTTTGTAACTTTGAGCTTTTTGTTTATTTTGTGTTTTGTCACAGATTGCCAAAGAGGGAGTTTGTTAGGTTCTAAGGATTTAGGATCTAAATTTATTAGAACTTCAATGTGTAATGTTGGCAAACCATGATCAAAACTTAAAGTCTAGAATTAGGATGCTCAAAGTGTATTTATTTGTATAGTTGGAATCGAGTGTATTGCAAGATTTATTATGTAAATCTGCAAAGCTCGATCGATCGAAAATTAGACTTAATCGATCGAAGCTAGTGCAGATTGTTTTTCTGCAGAATTTTTCAACTCAACCCAAGTCTGTTTAACGTGTAGGGTTTTATGTTTTGACTTAGGTATAAAAGGAAAAACTCTAGCCACATTTTAGTCTTGTTGTTTATGCTATGTGTGTGAATTTCTTGTGAGATCTAGAGATGTTTGCATTTATACATACTTAGGTTTATCAAGATCGAGATTGATATCAAGAGCTTAGTGATCGTTTTAGTTGCTGCATAAAGAACTTCAAGAAATACAAATGGTGTACTTGTGGATGCTGTGGATCTGAGAAAGAAGTAATCTGTGGACTCGGAGTTATCACGTGGCCTTGGTAATAAGTTTTCTACTTGAGATAGCAATAGGATGTTAATGGTCTAAGTCGCTATTATAAAGCTTCAATTCTTTCGTAGTGGATTTGTTTTACCTTGAGGATAGCTAGGTTAAATCCTCCCTAAGTTTTTTACTGGTTTGGTTTTCCTGGGTTATCATATCATGTGTTTTTACTTTTCCGCACTGCTTTGCATGATATGATTTGTTTATGTTAACCTAGATTTGAATAATTTACCTCAATTAATCACTTGGCTAAATAATTAGGTTAAACAACTTGTGTTTAAGGGGTCTAAAAACGTACGGAATGAATCAAAATAAACTATATCAAAAGGGATCAGACTAAAACGATTATTTATATTGGTCATTGTATATTAGAAGAGTGATTATTCATTATCGGATTCACACAAAATGGGTGTTTTAACACATTATTGCTCCGTAACGTAGTCTCAACACCTAATCCTAAGGGTTGTAGGTTAGATTTTATTTGTTATCAACTTTCCTTCTTGTAATTTTCTATCACTTGTAATGAGTAAAATAAGTTTTGTATTTCCCTTTTCATCGTATTGTACTTAGAAATCAAAGACGTAATATTTTCTTCCCTAAACTTTCATAATATACGTATTTCACATATTAAGAATTTTTTTTTTTTCTGAGGTTTTTCTTAATTTTCCTATATTAATTAAATTAAGTGGCAATTACATATAAGTCCCTTAGGTTAGGACAATGTGTCAGATAGTTGAATCTCCATTTCAAGATTCATTATTGTGTGATACAAAAAAAAAAAAAAATCTTAGTCCCCTCATATATATTGTGGTACTCACATGTCCTATGTCATGTGCAAACACACCCTGCCCATTATAACTGAATTCTTGTTTTAAGTTATAATGGGTTGTTTGAGTTTACACAAAGTATGTGTAACATGTTATCCTCTTTTACTACTACCATTGTGGATGGTTAGGTTTCCAACTTTATATGAATGGGTGATTTAAATTGGATCAGGTAAGAACTCAAGGCAATAAGACTGAGTTAATGAAGGTGGCAAGTACTAACTTGGGTGTGGGGGGTTTCAATTTGGTACAAGGAGTGGTAGATGAGGTGGGGGGTTTCAAATTTTCAATAGGTGCTTATAGAAAGGGTATCAATTTGTTGTTGATATAAGGTTTATTGATGGTGGAGGGGGAAAAAGAATTAATATATATATGTGTGTGTGTGTATATATAGTTGGGTTTAAGTTACACTTATGTTAGGTTCTGCCAGGCCACAAATGCGTTGACCCCTTGTGATAACTTAGATTAATTAATTAGCCCAGTTTTTAATTAATCAAATTAACATGCAATATCACGTGGCAGCACAAACAAATCACCAAACTAAGTTAAGCAGCGGAAAATAAATAACACGGTGATTTGTTCACGAATGGGGAAAACCCTTACGGCAAAAACCCCACCGGGTGATTTAAGGTCACCACTCCTGAAACTCCACTATTATCACAACAAGCAGTTACAAGTAAGGAATCCCAGTACCTCACCAACCTACAGTTGAACTCTTACCCCAATACCCAATTGGACTTGTTCTATAGTGACAGTTTCTCCTTTCAATGCACGGCTCCCAAGTACGTGACTAACCAGATGCGCGGATCCCAGTACGCGACTTCAAATACCAACTAGAGAGAGAGAGTTGGCTGCAAAGTTCTTCAAATCATCAGAGATGAACTAGGGCACGAACTTTGTCTTTCTGATTACAAATTGCATGAACAACAAGTTCTCAAAGAATGTGCAACTTGTATCTTCTGCTTCCTTGCCTAACGGCCCTTAAAAAAATCCTTTTATATGTCTAGGGTTAGGAGAAAAGAAGTCCCAAAGACACACTCACGGATTAGACTTGAAACAGACTTGGAAATCTGTTTTCTTTAATTCTCGACAGATAGAGGTGTCGAGAGGTGTCGAGAAGCTGTCGAGGCTCGGGCAAAACAGCTTCTTTAAAGCTCGATAGATGCATCTGTCGAGGTATGCGTCGAGCTTTAAAAACTTGCACTTCCTTGCTTGTTTCTTGGACAGACTTTGACGGCTTCAACACTTGACCTTGAACCACTATTTCTTGAAGTGTTAAACTCATCCTAAATCTACCCAATTACAAGTAAAATACGTTTTGTCTAAGGATAAGCCAATTACATAAAATAGCGACATATGTTCACAGACTTGAACTACATATGTCCTAACAGGTTCTAAGGATTTAGGATCTAAATGTTTTAGAACTTCAATGTGTATATGTTGGCAAACCATGATCAAAAGATTCAAAACTTTTAGTCCAGATTTAGGCTGCTCAAAGTGTGTGTTCGTGCAAAGTTGGAATCAAGTAATTGCAGAAAATTACTGCTCAATTTCTGCAAGCTCGTGCAGAATGTTTTTTTTTTTTTTTTGCAGAATTTTCCAACTCAGCCCAAGTCCATATGACGTGTAGGGTTTTATGTTTTACTTTAAGTATAAAAGAGAAACCCTAGCCATGTTTTCAAGTTGTTGTTTATGATGTGTGTGTAAATCTCTTGTGAGATCTAAAAGTGTTTGCCTTCATACACACTTAAGATTATCAAAATCAAGATTGATGTCGAGAGCTTGGTGATCGTTTCAGTTGCTGCATAAAGAGCTTAAAGAAATACAAGTGGTATACTTGTGGATTCTATGGATCTAAGAAAGAAGTAATCCGTGAACTCGGAGTTGTCACATGGTCGAGGTAGCAAATTTTCTACTCGAGGTAGCAATAGGATGTTAGTGATCTAAGTCGCTATTGTAAAACTTCAATTCTTTTATTGTGAATCTGTTTTACCTTGAGGATAGCTAAGTTAAATCCTCCCTAGGTTTTTTACCGGTTTGGTTTTCCTGGGTTATCATATCGTGTGTTATTTACTTTTCCGCTTTGCTTTACATTATATGATTTGTTTGTGTTAATCTAGATTTGAATAATTTACCTAAATTAATCACTTGGCTAAATAACTAGGTTAAACAACTTGTGTTTAAGGGGTCTAAAAAAATTCTTCTGTCAGATTACATGTTGCATATATCTTTAACACACATACCAAGTTTCGTGCCAATCATATACTATTTTCTATTCAATCTAGAAACTCATCTTTTATGCACAATTCCAAATACAAAAACTTGTAATCTATACATTTGATTGAAAACATAGTTATTAATCTCAAATTGCAAGCATGTAGAGTATAAGAAGATAATTTAATCTAACGGTGGATTTATTATAATTCACATCCAATAAAAAGGTATTAGGTAGTGTAATATTACTTAGAGTTATATCGGGTGTAACTTAAACCCAACCCATTTATATATATATATATATATATATATATATTTCAGGTAGTAGATTAAGCCATACTTAATTGATTGGTCTAAGATTAGGGGGGAAAATATTGTGTTTAAGTCACTTCTTCTCTTTTTATTAGACTTTTGGAGCCCAACTAACAAAAGTAGATAGAAAAGCCACATTAAACATGGTTTGGAAATTTAAGAATGAAATTGAATTTATTGAACCAAAATGAAACCATGCAAAGTTAGAGGTTTGAAATTTTAACAAATTTACTTAGCCTTTTTTTTTTTTTTTTTGTCTCTGTTTCAATTTTGTCTTGACTTTTTTTTTTTTTTTTGGTTTTGTTTGGCTTGAATTATAGATATCTTCATCTTTATTTAATCCCAACTATCTTAATACCCAAGATTTTGTTACTATGACAAAAGTTCCTCCATTAAGGACTTCATGGACCAATTTGATTTTCCATAGAAAGTTTCATGATTGTTGCAAATTTTAAATAGGTCTTTTTCTCTTTTTATTTTATAGTTTTTTACTAATTGTTACAAAAAATAAGAGAGGGACAATTTGCACCTTAAATATTCTCATGAAGAAGAAAAAAAATACTCCTAAATTTAAGACTCTTGGTAATGGGTTCTGTAAAGTTGTGATTTACAACTATGTTTTATATTGGCTTTATTCCATGACAAAAAGTGTTGTAATTGCATTAATTTTGTTCCTTGTATTTTGTGGAATTTTATTGTATTGGGTTTGGTATTAAGTTTGTGAAGAATAGAGCATGAATTGAAGAACAAATGGATTTCGTGAGAAGCTCGCAAGAAGCTAACCCGCGAAAGAGTCATGTGAGAAGCACATGCTGGAAGCTAAAGAGTCATGCTAGGCTGTCAATTTTGAGAGTGTCTCATGGGTAAAGCCTTCTCGTGAGATATCCGCAAAACTCTCTGCTTGGAGGATTTTTAAGTGTGACTTTCTTACCCTTCACTCATACCATATATACCCCCATTACCCACAAAAGTATAAGAGGCCATCCAAAGAGAAAACCCTAGATAGGTTTTCAAGAACACACACACCCATCATTTTAGAGAAAGAATTACTCATCCTTAGTGAGAAATTATTGTTGTCTCTTCTCCTTCCTTTTTCCATTATCATACCTTGAGAGGAGATTTGTACCCAAATACAACTCACACATTTTCAAAGTGTAGAAAGTGTTTTGGAGCTTGGTAAGTTTTGGGGATTTGCCAAAAGAAACCGGTGAGGCTTGGCAGATGCAATCGGGCATATTGTGGGATTTGGAAAGCTAAACAAAACACAGTTTCGAGAAGCCTTGTTGGAGTAAAAGTTTGGAAAGCTTAGGTGCATTAGGTAGATTAGGTTTGGAGGATCTCTTGCTATTCGTGTATCCCAACTTATTGTCTAGTGAATCGATTTACCGCTTAGAGGGCGGCAGAGAGGTTTTTCGCCGAGTTCTTTGTTTTCCTCTTTGATAACACATCGGCGTGTTATCTTGTGTTTGCATCTTTCTTCTCTTACTCTTTTAGCTTTCATTTTATTGTTGATATTTGATGAACATAGCTTAGAGTAGTTTTATTGTTTGTACGCTTGTATTTACTCTATTCTACACTTAGTTTAAGTTAGAATAAAATCAACCGATCCATAATCCTTTTAATTTGGAGTCTGAACAACTCTTGTGTTTTTAATACAAATCTGAGCTTTCAGGTTCTTTTTTTCAAGTAACAATATGAAGCTAAACTTGTGCATGCAATAAAAATCTAATCTCATTTATATTTCTATGTAATTTATTTTTTTGGAGTATTTATTGTTAGGGAGTGCCCACAAATTGGTCGAACTCTTTGGGGGTGAAGTTGGCTATCAACCAAACCATTTCAGGTGACAGTTCTATGGACCCATTACCGATCTTTAGGATGAACAAAATCAACCGCGCCCTCCTTTTGGGTTGCCAATCAAATTTCGGATGGATCAGTATTTCACATAGGCATCCCAAAATATGAAGATGGAAAAAAAAAATCCCAAAGTTATATCTTCAAACCTAAGAAAAAATCATAAATTAAAAAAAAAAATTTCAGATTTCCCCAAAATTCATCAGCGCAATGCTAAATATTTCAACAAATATTCAAACAATGGGTTCGAATTTAGTTTGGTGAGTTTAATTTTTATCTAGGATTTAGTGTTTTGATATGGGGAGCTATGTCAAAATTTTACCTATCTGATCTTATTTTAGTAATGAAATGCAACCTCTGTACTCTTATAAATGGCATATTCCACATCGCAATAAATGTAGCAACCACGAAGTTCATGTATATTCCAATGCACAAAATATTTCATCAATTCAGTGAACCCAATTTTTTAGCAGATGGCCTATGCATTCTAAGTGCAATGCCAATTATAATTTAGAGGACAGCAAGCACAAAATATTGTAATCCACTTGTCATTTGGTCAAAATTTTGCAAAAAATCACTTTTTTAAAAGTTATAGAGTTCTGAATAACTTTTCAGTGCCCGTTACAATTTGTCCACTTGAATGAAATATGTTGATATTAGCTTATAAATATCATTTAGAAATTACAGATAATATATATTAATTAGTTCTATTAATATAATAATATTTAAATTGTTAATCTAATGCACGGTTCAAAAGAAATTTTTTTAAGTGATGTAATTAGTTTTTAAAGGGGAAGAAAAATCAAATTGGTATTTTTGTAAATGAGGAATGGTGTTTGTAAATCAAACACCTTCCAAGAAGCTTCCCATTTTGCTAAAGTCTACCTATGAATCATGATACAGTTTGAACTTGTATATATGTTTCAACCACAATTACAGATTCATAAAAAGTTTTGTTATCATGAAATTCGCCAACCTTAAACCTCACACATATAATTTTGGGCAATAACAATGTGATTTTGTTCTCGTTTGCCACTTTGACTTTTGCCGTTTTTCATAGCATGTTGTCGGCAAGGGTGCTTGTACTTCTTGTTGATGGGGGTCCATTGTCATTGGTTTCTGTCCTGGATCTATAGAAATTACGAGCAAAATTTGGATTACCAGCTGAGCCCTGTGGTGATTGTTGTGTACATTTTTGCTATGAATCGTGTGCCCTTTGCCAGGAGCATGCTGAGCTCAAAAACAGAGGCATGGATCCATCCAAAGGTTTTACACTAACCCAAGTTAAATTATTATGATTAATGTGAGGAGGATACTATAAATTTCACGACAATATTGTGGACAAAACTATTTCTACACTCAATTTCAAAATTTGTTAAATTATGCGAGTGAGTGGTCAATATAAAATTGTGGATTCATATCAGTATTAGACTACTAGATAGAAAATATCCACTCCTCACAATCACATAATTTGGCAAGTTATTATAAAATTGAGTATAAAAACTTTTAAACATAAAATAAATAAATAATTATGATTTATGAATTTTTTTTATTATGTTGTTGATGTATGGTTAATCATATTCATATTCATTATCATATAGATTTATACTGTTTTATAACAAAATTGATATTATATTTAGTGTATTATTATTATTATTATTATTATTATTATTATATATTAAAAAAAAAAATAAAAAAAAAAACCAAATCCTCTGAAACTCTCATAACTTTCCACGTCAGTACAATATTTAAATAAAATTATCTTTTTATTGAAATTTGTTTTTAGTTCAAACTTAACCAAGAGTGAAACTTTATCTCTCTAATAAATCCAACTTAAACTCAAACTCATTATTATCATTTTTCTAAAATAAAATTATTTTTGTTAAATCAAAACTTAACAAAAAGTGAAACTCTATCTCTCTAATAAGTCCAACTTAAACTCAAAGTCAAACATTGATAATCTATATAAAAACAAAAATTATGATAGGACTTAAAAAAAAGACTCACATTGATAATCGTGGGTTTGGTTTTTGAGTGGAAATTTCTATTAATTAATTTTATATATTGTACATGGCAGATAAAGCATATCTATTTCTTTAGAGAAAAATCAAAGATGCAACTAATGTCTTCCAGCCTAAAGAACAATAAATTTTTATTTGGTATGTTATATATAAATTTGTTGAATTTGGTTTGGTTCTGAAGTAGAATTTGGGGATTTTACAAATTTTGAAGTTTTAAATCTTAGGGTTTTTGATATTTGCGTCTCAGTAGGTTGATCTTAATTCTTCACTTTAAATGTTTTTTATTTAGGTTCATGTGATTTTTGTTTTCTTATTAAAAGCTACATTTTTGGTTGATTAATTATTTATTTAAATTAATTTCAATTAATTATTTTTTTCAGAATGTCTATTTGCACATTGTTGAATTTTTTTTTTTTTCAGAGTCAATAGTTTTTCCTCACATCGCATGGGTTAGCGATTAGTTATTATTATTAGAAAAATATTAACGGACACTTCCGTTAAGGGTGATTTATTGTAGAATCCTTCTAATAAAAAATTGGTATAAATTAATGAAATGATTGAAAATAATACTAAAATAAAAAATAAAACTTAAAAAGTTGGCTTTATTAACACTACTCGTCTACACCATATAAAATTGGCCAACAAAAACTTACAAAAGGTTGACTTTATTGATATAAAGATGTTTTCGGCTAGGGGTGTTTCGGTTCGGTTTCGATCTGTTTTTTTTTAACTGGCCAACCGAAACCGAAATTTTCGGTTTCCAAATTTGTCAACTGAAACCGACTGAAAAAATTGAAACACCGTTGGTTTCGGTTTGTTTCAGTTTCGGTCAGTGTTGTCGGTGTTCAGTTTCAATGAACGTCACAGAATTTCACAGTCACAAAAAGAAAAAAAAAACTCAACATCACATTTTTTTCAATAAGAAAATAACAGCTCAACATCACATTCACAAAAACTAGCATTGATTCAGTATTAAACAAAATACAAAATACAAAAAAGAGAGAGAGTTATCAAGAAATTAAAAAGAGACTTCGAAGGTCACCGTGAGAAAAAAAAGATCGAGCCGCGTGGGGAGGCCGGCGTGTGAAGGCCAGCATGTGGAGGCGGCAGCAACGGCGTGAGACATGAGGGTGATGAAGGAGATGGAGGCTGGAGGCGTGAGGCATGAGGCGTGAGGCACATGAGGGAGATGGAGCCTGGAGGAATGAGGCGTGAGGGAGATGGAAGCGTGATGCTTGAGGGAGATGGAGGATGGAGGCGTAAGGGAGATAAGGATGAGGGAGATGGCGGCTGGAAATTAAAAGGGTAAGATGGAGGAGATGGAGGCGTGAGGGAGATGGAGATGGCGGCTGGAAAGAAAAGAGGGAGATGGAGATGGCGACTGGAAAGACAAGAGGGAGATGGAGATGCGGCTGGAAAGAAAAGAGGGAGATAAGGGAGGCGTGAGGGAGAACTTATGAAAATGAGAGCTAGGGTTTTATGTTTAAATGGTTTTAAAAAATAAAAAAAATAAAAAACGCAGGGGCGAGAGCTCGAACCCAGGAAGGCTTAGTCCTTAAAGCCACAGACTACCACCAAGCTGCAAACTCTAATGTGACTTAATGTTACATAAATATATATATATATATATATATATATATATAATATACATATATATATCCTTATATAAAATATATATCGGTTCGGTTCGGTCGGTTCGGTGCATTAAAATTTGCCACTGACAACCGAACCGAAATTTTCCGTTTTATTGTATAAAAAACCGAAACCGAACCGAACCGAACCGAAACCAAACAGAAAATTTTGCATCGGTTCGGTCGGTTTGAAGCGGTTTTTTCGGTTCATCGGTTTTTTGCACACCCCTATTTTCGGCCCATCTTATTATTATTATTATTATTATTATTATTATTATTATTATTATTATTATTATTATTATTATTATTATTATTATTATTATTAATCTAACGTTGCTTTTAATGTACTAGGTTGGACTGGCCCACCAGAAGTTGAATCCACGATTAGATGAACTCTTGATGAGAACGATTAGATGAACTCGAATATCAATATCGACCTCCTAGTCGCTGAAGCTTCATTTGATTCTTGGGTTTTGTTTTGATATATAAAAATAAAGTTAATATAAAAGAGGGCCCAACCGGGTTCGAACCGGTGACCTCTTGATCTGTAGTCAAATGCTCTACCACTGAGCTATGGACCCTACTGTACTTGTATTTTCCTTTTAATGTTATGTTTTTTAAATCGAAAGTATCAATGCAAATTATTATGTTTTTTCCTTTTTGAATTGAGATTTCGGTTCACCATGATGAAAGAAGAATTTGATGGTTTATAGGAATATAATTTCATGGAAGAACCATTTTAGTGTTAAGATTTTACTTCCCTGAACAAATACACCCGTATAACATATCTATTAAGACCCTAGCATTTGTATTGGTAGAGGCATATAGTTAAAATGCTAAATTTAGCAACTAGATATAACAAAAGTCTCACAAAAAAGCTAGTGCATTGGTAAAGTTATAGCCATATCATTTGGCTATTGTGCTAGAGTGCATAGCCAAAGATGGCTGTGCACTATAGCTAAGAAGGTAATATATATATATATATATATATATATATATATATATATATATATATTTAGAGGAGTGGCACGCTGAAGGAGAATGCCTCCATAACCAATGTTGGAGCATATGTCTGGAAAATCTTGAAGGAATTTATTGAGAGAATTCCAAAACAAGGGAGGGTCTTGATGTATTTTTTGATTTCTTGAACGGTAGAAGTATGGGTTTAAGTCCAAGGAGGTGGATTTGTTTGAAGTCTATCAAAATGGGGCTTGCATTGGTGTCTGAGATATTGATAGAAATCTTAAATGTAATTTAGGGATCCTAGAAATCTTTGAAGTTGAGTTTTTTCTAAGATTTGATCGGGAAACTTGTCTGCAAACTGAATGGCTCTATCTATGGGTTTGATTAAACCATGATGGATATCAAAGCCTAAGAACTGAATAGGTGTTTGGAAAAGTTTGATTTTTGAAGCTAAAATGACAAGGCCATTGAGCTTAACTGTATGAAAGAATGCTCGCAGGTGTTTCCAATGTTGTTCAATGAATTCTGAAAAAATGAGTACATCATCGATGTAAACAATGGAGTGACTGGAGAATGGATAGAAAATCTCACTCATGATGTTTTGGAATTCACCGGGTGCATTCTTTAAACCAAAAGGCATTACGTTCCATTCGTAATGACCAAAGTGTGTGGTGAAGGTTGACTTATACCTATTAGACTTTCCGATCTGTATCTGCCAAAAACCACTTTTCATGTCAAACTTACTGAAGATGACTATTTTAATAAGCGTGTTAACTAAGTCTCTTTTATTAGGGATAGGATACCTAAATCAACCTAGAACTTTGTTAAGGGGCTTGTAGTTAATGACTAATCTAGGTACACCTCTCTCTATCTCATCAGTCTTTTGGATGTAAAAGTCTACTCAGATGACCTCATTAAGAAAGATCGCCCATCCTGCCTTGACATGAATGAACACAGGCAAATCATTAATAAGAGGTTTTAATTATTCGATCGATTACCAATTAGCTGTCATACTGTTGGAAGCTCATCAACACCAACATTAATGAGCCCTGAAGCATTACAAAAAGAGTCACTAAAGCCACAATTAAAGCCTAAACGGCTAGAAATAATGAAGCTATATATACAAGTCCACCAGGACCAAACCAAGTACATACACTCAACTGAATTACATTCCAGCCTATCTCATTCTAATATTTTGAGCTCTCTTATTACATAAAAAGCTTCCATTACTGACTTTATCATCGGAAGCCCTGTGGCAAACACCACACTGGTGACCACTTAAGGAGAGCTTTCATCTCACATCTTGCAGGCTCAATGACAAGAATTGGACGCTGTCTGGATGAACCTACACAAATGACGATTTAGACATCATCAATTCCCTTGCTAGGGAGGTCCTCTATCTCGACTCTGCAAAATTCCATGAGCTCCTTACTCATTTGGATGGGGCAAGCTTTGGTTGGGATATCATTTTCTTTGAAATCTTTGACATATGGAAGAGCCATTTCGTGTCTCTTTCTATGCCAAAAGGTCATGGGTAGGTCAGAGCAGACTTCCTGCTTGAGTTTTTCCTCAAAGTTTCTGATCTCTGTTTGGGTGATCTCACAAGCTAATTGTTCCCCAATTTTCTTGTGCCTCAAAGTTTACATTTATTCTATAATAACTCTCCCTCTCCCCTTCATTTGCTTCTACATTTGTTATATCTTCTCCATTCTCATGTTTTATTATATGTCCTCTTTTCTAGAACTGTTGTGGTTATAACATTCTCTTATCACTCCTGTTTAAAAATTATGTATTATCAGTTTATGTTAACCAGTCATCTACTTCTTTTTAGTGTCTGTGTTTGGCCCTACAGTTTGTTTCAGGGAGAACGAGTTTGTCCTATAAGTCTTGGAATCCTAAGCGAGTGGTCGTTTAGCTAGAAATAAGCGTTTGAGGCTTTAAGTTAGGAAAGGCAACCAGTCATGGAATGCATCCCCTATAACTTGAAACTCAAATTAATGCTTAATGAATGTAACTTAAAACTATTATCGGCCAACTTGGCTTTGATACCACTCATGGTAAGTTACAACTTATGCAAAAAGGCTGACTAAAGCCATAAGACTACATAGAAAATAAAAAATGAAAATGCCATTAGATTACAGGATTGGACAATGTTCCTAATATAGGACTACAAAGGGGTTCTATAAAGTTATGCTGAACCAAGCCTGCATTCGAATGGAACTTCAACTTCTTTATATAGACTAGGAGGAGCTTAGGATCCTTTGAAGATTCCTGAAATTCTGGGGGAGGGGTGGTAATTTGTTTTTCCTGAGGGTGAAAACATTTTCCATTGAAAGTAGATGGGAATCTGGAAAGAGTAGCGAAGTTGTGAAACTCTTCATGTTTTGTCCTTTTGTGTCGGTTGGTATTGTTCATGAAGAGTAACTTGTCTGCTGGTACTGCTCTGAATAGTGACTGGTGCTACTAGAAAATTCTAGGGGCTGTCCAAATTATGGCCTTCATAAGAGTTTTGAGAATCTTGGAGGGGGTCAAGTGGGTGGTGACTAGTGGATGCTTCAGAAGAGGCAGGAGAAACTTTTTCTTCTTTCTCTATTTGTGAAGCCTGGAGGAGCAACTGTTCGACAAGATCCTTTAATTCCTTACTAGATTTTCTAGCGACTGAGACGAATTCTAGGCTAGACTGGGACCTTGTCTTTTGGGTTATGGCTCTGCGAACTGGGGGGGGGGGGGGGGGGGGGGGGGGGGGAGGTGGAATACTTATTTATCTAGTCAATAACTGGATCTATTTTAAGGCTATCCCACCACTTTACTAAGAATTCCCTGTTTAGTAGGTTATTGCTGATTGCATAGGACCACATACTGATCCAATGGATTTTATACCTAATGGTCATATGCAAAATTGTTGGAAATTGGGAATTGCGATTATTGACTTGGAGTCTTGAGCTGAAATACCTGAGAGCATCCTAGGGGGGTTTTGGGAAAATCTGAGGGACATACATGTGTGTGTGTGTGTGTGTGTGTGTATATATATATATATTATTAAAAGATATATTATTTTATTGTATTAGTGGTGATAGCTGTTGTTTATTGTAATAAATATATTATTTTATTATATTATTTATATTATTTTATTATGTTAAATGTTAAAATAAAACCACTGATGTTGAGTATTTTGTAAAGTAAGGTGAAAAAATAGATAAAGTAGTTTTTTGTGGCGTTAAATTGTTAAATTTTTGCCTTCACTAATGTGGATGCTCTTATAGCAAGAAAAGAAAAATGAATGGGGTGGGTACCATGAAGCCCCAATGGTGGGGAGTAGGATCCTCTCATTTTCAAGTGTAAAAAGAAATAATATAGGAGAATTATAAAGCATGGACAAAACCTAAATTTTGAAAATTAAAGACATAAATTTAGAGGGCGAATAAAAACTAAAATGTAAAAAAACACTAAAAAGTAAGAAACTCACCTGGATGTCTTGGAGCAGAATCTCCACACTAAGCAGAGCACAGGAGTGCAAGGAAAAGTATAAACTAAAAGATCAAAAACACTATAGGAAGAGAATCCTAAAAAATTCTTGTGAAAGTCTTGAGCATGTCAAGCCTTCAGTTTCCTTTTAATAGCTTTTATCTCATTTTGTTTTTGTGTGTGTTTGGTTGCCTTGGGTACAGAATCCTCTTTCTAGTTTCTATAGTTGAAAAAATGGAGTACAAATTAAAATCCACTCCTCACTCCTCAACAGCGTGAGACTAGGGTGTTGCACTAATTAATTTTTGTGATTTTCATCAAAAACTTCTCATATGTGATTCTAACTATGGTTGTCAGCTACATAAGCAAGGGCTGACCCTAAGTATAGAGCAGACTGGGGTTTTCAAAATATTTTGGCAACCTTACTGTGGTAAGTGGCATCAGGTGAACGAGACGTGTGCGAAAGGAGATCAAAGAAATCAGCCACAATCCCTTCATAGCTAGCACGGTATCTAATCGTGGTTGATAGGGTTACAAAATTCAAATATTGAAAACTTATTCATTAAAGGGAAGACAACATATTAACCAGGTGTCTTAGAGAGCCAAGGCAAGCGACATATATGCGTTAAAGCTATTTAAGTCTTGTTCTCTAAGAAACACGTGACATCGTTTCATTAAACAAAGTATTTTAATCTATATATACATAATAGGGGAAGTAGAGAGAATCTCCAATTGGAATTCTAAATTAGAATTCTAATCAATTGTTGTGTCATGTGTCAATGTAAATATGAAATTGGAGTCTAATTTATAATTCCGATGTGCTTCTTTTTTTTCTTTTTCTTTTTTCACACCCGTGTATTTTTAAGTTCACCTCTCTTTTCCACACCCACGTATTTTTAAGTTCACCTCCCTTTTTCACAACCATGTATTTTAAAGTTCACCTCTCTTTCTTTCAGGTTCACCTCCCTTTTCCACACCCACGTATTTTCAGGTTCACCTCCGTTTTCCGGTTCACCTCCGTTTTCCGGTTCACCTCCCTTTTCCACATAGAATTTCAAAAGAATCTCTTGGTATCAATGATACATGTGTTTGGGTATTTTTATATCTTATATAAGAGGAGGTTCTCCAAAAATTCTAATTATATTTGTCTTTACAATTTTCATGGTCCTGGTTTATACTCTGCAAAACGAATTCCAACAATTCCTAAAGTTTGATTACTGCTTTCTTTCATCTACCTATACTATCGTTCATTTTTGTGTAAATTTTTTATTGTTTAATTATATAATTTTGTGGTTTTCCTATTATTAATATTGTATGTTTATTGTCTTTCATCTACCTATACTTTCTTTTCTTTTTGTCAATAATTTTTATTGTTTAATTATAAAATTGTTTTATTTTCCTATCATTGATGTTGCATATTTCTTTTCTTTTTCATAACACGTTATCAACACGAGTCTCTACCCAATTTCAAAAAGAAGTTGTAATTCCATTATTCTTCAAATATCAAATATTGTTTATGTAATTTTCTCAACTCACTGTAAGTTTTCTTTTAAGAAATTAGTATTTATCCTATTTGTTTGTCTTTACATTTTATACTCATAATTTTAGTGATTTTTAATTGATAAAATTTTTTTAATGAGATTTATGTTATTCTATTATTATATATTGTTATAAGATGCACATTATGAGATTCACATTTAATTTATTAAAATATTTTGTTAAAAATGGTTTGTGATAAAGCAACTTAATCATAGTTATATGTACCGTGAATGAATCAACCTTAAATATATATGTCTATGTAGCATTCTTTCATTAGAATTTTGTATGATAAAAATATTTGTTAAAAAATTACATAATACTAAGTTTTATTAAACATGAATAAACTAAGTCTTTTAAAGATGACTAAACTCATGATTAATAAATAAATAACAAAACCAACAATATCACTTAAATAATAAAATGCAATATATTTATTGGTATATTAAATTATATCTATTCCCGTGCGGTAGCATAGGTTATATACTAATTTAAAATAACATATAGCAACATTTGACTGGATTGCTTTTTCCATTTTAAATTAAAATATCAACAACTTTTTATTTGTTCTTTGGTATTTTTTGTAATTTCTATTCAGTGACATTTGGGATATTTACATTGATCTCTGAATAATAACAATAGAACCTACTAAGTTGCACATGGCACTTTGTAATTGACATTTTTGAATGTACCACATGGATGTTGTGGTACTACGTGGCAATTTGTATTTGATTGAAAATTTCTCTCTCTACACCGGTGTCATTTGGTCTCATATGCGAGATTAGTGATGATGCTCTTAAATGCGAGGAGAGGGTCTAGAGAAGGAGATGAGCTGAGGAAGAGTTGGAGGCGGCTGGCAAAGGCAGAGAAGTGGTGTTTATTGGTGTGAGTTTAGGAGTAAAAACCGCGACAAGATTTGGTTCTCCATCATACAATGTATTGTTGAAAGTCTTTAATAAAGGCGCTTTGCATTCTCCGTCTCTAGCTCTTTTCTCTCGGTTGAGTAGTAACGTGCGTTTGGGCTTGTGGACAAGGACAACGCAAATCTCAACTTAAAAAGCAAACTTTGCGCGCTTCAGTTTTAACCTTAGATGTTTGTAAGTCTTTCGGGCTTGATGTCAGTAAAATATAATTGTTTTCTTTCGTTATTGCTTTGTCTTCTTTATTCCTAATGGTATGTGTTGGTGTGAAAGTGAGTATCGAAAATCTTGAGAGAAAAAGAGGGTGATTGTTTGGTTTACAATAATAAAGTGCGGAAAAGTTGGAGCCCAAGTTTTTTTCACGGAAGTCCACCAAAATTTGATCTTCCTAAATTGGGAAAGAAAATAAGAGAGAAAAAATGGTAGCTTAACTCTAATGACTACCTTTCCTCTATATGTGTGCAACGATTTTTGGTTTTTTTTTTTTTTTTTTTTTACGATTATCTACCAAACATGCAATTCAATCAAACAATTTGGCATTTGGCTTGTTTAACTAGCTTATAATCCCATGTATATGCATGAATACATTTAAAGATATACAATATAATACATAATATAATTCCTATACATATAATTTAAATACTATTGATAGTCATTTTTATATTTTATTAACTCTTTTAAAAAAATTGTAAGAATATTATTAGGTATAAAATGTAAATTTTTCATGTTATTATTATTAATATTATTATTATTATTATTATTATTATTATTAGTAGTAGTAGTAGTAGTAGTAGTATTAATAGTAGTAGTATTACTATTATTATTATTGTGAAGCACTTTTTTTTTACGATTTATTTATTTTAGACTCTTTAGTTTTTGTACTTAATAACTCACTTGAATGAATATTTATGATGTGGTCTCACATTTTATTCTAAAATTAAGAAATAAAACTCTTTAAAAATAAATAATATAGGACACATGACGCAAAACTGGAACTCTAATTTGAAATTCTAATTTGAGTTTCTCTCAGTTTCACCTATTATTATATATATAGATTAAGGAAACATTGCTCTCTCTCTCTCTCTCTCTCTCTCTCTCTCTCTCTCTCTCTCTCTCTCTCTCTTTAATATACACACACTCACACACACATAGATAATATTTATTTTTTAGATAATGAAAAATTACTTATTATATACTATTTGTTGGGAAATTTTAACCCCAATTAAATTAACAAATTATTCAAGTTAATTAATTATGCAAAGTTCCAATTAACATGTGATGGGTACAACCATATCACAAAATAAAGTACAAAAAAAAAATTGACACAACAATATAGTTATGAAAAAAAAAAAAAAAACCGTGATGGAAAAAATTCCAGCAGGTGGTTTTAAGGTCACCACCAACATGAAGAATTCACTATGCTAAAATTGAAATTATAACAACAAGGAATATACTTGATCTCAAAGTTGATACCTACATTAAACTTACTGATGCTATCCGAGCATGGCTTTAACCCTGTTGGACTCTTCTATCACATAAATCTCTTCGATGCATGAATTACTAATTTGTGATTGGCTTCACCGTAGCAACACTTGATTGATGTACAAGAATTGCAGCAAAATCTCCTTTTGTTTAATCTAGCCTAATTTAAGTGTATATATGTGTGTGTAAAACTTCCTTCTGAAAACTTTAACTCCAATCCTTACCCTCCTAGCTCACAAGAACTTATATTTGTGAAGTACCTATCATGCTAAAGATGCATGGTGGCACATTATATGTATGTATGTATGTATGTACGTATAAGTGGGTTTCAGCTAGCTCAAATACTCAACTAGTAAAATCTCTGATGGATGAATAAGAAATTTAGGGTTCAATTTTCGCCTATACCAAAAACTAATTGGTGTCTTGGTCTAGTGATAAAAAACTATCATCAAGAGTGGATATCATAGGTTGAAATTATTTATACAAAAAAAGTATGTATGTATAATTTTTTTGTGTAAATATGAAATTTGATTATTATGGTAGTAATTAATATATATTTGTAAGGACACAAAGTCGGCCTTAGGCCCAAATGCGTAGCCGGCCCAAGTGGCCTTTACAATAGAATTTGTAGAGAATGGGCTTAAAGCCTTGACTACTTGGGGCTTCAGGAGGCCATAGGGTGAGGATCAAGTCCACTTCTTGCAGGTATCGGGCCGATGGGTAGACTATCTCTCTCGTTGGACATGAGCCGAGGAGCTTCTGACCTGTTCTTTGGGAGGGGAGAGAGAGAGTGCGTCTTTCTCTTTCCTGGGAAAAAATCCGAATCCCCTTCCAGTGGTTCCTCCTTCTCTATTTATACTCCCCATCCCTGGTTCCCATCTGTCTTTTCCCTGAAAATGCTCCACAATACCCTTAAGGCTGTCCACCGTCCCCTCAGAAGTCATTTCTCCATTAATGCGGCCAAGCGGGTAGGTGAAAGACCTTTAATGCGGTGGCAGCAGCTTTATGCAATGCACGTCTCCCTTGTCTCCCACCTCGGCATCCCACTGGGGTTTAGGATGACTCGCTGAGCTTTAGGAGCTCTCCCCCAGGCGTTTTGCTACCCTGCTCAGTTCCTGAGACTACGTCCGAGGAGACCTTCTCCTTGGACCCTCTCCGACAGGCTGGCGGTCTGGTCGGTGGGCCTTTGGACCCCAGTATTAGGAGGCCCTGCTCTCGACTCGCGACCCCTCCAGCGGAATCCATGTCCTCGAACCAAGCCCTGGGCCCACATGGTATTCCGACGTCTCTACCCCCCACAATATTTATTATGATTGTGATCGTATATGGAACGATATATTCTGGTATTATATTAGACACTTATTATAAGTGTGCTTATATATGAAATTATATATTCTACTATTTGAAGTTTATATGATATACTATGATTTTAGTGTGAGATTTAAATATAAAGTATAGTTTAAATTCAATTAAAAAAAATATACATTAGATTAATAATTTGTAGAATTATACCTCAAAAGCTTGTATAGCACAAAACTTAACCATTTTTTTAAGGAATAATTATATATATATATATATATATCCTAAAGTGGACGTGTTTCCAAACGCATCAGATAATTATAGAAAGAAATCTGTCAAAAGAGGCCCCAACATCTAAGGGTTTGTTTGGGATTCGCTTATTTTGCTGAAACTGAAAACTTTTTACTGAAACTGAAATTTTTTTGCTGAAAGTACTGTAGATAAAGGTAAAAATAGCCGAAATAGTATAATGAGACTCATGAATAGTACAAAAAAGTGCAGTGGAGCTTATGAATGGTACCAAAAATAAGCTAAATACTAAAATAAGCTAGCTTTTTAAGCTGGAGCCAAACGTACACTAAAAATTTTATTCCTTTGCATTTGCATGTGTGTTTTTTTTTTTTGATAATTATTATTATTTATGCCAAAAAAAAATGCTTTAGACCTTATGGGTTATAATTAGGGCTATGTAAACTAGTACCAGAGCTGACAAGACCGACCGGCGTCGACCTTCTCGCACCACCACTGCAACTGATCGACGGGGCCAATGCTGGCGAATGGAACGGGAAGAGAGTTTCGACTCCGGTGCGGTGCAGTAATCGGAGCAGTAAATCCAGAACCGAAGCCTTGCCGAACCGAACAACCCCTATTTTAGATGTTTGGAACTTTGGATACGGCATCGTTTTACCGAGAGAGAGATTAGTACTCTTTTAAAGTTCTAGTCTTTTAACGTTTCAACTTTTATGAACCCACATGTGTCTAGCTTTGGAAATGATCGAAGAAAAGTTTAAAAGAAAAATCCAAGTATCAAATATTACTCCATTTTCCCACCACTGTGTAGGTATAATGGTGTATAATATATATTAATATTTATTTATACTTAAAAAAAAAAAAAAGATGAATCATTATTAATGCTACGTTTACAATATTTTAACAATAGAAGCTATAAACTAGTAAAAATAGAAGCTATAAACTATAAACATAGTAATATTTATCATTTTTTTTTAGTAAAATGTTTTTTATTATTATCAATTTTTCAGCACTTGTTTGGACTTTGTAGTGTTACATTGTTACTTTAGTCCCATTGAATACTGAATAGGCTGAAAGGATTTTAAAAAAAAAAAAAAAAAAAAAGTAATGTTCCAAACTAACCAAACCGATTAAATCGAGCCGATCAAACCGCACCGCTGTAGGTTAGAAAACCAACCCTAATCGGTATGAATTGGTTTTAATTCTGAAAAAACCAATCTTTATCGATTTGGTAATAATTTTAAAAAACAACCGAGTCAACCGAACCACACATACGCCCTCGTTATAATTATGTAGGGCTACGTGAGCCAAAACATTTTTTATTTTTTAATAAACCTGCGATTGTAAGACGACGTGAATCATATTTTAATATAAGTCAATGACAAAGTTGTTGGGTTTGAAGTCTGAACCTTTGGTCTCCGTCTTCCACCATTACTCTTCTATTCTATTCTATTCTATTCTTGGGTTGAGGTTGAATAATAATCTTCCTCTTCAAAGCTGTCTTTACTTCGCCACCTAACATTAGTATGAATTGAAGGACATTGTTTAGGATTAGGACAATCCTATCCCACTATTTTTAGTGTCCTTCAATTCATATCTATCCAATCCCATTTCCTTTTATTAAATCATTCTCTCTCTCTCTCTCTCTCTCTCTCTCTCTCTCCTAATACCAAAACCCAGATAGATAGAGTTGACGTTTGATCAAACACCATGTCTGACATTGTCACCGTCGCTTGGAAGAAATATCTTCTGCAGCTTCAACATCATCCTCTCAGAACCAAGGTTTCTTTTATTTTTCATTCAAATCCATCTCTTTTTTTTTTTTTTTTTTTCTTTCTCTCGCATGATATAACACTTTTGTATTTATTTTTTGTTATTGTTGTTGTTGTTTTTTTTTTTTTTTTTTTTGGCATCATTATAATATTTGCTTCAAATTGTTCTGTTATTAGGCAATTACAGCTGGGGTTTTAGCTGGATGTAGTGATGCAGTTGCTCAAAAGATTTCTGGGGTCAAGAAACTTCAATTGAAAAGATTACTTCTTTTCATGGTATGCCTACTTTTTGATTCTATTGCCTTTGCTTTGCTTTCTTCTGATGCTAAGCTGTTAATCAAAGTCAAACTTTTAAGTTTTGGCCTTTTAGTCATGTTTTACGTTGTTTTCTTTTCCATGAATTGGTTAAATCTGGTGACTGTGCAAATAGTTGTGTTAAGCTATTCTTGAAGAGTACAAACAAAAAGATTTTATTACTTTGTCACCTTTTGTCAGCAGCCAAACTCAAATTATTTGATTTTTTATTTGCCATAAAACCGTTAGTAGTGAGTTGTTGACTTCTTGTAATTTCATGGTATTTTTTTTTCTTTGCTAAAAAAAAAAATAAAATGCTTTGCAGGTCTATGGATTTGCATATTCAGGACCTTTTGGGCATTTTCTCCACAAATTGATGGAACAAATTTTCAAAGGGAAGAAGGGCAACGAAACTGTTGCCAAGAAGGTAATTCTTTTGCTTCAGTTCATGTTCTTTGTTAGTCTATTTCAACCAAGTTTAAGGTTATTGAAATGAATCTTTTGTACTATTCTAGCCTGTATGAAATTTTTTGATCATGGATTGATGAATGAAGTCTTCTATAATTAGGTAATACTAGAACAGTTAACAACGTCTCCTTGGAACAACTTTTTCTTCTTACTGTACTATGGCTTGGTAATTGAAGGTACGTGTGACAATCATGCCATCTCCTCACATGTTGTGTGTTCCATTTCATGATTGCATCCATTATTTGGAATCTGTTAACTTCAATTTGGGTTGTGCCTTACTTTGTTAAGCTCTGTTTTGGCTTCTTTATTTTGCAATTATACTTTCTTGGTTTCATAATTCATTTTTTGCAGTAATTAGTTTACAAGTTGTTTTAAACTTGTAATGTTGTTCTTGCTGCTGTTGTACTTGTAATGGGTCTGTCTTTGCATTTCTGAAAAGAGAAAGAACAGTGCTACATTCCAATGAGTGCTGGTTGAATATATATATATATATATATATATATATATATATCCTTGGTTTTGATCCAATGAATTAGAGGAGATTTCTTCCCCAATCAAATTTTCCTTAGCCTTTTGTTTTGATAACATGATAAATTATTAATTGTTCCAAAAAATCAAGATGTTAGGAAATGGTGATTTTAATCACTTAACCATTGTCCTAACAGTATATAATATCTGGCAGTGGCAAAGCTAAATTTTAGTTCAGAGTGTCAAGACTCAAGACTAAGAGACAAGTTTGAAAACAAAATTGATTCTAAAATGCTAATTAATATAAGTAATAAAATAAATAATTAAATAATTAAACAAAGTTTTAATTGTTAAACAAAATATAACAGAAATATAAATTATACTTTAATTTTTCTGGCCTAGTGTCCATTAAAAGATATATATGATATATCAATCAACAAATAACATACAAGAGTAATCTATATTTAACAGTTAATTCGATTAATTAAAATTAAATTAAGAAAATAAATCAATGTGCAAGCATTTAGAGTTTTAGCATTAAGAAATACTACAGTGCCAAATATTTCTTCTTTCTACCCTAACTTTTGTCCCCAATTATCACAATTCTGAATAAATAAATAAGCTCTAAATATGGTGTTGCAGTATTGTAAAACTAATTTAAAAGGAAGAAATAAGAAATTGAAAGGAAAAAAAAAATGAAATACCTACCTTGAAAATTTGCAATTCAACCATACTGTATACTACCTTGTTTTTATAAGAAGAAAAGTGGATTCCCCACTTCAAATGGAAGAAGTGGAACTTCTATTAAAAAAAAATTGTCAAAAAGAATTAAAAGTGTAAAAGGAATCCTTTTTTAGGCTGTAGATGGGTCTTTTTTTATTTTAAATGTTTGCTGGTCTCTAAAATATTAAAAAAGAAAAAGAAAATTGCAACAGAACCATTTGTTGGGCTTGGTTGGGGAAGAGACAATATACGAATTTCTAGACCTCACAACATGTAAATTTTGAGAGCTGTTGCTTTTCATCTAGGATGTGATACCCCAGATTATGTGGATTGGATGTGTGTGTTTTGCACATTCGTATGTTGAGTCCCACATTGGACATTTACTAGGTCAAATTGGGTTATATACACGATTACAATGAGCGCTAATTAATGTAGCTTTACTAGTTCTTTTAGAGAATAGCATAGATGTGACTAATGTTTTCTAGAGTTTGACTGGGGAAGGCAGAATCAAACTATAAAATTTTTTGTTGGAAACACCATGAGGTGCCAATTAACCTAAAGTTCATTGGTGGAACTAAGTCTTTTAATTGAAAGTGCTCACGGCCAGGAATTCAATCTTATGTACCTTTATAAAGGCATGAGGCTTTGGTTACCACTAAATGCTTTTCTTTGGTATATGATTTCATATTTTATTGTATTCTTCTATGTACCAGAAAGGAGCTTGAAAGGGTTATAAAATGTGTGTTCTAACATAGTGGTATTATATCCTTGTGGTTACTTGTTGAGAGAGAGAGAGAGAAGGAGGGATAATAATAGTCTGAAAGCACTTCTGCAGTCAAACATAGGAAGACAGGCATCTTGTTAGCCATAAGCTTAGAAGAGATATATTCTCAAGGCAAGGTTGATTGGAGGGCTAATAACATATGCAGTACACCAGAACTGTCATGCACATGCTCAAACCCTCAATCCTCTATCATGGAACCCCTAAAATCCATGCCTAGGACTAATTGGGACACAAACGCGTGAAGTTGCATCTTTCCTGTTGCCTGTTCTTTTGGGGCATTTCATCCTTGGCCAGTTCACTCTATAACTTTTGTTAAAAATACTTATCCATATAATAATAATGATAATTTTTGTCAAAGATAGACCCCGAGAAAACTTGACATTTCATGAGATATGCTTATACCTCAGAATGCTGAGTCAATAAACACCATCTAAAACTTGGAAGGACAAATAGCTTTGTTTATACAATTTTTTATATTATTTAGAAAGTAAAGCTATAGTCTGGTATTGCAGGAAGACCATGGGCTTTAGTGAAGAATAAAGTTAGAAAGGACTACCCCACTATTCAATTGACTGCGTGGAAGGTATTGGTGAACCATCTTTTGCTGTTTGACATGCAAGCCAATTCATAAATTGGCAGCACTAACACTCTGATGTGTGTGACCTGCAGTTTTGGCCTATAATTGGTTGGATTAATTACCAGTACATGCCTGTGCAATTCCGCGTTATATTTCACAGCTTTGTTGCCTCATGCTGGTGCGATCCTACATCCTCTAACTTTGCCTGCTTTTATTTACCTTGCATTATTCGTCTGTGTTACTTACCTTATGTGAGTAGTTAACATATTTATTTTATTAAATACAAATTTAAAATTTGAACTCCACAAGGAAGCAACAGTTTGGCACAAGATACATCATCTTCAAAAGCATCTTAATTCTGGACCCCAAAAGTTATGGAATGGACTAAACAAGAAACCCTATAGATTAAGTGGATTTATCATAAATATACTTATGATTCCACGAAGGAAGACCACTTGCAATTACCATGTTGAATGTGTTGTACATAACTATAATTCAGAATATAGAGAAACTAGTAAGTTAAAAGGAGTTTGGCAAAAAATAAATAAATAAATAAAAGTAAGCTAAAAGGATGAAAGAAGTTTGTAATTGTCAATTGATAGAAAATCTTGAAGCTCCATTGTTAGTAGTTGAGATGATTAAATTTCTTATGTTTCTCCACTCTAAACATGAAGATCACTATACTAAAATTGTTCTAGATAACTGTAATTCAGAATATGGAGAAACAAGTGTAGAAAGGATGGAAGAAGTTTGTAATGGGATATAAGGATTTGTTAGGCAAGGCATTTCCAGGAAGCTACCTTTAGGATAGTGATTTCCTCACTAAGATGCAGATGATCTCAGGGAAGTCCTAACCCCAAGATAAAATTCTAGCACTCAAGAATAATTAAGATTTCCCCATAATGTTCTTTCAATCAGAACCCAACACAAAAGACGAAGGAAATAAATATATCAAGAAGAAAGTAAGATATAGGAAGATTATAGAAAACAGAGGACAAGAAAGTAGGGGCCAGTTTGTTAGTGTTGTTTAAACAACAGTCTTCGTTGTTTAAACAACACAACACGTATTTTGACAATACTTTTTCGCTCACACGTATTTCCACAACACTTAAACAACATTACTAGAACAACATTACCAAACGGGCCCTAAATTTTTTATATTTTGGTTTTTTCAATCTCATGAACAACAACAGAGGACAAGACAGCAGCTTTTTATATTCTAGTTTTTTCACTCATGCACAACAACATGTAGCCTAGAAATAGGCCTGATACTATAACTTTGACCGTTTTCAGAAAGGTTGTAAGTTTGGTCTTTTAAAAGTTATTGTCCATTGGCTAAAGCTTTCACTGTATGAACAGTACCAAGATGAACTTTTTGGTGTTAAGTAAAAAGAAATGATGAAATAATTTTGATCAATCTCATTACATTGAGAAAGTATTAAGAAATTTTAATTATTTTAATGGTGAATCTAGTAAGACACCAATTGATTCACATTGCAAGCTGATTCCTAATAATGATGCACTTCTTAATCAAGAAGGGTATGCTAAATGATTGGTAGCTTAATGTAAGCAATTATTTTATACTAGACATGGTACATCATGTGTTGTTGATGTATTAAGTTGATTCACTAGGGACCCTAGCATTGGAGATGGGAAAGAAATTAATATTCTGAGATATTTAAAACATACTTTGCATTATGTTTTGAATTATAAATGTACTTGTTTCTTGCTATTCATAATACAAGGAATAAGGATGTCTAGTAATAGCAAACATATTACTATGATACAGTCACAAAAGAAGTCTTGTGAAAAAAAGGTAAATCAGTAAACGAATTTCAACCAACTGATCATATGTTAACAGACCCCCTTACTAGTCCCTTTTTCTGGTGGGAAAATTAGTGAAACCATGAGAGATATGGAACTGTTAGACAGTCTTGATTGAAACATGCTCTCACATTGATGTCAATTAAGTGTAACTTTGTAAACTGAAAATCATGTGCATAAAAGTTCAAGGCAATTTAATCAAGAATTATGCTAGAAATATGAACGTGAAAGTTTCATTTCCAGTACATTGCATATTTAAGAAATAGTTGAGGTAAGTCTAATCCTCTTCCTACTAAACTCTCATATCTAGCTAATGCACTGTAATTCCATAACGAGAAAAGTTGGACATTATCCTTGACAGAGCTCATAGCTTTTAATGTGGAGTAACGAAGTAGTTGTGGATGCTCTTGATGATTTTTCCTTTGCAAGTATGAACCCTTATATACTGTGAATATTTATTCTTTGAATTCTCAAACTTAAGATCAATTTTTAATCCTCAAGCGAATCCACAACCTTAAGATTAAGGTTTACTCCTCTTAATACTTTAGGTTCATTGAATGATATTCAACCCAAGGTTCAAGGTGTAGTCCACCTATTGGCCTGCGTTATATAATACCTGATTTTGTTATTATATGATATATATATATATATATAACCCATGTATAATACATTCATTCTTTGAATTCTCAACAATAAGATCAAGGTTCGATTCTCTTTTAACACTTGAGGTTCATTGAATTATTTTCAATTCAAGGTTCAAGCCATAGTCCACCAATAGGCATGCATAATATAATGCCTGATGTTATATGTTTATGTTATGTTATTATTTGAAAATAGGTGAGGGATTGTCGTTTTTGTATGATGTTAAATAATATTCAACTATGCATAATGGTGTAAAACTGAAGAAAGTTGAAATGATGATGCAAGAAATAACCATTATAAACAGTTACATCTTGGAACCTTTGATATTGTGACTTTAGCCAACAGCCATTAAGTTTTAAAAGAGTAAACTTGCAACATTTCCAAAAATGTGCAAAGTTAGAGTCTCAGAATTATTTATAGGCCATATGTATGATTGTTCATGAGATTGAGAAACTAGAAGATAAAAACCTACTTTCGTGTCCTTCGCTTCCTACCAATTTTATACCAATTTTTATATGATTTCCTTTGTTTTTGGATAGAGTTCTGACATAGAGAATATTAAGGAGTGCCGTGTAAACTGTTCCTAAGTGTTAGGCATTTTATCCTCAGATTAGGATTTTCTTGACACCATCTCCATCTAAGTGGGGAAATCACCATCCTAAAGATAGCTTTCTGTTAGTGCTTTTCCTAACAAATCCTTTTTTTCAATAAAAAACTTCTTTCATCCTTTTATGCTAGTTTCTCCATATTCTTAATTATAGTTATCTACAACAGAACTTTGCTATTTATGGTTTGAATACCAGCTGTTAGGCCTAGATAAAGTACCTCCCACCTTCTGGATCAAACTCTTATTTTCTCTTGCCTGAAGTAGAGATGGAGAAACAGGGCACTTGTAGTATACTATAAATTTGTTAATGCAATAGTGGTAGAAGCTACTTGAAATCATGAATTCTCTATCTATGATGAGAGACATTTTTGACAGACTTAGGCAAGCCTGGTGCTCAGCTAAATTAATGGGAGTAGCAAATTGTGTAACAATGTATTCTATCATTTGCAAACGTACAAATTTTTAAACTTCAAACCTTTTTTATTCATATTTTTTGTGAGAAAAAGGAATAGACTATTTTGGATATAGCTCTACATTTAAGTAGTAACCGATGTACTACTTAATCATTCCTATTATATAAGTACTGTTTGCCTGTATCAGGCATCTTGTGCGTGTCTGTTTATTAAGCGAAGTGCCTAAACATTCATGCATTTATTTTAATTTCCCAAATCTGAGTAAAATAGTTGGAACAAGAATTATGTTACATTTGGATTTGTTGGCAGATCTATATCAAACATTAAAAACCTGCTATATGCCAGTCACATTCTTCTCACCTCACATCTCCTCTCCCCTCCCCTCATCTTCCTCAATTCCAAACATACCCATAGATCCCATTAGCATGGCCAAAATGTGGTATAAATGTTAATGGTGTTTTCTCTTAGTTGACCTTGATTAATTTGGTAGCATCACTTATTCAACTTTACATTCATGCATGTAACAGCATTCTAGTATATTTTTATAGTCTAATGAATATAATGTGTTCAGTGTGAATTATTTAGAACTGATGCACTCTTGTTCTGATTTGCTAACTTCAGGTCTATCTTCCTGAATCTGAAAGCACGTTCTGTTGCAACAATTAAAAAGGACTAGAACGGAGAAACTTCTTTTCTTTTTCTTTTTTTTTCTTTTTCTTTGTTTTCTTCCCGAAATGCTTCCCTGAATTACTTTTCCATGGTATAATTTGTTTGTTGTGCTAATAGTATTGAAGTTTCCATTTATGCTTGAATACCATCTGAGCTTTTGTGATGAATAGTACAATACTGGGTTGATTGCCTTTTTAAGAATAACGCAATTGAGTAATCATAACAGATGAGCTCTGCATTTCAACATCTGCAGTAAAGCCAATGAACGCATTTTCTTTTGCCTTTGTTTCACTTGGCATTGGCTTAGGCTTGAATGTCTCATTGCATACCACAAAGAGATGGAGTATCCTTTACAGAATAATAGTTTTGCTCTCAAATCTAACCTCAGTTGCAATTTCGATTCCCATTAAATCAATAGTTGAAAAAAACATACTGATAGGCCAAGAATGTACTGACCCATTTGTTAAATTAATCAATTAATTAACCAAGTTAATTAATTAAATTTAATTACATGCAATAAGCGTAGTAAAATAAACAAATCACCAATTAAGTTAAATGCAGCGGAAAATAAATTTGATACAGGTGATTTGTTTATGAATGAGGAAAACCATCGAAGTAAAATTCCACTGGGTGAATTTAAGGTTACCACTCTCGAGTATCCGCTATTACCAAAACAAGCGATTACAAGTAAAAAAAATCTCAGTACCTAATACCAACTTACAGTTGAACCCTTACTCCAATACCCTATTGGACTTGCAATGTAGCAGCAATCTCTCCTTTCAATGCACGAATCTCAATACGTGACTAACCAATAATGCATGGATCCCAGTACGTGACTAACATATCAACTTGAGGAAGATGCTAGCTGCAAAGTTCTTCAATTCATCAACATGAAAATCAAAAAACTCCTTGTTACAAAACCCTTGACGTAAAAACGCAGTAGCTTTTATAGTAAATATGATGAATTAGGGCAAATTCTGTCTCCGATCATAATTTGCATGCATAATGACTTTTTATCAAGTTGCATCACCTTGCATCATCTTTGATGACCCTTAAAATAATTCTTATATATGTCTAGGATTGTGAGAAAAGAAACCCTACACAAAAGACCTAGTTCTTTTGTGTGAAATTTGATTTGGAAATCCAAATTTTGTACTTCTTGACAGATACAGCTTCTGTCGAGCTGCTATCAAGTATTAGAATTAAACCTCAATAGATATGATTTGTCGAGCTATCTGTCAAACTTTAATGAATAGAACTTCTTCACTTGTTTCTTGGACAAATTTGCATGACTTCAATACTAAACTTGAAGTCATGTTCTTTGAAGTGCTAAACTCATCCTAGATCTACCTAATTACAAGTAAAGTGCGTTTTGTCAAAAAATTAGCTAATTTACATAACATATGTCTTTAACAAGTTCCACATATATTCTAACAATCTCCCACTTTGGCAATCCGTGACGAAACCACAACAAACAAATGAATTATGAGAGAAGTTTTAAATCACTAAATTCATAACCACTTGTTGATTACAATAAAATCTAACCCTGACACAAACTCTTGAAAAACTTTACAAGAAGAGAGTTTATAGCATGATAGATTTTCACAACGTCTCTTTCTGAAACACTTTAAACAAAACTCATCAAGGTATCTTAGTGTGAAACAAAAATAAAAGATTGCATACATAAAAAATTAAAAAAAAATTAAAAAAAAAAAACATGTATATAAAGAGAGAGAAAAACAACACATGAAGAAATAGGTAAAAAACAACATACATCATCATATATATATAAAAAAAAATAGATACAATGTATGTCATTAGCAAATGGTCACAAGACCGACGTACAAGATGATAATGTAACTAAAGATAAAGAAAAGAAAAATACATAAAATCATCACTACATCTCTCAAAATATAGACACTCACCCTAAAAAAATGCCCTATGCTAACTCTCCCTCTAAGTACAAGACTACTCTCATCATCCCAAAACTACTTCCCCTTTTTGTCACGAATGACAATGGGTAAGCCGTTGAGAGGTCATCGTCTCATCATCACTGGAAGAGCTAGCATCCTCATCCCCATTATCATCATCAACACCATCATCATCATCCTTATCTACCGAAGCCTCTAGAGAAGGAAAGGGAGAAGGAGAAGTGGCGAAACCACCGAGGCGAGCCTGTCATTGTGCAATACGACCGACATGGGTGTTCACCTGATACAATTCAGTAGTAAGAGTATCAAAGCAAGCATCTATGCGCTGAAATTGCATCATGATGGGCTCAAGAGTCACATTGCCACCTGAAGAAGAAGAAGCAGTGTTGGAAGTAACAGAAGATACTGGAGGATCAGCCGTCTCCATCCATGGCCGCTTCGGTTGAAGTTGGGCCTATCGAATAAACACTGCGCTGATGGCACCCATGACAGTATAGTAGGGAAAATTAGGAATAAGGACAAAAAAATGGCGAAGGATCTACGTGATGGCCGAAAGAAAAATGAGCTTATCATAGGTCATCGTATCCCTATAGACATCTATGATAGAGATAATGAAATGAGAAGGGAAGTCTATGGAAAGGTCCTCTAAGAGGGATAACAAAAATCGGGCACGAGGCTTTGTGATGAAGCTATAGTGAGATAGTGGAGTAAGAACAAATGTTATCACCATATTAAGGAATCTCAGACCATTTACAAAGCCCAAGCATGGGGTGTTTTGACACTTACCCCATATGGAGGGTGTCTCACAAAAGTGAAACAGAAGCTCATCTTTGGACACAATCCTTAAACGCTGACAAGCGGGGTAGTTAGGATGTGCTACAGGCAGGACGTGTAATATCTCAATTACAAGATCTGGAGTAACTATAATACATGTACCTTTGATGTGTGTTGCAAAATGAGGTACAGAGGTATTGATAACGTGCATATTGGATTAAAACTCCTATATGAACATGATGGGACACCTCAAAGGTATATCAAGAGAAATTCCGATTCCCGAGTGTGAATGACATTGGGTAAAAGAGTGTTGGTAAAGTTTGACAAAATCACATGGCACTCTGGATGAACACCACGTTTATAAAATTTCTTAGAGAATTCCTTATGGGTCTTCTCATCACGAAACCAAACGTGAAGAGGGGGAACGGGAAGATCAGATGACTCGAAATGAAAAGGGTTTCGAGTCGGATTAGATTTGCACTTGGGTGCCATGAAAAGTCTATTCGAGAGAGAAAGAGAGAGAAAGAGAGAAAGAAGATTGAATAGAATCACAATAGAGTACACAGAAAGAAAAGAAATGGTACGTATGCATGGAATATGCATGAACATGTGACGTGCGAAACACAAATTGCATCATGGGTTGAAACCTAATCCAAACCTACCAGTACACAATATTCAACAATCAAGAACACATTTAAATGCATGAAACATTGTGAAAATGCTAATGGAATGCAATGCGTGATCATATAGTATCCAATAAACAACACCCAACCCAAAAAATTCACAAAAACCTTAAAAACCCCAAAAATTGTCAAAAACCCCAAAACTTAGGTCTAAAATGCATGAATGCATGAAGAATGAAGGATTTAGGACACTTACCAAGTGATTTGATCCTGGTATAGGCCGAAAATCATATGGGTAGAGGGATTTGAGTGAGAAGAGAGTGTTTCGAGGGAGAGAAAAGATTTTCTATCGAGAGAGAAGTGAGAAAAATTAATCTGATTTCGCGCTGAGTATATATATATAAATCGAATCTCGATGGATTAAGGAGCTATTGAGATCTGTCGAGCACTAAATCTCGACAGATATGAATCTGTCTAGATGCTGTCAAGAATCTATCAACGGCAAAAGTACCCTGATGGATAGAGATTCTATCAAGAATCTATCGGTCAAATAGAAAGTTTCTCGATGAATCGAGAAGCTATAGAGACAAATTCTAAAAAGCTCGATGGATCGAGTATGCGCTAACTTTTGTCGAGAAAGGAAGTCTAAGAGGCTCGATAGATAAGAATCTATCAAGGATCTGTCAAGAAGCTGTCGAGCTTAATAAAAAGAGTTTTTCAAAAAGAGGAAAAAACACATAGAGATGAATGCAACAAGCAAGCTACTCAAATATAAATCCAATCAACATGTTAACCTCTCAAAATCATCTCTTAATAAGAAAAATGCAAATCATTTATGATCCAAAACACACACACACACACACACTAAACAAGAAAAACCAATTTTATATTTCAAAAACAAGTCAAGACAGTTTAGCGAGTATATATTAACACATGTATTAGCGAGTATACATTAACACATGTATTTCTTGTGATAGCCAAATCACATTGTACTTGCACATGTATCAAAAGTAGCAAAGAATTTGCGCGTTATGTGCGAAAAACATGGCAAAAGTGCATAAGTGTATCATATTATAACAATTTGAGATATGAGAAAATCAAATACACTCACACACAATTACAACTGCTTGGTGGGGACTGTCACTTTCGAGGTACATCCTATAACTCCCACATTTCTTAAAAATACGCTTGCAACCATATTTAAAAGCATTTTGATTATTTTTGCTTTTATTTTTCTTTGCATATTTTTCTTTTTTAGCATATTATACATGGACATATAAGAAAGAGAAAAGAATTACCCAATTATGTAAGCTTAAACATCACAATTTTGCTATGCCAAAGTATACAGATATTATTCATGATTGACAGGTTTTAGTGGTGAGATGGTTATTTATGTCTTTCTCTTAAGATTTTTTTAGTTATTCCCATTAAAAAGAGTGATATAAATGTTAAGTACAAAATATTGCTTAATTGTACTTATCACAAATACGAGTCACAAAACTTACTTGCTTAGTTGTACATTGAGATGCTCATCTAAGCGATAATAGATATAAAGTTTAGAAAACTTTGTTTCAATAGCCATCCAAGGTACACAAGTACCAATGTACACAAAACACACTGTTTTTGTATTTTTCTGATTTTTCAATTTTTTTTTTATTTTTATGAAAAACAAAATTTAGCAAAATTGAAAACAAACAAGCAAAAACATGTTAAACAAAGCAAAGTATAGAACTAGATGCAAATGCATGAGAAAATAGGAGAAAGAGGAAAAATCACTCCATGAAGATAACACCAATGTTTTGACGTAGAAATTCAAAGCGTTTGCTATCAAGAGGCTTAGTGAACAAGTCAGCCTTCTGATCATCAGTATGAATGAACTCAAGAGTGAGTGTGCCACTTCGGTAAGTTCTCGAATGAAGTGGTGGTGAATCTCTATATGTTTTGTTCGAAAGTGTTGAGCAGGGTTTTTAGAGATATTAATGGCACTGGTATTGTCCCAATAGATGGTGAGATATTCTTGACGAATACCATAATCAAGAAGGAGTTTTTGCATCCATAAAAGTTGAGTGCAACAGCTACCAGCAGCAATGTATTCAGCTTCAACAGTAGATAATGAGATAGAATTCTACTTTTTACTCATCTAGGAGACAATATTATTACCCATATAAAAACAACCCCTCGAAGTACTTTTTCTATCATCAGCATTCCTAACCCAGTCTACATTAGAATATTTAGCTAAGACATCATTGGTGTCCTTGCTATACCACACTCTGAAATCAGTAGTGGATTTGACATATTTTATGATTCTTTTTAAAGAAATCATATGAGACTCTTTGGGATTAGCCTAATATATAGTACAAACTCCTACACTATCACTAATAGCAGTAAAGTAAATAAGACTACCTATCATGCTTCTATATAAAGAAGAATCAACACTTTTGCTTAATAAATCAACAATGAGTTTAACATTTGAGCTTATGGGGGTTCTAATAAAACTAGCAGATTCCAATCCAAACTTTCTCACAAGATTTTTAGCATATTTAGATTTAGATATGTACATACCTGACTCTTACTGATGAATCTACAATCCAAGGAACTGATCAACTCTCCAATCATGCTCATCTCAAACTCGGCTTGCATAAGCTTTGAAAAGTTTTGAGCAAGTTCATCCTTTGTAAATCTGAAGATAATATCATCAACATAGACTTGAGCTACTATCAACTTGCCATTTTCCTTTATGATAAAAAGAGTTTGATCTACTTGTCCTCTTATAAAGCCATGTGAAACTAGGTATTCTGTAAGCCGATCATACCAAGATCTAGGTGCTTGCTTTAATCCATAAAGAGCATTCTTGAGGTACAACATATGATCTAGAAAGTGTGGATCAATGAATCCTTTTGGCTAAGCAACATAGGCATCTTCTTTAAGAAATCCATTCAAGAATGCAGTCTTCACATCCATTTGGTAAAGCTTGAACTTCAAGTGACAAGCCAGGGCTAGGAGAAACCAAATGAATTCCATGCGAGCTACAAGAGCAAATGATTCATCAAAATCCATTACTTCCACCTGAAAGTATCATTGGGCCACCAGAAAGAGCCTTGTTGCAGATCGCATTTCCCTCCTCATCAGTTTTATTGTAAAATATCCATTTTGTGCCAATGATGTGCTCTCCTTTTGGTCTAGGTACTAGGGTACAGACATCATTCCTTTTAAATTGGAGCAGTTCATCATGCATGGCCTCAACCTAGCTTTCATCCTAGAGAGCATCCTCAACCTTGGTGGGTTCAACCTACGATAAATAGAAAGAATAAGACACAAATTTAGCAACACATTTATCAACTGTACGCTTTCTTAGTGTAAGTTCATTCATATTCCCCACAATAATGTCATGAGGGTGATTCAGCTTGATCCTTGAGGAAGGTTCTTTCTCTTTATGAGACTTAGACTTAGGTGAAGTACAAATATTTGTTGAGACTTCTACAACACTTGGAGTGATTGGAAAGACTCTTGAACAACTTCTTGAACAGCCTTAGGCTATGAAGAAAGAATTTCCTTAGGTATTTCTTTACTGCTTTTCTCAGACCTAGAGTTTGAAGCTTCATCAATAACAACATTGATAGTTTCCATCACCTTCTTGGTTCTTTTGTTGTACACCTGATAAGCTTTGCTTGTGGAGGAGTATTCCAAAAATATTCATTCATCGCTTCGGGAGTCAAACTTTCCCACATTCTGTCTATCCTTGAGAATGAAACAAGTACTTCCAAAGATTTTAAAATACTTCATATTCGGCTTTCTTCCCTTCCACAATTCATAAGGTGTCTTCTTTGTATTGGGTTTGAAGTATACCCTGTTAATTGTATGACATGTGGTGTTGACTGCTTCTCCCCATAGATTTCTAGCCACATCTTTATCATGTAACATAGCTCTAGTCATCTCCTGTATGACTTTGTTCTTTATTTCTACTACACTATTTTGCTGAGGAGTAATAGGAGCAGAGAATTCATGAGATATACTAGATCTAGTGCAAAAAGATTCCATATATGAGTTCTCGAATTCTTTACCATGATCACTGCGAATTCGATCAATCTTCATGTTCTTCTCATTTTGTAGTCTTGTACACAAAGTTCCAGTGTGCTCAGGAGCATCTGACTTGGATCTTAGAAGAATGACCCAAGTATACCTGGTGAAATCATCTACTACAACCATGATGTATCTCTTTCCTCCAAGGGATTTGGTTCTAGTTGGACCCATGAGATCCAGATGTAGTAGCTCCAAAGGTCTAGATGTAGCTGATGTTTGAGTGCCTAGATGTTTTTTTTTTTTTCGTCTATTTCCCAAGCTGACACGGTCCACACACAACGTTGCTAACCTTACTGAGCTTTGATATTCCCAACACTGATTCATGCTTAGATATAATTGACAGATGTTTGCAGCTAGCATGTCCCATCCTTTGGTGCCATAGGTCTTTATTTGGCAAACGAATACTATTTCACACAATATCAGCATCAGGTACCAATACATAGCAGTTATCTAGGGTGTGGACTTTTCTTATGAGTTTCTTCCCAGACTCATTCAACACAAGGCATTTCTCTTCTAAGAATAGCACCATGAAGTTGTTAAAAGCTTAGCTAAATTAAAAAATAGAAGGAAGGAAGAAGATGATGGATATGTGAATTATAGAAAAAGAGAGTGTTGCTTCAAGGGAACTACCTCTAGAACAGAGCAGGGGTTAAAGAAGAGAAGAGGAAGTTAACTGGAATGTTCTTTCTTACCTTTTCTCATTCATCAATTATGTTATATACAATGTACAATCAATCCTCATGAACTGCCAATAACTAACTACCTCCCTTAATTAACTCCCACCACTTCATTCGTTCCATCTAATTAACTAACAAACTTAACTACCCAATAAGCTTGACAGCTACCTTGAGATACAACACCAATATTACACCAAAGGTTACATCACAACTAAGCACACACATTACAATTAAGCACACACTAAGCAGTATACAATCATGAGCACACAGTACAATTAAACACAACACATTACAACTGAGCACACACTAAGCAGTATACAATCATGATCCTAACAGAATTCTTGATCACATATTTGACTTATGCTCAACAAGTTCACTCTCAGACCTTCTACATACAACACATATGCAATGTCTGACAGTCCAGGCAGAGAGATGGTTCCCTGCCATTTTATTTGTGATTTGCTTTTATCATCGAAAGTGATATTTTCACCTTTTTTAGACTCAAAAACCTTGAAGAAAGAACGGTCTCCAATCATGTGTCTTGAGCACCCATTGTCAAGGTATCACAAACATGTGTCCATTACCTTAAATGCAGACTTCATCATAAAACACACTTCATGCTTGCTTGAAAAATCAGTGGGAATGGTTTTCTTTCTCATCTGCCATTTATGTACAAAATCTTTAACTTTCACCATTCTCAGATGAACTCCTTTGCACATTTTCATTTTGAGGCTGTCTAGTTTCTTTTTTGTCACACTAAGACATTTTTCAATAATCATCAAGATAGTTTTCAAATAACTTTTAGACTTACAATTTTTGAAACACTCATTCAAATAGAGATTAGAAAAAAAGACGTATTTGAAATAAAAGATCTTTTCATGCTGCTTGTAGCCATGACAACAGGGGTCAATGGATCATACAACAAAGATTAACCTAATCAGAGTGTGTCCGCTCTGATACCACTTGATGGTCAAAAATGTATTGACTCCTATGGTAAATTAATCAATTAATTAACCAAGTTAATTAATTAGATTCAATTATATGCAATAAGCATGGTAGTACAAACAAATCACCAACTAAGTTAAATGCAGCGGAAAATAAATTTGACACGGGTGATTTGTTTACGGATGGAGAAAACTACTGAGACTAAACCCCACCGGGTGAATTTAAGGTCACCACTTCCAAAAATCCACTATTATTAAAATAAGCGACTACAAGTAAAAGGAATCCTATAACATAATACCAACTTATAGTTGAACCCTTATTCCAATACCCAATTAGATTTGCAATGTAGCGGCAATTTCTCCTTTTAATGCACGAATCCCAGTACGTAACTAACCAATAATGTATGGAATCCGGTACGTGACTAACACACCAAATTAAGGAAGATGTTGATTGCAAAATTCTTTAGTTCATCAACATGAAGATCAAGAATCACTTTGGTTACAAAATCCTGTGCGCAAAGACGCAGTAGCTTCTACAAAGAATATGATGAACCGGGGCAAATTTTGCCTTCGGTCACAATTTTCATGCACAATGACTTTTCATTAAGTTGCTTCACCTTTTACGACCCTTAAAATAATCTTTATATATATCTAAGATTATGAGAAAAGGAACCCTACACAAATACACATGGATATCGTGAAATCTGATCTGAAAATCCAAATTTCGTAATTCTTGATAAATATAGCTTCTGTTAAGCTGCTATCGAGCATCAGCATTAAATCTCGAAAGATACGATCTATCGAGCTTGTGCGTGCCGCTATACGTTTGGGCCTGTTGGGCCAGACACGTGCTTGGGCTTCACAATTTACTTGTTAAGTGGGCTTTTGTACTTCCTACAACGGGCGATCCCATATAACACAAACTCAAATCGTCAGGACCCGTACCACTGCTTCTCTCTATCCCTAATTTCTTACCCAAGTTGCCAACCCCTGCTTTGAATCTTTCTCGCATATTTATAGGCCAGGGTGTAGTGATTGCATGATGGTTTTCCTGCTCAGTGGAGGAGAGGGTCCAATCTCCTTTTTCCGTAGTGGGCGTATCTAACGAGAGTGGGACGACATCCTGGGAACTAGACCCACCGTGAGGCCTGCTGCACGGCGGCGTTCCCTAGGCAGTGGGGGTGGGGGTCCATAATATTGCCCTTGGTCATTTAAGTGGTGGGTGGGCGTAGTAATGGCCTCGGGCTTAGTTCCCTAAGCAATGGAAAAAGTGGTCCAATGCCATTCCTTCGAAGTGGAGGTTTAACGGACGGTTGGGCGAGAGCGATAGCATTGGGGCAGTTCACGGCCGGGTCAATTGGTCGGCGAGGTTGCACGAGACGTTACACGGGACGCCCACAAGTTCTGGCCGAGCGCATTCGGCCACGTGGCCTCTTAGTGACGTGCTTGCGTGGCTGTATAACCCCTGCTGGGTCGACATCCATACAGAGCTCTAATGAACAACACTTCTTCACTTGTTTTTACTACAAATTTGCATGGCTTCAATACTAAACTTGAACTCTTATTCTTTGAAGTACTAAACCCATCATAGATCTACCCAATTACAAGTAAAGTGCATTTTGTCAAAGGATTAACCAATTTACATAACATATGTCTCTAACAAATTCCACATATTTCCTAACACATACAAAATATAACACATGAAAGTTAGTTCATTTTTTAAGAACTTAAATATTTAATAAGATTTAGGACAAATTATAGATACCATCCTTGTGATATACCTTCAGGACAAGAAGCTAGCTTGTGCTTTATTTGTGAAACTTACCTCCCCATGATTAATGAAAGAGTAACATTGTAAGTTAAATAATTATTTGCCCTCATAGATTATCAAAAAAAGAAGTATTTGCCCTTGTTTAATGGACGCCCAAAGTGTTGACAGTCTGGTAAGTTGAATGATAAAACTGCTCTCTTTTATAAAGAGTATCAACGTTTGATTTCTCTTTTATTATTGTAAATTTGTAACTATCGAATTTAAAAAAAAAAAAAAAAAAACAAAATATCCAACTAGAAAAGAAAGAAAGAAAGAAAGAAAAAAAAAACTGAAAAACGTTGTTTAGACCCTTAGTGCACCTTACTACCAATTTTAACAAATTATGCAAAATTAAGTCCAAGTATTTACTTAATCAATTTAAAGTAAAAATTCTCCTAGGAAAAAAAAAAAAAGTAAAATAATAACCCTGAATTAATGAAGTCGATAAAAAGTGAGAAGCCATTAATTAAACTCTACTTTTCACCGTACACTTGTTCATATATCCATTTGATAGTTATTGAATAAAGAAGCTAATGACAGAAAATTCCAATTGGAGAGATAAAAGTAAAGCAAGTATAAAAATATCTAAAATTGGGGGTTTAAGTACTCAGAGAAAATTTGACACATGTGTGTGTATATACATACATACATATATATATATATATATATATATATATATATCTTTTTAAATTTGTTACTCAGGTGAAACCGTTAAACATAAAATTTTATCAAACGGTTTTATGTTTTTTGCCATTACTTAGAATAATGGAAGTGGAAAAGATACACAAGCACTTCAAATTAAAATAGTTTAATTTTTTAATATTTTAATTGACAAAATTAAAATTGTGTGACCTAATCTAAAATATGGCCTAAATTTAGGATTTTGTATTAAATTTCCTCCAAAATATAAAAATAACTAATCAGATGAAAAAGATTTAACAAAATATGATTTATGATTTATCCATCCTCTTTTTTTATTTAAATAAAAAATATAAAATTATAGTAATTATTAATATGTATTTATTATGATGGTACTATAGTGGTATGGGGAGCTATTTATTCTACTATTTAAAGAAAAAATGATATCCCAAGATTGTAATAAAAAATAAATGGTTATAAAATAAAATAGTAACATATAAAATTATGAGAATTAAATAAGTTTACGTGACGTAATGTTAGGAGATAAAAAAAATAAAAAATAAAAAATAAAGAAGTGTTTTATTCATAACATTTTCACAATACTTTCACAACAAATTATAAATAATAATTTTTTAAAGAAAAAATTATAAATAGTAAATTGTTATTAGGGTCCGTTTGGATAGAGCGTTTTGCTGAAAACTGAAAACTGAAAACACTGTAGCAAAATAATTTTTAAATGTGTGAATAGTATTGTGGGACCCATTTTTAATATTTTTTTCTGAATAAAGTTATGAACAGTATAAACAGTGCTGCTAATGTTTTTTTGTCTCCTGCACAGTGCCGCTACAGAAAAAATGTATGAACAGTACCGGTTACTGTTCATGCACGTTGAAAAGAAAAAAAAAAAAAAAAAAAAACGCAAAACGCAAAAACGCAACTTTTTTAATCTGTATCCAAACCAGCTCTTAGTTTTAAATTTGAAATAACAGCTTAAATTATTTTTTAATTCATTCATAACAATTAATAATATTCTACAATTTTCCAAAATAATATAATATTATAATTTGGTTTATATATTTTTGACATTTTGTTTTCCTAAGGTTCAACACCTTTGTAAAAAGTAAACACAGCTAAAAATTTAAAACTTACTTCCAACTTAAAAATAATTCTTTTTATTTATTAAAAAACCACAAGAAAGGCAGATCTCTTTATCTGTTTATTTTCTGGGATAGATCAGTCTGCAAGGAAAACATATACTAGGATTTGGTTTTCTTTGAATCGGTCGCTCACAAATCCATATATATATATATATATATTCTCAGCCGTTTGTAAGTTTCAATCAGACATTCTATGCAACTCTTCCTTTGTCTTATCTTTCCATGTTTAGACAGATTCTCAACCATTGTTAATTCCCGAATATTTCACTTCATTTACACTCTTCATTTTTTTTTTTTTTTTTGTAACTTTTCAGTTCTAGTCCTGCAAGGAGCTCTCGAATTTGTGATTCTTGTTTGAAAAGTTGAAACTGATCAATATTGGAGAGTTGGGTCCTTGTTATTTTATGATGGGTACTGCTTCTGTTGGGTACCCATTTGGAATCACTGCCCATTCCCATGGAAAAATTGGTGCTTTGCCTCATAGAATGAACTGCTCAAGCTCTAGTTTCCCTCTTAATGTCGAAGTCTCAAGAGTTAATTTTTACCCTTGTTCTGGTTTTGCCATTACTTCTAAGGTATGCTGAACTTTCCTTTTTTTTTTTTTTTTTTTTCATATGCTCTAATATTCTGTTTGGTTGCCAAGAAACTGAGTTAGAGAAGGAAAAGGTTAGTTTGAGCATAGATCGTTTTGTTACACTCATAATTGAAACTTTGTTGGAAACAAATTCTTGAAATGTGTTCAGGCTTGTTAGATTATCCTGGTGGTAACTGATACGTTTAATTCTTCATTTTGTTATGTTACAGAATCTATTATGACATTGGTGCTTGAAATGTGTTGACAAAGACATTTTTTACTGAGCTGCTAGTAGGAACTCTTTTATTTGCTATCTGGGATTTCTTTTTTTTTTTTCTTCTTAAAAAAAGAAAGCTTAATGTGTGAATGAGAAACTAGTTTCCAAAAAACTGTGGTGGAACGGAGAAGAAAAAGACGGGGAAAAAGTAAAATGAGGGTAGAAATAGCACTTTGAAACTAGAAGGCGGCAAAGTAAATTTACTCTTTAAAATTTCAAAAGAATATTTGGATCCAAATGAAATTCTAGGATCTGACGAGTCCTGTGCTTAAAATTGGAGAAAAGATTGATGACATTGTCTGATATTTCGTCTTTTTGTCAAATGATAGACATATCCTTAACCCCAAAAATCACAACCCTGAATGCGTTGGACCTAAGACCTCATCTCAGAAGGGGAGAGATGCCACTTGACTACAAAGGCCAGTTATGAAATATAATCTAACACTGAACTAAGTGATGTTTTATTCTATTAGGTGGGTCAGTTGCGACTTTTAGGTAACATTATGAGAGTAAGGTTCAGTAAATTAAATCTATGATCGTTGGCTGGGAGAAAATGGGAATTTAAGTTAACATTTAATAAACTTTTTTGATAAAGTAAAGAAGATCATATCTAGATGTGACTATATCCCGCTATGCAGGTTGGTCATCTTCACTTCATGGTTTTGCGACCAATGGGGCTTCCCAACAAACAAATAATCATCTTAAACTTGTAAGATGATGTCTCTTATCAAATCTGAAGAATTTGTGTAAACAGCAGGCCTTTGGTTGTCATGTTTACTTACCACAGATATGCCCTGTAGTAGATAGCTTTTACTTTGATAGTCATTTCTTTGAGCATGTACAAAGATGCCATCACAATCAGTTGTCACCAAGCTTCTCACACAAAGCCTTTGAAATTAGATCATGAATGGCATCTGGTACCCTTCCTCTATTTGTTATTCTTCAATCAAATCACATATTACTCCCTCTGTCCCGAATTGTTAATCCTCTATTCTATTTTGGGTGGTCCTCTTTGAAAAGTTAATAAATAAAATTCCTCTCTTACCCTTTACTTTATTTAAAAAGTCAATACCATTCTTTCTCTAGAGTTTAAATTAATGAGGACAGTTTTGGGAATTTGTACCTTTTTAACTAAAAGACAACGCTTTGGAATGATGCTCCTTTAAAAATTTGAAATTTCTAAATAAGACCAACAATTTGGGACACGTAGAATTAGTTAAAAAGATCATGACTGGCATCCTCCAATTATCAACTTACAAAAGTTTTTTTTTAGCTGTGAAGTTGGTTCCTGGAATTCAAGAACATCCAAAATGCTATCCTCTGTGTCATGATTTAGTACAAGCTTTTTGAGGAAGCAGCATTAACTTTCTTTAGACCAGTAACTAAAACTGTTTGAAATCCACTTCTTTCTGCTTGTCTGAGTATGCAATTAGAGGACATGAATGCTTGCCCTTTATAAGGAATTTCCTGGTAGGCCCCTTGTTTAATATAAATGTTTCTTTTTTTGAAAAAGTAGACAACTTTTAATTAAGTTTGGCAGTTTTGCTACACAGTTTGGTTGGATCATGCATTCAGAAGTATTGTCTACTTAAAGCCTCAAGACCCCACATTCAACTCAGCAAAGCCTTGACTAAAATATTTTGGATTTGGTATCTGAAATTTGTTGCCATTCTACTCATTTTAGGATCGCCCATATTATGAAATTATGAGCTTCATGTCTCATGTCCGCAACCTTTATCCTTGTAACTAATTCAACTTCCACTATATTACATCTTGTACTTCTTTGTGAGCTAGACTGTTCCAATCTTATCCTCAATTATGTAATTCTACCTTTTCTTGAATGCTTTCCTTTCTAATTTTACCCATCGGTTGTCTTGGCACTCTTAAGCATTGTAAACACTGAGCTCACATACAGTTTGATCTTCATTGGTTATGATCCTTACAATTTGATAATCTATATGATCATTCGTTGTTGAACTTTGTTACTAACTGATTTTTCTTGATGCAGGGACTTGTAAGTCCACTAGGTTCTTTACCTGATATTGATGATTTCTTCTGGGAGAAAGTCTCAACACCAATACTTGATGTGATTGAAAACCCAATCAACTTGAAGAATTTGTCTCCTAAGGTAGTTAAAAGCATTGACAATCTTTTGGTTTATATGTATCATACTAAGCTCACAGCTTCTGTGCTCACTAAAGAGTTGTGTTTACAGGAACTGAAACAATTAGCTGATGAAATTCGTTTGGAATTGTCTTCCATAATGTCAAGAACTCAAAAACCCTTTAGATCCAGTTTGGCAGTTGTGGAGCTGACAGTTGCAATACACTATGTTTTCCATGCTCCAATGGATAAGATTCTGTGGGATGATGGGGCACAAGTAAGACCATAATCTATACATTTCTTTCTGGGGGAGTATGTGGTTGTTGGAGAGGAGGGTGGGGTGGTTTAGGGGGAGGAAGCGCAGTGATTGCCTGTTGTATTCTATCTTATGTGAATGTTGTTTAAAAGCAAAATTGTGGATATAACTGAAAGCAAAGCAATAGACATTGGCTGTTCACACCTTATCATTTATAAAAGAAATTCATTAATTGATTCTCTCTTTTTTTGCAGACGTATGCACATAAAATTCTTACAGGAAGGCGGCCCCTCATGCATACAATTCGAGAAAAGAATGGTCTTTCTGGTTTCACATCTCGATTTGAGAGTGATTATGATCCATTTGGTGCGGGGCATGGTTGCAACAGCATTTCTGCTGGGCTTGGTAATATTTACTTCCCTTCTAATAATTAAATCTCTTTTTGGATGTTGATTTTGATTAATTTGTATGTTAAGCAGTTAAGTTATCAATGTGAGACTATGTGACTGTTGAAGCTTTCTTATATATATACTTTCTAAAACTTCGTTAGCTCCACTTCAATTTTGGAACTTTCAATTAAAATAAAAATTTATTCTTCTAGGTATGGCAATTGCACGTGATATTAAAGGGAAGAGGGAACATATAGTTACTGTCATCAGCAATGGGACAACTATGGCAGGTCAGGTCTATGAGGCAATGAGTAATGTGGGCTATCTGGACTCAAATATGATAGTGATTTTAAATGACAGCCGTCACTCTTTACGCCCCAAGATTGAAAAAGGCCCCAAGACATCCATTAGTGCTCTATCTAGTTCTCTAAGTAGGCTCCAGTCAAGTAAATCCTTCCGGAAGTTGAGAGAAGTTGCTAAGGTATTTCTCTGTTTTCCTTCTAATTGACTCAACCTTTGGAGGATTGGAAGATTTCAAACAATCAAACCTACATATTTTGTGACGTTAAATAGATCCATGTTTTCAAAAAGAAAATCCTTTGGTCTCTCTCTCTCTCTCTCTCTCTCTCTCTATATATATATATATATATATATATATCCATGAGGTACACAATAAGGCGGTGACTGCCCCTGGGTCCTGCAACCAAAAAGATAAAATAAAGGAAAAAATCCTAACTGAAGATGGGATTTGATTTTCTCTGGATACTATCCCAAGAGACTTATTTAGCTAAGCTTGACACCATTTAATGGGGATGCTTTGTTGATCTCTGTTCCATGCTTTGTTGATCTTGTGTATTTGTAACACTCTGATGTGGCAACTTTTGGTAGTGTTAAATTTCAGATTGGCAGATTTTTGACCAGCTCTTGATGAATGTATATGATGGTCCTTGTGACGTTTGAATATTACATGTGCTCCTGATACTGGCATCTCTATGATATACCTGCCTTGGGCATAATTTTTTTTTCTTTGGCAGAACATGGTTCATGTCCAGTTAATGGACGGTTTCATGGGCACATAGTACCATACTTGTAAATTTGGGTATCTTGTCTAATATGACCGAGGATGATTGGAGTCCACATAGAATTTCAAAATTTCCTGTGAGCCTGAGGCAATCTTGGTGTGAAGGAATAATTGAGTAATTATAAAATTATATGGGATGTGTTGGAGGCTTTCTGGTCAGATATGCTTTATGAAAAAATTCATTTTTTATTATTTTTTATTATTTTTTGAGGCTTTTGGAAATTTGAATGTTCTTTTGCAATAGTTAGTATGCATTGGTAGGTGAATGCATGAGTTATCATTTGTATTCTTTTTCCATATAAGTAACATTTGTTTCTAGTCAGGGTGTTACTAAAAGAATTGGGAGGAGGATGCATGAATTAGCAGCCAAACTTGATGAGTATGCTCGTGGTATGATTGGTCCGCTTGGATCAACTCTTTTTGAAGAGCTTGGGTTGTATTACATTGGCCCTGTTGATGGGCATAACATTGAAGACCTGATATGCGTTCTGCAAGAAGTAGCATCTCTGGATTCAATGGGTCCTGTGTTGGTTCATGTGATAACAGAGGAAAATCAGGGACCAGAAAATAATCGAAAGAGTGAAGTAGCAGAGAAGCAACTTAAAGGTATTTTCATTTGCTCTGTTCCCCTTGCTGGTGTTTGTTGCAATAATCTATTTTTTTAATTTTCTGCATTAAGTCATGAGATTCATCAGTCACTTGTGTTACATTGAGTAATAACTAAGCTTGGCATAGCTCACTTTTGTTTTGTTTTGCTTAGCTGGTGCTCATGCTTGTCTTTGGACTTAGGTGAGCATGGATGTGTTGTCCTAGAGCTAAGAGCTTGGTGGTACAAACAAGTGTGTTCACACATAAACCAAATTCTACTTTTATTTAAACATAGGATTAATCATCTACACTTCTGTAATCAACAGTGTCTTTTTTGTGAAGATGGGATCCTTTAGTGAATTTAGTACTGTCATGTAGTTAACCCGTCAGGATACAGCCTAGTGGTTGGAGGCTTGGGATGATTTGTAGACCCAGACATCTTGGGTTTGATCCCTATAAGGAGTTCCCCTGGATTACCTAATACAAGGTTCTGACAGGAGGGGTTCTGCAGGAGTGTGTCCAAAGGGCCTGCCTTGGTGAGGGTCCACATCATTAAAAAACAAGTACTGTCATGTAGCTGATGCCTACATTTTTAAAGTTTTAAATAGAAATCAAGTCAAATATAAACTGAACTACTCAGCTTCTCTCTGGCTTACACTTGGACTCAGGATTGGTCATATATTGAGTAATGAATAGCAGGTGCTAAACTACTCCCTTGTGTCAGCTATGCACAGCAGAGGGTTAATTTTTACATTTTGCTTTTCTGGCATGACTCTTTCTTTATATACAGAACAAAAAACTCATCCTCAGTTGGGCTTAACACTTTAATTGTTTTCCCTTTTTCTTGCCTAGCAGATTCAAGTAATTCTGATTCATTACCATCTAGTATCCACCCATTGACATATAGTGATTGCTTTGTGGAGGCTTTAGTTTTGGAGGCATTGAAGGATAAAGATATTGTGACAGTTCACGCGGGAATGCAAATGGAACCATCACTTCAACTATTTCAGGAAAAATTTCCAGACAAGTTCTTTGACGTGGGAATTGCTGAGCAACATGCAGTTACATTTTCTGCTGGTTTGTCCTGTGGTGGATTGAAGCCATTTTGTATAATCCCTTCCACTTTTTTACAAAGAGCTTATGATCAGGTTCTCCCCCCACCCCCCCGCCCTCTCTCTCTCTCTCTCTCTCTCTCTCTCTCTCTCTGAACTTTATCATATGGCTCCTCTTGTTTCTTATAAAATTTCCTGTGGGGAAAACTTTTTCAGTGAAGAAATTTGTGTTGTTGCAAGCTTTGGGTGTTTGGCTTTAACATGTAAACGCATTCTTATTTTCCTTGTGTTGTTTAGGTGGTCCATGATGTAGATCGGCAGAGAATTCCAGTGCGATTTGTCATTACTAGTGCAGGACTTGTAGGATCTGATGGCCCAATGCAGTGTGGGGCATTTGATATAACATTCATGTCATGCTTACCAAATATGATAGTCATGGCACCATCCAATGAGGATGAGCTTGTGCACATGGTGGCTACTGCAGCCCAAATTGATGATCAACCAGTTTGCTTCCGGTATCCTAGGGGGGCCATTGTACAGGCAGACTACTCTGTATGCAGTGGGATTCCCATAGAGGTAATCTCCTGAACCCCATAAATTTTGGTTATATTACTTTGAAAATCATTTCAATTACTATTGCTTTGCAAGAGTTTATATTACGTATGGTATTCAAAAGTTAAAAGTAATGACATGTTCATCATCTATTATTCTTCTTGCATTCTTAGTGGCATTAAATATTCATTTTCAAGGCCCCTTGTGTGACGAAATTGTATTCTAGAGCAGATTGGAAAAGGGAAAGTTCTTGCAGAGGGTAAAGATGTTGCTTTGCTCGGGTATGGGGCAATGGTTCAGAATTGTCTTAAGGCTCGGTCCCTTCTTTTGAAGCTTGGTGTTGAGTTGACAGTGGCTGACGCAAGGTTCTGCAAGCCTCTAGACATTAAGCTTATCAGACAGCTTTGTGAAAATCATGCATTTCTGATCACGGTTGAGGAAGGCTCTATTGGAGGATTTGGATCCCATGTTGCACAGTTCATTGCACTTGATGGAAAACTGGATGGAAGAACTAAGGTAACATTGTTAGTGACCTAGATGATGATTAATTCATCTTCCTGTTGAGAGAGAGAGAAGTTGGGCCTACAGTTAAGTTTTTCTTGGAGTTCATTTGGTAGAGAAATGATATAGAGACCTAGAGATGCACCTGCATGCACAACAACAAATTTTTGGGATCGGTTATGAATCCTTAATAAATTAGTCAGGGTTGGCCACACTTTAGGGACACATTTTTTATTTGGAGCAACCTAAGTAATTTCTGAATTTTATTTTCATTTATGATTTGGTACAAAGATTAGAAAATACGTATATGAAAGTTATGTTTGTGTGCATTTATTTGTGGGTAGTTCCCTTGATGCTCTCTTTGGATACCTATGGATAAATGGATGTAATCATGATTTCACTGTAATTTTAATGCAATTGTAACATTCAAAAGCTTGTTTAAAATGAGTCATTATTACTTTATCACCCAAGTCTAATTTGTATTCTTTTCTTAAATTTTTATGAATCAACCTTTCAAGTGGCGTCCAATTGTGCTACCAGACAACTACATTGAGCATGCATCAGCAGACGAACAGCTTTCTCTGGCCGGGTTGACTGGACATCACATAGCTGCAACTGCACTAAGTTTGCTTGGCCGTAATCGTGAAGCGCTCCTCTTGATGTGCTAGAAAGCTGTACTTATACTGTCCTTGTTGGAATTCTATGATAAATTTGAAGAACGCCTAGCGAAGGAAAAGAATCATTGACGCTACTAGGTTTTTTGGGTTTAGTAATCTTTTCCAATTTGTTAGTATTGGATGTCCCCGAAGGGACTTCCAATTTGTTAGTATGTATAACAATTATGCACCAAGTATATAATTGTATTGTAACAATGTCATTATGGAGACACTAGTTTGATATTTTTAAGTTAGTCTTATAAATCACCAGCACAACCCAGTCGTGTCATGAACGCAGAGGCCATGGAGCTTTTATTCTTTTAGCTACAGAATGTTTTGAGGGGATCTACAGTTTCCGGAATTTGAACCCAGACTCTTCCAATGGAACGGAAGCAGAGAAGCGGAGATAGACAATCGATGGTCAAAACATGAAACTATTGGTTTCTTCATTAATCATCAGAAATTAGTTACATGTTTCTTGGGTTGAGATCAAGTGCAATTGCTTTCATTGATTGAGATTGAGAGTTAGAAAAAGACAAATTTTAACCTCAAACCCTTGAATGAAAGAAGTTAAGAAGTGAAGAACTATGAAAAAGAGAGAGTAAGGAATGGGGGTAATTGCACATGATACTAGGATTTTGGCTTCCCTCTTGTGCTTTTGTACATTGGAGGTGATGTGGGCGCATGTCCTAAATCGGTCATGTGTTAGTCCTGTGTCCAGTCCTATACTATAATCTTGTGCATAGGATAGAGGCCTCACCCTTAACAAGAAAGATGTCATTTTCACATGAAAAAAAAAACAAAGGACAGCAAAACGGTAATTCATGTGCATCTAAGTACATCCTTGACAACAAGAAATCAACAATCTCGACAAAGAATCAATCTTAAGAAGGAGAAATAGCGAATTAAAGCACAATTGATCATGTTAATGGCATAACCAATGATGGGGCAGCACAAGGTTGAATTAGGATTTAGGAATAGGCTTTGGTGCAATGCACTTACCAAAATTATGGTATTATTTTACACAATGGTGAGACTGGGACTTTTTGTTTGGAAGACTGAATTATGGTATTGATAAATTGGTTATTATAAATTTAAAACAAATTCTATGGGGCAAAAATGAGCACCAAAGGCCCACTAAGAGAGAGTTGGGCTTTGGTAGTAAGCCCACAACAATTAATTTGTAGAGATGGCTGCGGTGGACTAACACGTGGGTTCCTAATCTAAAGGTCTGGAGTTGGAGAAAAAGATCCATATGAAAAGAAAAAATGAAATAGCAAGTGAAAGACAATAAATTAGTCTGTAAATGTCTTCTTGATTAGTCGAGGTAGCTTATAACACATTGGGGGGATACAAGTTAGAGTGATCTTTTACTAATCTCCCATTTTTTCTTCCCTTTTCATGGGAATTCCCCTTCCTTTTATAGTGGTTTTCTTTTCATCCTAACCCTCCACATGGAGGGTGGTTGATCTTCCTTAGATACATGTCTCATTCCACTTTTAGGGGGAGTGATGAATGAACTACAGACTGTCTTGACATTATTCAAGTGTCATTTAGTTATTAATGTGGCTAACATAGTTGTTGTAGAACATTTAATGTAGAGGTGATGGAGGCTTCCGTGGGAAGCTTCCTTCCTCCTTCTCTCTCACCAAATTGGCTGTTGTTGCTTCCCTCGGTTAATGCTATTCAGTTAGGGGTGGGATCCCCCTCGCCCACTTCAGGAAGTCCACAGTAGAGGGATGTTCTCGAGTTGACAAGGTCCTCGTCTAGGTTCTATTAGTTTTCCTAGCCTGGGGTCTCTGTTAGGCTTGCACACTCCTCAAACAAGATCCAGCAGAGGTGTTGCTCTCGAAACCCCCTAGCAGAGGTGTTGCTCTCGGAACCCCCCCCCCCCTCTCCCGAACACACACATTCATACACAATTAACTACATAAGTCTCTAATAATAGAGTATGACATAAGTTATAAATATATTTTAAATAAGATTATTAACTTTAGTATATAAGATTAAAAAGAACTTACTACTAGAATTTTAATGATAAACAAAAGTTGTCTAGTTTTTTGGGATGTAAAAAAATGTTCACAAAATAAAATAAGAGAAAAAAATTAATTCTTTTTTGATAAGTCAAATACAAATATATAATCCTCGTGGACATAAGAAAATAAAGTTTTTTAATAAAATGAATGGTTAAGCAAAAGGATTGATTTGTTTTTGTTAAAAACTTTCTTTTTTGAAAGGATCATGCTATTAAAGCCTTTTATATATATATATATATATATATATATATATATATGTTAGGTCCATTGGTTCATTTAGCCAATATTCTCTATTTATTTGTTAGCTCAAAATTTTGAGAGGCCAACTATTCAAGATCATCGAATTCTTCTTGAGTTTCTGGATTACGCTGAAATATAAACAAATACATAACCATATTATTATCAGTTAATCATAACTACAGTATTAACATTATATAAAGAATGGGTCTTCAATAATATTAGACCTTATGACCATCTCCCCCAGCAACCCAACCCCCCCCCCCCCCCCCCAACAAAAAAAATAATAATAAAACCCTTACATTTTCATAACTAAATTTTAAAAATGGTTCACTACCAATACAATGATTGTTCAAACAAATCCATTTTAGAATTAGACAAAACGCTTAATGTTTTACCTAAAAATCTTGTAATCCAAAATATTTATTAATCATTTGATTCATATCTTCCCAATCAACAGCGCTAAGCTCTTTAGGTTATTTCAAAGTTACGCCTCTCTATCGTCTTCATATGCTCAAAAGTATAAATGTTATTGAAAAAGTATTTTGCCAGACCCTATACCTCTCTTGGACAATTGTGTAGATCTTATCCCATGAAAAATCATTATCCTCTAGTCTCCATCAATTCTAATAACATTTAAATTATATTATGTACATAAGCCTTATACAGTTTTAAAAAATATATATTAAAAGGCTTTAATTTAATTCGTCGAGTCTATACATACCAAAATTTTATCTTTCATGGAGTTTTTATTCTCATGTGGTATAGCTAACCATTTTTTCAGACCACCAACTTTGCAATGTTGTTCATTTGGAACTCTATTTCTTTGATGAAAGAGCAACGATTAATGTCAATAGGCCCATTAAACTTTGTTGAAAACGTAATCGACAACTTGCCATCATTACTCCCAATAACTTTCTTCGCCACCTTTTAGTCCTTTTAGAGTTCCTCAACCTCATGCATAGAATCAATACAATAATGAGAAAATGAAAACTCTAATTAACATATGTTATGAATATAAATTTTTGAAAGATATTCAGTATATATAAGTGATATAACTTGATGGCTCAGTACGTGGATGGTGAGTATGTGAGGAAAATGGGCATGTAGGTTGTAATGTAGATGATTCCCTTGATAGCTTAGGCTGTACTTGGGATGGAACAATGCTAGACGGTGGTGGCATCCTTTTTTTTTTTTTTTGGCTAAGCACGGTGGTGGCATCCTTGGTAATGGTGTAGATGGAACAATGCTTGAAAGTGGTAACATACTTTGTTGCTGATGTGAGGGCAAGTTAGAAGACTAGAGGATACCATTTATGTATGTCATAGAGATGAATAGAGCCATCCAAAATATATACACCTAAAATTAAAAATTGACAACCATATAAGTGATAGAGATGAAAGCAAATACCTACACTAAATGCATTGACAGTAGCTTGATGATATGAAAATATTACATAAAGTTATTATAGTGAACTATTTGAACCATATTTAACAAACGATAAAACCCATTTGATTTTAGCTCATGTTATGATGATCATCCTAATAAGTTATTAGCGATGAGAAAGGCACACAAAAGTGAGTTTGGATTATCTTTAGACATTCAAACATGTTCAAAGAATGAAGACTTTGAAATTCGAGCATCTTTAACATATATGGGCTAAAATTGACATTAAATCTTTACATATATGCTCAATTATTATTATTATTATTATTGGAATAGAAATAATAGAATTTCAACTTGCGATGTCTATTCCATGAATATTGATCTTATAACAAATTTCTTTTTGGTATAGGCGCGGTACAAATCCTAGCTTTTTTATTTAACGATAAGAAATTTTACCAGTTAAGTTAATTAGAACAATGTGCTCAAGTTTATATTTGACAAAAAAGATTTATTTGTTTATAGGTTCATAATAAAAAAAGATGTCATGTTGCTTAAGTTCGTGTTCACATTTGTGTTATTGTTTGTTATGTCTTTAATTAAATGTTATATTAAAAAAAAATCTCTCTCTCTCTCTCTCTCTCTCTCTCTCTCTCTCTCTCTCTCTCTCTCTCTCTCTCTCTCTCTCTCTCCGTGTAGATAATTCAATAATTGGGAAGGAAAGATTTAACCCTGATGTCTCTGGTAGCAACTCCAAGAAGTGCCAACCCATTCAAATGTCTTAAACTATATATTATATATAAACAATAAGTTATAAATCAAGATGTTGTTTCTAAAAAGACAATAAAAATAAAGTATGCGTGTTTGAAAATAAAATAAAATAACATTTAAGCAAGTAGTTGACGTATATTTGATTTTTTGAAGCTAAAGATTATTTTGATTAAAATACAATATCTGATAATAAGCACATCTTAATAGTTGTTGGGAGAAATTGCCGTCAATTATGATAAAACTGTTCAGCCCTAAGCCAACAAGATTAGATTCAACGCTGCAAAACTTAATTAAAGTTTTTAATGTTCTTGGTAATAAAAAATACATTATATTAATTTTTTTCAAATATATGATGATAATGGAATTGAACTAAGAATGATCTAAATAAAATATTATAGTGATTTGATGAAAACTACAAAGCTATTTTCATAGGGACCAACTCAAGTTGGACCCCATACAAAAACAAAGTTAAAAGATTGAGTTGAAAATCAATCATTTTGAAAGAAAGGCAGTAGAAAATCTGCCTAATGGAAGAGGGGAAAATTATTAGATTAATACAATAAGTAAGCAACCAATGTTATACTTTTTGAGTTGAAAATTTTTCAAATTCTAAAAATTTGGAATTTTAAGCATCTTAAATTAAAAGAGGAAAAAGTATAAACAGTCTAATAAATTTAAATTTTAATGAGAAAATCATATATACTTGTATCTAAATTTTAGAAAGAAAAAAAAAAAAGGAAGTGTGTGTCTATATATATGTATGTATGTATGTATGTATGTATGTATGTATGTATGTATGTATTTATGTATGCATGTGTGTGTGTTCAACATAAAATGAAAACATATATTTTAATTTTTATGTTTATGTTTATTATATTTGAAAGATATTCTTAGAAATAATATATGAAGATATATTTGCTTTTTTCATATATTTTTAGAAATAATATATGAAAATTAATAGTAAAATAAAAAAACATTTAAACACATACATTAATATGAACTTACTTGAAATATTCATGTTGAATACTCCAATTCTCCATTGTTATGTTCTCAAAATAACTCCTTGAGAAGACCAAATTTTTTCAAGTGTGCCTTAGAATTTAAGGAAAATCTCATTGTTTTCTTTACTCCCGTATAGATCATGCTACACTATTTTTCTTTACTCTCAGTCTCTCATGGATTATATTGCACTCTCTTTCTTTTATCATCAAAACAAGTCTCACAAATTCTCCTCAATTTGTGATTTTTACAAAAATCTTAGAAAAACCGAAAACATGTTGAGTAGTGTTTTAAAAATCGCTTCTAGTGATTTGGTCTGAGGTAGGTTTAGCTGAATTTTAGTCTAAAACAGAAAAATGAATTTCTAACAAAAATTAACTTATTAAACTCTATTGACCTTTTGTAAATGCTCTAAGGAAGTATTTTTGGATTAAATCTATCAAGTCATTTACAATATTGCCCTTATATAATATTTTAATTTCTATTTTTACTAATTTGACAATTAATACTAATTTTTTATTTATTTAATAAAGAATTGACTGTCTTTTTATACCAAAGATAATAATTCAACTTTTCTTCGTCATCAAAATTTAGGAGATAATAGAGTTTTAAAAATTTTTCTTGGTTGAAGGAGTTTTTGTTCACCAATCCAGTTCTCTTAAGAAAATGATCATATCCATTTCATTCAAAATAAAAAGAGTCTATTTTTATACGTATTTAAATTAAATATTACAAATCTAAGGCTTAAAGAGTCTCACATTATTTAAAATTTTTCATGACGTAAAACTCTATACAAAATTTGATCCAAGAAATAAAATCTAAACTATAAACCTAAGGAAATCCTATTCGATTTTCTAATTCCCCCCCTTTTTTTTTAAGGCAGACAAAGTCTCTCTCAATTGAGATAATTCCACAGTACGAAAAAAGAAAGAAGTAACATGCTCTATTAACAAAATTACAAAACTTAGCATTTTGCACGCAAAAAAGGTCTATGTACAGAAAAAGAAATACGCATATTGTGAAGTGGGGCCTGGGTGTTACATCACGATGACAGGGAAACGGAGGAAAGGAAGAACAGTCATGATTCATGAAGAGAACTAAGATAAGACTTTGTGTGAAAATTGTCAAATAAAATATCAAAGTTACCGCATGCATGGTCCACTAAGAAAAACTTCTGAAAATGTTAATTCAAATTCAAAGAGTTTGGCCTTTCGGTATACATCACTGTTAATTTTTTTTAAAACCTTCTCTCTTCTTTTTTTGTGTATGTTAAAATATTTAGTATTTCTAAAGAAAAAATAGTGGATTAATTCTACATTGAAAAATGAGTGTGAGTTATAGAAGTTTAAAGTGTGTGCTGTATATCTAAGAGTTAAGCAATTTTGGATATACACCACTGTAAGTTTCTTTAAAACCTTCCCTCTCTCACTTTGTGTATGTGTGTTAAAATATTTAATATTCTCAAAAAAAAAAAAAAAAAAATCAAAGCTGTAATTACTTCGATACAACGAAAAATTCTGGATTGGAAAACCCACTTCCACACGAAAGGTCATATGCATGTATTATTGTATGTTTCCACCAAAGCTCAGACAAACATCTCATGATACTTTAGGGAATAAATCTTGGAAAAAGTACCCATGATCATGAGATTAGTGTTGCAAAGAAAATGCTAAAGGTAATTATAACTTAAAAATAAAAATTAAACTTATATATTGATGTGATCGTGAATGTGCTTATTAGTACCACCTTTTAAAGATATAATGTTAAAATTTTTATTCATAAACTTAAAGAGATGGTACATTATTGCTAAAATAGCAACAAAACAAGAGGGTAAATTCCTTAACCAAGCATTAACATTATATATAGCATGTGAGGCCAATTACCTAGAAAATCAATGCAATAAAGAAACTAATCTTCTAACCAGGAAAAATGGACATTCTCATATCATTGATGTTATCATTGCACACGTCTCATCACAACCCAACGTTATTGATAAACCTGCGGCAATTCACACTTGCAAATGGGAGGGACCATGAAAATCTTCCTTGTGACAAATGATGCACCAATTTGAGAGAGAGAGAGTTTTGAATTAGATGGAAGGTACAAATTAGTGTCATTCTAACGCAATAAGGAAATATAAATTGACGAAAGTCTTGTAACTTAACTAACACTTTTTGAAATTTTTAATAAAGACGTACACAGTGCAAATCTCCATCTCCCTAATCGTAAGTATCGAATTACAAAAATAAAAATATCTTAATTAGTGCTATTTTGTAATTAGTGACACTTTATGAATTTATAGTATCTATAGTATTTTCCATCATATAATTATTGTTGTAGCTACTTGAATGAATACGGCACTTGGTGTGCGTTTCAAATTCGATTTTAAGCTAGTTTTCTTGCTTAATTAACCTACTCTTTTTTTGTGTCCCACTGGACTGTTTGCGGATCCTACAAAAAAGAGACATATATTTTGGTTTGATAGCTTATTTCTCAACCAGCCAATGGACATTATTTGCTAGCCCACTCTAATTTTTTCTCAAAAGGTTAGGTAAAATGTATACTCTATAGATTTTGCTCAAATAGCTATGTACTTAATTTTTTTTTCTACGGTATTTTTAGCAGAAAAAAGCAATCAATTTTTTTTTTCCCTTCTCTTCTCTTTTAGCTTTTTTTTTTTTTTTTTTTTTACAATATTTTCAACAAAGAATTAGATAAATTTATTTGAGTGTCTAGTAGTTTTCAGTAGTTTACTTACATAATATTATACAAAAATATAATTCTTTAGCAGTTTTAATGCTAAATATGTGACAAAAAGTTAAAAATAAATTTCATTTAAAAAAATTAGTTAAAATAAATAAATAAATAACCCTAGACAGAGAAAAAAAAAAAGGAAGGTTAAATTAGAGGGACCGCGTGCTTTGACTTGCCACATGCAAGATAATCTCTTCTTATATATAGAATCATAGATAGGAAAACAATGGATAGCTTTCATCAAGTACTGCATTGCGGCTACCATGATACGAGCATTTGTAGATCAATATTTTTTTGGTAATCATTTGTAGATCAATTTTTGAAACTAGAGACCATATTTTCCATATGATTCACTCAAAAGTCAAGACTCCAGATTAGAGGTCAAGCATAAACTTCGTCATTGTTATATTAAAAACAAAATTGAAGCAGATACGTTAAATATAAGAGAATGAGATGTGTAAGTGAAAGAATTTATTGCGTGCAGTGAGTGATGGCTGCAGAAGCTGCGCCTACAGCATTTCAAACATCGATATATATATATATATATATATATATATATATATTTCATGGCTTTTCTTTTGTCTTTTTCTCGTCAAAACTAGTAGCCCAGTTTTACTGGATTCACAAACTTTTCTGCGCACGCTAAACCTTTGGCTTGACCAAATAATATATAATTCTTAATATACTTTTCCGTCGCCATACTGACATCTTTTGATTGACAACCATTATTTCTTCTAGTTCTCGTTTGAACTCATCACCAATTATATGTCACATTAATCAGTAGTTATCAAATATTTTGTCAATTTTTGGTGTTTATAAACTTGAGAAAGTGTTTTTACAAAGCAAAGGCAAAACGTAAAAGCTATTGAAATCTGATGTGCTATCATATCTTAATTAGGCGACACGTTACGGGTCGTATTACTCATGCGTGTGTGTGTGTGGCGTGTAAAACTTGTAGAACCACTTTTTCCCCCACTAGTACGTGTACGTGTACGTGTGCATCAGCTATTGCATTACGATACTGCCAGTGCTCGAACCCCCAATACAAGTAGTCCTTTTACTCATTACTTGTTACGGCTTTTAAAGTGCAATTTAAGCAAAACTTCAAATTTCTTCTGAGGAAGAAAAAAATGAAATAAAATTTCACCACGTAGAAACTAAAAACAAGGGGGTTATATAATTAATAAGAAATACTATATTCATAATATTTTTATAATATTTTTACAAAAAATTACAAGTGGTTTGTAGTTATTAGTTTAAATTTGAACCTAATACTAAGATTATTTTTTTGCCCTAATAATAACAACTAATAACAACCTGCTACTTAAAATTTGTTGTAAAAATATTATGAAAATGTTGTAAACATATCATTTTTCATAATTATTATATTGTAAGTTTTTAAATTTTTCTACGTAACTTGTAAGTGTAAAACTATATAAACAACTTATGTCTGCAAATAATAAATTCCATAATGATGCTCTCAGTCAGACATCTTGAAATAATATATGAGAAAATTTATGACCACAGCTTTGCTAGGGCTTTGATGTGATTAACAGTTAGTAGTAAAGAGAAAAGAAAAAGGATTTGGCTTACTTTTGGTAGTTTTTGTTTTTAGAGAAATTTCTTTTGTTTTAATAAAAAACTATACATAACCTGCTAGTTAAATAAAATGTGAGAATTAAAATCTATTATCCCTTATTATTGTATATTTAAAACAAAATAAATGTTCATTTAAATAAAATGCTGGAGGCAAGCTATATGAAAGAAAGATTTCTGGTGCCATCAACTTGTGCACAACTCGCCCACTAGAATTTTTCTAAAAAAAAATTTGGCAAGTTTATATGGAAGTATTAAACAACCACCCACATAATCATGTCATGTCAGAGTTGCGAAGAAGAAGTTGTGGTTCTAGTATAGAAGCTCCACTCATAATACAAGTGATACATCTCATACAAACAAAACCTACTTCAACTACCTTCCTCACCACTCTCACATGCACTCCTACTCTCTACACATACAAGCATTGCATAAACACGTCATGACTAGAGTATGAACTATGAACTGAAGTGCTATAGAGAACATGCACGACACATGCAAACGCATGAGATTATTGGCTCATACTTACCTACATAAGTCCCTCCCCGCTTCTTCGATATACATCAAGTAATACGAGACATAATATAAATTTTACTACGTAATATTTACAAACTGATGGGTAAGACATTAAAAAAAAAAAAAAAATCCCCAAGGCTTCAAGCTCTATACAATATATATGCTATCATAATCATGCATGCAAACAGATCTACACACTCAAATACAAGCATAAAGATACACAAGAAGCAACAAAACAAGGTCGCCCATGCCATGCATCGATCCCAAACAATCAAAAGGATTTTCATCAGCAACAACAACAACAACAGCAACCAAGCATTAAAAGGATTTCCATCACGTGGATTTCCGTTCCAAAATTACACAATACAATTTGCAATAAATACACAGAAGCTAAAGAGATAGACAGAGAAATACACGTACACGTCGGACTACAACATTCCAACATTCCCGGAAACAGAACATTCTAGAAAGAGAGGGAGAGTCGAAGAAGAAAGAAGAAGAGGGAGGGGTCAGAAACCTTAATGCTTTCGATATTTGATATTGTGGTTATGTTTTCATACGAAACTCACCATCATCATCATCGTCGTCGTCATCGTCCTCATTCATCACCACCTCGAATCGACTCGAACATACTGTAAATTTCGAGAGACCTTTAAAACTTCTTCTTTTGTTTTTCTTATCTGACGTGGCTTGTGACTAATGAGAGAATGCCACGTCAGACAGTTTCACATCTGTATCCACCGAGCGAGCTGCGTAGGATTGACAATATCAGGGATGTGGGTCCCTTCGGTCTTCAATATGTTGGCCACCTCACCATAACTCTGGTGCTCCTTCCTCTTCACACTCGGCTCGGCTTCCCTCTTCGACTCAGCCGATGATAAACTCCCCACTGAAACCACCTCGGCTCGAGCCGCCGGGTCGAACTTCTGACCCAACAGCGTACCCCTCGTCAAGAACTCATAAGCCATGTACCCAGCTAAAAGCCGATTCGAAGATTTCAGCTCGCTCGGCTTAGAAGTTTGAGCCGGAGCTGGAGCCGGAGCCGGAGCCGGAGACGTTGAAGCCGACGGTTTTAAAGAATATAAAGCTTCTCTTTCTTTACGTTTTCTTGAGGCCCCAGGTGTCAAAATCCGACGAGAATGATAACTCATCGTAGCCTTCAACCATGCCACGTCACCACACAACTGTTTCTTAATGGGAGGGTAGGGGAGGGGGTAAAAGCGTCAATACGTGGGTTTTGATATTTGTTTTTGTTTTTTGGAAAGTGTCTAATCAGTTTTATCGAGAAGTGAGAAAAAGTAGCAAAAAAAACAGGGGAAAGACTAAAAAGACTCGCTGGATGGGTTCGGTTTTGAGTGAAATAAAAAATGAAAAACCGTGGGGTTAAAATAGGCAAAATGACGAAACACGAAAAACATTTTAATAAATAAAAACACAGAAAAGAGAGAGTGGGTTAGGTTGGGGGGGTTAAAATCGGATGGAATTGAAGGAGAAGGGAAGAGAGGCGGTGGGATCTACGGTGACGCCAACGCAGGCGGCCGTTAGAGTCGGAGAGAGTGTGCGTGAAGGGGTCTGATTGAAGAGAGAAGAATGAAGAGGAGAAATGGATTGAGAAAGAGAGAGAGAGAGAGAAAGAGAGAGAAAGGATTGGAGGAATATATAGAGGTGGGGGCAAGAGACTGAAGAAACGGCGTGGTTCATACAATATTTAAGTGCCCGGTTGTTTTACACATCCCCCTTTTGTTCCCAATATTATCCGAAATGCCATCATCTTATGACAAAAGTACCCTCATCTTTTTTTGGGGATTTTTTTTTTCCCTAATAATTCTTGAAGTGAATTTGGATCGTGATACTTATTACAAAAACATTCCAACTAATTGAATTATAGAATTCTTAGTTGACTATGGTTTTCTTTTAATTCTATTTACAAATAGTGGAATAGAACGAAATTTCAAAATATTTTCACCAGTTAAGTTATTAATTCACCATAAATCAAAATAAAATATGAGTAAAATATAATTAACATCGCTAAAATTTGGGATAATATCAATTGGGTCAAAAAATTTTCAAAACTGACCAACTTAGTCCTTCAATCGAAATTGAACCCTAAACTATTACTCATTTTTCTCTTTCTCTCTCTCTAATGGTGACTAGGGACCTAATTAATCAATTTTGAAAATTTTTTAACCTAACTGACGTTAGCCCAAATTTCGGAAGTGAACTGTATTTTTCCCTAAAATAAAATTATTCTAAGATCCATCACAACTCAAATCAATAGTGTTATGAAAATGTTATAAGATTTTGTATGTATAGAATTTCTTCTTCTTCTTCTTCTTCTTCTTCTTCTTCTTCTTTTTTTTAAAAAAATAAAAGGTTATAAAAGCAGAACTACAATTTAAAATATAAGGTTCTTTAATATTCCCAAAAAATTACTTGCAATTGACATTCCTTAAGAAAATGTGATATTTTCTTGTTGATAAAAGATTAGAACATAATTTGACATTTAAATTCTTAGCATGTGTGAAGTAGGATTTACTCCATTTCAAAAGTATTTATTTTATAGTTTAGCTTAAATAAAAGATTTATTTCGTGGTGTTAACTTATGTCTTTTAAATTTTTAAATAACATTCTATCATATATACGATTAAATAGAAGAAGAATATCTTAATAATGAAATGAAAACAATCCTCGTCATGGGTCTTTCTTTTAAAAAAAAAAAACCAATCCTCGTCATATGTGACACTCAACCTATTGACAGATAATTAAAGGAAATGAAACTTTCACTTATATTTTAATGCTCGTTAATATAATAATTAATAGCAAAATGTCTCTCTCAAAAAAGAATAGCAATAATGTGTTAGGTAATATCTCATAATTTCCTCAAAGAGAGAGAGAGAGAGAGAGAGAGAGAGAGAGAGAAGGTAATTTCACATAAGAGAGCAAACCTCATATTTGTTTATTGATGAGTTGCAAACCTCATATGAATGCTCTAGAACAGTTTGTTTTATGGATTTTCTCAAGCTCGCAAATAAGCGAAAATCCAAAAAGTCAGCCCATAAAGAGCCATATTGCAAGAGATCTTTAATTTTTATTTTATTGTTCCAATCCAATAGATCTTTAAGGAGTCATAACCTTTGTTACTAGAGTTAGGAAGCCCACATATACTGTCTCAATGAAGCACTCAAGTCATGAATTGGGATTACTTGTTCGGCGTCTTTTTTTTCTTTATTTTATAATTCATAAAAAAGTCGTAGTTATTAAACCATACAGAACATTTAGCGGTATTAGATTCTAAATAAAAAAGTGGTATGAATTGAGTTTACTTGTTTAACCGTTGGGTCATTTTTTTTTTCTTTTAATTATGAACCATTGTTAGCAGGGACGGAGCTAGAGCCAAAAGTTTGTACTTAAAAAAAAATTGCAACTACAAGAATAAAAAATTTTTCTGGTCAATTTAATATTTTTTCATCTATTTGTCAAACTGTTCAAATTGCATATTATACAGTGCACCGCACATATGACCGCAAAAATAAGGTGCAGTTTTAATAAAACTTTAAACTTTTAAACTGCACTACACCACACATGTGACCCCAAAAATAAAGTACGATGCAGTTATGGTTTTAACTAAACTGCACTGTAAAGTGTGGTGCTAAAAATGGTAAAAAACTGCACTGCACCACACCGCACCACGAGCAACCCTATCTATTTGGGTCAACAATTCAAATTGAATTGTTGAGATTGGGTATGTTTTTGAAGACCACATTATCTAGCTTCATGTTCTATCTCTCTTGCCACATTGGCTAGGCATTTTGAAGCCTGATTGACACTTTTTCTTTTTGAATGCTATTGACACTTGATTTGACAAATTCTATCTGCTTTACAATCTCTTTAATATTATTAATTGACTTTCCTAACTCATAAAGACAATAAACATCACTGATAATGTTACAAACAACTAACATTCCTCCACTATGGTCATCAATGGATGCAACGAATATCAAGATAGTCAAATAATAAACATCTAGCATAGGAGTAGCCTTTGTGCAAAGCAGAGGAGTAGCCTACATGCGGGGATGGGAGGATTTTTGTCTAATATTTTGGTCACTAAGAAATAGAATTTAGGCTAATCCAGTACGAGAAATTGATTTGGGTTAAAATTAAAAAGCTTGTTTTTTAATTCCTTTTGTTTCATTTCATTGCTCTATTCCTTGTATATATAAGTAGAGCTGTACTTTTCCTATTCATTCAATGAGAAATGTTTTTCTATCATCTTCATCTCCAAGTAAGAAGAGACTAATAATGACCAAGTTTAATTTTTTTTTTTTTTTGAGGCTAATTGAACATTAAATATATCTATAAAAAAATTTTCCCCAAAATCCAGTGGGGGCAATGGCCCCCCCTGGTCAAAGAGTAGCTCTGTCCCTGATTGTTAGGTCATTGATCTAACCGTTAGATCACTAATTTATATACATATATATATATATATATATATATATTAATCTATACATAAAAAAGATGAAGATAAACTAAAAAAGAAAATTTGAAGATGGTATTAATTCAAACATAAATATGCATCTATACCAAACAATGAAAGTAATAAATATTATTATTAAGATCATTTATTCAAATATAAAGTTTAATGTGTTTCCATATACAAATATAACAAATGACTAAAAATAGTACCCTTAAATTACTTTCTAACTATTTATTTCAACTATTTTTCAAAAAAAAAAAAATTATTTATTTCAACTTTTAAGAGTAAAAGACTTGCCATTGAAGGGTGTGATGATCACTTCATAAGTATAAGTGTTTGTGGAGTGTGGGGGGCAAGAACCGGGGTTTAAGTCTCCAAGAGAAAGTTTCACACACATATACACTTAGATTAGGTTAGAGTAGAATTCTATCTTGTATAAAAATAAAAAAGAAGTAAAAGACTTAAAAGACCATAAATAAGTGAGTTATAGTTAACTCAATTAGTAAGTTTTTTATTACCTTATAAGAAATCTGTGATTTGAATCTTACCTATATAGAAAACAAATTAGTATCATAGTTTAATGACAAATATAAATTATCATGAAGCAAATGTCGGCCAAAATTGGCTTTTACCCTTTCTTTTTAAAAAAAATCTAGCAAAATGTCCCATGTTTGAAATTAATTAGAGAAATACCACTGTTTTGAAACTCGATTTTCTAAAAATCGAGTACCAAATATAAAACTCGATTTTTCGAATATTGAGTTATAGCGACCGTGAACTTACAATTTTGTTTTTTTTTTTGGACTCGAGTTCCATGAACTCGAGTACCATGTGAAGTACTTGAGTTCATAGAACTTGAGTTCCACTTGAATTTTTTCAAGGAACTCGAGTTCACGAAACTCGAGTACTTCACATGATACTAGAGTTCACGGAACTCGAGTACTTTACATGGTTCTTGAGTTCACGGAACTCGAGTACCAAAAATTTTTTAGTTTGCTATAACTCGATTGTCCAAAAATTGAGTTTTAAATTGAAACTCAATTTTTAGAAAATCGAGTTTTAAAACAGGAGCATTTCCCTAATTAGTTTCAGATATGAGGCATTTTGCTGAAAGTTCTGGCAAAAAGGGCAAATGCCCATTTTCTCTAGCAAATGTCATATATTGAAATACTATCATGAATTATATTAAGGGCGTCATGAATTCACCAAAGCATTGGGTGGAAAAGGTGGAGGACATAGCCAGGGTAGCAGTTGATTATTTTGATAATTTATTTTGTGCAGGCTCATGCAATCAAATGGACGAATGCTTAAGCATAGTCTCAGCCAAAGTAACTCCAGACATGCAGGATATGCTGTTCAGGGATTTAACTGCTGCTACAATCAAGGAAGCTATATTCTAGATGGGACCCAAAAAGGCACCTGAACTTGATGGTATGAATGCATTATTTTATCAAAATTTCTGGCATATTATGGGTGGTGATGTAGTGAATGCTGCATTAGATTTTTAAATGATGGAGTTATGTTACCTGATTTAAATCATACAATTATTGTGCTCATCCCTAAACTGAAGAATCCAGAGAAGATGTCTGAATTTAGACCAATTAGCCTTTGTAATATCATTTATAAGATTATTTCTAAAGTCCTTGCAAATAGGCTGAAACAAGTGCTTCTTGATATTATTTCTCCCACCTAGAGTGCATTTGTGCTAGGTAGACTTATTACAAATAATATTATTGTGGCATATGAGGCTTTACATTCTATGCATTCCAGGAAGAAGGGCAAGACAAGCTCTTTGTCTTCGAAGTTAGATGTCAGCAAAGCATATGATCAAGTGGAATGACTGTTTTTACAGGGTATTATGCAGAAATTGGGTTTTCCGTAAAAGTGGATTGGGAGAGTGATGACATGTGTCACCACCACATCATTCTCTATTCTACTCAATGGAAAACCTTATGGGAATGTAACTCCATCTAGAGAAGATATAAATCACAAGTTCTTTGTAAACTTAGAATTGTAGTTTGTAGTCGGTGATGAAATTGGGCATTTCATCTGCGAAGACTATAACATATCAACTAAGATGATTTGTCTTGATCATGGAAATGGAGATTTCTAGTTGTTGTGTTGATATGTTTTAAGAGTTAAGACATATTGAACTGGACCGGTGTGAGGTTTATTATTCTCCTAACGACTGTCAATTGAATAATAAACTCACGACTTATATTTACGTGAACTCTTAATCCTGAGAGGATAATGGACCTGATCATGAAGCGTAGGTTGCTTTAATATATCATGAGTGAGATCTATAGTAACGGTCAAAATCTCAGTATGTTGGGCAGCCACATTAAGTGTTGGTGGAACATATATTCTCAAGATGGAATTTATAGTCTCTTAACGGAGATACAAAATATTCCCTTGAGATAAGTTTAATGGGTTTGTTATTCAGAGAGTTGGGCCTAACTACTTTAGTAAGGAGTTACTAAAGTATATATTTATGGAATTGGATTTCATAAATATATGATGAATAACTTAAAGAAATAAACCGAGTACTCAAGGAATTAAGATGTAGTAATAAACAAAGTGGCAGTCTATTTTAATGACTTTGTATTACTATGAATATTTTATAAAGGGGTTACATGTATAATAAAGTCTTGGGATATAATTTATAAATAAGGCCTAAAGTGTAATTATATTTATATAGTGGTATTAAATATAGTTAATGGTAACTTTGAACTTGTCAAGAGTTGACAGAAAAGCCCAAGCCCCATTGGAGCTAGTGTCTTATTGGTCCCTTTTGGTCCCACTCCAAGCCACACAATTAAGCCTATTTGGAAAGGCCCAAAAGGCCAGCCCAAATTAGATAATCAGTTAGATACAAAGGGAGAAACATACAGAATTTTCAGGTATAAAAAAGATTTTTGAGAGAGAATTCATAGAGAGAGTTTAAAAAGAACACTCTTGTGAAGTGGTGTAAAAAGTGTTAGACACTTTTTTACATTCTCCCTTTGGAACTGATTGAAAGACCACACATCTTGGGCGTTAGTGGAATTGGAGTGAAGATTGAAAGTATTCCCAAGTGATTCTCATCTTCAAGTTTTGAAATTCACCGCTCCAAGGTACACTCTCTTGTTCTTATATTCTAAAACTTTAACAATGCATGTTAACTTTTATGTATGAAGTAGATTCGTTATTTTTCCGCTGCGTTTACTCTGATGCGATTCAAGCACATTATTTTTCCATCAAATGATATCAGAGCGGTCTTCATTACATATTTGTTTAACATGTTTTTTGAGTTTTGGAATTAGTAACAATGATTTCATATTGTTAGAAAATAGTTTACTGCATGGTCGTTGAAATCACTGTTCTTGATGAAAACTGTTTTTGATGTTATGATGTTGTTTAATTTTTAGTTTAAGTATGTTAAACTGAACTTTAAGGCAGTAACATCAATGAAATTCAGTTTTGGAATTAGTAACAATGATTTCATGTTGTTAGAAAATAGTTTACTGCATGGTCGTTGAAATCACTGTTCTTGATGAAAACTGTTTTTGATGTTATGATGTTGTTTAATTTTTAGTTTAAGTATGTTAAACTGAACTTTAAGGCAGTAACATCAATGAAATTCAGTTTTGATATCAATTTATGTTCATAATGATTGTATGATAGTTGTTTTGTACATGAAAATGTTGAAAAACTGTTTTTGGAAAATTCTGAAAAATTCAAAATTCGCGAAGCTCGATCGATCGAGAATCTGTTGAGAATCTATCGAGCAGACAGAAAGTTTCTCGATCGATCGAGGATCTATCGAGGATCTGTCGAGCTTCACAGAACTTTTCTAGACCGATCGAGAATCTGTCGAGGATCGATCGAGAACTGTTGATCCAGAATTTTTTCTAAGTATTTTTACATATATAAAATATCAAGCCTATGTATAATTATATTATGCATGTTTTATATTTAAAAACCTTTATTTTAAAATATCTAGTGGGAGAGAGATACAAGGGTTGCATCTCACGGCCTCCATTGTCGGTTTATAGTAGTGTGATTAAGCACCTCGCCTTGGCGTATATGCCTTGCTCCCTTCGGAGGGTGTTTAATTCATGGTACTACAGGTTAAACTTCTTTATGATGAATAATATGTGTTTTTACATTGAGAACGACCACGCTTCCGTGGAGTTACTTTATGACTCACATAGAATTCAATCAATGGTGTACACTAGACTAAGTTTAATGTTAATCTCCCTTCGGAGCTATGTCATTATTACTTAGAGGCTAAAGTAGAAACGGCATGTTATTAGTGTTTGATAAGAGTTATCATGATAGCACTAATAATGAGAATAGTTCTCAATCAATCATAGTGTTTATAATTTACTTGCTTCCAAGGAATTTTAAACATGGGATTGGGTTGTCGTTGCACATATTATTTTATGATTTTATAAAGGTTCCATATTATACGCTTATATGCTAAATTGATAATGTCCAGTTTACTTATTATATTCATGTTTGTTATTTTCAGATTTGAACGTGGCATCTTTTAGCCCACTTGTTTCTATTCTTAATCAAAACAAACTGACTAGGTCCAACTATGTTGACTGGAAAAGAAATTGGACATTGTTTTAACTGCTGAAGAGCACAAATATGTGCTTACTCAACCATGTCCTAGCTTTTCTTCATTAGATGCTCATCTTGAGGAAAAACAACGATATGATCGTTGGCAGAAACCTAATGAAATGGCCAAGTGCTATATCCTAGCGTCCATCTCAAATGTTCTACAGCATCAAATGCAGGATGTAGAACTAGCTTCGGACATTATGCTGAGTCTGAAGGAGATGTTTGGTGAGCAAGGCCGTTCAGCAAGGCAAGAAACCATAAGGCAAATTTATAATACCAAGATGGCTGAAGGTAGTTCAGTAAGAGAACATTGTCTTACAATGATCTCTAATCTGAATACATTGGAAGTTTTAGGTGCTGACATTGATGGAGAATCCCAAGTGGATATGATACTCCAGTCACTACCGGAATCATTCAAGGAATTCAGACTGAATTATAATATGAACAAAAAGGTTTATTCTTTGTCTGAATTATTGAATGAGTTAGTGACGGCGGAAGGCATCCTTGGTACTTCTAGTGTTGAAGCCAATATTGGTGAAACTTCTACTTCACAACCTAAGTCGAAAGGTAAGGGTATGAAGAAGAAGAAGGACTTCACTAAGAAAGAGGGTAAGCAAATTGCCTTAGGGGTTGATGACAAAGGGAAAAAGCTCAAAGGAAAGTGTTTCCATTGTGGTGAGAAAGGACATTGGAAGAGGAATTGTCCAAAGTTTAAAGCTGCCAAGAACAAGGGTATGAAAACCTCCTTTCTTCTTGAAATATGTTTGGTACAGAATCCCACGGATTCCTGGTGTGTGGATTCAGGTTGTACTAATCATATCTGCAATTCTTTGCAGGGGTTTCAGGAGACCAGAAAACTGAGTGAAGGGGAATTGTTTCTAACTTTGGCTGATGGGAGCAGAATTCCAGTTGTAGCTGTTGGTGTTGTTCATTTGTGTTTTGAGTCTAGGGTTTTAATATTGCAAGACTGTCTGTTTGTACCTAATGTGCATAGGAATTTAATTCTTGCAACTTATTTGGGTAAACAAGGATATTGTGTTATCCTAGAAGACAATGTTGTAATAAAGAAGGATAAAATGTTTATCTGTTCTGAGAATATTGTGGATGGTCTTTATATTTTAACTCCTGTTAAGCATGAATTACATAAGTCTGAATTAGATACTAACTCACATGTAAAATCATTAAAGAGAAAGTTTCCTTCAAATGATGCATATCTTTGGCACTTGCGTTTAGGTTATATTAATTCAAACAGAATTCAAAGGCTGATCAAAGATGGACTCTTAGAGCCCATGGACTTTGATGAATTTCCAGTTTGTGAATCTTGTTTGGAAGATAAAATGACTAAGCGACCTTTTAATGCAAAAGGTAGAAGAGCCCAAGAGTTGCTTGAATTAGTTCATACGGATGTATGTGGTCCTATGTCAACCCAAGCAAAAGGAGGTTATGAGTATTTCATCACTTTTACAGATGATTACTCAAGATATGGTTATGTGTACCTAATGAGACGGAAGTCCGAAGCCTTTGAAAAGTTCAAAGAGTTTAGGGCTGAAGTTGAGAATCAATTAGGCAAACGCATAAAAGCCATTCGATCTGATCGAGGTGGCGAATACCTTCTTGGGATTTTCAAGGATTACCTAATTCAAAATGGGATTATATCCCAATTGACTGCACCTGGAACTCCTTAACAAAATGGTGTAGCAGAGAGAAGGAATAGAACTCTTTTGGAAATGGTTAGGTCCATGATGAGTTATTCAACTTTACCAATTTCTTTTTGGGGATATGCCTTAGATACAGCAATACATCTTTTGAATTTAGTTCCATCAAAATATGTCCCCAAAACACCCATGGAATTGTGGAGTGAGTGTAAGCCTAGTATGAGGTATCTCCACATTTGGGGTTGTCCAGCACATGTGCTAAAGGAGAAGCCTGATAAGTTGGAACCAAAATCAAAAGTGTGTTTGCTAGTTGGTTATCCAAAAGAAACTAGGGGTTATTTATTCTATAGTCGAAATGATAACAAAATTTTTGTTAGTACAAATGCTAAATTTTTAGAAAATGACTATATGAATAATGTTACTCCTAGAAGTAGAGTTGTATTGGCTGAAATGAATGAGTTTGTAAATCAACAACCATTGGATAAAACTAATGAAAAAGTGGTTGTGTTAGATACACCACAAGATACTACTCATGAAATGTCTAGTACACAAGTGCCTCGTCGTAATGGGAGAGTTGTTCGGCCTCCTGTGAGATTTATAGGTTTAGGAGAAACTTATGAGGCTATCTCAGAAGAGGCTGAATCGGATCCCTACACTTATGAGGAGGCAATGAATGATATAGATGCACATCATTGGGTCCAAGTTATGAAATCTGAATTAGATTCCATGTATTCCAATCAAGTTTGGAGTCTTGTAGAGGCGCCTAACGGCATTAAACCTGTTGGTTGCAAATGGATTTACAAGAGGAAGAGAGGGACAGATGGCAAGGTTGAAACCTTTAAAGCAAGGCTAGTGGCTAAAGGGTATACACAAAAAGAAGGCATCAATTATGATGAAACTTTTTCGCCAGTAGCCATGCTTAAATCTATCAGAATTCTCTTATCCATTGCTACTCATTATGATTATGAGATTTGACAAATGGATGTCAAGACTGCATTTCTTAATGGCAATCTTGAAGAAGAAATATACATGGTGCAACCGAAAGGTTTCATAGCAAAGAACCAAGAGCATATGGTATGCAAGTTGAAAAGATCCATTTATGAACTTAAGCAAGCATCTAGGTCATGGAACATCAGATTTGATCAGGCAATCAAATCATTTGGTTTTGAGCAAAATCTTGATGAACTATGTCTGTACAAGAGACATCAAGACAAAATAGTAATGTTCCTAGTGCTTTATGTTGATGACATTCTACTCATTGGAAATGATGTAGGAGTAATGTCATCGGTTAAAGTTTGGTTGTCAAGCCAATTTGATATAAAGGACATGGGCGAAGCTAACTATATTCTAGGGATCAAGCTTTGGTGAGATCGAAAGAATAGGATGTTAGGTTTGTCACAAGATGGATATATAGATAAGGTTCTAGAACGGTTTAGCATGCAAAACTCCAAGAAAGGATTACTTCCTTTTAGACATGGAGTTCCTCTGTCTGATAACCAAAGGCCTAAGACTCAAGAGGAAGAAAATATCATGAGACAAGTTCCTTATGCTTCTGCTGTAGGAAGTCTCATGTATGCCATACTTTGCACTAGGCCGGATATTTGTTATTCAGTTGGCATGGTCAGCCGATATCAATTAAATCCAGGACTTAAACATTGGTAAGCTGTAAAGCATATTCTCAAGTATCTACGGAGAACGAGAAATTATATGCTTGTTTACCATTGTGAGGATTTGATTCCCATTGGCTATACAGATTCAGATTTTCAGTCGGATCTAGATTTCAGAAAATCCACATCGGGTTGTGTTTTCACCTTGGGAGGTGAAGCCATAAGTTGGAGGAGTGTTAAGCAATCTTGTATTGCGGACTCCACCATGGAAGCCGAATATGTTGCTGCTTGTGAGGCAGCAAAGGAAGCTGTTTGGCTCAAGAAATTCCTTTGTGATCTTGGTGTTATAAGAATTGAGCAAGTTCCTATTACATTGTTCTATGACAATAGTGGAGCGGTTGCACAATCTAAAGATCCAAGAAATCATAAGAAAGGAAAACACATAGAAAGAAAGTAGCACATCATTCGAGATATTGTTGCTCGTGGAGATGTGATTGTAGCAAAGATTGATGGTGCAAAGAATCTAGCGGATCCCTTCACCAAAGCCTTGCCTCAAAGGACTTTCGAGTCACTTTTGGAGTAGATGGGAGTTAGATTAGTGCACAATAGTCTTTAGGCCAAGTGGGAGATTGTTGGGATATGTGTCCTTAAATCCTATTGTATGATGCTATGTATTTTATTATGTATGACATTATGTATAACTTAATGTTGTAGTCAATAAAGTTGTTTTATTATTATTTGAAAATAATGGTAACATGAATATTGGGACATTATCATATAGTCCATGATATGCATAGTATGTGATTTATGTGATTTAGTCACAGAAAATATAAATCACAAGTTCTTTGTAAAATCAGAATTGTAGTTCGTAGTCGGTGATGAAATTGGGCATTTCATCTGCGAAGACTATAACATATCAACTAAGATGATTTGTCTCGATCATGGAAATGGAGATTTCTAGTTGATGTGTTGATATGTTTTAAGAGTTAAGACATATTGAACTGTACCGGTGTGAGATTTATTATTCTCCTAACGACTGTCAATTGAATAATAGACTCACGACTTATATTTACGTGAACTCTTAATCCTAAGAGGATAATGAACCTGATCATGAAGTGTAGGTTGCTTTGATATATCAGGAGTGAGATCTATAGTAACGGTCAAAATCTCAGTATGTTGGGTAGCCACATTAAGTGTTGGTGGAACATATATTCTCAAGATGGAATTCATAGTCTCTTAACGGAGATACAAAATATTCCCTTGAGATAAGTTTAATGGGTTTGTTATTCAAAGAGTTGGGCCTAACTACTTTAGTAAGGAGTTACTAAAGTATATATTTATGGAATTGGATTTCATAAATATATGATGAATAACTTAAAGAAATAAACCGGGTACTCAAGGAATTAAGATGTAGTAATAAACAAAGTGGCAGTCTATTTTAATGACTTTGTATTACTATGAATATTTTATGAAGTGGTTGCATGTATAATAAAGTCTTGGGATGTAATTTATAAATAAAGCCTAGAGTGCAACTATATTTATATAGTGGTATTAAATATAGTTAATGGTAACTTTGGACTTGTCAAGAGTTGACAGAAAAGCCCAAGGCCCATTGGAGCTAGTGTCTTATTGGTCCCTTTTGGTCCCACTCCAAGCCACACACTTAAGCCCATTTGGAAAGGCCCAAAAGGCCAGCCCAAATTAGATAATCAGCTAGATACAAAGGGAGAAACATACAGAATTTTCAAGTATGAAAAAGATTTTTGAGAGAGAATTCATAGAGAGAGTTTAAAAAGAACATTCTTGTGAAGTGTAAAAAGTGTTAGACACTTTTTGACATTCTCCCTTTGGAACTGATTGAGAGACCACACATCTTGGGCATTAGTAGAATTGGAGTGAAGATTGAAAGTATTCCCAAGTGATTCTCATCTTCAAGTTTTGAAATTCACCACTCCAAGGTACACTCTCTTGTTCTTATATTTTGAAACTTTAACAATGCATGTTAACTTTTATGTATGAAGTAGATCCGTTATTTTTCCGCTGCGTTTACTCTGATGTGATTCAAGCACGTTATTTTTCCATCATTTGATTCATATTTGGGGCTGCCTACCTTAGTAGGAAGAAAAAAGTATCACATGTTCTCATACTTGAAGGATAGGATATGGAAAAATTGCAAGGTTGGAAAGGGAAGATGTTGTCTAGGCTAGTAAGGAAATTCTTATCAAAGCGGTTGCTCAGTCTATTGCTACTTACCCCATGAGTGTATTCAACTCCCTTTGAAACTATATGATGAACTAGATGCAATGTGTGCTAAATTTTGGTGGGGACAAGTGGGGAATGAAAGGAAAATTCATTGGCAAAGGTGAGAAAAGTTGATGCTATCAAAGAAGGATGGAGGAATGGGTCTTAGGGATCGAAGGGCATTAATTTAGCTATGTTAGCTAAACAAGGGTGGAGGTTGCTGCATGATAATAATTTTTTAGTATATTAATACCTCGAAGCTAGATATTTTCCAAGAAGTCCCCAAACTATTTGATGCCAAGGAGTCCCCAAACTATTCCTTTGTGTGGAAGAGAATTGTGGTAGCTTTACCTATTTTGAAGTCTGGGTGTTGTTGGAGAGTTAGGAATGGCCATTCAGTTCGGGTTTTAGGGGATAAATGGATACTGAATTATCCAACAAATGCGCCTTTGCATCTAGTCAAGGATGAAGTTCAAGAGGTGATTGTTGCTGAATTGATTGATCAAGACTTGCATGCATGGAGGTCTGAATTTATCATGGGCATCTTTGAGAAAGAGGATGCCGAAGCTATTTGTAGAATCCATCTAAGCCGAAGACATGTGGAAGACATTATGATTTGGTTGCATCACAAGAAGGGGCTATTTACTGTGAAGTTGGCATACAAGGTGGCTAAGGATGTATTGAGAGGAGGGAGTGTAGCCGAGAGTTCAAGGGGTTGTGTTGGGAAGTGAATTTGGCCTGCACTTTGGAAGCTTCGAATTCCAAATAAGATTAAAGTGTTTGGGTGGAGAGCTTGCAATGATATTTTGCCAACAAAGCTAAATCTATCAAAGAGAAGAATAATTGATGATGGGATGTGCCCAATTTGTTTGAGATTTTCGGAATTAGCTGTCCATGCTCTTTGGAAATGTGATGCAGCTAAGGATATGTGGGCTGGAAGCTTGACAATTTTGCAGAAAAGAGGTTCGGACATGACTGATGTGCTTCAATTAATGGACTACTTGCTAGATCAGGTTAAGTCATAAGAAATGTAGGTAGTGCTAGTCCAAGCATGGTTGATTTGGAATCAAAGGAATAGGTTGTGCATGGCGGTAAGTTTCATGATCTGGGGTGGTTGAACAAACGTGCAAGAGAGTTTCCTGAGGATTTTCAGACTGCAACAAACCTAATGGGAACTGAACAAGTAATGTAGCCTAATCGGGATACCTGGTAGCCCCCTCCACAGTTGGTCTTCAAGATTAATTTTGATGTAGCATTGTTTTTGGCCCTCAACAATTCCAGATTTGGAGCAGTCATTCGTAATGAAAAAGGTGAGGTTATGGCAGCCATGGCAGTCAAGGGACTTGAGGTATTTTGCAGTGAGGAGGTCGAATTACTTGCATGTAGAAAAGCCATTGAGTTTGTTGTGGATGCTGGCTTCTCTGAATTAGTCGTTGAAGGGGAAAATAGCTTTGTCATGAAAGATATTTCAACTCTGAAGGATGATCAGTCAATACTTGGGAATGTGATTCGGGAAATTCCTCATTTGATTAGAAATTTGCAATGGGCTAGGTTTATATACTTGGAGAGGGGGGAATAGGGTGGCTCATTTGTTAGCTCAATTTGCAAGGAATATTAGTGATAATATGTATTGGATGGAAGATGTATCTCCAATAGCTAGGGAAGCTTTGTACCAAGATGCTAATTTTTCTGATTAATTGAATGGAATGTTTTTGTCTCAAAAAGAAAAAAAAAAAAAATACTATCATGTGTATAAAGAATTAGTAAAAAAAAAAAACATAAATAAAAGTGCAAAATTGAATGAAAGAATAGTTATTTTATCAAAATAACTTAATATTGAAAAATCAAACTATTCAAAAAAAAAACTGTACGGTTTCGTATTTCTAAAAAAGTGCTGATTTTCATTGTTCAATCGATTTTTTTTTTTTAAGAAAGTTTTTTCTTTCCTATCGATGGAATTTTGTATGGTTCATTGATTTGAAGGCTCAACCAATGATTTAGTATCGGATAATATATATATATATATATATATATTGTTTTTGTTATTTCGAATATATTTCCATCTAGTCCACTGTTATTGTCCTTATATTGGCTATTTAAATGAGTTTAGGCAGTTTTATATAATTTGAAATATTCCTATTTTTCTTGATTTTTTTTTCTAGGATTACTAATTTTAATCTCATCCAGAATATTTGAAACATTCTAGAGTTAAAGAGGAAAAAGGAAGTTGATTTTTATATCCATAGGCTTGATGGGCCTATGATGGACCAAAAGAATGCCCCACTGAAATTTACATTTTGTATATTCTTTTTACATGGAATTGGGCCTATTTGTTGAATTTATTTTTATTGGCTTGTTTTATTTAAAAATAAGTTATATTGAAATATAGTTGTAGTTAGTAAAAATATATATATATATATTAAAATTTTTTCTATTTAAACCAAATAAGTAAAATATTTATATTAAAAAAAAGGTAAAATAAGTATACCAAAAAAAAAAAAAAAAAAAAAAAAACCTAAACAGGCAGAGTAACATTCATAAAAAAAACTAAAAGTGACGTGTATTTTCAGTTTCAATGTCTTTTTTTAAGTTTAGGGATGGGTATAAGAAATTACAGTCATGCCCTATCTTTTATGTGTTTCCCAAAATGGACTCGAGAGCACTGGGACCCTTTTTTTTTTGGGCGAGAAAAGGACAAGGACGTCGTCACATAGCACTATAGCAGTTTTTATATTTTATTTTTTTGAGAAATATGGCAGTGTTTATACATGCCCTCCAATCGGAAGAGATTTGTAACTGTTTTTTTTTTTTTTTTTTTTTGAAACCGGAACCGAAATACTTTCATTAATTCAAAAGACTGGAATCCAAATACAAAGTATCCATTGCTGGAGGAGGATCCTCCTCCACCTATATAATTTCATTATTAGATGACCTAGCAAATCTTGCCAAAGCACGAACAACACTATTGGCACTGCACCTAACACAGCTAATTGAGATGACTCTAAAACCTGCAGCCAAGCACCAAATATCTTCATAGATTAATCCAAGCCGAGAGAAATTCGGTTGAGGGTGTGACACTATCTTGAGCACTAGAGCATTATCACCTTCTAGAATCACTTCCATAAAACTAGCGTCTATAGCAAATTCAAGAGCTTTGCGACAAACCATCACCTCCAACTGTTTCAATTTCAATGACAAGAAGACTTTATAAATTCATATTCCCTTAGATAGAAGACTAGCAACATTTTTCATAAATAGTATTCATTTTTTGTGATCAGAGTAACATCGCTCTCTCTCGAAATACCATTAACATTGTCGCTTTCTCACGAAATACCATTAACATTTTAGTTATTTTACTTTCACTCATAAGCATAATTATGATTTTAGATGAATCTATTTTTTTTTTTTTTCTATCACTTATAGTTGACCATGTTAGAGTTATGATACAAAAGTTGTATTCACAAACTCTCTCCTAAAATTACTTGTAATATACACCAATCACAATAAATCTTGTTAACAATGAAAAAAAAAAAAAAAAAACTGTCAAAACATTTTAAATATACCTAGTTATTGTAAATGAAAGCAGGGCTCTGGTAATCATTTTTCATTATTTCCAATAAATAAATAAAAAAAGAGAAAAAAAAATATTTTTCATTGTGGGGGTTCCTATCTTTGCCACATCAGCTCATTGGAGGAATAAAGGTACGGTGGCCTTCTCTTATGAACTGCGATTCACCCAAGTTCTTTTAGATACCTTGAAAAATACAACAAAGTATTAGACATTACACATAGAAAGGGTGCTTGCCAGCATTCAGGTACTATCTCTAAGGCTTATGGACAAGGTTTTTCTCTAAATTAGTTTTTTTTTTTTTTTTTAATTCTTTAAATTGCTCCTATATTTTTATTATTAGATATGAATTTTGAAAATTTAACCATTTGATTACATGTTCCTTTTTATTTTTATCATGTATGTCAAATTTTGTTCAACTTAGATGCTATTTATTTTTTAATCAATAAATTTATCTTTTATACATAATTTTATAATACAAAAACTTAAAATTTAAATATTTGATTGATGATATAGTTATTGATTTTTATCTTCATGAAAGATATAATAAAAAAAATGAAATCCAATGTTTAGATTTTCAAAATTCATATTCAATATTATATATATATATATATATATATGTATATTTGTGATGATGCAAAGAAAATCATTAGGCTGGATGCTTCGGATTTTCAAGGTCTACTGATGGTGTTGATGGCCTGAAAAAGAAAGAAAAGTTATCAAAGGTGACTGGGGCTATCGGCCAATAACCCTCCGATTACAAAGTTAACTTTTCTCTCTAAAATTTTTGAGTTCCAACTTTTCAGGAATTGTCAAAAACATACCTTTGTTTGGTCTGAAAAAGCGTTTATATAGTTTCCCGAAAACAGTTATTGGATTCACAACTTCCCCTTTTTCTCAAGAGGTCAGAGAATTAAGGGTAACTTCCACAACCGCCACGGGAGTTACATTCCATCCTTCTGTAATTGTTATCGACGGTTAAACTCCTCATTGGAGGGCTCAATAGCGAATCTAGGTATTGCTTGTGCCTTCGAAGCTTAATCCATGGTCACTTGAGGAGGGAATTATATTTGGTAATTTTCCAAGTGCTATGGGTCATCCCTGCACTTTCCTATGGATGACCCTTGGTATGAACGACCAGGGAAGGCTTGTCGTACTTATGCCGCCGTAGCCTCGTCCAAGTGCTTTCCTATGGACGACCATTGGTATGAGCGGCCATGGATGAAACCACAAAGACGAGGACCACTGATATGGATGACCGTGGACGGTCTAGAGTAAATCATCTTTCATAACTCATCAGTTGCCCCCCTCGTCCGGGGTCATCCAATACATCATTAACTTTTTGGGGCGAGCTTTCCAAGAGACTACCATTTTTGTATACATATGTATAATTCTCTTCTTTCATTTTCCACTTTTTTTTTTTTTTTTTAGTTAAAAAAGTGTGCCACGTGTCATGCTTTCGTAAGTTACTAGTCGTGTCGATTTGTTTCCTAGAGGCATATGCCATGTGTCGCCTTCTGGTTGACATTGTCGTTTGGAATACCAAGACTTTTCTACCTATAAATAGTAGTTTTCCTCTTGTGCCCCCCTTTGTTTTTCAGATTTTCTATTTTGACACTTCTCGTCCATCACCTCGTCTAGAAGTTTCTCAGCGTCCTTAGAATCTTTCATCTAGAGCCAGGTATTCTCCTCACTCTCACTTTTAGGCTTTCCTTTTTAAGTTTTAGAATGTCTAAAGTGACTATCTCATCATCTAGCGATAGTGTAGATAAAGCCATAGACGAGTATCATGATTCTTCTAACTGTAGCACTTCTAGTGACAATAGTAGTAGTAGTGGAAATACAACGGAGGAATACACCTCTGGTGTTCCTGGAATTCCTCTTGAGACTTTCCATGAAAAGCTTAGGATGAGGGTAGCCTCTGAAGTTGGTACCTCGACGAGTGTCCCGCTGTCGTCCCCTTTGGATGAAGAAGAAACCGTGTATAGTTGCGCTGTAGGAATTCACTCTAAGACGGACGAGAAAAAGTTGAATGCCCTTAGAAGTTGGTACCAAATCCCAAACGACCTTAACCCTAGGTTAGTCGTCCATGAGGAGTGGTGTTGTCAACCTCGTTTTGGGATAGGCATCTATGAAGCTTACCTTCTAAGGGGGCTCAGGTTGCCTTTAAATGCTTTTGCTAGAGAATTGCTTACTAGGTTGGGTTTGGGAGTTTGTCAGCTTAATCCTAACGCCTAGAGGCTTGTCGTCTCTATGCAAGTCTTGTGGAGGGAAGCTTTTGAAGGAAACCGTCCTCTTATTGTGGACGAGTTTCTGTACTGTTATAAGCCCTCCAAAATCAATCAATCTTTAGGTTTCTATCAATTCACAGCTAAGGGCAATGATTGTAGGTTGATAAAGTCTTTGGTCTCGTCTGATAGGAATTGGAAGACGGAGTTTTTCTTCGTCTTTGGTTTCTAGGCGAGGCACCCTGTTGAGGTCGATAGGGACACATTTGCCCTTTATATAGGAGATTTACGGAACCTTCGTCTTGAAGGTATATTTTTTTTTCCCTTTATTATTATTATTTTTTTTATATACCATTTTATTTTTATGTAGTTGTCTAACCTTAAATTTTTTTTTTTTTTCTAGCTGTTAGTCTTCCTTCTTTAAGTAAGTTCCATCGTGACCGTGTCCATAGAGCTCATCTACACTCCGAGAGGAATTTTCACTCATTGGTGACTCTTCGACGCTTGCATACATGGGGACTTGGCCCCGATCCATCTATTGAAGCCCTCTTTCACGAGCGAACTGTCCGCAGACATGAGTGCTCCCCATACTTTTGAAAAATATATATATTTATTATTATTATTACTTATATTTTTGTTTTTTTTAAGAATGTCAACCATGAAAGAAAACAAAGGGAAGGAGGTGATTGATGAGATGACCAGACTTGAGGCTCAAACTCAGCCTCGTCCCACTACTGGAGACAAAAGGAAAAGCTTGTCCAAAAATTTGGATTTGGGAAGCTTACCCAGTCGTCGGGGGAAGAAGACTAAGCATGAGTCGTCCAGGCCTGGAATTGCCAAGTTTGACCCTCCTTCCTTTCTGCCATTCGTCACAGTTGTTGATGTTGACCCGTCTATGCCCGTTGACGTTACTCCGTCTAAAGCCCATGCTTCCATCTCATCCAAACCTTCCTAAAGGATTCCTATGAACTTATTGGAGAATGAGGACTTAGCTTGGGAATGGTTTCAAAAGGCTGTAACTGGTGAGAACGTGGTTGCGTGCTATGACATGTCTTTGAGAGAGTTTGAGCACTATGGTGTTCATGATCTTTTTAAGGTAAACACCTTTGTCTTGCCTTGCTTTAGCAATATTATCTATCACCATTTTTCTCTCATGAACCTTATTATCATCCATGCAGGCAATGTCAAAGTTTATAGTTGTGTCGAAACAGGCCACATAAATGGACAAGACGAGGATCATTCTTGAAAAAGAATTGAAGAGATTAAAGGTGACTACAAAACTTGGGCCGAGATGGCAAATAAAGCCAAGGACGAAGTTAAAGGGTTGAACATTTTGGTGAGGGAGTTGAAGTCTGACGCTGCCAAGAAGGACGAATGTCTTGACCTTCTTCAAAAGAAGAACGACGACCTGAGTTTCCTTCTCAAGAAGGCCAAAGACGATGCTGTTGAGGAGTCCAAGGTGTTCAAGGAATTTACTAACTTGCTGGACACCAATTATGCAGCGGGGTTCGGAGATTTTAAAATGGATGCTATAGAAAACTTCCCTGGGGTTGACTTTAGAACTATCAAACTCAACATTGGTGCTGCTACAAGCTCCCCACTCCAGACAGGCTCAAAAGATGCTAATGTTGAGGATGACGCCACCACCTAGCTTGCTCAAGACGACCCTAAAACCGGAGATGCTTCTCAATGAAACTTTATATCTGAAAAAGTTACTTTCTTCTTATTTTCCAAAAGGTCCATTGTTTAAGGCCATCTGAATTTTATGTTAAGTACATTTTACTCGCCCAAAGTATTTAAGATGAGTTTTCAAACAATAGGTTTTTACTTTGAGGGTTTTTGGACGATGGTCATCTACCCTCCAAAATTGGTTGATGAATGCTTTCTTCATAACTTGCATATTATTGTATGGATGAGTGTGTTGGTATATTTACTTTGCATTATTTTTGTTCCTAGCTCTTTAGGAGTTTACCCACTTCCCGTGTTGGAGGGTCGTTCGTGTGTTTTCTCTATGGACGACCCATTTGGACGTGGGTGACTCGTCATGCAAATTTTACAAGTGTAATTCGTCCTACAAGATAAATAATATGTATTCATCTTTTGTCAAGATGTCTTCAGCGTCTCACTTGTCCAGCACACAAGGGCATCCTGGCTAGACGTTCGTCCATAAGCTTAAATGCTTACCATATGCTTTTCCTTGTCCACTGTTCGAACGTTATGCCTATTTTTTTATCTTTTCTTTGAACGAGCATAGGTTTTCATCCTTTTCTTTGGACGAGTGTAGGATTTTCCGCCTGTTTTTAGACGAATGTACCTTAATTTTTTCACTGCTTTATCCTCATTTTGAGGAAAGCTTATGAATGTTACATCCGTACGTCTAGAGATTATTCATTCGTCTTAGGCTTTTGCATTTTTGTGGATACTATAATAGAGGTTAGATTTATGCATTAAATATAGTAGAAATCCAAACCATATTATTATACAAACGTTGTCCACATATAATGACACATGCTTAGTGTTGGATAAAAATCTGGTTTTGTATTTCATACAAAACACATAGCAAAAGTAACAAACAAGGATCTATTTCATTCATGATTAACAATATGCACTATGTAAATTTCAGAATTTAAGAATAAGATAGCGTGCCTTGGTGTGGAGAAATTCAAAACAAAGATTAGAAACACTTGGGAACACTTTTAATCTTCACTCCAATTCCACTTTACGTTCAAGATGTGTGGTCTCTCACTCAGTTTCCAAAGGGAGAATGAAAGTGTGTCTCACACTCTCTCTTTTTCTTTTTCTCTACAGTTCTTTTCTTAAGAAAAAAATTCTGTATGTTTCTTCCTTTATAACTAACTGATTATCTAATTAGGCCGGCCTATTAGGCCTTTCCAATTGGGCTTTAGTGTGTGGCTTGGAGTGGGACCAAAAAGGACCAATAAGACACTAGCTCTAATGAGCTTTGGACTTTTCCGTCAACTCTTGACAAGTCCAAAGTTACCATTAATTGTATTTAATACCACTATATAAATATAATTACACTCTAGGCCTTATTAATAAATTATATCTCAAGACTTTATTATACATGCAACCCTTTCATAAAATATTCGTAGTAATACAAAGTCATAAATATAGACTGCCACTTTGAAAATTACTACATTTTAATCCTTGAGTACCCGATTTAATCCTTTAAAGTTGTTCATCATATATTTATGAAATTCAATTTCATAAATATATATACTTTAGTAATTTCTTACCAAAGTGGTTGGGCCCAACTCTCTGAATAACCAAACCCATTAAACTTATCTCAAGGGAATATTTTATATCTCCGTTAAGAGATTATGAATTTCATCTTGAGAATATATGTTCCATCAATACTAAATGTGGCTGCTTAACATACTGAGGTTTTGATCGTTATTTTAGATCTCACTCCTGATATATCAAAGTAACCTACACATCATGATCAGGTCTATTATTCTCTCAGGATTAAGAGTTCATGCAAATAAAAGTCATGAGATTTATTATTCATTTGACAGTCGTTAGGAGAATAATAAATCTCACAACGGTCCAGTTCAATATGTCTTAATTCTTAAAACATATCAACATATCAACTAGAAGTCTCCACTTCCATGATCAAGACAAATCATCTTAGTTGATACGTTATAGTCTTCGCATATGAAATGTCTAATTTCATTACCGACTATAAACTAAAAATTATGAGTTTACAAAGAACTTGTGATTTATATCTTCTGTGACTTTTCACATAAATCACATACTATGCATCTCATGGACTATATGATAATGTCCAAATATTTATGTTGCCATTATTTTAGATAAAAATAAACAAATTTGTTAAACACAACATTGAGTCATACATAATGTCATACATAACATCATACAATAGTTTTTAAGGGCACATATCTTAACACTTAGAAGCTAGTGCCTTAAGAAAATACTTGGGAAAGTACTTAAATGTACATAACCTCGTCTTTCACAAATTTGCCTGTAGGCAGTGCAAAAGTTTAAGAACAAGTGCACTTTTATTTTGAAAACACATGATAGTAGTAATAAGAACATATAACAGTAAACATGAAAAAACATGTAGATCATAGTGATGACTTCGTCCATAGCTGTACCCTTGTCTTTGGGGAATGTCGTCCAAGTTTATTACTGATAGTATCTCCTTAGGTGCTCCACGTTCTAGGGATGCTTTAACTTTCGTCTGTCCAGAGCTTCCAAGTAGTACGACCCCTGCCTCTTGCAGTTGATTAACTTATAGGGTCCTTTCCAATTTGGTCCCAATTTTCCATGAGCTGGATTCCTGGTTGCCAAGGAGACTCTTTTAAGGACGAGATCCCCAATGTTGAAGCGCCTGGGTTTTACCATGGCATCATGTTGTCTAGCCATAAGATTTTTATATCTTATTGTCCTTTGCTCCGCATCCATCCTTACTTCATCAATGAGATCGAGGTCAAGATGAAGTTGCTCCTCATTTTCTCTCTCCTGATACTTCATCACTTGATGGTTAGCCATATGAACTTTTGCAGGTATGACTGCTTCACTTTGGTAGGCTAGCTTGAAGGGGGTTTCTCCTATCGGTGTCCTCACAGTCGTCATGTAGGCCCAAAGAACACTTGGCAACTCATCTGGCCATATCCCCTTTGCCCTTTCGAGCTGAGTCTTGATGATTTTCAGCAGGGATCGGTTTACTACTTCGGCTTGTCCGTTCGTCTGTGGGTGAGAGGGCGAGGAATAGTGATTCTTGATACCAAACTATTCACAAAAGTCCCTGAAAGGTGCATTGTCAAATTGTCGTCCATTATCAGATACCAATACCCTAGGTACTCCAAACCTACATAGAATATTCTTCCAAACAATATTCTTAACATTTTGCTGAGTGATCTTTGCAAGAGGTTCGGCCTTTACGCACTTGGTAAAGTAGTTAATTCCTACTACCAAAAATTTCATCTGTCTAGTTCCTAGGGGGAAAGGACCTAGGATATCCAGTCCCCACTGTGCAAAGGGCCATAAGGCCATCATTGGGGTCTGGTACTCTGACGGCTGTCTAGGGATGTTGTTATAGCGCTGACACTAGTCACAGATCTTGACATAAGCCTTAACATCTGCTTGAATTGTAGGCCAGTAGTAGCCGGTACGGACGACCTTATGGACTAACGACCTTGCTTCTGAGTGATTCACACATGCTTCTTCATGAATCTCCCTCAACACGTAGTTTGACTCGTCTGGAGCCAGGCACCTTAGGTAGGGCTGAGAAAAGTCACGCTTGTATAACACTTCATTTATGAGGATGTACTTGGCAGCCCTAACTCTCAGCTTTCTAGCCTCGTCCTTGTCTTCCGGAAGCCTTCCTTCCTTAAGAGAAATTACTGTCGGACTTATCCAACTTTCTCCCCTTCCTATTTGTTGTATTTCTAGGAGGTCTATGCTCGGCATGTATTGGATTTTGTCATACTCGTCCATAACTCCTCCTCCCGAAGCTGCTTTCGCCAAGGCATCTTCTTCTATATTTTCCTCCCTTGGGAGTTAGACAAAAATCACTTTTGTAAACTTTTGGACTAGCCGCCTCACTTTGCTAAGATATTTCTTCATCCAATCTTCCTTAGCATTGCACATTCCATTCACTTGGTTGATGACTAGCTAAGAATCTCCTTTGACTATTATTGATTCTGCCCCTAAGTACTTAGCCAATTCCAGCCCTTTGAGTAGAGCTTCATACTCAGCTTCATTGTTGGTGGTTTGATACTGTAAACGGGCTGTATACTTCAGCTTATCACCCTCTGGGGACTTGAGTATGGCTCCAATCCCTCCTGCGTACAATGTGGGTGATCTATCTACATTAATAACCCACATTTCAATTCCTTCGTCTTTGTCCAGCTCGTCTTGGCTGGGGGTGAATTCCGCAATGAAATTCGCCAACGCCTGTGCCTTTATCGCGTTTCTTGGCTGGTATCTGACATCAAACTCACTAAGTTTCACTGCCCATTGGATTAATCGTCCTGCAGCTTCCAATTTGTTCATCGTCTTCTTGAGTGGGTGACCTGTTAGGATGTTGATAATATAAGCTTGAAAATAATGTCTCAGCGTCCTAGAAGCCGTGATCAAAGCAAAGGCTAGCTTCTCCATCATTGGGTATCGTCCTGCCGCTCCTCTCAGTGCCCGTCTCCTATAGTAAAGTGGTATCTAAATTCGCCCCTCTTCTCTGACTAACACCGAGCTCACAACGTGCGAGGACACCGCCAAATACAAGTACAACTCCTCTCCCGGTACAGACGGGCTTAACAATGGTGCTGTCATAAGATAAGCCTTCAAGTCTTGGAAGACTTTCTGATACTCGTTCGTCCACTCAAATACCTTTTTGAGGACTTTAAAGAATGGCAAACACTTGTCAGTAGCTTTCGAAACAAACCTATTAAGGGCGGCAACTTGTCCGGTAAAAGATTGGACTTCTTTGATGTTCATTGGTGGTTCCATATTGAGTATCGCCTGGATCTTGTCTGGATTCGCCTCAATTCCTCTATGCGAAACCATGAAACCCAAAAACTTCCCTAACAAGACCCCAAAAGCACACTTGCTTGGATTTAATTTCATGTTATATCGCCGAAGTGTGTCAAAAGTTTCTTGAAGGTCGTCTAAATGCTTCCCTTCGTCCAAGCTTTTTACCAGCATATCATCTACATGAACCTCCACATTTCGCTCGATTTGAGGATGGAACATGTGATTTACTAGTCTTTGGTAAGTTGCCCCTGCGTTCTTCAATCCAAAAGGCATTACCTTGTAGCAAAATAACCCTTGGCTTGTAATGAATGAAGTCTTCTCTTAATCCAAAAGAGGCATGCTTTGCCTCTTTTCCCATACTTCCCCCAATTCTAGTGAACTTCTCGGGGTTGCCCTCGTCCAAAGGGAGATCTTCTAACACCTCAGTGGGTTCTACTATGATCCTTCTTTCGTCTATGCTCATTGTCTGTACATACTCGTCCATTGCCAACATGGCTAAATAGCACTCTCTAGCGGTTAGCTGATCTCCTTGTACTTGTCCCACACCATGTTTAGTTGGGAATTTGATGGACAAATGGTAGGTAGAGGTTACAGCCTTCCAACTATTCAAAGTTGGCCTTCCAATAATAGCATTATATGACGATGAACAATCAACAATAAGGAAGTTTACCTCTTTAGCTATCTACTGTGGATACACTCCAACCACTACTGGTAATGTGATGGTGCCCACAGGTTGCACCTTCATTCCTCCAAATCCCACCAATGGTGAATTTACTGGTCGAAATTGATCTCGTCCTAGCCTTATTTGTTGGAAGGTGGGATAATACAGAATGTCCGCTGAACTGCCATTATCTATCAACACCCTTCTGGTCATATAATCAGCAATGAGCAGGGTAATGACAATCGCGTCGTCATGGGGGTGGTGAACTCTTTCAACATCCTCATCCGTGAATGTGATGGCTTGCTCGTCAGATTCCCTCGTCTTGGGAGATCGTCCAGAAAATTGAACGTTTTGCACCACCTTCAAGTATGTCTTCTTGGATTTGGATGACTGAGTTGTCGAGGTTGCCCCCATAATAACCCTTATTTCCCCAAGTGGGGGTTGTGATGACTCTTCTACCTTGGCCTTCAATTTCTCGTCTTTTTGGTCTTGTCCAAGGAAATTCCTCAACTTCCCTTACCTGATAAGATTTTCTATCTGCTGCTTCAAATCAAAACACTTGTCCGTGTCACGCCTATGGTCTCTGTGAAAGCGGCAATACTTGTTCCTATTGTGTTTGTTAGGATCTCATTTCATTTTTTCTGGCCACTTCAAGGACGGATTGTCTTTGATTTATATAAGCACTTGCTCTAGTGGTGTATTCAAGGGAGTGTAGTGTTAGTTTCTCCTTGAAGAGTTCGCCTTCTTACTATCTCTATCCCTTTTCTCCTCTACCTGAGCCTTCTTGGGACGAGGACCTTGATCTTGATGACGCAAGTGACCTACTTCTGAATGCTCTGCTCTCTTTCTTTTCTTGGCTATGATCATGTCCTCAACATTCATGAAATTCTGGGTCGAATGGACGAGCTTGGCCATAGTCTGCGGTTCTTGCTCATTGAGTTTATGGATGAACAAGTCGGAGTTGACCTCATTATGGAAGGCAGCCAATAACAACTTATCGTCCATTTCATCCACCTTTAAGGCTTCTCTATTAAAACGGGTAACGAAGGACTGCAAACTCTCATTTTTCCCTTGCTCTATAATTAGCAAACTAGAAGAGGAACGCTTGCGGCATTGCCCTCTAATAAAATTATTGAAGAACAACTTACTCAACTCCTCAAATGAGCCCATAGTGTTTGGGGATATTTTGTTGAACCACACCTGCATTGGTCCCTTAAGTGTGGTAGGGAATGCTCTGCACATAATTTCATCCGGAACCCCTTGAAGGTGAATGGTGGTCTTGAAGGTAGCGATGTGATCACACGAATCTCGATTTCCATCATGTGAATCCAAGGAAGGCATTTTGAATTTCGGGGGTAGAGGATGGCTATTGATGGAAGCCGTAAATGGGGAGTCCGTTCGGTAAACTAAGTCATCCACGGGGTTCGCCCGTCACATATTCTCCTTCATTTCTTCCATAACTTTTCTCATCTGGCCCATCTCCCTCTCCAAGTGTGGCACTCTTCTTGAAACCGTCCCCCTTGATTAATTCTCGGACTCAACGTTTTCTCCTCTACCCTCCGGATTCTGGGCTCGTCCTTTCACGTGCATTTCATGGTACTGCCTTCTGAAATGGATCTCCTTATTCAACTCTTGATTCTAGCGGGTTAACTTTGCCATAGCGACAGCCATGGACTATATATATTAAATAGAAGCTGGCTACATGACAGGCGTTGACTGACGATCACAGTGGGGATTGCTTGAAGCATCCCTACTCTCCTGGTGGTTTGGGCTGGTAGCCCTTGATCTTGTTTGAACCATTCAACCTTTTGTCTAGGAAAAACAAATCACTAAAAACAAAGAATCAAGCGAAAAGAACATGAATCACAATTTCCCACAGACGGCGCCAACTAATGATGCAAAGAAAATCAATAGGCTAGATGCTTCAGATTTCCAAGGTCTACTAATGGTGTTGATGGCCTGAAAAAGAAAGAAAAGTGATCAAAGGTGACCGGAGCTGCTGGCCAATAATCCTTTGATGACAAAGTTAGTTTTTCTCTCTAAAATTTTTGAGTTCCAACTTTCTAGGAATTGTCAAAAACATACCTTTTTTTGGTCTGAACGAGCATTTATATAATTTCCCGAAAACAGTTATTGGATTCACAACTTCCCTTTTTTCTCAGGAGGTCAGAGAATTAAGGGCAACTTCCACAACCGCCACGGGAGTTACATTCCATCCTTTTGTAATCATTATCGACGGTTGAACTCCTCATTGGAGGGCTCAGAAGCGAATCTAGGTATTGCTTGTGCCTTGGAAGCTTAATCCATGGTCACTTGAGGGAGGGAATTATATTTGGTAATTTTCCAAGTGTTGTGGGTTGCCCATGCACTTTCCTATGAGCGACCCTTGGTATGAATGACCAAGGAAGGCTTGTTGTACTTATGCCGCCGTAGCCTTGTCCCAGTGCTTTCCTATGGACGACCATTGGTATGGATGGCCATGGACGAAACCACAAGGACAAGGACCACTGATATGGATGACCGTGGACGGTCTACAGTAAATCATCTTTCACAACTCATCAATATGTATATGAGGAGTTTGAAGAGTTTCTCTCTAAACTAATTTAAAGACAATTGTTTTTTCTCTACTTGAGTAATGCTACAGTCATAAATATTTTACAACATTTTACAAACTATTGATGTGACAAATTTTTACTGGTTCTCATTTGGACTCACTATGAACATAATTTGTTAGTTTTTAGACCCCACAATGTTTAACCTAATTTCATTGCCAAGTTGATACTATTAGGATATGTGCCATTTAAATCCTATTATATGATGTTATATATGACATTATGTATGATATTATATAGTGATTAATAAAGCTGTTTTTATTATTATCTAAAATGATGGTAGCATGAATATTTAAACATTATCATATAGTCCATGAGATACATAGTATGTGATTTATGTGATTTAGTCACAGAAGATATAAATTACAAGTTTTTTGTAAATTCAGAATTTTAGTTTGTAGTCAGTGATGAAATTGGGCATTTCATCAGCGAAAATTATAACATATCAACTAAGATGATTTGTCTTGATCATGGAAGTGGAGACTTCTAGTTGATATGTGATATGTTTTAAGAGTTAAGACATATTGAACTGGACCGCTGTAAGATTTATTATTCTACAAACGCCTGTTAATTGAATAATAAATCTCATGACTTCTATTTACATAAACTCTTAATCCTAAGAGAATAATGAACCTGATCATGAAGCGTAGGTTGCTTTGATATATCAGGAGTGAAATCTTAAGTCACGATAAAAATCTCAGTATATTGGACAGCCACACTTAATGTTGATGGAACATATATTTTCAAGATAGAATTCGCAATCTCTTAATGGAGATATAAAATATTCTCTTGAGATAAGTTTAATGAGTTTGGTTATTCAAAATTTTGGACCTAACCACTTTAGTAAGAAGTTACTAAAGTACATATTTATGAAATTGGATTTTATAAATATATGATGATTTACTTAAAGGATTAAACCGGGTACTCAAAGATTAAGATATAGTAATCTTCTAAGTGGCAGCCAATATTTATAACTTTGTATTACTACGAATATTTTAATGAATGGGTTGCATGTATAATAAAATTTTGGGATATAATTTATTAATAAGTCCTAGAGTGCAATTATATTTATATATTGATATTAAATATAATTAATGGTAACTTTGGACTTGTCAAGACTTGATAGATACGTCCAAGGTCCATTGGAGATAGAGTCTTATTTGTCGTCTTATGGTCCCACTCCAAGCCACATACTAAAGCCCAATTTGAATGGCCCAAAAGGCTAGTCCAATTAGATAATTAGTTAAATATAAGGAGAGAAACATACAGAATTTTGTGAGAAATGAAATGGTGTGTATGTGGAGTATAAGCCACTCTTTAATTTTTCCTTGAACACATACGTGTAAACTGATTGAGAGACCACACTTCTTGTGCGGAAGTGGAATTGAAGTGAAGATTAAAAGTGTTCTCAAGTACTTCCACTCTTTGATTTTAAATTTCACCGCACCAAGGTATGCTTTCTTGTTCTCAAATTCTGAAACTTACATAATACATGTTATCAATTGTGAATGAAGTAGATCCGTTAATTTTCTGCTGCGTATGTTTTGTATGCGATACAAACTATGTTTTTCCAACAATTGGTATCAGAGTAGTCTTCAATTTCAAATTTTGTATAACATGTTTTATGAGTTTTGGAATGAAAGATAGTAATTTCATGATGTTAAAAGATTCTGCAATTAATTTTCTACATGGTTATTGAAATTATTGTTTGATAAAAATTGATATTGATGTTATGATTTTTTTTTAAGTTTGATATTAAGTATGTTAGATTGAACTTTAAGGCTATAGCATAAATGGGATTCAGTTTTTGATCTCAAACTCAATCTATTATGTTCATATAATGGTCATTTGTTCATGAAAAACCTTTGAAAACTGTTTGGTGAAACTTGGTTTCACGAGCTTCGATTGATTAAGAATCACTTTGGATCGATCGACTAGCAATCGAAAGTCAATCAAATTGGATAGAAAGTTTGTGATGTTTTTATTTAAATTTTTGATTGATCGAGAACTCCCTTCGATAGATTGAATTTTCCTTTTCGATCAATCGAACAGGAATTGAGAGTTGATTGAGTCATCCAGAAACTTCGAAATGGATTTTCATGCCTTGTTTACTTATTATATTCATCTTTGTTATTTTTAGATTTAAATCATGGCATCTTTTAACCCACTTGTTACTATTCTTAATCAATACAAACTGACTGGATCCAACTATATTTACTAGAAAAGAAACTTGGACATTGTTCTCACTGCTAAAGAGCACAAATTAGTGTTTTATGAGCCTTGTTCGAACTTCCCATCATTAGATGCTCCTCCTAAGGAAAAACAACTATATGATCGTTGGCTGAAATTTAATGAGATGGCCAAGTGGTATATCCTAGCATCTATCTCAAATGTTCTACAACATCAAATGCAAGATGTAGAACTAGCTTCAGACAAAATGCTAAGTCTGAAGGAGATGTTTAGCGAGCAAGGTCGTTCATTCCTTCTAGAAACATGTTTAGTACAAAATCCCACAGATTCTTGGTGTGTGGATTTAGGTTGTCCTAATCAAATTTGCAATTCTTTACAAGGGTTCCAAGAAACTAGAATGTTTAATGAAGGTGAAATGTTTCTTACTTTGGCTAATGGGAGCAAAATTCCAGTTATAACTGTTGGAATGTTTAATTTGTATTTTGGTTCTAGAGTTTTAATATTGAAATACTGTTTGTATGTACCTAATGTTCGTAGGAATTTAATTTCTGCAACTTATTTAGGTAGACATAGATATTATGTAATTCTAAAAGACAATGTTGTGATTAAGAAGGATAAAGTGTTTATCTGTTTTGGCAATATTGTTGATGCTCTTTGTATTTTAATTCCTAATAAGCATGAATTTATACAATTTTGAATTAGATAATAACTCTCATGTAAAACCATTAAAGAGAAAATTTCCTTCTACTAATGAAGCATATCTTTGGCACTTGCATTTGGTCATATTAATTCAAATAGAATGCAAAGATTGATCGAAGATGGACTCTTAGAGCCATTGGACTCTGATGGATTCCTAGTTTGTGAATCTTGTTTGGAGGGTAAAATGACCAAAAGACCTTTTAATGTATGTGAGAGACCTCGGAATTTGGTGCTCTAAAAAAAGAGAGATTTTGTGGTGCTTTTAAGGGCACCTCTCTTTTTGGATAAGTAGTGTGGAGTCGTCACTTATTTTTTATACAAAAATAAGGAAAAAAAATACTAATTATAAAATACATGATTGAATAGTTTCTCTATCATTGATTGAATTAAAAGGTACATATTTGATAAATGGAAAATTACATGGCTTTGGGTCCTAGTTACAAACTACCCAAAATAAATGCCTTTATGTCATTGTTACAATCTACCCAAAAATAAAAACAGAGATAAAGCCTAGGTCTACCTATCCAAAGAAACTAAATTCGGAGGTTAGGTTATGGAATGGGAATGTTTTAGGCACCCATTCTGCCCAGACAGAGTCTAGTATTCTAGACTCTTGTGACCAATGTACCATTTTTATGCATGACATGAATGATATGTTGAACATGTGAAATAAAAATTAAATCATACAAATTTATTATGAATGAAGTCTCTTCTTTTGAAAAGAATCAGATATGTTTTAGTTGGTAAAAAAATTGATCGGTTTTGTAGTACGTAGAAAAAAGTGGTTTAAGCTTTGTAAAGATCAGATCTGTTTTGTGATGATAAAAAATGATTTTTTTGATAACAAAAAAATCAGATCTGTTTTTTTATATTTTTTAAAAGAATAGAAAAAGATTTTTTTTTTAAGTAAAGAGTTTCACTCATAATTTAATTTCATGCAACATGGACTAAACACAATAAACACAATTATGTTTAATATTTTCCTTTATTTCAAAAATCTGCATATGTTAAAGAAAAATCAGATCTGTATCTAAGAAAGATACAAATTAGTTTTTAATTAAGAAAAATTTAGATATGCATCTAATGAAGATGCAAATCCATTTTTATTTTAAGAAAAAGTCAGATCTATATCTAATTAAGATACAAATCTATTTTTATTTTAAGAAAAAGTCAGATCTACATCTAATGAAGATGCAGATCTGTTTTTATTTTAAGAAGAAGTAAGATCTACATCTATTGAAGATGCAGATCCATTTTTATTTTAAGAAAAAGTCAGATCTACATCTAATGAAGATGCAGATATATTTTTATTTTAAGAAAAAGTCAAATCTACATCTGATGAAGATGCAAATCTATTTTTATTTTAAGAAAAAGAGTTGTTCACATGCGGATTATTGACATTCAAGAAAGAGATTATAACAATTGTTGCATAAAAATAATCATGCTTTAAACAAAACAATGATTAATAATTCAAAGATAAAAAAACATTCATCATTCTAAACAAGAAGCATAAGAAAAAGAAAGGGTGATTGACAATAACCTCTTACATGAGCACTCCTTGTTCTTGAGAGGATGTTTTGATGTTCAAAGAAATTTATTCAGTTATCTATAAAACCTAAAAACCCTAATTTTTTTAGCAAATCTTAGAAAGGATCAGCAAATATTAGCAATTTGAGTGTCTCAAAACGTACGCCTCTCAGAACTAAAAAAAAAAGGTGCTGAATTATGAGACCCAGCCTCTATTTATAGAAGCCAGAAGACTCTAAAAAATAGGCACGGACAATTAGGATGTGAATTTGGCCGCATCCTTTTGCGAAAAGATCAAAAAGGTTGTGCCTTATTGTCACCCAAAGGCCGCTGGGCCAAAGCCCAAAAGATGCCAATTTGGCACTCTAAAAGTGTCGAATGGTGCTTTTGGATGCCGAACGCTCTTTCATGTTCGGGTGTCGTTTAGACTCCCCTTCTAGGGTTGTTTGATCTGGTCCTTGCACCCAGACGTGTTTTCATTCTCCGTACATAATTTTTTTTTATCTCTTTTCTAGATAATTCAGGCTTTTAAGAGCAATTATCATGTAGATAAATGTCCTAAAATAAATTTTGATAAAATTAAAATTAAAATTATCCACAATTTTGTTATCCAATCATTCCTTTTATTTCTATGCATGCAGCCCTATTTTAGACATTAATTATCAACCAACCACAAAATTATTTAATTAATTTTAATTGTTTAGCCAATCAAAATTAATTTAAACTAATCACGTGTGGTTGACTCTTCCTAGACACAATGCATATGAACCATGCAAACTTTATCATCTGATATCTTTTGATCCGATGGTTTGATTTAGAAACTGGACACACTATTGCGACCATTAGAATTTCAAGATTATTGTTATAATATGCAATGGATAGACTAGTGCATACAATGCCAGAACAAATTGATGCATGTAATGCAAGAATGATTTTTAGGTACATGGATGGTCATTCTAGTCATCTTCCTTGATTATATTATGGGTGCAAAATTGAGTGTCTACAATGTAAAAGCTAGAAGAGCCAAAGAGTTGCTTGAATTAGTTCATATGGATGTATTTGGTCCTATGTCAACCTAAGAAAAAGGAGGTTACAAGTTCTTCATCACTTTTACGAATGATCACTCGAGATATGGGTATGTGTACCTAATGAGAAGGAAGTCCGAAGTTTTTGAAAAGTTCAAAGAGTTTAGGGCTGAAGTTGAGAATCAATTAGGTAAACGCATAAACGCCATTCAATCTGATTGAAGTGGCGAATACCTTCTTGAGGATTTCAAGGATTACTTAACTCAAAATGAGATTGTTTCCCAATTGACTGCACTGGGAACTCCCAAACAAAATAATGTAGCAGAGAGAAGGAACATGACTGTTTTAGAAACGGTTAGGTCCATGATGAGTTACTCAACTTTACCAATTTCCATTTAGGGATATGCACTAAAAACTGCAATGCATATTTTAAATTTAGTTCCATTAAAATCAGCTCCCAACACACCTAAAGAATTGTAGAGTGGGCATAAGCCTAGTACGAGATACCTCCACATTTGGGGATGTCCAGCACGTGTGTTGAAAGGGAAGTCTAATAAGTTGGAAGCAAAACTGAAGTATGCATGTTGTTAGGGTATTCAAAGAAAACTAAAGGTTATTTATTCTATAATCATAAAGATAACAAAGTGTTTGTTAGCACCAATGCCAAATTTTTGGAGGATGATTATGTGAATAATTTTAATCCTAGAAATAAAGTTGTCTTAGCTGAAATAAATGAACATGTAATTAAACAACCAATGGATGAAACTAGGAATGTTGTGGTTGTGTTAGATACACTACAAGATTCTACTCATGAGATGACTAGTACACAGGTGCCTCGTCGTAGGGGGAGAATTGTTCGGCCACCTATAAGATTTATAGGTCTGGGAGAAACTTATGAAGCTATCCCAGAAGAGGCTGAATCTAATCCTTACACTTATGAAGAGGCAATGAAAGATGTAGATACACATCTTGGGTCAAAGCTTTGAAATCTGAATTTGATTCTTTGTTTTCCAATCAAGTATGGGATCTTGTAAAGGAGCCTAACGGCATTAAACCTGTTGGTTGCAAATGGGTTACAAGAGGAAGAGAGGGATAGATGGAAAGGTTGAAACTTTTAAAGTAAGGTTAGTGGCGAAAAGGTATACACAAAAAAAGATATTAATTATGAGGAAAATTTTTTGCTAATGGCCATACTTAAATCTATTAGAATTCTCTTATTCATTACTGCTCACTATGATTATGAGATTTGACATATGGATGTCAAGACTGTATTTCTTAATGGCAATCTTGAAGAAGAAATCTATATGACGCAACTGGAAGGTTTCATAGCAAAGAACCAAGAGCATATAGTATGCAAGTTGAAAAGGTCTATTTATGGACTTAAGCGAGCATCTAGATCATGGAGCATTAGATTTGGTTTTGCAATCAAATCATTTGGTTTTGAACAAAATCTTGATGAACCATGTGTGTACAAAAGACATCGAGATAAAGTAGTAATGTTCCTAGTACTTTATGTTCATAATATTCTACTCATTGGAAACGTAGGGGTTGTGTCATCAGTAAAGGTTTGTTTGTCAAGCCAATTTGATATGAAAGACTTGGGCAAAGCTAACTTTATTCTAGGGATCAAGTTCTGGCTAGATCGAAAGAATAGAATGTTAGGCTTGTCACAAGTAAGATATATAGATAAGGTTCTAAAACTTTTTAGCATACAAAATTTCAAGAAAGGAATACTTCCTATCAAACATAGAGTTCCTCTGTCTGAAGACCAAAGGCCTAAGACTCTTGAGGAAGAAAATATGATGAGACGAGTTCCCTATGCTTCTATAGTGAGAAGTTTCATGTATGCCATGATATGTACTAGGCCAGATATCTATTATTCAGTTAGCATGGTCAGCCGATATCAATCAAATCTAGGACTTAAACATTGGCAAGCTATAAAGCATATTCTTAAGTATCTAAGGAGAACAAGAGATTATATGCTTATTTACCATAGTGAGGATTTGATAACCATTGGTTATACAGATTCAAATTTTCAATCAGATCTTGATTTCAGAAAGTTTACTTCAGGTTGTGTTCACCTTGGGAGGTGGAGCAATATGTTGGGGGACTGTTAAGCAATCATGTATTGTTGACTCCACCATGGAAGTTAAATATGTTGCTGCTTGTGAAACGGTAAAGAAAGCTGTTTGGCTCAAGAAATTTCTTTCTGATTTGGTGTTATGAGAATGGAACAAGTTCCTATCACATTGTTTTGTGAAAATAGTGGAGCCATTGCACAATCCAATGATCCAAGGAATCACAAGAAAGGAAAGCATATTGTAAGAAAATACCACATCATTCGAGACATTGTTACTCGAGGAGATGTAGTAGTAGCAAAGATTGATAGTGCAAATAATCTAACAGATCCATTTACCAAAGCCTTGCCCCAAAGGACTTTTGAGTCACATTTGGAGGGAATGAGAGTTGGATTAGTGCACAATAATCTTTAGGGCAAGTGAGAGATTGTTAGGATATGTGCCTTTTAAATCCTATTGTATGATGCTATATTTGACATTATGTATGATATTATGTTGTGATTAATAAAGTTGTTTTATTGTTATCTAAAATAATGGTAACATGAATATTTGGACATTATCATATAGTTCATGAGATGCATAGTATGTGATTTATGTGATTTAATCACAGAAGATGTAAATCATAATTTCTTTGTAAATTGGGTATTTCATCTGCGAAGACTATAATATATCAACTAAGATGATTTGTCTTGATCATGGAAGTGGAGACTTCTAGTTGATATGTTGATATGTTTTAAGAGTTAAGACATATTGAACTGGACCCCTATAAGATTTATTATTCTACCAACAACTATCAATTGAATAATAAATCTCATGACTTTTATTTACATGAATTTTTAATTCTGAGAGAATAATGAACTTGATTATGAAGTGTAGGTTGTTTTGATATATCAAGAGTGAGATCTAAAGTCATGATCAAAACCTTAGTATGTTGGGCAGCCGCATTTAATGTTGATGGAATATATATTCTCAAGATGGAATTCATAATCTCTTAATGAAGATATAAAATATTCATGGAGATAAATTTATTGGGTTTGGTTATTTAGAGTGTTAGGCATAACTACTTTAGTAAGAAGTTGCTAAAGTATATATTTATGAAATTTGGTTTCATAAATACATGATGAATAACTTAAAAAATTAAACCGGGTGCTCAAGGATTAAGGTGTAGTAATCTTCAAAGTGGCAATCAACATTTATGACTTTGTATTATTACGAATATTTTAATGAAGGGGTTGCATGTATAATAAAGTTGTGGAATATAATTTATTAATAAGGCTTAGAGTGCAATTATATTTATATAGTGGTATTAAATATAATTAATGGTAACTTTGAACTTGTCAAGAGTTGACAGATAAGCCCAAAGCCCATTGAAGCTAAAGTCTTATTTGTTCTCTTTTGGTTCCACTCCAAGCCACATACTAAAACCCAATTGGAATGGCCCAAAATTCTAGTCCAATTAGATAATCAGTTATATATAAGGAGAGAAACATATAGAATTTTGTGAGGAATGAAATGGTGTGTATGTGAAGCATAAGCCACTCTCTTATTCTCCCTTGAATACATAATTGTAAACTGATTGAGAGACCACACTTCTTGGGCGAAAGTGGAGTTGGAGTGAAGATTAAAAGTGTTTTCAAGTACTTCTAATCTTTGGTTTTTAATTTCACCGCACCAAGGTATGCTTTCTTGTTCTTAAATTATGAAACTTACATAATACATATTATCAATTGCAAATGAAGTAGATTCGTTAATTTTCCGCTGCGTATGTTTTGTATGTGATACAAACTATGTTTTTCCAATAGATACTTAATTCAATTATGTAGATATTAGGTTAAGCATAGATCAATCATATCATGTAATGAAAAAGTAAATAAGACACATATATGATAACCTAGGAAAGCCAATGAAAGAATCTAGTTTTAAGGTTAACAATCTGGGGAAAACTATTCCAAGAAGAACAATCCACTATATCAAATAGAAGTTTAAAGTCAAGAATATTTAATTCATAGTAAACTTAACTTTGATTATCACACCTAGCTCTAAAAACCTCAGACTTCTTTAATGTGGATCTGCTCCAACATGAACCTCCAATTCATGCTTTTCGTCTTTAGTATGCTTGATATCTGAAACTTAGGTTGCAACTTTATTCCACCGGTACTTGTAGTATATGAATGAACTTCGATAAATGCTTGAAATGCTAGAAGGCACAAAACTCTCTCAAATCTCAAAAGAGTAGCTCTTCAAGACTTGAAAAACGTGCTTTAGGGTTTTCCTTCTATACCAAGTAAGTTTGGACTGAAACCCTAAACGTTTAATGGGCTAATGAGCTTTAATTCAAATTTGCAAATCACGGTTCGATCAATTGAGCTCTTCTAAATTTCAATACTTGAATCCGTAGTTTGTATGTTCTTGAATTCTAACTTACAGCACTTTGAGCAATGTCTAAAACATTTCACAGAAACTAAGATCTATTTCTAGACAAGCTTTTGTACCTAATTTGCCAACACACAAATAATTTAGAACCTAAACAATTATACTTAAATATTTATAACCTAACATAATTTTTTTTACTTACCAATAACCACTCACTACATAGCACTAGTAATGGTGGATGTAAAAAAATACCTATTTTATATTCTCAAACACTACTTTATCTATTTTACCAACCTATCCAACGATACACCCAACATCCCAATTTTTATTTTTGCATACAATCCTGACAGGCCACAAATGCGTTGACCCCTTGTGATAACTTAGATTAATTAATTAGCCCAGTTTTTAATTAATCAAATTAACATGCAATATCACGTGGCAGCACAAACAAATCACCGAAACTAAGTTATGCAACGGAAAATAAATAACACGGTGATTTGTTCACGAATGGGGAAAACCCTTACGGCAAAAACCCCACCAGGTGATTTAAGGTCACCACTCCCGAAACTCCACTATTATCACAACAAGCAGTTACAAGTAAGGAATCACAGTACCTCACCAAGCTACAGTTGAACTCTTACCCCAATACCCAATTGGACTTGTTCTGTAGTGACAGTTTCTCCTTTCAATGCACGGCTCCAAGTACGTGACTAACCAGATGCGCAGATCCCAGTACGTGACTTCAAACACCAACTAAAGAGAGAGAGAGTTGGCTGCAAAGTTCTTCAAATCATCAGAGATGAACTAGGGCACGAACTTTGTCTTTCTAATCACAAATTGCATGAACAACAAGTTCTCAAAGAATATGCAACTTGTATCTTCTACAACCACTTGATGGGCCTTAAAATAATCCTTTTATATGTCTAGGGTTAGGAGAAAAGAAGTCCCAAAGACACACTCACGGATTAGACTTGAAACAGACTTGGAAATCTGTTTTCTTTAATTCTCGACAGATAGAGGTGTCGAGAGGTTTCGAGAAGCTGTCGAGGCTCGGGCAAAACAGCTTCTTTAAAGCTCGATAGATGCATCTGTCGAGGTATGTGTCGAGCTTTAAAAAGTTGCACTTCCTTGCTTGTTTCTTGGACAGACTTTGACGGCTACAACACTTAATCTTGAACCACTGTTTCTTGAAGTGTTAAACTCATCCTAAATCTACCCAATTATAAGTAAAGTGCGTTTTGTCTAAGGATAAGCCAATTACATAAAATAGCGACATATGTTCATAGACTTGAACTACATATGTCCTAACAAATCCAATAAAATAATATAAACTACCTTATCAACTCATTCTCTCTCTTTTCTCTCATCTATCTCTTTCATCTTTTTTGTACTTTCATGTACTTTAATATTTGCTTTTCTGTTTAGCAACCGTGAATAGTATTCATGGTTGCTAAAGATTTTAAGCAAGCCACACCCAGATGGAGCTCAATTTGAGTGGGTGGGTTGCTAAAATAGCAACTTCGGGGGTTTTATACCCCCCCCCCAATGCTAACACTCAATTTGTAAAAAAATTGTGAAAAAAAATTGTCTCTTTAGCATTTTCCTTACAAATTTACATAAACTACAACCAATGTTTTTACTAACCATTTTTTTCCTTAATAACACTTATTATTAGAGAAAAGAAAAAAAAAAAAAAAAGAACAAAACTAAACAAATTACAAAATGAGGCACTAATACCATCTCTCTCTTGAAATTCCAAGCAAAACTTAGGGATAAAGGAGGCAAAGGAGTTCAAAATAATTATACTATTATAGTCTTAGTAATAAATTTACAATAGACCAATGAGGATTAGTATTAGAGTTTTGGAGTGGTTGGACCATGTTTAGAGCACTTCTTCACAGATTACATGATTGATACCTACTTCTACAATTCTCCTGCGTTTTCAGCAACTAGTTAAGTTGTTGGAAAAACATAGTTTGTATCGCATACAAAACATACGCAGTGAAAAATTAACGGATCTACTTTATTCGTAATTGTTAACATGTACTATGTAAGTTTCAGAATTTAAGAGCAAGAAAGTGTACCTTGTTGCGGTGAAATTCAAAACCAAATATTAGAAGTACTTGGGAACACTTTTAATGTTCACTCCAATTCCACTTTTGCCTAAGAAGTGTGGCCTCTCAATCAGTTTACACATATGTGTTCAAGGGAGAATAAGAGAGTGGCTTACACTCACATAATTTGTACTTTAAAGGATGTTTTAGGGTTCAAAGAAATTTGTTCAATTTTCTTTGAAACCTAAAAGCCATAATTTAGGCAGCAGCACTCAAAGAAGGGATTAGGAAATATGAGTGATTTGAGAGCCAAAAACGCATGCCTCTCCAAGCGTAGCAAAAAAGTTTTGATTTATAGAGGTAAAAAATCCCTGAAAAATAGGTATGGACAACTAGGGTTTAAATCCGGACGCATCCTTTTCTGAAAAGGTCGAAAAGGGTGTGCATTATTGTTACTCGATGGCCATTGGGCAAGAGCCCATCCAAGTGCAATTTGGCACTTTCAAAGTGCCGTTCAGCACTCCAAAAGTGCCGAATTGGCCCTTGGATGACAAATGCACTTCATGTTCGGGTGCCAATTGGACTCTCTTTCTAGGGTTTTTTGTCCAATCCTTGTACCTAGACGCATTTTCATCCTCTGTCTATGATCTTTTATCTCTTTTTTGGATATTCAAGCTTTTTAAGAACAATTATCTTGACCCATTATCTTGTGGATAAATCCCTTAAAATAGATCTTGATAAATTTTAGATTATCCACAATTTTATTGTTATCCAATCATCTCTTTTATTCCTGTGCATGCATCTCTATTTTAAACACTAATTATCAACCAATCATAACTTATTTAATTAATTTTAATTGCTTGACCAATAAGAATTAATTTAAATTAATCGTGTGTGGTCGATTCATCCTAGACACAATGCATATGGACCATGCAAACTTGATTATGCAATATCTTTCGAACCGATGATCCGATTTGAAAACTGAAATCACTATTGTGACCGTTAGAATCTCAAGATCATTTGCATGATATGTAATGAATGAATTAATGCATGTCATGCAAAGACAAATTGGTGCGTGTAATGCAAGAACAGAATGATGCAAGTAATGCATGAATGATATTTTTTTTTTGTACATGGGTGGTCACTCGAATCATTCTCCTTGATTAAATCATGGGTGTAAAATTGAGTGTCTACAGAATGCCCCTCATTGATGGAGTTTGAAAAGCGAATGTTAATGTAAAACAAAGACACTGATTTTAGCTACCATGATTTAATTGAGGTTGAATTTTCAAAGATCACCTAGCCCTCAAACCTAAAACTTTGGAACATAGAACTAGTGCCTTATCTTTTGACAACAAATGAAAATACCGGACTTAGCTAGTATTTGACATGATTCTTGGCAATTAGGGTGACCAAAGGACTTTTCTATCCTGATCTTGAAAATAAATTTGTCTGGGATGCCAGTCAAAGGTCCTCTTTTACTTCGATCTGGAATGGAATGATGATCAAAGGGATCTACTCTACCTTGATAATCTAGCTTTGGAATAATGATCAAAGGGATCTCCTCTACTTCGATCTGGCTTTGGAATGATGATCAAAGGTCTTCCTCTACTTTGATCTGGCTTTAGAATGATGATCAAAGGGATCTCCTCTACTTTGATAATCTAGGACTGAAGTGATGATCAAAAGGATCTTCTCTACTTCAATCTGGAATTGCTGGAATGTTGATCAAAGGGATCTCCTCTACTTCAATCTGGTGTTTCTAGAATGACGATCAAAGGGATCTCCTCTACTTCGATCTAGAATTGAAATGATAATCGAAGGGGTCTCCTTTACTTTGATGACGATCAAAGGTCCTCCTCTACTTTGATCTAGAATTGTAATGTTGATCAAAGGGATCTCCTTTACTTTGATCTGGAATAGTAATGTTGATTAAAGAGATCTCATCTACTTCAATCTGGTGTTGCTGGAATGACAATCAAAGGGATTTCCTCTACTTTGATCTGGAACTGAAATGATGATCAAAGGGATCTTCTTTACTATGATGACGATCAAAGGTCCTCCTCCACTTTGATCTTGAATTGTAATGTTGATCAAAGGGATCTCCTCTACTTCAATCTGGTTTTTGCTTTCTGTATAAAAGTCAAAACTTAGAGTTAAACTTTAACTGATAGGTGCTTTGTGGTCTCACTGCTTTTGAAAGGTGTCATTTTCTTTCTGGATTTGAACTTTATCATGAAAAGCTTTGATTGACAAAAGATTTTTCTTTTGAGAAACATTTGATTTTTTTGAAACTTGGAAGTCTTGAAATTTTTATTTCCAATTTTGAGACCTTTGCAATATAAAAAAAAAAAAAAAAATTCTTAAGACCCAGGACTTAAAATCCAGAATTTTTAGCCTTAGAATTTTGAAAATTGAGGCTCGGGATTTTGATTATGAAATCTGAGGTTTGAAAATTTTTCTTCTACTTCTTCTTCTTCTTTTTTCTTTTTTTTTTTGGGTTGACTGAGTCAACTCAATTTGACTGAGTTGATTCAGCCTTGGCTGAGTTTAAGTGTGTGGAGGCTGAAATTTTGGCCCACACTTCCCTTTGTATCTTTTTTCTTTTTTTGTTTCACCTTCCTCTACTTCTTTTCCTCCATTGTTACTATTCACTCTCTTCTTCCCCTTGGATTTTCTTCTTCATCTCATCATTTCTTCTCACAAAAAACACTTTTCTAAGCTTCTCAAGTTTCCCTCATTCATCTCTGTCAATATTTCTTTAGATCCTTGTGTTTTGAGCATTTTCTTCACACACCCATTTAGGTGAAAACTCTTTTTTCAAATCCATTTTTCTTTGCATCAAGATGGCTTCTTCTTCCAAAGGACCTTCTTTTCTTACTTTTCATGGTAAGAAATATAATCTAACATTTGATTGGCATGAGGAGGATGGACTTCTTCAAGATCCTAGGACCCATGCTCCATACTGTCATGTAGACACCAAGGTGAGTTTTTCTTTTGGTTTCTTTGTTTGAAAAATGTTATTGCATGTTTCATTGAAAGTTTAATGATGAGATTTTGTCATTTGGTTGTTTTAAATTCGGGGAATTGTTTGATTGGTTATGTTGGAAAATGTTGGCTTTGAAGCATTCTTGAAGTATTATTTTTGTGATCATGGTGCAAATGTGAATAATGTGGGTGGCTTATGGAATTTTGGCAATGTAGGTAGATATTGATGTTGTTGGGTGAGTTTTGGCTTGGATTTTGGGAGTATTGGCATTGTAGAAAATTGGTTGTAAGTTTATGTGAATGTGTTCATGATAGATATGGAAAAAGTTTATTGACATGTGTAAACTTTGTTTTATGAACATGGAAAAAATTTTGTGGGTATGGAAATTCTTTTTTTGGACATGGAAAAATTTTATGGGCATGAATTTTGAAAAATTTTGTTGGGCAATTGATGTTGATTTTTGGGAAATTTGTGTGGTTATGATCTTGGCTATATGAGAATTTATTTGTGTATGAGCATGAGGGATTTTTTTTTTCTTGGTCATGTAAGGAATTCTTTTTATGGAAAATTTTGGTATTTGTGCATGGATATGTGAAGAACTTTGGTTATGGTGAAATTTTGGTGGGGCATTGATTTTCTTTTGTAGTGGTAAGGCATTGACTTTTTTGGGCGCATGGGAATTTTTGGACATGTGACTTTGGTCATGGGATTTTTTGGACATGGAAATTTTGATCATATGATTTTGGTCATGGAATATAATGGGCCGAATTTGTGTGTTGCAGAGCCTTAAGAGTCGAGATAGTCTCCAAATGTTGAGAGGTGCATAGGCAGCATTGTCTCTTAGCATCAAAAGCATTATCAATGAAGTAGGCTTTGGTACTTTCTTCAAAGCCTTGTTGAATCGTGAGACTCATGAGTACAAATATCTTTAGTTACTTCTTACTTTGTCAGATCTCTTTTGGGACACTACTTACACCTTCTACTTTCCATGTATTGGGGAGATAATGTTGACACCTTATGACTTCTCTATTATCACTGGTCTGAGGTTGGATGATGAAAGAATTCTTGTCAATAATTCCTTTACTTCAACCGACCTAAAAAAACTTCTATGTGTAGTGCCTTCTAGAATGAGGAGTAACAACATCCCCTTGTCTTGGTTATGTGAAAATATTCCTCATTGTGAGATTGTAGCAAAAGATGCTCACATTTTCATGCTTCTTTTTATTGGGACTTTCTTGTGTCCAGATTTAGGTAGTACCATGAATTTGGGCTACCTAGAAAGTTTGAAAAGAGTTGGACAAATCCGAAATTATGACTAGGGCGGCATGGCTCAACTCTCTAGGCGGAGTCTTTCAAGCTTGGGTGGGGCTCCATTTGTATGGTAAGTGAGGTTTGAAAATTTTTTGCTATGTGTTAGTTTTGGGGAATTATTTTGGTTTCATGGTAATGGTGTTATGGCGATTTCAGGTCTAGATTTATGAGTATTTTGGAGTGGGCCATGAAACAGAGGAGGAAGTTACTGGCATTTTTCCTAGATTTCTTCGTTGGTTGCCCCAGTATCGTTTGTCTATACTTTCCAAGAGTTCTTTGGAGATTTGGCGCTTAGTAATTGACAATCTGACCATTAATGATGTGAGTTCTTTCTTCCTTCTCCTTTTTAATCTTCAACACTTGGTTTTGATTCAGTCTCTTCTCTTTCTGAGCTCTTTTTTGTGATTTTTCAAATGAACTTAAATCCTTGGGCTGGATGTAAGGGGTATGTCAAGTATGACCAGGTTCTAGAATTGAATGGCCGCCAAGTGTTGTTTGGATGTGGGCATGAAAAGTATTGGTATCTTGGTGATCGGGTGTTACCCTAAGTCAAAAATGTTTATCCTCCTAGAACAATTCCAGTTCCTCCTTGTCCCTTCATTTGGTTAGCTGACTTTCTGACTGATGAAGAGATTACTCAGGCTCATGTAGGCTTTGTTGTTCTAAGAACAGAAGGATCTTATTCTAAATTTATTAAAACTCACCTGCAAGGTTGCTTGGCAAATCAAGGGGTACTTCTTTTCTTTTCTAAAGTCAAATCTTCATTTTACAAATTCTTTCCATATTTCTACTTGGTGACAAAATTTTCATGTTGGATCTTCAACCTCCACCTTCTAAAGGAGAGGAAGAGGGAGATGAAGAGGAAGAAATTCCTTCTCCTCATCATGCTGGTAGTTCTTCTAGTTCCTTTTGCGGAGACTTATCCTCATTTTCTGGCATGGCAATATGATGTGATGAATCCTAATAGAATGTATAGTTCCATGCCTTTGAATAGGCCAGAGCACATGCCGAATATACCTTGGCCCGATCTAGCATTTTCTTGAATTTTCAACCCTTTATCCTTTTTTCTTCTTGGCTTATTGAATGGTTCATGATTTGGTGGATCTGTGCTTCACATTGATGTGGATCTTGTAGAAGAAAGCATGCAGATGATTGGAGGCTTACAGTCATTGGCTCGTGCTCAATTTTCCCAATATGTGCTCAATGATGTGAGCTGGGTGTGCCTTGTTGCAATCTGAGCATCTCTTGCTTGAATTGTGCTTAATGGTGAAATTAACACTTGATTCTGCTGACTTTTCAGGCACATAGAATGGAGGCTACTGAAAATACCAAGAGAGCTTTTGAGGAAAGAATTAGGAGCCTTGAACTGGAAAATTGTCAATACGTTCCTCTCATTTTCATGAGTCAAGAAGGAAATACTAAAAGTGGCTCCTCTAAAGGTGGATCAAGAAGATCCTCATGCAAGCAGACTCAGAGTCCCAATGATGTATGACTTGTGTTTTTATTTTTCCTGCAAAATAGAAAGAAATGTTCCTTAGACAATCTTGTATTAGTTTCCATGTTTTAGCTCCTTGCCCTTTGGATTATGTAGAGACTTTAATTAAGATAAGTTTAGATTTCACCTTATGAGATCTTGTAGTATCAACTTAAACTTATCTTGATTAGCTTGGTTGGAATTTGCACTTGCTTAAATGAGGTGGAGCCAAATGCCTTTAGTTTAAAAGTGAATGCTTGATTTCTTTTGAAATCTTAGTTATGAAAATCTTTTAGAAAAATGATGGTGGCGCTCCCCCACTTTTTTTTGAAGATAAAATGAGCCATGGGTGAATGCCTCTAGTTTAAAAAATAATGCATGAATTTTAGAAATCTCAATGATAAATTTTTGAAAAGGTGATGATGATCTCTTTTTTTTTGAAAATTGCAAGAGGCATGAGTGAATGCCCCTAGTTTCAAACATAAATCCATGAGTCTCAAAAAAAATTTGATTTGATTCATTTTTTGAAAACAATGATGCAAGTGATGATTTTTTGAAAACAAACGTGTTTGATATGTCAAAATGTCCCAGTTTGATAAAAAAAAAAATCTTTTTGAGTGTCACACAGTCTTTTAAAATTATATGAGAACGTAAAATTGCATGGAATTGCATGAGTTTAGGACTAAGGGGCAACACACCACTTGGCAAATGAGAAGTGTCATTTGATACTTTTGGAGTGTCATCGGCACTTTAAAAGTGCCATTCGATACTTCTAGAGTGCCGAATGGCTAGAAGTATCGAATGGCACTGAGCCACGTTATGGCATTCACGCCATGGTGGGCCGATTCCTTATGATTTTCCAATGCATGTTTTACGTTTTCGCATTTTTTTCTTATAATGTTTACTTCGCTTGTGATAATGAAACACTCTCCTAGTCAGCTACAAACCCTATGAAACCTATTTCCAACCTGATTAGGAATTGATGTGGCTCATATAAATAAATCCTCCTATGACAATTCTCTGCATAAAGATTAGCAACACACAATAATCACAAGAAAAAGTCATCCATGGCTAGCAATCAAAATTTTTCTCATCCAGTAATCCATGATATCAACAAATGGGTTCATAGCTTTGATTTTAGCACCAAAATCAATTTTGCATCCTTCAAACTAGAGGGAATTAAGACTTTGAGGAATGTTAAAATCAAGTGGGAGTTCCTTCATGCTGCTGCGAAATTCTGGGATCTAGAAGTTCATGTGTTTCGGTTTAACACTGCTGAACTCTGTCTGACAATTGAAGAGTTTTCTGCTATTCTGGGCTATGATTCAAGTAGGAAATCTGTTGCAGTTTCTTGCGAACTCAGGCATAAGGATTCTTTGTCTGATGCTATCGATCTTCCTACTTCCATTACTGATAGTGTGATTGAAGTCCATATGGTGAATCTTTGTGCAATTATCTCTTGGCTAATTGATAAGCGTTCTTATGGGGTGGCTGACAATATGCAGAAAAACTTTGGTTTAGCCTTTTGCTTTGAGGGATAATTTTTACTTTGCTCTAAGAGATACGATTTCATGGATGCTCGAGCTATAAGTGTTGTGAGCCAACTTAAGGATGGTGACAATCCTGTTTCTTTGATCTTAGCAAAAACCTTTCTTGGACTGGATGCTATATTTCATGGTGGAGAAACTCAATACTTCTTAAGGAGTCCTTTGACTTTGCAGATATGGCTGATAAAGCAACTGGACATCATTGTCAAGCCTACAACCGGTAATTATGGACCTAGCAGCTTTCTTAACAAGGTTGTAATCAAAATTGAGTGCCAAAGTGAGAGTGATTGGGTGAAGTTTTTGGACAAGAAATCTAGTACTTTAATTTAATGGGACTGTTATTGGTGGAAGTGCCTACCCCCTCTACTGCGGTCTCCAGGATCAAATCACATCTTCCTTGTTGGGTTGTAGCGGGCAACTTAATACAAGGCAGATAGAATCTTGAGGCAATTCAAATATGAGCAAGGAATGCCTGGTGGCAAAAGAAGAAGACCTTTCTCTCATGTGAACACAAATCCTACTACTATAAAGAACATGTTATTGGGTTTAGAGATGGCTGACCGGGTGGACCAACCTTTTATCCAGGTTCACTTTCAAAGGATGACTGCAGAATATTCTAACTGGTTGATAGACAAGATTTTTGACAAGGAAGCTGAGAGGGTTGCTAGGAGAGAACAATTTCTCAGAGACAACCGAGAAAGACTCGATGAAGACAACTATGAATTCAAAAGAAGATACAAGGATGACAAAGTACCTAACACCAAAGAAACTAATGATTAGAAGAAAAAGAAAAGACTGAAGACAAAGTGACTTTCTTATTTCTTAGCTTTGAGCATGTTTATTTAGAAGTTGATGTAAAAACTCTCATTTTTTTGGAATTACTTAGGGTTTGCAGGATAAGGGTTTTGTTTATGGTATAGGCTTTTGGGTTATTTGTTTATTTATTTATTTATTTTTTAATTGTTTGGCTTAGGGTTTAGTTTTTGTGTAATGACATAGTTTAATGGAATGGTTAAATTTTTGAGAAATTTTGGTTAATGGGCAAATGGTGGGTTTTGGAAAATTGTGACCAAACCAATGCATGGTTGCCTACGTACCCCATTAGATAGAAGTATTACGTTATCACATAGTTCATTGATTTTTATTTGCCTTAATTTTTGCCTAGGTTTCCCTTTTGGGTTTTCAACCTAGCAGGCTCGCTCTTATCCTCTTTTTTTACTCTCCTTTTGCATAGGTTGCCCTTTCAAGTTTTCAACCTACCTTTTTTTCTTTTTCTTTTAATTGTTTTTTTATTTGGCTTGTAACTACCACTTTAGACATGGTACTTCTTCAATTGATCCATGTTGGTCGGCTCAGTGAAAGGATTTGCATCTAAGTCCATCAACCTTACTACTCCTTCAGAGTATATCTGTTCGATAATGTATGGACCTGCCTAATTTTGCTTGAATTTCTTGTTTGCATCTTGAACCGAGGCTCAAATTTCTTTCAACACTAAATCTCCCAACTTCAAATCTCTGGTTCTTACTTTCTTATCAAAAGCTTTTCTAAGTCTCCTTTGGTATCCTTGAATGTGGTACAAGGCTTTGAGTCTTTTCTCATACATCATGCATATCTGATCATATCTACTTTGTAACCAATCTGCTTTAGAGATTTCACTTTCCAGTACTGTCCTTAGTGAATGGACACCTATCTCAATGGGAAGGACTGCTTCCATCCCATATACCAATGAATAAGGGGTGGCTCCCGTGGAAAACCGAATTGATGTTCTGTACCCCTAGAGTGCATAGGGCAATTATAGGTGCCAATCCTTGTAGTTCTTTGTGTTTTTCTTCAAGATTCACCCTATGTTTTTGTTAGCAGCCTCAACTTCTCCATTAGTCTGAGGACGATAGGGTGAAAACTTATGATGCTGAATGTTGAATTGTCGCAATAGCTTCTCTATTTCTCCTTTAAAATGTAACCCATTGTCAGAGATAATTTCAAGTGGTACCCCATATCTGTAGATGATGTTGGTCTGAATGAATTGAGCAACTTTCTTTGAATTCAAAACCTTGTAGGAGATAGCTTCTACCCATTTAGTGAAATAGTCTATGGCAACGAGTAATAATTCATGGCCATTGGATGCCGTAGGATGAATCTCCCCTATAATGTCTATCCCCCATGTAGAGAAGGGCCAGGGTGATGTCATAGTATGTAGTGGCAAAGGTGGTATGTACTCCAAATCTCCATGGACTTGGCATTAATGACATTTTTGAACATGAGCTGCATAATCGGCTTCCATAGTAGTTCAGTAATAACCATGTCTCATTATCTTCCTTTACAACATGTGTGCATTCATATGTGGCCCATAACTTGATTAATGAACCTCCTCAATTATTTAATGCGCCTCTTTAGTAGTTACACGAAGGAGATGAATTCCATCGTACGATCTTTTGTAAAGTCCTTCACCACAAATAATGTAATTAATAAACAACCTTTGGATGGTCAGTTGGCCATTCTTGTCTACAGATGGTGGGTATGTCCCATCCTTGAGGTACTGTAGGATGTCTAAATACCATTCATCTTCCCCATTCCTTCTGTCACCTTCTTCTATTACCATGCAGTAGGCTGGTTCTTCTTTCTGTTCTAACACTATCAGTCTGGCTTCATCTTTTTTTGGCCCATCCATCATGGATGTCATGGTTGCTAAACCATCTGCAATTTGATTCTACATCCTCGGCACATACTGGTATTGGATCTTACAGAACTTTGATGTCCATTTCTGAAGACATTCATGATAAGGCACAAGCCTTTCTTCTTTGATCTTCCATTTATTCTAAATCTGAGAGATTATTAAAGCTAAGTCTCTGTATACTTCCAACTCCTTCACTCCTAGGCCTAAGGCTGCTTGTAGAACCATAATACAAGCTTCATATTTAGTGGCATTGTTGGTGGCAGGAAAGTTAAGTCTGCCAAAAAATGGAATGTGTGTCCCTTCTAGTGAAATTTGGAGAAGACCAATTCCACTTCCATTTTAATTTGTTACTCCATCAAAATACATCTTCCATGATTCTACCTCAATCCCCATGGGATATCTTCCAGAGCCATCTTGATCTAGTTGTACCGTGAAAATCCATCCATAAACGATAGCAGAGCATGACCTACAGTGTTGTTAACCATGATGTCAATGTAAGGCAAAGGGAAATCATCTTTCGGGGCTGGCCTTGTTTAATCTCGAAAATCTACACACATTCTGACCTTCCCATCTTTCTTTGGTACTGGAACCACATTAGTTAACCATTCCGGATAGTTAACCACTTTTAGGAATCCAGCATTGTATTATTTCTCCACTTCGTCCTTGATCTTAAGAGTCCATTTTGACTTCATTCTTCTTAATTTCTGCTTGACTAGCTTCATGGTTGAATCTGTGAGAATGTAGTGTTGTACTATATCTATATTAATCCTAGGCATGTCTTCATATGACCAGGCAAAAACCTCCTTGAACTCTGTTAGTATTGCCAATAATGCATCTTTCTCTAAAGCGATTAGGGTATTGCCCACTTGGATTATTTTGGGCTCATCCTTAGTTCCTAGGTTAATAGGTTGGGTTTCTTCTTTTATAAGTTCTATGTATCCATGTTTTAATTCCTTATTATTAAAAGTTTCTTTACCAATTTCAAAAATAAAAACATTCAAAGTGAGCAAATAAGTAGAATCAGAAATCAAATTAAAAGGAAAAGGGTTCTCAACAGACTCAACTAAAGCAGACTCAAATGGAAAACTATCACAAACAGACTTAACAGGAATAGAAATACTATCAGAAATAGACTCAATAAGGATAGAAACAATGTTCTTGGCAGCGATAACTAGCTCAGCAGTCTTGATCCTCTTGGCAAAGGTGACTGACTTGACGATCTTAATCTTCCTCATAGAGTCTTCCATAGGGTGGGCGACTCCCTCCCATGCCCAGTTCTTTAACTTGGTCGTGGCTTCTATAATGAAAAGTGGCTTCAGTAAGATCCTTCTTCCCTCAGCATTAGTACTGTGGGATCTATATTCATATAATCTGTAACTTTTTCTTCAATCTCCATATCTGCAAACTTGTTGGTCACAAAAGCATCCAGGAGCTCTATGTTATCCATCCATTCATCAAACAGGTCGTGCTTGCCTCTATTGCCTAGGTCAGTAGGTTGAGGGAGATGTCCTGGCTCGCCTTCTTCCTTCTCATCACTACGTTCAGTATTCTCAAGTGTCATGATTCCGAGACTGTGGACCATTAGCTTATGGTCTAGTGTGGCCAACCTGTCATCTATGTCATCCTCCCCTTCAGTAGTGAGCGAACTTGGTTCTGAATCATAGTACAACCCCAATTCTGGAACTTTTCTTTCATGCTTGTCATACCTTGGGCCAGACCTTAAGCTAACATGAGTGATATCTCTTCAATCTGAAAGGTGCTCATAGAGACATTCTTCGTGGTACATTTGATTAGCTTGTGCATTTTCTTCTCTTGCATTTTCTAACACATTCACTAGTCTATATTAACCTTTATCAGTATTGCTCCACCTGTTAGCTTCGTCGTCGTCTTCAATGTCTTGATCATAATAGTCCACATCGCTATCATATTCTTCATTGAATAGGTCTATATCGCTATCATATTCTTTGTAGAATAGGTCTGCATCTTCATCTTCTCTATCACTAAGAGGTTCACCCCAATCATCACCATTATACGGGTTATCATAACTTTTGTTGTGGCTATCTTCACCATCAATGCTACTGTCATCATCATCATGTCCACCATCATTACTACTACTGTCACTACTACTATCACTCTTGTCATCGCTTTCATCTTCATCTTCATCTTCATCATCATTAGGGCCACTTCCCTTTCCTCATCTTCGTTATAGGATCTTAGTTCATACGGGCTCTTCAATGTCTTGATCATAATAGTCTACATCGCTATCATATTCTTCATATAATAGGTCTGCATCTTCATCTTCTCTATCACTAGGGGGTTCACCCTAATCATCACCATTATGTGGGTTATCATAACTTTTGTTGTTGCTGTCTTCACTATCAATGCTACTGTCATCATCATCATGTCCACTATCATTACTGCTGCTGTCACTACTACTGTCACTCTTGTCATCGCTTTCATCTTCATTTTCATCTTCATCATCACTAGGGGCCACTTCCCCTTCCTCATCTTCATTATGGGCTCTTAGTTCATACGGGCTCTTTAATGCATGTTGACTAGCTTCCCAATACTCTTCATTTTCTAGGTTACAAATAGGATCTCCAAGAAGCATGGTCATGGCATTAGGATCCATGTAATTGGCCCAATCAGTAGGAACCTACGTCGTGTCTTCTTTCTTCAATTCTGGAACCTTGTTGTGGTAGTCAAGTATTATCTCAAATCCAGGTACCATTGTCTTTGTCATAGGATCAAATCTTGGTTCAAGGAATCCTCAATAATGTTGACTCTCTTCGGCTTTTACAAACTTCCTATTCAACATAAGAGTGTAGGGCTTTAAAGATTCTGGAGCAAAAAGGAGTCCTTTGGCCTTGGCTTTGGCTCGAGCCATCTTTTTAACTTCCATCTACAAAAAAATCATCATCAGTGGGCTTGTAACCTAGCCCAAAAGGTGGTGTGGTAGTAGGGATCATCGAATCTTGAACATTTGGCTTTTTCAAAGTTCTCCCCAAATTCATCCCCAGAAAGTAGTTCATCCTTCTCATCATCGCTACCACATTATTGTTACCATAAGGAGGAAAGTCCATCGAAATCTTCTCAACTTCTCCTTCTCTCTTTTCAGAAATAGGCCTTTCAATCACGAAGCCATCCAAGGTCAATGGCTCTTTCTCAGAATCTGACAGGCCACAAACGCGTTGACCCCTTATGATAAATTAGATTGATTAATTACCCTAGCTATTAATTAATCAAATTAACATGCAATATCACGTGGCAGCACAAACAAATCACCAAAACTAAGATATGCAGCGGAAAATAAAAGACACGGTGATTTGTTTACGAATGGTGAAAACCTGACGGCAAAAACCCCACCGGGTGATTTAAGGTCACCACTCCCGAAACTCCACTATTATCACAACGAGCGGTTACAAGCAAGGAATCCCAAGTACCTTACCAACCTACAGTTGAACCCTTACCCTAATACCCAATTGGACTTGTTTTATAGTGACAGTTTCTCCTTTTAATGCACGGCTCCCAAGTACGTGACTAACTAGATGCGCAGATCCTAGTATGCGACTTCAAACACCAACTAGAGAGAGAGTTGTTGGCTGCAAAGTTCTTCAAATCATCTGCACGATAAAGGTCAAGAAGATACTTGGTCACAAAACCCTATGGTGCACAATACACAGCTATCTTCTTCACAAGAGATGAACTAAGGCACGAACTTTGTCTTTGATCACAAATTGCATGAACAAGGATTGCTCAATACTTGTGCAACTTGCACCTCTTTTTACGGCCCTTAAAACAATCTTTTTATATGTCTAGGGTTAGGAGAAAAGAAGTCCCAAAGACACATTCACGGATTGGACTTGAAACAGAACTAAAAACTCTGTTTTCTTTAATTCTCGACAGATAGAGGTGTTGAGGATCTGTCGAGAAGCTATCGAGGCTCGGGGTAAACAACTTCTTAAAGCTCGATAGATACATGTGTCGAGCCAGGTGTCGAGCCAGGTGTCGAGCTTTAGTAACTTGCACTTCCTTGCTTGTTTCTTGGACAGACTTGATGACTTCAACACTGAGTCTTGAAACACTGTTTCTTGAAGTGTTAAACACATCCTAAATCTACCTAATTACAAGTAAAGTGTGTTTTGTCTAAGGATAAACCAATTACATAAAATAGCGACATATGTTAACAAACTTGAACTACATATGTCCTAACAAAATCAATGTCATAAATGGGTTTAGGCGCAATCAAAGTATCCCCATAGATGGTCACAATAGCTCCTTCATGTGGAAACCGAACCTTTTGATGTATGGAAGAAGGTACGGCCTCTGTGTCATGAATCTAGGGTCGCCCAAGGAGCATGTTGAAGTATGAGGCTATATTTAGGACCTGAAAATCCACTTTCTTGACCATTGGTCCTATGGTAAGCTCCAAGGTTATGGTTCTTAAGACTTCTCTTCTACTGTTGTCATATGCCCTCACACGTTGATCAGTAGGCACAAAGTCTTTAATACTGAGGCCCAAGCAACTTGCAGTCTTCAATGGACAAACATTCAAAGTGCTTCCATCATCTATCAAAACCATCAATATTCTCTTCCCCATGGAATCTACAGTGATATGCAAAGGGTAGTTGCGATGCTTCTCCTTCTTGGTTAGATCCTTGTTAAAATAAGATATGGTGAGTTCCCTATTTATAGATCCAAATATAGCATTTAGATCTTGGGAGGTTGTGGTTGTAGGGACTTGGATTTGGTTGAGCAGGTCTATTAGGTTTTGACGGTGCTTGTATTAGGCCATAAGTAAACCCCATAAGGATATGTTGGCTTGTGTCTTTTGTAGTTGCTTGAGGACTTCATCTTCCTCGGCAGGTGTCTATTGGGTAGATCTATTCAAGGCTTCCACAAGGTTGTCGGTCTCCAAATGTAGGGGTTTAAAGTGTCTCCCCCTTTGTGATATGGGCAATTTTTGTCGGATCATTGAGGTCAGTGTCATGGGGTTTGAAATGTCACCCCCCACTTGTGGATGTTTGTTTATTTGGGGTTTGAAATGTCTCCCCCCATTTGTGGATGTGTGGCAATCTTCAAGTTCTGATTCTTCATTCCATATGTCATATCCTACGGCGATGATAGATACCCTATCCATTAATTCTTTCCATGTCATCATGAAGCATGTGGGTAGGTCACAAATTAAGTCAGATGGATCCTCCTTATTCTCCTCTTCAATCATCAATCGATTAATCCTTGGTCCTTTCCCAAAGTTGTGATTAGGCAAGGGATTGTTAGTGATGCTAAGCCTTGTAGGCAACACAATCACTTTGTTGTCTATTAAGTCTTGAATTGCATGAAGAAGGGTGAAACAATGGTCAGTGTCATGATTAAGGACCTGGTGGTAAGCACATCTTTTATTTACATCAAACCTTGAGGGCAAGGGGGTTTGGAATTGGTCTTAGGTCTAAGGGCTTCAGTAACCCTTTTGCTTTCAGCTTATCAAACAATTGGCTTATGGGCATGTATAACTCATGAAATTCTCTTTTAGGCCTAGGCCTCTGTGGCACTTGCACAGGTGCAATTGGTGTAATCAATTGATAGGGATCATTTTTATGAATATTAGAAACTTCTGCAACCTTGGAATTAGATCCTATATTCTTTCTAAACCTTGGGGGGTCATCAATTTTTATGGTTCCATTATTTAAAGCATCCTCAATTTGGGTTCTAGCAACAATTAAAGCTTTAAAATTGGGAAAGTATTTTGCAAACAAATACCTATGATACACAGGTAACAAATTCTTTACAACCATGGCTAATTGTTCTTCCTTACTCGGCCTATTCATCATCTATGTGTCCTTAGCTCTCCACTTTGTGATGAAAGTGGAGAAGGACTCCTTTGGCTCTTATTTGGCAATTTCGAGGTCTCTTCTTGTGATGTCAACTTCTGTATTGTACTTGTATTGCTTGTGGAACTCTTGGCAGATTTCCTCCCAACTTTTTGCTCTTGCATCATCTAGATTGAGGAACCACCTAAAAATGGCTCCAGTCAGGATGCTTTGGAACATTTGAGCAAGCACTTCCTAGGTCGCATCTAAAGGCTACATAGCCCTCATGTACATCTTCAGATGGGACTTTGGACAACCGGTCCCATCAAACTTGTCAAGTGTTGGCATCTTAAATTTGGGTGGCAATCTTGCATTGGGGAACAGTGAGAGAGAATCGTAGTCCATAAGCTCCTCTATCCTACGGGCTCTTCTAATCATCTCATCCATCTTATTCATCCTTTCATTGATTTTCTTCTCATTCTGGAATTGTTGCATCATACGGTTCACGTCTTCCCTCAGGTGAATCTGATTAGCTACCATAGTGTTAAGTAGCTCTTGGGTGTTCATAAGTTCCTTTGGATTTGGGTGTTCTCCTTCCTCTACCATGGTGTAGGGAGTTTCACTCTTCTTGTGGCTTGAACTACCTTGGAGGTTGAAGATAGGGTTGGCTTGAGTGTCAGACTTGCATTCTCTTTATAGCCTTCCTCCTGATCTTGACCAAATTATCCCCTAATGACAGGCTTGGTCGGGTTAGTCAAAGATAAGACCCCATCCATATCCATAAATCAATCAAAACAAACACACACAACATGTAATGCATTTTTAACTGGGACCGACCTAGGGATAGGTTCTAAGTCATTACGTTGTAGGGTAGGTTTGTTGTTTCATTGTTTCCCATAGCTAGGACGTTACACCTCCCAACTTGTAATGTAATGAGCATTGCGTGGGTGCAAATGGCATGGTTTGTCCTTTACAGTCAACAGGAAATGATCCAGTGAATTTAGGCTATGAGTTGGTGAGTTCACCACTGAGTACCCAAATCTAATGAAGACTGGTGATCCATGGTTACTACTACCACAAAATTGTTGAAAAGGGGGACATACATATTTTTTGGATGGCACACATAATGACAGTTAGGGAAAGATTGTAACAAATAATAGATACAACAATATATCATACAACACCAAAAAAAAAAAATCATACAACATCCCATAAAACATAAATAAACAAACACCAACTATATCATGCAAGAACATGCAAAACAATGGTACATATTTGGTCACTTAAATCTAATATGAAGTTTAGCCCTCAACATCCCCAGTGGAGTTGCCACTGTGAGAGACGGTGTCCCTCAAAAAAGAGATTCGGGTACCTTTTAGGGTACCTCTCTTTTCAGGTAAGTGGTATGAAGTCGCCACCTATTTTTTATGTACAAAAAATAAGAAAAACTAAATACAAAATTTTCATGACTGAATGTTCTATTCATTGATTGAATAAATAAAAACACAAGTTCGAAAATTTGAACTTTACATGGCTTTGGGTCCTAGGTACAACCTACCAAATATACATGGCTTTTTTCCTAATTACAATCTACCCAAAATAAAAATAAAGATAAAGCTAGGTCTACTTAACCAAAAATCTAAATCTGGAGGCTAAGTTATGGAATGGGAAGGTGTTAAGCACCCGTTCTGCCCAGACAGAGCCTGGTCTTCTAGACTCTTGTGACCAATGTACTATTTTATGCATGTTATGTATGATATGTTGAACATGTGAAATAAACTAATTACATAAAACCATTTATGAATGTATCCTCTTTTGTTTAGAAAAATTCAAATCTATTTTGATTGGTAAAAAAAGTTGATTTTGATTTAAAAAAAAATTAGATCTATTTTTGTTTATGGAAAAGATTTTTGAAAGGAAAATTCATATTTGTTTTTTGCTTAATAAAAACAAAGTATTTTGATTAGTTGTAAGAAATTCAGATATGTTTTTTATTTTTATTTTTTAAAAATAGTTTTTTATGTGAAGAGGATCTCATTCACAAAATAATTTCATGCTTCATGAGTCAAATAAAACAAACAACAATATATGATCTCCTTCTTTATTTCAAAAATCTGCATGCGTTAAAAAGTCAGACCTGTATCTAAAGAAGATACAAAATCTGTTTTTATTTTAAGAAAAACGTAGATCTACATCTAAGAAAGATGTAGATCCGTTTTGTTTTGAAGAAAATTTAGATTACATCTAAGAAAGATGTAGATCTATTTTGTTTTGAAGAAAAAAAAAAGTTGATTGCATGCAAATCTTTAAAACTAAGAAACAGATTATGGTAACAAAAAAAAATAAGATCATATTTTCACAATCTATAGTAATAAGTTAGCATATGAATGTTTAAAAATAAAAGAGCATGCATCATCACCATTAAAGAAATATAAGGACAAAAGGGTTAGAGTACAACCTCTTGCATGAACACACTTTGTTCTTTAAAGGATGTTTTAGAGTTCAAAGAAATTTGTTCAATTATCTTTGAAACCTAAAATCCCTAACTTAGGTAGTAACACTTAGAGAAGGGATCAGGAAATAGAAGTGATTTGAGAGCAAAAAACGTATGCCTCTCAGAGCATAGCAAAAAAGTGTTGAATTATGAGGTTCAGTCTCTTTTTATAGAGGTCAGAAATCCCTAAAAAATAGGTATGGATGACTAAGGTTTGAATCTGGACGCATCTTTTTGCGAAACGGTCGAAAAGGGTGTGCATTATCGTCACCCAAAGGCCGTTGGGCCAAATCCCATCCAAGTGCAATTCAGCACTTTCAAAGTGCTGTTCAACACTCCTAAAGTGCCGAATTGGCCCTTGGATGCCAAACGCACTTTTGTGTTCGAATGCCAACTAGACTCTCTTTCTAAGGTTTTTTGGCTAATCCTTGTACCTAGACGCATTTTCATCCTCTGTCTATGATTTTTTATCTCTTTTTTTTTTTTTTGTGTGGATAATTTAGGCTTTTTAAGAACAATTATCTTAAACAATTATCTTAACCCATTATCTTTTGGATAAAGTTTAAATTATCCACAATTTTATTGTTATCCAATAATCTCTTTTACTTCTATGCATGTATCTCTATTTTAAACACTAATTATCAACCAATCACAAAATTATTTCATTAATTTTAATTGCTTAATCAATCAGAATTAATTTAAATTATTCGTGTGTGGTTGACTCTTCCTAGACACAATGCATATGGACCATGCAAACTTGATCATGCGATGTCTTTCGATCCGATGATCCGATTTGAAAATTGGAAACACCGTTTCGACTGTCAGAATCTCAAGATCATTTTCATGATATCCAATGAATGAATTAATGCATGTCATGCAAAGACAAATTGGTGCGTGTAATGCAAGAACAGAATGATAAATGTAATGCAAGAATGATTTTTTTTTTGTACATGGATGGTCACTCTAGTCATTCTCCTTGATTAAATCATAGGTGCAAAATTGAGTGTCTAAAGTGACTAACAAATAGATGCACGGATCCCAGTACACGACTTAATCACCAACTTGAGAAAGATATTGGCTGCAGTGTTCTTTAGTTCATCAACATGATGAAGATCACGAAGTTGCTTGGTCACAAAATCTAACGGTGTACAAAAGCAATAGCTTTTTCAAGAGAAAGAAGAACTAGGGCAAATTAGGTTTCCAGTCACAATTTGCATGAACAACTCTTTGCTTTACACTCGTGCAACTGTGCAACTTGTGACGGCCCTTAAAATAATGTTGTAAGAAAGAAAGCCCAAACATTTATTCATGGATTGGATGAAAATCAGAACTGAAAATATGTTCTTCATAAATCTCTATAAATACCCTATCTATCATCTATCGAGCAGCTGTCAAGCATTGGGCTAAAACAGCTTTTTAAACCTCGATAAATACTAGCTGTCAAGATTTAAAAACCAGCACTTCATCACTTGTTCTTAGACAGATTTGCATGGCTTTAACACTTGATCTTGAATCCTTGTTCCTTGAAGTATTAAACACATCCTACATCTACCTAATTACAAGTAAAGTGTGTTTTGTCAAAGGATTAGCTAATACATGATGACATATGTTCCTAACGTGAAACACATATTTCCTAATGTGAAACACATATGTCCTAACATGACCCAATGGGCTCTGAAATGTAATTTTGAGGCTTTCCTTCAGCCTCATAAGATCAAGCCCATTCCTTTAGGAGTGTTAAAAGGCTTCAAAGTTCGAAAGCAGATGGGTGTATTGTTCCTAATCCATGTTCCCTTACTTACCGATGTTTAGGACTTGACAAAGATTATCACTCTTCAAGGAGAAATAAACTCGAACTCATTTTTTGTCTCAAAAGATGGAGAAATTATTTAATTCTTTGAATGACCACAGTGACAATGCATAATGATTCTCCCATTTTATAACATTGTGTCATGTGTAATAATTGATTGAGTCAAATCTTAATCACGAAGATAGTCTAAAAAATAAGAGAAGATAAACCTTTCTCCTTCACCTTTAGGTTTCTTCCCTTAGCTCCACCACTACCAAAGTCTTAATTGTTTAATGAGAGAGAGAGAGAGAGAGAGAGAGAGAGAGAGTATCTCAAGCTTAATGTAGTTTTGTTTTTTTTTTTGCTTTGTGATAATTATAGGTGGGAATTTGTGCGATTGGTTTTAGCTTTTCTTTTGTGTTTATGATTTCACTTCTAATATTTTTTGTTATGTTTCTTATATTATTTTTATATAGATTAATAAGGTTGACTCAACCCCAACTTAAGAGGGTGTTTGGTTTGATGAATTTTGAGTTATATAACTTAGTTTCCATCACCCAAAACTCAAAAATCATGGGCACCACTTAAAAGTGTACTGTTTGGTTTAGTTTTTTAGTTGATTTTTCATAAATGAGTGTTCGAGGGCCTTTTTTAAGTTGCTCGGCCACGTGTTGTTCGCTGGACAAGTGACCTTGCTAGGCTTGGGTTGTGTTTGGGGAGTTTCATCCGGTACTCAACATTGGGCCACATGGCTAATGGCTAGTGGTGTACTTTTAAGCCTACAAAACCATTAAAGCCAAAGTCTAAGAATCATGATAATGGTTGAATAAATATATAATATGCGTTTGATAAAATAGCTTTGATTAGTAGTTGAAATAAAGTAATATGTATTTAAAGGTGAAATAATCATGTATTCAACGATGTAAATTTAAAGATATGGGAGCAGAGTCACTTATCTTTGTATGGTTTGTAGTTCCAGCTGTGTAGCGTCAGTGAGCTGATAATATTTCAGCAGAATGACTCCATCGTTAGAGAGGTAGTTTTGCCTTGATAACTTCAAGATTGAAGGGGAAAAATGGGTGCAACTGGAGGGAGAGAGAGTATGTCCAGCTGTGTGTAGAGGCTAGTTAAGCTTGCCCCTCTTATCATGCACTTAAATGAGTTTCCCTCTTGACAATGCTCTTTTAGTTGTTGTGAGGTTATGAATAATGTTGCCTTCCATGAACGGGCTTTCATATGGAGTATTTGTGCCTTCTAAGAAAAGGGCTTTATGTAAGATAAATTTGTGCCTTCTAGGAGAAGAGTTTTGATATGAGATCTTGGTGCCTTCTAGGAGAAGGGCTTTAGTAATAGAAGTTCATGTCTTTCATGAGAAGGACTTTGAGTATGAGTGTTTGATATCTCTTGAGAAGTATGGAGATGGTAAAAGATATAGATGTTTTGTGAGATGTAGTATTTGTAATATGTATGATATATGGAAATATGAGAGATATGGAGGTTAAAGATAGTAAAAATATAAGATTATTACTGCTGGAGAGGTTGTAGAGATTGCTTTCCAAGAGGAAAAATTGTGTAAGAGATGAGTATGAAGATGTGTTTAGGTATTTGGAGATAGGAGCAGTAAGATAGATGTATTTTCTAAATATAGAAAGTGAGAGAATGAGTATAAAAGAGTAATGGTGTTGTAGTGTGCTTGGCAAAGCTGCTAGGATTTTCTACTGGAGGATGTATGAAGGCTTATGAAGGACATTTTTGAACTAAGGGTTGAAGAGTTTAGTTCCTAATTCGAAAACTAAATACTCAGAAGCTCAGAACTTCATTAAGAGCTTAAGAAGATAATTAGAGGGAGAGAGAATAGAGAAGAATAGAGAAGTTTATGAGAGAATTGTTCTTCTCTATTGATCTGTTTTTGGTATGTTAAAGAAGGGTTCTATTTATTGCTGAGTTTAAGGAGGGTTTTTTGCAAATAATCTCAACCAAAATCTGTGCCAATCAAAAATGAATCTTCAGGAAATCCATCCTAGCATTTGACCTAAAATGGTATGTTTAGCTTTAAGATGTTCTTGTTGTTTTGGGTAATAGTTGTTGGAGGAAAAAGTAGCAGAAAATGAAAGGATTTTAACAAGAAAAACATATTTTCTTTAGTTGGTTTTGGTTTTTAGCCAAATGTGAAAAATTTGTAATGCTAAGGCTACTGGGTTAGCTGTTATAGCTGTTCTGAAAAAGTTGTCCCAACTGTCAAGAAAAGCTATCACAGCTGTCGTAAGACAACTGTAACTTAGGGCAGAAGCAGATGAGGTCAACTGGGTGATTTTAGACTTCTGGAAAGGATATGTAGCATTTATTTCATAAAGTTAGCTGAAAATGGTAAGATAGAGTTTAAGGGTGTCTTGCCATTTTGGGTATAGCAGTTGGCTGCTGGGATTTCAGCATTAAATGGTTGGTGATATCACTTTCAGCCAGGTGTCAAGTGTTGAACACATTGCTGGTGTTCTTCTGGAAATGTTTGGATGATAGTTAATCAAGCTTTAGATATTTTTTCAAAGTCTCATTGTGTTGTGACTTATTCTTGGTGAGTAAGAAGAGCATTTAATGCTATGCTCTAGTAGTTGGCAGAGGAATATCTGGTCTGATTGTGGTAGATAGCAGCTGGGTATTAAAGATATCACGAATATTCTATATATTTGGAGATTAAAGATAGCAAATCATATTAGGCCATATGTTTGAGTTGGATTTCAACTGAAATTAATAATGTAGTTTATGTAGAATAATATAATAAAGTTTCTAAATTTGTATAGGAACAGCTAGAGGTTAAACGAATAGTTATTTTCTCAGCATTTAGATGGCTATAGATATTGAGTATTTTTCATATGATGAATATTAAGTTTTAGAAAAAGAGCAATGGGGAATTTTTTTCATTTTAAGTGCTATATGATAAGAGATGCTTACCATATGTTACCCTCTGCACACAGACTCGTCAGAGTTTAGGGAGATGGAGAAGACACGCCAGGCAATATATTTTTTTTATCAGTTTTAAACTGCTGGAACTTTACTGAACATATCTCTTGGCCCTCCAAACCACAACTCCCAAAGTTTCCCCAAAGAGACTCATGAGCTTAGATCATAAGCCGAAGATTAGATGACGTACCTTAGGTTTTGTTGTCATTTTACATAAATATGGGCTTTTGTTGAAAAAGCCGCTTGCCATGAGTGTAAGAGAGGTAATATGGGTTGTGAGCTTTGATTCATTGCTTGAGTTCGATCCATATGTTGATGTTGATGATGTCGTAGGGTTATGATCCCAATTGATGAAAACGATATATAGGTTATGAATCTGCCTTTTGAAATAAAGATCTTGTGGGCCATATAAGCCCAATCCATGAGATATAAGCTTATTTTGGGTTTTAAAGAGATTTACCCAAAAAATCAATAATATGTTGATATGGCATGGGTTGCCAATGAAGTAGTGTCATGGGGGACGAAAAAAGAGTCCTTAGCATTTAGCCCCCCAAGTACATGGGCTTGTACTACAAGGGCATGCACGAGTAATGGGTTTGCTTGAAGACCTTTTTAGATGAGCCAGTCTAAGATTGTTGACTGCTAGAAATGATGTTGCTGGATTGAGGGCAGCATGGCAATGTTGCAGTTGGTCAAGATTGTAGCTGGATGTGGTACCGCTGGATTGAGGGCAGCAAGGCAATGTTGCTGCTGGTCAGGATTGCAACTAGATGTGGTGCTACTTTGATTATGATTGAGTTTGTTGAAGTCGATGCATTTGGAGCTGACTTCATTCTTGTAGTTGTGACCATGGTTGATCCATTTAGAAATATTTTGAGCAGAACTTTTGATGCTACGACTAGAGAGGATACTGCTCTTGATCCAGTGGAGTTATAGCATTGAAGTTGTTACTGCTGAAAGTCTGAATACTGTGTTTACTGCTAGAGTAGTGTAGAATGAAGTTTGATATCATAACAGATGAATTTTTGCTAATACTGTTAATTGTAGTCAATTCTTGAAGAAATTTGATAGAGATGGCCAAGATAATATGAGCTTCCCATTGAGATTCCATCCATATTGGAAGAATTGCTTTAGGAAGCATGGAGATTGCATGGCCACTTGTAGGATTGGCTACATGATTATGATTGTATTGATAGAGTCATAAGTGATGATTGTTGGATCTAATAGTACTATTGGAGTAATAGAATAGTTGTTGCTGGACATGTAAAGATTCAATGTAGTAGAAAGTTCCATAGCTAGAGCAGTAGCCTTGATTTAATTGGTGGAGTGACTAGTCTTCATATAGATCTATATGTAGTCTTCTCAAATAGATAGTGAGAGACCAAGCCCCCCACGTGTAAGATCATTGCAACTTTGATGATGACGTTGCAAAGATTTCAGCGGTGTGATGCATAAGACCACTATGATTCCAATAGTGTAGTACGTGGGACTACCTTGGCTTTGAAAAGGGTGCATGGGACTTCCATGGCTTTGAAGAGGGTGCGTAAGATTGTCACCACTTGATATAATAGTACTCCAATGGATAGAGTTTCATTTGTTGCTTGTAATTTTGTAAGAGTGCCAAATTGATAAGTAATGTCTTGAAAGAAGTTGGCCGCTGCTGGACCAATAGACTTGTATAGTTGGAAATGCCTCGATTGATATTGTTATACTTTGTTGTGATAAATATCCAATTGTAACCCCCAGAGATGGAACATTTGGATTGATAAGACTAAGCCCCCAAGTGTAGAGATGCCTTGGATAAGCATATATTAGGTAGTGAGGAGTAGTTGATAGATTCAGCAGTGAAATCGGCACTTTGCTGCTTGAAATAGTGTAAGTACTTGTAGTAATGATCTTGTGTGATGATTGCATGATTGAGCATGCTAGATCAATAAGTCTGTTTGCTGGAGGAATCTGTATAGACTAAAGGATTTGCTAGTGTTCTGAACATGAGTAGTTGGAGTTTGTTCTGTCTGCCCAGGCAAGCTGTTGGGTGTGTGTCAATTTACTGCTGAAGTAATCTTTTCTTGATTTGAATAGGTGATTCATCATTCTGAATGACTTTCTGATTTGCTAAATGTAGTGGTTGTTGAGCAGATGATAATGATTAAGAGTATTTGATCTTTATGTCTTTGTCTATGGAGGAAATAGTACTAGCAGCTTCTTAAGAAGTATGGTTGGCATGAGTTCCAGCGGTAAGATAGGAAATACCAAATTGATGGCAACAGTCTAGATCCAGCAATAGAATAGTATGGTGGCAATTTGCCCTTGTGTGTTAGGAAGCAAGTTTAGCTGAACCTCTTGTTGCCCTTAAGTAAGAATCAAGGTTGCCACCTGACAATGTTGGTAGATGATTCTTTGTTGGACTTAGATAGTTTGGAAACTACTTTATATCTTCCAACAGTAGGTGGATTCTTGTCAAGTTATTGGCCATTGGCTTCTTGCATTTTTCACCATTCATTAGGTCATGATCAGAAGTTACAAGGACTGTGTAGTACTCATCTTGCTTTCCAGTGGTGCAAGGCTTATACTGATGTGGTAACTTTTCAGACCTTTGCAGCAACTGAGTATATTGTGTGATGTAAAGATACATCAGTAGGTAGTTTGGAATAGTGCCATAAGATTGCTGGATGGATTCAAGTAAGTCTTGGATATAATTTTTGCTTGTGGAGGGCAATAACAGTGATCCTCAATTCTTCATGAGAACACTTTTCAGCAAAGATTCCCCATGTAGCAATGGAAGTTGGTTGAATAGTGATGTAGCAAATGTTGTCATGATCCGTAATGGATTAAGAGAGTTCTTTTGCAAAGTTCTCCATTTATTGGATGTAGGTCTTGAATGATAACTTGAATGTTAGTGAAATAAAGATAATTGCCATGAGATTTACCACAAGCTTTGATAAGCAACTTCCATGGACTTGAACCATGGGCTTTTAATATGAGATTAAATTCCATTTATAAAATATTTTTGCCATGAACTTAAATCATGGGCTTTTGAAATTTATTGTTGCCAAAGTATTAACTTTGGGCTTTGAGCATAATATAATATTATTTGCCTAATAATATTTGGACTTTTGTAAAATATTGCCAATGATAGTATTTGGGCTTTCAATTGTATTTGGGTTTTGTAAAATTTTGCCAAAATATTATTGGGATTTTTGATAAATTATTGCGGAGGATAGTACTTGGGCTTTTAAGTATTTGTAAAATTTTGTCAAACTAGTATTTTGGATTTTGATAAAATATTGCCAAGGATAGTACTAGGGCTTTTAGTATGTGTAAAATTTTGTCAAACTAGTATTTAGGCTTTTGAAAAAATATTGCCAAGGATAGTACTTGGACTTTTAGCATTTATAAAATTTTGCCAAACTAGTATTAGAGCTTTTGATAAAAGATTGCCAAGAATAGTACTTGGGCATTTGAGTATTAGTTAATTGTTTTTGCCAAATGATGTTTGGGCTTTAATAGAATAGTTGTTTGCCCAATAGTCTTGGGTTTTTGTAAAAGATGCCAAAATAATATTGAGCTTTAGTAAGTAGTTGTCAAAACAATAGGTACCAAAATATTATTTGGGTTTTGTAAATGGGTGCCAAAATATTATTTGGGCTTTGCAAATAGGTGCCAAAATATTATTTGGGCTTTTGTAAATAGGTGCCAAAATATTATTTGAGCTTTGCAAATAGGTGCCAAAATATTATTTGAGCTTTGCAAATAGGTGCCAAAATATTATTTGAGCTTTTGTAAATATGTGCCAAAATATTATTGGGCTTTTATAAATAGGTGCCAAAATAGTATTTGGGCTTTGTAAATATGTGCCAAAATATTATTTGGGCTTTTGTAAATAGGTGCCAAAATATTATTTGGGTTTTTTGAGATTTTGTAAAAATATCGCCTTGTAGCAACGGGCTTTTAGAGGTGCTGTGTCGTAACAAGCTTTTAGAGGTGCCATGTAGCAACGGGCTTTAGAGAGGTCATGTAGTAACAGACTTTAGATGTGTCGTGTAACAACAGACTTTAGAGGTGCCATGTAGCAACGGGCTTTAGAGGTGCCATGTAGCAACAGCTTTTGTAAAAAGGTTTTGTTGGGCTTTTTTGGGTTTTCCCCAAAAGGTAAATGAGTTTGGGCTTTTATAGAAATTGTATAATTTTGTGGCTCAATATGGTAATGGTATGGTGAGTATTTGTGGGAGCTTAAGTTGGGTAATAATGTGGAAAAAATTTAGGTAATATATGTGGGAAGTATTTGTGGGGGTTATTTGAGTATTTTGTATTTGATGAGTGGGTAAGTAGGGATTTGAGATGTAATAATTCATCCAACTAAAAAAGTGTTTTCAACTGGAGGCTTTTTTTATTGAACTACTGGAGAAGAAAATAGATTGTTCAGCAAAATGAGGGATTTCTGCTAATAAGACCTGTTGCTGTAGAAGTGATAAATAACAATGATTGTGTCTAGCAGCATGAGGGTTTGCTACTGAACAAGCCATTTGTTGTTGGATTGCTAGATAATAATAGATTTGTCTAGCTGTATGAGGGTTTGCTGATAAAGCCCTCTAATGTTGAACTGCTGGATAATAGTATACCCAAAGAAGAGTAATCTATTGCTGAGCCCCTTTTTTGCTGGAGAGATGAACATGTCTGCGGTAAAAGGAGTTGCTATCAAGGGAGTCAATCTCATACTGGAGGTTGTATCGATTTGACCAGTGGAGTGATATATTTCTATTCTAATCAATACCGATGTACCATTTTGGGTTTACTATTATTTTTTTTATATTTATAAATATATATATATATATGTATGTATGTATGTATGTATGTGTGTATACATATATATTATAATAAATATAAAAGCTTATCATAAATATTACCTCAATTCAGAACAAATTATTCATAATTTTAGACTTTAGCATCAATTAAAAGGAAAAAAAAAACATAACATAAAAAATAGAAAGTTTAATTATTCATTGCATACTAAAAAAACAAATAATACTAATAAGTTAATACAAGTAAGTTATCATTCTGTCGTTACAAAAATTCAAAAATTGCAAAACTAAAAAAAAAAAAAAAACTTTTTTTTTTTTTTGTACTGGCCAATATGTCTGGTACCTGCCGGTATTACCCGAAATTGGCCAGTACGACTAGTACAGTCAATATTTAAACCGGTACAAAATGTTGATATTTCGATACTAGTATATGTATCGATATAGTATCGACCACCTTAGTTGCTGTCGATTACACCCTTTATGGCTGGAATGATGGATAATAAATTTGTTCAGCGAGATGAAGGGTTGCTGTTGACTAGGCTCTCTAATGCTGAACCACTAAATAGTGCCAAAGAGGGTAATCTATTGTTGAGACCTTTTGTTGCTGGAGAGATGAACATGCCGAGCAGTAAAAGGGGTTACTGCTGCTAGGGCCCTTTATGGCTAGAATGATGTACTTGTCTAGTGGTATAACGGTTCATTGCTGATGAAGCCCTCTGATATCGAACTACTGGATAGTGCAGCCAAAGAAGGGTAATTTGTTGTTGAGCCTTTTTGTTGCTAGAGAGATGAGCATGTCTAGTGGTAAAAGGGGTTGTTGTTGATTAAACCCTTTCTTTTTGGATTGTTGGATAGTAATAGACAATGCCAAAGAGGGTAATCTATTACTGAAGCCCTTCGTTGCTAGGGAGATGAATATGTCTAGCGCTAAAAAAGGTTGCTGGTGATTAGATCCTCTCTTCCTTGAAATAATGGTACACATATCTAGTGAAAGGAGAGTTTTTTGCTAATAAGGCTTTCTCTTGCCAAAGAAATGAATATGTCCAGTGATAAGAGGAGTTTCTACTGCTGAGTCTCCCTGTCACTGAAATGATAAATAATAACAAAGACCTCCAGCAGTAAAAGGTTTTCTACTGTTGAGGCCTTCTATGGTTGGAATAATAGCGAAGAGCTCCAATGGTAAAAGGAGTTTCTACTATTGAGGCCCTCTGATACTGGAATGACAGATAATAGTGAAGAGCTCCAGCAGTAAAAAGAGTTTCTGTTGCTGAGGCCCTTTGTGGTTGGATTAACTATTAGTAGAGAAGAGCTCTAGTTGTAAAAGGGGTTTCTGCTGTTGAGGCCATTTGTGGCTAGAATGACGGATAATAGTGAAGATCTCCAGCGAAAAGAGGGGTTTCTACTGCTGAGGCCCTCTGAGTCTAGAATGACTAATAGTAGTGAAGATCTCCAGTAGTAAGAGGGATTTCTGCTATTGAGGCCCTCTAATGGCTAGAATGACGAATAATAGTCAAGATCTCCAACAGTAAGAGGGGTTTCTGCTACTGAGGCCCTCTGTGGCTAAAATTACTGATAATAGCAAAGATCTCTAGCAGCAAGAGGAGTTTCTATTGTTGAGGCTCTCTGTAGCTAGAATGACAGAGAATAGTGAAGATCTCCAACGATAAGAGGGATCTTTGTTATTGAGGCCTTCTATGGCTGGAATAAGGGATAACAGTGAAGACCTCCAGTAGTAAGAAGGCTTTCTGTAGCTAAGGCCCTCTGTGGTGGGAATGACTGATAACAAGGAAGATCTCTAGCAGTAAAAGTGGTCTTTGTTGCTAAGGTCCTCTGTGGCTGGAATGACTAATAATAGCAAAGAGCTTCAGCGATAAGAGGGGTTTCTACTATTGAGGCCCTTTATAGCTAGAATGATGGATAATAGTGAAGATCTCCTACAGTAAAAGGGGTTTCTGCTGCTGAAGCCCTCTGTTTCTGGAATGATGAAAAAGCTTCTTTTATGGGGGTCAATAAGCTCATAATAGGCATGTTGTAGCCTTAAAGCTGCTTGAATGGTAGAGAGAGACATGTAGAATAGCATCTCCTTAAATATGAGGTAATATTATTATGAATCAGTGTCATGAGCTACTGGATCAAGAGATTTTGAGTATTTGAAGTCGTATTCTCCTTTATGATATGTGATTCTAGACTATGGGGGCGTGATACGGTGATACATGTAACTCCCTAGCGGAGTTGCCAAATGTTCGAGGGCCTTTCTTCAGTTGCTCGGCCACGTGTTGTCTACTGGACGGGTGACCTTGCTTGGCCCAGGTTGTGTTTAGGGAGTTGTGTTTGGAACTCAACATTGGGCCACGTGGTCCAATGGCTACCGGCATACTTTTAACCCTACAAAACCATTAAAGCCAAAATCTAAGAATCATGATAATAGTTGAATAAATATATAATATGCGTTTGATATAATAGTTTTGATTAGTAGTTGAAATAAAGTAATATGTATTTAAAGGTGAAGTAATTATGTATTCAATGATGTAAATTTAAAGATATTTGAGGAGAGTCACTTATCTTTGTATGGTTTGTAGCTCCAATTGTGGAGCGTCAATAAGCTGATAATATTCCAACATAATGATTGCAACTGTAGAGAATCAATTTTTCCATGATAACTTCAAGATTGAAGGGGAAAAATAGGTGCAACTGGATGTGTGTAAAAACTAGTTAGGCTTGCCCCTCTTGTCATGCACTTAAATGAGTTTCCCCCTTGACAATGCTCTTTTAGTTGTTGTGAGGTTATGAATAGTGTTGTCTTCTATGAGATGGGTTTTTGTATGAAGTATTTGTGCCTTCTAAGAGAAGGGTTTTATATAAGATAGATTTGTGCCTTGTAGGAGAAGGGTTTTGATATGAGATCTTGGTGCATTCTAGGAGAATGGCTTTAGTAATAAAATTTCATGCCTTCCATAAGAAGGACTTTTAGAATGAATGTTTGATATCTCTTGAGAAGTGTGGAGATGGTAAACGATATAGATGTTTTGTGTGATGTAGTATTATAATATGTATAATACATGGAAGAATGAGAGATATGGAGGTTAAAGATAATAAAAATATGAGATTAAAACTCCTGTAGAAGTTGTAAAGATTGCTTTCCAAGGGGAAAGATTTTATAAGAGAAGAGTATGGAGATGTGTTTAGGTATTTGATGATAAAAGCAGTAAAATAGATGTATTCACTGAATATAAAGAATGAGAGAATGATTATAAGAGAGTAATGGTGTTGTAGTGTACTTAGCAGAGTTGTTGGGATTTTCTACTGGAAGATGTATGAAGGCTAATGAAGGGCATTTATGAGGTAAGGGTTGAAGAGTTTAGTTCCTAATTCGGAAACTAAAAACTCAAAACTTCATTAAGAGCTTAAGAAGATAATTAAAGGAAGAGAGAATAGAGAGGTTTAAGAGAGAATTGTTCTTCTCTATTGATTTATTTTTGGTATGTTGACAAGGGGTTCTATTTATAGCTGAGTTTAAGGAGGGGGGGTTTAGCAAATAATCTCAGCCAAAATTTGTGCCAAGCAGCAATGAATCTTCAAGAAATCCATCATAGGATTTGGCCTAAAATGGATGTTTAGCTTTAAGATGTTCTTGTTGTTTTGGGTAATAGCTGCTGGAGGAAAGAGTAGTAGAAAATGTGTTAGGACATATGTAGTTGTTCAAGCTTGTGAACATATGTCGCTATTTTATGTAATTGGCTTATCCTTAGACAAAACGCACTTTACTTGTAATTGGGTAGATCTAGGATGTGTTAAACACTTCAAGAAACAATGGTTCAAGATTAAGTGTTGAAGCCGTCAAAGTCTGTCCAAGATACAAGCAAGGAAGTGCAAGATTTTAAAGCTCGATAGATACTTCGACAGATACATCTATTGAGATTTAAAGAAGCTGTTTAGCCCGAGCCTCGACAGCTGTCTCGACACCTCTCGACACCTCTATCTGTCGAGAATTAAAGAAAGCAGGTTTCCAGGTCTGTTTCAAGTCCAATCCGTGAGTGTGTCTTTGGGACTTCTTTTCTCCTAACCCTAGACATATAAAAGGATTATTTTAAGGGCCGTCAAAGAGGGCAAAAAAGCAGAAATCACAAGATACAAGTTGCTTCTTCTCTGTTCATGCAAATTGTGATCTGTGAGACAAAGTTCGTGCCCTAGTTCATCTCTGATGATTTGAAGAACTTTGCAGCCAACATTCTTTCTTCCTCAAGTTGGTGAGTGAGTCACGTACTGGGATTCGTGCAAAGGAGTAAGCCGCGTACTGGGATCCGCGCATCAAATTGGTTAGTCACGAACTGGGAGCCGTGCATTGAAAAGCAGAAATTGTCACTACAGAACAAGTCCAATTGGGTATTGGGGTAAGAGTTCAACTGTAGGTTGGTGAGGTACTGGGATTCCTTACTTGTAACTGCTTGTTGTGATAATAGTGGAGTTTCGGGAGTGGTGACCTTAAATCACCCGGTGGGGTTTTTGCCGTAAGGTTTTCCCCATTCGTGAACAAATCACCGTGTTATTTATTTTCCGCTGCATAACTTAGTTTCGGTGATTTGTTTGTGCTGCCACGTAAATTTGCATGTTAATTTGATTAATTAATAACTGGGCTAATTTAATTAATCTAAATTATCACAAGGGGTCAACGCGTTTGTGGCCTGTCAAGTGGTATCAGAGCAAGCACACTCTGATTAGGGTTTAATCTATTGTGTGTGATCCATTGACCCCTGCTGTCATGGATAGAGGACAATCTCTAATTATACCTCCTTTATTTGATGGTACTAACTATGCATACTGGAAAATACGCATGAGAGCTTTCTTGCAGTCTTTAGATGAGAAAGTGTGGCAAGCTGTGGAGATAGGCTGGACCAAGCCTACAGAAGCGCCGGCCAACTGGGATGATGCTAAGATCAAGGCGGCAAACTTCAACAGCAGAGCATTGAATGCCCTATTCAGTGCAGTCACCAATGAGGAATTCAAAAAAATTTCCTCAACTGAAACTGCGAAGGAAGCATGGACCATCCTCCAGACAACCTATGAGGGCACCAAGGCTGTCAAAGATTCAAAGCTGCAAAGGCTCACCACACACTTTGAAGAAATAAAGATGAAGGAGGATGAGTCGTTTGATGAGTTCTATGCCAAGCTCAAGGACATAGTGAACTCAGCCTTCAATCTTGGGGAAACCATCCCCAGAACCCAAGATTGTAAGGAAGGTGCTCAGATCACTGCCAGAAAGATTCCATGCTAAGATCACGGCGATCGAAGAGTCGAAGGATATTGACAGAATTCCTTTGACTGAGCTGGTTGGAAACTTGCAAACCTATGAGTTAGGGCTAACTAGGTTAGGCAAGTCGAGCAAGGGCAAGAGTTTGGCACTGAAGGCCAAAAGCAGTGATACGGATGACTCGTCAGATGATGAAGATTCCAAGATGAAATCCTACATCACAAGGCAATTCAAGAAGTTTGTGAAGAATGCCAATGGAAAGGGTTTCAACAAAGACCATAGACAGTCCAGTTCTTCACAATTCAGGAATCCGGAGAAAATGAAGAAGGATGTCAAGGATGGCGGTCAGTACACTGTTCCCATAGGACCAAAGTGCTTTGGGTGTCAAGGCTTTGGACACATGAAACAAGAGTGTCCTACGTACTTAAAGAGCATAGGGAAGAGCAAGGCACTTGCTGTTACCTTAAGCGACACAGAGCCCGAGGACGATTCCGAGGATGAGGACGACGGAATCTTGAGTGCCTTCACTGCCACTGTTAATCCTACTGATGGGGTTACAGAAGATGTGGATGAAGAGAACGAATTGGTGGAGTCCAAGATTGAGATTATGGATGATCAAGATGATATCCATACCGCCTATGAGAAGCTATACAAGCTTTCTGAGAAACACGAGAAGCTCTATAGGCTGGCCACCAAGAAGCTCAGTGATGTGGAACTTGACCGTGAGGAGCTGTCCACAAAGGTTGATCAAGCGAATCAAACCATTGGAGCACTGAGGTTCGAGAACAATTTCTTGGCTGAGAGGACCAAGATGCTTGAAGCAGAGCTGTTTCAAGTCAGAGCACAACTGGAGAGGACGTCAAGCGCCAAGCTGGACAAGATGCTAGATGCTCAGAGATCTTCTTCGGATCGTACTGGATTGGGGTATGATTTCTCTCTCTCTAATACTCCTACTTCTAGTACTACTGTCTTTGTTCCACCCGCTAATAACATTAAAACTGAGGAGAATAATGTTAAAACTGATTTAGCTAGTGAGAACGTAGACAAGGAAAGGTCCATCCTAGGAGCACCCCCTAAAATTGAGAAAAGGGAATCTAGAAACCCTAGGAATAAGAGGGCTAACTCTCAAAAGGCCAAACAGAAGAAGCCGCATCTCTGTTATCATTGTGGTCTCGCCGGTCACACTCGACCAAATTGCTACAAGTGGCTTGCCACTCAACAGAGCAATGGCGAAATAGCATCTGGGAGCCAGAATTAGCTTCAGTCTTCTCTCGCTCCTCTTGGAGACATTCTAAAAGCTCTTATGTTCCTTTCAAACTTGAACGGTTCATTTTCTTCTCCCTCTTCACCGGTTCAAGAGTCAACCAAAAGGAAAGGTTCTTCCAAGGTGTGGAAGCCAAAGGGATCTAAGTGATTTCTGTCACTTTTTCTTCTCTCCCCTGTTTTCGTGTGTTGCATTACTTGTGTGTTTCTTTACTGTTTTGAGTCAGTCTAGTTTTATGCATGTTTTGCTTTCTTTAGCATGTTTTTGTTTGTGTGTTTTCAGTTTTGTGTTTTATTTTTGCTTCTCTAATAAAAATAAAAATAAAAATTGAAAAATACAAAAACAGTGTGTGTTTGTGTGCATTAGTTCATGCAAACTTTTGTAATGGCCATTGAAACAGGGTTTTCTAAACTTTGTATCACCTGTAGCTTAGATAAGCACTCTTCTGCACAACTAAGCGAGTGAGCTCTGTAGCTCTTTGTTTGTGATGAGTAAGGTTAAGTGATCTCTTCTTCTTAACACTCGTGTCATTCTTTTTGACGGGTTGAACTAGAAAATCCTAAGAGAAAGGCATAAATAACCATCTCACCACTGTTACTCGCCAATCATAATACGACATCTGTATGCTTCGGCATAGCAAAAGTGCAATGTCATAAGACATCTGTATGCTTCGGCATAGCAAAAGTGCAGTGTCAAAAGCTTAACATCATTGGGTATTTCTTTTCTTTCTCTTGTATGCCCATGCATGATATGCTTGTTAAAAGAAAATATGCAAAAATATATAAAAAGCAAAAAGATTAAAAATGCTTTAAAATATGGTTGCAAGCGTGTTTTCTAGGAGATGTGGGAGTTATAGGATGTACCTCAAAGGTGATAGTCTCCATCGAGCAGTTATGATTGTGTGTGAGTTGAAGTGATTTTCTCATATCTCAAATCATCATGACATTGAGACACTTATGCAATCTTGCGATGTTTTCACACACAACACGCAATACTCTTTGCTATTCTTGATACATGTGCAGGTACAATGTGATTTGGCCATCACAAGGTTGACATGCTTTAATGTATGTTCACTAAACTGTCTTAACTTGTTTTTGAAAAATAAAATTGGTTAGACTTGTTTAGTGTGCGTGTGCGTGTTTTGAGATACATGTGCATCATATTTCTTGTTGAGAGATGATTTTGAGAGCTTAATGTGTTGATTGTATCTTTGGTTGAGCTGCATGCATGATTGCATTCATGTCTGTGTTTTTCCTCTTTTGAAAAACTGCTTTGAAAGGCATCTCGACACCTCCTCGATACCTCTCGATACATAGCTATCTGTCGAGATCCTTAGACTCTTTCTTATCGCAGTCTCGACAGATACCTCGATAGCAGCTGGATCGATCGAGAAACTTTCTGTTTGCTCGATAGCTCCTCGATAGCCTCTGGATCGATCGAGGTTCCCTCTTGCTTGTTTCTTCTCCCTCGATAGCTGACCTCGATAGCTGCATCTGTCCACGTGCTTTTCTCGATAGCTTCCCTCGACAGCTACCTCGACAGCTCTCGACACCTTCCGCTGTCGAGAATTACTGATGCTCTATAAAAGGGTTTTTCGCGATTTTTCAGTTCATTCTCTCGATCTCTCTCACTCGAAACTCTCTGTTCTCTCTCAAAAACTTTTCCTTTTCCCTCCAAACCTTCTCCCAAGGCTTTCTCAAGAGTTTCTTTGCAATCTTCATCTCTTGGTAAGCACATTATCCCTCTTTTTCATGCATTTCATTGTTTAAAACCCTAGGTTTGTGTTTTTGAAAAATTTTTGGGAGTTTTCAAAATTGTTGGGGTTTTCATGAAATTTTTGGGTTGGTTTTCTAGTTTTAATCTTCAAAACCACATGCATTGCATCACATTAGCATTCTAATTGTATTTTCATGCATTTAGATGTGTGCAAATCTATTGTGTGCTGTTAGGTTTGGATTGGGCTGAGCCCATGATGTTTTTGAGTTGCATGTCACATGCTCATGCATTTTCATGCATACGTTCTTTTCATTTCAATATTTCATTCTGCCAATATTGATTTGTTTGGGACTTTTCTGTTTGTCTCTTCTTTCCCCCTCTTCTATGTTTGCGTTAGTAGCGTCTATGGCTCCTAAACGTAAGTCCATTCCGTCCCAGAACCCTCTGCGTTCTAAGGGACAGTCTTCTTCTGACTCTACCCCTCTCTCTGTCCGGTTCCGTGATGAGAAAGCCCGTAAGGACTTCTCGGAGAACTTTTCTAAACGCGGTGTTCATTCGAAACGCCACGTAGTCCTGGCAGACTTTGCCGACACCGACCTACCCGATGTCATTCACACTCGGGGTTGGGAGTCACTGTGTGACGTCCCGGTCACATCTCCTCTCTTGTTGATTCAGGAGTTTTACTCCAACATCCACGGGATAGATTCTTCAGTACCTTCTTTCTATTCTTGCGTTAGAGGTACGCGCTTCTGTGTCACCCCAGAGCTAGTCTCTGAGGTTCTCCATGTCCCTAGGGTGGATCATCCCGATTACCCTAGCTGTGAGCGTCTCTAGACTGTGTCCAAAGACGAGATGATCTCGGCGTTCTGTGAACGTCCTACCTCTTGGGGAGATCACATGTACACACCATGTCAACCTTTTGCTAAAGGTCCTCGTTTCCTTAACATGGTGATGACATTTGTTTTGCACCCACTCTCTCACTACAACTCGATCACAGAGCCTCGTGCTCGGTTCTTGTTGTCCCTCCTTGAGGATCTCTCTATAGACTTTCCTTTTCACTTCATCTTTTCTATCATAGATGTCTATAGAGATACGGCCACCCGTGATAAGCTCATTTTCCCTTCCGCTATCACGAGGATTCTGAGTCGTTTTTCCATTCCCTTCCCTTCGTCCGATCACTACCATGTCATGTCTGCCATAGACGCCGCTATCGTAAAACGTAGTGAGGCACAATTCCGATCGCGACAGCCGGATGCTGCCATTCCTTCCACTCGTCCGACCACCTCCAGATCAGCTCGTGCGTCTGCTTCTTCCTCCTCTAGCGACGTCACGTTAGGAGACATCATGGCGCAGTTACAGCGCATGGATGCTCGCCTCAATACACTCTCCACAGAGTTGTATCAGGTGAATGTCCGTGTTGGTCGCATCGCCAGGCGACAGGCGACCATGGGCGGCTTTGCATCAGAGGCTTCTCCTCCGCCACCTCATGTGTCGACTGAGACCGAGGCTGATGATGATGGCGATGATGATGATGATGATGCTTCCGACGATGATGATGATGGAGATGCTAGCTCATCGGATGAGATGTCTACTTGACACTCTACCCTTTGTCACTCGTGACAAAAAGGGGGAGTAGTTTTGTATGAGAGTAGTCATACTTAGGGGGAGTGTTAGCATAGGACATTTTTGTTAGGGGGAGTGTGGATTGAGGGATGTAGTGAGGTGATCTATGTATTTTTTTTCTTTTCTTATCTTTTAAAGATACATTGATCATGTACTGACATACTTTGTACTTATATTCTTCATATATATGATGATGTATGTTTTTCTTTCACCTACCTTTCATGTGTTGTTTCTTTTCTGTCTTTATATGCAATCTATTATTTCTGTTTCATACAAAGATGCCTTGATGTGTTTTGTTTACAAGTGTTTCAGAAATACAGGTTGTCAAAGTCTTCTTGCCATGAACTCTCTTCTTGCAAAGTTTTTCAAGAGTTTGTGTTAGGATAGATTTTACTGTATGTAACAAGTGAATATGAGTTGAGTGATTTATGACTTCTCTCATATCTTCATTTGTATGTTGTGGTTTTGTCACGGATTGCCAAAGGGGGAGATTGTTAGGACATATGTAGTTGTTCAAGCTTGTGAACATATGTCGCTATTTTATGTAATTGGCTTATCCTTAGACAAAACGCACTTTACTTGTAATTGGGTAGATCTAGGATGTGTTAAACACTTCAAGAAACAGTGGTTCAAGATTAAGTGTTGAAGCCGTCAAAGTCTGTCCAAGATACAAGCAAGGAAGTGCAAGATTTTAAATCTCGATAGATACCTCGACAGATACATCTATCGAGATTTAAAGAAGCTGTTTAGCCCGAGCCTCGACAACTGTCTCGACACCTCTCGACACCTCTATCTGTCGAGAATTAAAGAAAGCAGATTTCCAGGTCTGTTTCAAGTCCAATTCGTGAGTGTGTCTTTGGGACTTCTTTTCTCCTAACCCTAGACATATAAAAGGATTATTTTAAGGGCCGTCAAAGAGGGCAAAAAAGCAGAAATCACAAGATACAAGTTGCTTCTTCTCTGTTCATGCAAATTGTGATCTGTGAGACAAAGTTCGTGCCCTAGTTCATCTCTGATGATTTGAAGAACTTTGCAGCCAACATTCTTTCTTCCTCAAGTTGGTGAGTGAGTCACGTACTGGGATTCGTGCAAAGGAGTAAGCCGCGTACTGGGATCCGCGCATCAAATTGGTTAGTCACGTACTGGGAGCCGTGCATTGAAAAGCAGAAATTGTCACTACAGAACAAGTCCAATTGGGTATTGGGGTAAGAGTTCAACTGTAGGTTGGTGAGGTACTGGGATTCCTTACTTGTAACTGCTTGTTGTGATAATAGTGGAGTTTCGGGAGTGGTGACCTTAAATCACCCGGTGGGATTTTTGCCGTAAGGTTTTCTCCATTCGTGAACAAATCACCGTGTTATTTATTTTCCGCTGCATAACTTAGTTTCGGTGATTTTTTTGTGCTGCCACGTAAATTTGCATGTTAATTTGATTAATTAATAACTGGGCTAATTTAATTAATCTAAATTATCACAAGGGGTCAACGCGTTTGTGGCCTGTCAAAATGAAATGATTTTAGCAAGAAAAAGATAGTTTCTTTAGTTGGCTTTGGTTTTTAGCCAAATGTGGAAAATTTGTAATGCTAAGGCTGCTGGGTCAGCTGCTCTAAAAAAGCTATCCCAGCTATCAAGAAAAGCTATCACAGCTATTGTAAGACAGTTGTTGTTTGGGTCAAAAGCAGATGAGGTCAGCTGGGTGATTTCAGAATGTTGGAGAGGATATTCAGCATTTATTTTATGGATTTGGCTAAAAATGGTAAGATCTCTTTTAAGGGTATCTTGCCATTTTGGGTATAGCAGTTGGCTCCTGGGATTTCAACAGTAAATGGCTGGTGATATCACTTTCACTCAAGTGTCAAGTGCTGAACACATTGCTAGTATTTTGCTGGAAATGTTTTCTTTTTTGGGTGTTTGTAGTTTTAGTCCAAGATTCTATTACAACACATTTTTAGTAAGTAATAGAATGATTGGTTGATAGTTAATGAAGCTTTAGAGATTTAGTCAAGGTCTCATTGTGTTATGACTTAATTTTTGTGAGCAAGAAAAGCATTTAATGCTCTGCTCTATTAGCTGGCAGAGGAATATCTAGTCTGATTGTGCAAACAACAGTTGGGTATTAGAAATATCATGAATATTCTATATATTTGAAGATTAAAGATAGCCAATCATATTAGACCATATGTTTGAGTTGGATTTTAGCTGAAAGTAGTAATGTAATTTATGTAGAATAATATAATGAAATTTTTAAATTTGCATAAGGATAGCTAAAGATTGAACGAATAGTTATTTTCTCAGCATTTAGATGGCTAGAGATATTGAGTATTTGTCATATGATGAATATTAAGTTTTAGGAAAAGGGCAATGGGGAATTTTTTCATCTTAAGTGCTATGTGATAAGAGGTGCTTACCATATGTTATCCACTGCACACAGACTCGTCAGAGTTCAAGGAGTTGGAGAAGGCACTCCAATCAACATGTTTTTTTTTATCAACTTTAAACCACTAGAGCTTTATCGAACTTACCTCTTGGCCCTCCGAACCACAACTTCCAAAGTTTCCTTAAAGGGACTCATGAACTTGGATCATAAGCTGAAGATGAAATGACGTACATTGGGTTTTGTTGTCATTTTACGTAAATATGGGCTTTTGTTGAAGAAGCTACTTGCCATGAGTGTAAGAGAGGTAATATTGGCCATGAGCTTTGATTCATTACTTAAGCCTGATCTATATGTTGATATTGATGATATCATGGGGTTATGATCCCAATTGATGAAGAGGAAATGTGGATCATGACCTTTTGGAGTAAGGATCTTATGGACCATATGAGTCCAATCCATGAGATATAAACTTATTTTGGGATTTAAAGAGATTTAACCAAAAAAATTAATAATATGTTGATGTGGCGTGGGTTGCCAATGAAGTAGTGCCATCTGGGGCTAAAAAAAAGTCCTCAACAATGAGTTAGAGTGATAAGAATTGAAAATAAGTCTTAAGAGTTTTCAAAATTACAAAAACTGAGTTATTAGCATTTTGGTAAATATTTGGTAATGTGTGGGGCCATGGTCAGACTGCACATGTGCTCTCCACCATTCTTTTTATCTTTTTCTTCCTCACCGTTTCTCTCTTTGATAATTCTCTTCTTTATTTCTTCTTTTCCATATTTCTTTCTCTTTCTTTCTTTTTTCTTTTCTTCTTCACGATGGGTTCTTTGCTCAGCTTCTTCTTCTTATTCTTCTTTATTATTATTATTTTTTTATCTCTTTTCTTTCTTTCTTTCATCTTCACTCTAGCTGCTTCTTATTCTTCTTCTTTCCTTCTTCAGCCTTCACACTGGTGATGGCAGAGATGGTGGTCCCACTGATGATGGTAGAGATGATGGAGGTCCAATAATGATGTTAGAGTATCGATTAAGGTCATGATTTTCATTTTAATTTGGTTAAGATGTGCTTTTTTTACTTGAAATATGATTTTAGAGTCTATGGGGTTTTATGGGGTAATTTGTTATGGTGGATGGGTTTGATTTTTTGTGATTTGTACGGTGTTCAATGGAAAACAATGGGGGTGGGTTGGGTTTTTGAGGATTATGAATGGTGGGTTTGTGGATTGTCGGTGGTGGGTTTGTGGGTAGTCGATCGTGGTAGATGTAGGGGTGGCTGGGAATCACATAATGAGGAGAGAGGCCGAAAATGGAGGAAAATGGTTTCAATGTTACCATTCTATCTTTTTATTTGGAGTCTGGACAGTGCATGGGCTCCACCACTTTGTCAAAATTTTGAGTTAAGCATTGAGAGATTGGGAACCAAACAAAAAGTAGACAAAGTTAAGGACAAATAGGGACGGAGATATGAGAAATGCGAACTGAGATTGAATGATAAGGAATGAAATATGAGAACTGAGTTTTGAGTTTTGCATTCGGAGCAAATCAAATTGGAAGGCTCCCAAATGGAAGAATTCCTCCTACTAACCAACAGAATATATTATATTTATGTGTCTTGTAGTGTAATAATAATAATAATAATAATAATAATAATAATAATAATAATAATAATTGCAAGGACTATAAAAGCTTAAATTTCTGCTAAAACACAAGAGCTTGTTTAGACCCCAAAATAAAAACTACGGCTAGATTGCTTTTACTCTAACTTATCTAAGTATGGAACAAGAGTAAATAAAGAGCAATCACTAGATCTACTCTAGTGCAAACACATGAAAAATAAACAATAAAGATAAAGCACAAGAGTAAGATAAGAGAGATGCAAACACAAGATAACACTGAGACGTGTTATTGAAGAGAAAACCTAAAAGAACTCGGCAAAAAACCTCTTCGCGACCCTCTAAGTCGAAATCAATCCACTAGAGAATAAAGTTGGAATATACGAACAACAAAAGACCTTCCATGCCTAGTCTACCCAATGTACTTGAGTCCTCCATGCTCCTGCTACCAATGAACTTCTCAGAGTCATGTCTTCTCTAACTTTTCGAATCTCACAATACACCCGATTGCATTTGCCAAACCTCACCGACTTCTTTTGGCAAATCTCCAAAACTTCCCAAGCTCCAAAACATTTTCTACACTCTGAATAAGTGTGGGTTGTATTTAGGTGCAAATCTCCTCTCAAGGTATGACACTAGGAGAGGGAAGGAGAAGAGGCTACAATGATTTCTTACTAAGGATAAATAGCTCTCTCTCAAAAGGTAGGTATGTTATGTTGTAGAAAACCTATCTAGGGTTTTTTTTTTTTCTGAATAGCCTATCATACTTTTATGAGTAATGAGGGTATATATAGTATGGGTGAAAGGTAAGAAAGTCATACTTAAAATCCTCCAGGCAATAAGTTTTGTAGGTACCTCGCGGGTTGGTCCTACTCGTGAGACAGTTGTGAAATTGACAGCCTACTACAACTCTTTAGCTTTCAGCATGTGCTTCTCACGTGACCTTTTCGTTGGTTACTCTTCTCACGAACTTCTTGCGATCTAGTCGCGAAACTGCACTGATTCTTCAATTCATGCTCAATTCTTCACCAACTTAATACTAAATCCAATACAATAAAATCCCACAGAATACAAGGTGTTAGGTTTTGAGTTTGTAATGTTGGCAAACCATGACAAAAACTAAGTCTCATTAGTTTAGAATGGTCTACATTGAAGTCCAAGGCAAAAAACTCATGTTCGGGATGAAAAAAAAAAGAGTTATAATCTATTTTGTTCGATTGGTACTCTATTGGTACTCAATTGATCGACAGGCATTCGATTGGTACTCGATCGATCGAAAGTCGCATATCAGCAAAAATCAACAAACGTAAAAAGGCCCTAACTTGAACGTTTGAAGCCCAAATTACGAGCCATTTTCCAGTATTTTTCAGAGTTTTTAAGAGAGATTAGAGTGCATTTTGTGCCTCTTTTGTAGATCTAGGGTTTTATACCCAAAAGCTCTCTAAGGTTGGTCTTTATGTTGTGTGTGTGAATATCTTGTGAGATCTAGAGGTGTTTGTCTTCACATACACTTGGGGTTATCAAGATCTAGATTGATGTCAAGAGCTTGTTGATCAATTCAATTACAAATTCAAGAGCTTAAAGATATACAAGCAGGAGTGCTTATGCATGCTGGGAATCCAAGAAAGAAGTAGTCCGTGGACTCAGAGCTGTCACGTGGTCGTGGTAGTAAGTTTTCTACTCAAGGAAGAAATAGGATGTTAGTGGTCTAAGTCGCTATTGTGTAAACTTCAATTCTTTCATAGTGGATTCGTTTTACCTTGAGGATAGCTAGGTTAAATCCTCCCCAGGTTTTTTACAGGTTTGGTTTTCTTGCGTTATCATATTGTTGTGTTCTATATTTTTTACAATTTATAATAATATGATTTATATGTGTTAACCTATATCTGCATAATATACCTAAATTAATCACTTGGTTAAATAACTAAGTTAATCTAGTTGTATTTTAAGGGGTCTAAAAATGTACAAGTGGTATCAAAGAAGGTTAGCTTTAGTGTTTAGATCTTCTGATCTAAGAGTTGATCCTTGATCCTTGATCCTTGTTATCATGGATAACTTTAAGTGTCTTACTATTTTTTATTGTGATAATTTGAATAAAAATGACACTGTTGTTTCTGTTGATCTTATTGATGCCTGTGAAACTCTCCATAAGGAATTATTAAAATATATAAAAATTGCTAAGAAATTCAAGGAAGAGTTGAAATTGGCTAATGTTGAAAAAAATGATTGATTGTGAGATTAGATGAATCCAATAAAAAGAATGAATTTTTGATAAATCAAATTTCCTCTCAAGATGAAAAGATGAAATACTTAGAACAAGAGTTAATTGAGTCTAAAGCTATACTTGAAAATTTGACTAGTGCCAAGCCTATTGTTGATAACAGAAGCATTTCTATTTCTCTTAAGCTTAAAGCTGAAAAAGTTTGTATCCCTCATTTCAAGGGGAATAATAAAGAAAAGATTTATTTTGCTAGGTTAGACAAAGGTAAAAGTTCTAATATAGACACTGAAATTTCTAAACCTATGTCTAAACCTACTGTTAGAGAGCATAAGAAATCTATTTTTGTGCCTACTTGTCACCTTTGTGGTGTTGTTGGTCATATTAAACCAAATTGTTCTTTGTTGAGGCAAAAACCAAAATTTGAGACTAAATTTGCTGTAAGGAATACTGATGTTCCTAAATTTTTTCCTGTTTGTCACTTTTGTGGTGTCTCCAATCACATTCGTCGTAACTGTCATAAATTGAAATTTAAATATTTTGTATTTCAATCTATGATATATGATGATATTTTTCTTGCCATAGGTCCAAATAAATTTTTTCATATGCCTTTGAAAAATTTAAGTTTGTTGGCTTCTAAAAGGAATTTGCAGGATTTCAGTCTTTCTCAGAAGATTGGTGTAATCCCTCAATTACACTCTGCTTCTCATGGATTTTCACCTACAAAGTCGAAGACTCGTGCTATATAGGTAAGAAAAGATTCTCTAAGGTAAGTGTTGTTTTCTTGTCCACAATTTAATTCTTTCAATCAATTGTGGACATGTTTTCTTTTAGTTTTTGGTTGTTTTATTTTCTTAGATTGTTTTGTTTAAAAAAAAAATCCAAAAACATTGAAAATTTTCAAAAAGATAAAAATATTTTATTTTGTGTCTTGCTTTATTTGTTTTGAGGATTACATGAGTTATAATATCTCTCTCTTGATTTAGAACATGCTTGACATTGTGGAGAAACTTGAATAGTATGTGTTATATAAGTGCTAAGCTATTTCTGATTTTGTGTGAGTATATACTAGTTTGTACATGTACTCATGGGTTAATTAAGAAGTTGATATTTCTTGTTTGTGTACCTTCTATAACTTAGTTAAGCACTATCATGCATAGATTTGCATTGTTCATTTAGCATAATGTGTGCCTTTTGTTTTTGGACATAAAATTTTTTTAAAAAACCAAAAAGATTTTTGTGTTTGTATTACATACCATGGATTTGTAATCAAGATTGGCCTATTATCTTTACATAACATGCTTATGTACCTTATTTAGCTTGGATGAGCTTATTTTTATTACACTTTACTAGTTTTGGCTATGTTGTGCATGTTGTGTGGGAGTTGTGTATAGTTTTTGTTCACATAATCTTGGTCTTGAAATCACATGTATTTAATTGTCAGACTTGAACTTGCTAAGAAATGCATAAATAACCATCTCACCACTATTTACTAGCCAATCATGAATACCTTAGTGCATATCTAAAGATTTTGTGCTCGAGAAAGTGTAGCATATGCACAAAAAAAACATAAGGTGTAGCCTCGGTTTAAATGCTAAAATTTGTGTGTACATTATTGTACTATTATTAACTCAAACAAATAAATTGGTGTGTACATTATGAGGCAAATTCAAGAAACTTACATGATTGCAAGTTTTTATTCTAGGAGATGTGGAAGTTATATGATGTAACTCTTTAAGTGATAGTATCTTTCAAATTTATGTGATGAATTTTGTAGAAATTGTGATTGATTACTATTTACTTTTCACCTCACATGTATCTCATGCTTTTCCTTGTTGCACACACTTCACAAGTTATTCTTTGCTAAGCTTTGTACATAGAATTGTGTGTGAATCTAGTTTGGCCATCCGAGATTATGTTTTCCATGGTGTTTGATGCAAAATATGTTTAAGGGTTGGCAAAAATTATGTTTTTGATGATTAAAAACTTTGTTTTGAAGTTCTGGGTTGAAAAGTCATGTTTTTGAAAAAATTTTAAACTCATTCTCATGCATTTCATCCATGAAATAACTTGGTTTGAGTGGTTTCTGCAAAATCTTTTGCTATTTTTTTTTTCAAAAATTTTGTTTTCCAAAATTTCGATTGATCGAATGTGGTTTTCAACCGATCGAAAATCCCTTGATTTTTAATCATTGCTTTCTGCCTGACTAGATTGGTATTCAATCGATGCTCGATCGATCAAAACTGAAAATTTTTCAGTTTCTAAGTTTTTGACCAAATTTTTTTTCATGCATCATTTATGTTTAGGATTCACATGCATTGCATTGTTTTTTGTATCCATCTTGCAGTCTTGTAGTCATATCTCTCATTGTTTTCACTCATAACATGCATACACATTGCTAAATTGGATACTCAACTTGATTTAAAAATTGATTGATTAATTTTTTAGTCTTTTGTACATTTTAGTATATGTTATTTTTCTTGATGTGTGAAATGCTGAAAACTGAGGAAAATATTTTTTTAGATATGATGAATAATAATTTTGCAAATATTTTCTCTACTTATGCAACTGTTTATGGGTCACATAATGTTAAGTTTGCATATATTGAAAGAGAGAATATTTTTCTTCAAGTGAATCCTCAATTTTTTTTATTTTGTTTTGTGTCTTTTTATTTATCCTCACCTCTTAAATTTTCCTCTAAATTGTTTTTTCCCAAAACTTGTTTTGTTTTCCCTATTTTTATAGGGGGAGAAAAGTTTTTTTAACCTTTGTTGTTCTTAGAGGGAGTTGTTGCTCTTCATAGGGGGAGTTGTTTCCTTAGTTCTCTATTTCCTCTTATCCTTTGTTGCGTATGTTTCTGTTTACTCTTTGATTGGGTTGTCTTTGTCAATACGTGACAAAAAGGGGGAGAAATAGATGAAATTTGAAAAAGTTTTTAAAAATTTTTTGTTTAGGGGGGATGAAGTTATTTTTGAAATGAGGAGAAAATGAAAGTTTTTGATGTATTTAACTTAGAGGGAGAGTTAGTTTACTTTTATTTTTATATTATGTTTAATATTATTGTTTATATGTCTTTCTTTCCACACATGCGGTGATGTGTTCTTTTGAGTGTTTTCAAGAAAGACAAGTACATTCTGATCTAGACCTTCAATCTCTTATTGCAACTTTTAGGTTAGGAGTCTTAGATTGGGATTTGTGATGTATTTGGGTATTTTATTGTATATGGGCATTATGTTTTATGTGTGTTTTGTCACGGATTGCTAAAGGAGGAGATTGTTAGGTTTCGGGTTTGTAATGTTGGCAAACCATGACAAAAACTAAGTCTCATTAGTTTAGAATGGTCTACATTAAAGTCCAAGGCAAAAAACTCATGTTCGGGATGAAAAAAAATTGAGTTACAATCTGTTTCGTTCGATTGGTACTCTATTGGTACTCGATTGATTGACAGGCATTCGATTGGTACTCGATCGATTGAAAGTCGCATATTAGCAAAAATCAGCAAACGTAAAAAGGCCATAACTTGATCGTTTGAAGTTCAAATTGCGAGCCATTTTTTCCAGTATTTAAAGGACATTATAAGTTAACCCTAAAGAGGGTTTTCAAAGTTTTTTAGATAGATTAGAGTGCATCTTGTGCCTCTTTTGTTGATCTAGGGTTTTATACCCAAAAGCTCTCTAAGGTTGCTCTTTATGCTGAGTGTGTGAATCTCTTGGAGATCTAGAGGTGTTTGCCTTCACATACACTTAGAGTTATCAAGATCTAAATTAATGTCAAGAGCTTGGTGATCAATTCAGTTACGAATTCAAGAGCTTAAAGATTACAAGCGGGAGTGCTTATGCTTGCTGGGAATCCAAGAAAGAAGTAATCCGTGGACTTGGAGTTGTCATATGGTCGTGGTAGTAAGTTTCCTACTCGATGTAGCAATAGGATTTTTATGGTCTAAGTCACTATTGTGTAAACTTCAATTCTTTTATAGTGGATTCGTTTTATCTTGAGGATAGCTAGGTTAAATCCTCCTCAAGTTTTTTATGGGGTTTGGTTTTTCTGGGTTATCATATTGTTGTGTTCTTTATTTTTTGCACTTCACAATAATATGATTTATATGTGTTAACCTAGATCTGCATAATTTACCTAAGTTAATCACTTGGCTAAATAACTAGGTTAATTTGGCTGTGTTTTAAGGGATCTAAAAACGTACACAAGGAACAAAATTAAAGCAATTACTACACTTTTTGTCATGGAATAAAGCCAACATAAAACATAGTTGTAAATCACAACTTTACAAACTAAAATTGCAACCCAAGCCCGCCGAGAATAGTAGAGGTCAACCTACTAAGCCCAAAACAATAAATTTGTTAGAGAGTGGATCATGTGAGCAAACTACTATGCCACGTAAGTTCAAGCTCAAGATAGATTGGGTTCAAGTTAATAGGATTAGACACACAAATTTAACAAAATATCTTTCCTCGAACCAATCCAAGGACAAAGTGTTCTTATATTGATCAAATTTTTCTATTTACAAAGTGTTCTTCTCTCTCTCTCTCTCTCTCTCTCTCAGAGTATTGCATGCCTGTTTTTATGGAGGCGATTTCCTTATTTATTCCCCTCCAATAGATCACAGTCTTCCACCTATTCAATTTCTAGTAAATCTTTTGGATGCTTGTTCCATTAAGGCCCTTCTAGAGGTAATAGGAAGGGCTGTGAGCTGGGAAGACACTATTCAGGTGTCATTTCTCCATAAATGTAGCCACTTCAATTGGTGCAGTGCATTTAATGTGGTGGTAGTAGCCACCTTCCTAGATATTTCTTCTTTTTGTTGCTAATACGACTCTGCTACTTCCCTTGGAGCTCATCTTTCCAGGGTGGTTGACTTCCTAAAGCAATCCCAAGGTGCCTTTGTTCCTCGAGAACCTCGGTTACCACGTCAGTTTCTTCTTTCCTCCTCGGCCTTCTGGCCTATGTACGCGTGGATCTTTTAACCATCCTCAAGTATTTGATCATCCTCGAACAAGGCCTTTAACCCAAAAATGTGCTCAAATCACCTGCCCCTACAATAATAATAATAATAATAATAATAATAATAATAATAATAATAATAAGGCCCTTTTTATTTTCCATTAAAATGTATTGTTTATCTATATCACAGTGTAAAAATTTAAATTAAGGTCTGACAATTTGAATCAATAAAAATAATTTTTGAAAAGCTACACTCTCTTTAGATGTTGTGCATTTTCTTATTGCATTTCACTTGTAAATTTTTTATTATTTTTTATTATAGATCATGTTTCATTTAAAGTGCGTTAGTATAAAAGAGAGAATATAATACAATTAATTAATTAAATATGACTATTAAAAGAAATATGTCTAAAGTCGGACTCACTATCTTCAGAAACAAGAACAAAATTGGCTTTTGCCCTTTTCAAAAAAACAATCCAACATTTTGCTCCCTTTCCTAAACTAATTAGGGAAATGCCTCTCTTTTCAAACTTAATTTTCTCAAAATTGAGTTTTAAAAAAAAAAAATTTCTAGAGTCCTATAGTGGCGTTTTAAGGAGTCTATAGTGACGTTTTAAGAACCTATAGTAACGTTTTTAAACTCGATCTTCATGAAATCAAGTTACATGCAATTTTTTTTTCTTTTTTTTACCTATAACTCGATTTCATGAAAATCGAGTTTAAAAACGCCACTATAGTTCCTTAAAACGTCACTATAGGCTCCTTAAAAACGCCATTATAGAGTTTAACTCGATTTTGAGAAAATCGAGTTTCAAAAGAGAGGCATTAATTTTCCTAATTAGTTTGGAAAAGTAGACAAAATGCTGGATTGTTTTTTTGAAAAGGGCAAAAGCCCATTTTCTCCTCAGAAACACATATCCCTTTGCCTAATTGCTTGTGATGACATGTTTTGCTGTTTCTCTCCCTCCAAAGTCCAAATACAATAAACTACAGCAGATATAGCATAATTTTGTACAAAAAACTAAGACACGAAAGACTCCTTATAAAGGATGGTCATTCATTGTATAGTGAGTGCTAACCTAATTTGTCCTTAGGAATGCGACCAATGTTGTTAATTTTACAGTTGAAATATATATATATATATATATATATATATATATATATATATGTTTCATTATAATTATATACATATTTACCCTTGTATATATATTATCTTGCATCGAGCAGTCTATAATCATAAATATGAGATGTGTGCGGCTGATAGAAAAGATACGAGAGAAGACCTACCTTGTTCAATTATTGATTAGATCTAAATTTTTATTTGTAGTCATCATAATTGGGCGGCACCTCTATATATATATATATAGATATATAGCACCATTTTTAGCTAGAGAAAGTTTAGACGCAGCCCAATAAAATCTTACAACATTTTCATAATATCTTCATTTTTGAGTTATAGTAAATCCTAATATAATCTGGGAAGAGCATTGATTTAAAATATATTTCTAAAAACTTTTTATGAGAAAAGAAAAGAAAATTTTAATTTTTTAACAGTTTTTATATTTTTCATAAAATTAGTGTTAAAATTTTTTTTAAATTGTTTTTTTTTTAAACAATTGCTCTAAAATTAAGCACTTGTTAACATGAGCCATATAATCTTTTTAGCATGCACAAATTGATCGTAGTTATATATGCTTTTTTTATTATTATTATTATGTTTGATTATATTGACAATTCAGCTTAACGTTGTAAAAATGTTTTGCAGTACCTTTAAAATAAATTCTTCGAGCAATCCGCGTGCTACAAGTATCTAGCAAAATTTAAAAAGACAGCCAAATTCAACATGCAAACTGGCTCATAGTGTTGATGAGAATTGAATGCTGAACCAAAATGTATCAGTTTTCAAACTATCATTAAATTCTTCAACTACAAGGCACATGGAATTTGGGAAGAAGGACCAATACATCTCTTCAAAATTTATGATGAGTCCGTAGCATTTTGCGCTCTTCCCCTTCTAACTGGTTTGTACTGGATGGTCCCATATGCAAAACGAAAGTGTTTGTCAATGTCCAGATCATATGAAATTTTATAAAATAAATATTTATTTTTTAATTTTCTTAGGTTTTTGTCTACACCACCTTAATTGGCTGTTCGACAACACTAAAAAGCTCTGTGCCATTACTTGATGTAGACGTTGATCAGTTTTTCGGTGGATATTATAAATTAATTGGAAAAAAATAAAGGAAGAGAAAAAAATTTAGATGGTAGTACAATTATTTTTTCTGGAAAATTATTGTATAGTGCCCATTTTTTCTTCCCCTAGATTAATATAACTACGTAGTACGCACATACGTACGTATTCCAATCCATCTGTATCCCTCAGTCTAAAGTCTGAAGCATATCTCACGTGGTTTGGCTTGAACTTGAACTCATAATTAATATGATCATAATTATTTGACATGGTCATATGGTGTATTGACATTAATCTCAATTTTTAAAGATTAGATATCGGACCAGATTTCCTTTATATATTTCTTTAAAGAAAACTGACTCATGTCTAGATTAATTCGAATTTGGCTTACCTCCAATACTTTTTTAAATAAAAGTGTTTTTTTTTTTGTTTCAAATACACAGTAGAGAGTGGTAATAAGCTTTAATCTTCACATTTTTATTTAATTAATAAGTGATATGACAATTTCTCATTAAAACAAAAGGAGATTCCAATTAAAAAAATATAGGAGATAAGCCAAATTCGATGAGTTCTTAGAACTAATCTACACATGATGAGTCAGTTTTCCTTTGTGCACAATGAAATTGCATTTGTATTAATGCTCTATTTTATTTGTCATGTAATGCTCAAATTATAATATATATACTATATAACTGTAGGTTTTCCGTTTCTAAACATTTGGGATGCTTAAAAGAGCAGTAGAAACCGTTCATTACTATTTCATGCATGATACCATGCATGTGCTTGAGACAAGTCACTTGTGAGTAATGTTGGGAAGACAAATTTTCAAATGGTTATGTTAATGGATATTCTTTGGGTAATTATTAAAAATCTATAATAAAAAAATTTTGACATTATTTTTATGAAAAATACTAATATTTATTGTTTTATTATTTTTTCAATAAAATATTTCTAAATATAGTTTCTAAAAATATGTCCTAAAGACATTAGCTAACATTTTCCATTTGGAAATATTTTTCATAAATGCTTATGTTTTGAGTTGAGAATAGATATGAACTATTTATACTTTTACTAACTTTAATTACAATAAATTACCTCAAGAATTATGAAAAAAATTGTGAAAATTAATTTGTCTCCAAACTAATTGGTTAATAATTTTAGGACACCCTGATTAATAGAATTATAAGGCAATCCCAATTTTACTTTTACTAATATAGGGAGAGAAATTCGCTGAGGAAAAGGTTTTGATATGTTCAATCACTTACGTACTTCACTCTTCTTCTTCTTCTTCTTTTTTTTTGTTTTTTTTACTTTCTTTCCCTTGTATTTTCTGAATGTCCATATTTTCACCTAGTATACCTTTACGTCTCCAGCCAATGGAGAATTAGGTCCGAATTCACGGATTACAAAGTTGGAATAGCCTACCATTATGAAGTCAGTCCTAGCCTAGCCAACTAGCCATGCCCATGTGGGTGGAAAATGGGTGCATGTCAGAGTTGCGTGTCTTTTACAGATTTGATTGGTAGGGTTTTCTTTATGTGAATTGCAGTGCCGAACAGTTCAGTCATAAAAGACAGATGCACCAAGAGCGTGGTGGTAATGGTGGGGTACGTGCATCATCCATTAATGTGACAATCAGCTGGTGGTTGAGAGCCATTGAATGCAAACGCAGACTAGTTGCACTATTCCTCTATTATAAAAACCCTCGCGCCTGTAAAGCTTCCATCAACAAGAAGCTCCCACTCCTAAAGATACCCCCAAAATGGCAAGTGGCACTAGGAGAGTTGCTCTGTTATCTTTACTTTGTCTTCATGTTTTTGTAGTGAGTGTGGTTGCAAGGAATGTGGTGAGTGTGAAGAACGAGGAGGAAAAGTTTCTAACCATTGAGAAAGGAGGTGGGTTTGGTGGGGGAGGTGGATTCGGAGGTGGAGGTGGTGCTGGCGGTGGGTTTGGAGGTGGTGTTGGTGGTGGGTTCGGTAAGGGTGGAGGCATTGGTGGTGGAATTGGTAAGGGTGGTGGAATAGGAGGTGGTGCTGGTGGTGGCTTTGGCAAGGGTGGTGGCATTGGAGGTGGTGCTGGTGGTGGCTTCGGCAAGGGGGGTGGCATTGGTGGTGGGATAGGTAAGGGTGGCGGTGTAGGAGGTGGTGCCGGTGGTGGCTTTGGCAAGGGCGGTGGAGTTGGAGGTGGTGCTGGTGGTGGCTTTGGTAAGGGTGGGGAATAGGTGGTGGAATAGGAAAGGGTGGTGGTATTGGCGGTGGTATTGGAAAGGGGGGTGGAGTTGGTGGTGGTGCTGGTGGTGGATTTGGTAAAGGTGGAGGCATTGGCAAGGGTGGTGGTATTGGAGGAGGAGCTGGTGGTGGATTTGGAAAAGGTGGTGGAATTGGTGGCGGTCATGGTGGTGGAATTGGTGGTCATGGTGGAGGTGTTGGAGGAGGAGCTGGCGGTGGATTTGGAAAAGGTGGTGGAATTGGTGGCGGTCATGGTGGAGGTGTTGGAGGAGGAGCTGGCGGTGGATTTGGAAAAGGTGGTGGAATTGGTGGCGGTCATGGTGGAGGTGTTGGAGGAGGAGCTGGCGGTGGATTTGGAAAAGGTGGTGGAATTGGTGGTGGTCATGGTGGAGGTGTTGGAGGAGGAGCTGGTGGTGGAATAGGCGGCGGTCATGGTGGAGGTGTTGGTGGTGGTGCTGGAGGAGGATTTGGCAAAGGTGGTGGAGTTGGTGGTGGGGGTGGTTTTGGAAAAGGCGGCAGCATTGGAGGAGGGATTGGTAAAGGTGGAGGATTTGGTGGTGGCATTGGAGGTGGATCCGGTGGTGGTGTTGGTGGAGGAGCAGGTGGAGGTGGTGGATTTGGTGGAGGAGCTGGTGGAGGAGTAGGTGGAGGTGGTGGATTTGGTGGAGGAGCTGGGGGAGGTGGTGGATTTGGTGGTGGTGGTGGCAGCGGCTTTGGTGGAGGAGGCGGTGGTGGGATTGGACACCACTAAACTTCACATTGCATGAGCCTCATATTAAGAATGAGATTTTTTTTTTTTTGTCAAGAGTATGTAAAACATAATAAGAATGGGATAAATTACTAATTATTAGCTTCATGTATTCCTGTATCAGTAATTTAAAATATTTTATAGTTGCACTGGTAATTACCAAGTCTGTTTAATATGCTTATCTTGAGTTCTTCCTACTAAAACTTAAAAGTGCATTATATATATATATATATATATATATATATATAATGCTATTCTTGTTTGGATCACATTTGGTGATGCCGAAATATATATGACCATAATATGGATTATTCTTATTATTATTATTATTGTCAAATAACATAAATTCAATTATTAGTGATTGATCGCAATACAATGAAGCATTAAAGCCTCACATTGTTCAATTAAACATACTCTGTACTTAGTATTAGGGATTCAATGCGTGTGAAATGGCGCGGGATAATGGGTGCTTCATCCCCATTCTATTTCCTTTTTAGGGTGGGTTTGAGGTGGATTAGGGATGTTTTATTAGTCCGAATGAGATTGATGAGATAAATATGAAATATAAAAGAAGACAATATTTTTAAAAACGATAATGAAATATGTACAAAAAAATTAATTATAACTAAGATATGTATAATGATTAAATTATATATAAAAATAATTTAAATATATATTAAATGAAATATGTATATATACATTTGGAAAGGGATGGGGCAAGGTTAGGCAAGATGGGACAGCAAACCCCTTCCCCCCTTGTCACCTCTTCGAGGTGGGGTAAGAAATTTTTGCCATCCCTGTTAGCTATTACATTAAGAGACAATAGAAAATATTGTTATTAAGACGGGTAAAATAGTATATTCTATTTAATAACTAATTTCTCTCCACATTTTTCTTCTAATTTGGGAGAATAGTTTTTAGTAAGGTTGAGTGGAAAACTCTCCGCCTATCCTGTTTTCTATCTTACCCTCATTTCCACAGCACAAAATAATGAAAAAACTTTCATTTTCTATACTCAAGCAAACAAAGGCGAACCATTATATATAGGTGTTTGGGGGCCTTTTTTCAGTGCTCAGCCACACGTGGTCCACTGGAGGGGTGACCTTGCTTGGTCTGGGTTGGTATGGGGAGTTGCATCTGGAACTCAACATTGGGCCATATGGTCCAATGGTTACCAGTGTATTTTAAAGCCTACAAAATGGGTAAAACCCAAAGTCTAAGAATCATGATAATCGTTGAATAAATAAATAATGTGTTTGATATAATAGTTGTAATAATAGTTAAAATAAAGAAATATGTATTTAAAGGTGAAGTGATCGTGTATTCAATGATGTAAATTTAAAGATATAAAAGCAATATCACTGATCTTTGTATGGTTTGTAGCTCCAACTGTGTAGCATTAGTGAGTTAATAATATTCCAACAGAATGACTCCAATGGTGCAGGGGTAGTTTGCCATGATAACTTCAAGATTGAAAGGGAAAAATGGGTGCAAATGGAGGGAAAGGGAGTATGTCCAGCTATGCGTAGAGGCTGGTTAAGCTTGCCCCTCTTATCATGCATTTAAATGAGTTTCCCCCTTGACAATACTCTTTTAATTGTTGTGAAATTATGAATAGTATTGCCTTCCATGAGAAGGGCTTTTATATGAAGTATTTGTGTTTTCTAAGAGAAGGGATTTATGTAAGATCGATTTGTGCCTTCTAAAAGAAGGGCTTTGATATGAGATCTTGGTGCCAAAGAAGAAAAATGTTTTATATGACAAAGAAGAAAAAATGTGGCAACAAAGGTCTCGTATACAATGATTGAAGAATGGTGATTAGAATACTTGCTTCTTTCGTGGGTCTGCAACATAGAGGAAGAGGCAGAATTTCATTAAGGGGTTGTGGGATGAGCAGGGAGTGATGCATAAGGATGAAGGGGCTGTTTCGGCCCTCCTTATGGAGTACTATTCTCAACTTTTCACCTCTTTTAATCCGCATGATTTATATCGCATCTTGGAAGGAGTTCAAACTGTGGTTACTAATGAGATGAGAGCAAAGTTGGGGAAACCTTATACCAGTGAGGTTGGTGAAGCAATAACGCAGATGGCACCACTTAAAGCTCTAGGCCCGGATAGTATGCCTCCGTTTTTCTACCAAACTTACGGGACGAATGTAGGTGTGGATGTTACTCAGGCTGTGCTGTCTTGTTTAAATTCAGGGTCTGTTCTTAAATCTATTAATCATACATTTATTACATTGATCCCTAAAGTTCAAAATCAGGAGAAAGTTACTGATTTTAGACCTATAAGCCTTTGCAATGTAATTTATAAAATAATCAGTAAGGTGTTAGCCAATCGTCTTAAGCCTATGCTTCACTCCAAAATTTTAGAAACTCAAAGTGCTTTTATTGCAAATAGATTGATTATGGATAATATCTTAATTGCTTTTAAGTCCTTACATCATATGAAGAAAATTGTACAGGGAAGAAAGGTTTTATGGCTATGAAGCTAGATATAAGTAAAGCCTATGATAGGGTGAAATAGTTTTTTCTTGAGCAAATCCTTCTTAAATTGGGATTCCAGGAGTCTTGGGTGGATTTGATAATGGAGTGCATTACTAGTGTTTCGTATTCTACTTTGGTGAATGGTGAGCTAAAAGGAATGATCACATCGTCGAAGGGTTTGAGGCAGGGGGATCCTCTCTCTCCTTATTTATTCAAGTTTTGTGCGAAAGGTTTAAATGCTCTGTTGTGTGGTGTGGCTTTACGTGGAGAAATTCATGGGTTTTCTATTTGCAGGAGTGGACCTAAACTAACCCATTTATTTTTTGCCAATGATTGTCTAATCTTTTGCATATCTACCTTGGAGGAATGCCATAAAAGTCAAGAGTTACTTGGGTACTACGAGGTGGCGTCAAGTCAAATGATCAATAAGGAGAAAAAGACTTTTTTGGCAAAATTACAGATGAGCTAACTCAAGAGGCAATCAAAATGGCATTACAGGTTCCAGATATTCGTCACTATGAAAAATATTTTGGGCTACCTTCTTTTGGTGATGACGATGGTGCTTCGGATGATAATGATGGAGATGCTAACTCTACCGATAAGATGTCTACTTGAAACTCTACCCTTTGTCACTCGTGACAAAAAGAGGGAGTAGTTTTGGGTTATGAGAGTAGTCATACTTAGGGGGAGAGCTTGTATATGACATTTTTGTTAAGGGGAGTACATTTTTTATAGGGGGAGTGCTGCTATGAGGGATGTAGTGAGGATTACATGTATTTCTTTTCTTTTCTTCCTTTTAGAGATACATTGTTCATGCACCCCGGTCTTGTGACCAGTTTTACATACATTGTGCTTACTTGTTATATATATATATATATATATATATATATATATGTTGATGTATGTTTCTTTCACCTACCTTTTTATGTGTTGTTTCTTTTCTGTCTTTATACACATATTTTTTTATTTGTATACAATCTATTATTTCTGCTTCACACAAAGATACCTTGATGTGTTTTGTTTAAAAGTGTTTCAGAAATATAGGTTGTCAAAGTCTATTTACCATAAAATCTCTTCTTGCAAAGTTTTTCTAGAGTTTGTGTTAGGATAGATTTTATTGTATTAAACAAGTGAATATGAGTTGAGTGATTTATGACTTCTCTCATATCTTCATTTGTTTGTTGTGGTTTTGTCACGGATTGCCAAAGGGGGAGATTGTTAGGACATACGTAGTTCAAGTTGTTTTGAACATATGTCATTATTTTATGTAATTGGCCTATCCTTTGACAAAACACACTTTACTTGTAATTGGATAGATTTAGGATGTGTTTAACGCTTCAAGAAACTGTGTTTCAAGATCAAGTGTTGAAGTCATCAAGTCTGTCCAAGAAACAAGCTGAAAAGTGCAAGTTATTAAATCTCGACACCTAGACTCGATATCTACATCTATCGAGCTTTAAGAAACTGCTTCAGCCCCAAAGCTCAACAGCTACTCGACACCTCTAGCTGTTGAGATTTAAAGAAAACAAATTCTAAGTTCTATTTGATTCCAATCCGTGAATATTTCTTTAGGACTTCTTTTCTTTTAACCCTAGACATATAAAAGGATTATTTTAAGGGCCGTCAACAGGTACACAAGTTACACAAGTATTGAGAAATCCTTGTTCAAGCAATTTGTGATCCAAGATAAAGTTCATGCCCTAGTTCATCTTTCTTGTGTAGAAGTTGCTGTGTAATGTACACCGTAGGGTTTTGTAACTAAGCATCTTCTTGATCTTTATCGTGTGAATGAATTGAAGAACTTTGCAGCCAACAACTCTCTCTCTAGTTGGTGAATTAAAGTCGAGTACTGTGATCTGCGCAATTGGTTAGTCACGTACTAGGAGTCGTGCATCAAAAAAAAAACTCTCACTACAGAATAAGTCCAATTGGGTATTGGGAGAAGGGTTCAACTGTAGGTTGGTAAGGTATTGGGATTCCTTTACTTGTAACCGCTTGTTGTGATAATAGTGGAGTGTCGAGAGTGGTGACTTTAAATCACCCGATGGGGTTTTTGCAGTGTAGGTTTTCCTCATTCGTAAACAAATCACCGTGTCATTTATTTTCCGCTGCATACTTTAGTTTATTGGTGATTTGTTTGTGCTGCCACGCAAATTTACATGTTAACTTGATTAATTAATAACTTGGCTAATTAATCAATTTAATTCATCACAAGGGGTCTACGTATTTGTGGCCTATCAGTCGAGATGGTAATAGATTGGCTCATATCCTTGCTAACGAGCAGCTTTAGCTACAGATACTGATGTATGGGTAAAGGATTTACCTAGTGATTTGGATGTTGTATTCCAATCAAATTTCCCTTAGTTTTTTAGTTTTTTAATTTTTTAATAAAATATCACTAACTTTTTGCTCAAATATATATATATATATATAGGCACAACTTAGAGAAAATCTAATTAGATTTCTATTTGGAATTTAATCAGAGTCTAATTTTGTGGCACATGTTTTATTTATTTTAAATTTTAAATTCTTGTGCCCAGTGAATAATACAATGTAAAAATTGAGTTTCAATTAGAGTTTAATTTTGCGTCACGTATTTCATCTAATCTAAATTTTTTAATTTTTGTACCCAATGAGTTAATTTAGTGTACAAAATGAGGAGTCCAACATAAAGAAATAATAGAAAACCTAATCATATAACTAAAAACAATTCAAATTTATAATTTATTTATGTAATATACCATGACTATCTATGTTGAATTACTAACTAGGTTATATATATATAAACCAAAGTTTAGAGAAAATTTAATTAGAATCACAATTAGATTTTTCTTTTTTTAGCTTTCCGTACAAATTAAATCGTTTAGATTTTTGCTGCTGTTTTTTTCGCTAAACTAATGAACATATTTTTTATATTGTTTCTATTCAGATATTTTGTATACGAAGATATCAAACTTAAAAAATTATAATTGAGTTGAACGATCCCATGCACCTATCCCCATTCAATTTAGGAGATACTATTTGACCAATTTGTTATTTTATTTTGTGTTGTATTTAGTAGAATTTCATAAACAATAATTGTGACTTGATATTGTATATGTAGTATCCATATATTAATTTCCAAAATTATATATTGAATAGCAATATAATGAAAAACTTGGATTTTCCAAATATGTGATATCAAAATCAAGATCGTTTGTTCAAAAACTATAAACAACTCACACAATTAAGCACTACATACCACAACTAGCAAAGTGCAGAAAATAGGCTCATCAAAGCTAAATAAAGTACACAGTCATGAAATGCAAATTTCATTGACCAACCTTTATTACACACTTAGTGGTGTGCAATACCCAAAAAATAATGGATTTTCAAATTTTTATGACCAAAAACAAAAAAAAACACACATTATGCTAAATGAACAAAATACAACATAAATGCATGATAGTCCTCAACTAAACTGTAGATGGTACACAAACAAGAAATATCAATTTCTTAATTAACCTATGAGTACATGAACAAATTAGTACATGCTCACAAAAAAAAAAAAAAAGCAAAAATAGCTCATACACTCAAAATAAAATATTTTTGTCTTTTTGAAAATTTTCAATGTTTTTGGATTTTTTTAATATAAAAAAAACTAAAAAAAAAAACTAAAAACAGAAAGAAAACATGTCCACAAATAATTGAAAAAATTAAATCAAGGACAAGTAAACAACACTCACCTGAGTAAATCTTTTCTCACCCATATAGCAGTAGCCTTTGGCTTTGTATGTGAAATCCATGAAAAGTAGAGTATATTTGAGGGATTACACAATTCTTCTGAGAGGGCCTAAAATCCTGCAATTTCTTTTCACAAGTATACGAAACAATTTATTAGGACTTATGGCAAGGAGAAATATCATCACATATTCTAGACTGAAACACAGAATGCTTAAATTTTCAATTTATGATAGTTAGGATGAATGTGATCAAGAACATCACAAAAGTGACAACCAGGATCAAGTTTAGGAACATCAATATTCCTAACAACATATCTAGTTTCAGATTTTGGTTTTCACCTCAACAAGGAACAATTTGGTCTAATATGACCAGCAACATCACAAAGGTGATAGGTAGGCATAAAAAGAGATTTCTTATGCACTTTAATAGTAGGTTTAGATACAAGTTTAGAAATTTCAGCGTCTATAGCAGAACATTTACCTTTGTCTAACCTAGCAAAATAAGTATTTTCTTTATGATTCCTCTAAAAAGGAGGAGTATAAATTTTTTTCATCTTTAGGCTTAAGAGAAATAGAATTAGAACCAAATCGGTTATTAACATCAAGTTTGGTATTAGACAAATTTTTAAGTTTAGCTTCAAACTCAACTAATTTTTGTTCCAAACTTTTCATCTTAAAAGGAAAATTGATTTCTCAAAAATTCAATATTTTTATTAGATTCATCAAATCTCACAATCAATTCCTCTTTTTCAAGATTAGCCAATTGTAACTCTTTCTTGAATTTCTTAACAATTTTCATAGATTAAATCATTCCTTACAGAGAGTTTCACAAGCATCAATAAGATCATAGAAACATTAGTGCCTTTTTTATTCAAATAATCACAGCTAAAAGTAATAAGAAACTTAAAATTATCCATGACAGTAGGGATTAAGGATTTCACTCAAGACATTAAGTCAATCAGAGTGAATCCGCTCTGATACCACTTGTTTGTTTGTTTAGTCCATTTGAGAAACAAATTAGTTTAACCTAATGAATTAGCCAAGTATTTACTTAGGTTAATTATGAGATCTAGGTTAAACACATGCAAACATATTACTTAGGGTACGTTTGGTAGACTGTAATAGGTATTGTAATGTAATAATTATTCCTATGGTTTAGATATTCAGTGATTTGGTTATGTTTTTATTACAAGGAATAGTCATTTCTTATGAATAGTTATTCTTTAAAATGATGAATAACTATTCATCTCTAAAAAGGTTGTAATAGTCATTCCTTTGTAGGTGTATTAATTTCTGAAATTAATATATTTCTAAATAAATAGACTTTCCATATGTACGTAATAATTATAAAAATAAAAAATCATAAAAAATAACTAATCTTTCTTTCAAATTTAAAAAAAAAATTATTTTTTAAGAAATATAATTATATGAGTAAGATATTTCATAAAATATATCTTTAAGTTTGATTTAAAATGCTTTCATTTTATTGTCTTCAGGGTTTTAGTATTGTGTTGTCACCAAACAAATGAATAGTAATAAGAATTAGATTACATCATCTTATATTCCTTGTAATACATATTTCCATTCCTATGTAATTACCATTAAAGTGTACCAAACATGCCCTTAGTGTGGAAAGGTAAAGAAAACATTAATATGATGACTTAGGAAAACCAATGAAACGAACCATTTCATTGGTAAAAACTTGGGGAGGATTTAACCTAGTTATCCTCAAGGTAAACAAACCCACTATGATAGAATGGAAGATTGCAATAGATTTAAACTTTAAATCTAAAGCTACCTTATGTAGAACTTACTAATTAACATAACCACATGCAGATCCAACTCCACAGACTTTTCTATCTTGAATCTACTGAACACAAACTCCCCATTTGTGACTTTGAGATCCCACTCAAAAGTTTTAGATCACCAACAATTAGTGATCTTATAGCAGCAACTTTAGATCTACCGGTTCTAATGGTATGAGAATGGTCCTCGATAGTGACTTTGAAAGGAGAAGGCAAAACACCTTTTAAATCTCACAAGAGCACCTCCAAAGTCATAACAAAATGTGCCCTATGATTTCCTTTAAATACTATGTGAAATAGATTTGAAACTCTAATCACTTAATGGGCTTAACACGCTAATGAGCTTTAATTAAATTCTACAGAACCCGTCTTTTGATTGGTCAAACTTGTTCTCTCGATCGGTCGAACCTGACATGTTTTGAATTTATGAACCTATAGCTTCTGTATTCTTGTATTCTAACTTGCAACACCTTAAGTATTGTCTAATCATAGATATAAACTCTAAGATCTATATTTAGACAAACTTGTGCTCACGGTTTGCCAATTGTTCTAAACTTTTAGAACCTAACAAGATTGTATTTGCTCATTAAGATATATTTGTTATATATCCAATTTATTGTATACTCAAGTTTGGCATAAACTTGATAGTTCTAATCTCTATTTCATTGTGGATATTTGTTCGAAGTTGCCCGTGGTTTTTTCCTCTACATTGGAGGGTTTTCCACATAAGATTTGGTGTTCTTGTGTGGTTGTGTTTTTGTGGTGTTTGCTGAAATTTTTGTTTCCATAATATTGTTATTTCTGAAATTTCTGTAGATAACTATTACACCGATACAATATCATAGTGGGAGAATTATCAATTACCTAATAAATTTATACTTTTGGGATAAACTTTTGATGTCATTTCACAAGGATATGAATTTGATCCTTGGTTCTACTTAAAGACAATAGATGATATGAATATGGATTATTGGATCAATGTTTTGTAAATAGAATTAAATTATATTTAAAGTCTAGAACTTGTAGAGGCGCCTAGTGGCTTTAAGCCTATTGTTTTCAAATAGGTCTACAAGAAAATGGGATTGATAGATTAGAAGGTGCAAACCTTCAAATATGTCAATGGATATCAAGAAAGCTTCTTTTAGTAGCAATCTTGAGGAAGACATCTATATGATATAACTAGACTTGTTCATAGCAAAGAATCAGTAGTATTTGGTATGTAAGTTGCTTTAAAGTCCATTTATGCACTAAAGCAAGCATCTAAATCATAAAATGTCATCTTTGATCAAGCAATCAAATTGTTTGATTTTGATCAAGTATTAAATGACCTTATGCGTGTAAAAGCTATATAGAATAATAAATCTCTTAATGTATGTTAATGACATTCTACTCATTTAAAATGATGTAGAGTTATTGTTATCAATAGAGTTTTTTGTTGTCTAGTCCAGTTTGATATAAAGTACTTAGGAAAGAGTAGTCATATTCTAAGAATTAAACTTTGCTAAAATTCAGAAATTAGTGTGTTAAGTCTATCTCAAACGGCTTAAATAGATTAGATTTTAGCCAAGTATAGCATGTAATACTTCAAGAAAGGATTTTTTCCTTTTAAGTTTGAAGTTCCTTTATAAAGAACTATAGCCCTAAGACATATAAAAGGAAGAGCATATTAAGATGGTTCCTTATACCATATCAATAGGAAGTCTTTATGGTATGTTATATGCTAGGCTAAATATCTATTTTGCGGTGGGCATGGTAAGTAAATATCAATTGAATCCAAAATTACTTAATTTAGTGGGAGTCAAGCATATACTCAAATATCTTAGAAAAATGAGGGATTATATGCTTGTCCACCAAAGTGAGGTTTTGATAGTTATTGGTTGTACAAATACTGACTTGTAGTTTGATTGTGATTCATGAAGTTGGACTCAAAATATGCGTTTATCCTAGGTGATGAAGATACACATCAAGTGTAAGTATTATCTCATTAGAGAGATATGAGTACGTGAAATGTAGTAGTAAAAAAGATAATTTATGTAATAAATTTGGCTAAAACTTATTTCTAAACCTTGCCTTAGAGTGACTATAAATTACTCTAAAGGAAAATATGTGTCAGATATATGGTAAATTGTTTTTGAGGGCAAGTGAGAGATTGTTGGGGTTTATGCCCTAAAATCCAATTTATTGGCATGTCATAAATAATTAGATTTTTTAATTATATGAGACTATTTGTAAATAAACTAATGAGACATTATCATAGTCCTTGAGATGTATTGTATGTGATTTAATCACAGAAGATATAAATCACAAGTTCCTTGTAAACTCAAAATGTAGTTCATAATCGGTGATGAAATTTGGCATTTCTTCTGCGAAGAGTATAACACATCAACTAAGATGGTTTGTCCTAATCATGGAAGTAGATACTTCTAGTTGATGTGTCTTAAGTGTTAAGACACATTGAACTAGACCGCTGTGAGATTTATTATTCAATCAACAACTGTTACTTGAATGATTAATCTCACGACTTCTAATTTCATAGACTCTTAATCCTGAGAGCATAGTGACCCCGATCATGAAATGTAGGTTACTTTGATATATTAGGGACCTGTTTGGATATTGCTTATTGCTAAAAACTGAAAACTAAAAACTAAAAACTAAAAATACTCTAGCAAAATAATTTTTAAATGTGTGAATAGTACCGTGAGACCTAGTTTTAAAGTTGTTTTTATGGGAAAAAAAAGTACTTGCGGGTCCCGTGAATGGTGCATGGGACCCACCAAAAAAAGCTAGACACGCAAAACGTGCTTTGCTTGCTGCTATCCAAACATACACTAGGAGTGAGATCTAATATTGACGATCAAAATCTTAGTATGTTGGGTAATCACATGTAATGTTAAGGGAACACATATTCTCAAGATAGAATCCATAATCTATTTTTATAAAGACACAAAATATTTCCTTGAGATAAGTTTAAGGGGAACTGATTATTCAGGGTGCCCATTTTAATAAGGAGTTACTAAAGTTTATATTTATTAAAATCAGATTTCAATAAATATGAGTAACTAAAAGATTAAACTGGGTACTCAATGATAAAATAGTTATTTACAAAGTGACAGTTCATTATGATTTGTTCACTATGGATATTTCATGGAGGGGTCAAATGATATCATTAGAGTCTTCAGATATAATTTATTAATAAGACATAGAATGAAATTATATTTATATAGTGGTATTAAATATAATTAATGGTAACTTTGCACTTGTCAAGAGTTGACAGACAAGCCCAAGGCCCATTGGAACTAGAGTCTTATTTGTTTTATTTTGTACCATCTTAAGCCACAAACTAAAGCCCTATTGGATAGGCCCAAAAGGCTAACCTAATTAGATAATTAGTTTTGATTTAATAAGAGTTATTAAATAAAGTAATTACCAAAGGTAGTTAGGATGTACGTATGATTTGTTAGGACATATGTGTTTCATGTTAGGAACATATGTCCTCATATAGTGGTTAATCCCTTGACAAAACATATTTTACTTGTAATTGGTTAGATCTAGGATGTGTTTAATGTTTCAAGAAAGAAGGTTTCAAGTTCAAGTATTAAAGCCATGCAAGTCTATCCAAGAATCAAGTGATGAAGTGCTGATTTTTAAAGCTTGACAGCTAGTATCTATCGAGGTTTAAAAAGTTGTTTAAGCCTAAAGCTTGACAGTTGCTCGATAGATAGAGTATCTATCAAGAATTAAGAAAATCAGATTTTCCATTTTGATTTCATCCCAATCTGTGAGTATGTGTTTGGGCTTTCATTTCTTATAACCCTAAACATATATAAGGATTATTTTAAGAGTCGTCACAATGAGCACAATTACACGAGTGTGAAGCAAAGTGTTGTTCATGCAAATTGTAATTGGAAACCTAATTTGCCCTAGTTATTCTCTCTCTTGTAGAAGCTGCTATGTTTGTACACCATAGGGTTTTGTGACCAAGCAACTTCATGATCTTCATCGTATGATGAATTGAAAAACTTTCAGTCAACATCCTTCTCAATTTGGTGATTAAGTAGCGTACTGTGATTCACGCATCTATTGGTTAGCCATGTCTTGGGGGTCGTGCATTAAAAAGAGAGATTGTCACTATTGAACAAGTCTAATTGGGTATTAAGGTAAGGGTTCAACTGTAAATTGCTATAAGGTACTGGGATTCCTTTACTTGTAACCGCTTGTTGTGATAATAGTGAATTCTTGAGAGTGGTAACTTTAAAATCATCTAGTGGAGTTTTTGCCTTGGAGGTTTTCTCCATTCGAAAACAAATCACCTTGTCAACTTTATTTTCCGCTGCATTTTATTTTACTTGGTGATTTGTTTGTACTGCCGCGTACATTGCATGTTAATTTGATTAATTAATAAACTTGGCTAATTAATCAATTAATTCATAACGAGAGATCAATACATTCTTGGACTATCATGATTAAAAAAAAAACAGTTTTTTTTTTTTTTTCTCTACAAAGTCTTTGGAATACATTTTTCCAAAAGAAAATTAACATACAAAAGAACTGATTGAGAGACTATTCATCTTGGGTATCACGTGGAATTGGGATGTTGATTAAAGGTATTCTCAAGTTTTGGTTTTGAATTTCACTGCATCAAGGTAGGCTTTCTATTTTTTTTTCTAGAATTCAAGGTTATGTTATCTCTCATGAATGAAGTAGATCCTTGTATTGCTTCCATTGTGGGTTTTGTATGAGATGCAAAACCAATTTTTTCAACAATATCATCTATGAGCCAAAAGCTTATCCATTTCTAGCTATGGTATAGTTGTAGGATCCCAGGCAAAGTGCCTGGATTGTTCAATCTAGGGACGGACCCAGGATTTCAAGCTGGGGGAGGGGGGGACAGGAGATAAGCGAAAAAAAAAAAATTCAAATATGCATCCATATAGTATTAATAAATTATCAACCAAGTATTTTTGAAATTGTGTTTGAGAGATTAGAACATCGACATTTTCTGGAATTGGAGAATGCACATTTTCTAGATAGCCAGACAGCAGCACTACTAACAAAAACTTTTCTTAACTTAACTTTTTTTTTTTTTTTTTTTTTTTCTGTCACAGTGTCACTTGTCCCCCAATCACCAGTCAACAAAGATGAAAGAACAAACAAACAGTAAAAGCAATCTCTCTAAACTCTACTCTTTCTCTCTCTCTCTTATCTATATAATACAAGAGAGAGAGTCAAAAACACACACAAAGTGATAGAGAGTCACAAACCCAAAAAGCCTAAAAAAAAAAAAAAAACCCACAGGCCGCAACACAGATTCAATTCATAGAATCACAATCACCAACATGGCAACATCAGTAATCAGTTCATCACTCATCATCAGTCATCAATAAAAACACAAACACTCCACAAGCAAGCACAAACATTTTATTTATTTTATAGATTTTGAAGGAAATTAGGAAAGGACCATAGATTAAACACTTGTGAAGGCTCGAGCAACCAGTAGCAGCGGCAAGATGGTGATCGCTTGGGCAGCGACGGTTGAGATTCTCATCGTCTAGCGTGAGCGTGATGATGGTTGGCGGCGTCAGCATGGGACTGCCGTACTGGGTCTGGGTAGACTCTCGCTGTCTCACGTCGGCGTCGGAGTGGCGTGTTGATATGTTTTAAGAGTTAAGACATATTGAACTGAACAGCTTTGAGATTTATTTTTATCTTAACGACTGTCAAATGAATAATAAATCTCATGACTTTTATTTGCATGAACTCTTAATTCTGTGAGAATAATGGACATGATCATAAGGTGTAGGTTGTTTTGATATATCAGGAGTAAGATTTAAAGTCACGATCAAAACCTTAGTATGTTAGGCAGCCACATTTAGTGTTGATGGAACATATATTCTCAAGATGGAATTCATAATCTCCTAATGAAGATATAAAATATTCCCTTGAGATAAGTTTAATAAGTTTAGTTATTCAGAGTGTTAGATCTAAACACTTTAGTAAGGAGTTATTAAAGTATATATTTATGAAATTAGATTTCATAAATATATGATGAATAACTTAAAGGATTAAACCGGATACTTAAGAATTAAGATGTAGTAATCTTCAAAGTGACAGTTTACATTCATGATTTTGTATTACTACAAATATTTTAAGAAGGGGTTGCATGTATAATAAAGTCTTGAGATATAATTTATTAATAAGGCCTAGGTGCAATTATATTTATATAGTAATATTAAATATAATTAATGGTAACTTTGGACTTGTCAAGAGTTGACAGAAAAGTCCAAGGCTCATTAGAGCTAGTGTTTTATTAGTCTCATTTGCTCCCACTTCAAGCCACACACAAAAGCCTAATGGGAAAGGCCTAATAGACTAGTCCAATTAGATAATCAGTTAGTTATAAAGGGAGAAACATACAAAATTTTTTATAATAAAAAAGAGAGACATCATTGTGAAATGGTGTATATGTCTGAATGAAGCCACTCGATTATTCACCCTTAAAAACTAATTGAGAGACCACACTTCTTGGGTGTAAAGTGGAATTGGAGTGAAGATTAAAAGTGTTCCTAAGTACTTCTAATCTTTTGTTTTGGATTTCACCACATCAAGGTACTCTATCTTGTTCTTAAATTTTGAAATTTACATAGTGCATGTTGTCAATCATGAATGAAATAGATCCATATTTGTTGTTTCCACTGTGTGTTTTGTATGAGATACAAAACTAGATTTTCTAACAATTGGGACTAAAGCCAATAGTGTCAAGAGAAGAGAAAGGGTTGTAGTATAGCAACACAGCCGGAGTGCGAGATATTCGCCAAACAACCTTGAAAATAATGGCTTGTTGAGGTTCTATTTGACACGGTTAAGAAGCTACCATTGAAGTAATCTAGAAAGAATAAGCTAAGGAGCTCGAGCTCTTAGCCAGAAATTTCTTGTAAAGGTTCATCAAAATGTTCTTCAAACCTAGCTTTTTCATCTGTTTTATCTTTCATTTTTTCTCTTAAAATATGTTTTTCTGATAGAAAAGCCAAGGTGAGTTAAAGTTGTTTAATAGAATATACTCTAAGCAAATCAAGTGTCAGCTTTTAAATCATAAGAAGGTAAAGTGAAATCGAGCCTAACCTCAAATGGCTAATATATAACTATCTCTTTTATAAAAATATTGGTTTTGGCCAAGCAAAAGCTTTTTATTTTTTATTTTTTAATAGATATATCAAATACAACCTTAATTTCAAGTTTGATTATTAAACGAGTTGGGCTTAAATGTAATAATATATTGGTGAACAAACTTGTAAGTATAAAGCTTGATTTGAGTATATATAATATTATGTTTATATATTCATGTATAAAATATACATATATAGATATAAGATTGAAAAATATAAATTTGTGAATAACTTTGTAAAATATCAAATTATTATTTGTAATTTACTCATAAATATAAATTTCCTAGGTAACATTATGTATACTTTTAATAAAAACGTTGTTGATTTTAATGTTTATAAATACATTTAAGAACATTATTCTATAATTAATTCTAAAAATATAATTTCAATTATAATTAGTTTTATTATAAGAATAGATTTATTTAGGGGTAAGGAATTTCAGTCCTAATGCTTAATTCATATGAGAAAAAAATTAATCAAATATATTGTGAACAAGCTTGAGTTTGTTCACAAAAGAAAAAAAGAAGAATTAAGCTTGGACAAATAATCTAACTTGATGATGAGCTCAAATTCAGCTTGTGTTCAAAATAAAATTAAGAGAGTAAATCACACCAATCTCTCTTGAGTTTTATCAAAATGACACTCTCCCTATTAAAGTTTTTATTAATGCAACGATAATTCTATATCCTCTTACAATTTTCCTTCTCTAAAGGAATAATTTGTTTATTTAAAAAGAAAAACTTACTACTCATTTATACAAACCTTAAGAGCTGAGCGCAATACAAACCAAAGATCTTTGGTGATTACAATTGGGAATTTCAACATCCTATTGTTTAGCGTATGGCTCAATCCATTATATTAATGCAACAGGTAAATCCATGATCTTTCACAATGTTACTTCTCTAATGAAATAATTCATTTTTTTTATTATAAAAAGCATACTGTTCAATTATACAAATCTCATTAGCTGAGTTTTATACAAATCTTTGATAATTTCAATTCGGACTTTCAAACATCCTATTGTTAGTGTATGGCTCAATCCTTAGTTTAAAGACGTAATCTTTAGTAGTAAACTTTAATATGCTATATATAATAATTAAATCCAGGGCTCCTATTAAAAAGTTCCCTAAGGGCTCATGATAATGAATAAGAAATACAATTAATTTTTTAGAGATGTTATGTCCACAATATTTTCACAACAAATCACAGGTAGATAGTTATTATTGGTTCAAATTTGAACTTAACACAAATATTACTTTTTTACTCAAACAACAACAATCAGTAACAACTTACCACTTTAGATTTGTTGTAAAAATGTTGTGAAAATATTGTGGACATATCATTTCTCTTAATTTTTTTCACTTCCAAAAACCCATAACACAAATAAATTTGTATTTATGTCATTTTTTGTTAATTTGGATGGCTACACGAGGTTTTAAACTCGCAAAGTTTCCATTTAATCCAAAGGCCAAAAAATACCCCTTAGGGTTTGGATTAGTTGCAAACTAATCCCATGTGCTATCACGTTTGAATTATTGATCCATGAGTTTAAGAATTGTCCCAATAGCAACTTGGTGTGCACATGACCTCTGTACTAAAAAAAAATCATTTAAAATAAAACGTGCACATAATTGATATGGGTGAGTCAACTTGAACAATTTTTAAATTTCAGAGGCCAATAAGACAAAATCGATAACATAAAGTATCAGTTTGCAAATTGCAACTAACCCAAATCGAAAGGGGTCTTTTTATATTTTACCATAATCCAGAATACAAGAATGTAAGAAAAGTTGGTAAAGTAAACTAATACTGGCCTTAACTAGACAGAAGCCATTTTGTCATATATTGTATTTATTAATTACATATTTATTTAAGAGCACTATAGTTTTAGTTTAGTGACAACATGCTCTCTTTTATTAGGAGAACTAGTGTTCAAATCATTCTTCCGTCGTTGTTGTAACTATTTGATAATCAAATAAATTAGGCTAAAATACTATATTTCATGCCTAAGCTTTACAGAAAGTTTGGTTTCATCCCTAAACTTTAAATGTCTTTTTTTTGTCTCTAAACTTTTGTAAATGAAAGCTTAAATAGTATGAAACACTATAATTAATTTAGACCCCAATTTTAAATTACGGCTTGATTACTTCTATTCTAACTTAACTAAGTGCGGAATGAGAATAAATGAGTTGTAATAAAACCAGAACACTACTCTAAGGCATAAGCATGTACAATAAACAATAAATGTAAAGCTTAAAGAGTAGAAAAGAGAGATACAAACACAAGTTAACACCAAGAGGTGTTAACGAAGAGGAAATCGAAGTATTCGGCGAAAAACCTCTTCTCGGCCCTCCAAGTTGAAATTGATCCATTAGTGAATAAAGTTGGAGTACACAAATATCAAAAAGACTCTCAAATCCTAATCTATTCAATGTACTTAAACCCTCCAAGTTCTAGCTACCAACGGGCTTCAAGGAGCCATGTCTTCACTAGTTATCTAGATCCCACAATTAGCTTCAAATTGCATCTACCACTCAATAGCTTCTTCCAATACTTCCCATATGCGCCAAAAATTTTCTCAACACTTAAATTGGGTGAGGTAAGTGTTTGGCCTAAGGACCACTCAAGGATGTGTAGATGAAGAGGTAGGAGAAAAGAAAAACTTTAGAGAAAATGGTGTAGATAATTGTGGGTATACAATCTCTAACTCTTAGCTATTTAGCTAAGGTCTTCTCTCTCAAAACTTTCTTGGAAAAAGTCCTTACAATTTCGTGGGTAATGGAGACTTATATAGTATTGGTAAAGGTATAAGAAAAAGTATACTAAAAAAGATCTAGGCAGAGAGTTTCACGGGTCACTCGTGACTTGGCTTGAGTCGCAAAGTGACTCGTGAAATCCAGCCTGGCAAAGAGACTTAAAATTCTATCATGTGCTTCTCAAGTGACCTTTCACATGTTGGCATTCACAAGCCAGTCATGTGCTAGTCGCAACACACAACCCTTGCATTAAATCCCACAAAAAATATAGGAAAATAATTGAATAAAAATACAATCAAATTTTACACAGAATTAAAGTCAACATAAAAATATAGTTGTAAATCACAACTTTATAGTAAACATTTTACTTTGTGTCCTCTCATTCATATTTGTTATCCTACGTGGCCTAACAAAAAGCTAGTAGGTTATATTTTTAGCATTAAGTGATTTGGCTTTGACCAAACTATTTTTTTTTTAATTAAAAAAATGGTTGAACAAATGGCATCTAATGGTTGGTCACATGTTAGAAAAAGGCCAAAGTAATGCTCACTCAAATCATCCTCTCGTTTGGGTATCTCTTCTCCTTCACCAAGCTCAACAATCTAACCAAAGGGCTCAAAATTGACACTATTTTAGACTCAAAATCCTCTAATGATAGCGGTTTCCGTAAGTGAATGTTAGTAAGGACCAAAATTACAGTAAGTTTAAAAAAATACGGACCAAATGAAAGGAATGAAAACTTGAGACCAAATAAAAAATTGGTCATGTTAATAAATGTTCTTAAGACAATTGTTAATAAATTATAATATGAACAATTATTAATAAACCATAATAAGAAAGTTTTAACATAATTTTTACGAAAAATATAAAAAGTTGTCAACAACATTTATTATTTAGACTTGATGAAAGAGTGAAACTAAATATGTGTTTGTTTCTTAAAAAAATATTAATTACTTTCGGGGTGTTTGATAGAGTAGTTTAAGTTATGTTGCTTAAGTGTTTTTGTTATATGTGTAAGTAAAAAAATGTATAAAAATAAGTATACTTTTATTTAAAATGTGAGTTATTATGTTAAAACTCACATGCGGAACAGGCCCTTTACCATTCTTTGAATGAAATTTTTTAAAAAATAGTTTCTATGACATTTCTAATAAAAACTTAAGGCAAAAATGGGTGTTTTTTTTTTAATAAGTTTAATGTGAAGTATGAAGTCAACAAAATTGACACAACTGGAACCAAAAAGAGATTTTCTTCTGTAACGTCAAGGGGCCGGCAGTTGAGTAGTTGACCAGAGAAGGAGGAAACTGGGCCCCGCTACATTTCCTTTCCATTCAGAATGACATTTTTTTTTTCTTTAATAGTAAAATTTAATATAATAAAGTATAAATAGTTAAATACTCCTTCAAATTTAGACTAAAACAATGATTAAACAAAACAAAATAAAAAAGTTTAAACAAAATCTTTCTTCTGTTCACATATTCACAGCTTCGAAAGCAGAACCAGATGGTACATTTCATAATTTAATGCACAAACTCTGACTTGTTTGAATTTTGAACTAACAATGTATCACTAGCGTAGAAGAGGTAAAGGAGCAGTGAGTTGCAAGAAATACCGGCTCAAAGTCAAAAAAAGAGAGCAAAAAGTCATTGCAGCTTTGGATTCTTGTTTAGCAAGAGAAAATCAAGGGACCTTTTTTAGGTAGGAACTGGAGAGATGCACGATGGTTTTGATGTCTGGTGGGCTCAGTCAATGCTTTTTCTTAACCAAAAGGTACTTTCTTTAGATGCTGTTTTAATCTCTTTTGTTCTTTCTTCTAAGTTGTAGTTGTAATGGGTGTTTCCCTTTCTGCAACTTTAGCTTCCATAATCATATTGCTTAGCTGTAATATCTTGTGGCTTGTATTTACTTCATCTGGGTTGTTGTTGGATTCTTCTGGGTGTTTTTTTATACTCTAAAGTTTCATCTTTAATTCATCTTTGATGGGCTTTTGGGGTACTTAAGGTTTCTTGTTTGCGAATTCTGATGGAATTGTGAAGTGGGGTTGCAGATAATTCTGGTTGGTTTTTCATGTCATTACGTAATTTGGATGTTCCATGGTAGGATTCAGAATTGGACTTGTTTATGGCGTAAGCTTCATACCATAATTGAATAGGAACCAAAAAGAAAACTTGCTGAAAGTTAGAGTTTTGGGATAGTTTTATTTTCTTAGTTCATTTTGATATACATGGAATCTAGTACTCCAAGAATTCACTGGTCGAGCTGCTCGAGCACCACTATCACTTTGCTCATGATCTAAGAATTTATGATCACTTATATGAGCTGGGGCGTTGGGTAATTTCTGGGTTCTGATTTTTAGTTCTGTGGTTGATGCTAGTTTAGAAGAATTTCAAGTGGATTGATCCAGTATGAGACTAAAGAATTGGGTGAATAAGGGAGTAATTATCATTCAAGGGAGATTGCAGAAGATGATGAAGTGTATTTGTTCAGGTGAGCAATTGAAGGTAGATGAAATGGTTCATTCGTCGGAGTCCTTAGCAACTCGGGACTATTCAGCAAGTGGCTATTCATCCCGAGCTGGTGAGATGGAAACAAAGGTGGACAATAGCAACATTGAAGAAGCAGAGTGCTCTCTTCGTGAGAGCGGTTATCTGAACTATGAGGTTAGTTATAACTATTTTTGCTGATCTCTTGCCTTTTCTGTTGTATTTTTGTTTGTCTGTTATGTGTAAACTAAGAGCCTGTTTGGTCATGCTACAATATTTTTTATGGTTACATTTTCACTTTATATTGTCTTCAACGAACAAATTGAACATTGTGATGGGAAAATTTTAGATATGATTTATTCATCCATTGTAATAAATACTTCAACCTGTTTTTGATTGCTCCATTTAAGATATGGATTTAAATTATATGGTAAGACAAAATGAAGTAGTCAAGTTCATACGAACCAAAAAGGCCATAAGTCTTTGTTTTACTGTTATTTAGCTGTACATTTGTAAAGTCATTTTGAGGTGGAAGTGACTCTGACAATGAGAATTACTTAGCTGGTTTATCATGTTTTAGATAGATTCGCCTTTTTTTTTTCCTGGATGGTCATTGGTTACAGTTATATTAAGGGAAGTACGTTGAGCTACTAAACCAAATGAATTCATTAAAAAAAAATATTCTATGGGAAAGATAGCTCTCCAATGATGCTTGAGACTATAGTATATATGTCTATTTTGGAGAGATCATGAACACCATAAAATTTTACTATGCTGGAATCATGGAATCTCTACTAAATTTGTTGAATAATGGATTTATTTTTTTCTATTAAACTTCAAACATTTGTTGTGTTACTACAACCCATTCCTTCACCTAGGCATGGGCTGCAGTGATGCAACGTCTCTTGTCTACTGGTTGAGTACTTGAGTTATGGGAGTGGGGTACAGGGAGTTTGACTTGTTCATGACATGTGCTATTTTCCATGTAACTTGTGATCTCTCCACTGGTGAATATCCTCTTGCTGCATTTTCAATGGATGTATCCAAAATTGGGTGGTTGAATGTATGATGTTTTATCTTTGATCTCCATGTTTACCATAACTGAGGAGCTAGTTATTTTCGGCATGTTGATCTACTAGATCCAGGACTTAAACAGGAAGGCTGTTGCTGCAAATAATTTCTTTCATCAATATTGATAATGTACCAATTTGATTTTCAGTAATTTGGTAATAATGGCCCATTCATACATGACGTGGAAATGAAAATATGTGACTCAGTTTCTCATAGGAGTTGAGTAAAGTCCCTTATATTTATTGATATGATGTACATATATTATATGCTTTTCCTTGAGATTCTTTATAACAGGGGCTTCTTGAAATTTCAGCGAATGTCCCCATATCTCTAGTTTTTGCATGGTTTTGGCTATGACTACATGTTATTCTGCAATCTGGGCTTGCTTTGAATCTTTTTAGAATCTTCTTTACAAATTTGGTAAGGCTAAGACAAGTGTCTAACTTCTTTAGGAAGCAAGAGCTTTATTAGGAAGGCTTGAGTATCAAAAAGGTAACATAGAAGCTGCACTTCATGTATTTGAAGGAATAGACATTGCTGCAATTACCCCCAAGATGAAAGTATCCATTTCAAGAAGATGTGAATACAATAGACGTCATTCACAAAGTGATGCTGCCCCACTCATGTCTATGCATGCTGTTAGTTTACTACTTGAAGCTATTTTCCTCAAAGCAAAATCATGTCAGGGTCTTGGGAGGTTTGGAGGTATTCCCTCCATCTCAATGTGATTTCCCCTTCCTGTTTATCTTCCATCTCTTTATGTTGTTTCAATTATCTTTCAGATTGTCTTGTAAATTTTTAGACTCATGAACTTGCAATGAACCAAGCAACATTTTTTTTGTACTTAAAGGTCATTTATATTTAGAGGTCACCTTGCATACTGAATCATTACTAAATTAGGAATTTATGTATTGTGTAATAAATCGACCAGCAGAAAGTAATTATTCAGGTGATTTGTGCATTACAAGTTCTCCCCTCCCCCCAAAAAAGAAGATAAGAAAAAAAAAGATTGTGCTTGTTGTGGGCTCTCTCTCTCTCTCTCCCTCATCTTCTCTGCCAAGGATCACATAGAAATGAAAATTTTAAGGTTTCTGAGATGGTTTGTTTATAAAATTACTGCATGGCTAACCTTCCTTCCTAACCCATTTTCACAGAAGCTGCTCAGTCTTGCAAAGTGATTTTGGACACTGTTGAATCTGCATTACCAGAAGGCTTGACTGAAAACTTTGCATCAGATTGTAAATTACAAGAGACTCTAAACAGAGCTGTCGAATTGCTTCCAGAGTTATGGAAGCTTGCTGGGTCTCCCCAAGAAGCTATCCTATCATACCGGAGAGCTCTACTTTATCATTGGAATCTTGACACGGAAACTACTGCAAAGATAGAAAAGGAATTTGCCATTTTTCTTCTGTATAGTGGTTGTGATGCAAACCCCCCAAATCTTCGTTCACAGATGGGAGGCTCCTTTGTGCCAAGAAATAATTTAGAAGAGGCTGTTCTTCTGTTACTGATTCTACTCAGAAAATTTGTTCTTAAAAGGATTGTATGGGACCCATCAATCATTGATCACCTTTCTTTTGCCCTATCTGTTTCAGGGGAATTGAGGGCCCTAGCTCATCAGGTTGAAGAATTGCTTCCAGGGATCATGGATAGAAAGGAAAGATATAGCACTCTAGCTCTCTGTTATTATGGGGAAGGCGAAAACATGATTGCTTTGAATCTTTTGAGGAACTTTTTGCATGATAGAGAGAACCATGATTGCATACTAGAGTTATTACTGGCTTCAAAAATTTGTGGAGAGAATTTGGTTTGCATTGAGGAAGGGATTAATTATACTCACAAAGCGCTTTCTGGACTGCGTGGAAAATGCAGCCAAGTGGTAAGTGTTGCAAACTGCTTACTGGGTGTTCTATTGTCGGGTAAGTCCAGATTGGTTGCTTCCGATTCTGAGAGGATTTTGAAGCAGTCTGAAGCAATTGAAGCACTGGGAACTGCTGAGAGAACAATGAGAGAAAGAGATCCAAGCATTGTTTTTCATCTTTGTCTAGAGCATGCCGAACAAAGGAAGTTGGATGTAGCACTTTATTATGCAAAGCAGCTGTTGAAACTTGAGGCTGGCTCTAGTGTTAAAGGGTATATCCTTTTGGCACGGATATTGTCAGCTCAAAAACGGTTCAGTGACGCTGAGACTCTAATTAATGCTGCTTTAGATCAGACTGGGAAGTGGGATCAAGGAGAACTGTTGCGAACTAAAGCTAAGCTCCAGATTGCACAGGGTCAGTTAAAGAATGCCATAGAGACATATACTCATCTTCTTGCTGTTCTCCAAGTTCGGACCAAAAGTTTAGGCGTTGGGAAGAAGCTTCTAAAGGTATGGTGTTTGGTGTAAATTTTGAAGAATATATGACGTCTTTTTTAAATGAAATTATTTTCCCTTATATTTTGGTTAGGAATTTTGATTTGCTATTCCCTCTTTGTAAAAGATAGAGAATATGTGCAGGCTAAGTATAAAAGCCTCTCTCTTTTTTTCTTTTCTTTTTTCTTTTTTTTAAATAATGGAAAGTAGATTAGCTTAACTTTGATCTATTAACCCAATTATTATTCCCAGAAGACCATTTTGAAGTAGCAAATGACCTACTTTTGTTACAATTTTCTCTTACAGAATAGGAGAAATCATGACAGAAGCTTAGAAATGGAAACGTGGCATGATTTAGCTAATGTCTACACAAGCTTGTCACAATGGCGGGATGCTGAAGTCTGTCTTTCAAAATCCCAGGCTATCAATCCTTATTCCGCTTCTAGATGGCATTCAACAGGTATGTTCTCCTTCAATCACTACTTTTATATATAATTTGTATTTATATTGAATTTCCTCTTAGCTTTTATGTTCTGATTTTTTTTGTTCCCTTCTACTCAGTAGCCCTTAGAGACATAGGACATGGTGCAAATTGCTTCATTTTAGAATGATGTCAAGACATAGTGCCGAAACTCAAGTTGCTTGATATATAGTAGAACTGTATCTGGAATTATATCTCGTTAAAATTGCTATCAAAGTCTCTTTTCTTTTCTTTTTTGATAATTCGATAGTTACAATAGGAGAGAGGGGGGATTGAATCTCGGATATCTCCACTAGAAACACAAAGAGGTACCAACTAGTTGAGCAACAAAGCTCTTGGCACTATCAAAGTTTAATCAAGTCTCTCTTCCTTGAGTTTTTGAAACAAAATCTTATGGGGTGTCCACCATTCATATGCAAAAATATTTGACTATATTGTTGATTAAGGAACCTAAAACTTGGTGACTTGTTAGGTTTACTCTATAAAGCCAAGGGTCTCCACCAAGAAGCCCTGAAATCATTCAGGAAAGCATTAGATGTTGAACCCAACCATGTTCCAAGCTTGATATCCACAGCATGCATCCTCCGAGAGCTCGGAGGTCAATCATTGGCAGTTGTGAGAAGTTTTCTCACTGATGCACTTCGACTAGACAGAACAAACCCTTCTGCTTGGTACAATCTTGGGCTTCTCTACAAAGCTGACATTGGAGCAACACAGCTAGAGGCTGCCGAATGCTTTGAGGCTGCTGTGCTTCTTGAAGAATCCGCGCCAGTTGAGTCCTTCAGATGACCAATACTACATGCACACTTTGTCTCTATGACCCATGTATTATATTGTAGATTAGACTACACTTTTTATTTTAACTTGATGATACCCATTAAAAAGAAGAGAGGAAAAAAGGAGCCAAAGGAAAAAGAAGATGTTTGATAATTAAAGTGCTGCACTTGAAATGTTGTTAGTATCTTTTACCCTAGCTATGTCTCGAGGTTTATTGATGAGTGGACTGTAATGAATTTTGCGTTGTTGTTGTATGATGAACATTGGGAGGGAACGTATTTTGCATGTTCAATTCACATTCTAGTTTAGGAAGTTCATGAAATCTCTTCAATTGACCTTTGCTGTTCTGTGGCACTGACATAAACAGTACTTTTCAACTCATTCGAGTTGATCCATTGACCGTGTAAGATAACTCGTGCAAAACATGTTAACAATCAGATATTAGAGCTCCATCCTTAGAGAGATGTATAAGCTTCGTATGATCATAACTGATGCACGCTATTAGATTGTGGTGGAGCTAGGATTTCAATTCAGGGGAGGCAAAATTAAAAGAAAAGATTGCAAGTTAAATTAATCTGAAAAATACAAATCGATACTAAATACAAAATAAATAAAAAGCTATATGCTAATATATTTGTCATACACAAACTAATGTAAAATTTTAATTTATTTTTTCATAATTTCAATTAACTATAAATATATATTTTATATCATTATAACAAAGAAAATAAAATAATCTATTCATTGCTCATAACTATCAGATTAAGAGATTCGTGTAAGTACATAAAGTTTAAACATGTAATTTGATTTTTCAAGAAAATATTTAAAAATAAAATTAATGTAAAAGAGTTAAGAATATAACAATATTTTTTTTGTTGAACAAGAATATAACAATATACTTGTAAAGTTGAATACATACTTTATTGTTTTGGTTGCTTTTGAAAATTTTTAAATACTCCCTTTTTATAATTACAATGGGGGCATTTAAAGTTTTGAACATTAGATGCTTCCGGTAGAAACACCAAAAATACTAATTGAGTTATATATTTATTGACAAATAAAATAAAATACTTCTAATACTTTATTAAATGAATAAATATAGGAGTTATTTTATTTTATTTTAATTGTGAGACAACTATTTCAGTCCTTACTTGCGGTTAGAAAGGTAGAATATGTGGGAAGCAAAGATTTTTAAGCAGGAATGTGGGACCTACTAATTAATATATGAAGTTTCTAACTGGTGTACGGCAAAATCGCAAAGTCTGCAATAGACTTTTTGTTTTAGTGAAATGCAAAAGACTTGTACAGCTAACCCCTCTACACTGCACTATAACTCGACCCCCATTAGACAGCGCTAAGGGTTCACGTCTCGGTCTATCTAATACATATCAAGTCAATCTTCCATTTTGATATATTTTATGGAGAGTTTTTTTCCAAATTAATTTGGAAGACTTTTTTTTTTTTTTTTTTTTAAATTCAGTGCATGGAGATTGATAAAACTATAGTGACATAAACTATTTAATGAGTTGTGACTTGTTTAGATTATTATGCGAATGATTTTATGAATCAACATAATATATTAGAAGAAATTCATCCAAATCAATTTGAAGAAAACTTTGTCCATTTTATATTTTGTATGACATTCATGTGTATTAATGCATCTTGTTCATTCTATTTAGACAACTCATTTTATAATGTTGAAAAAAAAAATTCTTTACAAGCATACCCAAAATGTAAAATGATCATTTTATATGTGAACAAAATCCCAAATTTACCACTGAGGGGTGTGGTCTAGTTGTCTTGCGTGATGCACAAGATGCACTGAGTGTGAGGTTTAAGGTTCGAGTCCGAATATGGACTCACTTGAGTTACCTCCCTTAGCAACTCAAGATTTACTAGTGTCTCTTATGGAGTTGGAAAGTTATGACTCACTGCGGTCTTCTTCTAAACTCAACGGGGAGAGTGCTACTATGGTCACACTTAGATAAGATTGTTACGTTGATCGCCTCCTACCCATTTATAGACAGGATTGCTAAGTTGGTCCCCCCCACCCCCCTCCCCCTCCCCCTCCCCATTTTTAGGCCATTAAAAAAAATCTCAAAATTGATCTATAGGTGAATTTGGTTTGCAATTTTAATTGAATCCAAGATTGCCAAATTAATGTCTTCTAAAACTTGTCATTGTCTATGCTTATGGCACAGCTCAAAAAATGATGCAACATTTACCAAATTATTTTAAAGAAGCTGAATTCAAGAGCCAGCTTAATAAGATTTTTCATGGGTGCAACACATTAAAAAAAGAGAGAAAAAGAAAAGAAAAAGAAACATAACTCTATTATTATTGAAAAGCATTCATAAGAGATTACGACTTCATAATGTGTAGAGTCAATCCAATATTGCAAGGAGCATTGATTTCAAAGGCTACTCATAGCTCCTTTTCTCTTTTATAATTATTCTGTTGATTGGTTTTTTATTTTATTTTATTTTTTTTTTTCTGTACTTTCTTCTTCTTGCATTTTTTAAATTTGCTTCTTCATGCTTAGAGCATTCACATTAGTGAAGGCATAAATGCGTAAAATGATAAAAAATTATTAATTTTACACATTTTGAGCAAAAAAATACCCACATCAGTGGATGTAAAATTATCTAAACTCCTCTATAATATTCACGTTGCTACAGTACTCGTGTAAATTTACACGGGCACTGTAGCATGTGTATTGATTATACAATTAGTTTTTTCTCTCTCCTCACTGACTCTCACCTCCCTCTCTCTCAGGCACAGTCTTTCTCTCATCTCTTTCATTTTTTCTCTTCCTCTAGCTCCGCTGATCTTCCTCTAGCTTCTGCCACTCACCATCGCCGCCGATGAGAACAAGGTCGAGCAAGCAGTGGATTTTGATTGCCATTGCTGATCTTCCTCTAGCTTCTGCTGATCGCCATCGCTGATGAGAACAAGAACAAGATCGAGATCGCCATCGCCCATGAGAACAAGAACAAGATCGAGATCGCCATCGCCCATGAGAACAAGATCGCCATCGCCGATGAGAACAAGATCGCCATCGCTGATTTTTGGTTGAGCTTGAGGCCAGCGGCCATCGCTGATCTTCCTCACTCCAATCCGTGGTTTTTTTTTTTTTTTTTGGTTTTTTGTGGGTGTGGGTCGGTGATGATCTTGCCGCCGATTGGGTAGGTGATGATTCTGGTTGGGTGGTGATGATGGTGGCTAGGTGGTGATGATGGTGGTGATGGTGGCTGGGTGGTGAAGATGGTGGCCGGAGTGATTTTTGATTGTGACGGAGGGATAATAAAAAATTATAAAAAAATGAATATTTTATTGAGTAAATGTGTAAAATAGATAAATTGATATGGATGTATTGTAAAAATGAAGGTGTAAAATAGAAAAAGTAAATTTTTTCGTGTAAAATAGATGGAAATTTTAAACGAGTTGATGTGAATACTCTTAGAGTAGCATTTGTATATATATCATTCTTAACTATAAAAAATAAAGAAAAAAATAACAGTAATATCTGGAAGTCACGTGGGAAATTTAATGGTGTTTGTTCAGACCTTTCAAACCAAAATCTGCTATAAATTAAATTCTATCACATCACAGCATGCATATGGCAAAATAAAAGCTACATGACAAAACAAATGCAAAAGTACCTGCATTAATTTCATCAAAATAACTCAACGGGCCCCACGAGATTGTAATATTTTGACTAGCTAAACCAAAACAAACCATAAACATCCACAAGAACAAGCTTCATAGACAAAATAGAGCATCACAAATAAATGGGCTATATCTTAAATGTAAGCTTATTTTACAATTGAGATTTAAAATGCCACTCTATTTAATGATGGGTTTTGTAATAATTGTAAAAAAATACAATAAAGTTACAATGCGATTTTAAACATAGAATCGCACTGTAACTTAATAGTAAAAATAAAAATAATTTTTTATTCCGTTTCTGATTCCCTTCTCTCCCTCTCTCTTTTCTTATCTTCTCTTTTCTCTATTTTTTCTCTCCGTCTCCCTCTTCTCTATATGTTGGCGTGGGGGGTTGGCTGTCATGGGTGATGGATTTCTAGATCGGCGTGGTGGAGACAGGCGTGGTAGAGACCGGCGTGGTGGAGATCGGCGTGGTAGAGATCGGCGTGGTGGAGACCGGCGTTTGGCTCCTTTTGGTTTTTCTAGCCCCAATCTTTGTTCCAATAGTCACGTTCCAGTCAGTTGCTTTGAATCGACGTGGTGGCGAGGCTGAGATGGGCGTGGTGGCTGGAGATCAGCGCGGTGGAGATCGGCGTGGAGACCAATGTGGAAACAGCGTGGAAATCGGCATAGAGACCAGCATTTGGTGGGTTTGGTGGCCGGCGTTTGGTTGGTTGGGTTGCTATGGGTTTGCTGGGTTTTTAGTGGGTACTTGGTGGGTTCTTTTTTTTTTTTTTTTTTTTTTTTGATTTTGGGTTTTTGGTTCCGGTGGGATTTTGTTGGGCAAAGGGTGGTGGTGGCGTGGTGGGCGTTTTGGTGGCATGGTGGGCATGGTGGTGGCGCGGTGGTGATTGTTTGTTTAGTTGTGGCCGGTGCTAGAGGTTGAGGGAGAAAGAGAAGAAAAGGAAGAGAAAAAGAAAAGTATAAAAAAGGAATAAAAAATAATATTTAAATAAAATGGGAAAAAAATAGAGTTTTTGATGTTGGGTGTATATGATATAATTGGTTAAGTGGGCTTTTGTAATGGTAAAATAGGATAGAATTAGAAAAATTAATGCTGATACTCTTATAGAAAAAAAAAAAAAAAAAAAGCATGTGATATAAGGAAGAAAATGATATGCTTCCTAACTCGAATCTGACTTGGTTTTACTTTAAAAAATTATTTTTATATATATTTCATTTGTTAAAATTAAAAGAGGATGACATTTCTAAAAAAAAGAAAAAGAAAAGTGGATGACAGTTTTTTTTTTTTTTTTTTTTTTTTCATCTAGAGATATACCTATTGGATAATTTGGATGGGAGTATTCACATACTCCTCAAGCAATGCTTTGGGCTCTCATAAATAGAGTGAAGTCCAGCACCCTTTTTGTGAGACCCAAAACATTATTCTAAAAATATATAAGTTTTAAATAGAGTAGAGTTGGTTGAAAATTGTAATTAATTTTAGACCAGCTCTACTCCTTTCTTTCCATCTATGCAAACTGGCCATAGATGCTAAATAAGAGCGGTTTGTATTTCTTAAAAAACTTGATAGTTATAATAAGGGCAATTTGAACTCTGGACGTCTTTTTAAAAAATAGACGTACCACTTTCCAAACACAAAGTCAATCAATGATACAAAATTATCATATTCCAAAGATAAAATTTCAGCAAACAATTTATTAACAATTTTTCAAACATAATATCAAAACTTTTTAAAAATAATTTATTAACAATTGTCCTAAAAGCACTTGATAAAATTGGCACTTACTAATTTGGTGGGGCACTGCATAATATTATCATGGTGCACCCAATAATCTGGCCAGTCCTAAAGAGAGAATCGCAACCGTCAAATTGAAATACCTTGTTTTTGTCTTTGGTTACTATAAATAAATCAGGTACGTCAATTATACACCCAATAAAATCTCAAAAAGTTTTATTTTTATTTTGTCCTATAATTGGCGCCACACAGAAAATTCTAATCCTTTCACAGAGTCAAAGTTTGCACCCAAATAAGGATTTCTCAGTGTTTGAAAAATGAAAATAATAAACCTTTTTTTTTTTTTTTACTTTTCCGTTTTCCTTTTGGATTTTTCATGCTAGTGCTTGGTAAACCCTATAAACCCTACACCACACGGTTTTAGGGTTTTGTGTTACTCAGGTCGGTTATGAAGTTATTAGTTTAAAATATATATTATCATCTTCCTTTTCTTTCTTACTGTTTTCCGAATACCCATTATTTTTCTCTTTTCAGGTTTCTTCACTATGGTAGACGTTCAAGGACTGGTCAATGAGCTTGTCTCCAAGCTAAGAAGAAGGTAATGTTCTTTTGTTTATATATATATATATATATATATATATATATATATGTATGTGTATATATATATATATATATATATCTGTACATATATATGTATATATTAATACGTAGATATGTACGTAATAAAATAGAGGAAAAGGATATATGTGATCGACTTCTACTAATCTATAGTTGGTTTCAAAAATTTGAGACTAAGGTGGTGTTGTTGTTGTTCTGATATATATATATACATAGATGATGTTGCTGGGTTGTGTGATGATGGCTGCAGGAAGGTTGAGGGTTCGCGTGCAACAGCTCGGCTGACGGCTGAGTTGCTTCGTTCAGTGATATCGCAATCGAAACTGCCTACTACAAACCAGCCTGCCACTCTCATTGATGCAGTAAGGGATGTTGGAGAGAAATTGATTGCTGCTAATCCCATTGGTAGGTCTTTTTTTAATTTCTGTTTTGCTGTGTTGATCATGATCAGATTTAATCAGCGGCAGAGGGAGAGGATGAGTTTTGCACTCCCTCCTATATTGGGTCCTATTAATGGGTTTCAAAGTACACCCATTTCTCTATGTAATTTAGAGTTTATTGGGTTAGACGATTTGGAAAGTTAAAACCGCGTTTTTAAACTCAAAATACTACTATTTTGCAACATTAATTCATTATAACTTCTTTTTAACATATTCTTAATAATGTAACCAAGCCACTTCTCTAAGGAGTTTAGCCATGCTTTTAGCCTGAAACTCTAGTATTTTATTAACTTTTGCCTTTGAAACCTCCTTAAAAAGTGCTGCTAAAAAGCCTTCTTATATTAAACGGGTTATGGTTTTTTTTTTTTTTGGACATTTTTTCTGCCCTTGAATATTAATGTCCAATATTTCGTATTGATCTTATATAATTATAAGATTTTTTTAAAATATTCATCTCTATTTTAAGTATATTTGTTAGATCATGGTTGATTTGTTATTTGGAATTATAGATATCATTATAAATTCTTATATATGTTATGGCTTATTAATTTACAGACAACTTTCTATAGTTACAACATCATTTTCACATACTTTTTTTAACCGTTTTATAATTTAAAAATAAAAATAAAAGTATTTACAAATATGAGATTAAGGTTTCTTAAAAATTTGTGAATGCAATAATTATGACAATGATATTACTTATATTTTATGTAAGATGATAGTGCTACTTAGTGAACTACATAAATTAATATACTTTTTCTTTTTCTAATTTAATTTCACAATTGTATGATTACATGGACTGTGAATTGTCAAAATAGATTATCAATCAGTTCACTAATTCAAAAATTTAATTTGTATAAATCCCTTGAGATTTTTTTTGGGGCTATACCACTAGATTTAATTAATTGATGTTGAAGAGTGTTCTTCTGAACCAAAAGTTTGGTTTTATAATCCGGATAGTAAATTATATACAGAATTTTTTGTTACTGATGCCAACTTCTAATGTCTTCATCTATTAATAAATGACAAATGCAGGTTTTTATATAAAACCTACATCTAGGATCTATGTTTGCACTTTTATAAACGCACATAAGCATAGAATTGTCAAGCTAGCTTGGTGGTCGGTGGTGTACATCGGCTGGTCTAGATCCCAAGTTTCCATATCACTCTTTAACTTTTTTGGAACCTTCATTAAAATCGATGACTCAGCTGAAAGGCAACTTTGACCATTTGTCAAATTCACACAAAAATAGACAAAGCTTAGATTAGACCGTGCCTGTAATTCTAGGAGCATTGTAGGAAGCTTAGGTTATGAGTTTTTGGATTAGCCCAAAGAACATTTTCTTGAGAGAACATGTTGGAATCATGTATTCCAATTTGTAAAATTGGTCACACATACAAGAAATCATGTCAGGTAGATATTTCAAGTAAGTTTAGGAATCCCTACGAGTGCCTCCTTCCCTTCTACCCAATTTTAGGAGTAATTAGAAGACATTGTAACTAATCTTGATTCATTAAATAAATATTACCACTTAAGGATTTAAGGGCATATACCAGTGAATTCTATTCATGTACTTGTTCATGCTTGTATGTATACAAATATACATTCGTTTATGAATAACAACTTGAATAGTCTCAACAACTTGGATTAACTTCTTGAATATGTATACTTCCACATGCCCATTCGTTTGCTATAGTTGCCTAAAGTTGATACCAATTGACTTTGGTTTTTCCTGTCCACGATATATTTGAAAATTATGGTTCGAAGTTATGCTCAGCTCTCTTACAAAAAAGTTAGCTTGCTGCAAATTGATTAAAATTTTCTATCTATTGGATTGCAGAGCTTGCTGTTGGGAACATTGTGAGGCGTGTTTTGCATATAATCAGGGAGGAGGATCATTCGAATGCAAGAGATGCTGTTGAAGGGTTTAGATTATCTGCAGGAGGTGATAATGATTATATAGTTGAGCAAGATCACCTAAATCTATCAGTTGCTGCTCAAAGTTCTCTGTGTCGACCTTCATTGCATGCACTTTTAGAGCGTTCTCCTGACTCTGCAACAACTTACTGCACTGCTACTTCAGAGGATGATTCTGAAGAGAAAAGCAAATGTAAGCTATCACAGTGGTTTGTATTCAATGAAATCTAATTATGACATTAAATCAAAATATGAATTAAGTTTCTAACTTTGAGAGTTTTTTTTCTAGGTAAAATGAACATCGTATCATGTTCATGATGATGAACATTCTGGACATGATATATTATTATTGATATATTACCTTGAGTTTACATAAATGTTAAATAGACATTATTGATTTTTTTATTTAAAAAAAAAATATCATCTAAAAAAAATTATATCCTTTTTCAGCATTGGATCAAAATGCAATGAGCTTGAAGTTTAGGCGTAAGGTCATCTCAGCAGTTAATGATCTCATTGAAGATATAAATACCTGCCATTTGGTGATTGCAGAACTAGCAGTGGAGCATATACATCACAAGTAATTACTATTGAAACTTGATATTATCTTTCTCCATCAAGTAGCTTTTGTTAAATCTTTAAATTTACATCCAGAAACATTTTTCCCCTCTATTGCCACTTTGAATATGTTTATTGATGTTTTCTTTTCTGCTTATTTCTTCTACTGTAATAATTTTTTTGTATCTTTCAATGTTTGTTGCTCCAAACAAGATATAACAGATGGTTTTAATTTTGTATTACTCCTAATTATTTTCATCTCCTGCATTTTCAGGAATAGTTCTTCTTTTTTTTATTTTTTTTTATTTATTTATTTTTTTTTCTTTTCCCCCTCTCTTAATTAATACCAATCAAGAAAGTCATAAAATCAAAACTGGCCTAACTTATATAAGATGTCAGAGCAGACTTGGCTAGGCTATGGATCTCCTTATTCCTAGATCTTTGGAAATTATTTATACGAAAACAGAAAATATTATGGATGTCTAACATCAAAACTATTTCTGCAATGTACTTATTTATTAGATGAATAGCCGCAATGAGTCGATCTACCAATAATTTTTCTCTAAACCTCTTGAGGGAAGCTATTGATATGCAAGTAGGAATGATGGAGGAAAGTAAAATATGTCAAAGAGGCACATCAATCATAAGCTAAAAGTAATTTCCAGCCCCCTCTAGGGGCCAAATGAGATAGCAGCTTGTCCTATTTTTACATGCCTGAACAGTTGTCTGGATGTTTACAGGATCTGTACAAAAGCACAAAACTAGGCAACCTTGCTAGTTGGGTGTTCATGAATCCTCTTTAAGAAGGAAGCCTTCACTAAAGACTGTTGATTGATCTCTTCTATTCCGTTAATTTTATTCTATCGTGTCATTTTCAAGTCTGTCCCTTGAATCTGGGTGGTACAATGCACCCCCAAGATTTAGGAGATAGCATTTTATATGGATAATGTAGTGGCACTAAAATTTCAAATTGCATCAACCATGGCTTGAAAGTTTATGTGCCCATATCATCATTGGCAAGTTCATACTTTAGAGAGCTAGTCAATCCATAAATAGAAACCTCCAACAAATCTATCACAATATGATCTGTGTCAATGAAACCATATATTTCATTGTTTTCAGAATACCCTCTTTCAGCTTTCTGACGAGATTAGATTTAAAAGCCATTCGTAGTTTTTCTATTTCTAGAAATCTTTCTAGTTGAAATCGAGCTTTGCTTGATTTTTAGTGTCTCTAATTGGTTTTCATGTATGGTTCTCTTTGTTGAAATTGTTTAGTCACTTGATAATCTTTCATGTATGATGCAAGTATTTGTTGTTTATAGGCTATAGCAGCTTAGTTTTTTCATTCAATTGAAATATTCTTTGCATTGTGATTGATTACAGTAAGGTGATATTAACTTTCGGTCGTTCAAGAACAGTGAAAGAATTCCTATGTGCTGCAAAGGAGAAAAAAAGATCATTTGGGGTATTTGTTGCAGAGGGTGCTCCAAAGTTTGTACTAGACACTATCTATCTTTACCACAAGAAAGCAATTATATTAGTCCCTTTTTAGCTTGGGACTGATTTATTTTACTCTTTTTGATATGATTTGTTGCAAATTGGTCATTGATTAGGTACCAAGGGCATCTTCTTGCAAAAGAGTTGGATGTCAGAGGGTTACAAACCACAGTGATTACTGATTCTGCTGTTTTTGCCATGATTTCCAGAGTGAATATGGTACTTAATGACTCTGGAAGCTTTTTCTATTCGGTTATGGCTGTTATTGGAAAGCATTTTAATTGTTTAAACTAAAAATTCTCATAAAAGGTAATAGTTGGAGTTCATGCTGTGATGGCCAATGGTGGGGTCATCGGACCTGTTGGGTTGAATATGGTTGCACTTGCTGCACGAAGGCATGCCGTTCCATTTGTTGTTGTTACCGGTACTCACAAGGTATGATAGTATGATAAAACGCTGTTCATTTATTGAAAGAAAGTGTCTCACACAGACATCTTATTGCATAATATTCCGCATTACAAAATTATAATTTCCATCTTACTTCTTTAGTCGTAGTGTGATTTTTTCATAATGCATAAAATTCCTCCTTAAATATAAGTATCAGTTTTAACCTTTTCATTTCAAATCATGTTGCAACATCTTGTTTCAAGAATTCATAGGAACACCTGGGCTGTGTTGTGTTCTATTGGCACAAAAGAGCTCGAATCAACTTATGTCAAAACTTCTTAAACTTTTGTTCTGTCTATATGGTATCAAGTCCCATCCAAATTTTGATATGGACTAAATATCATATGCAGCATTTTTGTATAGGATGTGGAATATTTTAAATTATTGATAACTAAAAGGCACTATGTTTTGGTTTCTACAAAAAAACTTTGCCGATTATGATTTGTGTAATGCTGCCTTGTTTATAACAGTTGTGTCCATTGTATCCAAACGACCCAGAAGTCTCGCTGAATGAGATGAGATCCCCATCTGAAGTATTGTCTTTCGAGGAATTTTCAGATTGTATGGATTATAGAATTGGCACTGGTGCTCCTCAACTTCTTGTTGTCAATCCTGCATTTGATTATGTTCCCCCAGAGCTTGTTAGTCTTTTCATTACTGACATGTAAGGCTGTTTTCCATACTGCTTGTGTTGAGAAACTTTCAAACACCTTTTTCCTTCTTGTTCTAAATGTTTTTTTCTAACTTACCAAAGAAAATTTTCTTTGGGTAGAACTCATGTTCTGAATGTTATTTTCTAACTTCTTTTTCCATTCACAAATATGATTAAAAAAAAGTCTCATCCTACTAAATTATTTCTAAATCTATGATGCTTCCAATGTATGAAATGTATTCATTAATGCTCTGATTATGCTTAATTTCTTTTGCAGAGGAGGGTATTGTCCTTCATATATGTATAGGCTTATTGCTGATTATTACTCTTCTGATGATGTGGTTATACAACAGAAACCTGCTTCCTAAAAGTAAGTTTTCTTGAAGCCTCAACCATGTTGGAAGAGATTTTGGTATGTCAGTCTGCATGTATTAGTTATGTGTAGTAGTCTGCATCAAATACTCTCTTCTTGTAATCTAGATTTGATGATTGTGAGCAAGAATCCAAATATCAAGTACCAAAACTTTCCCACTGTTTGCTAAATGATTTACATATTACAAGTATGCTTAGAAGTAAGATCTTTAAGATTTTAGTGATTTAGTTAGTCTATGGTGAAAACCAGTCCCTTATAATAAACTGTTCATGATTGTAATCACAATTTTCAGTCCTCTAGTGTTATTTAATCTGGATTTAATAGGGGGGATTATCACTTCTAAAGAACTGGAAAGCCAAAAGCGGCTCTTTTCTGCTTATCTGTATTCGTTGAACCTCATATATTACAAACTTGATTAAGTGTATATCAAGACTTAGCTATACCAGTACTGACTACTGAGTCAGTGCATGAGAGATATACCTAATGTCAATGCCACTAAAGATCACAAGCTTGGTATTAGCATCAATTAATTCTAACCATTTGTTTCCTTTGCAAAACTTTAGATATCAACAGACCTCAATGAGATTATACTACAGACACCAACCATAAAATGTAAATTCTTCAAAAAGATGAAAAACAAACTGTACACAGGATACTTCTCTTATGAAACTTCACTGCATGCCATATACCTGAATTCTCAAATTAATAAGCCAAGATTAGTAGCAATCCAATATATATTTCTTGTAGTCCATTAGTGTATTTAATTAAGAATACAAGCAATAGTATACTAGATTCACCAGGAATTCAACACTATGCATGCTCCAATATTGCTAGGGTATGGCTTAACAATTTTTTATAAAGCGCCAAGTAGGGGCTTGTGATCCTCAGGCAGTATTCAAAAACAGATCTAATTTGGGTGTCTTGAGTGACAAAAAAAGTTATAGTTTAACATAATCTGCTATTGTAAGTCATATATTGATGTGTTGGTTGTTTGTGTCAGGTGAAGATCAAGGACGTGATACTAATTAGCAGACAGAAAATTAACAGGAATTTGACTACCATTATGATTCATGATAAGTTTATGCTAGGTCCAAATTTCATGGGCAAAGAGAAGCCCCTTGCTAGTGGGGAAGAGCTACAGGTTAAAAGCATAGATAAAACTACAAAAATTGATGTTACTGTTAATAAGGATGAACTAATGACCAAAGTATTTGTAACAAATACATTCAATTTTTCTAGAGATTTTCAGTCATTTTTGTAATAGTACAATTTCTTTTCAATTTTTTATTTTTATTATAAAAGATTACAAAAGTTATGCACACATCTATGGGTCTTGAATCCATGGCCTCACCCTCAAGCTTACTCTACAAGGGAAGGGGAATTAATTAATTGCTTTTCTATGAAATATTAACCCTGTTTCTCTTATTTTATTTCGGTGTGAACTTGTAGTTATGAATAGTTCTGGTCTTTTAATACATGCATTAGTAGTTACTTGTTCTTATCTTTAATCAAACTATTAGTGGGCTATACAATAAGCAGTCTTCTCCCATTCAAATCCCTTCCCTCTTATGCTGTACATGACCTTCACCTTGCTAACGGGAAGAGATACCAATAACTACTTCAGAGAGGATGCAGCAATTTTTTTTTTCAATGATCTTTTGTCATTGGCAAGTGACAACAAACATTAAAAGGGAATCTCTCAACCTTGAGTTTGACCATTTCCCTTAATTTTGACGGCTGTTTAGGTGAATAGATGATAGAGAATTAGACATGACATATATGGGAGTAGTAGAAATGATGATGAATTTGTAAAATGGACTGGGTTCAGTCAGTTCCTGAGGGAGTTGGGGATACGTGCTTAGGATCGTTACCTCCAATATTTTAACAGTTGGAAGTTGGAACCAACTCTTCCAACAAGAGAGAGCTCTTCCTGCAATATCTTCTTGTTATTTACTGAGGAAAGCCATGAAGAATGTCATCCAGAACACAACAATTCCTCCTGAAATTAAAGGGTGCAATGCAATTGTTATTCTGCAAAACTTTTAAAATTTCCATTCTGCGCCATCTTGGTTTGGCATCAACAATGACGGGAAAACCAAGACACATGGCCAATGATATGATATCATATTCAGAGATCTCAAAGCAATATAAAATCATGGATCCATGGTCCCATGATTGCTTGCAACAAAGAAACATATAAAACTTTTAGGCTTGTGAGAATAGAACCATTCATTTAAAAAGAAGATCAACGAAAAAGCGACGCAATTTATTTTAAAAAATTATTACAAAAATGAAGTAACTAAACAAGCTTATGAAACACAGACAAAGGCTATTAATAAGGGCCACATATTACTCCTTGCGAAGATCTATTCCCGCCTTCTTAGCAACAGCATCCAGACCGTTCTTCTCTATGGTCTTCAATGCCTTGGTTGATAACCGTAGCTTCACATAGCGTTTACCAGCTTCCCACCAAATCCTTTTGTACTGCAGGTTCACAAACTGCAACTTCTTTGTCTTATGGTTTGAGAAGGAAACTTTATTGGCCCTGTTTGCCTTCTTCCCAGTGAAGGGACAGATCCTACCTGGAAAAATAAACCAAGTTAGGAGATAAGTTCTGAAAAAAGGCACTAAATTGGTCACCAATGGTAAAAACTAATCACTGTTAGAAGCATAGCAAGTCATATAAATACATACGACTACATCTTTGGATAATATTATCAAGAAGTACTACATCCTTCACATTTTAAAAACATATCAAATAAATATGTGAGCAACTGTTACAATGCAAGCCATAAACACATATTACAGCACCAATTTCACATAAATTTCTTCAGCATAAAGCTCAAACTCAACCCCAAATTTATTCCACTGAGCGATAAAATTATAAGCTTAGGCATGAATTCATAGATACTTACTAGGTTTACTCAAAATCTCTTCCTAAATCCAATCCAACAAGTAAACATTACTATTACAAGCTTACTAGTAATCGCAAAACCAAGTCAAACTAGTAGTACAAGCTTCATTGAGGCTTGTTCATTCCAATTTCTATTAGCAAGCCTTGCATATACAAAGCAGGGTACTAGCACAAGTAGTAAGTGGAAGAAAATCAATGATTTTATATCACTCAAGGGTTTTCTAAATTCCACAAAAAGATAAGCCTTTCCATACATTATTATGTTCAAGCATATAGATTTTGTTAACTTCATTACCTACACAAAATTTATGACGAAAAGGCTCACTACAACTTGATTATCCTTCCCCTAGTACACATAAACATTAGACACCAACTTGCTTTAGGTTTCACTTCCCCAGACCACCAACGTGGTTTGCGAGTAATTGCGTGCACATTGCAATAAATTCAAAATTTATAATTAAAAAAAAAAAAAAATTAGTCTTGAAGAACTCTGGATACCCACATTAGCTACCAAAAAAAAAAAAAAAAAAAGGTGAATGGCCCTAAGGGAAGATGGAAAGATTCAAACCAGTAACCTCAGGTTCATGAATCACGGGCCAATTGTGATATCCATTGGGTAAAAAAAAAAAAAATGTAGCTATTCTAAGCTAATTCAACCTAGAGATTATATAAAATTTAAAACCTTGAAATTTTTTACTAGTGGGCATTCCTAAAAAAACGAGATATATGTTGTTATGCTTGTTGAAAATGTACAATTTAGCTGCGACTACAAAATTTAATGTAATGATTAATCAGCGTTGCGTGGTTAACAACATATGTACACAAGTGATTAGTCCAAAACATGTGAAAATAATAAGATAAGATTGAGAGGTTGAGAAGTTTACGGGCAACAATAGGTGGAAGAGGAGGTGTGAAAGGTGGAGCAGTGATAGAGTGAGAGAGGTTGTTGTCTGAGATTTTGGTTCCGCTCAATTGGGAGGTCAGGAACCCTAGCTCAGACACCGCCTGCGCCTTCGTCCTCGGCCTAAAAACTGGTGCTCCTGTTCTGCGGAAACATAGAGTGGAAGTGGAAGTGGAAGTGTTTACAAAACACACTGCCGATGCTGCCATTGCTTCACTCTCTCTCTCTCTCTGTGTCGTCTAAGTTTGAATGGATAACGAATTAAACGAGATTAGCAGATACAGCCTCTTATTTTCTTTTCTTCTTTTTTCACTTTCACAGAGGGTTTGCTACTTGCAAGCTACTTTGCCCAAGCTGGCATGTGAGGCCCAGCCCAGCATTGGTTTTGACCACAAAGTACCGGACAAGAAAATTGTACCAACACATTTAACAAAATTTTCATGCTAATTTGTTTCTTGGTCTTTACCTCATAAATAAAAAAATAAAAATAAAAAGAGAGAGAAGAAGAAGAAAGAAAGACCACTCGCTAATCCCTATAATGCACAAAATTTTTTAACATAATATGATTTTTTCTCTCTATATATAATATGCCAAGATTTTAATGAAGTGTTTAGAGTCTAAATTCAATTAAAAATATATTTTAAATGGGGATGTTTAAAACGGCCCAAAAAGGTGTGCCAAATCAATTGTATGGTCCACATTGATCTAGCAAGCGTTTATTTAGGTCAGCGATATAAGCTGATTGATCAATATAATAATCCTCAAAAGAAGTGTTCATTGACTTTTCTCATATTAAAATTTATTGTGTCCTAACAAGAAACCATCACATTTTAAATCCCTAGGTCCCTACTCAAACTTTCACCCATACCTAATCAATTCCAAACCTTGCTTTTAAAGAGAAATTTTGGTGTCACACCCAATTACACAACTTTGCTCACAACTCGTGATTGGTGGAGGGGTGATGGTGGGTCCATGTGGAGACACCCTTCCACCAACCGCAACTTGTCACATGAGCGAGTTGTAGGCAAAGTTGTGTAATTAAATATGGCACCAGAAATTTTCGCTTTTGAAATGACAAGTCATTTGATGAAGGCAACAAAATGGCATCTCATACTTGATAAGTAGATGACATTATTGTTAGTGTATGCCTATTTAATTTGAGTGCAGCATGCATGCCCTTGTGATTTAATCACACCTATCAATCATACTCTTTGCTTAGAATGATTTTAAGAATGTAAAAGAGATGAGGTAAAATGAGATAGATAATTAATTTTCTCCATTTTTTAGTAAGAAAGGAAAGATGGGATGTATAATGAGGTGAGCCGTTTTCTCTCTTGACCCACAAATTTTAATCCCTCCAAATTAAGAAGAAAAGTGCAAAGAAAATATAGGAGAAAAAGAAGATTATTATTTTAACCCTCTTTTAAAAACTAATGTAAAAAAATTAAAACAAAATAAATTGCTTCTTATATATAATAGGGATAAAATAATAAATTGCTACAAATCACAAATCACTATTTCTTTCCTGACACTTTCTTTCCAACTAAGTAAAGGATAGAAACAACTATTATATGATTTATATCCTCTCAATTTTCTACCGTCATACAAGAAAATTAGTATCTTCTCCATACACCCATTTGTCCATTCTACCAAAGAGCCATTCACTAGCATTGTGAAACGAACAATTAGACGGTTATGCATCATTATCAAAATGGATACATATTCATTCCGCTATCTAAGATTCTAAATGATCCACGATAATTAGTGATTATAAGAAATCAAAGGGTGGCGAGAAAGCGTATAGTATCACAACAAACAAAAACTTAAAAAGTCCGATTTGAAGTATAACCACTGCAATTGGGAAACTCAATTATTTGCTATGAGATACTATGACGGTTACTGGTCCATATCAATGGAGAGATTTTCCGCCATCATTTGATCAGATGGTTTCAATCTGAGCTATAGAGTATAAGGCAATGCACAGGCTTTGTGTCTACAATTTTAATTTTAAACAAAGAGGCAGCAAGCTAGAACAATCCATCAAACCTCTCCCACAGCATCTGGTTCTCAGCCCCAGTGGTAATAGGTAAATCAGAGGAATAGAATTTCAACTTGCCCAGAAGCAACCCAGAAAACAAAAAAAATAAATAAAGAATCTATTATCAAGCAAAATGGACCACCATCTCAACTCGGTGCATGAATCCATTTTTAATTTCCAAGAGCATTAAGAAATTGACATAAGACTGTTCATGGGACATAAACCAAACTAAACAAATCTAAGGGAAAAAATTAGCTCTAGAAATGAAGTTAGTACATGCAGTAAGCAGCACCTAAATACCATCTAGATCAGTAGCCCACACCCTTCCCATCATCATCCTTTGTATATAGTAACAGAGACATTCAGACCAATAATCTCAGAGCTCAAGCAGTATCCAGTAAAGAGCTTGGTGATTAGCTAAAGCCAAGCTCCTCACTACGCAGCCAATACGAAGCAATTTCGTTAGATTTCTGCATCCATGCCCATACAGTGTGAACCATGGCCAAAACACTAAAACATATATATTTGGATCCAAAATTTTGAAATTAACCAATGACTGAGCCCTGCCACATAAAGTAATCAATACCAAATGTGCGCTGAGGACCCAGAAGTCAGATTCATCTTCCAGTGGTTGAAGAGACAGGACATTGTACCCAGTAGTCTCACCAATTGCAGTTGTCCAAACATATTCATTTTGGAAACCTCAACTGGTAAAGATCAAGAGCAACAAAATCCACTGTCACAATCCGATCATCAAAAAGGCGTCCATGCAAACAACGTGCTGCCACACAAGAGGCTTCTCTTCTTCCATACTCCACAAAAACACACCCCAGCTCAAATACATGTCCAATATCACAATCCTGTTCCTCGTTCTCACCCCTCTCAGCAGCAGCTGATTCAGTAGCCACAATGGCATCCAATCCAACAGAAGCTTCCTGTAACTTATTATCAGCTTCCCCCAAAGTTGACTGATCTTCAACCATTAATTTGTTTTCCAAGCTAGTGTCCTTTGCTTCAGTAATATCAGCAACCTTTTCATCATGACAATCCGATTGATTCTGAGAGTTCAGCTGGTTAGTGAGTTCTTCAGGAACACCATCTGATATGTTCTCATAGTCCTCAACAACCACGTTACTATCAAGCAGACCCATTTGGCATGAATTGTTCTCTCCATTATCATCAGCAGGTCCATCATCATTGAAGCAAGTTCTTCTCAAAATTATTTCATCTTCTTTGAGTTCTTTGATATCACCAAGAAAGTCTGCCTCACTAATTTTCCCAGTATCATGGTCATCATATTTTCTTGAAGTTTCTGTTTCTGTTTTTTCGTCATCATGAGATAAATCTTGCCAGGCCCCGGCAGATTCCCCATTGTCAATAACTTCACATGTCCCCGAGGTGCTCATGTGACTGTTGCTCTGCTTGACAACTTTAACAGATTTCACAGTGCCAAACCTGCAGGATTTATCTTATGTAAATATGAGTCTATCTAAAAACACAAAAGAGTAAGGGCCTGTTTGGTTGTAAAGAAAATTCTGAAACATTGTTAAATTAGTAGAATAATATAATAATAAATTAAAAAAAAAAAGTTTATATTGATAAATTTCAACGCTTTGTTTATCATAAACTGAGAACAAAAAACAGAAGTCAACATCATTTAGATGTTATCTGAAAATTGGCTTTTGAAAAGTAGTTCTCTGAAAACATTTTTTTTTTTGGAGGGGAGGGAACCAAACAGGCCTTATTCAAATGGAAGACAGTTTTATCAGGACCTTGCACACTCCAACCGTATATCTTCAAGAACTTCTTCAACTTCTGGCTCAGGCAGCAATAACAGACCCTCAGGATTGAACTAATTCTCATAGGAAAAAAAGAAGATTAGATTGACAAAGTAAATATTATTTTGTAAGATACTTGGAAGATTCATGATAATAAATAATTAACCCCCCCCCCCCCCCCCCCTAAGCCCAAAAAAATGTCCCCAAGAGTAGAAAAAATAAAGTAAACTATACTGCAGAATCCCTACCACATTTTTAAGCTTTAGAACTTCTGTGGGCTGTTTGAGAAGTGGCTTTGCATGCTCGGGGATCCCATAGCAAATAGAATTCCCACCATTTTCCTACCATATGTTATTCTCTAGGTCAGTATACATCTCCATAAAAACATTAAACAGATAACAAAATGGGAGTAGGCTACCTCCCATTACATAGCCCACACACCCACCACAAAAATAATTAGGATTGTGTTGCATCTCAATTAATTTTTTGATAGAAGGAACAGGTTGATGTTTATTACCAGAAACAATGCATCAGAAATAGCTTGAACTACTGTAAGCACTCGCCCTCCCAACTTCATTCCATTCAAACCAGCACAAGCTTTGGGAGTAACTGATTGATCTACATACTGAGAGGGTATACGAAAGTTAGAAGACACCCAAAAGGTCAGAAGAAAAGGTAGTTTCACTCAAATAAGGAAAGCTGAAGAGAATCTAACATTCAAGATTTCATATAGATGCATACATCAAAGTTCTAAGTGATCCTGATAAATCCACCAACATATTTGTCTGTTGCAAAGAAATTGATATTTATAGACATGACTAAAATAGACACAATTGAATCAGAGGTAACTAAGCTTAAATACAATGATAAAAAATTTAGATTGTTCCTTCTTCAGACTTTCCAACTATGAAGCAAAGTAAAGACCAAGCACATTAAGTCAATATAGGCATTGGTGTCCAACAATGTGAAAAACATGGCCAACTCAACTTTAAAAATTAAAAATTAAAAAAAAAAAAAAAAAAAAAGGCTTGAATGCAGGATATGCAACTAAAAATGTCTCCAAAAAGCATGCACGTCAGAGTCTAACACCACATAAGTAGAAGTATTTTCGTTACATAGGCAGAACACAAATAAGATCAAAATGATTATTTTGGGAGTGATTATTATAGTAACCAGGATTATTATACATTGTTTTAAAAGGAAATAATACTAACATGTGACTTTTAATGAACAAGATGCTTAGGATTTAGTAGTTATATGTGAGATGTAGAGTTAGGATTCTAGAGTTACTAAAAGCTATTATAAATAACCTCTTTTGAGTCATTGTAGACAACCTTTCTTATCTAACCTATGAAACTTCACAACCTCTTTTAAGTCATTATAGACAACATTTTCTTATCTATCTTACAAAATTCCATATTTAAATATTTCTTGGGCTCTTTGAGCTGAGAGATCCATGTTTTGGTGTTTGAATCCCATTTTCTTCCTCTAGCTATAAACTTGTTTATTGCTGGAAATTTCTTCACAAACCCTTCTTTTACACCATATCTAAGTTCTCCTCACCGTATCAAGTGGTATCAGCACAAAATATTTTTTGTAAAGCAACCGCAATCCTTGGGACGTACTAGAAGGTGGACTTGAGTATGACGTAGAACATGTAGCCCAAGGCAGATTGAAGAATCAATTGGTAGGTGTGGGCAGTTGAACTGAAGGATGAAATTTTTTTTTTTTAGATTTGTACCATAGACTAGGATTCTCCACTGATGTATGATGTCTACTTTAATGATGGCGATTTAAATGTGAATACTTATACATATTAGAGAAACTATTCAAGAGAGTGATGCACACCAAGTATCCGATGCAAGTCTTCTGATAATTCAATAATTGGTAGTGGGGGGATTTGAACACGGATGTGTTTGTTGGAAACAACAAGAGGTGGCAGTTGAGCTAAAAGACTCTTGACAAGTATTCGATGAAAGTCTTAATGGTTTTCTTTTGGAAATGGAAAGTTTACATAAACATGCTGATTTGAATAATTTTTATGAAGAGAAAGATAAAAGATTTGATTGTGATCAGGAAGAATTTTAATGGAGCAAGACTATAATTAATAGGATTCAAGATATGCAAGGACGAGCTTGAGCCAATTTTTATAACAAAGTTGTATGGTGCTAGGGTGATGGTAATTTAATATATGTAACTTGTTCATGTTACAAATAGGAGAAAGGTTCTCAAGCTTATTGAAAAGATCATGTACCTCACAAGAGTTACAATATCATAATAAATACTAGACTTTGTATTTAATAGATAGATTAGCAATCATCAAGACCGAAATTTAGATTATGAGAATCTTGTTTGTATTATCTATAGCACATCTGCCATATCCCACAATGACATAAAAGTCTCATTCAAAATGAGAAAGAAAGAAAAAGTTGTGAATGCAATCACTGCTTTAACATCTTATTATACAGAATTTATTAGAAACAAAAGTATAGAGGTACAGATTGCTGTATTACCTCAAGAAAAGCACAGCGTTCACTGAGCTCTTCATTGACCTCAAAGTGGTAGGCCTTCAAAGGTCCAAAGACACTTACGATCTCCATAAGCTGGAAAGTAGAATAAAAAGGCTAGTCACTAAAAAATATCCACTTACAAAGGATAAACAATAATAATAATAATAATAATAATAATAATAATAATATTAACAACAACAACAACACCAACAACAATAATAATAACATAAAAAAAAAATGAAACATATTACCATTTTTGATGAAATAAACTTTGAAATTCCACCAATGAATATCTGCAGAGACAGAGCATAGAAAAAGGATAATAACATACACAACCACAAAGTTAATAAGGGAATACCAAGAAACAAAAAAATTAAGCGTATATAAAATACAAAGAGAAATCCAAAAGATTAAGATATGCAATCTCTCTTGAAACTCTAGAACATGTATATCATGTCAACAAAAAACCTCAGCATACTTCTGACAGCTGGTAATGCTGTAAATGCTTCTCACATCTAATGATATTGATGATGACCCTCATTAAAGTATAATTATATATGTGAATATAGAGAGGTAAAGAAAATACATGAACCTTTGAATCACAGGGAAAGAAGTTTGTTCTTGAGTAAAACATACATGACACCTTGGGCAATTACAACAAGAACAAAAACATTCTGCAACAATTATGTAACCCTAGAAATACATTAACAAAGCGAATATATATATCCAACTAAAAGCATGACATAATCAGGAATGAGGAATCTTTTCAAAGTGAATATATATGGAAATATGTTAACAATTTAACATAGTAAAAAATTTATAGGTAAAATAAAAACAAAAAGAAACATACAAAAAGGTAAAACCAAGAAGGAAAATGGAAGTTTACTATTATACAATGAAGACATTAAAAGTTTCATCACTTCTGTATGAAACTATGTACTGCAACTCCATTGCATATAAACTTAAGTTTACCATTAGTTCACTTGGTAAATGGAAGCTGGACTACGTGATATAAAGTAGGTAATAATGTACAGGGGTGTCTTCCCATACATCAAGTTATCACATATATACATAGAATTCAACATTGCATACACGTGTGGATGTGCCAGAAATATTCACCACAATATGGTTATAAAATGATAAAAAAATCCTCAATTTAGTTTGAGCTCAATATTTTAAAAGATTCAATAAATTAGTATGGATATCTAGTAATTCGTACTAATATATACCCTTATGGGAATTCACTCTACAGATGACACTTGATGGAATGACTCCAATGAATTCCTATTCTATTTTGTGCCCACTTGTAGTAGTGTAGCTCACCAATGAGAATCTAGTTTACACCAAAAGATACATCCAACCAGGATATGAAATAAAAGATACCCTAAAAGAGAATGAATTAACCACTAAGCACTGAAATTATATAGAGTAACTTATGTATGCCTAACTTTACAGTTGATTCTTAATGTAAACATTGTTATATTGAAATTACAAGCTTCATATACATACCTTGTTAGGTGAATCCACCACGATATCACTTATTGAATCAACTGCAGCCACTGATTTCTCCAGATCACCAGTCTGCATGAAAATAGCAACTGTCTGAAAACCTGCTACATGGATAGTAACCACAATATACCTCAGAAACTGCAAAGCAGTGGTAGAAAGTGCTAGTTGAACCAATAATAGCTTCTTTGTAAGGCATAGAATAACTTAATCATATCACAGTAAATCATGCTAATTATATAAAAAAAAAATGAAAAGAAAAAGAAGATAATAGGAAGCCATAAAATCTAAAACTACAACAAAATTTTTGGATGTTTATTATAAAATAAATAATAAACAAAAAACGCACTAGTATGGTAATCTCATGGGGTTCCATGATAAAATGTCATGAATGAACTCTGAAATTTGAAATGAAATGGTAAAAAGTAACAGTGGGTCATGTTTAAAATCTGAAATCTTTATTTTAGGACCTCCCATCTCCCTAACATAGAATCAATAGCATGAGTTAATTAATCGTCCCATGTATTTCAGATTTTATCCAACAAGAATAGAAACCACAAAAATGTTATCAAGGTTATTAATTCAAGCAGACACATCAGAAATGAAACAGAAGGAAAAAAGATTAAGAATAATTGGATAGTTGGAATACTTAAATAATCATTATCAACTTTCAAATAATTATTGGCAACTGAAAGTGTGGATATTTTAGACCAGTTGCCACTTGAACTATGAATGCGCTAAACACCAGAATGCATTATCCAAAACCAAATGAACATTGAAATATTCCAACCAATAAGCAATATGGGAATAAAGCAATAATTCTTATCATATAATCCAATGAGCTTTAGTTCAAACCTAAAAAGCACAAACACAACACAACATAGGACATAGCAACAAGGTAATTCTTTAAAAAGTAGGACATGACACAGTATTAATTACTCCCTCCATCTCATATTGTTAGGCGTGTTTAATGCATTATTTTTTTATATAAAAAGTTACAAGTTTCCAAAACCACCCACTTTAATTTAAATTTTTGAGAAAGAGAGGCACTGACTTTTTCAATTAACGTAGAAGGTATGTTAGGAAATTATTTATTGACTTTTCATTTTGGAACGTTCCAAAATGAAAAGAGGACTAACAATTTGGGATGGTGGAGTAATTATTATATAGTATATATTCTAGGAATGTTTTACATTTTCTGTAGTTAAGAGTAACAGAATAACCGAGTGTTTTAGCCAATATATAAAAAATAGATAATAATTAAAATTAACAATATCATTCAAAAAAACAAAACAAAACAAAAAATTGTTGTGGAGAATTTGCTGACTTTTGACAATGCCGAGCATTTTTGTAGCAGAATGGTTTGCATTTAATCTATTTAGTCTTGTCTTTCTACCAAAACAACTAAAGCCACACTTGGTTGAGACAAAGAGTGAGGCTGATGAACTAAAAGTAGTGCCGATGTGCTTCAATCTGCTTCAATGCGTGTAGACATTCTTTGATGGGTGTAGATCAAGGGAGGAAGAGCAAGAGATAAGACTATTTGGCTGTTCCAGAGAGAGAGAGAGAATCACTACGGCTTTTGAAGCTTCATCAATGGCTTTGATTGTGGCAAGTTGTCAAAAGTCATCTTTTTTCTTCTTTTTTTACTCCCATTGTGTCTAGACCGTGTTGCTACGTCTCCCAACATGCCTAAAACATGTCCAAAATTTTAATTTTTTTGCCAGTGGCTACAACGTCTCCAACATGCCTAAAACTGTTACTTCTCTATACCAATACTCAAGTCAATATACTACACAATCAATACATAGTCTGAGCATAACTACAGAAAAACTGCCCTTTTTATAACATTTTCTGAACAGTGCAATTTGCTCCATATACATGTCTATAAGCAACATAATTATTTTGATGTGAAGCTTCTTCACTGAAGTTTACAGATATGGGAATGACTTCTCTAAAATAAAAGGACACCATCATTTGTCTGCTATGAGAAATATGCCCGCGCCAACCATATCTTTGCTTTCAGGACAGAGGGAGTACAAATGAGTATCTGAAGAGACACAAGTGGGGTACTTTTTTTTTTTAACTGAAAAACCACAAACTTAAGAAATCTCTTTTTAATTTTTTCTTTTTTTTCCCTTTTTGTCTTCAACTGCTTTTTAAACTCTTTTTTTCCTTTTTTATCCATATTTTCTCCCTTTCCAGATTCTGGTTAGATAGCATTAGACTTGGGTTAGAAAAAAGATGATCAGTTAAGGGTGAAAATAAGGAATAAATAATGACACCAAAAGTCCAAAACAAACATAAGACTGGAGAGACCACTAATGCATCTCAAGTTACCAGAAAAAGGAATCGCATTTCTTGGTCTAGGTTTAAGCATCATCCACAATATTGAGGCACTTCACCTCATATCAACCAAATTGGCTACAATATGCTTTGTCAAGTGAAGACTTACAGCCCTATTAAAGGCCTTGCTAGAGGTTATAGAGGGCTAAAGTCAATAAAAGAATGTTGCTTCAATGCATTTATGAGAGGATTGAAGAAAACCCAAATAAGGAAAATAAAGAAATTTGGTCAAGATGGTTTGTTCACATGCAAGCACACAACAAATGCAGAAGATAAAACAAATAAGGACAAGTGATCTGGTCCAAATTGAAAGCAGTACAAAAACATGAGATATGCCAACTAGAATTAAAACAGGGCTTGTGAGAAAAGAAAGGCCTGCAATTAATTCATTTATAAATATTAAACAAAGCTACACAAAGTTAAACACAGAATGGTTCATTTAGACAGTCTTATGTAGGTAGTGTAAGACTTCACTAAGCATAAAACTTTCAATCACTTTCCATCTCTTCATCTTAAAGGAATATATTCCACCCACATAACATATTTTTCAAGAAAAAATAAATAAATAAATAATTACAAGACAAGAGGGAGGTCAACTTATATAACTTGGTATGCAGCAATACGCTAACTGTTAAAAGAGATGATAACTTGTTAGCACATAACAATAACTGGTGTTCAAAAAACATTTTGTAACAATAAAATACATATCTACTTATCAAAAAAAAAGTTCTGGTGTTAGAAAAAAGTAAAATTGCCAGGTCAAATACAGCAATAAGAAGATTCAAACTGCAGATGCTTCCACTGAGAATGAGAGCAGACATCCTACAAGAACTATATCTCACAGCATCTTAAAATTTGAACACCAAATAAGTTTAACGTTCTATCACATGTCATATAAAATCTACTACTCTAAGAGCCTCGATCAATGACCCCAACCATCCAGAAAATAAAAAACTGCAAGCACATCAAATTTGTCACTACACCTGGAAATCTTCTTATTTAGGAGTCAGCTTCATCACCATCCTGAATGTGAATTACGACATACGCAACATAAACACCCTATTTAAGAGATTCCAACATGGCAGTCAGAAAATAACTCACGTAACGCGACAAATAGATCATTCGATGTGCAATAGAAAACTCTTGAAGATACATAACAGTTCCTGGTGTTAAGTGCAACAAGCAATCTCTATTTGCTTCCAAGGTGCAAGCATAAATAAGGAACCTATCAAAATTAAAGATGTATAACATAGATATTCACAATGACAGGACCCTTCAATAGTTTCAAAAATTAGTAATCACCCCAATCCCATCAAACGCCAATACTCAGTATTTTATTGCTATTGGGATAGCCTTCAGCACTTTTACATACAATTGGATGTACAATCATGTACATTGGATGGCCTTGCCCATCTAGCATAATCAATGTACATCTTCTACACGTTCATCCAGAATGGAGAGAGAGATGGGAGAGACCTTTGTTTCATAAAAGTTCCAAAATTAAGCTTTCTTGGAATTTTTCCTTTTGTCTCCTAAGGAATAAGATACAGAGAAGATGAAGATGACCCTACACACGACATTCTGATCATGAACTTTAATTGCCCAGACACACCAAGGCCACAGTAAGGAAGTTACAAAAGAAAGGCTATATTATAAGGGAGGTTGAGGGCAGTGAGGCCTGGGATCAAAGTTTATACACCAATGGCCCAAAAATGAATTTGCACAACAAATTTAGTCAAAGTAACTTTCTCTTTCTAACAAATAAGCTCATAGAACTGAATTCTTCTTTGGTGAGTATTGGACTTTTTTTTTGGGATAAATTTTGGTTTGTATAGGACTTACAATTCAATAATGATGGAAACAACAATTAGCATTAAACAATTTTCTATCTAATGTAACTAATTTTGAGCTTGTTTGTAAGAAAATATTTTACTGACACTAGAGGCTAAAACCTCAAAAGTAGCGTATGGTTCCAATCAAATCCATAGTGCACATTCCTGCTCAAGTCCAAGCACCGCGAATTGGTCATGGAGTTACAAAAATAGTAACAAAAGGCAGTGATAAAACCTATTTCTAGTCAATGTTTTCCCTAAGCAATTCACCACTACTGTTGAGTTGTTGAAAACCCTTCTATACGCAAACAATAATGTATAATTTTTGGAGGGTAATTCCACCTTTCCTCCCTTTAATTATAGGGCAGTTTCAACGTCCCGCTTTTTAGTTTATAAGGTATAAGCATCCCCACATATCTTTTCGTAATGAGAACTTTACCCACGCCCATTACTATTTTCCATTAAATTAATATAAAATTCATACTTTTTTTAAGAATGTATCTAGACCTACACGTTATTGACCTTAATACCCTCCAATAGCAAACATATCATATGCACAATTTGAATGGTCATCATTGTGCATGTGATGTGTTTGTTATTGGAGGGTAATAACGTCACTAACATGTTGGTTCGTACTCATTTATAAAAAAAAAAAAATTACATTAATGTGACGGAAAATACTAACATAAGGGGTGAAGTTCTCATTATGAAAATATAAGAGGGGACATTGTTACGTGTTCAATTAATGGGGGGAGATTACACTTGCCATATACTCCAGGGGCAAAAATGCAATTTTCCATCTTTTTTATAATAAGTAACCCCAAGGAGAAAGCGAGCGGGAGATTAGTAGTGACTCCATTTCATTAGGCATGCCCAGTCAATGCCCTATGGGGGTCATACGGCATTATACATAACATATTTAAAGGAAAAGGTTACATATTCATATGAAAAATTAATAAATAGTAGAATTGCTCCACATCAATGAGACCATTCCACCAAGGCAGTACATCTAATAAACCTACTAATAGAAGTGATGATTAATGTCATATGGGGTATAATTGAAACTTCTCATGAAAATTTTCAAGCCCTAGATTCCAAATCATTTGCCTTTTAAAGAACTTATTTCATGAATTAACTTTGATTTCCATCACGGCAAATATTCATAATGTAATTCACAAAAAATACTTTGCTATTAGATACTTTTCATAACCTACATACTTACCACAACTTTCCACTCAGCTTCTGAAAATTAAATCTTTTTTTTTTAAATGATAAGTTATAAAAATGTATCTTTTGATTATTAACAAGCATGAAAAAGCGGCTCTTTACCACCCAATATTCCAGCCTAGATCTTGGCTAGAAACAGGAAAGAGTCATGTCTGCAATTAATTCCTATTCAGCCCCATTCCACCCATTTTCCAAGCCATTTGAGAGAGCATTGTCAGTCACACTAAAGACTCAGGATGACAAGCCAGATTAAAAACGTAACACATAGTATTCGCTTCCAAGGCTGTAGCCTTACAATTAGCTTTTGACCCCTTCTACCAAGCTCCAAGATAATTTGGGTTAAGATCAAGGTTGATTGATTAGATATTGCCTCCTAACAACCCACTGCAAACATCCAAACACCTGGGGGTTTGGCTCAGTCTTAAACTTTTGGCCATCCTGAGGTCATGGCTCTTTTAAAATCAGAAATGAACTTGGCTATTAAAATGACTTTTCTTGCCTTCCATTGCAGCGATTTAAGTTTAAAATTTCAACCATCAACAGTAGGTCACACCTCATTCTTACTTTGATTGAGTTAAAAACAGGCATGCTATTTAATTACAGGATGTGAAAATGTAGATTCACAAATAAGATAACTCCAATATAGCTCGAATAGCCACAAGACATATTTTGGCCAAAATAACCACACTTTATCTAGAACATTTGACAAATCACACTAATGAAGTAAACACTTGTATGCAAAACCATAAAGCGATATATTAAGTCAAAGATCCTACAACTTACATGGAAATAGAAATGATTAACAAGCTTCTAAGATTCAACAGATTCCCAATTACTTTTAAAAGAAAATAATAAACTTCATACATTCAGCAGATAAAAAAAAAAGCAACATTAAAAGCAATATAAGGCAATAAAGAAGATGAAAAAGGAGATGGTTAGGATAGTCATTCTTACTGCCACTTCAACAAAGTCTTTAGGGCGTCTGACTTTAAGAATGGAGCCAGAGAAGGAACCGCCATCAAAAGAAAGGGCTGCCGAAGCATCCTCAGGTGTAAGAAATTCTACAAGTGCCTGGCCCTTCTCTTTATACATCTGCAATTAAATATGGCAAGGTGTTCAAAGTTCTTTAAATCACCAACCTGCATGAAAAGAATGAAGTGTGATATCACCCCAAAAAATGGACACTTACAATACAATTGATACATGGCTGGGGTCCTTGAATATGATTAACACCAGAAGCCAGCAAAAACTTATTAAAGCATTCCACTACAGCTTTCTCCGAGGCAGAAGCTGGTATATTTTCTACATATAGCCTCCTCATAGGCCGAGTAGCTTGTGTTAGTTGAACAGAGTCAAATGAGTAATTCTTCTTTGATGAGAAAGAGTTAGACACCGCAGAAAGAGACTTCACTGTGGTGGAAGCAGCAGAAACAGCATTGACCACCTCATTTCCGGTTGAGGCTACATCCTGCTTTGATGACTGAAAATTCGAAGGATCTGAACCAGAAACAACAGCAGCTGTTCCAACTGGTGGGAGATCCCACCCAGCACTTTTCTTCTCTGGTGAATGACCATATGGGGAAGGAGTCTTAATAGCAGCCTCAGTTTTTCTCTTCCTTGGTGAATAGCCACCAAGTCCACTTGTGTATCCACTATGTCGCCGATAATGGCTACTTGAACCATTACTTGATACTCTGTTCCTGTCAATATCTGAATGTTGTCGTCCAGACCTATCTCTAAGAGAATGTGAGGACAACTCTCTGTGCTCCCCACCATGGTGAGAATTATGCTTGTGTCCCCTTGTTGATGGTGAAATGGACCTTCTCTTTTTGTCTTCACGCTCTCTACTCCTTGACCGTCTCCTTTTCCTTGACTCTTCACGCGTTGATGGTGAAATTGACCTTCTATTTCTGTCCTCACGTTCTCTACTCCTTGACCGTCTCCTTTTCCTTGATTCTTCATAACGTGATTTTGATGACTCCTTCCTCTCTTTTCTATCTGAAATATCTAAATCATGTTGTTTCCTTGGGTCATGTTTCTTTGCAGTATTCCGGTCTCTATTAGTCTCATCAACTCCATTTCTGTATTTTCTCTTGCTTCCTCTTTCAAGGTCTTCCCTACTTCTTTCTGCATGTCTATCCCTATCAGCCAAATCTCTAGAGTGCTTCTTTTCAGGTTCATTTCCAGAATCATCAGTTGACCACTCATCATTTTTTCTCCTAACATGTTTTTGTTGGTTGTTTCTTCCTAGTTTATCTTTATAGCTCATATCTTTGTTGTCTTTATCCTTCAATTCAGTATTTGACACACGACTTTCTCTGTCCTTTCTCTTAACTAAAGCATCTTCCTTCATAGAACTATTCTCTTCTTTCTTTTTGAAACTTGCCTTCACTAATTTCTCAGATACATGCTTTTCCACAACAGGAGAAGAATCATTATTATGTTTGTAACCCCTTTCAGATTCAAAAGCATCAGAAACATTCTCAACAGTCTCTTCCTTACACAATATGTTCCCTGATTCAAAGGTTCCCTCTTTCACATTTTCAGACAACAACTTGTTTTCCCTTCTAAGCATAATCTCATCAAAGCTGAAAGGCCTTGTCCGAGCAGCACTTTCTTCATCATACTCACGCCGGGAATTCCTGCTACTTTTTTCATGCTTTTCTTTTAGCTGACTAGATCTGTTCATCTTCCTGCAGTAAAAAGATTCCAGTGCTCTAATAGAGTTTGGAGTATGTTCAGCACAGTAACCAAATATTAAAGGTATCCTAAAGGTCAGGTCCTGGAAATTCGAGTACTTTTAGGCCGTCTCTAAGTGAAAATCAGAGCAACCCCAAGAAAAAAACAGCCAATTGTCCATGTCAAGATTATTTTCAGCTACTGATCCACACAACTTCAATAAGCTCCAGCAACTCTAAATACTGTAAAAGAACAAAATGGCTCAAATAATTATAAAAAGTTCTAGACAATGAAAGAATCAAAAGAGGTAAAAGAAACTGACATCATCAAAGGAGATCCCAAATAATTTAAAGCCACTGGTGAATCAATCAGCTAGCCATGTAAAGTATAGATAATCTAAAATTTGTCCTAGACTTAAATACAGCTATTGAAAAAAGAGACATTCAAGTAGGTAGAGCATGAACAACAGTATCAATGATGAATAACAATCTAAAGTTCATAAAATCAGGAGCATTCAGAAAATAGAAGATGAAGAAGTGGAAAGGACAATGCTTGTTGCAGATGTTCTATTGTACAGGGACCTCAGAAATTCAAGACTTAAACAATGAGAAGTGGTGATCAATGCCGTTGAACTCCACTCCCTTCAAAAGTCCACATAAGTCAATGCACTGTATCATTCTAAATAGCACAATTTCTTTGATGAGCAAATTTTTTTTCCCAACAAGCAAGCAGCTCACTAACTTTCTTGGAATAACTTGCTAGAGACTACAATCCTCTCACAACAAACAGCAAAGACAATCAACTATTTCACTATAATTTTTGCACATACAACAATAATCCACAATAATAACTCTCCTCTTGATGAATTTATCTATAGTTAAAATTAACCCATTACAGAAGTCCTTGTAAAAAACACAACTGTTCAAGGAACATGTATACATCATGCACTTCAATGCTGGTAGGAAATAACTACGTATGAATAGGCTAGAATCTCCATATTATTCACTCCATAGTAAAGGTTTCATTTCTTAAAAAATACTTTTTATAAGAAAAAAAATGGCCTTATTAAAAAGGAGAGAAACCTCAAATACACGGAGAATAAAAAATGTATTCTTAAAGAAACTACAAGTCAAAATTCAAAAGATCTTTAAAAAAAAAATGGAAACGGGATGTATTCTGCCTCAAGCAGTCATCCAATCATACAATGAATTCAAGAATTAAAAAAAAAAAAAAAAATGCTGAGGAAGTCCAATTCCAACAAAATGTATACTCTCTCTCTCTCTCTCTCGATTGTCCACATTACCCACAAGGGAACAGCATTCCAAATTCTTCTACTCTTACAGCTACCAAATTCCCTTGCCAACACACAAACAACAAAATCACGTTATTTGGAATGACCAAAAAGACGAAACACAAACCACCAAAACTATCTTGCCACCATCCAATGTAATAAAAATGATAAACTGACGCCTCGCTACTTTTGCACAAGTACTTCTTTCAAAGATTTTCCACTCTGCTGTTTAAATCTTTTCCAACGCTATTGTCCATATGAAAGACAAAACCCTCTGAAAACATCATAAAACAACTGAACCTCAAATTTTCCAGACGGTGCTAATAATTCCCTAGACATTTTATCTTCACCTCAACTAGAAAGGGGATTAGGATTGCAATTCCCAATCCAGAAAAGCACAGGAAAACTAGAAGGATTCCAATAGAGCACTTCAGGTCAAGGAAAATATCTTTCAAAAGAAGAATCACCGTACATAAAATCAATAAAATATCACCAACTCTATTATACAATACACTGCATTTCCAATATCACTAACCCCTCACCCATCAATATCTTGATACAATACAACTTCACACTCATTCTCTTTATACAAAGGGTAGCCTAATTGGATTAGGAATGATATCAACACCTACACTATCACCAGTGTGTGTGTGTGTGTGTGTGTTTTATAAGTAATAAAAGTTTTATTGATAAAGTAAAAGTACACTCTATGTTCACGATGATGAACACATAGTACTTAAAGTAATTACAAGCATATCAAATAGAAATTCTAACATTGTGTTGGAAATCGCATATGGATGTACAGTGTGTAAAACCCTAAACCCAAGACCAATCAAACAAAGTCCGGATTAGCAAGGATGGACGTAGCGTGTAGCATTATTGATTTATTATGCTAAACCTACCAACAATTTTTTTTTTTTTTTTTTAAATCGATGCACAAGACGAAACCAATTAATGGAAGTTATAATAAAGGAGAACAAAAAGTAAGGCTAAAACTTATGTACAGGTGTGATACATTAGGTTCTCCAAACCTAATTAAATTCATACGCATAACTGGATTGCAATTAATTCTCCTTGGGAAATAATCGAAAAATACGGTACCTAAGTTTTGTCCAAAACGTAATACTCTAATTGCTTATCAAAAAACCGTAATTAAAATATTTGAACTACATAATTTCGTCAAAAACCAAGGCCTCCATTCAATCACATTGTCTGAGTTCACAAAGCCTATTTTTTTACCTTCGTAGTTTTTATCTTATTTTTGGGGAAGAAAAGTTTCAATTTAGTCTAAAATTCTTTTCCTCAAGTTTTGAGGGAAATTAAATGGAGGAAAGTAATCTTGACCAAGTTATATAATATAAGCACGTAAAGAGCAACAAAGAAGGGGAAAAGATGAGGCTTTTGCTACCTTTTGGACGAGAAAGTGTGGTGGCGGCGAAGTTGAATGGCGGAGAACAGTTGAAGTTACCGTGTGCGTGTGTGTCTCTGCTCTCTGTAGGACTAGTATTGTATTGCGTTGGGATGAAAACCTAGAGAGAAAGAAAGAGAGCCCTGCCCACTATTTTTTTTCAGTTATCCGAATTCTGTAAATTGGACTTACTGATATGTTTTTTTGTCACCCCTCAGCTTAGCTAACTGACACGTGTAGTACTAGTGGTTTTTTTTTTTTTAATTGTGTGTGTGTTTCTCACAAAAAAAAAAACTCATAAATTTTAAAAACTAGCATTATGCCCTTATGATGCATGACTTAATCAAAATTTATGTGTAAATAATTTTTTATTAATTTACTTAAAATAAATTAATATTTTACTTTTAAGTTACATAATAAATGCATGTTGTGTGAAACTAAGGTATCATAAAATGCATATATATATATATATATATTTATAATTGAATGGAAGATGGTAGAGGTATTTAATATATATATATATATATATAGTATATACACATACAATGATTTTCAATAATACATTGAACTTTACGGCTCAATTCATCACATATATTTAAATGGAAAACCTTTAAATTTAATAGTTAAAAACTATCCAAAACAATAATTGAAATCATGTTTAAGTGAAACCTTAATTCAATAATTAAGAAAAATCTAAATTATTAAACATTTTAAAATTTGAAGTAGAGAGAGACTCACATGAGAATTTAATTTGTGTTCTTGAAAGCATCGAAGAAGGCATTGAAACTTGAGTGAGTTTCACCCTACCAAGTTTAAGTTTAAACTTAAAGTCTTATGCATTGCACGCTACATGTACGTATATATGCATGAAAAATGATTTGAATTTAATATTTATTGTAGAAAAAATGTGGTGTAGTCTTGCCTCTGTCTAGTTAATTCTTATTATAATTCTTTCGTGTAGCGTGCGTATATGCATGAAAAATGATCTAAATTTAATATTTATTGTAAAAAAGGGTAGTGTAGTCTTGCCTCTGTTTAGCTAATTCTTACTACAATTCTTTCGTGTAGCGCGTGTACATGTATGAAAAATAATCTAAATTTAACATTTATTATAGAAAAAAGGCGATGTAGTCTTACCTTTGCCTAACTAATTCTTGTTATAATCCATTTGTTTTGCAGGAAGGGAGAAAACCTTTCTTTTATTAAAAAAAAAAAAAGGAAGTCAACATTAATATATTATAGCTAAGATATTAATTTTTGGAAGTGGTATCTCAAACAGATTAGTATTTTAATTGTGAGTTTTGGTACTTAGAAGTTAGCGCATAATAATTAATAATTAGAAAATTACTTTGAAATTTTTTTTAAACCAATCTCTTAGAAAAGTTTTAGTAGAGTTTAAATCAAGTTAATAAATTATCTCTCTATTCAATTTTTTTTTAAATCATGTTAATAAAAGTTACTAATAAAACTATTATTAGTAAACATTTCTTAGGCTTATCTATTTAGCTTTGTTGCCAAATTTATATAAACTCTTTTATTTTATTTTATTTCATTTTTTTCGAAAAATATGACAACCAAAAACCTATAAACAACAATTTACATTTAATATAAAGAATGTAATCAAAATTATTCATAATTTAAAATTACGAAATTAAGACAAATTATAAATTAAGACATAAATTTAGAAAAAGAATGAAGAATAAACCTGTTTGTTTTATCTATCAGTTTGAGAGATGAAAGTATGAGTATGTAACTAAAACCTAAACCAATTATTGTAGAAGAGAATAAATGAGTACAAAAGTTTAATATTATGAATTGGGTTAAAATGTATGTGAGAAGTTTTTATTAATTTTTTTGAAGTTAAAGAAAAATAGCTTAAACAAAATGAAAAAATAATAATGAAGAAAAAATGCATACCTGTCATGGGATTCAGGCTTCCTTTGGAAGTTCATAAGGAAATGGAATGGAATAAAATAGAATGAATTTAAGTAAGAGAAAGGAATGGAAAAAAATATAATGCAATGGAATTAAGTAACCTTGATTGGAGGTTTTAAAATAAAGAAATGGAAATGAATGAAAATGAATGGAATATAAGTAATTTTGTTTTGAAGTAACATGGAGGAAATGGAATGGAATCATTTTATGACAATATTACAATTATACCCCTATTTTAAAATAAAAAGTTGAATATATAGGGGTATTTTGGGAGTTTTAGTAAAAAATTCATTAAATCTAATTTCATTCCCTTCTATTCCTTCCAATTTCGGGGAAAATGAAAATTTAAACTTTTAAAAGAATAAAATGGAATGAGTGTTCTCTCCTACCCATTCCATTCACTCCCACTTAAACTTTCAAAAAATGGAATGAACTTTTCATTCCATCCATTAAAACTCCCAAACAAGGAAAGGAAAAAATATTCTAAAATTATTTTTTTTACTCCTTTCCATTTCATTCCCTCTTCCCAAAGAGGTCTTAGGCATTCACATATTGGAATAAACTTCACTTCAAAAATGATATATATATATATATATATATATTAAGATATAGGTAGAGTAGCATTTGATATATAATTTAAATTATATTGGAATTAAGATTTCTAATCAATTTGTTTGTTGCTATCTCATAAATCCCATAAAAAAGTGGATTAAAAAAAAGGTCATATGAATAGAAAGAAAAAAAAAACATTTTTTTAATTAAAAAAAGGAAACTATTCTTTTATAACCCAAAAAAAAAACAAAACAAAAATTTTTTTAGAAGAACAAATATTTATTTTATATAGATATTTATTTTTGAGAAGAAAGAGAAAATGTTTACTTTAAACTCAAATATTTATTACCTTATTTATAATTTTTTTCAACTTTATCCAAAAACATTTTTGGTAATCAGTATGAACAATGATTATCTAAAAAAAAAGAAAAATTCATATGTGAAGAGGAAGATTTTGCTATTGGATACGTTGCTGTTTTTTTTTTTTTTTTTTTTTTTTTTTTTTTTTTTTCAGGTATTATGTTTTTTTTTTTTTAAAATGAAGTAATATAATTTAAATTTAAAGAAAGGAATAGATGAATGTAGTACCATTGGGCCCAAAAATGCACGTTGGGCCGGCCCAAAGGCTCTCATAAAGAAGAAGGCCCGGTCCAATGGTATGAATAGTCCGAGAACGTAATACGTCCTGCTTACGAAATCACGTGACAAAGAAAGTTCCATGCACGAGTAGAACGCCACGAAACATACGTTCGAGGACGCCCACGTCCTCGGCATGCTGCCGAGGACTAGTCGAGTGATCTGACGATTCAGGGACATCCACACTGAAGGCCTTGGATGCAAAAAACTAAGAAAACGAGAACAAGGGATAAAGGAAATGACAGATAAATATCAAGGATAAAACTGCTACCACCGCATTGAAGACACTACACCTACCACTCTGGCCGCATTAATGAGGAAGTGACGCTTGAATATTGAAATTCAATCTCACACCTATCGCCAGAGACTTTGGGGAGAAGGAATGATGGGACAAGTATCCAAAAGAAGGATCTGAACCACAGGTAGAAGGAAGGAGAAAAGGACACAGGCCTATAAAAGGCAAAGGGGAAGAAAAACAGGAGGGGAGGAGAAAAACATTGCAGAGAAAAATAAGAGAGAGAGAGTACTTGTAAGGAAATACAAAAAATTGTCTTCGGCATCAATATATAAAACTATATTCCCTCCATGTATGAAACGTATTCATGTGTTCTGTAATTTGATCCCGCTCTTGTGTTATCTACCGCTCAAACCCCTAGATTAGAAGCCCACTCTCTATAAATTCATTGTTTAGGGCTCATTAGGCTAGTCTGATAGGTCAACTTCGACGCAGCATGATTTGTGCCCTTACAATGAAGATTGTTGCTGTTTTTTTTTTAAGTGTTTTTTTTATGCGTAGTAATATAATTTACATAAAAAAAAGGATTAGATGAATGAATTGCAATCAAATTAAGATTTTTATTAATTTAGAAATTATAGGAGAATAAGATAAGTACAAAAAAATTATATTAATTTTTTTTAAATTCTAAAAGAAATTCTGCAACTTAGTGCAACCACTTGGTACAACCACTTGGCGCAACCACTTAGCGCAACCACAATTTCTAAACCCAACTTTTATTATATAATATACTAGTCGCTAACCCGTGCAATGCACAAGAAAAGTTATTTATATAATAAAATCTAAGAAAATTAGAAATAGAAAATTGGGTCAATAATATGCATATTATAGACATTTTGCTAGTTAGCATTTAAAAAAAAAATAGAACTCTCATAATTAAATAAAATACAAATGGAAAAAATATTTAACTTCTATGTTTTTCTATAGTTTAGAAGTATTGTCTAACATAGAATGTTATTAGGTCGTAAGAGAGATTTTTATAAAATGTTAATACCATATATATATATATATATATGTTTATGTTGTCAATATCACTGCAAGTGCATATTTACTGAAACCTACAAAGAAATTTACAATTCTTAAATTAATAAAGCAAAATTCCCAAAAGTTATATATACACACACTCAAAACTAATATAAATTATAAAGATATAAACAAAGACCATCATATGAGGAAGATACATCACGCTTCAAATTTGAGTAGCAAATGACTTTCTCAATCTTACTTAGTCATGGTAATAACAATATAAACAATTCAAAATATGACACAATATCAAAATTATAACACCTAATTCCATTATCTTTTATGTTGAATCCAAACAAATAATTAATTGAAAACAAATAATTAATCAACAAAAAAATCATAGCTTTAATTAAGAAACAAAAAATCACATGAACCCAAATAAAAATTCTCAATGAAGCAAAAACATATAAGGTAAAGAATTAAGATCAACTTACTGAGATGCAAATACCAAAAACCCCAAGACTCAAAGCTTCCAAATTTTATAGAATCTCCAAATTATACTTCAAAATCAAACAAAACCATTCAAATTCAAAAAATTCATATATAATATACCAAATAAAAATTTACCATTCCTTGGGCTAGAAGACATAGTGTTTTTGTGGGTTTGATTTTTGGGTTGAAATTTCTAATAATTACAGTGTCAAAATATGGAGATTAACCCAAATACTCAAAAGAAAATCAATTCTAAACATAGCAAAAGAATAAGATAGAAAGAAAATTTTAGGCACATATGAAAGCAAATAAAAAAGCAAGAACCTACGTTTTTTTTTATGTGAGTCCTTTAAAAAAAAAAAATCCTAAAGTGAAGTTAAATTTAGGGTTTTGAAATGGTAATTGCTAGGGTTTTAAGAAGAGAAGAGAGAGTCCTACCAGGAGTCTCTCTCTCTCTCTCTCTTTTTTTTCTTAATCCTAAAGATTTTTTTTTTACGTGAGTTTTTTTCTTTTTTGAGACCTAAAGTAAGTCCTTTTTTTTTTTTTTTAAATTCTAACGCGAGGTCTAATTAAAAAAAATTATAATTATTTTTTTAATCTTTGATTTTATATTATATATAGATAATAATAATGATGTGGGAAGAAGAGTCCTAACAGGAGTCTTTTTTTTTTTTTTTTCTTAATCCTAAAGTTTTTTTTTTTTTTAATTTTACGTGAGCCTTTTTTTTTTTTTTTTTTTTTTGAAACCTAAAGTTAGTCATTTTTTTTTTAAATTCTAACGTGAGGTATCTTAAAAAGTTATAACAAATTTTTAATCTTTGATTTTATATTATTTATAGATAATAATAAATATGTGGTAAGCTCTGGAGGGGTCAACAAAATATATCTAATAAAGTTTTACTTAAACTAAATTATTGTAACACTAATAAGACAATTACACGTTAAAGATAAATAATAAATATATAAGATATAAAACCTGGAATAAAAAGAATCTAAAATAAAAAGAAAAAGAAAATAGTGGTGATGTGAAAAATTATGAGAGTTTCAGAGGTTTTGGTTATATATATATATATATATATATATATATATAGATGATGGAAATATTGTATGCTTTTTTAATTTCGCTGAAAGTATTTGCAGTGGCTTTTTTTTTTTTTTTTTGTTCACCATAAATCTTTTGTAGTATTTTGGTAAATTGTTTTACAAAAACACATGATAGGTCTCTTCTCATCTAATGGATGGGCCACATGGAATCTAGGTAGCACCCATTTTTTGTAATTTGTGAGTAGAAAATTTTATGTCAAACCAAACAGCTGAAGATGTTTAACTAAAAATGTTTCAAATGTTCTTTCAAAAAAAAAAAAAAAAAAGTTTCAAATGTAGAATGTTCCTAGCGGAAACATTTTACTGCAAAATAAATAAAGTGTTACAATCTCTATCTCATTCCCCAATTATCGAATTAAAAAAAAAAAAAATACAAGAGGATGTGGCAATTAACATGATTAGTAGAGACTTTAACATCCCAATAAACACATGTCTGACTAATTATTTGGATATAATATTTTGATCATATACGTGAAAATAATTTATATGGTTAAAATCCAGTAAAAGCTTTTTATGGTTACTTTAAAAATGAATTTTAACTTCCCATAAAAATAAAAGAAAGTGGGATTTAACTTGCTCCTAATGGCCTCTGGCCAATTGTTATCCTTTTTATTAATTTATTACTATGTCTTTATCCTTTTTTTTTTTTTTAATTCTTTTTTTGTGTGTGTCACTCTCTCTCCCTCTCTGAGCTCTCACACACACACACGTAAGCAAAATGACTAGAAGGGGGTGCCTCCTGCCCACATTAAGGAGTCGAGTCAGTTGACCATTTACAACCTGTTGGCTTCTCAGGCCATGAGAGTCCTGCTCCATAGAGCGAGCACATTAGATACTTACTAAATGGCTAAGACATCAATGGAGGTTTTTGAAAAAACCTAAACAAATTTAGTTTAGACCCTTGATAATTAACAATATGGTAAGCAGTTAAAATATTGAGACATAGAGAATGATCACAAAGTAGAAAATCAAAGGGAAACCAATTATGCGAAAAAACACAGTCCCATCGAAAATCAATATAATATGAACATTACATAGTCAACAACTCATAAAACCTATGTCTAGCTAGCCTAAACCTATGCAACCTCTGCAAAACAGCCCCATTGCCTTCCTGTTGCAAACTTGCAATAGTAAGAACTCCCAAATCCTTGTATAGCAATCTCCTCTAAACTAAAACCTCTAGTACTCCAAGAATCTCTTGAAGAATTTCTCAGTAAACCTTACTAGCCTTTGGCTATGCAGTTTCAACACTTTGTTCACAATGGGGTTAAAATACAGTCGGAGTTAATAAATGGGTTCTATGATCTTGGCTTAATCAATGGAGAGTAAAAGCAAGATCAAGAACTAAAAATTTGGGAGAGGATAAAATGATTATCTTGGCTAAGAAGCAATCACACTCTCTATATATTGGACTCAAAAAAATGGAGGGAGCTAAAAGAAATTAAAAAAGAAAAAGAAAAAAGAAAACTCTCTTTTTTACGTTGTTCACAATAGTTACTGTAATTCAATGAAATGCCAAACTCCCATTTTTGCAAATGCGTTTTGTCAAAGAAATAGCTTTAGTCCCTATGATTTTTCATGCCAGCACTCTAATCGGACATGGGAAAAAAAACCTTTGATAAGCTAATGCATAACAACTCCTTCATACTCCATCCTAATCAACGAACAAGTTGACTCTTATCTCTCAATTTTGTATTCATAATGCCTACTCTAAGGTACTACAATAGCCTCATAAAAAAAAAAGGTACTACATACAATAGCTCAAAGTTGTCTTTCAATTACTCATCTCATGTTTCATCAATGACTTAAGTGCGTTATCTCAGGCAAAAAATGGAAGACTTGAAAGTCATTTATTCCTATCTAATCTAGTTCCAAAATTGGTTAGGTCTTACCATCAACAAAAGAAAATCAATAATTTCATTTAGCAATAAGGTAAGACAATCTACTTGTATCCAATCCAAAAAATTCAGGTCAACAAGAATACCCGCACCCAATTCCTAAATACCCTAATGGGTCAGGTAATACCCGCATCAACTAAGTCAGGTCGGGCCAAGTTCCCATTGTCCATAGGGTTTGGCCATCCCTAAATCCACAATGTCACAACTCTATAACCAAATTAGGTTAAGAATTTTTAACTTGAAGGTCTTCTGTCTAGGCCTTCCCCAGCAAATAATGAGATGACAAAACTCCAATTTCCTGGGCATAACTGACAAAATCAAAGTTCACATCATAGGATGGAAAGCAAAAATTTATCCCAAAATGCACAGGCCACACTAATCAAGTCGTCCTTACAAACCATTCCATCATACTAGATGTCATCCTTCCAAATAGCAGAACACTCTTGTCAACGAATCGATGTTGAACTCAAACATTATTTTTGGGCTTACCACTTACCCCAATTCAAAGAATTACCTCTACGTCAATGCATGGAAATCTCTTTGCAAACCAAATGGAAGCATGGAACTCCAAAATGGCAAAATCTCGAAAGAGCAAACACCCCCTCAATTGATTGGGTGGACAAAGTTCAACTTTGATGCTGCCATAACAAGGACGTTGATATTGTACCATCCTTTCCATTTCAACTGAAAAGGACATTGCCCACTCACCTGCTCCGGTAGAAGCAAAGGCCACTCACGTTACCAGCACCTTAACCACAAGCCAATGTCTCAAGTACGTCTAATTTGAAGGAGATGCCAAAATTTTCGTTGATTCAATAAACAACCAGACCTGAGAATTGAATGAGATTTTCACGCAATTGTAAAAGATATTTGATCCTTGCTCGATGTCTATTATTTTTTTATCCATGATTAGGTTAGCTCACAACTTAGCCCAATAGGCCTATGTGCCTTTTTTCTTTCTTAATTAATCTTATCCTTAATCAACACTCCAAGGTCCCCCCCCCCTCCCCTCAAACCAAAAAAAAATTCCCGATATGCTTATATGTATAGTTGTCAAAACATTAATCATACTGTAAATTGATTTTTAATGTTTCTGTATCGTATCGTATATTATAAAATTCGTAAATACTTAATAAAATTTATAAAAAACTATAGCTATACAAATATAAAGAGTATATTTATTATAAATTTTGAATATATTTAATTAAGGACTAATTTATTTGTCACCTATATAATAATATTTAATAAGATAACTAAATAAATCAAACCAGCATATGTTACCACCGCACACTGTGCAATAGTCACACCACAAATATAAATACTTGTAAAGTGTGAGGAGAAGGATCAAAGTTCAAGTCTCCCGAAGGGAGCTTTACACATATATATACTTAGATTAGCCTAGAGTAGAAAGTCTATCTTATATAAAAAAAAAAAAGAAAAAAATATATGTTTATAACATACACATTCAAATTTATTACTATCTCAAAAAATATATATTTTGATTAAACTCAATTAAAAGTTATAATACAATCCAAATGACTCAAAATAATAATTTCTTTTTATCATATTTATCATCTTGCCTAATCGATTCCATCTAAGTTAATGTTATCATCATTTTTATCATTTTGCAAACTTATTTCTTCATTGAAATTTTCTTCATTATCATCAACATTTACTATCTCTTTTTTTTTTTTTTTAATAGTTTAGAATATATATATACACACACATACTTGACATTCTAGTTTTTTAGACTAACAAAATGACAAAAACAAAAAATAATTATATTTTCAGTTAATACCTTATTCATAGTATATGAAAATAATTTGTAAATATTAAAGTGAAATGTAAGTGTATAGTCCAAATTTTGTAGAAGAAAAAGGAAAAAAAAAAAAAAAAAAAAATTATCGACATGTTATTTTATTAGACTAAATTAAGTAACTTAATAATTGTGTCAAAAACAAGTCTAACAACATGTAAGATTCAAATAAAAGTACAAATTTTACCCAAAAATAACCTCATTTTAAAGCATATGTCCATGTATAAATCAATACATACAATTTTACGTTATGATTCATATGATCCGTATATTTTATTGTACAATTTATTAGCACTTACGATACAAATTTTTTTACACATGATACAATACATATTGTAAGATACATATCGTGTATAATGTGATACTAACATTTACCGTGATGGAGAAAAAGAAAAAGAAATTCAGTTCTGTTATAGTGGTACGGCCAAAGCTGAAGAAGAATAGGAATGTTATAATATTACAACATTCTCTAGTCCTGCTCAGCATTATATGGTGAAAATGGTAAAGATATAAAATTGTCACACAAATAAGGAGCACTAAGCATGTAGAAAGAAAAACTTGACAGTCATCATACAATGTTCATAAAAGGGACAGACACTGACAACACCAAATATCATAGTTACAAGTTCAACTAGCCTAATGGAGATTTTCAGGCACCACACATAACTCAACAATTATATAGGTTCCCAATGTCCAACAAGTTTTAGAGAGAGCTCAGATATTCCCCTTTTGCAAAGATATCTACACAGAAAATCTTTCCATTCTGTATTTCACCTCAAGATGACTGCAATATTCTGTGTTTCACCGCATATTTTCTCTACGACGCACATACCGAGTTCTGTCATTGTATCTTGGTCTGTCTTGAGCTCTCTGTGGCTGTGGCTCCACCCTCCTCTGTCTTTCAGGTGACCTTTGAACAATCTCCCCATTCACAAACAATTCAGCTGCAATGTACAAAAAGATTTGCAAAATTCTGTTCATTAAACCTCATGAATCATTAAACCTCAGGTAACAAATTATGGAATAGCTCCCTTTCCAAGAAAAGGTGATGATGCAAAAACGTAGAATAGAAAATCTTTAAAACAAAAGATTATAATAGATCATACATATGTGAGGTGAAGAATTGCTCTGATATGGAGCACAGAAATGGTACACAATTATTGTGTCCATGGGCTTTGTAGCCGAAGGGAAATCAATAATAACAAGGAACAATTGCTAATGGTCTCCCAGTTCAAGTATGTTCTGATATTTTGAATGGTAAAATTGCTCCAGATATCTGAATCTCAAACTCATTAAAAAAAAAAAAACATGAATATGTAAAGAATGGATTTCCCATTTTTTGATAAATGTCGGCAGGGTACATAATGAACTTACATCTACTGGATATGGATATTATAAATAAAGGAAATGGATTGTGCTTTTCAATACTGCTGATCAGCAATCTATACACCTCAAGAAGGTAAAAGATACAGCCAATGTATCAGTACTACTGAGTCTGAAACTTCACATAATACGGAAAGCACAGAACATGTCGAGAGAGAATTTCAGTTTGAGTCCATTTGCATTCAAAGCTAGACATGACCCCTTTGGGGCTACTAGCATTGCCAAGATGGACTGCTTATGGTAAAAATTTATAAGCTGCACTTGGCAATATTAATCATAGTTTCCAATACATTTGAAAAGAAAGAGAAATAAATATTACAATCAACAACTAAAATGTAAATACAAGCAATGTATCAACTCTGTTGATTCTGTAACTCCACAGAATATGAAGAAAACAGGTTGAGAGAGAATTTCACTATGAGTCCATTTGCATTCAAAACTAGACATGACCCCTTGGGGGCTACTAGCTTTGCCAAGATGGACTGCTTATAGTAAAAAATTGTAAGCTTCTCTTGGCAATATTAATTCCCCGTTTCCAAAATACTTGAAAAGAAAAATAAATAAATATTACAATCGACAACCATAATGTCTTCATTTTCATAGTTGCTCACCCGAGCTAATCAGAATTAATACATAACAATGGCTTCAAAATAACAGGTCATGGCCTGAAGAGTTAATGCTCAAGCCTAATTTCCTGAAGGATATGCATGCATTTGCATCAGCAAAACCTCAAAAGGATATCATATCCTCTTCCATCTCCACTGTTCTGTGCACTGATCTGCATCTCCATGATGCATACAACGCACAGAACAGTTAAGAGAGACATTTTACACAAGTCCATTACATTCGAAATCGAAACTAACAAATTGTTCAAAAGGCTCTTTAGCTCCTCCAAGGACTGGGATATTTTACCAAATTAATAATCACTGCCACTGATAATATATTGTCCACATAAAACAATGGAAATACATGACCTGAACAAAAGCATTCACATCCCATGCAAGGCGTGTTATTTATCTAACAAGTAATCAAATCATTAAACAAGGCCACTTTATCTTTCACACCAGCTAATCAACCTCATGATGCATAAAGTACTAATCAACACTTAAAAGTCATTGTAAGTCCAGTAATGTACAAATGAAGATCCTGCTTGTTACAGAAATTTAAGCTTAAGAATAAATAGTGCAAGCTCAAAAGGAATAACTTGTATCAACCACTCTTACAGTTGCAAACACACGGGTAAAAGATGCACATTGAAAAAGGGAGGCAGCAGTGACTTGAAATCATAGACCAGCAAAATCAGAGTTAAGATATGCATGTATGTGCAGTGAATCCCAATATTAATCTGAAAATCCAAGACTTACCCCCGTAGTCCTTATATTCAGGATCCACATAAGAATCAGGAAGCACAAACAGAACTCCAGGTAAGCCTGTCAACAAATAATTTCATTAAAATCAGAAAAAATGCTACTCAAGTACACTAGCTGTACACAACGGGACACACTAGGACTCAATAAGGCCTGATAAGTATATATAAACATTTATATATTAAGTTAATTCTGTAGTATATATATATATATAAAAAAACTCAAATACATTGTTCCTAAAGTTTAGGCCATGAGCGATTTTAGTCTTTTTATTGGACAAACTAAGAACTTACAAATCATCACTCTATTAAACACATTATAGACTAAAAGCAATCAATTTGTTTGATACTACAATCAATCAGGGACTAAACAGTTCATGGGCTAAAGTTTAGGCACCAAAAAACAATGTATTTTAGCTTAAAAGAAAAAATGAAATGAAATGAGATGTACGAAAAGTGAAAGACAGACATAACCTTCAAGCTTATTAGAGGTCTCCTCGTCAATTTCACAGCCAAACCCAAAATACCTCTCGCACGACACATTGTAAATCTTCTTCTTCGCTTCCTCCTCACTATTTGAAAAAAACCGAACAACATTAACTTCAACCTCCTCATAAATAAACAAAAACCTGACAAGATCTAACAACATTCACAACTACAATACCTGCCAACAACTTTAGCGAGTGTCTGGATATAACAATCGATCATTTGTTGTTTGTTAGCGCCTTCGCCACCAGGCTTGTCCATGACGATGAGCCAATGCTCGTAGTCGCAGCCAGGGAAGAGTGGGGCCATTTCGGTGGGTGGGCGGTCGCTGAAGTTGGAGCCCGAGTTGAGCGGGGAGTAGGCCGAGTTGCCGGAGCGGTTCACGCGGCATCGGATTGAGGTGAACCGGGTTGCGGCGGTGGAGGGGATAGCGGAGGAGGAGAGAGGAGCGAGGGGTCTTCTGCGAGAAAGGAAGAGGGTGGTGGGGATGGGAGGAGGATGGGTGATTGTGGAGAGAACGCGCTTCGACAGACTGGTTGGGTGGCGGAGTGTGGCGGAGGTGAGGGCTCTCGCTAGGGTTAGAGCCATTTCTTTCACTAATTTGGGATGAGACTGTCTGTGTCTGTGAAAACGAGGGTTTTTGTTTTTGAGGAGTGTGAGGGTTTTGCTACTGATCGAGGATTCGTGATAGGAATCTATCTTCTTCTTTTTTTAAATGTTTTTTTAAGAGTAGAGTTCCTTGGGCTTTGGTTTTAAGTTTTGGGCCATTTTGCTTGGGCCACATGCTCACACACATAGAAAGATTTTTTATTTTCCTCATCCCCCCCTGAATTCCTCTCTTCTATTTTTACTGACTATGAGCCCATGAAATGAAGAAATTTGAGTTGTAAGTCCAACCCATTAGGCATGAGGAAATTCAATTCAGTAGCTGATTTGTTTCATTGCGTAGCCCCCAAAAGATCCGTTTGGACTACTGGGGACTGGATTTCCAGATTTGCAAGGAATTTAGGGGCTTACTTCAAGTGTTGTGGCGGAGTTATGAGCCTTTAAAGATGGCCTTTCTCTGGCTCGACAACTAGATATCAGTAACACAAACGTAGAGCTGGCTGATGAAGTTCTAGGATTCATGTTTACTAATTCCTCTTCCATAAACCTTATGTTGGAACCTCTATTATCTAATTGTAGGAATCTGACGAGGATCTTCACTAATTATACCGTGAAATATTTATAAGGAAGCTAATAGACGTGCCGATAGTTTAGCAAAAATGAATGGGAGCCGTACAAAAAATTGACTTCCATATTTTGAATGGCTCACTGCCTATTGTGGAAAATTTGCTAATTTTTGATAAAGTCAAGCTACTTTGTAATAAATTTATTGTCACTAATTAATATTATGAGCATATTTAACAAAACAGAAAAAGAAAAGGGAGACTATTTATAAATTCACCTCCAGCCACAATATTAAAATAGTAGTAAGTTGTACGACAGAACAAATTTGATGATTTCCTAATATGCTCAAATTGGAAATTCAGTCAAAGGTAAGTCTCATTTTCTTATTTTTCTATTTATAGTACATTTATAATTTGTGGATTTTACTCTAGTTTTCAACATCTTCAAAATAAATTGAGAGTAAGGTTGTTTACTATGACCTTTCTCAAACCCCACGTAAGTGAAAGTTTTATACACTAAATACTAACTTTATCCATCTACATTATGTTTGCTTTTCATTTAAAATCAAATATCACATATTTGAGAATGGATATGAAACAACTCTCGTTTCTTACTTCTTTACACACTCACACACACCAAAAATAAAAACTAAATTAAATTAATTAATGACAAATAAATTTTTTTTTTTTTTTTGAAAATTAGCAAGTGACAAATTTCTATGTCCTTAGGCATGGTGGTATAACTATGCAGGATTTATACAATTTAGGTGCTAGGAAGATGATGTTGTTTGAACTTGGCCCCATTGGTTGTTTTCCATTAGTTATGAACAAAGCTGAACAAAAAGTGAGCTGTCAAGAAGAATTAAATACATGCCCACCATGTTCAATGGGCAAGCTATATTTTAAGCTGAAAGACTTGGACCTCCAAACTCGAGGGGATAACATTCATTCTCGCACAAACTTAAAAACTTATTTACGACATGGTGGAAGATCCTTGTAGATGCGGTAAGAGCCTCCACTTAAAAAAAATTTACACTACAATTTATTTTTCCTTCAAATCGTGTTGTAGGTAAACTTTGTCCTCCTTTTAATTCGGGTTTAAGGACGTAACAAATTCGTGTTGATTCGTAGAACAAAAGGAAAAGAGACATTGTGTTCCGTCTATGCATCCAAGCCAGGACGAAAACTCAAATCCGTTTTGAGATAATTTTCATCTCACTGAGGCAGCATATAGGTGTTGGATAAAAATCTGGTTTTGTATCTCATACAAAACACACAGCGGAAGCAACAAACAAGAATCTATTTCGTTCATGATTGACAACATGCACTATGTAAATTTCAGAATTTAAGAACAAAATAGCGTACCTTGGTGTGAAGTATTTCAAAACAAAGATTAGAAGCACTTGGGAAAACTTTTAATCTTCACTCCAATTCCACTTTACGCCCAAGATGTGTGGTTTCTCAATCAGTTTCCAAAGGGAGAATGAAAGTGTGTCTCACACTCTTTATTTTTCTTTTCGAAAAATCACGTTAAAAAATTCTGTATGTTTCTTCCTTTATAACTAACTGATTATCTAATTGGGCCGGCCTATTGGGTCTTTCCAATTGGGCTTTAATATGTGGCTTGGAATAGGACCAAAAGAGACCAATAAGACACTAGCTCCAATGGGCCTTGGGCTTTTCCGTCAACTCTTGACAAGTCCAAAGTTACCATTAATTATATTTAATACCACTATATAAATATAATTGCACTGTAGGCCTTATTAATAAATTATATCTCAAAACTTTATTTTACACGCAACCCCTTCATAAAATATTCGTAGTAATACAAAGTCATAAATATAGACTGTCACTTTGAAAATTACTACATCTTATCCTTGAGTACCCGGTTTAATCCTTTAAAGTTATTCATCATATATTTATGAAATCCAATTTCATAAATATATGCTTTAGCAATTTCTTACCAAAGTGGTTAGGCCTAACTCTCTAAATAATTGAACCCATTAAACTTATCTCAAGGGAATATTTTGTATCTCCGTTAAGAGATTATGAATTCCATCTTGAGAATATATGTTCCATCAACACTAAATGTGGTTGCCCAACATACTGAGATTTTGACCGTTACTTTAGATCTCACTCCTGATATATCAAAGCAACTTACACCTCATGATCAAGTCCATTATTCTCTCAGGATTAAGAGTTCATGCAAATAGAAGTCGTGAGATTTATTATTCATTTGACAGTCATTAGGAGAATAATAAATCTCACAGCGGTCCAGTTCAATATGTCTTAACTCTTAAAACATATCAACATATCAATTAGAAGTCACCACTTCCATGATCAAGACAAATCATCTTAGTTGATACGTTATAGTCTTCGCAGATGAAATGCCCAATTTCATCACCGACTACGAACTATAAATTTTGAGTTTACAAAGAACTTGTGATTTATATCTTCTGTGACTAAATCACATAAATCACATACTATGCATCTCATGGACTATATGATAATGTCCAAATATTCATGTTTCCATTATTTTAGATAAAAATAAACAACTTTATTAAACAACATTAAGTCATACATAATGTCATACATAACATCATACAATAGGATTTAAGGGCACATATCCTAACAATAGGATTGTTTTGTTGAGAGCAAATGCCTCAATGAATCAAGAATTTGCAAACCGCTGTGTTATGGAACCTGGCCACTGGCTAAATGCAATCTTTCATTGTTGTAGACTTGTAGCATATCGATTTTTGCAATTCTTATCTCAATATATTACTGTTAGCACTTTTGTGTTCTTTGAATGATCATTTTTGGTATAATGTTTCTTCCACATTATAAAAGTCATATGCTCCTTTTCTCCCTTTTTTTCCCCTACAATTATTTTTGTTTAAATGTTTTAAACCTTAAAAGACATTGATAAAATATACTAAACATTTTCTTTCTTTTCTCTTTAAAATGAAACTAGCTTGTAACCTGTGCTTACGCATAGAAACATTGAACTATAATAGAAAAGAAAAAAAATTGAATAATTGTGTCAATATTTTTGAGGTTATTAAATTATTAGTATTATTTTATTCTTGAAAAGTGTTGGATAATAATAATAATAATAATAATGTTGTTGTTAAATTTGAATAACAAATATAATACTTAATTTATATTGCATTTTGGGCATCCTAGTTGCTAGGCTAGTCATGAAGATTGCATGGTGTAGAGTGGTTATCCAAAGGTCATTTATTTTTAATCTTCTACTACCATGCAGATCTATGTATACAAAAAAAAAAAAGAAACCCAAATTCGCTTCCATACTAATCTATTGATTCCAAAATAAAAGAAACACACAACAAATCAAAGCCAATGGATCTTTCTCCATAGACTTCTTCACTCCAAAAAAAATTAGGAACGATGTACTTCCTTTGCTTCTTTTACTCATTTTCAGGTTTGTCTCTTGAATCTCAAATAAAAATGTTTTTTATTATTATTATTATTATTATTATTTTGTTTGGCGCTAAAACTATCAAATAAAAATGTTAATGCAATAGAGAAAGTGAATAAACACATCCCTTAACGATGGAAATTGCTCTTGAGATGCAACATTAACCCTTAACGAATTGCAAATTGAGTCAAATTCTTAGCTGCAACATTAATAGATTAGTAGCGCAGTAGATATCCCAAGTATGAAAGGAACATATAAGGACTTTTATCTCAGCAAAAATGTCCACAACATCATTTAGGAGAAGAGAAAATTGCTTTAAGAAGTTCATATACAATGCCTTCCAATTATATCAAAAAAGCCAATCTTATAAGCAAAAGCACAAACATGAAGTACCTATATCCATCTTTTGGTCTAGGAAAAAAGAGAGTAGTTGTTTAACTCCTAATGGACAAGATCGCTGACCCAATACAGGAAACATTCTCACACCTCTCTTCTTGCTGCTCCTGACTTTGAAGTTCACGCTTATTTCCTATTTGCAACCACTGATTTTTCGTGAAAATACAACCACTTCAAAGTTCAAACTATCAAACTATCCCGTCCAAGAGTATGTACAAAATTAAGAAATTGATGTTAATAGCCATCAAAAGCTAGTAAAACCACTAATGATTCTAACTTCATTAGAGCACTTGCAGCAGTGGTGGTAAAAAGCTAAAAAGCTATTTTTAGCTCCACAAACTGAAAAATTAGAGCTGCAGCAGTGGAGGGAAATCTAAAATTTTTTGCTGTTAAACTACAGTGCACATATATCTTTACATGTGCACTGTAGCTCACATCTATACCAAAATAATAATATTTTATTTACCTTTCCAATTAAATAAGATTTCCTCTCACCTACTTTTGTGTTGGTTGTGGATTTGTATTATTTTATTGTAAGAGATATATTATTTTATGGGAAATGCTAACGAATGCCCTTAGGGCATTGGTTAACAATCCATTTAAAGAAAGTTTTCATGGAAAAATGAAATAATTTTTTCATTTCCCATAAAAGTGGTGTTAAAACTTTCCTTAAATGGATTGTTAACCAATGTCCTAAGGGCATTCGTTAGCATGACCCTTATTTTATTATAGTGTTTATATTCTTTTATTGCATTAAAAGCTAAAATAAATTCACTGCTGCAGCAAGTGTGTAGGTAAAATAAATAAAGTAACTTTTTGTAGTGTCAAATAGCTAAAATTATTGCTCCACTGCTGTGGATGCTCTTATTAAAATACTTTTCATTTCAACATTAAATTGAGCCAAGGTTTGAATATCCTACGCACTTAATTGCAAACATTAAAGTCATGTGTGCATACAAAGTTACAAACTGATAGATGTCATTAAAAAAAAAAAAAAGGACAAAAAGAAGAAGAAAGATTGTAGAGAAAAAGGTAAACCTTGGAGGAGAACTCAAACCCTGTAAAGGGTTTTGCACTGGTGAAGAATGATATTTAGATTAGGTTGAATCGAAAATTGTTTGTGAGAGAAAGAATTGGTTATGTGTGTATATATAAATATGATGATTATAGATGATAGATAAAGGGAATCGACCTAAACATTCTCTTCTTCCAAGATCATATAGTCATAAATGCTGTATTGAGATTGAAAATATTGTATTGAGATTGGTAAATATTATTATTGAGGCCATAATGCTTATCCGCAAGTCCAAGACAAATCAAGTGATTAATTCAGAATGGACATTGGAATTTTTGGTACCAACAAATAATTTAGGACACGTGGCACAAAATTAGACCTCAATTCAAATCCAATTTCATAATCTAATTGGATTTTCTCTCTGCTTTACCTATTATTACATAGAAAACATTATTGTCCATCAATTATGCTATAAAATACATCAACAAGAAAAGCTCCTAATAGAAGCCACAAAAGAAAACTTGAAGAATAAGATGAAATGGAAGAACTCAAGGGGAGAGACGGATTTTATTGTTTTTAATTTTTTTTGGGAGGGGTCTCAAAATTCTAAATCATGAAAGAAAGTTTAGTTTTTTTTTTTTTTTTTTTTTTTTTTTTTTTGGGGTGGGGAGATAAAGCTATATCTTGTTCAATAGAATATTTATTGTTGGTTTGAAGAATATTCAAGGAAGAGTGCAAAGGCATTCCGCAGTGTGTTTGCATTTTACCTCCCAAAAAAAAATGATAGAAAATAAATAATTGACCATTTTCTGAAAGTTCATCCAAAAACTAGTGAAACTCAACGTTTTTTTTTAAGCAGCTTTTGTAAATTTCAACATATAATAGGTAATTCTTTAGTTTGGTAAAGTTAATGCTAATTTTTTTTTTTTTGGTTAATGCTAAACAGTTTGGTAAAGTTAAGTTACAGATTAAGAAACAAACTTAAAACAGAGTCTCTAGATGGCCATCGATGGCAGCCTTCCTATATATAAAGCAACACATTTAATTGTTCTTCGGAGAAAAATAGCAATACGGATACAAAGACTTGAGCAGTCATTTTATTCAACAAAGCTTAGGGCACTTACCAGTCACAACCATACAGAGTTTCTGGGCATTTATTGATACAAGGTGATGGAGAAAAGAAATCTGAGATAACCGCCTCAGCAGTCAGCATGAGGATATTCATTTATTTCACTGTAATCTAGGCCTTGAAACCATGTGTTCTGATTTCTGTCCAAAATAATTACAAAACTTTAAGCATGTTTGGACTTTGTAATATACTGATGTCAGGGACTACAAAGCATGTTAATGGCCTAAATGATTAACGAAGGCATATATCACATGGCTGATACAACGACACGACTCCAGCAGAGTACTAGTGTTTCAATATCGAAAGGCATTTGTGTAAAGCATACCAGAAACAGATTGACTAGAAAACTCTGAAAAATCATTAATTCATCTAGTGTAACATATAATTCCTTTGCAAGTTTAATAGATCAAAAATTTATGATGTTCAAAAAATTATATATCCAATGTCACATTCAGTAAAGATTTATGATACGTGTATAGGGTGTACTCAATGTGTCAGAGCTTGTCCCACAGATGTATTAGAAATGATACCTTGGGGAGAATTTAAAGCTTCTGCTCCAAGAACAGAGAACTCTGTTCGTTGTAAGAGATGTGAATCCGCCAGTCCAACAGATTTCTTAGATGTTGTCAAAGAGTTCATTAATTAGTTTAATATTTTGACCCTCCCCCCCACCCCCCCATATTTTTTTCTTTTTGAATTTTAAAACAGGGATTTTTATAAGATTTTGATGACATTTTAAAATAATCCCCATGCCTGTCAAAGATCTTGGTGCTGGAAAAATTTCCTTCCAAATTGCGTCTTCAATATCTTTTGACTTTTTTGAACTGTTAGGTCATTGGAAAGGAATTTCTGGGAAGATAACAAAAGGGGAAGTGGGGTATGTAGTATGAAGAGGAACATTCAGAATGCAACCTACAATTACAAGGAGAAAAAATGTTGGACATAAGGATGCAGAATGTAGAAACAATTCAATTGTCCTTCAAGGATGTGAGATGCTATTACATAAACTTTGAATCCCTCAGACATGATGAGGAAAAAATTCATGTGCTAATAGCCATAAAAAAGTCGTTAAAAATGAACCCCATGGGGAGGCTGTTACTGTATGAAGAAAAACACAGCCAATTAGACATGAGCATTGGCACTATGGGATCTCATGGAATTTCCTCAAGACCTTGGAGATCAATTCAGTTAAGCACTCTCATCTAGCCATCTAGGTAATCTCCCATAGAGGAGACACAAGCCATAAAATACTCTATTTCCATTAAGCCCAAAATGGAGTAGCCACTATTAACAGCAAAAACTAGTTGTCCAACAGGGGAATAACAAGGTTGACCTTAGAATCCATGTAAAAAGATAAAAAGAAATACTAATGAACAGGATGACAGATGCTGAAAACATGAAAAAAAACATGAACAGGATCAAGTTCATCAGTAGGCTTCTGATTAGTTCCAAAAGTGAAAGGTAGAGGAAAAGAGTTAATAAATCCTCCAACTCTACTGGCTTAACATCTGGGAAGCTGTATTTCAATCCCCACATGCAAGAAAAACTCAATTACTGTGTGACTGGCATACCATGTCAAGCTGAGGTTAGATAATTTAGAACTTCAAAGTTTAGTTTCACTATCTACCCCAGTTTTAAAGAATATATTTTCTATCAAGAAATATAGACTTTCAAGCTATCAATTAATACAAATTTGAATCTCCCTATCTCTCTCTCTCTCTCTCTCTCTCTCTCTCTCTTATAAAAAAACAATAAATGTAACATTGATTCTATGTCAAGTTGCCAACATGATACAATCAGAAATTTGGCATTCCAGGAAAGTTACCTGCTCAGTGTAAGGTAAAAATTTCCCATCAAGAGTCACAACTGCACGATCCTTCCCATCCACACCTTTAACCTTGTCCACCGAGCAATAGAAATCTATAGCTGACATGCTACACATAAAATAAAATAGTGAATTAATAAGTTAATAATCAAATGACCTCAAGTTAAATTTGACAGCCAAGATGTCATTTTGCAGGGTTTAGCATGTTACTGTATTCACCACCAGAGTGTCTTATGAACAATGAAGATTCAAGAACCTTATCTATGAACACTGAACAGAAATGATAATTATACAAAATTTGAAATTAAACATATAATTTTGTTTAATTGGTAAGTTACACACCTAGAGTAAGTGTTTGAACCATGAGTTCACCCTCCACCCATTCTTTTATGGTCCATTTGGATTGAGGGAGAGGGAGAAGGAGTAGAGTAGAGTAGATTTGGCTAAAAATTAGCCCATTTTTAGCCAACTTTACTCCACTCTACTCCCCTCCACTCTCCCTCCTTCTCCCTCCATCCAAATGGGCCCTGAAGCAAAATGGATAAAATAATTGGTTGTGGAAAAAAGTTTGTATTTTTAACTTGTTTAAATAATACATGGATATGGTTTTATGAATCACCATGTAATGAGTTGGAAGAGACTTCTCCAAAGTGGTTTGGAATATGGAAAATGCTAAAGGTATCACAAGTTTGGCTACAAACATGTTGGATGCTATCTTTTCCAACCCATTATCTGGCAATTTATAAGACTACCCATATGTCTTATCTATACAAGTCACATGACTGGATAAAAAAAAATCATATAACTAAAACTACACATAAATGGACACTTAAATCGCGTTCCAAACTGGCTTGACACAAAACTTTTTTCCACAAATTTTAACAAACTGATAGTGATAGTGGCAATGAATGTGATTGGTATGTGTCATGTCGACTGCCTAATAAATGAATGTTTGAAATGTTTTTAAGTGATTGATTGCACATCGATAGTAAAATTTGTAACATTACTGTTGGTCATAACCACACATATAGGCTTGTAATATAAAAGGGGCATGCATAGGAAATTTTTGAAAAGCAATGAAAAAGTGTAAATTTATTACTTACATGCCATCACCAAACTCCTCATTGATAATCTCCTTGATGCTCTCACCAAAATGCATAATCGCTTCATTCAACCTACAAAAATCAAAACATTAATAATAACAAAAAAATTAAATTAAATTAAATTAAATAAAAATAAAAACCTGTAGATAGTGGGCTCTTGGATCAAGTTGGGATCGTAGGAGCGCACGGGTGGCTTCATCATCTCTTGAATGAGGTCTTCGGGCAGGTCGGGCAGCGCCGCCCGGAGTTTAGGGGCAGTGTCATGCTTGAGCTGTGCCTGTCGTTTGAGGAGCTGGGCCACGTACACGTTGGTGAGCCCAGTCTCTGCAGCTAATTCACTGTACGACTTGCCGGACTTGTGCTTCACCGCCTGTAGCCGATTCGCTATGCTTGCTTTGTTCTCTTCCATTTCCAAACATACAAACTTTGTACGGCTCCAAATGGACGCACTTTTAAGTGATCCTTTTTTTTTTTTTTTGATAACCAAAAATGGGGCTTGTATGGTTTTAATTATGCTACCCGGGTTGTTATGTACTGTATAAGGGACAAGATCCACAAATTTCATCGAAGTATTTGTCAATACTCAAACTTATGTTCCTTTTAAATTCTTCACACAACGTCTTACCAATAAGAGCCCGCTAGCAGCAAGAATCGAACCTAAGCTGATTAGACGAAGTGAACAAACCATGCCAACTGAGCCAAACCCTCGCTGGCACTTTTAAGTGATCCTTTGACACTTTTTGGCTAATCACTTTTATTAAGTGACCCTTTGACATCATCAAAGGATAACTTTGTCAAAAAAAAAAAAAAAGTGAACCTTTGGTTTGGCCTTTGTCATCAACCAGTGACTTTTTTTTTTTTTTTTAGCTAATCACTTTAAAGATACCTTTTTTCAACCATTAGAACGATGCGGTTTGCATAGTTTTTAGATATACTAGACACTAACTTATGCGATGTATATGATAGTTAAATAAAAATTAAAAATATTTATTTTACTTAAAGGTCTATAATTTAACTTAAAAATATATATAACTTAAAATTGAATAAAAATAAATAATTTTTTTTTCAATATAATGGTTTAGAAATTCTTTTTTTTTTTTTATAACATTAGTTCCACATAACACATCCCAGTAAAGGCTATTCTATGGTGATGATTTCGCATAATACTCAACTGTAATTAAATCTACTATTCACCACCAATCTAATCTATGTTATCTTGATAATTATTAGCTTAGAGTTACAGAGTTTTTTGCTAGACAAGATCATCGGATATTCTGCAAAATAAAATTAGGGCAAATTACAACTTATTTACCTATGGTTTGGACACTTTACCTACATTAGGTTAGCTCACTTAGAGTTTCATAACTCAACTTTGTTAAAAACATGACTAAATATGTAATTTTGCTCAACTTTTATGTTTATCTCCTCCAATAACACAAAAAATATAAAAATACAAGATAAAAAAGAATCTAACTAAACAGTTGCATCTTGGGATTTCAAACCACAAGTATGAGACTTAAATTTCGGTAAAATCTTAGGTAGGTAAAGTGTCAAGTTTCAAATCACAAGTAGGCAATTTAAATTTCAGTCAAACCACAAGTGGGTAAGTTGTAATTTGCCTAAAAATTTACACATTCACTTTGTTGAATTTATATTTTGGGTATTAAAAACCCAACTCGAAGCGAGTTTTTTAAAATCCTAACTCGAAGCGAGTTCAGGTCGGGTGCAGGTATTATGCATACCCGCCTTGAACCCGTGCCACATACATATATTATATAAAAAAAAAAAAAACCCTAACTATAACTACTAACTATTTCTAACCCTAATCCTAATCCCTCATCACTCACTCTCAAGTCGAGCCACCTCCCTTTCCTTCACTTTCACTCCCATTTGTTATTGCTGCCTTTCTTCATCTTGTCATTGCCGATCTTCCTTCCACCTCACCGGTCCATCCTCCCTGCCTCTCATCGTGCTACTAACTCCTCCACCTTGTTGCTCCCTCCTCCTTGCCTCTCATTGCGCTGCTCCTTCCACTTTGCCTCCCTCACCTTGCCTTGATTGGAAAAATGAGGGATTTTTGTTGGGTTTTCTAGGTGTGTTGTGGTTTTGTTTTTGGAGAGGCTAAAATAGTGATATCTTTCGAGTTGTAAAGGGCAAATCTTGTCATTTTGTGTTGGTGTAAAAGTAAAAAGGAATAATTTTTTATGTATTTGGGTTTGTGATTTTTATGCATTATTTCATTGTCAAATGTATTTTGAATGTTATGTATTTGGGATTTCTATATTTGGGTTTGTAATTTTATGTCATATTTCATTATCAAATGTATTTTGAAGGTTATGTATTTAGTATTTCTGTATTGAGATTTGTGATTTTGAAAGGGAAAATGAGAAATTAAATTATTGTAGATTTGTGTGATTTTGCTGTCAAATGCTATTGATTTTTTTTTTTTTTTTTTTTTTTTTTTTTTTTTTTTTTTTAAATTAGGCCATGGTTCAAGTCCTTTAGGGACGGACTTGGGATTGGGCCCTGGAGTGGCAAATATGGGCGGGGCCCATGAGGGCACGACATGGCATATTTGGGGGTTAAACAAAACCTTGTATATTGAACGAAGTAGGTTCGGGTTTCGGAGGCAAGTTTGGGCATAAAGAAACCAGTTCCGAACCCAACTCATTGCCATTCCTAATTATTATAGACTTCCTTAATAGTCTATATTTGTGTATCTTTTTTTTTTTTTTTTCATATTTTTCTTCCATAGTCCAAAAAAATAATGTCTAAACAACCTAGATCAATTCTTTCTTTAAAAAAAAATTATTACAGAGGATTGTCATATGCAATGTATATTGGGGTCTTTTGACAAAACTCTTCTACACCAGATATATCGTATAACACACTAATAGTGTGCTGATATAACATACTGTGGGTTCCTTTTTTTTTTTGGATAGTACCCAAGTCTATTGATGAAAAGGGATCTTAGGCCTCCAAGGATAGATAATTGATTGTTGGCTAGACTGGGTCTGGTTCTCGAGGGCCTATTGGGGTCGTTATATGAACTGGTTTGTGCGCAAGTCACATAACAAAAATGTGATTTCCTCCTAAGCAATAATATATCATTGTAAATGTTTTAATGTCGTAAAATAACCTCTTACTCTTACAAAATGAGTAAAATAATTATTCAAAATGTTCATAATGAGAAGGAGGTTAAAATAGAATATTTAGGGCTTATCTTTCATTGTGTAAACATTTAAAAAGAGTTCCTTCACTTGGTTCCTCCATAACGATTCCTTGGGAAAGATGTTGTAGAGGTTCCTCCACCAGCGGTGTCCAAGACGTGGGAAAGATGTTATGATGGTACTGTTAGGATATGTGCCCTTAAATCCTATTGTATGATGCTATGTATGACATTATGTATGAATTAATGTTGTGTTTAATAAAATTGTTTATTTTTATCTAAAATAATGGTAACATGAATATTTGGGCATTATCATATAGTCCATGAGATGCATAATATGTGATTTATGTGAAAAGTTACAGAAGATATATTTCACAAGTTCTTTGTAAACTCAGAATTTGTAATTTGTAGTCGGTGATGAAATTGGGCATTTCATGTGCGAAGACTATAACGTATCAGCTAAGATGATTTGTCTTAATCATGGAAGTGATGACTTCTAGTTGATATGTTGATATGTTTTAAGAGTTAAGATATATTGAACTGGACCGCTGTGAGATTTATTATTCTCCTAACGACTGTCAAATGAATAATAAATCTCACGACTTTTATTTGCATGAACTCTTAATTCTGAGAGAATAATGGACCTGATCATGACGTGTAAGTTGCTTTGATATATCAGGAGTGAGATCTAAAATAACGGTCAAAACCTCAGTATGTTGGGCAACCACATTTAGTGTTGATGGAACATATATTCTCAAGATGGAATTCATAGTCTCTTAACGGAGATATAAAGTATTCCCTTGAGATAAATTTAATGGGTTTGGTTATTCAGAGAGTTAGGCCTAACCATTTTGGTAAGAAATTACTAAAGTATATATTTATGAAATTGGATTTCATAAATATATGATGAATAACTTTAAAGGATTAAACCGGGTACTCAAGGATAAGATGTAGTAATTTATAAAGTGGCAGTCTACGTTCATGACTTTGTATTACTACGAAGGTTGCGTATATAATAAAGTCTTGAGATATAATTTATTAATAAGGCCTAGAGTGTAATTATATTTATATAGTGGTATTAAATATAATTAATGGTAACTTTGGACTTGTCAAGAGTTGACAGAAAAGCCCAAGGCCCATTGGAGCTAGTGTCTTATTAGTTCATTTTGGTCCCATTCCAAGCCACACATTAAAGCCCAATTGGAAAGGCCCAATAGGTCGGCCCAATTAGATAATCAGTTAGTTATAAAGGGAGAAACATACAGAATTTATTTTTTTAAGAAAAGAATTGTAGAGAAAAAGAGAGAGTGTGAGACACACTTTCGTTCTCCTTTTGAAAACTGATTGAGAAACCACACATCTTGGGCGTAAAGTGGAATTGGAGTGAAGATTAAAGTGTTCCCAAGTGCTTCTAATCTTTGTTTTTGAATTTCTCCACACCAAGGTACGCTATCTTGTTCTTAAATTCTGAAATTTACATAGTGCATGTTGTCAATTATGAATGAAATAGATCCTTATTTGTTGCTTCCGTTATGTGTTTTGTATGAGATACAAAACTAGATTTTATCCAACATGTACCTCCACCAGTGGTTCCTAGCATGTGGCTTTGTGGTTCCTTGAGCATAATGTCGTGGTTCTTAGGGGTACTAGGTCTTTAATCCATGAAACCCAAAACATTGGTTCCTTGAACCATGGGCCCTTTTAATTTGGGAACCCAAAATGCTAGTTCCCTTACCACAAGATCTTCTTCCATGATTACTGGATTTTGTCCTTTCCCTTTATCTTTGTAGGTCCTACATAAAAACTATACAATACAAATATTCTCAAGTAATTGTTAGTTCCTTAGGTTAGCATATACATTCTAAAACACACACACACACACACACACATGAATGAACTTCATGAAAATGAGTCAACCACGAGGATCCTAGCCTCAATTCTCATAGACTTAGTGCTTTGGCACAAGACTTGTGGGATTTGGAACTCAAGCCCAAGTAGCTTTGCTTGGACATTTCCTTCCAAGATAGTCAAGTGAGGAGGATTTTGTGAGAGGGAGTGATATCTGATGTGTGCATGTTTTTGTACGTTTCTTTGGAGTCTAAGTGATATTTTGAAGAGTTTCAAGGATATGGGACAAAGTCCCCTTCCTTGACTTTCTTATTTTATTCTTTCATTCTCCCCTCCCCTTGCTAAACTCTTAGATTTCTCAGAATTATAAGAATATATTGGTTCATCTTTAAATTTTATAAAAAAATTTTTTAATTAGAGAAATAATATGTGTTATGGAACTTAAGAAAAATGTGAATCATGGACATCTTCCATTTTTTCAACGGGATATTCGTAATCTTTATGTGAAAATGAGAAAGATGCTATGGATCTCTTACAATTTTGTAAAGTTGCTAAAGAAAAGAATTCTAATTTTCAATATGCATTCACAATTGATGAAGAGAAAATGTTAGAGCATACTTTTTGGTCACATCCTCATAGTTTTGATTGGTACCAAAAATATGGAGATGTGGTTGTTTTTTATACTACTTAAAAGGTAAATGCTTATGATATGTCTTTTGGTATTTTTGTTGGTATCAATAATTATGGAAAGATGGTTCTCTTTGATTGTGCACTTCTTCGAAATGAAACAACTGGTGCTTTTCGATGGCTAATGATGGTACTCTATTTATCTTATAACTTTGTACAACTATTCTTCCATTTTATTTAATTAATTATTAGAATAATATTAATACATATCATTTGAAATGTTTACATGTTCTAATACAAAAAATTTTATTAGCAGAATTTTGCATGTTTGATGAAGAAACAACCCAAGACAATTTTGACAAATCAAAATCCATAGATTACGGAGACGGCTCACAAAACATGCCTTATATATAATGTACGTTTACATAGGTATATAATATTAGGGATGACAATTTTTCCCCGCCCCACTTGACCCGCACCTCCCCGCTTCGCCCCGTGCGGGTTTTCCCCGCCTCACAAAGGTGATGGGGTGGGGATGGGGCAAGATTTTAGACTCGCACCATGGGTTGGGGCGGGGATGGGTTTACACTTTTTAAACCCACTCCGCCCCGCCCCATACCCACCCCGTCCCTTGTTAATAAGGGTTAAGTTGTAATTTTTTCATACTCTAAAACCCTACTATTTAAACAAAAATATCATAATCTTATTTTATTCTACCTAATGTGGTTCTAACTCTTTTTTCTCTCTAGCAAAGTTGGAAGTAAGGGGCCAATATCATCATCTTATTAGGAGTTTGGATTATTTTATTGTGTCATACTATGAGATTTTTTTTGTAACATTGTCTTGTTAAACATTTAGATAATATTATTTAGTTTTTGCTAAAAATTAGTTTGATTTGATAGGATAAATTTATTTATAACTTCAAGTATATTTTTAATATTGAAACACGTCATTTTGTTTGAAAAAATGATAATAGTTGTAGGGAAAATTAACAAGAAATAAAGTTTTACTGTGTAAGGCGGGGCTTCGTGGGGTCTTAAGGGGCGGGGATGGGGTAAGAAATTTTTCCCATCATGCGGGGTGGGGCGGGGCGGGGCGGGGCGGGAATGGGGCAAGAAAAATCTGTACGGGGCGGGGGCGAAGATCCCATCCTTCGGCCCCGCCCCGCCCCGCCCCATTGCCATCCCTATATAATATCATATAATACGTATGTATTAGACTAGGACTTCAATGAATGGCACCCTATCAAATATTCTAGGATTGTAGTTCCTAACGTCAATGGTTTCCGCTTGCCCTCATTATTTTTTAACATATGCTACTGTAATCCAGCCTAGCCTAACATGCATTGAACTTGAACATGCATTTATGGTCATGATGATGGACTACATAGTATACATGACAACAGACTATAAAAGCTTGAATCTCTCCAATATTATACCTCAAATATAAGCAGTCTAATTAATATACATGTATATATTCCAATATAAAATTTCGTTAACTCACATTCAGTTTCTACAACTAGTTACCTTCTTGATTCAGTGAATGACGCACATGAAGATTGCTTTTTACTACTGCAAACCAATTCGGCTAAGACTTATGGCCTGTTTGGAAGGTTAGAGAGGGAGGAGAGTAGAGGGAAGTAGAGGGAAGGAGAGTAGAGGAGAATGGTTATCCTCCACCTTGTTTGGATGTTTTTAAAATTAAGTAAGGGGGAGGAGAGTAATTAGTCTTTTCATTTGTAATTTTGTTAATATAGTAAGGATAAATTTGGTAATTCGTTTGGTCAAACATTTTTATCCTCCACTCTCCCTCTAAATCCCTCCAATTTGGGGGAATTAAAAATGAGGGGTTAGAGGGAGTTGAAACTCCTCCAAATCCCTCTCCCTCCTTCCTTAAAAAACTTTCAAATAAGGGTATTAAATTACTCTCCCTCCCTCTACTCTACTCCACCTCCATTTTTAAACATCCAAATAGGCCATTAAGGTTTCTCTGGGAAGGAGTTGCTTTATTTACCAGTGTCAACTGTCAAGTGAGAGGAATTAATATAGATTAATAATAAAGTTACGATGTTTCCTATAAAAAAAAAAAAAAAAGTAAAAACAAAGATATATGTGACAAGCCTATCCATGACAAATTGACAAGGGTCAATTAGCTAGGGTGTGGGATCAATACAAAAATAGCCTAACTCTCTCTCTCTCTCTACGTATATATATATATATATATATATATATATATATATATATATATCTTTTATAGGCCAGCCACTTAATAAATAGGGTAAATTTCACTAACTACCCCTAAGGTTTGAGGTAATACCAAACAGGTCCACAATTTCTCAAAACTAACCAATTTGGTCCTAAGTACAACTTAATCTCTAATTAGACTTAACAGACGTTATAACTCTCCATTTTCTCTCTTCTCCTCTCTGGCCCAAACTTCTCTTCTCTCTTCTCTCTTCTCACTCTATCTCAAACCACCACCGTGACCACCACCAAAACACAGATGGCAAGACACCCACCCACCAAACCACAACACCACAGGTCCACAACCCACATACGCCGCCGATTCACGACAAGTCCGAACTCAAATAGCACCCAAAAGAAAAAAAACCACCACAACCCACAAATCCACTTGTTGAGATACCAAAACCACCACCTCACCACCATCATCACAGAGCCCACCACCACAAACCAAAACCATAAATAGAAGCCCAACCACCACAGATTTATAGTCACAACCACCCAAATCAAACCAATTCAAAAACTCACGACCAAACAAAACCAATTTCAACCGACCAAACCACTAAACCTACACACCCCGGTTCACATACACAGAAAATACCCACAAACCCAAACTCAAGGTTCATAATCCCCACCCCAGAAACACCAGAAAATTCAACAAAACCCACCTCTTCTCAAACCCAAACCCATAATCAATGAGACCCACAAACAAAAAACCACCACCACCAATTAAAAAAATAAAATAAAATCCAACCCACCAGAAAATACCAAATCAAAAAGTCTGATCACCTGCTAAAGAAAGTCTGATCACCGACAAGATTCGAATCACGATTCACCGCTGAGATTCGAACTTCATTGAAGCTGCTAAGGAAAGTCCGATCATCTGCCTGTGCCCACATCCCTGGCAAAAAGTGACATCACCGACCGGATTGGCGAGTCAGAGGCAGCTCGTGCGTGGCACTCCTTGTTCACGGAGCAGCATACCGGAAAAAAAATCAAGAAGAAAAAGCCCATTCCGCAACCTTCTGCTATAGGTCTCGCCGATTATGTCTCGGTGGTTATAGTGGTGATTTGAGAGAGAAGAGAGCTTTGGGTCAGAGAGGATAAGAGAGAAGAAACGTCTGAGATAGAGTGAGAAGAGAGAAGAGAAGTTTGGACCAGAGAGGAGAAGAGAGAAAATGGAGAGTTATAACGTCTGTTAAATCTAATTAGAGATTAAGTTGTACTTAGGACCAAATTGGTTAGTTTTGAGAAGTTGTTGACCTATTTGGTATTATTCCAAACCTCATGGGTAGGTAGTGAAATTTATCCTAATAAATATAAAATGCTTTTTTTTGGGGGGGGGGGTAAAAAAAAAAAAAAACCAACTGGAACAGCCGTCAACACAAAAGTAAAATATAGAACACATGGCGAAGTACATGAACAAAGATTGTTACTGTGAATGGTTCATAGGAGCCACCTATTAGCATTTATAATATTGTTGAAGAAATTCAGCATAAGCTAAAGGATTTTAGGAATATACAAGTCTCTCAAATTCGGCAACAAGGGAATCACCGTGCACACATCTTACCTCTGCATGCTAAGAATTGTGTTGATTTTGTAACTTGAATAGAGAAAAATCTCATTATTATTGAGTCAGCTTTGGTTTAGGATGTATTGTTTTTATCTTTTTAATAAAGTTACGATGTTTCCTATAAAAAAAAAAAAAAAGTACAAAAACAAAGATCACTAGCCGTATGTGACAAGCCTAGCAGCAAGGTTGATTTCTAAGAACTGCAATACAAAGACCCGTAAATAGTATAGTGCTCTGTTCTATACTGAATTGCATAAACCTTTCGTGCTTTCTACCCTAATGTTAACTTCCCATTGGATAGCTTTATGATAGTCTCTTCACATTTGGTTTTGCCTTGAGGAATCACACCATTTCTATGTTGCCATAGATGATAATCTGTAGACCATAAAGCAGTTTTGCAAGATTGTTTACCCTTAACTGGTCTACACCCAACAACATGATGTCCTGCCAATGGAATTTAGGTTTCCTAATAAAAATCTCGTCCATAATAGTTCTCTATTTTTTACGCTCTTTTGAATGGATATTTATTAGGTACTCTCGGAATATGGTAATGCGATCGACGATCTTCTCTTTTCTTACGTTTATGATGGGGGCCACCATAAATATGAAAAGAAAGAATACCATGTCACTATCCGCTAGTTCTTAATAGTTTTACTTTTGAATAAGCCGCAACTAAAAGAAGAGGTACTTAGGGATAGCAATTTTGCCCCATCCCGCTTGACCTGCTCCTCATCGCTTTGCCCTACGCGAGTTTTCCCTACCCCACAAAGGTGGTGGGGCACGACTGAGGAGAGATTTTAGCCTCACACTATGGGGCGAGGTGGTGATGAGTTTAGACTTTTTAGACCCAACCCGTCCCACCCCACATTAATAAGGGTTAGATTGTAAATTTTTTATACCCTAAAACTTTTCTATTAAAACAAACATATCATTAGTTTATTTTATTATACCCAATAAGGATTTCTGCCTCTTTTTTTATATTATTTTTTTCCCCCTCTAGTAAGGTTGGAAATAAGGTACCAACTTTACATTTTCTTTTGTCTGTATTATAATAAAATTTATATACTATTGAATCATTGATTTTGTATTGTGAGATTTTTGTTTTTATTGTAATATTGTCTTGTTAAATATTTTAAAATATTATTCAATTTTTGCTAAAAATTAGTTTGATTTGAAGGGATAAATTTATTTTTAATTTCAAGTATATTTTTATTAATGAAATGGGTTTTCTTAAAAACAATTGTAATAGTTGTGGGAAAATTAATAAGAAGTAGAGTTTTATAGGATGGGACGGAGCTTCGCAGGGTCCTAAGGGGTGGAGATGGGGCAAGAAAATTTTTCTCGTCATGTAGGGCGGGGCAAAGATGGGGTAAGACAAAACCATACGAAGTGGGGGCAAAGACCCCCATCCTTTGAACCCGCCCGCCCCATTGCCATTCCTCAGATACTCGCTAATCTCAATTCTATTTCAGCGAATAACATAATTAGCGTCACCAATTACTCCCCCAATCATTCTTTGTGTCATTAGCCTATTTTAAATTGCTAGTCAAATGCATGTTTAGGAATCATACCAGGAATCATATCAGCTGGCACCATCTGACCTCAAGATTTTTTCCTCATTATAAGCGTTTAGGTATTGACACAAGAATATATAATCCAGACTTTATATTAATCTTAAGAAATAAGATACACTTATTGGGCATTTCCCGTGTGATGTATGCGCGCATTTCGAGTTTCGTAAGAGTTAGCCTTCTCTGAAGTACGGCTGATTAATGAAAAACTATTTTTGGGCAAACTATTATTATTTTCATCCATGAACGGTGTTAATGTTCAATTTCATCTTTTGAGTTACGGAGCAGACACCATAAATATCTATATAAAAAAATATTTCCATCTCTTAGATATCAATAGTGTTAATTTTGCCCATTAAGTTTTGAAAAGAGTTCGGCCACATTTGTCTTCACCCTTGTTCATATAATTATACTTCCTTTCAACTTTTTGATCTTGTATTAGTGGGGATCGATATTAATTATATGTTTTTTATGGTTGGAATTTTACTTAGCATATGTAATAAAATTTAACAATAAGATGTGAGAAATTTACATACTAAATTATATTATTCAAGAATCTCACAAATAATTAAAATGTTCTCTTCAGTTGGTCAGGATTAACAAGAACTTTCTTTTCTTTTCTTTTCTTACACTTTTTGCAAGTGTGGCATTGACAATATTTATAACATTTAGAAAGGACATGATTAGCCATAAAATCATTTTTATTGTAATAACAATTCATGTAACAGATATGTTACATTCATTAATAAACAACTTCATTAATTAGGTTCATTAATAAATAAGTTCATTAATGTGTCATTACTTTTGTAACTCCATACAAACACATGGATTCATTTATCATTCGTATCTAGAATCACTATAATGACAACACTTTTTATAAGAGGCCAAGTTACCGGCAATGACACGATAGATTTATTAAGGCCAATGCTTAACGTGCATGAATCTCATTATAGGACTGTCGAGATTATTATGCACTAACCATCGAAATACCAGCCCTTATTGTCTTTCATAGTCTGTGAAATTTTAACTTGCACCTCATTTTCATCATGGTCCAACAATGTACCTATAAGTATAGGTTACATCACGATAGAAATGGTTAAGTCAAGGACTATAATGAATGCATTTATAATCTTTGTCTACAAAATTAAGTAGACATATTTCAATATACCAATATTTTACATCATAAAAATATTGCAAAATTTCACAAGAAATTTTGAATTATTAATTATTGATAATAGAGACATCATAAAATATTATGTTGGGCCACATTATTCTAACATTTTTTTAATTAATAAGTGGGGAGGAAGAATTTGAACTTTAGATGTTTTTTTTTTTTTTTTAAACACAAGAAGATAACACTTAAAATATAAGACTTAGTAAAATTAATTATAGAAAAATACTATGGTCATAATATTTTCACAATAAACTCTAAATGACAAGTTGTTATTTGTTATTTGTTCCTGACTGTTATTAGTAGTCAAAAAAGTAATTTGAATGATATGTTTAAATTAAAACTAATAAAAATTTAACATCTATAATTTATTATGAAAATATTATGAATATAATACCCATCCTCTTCTCTTAATTACGTGTTGAATCACTTGATTCATAAACAATGGGTTGGAGCAAATTTTTTTTTTTTTTTTTTTAAAAAAGTGGAGGTAAGGATAACATTAACATAATTGTGACCTTTACGGCATCTAGAAGCTGTGGTAGTCTGTCCAAAAAGGGGCGTCACTATAAAAAAGACGTCAAAAAATATGATTTCTACGGACGGTGTGAACCGGCCTTGGTGGTCAAAGTTTAATGGGTTGCTACATTTGACCATGTGCTCCATCTTTTTAAAATTCAAATATGGTCCACATCTCCAACTCTAAAGTCGCACGATTGACCATTCAAATTTGGAATTCCCATGACTGTAGCCGTAGTAATACAATTATTCCAACCAATTATGAATCTTCTACGCGTCACCAATTATAATGTGATTTGTGTTTAAATTTTAAGATAAATTTAAAATTTGATTATTTCATAAAAATAAAAAATTCATAGTAAGTGATAAATTGTGATTGATGAAATATATAAGTTTCAAAAAAATACTCTTTATTGTCAAAAATTCTAAAAAGTTTTAGAGAAAATTACACTTTTTCACCTTAAATTATACACAAGATTACACTTTGCATCTTAAACTATTTGAATGTTCACTTTGCATCCTAAACTATCATACTTATCACACTTGACACCCCAATGTTACTTTTGTTGTTACATTATATAGAATCTTACTGTTGTTACATTAGGTGGAACAAACTTAAAAGATAGAAACTCCCTTCTTCAAAATCAATTAAAACAAAAACCAATTTTTTCCACATCTCTCTCTATCTCGCGTGCGTGCCAACCTCTTCCCAAATTTAGATTCTTGTAAACCCTAAATCCCCAATTTAGAAATAGCTCCAGCTCCACCACTGCTCCACCATCCCAAATCGAAACCTTCCATCTCTCTCTTCACCAAAAAAAAAAAAAACTTGAAACTCCAATTTTTTTCCCCAAATTGAAACCCCACTCAGTTTCTGCAGTAGATCATACCATCAAATGGAGGAGATTTATGAGATATTGGCACATTTAAGTAAGATGATACCCCAGCAGAGACATTATCTTGGTTTATATTCGGTATCTGCATGTTCAAATAGAAGGGGGCGGATTGAGAAATTAGCTTAATTTTAATATGCAATGGGCAGAAAGGACCACCAAAGACATGCTTCTTTTGCTTCATTCCACTGCCAAAAGATTATATGAAACTCATAAATGGCCAACCAGCAGGGATTGTGTGGTGAAGCAATTAGCAATGTGAATCATACATGACTTGACAAATTTGGGTGCATGAGAAGAATTTGGCTTTGGTGGTTCCTAGGTGGTGTTATGCATGTTAAACATGGGGTGGATGTGTCTGTTCAAAGGGACAATTGGTTTTCATACCCCTATTTTGTTTTTATGTGTTTGCTTACTCCAGTGGTATGATTGGATATGTAGTTAGCATTTGATACTGCTTTTGTTTGCATTTACAAAAAATGATATTCATCTTACAGGTAAATTTGAAGTCATCAATGGCATGAAGGGTGTTTCGGTCTTTTAAATTTGTTTCACCTAAGCAAAATGTATATGCTTGTCATGTACAGTAGACTTCCATATAATATAACAGTAAAAGTAACACCAGAGTGCAAACTATGATAAATGTGATAGTTTAGGATGTAAAATGTGCATTCAAATAGTTTAGGATGCAAAGCGTAATATGGTATATAATTTAGGGTGGTAAAGTGTAATTTTCCCAAAGTTATATATATATATATATATATATATATATATATTTAGGGATAATTACACTTTACCCACCTGTGGCTTGCCTCTAATTATATGTGCCTACCTGTGGTTTAAGTTTTGACACTTTGCCCACTTGTGGTTCCTACCGCTACTCTGCCGTAACCCACCTCTCCCTCACCCGTTACTCTAACACTAAATATGAAAAAAATCAAATCCCAAATAAATCAAAACACATTCACTCCCAAAACTCACTCACTCCCATACAGCTTGCTCACCAAACAAAATCCTACACAATGCAATGGGCTTCACTTGAGACTCTAGATCGAGTTGAGTCTGGGCTTTGATCGTGGTTGTAACCCGAGGAAGAAGGAGTGTTCTGGGTTCATCTAGTTTCTAGGCTAGCTTTGATTGTGGTCCGTTTGGGTTCATCTTCAAGCTTTGATCGCGATCGTCTGGGTTCATCTTCAAGCTTGGATCGTGGTTGTCTGGGTTCATCTGCAAGCTTGGGTGAGTGAAATTGCTCTTTCATCTGATCTTTTGAAACCTAGGGTTTTTAATTTTCTGTTCCAAATTGGGTTTTTGCAAGAATGAGCTTGCCTATGGTTCATTGCTCTGTTCGAAGCTTCAAGCTTTGGTTTTTGCAAGAATGAGCTTGCCTATGGACAATTGGGTTTTTGTTTGAAATTGGGTGAGTTCATTGCTCTATTCATTTGATTGATTGAAATCTACGGTTTTTAAAAAAAAATTCGAATTTGGGTTTTTGCAAGGAGGAGCTTGGGTTTTTGGGTGAGCTTCAAGCTTGGGTTTCAAAAATGACATTTTTTTCTGTTGAAGTTTCACCAAGGCAGTGACAATATTTGTGTTAATTTTTATGGTTGTTTGCAATCTTTATTTATAGTGAGTTATCCTGCTGATTTTGGTTAGAGTGAATGTTGTTGTATATTATGGTTCCTTCATCAACGATTTGAATGTTGTTGGTTAGAATGAATGGATCGTGAATTTGGTTGATTTGTGCTTGATACACTGTCATGATTAATGGGTATTGTAAATTGGGCAAAAGAAAAGAAGCAACTAAGCTTTTACATTATATGGTAGAAAATATGGTAGAAAACGGAATTGAATTCTCCACTTAGGGGTTAATTTATTGGTTTGTTGTTTGTAATGATGCTATTTGGGTTGGTTTCTGTGATATTTGAGCATAATATAGTAGTATATATATTTTTGGTGGGGCTTTAATAGTGATGGTGAAATGATGTGTAGAATTGGATGGCTACTTGTTGGATTTTTGTAGGGATTTGGGTTTTTAGATTAGCTGATTGTGTTATTTGAATTGACTGAAAATGGTTGTTACCAATGAATTTTCAAGTTGTTGGACTGACTTTCTATCTTGAATAGTTTTAGACAATATGGAGTTGTTGGGCTAACTTACATTGATATCCATCCACTGTTAGAAAAGAATGGTTGTCGTAATTAACTAACATTTGAAACAGCTTCTTATACTTGATAATAGTAGTCTATAATAGTATTAAAAGTCTATAACAGCTTCATTGATATAACAGTAGTCTATAATAGACAATGTGTAGTAGTCTATAATAGTCTATAATAGCTTCATTGATATCCATCAACTGTTAGAATAAATTCTGTATGTTACAAGTTTGACTTCAAGTAGCTTTGCTTTGATGTACTTATAAAGTTTCTGTTTTATTTGGCTGATCATAGTACTTGGGTATTTATTCATTTAGCTCAATCACTCTTTTGCTATGTCTTCATCAACTGGCAATGGCTCTACAACTAGTGGTTTCTACCGTGGCGGAGATGGTCATTTATGTACCCTTAAGAATTGTGCCCTACGAACAAGTCGAAAAGTTGGTAACTATGGAAGAAGATTCCTCAGTTGTAGTCAATTTAATGTAAGAAACAATTACATTGTTGTATTTGAATTGAATTGAATTATTAGTTGTGATTAATTGTGAACTGTAAAATTAATTGTGATAATTGTAATAATTAGGTTAGTCCCAAATGTGGCTTCTTTCAGTGGGTGGATAAAGAAACTTGTAAGAATGACCGTGACTGTGAAAGGATAAGTATGCTTGAGATTGAACTGCAATTTGCAAATCAGAGAGAAATGACAACCACGGAGATGGAACAAAGATCTAACCGGAGGGAAAGAGAAACTCATGAGCTTTATGTAGAAGCTAGGGAGAAACTTAAGAGCGTTAGAGAGAGTGATAGATTGTACAAGGTGGCACTAGTTTTGTCATGGTTATTTTTCATTTTTGTAATGATGTTGTTGTATTTTGCCTCAATGAACAACAATGTAAGGGCTGTTGAAATGTTATTGAGTAATTGAAATACAAAGTCTTTGATTATTGTAACCAACTCCTGATTGATATATATTGGCACAAAGTGTTATGTGGAAATGTTGCAATACAAATGTTTGCTGTATAGTGTACATCAAAAGCAAAAGCACAATAACACCTGTGTAATTGAAATACAAATGTTTGCTGTATAGTGTATACATGTGGAAATGTTGCAATACAAATGTTTGCTGTATGTTACACATACACATGATTTGTTGTGTGAATACATACACCTGTGTAAATTCACCAAAAGCACAAGACAAGCAAAACACAAATTCCTGTGTAAATCCATCAAAAGCAAAGACAAGCACAACACAAAAAAATACTTTATCCTGTGTCAATCCACATTAACATTAATAAAAGAGAAGACAATCATTGTGACTTTATGTCACATGCATACAAAATTGCCAATATTGCTTTTGGCATATCTTGTGACTTTACACATTTTCCAACCAAAACCCAACTTCTAGTCCACCACACTAGATATACACTTCTTCCACCACACCAGACATACACTTCTTCCAACCAAAATTGCCAATATTGTTTTTGACACTTAAGCAAATACATTAAGCGTGGGAACTAACAAAAAATGTGGGAACTATAACAAAAAAGAGTGGGAACTATAACAAAAAAAAGTGGTTGAAACTTTAACATCTTCCATCTTTATTTACTGCTTTGAGTGCCCTTGCCAGCTGCCTTCTTGCCCTTTCCACCAACTAGTTGAAACTTTGTTGGCCTTGATACACCAAACTTTCTGCCTTTAAACCCCTTAGCAGCACCACCACTTCCTTCACTTGGTACACCACTAGTGCTCACAAATGCACTTGGCTGCATAACCAAAATTCAACAGTTAGCAAGATGGTCCAACAATAGCAAGTAAGAGGAAAAAAAATAAACAAAATAGAAGAAACCAGAGGTACCTGAGATGGTAAAGAATCCCATGTCTTTCTAGGGGTATGGAAGCTCGGTTGTGAGGATGAAGAAAACCAGTTGGCCCTAGATCTAGTTAGAGGTTGAGTTGTTGCCTCAGATCTATTGTTTGGTGCAGGTTGAGATGCAGTTTCACCAAAAGCTCTGTATGCAGGCTGAGATCTAGTACTTGGTGGCTGAGATGAAGTTTGAGATGTTGCAGTCTGCTTTGTTTTTGTAGATTTACTACCTTGTGCCTACAAAGAGGGTTTTACAAGTTACATACACATGAAATACTTGAGGAAATGAATATTAGTTCAAAGCATGAAAATACTTATAGCTTTGGATTTAGCAAGTCTATCTCTTCTTTGCCATGGAGTTTCGCCAGTGATGGCTGCCTTGCACCCTTTTGCATTATGTCCTTCTTTATGGCACTTCCTACACTTGATTGTCTTGTTCATCCTAGAAACTCTATAACGGTTCCTTGGCTCTTCAGGATCTCTTTTTCTTTGCTTTAGTGGTCTGCTAGGTGGTTTATACATTTGAGGAGCAACAGGAGCAGGTTGGTTAGTCTTAACCCACTCAGACTGGCTAGGCATTGGGGGTATTATCTCTTTGTAAATTTCAACAAATGTCTCTCTCAAGTAACAAGGATGCACATAGTCCTTCACTTTCTCCAGGTTCTTAACAATAGCAGAGATCCTATGTTTGCAAAGAAGTCCTGTCAAATCCCAAATCCTACAGCTGCATGCTTTCCTAGCCAAGTCAACCACATGTCTCTTACGACCATTACCAACCTCATACATGAAACTGCCTACTGGAGTAGCACTGAAAGGTATAGATTCATGTTTTAACTTCTCTAATTTGTCTTGAATATTAGGACACACCTTTCCAATGTATTTTGCTATATCTTTCATCTTTTTGTATTGATTGGTCATGAGCCTAACTTTGATCCACTCCAACATTGCTAAAATTGGCTTATCCCTAGCTTCTAAGATCATGGCATTAAAAGACTCACTCAAGTTATTAGCTAAATAGTCATACAAAGCTCTACTACTAAAGTGAGACTTAGACCATTGTGTAGGGTTGATGTTAGCAAGATACTCCCATGCCTTGACATCCAAATCCTTTAGTTGCTGCATTCTTCTCTCAAACTCCCTTATTGTTGTGGCTCCAGCACATCTCCACAGTGCATCCTTTAACTCCAAGACCTTATGATCCACTTTAAAATTATTGTAGATATGCTTCACACCGTACCTATGCTCACAAGTTGGGAACAGCATCTCAATTGTAGGTATAAGGCCCTAATTCATATACAAAACAGATCAAGTAAATATGTTAGTTAAACATGTTGAAATGAACTGAGGCTTGTATTATTGAGCTTTAAATATGTGGGTTAAAGATGTTAGTATAATTGCAGGTCATACCTTTTGTCTATCAGTGATGAAGACCAGATTAAGTTGCTCTGGATTCCCAATGTCATCTGAAAACTGCTGCAAAAACCATACCCATGAATCTTTGTTCTCTTGCTCAACAACAACAAATGTAACTGGGAAAATGTTATCATTTGCATCTCTAGCTATGGCAGAAAGTATTTGCCCCCCAAATCTCCCTTTCATGTGGCACCCATGTAAACCAATGATTGGTCTACAACCTCCCAAAAAATCAATTTTTTGTACATTATACCTGATATACATTCTCTTAAATTTGGGCTGTGCTTTTTCATCTTCCATTTTAGTTTGTAAAATAACCTTACTTCCTTTATCATTCAATCTTATTATCTCTGCATAATCCCTTGCCCATATTACAATTGTTCATCCCCAGTAATCAAGTCAGTAGCTTTTCTTTTTGCCCTATAGACTTGACTGTAGCTTATGTCAATTTCAAGTGCTTGCTTCACATGATGTTGAACACTAGCCAATTTCCAATTGGGATTTTTGTCAAACTCCTGCATAAACTTCTTTGTAACATAAATTGAAGTCACTTGGCTGTGTTTGAAGGATCTAGGGCAGGTGCACTCCGAATTGAATGTTTTTATTTGGAATGTCAACTCCTTAGGTAGTTGAGATGCATAACACCTCCATCCACATTCATTTATGCAATAAACTGATATTTTCTTCTTCTCATTCAGCTTGAACTTGATATCTACTGGCTTCTTTATAGCATATTCCCTCAATGCCTCCCTAAATACCTTAGAGTTTGGAAACTTCATTTCTTTCTTTAACTCTGGTTTTCTCATGTCAGTTTGGACATTAAACTGAGGTTCTTTTGAGGCAGTTGGTGCTGGTTGATCATTATCAGAACCTATTAGACTTTCCATGTTATCTTTAATAGGTGGGTCAATCCATTCACCCTCTTCAAGAGGTGGGTCATTGTCAGCTGTAGTAGTCCTATGTGGGGCTGCATACATAGGTAGATCCTCATGTGTAGATGGCCCATCATCTCCCTCAGAGGGCCTATGTGGGGCTGTTGCATTGACACTAATTCCATCATGTGTAGATGGCCCATCATCTACATTTCCAAATACATCATCATCAAAATCTGGCTCCTCAAACCCTTCCTCCAATCAATCAAAATCTTGACCACCACCTTCTTTAGGATCCACATTACCTCCCTCATGCATCTCATGCACATCATCATCATTCTGACCCACCTCATGCGCATCTTCACCATTCTGAGGTACCTCATGCACATCATCATTATTTGCTACTTCCTCATTACCAAATGGTTGTTCAACTACAAGTGGCTCCTCACCACCCTCAACATATAGTGTTATCTTATCTGTAGGCCATGCAGCATGAATCTCACACATATACACTACATCATCATCTCCATCTATAAGCCTTAACCCTTACTCCAAATTACCTCCAAGAATAAGATAATGAAATCTACTTGGACTAACTGCCCCCACATCAGAACAAATATCTTGTATTTCAAAATAACTAAGTTTATCTGGGTTAACATTATCAATAAAAGAAGTACTACCTCCTAAATATACCAAATCTGGGTTCCACACAAACTAGCCACCATGATGAATCTCAAAATTGAATGTCAAGTCAGCCATTTGCATATAAAACACAACAGAATAAAGTATGAGATGGGCATGGTCATGTGGTCCTGTGGTTCACACAAAGCACAACACAGAAGAGCATATGGAAGCATTAAAAGTTTTTGTTCTGTTTTTGGGTGACAACTCCATGGAAAAAGAAAGCAGAAGAGCATATTCCAGCATTTGGTTCTGTTTTTATTTTTATTTTTTATGACAAGCATAAATGTACAGGTCTGAATTAGTGCTGTACATATTGTCTTCACTTTTCAGGTTTTAATGCACATATGCACTCTTCACTGTTTCACTACCTTTCTCTTCTTTTGCTGGATGTAATTAGAACAAAAAAGTTGCTTCACATTTGGTTTGAAAACCAGAGTATATATTAAGGATTAAAAACTGTTAAAACTGCAAAACATTGCACAACATGCCACTATCTCAGAAACCTTTCATAGTTCACAAAAATCTATAAAAAACTTTCATAATTCACAACATGCCAAAGTATAAATAAAATTAGTAAATAAACCTTTCATAATTCACAAAACATTGCCACCATCTCAGAATTAAAGAATAAAAGGATTGGGAAAAAGAAAAAAGAAAAGGTAAAGGGTTATGGAAGCTAATTGCCACAAGTATATCAGAGGGAAAGATCAGCCAAGTCAAAAGTTCTAGTAACAGCTTTGTACCAAGACTCAAGCTTCTTTTTCCTCAACTCCTCATCTAATTCAAGATTGACAATGGTAGCACGTTCAGCCTTTTCAGCAATAATTTCATCTTCTGTCCACACCCCAACTGCTAATCCAGCCGTTTCTATCCTAGAGCAGTCGTTTCTATGTCAGCCGGCCTCACCACTGGGCTTCCCAACAAGTTTGCCTACAAAACAGTAACAAGGGCAAGCTCTACAGCTAAGAAACCCACTAAGGAAAATGACAAGATCACTGACAATATTTGAAATAAATAAAGATTGCAAACAACTATAAAAATTTACACAAATATTGTCACTGCCTTGGTGAAACTTCAATGGAAAAAAATGACATTTTTGAAACCCAAGCAGACCCAAGCTTCAAGCATTCTTGCAAAAACCCAAGCTTGAAGCTTCGAACAGAGCAATGAACCGTAGGCAAGCTCATTCCTGCAAAAACCCAATTTGGAACAAAAAATTAAAAACCCTAGGTTTCAAAAGATCAGATGAAAGAGCAATTTCACTCACCCAAGCTTGAAGATAAACCCAGACGACCACGATCAAAGCTTGAAGATGAACCCAGATGGACCACGATCAAAGCTAGCCCAGAAACTAGAAAAACCCAGAACACTTCTTCTTCCTCGGGTTACAACCACGATCAAAGCCCAGACGCATCTCGGTCTAGAGTTTCAAGCGAAGCCCATTGCATTGTGTAGGATTTTGTTTGGTGAGCAAGCCATATGGGAGTGAGTGAGTTTTGGGAGTGAGTGTGTTTGATCTATTTGGGATTTGATTTTTTTTCATATTTAGTGTTAGAGTAACGGGTGAGGGAGAGGTGGGTTACGGCAGAGTAACGGTAGGAACCACAGGTGGGCAAAGTGTCAAAACTTAACCAAGGGTAGGCACATAGAATTAGATGCAAACCATAGGTGGGCAAAGTGTAATTATCCCATATATTTATATATTAAGTGCTTTCCCTTTTCCTTGCGTGTATGCTTGTTTAAGAAAAAAAAATCACTTAACTTTTTTTTAATTGAAAAAAAAATTATTTACAATGTCTCAAATTACCAATTAAAGTGAGTTCTTGTATTTAATAGATTGTCTAGGAAGTTACACATCAATGAAGAGTAAGACATTCATTATTTCTTGGGAAAAAGACTATTTTGGCTCCTAATTTTTACCAAAAATTTGTTTTTCGTCTCTAAATTTTAAAAAGTTCTTTTTTCATCTTGAAACTTTGTAAAGAATGTCTTCAATAGTTTAGAGACAAAAAATAGGGATGAAACAAAAAAAACCATTTTCAATAGTTTAGGGATGAAAACAAACTTTTGGTAAAATTTAAGGCATAAATAAAGCATTTTCAATAGTTTATAGACAAATTATGAACTTTTCAATAGTTAGGGACAAAAAGTGAACTTCTAAAGTTTAGGAATGAAAAACAAACTTTTGATAAAGTTCAGGAACCAAAATAATATTTTACTCTTATTTTTTTTTATACAAAATATAAATTTTACTCTAACATAATCTAAGTGTATATATGTATGAAACTCTTTTACTTGAACTCCGACCCTTACTCCTCAAGAACTTTGTACTTATGGAGTGATCATTATGCCAAAAGTGCAGAGTGGTTAATATCAATTTTTTTTTTAAATGTAAAGAATATTGGCATGTGATGAAGCAAAATGTTCGTCAGTCGAAATAAGAGGTGAGTCTAGATGGAACCAAACCTGTATCCCTCCTTTCCAGCAGTCCAGAAGGTGGCAGGGCAATCTATCAACGTGGTCACCGGTGTGGTGCCTGCCAAAACACCTCCGATGCTTAAGTTAGTTTCTGGGAATTGTACTCAGAAAAATTATGATAAAGAATGGGTGAGTTTCTTGTGTGTTTCTTACCTCTGACTGGTGTTTTCGATTGGTTTATATATGTTCCTTTTGCCTCTTAGCCGTTGTGACAGTTATTGTGGTTTTAATGCTGCCTTAAGTTACGCTTTCTGCTTAATGGCGAGGCTTTAATTCGTCCAACGGGTTGTACAGCTGTTTTTATCCAGCCTGGGGCATTTATTGGTGATATTAAGTGTTCCTGCCGTTTTCGCCTGTTCTCGCACATTTTATCCTCGTCTCCGCTGGTTGCCTCGTCTGTCGTGATCTATCGTCAGCGATGACTTTCTCGTCAGTATTTAGTTCATCAGTCCTGTTAATTGCTCCCGGATTCCATGGTCGTCATGACATGTCGTGACGATCATGGAAGGTGAAAAGTTGGCAGGTGACTCTTGGAGTTTCGTGCCGCATTAAATGCGTAGTGGTGGCGCCGTACTGATCGTGGCCACGTGGCATACTTCAGTTGGTGGAGTTAATGCTTCCATCATTTGTCTCTTCGTTTTTCCCGCTGTTTCTCTTTAGTTTTTGTGCTATTTAACTTCCCTTTCTTTGTTCTTTTCTCTTCTTTCCTTTTCAAAAATACTTCTATCGCTCTGTGTTTTTCTTCTTTTTTTGCAAACTCTTTTCCGGCAATCTTTCCTTTCTGGACCGGTACATTGTGCGGTGGTGCCTGTGTGAGGCGGGGCTTTTGCTTCCGAGGTATTTTTATTTTCTCAACCTTTGGCTCCATTCTCTTTTTCTGCGATTTTTCTGATTTCTCGTTTCCTCTTATTTTTTTTTTATTTTTTTTTTTTTGTGTGGGGGTTTTAGCTTGTGTCATTCTGCTCACCTTGTTCTTAGACTTTGATGGTTAGTGGTTCTGAGGTTAGGACAGCTTGCCCTTCAATTTCCTTCCTGTTTGCGCGTTTGGGGGGATGTTTAGGTAGTTCTCTGCGCTTAGAGGGTTTTGTTTGTGAGGGTAACGGTCTGGGGGTTTTGTTGGCCGACTTGCTATCTTTACTTCGTCAGTCTATAGATTGGTTTAGGAATAGAGGAAGAGTGCGGGGAATCATGTCTGATGTTAGATCTAGTGAGTTAGAGACTGGACTCTCGTCTAGCGACGATCTAGTGGGGGGCGATACTGCTATTTCGTTGATTCGAGAGGTTAGGGCTTTTCACGCCCTTGGGGAAGAGTGTAGCTTAGATGCTGAGACGTTGGGGCGTTTCAGGGATAGATTTCAATTTCCAGAGCGAGTGAGGCTTCGTCTGCCTGGTAAGGACGATCGGCCATGTAGCTTCTTCCCAGGGGGGTCTGCTTCTACGAGGCGGCCTTCATCTGTGGGTTGAGGTTCCTGGTCCATCCTTTCCTGATGGAGCTGTTGGATCATTTTGGGATCGCTCCAGGGCAACTTATGCCTAACTCCTGGAGGATTGTGATAACTTGTATGGGGATATGGCTGGCAGCTGTAGACGGGGATATGCTCAAGATTGATGAGCTTGTTTATTTATATCGATTAAAAGCGTCCAAGGAATACAGATATTACGAACTGGTGTCCTGGGAGAGAAAAAATAGGGTCGTCAGGGGTTTGCCGTCCTCCTTCAGGTACTGGAAATCCAGGTTTTTCTTTGTGTCCGGAGATGAGTTTGAGACCGCGTCGGGCGAGATTTGGGGTGATCTCCCGCGATTGCATCGTCGGTGGGGAACCACGACTTTAGGTGCGTCAATACATTTTCTGCGTCGCTTCAGTTTTTGGGTGTATTGGTATCGCAGCTAATCCTCTTTTTTTTTTTTTTTTTTTTTTTTTTTTTGCAATTTAGAAACGACCAAAACTTAAGAGCAGGTATAGGGATAGGGTGAAGAAAGCCGTAGAGTACGCATAGACGGTGGAAAATTGGGATGACTTTGTAGATCCCAGGACTTTATCTTTCTACTGTTTCGGGCCAGAGCCTTCGCCTTTTGTTCTTCGGAGCATAGAAGTTGAAGAGAAGAAGAGTAAGTGTTATGTTCGTCAGTGCTGGTTTGCCTTTTTTTTTCTTTCCTGACGGACATTCCTCTTTTCTTTTGTGCAGGGATGACGACAAAATTCAACAAAGATATGTACGCTAAAATGAGGTCGAAGAAGGGGGAGCTACTGTCAAGCTTGGGGAGAAAGTCAGTGCGGGTCATTGACAAGGGTGCTTCTGGTTCTCCCATCATCCAGTCTACTCTGGTTACTTCCAGGGCTGCAGTGACGAGGACAACTTCCACGCCAGTTGCCAAAAGACAACGTCTTTCTGGGAAGGAGAAAGAGGTGGAGAGGGTCACTTCCCAGCCGTCAACTATTTGGAATGACGAAGCCCTGGCGGTGGAGAGAGCTCATGGGGCTGTGGCCTCCGAGGACTTGAAGGCACTCTCGGGAGTGTCTTTTAATTGGGTTGCAAGCCGCCATGTTCAAAAGCTTGTCCAGGTGATATTTTAGTTGTGAACCTTCTTCTTCCTCTTCCTTTTTTCTTTGTCTTTTTACATTCTCATTTTTTTTTATATACTTTTTTTTTTAGGTTTTGGGGGAGAGCCTTCACATCACGTCTGAATATCTAACCCAAGGGGCCAAGGTGGCTTCCCTTTCTTCGAGGGTGGAGGCTTTGGAAGCAGAAAGTTCCACTTTGAAGAAAGACTTGATTGAATCCATGAGCGAAACCACTGATTTGAAGGAGAAGGTGAAGAAGTTGGACGAAGATCTTAGGGCGGAGCGTCAGCTGACCTCCGAGAAGGATGAATAACTCTTGGCATCCCGGGAGTCACTGAAGACCATTGCTGCTTGATCCGTGGAGGCCTTCCAAACTACGGACGAGTTCAACACTGTCTTGTTCAGCTGGTACTTCAAGGGCTTCGGGTTGCTCAGGAGGTACCTCGTCAAACATTCTTCCAGAGTGGATTTGGATAGCCTGGACATGGAGGAGATTAACCAAGAAATGTCTGCTGACGAGGCTGCCCAATCTTCCGCTGGTCAGCCTGACGCTCCAGAGAATGTTGATGACACGCTTGATGATTCAGCCCTGGTGTTTGATTCCTGAAAACGAAATTGATTTCCCCCTCTTTTTTTCTTTTTTCTTTTGTTAGTCCCAATTTCAAGAGAACTTTTTGCTTTGAGAACATCGGTTTGACCCAGTGTTTATGGGTCTTTGGTTGTAAAAACAATGGTATTTGCCCTTTTGTTTTTGGGCTTTTAATTAGATGCACCTGCTTGCTTGCTTTTACTTCAAATTTCTTGTGGTTCATTGTTTCTTTTTACTCGTTGGTAACTTATATCCGTTAAAGCAGAATTCTGTTACTTAGTGATCTCTGAGATTCAATGTTTTTAGTTCGTCAGTAACTTACATCCGTCAGAGGGGAATCTTGTTACTTAGTGACTTTGAGATTCAATGTCTCTTTTAGTTCGTCAGTAACTTACATTCGTCAGAGCGGAATCTTGTTACTTAGTGACTTTGAGATTCAATGTCTCTTTTAGTTCGTCAGTAACTTACATCCGTCAGAGCGGAATCTTGTTACTTAGCAATTTTTGATATTGTTTGACATTCTTAACTGAGAAAACTTGTGGACGCAGAAGCATCAGTAGAAAAAATCTCTTTATTAATTTTGAATATGAATGTATTTACTGGTTTACATCTATTGATGGTACTTCTTCAAATGTTCGATATTCCATGGTTGTGAGAGCTTCTGTCCGTCTAGGGTTGCCAAGTGATAGCTTCCTTGTCTAGAGTAGTGAGTGATCTGGTAGGGCCCTTCTCAAGTAGCGCCTAGCTTTCCTTGAATAGAGTCTTTTGTGGCTGTGTTGACTTTGCGCAAAACGAGGTCACCTATCTCAAGTCATCAGAGCCTTACTCTTTTGTTGTAATATTCCCTCATCTTCTGCTGATACTTCGTCATTTTGTTAGAAGCTTTGTCTCTAACTTCGTCAAGGCAGTCCAGGTTGACCCGTAACTGGTCGTCGTTACCCTCTTGGTTGTATAGTTCTCTCCTGGTGCTGGTGGCGCCCACTTCCACTGGGATTACAGCTTCAGTGCCGTAAGTGAGCATAAAAGGGGTTTCCCCTGTTGGAGTTCTTGCTGTGGTCCTATAGGCCCATAACACATTAGGAAGTTCGTCCGGCTAGGCACCCTTGGCGTCGTCCAGTTTGGTTTTTATGATCTTCAGCAACGTCCGGTTCGTCACTTCCGTCTGACCGTTGGCTTGCGGACGTCCTGGGGACGAGAATTTATTTCTGATACCGAATCCTGAGCAGAAATCCTTGAAGCCTTGGCTGTCGAACTGCCGCCCATTATCTGATATGATCGTCATTGGTATCCCGAACCTGCAAATTATATTTTTCCAGATGAAGCCCCGAATTCGTGCTTCTGTGATAGTTGCCACTGCCTCTGCTTCCACCCATTTTGTAAAGTAATCAATCGCAACTAATAAGAATTTTACCTATCCTTTACCTAAGGGTAGTGGGCCAACGATGTCAATTCCCCATTGAGCGAATGGCCAAAGGGAGGATATGGTCGTTAGTTGCTCTGCTGGAAGTCATTGGACATTCCCAAACCTTTGACATTTGTCGCATTTCTTGATGAGGTCATCTGCGTCCACCTGCATAGTTGGCCAGAAATAACCTGTTCTAATGATTTTGCTTACCAGGGATCTTGGACTGGCATGACCTCCGCAAACTCCTTCATGAACTTCCCTCAGGATATACTTGGCTTCTTCTTCGTCAACACACTTTAAGTAGGGCATGGAGAAGCCCCTCTTGTATAAGGTGTCGTTTAGGATCGTGAACCTGGCTGCTCTTTTCCTGACCTTTTTGGCCTCATCAGCATCTTGGGAGAGGTGCCCGTCTTGCAAAAAAGACATGATAGGAGTGATCCAGCTGTTTATACCTTGGATCTGGAACGTGGATACTTCTTCAATATTGGGATGCTTCTGGACTTCAATCGTTAGACCGCTTTCTAACGGCCATTCTTCAGACGATGACATTTTTGATATCTCGTCCGCTATGGTGTTCTGGCCTCGAGGGATCTGTTCGAATCTGACTGTATCGAATTCCTGGATAAGACGCCTCGTCAGCCTGAGGTATCTGACTGTATCGAATTCCTGGATAAGACGCCTCGTCAGCCTGAGGTATCTTTGCATTCTATCTTCTTTTGCCTCGTACTCTCCCTTTATCTGTTCGGTTACTAGTTTTGAATCACTTTGAACTAGCAGGTTCTTGGCTCCAAGAGCCTTTCCAAGTCTTAGTCCCGTCAATATACCTTCATATTTGGCCTCGTTGTTGGTGGCTGGAAACTGCAGCTAAACCCCGTACTTAAGCATTTCTCCATCAGGGGTGGTTATGACGACCCCTACTCCACCCTTCTTTTGGGCTGACGAGCCGTCAGTTTGAATCGTCCATTTGTCTTCGTCTTTGGTTTGGCTGTCTTCGTTTGCAATGGTGAATTCGGCCACGAAGTCTGCCAGGACCTGCGCCTTGATGGCCGTCCTGGGATGGTACTCGATGTCAAATTGGCTAAGCTTGATTGCCCACTGGACCAATCTTCTGGCTACTTCAGGTTTGTTCATGGACTTTTTGATAGGTTGGTTAGTCATGACCATGATTGGGTTCGCCTGGAAATAATGTCTCAGTTTGCATGAGGCTATTACTAGTGCGAACACAATCTTTTCGATCATCGGGTACTTAAACTCAGCTCCTTGGAAAGCCTGGCTGACGTAATAAATCGGCAGCTGTTTCTTGCCTTCTTCACAGATTAAGGTTGCGCTTACGGCTGTGACTGATACCGCCAAGTATAACTGTAAAGTTTCTCCTTCTTTGGCCGGGCTTAGAAGGGGTGGATTACTCAAGTAGCGTTTAAGCTCCTAGAAAGCCTCCTCACACTCGTCAGTCCATACGAAGGCCTTTTTCAAGGTTTTGAAGAAGGGTTGGCACTTATCCGTCGCCCTAGAGACAAACCTATTTAGTGCCGCGATTCTTCCTGTCAACTTTTGGACTTCTTTAACTGTTCTTAGGAACTCCATATTGATTATGGCTCGTATTTTCTTCGGGTTAGCTTCTATCCCTCTATGGGACACCATGAATCCTGCCGAATTCCAGGCTTCACGGCGATCGAAGAATCAAAGGATATCGATAGAATTCCTTTGACTGAGTTGGTTGGAAACTTGCAAACCTATAGAGTTAGGGCTGAGAACTTAAAGGCCAAGAGCAGTGATACGGATGACTAGTATGATGAAGATTCCAAGATGAAGTCCTACATCACAAGGCAATTCAAGAAGTTTATGAAGAATGCCAACGGAAGGGGCTTCAACAAAGACCGTAGACAATCCAGTTCTTCACAATTCAAGAATTCAGATAAAGCTAAGAATTTTCCCGAGGCTACGCCAAAAATGCATTTTCTTGGGTTTAGCTTCATTTTGTACTGTCTGAGGGTGGCGAATGTCTCCTTCAAATCTTCGAGATGGGAAATTTCTTCTTTACTTTTGACGAGCATGTCATCCACGTATACCTTCATATTCCTGCCGATCTGGCTTCTGAACATCTTGTTTACCAACCTTTGATAAGTGGCTCCTGCATTCTTCAACCCGAAAGGCATCACTTTGTAGCAGTAGAGTCCTTGGCTGGTGACGAAGGCAGTTTTTTCTTGATTTTCTTCAGCCATCTTTATCCGATTGTATCCGAAGAAGGCGTCCATGAACGTCAGTAACTTGTTTCCAGCCGTCCAGTCTACCAGCTGATCTATTCTTGGTAGGGGGAAACTATCTTTCGGGCAAGCTTTGTTTAGGTCCGTGAAGTCCACGCACATTCTCCACGCTCCATTAGCCTTCTTCACTAGGACGACGTTGGTGAGCCACTCTGGATAGTGTACTTCTCGAATGAAACCTGCTGCCAGGAACTTAGAAACTTCGTTCGTTACTGCTTGGTCCCGTTCTGGGGTGAAGGTTCTGCATCTCTGTTGGACGGGTGGGTTCACCCTTAACTCATGCTGGATAACTTCCGGGGGTATGCCAGGCATATCCTCGTGACTCCATGCAAAGATGTCCATGTTTTCTTTGAGTAACTTGATGAGCTTGGCCTTTATCTCTGGACTGAGCGTTTTCCCTACTTTTGTCATCTTGGTTATCTCTCCCACAGCTAACTATACCGTCTCCAACTCCTCTTCTTTTTCCTCTTCCTTCTCTTCAATCGTCCATGTATGGTTTTCTCGGGCAGCTAGTACTGCCTGGTAGCATTTTCGAGCCAAAACTTGATCTCCTCTCACTTCGCCAATGTTAGGACATATGTAGTTCAAGTCTGTGAACATATGTCACTATTTTATGTAATTGGCTTATCCTTAGACATTGAACTTTAAACTTTTCTGTGTCTTCTTCTTTCCCCTCTCTATGGTTGCGAGCAGTAATCTATTGACACCTAAGCGTAAGTCCATTCCGTCCCAGAACCCTCTCCTCAGACTTGACCTCATCTTTCTGTCCCGGTTCCCTATTCTTAGAAAGCCCATAAGGACTTCTCAGAGAACTTTTCTAAATCGAGGTGTTCTTCATTCGGACGCCACGTTGTCCTGGGTGACTTCCTTGCCGAGCACCGACCTTCCCAGATGTCATTCACACTCGGGGACGGGAGTCACCTGTGTGACGTCCCGTGATCACATCTCCTCCGTGTCTTTTTACTCCAACATCCACGGGATAAGTACTTCAATACCTCTTTTCTACTCTTTGCATCCGAGGTACGCGCTTTTGTGTCACCCCAGAGTTAGTCTCTGAGGTTCTTCATGTCCCTAGGGTGGATCTTGGGTAGATTTAGGATGAGTTTAACACTTCAAGCAATAGTGGTTCAAGGTTAAGTGTTGAAGCCGTCAAAGTCTGTCCAAGAAACAAGCAAGGAAGTGCAGGTTTTTAAAGCTCGACACATACCTCGACAGATGCATCTATCGAGCTTTAAAGAAGCTGTTTTGCCCGAGCCTCGACAGCTTCTCGACACCTCTCGACACCTCTATCTGTCGAGAATTAAAGAAAACAGATTTCCAAGTCTGTTTCAAGTCTAATCCGTGAGTGTGTCTTTGGGACTTCTTTTCTCCTAACCCTAGACATATAAAAGGATTATTTTAAGGGCCGTCAAGAATGGAAGCAGATGATACAAGTTGCACATTCTTTGAGAACTTGTTGTTCATGCAATTTGTGATTAGAAAGACAAAGTTCGTGCCCTAGTTCATCTCTGATGATTTGAAGAACTTTGCAGCCAACTCTCTCTCTCTCTCTCTAGTTGGTATTTGAAGTCGCGTACTGGGATCCGCGCATCTGGTTAGTCACGTACTTGGGAGCCGTGCATTGAAAGGAGAAACTGTCACTACAGAACAAGTCCAATTGGGTATTGGGGTAAGAGTTCAACTGTAGGTTGGTGAGGTACTTGGGATTCCTTACTTGTAACTGCTTGTTGTGATAATAGTGGAGTTTCGGGAGTGGTGACCTTAAATCACCCGGTGGGGTTTTTGCCGTAAGGGTTTTCCCCATTCGTGAACAAATCACCGTGTTATTTATTTTCCGCTGCTTAACTTAGTTTGGTGATTTGTTTGTGCTGCCACGTGATATTGCATGTTAATTTGATTAATTAAAAACTGGGCTAATTAATTAATCTAAGTTATCACAAGGGGTCAACGCATTTGTGGCCTGTCACTGCTGCCAGGAACTTAGAAACTTCGTTCGTTACTGCTTGGTCCTGTTCTGGGGCGAAGGTTCTACGTCTCTGTTGGACGGGCTTTCTCTCTGGGTTCACCCTCAACTCATGCTGGATAACTTCCGGGGGTATGCCAAGCATATCCTCGTGACTCCATGCGAAGACGTCCATGTTTTCTTTAAGTAACTTGATGAGCTTGGCCTTTATCTCTGGACTGAGCATTTTCCCTACTTTCGTTGTCTTGGTTATCTCTCCCACATCTAACTCTACCATCTCCAACTCCTCTTCTTTTTCCTCTTCCTTCTCTTTAATCGTCTATGTATGGTTTTCTCGGGCAGCTAGTACTGCCTGGTAGCATTCTCGAGCCAAAACTTGATCTCCTCTCACTTCGGCGACCCCCTCATCCGTTGGGAACTTTACGTTTAAACAATAAGTAGACGTCGCCGCCCTCCATTTGTTGAGTGTTGGCCTCCTTATAATGGCGTTATAGAATGAAGGACAGTCTACCACCAAGAAATCTAATTGACGAGTTACCTGCCTCGGATAGGTCCCGATTGTCACCGTTAGGGTCACCATACCTTTGGGATATACTCGATCTCTGCTGAAACTGACAAGTGGGGAATCAAAAGGGCGCAGCCTTTTTGGATCTAGCTTCAATTTCTAGAAAGCGGGGAGGTAGATAATGTCTGCTGAGCTGTCGATGTCCACGAGGATTCTCTTGGTGTTGAATCCTTCTATAGTTAACATTATAACTAGAGGATCATTGTGTGGTTGCTTCACCCTTCTAGCATCTGCTTCATTGAAAAACATATCTTGGTTTGTCCGTCTCTGCTTGACTGGAGGTAACATGTAGACATTATTCACCTGCCTCTGGCATGCCTTCCTGAGGGACCTAAAAGATCCTCCCGCAAAGGGTCCTCCTGCGATCGTTGCTATTTCCCCGATCACATTCTGCGCTGGTTGGGCTTGACGATCGTCGCTTCTTGACGAGGATTCTTGCTGGTTCTTGTTCCTGTTCCTTGATCTGCCGTACTCATCCTTCTTTACATACTTCTGCAGCTTCCCCTTCCGTATCAGCTCCTCAATTTGCCCCTTGAGATCCCGGCAATCTTCCGTGTAGTGACCGTGATCCTTATGGAATCGGCAGTACTTGCTTTTGTCATGAACGTTAGGCGACGAATGTAATGGCCGCGGCCATTTCAATTGGTGCTCATCTTTGATCTGCGACAAAATTTTGTCAACGGGCATAATTAAAGGGGTAAACCTTACCGTTCGGGGACCTTTGTCATCTTTTCTTCTGTTACCGTCTCTGGATTGGCGATCATGTCGTTCTCTCTTCTGTCCTCTTCGTTCATTATCCTGTATTCCGACGTTTCCCGGCCTTACGGCGTCTCCTATGGCTGCGAGTGCATCTTCGGCATTCATGTATTTCTGCGCTTTTAAGAGCATTTTTGCCATCGTCTTTGGGGGATTCTTAGCGAGTGATGCCACGAGGTCTCGAGATCTTAACCCTGCCTTGAAAGCCGTCAACTGCACTTTGTTGGCAGCTTCGTCCACCTCCAAAGTTTCTCGTGTGAAGCGTTTCACATACGACCTTAATGTCTCCTTCTCTCCTTGTTTGACAGTGAGTAGATAATCTGCTGGCCTCTTCGGACGTTGCCCCCCGATAAAGTGCCTCAAGAAGGCGCCGCTCAGCTGTTCGAAGTTATCTATTGACGATGTTGGCAGCTTGGCAAACCATTCTCTAGCCGCTCATTTGAGAGTGGTAGGGAAGGAGCGACATAATATCTCGTCAGGGGGCTGTTGGAGGCCTAATGTTGTCTTGAATGTGTTGAGGTGATCTTGAGGGTCCCTCAACCCGTCGAACTGTTCGAGCTGGGGCAGACAAAATTTGGTCGGTACCGAATGCTTAAGGACTGCCGTAGTGAAGGGCGAGTCGGTAACCCTAATCATTCTATCCATGCTCCGGTCCATTTTTTCTTTGATGGCATTTCGTAGTTCGTCCATCTCTTTCCTCATTTCCTTTATAACATCCGAATTTTGCTCGTCAGGGGTGGTTGGTCTGAGAGCACTGACCCTTCTGTGACTATCCCCTTCATCTTCCGGGCCGCCCCTGGATTGGCTCTTTTCCTGTTGAATCTACTGAAGTTGTATCTTCATTTCTTGATTCTGCCTGGTGAGTTCTTCAACAGTGGCCGCCAGGGCTTGGATTTGCTGGGTCAAGGAGGTGGGATCTTGATTAGACTCCATCTGACTGCAAAAATTGGTGGGAACCACCCCTCCAAGTATACCTATGGAGATGTGTCACTTCCTACAGACGACGCCAAACTGATGAAGCAAAATGTTCGTCAGTCGAAATAAGAGGTGAGTCTAGATGGAACCAAACCTGTATCCCTCCTTTCCAGCAGTCCAGAAGGTGGCAGGGCGATCTATCAATGTGGTCATCGGTGTGGTGCCTGCCAAAACACCTCTGATGCTTAAGTTAGTTTCTGGGAATTGTACTCAGAAAAATTATGATAAAGAATGGGTGAGTTTCTTGTGTGTTTCTTACCTCTGACTGGTGTTTTCGATTGGTTTATATATGTTCTTTTTGCCTCTTAGCAGTTGTGACAGTTATTGTGGTTTTAATGCTGCCTTAAGTTACACTTTCTACTTAATGGCGAAGCTTTAATTCATCTAACGGGTTGTATAGCTGTTTTTATCCAGCCTGGGGCATTTATTGGCGATATTAAGTGTTCCTGCTGCTTTCGCCTGTTCTCGTACATTTTATCCTCGTCTCCATTGGTTGCCTCGTCTGTCGTGATCTATCGTCAGCGATGACTTTCTCGTCAGTATTTAGTTCGTCAGTCTTGTCAGCATGCATACAAGCCAACCCAATGAAATCAAAATAATTTTTTTTGTTAGTTTTGTTTTGTTTTGATTTATTTATTTGTTTTAAGAAATAAACACATACACATAAGGGAAAGGGAATGAAGTTCCAACCTTAAGGGCACACTAGAAATTCTATAAAAAAATCATGGAATATTAATTTTAAGAGAGGGTTGGGTAAGTTATACTATACACAATATACTCTTTTAAGCAATGTGAGACAATTACCCATCTTTTTTTTGAAAAAAAAAATACAAACACGCACAACGAATTATTATATGTAGGTCCTTAAGGGTGACTTTAAGATATTGACAAAAGGTTTCGAATTAAAAATTTTATGGAAATTATAAGGCCTTAGGAACACACTTAGCCAACCCTTCCCAAATATTGAGCATGTAGAGTTTGTAGTTCCTATCACAATGGTTTCTTATTTTATAGGAACATCCTAAAGATACTACAAATCTTATTACATAAAACTTGTCGATTGAAGTGACAATAAATGTGATTGATGAATTTCAATCATGAACATTATAAATGAATATTTGAATTGCCTATTTATAATAGTGACCCTGACACATTAATTTGTAAGATTAATGTAGTAAAACTTGTACTTTTAAACATATATTACTTGTTTTTTTAGAAAAACATATATTACTTTAATTAAGCCTAAAATTGAGCTGTTTATCCTAAAAAAAATTAAGCCTAACACCCTATCGTATGCCATGATAAGGGAAAATTATTGAATACTCCGGGAGTACCATAAATGTGTACTCTCCCCTCTCACATAAATTGTAGGTTCCACCATAAATTTAATTAATGGGATCTATAGTTATGTGAGAGAAGGGAGGGGGGGGGGGGAATACGTATTTATGGTACTCTGAGAGTTACCAATAATTACCCCATGATATGATAGACTATACGTGACAAGTGACGACAGAGTAACAGATTATATAAGCTTTTTTTTTCCTTTTCTTTTCTTTTTTGTGAGGAAATATATAAGCTAGAATCTCTCCATTATACCTCAATGTAAGGACAATTGTGCAGGTTTCTCAACCAAAAAAAAAAAAAAAAAAAATTTAGATATTAAAATATACTCATCTTCATATGTGCGGTATTCACTATAGGGAAAAAAAAATTAGGCATAGTATCTTAGATACTGTTCCTTAAGTTTCTCTCTAATTAAAAATTCAGTTATGTTGTTACTTAACTAAAAAAATATACTTCTATCTTATAAGGAAAAATCCACATATCAAAATCTTAAAAGAGGAACTTAAAAAACAACACTTAAATACTGTACCTAAGCCTTGCCCTTCATGGTAATATATACATATTACAAACAAACTACGTTGTCTTAAAAACTTGGATTCATTCCACTAACATATATAGTCAAGGATAAAATTACAACAAGAAAGGTAAGCATTCCATATAAATGTATATATTCCAATAGAAAATTTCGTTAACTCATATTAAGTATAGTATAATATTCTATGTTTATATATATATATATATATATATATATATATATATACTTATATTGTCTAAGATTGAATTGTATAAATTTGTATTTAAATCAAAAGATATCAAATTATTATTGTAATTTAAAGATAACATAAAGTAAATTATGCAATAAAAACGTTGTTAAATCAAAATTTTTAAGTTCATACACGAAAATCGTTTTTATCTAAGTAACTCAAATAATTTAATCTCTACTATTAATTATTTGAATAGACTTGTGAAGGGGTAAATTTTTTTGTTTATTTTGGTTACTATATATCGGAAAAAGATAAATTAATTAAGTACCTTGTGAACAAACTCAAGCTATTCTACAAGGAAATGAACCAAACTTAAACAATTTATATAGTTTGATAATTAATAGGTATGAGGTCGTCTTGTGTTCTAAATAAAAGTATAAATCAATTCAAAAATTACAGCACTAGATTTTATTCGACTCTTTACAATCTTATTTTCTTCCACACGGCCAAGGGTACAAAAAAGCACTTTTCAGTTAAAAGCTATTAGAATGCTTCTATTAATTTATACCCCCTTTTTTTTTTTTTTTTTTTAATTATACATATGTTAGGATTTGAATCTATCACATTTGTTTTATGATAAATAATTTTTATTTTCAAGCCAAGACATCAATTAATTTTTGGTGTGGGCAGGATTCGAACATAGGTCTTTTATTTGACTGAAAAAACTTTGACAATTGAGTTAATTAGAACCCACTATAAGAATATTTTTTGATAGCTAGCATATTGTAATGACAACTCGAGAAAAATCCATAGCCAAAGACAAAATTTTGGAGGGGGGAGTAAAAAATTAGGCAATTTACATTTCCCCATATATAATTTTTAGACTAAAATGCAAAACTGACACTCTAAGTTTCACTTTTTGTCATTTTAGTCCTCTAAGTTTTAATTTTGTCATTTTAGCCTTCTAAATTTCAAGTTTTGTTAATTCAGTCCCTCGTTAGTTTTCTATTAAGTACTGCTATTTACTAACCAAAATGGCGCCATTTTGATTTTTTTTTTCTTAATTTAAAAAAACTAAAAAAAAGTTAATTACCAAAAAAAAAAAAAAAAAAAAAACTAAGGGCTCAGCGAACGACGTTGTTCCCCTAGCCACTCTCTATAGGCTGGACCCAAGGAGCTCATTTCCAAGCTTCGCTCATGGCCAACCACCAAGGTCAGCCGCTCTTCACTCCTCACTAGTCATTGCCAACTATCATTGCTTGGCGGTGGTTGTCTTTCTCTTAACTTGGTTTGACTAGGCCAATCTCCCTTTCTCTACTTTTTCTCATCAAACCCTCATTGGAGTTCCAAACCATGCCTAGGCTATTGTGTTTGGTTGGTTTCAAAGTCTTTTGGATTTGGTGAACAACCTAGTTAAGCTCTTTCTCCAATCTAGTCTGGGTTGTTGGATTCTTTCGCTCCAATCTAATATGGGTGTCCTTGGATTCTCTCTCTTTGATTTGATTTGTGTTTTCAAGTTTAGTTTTTAGTCAAATCTTTTCTTATTTTTGATTTTGTTTGTAAAAACCATATGAACCACAAAAAAAATAAAAACCCGTAAACATTGTTTCATTGTTGAATAAATAATCATTGTTTGTGGGTAGCAAATTTGTAAATTTTATGTGGTATCGATGGTTGATGTTAGATCATTGTTTGTCGTGCTTTGTTTTGAATTTGTATACTGAAATTTTGGGTCTTTTTGGATGCCATTTTTGGTTGTGATCAATGAAAAGAAATTTTTTGTTGTTCGTGTGCTAGGTTTGTTGTGTGTTCTAGGATTTCTTAATTTTTTTTAATTTAAATTCGTTTTTTGCATTTTTTTAATATAAAAAATTGAAGAAAAAAAAATGCACTTAATGGTTAGCATTAACAGAAGTTAATAGAAGGTCTAAATTGAAACACTTTTGAAACTTAGATGACTGAATTGACTGAAACCAAAGTTAAAAGATTGAAATGACAAAATGAGAAATTTAGAAGGTCAATTTTGCATTTTAACCTATTTTTTATGAAGAATTACATTTTAAGCCTTATGTTTTAGAGGTTTAACAGATTAATTATGAAGTTTCAAAATAATAAATTAAACCCAAAGGTTTTAAAAAGTAAGAAATTAAACATTCAATGCACAATATTAAATCCCAAAATCCAAACCCAATGCTAAGAATGAATTATTTACTTTTTGAAACTTTAAAGTTTAATTTAGGGTAAATTGTAAATTACACCCCTAAAGTTTGGGAGTGATTGGATTTTACACCCTAAAATTTCAGAAATTGGATTTTACCCCCTGAAGTTTGGAGTGCTTTGATTTTACACCCTAACGTTTCAGAACTTGGATTTTACTTCCTAAAGTTTAGGGGTGTTTGGATTTTACACCCCCAAATTCTAAAACTTTGGGATGTAAATCTAAATACTCCAAAACTTTAGGGAATAAAATCCAAACACTCCTAACCTATAGGGGGTAAGATTCAAATTTTAAAATTTCAGGATGTAAAATTCAAACATCACCAAATTCAGGGGGTAAAATCTAAATTATAAAACTTTAGAGTGTAAAATCCAATCACTCCAAATTTTAGAGGTGTAATTTGCAATTTACCTTAAGTTAAACTTTAAAATTTAACTTCAATTGTATAATTATAATAAATATGTGTGTGCAATTTATAATTGTTACTTTTTATAATAAATTCATTACTAATAAAGTTTTATAACAAACATGCTATAATACATATACAATATTTTCCAAAACTATTTTATATAAAATATTATAATATTATCCGTGTATGGTAGACGTAACTTACTGGTTTATTATTAAAAAAAGAAATATGTAAGGCAATGTCGGTCAATTAGGTAGCGTTTGGATTGCGCGTTCGCGCGTCCGCTGTTCATTGGCTATGAACAGTGATTTTAGGCCAATGAATTTTCCATTTGTTTCTTGGACCATTGAATATTGTCTATACAAGTTTTCGTGCGAAAACGGCGACATTGCAATTTACTTTTTTTTTTTTTTTTTTTTTTCACTCGCGTCGGTCAATGTTCATTGGCTATCAACAGTGATTTTAGGCCAATGAACAACAATTTTTGGAATGAACAGTGTTTTTTACCCATTTAAAAATTATTTTGCTACATTATTTTCAATTTTCAGCAGTAAGTTCTATCTAAACGGACTTTTACATGACAAAATGACACGTTTTAGTTTAATGATTTTATTTCTATCTTGTAACTTGGAAATCTTTTTTTGTTTTTTGTTTTTTTTTGGTTTGGGGGGGGGTGGTGGTGTATGAAAATGCAACTTGCAAGTCAAATGGCCAGCATGTGAAAGTGCTATAAATTAAGGTTAGGCTTTGACACTTTAGTAGCGTAGCAAGACTCTCACAACTGTGGAAAAAGAGTGTGTTAGAAAAAAAGTATGGCTGTGGAAGAAGCAATAGGTGAATACACTCAGGATGGGACAGTGGATCTGAAAGGGAACCCAGTCCTTAGATCCAAGAGAGGTGGATGGAAAGCTTGCTGGTTTGTCGTCGGTAAACTCTCTGTCTTCTCTCTATCTCTAAAATAAAACATTGAACCTTTAGATTTGTGTTTTATCCACAATCCACTCCTACATACCTTTACAAGGCCACTGAACTTTTTAAGTTTATTGTGGTTGTCTCACTTGCAATAGCTCCTCGAAACTTGGGATGCCTGTTTTTTTTTATTTATTTATTCTCTGGTGGTAGTGAGTGGGTATATCCATTTATTTAAAAAGTTGGCGAGCATGCCCTTTACATGGCTTATTAGAACTAAAATTAGACTATGAGCTTTTTTTAATCACTAATTTTGCTCCATTTGAGAAACATCTCACTTCTGATGGAGTAGATTGTTATTGGAATAGCTTAGATAATTCATGGCTATTGCTGTGTTAGGTCTGATCCAATATTTTCTTGATAAGGCCTTGAAAGTTCAACAGTAATTAGTTTTTTTTTTGCATCCTATAGAGGAAGATGGACTTTCTATTCTGACCATTCCGTCTCACTTTCTTCTTCTTTTCTTTATTTTATATTTTATTTTTTAAATTGTCTTAATTTCTTCTTTGCTAGTCATAAATAAGAGAAGGCAAGTTCTGTGTCCATAACAAAGTCCTGCTTCCCTTTACTAAGAGACTCAGCTGGTTTGAAGTCTTCCTTCCCATTGTTTCAACTATTAAATTATGGAAAAATAAAATTTGGTTGGCATATTCCCATCTTCTTTCTTTAAATGAGCTCATCATGCATATTTTTCAATCATTAAAAGTTTTAAATTTATCCCAAATGAATATTTCGAACTTTAAGATTTTTGTTTTTTTGTTTTTAAATATTATATACATATAGTAGTTATATAGATGAATCTTGAAGGTGCTTCTAATGTCTCGATTAGGAGAATTAAATTCAGAACTCAAAGATAACGTGAGGCCTAAAAAAAGATTAATATTATCCTCAGATTGGCTGAGAGAGTCTAAGACAGATGACGAGTTCTCTCTCTCTCTCTCTCTCTCTCTCTCTCATATCACGTAAATTAATGTTGTCCACATGTCAGCCCGTACCTATTTACAATTTTGCATTGACTATAGACACCAACCGATCACTTTCCCACAACTCATAAGTCATAAATAACACCTTCCATGTAATCATTTATCTAAAAAGAACAAATTTTCCTGGAGTAACTTTTAATTTATTTTTTCATTCGGAAAAGACGAAAGAGTAGGAAACCGTGGCTATATATATAGTATGGGTCCGTTTGGATAGAGCTTATTTTTGCTGAACTGAAAATTGAAACTGAAATCACTGTAGCAAAATAATTTTTTAATGTGTGAATAGTATTGCGGGACCCATTTTTTATAAAAAATTGGTTAAAAAAGGTACATGAACAGTGTATGAACAGTGCCAAACAGTGCGTGAACAGTGTCAAACAGTGAATTTTGTCTCCCGCACAGTACCGCTACAGTAAAAAAGTGCATGAACAGTGCCGGTTACTGTTCATGCACGTTGAAAAAAAAAAAAAAAAACGCAGAAACGGAAACGCCAGACGCATCAGCTGGATCCAAACCGGCACTATATGTTTGGGTCCAACTTATTTGAGTTCACGTTCACGTTTTGTCAATTTTTTTTTTTTTTTTTTTTTTTTTTTTTTTTTTTGGTTCTGCTGGGGGACAAGAGGTAGTGTGCGCACTGTGCATATACTGTGCGCACACTGTGCGCATACTGTGCGCGTACTGTGTGTGTACTGTGCGCGTATTGTTTACGTCTTTTTTCAGCAATTTTTTATTAAAAATGGGTCCCGCAGTACTATTTACACATTAAAAAATTATTTTGCTATAGTGTTTTCAGTTTCAGTTTTCAATTCAGCAAAAATAAGCTCTATCCAAACGGACCCATAGAACAGAATGACGAGTCTCTAATTTAGATCATTCGTATCATAGCTTAATTACTTTTTCATTTTATTTTATTATTATTTCAATTTTTTATGGTATTTTAATTTTAAGATTTACTTCTCTATTTTATCCTCTTACCCCATTTTAACTCTAATAATGAAAAAATTTATGACCACAATTTTTTGGGTCATAATTTTCAACTCTAATATGTAGCAACCATTGGTGACCTTTTATTTATTTATTTCTTCTTTTGACTTAACTGTGCAGTGTATGAGGTTTTTGAACGCATGGCCTATTATGGTATATCCTCCAACCTGGTCGTATATTTAACAAATAAGCTCCATCAAGGCACAGTCACCTCTTCAAACAATGTCACCAATTGGGTTGGCACTATTTGGATTACTCCCATCTTGGGTGCTTACTTTGCTGATGCTCATCTCGGCCGATATTGGACGTTTATTATTGCATCCATAGTTTATCTCTCAGTAATGCATCGATCAGTCATTTTACCAATATAAATCATCTATTTCATTTTTACTTATTTTAATTAACATGTTATTCATTACCGCACACCCTTAGTGCGATGGTCATTCTACAAAAATAAATGTTTTAAGGGTGTGGAGGACAAGAGTCGGAGTTCAAGTCTCTAGAAAGGAGCTTCACACATATATACACTTAAATTAAGTTAGAGTAAAAATTCTATCTTTTATTAAAAAAAAAAAAAAATTTACGTGTCATTCGATTTGCATAATTATTCCTCGCATGTAGGTACACTCACTTACCTGTCTTGATATACCTGATTGAGTAGATAAGAGCTAATACTTGCACGACTTAATCTAGCCTAATGAGTAATGAGTCCCTAACACGTGTTTTGGACGTTTAGTCAAGTCAAAGATGATAAACGTAAAATTGAATTTCTTGTCAATTTGTACTAGATTGTTACAATTTATATATATAAATATATAGGTTGAACTCCTCAAAATCTTTATCTTTAATCCAAATGGATGCTCACCTAGCTGTGACATTTCCTGTCTATTTCAATACTACTGCTCAACTATGATTTTTCTCTTCTAGAAAACCGTGAAAACATAGCAAAGAAGTCTATTTTGACCATGCTTGTAATGTGAATGGTTCACTTGGAATTCTATTTTATAAGGCCGTAGTTGGTGAAAATTGTCAGTTCCCATCCTCACTCGGCTGTGTGCTATTCTCTTTTCTTTTAATAACATTGGTTGTTTAGAAAGTGGACCACGGGTTTTGTAGATCACATCTGGACTGTTCTGGTTTTGAGACAAAGCTTTTAGTAGTTTTTGATTTTTGTTTAAGTAGGTATTTATTTTATTTTTTATTTTTAATTATTTATTTAATAACAAAGCTATTTTTGAAGATAAATTAATTTTTTGTTTCTTATCATACATTTAGTATAAAAATTATCGAAAAATTATATATTTTTATATTGCATTAATAAAAAAAGTTATAGAAAGAATGAGACATCCAAACAAATATATGTAGACCTATCTTTACAGAATCAGTCCAATTAATTTAGAACTTGATGGTTGTCATGTTGATGTTGAGTCTAATAAGTCCTATTTACGGGACCGCGTTCCCATCATGTGTCTTGACTCAATTCCTCTAATAATTTTACTTCTATTGCCTTCTAGAAACCGAATTTAATGAATCAAGGATAGATATTTGTGAGCAAGTGGGCTGAGAGATCAAAAAGAAAGAAAAGAGTTGGCTGGGTTGGTGGGAATTTAAAAAAGAAATGGGAAAAATATTAAAAAAAAAAAAACTAAAACTATATCATGGAGAGGCTTGTGCAAACTATAAAATGTTTTTTTTTGCCGACAGATGAAAAGTTATACCTAACAAATATAAACACACAGATTTTAAGGACATTGAAAAGTCACGTGCAGGATAACCACGACAGTTTACCTAGACAGAGAGATTTTAACTTTAGGGTCACAATTTTTTTATTTAATTTAAATATTATGTGTGCGTTTGAGTAAAGATGAAAAATTAAAATTATTTTTAATTTATTTTTGTTATTATTTATAAGTTATACTATGCTATTTTAACTAATTTTTACATTTATTTATAATTCTTTTAGTAATAATTTTTTAATTTTAATAAAATAAACGGTATTCAAACACACTTTATATAATAAGGGCTGTCATCGCTACCGTACCATATGTATAGATTTTGAATTTTAATATAAAGGAATTTTTTAAAAATATTTTCCAAATATAATAGGGTGGGTCATGGCCAACTTAATTGGCCTAATCTTGTTGGTAATGGAGACCTATATATATTGAACCAGTTGCCAATACCTGTCACTTTTTATTTTATTTATTTGTTATCAAATCTACCTGTCACCTTTGGTGCTTATTCCCATTTGATTACCCAATCCCATGCAAAAATCAGGCCTTGTGTAATATTGGTGCTTTGCCTAGTATTGACTTTCTCACTTTATAAATTGTTATGGATAAGTTTTCAATCACACACACAAATGATCAATTTTCGATTTTTCAGTAACACTCCTCTCTTCATGTGTGAGCTGCTTTGAGTGGGTTGAATTTTGTTAAATGGAAGATATGGTGGAAACATTGATTGAATTTAGGACCTTTTATTTTGATAAAAAAATATTAAATTATTAATTGTTTAAAGGTTAAACAATTAAGGAGTTGTGAATTTAATATTTTAATCGTTTATATATAAGTAAAAAATTTATTGATTATATTTTTTTAAAGTATCATCAATCATATTCATTAATATATCAGTTTGTAAATATTTAATAATAAAATTGATGGTAGTTTTGACTTTTTAATTTTTGGTTTTTAATTATCTTTGTATGCAAAACACCCAACGGCAATCATGCATGGAGAAAGAACATTTTTTTTCAAATTGTGGAAATTTTATGTTGCTGAATTGGTGTTAACTATATATTGACAGGGAATGTTACTATTAACATTGTCGGTTTCACTGAATAGCCTAAAACCGCCTCCATGCAATGAAGTCAATTTGGGAAACTGTAAGAAAGCATCGACCTTACACCTTGCAGTGTTTTATGGTGCACTATATACATTGGCCGTGGGAACAGGCGGAACCAAGCCCAACATCTCCACCATTGGTGCAGACCAGTTTGATGAGTTTAACCACAAAGAGAAGGGTCATAAGCTTTCCTTCTTCAATTGGTGGATGTTCAGTATCTTCTTTGGGACACTCTTTGCCAATACAGTTCTTGTGTATCTCCAAGACAATGTGGGATGGACTTTAGGGTACGGGCTTCCGACCCTTGGACTAGCAATATCTATTGCTATCTTTGTGGCTGGCACACCCTTCTATAGACACAAGGTGCCCACAGGGAGTCCCTTCACAAGGATGTCAAGGGTTGTAGTTGCTGCTATAAGGAAATGGAGGGTGACTATCCCTAATGATATTAAAGAGCTCTATGAGCTTGACTTGGAAGAGTATGCAAAGAAAGGAAAGTACAGGATTGATTCCACACCAACTATGAAGTATGTATTTCCTAAACGTTTACTTGTGTCAATTGGCTACATTGTTCTTGTCTATTACAATGGAGAAGAAATTAAAGGCTCGCTTGTGAGAAAAAGAAAATAAGAGGAATGTATATAATCAAGACAAGAAAAGATAAAGGTGACCCTAAATTCCACCCTAACTCACTAATTGGGCGTTTATAAAAATAAAACAAAAAACACACTAATTAGGTAAATATTGATAGAGAGCTTACACATTAAGTCTAATGACACAACCAATTTTATAATTGGTGAAGTGGCAAATTGTTATTAGTGTATAGTCTCAATGAAAGTGATTTTTTAGTAATATGTCAGCTTAACAAGTTGTGAAATTTGTTGTATTTATAACATTGTTTGTTGGAGAGCTTAGCAGAATGATTAATCTGAACAATTTTGGCCATCCCACCAACATAGTTAAAGTGACATTTTACATTAATCCTAAGTCTAGCTGTTGAGCTTATCCTAAACTTGATATGCAATAATCTTCTGCATTTGTCCTAATCTTACTTAATGTTGCACTCAATCAGCCTCCTTACCAAGGCATCTGTGAAAACCGGTTCAACGAATCCATGGATGCTGTGCACAGTTACACAAGTTGAGGAGACCAAACAAATGCTACGAATGGTTCCCATCTTGGTTGCCACCTTTGTACCGAGCACAATGGTTGCTCAGATCAACACCCTTTTCGTCAAGCAAGGTACCACTCTTGATAGAGCCCTTGGCAGCTTCCAAATCCCCCCTGCAAGTTTAGCTGGATTTGTAACCATTTCCATGCTTATCTCTGTGGTGCTCTATGACCGGTTCTTTGTCCGGATTACGCAAAAGTGGACTAAAAATCCTAGAGGTATCACTCTCCTTCAAAGAATGGGAATTGGGCTTGTCATCCACATTTTGATAATGACAGTCGCATCTCTAACTGAGAGATATAGACTTAGTGTGGCTAAGGAACATGGGCTAGTTGAAAATGGAGGACAAGTTCCTTTAACCATATTCATTTTGCTCCCTCAGTTCGTGCTTATGGGAACAGCAGATGCATTTTTAGAGGTTGCCAAGATTGAGTTCTTCTATGACCAGGCACCAGAAAGCATGAAGAGTCTTGGGACTTCCTATTCCATGACTACCCTAGGAATTGGAAACTTTATGAGTAGTTTCCTTCTTTCAACAGTTTCCCACATAACCAAGGAGCATGGTCACCGAGGATGGATTCTAAACAATCTGAATGCTTCTCATCTTGACTATTATTATGCATTTTTTGCGGTACTGAACTTCCTAAACTTTATTTTCTTCTTGTTTGTAATTAAGTATTACGTGTATAAGGCTGAAGTTTCGGATTCTATAAAAGTGCTTACAGAAGAATTGAAGGGAATGACAGAGATTAGAGACTGAGAGATGGAGAATAATAAAAATCATACAGAAGTCAAAGCTGATAGTCTACTTTCTGATAATTCTATTAAATAGCTAGCTATCTTTGAGGACAGGCTATTCCATATATAGAGTTCCTATTGTTGTTATAGCTTTCGGGTGATGGTAGTTAAAGATAGTGTATTTCTGATTTTCGTTTACCTGACTGGGGAGAATGTAATGTTCACACGTTGTTTAATAGAAAGAAGAATGAAATACAGTTGTCAGATTAATGACCACAAGTGTTTGTCTTCAACTTCCCACCTTTTGAATGAAGTTTCTTTATTCATTATCAACATTTGTTAATAGATAGACTACTTCGAACGAGTTCAGACCTTTATCTTAGACAGGTCAGCAATATGCAACTTAATAATTTTTATTGATGAAGTTTCTTTATTCTTCATCAACATTTGAATTTATTGATAGATAACGATAATCTATCAATAAAACTAATCTTAATCCACACTAATTTATTTAAATAAATAAAATATATCTCTATTATTATTCATCCAATACTAATTAAAATAAAGGGTTTGGTTAATATACGCTTTTAGAACATACATTAATAATTTATTTTAGAAAAGGTTTATAAAAAATTGAAGAAGCTGTTACAACAGTTTGTCAATTTTTATAATTTTCAATAAAAAGTTTCTTAAAATAATTTACTAATATATACCCTAAAGGTACACGTTAGTAAAACCCTTAAAATAAATTTATCTCTCATAGAAAATGCCTTGTCCTCAATGGTCTCACTACAAAAAAATGGGACTGTCCTGGCGTTTTTTTCCCGGCGCTTTTAAAAAGCGCTAATAGATAAGCCTGTACCAGCGCTTTTTGAAAGCGCTGGTACAAGAAACCTTATTACAGCACTTCAAAACCGGCGCTTTTTAAAGCGCTGGAATAGGGCCGACCTATTCCAGCGTTTCCAAAAGCGCCGGGATAGGGCTCTCTCCATAAGGCAATGGAGTGATCCTATCCCAGCGCTTTTCAAAGCGCTGGAATAGACTACACCTATTCCAGCGCTTTTCAAAGCGCTGGGATAGGATGGGTCCATTGCCTTTATGGAAAGGGACCTGTCCCAGCGTTTTTTGAAGCGCTGGAATAGGTCGACCCTATTCCAGCGCTTTAAGAAGCGCTGGGATAGGGTCACTCCATTCCCATTCGGAAAGAGACCTGTCCCAGCGTTTTTTAAAGCGCTGGAATAGGTCAACCCTATTCCAGCGCTTTGAAAAGCGCTGGGATAGGATGAGTCCATTGCCTTTATGGAAAGGGACCTGTCCCAGCGTTTTTTGAAGCACTGGAATAGGTCAACCCTATTCCAGCGCTTTAAAAAGCGCTGGGATAGGGTCACTCCATTCCCATTCAGAAAGAAACCTGTCCCAGCGTTTTTTAAAGCGCTGGAATAGGTCGACCCTATTCCAGCGCTTTGAAAAGCGCTGGGATAGGATGGGTCCATTGCCTTTATGGAAAGGGAGCTGTCCCAGCGCTTTTCAAAGCGCTGGAATTGGGTTGACCTATTCTAGCGCTTAAAAAAACGCTGGGACAGGTCTCATTCCAAACGGGAATGGAGTGACCCTATTCCAGTGCTTTGAAAAGCGCTGGGATAGGGTCACTCCATTCCCTTATGGAGACAGCCCTATCCCGGCGCTTTCTGAAGCGCTGGAATAGGGTCCACCTATTCCAGCGCTCCAAAAGCGCTAGGATAGGGCACTTATAGGGATATTTTTTTTTTTATATATACAAAATAGAATTTTATTCTAACCCAATCTAAGTGTATATGTGTATGAAATTCACTTTTAGAGACTTGAATCCCGGCCCTTGCCCCTCACACCCTACAAGAAATTATAGTTGTAGAGTGACCATCGCACCAAGAGTATGCGGTGGTAAAATGTCCAAAATGCCCCTAGAAAGACAAAAAATGTCCAATACACCCCCGAAATATAAAAAATGAATGAAATGCTCTCAAAACATCAAAATGAACGAAATACCTCCTAAAAGCTAGAAAATGACAAAAGCACCCTGCATGCCTGAAAAAAGGTGGAAAACCCCTTGATTACTTGAATGAGACCCAAATCCGCCTACTTAAATGAGACACAAACCCACCCAATTATTAATTGGGTTAAATGGGTATTAACCGAATTAAACCCAATTAACATTAATGTTTATTGGGTTTTAAATGGGTACCCAATTAAACCCAACTATGATCCAAGTGTCATTTCTACAAATCAACCAACTTTAAAATACCCCAAAACCATAAAACTTACCAAAATACCCATTAAACCTAAAAAATGACCAAAATAGCCCCAAAACCCAAAAAATGGCCAAAATATCCTCAAACCCTACTAATTACCAAAATACCCCCGAAACATAAAGAAATGATTGAAATACCCCCTAAAACAGAAAAAATGACCACAATACCCCCTAAAAGCTAAAAATTATGAAAATACCCCCAAAATCCAAAAAAATGACCAAAATACCCTCGAAATCTGAAAATGAGCAAAATACACCAAAACCCTAAAAAATGACCGAAGTACCCCTAAAAACTAACAATTATTGAAATACCCCTGATGGTATTTTGATCATTTTTAGGTTTTTAGGTTATTTTGGTCAATTTTCAGGCTTCGGGGTTATTTTTACCATTTTTAAGGTTTCAGGGGTATTTTGGTCATTGTTTAGGTTTTGGGGGTATTTTGGTAATTTTTTGGTTTTCAGTTTTTTCAGTCATTTTATGTGTTTTGGGGAGTATTTTGGTAATTTTTAGGTTTCAAGGGTATTTTGTTCATTTTTTTGGGTTTCAGAGATATTTCGGTCATTATATGGGTTTTGGGGGGGGGGGGGGGTATTTTTGTCATTTTTTTACACTAGGGTATTTTGGTTATTTTCTAGGTTTCGTGATTATTTAGGTAATTTTTATGTTTCGGGGGTATTTTGGTCATTTTTTAGGTTTTAGGGGTATTATGGTCATTTTCCAGATTTCAGGGGTATTTGGGTTAGAAGCAATTGGTTAAATGGGTTTTAATGGATAAATTGATTTTATATACCCAACCAAATTAAAATATTAAATTATATTTTAATATTGTTGGTTCTCGAGTCTCATCTTACATTTTTTTTAGCTATTACATTATATTTTACTAATTTTTAGTGAGGAATTATATTTTATTAATTTGAAGTATTAAATTAAATATATTAAATTAGTTTGAAGTATTAAATTAAATTTTGTTAAATTAAATTATTAAAAAATATATTTTTTAATTTGTACTGTTAAATTATATTTTATTAATTTGAACTATTATATTAATTATTAAATTATACTCAATTAATTTGTAGTATTAAAATATGTTTACATAATTGGAAGTATTAATTATATTGTTATTCATTAGTAAATTATATTTTATTGACAACAAGCTATTAAATTTAATTTTAGTAATTTGAAATATTAAATTATATATTTGTTAATTTGTAGGATTAAATTATATTTTTTTAATTATTAAATTTTTTTTGAAACTCTTTAATTATTAAATTATATTTTATTAATTTGAAGTATTAAATATTATTTTTTTTATAAAATACGTAAGGAGCTATTACGGCGGGCTTGATTTTCGCCACAACAAGATATATTCTTGTCATAATAAGCCTTAGCCTGCTTTTTCTCTATTGCAGCGGCTTTAAATCCACTATAATAGGTCAATAATTTGTCACAATAACTAAGGACTGCACTCCCTCTAAAAACTCTTTAGGTTCCCACCAAAAATTTTGGGTTTGCACACTTAGTAAAAGATTATGGTCTCCCACTTACGCTCTCACTAAAATCAAACACTAAAAATTCCCAAACTCTCTCTCTCTCTCTCTCTCCAAACAGCTCTAGGGTTTTACCAATTCCACCAAGAATTAAGCTACTCAGATCTCCTTCGATCCCAAATCTCAATGTTTTTTCCTCTGGCTTTGCTTTCAATGAAACTCTTAGAGTCGTTGACGATCTAAGGTTTGGTCTCTCTCTCTCTCTCTCTCTCTCTCTCTCTCTCTCTAGGTTTTAGATTTGCCATGAAATTCATTGAATCGAATTTGATTGTGAGATTTGATTTTATATTTTAGAATAATACTTTATGATTATCGGTTTTTCAACATTTTGCAGGTTCATGGTCAAATGTTTAGTCTTATCAATATTCAAGGTCCATGCTCAATATACACTTTAGCTGAATCGCGAATCACAAAAATACCCGCTGAGAAAGAAGGAAGAAAGTGAAGGTCATTTTTTTTTGTTCTTTGCCAAACGCCGTGCTCACCAAACAGGTACTCTACTCACTAATCACTACTCTTTTCTAAAACTAGTAGTCAGAATAAAATTAATGGAAATCTATAAAGATCCCATTTGTGGGTAGCGTTAATATGGTCCTTTCAAATACTACAATATACCAAATCAATGTTTCCGAGTTGTATGTGAAGCTTGGTGAGTAGGGGTTTCGATTATTGTGCCAGGGGCTACTTTTAATTGGTATTATTCTTATAGTACGTGGCTTGTGCTGGTTGAGATTTCGGATAGAGGATATGCTTTTGTTAAGGTATTGTTCAAGTTTTAGAGTTTTGATCAGTTGAGATTTGTTCATTGGGCTAGTTTGAATGAGAAATTGGTGTTTATAGTGCTTTTGTTTGGATGTAGCTCTGATTGTTGGATTTAATTGTAGCTAAATTTGATGCAAATATTGAGATTTGCATCTGGGTCTCATTTGTTAGGCGTGTTTGAATGTTAATTAGGCAGCTTCATAGTGTTATTATTATTTTTAATAATATTGGCATGATTGGTCTTTTAAACATAGAAAATTCATAATTTTTTGGGAGACTATATTCAATTAGGGCATGATTTCTATTAGTTGGTTGTGCTTCTGTTTTGGTATATGGTAGTTGTTTGGCTGGTTTTTTCTTGTTTATTAGTTGGCTTGGATTTATCTGATCTTTTTTCCTGATGGGTTAATTTCATGCAAATCTTTTAAAACATGACTTATGGTTTAATTAATTAAATGTACTTGGAAGGGAACTTAGTTTCTTTATTGTGTGTTATATAGATGGAATTATTGGGAACTTTCAAATTGGTTATCATCACGACAATAATGCCATTACCTTGGCTCATGCGATCTTAATTACCTTGGCTCACTCTTGAATAAAAATGTTAATTGTTTGAAGGCAATAAACTTAAGATGCACAATGTAGTCTTAGGAAAGTAAATACAAGCTGGACTTATCCAAAAAAGAAAATGTAAACACAATCTGTACAGAGTTTGGCAGATTCTCATCATATAGGTCTGAATTCCCTATATATTGGAAATGAATTGATATCAGCTATATGTGTTTGTAATTTTGCATCTAAGATAGAATCTAATTATCTATAGTCTAAATTAATAGATGTGAAAACAGATGCTTCAGCCTAAGAGAGTGTAAGGCCTACCTGTATAGAGAATCAAATAATATTATTGAACCATAAAAATTCTTAGTGTTTACATATAACTATGAATTTCAACCCATAAGAATGGATTGTTGGCGCATGTTCCAAGCACTTATTAGTCTTTTCTTTTGAGCCCCACATTCATTAAGAGTATATTCTTATTATATGAGTTTATATACTATTATGGATTTTTCTTAGTATCTTTATATATGGGACCTAACTTGGGATTGAACCTTATGTAATTCATACGTCTTGAGTGTAGGAGTTTGGCTTTGTTTTGCTTTGGCAAGTTTATTTTTCTTCCCCTTTCAAATTTTTTTCTATTGCACTTAGCATTCTTAGGTTTGTATAGCCGTTTGTGAGTGTAGGATTTTTGGCCTATCTATGTATAGCCGTTTGTGAGCAAGGGAAAGATGGACATTATGGTTAGTAGTTATCCTCATCAAATTTGATCCTTGAGATCATTAAATAGTTCAAGCTACTGGAATAGTATATTTAAAAAATAGAATTTTTTATCAATTAAAAAAAATTTCGTACTTTTTAACATTTATTTTTTTGGACACTCAACAAATTCTAAGTTTACATACATATATAGTTAGGATAGGATTTAAATTTATATTTGTTGCTCCATGACAATTGTTCTTACTATTAGGCTAAGACATCAATTAATTTCATATAAGGGGATTCAAAATCAAATCACTTATTCAACAATAAGAAACTTTACAAGTTTTATTCTAGTCTAATTACAAAAATGATCTATTTATTTAGTTATTATCTCATGAAAAACAAACTACATAATATCACCTTTTATTTATAAATAATTATTTGTGTGAAAAAAAATGTAATTAAAAAGATTTGTGAATATGTCAAAAGGTTTACAGTTCTATTGTATAATATTTTGAAGCACAGTGTAATTAATAATTCTTTAGGTAAATTCCATTAATATACCTAGAAATTAAGGCTAATGCCAACTAGGTCCAAGATTTTTAAGAAATTACCAATTTGGTCTATAAAGCCAACTTAGTTCCTAAAAATGGTTAGGATAGCTAGTAATTTTCTCAAGTGTCTTAGGTGACTAAGTTGGCTTTAGAGAATTCTTCTTAAAAAAAAAAAAAGTTGGCTTTAAGAACCAAATTGATTAGTTTTAAAAATTTTTAAACTTGGCTGACATTAGCCCAAACATCAAGGTATATAAATGAAATTTGCTCATAATTATTTTTTATAGATACGATAAAATTTTAACTTTTGTCATTCACTTCATAAATATTATTATTTTTCACTAGACCAAAACGCTAATCAATTTTTGAGATAGGCGGAATTTATATCTCAAATATTATGTTCCACGATAAGAGGAACTCATGATGATTTTGTAGATTCAAGCTTGGCCTTTCTTTAAATAAATTTCAACTACAAAGGGGAAAAACAGTACGGGTTTTAATAAAATCAAGAGAAAATAACTCGAGTATTTGCTTGAATCAATGGATGGTTCATTGTAAATCATTTTGCCACCTTACTTAGATCATGTGATGACATGGTGATGAAATATAGTGACACATATGGATGCGTAAGCATTGTTGTTTACATAAAAAGGTAATGCATATAGTATAAAGCTTGCCACCATTTTATAGTTTTGTGAATAAAATATATGATATTAAACAGACTCCATGACACTTTTCCAAGAGCATCCTTTTTGAAATACTAGGGAATCAACTAAGCCCAACTGATAGGTTCCTTATTTTTTGTTCGTTATTATGCATGCCGGAATCATGTACTAATTTTGATACGATAACTTAGAAGCCTAATCAATTATTTAGTTTTAATTAATTTCTAGTTAAACATTAGAACTTATTTTATTTTAGTTTATTATTATTTTTATTTTTGAGAAACACACACACATATATATTTATTTATTTATTTGTATAGAAGAGAGAAGACAATCATGAAATTCTTTTAGGTTGCATTTGGGATCTTCAATAGTTATAAATATAAATATAAATTTTATATATATATATATATATATATATATATATATATATATATATCATTTGACCATCATTACTTTACGGCATGGACTATATACTTAGTGATGCCTATATGCTTGAAGGTCTAAAGGTGTGGCAGTTTTGTTGATGCTCCAAGCTAGAGATTTTCCTATTATATAGAAGAAAAATAATAGAGGGTGGAGGACCATATGAGAAGTGAAACAAAAACAAAAAGGTAAATATATGATGGTTGCACTAGCATACCATATTTTATGCACACACAAAAGAAATTTAAAAAAAAAAAAAACAAATTTCAAACTTTTTTGGAAATAACGTTTGCGGGTTTTTTTTTCCTCTATAAATTTGACTTGGTTTGGTTCTAATTAATAACCGTTTTCTGGGTTTTGCAGATTTGAATCTCTCTTTCAGTGTTGGGCTTAAAATTTTTAACTTTGACACTGTAAGTCATTCTTTCTTTCTAATGCCTCTTTCCAATTATTTGTTAATTTCCAATTATTTGTAAGTCATTTTGTGCCTTTTGTTGTTACTTGAATTGTGAGTGTTTTTGGTGTTGCCCACTTGGGTATTATTTAACTTGAATTGTGAGTTTTTTTGGTGTTGGCCACTTGAAATAATAGTTCCCACAATAAAAATCTGTGTAAAAAAAAAAAATATATATGCCTCATTGACATTGTAGCTTTAGTAGTAATTCTATTGGTTTACTCCCTTATCCTCCAGCCATTGTATTGGGCATTGTCATCATCCATGTAATCCATTGCAGTGAATTTTCTTGACACAGATTACTTGTATTAACCTTGACAATGTGTTGTTTGTTTTGTGAATATTGTCTTATTGTTCAATTGGTTGCCAATTTCTCATATGTTGTCTAAGTGAATACATATAGTATGCTGTGGTGAGTTGTTGTTTTGGAACAAGCGGGTGGCTTGCATGGAGAGAAAAGGTGGTGTATTTTATATTGGGAGTGTTGTTTGTTTTGTGAATGTTGACATATTGTTGTTCAATTTGTTGTCTATTTATCATATTTTATCTAAGTAAATACATATAGTATGCTGTGGTGGGTTGTTATTTGGGAGCAAGCAGGTGGCTTGCATGGAGAGAAAAGGTGGAGTATTTTCTATTAGGAGTGTTGTTTGTTTTGTGACTGTTACATTTTTCAAACTCGATGTGCAATGGTGAAATTGTAGTGTAGGTGCACCTCATAATTTGTCACATATCAATGGATAAGAGTTGGATGGACGCTAAAAGGGGTTCTAAAGAATACTTCCATGGGCTTGACTCATTTGTGGAGTTTGCTGCTCGCACGGCATGTCAAGGGAAGATCTCATGTCCTTGTAGGAACTGTAGGCATAGACATATGTTTGATGTAGAGGTCGTGCGTGATCACCTGTACTCATTTGGGATGGTGAAGAATTATAGAACTTGGGTGTTTAATGGAGAATTTGAGTCTACACCAACCACTACTGAAGGTGGAAGTAGTCCTGTGCATGAGACTTTGGATCAATATGGCGATTTCCATGGGATGCTGCATGACTTACACCCCATGCATGATATGGCACCAGCTTCAATGGACGAAGGTCTTAGTGTGCAACAAGGTCTAGATGGTCCTTCTGTGCAACAACCGGTTGAAGGTGCCAATGATGATGCAAAAAAGTTTTATGATCGAATACAAGATGTGGAGAAACCTTTATACAAAGGGTGTACAAAATTTAGCATATTCTCAGCCATTGTGGTTTTGTACCACTTAAAGACTCTTTGTGGTTGGACTAACAAATTGTTCACTTTGTTGCTTCAAGTCTTGCAAGATTTACTTCCTTCGGATGCTAAGTTGCCAAAAGATTGTTACGAGGCTAAGAAGATAATTACGGATTTGGGTTTGGGTTATGAGAAGATTCATGCTTGTCCTAATGACTGCATGCTTTATTGGAAGGAAAAGAGTAACCTTGATGCTTGCCCACATTGTAAGGAATCAAGATGGAAATCACCCGAGTCGCCTGTAGCTAATAAGACACAGGCTTCATCAAGCAAGATCAAGAAGAAAGCTGCAAAGGTCCTACATTGGTTCCCTTTAAAGCCAAGATTGCAGCGACTCTTTCTATCATCCGAACTAGCCATTAATATGAAATGGCATGCTACTGGTCGAACAAATGACGGGGTAATGAGGCATCCCGCTGATTCTGAAGCTTGGAAAGAATTTGATAATAAGCATGTAGAGTTCGCATCTGACCCCCGCAATGTTAGACTTGGGTTAGCAGCGGATGGGTTCAACCCTTATGGAAACATGAGTACCACGCATAGTACATGGCCGGTTGTGTTGGTTCCATACAACCTCCCTCCGTGGATGTGCATGAAAAGGTCTTCCTTAATCTTGTCACTTGTAATTCCTGGTCCAACTTCACCTGGGATTGCTATAGATGTGTACCTACAGCCCTTGGTAGAAGAATTAAGAGAGTTGTGGGATGTTGGAGTCGAATCATTTGACGTATCTTCTAATACCAGATTCCAATTGCGTGCAGCACTGATGTGGACCATAAATGATTTTCCTGTATACGCTGACATTTCTGGTTGGAGTACGAAGGGTTTTCTTGCATGTCCATGTTGCATGAATGATACCGAGTCCCGTTACCTTAAACATGGCCAGAAAGTTTGTTACATGGGACATAGGCGATGGTTGGATAACGATCACGAGTTTTGTGAAGATGATATAAATTTTGATGGGACTAAGGAGTTTAGAGTGGCTCCAGTGACACCATCGGGCTCAAAGATCATGTTCGACACAGAGAAGTTAGTTGGACGTTGTCTTGGGAAGAAGCATTAGGCTCTTTATAACAAAAGAAAGAGGGGAGGAAGAAGATGCGTGTGTCTGGAAGAAAAGAAGCATTTTGTTCACCTTGCCCTATTGGGCTGATCAGAAGTTGCGTCACAATATCGATGTGATGCATACAGAGAAGAATGTAACTGATAATATAATGGCGACATTGCTAGACTTGGGTGGCAAGACAAAGGACACCTACCAAGCACGCCTTGACTTAAAGGCCATGGGTATACGGAGTGAACTTCATCTAGTCCACAAAGGGGTTGATATGTTTGAGATGCCAGCAGCTTGTTATAATATGACTACAAGTGAGAAAGACGGGTTCCTACAAGTTTTGAAGGATGTAAGAGTGCCCGATGGATATGCTTCGAATATCTCCCGCCGCGTCCATCTCAAAGAACGCAAGATTTCTGGTTTAAAAAGCCATGATGACCACATCTTGATGCAGCAACTCCTTCCCATAGCTTTGCGTGGATCATTGCCGTCACAAGTAACAAGGCCTTTGATCAAGTTATCCTGTTATTTCCGTGAAATTTGTTCGAAAAAACTGACTGTGCCGGATCTTGAAAACCTCGAGAAAGATGTCGTAGTCACATTGTGTGAATTGGAGAAGATATTTCCTCCATCATTTTTCACAATTATGGTACATGTAGTCATGCATTTGGCAAGGGAAGCGAAGCTTGGTGGACCAGTTCATTATCGTTGGATGTATCCTATTGAGAGGTAATCCTAATATTTGGCTTATGATTGATTTCATATTTTAATGCATGGTACGTTGTTCAATTGGGGAGTTCGGTATTGTGCCCAGGTACCTATCCCGACTTAAGTCTTACGTGCGAAATAAAGCCGCTCCAGAAGGATCTATAGCTCAGGGGTACATAGTTGAAGAGTGCTTAACATTTTGTTCAAGGTACATGCAAGGCATTGAAACAATTTTCACACGACCTATCAGAACGGTGGAAAATTCTACCGGTGCGGTGTCTTACTTCACACCAAGTCAAACAGAATTAATTCAAGCTCATCGTTACATTCTTTTCAACTGTGCCGATGTTCGACATTTTCGCGAGTAAGTTATAGTTAATTCAATTAGTTTACAGTTGTAGTCCATTACTGGAAATACTGTTTTATTATGACTAACACAAATGCACGCACAGTATGCACAAACATGTGATTGAGGATGAACTAAGAAAGGCCCGCCGTCGTATAATCGATGGTGTCATTCATAAGCACCACATGGAGAAGTTTTGTGGCTGGTTTAGAGATCTTGTAAGTATGAATGCTAGTGACTTTTTTCATGGCTGTATATGGGAAGTAAAATAACTTACTTACAATATGTACGTATTAACGTGTTAGGTTATGTCCATGAGTGATGCTGACAGGCAGAATCTTAGTGTTACTCTTAGTACAATTGGTGCATATCCCTATTCTAGAGCTAAGCGGATGAAGCACTATGTCACTAATGGTTTAAAATTTCGAACTAAAGATTCAGAGAAGAATAAGAAAACTCAAAACAGTGGAGTAAGTGTTGTGACTGACGATGGCGTTGCTTACTATGGTGTTGTAACGGATATTATTGAGTTGAATTATTCGGATAAAATAAGACATGTGCTATTCAAATGTAAATGGGTCGACGTTCATAGTAGCCGGGGATACAAGATTGATGAGTTAGGGTTTCCACTTGTGAATTTTACCCGTTTGATACATGTGGGGGATGAACTGATGGATGAGCCATATGTATTGGCATTTGAAGCTTCACAAGTGTTTTATGTAGAGGACAAGAGGGACAAGGATTGGTTTGTAGTTGTTAAAACTAAAGCAAGGGATGTGTTTGATGCGGGCAGTGGTCCCTTGTGTGAGGATGATGATGGTGATACTTATTGCGAAAATGTTCCGTACAATATCATCGGTGACAATGCAGCTTCTGACAACATTGGTTTGGCTCGACATGATGTCCAAGGAACCACAGTTGATGCAATGGTCATTGAGGAGAACAAGAAGCAAGATGGGGACTTCATAGATGATAATGACTTTATTGATGATGAAGTCAGCGATGAGAAGTATAGCGACAATGAGTACACTGACGATGAGTAGTGTAATGTAGTAAGACCATCTTTTGAACTAATAGGTTCCTATTTGAACTTATTTGATTACAATATGCATTTTCATTGTCACCTATACTATTTTTGGACTTAAGTAAATAGAAACTCAATTGATTCCATATGTGTGGCTTGGTAGTGTGCTTGTGAAGTGATGCATGTTTAAAGTGTTTGTTAGAGATTATATACATATATATATATTGACATATGTATATGTAACATTATGTTTTTTATAATTAACAAGCTTGCATTGTTTAGGTATTGCACACAAGAATGGGGAGAAAGCGGCGACTTGAGTTCGTTGAGCCTGGTGAGAGCTCCTCACATGTGGGGTCGAATGAAATACCATCAGGCGAAGAAGCTCCTCTAGCTGATGACGATAGACGACATTCCCAGGGGAGTGATGATGAGACACAAGCACCAGGTCGGTGTATTTCTAAGTATACAATATGACTTTACTTAAAGAACCATGTATGTATGTCCATCCAATCCTTCATAGGTTAGAAATTGTAAAATTGTATTGAACAAAATCATTACTTACAAACCATTTTAAAAACCTTGAACATGTTTTTAGTCCTTTCATTATACAATTTATTACTACTCTTAGGTTTGGATTATAATTCTTCTTCAAGGCTTTGTTTTTTGTAAAAAGTTAAATTTTTGTTTTTTTCTAATGAGTAATGACCCATATAGTTGATTCCCTTTGGCTGAAAGAAGCAATTGGCATAAGTAACAATCCCTTTGTGTATGAACCTCATAATATATATTGGTACAATTGTACAAATATATTCATACTATACAAGCAATTATAGTCCCAATTATTTTTTTGGCCTATTATTTCTCAAAATTAGGTCCATATGTGATCTTAAGTTCAACCAATTTTTTATTTCCTTCTGACTTTTTATGGCACATAATTTATTACCTATTAGCTTCATTATTAGGGGTGTTTGTTAGTATGTCATTATTTTAAAGTTTAAATTCACACTCCTTGTTCATTCCAATGTTATTAATATTTTCATTAAATATCCTTATACTAATAAAGATACAATATAACTTTACTTAAATGTTTTTTGGAATATCCAAGTATCCAAATGGCTAGTTTCTTGACATTTCATTCTTTTGTGTTTCATTGTAATTTGATGCAAGTTGGTGTTTTAATAGATACTGAGGATATACCTGGAGCAGGAGCGGTCATTGTGCCCAATAAACGTGGACCTAATCGATTTGATGATATTTGGCATATGCCACCGGGCAAAAAATTATTCTTGAAAATAAACGGAGCAGGCCAGCCAATTGGGAAGAATGCTGGATCTTTTGCTAGGTGGCTGGGAACAGTGGCTAGAAAGCCTGATATGTGCCCAATCAATTACCGAAAATGGCCTTCCATGCCACTACAATACAAGAATCGGTGTTGGGAAGCCATTCAGGTATTAAGCAAAAAGCAATGGTAAAAGAAATGACCATGAATTTCCTTTAAACATATATTAATTGCTTGAATAGTCATCATTTTCTTCTTCTTTTTTCCTTTCATCTTTTGGTTCAAAATATTCAATCTGTCTAAATAATATTATATAAAGTTATGCAAACTACAAGAATAGGTTCTATAGCTTAGCTTGCTAAGTTAGAATAAAATATTTTGTGGATTTTAAATTTCTCTATCTTGAGTGCTACTTGTGGTGATTATGCCGTTTACCTTGTATAAATTTTTCATAAGCATCTCTTACACTTTCTTTCTCATGGAGATCATTACATAATAAAATATATCAGCGAAAAGTGGATCAAAATCATAGTAAATTTTTTTTTAGAGGAGTGTGCATCTTTGATTCCCCTGTAATTAGGATGGATATAAGATTTTCTGTTTTAATTGTTTCATCTTATCTATACTCTACCCTATTGTGAATTGATCATGCATTGGCTTTGCTTCCTTGAGTTAGCACCTTGAACCTGATTTGTATTTTTACCACACAATTTTAAAAGTACTTCTGTGCCTTGATGTGACTTTTCTTGTCTTAGGTTGCTCTAGAAATATTATCCAGCCCACATTGTTCTTCTGGTGTATATTTATATTAGTCTTACATAGGTTACTTATGCCCCTAAAATACTACCTCATAAGTCATAATTCATTCTCCTTTGGGTTCAATCCATAAATTTTATTTTATTTATGGATACAATGTTATAAAGAGTTTTAAAGTATCTTCCCTAACACTTTCAAATTCTTATAAATTATGAAGCAACACACCATTTTGGTATCAAGTTCTCTCTCTTTCAAATTCTTCACTCTTTATTACTTGTTTAACGCTTTATGTCAGTTTGCTATTATGTTAAAAATGTGACCTCCGAAGGAGTTAATTCAACTTTACATATGGTAGGCACGATACATAATTCCTACAAACTGCATCCCACGTGACAAGCAAAGGAAATGGGCACTCAAACGGATTGGGAAGTTGTGGAGGGGCCACAAAGCAGAGTTGAAGGAGAAGCACTACAAGCCAGGCACAACTAAGGAAGAATTACTTCAGCTATCACTGCCAGAGGTTGATGACACTCAATTTCATGACTTGGTGGAGTACTGGTTCACTAGAGATTTTGAGGTAGTAATAGTTATAGTAGTATAGATGTTTTGCTTTTATAGGTTCCATGCTCAAGAGTATTATATATTAGGTTGTTATTGTAATTGGTAGTGACTTTCTTGAAATGTTTGTAGGAGCTGTCAAAAGATAACAAAGAGCGGCGTGGGAAGCAGACAGAGCTGCATACATTGGGATCGAGAAGCTTGGCCCAGACGGCGGATAGCATTGTAAGAACAATATTTTGTAGTATTAATAACATGCTTAAAATAACAAAACTTATATCATTTTCCATTGTACAGTAGGAATAAATGTGATTCAACGCCATCGAATTGATACCCTCACTTTAATATTCTAAATGTACTACTTATGTTTGTAGGCAACAGAGAAAGGTAGGCAAGTAGAGAGAGGGGAAATGTATGAAGTGGCGTATACTCACCGTGATGGTAGAGCTGTGAATACCACTGCGGAAACGAACATTGTAAGTTTGTAACAAATTATACTTCTAAATTTTAATGTATTGTATTTTGAGTTGGGAAGAAGTTCTTTGATTAACGTCACATGGTAGGGAGTTTTATTAAAGGGGAGACTAGTTTGTCATTCCCCAACCTTGTCCTTGATTAGGTTGTTTGCATTATTAGATTAGATTAGATTACAGTAGGGTCGTCCAATGTTAGAAAACTTTTGTTTGATACATTATTATTATTATTATTATTATTATTATTATTATTATTATTATTATTATTATTTTGGTTAATCCAACCTGCATCTCATATTAAAGTAAGAATAAAGACATGTCCTTTTAGGACCTATGAGTTTGACCATATTTTGCCTCAACAAACCTAAAATTCCAGTAAACAACACAATCACAAATATTTGTAGAAAACTGAAATATGGCATAGAAAATTGGAAACTGCCCATATGGTACTCTTTAAATTTTTCATCCAATTTATGGCTGGGACACCAGAAAGTTTTTCAATCATAATTTTCCAACTGCCCACACACATAGCTGATATTTTTCATCCAATCTATCTACTTGTAAAGTTTGAAGTTGAGTTCACTTCAACCAGTCTCCATGCTTTTAATTAATGTATTTTACAATAAATTACAACTGAAGGTGTTGTTAAGTAATTCTCACTAGCATTGTCTTGTCTTGGAAGAAAAATGTCATTCTCTAAAACAAAACCACTACTATTTCTAATTATCAAAAAAGGACCCACTACTATTTCTAAGAAACTAGTAACTAATCATATTCACTACTACCCTAGTAAACCAAGAACTATAGCACTCGATCTGAGATGTGACACACTCAATTTCAAAGGCTATGACAAGCTCTTCTTACAATGAGCTCTAGTGAACTCTCCAATTATACATAAATTTTTAACACTAATAGGTGCACAGTTCATACCATTTCATATAAAGATTTTTTTGACCAAATCTCATAGAAAAAGCTCATTGTGCCAGTCAAAATTGTACAGCCTCTTTAATAATAACTCCAACCCAACTTCTATACATATAAAAGCATATTACTCATGTTGGCATGTGTATTATTGCCATTGTTGCTAATATGTGGTCTTGTTTATTTGTGAGTACTAGGCAAAGATGAAACAGCTTATGACAACAGGGTCACAGTTGCGGGGAAACGACATTGAGGCTGGCATACTTTGGCAGCCCGATGATGCATTCGGACAGCTTATTGGTGCAGAGAGAGGTGGTCGTATTAGAGGGGTAGGCTTTGGTCCAACCCCCACTGGCAATGGTGCAAGGTCAATGGATGATAGTACGACACCTTCAACATCTACTGCAACAGACCAAAGGATTATGGAGTTGTCTACTCAAGTAGACGCAATGAAGGAGAAATGCACTCGTTATGATGCCCTTGAAGCTGAAATGAGGTTAATGCGAAGGATGTTGACCCAAATATGCCCATCGTATCCCAGTTTGTCTATGGTAAGAAGTTTGAATACAAAGTATGTTGTATGTCATATGTATTAGATATATGGTAATGTAGATATGGTAATGTAGATTGTGGCCCCATGATAACAGAAAACACCATGCTTTTCTTTCCTTTAAAAGATAGTAACATCTTCAATAATCCAAAATCTGTACCATGTAAGTGGAATGCCTTATTGAACAACTCATTGAAGACTATACCAATGAGGGGTAGATATAGTACAGTTGTGTTTCTTATTTAGTTCAATCTCTATATTTGCGAAACAATTAGAAAATTATTAGGCTTAAACAAAGATATATATTGGCAATGGAAGGTTTAACGTTTTATGTTTCGCATTAGTCAATAAGTTATATAACACCGCTAGTTGATATAAAATGTGTTACTATTTGTGGGTATTACTGTGTTTGAAAATGTGTATTTTTCTTTTGGGCTTGGTGATGTTGAATCCCAGTTGTAGCTATGAACAACATTGGTTTGGTGGTAGGTGTGGGTGTGGTGATTAGTTTGGGTTTTGATTTAGGCATGGCTTTGGGTATGGCTATGGCCGTTTCTATCTTTCTCTTCTCCACTCTATCTGGGTGGTTGTGGGGTGGCTGTGTGTATATGGTTTTCAAATTTAATGGTGGTGTTGTGGGTTTTGATTAGTTGTGGTAGTGATGGAGGTGGGAGTATGCTCTTCTAGACTATTTCTATCTGAAGGTGGATTTGAGGAGTTTAGGAGTGAGTTTGCTGAAATCTAATGGTGGATTCATGGTTGTGTGGTGTTTGTTTTCAGGCATATTTGCTCTGACTTTTAATAGTTTGTAGGAAGTGGTTTCTAATAGGTGGGATAATTGCAAAATTCTTGCTTTGTATATGTATCTATTGGGTTTGTAAAAAAAAAAAAATAAACGTTAGGGAAGATTAAAAGTGAAAATTGATGCCAAAAAAAAAAAAAAAAGAGTTAGAAACAAAAACTGAGAATAAGATTTAAGTATAGAAAATGAATCGACACTTGCCACAAATCAAACAGGGCCTGAATGTCTCTTTAGGCAAGAGATTATTCACATATTTGGTATCCTTATTTTAACTTATTTTAGTTATTAATTGTATTGTGGTTTTGTGATTGGGAGCTTGGAAAACATTTTCCTTTTCTTTGCATTGATGGTTTGTCCGTACTTATTTGTAAGTAATCACTTATTGAATCTTTTGCATAAATTGTTCACTAATCACTTTTTGAGAAATTTATTGAGACTAATATCCAATTGATATGCTTAATAGAAATCCGTCATTTTGAATGTGTTTTAATTGGTAATGTGGCACTTGGTCGTAGTAGTAGTGATATTGTGTCATTTAGCTACTAACTCTGTTGTTTAGTACACTAATCCATTGTGTGTTTCTTAATTCGTAGGATGCTGATGGTGATGGTGATGGTGCTGGTGATGGTGATTCTGCAGTAGATATCCAGTCTCTCGGTGCTTAGCACTTATCATTTGATGATACGCAGTAGGCGATAATTTGGGCACCTATTTTGGAGTAGTTAATGTGACATTTTCATATTTATAATAAAGTTTCAAACTTTGATATATATACACATCATAGTTGGAAACTTTATTATAACATTCTATATAGTTAGAATGTATTTTTTTGTGTAGGACATTGTACATAGTTGGAAACTTGGGATGTATAGCTAGAACGTATTATTTTGTGCATAACATTCTAGACACTTGGGATGTATTATTTTGTGTATAAAATTTTAGACATTTGGGATGTAATTATTGATATGGTGTAATTAAATATATTTAGTTTATTAGTTTAATGTGGTATTGTATTTGCTATTGGAAAATATGTATTGTATATACATTAAAAAAAAAAACATTACAGGTGCTAAAAATTACAGGTGCTAAAAATAATTTTTTTTAAAAAAATAAAAAAATAGGACCTATTCCAGCGTTTTGGAAAGTACTGGAATAGGGGTTGGCATGAGGGTATGGGCATATGCCCTATACCAGCGCTTTTGAGAACGCTAGAATAGGTACTGCCTATGCCAGTGCTTTCAAAAGCGCTGGTATAGGCCTTTTAAACTATACTCGTCCAACCCCTATACCAGCGCTTTTGAAAGCGCTGGCATAAGCAGTTCCTATCCTAGCGCTTTTAAAAGCGCTAGTATAGGCCTTTTAAATTATACTCATACAAGACCTATACCAGCGCTCTTAAGAGCGCTGGAATAGGTACTACTTATGCCAGCGCTTTTAAAAGCGCTGGTATAGGCCTTTTGAATTATGTTCATTTAAGACCTATACCAGCGTTTTTGGGAGCGCTGGAATAGGTACTGCCTATGCCAGCGCTTTTGAAAGCGCTGGTATAGGCCTTGAATGAGTATAATTGAAAAGGCCTATACCAACGCTTTTGAAAGCGCTGGCATAGGCAATACCTATCCCGGCGCTTGTCAAAAGCGCTGGTACAGGTCTTGTGACCCTATACCGGCTTTCACTGTGCGGCGGTTTTGAAGCGCCGGGAAAAAAAAACGCCGGGATAGGAATTTGACCCTATTCCAGCGCTTTTTGGGGCTATCCCAGCGGTTTTGAAAACGCTGGGATAGCCCCATTTTTTTGTAGTGTCTGTCTACTTTTTCTTTATATTCTTCCTCTTCTTACACAAAGTATTTCTCTTTAATTTCTAAAATGTCGGCCTTTTGGATTAGATATGCCTTCCTTTTTTGCATTTTTCAATCCTTTTACTTTTGAACGATATGCATTTAGCTTTACATACTTGTCCACTCTTTAAGACCTTGTTACTACTTGTTAGTTGCACGAACCAGCTGCAATTGTTGAAAGCTTTTTATGTTTTTGTGATTGTAGTTTTCCTCCTTTGTGCCATTATTTTGGGACCCTCCGTTGTCATCGTGCCTTTCATGGTTGTCCATTGCATAAGCCTACAAGTTCTCTCTTTCTCAGGTTGATATGTGTAGAAAAGGCAATATGGTGGTCCATGAACTTCCAAAGTAGTTTAATTAGTTTTGCAAGGGCTCCTTTTGACTTGGGGTTTTCCTTTTAGGGTATTTGCTGCAAGAAGAGACCAGGGACTGAGGGAAGAAGAAATTCAGAAGGCACAAGCCGCACAACAAGAGAAGGAGAGATTAAAGCAGCTATGCCTAACCAAATGTTAACACTTAATAAAATAATAAAGTTTAGCAACATAACAAAATTTCACAACATTTTCAAATTAGCCTATCCCACATAAGGGGTCATCATCATCATTTGCAATTTATATTTTTTAATTAAACTATATTTTTGGAATGTTGTGAAATTGTTATGATTTTTGTTATGTTTATATTTAGCATGACTCCTACATACCTTTAGACAAGAAATTATTTAGTCTTTTAGGAAGACCACCTCAGCAATGCCTAATGGTTCCATTCAATAACATAATGCATCTGTTAAATTTAATTGAGCAATCACCCATGCCCCCATTCAAATAAAAAGTAAATTATATATTCACCATCAACCCCCACTCCTTATCTATGACATGGTTGGTCCTCTAAAAGTAAAAAATCACAGCAACATCAACATTTCAAAATCAATTATTTATATTAGGTTTAGCTAACTTTGGGGTTTCTATGCCTAGGCCTTCACCGCATCAAGATAGAAGAGAAGACAAAATTGTTAAGAACATTTTTTTACGTAATTGACTAATTCTTTGACAAAATACACTTTTCTTGTAATTGGGTAGATATAGGATGAGTTTAGTACTTCAAGAAATATGTTGTTCAAGCCAAGTATTAAAGCCATAAAGATTGAACTAAGAAACAGGTGAAAAAAAGATGTTCATTAAAACTCGATAGATACTTTGACGGTAACAGTATCTATCAAGACTTAATAAAGAAAGCTTGACAGAAACTGAATATATTGAGATCTATGAAATCAGAATTTTCAAATTTGATTTTCGGCCCATACTGAAATATTTGTATAGGATTTCTTTTCTCACAACCCTAGACATATATAAGGCTTATTTTAAATGTCGTCATAGTGAGTATGCACATAGAGAACATATGCAGAAAGTGACCTAGTGCCTTATTCTCTCTGTAAAAAGTTACTGTGTCTTTTGCGCTTTACGGTTTTGTAGCCAAGTACTTCTTGATCTTCATTGTTGATGAAGTGCAGAATTTTGCGGCCAACAATTTTCTTCAAGTTGGTGAGTTAGTTACGTACTGGGATCCGTGCATCATTGGTTAGTCACGTATTGGGATTCATGCAAAAGGGTGGTATTCATTTATAGAGATTGTAGAGTCTACGGACAAAGGTTTTGTACTAGATCTGAAATTTCTCTTTACTATAGTGAATTTCTTTTCGGAAAGGTTTTCCCCCAGGTTTTTTTTTTACTGTGAAACGAGTTTGTTTCATTGGTTTTCTTGGGGTCATCATATCTTGTCTTATTTACTATTCTGTTGTGCATGATATTGACTTGATATTAATGTTTGTTTGTGTTAATAAGGTTTATTCATAATAAATCTAATTAATAACTTGAGTTTAAAACTTGTTAATTTTATCAATTAGGGTCTAAATTTTCCAACAAAAACCTAGGTGTGGGAGGAGTATGATAGGTTTAGATATGGAATGGTGGCAACATCAAGTCCTTGTTTGCCCCTAAGGAAAAGTCTAGAACTACAGAGTTTTTCACAACTTCTTGCTATAATTGTGATATGACAAAGTATGATTGGTGAAGAACAAATGGTGGGTCCTTGCGAAAGTGATGGTTAACCACTCAGTTTATAATGTCAGAGTTATGACAAAAAAAAATTGTGGAATAATTTTTTATCTAACTATTCATGACGTGGCTTGGGGAGTTCTGACTTTCCATAAAAAGATGAGATGACTCACATTTGCAGTAGATGAATATTGGTTTGAGCCCTTTGTTATTTTGATTTTGTCACTATTGATGATCCAAACATGTCAATGATATTAGAGTGATTTAGAATAGTTACTTTTTTTTTTTTTTTTTTCCTAACAAAAGGAAATGTAACGAGTCTTATTGAAATTCTTTATATCCTTAGCTTTCGTTTGGAAGGAAGGAATAGAACGGAATATAAAGAATATTTTTAGAGTATTCTTCTCTTCTCTTTGTTGGGAGTTCTAACGAAGGGAATGGAAAGTCCATTCCCTTAATTTGGAGTTTAGGTGGAAGAAAATGAAATAGTTAGGAGGGAACCCTCATTTTCCCTTAAAATCTCAAATTTTCATTCCCCCAAATTGGGATGAATAGGAGGAAATGAAATTAGGTTTAATGAAAGTTTATTGAAACTCTTAAATTACCCCTTTAATGTTAGCAATTTTTATTCTCAACCAGCCGTATTTTTGCCCTCTTTTTGCTGCTCTTTCTTTCTCACGCTGTTGTTTTGATTTCATTGATTTATTTACTAATAAAAAGCTTTTGCTAATATACGTATTCTATGAATCGTAGTGTACGCTGTGATTTTTCACTTGTATGAAGTCTAATTCTTATTATAGTCTTTTGTGTGAATGCTAGTGTACTATACATATTCTGCAATTATTCAATGGTTTGTTTAAAACTGTGTGTTTACCTGCTTAATTGCCTCAGTTAAGTCCTGCCGTACCCAACTAGCCGAATCCAACTTTTAAATTTTCACTTACGAAGTTTAATTCCTATCATTGTCTTTTGTGTGAATGCTAGTGTGCGTGTTCTGTAATTATCCATTGGTTTCTTCAAAACTGTATGGCTACGTGCTTGCCTCAAACCATTAGTTTTGAATGTTAAATTAAGTCCATTAGTTTTAATCAAATAGACCTTAGAATCATTAGACGATAGAGCCTTAGTTTTTGAATTTAAAATTTAGTCCAGATATCTTAATAAAATATCTTTGAGTTATTGGTTTACTGTGCAACAAGTTGTTTATGTTATTGAATCCCACACAAAATTAATTTTATAGTTTAACAGTATTATTTTTAGATCAGTTATAACACATTCATAATTAGTTAGATATCATCTCAAAGCACTTTTTATAAATACAAAGGTCCTGTAAAATAATCCAGTGAGAGGAACCATTTACACCATTTTATCCAATTTCCATTTTCTTTATTATTATGATAGAACATGTGCCTATAATATTTTTTTTTTAAGTAGGACTAATAATGTAACTATTTTCTTACTTAGATTGATTTGAATGATGAGGTATTTAAGACCATGAATGCAAATATATCCTATTGAAATTGATGTCTAGGCCTAAAAATTAAAAAAAGTGAGGAATTTCTTGGCTAACTTTAAATTTGCTTTATTATTATTTTTTTTGTAAGACTCATTACATAAGTTTTTTTTATATCATGCATGGACCTTTAAAAGATATTTGTTTGCATTTTAGAAAATGTTTATTTTGTTGACAATAAATATATGATACGTGAATTGCTTTGAATTTTGTTGACAATAAATATATAGTTTACTATTATTATTTCGGAAAATTATTGAATATTCTAAGAGTACCATTAATGTGTACTCCTCATTTTTACATAAATTGTGGGTCACAGCATAAATTTAATTTGTGAAACCCACAATTATGTGAGAGGGAAAGTACGCATTTATGATACTTCGAGAGTACTCAATAATTACCCATTTATTTCTTTGAATTATGAAAGCAAATAACAAGCAAATTCACATGAAGTGTAAATTAGAATAATTTTTTTATATTCTTTAAAATGAGGGGTGTAATAGTTATGTTATTATAAAATAATTTCATTCTATTCATTTCGATGTCACTTCCAAAAAATGTTACTTAGATTCCATTAATTTCCGTTCCTTTATTTTAAAACATTCAAAAAATATTTTTTAATTCCATTCCATTCCGTTCTCTTCCCTACTTAAATACATTTCGTTTCATTCCATTTCTTTAATAAATATTCTATTTCATTTTATTCTATTCCATTCTCTTACGAACTCTCAAAACTTTTCGGAAACCAAAGACTAATTTAAGTGAGAAAGAAAGACGGAAGACAAGCGTATAGGAAAAAAAAGTGTTTTGTTATTTTAAAAAAAAAACTTGGCCTACCAATTACCAAACCCAGGATTAAAGATGAAAACCTCACCTGCACAACACGTACTCCATTGCCAAAATTTACCTATGATCAACATTTTTTCTTCTCCCCACGTACTGTAGGAGCCTTTTCTTCTCACCTAGTGTGAGTGTTTCTTACTTTCTTGTATTCTAGTGTAGCCTAAGAGATAAGAGAGCTGGTGCCCAATAGTGTCCGTTTTGCTGTCATATGAGCAGCACTATGAATGTAGACTTCTTAGAAAGGATTCAAAGTCATCTTACTATGGAGGAAGATGAAACTATAACCATACGTCCAATTGGGAGAAAAGAGATCTTGGATGTACACTCTCTTAAGTTTAGTCGGGAAGTTTCTAACCAAAAAACCGATTAACTTAAGAGCATCAAAGAACTTACTACGATCTCTGTGGAAGATGGGGGACAACTTGAAGATTGTGAAGGTAGGTGGTGGATTATTACAATTTAAATTTACATTGGAAAGCCAACTACTATGGGGTTGGAACAATGGCCCTTGGTGTTTTGATAACCATATGCTGGCGGTAAGGAGATGGGAGAAAGGCATGACGATCAGATCAGTCACCTTCACATACCTTCCTTTCTGGGTCCAAGTGTGGGGCCTCCCTTTTGATCTAATGATTGGAGAAGCAGGTCACGATATTGGGAGGGGTCTTGAAAAAATTATTGAAGTAGGTTGTAAGGCATTCAAGGCCGACCAAGCCCGATTCTTAAGAATATGAGTAGAAATCCCATTAGACAAACCACTATGACGGAGTAGTCCAGTGGTTAGCCCGGAGGGAGATGAAGTCCGTGTGGCATTCCGCTATGAGCGCTTGGTTGGGTGGTGCTTTGCATGAGGCAGAATTGGGCATGATGAGAAGGAATGTAGCATGGCTGGAGCCTGGAGGGGAAGACACAGGGAACTGAAGGTATGGGGAATATTAATGGATGAAAGCCAGTACTCGTATCTGTGCCGATGATCAGAAGACTAACCAACACAGCTCATGCCGTCGCCGGAGTGAACTAGCCACCCAAACCAATCCTAGTCCGAAGATAGCTAACCATACCCCAAACCCATCAATGCTGAAACAGACAAGCCGAAAAATAAGGAAACGGATGCGGTGAGCCCTACCCACACGTTATGGACGTTAACGCAATCAAAACACCAGAATTTACTCCTTGATACGGTACAGGTGGACGAGAACAATTCAGGAAATAGGATTAATGCACAATCAAGCCCGACCAATATGGAAATCAAAAACATTGATCATGGCCTTCATTGCGTGCCAATTAGCTACGGGGAGTCAAACGCAAGGCACATGACGTCTACCAAAGGGTCACGTGCACATGTTAATGAAACAAAAACAGCGCCCACAACCACTTGGAAGAAAATACCAAGACCAGGGCTGTCCAAAAACAGAACAGAAAAGGATGATTTAGTATCAGTGGGGAAGAAAAGGCAATCTGAAACTAGTGAGCTTGATGATGGCCAAGGCATCAAAACCAGCAACAAACGGCTTAAGGGTGTGGCCAGTTCAACACAACCTACCTTTCCAACGGGGGTGGCTACGTCATAGCCCCGCCGATCGCATTGATCGTCCTAAGTTGGAACTGCTGAGGGCTCGGGTACTGCTCGGCAGTGGAGGTTCTTGCTGAATTGGTGAGAACACAAGCTCCCACAATTTTGTTTCTCATGGAAACAAAATTGACCATGCGTGAGATGGAACCGAGTAAATCGGGGTTTGCTTTCTCTTCTATGTTGGCTGTCTCAAGTAAAGGAAGAAGGGGAGGACTGGCTATGTTATGGAAGCTCGATGTGGTGATTGACATACAGACTTACTCCCCACACCATATAGACGTTTAGGTGCTTGTCCCGTCCACTCAACCATGGAGACTAACAGGTATTTATGGTTACTCAGAGGAGCAGATGAAGATTGAAACTTGGAGATTAATGCGACATCTAAATAACAGGTCCACTCTACCCTGGTTATGCATAGGCAACTACAATGAGATACTACGCTCTGAGGAAAAAAAATGGCAGACATCCTAGACCATTACCACCGGTGCTTGCATTCCAAAATGCCTGGTTAGCTTGTGGCCTGATAGACTTGGGCAAGAGCGAGTACATGTACACATGGCGGAATGGACAAGAAGGCGAAGCTTTCATCGAGGAGAGACTAGATAGAGCATGTGCCTCATTGGAATGGTCTGAGTTGTACCCGGCGGCCAAGGTGAGACATCTGACAGCATCATACTCCAACCATGACCCGATTGTAATTAACACAAATCCCATGAACCATCAGCAAATACGCAGGAAACGAAAGCTCCACCATTTCGAAGAAAAATGGGTTGCTCACCCGGAGTGCGAAGAGGTAGTCCGAGATTCGTGGATCCATACCCAACTGTTGGGCAGCCCTATGTACTGCCCTTTCGAGAAGATTAATAGCTGCAGAGCACGCCTTGTAGCATGGAGCAAGTCAGCCTTCGGGAACACAAAAGCTTGCCTCACAGAAAAACAAAGGGAACTTAAGGAACTAGTGAAACAGGGGTATGGACCAAATCTAGAACGTGTAAAATCATTGAGAAGGGAGGTCAATGAATTGATACACCATGAGGAAGTTTTTTGGAGGCAGCGGTCTAGGTCCTTCAGGCTTCCAGCGGGTGACAAAAACACCGGATTTTTTCACCAAAGGGCTAGCCAAAGAAAGAAGAAAAATACCATTGATGGACTGTATGATGAAAATGGAGAGTGGCAAACAGATGAGGGAAGAGTCTCTGCTATAGCCGAAAGGTATTATGCTAACTTGTTCAAAGCCCAAAGTCATACGGAAATGGATAGGGTGCTGGATGATGCTGACAGGGTAGTCACAGATGAAATTGTGCAACTTTTAAACCAGCCATACTTGGAGGAAGGCGTAAGGAGAGCTCTCTTTAGCATGAACCCATCAAAATTACCCAGACTGGATGGTATGTCTCCTTTCTTTTTCCAAAAATTTTGGCACATTGTTGGGCCGGATGTTATCTTGGCTGTGTTATTTGTCCTACACTTGGGTAAATATTTGAGGAAAATGAATTTCACACATATTTTACTTATACCTAAAAAGAATGACCCTCAAAATATCACGGAGTTTCGCCCCATAAGTTTGGGTAATGTTGTATGTCGTATTGTATCAAAAGTACTTGCAAATCGGTAAAATCTATTTTGCCCAATATTATATCTGACGCCCAAAGTGCTTTTATTCTTGATAGACTTATCACAGATAATACTATAGTTGTGTATGAAATGTTTCATCGAATGCGCAACCGAATAAAAGGGAATACAGGTCGCATGGCGATAAAGCTTGATATAAACAAGGCGTACGATAGAGTCAAATGGAGTTTTCTTCGACAGATTATGCTCAAGATGGGACTACCTGATCAATGGGTGAATCTGGCTATGGAAACTGTGCGTACAGCCTCCTAATCCATGCTCATCAATGGATAACCAAAATGCCTCATAAAACCAACTTGTGGAATAAAGCAAGGTGACTCTTTATCCACTTACCTCTTCTTATTTTGTACTGAGGGGCTATCTTCTATGATTAGGAAGGCAGTGACTACCAATAAATTAAAGGGTATTCAAAGTTGCTGAGGTGGTGTTCGTATCTCCCACCTCTTCTTTGCAGATGATAGCCTATTGTTTTATGAGGCTAAGAGAAGTGAATGCCAGCAGCTCCTTGATATCCTTAAACAATATGAGGAGGCATTCGGCCAAGCAATCAACAAACAAAAAACCACAATTTTCTTCAGCAAGAACACTACCCCAAGAGTTAAGGAGGAAATTCAAAATTTGTTCGGTGCACAAGTCATGATAAATTGTGGAAAATACCTTGGCCTCCCTATAGTTGGGGGAAACTCTAAGGTGAATACATTTAAGGATCTACAGGAGCAGATAACAAAAAGGGTGATGGGGTGGAAGGAAACAATAATTTTTAAGGCGGGAAGGGAGGTGTTGATAAAGATGGTGGCCCAAGTAATACCTACTTATTCTATGAGTATTTTAAAGCTCCCTAAGAAGGCATGCGAGGATATTAACTTGGTGTTAGCTAAGTATTGGTGGGGTTAAACTCGTAATGAGAAAAAGATACACTGGATAAATTAGAGTAAATTGTGTAACCTAAAGAATAAGAGAGGAATGGGCTTCTGAAATATTCATGCCTTCAATCTAGCTATATTAGCCAAGCAAGCATGGCAATTTGGTCATAGGTACACAATCTCTATTTTATAGAGTATATAAAGCTAGATATTTTCCATGGTGTTCATTCTTGGAGGCTGAGTTGGGTCTAAACCCATCATTTGTGTGGTGTAGTTTGTGTGCCGCAAAAGAGCTCATCATAGAGGGATCACACTAGCAGGTTGGGAATGGGCAGAGCATCACCATTAACAACCAAAAGTGGCTGCCCCATCCACTTTTATTCAAACTGAGGGCTGACACATCATTGAAAGTAGGTGACCTTCTTGACAAACACACCAAGTAATGGAATCAGTGGCGGTTCCAGGAATTTTTTCTAAGGTGTTCCTTAAGAATGATAAATTACACAATCTAATAAAAAAGAAATTTATATATTGACGCCAACAATAACCAAAAAACACACAAATTCATATCTGAACAAAGATTTTCTAATTTAAAGTTAACACAAATCCACATAGAAGATGAAGATGAATTTTACACAAAAAATGAATCTTAGGTACGTGATTTCTTTATCAAGTATTTGTCAATAATAACTAGCAAAAGAATAAACAATAAATTTTAAGTTCAATATTAATAAAATTATTAATTATTTTTGTTTAATTATTTCATTATTTTTCTTTACTAACCACTAACAATCTAGCACACACCTCACTGTTTAGTTGGCTTTGCACAATGTAAAGAATACAAATACACTACATCATCCCCCTGACTCAACCCACTGCCTAACATAGTTTATTTATTTATTTATTTATTTTGTTTTTTATGTTGTTTTGGGTGTTGCTTTTAAGTGGACCAGGACCACTACCTCAATCCAATCCAAGGCCACAGCCCCAGCCCCAGCCCCCACTCAAGAGACAATAGCCAATCAACAGTCAACACAAATACACAATTACATATTTACATATATACACTAACACAAACAACCAATTTAGCCAAAAGAGAACCAATGAGAGGAAAGCCTAAGTCTAAGTAGGGATGACAATTTTTACCCGACCCGCGGGTACCCGGCCCAATAAAAAATAGGGTCAGTTTGGGTTTTTTCCAAAACCCGGCCCGAACACGGACCCGACCCGACTCGACCCGGTTATATATGTATAGTTATTAAAATACCCTCATATATATATATATATATATATATATATATATATATACACATAGTTATAAACCCTATATTTTTCTATCCCTCATTTCATTTCACCTCATAGCCTCACTCTTCTTCCTCTCATCTCCAGCTCACAAATCACAATCTCAGCCCTCTCACTCACTGTCTCACACGGCCACCTCTCCCTCTTTATCTCTTAGCTCTCTCACTCACACGGCCACAAGCCCATAAGCAATCAAGCATAAGCATAGCCCTCTGTCGCCGCCGTTTTGCCCTTGCAGTTGCCGATCTCACACTGTCGCACAACCCTCTGCCCCTCTCATCTTCCTCACCGATGGCCTTACAACCTCGCTCCACCTCGATCTCCACTTTTTTTTTTTTTTTCTCTGGGTTCAGTTTGTCTCAAGGTGAGTTTGTGTTTATGTTTGTGATTTTGAAAGGGAAAATGATAGATCTGACATTTGTGTTTGAGATTTCTGTGTTTATGTTTGTGATTGTGTTTGGATTTGTGTTTGTGTTTGTAATTTTGGGTCGAAAAATCATAAATTGAAGTTTGTATTTCTGATTTTGGGCTTGGCTAGGCATGAGGAGACTGGGCCCGCGGGGCCTGCGGAGGCCCGACGGGGCGGGTTTGGGGCTAAGAAAAAAATCCGTTTAATAAACGGGCCGGGTTCGGGTTTCTGGGGCAGACTCGCGGGTCGGGTCCGGGCATAAAAAAACCCAGTCCAAACCCGACCCATTGCAATTCCTAAGTCTAAGTCAGAGCAAAGAAAAAGAGAGATTTCAAAAGAAAAAAAAATAATCAGTAAGTTTAAGTCTAAGTTAAAGTCAATACACTGCATTATCAAAAAAATAGTCACAAGGCAGACTATGAGATAGAGAAAAAGAGAGAGAGAATGCTGCTTTCAATTAGAGGCTTAGAGCATAGATGAGATAAAGAAAAAGAGAGAGAATTGAAATACCTTGAGGTTCTTATCATTTTATGCCGATCTCGCCGTTGCCAATCTCCAATTTGGGCAAGGGAATCTCTGATCTCGCCGTCGACTGCTCGAGCTGTGGCTGTTGCAACGTTGCTGAGTCGCTTTTGCAGAGAACCTGAGGTTCTTATATGAGAGAAACCCATACCCGTTGCCGTTGGTTGTTGTCGTTGATGTGCTCTGTTCTGGTTTTTTTTTTTTTTTTGATAAATGGTTTTGCTTTACTTGATGAATCTGTTGCTCATGCTCTGGTTTCTTTAGGTTAAGTTGTAATCGCGTATATTGTGTTTTGGTTTTTTATTTTTTATTTTATTTTATTTTTTGAGAATCCGTGGGTTTGCTACCATGTTGAGTTTGCTTTACCTTATTTTTTTTCTTCTTTAGATTGGGTTTGTAATCTGTTGTTTAGGATTGATGTTGGGCTTTTTTTTTTTTTTTTTTTTTTTTTTTTTTTTCTTGGGCTTGTTCTTTTACAATTTTTTTTTTTTTTTTAAGATTTTAGTTCAAAATTTTTATTTGGGCTTTTTTTTTCTTGAAAGTAGAAAAAATAAATTTTTTCTTGTTAAGGGTGTTCCTAATTTTAGTTGAGGGTGTACCTAATTTTTTTTTGGAAGAGTAAACAAATAATTTTTTTAATTATTATATATAAAATGTTTTATTTTTTCAGATCAGGTGTTCTTAGGAACACCCTGGCCTAAACGTGGCGCCGCCACTGAGTGGAATAAGCCACGGGTACAAAACACTTTCATGCAATCCACACAAGAGGATGTTCTTAACCTCAGACTTGGTGACCTCCAGACACAGGACATAATTTATTGGACGGAAAACAAAACCCACCGCTTCACAGTCAGCTCGGCCTACCTTGTTGCCCTTCGCTTGAACCAAGGAGGAGTGGTTGAGCACTCCAGAGCGCATGAGGACAATAGGTTGTGGAATAAACTATGGAGATTGCGTGTACCACCGAAGGTGAGAAACTTCCTATGGCGAGCATGCTCAGACGTTCTTCCTACTCAAGCTAATATTGCGCGACGAAGACTCCCTATTGACCCTAGCTGTGCAATATGTGGCCAGGCAGAAGAATCAGTATGTCATACATTATGGGAGTGTCCACTAGCAACCAATGTTTAGGCATTGGTTAAAGGAAAAATGCAGAAAAGCTTGGCGTTAGTACAGGATTTCCACTCCCTTGCTAGACAAATGGAAGACAAGCTCACGGGTAAGGAAATGGAGGTATGGGCAATGGTTGCTTGGTCCATTTGGAACGCTAAAAACCGTTTCTGTTTAGAGAAGAAGCAGTCCCAACCTGGTGACATACTCCACGATGCCATGACCCTACTACAAGACTACCAACGTCTGACTCAGCACCTTGCCGGCCAGAATCACCCAACGTGAAGGGGCTTCAGTGTTTTATGTAATGTAATCTCCTTAGATGTTATAAGTGGACCACGAAAATTGTAAGCTACTCTGGGGTTTTCCCTGCTTAATTTCATTAATAAAATTCTATCTTCACTGTAAAAAAAAAAAAAAAAAAAAAAAAAAATTTATTGAAATGTAAATGAGATCAAATTCCCAAAGCTAGCCTAACAGTGCATACGATGAGATCATTGAAACCTAAGGATTTGTTTAGTTGGAGAAGTGAAAAAGTTGAAGAATAAAAAATTGGTGGGAAAATGAAAAAGTAGAAGAATAAAAAAGATTTAATTTTTCCTTGTATGTGTTCTATTCGAGAGGTGGAAAAATCTTTTGTTTGGTTGAAGGGAATAGTAAAAGAATAGAAAGTATAGTTTATATAAATTAACTCTTATATCCTTATTACATAATTTGTAAGAAATAATTTATTTATACTTATTAAATAATATAAAAATTAACACATCATACATATAAATTTATATTATTTTTCTTTGTTACCAAACAATACCCACTTCTTTGTAATCATTAAATATGAAAATTACAACTTAAATTCTCAATCTCATTTTCTTAAATTTAACCATTTATTTGCATTAGGAACATAACTTTTGCATACTACAACTGTTCAGGTTTTTAGAGTTTGTTTGAATACCGCATATTGTTGAAAATTAAAAATTAAAAACACTGCAGTAAAATAATTTTTAAATATGTCAACTGTGCTATGTGATCCAGTTTTAATAAAAACTTAGCTTAAAAAAGAAATTCGTGAATTTCATGAATAGTACACGAGACCCACACAAGAATACGTGAGCTGAAAACACGCAAAATGCGCTTCTCAAACTCACATTTAATTTTTTGTTGGAGCTCAATAAAAAATAGTATACAATAAAAATAAAATAAAATAAAATAAAATAAAAGGCTAGTGGGTCTCACGACTACACCCATCTTATTTTCGTCATCTCTCTGTACTCATTCCTTTTCCTTATCTTTTTTCTTTGTCACTTTCCTCTTCTCCTTTCACTTTCACCCTTCTTGCTTGCATGTCAACTAATCTTAGATGCATTTCCAAAAAAAAAAAAAAAATGATCTCATATGCTCACCGAAGTCCCAGATATTTCCGTTTTCTTCTCTTTTTTTTTTTTTTTTTTTTTAAATTTATTATTTATTTTATGAAAAGGCATTAATTTTCAACTAATAATATTTCAATAAAGTTTTTTTTGTTATAAAAAAAATATTTTTCTATGTTAAATAATAGGTGATATGAATTTTTTTTTTCTATGCTGAGAGAAGATAGGAAACTGGGCAAATACATAGTTGAAACATGATTTTTTTATTTTTTATTTTTTGAGTTAAACCGAGTGGCTGAGAGGAGTAGAAACGGTCATTTGCTGTACAGTTACTTTTCATTGGTGTTTTCTCTCTAAATCAGAGAGACAGATTATTTTGTGAGCTCGCGTGGAAAATGTCTGGGCTCAACTTAAAAAATTTTCTCTCTCTCTCTTCTTACCAAATAAAATCCCCTTCAATTTTCTCTCTTTTATTTTTAATCCACCTTATTCTACCTCCAATCAAACATATCTAAGACTTAAAAACAAGGAAATGTCTAGTGTACATTCTTTAATATACACATGGTATATACACACTCCGAAAACAAAGAAAACTGTAACTTCAAGTTAGAGTTTTGAAATGTGAAGAAAAGTGTGCGCAGTAAACACTGCCCTAAAAAAATTATTACAGTGCTCAGTTGACCCCAAGCATGTTTTTGATTTTTGAAGTAAAGTCCTGTAAGTTATGTGCATACAATGAACCTCCCAACATTTGCCTTAATTTTTGTTTTTTGATTTTTTGTTTTTGTGTTTTTGGTTTTTCATAACTACACGACTGGAAATCAGTACAACAATGGACCAGAAATGCAATCTTTTCTCCTTATCTCCTCTTTGCTAATTGGAATGTCCTCTTTAAGAATTGATTGGAGGCTGCATCATTTCTGTGACACAACACCCTTAGTATTGTATTCGGATCCGATCTATTCCACCTTCCTGTAGTTGGAGGCATTGGTAGCTTTTGTCCTGAACCCATTAGTCCAATTCCACTTTTTTCACAGGTCACAATGCTGAAATCTTCAACGAGTTGCTCTGTAATCTGACCCATTAGTGCTATTATTCCTTCCACTACCTCGGCCTCCCTCTCCACCACTTCCTCAGCTATCAATCCTTCTCCGCAAGTGCAAAAAACCCGCTTCAGGCTTTCGAAATCCTCCTCGATCATCTCGTGATCAGACCGATAAAACACTCGGGAACTTCCCCCGGCAAGCAAAACCATAAGGAATGCCTCAAACGAGGCCTTCATGACTTCTTTTATTGCCAGGGCTTGGGCCCTATCCGTGAGAATTGCAGTCATGAGAGTGAGGTTCTGCTTGAGAATTCTCAATGCTGGTCTAATCCGTGCATTGGCTACATCGTCCACATAAAGACTATCATAGAAGACAGAGTTTGAGTCAAGGAAGATGAGGCGGTAAGCAGCTACTTCTGAGACATTTTGCCAGGCTGCTTGGATGAATGTGCTTACAAGTTCAAAGTATGAGGCCGTAGTGCTATTGGCCCTCCGGTTGTTGTTGAATCGACTGCGGGTTGAAGGATGCGTTCGAGGGGAGATGGAGAGGGCTTTGTCAAGGGAATGGAGGTGGGAATGAAGGTAATGCAGGGTGTTGAGGCGGATATAGAGGCGTTGTGTTCCTCGGCTCGTTGATGGGCGAGGATGGTGACCTTCATTTGCTATATTTTGGTGCAACTGATCTGCTGCACCAACACTGCATGGGCTAGCTTTCTTCCACAACTTGATGAACTTTGAGTCTCGATTGCATCTGGTCAGAGGAGGAAGTGTGGGGATATAGCTTTGTTTTGTACCTGAAAACTTATTTTATAAGTGGGAAAAAATAGCACTTAATATGACAAAATTCATCGAAATCTTAGTAGCAATAACTTCTGCCCAATTCTAAGAAAACATGAGTTGCGCAGTACCCGTCTATATATTGTTGTTGATAGCAATATCATTAGATAACATAGAGATAAGAATGGATTTTCAGCCAATCAAGAACGTTTACGGAAGGAAAATAAATAAATAAATGAAGGGAAAGTTCTTACCACATGATGCAACAAATGAAGCATAGTCTTGGAAGAGAACCTCTAAACCATCAACAAGATCTAGAACTAAATCTTCTGTAATTCCTGTTGGGATTTCAAAGAAGTCATCCACAGTTTCCTTAGCTAATTTCATTAGCTCTACGACTGATTGTGCATAGGGCTCTGATTTGGATTTTGGATTCCATGTCTGAAACACAAATTACAATTAATCATTAGGATTGAATCAAAGATTTATCACTCTATGGAAGCTTTAATTTCTATGCCAAATTGTTCCAAAGTAAAGAACTTACTTCAGTTTCTTTCCCTCTTTGGAAACACTCTTTCCCTTTCTCCAACCTTTCGTTTATCCATTTTTGCAAGAGGTTCAATATGGTTGATTCAACTTCATATGGAATCATCTCTTGTACAATTGCTTTGCCTCCATCCTCACACTCAGCAGAGTCTTCAACTACCATTTGGACCAAAAGCTTTTCCAGCTTTCCAGCCCTCTGCAGTACCTCGACTGTCTCAGCTGTGAGCATGAACACTCTCCCTAAATATTGTTTCAACACAGCTCCGTAACGGTTATGTAGTGTGACAGCAGCGACTGCAGCTGCAGTTGGGTGCCATTTCTTGAGTATGGGACTAAAGATTTCCCTCTCTTTCAATGCCAAATCTTCGGTTTCCTTAGCCAATTGAAGCAAAGCTTCACTTGCCTCTTGTTTCACTTCAGCAGTGTCACTTTTGACATTCCCACTTTCAATTATCTGTTTTCATTAACCAAAGAATAAGATGACAGATACATCAAAATCAAAACTGCACTAAAACTTGAATTGGAACTTGATAATTAAGAAAACCATAAGTTTAATGACAACAAATTTCACAACATTTTTTCACTAGTGTTGAGATGGTACGTTGTGATTGTCGTACAATAAAATTGATGTCAGACTGTTAGTCATAGTCCTATGCAAAAAGTGATATTTCACCCTTAACAAATTTAGAAATAATTTGTAGTGTCGGCAATATTGTTATCAGGAAAACTATCTACAGACCTTGGTCAATGCGTTTTTCACAGATGATCGAATGTAGAAGTCCACACGATCTCCAGATGAGTCCACCAAGGTTATTTCTCGTTCCTCTTCCCCAGCCCCTTCAGTGATTGTAAAATCATGGCCTAAAATCCTTGTGGCCGATAACACCAAAGGAAGAAGGTTTTCAATTTGGCCAACATTTCCCCTCTGAAAATAGTCATGGTAATTAAGCAATCTCTTCTCTGCCCATACCTGCATTGAGGTCAATACGGAAGACAACATATTTACATATGTAACCTCTCGGTCTGGTCTCTTGGCATCATTTGCCACTTCTGTCAACATAGCATGCGAAGCACAAAGAAGGTCTGGTTCTATCTGAGCAGTCACAACGTATTGCTGAAAGAGCACCCAAGTGAAACACAAATTGTGTATAGGCCGTGTGATTCCCAATGTTGACCACGTTTTCTTCATTAGCTCTAGAAGTTCATCAACCTCGTCAAGGACTAAAGTTTCATCCCTGATATCAAATATTGATTGAAGAAGAGCGATATAGAGGTGGATGTTGAGAGGGTACCCATCAGCCCAATGGCAAATATCTGTGGGAACTCCATTGGAGCTTTGCCATGACAATGATACTACAGAATTGCAAAGCGTTCTCATGGTGTCGGAATTCTTACCAGTGTCTATTGCTTTTGTCTCGCTAATTCGGATAATGTCCCTCAGACGCATAGCGAAGGTGTTTGATTTGTCTAAGGGGATTGAAGGGTGGAGAAGAAGCCCTGCCTCCATGATTTTAAACTGACGCCTTTGCCATTGATGGTACTCATGGGAGTCACTGAATTCGGATGGCTTTAGGTGGCGGAGGAGCTCTAATGGAAGTATTATAGTCTCTGCTCGCCGACCCATCTGTTTCACATTAATAGACAAGTTTACAATGTTGAATTAAATGAGGAAAATTGTCTTTAAATTGGGTAATAATCACCTTTATTGTCAAGTTAGTTTATAGAATATTTTGTATTTAAATTTATACTAAACAATGTGATGTTCAATCCGCATTCAGAGACTCTAGTGTTGCTTGAATATAATGTTTTCATTCATTTCATTCTAATAGCGATTATGTGATTACCTGTTTCCAAAATTACAACGTGATTCTAAAATGGGTGATGCTACAATGTGGAGAATGAAGATTGAAGTTATTGTGATTATTTGCTTTGTTTTCTAATTTCATTGCTTGCTTCCTATTGTCTTCTCTTTTGCCTTGAAGTGCCTACATATGCACCAACACAAATACAATGACCCCACCTTTCTATATTTGACGGAAAAGTCAAAGAGCTCTTAAGAACTGCAATTTCATCAACATCCTAAAATAAAACAATGCATGCATAGATGCAGGAAATTAAAAAAAAGAAGAAGAAACCAGGAAGAAATTAAACACGATCACATTGTCCTATAACATGTACAGCTAAAAACACGTTAAGGGTGTTGTAACTCAATGGACACTTGTTAATGTTTTTTTAACACAGTCCGGTATTCAAATCTCTTATACCCCGGATGATAAAAATAAAAGAAACACGTACTTGGCCAACGAGGGTCCTCATAAGGGTCTTTCTGAGCCTGTTATCGCTCTGCTCTGTCACTCGCATCTGCTGCCTCATGATCTCGGCGGAAGTCATCGGCCGCCTAGGCCTAACCAGTGGCGGCACGGTGTATGAATAGCCAGGACTACTAGAGTTAGAAGTGTGTCCACCATGACCGTGACCGTGACCATGACCATGACCGGCGCCGGGAGACAGAGGAGCAGCAGGTGCACCACCTGCCCCGGCACCAGTGGACATCCTTCTTTGAGGCGACCGCTTCAACATCTTCAAACCCAATGTCCTCTTCACCCGACTCGTGGGAGTCGTCACCACACGTTCCCCACCAGGCTTATTAGTCCCCGAGGATGAGGGCAACAAGGAACCCTCCCCACCATGTTCATTATGGGAATTGGATGATGAGTAAAAAGTGAGGGCATTGCGACCACCGAAACCAGGAGACGACCTGCACGCCGTGAAGAATATTTCATAGGCTGTTTCTCTAACGTCGTCACGTTCAATACCTTCGAGCTTTTCAAAGGGCCACAAGAGGTCTGCCATAAAGGCCTCTTGGAAGTGATCAGGGCGTGAAGCGACGTGAGGAGCAGGAAGGGACTCACGACGCGTGTGGTGTCCCATGGTGGATGGGAGTCAGGAAAGTCAGATATCGGGGGGAACCAGCTGGGTTTGCATATTATTCCCTTAATTAAAGTAGAGGACGATATTTGCGAGATAGAGAGAGACAGAGACAGAGACAGAGCGAGAAAAACTAAGAGAGAGAAAATAGTGGTTTGGGTGGTTATTATGACAACGTTATTGTGTTAAGGAATGAGTGTTGCGTGCCAACGTTGTTGTGCGAAGAAAACGAGAAAGCTAGAGGTTGTGAAAGGACATTACATGTCATTCATGCCAATTTGCCTTCCAATTATTTCTCTGATTTTCTTATTATTTCCCTTTTCGTTTTGTGAGGTGACAATTACAAATAACAAGTTTTAAATTTTACTAAAGAAATAGTATTAGAAACGTGTTTTGCAAAACAAAGTGCATTTGGTATTTGTTTCCATTTATAGGAAACAATAAAAGTACTTATATGCGTTTTCAAAATGATAGAGAGAATCTCTGCATGCGTAGCAACTGTTATCTTAAGATCTATTAATAGTTCTGCTGATATGGAGCCCCCTCACCCTTACCACTTATCCAGCAAAAGTGGAACATCGATCCATTTCCCTATAGCCTATACACAGAAATGGAGTTACTGATCATAAAATCTACAAACCGCGCATCAAAAAAGGAGTTGAATTACAGGTAAATATTGTGAAAGCTTGGGTTCTAGGCTCTTGGCATAAACCCCCCAGTTGGGTGGGTTAAACTGAATACAGAGACAGTGAGGGTGTTTGGATCAGAGGTTTTCATTGTTTCCTCGGAAAATAGTTCCTGTGAATCTAATGTCCTCCATGAATTTCTTGTTACTTGTTTTGAAGACCATCATGGGCGGCTCCGGTTGGTTTTTAAGACATTGTCTTTGGCAGCTTCTCAAGTCAACACAGCGGCATCTCTAAGGACTTTCCAGCGCGGTGGTTGTTTAGCAAGAGAAAATCAAGGGTCCTTTTTTTGTTGGTGGAACTGGAGAGATGCACGGTGGTTTGATGTCTGGTGGGCTCAGTCAATGCTTTTTCTTAACCAAAAGGTACCTTCTTTAGATGCTGTTTTCATCTCCTGTTCTTTCTTCTAAGTTGTTGTGTAAATATGCATTGGCTTGTATTTACTTCATCTGGATTGTTACTGGATTCTTCTGGGTGTTTTTTATTTATTTTATTTTTATTTTTATATATTCTAAAGTTTCTTCTTTTATTCGTCTTTGACGGGCTATTGTGGTGCTTAAGGTTTCTTGTTGACGAATTCTGATAAATTTGTGAAGTGGGGTTGCAGAAATTTTAGTTGGTTTTTCATGTCATTATATAATTTTGATGTTCGAATGCTAGATAGTAGGATTCAGAATTAGACTTGTTTATAGCATAAGCTTCATAACATAATTGAAAAGGAACCGAAAAAGAAAACTCGTTGAAAGTTTTGAGTTTTGGGGTAGTTTTATTTTCTTAGTTCATTTTGACGTATGAAATCTAGTACTCCAAGAATTCACTGGTTGAGCACTAACACTTTGATCATGATCTAAGAATTTATGAGCACCTGAACTGGGGGTGTTGGGTAATTTCTGGGTTCTGATTTTTAGCTCTATGGTTGATGCTAGTTTAGAAGAATTCAGGTGGATTGATCCGCTATGAGACTTACGAATTGGATGAATAAGGGAGTAATTATCATTCGAGGGAGGTTGCAGAAGATGATGAAGTGTATTTGTTCAGGTGAGCAATTGAAGGTAGATGAAAGGGGTTCATTCGAAGGAGTCCTTGCGACTTGGCGCTATTCAGCAAGTGACTATTCATCCCGAGCTGGGTGAGATGGAAACAAAGGTCGACAAGAGCAACATTGAAGAAGCAGAGTGTTTTCTTCGTGAGAGTGGTTGTCTGAACTATGAGATTAGTGATATCTTTTTTTGCCTTTTCTGATGTATTTTTGTTTATCTGTTACATATAACCTGGTATGCACTCATTTTACTATGGGCTGTGGACTACTTTAAAAATTCTAAACATCTCTATCAATTTTCATGGTAAACTAAGGGCCTGTTTGGTCATACTATGAAATATTTTATGGCTACATTTTCACTTTATATGATCTTCAATGAACAAATTGAGCATTATAATGGTAAAATCTATAGATATGATTTATCCATACATTGTAGTAAATACTTCAACCTGTTTCTGATTATTCCATTCAAGATATGAATTTAAATTATATGGTAAGACAAACTGAAGTAGGCCAATATTCAAGTTCATATGAACCAAAAAGGCCATGATTTTTTGTTTTACTGTTATTTAGCTGTACACTCATAAAGTCATTTTGAGGTGGGAGTGACTCTGACAATGAAAATTCCTTAGTTGGTTTATCTGGTTTTAGATATATATAGATTCACCTTTCTTTCTGGATGGTCATTGGTTAAAATTATATTAAGGGAAGTAAATTGTACTACGAGACAGAGGGGTGTTTGGATCAGAGACTTTGTTTGTTTCCTCGGAAAATAGTTCCTGTGAATCTAATATCCTCCATGAATTCTTGTTACTGTATTAATGGAGTAACCATGCCAACCATTATGGGTGGCTCCGGTGTCTTTTTCTGACAGTGTCTTTGGCAGCTTGTCAACACAGCGGCATCTCTGACTTTCTGGCGCCTTGGTTGTTAGTCCAAGGTTGAGTCTGGGCTTTTTGTTTCAGATTTTAGTGTAAACTAGCTAGTGTTTGTGTTTGTGTGTGTGAGATGTAAGATGTAATGTAAGTGAATGTGAATGTGAATCATGTGTTTTTAACGAATGGTTGTGCAGATGGTTGCATTGACTGTGCTGCTGATGCGGCGGTTGTGAGTGTAGTGAATGATGGAATTGAATCGGTTGTGAGTGTAGTGAATGATGGAATTAAATCCGCTAGAGACATTGTTGGCCTTAGAAGGCCTTGGGTAATGATTAGTGTCAATGATGATTAAGATCTTCGCTTCCGAAAGGCTGGTATACATGCCTCCTTGCATTGGTTTAATTAGTAGTATCTTTTTTTATCAGCACCAGCTACTGCGGAAGCTCATGTAGTATAGTGTTTGCTATCAATTGAATAAGATATGCAATTTTTTTTATCCCATAGATACAAATTATCATGTTATTTATGTAAATCAGAATTTGGCTTGATGCATAATATTGACCAATGAATTAGTGAGTTTGTCGGCACAGTCAATCTTTAATTCAGCTCAATCATGATGACAATTATTTTCGTGATATAGTTAGACAAGCAAAGCATTCGGTTCAATGAAGAATCTGATGTCAGGGATTTAAAAATTGTACAGATTAGATGGATCATAATATATTTTTGGTTTATGCAATACATTATGAATAAGGGAAAGCCTATGTATGAGGCTGGAAATTTGGGTAGGTCTTAGGTTACACTGGCCACTTAAAAACAGGCTTAAATATGAATTCTTTTGCAATTTGTTTAAGCTGGCTTCTGGCCACTTTAATGGAGTTTGATCTGAAGGATTGTCCACTTGACTGCTCAGGGCCATGCGAGATTGTTTGTCCTGCTATCACTCAATGAAGGAAACTGTACATTAAAAGTTTCAAATGGTATCAATGCATCTAGAATCTTAAAGGTTTGTGTACTTGATTCATTTTGATATGATTTCTAACTGCACACCCTGACACCCTGTTGTTCATCATGGATCACATTTGCCATTTGTACTTAATATAATGTCTAGGGTGGAGTTATAAGTACTGAACGCTGTTATGGCTGTGGCCGTTGCTTTCCAGTTTGCCCCTACAGTAATATAAGTGGGTGTTACACTTTTTTATTTCTCTTTGAAGCCTTCGTTAAGACTCCAGTCTTAATTACATTTGAAATCATAAACTCATGTATTCTCCCTCTTCTAGTGTTTTAAATTAGATCTCTTTCATTATTTTCATGTTTAATCTCACAAACTTGTTTAGGGGTGGTTTCATATGTAAGAGATACTACTGCTACAGCTGATCTTATAGAAAGAAATGGTATTGATGCTGTGGAGATACATACAAGTGGAAGGTACTATTTCATGATTATATTAAACATACTATATTGCAAAATAGATAGTATATAATTTAAATAGATGAGGGGAGAAGGGGTATGGGATCTATTATTTTGTTTTGATTGCATTTGCAATAGAACTTTATCCTCTTTAATGAAAAAGGTAAAAAGACTGAAAAATATCTCCTGAAAAGGAGCCTGTGCTAAGTCTAAAACTATACATGTGATTGTAGTTGCCACACGACTCTCACCTCAAATGCTATGAGAAATTAATATACTTCACTGCAATACCTTATAAAGAACACAACTTTTTCTTTCCCCTCAATTCTTAGGAAATATCTAAATGTGACTATATCTAATTGACTTTCATCCAAGTCTAGGCATTGACGCATTGCATGAACTGAACCCTTTTGTAAGCAGACTGCTTTATTTGAAGAACTTTGGGATGGCTTGGGAGATTCAATTGCACATCTGAGACTAATATGTGTGTGTGTGTGTGTGTGTGTGTATGAATGTTTGACACTAAGTTGTAAAGCAGTTTCCAGTCGAGTATTGTGAGGATTGTGAATTAATACTTTCTGGCTCCAGGTTAGCTTAGCTAATGTTGGGGATTCAACCTTATCCTCAATGAACACAATGTACTCTATTGTGGAACCTAATCTACCTTGCTTCAATTTATGGCAGGTCTGTCCTCTCTTAACTGAAACCCATCTGAACTGTTTAAATAAGTTTCAATTGATATCATCAATCCAAATTTTACTTTTCCTTTCAAACAATCCATCTATCTAATATAGTTCATGAAATGAAGTTGGATGGCCACCCCATGTGTGGAGATATTGGACGAGGTGCCACAAGGGAATCAACTGCCTTTGCTGTTTGATTGGCTGCTGTGAAAGACAGGCCTCCTGGTTTGTATCTGGATTCCTATGTTCATAGAGAATGTGTTAAGTTTCAATTTTGCTTTTGGTAAGGTGCCAGTTCTTTACTCCTTTCAAATTGTAGGTTTTCTTCAATTGGAGGCTCACACAGTTGAAAAAATTAAAGAAAATGGGACCTTTTCAAACAACATCCATTACTAGTAATTTTTTCACCCTTCAACTCCCCCGCCCCCCCTCCCTCTCCCTATTTATATGTCTTTTTGAATTTGCAAAATAGGAAAATAATAGCAGAATCAAAATGTCAGACATGTCAACAGGAGGATGAAACAAAGCTTCATGCACTATGGTCATGCCCTTCAGCTAGAAATTTCTGGGCTTTGGTGAGAGACAAAATACAAAAATGGGCTACTGACATAGTCACTGACCTTTTTGGTCTGTTTAATACAGCTTGCATGGAGTGCAATATTGAAGAAGCTGAAATGTGGGCTATGTTGGTATGAGCCATATATTTGGAACGCTAAGAATAAATATTATTTTGAGAATACCTAACTTCATCCCCAGAAATTATTGGATGTGGCTCAAATCCCATTGCAAGATTATAAGAAAGCAAACAGAATTTCTTTGCCCATGTCCAGCAGCAGCTGATTGTCCTTGGAAGTCAAAGAAACCAGCCCATATTAGCATCTATTTTAACTATTTGATTTTCATATTCTGTGCTGATGCTGCTGTAGTTACAATTGACTGTATTTGTCTCATACATAGTTACATACTTCCTTTTTTCCAGCCTGTATACTGTTTCTTATCACTAATAAAATTTTCTGTCTTCTATCTCAAAAAAGTCCATTTAGGTCATTGACCCTTGAATTTCTTTAACACTTGATTTGGTGGGATGTGCCTAGTCCAATGGCTACACTCAAGAACTCTAGCAGCAAGCTACTAAGGTGAGTCCTTCCCCATGATAAATTAATTTAATATCAAATTTCTCAGGGAAATTCCTAATCAATTGAAACCATACTATTTTAGAGGGAAAAGACTAGCAACGCAAATTTTTTTACAACTTGTTGCCACAGTTGTGACATGACCGTGTGTAATTAATTGGTGAGTAAAATATAGTGGATATATGATTCCATATGTAAATGATAGTTAATCACTTACCGTCTACTACATCAAAATTGTGATAAAAAAGTTGTGAAATAATTTATGGTACTAGAACTACTATGCTAAGAGATACACACATTGATATAGAAATTCAACTTGTCCCATGATATTTTAAAACAAAACTGGTATTCAAGGTTATCTTGTAATATCCACAACAAATTAATAATTGGAGAGGAGGAAAACAAAACAAATACGTAAATATAACTACGACTTCAATATAAACTTTGTCGATTACCATTTTACTAGTAAATACCACTTATCTCTTGAGTCTTGAATTCACAATAAGCTATTATCATCCACTCGCTCACCAGACATAGCCAACTGGATAGAACCAAATTGACCAAATTAGAATCCGATTAATATATGATATAATTCTTTTTATTTATTTATTTATTTTAGTCTTACAAGTATGTAAATTGAGTGGTCTATTGGAATTTTGGGAAGTGGCCAGGATAAGCGTGAAATACTTCCTACCACATGCAAATGCATTTTGGGTACTGCAAGAGCAAGACAATCAACCAAATTAAAATATTATATATAGTTTCATCACCTTAATTAACCTATATATGATTGAACGACACTTTATTGTGTTGCCATCCTGGACTGTTATGCCAACCTCCAACTTAATTGAAATCAACTTGGTCATAAGGTATACACATATCCCAGCACATATTCCTTCACTCAGCTACACACAGGGACGGACCCAGGGGGCCCAGGTCCCCTTGGGCCCACCGGATCCAATTTTTTTGTAGCCCAAGGGGACCTGGGCCCGGTCCAAATTTTTTTTTTTTTTTGAGAGTGAAATCATCCATTATGTATTCAGTAAAATTGAGTCTTGGTACATAGCTTCCAAAGCAACTGTAGGAGCATCTTCCATCCAGTAAATATCCTCATCTAAGGTACTTGTATATCCTCATCAAATTCCACCGCTTGTCTACATGCCAAGCTTTCAGCTTCTTCACTGCTTGAGACTGGTGGTCCAATTGTAGATAGCGCGGCCATTACATCCCCGTGTTCATTTCTGATCACAACCCAAAACCAGACCGGCCTCTCTCCCTAAATATGGCTGCATCAAAATTTAGTTTGAAGAAAGGGGAAGGTGGTGGCTACCACACATTTCCACCCGTCACCCTCGGTATGATAGCAAGTTGCTCTTGCGCTTGTGCATTCTCCTCCAACCATTCTGCAGCTCTTGTATTTAGCCATCTAGGATCCTTAATCTTCCCACCATGCAATACACTATTCCTTTGGTTCCATAACACCCAGGCCTGCACCATGAAAAGCTCCATTTCATTTGGTTCCAACCTGTTCATTAGGCACTCAAAAAGCTACACTACATCTTGCTGGCCGAGTGAGCATTTCTGCAGCTTGGTGTGACTTCCAGCCCACACATCTTGTGCAGCAGGGCATTCCCACAACACGTGCACCTCAGTCTTTGGGGCTTGCAGGCAGATCAGGCAATTTGTTTCAGCAATCAACTTTCTCTTTGCTAAATTGTAACGGGTTGGCAGAATTCCAACACAAGCTCTCCATCCAAAGATTTTGACCTTGTTAGGAATTTTCATCTTCCATAAAGTCTTCCACACCCTCTGCACATCATTCCCTCTTGAACATTCTGCCTCATTTACATTTCTCAACACTTGCCGAGCTACAAAATAACCAAATTTCACAGAATACTTCCCATTTCTGTTATGCAGCCAGCTTACTGCATCAGTCACACGCCTTCAACTTAAGGGGATTCGACAGATGGCCTCGGCATCCTCACGATGAAAAGTTGCCATGATAAGATCTTGCTTCCAACAATTTATGTCTGGGTCAATCAGATCTGCCAAGATCCACTCTCGAACATCCACATTTGCTGGAAAAAGGACCTTATTAGTAGGGTGGTTAGGAATCCACTTGTCGGTCTGAACTTTTATTGAAACCCCATCTCCAACCCTCTAGTAACAACCCGCCTTCAGAATAGGTAGAGCAGCCAAAATACTCCTCCAAACATAGGAGCAATTAGGTGATTCAACAGTATCCAAGAAATGAGACCGAGGGAAATACCGGGCTGAAAAGCATTTGTATAAGAGTGAATCCTTTTGGTGCAGCAACCTCCATCCCTGTTTAGCTAGCATAGCCAAATTAAAAGTCCTCAGATCACGAAACCCCATTCCTCCTTCCTTCTTTGCCATAGTTAATTTATTCCAACTCCTCCAATGAATCTTCCTTTTGTTCCCCACCTGTTCCCACCAAAATCTTGCGCACATAGAGTTTAATTCATCACATAATTTTTTTGGTAGTTGGAACACTCTCATCGTGTAAGTGGGAATAGATTGGGCTACCGCCTTAATGAGAACTTCCTTGCCTGCTCTTGATAGCAACATTCCTTTCCACCCTTGTAATTTTTTCCACACTCGATCATTTAAGAAAGAGAAGGGTTGATACTTGGCATGCCCCACCAGCGTAGGCAAACCAAAATATGACTTGAACCACTCCATTGCTTTAACACCCAAAGTCCCCATGATCTCTACCTTTTTATCATTCAGAGTATTACTACTAAAGTACACTGATGATTTATCCAAATTTATACTCTAACCCGAAGCCTTTGCATAGGCTTGAAGAATATTAGCAATTGCCTCAGCTTCATTACGAGTTTCCCTACAAAATAGTAAGGAGTTATCCGTAAATAATAGGTTAGAAATAGTTGGTGCCCGTCTACAAATTGAGACCCCATGGATACGCCCCTCCAACTCTGCCTTTTCCAATAGGGAGATAAAACCTTCTGCACACAAGAGAAATAGGTATGGTGACAGAGGATGTCCATATGGTTTTCCATTGATAAGCACAAAAAATTTAGCTGTAGTAACACATCCCATCACCCTTTTAAACCACCCTTCTAGAAAACCCATCCCTTGCATAATGCCTTGTAGGAAAGGCTATTCAATTCTGTCATAAGCTTTACTGATGTCAAGTTTCAATGCTATTGATCCCTTTCTACCCTTTTTCCTGCAATGCATGGCATGTAGAGTTTCATACGCCACCAGTACATTATCTGTGATAAGACGACCAGGAACAAATGCACTCTGAGTAGAAGTTATGATATAGGGGAGAACCTGTTTCATTCTGTTAGCTAGCACCTTAGAAATAATTTTATACACAACATTACACAAATTGATAGGTCTGAAATCAGTCATTTTTTCAAGATTTTTTACTTTAGGGATGAGAACAATATTGGAATGATTAATGTCAGGAACCATGTTTCCAAAATTTAAATAATCCGAGACTGCAGCAATTACACTATCACCCACTATATGCCAAAATTTTTGGTAGAAAAGATCATTCATACCATTTGGACTAAGGGCCTTAGTTGGTCCTATTTGGAACAACGCCACTCTGATTTCGTCTGCACTAAATTCACTAGATAAAATATTATGCATGTTAGGGGTTAACTTGCAAGACACAGCATCAAGGAACTCATCCATTTGGTCACATGGACTTGCACTGAATAAGTTCTCAAAATACTCTGAGGCCACCACTACTACCTCCTCCACATCGTCTACCCATTGGTCTTGAGCATTTTTAATTCCTTGAATATGATTACGCCTCTTCTGCTGAGATACTTTGGAATGAAAGAACTTTGTGTTCTTATCCCCATATTTTAACCATGAAATCCTGCATCTCTGTGCCCAAAAAATCTCCTGTTTAAGAAGTAGCTCATCCAACCGCTTGCTCACTTCTAAAAATTCTGCCCTATTTTCTTTTGTAATCTCTACTTCTTTCAACTTTTCAATCCTCTTTTGCATTCTTTTGATCTCCTCAGTGTCCGGGTTGGATTTACTTGACCCCTAGGCTCCTAAATTAGCCCCACATGCTTCAATTTTGTCCTTGATTGAGTTAAAACCAGCAGCGCCATGACCAACCCGATCCCAAGCATCCCTTATCACAGCTTCACAATCATCCCACATAAGCCAAGATTCTTCAAACTTAAATTTCCTATCTTTCCTACTTCTGTTCTGATCGAAGCTCTTGGTTTGGACTATAATATGTAAATGGTCAGAGGCATGGGTTGAGATATGTGTGATCGTACTAAGTTGAAACTTCTCCCTCCATTCCTTTGTAGCCACTGCCCTATCAATCCTCACCCTTGTATTTGCATTTCCAGGCCGCTTGTTATTCCATGTATAGGGGTAACCTCTAAACCCCAAGTCTTCTAAGTGACACAAATCCAAGGCTTCCTTAAATGCCGTAACCTGTCCTAGATGTGGTGGATGCTTACTAAGTTTCTAAGGTGAGCAAAGGATTGCATTAAAATCCCCTATGCAGAGCCACAGGCCCTTAACAAAAGTTTTTAAATGAGCTAAAAGCTTCCAAGATTTCTCCTTCTGACTTGCCTCAAGCCACCCATACAAACATGTCAAAAACCATTCAAAACCGTCATCTTCCTGGACTTTAGCTAGTATATGATTAGCAGCAAAATCTATCACATCCAATTTTACATCATTCTTCCAAATCAAGGCTAAACCTCCACCTGAGTCCTGGTACTTCACAATGGCTTGGAAAAGGAAGATTGTCATACAGTCGCACAAATCCTTCCTTATCCAACCTGCTTTCCATTAGGAAGCACATCGTGGGAGCTTGTTCCCTTACAATTCTGCAAAGGTCACGACTTGTCCAAGGGTTCCCAAGCCCTTGGCAATTCCAGCTTAAGAGTCTCATTGCTCTCGGCAAGGGTGGGACCCCACCCCTGCCGATAAATCATCCTTACATGTACTACATACAATCCCCTGCACCCTTCCACGCTTCACTGCATGACCTTCCTGTTCAAAACCACATTCTGTTTCGTTTCCCAAACCTGAGCTTCTTTTCCCTAATGTTGGTAAATTAAAAACTTTAGAAAGTCCACCTAGCCCAAAGTCTATCCTATTAAGTCTTGTCCATTTACCTGGAGTTTGTGTTGAAGCCAGCCCAATATCTTCAGAGGCCCAGTTCGTTCTTTGAGGCTTGTGTCTACTTACTCTAGTCAAAGTTGAATCACCCCTATAGACCTCCACTTCAATCTTGTCAACTGCCTTTCCTTCGTCAGTAATATCCTCAATTTGCGCACTGTTATCTCGTTGAAAATCAGGATAAGTCCCTTCATTTCCGTGTTGTTGAGATTTAGGCACAATCCCATATTTTACAGGATTTACTTCATTGTGACAGTTATCCACCTTCTCTGCAGTCTCCCCCACCGTCATTGGTAGTTGCACCATCGCCTCTGTGTGGGTTTTTGTTGGTTCAATATCACCCTCTACATCATCATCAACACTCCTTCTCTGGTTTGCACTTCATTTAGGAGGTGACTTTGCACGACCACCATCAGATTTCAACCATTCTCTATACTGGTAATCCACCCCCTCTCCCTTCTTCTTTGTGGAAAAATGTAGTGCACAATGGTGCACATCGTGACCAAGTAATCCACAAAAGTAACAGAACATAGGTAGTATCTTGTGTTTAAAGGTCACCCATGAGTGTACCCCATCAGAGCCTGCTATGAAGCTACCATGTCTTAATGGCTTCGCAAGTGGTAGACCCACCCTAACATGCATAAAAAAATTCAATTCATCCTGTTTACGTCTTCGTTCCACATCCTCCACCATCCCTAATCTATTACCAACCTCACGGGCCACCTGAGGGGAGACCATATCAAATGGCTCTCCCTAAATTTGAACCCATAGTGAAGCATGAGCCCACTTTATATTACCTACATTCATTCCCTTCCTCCAACGTTGGAGCATAAGCAATTGATTATCAAACGTCCACAGGCCACATGTAATCACTCTATTTATGTCAAACTCCGATTGGAATTTGAATTGGAACAAGTTTGCACCAACCTCCAAGATCTGTAACGTATCCTCCAGTCCCCAAGCTCGTCGTAGAATATTCTTTGCTGCCCTTCGATTGAAAGATTTACATGTAAGGAACTTCCCAATAAGACTAAGAGCACAACTTTCAATCACCTCCAATCGTCCTTCATCTGAAATTTCGATAACCTCTACATCCTCTGTTGTCAGTTTCATATTTTCCAATCTGTGAATCACATCCTCAGCCATTACTACAGAGGTTAGGGTAAGAAAACCAACAAGAAAATCAACAAAAGCCCTTAGGTTAGGCCTAAGGGAGGGAGATACTCGAAACTAGTCGAGGGGGAAGGCTCCTACGGAGGGGAGAGTTATTTAATACGTAGAATTGTCCAATTTTTTTTAAAAATTATTATATATTTTATTTTTGTGGCTGACCTCCCTACCAAAATCTTAAGCTTCTTCTCTTCAATAAGCCTAATTAGCTTCACCCAAATAACAAATATCTAACCAAAAAACTTTAAAAAGTAATAAAAAAAATTCACAATGGTGATTGTATTTTAGCCAACAAAAAAAAAAAAAAAAAAAAAAAAACAAAAACTATTTTACCACTATAGAACCAAAAAATTATGTGTTATTGAAGAAACTAAAACTAAATTTTTTGCCACTACATTAAATTGGTATAAACACCAGTTGACTATAGTAAGTTGTTAAAAATAAAATACAGTATTTTATTAAGATTATATCTCTTCTTTCAATTAAAAAACTCAAATTTTCTCTTTTCTTTTATTATTTTAATGAGTTGTTTATATTATTTCAAATGAAGTGATAAGAAAAATATATCATTTTATATTGGGAGTATTGTAAAGTGAGATGGTAAAATAGATAAAGTAATTTTTTGATGTGCTAAAAGCTAAAATTTTTAGCATCACCAATGAATGCTCTAACTTCAACCAAAAAATAAAAAAATAAAAAACTAGCCAACCTAGTATTAGAAAAAAATTATTTTGTTTTTGTATTTTTTGATAAATGATTTCATCTTAATATATTTAGAAACAATGATTTTTTTTATTTATAATTTTTTAATACTATATGGATGTCTAGTTAGAGTTTTTTTTTCTTTCTTTATATACCGGTCTCTATTAACTTAAAATCTAGGGTCCGTTCCTAACCCCACATGTATATATTCTTGAGTGTGGAAAGAAAGCAATTTGGTGATATATATGTAGTCATCAATGTCCATTTCGAGAGAGAGAGAGAGAGAGAGAGAGAGAGAGAGAGAGAGAGAGAGAGAGAGAGAGAGAGAGAGAGAGAGAGAGAGAGAGAGAGAGAGAGTTGTTTGAACAAGTGGAAGCACGATCAAGAGAGAAAAGAATGGGTTAAATAGTTGGGATTTTGGGCTTAGCTACTAAACTGCCCTTCACTTCACATGCATGTCTATTGATGTGTTGAATAAGGTGGCCAATACCGTATATTGGTATCAAAACACTAACGTTTTGTACCAGTTTAAATATCGATCGTATCAGCCATACCAGCCAATTTTGGATAATACTAACCAGTACCAGGCATACCAGTAGGTACAGAAAAAAAAAAAAAAAGCATTTTTTTTTTTAGTTTTGTAATTTTTTAATTTTTGTAAGGACAAAACGGTAACTTACTTGCATTAACTTATTAGTATTATTTTTTTTCTTAGTTTTCGATGAACAATTAAGCTTTCTATTTTTTATATTATGTTTTTTTTTTCTTTAATTGATGCTACAGTCTAAAATCATAAATAATTTGTTTTGAATTGAGGTGATGTTTTATGATAAACATTTATATTTATTATAATACACACACACATACGTGTGTGTGTATAGATATATATATATATATATATATATATATATATATATATATAAAATAACAGTAAATCCAAAACGATACACCAGTATTGGCCAGTATCGAAATATATCGTTCTACTGGTCAAACTGGTACAGCCTTCGGTACGAGATTGACTCCTTTGGTGTCGAAGGTAAATTGCTTCGAGTGCTAGCCTAAGGTAAATTGCTTCGAGTGCTAGCCTAATTTTTGGATTTCTTCCTCGGGCAATGTTTCTTTCCTGCAGCGTGTGTAAAAGAGTTGTTACATTTCTTCGTCTTCAATGATTCCCGACCTTTTGAGGTGTGAAGGAATTATTATTTTTCTTCTTAATTGTTACAATGTTTTAAAATTAATCCAATTTTTTACTATTTAAAAAATAACTAAAGAATTTGGCATTTAATTTGTTTTAAGAGCATATGAATATGTACAATTTATCATAGGGAATGACATGTGAGGTGCATGACACGTGAATATGTACAATTTATCGTAAAAAATGGCATATAAAATGGTTGGAGACGTAAACATGTAAGTAAATACAAATTACCCTAGAAAATGACATAAAATGCATGCATATAATTATGTACAATTAATTTATTCTAGCATGTGCACATTAAAAGGGATATGAAGTCAAGTATATCTTATCTCACCTTTTTAAAGTGACAAGGAAATTTTAAACTAACCTCCAAATAAAGACTCATGTAAAATAAATATCAAAGATAAAAAAAGGATAGTTTTAGGGGAAGGGGACATGTTGGCTTGGTTATTATGGTCAATGTGCTCAATTGAATTAAGCCATTGACCAAACATCATTAGAAAACCACCATTTTTTAAAAGGATTTTAGTGTAAAACTTTTGATTTTTTGGGAAGAAACATTTTTATATAGAAATTTGCATTTTTATTGAAAATCTCATAAGTTTTAAGGAAAAGTTCCCTTAGGAGATTTTAAAGAAAATTTCGTAAGTTTTTGGTGGAACAATTCCTTAAATGAAAATCTAATGAGTTTTGCTTAGGAAAGGATTTTCTTTGGAATTTGTTTTAAAATGAAAAGGTTCCATGCGTTTTTGTAAAAGGCTTTCCAAGGAAAAGGATTAGTGAAGAACCTGCATTTCTTTAGAAAAACAAATTTTATAAAAAGTTTTATGAGTATTTTTGTGAAGAGGTTTTCCTAGGAAAATGATTAGTGAAATTTCTCATATTTGGAAAAAAAAAATTGAGTCATTAAAAGATGCTTAGATAAAGCCATTTTGTTGTAAAACAATATATCTAGGTTACTAAGAGTGAGTTTGATTGGGCTTTTTGAAAAAGTGCATAATGAAAAAGTTGAGTTTTCAAAAAGTGCATAATGAAAAAGTGTTTTTTCAAAAAGCTGAGTGTTTGGTAAAAGTTGCTAAAAAGTGCTTTTTGAAAAAACTGAGTGTTTGGCTAACACTTATAAAAGTTGCAGTTTGAGGAATAAATTACCAAAAAGGACAATGTATATATAAGGGAGTTTATTTCATACTTAAATCAATATTGTGAAATTATTTTTTTCTCACCAATATTAGCTAATAATAACCTAACACTTAAAATTTATTGTGAAAATATTGTGATAATTTATACTGATTTTAATTTGAACTTACTATTACAATTATTTTTTTCTCTTTCTAAACAAATTATTTTTTTAACTAATAATAACCTACCACTTAAAATTTATTGTAAAAATATTGTGAAAATATTGTAACAGTATTTCTCAATTTTAATTTCTTACTCTTTATTTGATGTTTCTCTTATTTTATTTTATTTTTTAATTCATATTTCCTTCTTTTTTTATTATTATTATTTTTTCATCTTTTTTTCTCCTCCACACACCGGCCTTAATTTTTTTTTCTTTATCTCTTTCTTTCCTCTTTTCGCTGCCACTCCCTCCACACACGCGCCCTTCCTTTTCTTCTTCATTTCCTTATTTCCCCCAAACTCTTCCTCACCCTTCGTCCTTATCTTTCTTTCTTTTTACTTTCCTTTTCTGAGCCTCCCTGGAGCTTTTGTTTGTTTCTCCTCCAGACATACCTCCAACTCTCTCTCTTTCTTTCTTTCTATCTCTCTCACTCCCACTCGCACACGCACACGCACACACACACGCACACGCACACGCACATGCAGATCGCTGGCAAAGAGTGTAAATCGGCGTTCACGCATGCCGCTCGTCCGCTCCACCGCCGCTCGTCCGCCTCACCACTGCGGCTCAGATGGGTCAGATTTGCTTTGTTGTTGTTGTCTTTTTTTTTTTTTGGTTCTGATTTGATTAGTTTTAAGATTGTGTTTTGAGTTTGTATCTTGATTGTGATTGAGTTTGTAAATTGATTGAGATTGTATCTTGAAATTTTTTATTACCCAAACATTATTAAAATAATACCAATAAAATTAAAAAAAAAATTACAGATCAGTGCATGTAAGAAGATGAAGAAAGAAAAAAGAGAGGAAGAACCCGTGGATAGTTTGGTAATTTTCAGAAGAGCCCAATGGATAGTTTCAAAACGCTAATCAACTTTTTGTTTATGGACCTCCAGAGCTCCATAATCTTTTTGCGCGTTTATGCCTTTGCCCAAAACACAACTTTTGGGTAAAAGTTGCGTTTCTGCTTAACCAAATGGTAATAGAAATCCAGCTTTTCAAAAACGCGCATTTACAGCCCCTAAAAGCTGAAACAAACGGGCACTAACTAAAGAGTTAGCATGTAGATCCATGTTTGGAAGGAAGGAAAATCACAAAATAGAGACACATATCCATATGAACATAAACAATGAATCTCCAACAACCAAATTAATCACATATCATTAACAAGAACATGTAGGGAATCATAAATGTTTAATCATAATCAAAGATTCTAAGGAAAATTCATGGTCATGTTCATAAGATCATAGCATCAAAGGTAAATTGACATCAAAGTATACGCACACTAAGGCATATGAATTGAAGCTTGTAAGTCATAACATGCAAATCAAGAAGTACAACTAACACATAGTCAAATCAAAGCATGTAGATCATTGTTTCTCCTCACACCAAAAAAAAAAAAAAAAAAGCATGTAGATCATGGTTTATCAAAAATGGATAAAGATGTGGTCATGTATAAATGCAAGCATGTGAATGCATAGATCTAATGACATAATATATGGGTAAGCATAATAACTCAATCAACGAAAATGGGTAAGCTCATAAAAGTACATAGTCATGAAAATTCATGTGACACTCATTTTATAAGCATGCAAGCACATATTGTAAAGGAGAAATAATACCTGAATTTTCTTTGGAAATTACACAATTTAATTTTACCAGAAGAGGTGGTAGAGATGAGGCGTGGGCCAAGTCACTGTCTTGAGACAAATTGTGCCGTCTATGATATATCCGATTTAGTTAGACAAACAGTTTCTGTACGTTGTTCCTAGGATACAACAACCCAGCTACTTTTGGTGATTATCCTTGTGAGCCTACATTGCACGTAGGATATAAGCTCTTTATAGTACTTTCTTTGTCCCAAAAGATTTAGTAAAGGTAAAATATTTTTTTGTAAATAGTAGGAAGCAATAGATGGTAAGTGTTTAGGACAATAAATATATATTTTTTTAAGTTTGTAGCTTTGTAGTTCAAAATCATGTGTATATTTTATATTTTTATTTCTTTCCATATATATATATAGAGTCGGACCTATAACTTGTCCTTAGCCAAAGAATCAAAAGGGTTTGATATCACTTAAATGGTTATAAAACTATTGAAATTAATATATATATATATATATATATATATATAAGTATAATATAATATAAACCAGATGTCAAAAGGTTGTCGGCCAAACTTTGTACGTTCAGAACAAAAAGAAAGGGGCATAATGCTATGAATTGAATGGCCCATTATTACAATACCTTTTTGAAAGTTTATGAATATATATTACAAAAAATTGCTAGCTGTTTTGACCACTTTCCATTAAATCAAATAGTAAATACCTGTGTATATATGGTAACTTATTATAACATAAAATAATTAAGCAATAGCTGTACATTTAAGTGATGAAAAATCTTCCATATATGATGTTATTATGTCATATTCAAATAAGAATGTTTGAATATGAAACGTTTAGGATGGAAAGTGTATATTTGTAATAAAACCATATATGTTGGAAATTATGGTATTAACATCAGCTTAATATTCGGAAATTTCCTAATTAAAACCATTGACAATAACTATTCAAATTTGGAATTATATTTGAATTTCAAAATTTTGCAATCAACATATTTGACATTAAGGGATAATTGATTTCCTCAATTCATATAAATGAGAATTAAAATAAATATAATAATTTTTATAAAAATATCCAACACATATCAACTTGTTTTATGGATTATTCAGCTAACAACATAATTAGATCAAGGCTTCAAATCAGGGTCGGCTCCATATATTTTAGGGCCTAAGAAAAAAAAAGATAAAAACAAGAAGAAGGTGAATGAAAGTCAAAATAAAAAAGGTTAAGTTATATCTAATAAAAAAAAATCAAAGAAAGAAATGTAGAGGTGACCACCCATATTATACTTTTTTCCCCATATATCTATGCTAAACCACCCCAAACTACAAATGACAAAATGAGTTTATTAAAAAAAAAAAAAAAAAAAAGGTAAATGAAAGTCAAAATAATGAATATGTATCGTGTAAAAGCTTAAAGCTAACTTAAACAAGAGTGACTAAATAATTAACTCCAATTTAAATTTATCTGGATTAAATATTGGTTTCTTTCTTTGTCTCCTGCCGCTACTAAGGGTAAAACAAACACAAAGTAAAACTAGCTTTCACTTATAAAAGAGAGAGAGAGAGAATTTTAACTTTTAACACAAATTTGAAGCGGAGCCAAACTTGAAAGGAATAGAGAAGAAGGTCCAACCTAGCTACAAAGAGACTTAAAAAATTACATTTTATGCTTTAAATGGAGAGAGTGGCAAAATTTCCGACGTTTTATGCTTTAAGTAACAAAAGAATGAGGTTTGTTACAATGTTCCTCCTTCTATACTGTGAGAATCATAGTCTCCTAGCATTTTCATCTTCCAAGCAAATATGTATTGACTTGAACAATCTTTTTTTGGATCCTAGGATATGAGAAAATGTCTCATATTTTTATCTTAATGATTGGTAAATGAATAATTGCTTGGGCGTGTGCATTGAAAAATATGTAGCTGTTAGTGTTCTTTTTGGCAAAGATTATTTTTGCCAACTTATTTTATTATTCAGCTTATTTTGGTAATATTCATGGGTTTCACTATACTATTTTAACTAACTTTTACATTTATCTACAATATTTTCAGCAAAAAGTTTTCAATTTTAACATAATAAACGGATCCCAAACGGATCTTTAGTATTGATAATGAAGCTATTATACAATGATTTCAAATTATGAAAACTTGTTGAAGGAAATTTTAACCTTTATATATTTGCATGTTATTTTTGCTTGTGATGTCGATATTTTCAAATTTTATTTTTATTAATTTAAGTTTTTTAATAACCATCATGAAGAAAATTCATGGAGCTGTCACTAGCTAAATGTAAATAAAAAATAAAAACATTTGACTTTTGATTGATGTCATAATAGTTTGCCACCTAAACTTTTGAGGCCTTATAATTTTACACATCAATATTCTATTATATATATTTTTAATTAATCTGAGATTCTATTTCTATATTTAAATCTGCCATTAAAATATTTTCAAATCATATATGTTTAAATAGTAGAATATATATATATATATATATATATATAATATGTGGGCGGACAAAAATCTTCCCCCCTTTAGCCTCCACAGAAAACAAACAAAAGACTCACACAATCTACTTTGTCATCTAATAGCTAGGGATAAACACTCTACATTGGGAAGTTCAAACAATTGATTTCTTTAACTGCCAATATTACAAGATAATTCCAAGTACTTTCTCTCTTACAATTCCTTCCCTCCTGTAGAATAATAATCCTCCCTTTTTTCAGATTGACTTCTCTCTTATTTATAAGCATACTCCATGTTCCTACTTTTATAGCTCTTATGTTGCTAGCCTAACCCTCAGGGATATTTTCCTTACTTTATTAGTTTTTTTATTTCCCTTATCCTTGAACTATGTCTTTTGGGGGATATTTTTGCTATTTAGGCTGTCTTATTTGTATTTAATGTGGCAAAAGTTAGGTAAGGGCTCCAAAATTGAGGCAGAGATGAAAGTCTTCAACCCTTTTGAGTATTCTGGAAGTTTAACGCGGACCTAAGCGCCATCTGGTAGCTACACGTGGATCATTCGTGCACCCCTCCAGGAATAAGATTAATTCTCCACTTCTTCATAGGAACCACTTTTCCGTGCTGTTTTCCTCTCTTAGCGTGAGGTATAGTTAAACTTCCTTTTTCTTACAGCCCATTCCCCTCTTGGACTTCCCCCATGTAGTCAGGATTGGCCTAATTTCGTTCACACGGCCCAATCTATCAATGGACTTAAAGTTTGCATAGAGACTCTTCTACTTGCCATAATATACATATATATATATATATATATATATATTTGATGAATATAGTAGAATATATATTTACATATGCAAACACGATCATAATAAATACTTATTGATAATTGAATAAAGTTTAGTTACAAAATTAGTTGTAATCTTAGGATACAACATTACTTAATATATTTTTATTGGAGGTGAGTTTTAACAAATCTACCATTGGATTACTAAAATATAAATTTTAGTCATTTTTTGAAATTCTAAGGTTTATGGATACTTTGATAATTTCAAGTTTCAAGTTTCATGAGCTTGGTAATTTTTTTTCCTTAGTCATTTTATATATTAAAGAGGGAATTTTGGTCATATTCAAGACTTTGTGTTGTTTCCTCATTTCATAGATTTCGGACCATTTTTGGACATTTCTAATTTTTATGGTATTTTTGTTAAATTTAAGGTTTGTGCCTATTTTGGGACGATTTATTGTTAAAATTTTAATTATTACTAAAACAACCAAATATTTAAATGTCAGGTTCTTGGTTTCTTTATATTTAGTTCTCAAATGTGACTAAAATAGATAATATAAAGCATTTCTCTAACTCTAAAATGACGATGATGTTATTTTAGAACTTATATGAAATCACTACAATCTTCCCTTAACCATATTCTAACTAATTAAAATAAGGCACATGTAATACTAAAGAGCCATGTATGGTGACACATGTTTTGTATATGAAGTCTCAATTGGCCACATGGCCGGCCTTGCAAAGATCTGCACTATAAAATTTAAAAAAAAAAAAAAAAAAGAAGTAAAGGCTCTCTTGAAAAAACCCACAGGTCCAACAGCAAGGAAGGTGAATTTCTTCAAGTTTTCTCAATTTTTGCTCTTAAAGACTTAAGCTAGAGTGATTCTATCTCCATCCCTCCAAGAACCCAAGCTAAGGAGACTTTTCGGAACACTCTCTTAAACCCTTCTAGGCACTCCTTCTGACTTGGCCAAGGTCCATTAGACTGAGAACTCCCTTTGGTCTAGGAGACTTTCCGAAACACTCTCTCAAATCCTCCTAGGAACTCCTCTAACGTGGTTAAGGGGCATAAGGCTGAGGACTCCTTTTGGCCGAGGAGAATTTCCAGAACACTCTCTCAAACCTTCCTAGGTAGTCCTCTAACTTGGCCAAGGTACATTAGGTTGAGGACTCACTTTGGCCGAGGAGACTTTATAGAGCATTCTCTTAGACCTTTCTAGGTGCATGCTCCCTCTGACTTAACCGAGGTGCATTAGGCCGAGGACTCCTTTTGGCCGAGAAGACATTTCAGTGCACTCTCACAAACCCTCTTAGGCACTCCCTCTACCTTGGCCAACGAGCATTAGGCCGAGGACTCCCTTTGACTTGACTAACGTGCATTAGATCAAGGACTTTCTTTGACATTCTTAGGTACACATTATTTGATCCTATTAGGTACACGCTTTTTGATTCTATTAGGTATACACTCTAACCCTATTAAATACCTTATACGATGGATACCTTCCTGGTGACTCATGATTTACTTAGTTTCAACAAGGCCTCCTTCAAATAACAAATTTATTGTAGGAAAGTCAATACCACCATATTTTTACCCACTACAATTGGCGCTGGTGGAAAGTCAACACCACCATATTTTTATCCACTATAGTTTTTTTTTTTTTTTTGGCATATTGCCTTTATTTTCTAATTTTATTTTATTTTATTTTATTTTTTTTGAAGCTGAAAAATCGATTCATTCATTCATATGTAAATAATCTTGGTATAAAGCATTCACCGCAGGTGGTGGAGAATCTTCCAACCAATACATTTCATCACTAACATTCCTAGCATGGATAGCTAAAGAGTGTGCTACCATATTACCTCCCCTTTTAATGCAACTGATAGAAACATATTGCAGCCCATGAATAAGGTTATGGATGTCCTCAAATATGTGTCCCAACAAAGAATTATTATCTGCCGTGCTTGAGAATGCATTCATCACCATTGCATTATCCCCTTCAATTACCAACCTTGAAAAACCAGCTTCAATGGAGAATTCAACAGCTTTTCTACATGCCAAGTCTTCGGCTTCTGCACTGTTATAGACAGATGGTCCTTTGACAAACATTCCAGCCATCCCCTCGCCCTTTTCATTACAGATTATTGCCCCAAATCTGGAACAATTCAGATCAGAAAAGGTTGTTGCATCAAAGTTCAGCTTGTACACAAATGGTGTGGGGGGGGGGGGGGGGGGGAGGCTCTACCAGGAATTTCTAGCAGATGCCATTCCTGGTAATCCTAGCTGAATTTGGGATTTTCTATACTCCTCTAAGTAGTCCATAGCTCTTTTATTCAGCCACTTTGGATCCACCATCTGTCCTCCGTGCACCACCTTAATTCTCTGGTTCCATATGAGCCATGCTTGAACAAGGAACAACTTCAAATCTGCATCAGTCAACCTGTCAAAGAGAAATTGAAACAATTGAACAATATCACATTGGTTAGTTGAACACTTTTGCAGATTGATAGAGCTTCCTACCCACACATCTTGAGCAGCACCACATTCCCATATAGCATGAACAGTAGATTCAGGAAGACTTTTACAGTAATGACACACATGATCTGCGATAACTCTTCTTCTAGCTAGGTTGACACGGGTTGGCAAAATTTCATGGCATGCACTCCATCCAAAAACTTGTATTTTATTAGGCACTTGTAACTTCCACAATTTTTTCCAAACCTGCAAATCACCAGAACCCCTTAAACATTCTGCCCAATCCTCTTTTCGCATCACCCTCTTTGCTACATGATAACCAGACTTGACTGAATACACCCCCTTTCTATTATGCATCCACACCACAGAATCAAGTACATGTCTATGGCTCAGATGTATTTTGCAGATGGCTTTTGCGTCCTCCCTATAAAAGCTAGTCATGATAATATCATGCCTCCAGCAGTGTAATTCGAGATCTATAAGCTTAGAGACCAGCCACTCCTCACTTCCCTCTTAAGTCGAATGAAGAAGCTTATTTGTCGGATAGTTAGGAATCCACTTATCCTTATGCACTTTAATGGATGGACCATTCCTTACTCTCCAACAACAGCCACACTTCAGAATTGAAAGTGCTGCTACCATGCTTTTCCATACATATGAACTATTAGGTGAGTCCATAGCACCTAGGAAAGAGCACCTTGGAAAGTATCTAGCTTTGAAACATTTATAGAGGAGTGAACCATGGTCTTGCAACAGTCTCCGACCTTGCTTGGCTAACATAGCAAGGTTAAAACTTCTCAAATCCCGAAATCCCATCCCACCATCATTCTTTGGCTGAGATAAGCTATCCTAACTCTTCCAATGAATCTTCCTCTCATCCCTTACTTGACTACACCAGAATTTAGAGCACATTGCATTTAGTTCATCACACAACTTCAATGGCAATTTGGAAAACTTCCATAGTATAAGTGGGAATGGATTGAGCAACCACCTTAATAAGCACTTCCTTCCTAGCCCTAGACAACATTCTTCCTTTCCAACCTTGTAATGTTTTCCAAACTTGATCATTTAAAAAGGAAAAGGTTTGGTATTTTGCCCGGCCCACCAATGTTGGTAATCCCAAATAGGATTCAAACCTCTCCACCTCTTTCACACCTAGGACTGACACAATTTCAACTTTATGCCTGAGGGGTATTACTACTGAAATAGATTGATGACTTTTCCATGTTGATACATTGGCTAGAGGCACTAGCATAAGTTTGCAAGATCTCATTAACTACAACAAGCTCACTTTGTGTGGCTTGGAAAAATAGTAAGGAATCATCAGCAAACATTAAGTTTGAAATTTTTGGCGCCCTTCTATATATAAAAACACCTTTAATACGTCCTTCCAATTCAGCCTTAGCTAGTAGTGAAGTAAACCCCTCAGCACACAAGAGAAATAAATATGGTGATAGTGGATCACCTTGGCGAATTCCTCTAGTAGGGTGGATATAGCGATAGGGTTTTCCATCAATGAGAACAAAAAAGGAAGGCGTAGTTACACAACCCATCACCCAACTGATTCATTTTTCTGGGAAACCCAATTTAGCCATTATGCCTTGCAAGAAAGGCCATTCAACCTGATCATATGCTTTACTAATTTCAAGATTCAATGCCATTGCCCCTTTTTACATTTTTTCCGAGAATACATAGTGTTCAAAGTCTCATAGGCCACCAAAACATTGTCAGCAATCAGTCACCTAGGAACAAAGGCGTTTTGAGTAGGAGAGATAATATCTGGGAGGATCTGTTTCAACTTGTTAGCCAATGCCTTGGAAATAATTTTATAAACAAAATTACACAGACTAATAGGCCAAAAATCAGATATTTTCTCAAGTGTCTTCACTTTAGGAATCAACAGAATATTAGTATGATTAATACCAAGAATCATGATACCAAGAGCCTTTGTTGGTGCCATCTGAAATAATGCTGCTTGATCTCATCAGCCGTAAAATCACTGGAAAATATCTGTTACATGTCTGAAATTGTCTTATGTGTCACTGCACTAAAAAAATCATCAATCTGATCACATGTACCTGCATTGAACAAATTCTTGAAATAAGTTATTGCCACCTCAGCTATATCTTCCATTTCTTCAACCCAATTGCCATCTGCATTTTTAACTCCTTGAATATGATTTCTTCATTGTGAAGCTTTAGAGTGAAAAAATTTACTGTTTTTATCCCCATGTCTCAACCAAGAAATTCTGGATCTCTGGGCCCAAAAATTCTCCTACTTTAGAAGTAGTTCATCCGAGGCTTTACTTTCCCTCAAAAATTTAGCTCTTTACTGCTCAGTAGACTCATCAGTGTTTAGCTTCTCCAATTGCTTTTGAAGTTGTTTAATCTCTTCAGTATTCAGATTTGTTTTTGAAGATCCCCACGCCCTCAACACCTCCCCACAAGCATCAATCTTCTGTTTAATCATGGCTAACTCATGCATACTACTCACATCAGCATTCCATACACCTTTTACTACATCTTCACAGTCCTCCCATAGTAACCATGCCTCCTCAAATTTAAAACCTCTTTTACCATTAAATCTATTCCACCTAAAATTCTAAGTTCGGAGAATTATAGGGAGATGGTCCAAAGGATGGGGAGAGAGATGAGTCACTGTACTAATTTGGAACTTTTCTCTCCACTTCTTAGTTGCTACTGCCCTGTCTAGCTGAATCTTAGTGTTTGCCTCTCTAGGTCTTTTGTTGTTCCAAGTATATTGATATCCCCTAATCCCTAAATCTTCAAGCTGACATACCTCCAAAGCTACTCGAAAAGCATCAATCTAACTCACTTGGGATAGTCGTTTACTAAGCTTCTCAAAGGACTGAAGCATGGCATTGAAATCTCCAATACAGAGCCAAGGACCTTCCACCAAAGATTTAAGATGAGATAGTAATTCCCATAACTTATATCTTTGAGCAGCTTCAGGCCAACCATAAAAGCAAGTCAACCACCAAACAAATGCATCATCTTCAAGCATCCTTACCATAATATGATTTGTTGTGAAATTTATTAGTTCCACCCTCACCTCATTCTTCCATATTAACATCAAACCTCCCCCCAAATCCGGTTACTTGACAATAATCCTATTTGGGAAAGGTAGTTCACCATACAGTCTCTCAAATCCTTCTTTATCTAACCATGTTTCCATAAGAAAATAAATAATGGGAGCTTGTTCCCTCACAATATTGCAAATGCTAAGACTTGTCCAAGGATTCCCAAGCCCTTGGTAGTTCCAGCTTAGTAGCCTTATTACTTCCGGCAAGGGTGGCAGCCCACCCCTACCGATACATCCTCAGGTTTTGTCGTTTTGACATCTACTTTCTCTGGCTTCACAATCTGTGCACCTTCCCTATCTTGTAGCTTGAGAGGGTATTAGTTTTGTGTACAAGCTCTTTTCCCTAATAGGGGTATATCTGCTGCCCTACTGATGCTACCAAGCCCATAGTCCATTCTAATAATCCTAGTCCAGGTAGATTTTGCCTTAGTGGGGTTTAGTCCATTAGGCCCATCAACTTGTTTTTGCTAAAATGGCCCCATACTAAATTTTGAACTCCCCCTCTCTCCCTTCGTGATAATAGGGACAGAATTTCCCTCAACAGCAGCCTCAGTTCCGTTGTATTGATGATCATGCAGAATCTTTGTTTTTGAATTTGAGTATATATAGAGCATCCTTATCCAAAGTAATAGGGATAGAATTCCTATTACCCACATCTTCCTTCCCTTTTTTCTTAGTGCTTATCAGCTGGGTTTTAGTGCCTATCCCATGCTTCTCGGAATTATCTTCACGTTGGAGATTATCTATGAAATGAACTTCAGGTATCATGGACATCCACGTACCTGCTGCTTGGTTGTTACTTGAACTACCATCCCATGGTGGTGATCTTTGGCAGCCACAAGTAGCTTTCAACCAATCCCTATACTGATATTTGACTATTCCTCCATTTTTCTCGACTGCGAAATGGCTTGCACAGTGACGTAAGTCATGCCTGAGAAGACCATAAAAATGACAAAAGAGTGGCAACCTTTCATACTTGAACTTCACCCATGTACGCTCACCCTTTGAATCAGCTATAAAACCCTCACGTTGCAACGGTTTTGAAATTGGTAGTGCAACATGAACCCTCATAAAAAGATTTGGAGTGTCTTGACTTCTCCGCCATTCAACCTCCTCCACATTGCTCAGTCTGTTGCCTACTTCTCTTGCTACTTGGGGAGACACCATACCAAAAAGGCCCCCCCAGATTTAAACCCAAAGAGAAGCATGATTTAATGTAACATTACGTGCATTCATTCCTTTTCGCCATCTTGTAAGTATCAACAATTGACTGTCAAAGGTCCACGGCCCTCCTCTCAAAATACGACTCCTATCAAACTCAGAATGAAACTTAAACTAAAAAATATTGGAACCAACTTCTACAATCTGCAAATCCGTATGCATCGCCCATTCCCTTTATAGTGTATTCATGGCTGCCCTTTAATTGAAGGCCTTACAAGTCAGGAACTTACCTATAAGACTCAAGTTGCACCTTTCAATCTCAGTCAATCTTCCCTCATCAGAAATCTCAATAACTTCTTCCTCTTCCGCCATTAGTTTTATGTTCTCCAAGCTATCAATCACGTCTTCCGCCATGATAACAAAATAAGATAAAAAGAAAACAGAAAATTCAGACCCTTAGGATAAAACCATGGGAGGGAGAAACTCGTAAAGAACGAGAGAGAGGGTTCCTACAGAGAGGAGAGGTCTGATGGTCAACAAGTAACTTCTTTTATTTTTCACCCTTTTTATTTTCTAGTTAGTAATTGTTGAGTTTCATATTTTTATTTTAATAAATAATAGCTGAAGTTTAAGTATTTATTTATTCAAGAAAATTAAAAAATAAAACTAAATCCCAAAAGTCAGAATGACTATGACAAGTCACTGACTTACCATTTGTCAACCCATCTGGCGATTTTCCACTCCCAGCCACACACGTTTACTCTATTATTGATAGGCCACAAATGCGTTGATCCCTTGTAATGAATTAAGTTGATTAATTAGCCAAATTATTAATTAATCAAATTATCATGCAAATAACGTGGTAGCACAAACAACTCACCAATAAACTAAAGTATGCAACGGAAAATAAATAGACATGGTGATTTATTTACGAATGGAGAAAACCTACACGGCAAAAACCCCACTGGGTGATTTAAGGTCACCACTCCCGAAACTCCATTATTATCACAACAAGCGGTTACAAGTAAAAGAATCTCAAGTACCTTACCAACCTACAGTTGAACCTTTACCCCAATACTCAATTGGACTTGTTCTGTAGTGACAGTTTCTCCTTTTGATGCAAGGCTCCCAGTACGTGACTAACCAATTGCACGGATTCCAGTACGCGACTTCAATTCACTAATTAGAGAGAGATGTTGGCGGCAAAGTTCTTCAATTCATCCACACGATGAAGATCAAGAAGGTGCTTGGTTAGAAAACCCTATAGTACAAATTACACAGTAACTTCTTCACAAGAGAGATGAACTAGGGCATGAACTTTGTCTCGGATCACAAATTGCTTGAACAAGGATTTCTTAATGCTTATGCAACTTCTGTCTCTTTTGACGACCCTAAAAATAATCCTTTTATACGTCTAGGGTTAGAAGAAAAAAAGTCCCAAAGACATAAATACAGATTGAAATCAAAATAGAACTTAGAATCTATTTTTCTTAAATCTCGACAGCTGGAGGTGTCGAGGAGCTGTAGACTAGCTATCGAGCCTCGGGGCTGAACAGCTTCTTAAAGCTTGATAGATGTACGTGTCGAGCCAGGTGTCGAGCATTAAAATCTGACACTTCTTCAACTTGAATCTTGGACAACTTGCATGACTTTAACACTTGATCTTGAAACCTTATTTCTTAAAGTATTAAAATCATCCTAGAGCTACCCAAATATAAGTTGAGTGCGTTTTGTCAAAGGATAAGCCAATTACATAAAAATATGACATATGTTTAAAACAAGATGAAACACATATGTCATAATAATCTCCCCTTTTGACAATCCATGACAAAACCACAACAAACAAATGAACATATGAGAGAAGTCATAAGTCACTCAACTCATATTCACTTGCTGAATATAATAAAATCTATTCTAACACAAACTCTTGAAAAACTTTGCAAGAAGAGAGTTTATGACAAGTAGACTTTAACAATCTGTATTTCTAAAACACTTTAAACAAATTTTATCAAGGCATCTTTGTGTGAAGTAGAAATAATAGATTGTATATAGATATAAGAAATATGTGTATAAAGATAGAAAAGAAACAGCATATGTATAGGTAGGTGAAAGAAACATACATCAGCATATATATATATATATATATATATATATATATATATATATAAAATAAGCACAATGTATGTAAAACTGGTCACAACACCTAAGTACAAGAACAATGTATCTCCAAAAAGAAAGAAAAGAAAAGAAAGGAAATACATGTGATCCTCACTACATCCCTCTTAACAACACTCACCCTATCAAAAATGGCCTATACAAGCTCTTCCCCTAAGTATGACTACTCTCATAACCTAAAACTACTCTTCCTTTTTGTCACGAGTGATAAAGGGTAGAGTATCAAGTAGGCATCTCCATCATCATCATTTGAAGAATCATCGTCATCATCATCACCATCATCATCCTCAGACTCAGAAGCCACAGGAGGAGGTGGTGGAGGAGAAGCCTCAAAAGCAAAACCGCTCATGGTCGCCTGTCGTCCAGTAATGCGACTAACACGAATGTTCACCTGATACAACTCTGTAGAGAGCGTATCGAGGTGAGCATCCATGCGCTGAAGCTGCGCCATGATGTCTCCTAGTGACACATCGCTCAAGGAAGAGGAGGGAGCAGATGTGACTCAAGCAGATCGAGATGGAGCTGGACGGGAGGAAGGAGCTGTTGAATCCGTCTGTCGTGACCTAAACTGTGCCTCACTACGTTTTACGGTAGCGGCGTCTATGGCAGCCATGATATGGAAGTGGTTGGATGAAGGAAAAGGGATGGAGAAATGACATAAAATCCTCGTGATAGTAGAAGGAAAGATAAGCTTATCACCAGTAGCTGTATACCTCTAGACATCTATGATAGTGAAGATGAAGTGTGAAGGAAAGTCTATAGTGAGGTGCTCAAGAAGAGACAACAAAAATCGAGCATGAGACTCTGTGATGGAGTTATAATGAGAGAGAGGGTGCAAAACAAATGTCATCACTATGTTCAAGAAACGAGGAGCTTTAGCAAAAGGTCTACATGGTGTGAACTGACGCTCACCCCAATTAGAAGGGCGCCCACAAAAAGCAGACATCATCTCGTCTTTGGACATAGTCCATAGACGCTCACAACCGAGGTAGTTAGGATGTGCAACCCTCGGAACGTGAAGCACATTGGAAACCAACTTTGGTGTAACTACAATGAGCGTACCTCGAACGCAAGTGTAAAAGAGAGGTACTGAAGAATCAATTTCATGCATGTTAGAGTGAAACTCCTGTATCAGCACAGAAGGACAAGTGACCAGGACATCACACAGTGACTCCCAACCCCGATTGTGAATGACATCGGGTAGTTCGGTGTCGGCAAAGTCTGTCAGAATAACTTAACGTTCCGAATAAACACCTCGTTTAGAAAAGTTCTTCGAGGAGTCCTGTTGGACTTTCTCATCACAGAATCGAACAGAAAAAGGAGTAGGATCAGAAGACGACAAGCCCCTAGAATGAAGAAGGCTCTAGGACGGAATGGACTTACGTTTCGATGCCATAGACACAACTAACGTAAACAGAAGGAGAGGGAGAAAGAGAGAAACACTCAGAAAAGTCCCAAAGCAATTCAAATATAACAAGTATATTGAAAATAAAGAACGTATGCATGGAAAATGCAAGAACATGTGACATGCAACATGAAAAACATTATGGGCTCAGCCCAATCCAAACGTATCAGCACACAACAAGTTTGTACACATCTAAATGCATGAAAATACTGTTAGAATGCTAATGTGATGCAATGCATGGAGTTTTTAAGATCAAATCTACAAAACCCATCCCAAAAATGCAACAACTCATCAAATTTGAAAAACCTCAAAATTTTTCAAAAACCCCAAAATCTAGGTTTCAAAACTTGAAATTCATGTAAATGAAGAGATTAGAAGCTTACCAAGTGAAGAAAAACTTGAAATAAGCTTGAAGAAGCCTTGGGAAGAGGTTTGGAGTGAGTGAGAGAGGTTTTGGAAGAGAAAACACAGAGCTATCGAGAGAGAGATCGAGAGAAATGAGAAAAGGATTGTGTTGAACATATATATAGAGGTTCAGTAATTCTCGACAGATGCAGGTATCGAGAGGTGTCGAGCCATTTGTCGAGGTAGATGTCGAGAAAAACAACGTCGACAGATACAGGTGTCGAGAAGGTATCGAGGAATCAACACAAAGATACAAAGAGGATCTCGATTGATCCACCAGCTGTTGAGAAGCTACCGAGGGGATAGAAAGTTCCACGATCGATCCACCAGGTGTCGAGAAGCTATCGAGATTGCGATAAGAGAAAGCCGAGAAGCTCGACAGACAACCAGGTATCGAGGAGGTGTCGAGAAGGTGTTGAGCCAACTTTAAAAAGCATTTGTTCTAGAAGAGAAAAACACAAATATGAATGCAATCACGCATGCAACTCAACTAATGATCCAATCAACATATTAAACTCTCAAAAATCATCTCTCAACAACAATTTTCAGCACATGGATCCCAAAACACGCACACACACTAAACAAGTCTAACCAATTTTATATTTCAAAAATAAGTCAAGACAGTTTAGTGAGCATACATTAGCGCATGTAAACCTTGTGATGACCAAATCAAATTGTACCTGCACATGTATCAAAAATAGCAAAGAATATTGCGTGTTGTGTGTGAAAAATATTGCAAGATTGCATAAGTGTCTCAAAGTTATGACGATTTGAGATATGAGAAAATCACTTTAACTCACACACGATCATAACTGTTTGATGGGGACTATCACCTTCGAGGTATATCCTATAACTCTCACATCTCCTAGAAAACACGCTTGCAATCATATTTTAAAGCATTTTGTTCTTTTTGCTTTTTATTTCTTCACATATTTTCTTTTATTAGGCATATCATGCATGGGCATAAAAGAGAGTAGAAATATCCAATTATGTTAAGTTTTTTGACATTGCACTTTTGCTATACCGAAGCATACAGATGTCATTTCATGATTGTCAGGTTACAGTGGTAAGATGGTTATTTATGCATTTCTCTTAAGATTTTCCAGTCCTACCCGTTAAAAGAGTGATACGAGTGTTAAGTACAAGAGATCACTTAACCTTATTCATCACAAACATATAGCCACAAAGCTCACTTACTTAGTTGTGCATAAGGATGCTCATCTAAGTTACAAGAGATACAAAGTTTAGAAAACTTTGTTTTAAAGGCCATTTTAAGGTTCACAAGAACTGATGTACACAAACACACACTGTTTTTGTATTTTTCAATTTTAAAAATTTTTTTTATCTGAAAAGCAAAAAAAATAAAAATAAAATAAAAACTGAAAACAAACAAACAAAAACATGTTAAACAAAGCAAAACAATGCATAAAATTAGACTGACTCAAAACAGTAGCAACACACACAAGTAATGCAAAACAAAAACAAGAAGGGGAGAGAAAGAGAAAACGTGAATACATCACTTGAAACCCTTTCCCTTCCACACCTTGGAAGAACCTTTCCTTTTTGCAAAACCTTGAGTCGGTGATGAAGGGGAAGGATTGAAACCGTTCAAGTTCGAAAGGAACAAGAGGGCTTTAAGAAGATCTCCAAGAAGTGCAAGAGAGGTTTGAAACTGATTCTGGTTCCCAAATGCTATCATGCCATTGCTCTATTGAATAGCTAATCACTTATAGCAATTTGGTTGAGTATGACTGGCAATACCACAATGATGACAGAGATGCTGCTTCTTTTGTTTAGGTTTTTGAGAGTTAGCCTTCTTAGACCTAGGGTTTTTAGTTTCCTTCTTCTCAAGCTTAGAGGGTGCTCCTAAAATAGACTTACCTTTGTTTAAGTTCTTACTAGCTAATTCAGTTTTAACATCATTGTTCTCAATTTTAATGTTATTAGTAGGAGGTACAAAAACAGTAGTACTAGCGAAATGAGTATTAGAGGAAGAGAATTCATACCCCAATCCTGTTTGAGCAGAAGCAGATTTCTGAATGCTGAGTATCTTATCCAGCTTCGCACTTGATGTCCTTTCCAATTGAACTCTAACTTGAAACAGTTCCACTTTAAGCTTCTTGGTCTTCTTAGCCAAGAAATTGTTCTCGAATCTCAGTGCCCTAATAGTCTGATTTGCCTCATCAAACTTAGTGGAAAACTTCTCACGGTCAAGTTCTACATCACTGAGCTTCTTGGCGTCCAGCTTATAGATTTTCTCATGCTTCTCAGAAAGATTGTATAGTTTCTCATAAGCGGTATGGATATCATCTTGGTCATCCATAATTTCAAACTTAGCATCCACCAACTCTTTTTCTTCATCTACTTCTTCAGTAATCCCTTCAGTAGGATTAACAGTGGTAGCGAAGGCATTCAAAATTCTGTCATCATCATTGTCGGAATCATTCTCTGGCTTAGTGTCACTCAAGGTAGCAGCAAGTGCCTTGCACTTCCCAATACTCTTGAGATATGTAGAACACTCTTGTTTCATGTAACCGAAGCCTTGACACCCAAAGCACTTAGGTCCAGAGAGAACAGTGTACTGACCGCCATCCCTAGTATCCTTCTTCCCTTTATCTTGGCTCTTGAACTGAGAAGAACTGGATTGCTTAAAGTCCTTGTTGAAGCCCTTTCTATTGGCATTTTTTATGAATTTCTTGAATTGCCTGGTGATGTAAGACTTCATCTTAGAATCTTCATCGTCCAAAGACTCATTTGTATCACTGTTCTTGGCCTTCAGTGCCATGCTCTTGCCTCTACTTGATTTGCCCATTCTTGTCAACCCTAGCTCGTAGGTTTGCATATTACCAACCAGCTCAGTTAGAGGAATCTTGTCAATATCCTTTGATTCCTCTATTGCCGTGATCTTGGCATAGAATCTCTCAGGCAGAGATCTAAGCACTTTTCTTACTATCTTGGGTTAAGGAATGGTTTCCCAAAGATTGAAAGCTGAGTTCACTATGTCTTTGAGCTTGGCGTAGAACTCATCGAATGACTCATCCTCCTCCATCTTAATTTCTTTGAAGCTTGTAGTGAGCCTCTGTAGTTTCGAATCCTTGACAGCCTTTGTTCCCTCATAGGTTGTCTGGAGAATGGTCCATGCTTCCTTAGCAGTTTCAATGGAGGAAATCTTCTTGAACTCCTCATTAGTGACCGCACTAAATAGGGCATTCAATACTCTGCTGTTGAAATTAGTCTCCTTGATCTTGGCATCATCCCAATCGGCCGGCACTTCTATAAGCTTGGTCTAGCCTATTTCCACAGCTTGCCACACATTCTCATATAGCGATTGCAAGAAAGCTCTCATGCGTACTTTTCAGTATGCATAGTTAGTACCATTAAACAATGGAGGTACAATAAAAGATTGACCTCTATTCATGACAAATAGGGGTTAATGGATCACATACAAGGATTAAACCCTAATCAGAGTGTGCCTGCTCTGATACCACTTGATAGGCCACAAATGCGTTGACCCCTTGTGATGAATTAAGTTGATTAATTAACCAAGTTATTAATTAATAAAATTATCATGCAAATAGCGTAATAGTACAAACAAATCACCAATAAACTAAAGTATGCAACGGAAAATAAATAGACACGGTGGTTTGTTTACGAATGGGGAAAACCTACACGACAAAAACCCCACCGGGTGATTTAAGGTCATCACTCCCGAAACTCCACTATTATCACAACAAGCGGTTACAAGTAAAGGAATCTCAAGTACCTTACCAACCTACAGTTGAACCCTTACCCTAATACCCAATTGGACTTTTTCTGTAGTGACAGTTTCTCCTTTTGATGCACGGCTCCCAGTATGTGACTAACCAATTGCACGAATCCCAGTACGCGATTTCAATTCACCAACTAGAGAGAGATGTTGGCTGCAAAGTTCTTCAATTCATCCACACGATGAAGATCAAGAAAATGCTTAGTTATAAAACCCTACGGTGCACATTACACAACAACTTCTTCACAAGAGAGATGAATTAGGGCATGAACTTTGTCTCGGATTACAAATTGCTTGAACAAGGATTTCTCAATGCTTGTGCAACTTGTGTCTCTTTTGACGACCCTTAAAATAATCTTTTTATACGTCTAGGGTTAGAATAAAAGAAGTCCCAAAGACATAAGTACAGATTAGAATCAAAACAGAACTAAAAATCTGTTTTTCTTAAATCTCGATAGCTAGAGGTGTCGAAGAGCTGTCAAGCAGCTGTCAAGCCTCGGGACTGAACAGCTTCTTAAAGCTCGATAGATGCATATGTCGAGCCAGGTGTCGAGCTTTAAAATCTGACACTTCTTCAACTTGAATCTTGAACAACTTGTATGACTTTAACACTTGATCTTGAAACCTTATTTCTTGAAGTATTAAAATCATCCTAGAGCTAACTAAATACAAGTTGGGTGCGTTTTGTCAAATGATAAGTCAATTACATAAAAATATGACATATGTTTAAAACAAGATGAAACACATATGTCCTAACAATTATTGTTGTTATTATTATTATTATTATTATTATTATTATTATTATTATTATTATTATTATTATTATTATTATTATTATTATTATTATTATTATTATTTCCCCCTTAAATCTAACACCACACATTACTTTACCATCATATTCATATCAGTTCAAAGTTTCAATTTCTTTTTCTTTTCCCAGTTTTCTTTCTCCACAGTCCACATGGTAAGAGACATCCTCTCTCTCTCTCTCTCTCTCTCTCTCTCTCTCTCTCTCTCTCTCTCTCTCTCTCTCAACATGTTCATCCTCAACATCTAAATCTTCAAAGGCTTAAATCATAGATTTCTTTTAGTATCTCTTTCATTTTACTTTTACCAATAGATCTCAAATTTTCCCCAATCTCATATAGATCTAGGAAGTTTGTCTAGTTTGGTTTGGTTCTAGTTTTTTATTTATTAATTTATTTTTTTCTTATTCAGTTACTAGAACCATCTGCATTCTTAATGCAATGGTATGTATAAGTTTTTATGGGACGTGGGGTAAGGGTCGGACTTTAATATTCGATTATTAGTGATAACCAGATCGAATTAAAGTCGGGTTCAATCAACCGATCTGGTCTAGTTTTTAAAACGGTTGGTACCCTCAAATGTGACTAAAAAAAACCATTGGTAACAAGAAATGTGAAGTTGGTACCATCCAATGTAATTATAAAATAAGGGAACCATTGAAGGAGATAATGGTACAGTTTTATGTGATGGTGTGTGCTATTGCTCAATGTGACGTTGAAACCATTCAATGTGAGTAAAAAAATGCTTAAACCATTCAAATGTGATGATAAATCTATTCAATGTGAGTAAAAAAAATAAAAAAAGAGAACCAAGTACTGATAAGGGAACCACCAAAAGAAACCATTAAATGTAATGATGAAACCATCAAATATGAATAAAAAATAAAGGAACCATCGAATATGGTAAAAGTACAGTCATATGTATTGTTAGTAATGCGCAATATGAAACCGTCAATTGTGGGTAAAAATAAGGGATCAACAATTGTGACAACAATAAAATTATATGTGATGTTGGTACTACCTAATGTGATGATGGAACCATAAAATGAGAGTAAAAAATAAGGGAACCATCGAATATGACAAACTTACAATCACATATAATATTGTTACTGCTTCGTGTGACAATAGAACTATCAAATGAGAGTAAAAAAATAAGGGAAAACCATTGAATGTGACAAAATTAAGGTCACATGTGATGTCGGCATGGTTTTAAAAATCAGAACAGGGGCACAACTGTTTTTGCCTCTAGTTTCTAGTTTTTGGCTTGTTTTCACCAATTTTGGGGGGCTTTTTTTTGGACTAGACTGGTGCTCGGTTCCCCAGTTGAATTGGTAGGACCAGCCGGTCTAATTTTTAAAACCATGGATGTCGGTACTGCATAATATGACTATGAAACCATCAAGCGTGACAATATTACAATCATATGTGATGTTGGTATTGCCTAATGTGATGCTAGAACCATTAAATGTGAGTAAAAAAAAATAGGGAAACCATTGAATTTGACAAAAATATAGTCATATGTGATGTTAGTAATGCTTAATTTTAACAATGGAACCATTAAATGTGAAAAGAAAAAAAATGGAACTACTGTATGTGACAAACATGTGGTCGGATGTGATGTTAATACAAAAATACGGTCAGATGTGATATTGGTACTGCCTAATGTGATGATAGAACTATCAAATGTGAGGAAAAAAAAATAACGAAACTACAAAATATGACAAAGATACAGTCATATGTGATATTGATATTTTCCAATATGAGAATGAAAATATCAAATGTGAGAAAAATAAAAATAAAAATAAAACATTTGACTTTTAATTGGTTGCCCTCATAATAGTTTGCAATGTAAACTTTTTAGGCTTTATAATTTTATACATCAAAATTTTATTATATATATTTTTTATTAACTTGAAATTCTATTTCTATATTTAAAACTTCAATTAAAATATTTTCAGATCATATTTATTTAAATAATAAAATATATATTTATATATAGATACTATTATTATAATAAAATATATATTAATATATAGACACTATCATAATAGATACTCTTTAGGACCACCCTCACATACAAGTAGAGCCACTGCACCACCCTCACTTGTCAAAAAAGAAAATTATATATGCAAAAAAAAAAAAAAAGTATTTTAAATTAATGTGTTCTGGAACCTTCCTGACTTGAAAATCTTGTATATATATACTTTATAAATATATATTATTTACTAAATTAACTTATTTTGACCATCCTAATAAAAATATTGAACACGTTTACTTGAGACTCATAAGAATTTGAGTTTAATAAATATAAGTGTAATGCTACATTCACAATAAATATAATGTGGTAAGTTATTATTAATTATAATTCCGGTTCAATATTGACAAGTTTTACCTATTAATAACAAGCTAACAACTTGTTGTATAAGATTTGTTATAAAATTGTTGTGGTCACTTTATTATTCTTATATCAGTATTTACAATTTGCACTTTATCTTTTATTAATCTATTTTTTTTTCTTATTCTCTTTGTTAATACAAAAAATTGTAATATTTTATATATTTATGTGTTTTTTTTACGACATTAATATATTTAAATTGTCTCTTTATTAAATTTTGTTAGTGACTATTCTAAAAAAAATTCTTAGAACTGCCACTATAAATACTAATTAATAATTACCATAAAAATACAATTTAAAAAAAAAAAAACATATTTTGTCAAACTTTTGTTAGGTAGCTACTAGTTTGGTTCTGGATTTTTTTCATTTTTAATGGGATACTGCTACTAGTCTTTTTTTTTAATAAATGCTGGCTGCTAGTTGTTATAACTCTTCCACGTTGCACTTTTTTGACGATATGCTGCATCAATGTCAATGAAAATACAGTAAAGAAAGAAAATGACTGGCGGCAGTTATGACGTGACGGTGGACTTCTTCAACAAGTGTTAATAGTTTTTTCTTAGTCAAAAAACTATTAATATCTTTTCTGGAGAATAAACAGCATTTTTCATGTAACTTTGAAATAGAAAAAGTTTGTTCAACAGTTCTGACTCTATATTCAGAGAAAACAGTATTTTCAGACCAACCAAGTTCATAAACAGATTTAGACAATTTAATGATAGCATTCTTGGCATGATTACTGCTTCTTTGTATGATGGTCCTGTTTACTTTGATTGTTATCCTGATCTTGCTATTGCACTTGATGATCCCAACATTGTTAAAGCTTTAACTTTGAATGTTTTAACATCTGGTTATGATATGGATGATGGTAGTAGACCTTTTGCTCTTATTTACCGTATTTACTATCGTTTGCTTGGCTCTCAATTAACTCCTTGCTCTAAAGATAGAGATCCTGCTGGTAATACTATGTTAATTCAATGTTCCACTCCTGATGCTCGAATCCGTGTTCCTAAAATGATTAAATGGGAAGACATTACTCTTCCTAAAGAATGGACTTTGGAAAAAGAAACACCTCCTGTTAAACTTTTAAAACCTGTTTTTGATGAACTTGATCTCAGTCATATTCAACAATTTGCTGATGGTACTGTTAAAATACATTTTGATGATGATACTTGTTTACCTCAAAACAAGCCTTTGAGAATCAACGAAGGAAGACATTCCTTTGCTGGATCTGAAAGTCTTGCTAAAAGAGATCATGAAATTGATGAGTTTTTGAAAAAGAATTTTCGAAAACAAGATTTAAAGCTAAAAGGAGTTGCTAGCAACAATTCCCAAGTTAGCAATGCTTTTTATTCAACCAAAACTGATTTTCCTATTGATGATACTCAAAATACTAATGATGATGATGATGCAAAATCTGATGCTCCTTCTGCTACTGATTTTCTTCCTATTGAAACCCCTATTTTTCATAATTCATTACGAGTTGTTAATAGACTCGAACCTTTTGAATATGATATGGTTTTTCTATATAATGAATTTATGTTGTTGAAAAACCAACCAAAAAGGAAATATTACCAAGATAATTTTGCTCAGTCAGAAAAAGACAGAGTCAAAAGGAAATGGAAAGAAAAAATGGTTGAAGAAGGAAAACATATTTTGTTTTTTGATTATCTTGAAAATTATTATGTTTCAAAAAATGATGTTCATACTAATTATTTAAATGTTATTAGAAAATCTAATTTTGTTAAACCTGACAAAACCGTTGTACGGTCTAGTCATCCTCCTCTTGAAACCGTTTTGATTACTTGCCAAAGTGATTCTGAAAGTGTTGAGGTCAAAGCCTCCCCTTTCAAAATTGCTGATGACAAAACCCCTGTTTCTGCTATTATTGAACAAAACAATTTTGCTAATGAATCTTTGCATATCATTGGTCAACAGCTTGACCGTATTGAAGAAAAAATTGTTCAAAAAATTGTTGCTCCAAAACCTGAGATTCCTTTGATTGATTTGAGCGATCAAAGAGAAAAAATTAATTTCAAAACTTCTCAGAGTAAAACTGTTGACTTAGTTGCTTCCCAAAATTCAACTCTTGACAAAGTTGAAAAAATGCTTTCCGATTTGAAGGTTAAAACCGAGCAGACTTCTGCATCCAAAAGTGCTGCTTGTGCTATTTCAAGAAATGAAAAAGAACCTGTTTTTGAAGAAACAACAGATTCTGAATCATCTTCTCATGTTTCCTATGAAAATGCTTTTGATGATTTGCAACCAGAAATTAAAAGATTTATTGGAAAACCCAATTCCATGTTTTTACAAAAAACTGGTATCCAAAACCTACTCCTCCTGATATGCAGTTTGAAGAAAGATCTTTTCAAACTCAATTCTCTGTTTCTGCTGATAAAATGTATGAATGGAATATTGATGGTTCGTCTGAACAAGAAATTATTAACAAACTTGCTCACATGTCTATGGTTGGTTTTGCATACATGAACAATCATAGTGATCTTGATCATCCTGATGTTGTTAACTTGCTTGTCACTGGTTTTTCTGGCACTCTTCGTGGTTGGTGGGATAAACATCTCACAGAAGAATCCAGAGAACTTATTAAACATTCTGTTAAAAAAGATGATGATGGCATGCCTATTTTTGATGAAGATATTGGTCGAGGTATTCCTGATGGTGTCAATACCTTGGTCTATACTATTCTCAAACATTTTGTTGGTACTCCATCTAATATTTCATCTCGCATTTCTGATTATTTGAATAATTTGAAATGTCCTACTATGTCTGATTATAGATGGTACCAAGATGTCTTTCTCTCCAGGGTTATGCTTCGGAATGATTCCCAAAAAGCTTACTGGAAAGAGAAGTTTATTGACGGCCTTCCTCCTATCTTTGCTCATAAGGTAAAACAAGAACTAATGGGTAAAAGTGATTCTATTGATTATGATAATTTGACTTATGGTGATATTTTCAGTACTATTAAAAAACTTGGTATTAACATGTGTAATGATGAAAAATATTTACGACAACAATTAAAAAATAAAAAGAAAGCTAAATATGAAATGGGTAATTTCTGTGAACAGTATGGTTTACCTCCTATTGCCCCTTCCAGGCAAAAAGGAAAAAGTAAACATGATAAGGTTTACAAAAGATATTCCCATAAAAAGCATAAAAGATACAGATCTCATTTTGTTAAACCCAATGATTATTATTCTTCTGAAAAGAAACCTGCTTTTAAAAAACATGTTAAACAAAGGTCGGGTAAAGGTAAATGCTTTAACTGTGGCAAATTTGGCCATTTCAGTAAAGACTGTACCCAAAAGCCTGGTAAACTGAAAAACAAATTAAAAATGTTGAACATTAATGATAATGATCAGAATGAACTGTTTCAGATTCTTGAATCTGCTGTTTCAAGTGAGTCTTTTGAAGAGGATTTCTCCTCCTCATCAGATTCGTCTTATCAATCTTGTGATTCTTCTGAAACTCCTAATATTAGATTTGGTTGTAAAGGATCTTGTTGTAATGCTATGAAATCTATTAATGTCATGACAAAAGAAGAAGAACAAGAACATTTGTTATTAACCACCATTGCTAAAATTGAAAACTCTATGCTTCAAAAAGAACTCCTTGATAAGTTTAAACAAAACTTAACAAGAGAAAAAACTGTTAAAAAACTCAAAGCTCCTATTAACTTTGAAGAAACTCTGGAAAGATTTAATAAAAATAAATCCAAAGAAATAACTGTTAACGATCTTCAAAAAGAAATTAACACTGTTAAACAAGAGATAATTCAATTAAAAAATGATGTTAAAAATATTAAAAAAGACAATGTTGATCTTAAACAAGAACTGTTAATTCTTAAAATTGATAAAAATTTGGATAAAAATCTGTCTGACAATGATGAGCACCAAGATGGAGAAGGATCTTCTCAACAAACTCCTCCTTCTGGTAATGTTTCTGAAAATTTGATTCCTGATAATCTTATTACTTGGAATGATAATCAACTTGCTCTTGTTAAACATATGATGCCTCCGAAATGGTTTACTAAAGTTAGAATTGTTGTTTCACATGATTATGCTTTCGATACTATTGCCATGATTGATTCTGGTGCTGATATTAACTGCATCCAAGAAGGATTGATTCCTTCTAAATATTTTGAAAAATCTACTGAAAAATTGGTATCTGCTAATGGCACGCAAATGAAAATCAAGTATGAACTGAGTAATGCTCATGTTTGCCATAATGATGTTTGTTTTAAGATACCTTCTGTGCTTGTTAAAAACATGACTGATAGAGTGATACTTGGATTGCCTTTTATTGCCTCTTTGTATCCTTTCCTTGTTGAACATGATGGGATTACCACTGATCCTTTTGGACAAAAAGTGAAATTCAAATTTTGTTCAAAAAATACTGATAATGATGTTTTTAATCTTATTCATGCTAAAGTCAAGCATCTTAGTTTCCTTAAACAAGAAATTAAGTACAAAAAAATTGTTGAACAGCTTTCTGATAAATTATTACAATCTAAAATTAATAATTTTCAGAAATCCTGATGAATGATGTTTGTTCTGATATTCCTAATGCTTTTTGGCATAGGAAGAAACATATTGTTGATCTGCCTTATGTTAAAGATTTTAATGAGAAAAATATTCCTACCAAGGCTAGACCTATTCAAATGAATGCTGAAACTGTTGAATTCTGTAAAAATGAAATAAATGATTTGCTCAAGAAAAAACTGATTAGGAATAGCAAGTCCCCTGGTCTTGTGCTGCTTTCTATGTCCAGAAAAATGCCGAACTCGAGAGAGGAACTCCTCGCTTAGTTATTAATTACAAACCTTTGAACAAAGTCTTAGAATGGATTAGGTACCCTATTCCTAACAAGAATGATTTAGTTCATAGATTGAGTGAAGCTGTTGTCTTCTCAAAATTTGATATGAAGTCTGGATTTTGGCAAGTCCAAATCAATGAAGCAGAAAGATACAAAACTGCTTTCACCACTCCGTTTGGTCACTATGAGTGGAATGTTATGCCTTTTGGTTTAAAAAATGCCCCTAGTGAATTCCAGAATATTATGAATGACATATTTAACTCTTTCAGTCATTTCACCATTGTTTACATTGATGATGTCTTGATATTCTCCAACTCTATTGATGAACACTGGAAACATTTGTACTCGTTTCTGGACACTATAAAAAGAAATGGTCTTGTTGTTTCTGCTAAGAAAATAAAACTGTTCCAAACCAAAGTCAGATTCCTCGGGTATAACATCTCTGAAGGACAAATCCATCCTATTGATAGAGCCATTCAGTTTGCAGATAAATTCCCTGATGAAATCATTGATAAAACCCAACTCCAAAGATTTCTTGGTTCTCTAAATTATGTTGCTGATTTCTACAAAGATTTGAGAAAGCAATGCAAACCACTCTTTGATCGGTTGCAAAATAATCCTCCTCCTTGGACTGATGTCCATACTTCTATTGTTAAACAAATCAAATCTCATGTCAAGACTTTGCCATGTCTTGGTATTCCTACTGTTAATGCCTTCAAGATTGTTGAAACTGATGCCTCTGATGTTGGCTATGGAGGCATTCTGAAACAAAGAGTCACCCCAGATTCTCCAGAACAAATAGTTCGTTTCTACTCCGGAGTCTGGAATGCTGCACAACTAAATTATAGAACTATAAAGAAAGAGATTTTAGTTATTGTTCTCTGTATTTCAAAATTTCAAAGTGATTTATTAAACCAAAAGTTTCTATTACGTATAGATTGCAAAAGTGCTAAATATGTTATTGAAAAAGATGTTGAAAATATTGCCTCAAAACATATTTTTGCCAGATGGCAAGCTATTTTAAGTGTTTTTGATTTCACTATTGATTATATCAAAGGATCTCAAAATAGCATCCCTGATTTTCTTACTCGTGAATTCCTGCAGAATTCCAATGGCGGGTAGAAGATCTAAGGATAAAAACCCTGTTGAACCTCAGTTAGTCAAAAAAGAACCAGTCTCTTCTTCCGAAATTGTTAACCGTTTTACTCCCTTAGGAACAATTCCTAAGCCAAACTACTCTTCTGTTTTGGCCTCAGCCTATGATCCTTATGCTTTGACCCCTGTTCACCAACCAGTCAAGACTATTTACCCCAAGAAAGCCAATACTGCCCAGTATGTTAAAAAACAATATTTCCAAAATCTGTTTTTTATTGAACCAAATAGGTCTACAATTAGGAACCCCCTCCAAATTGCCAGATCTTATTTCCCTCCATTGTTCCATTGGATTCCGGAACATTTTGATAAAAAGCTAGAATATTATTCAGAGATTTTACATCAGGAAGATGCTGTATTGATCAGAACAATTTATGATCTCACTGATAAATCCAAAATTATTTACCACAGTGTTTACATTAAGAACTTCATTTCTGAAAGAGAATGGGGCCCCTCCCCTGCCTTTTTAAGAAGGTTGACAAGATCCTCTATTCCATACTCCTATTATGATTACATTACTGCTTGGTTCCGATTCATGCTTCACCAGAATGAAACAATGACTCATTCATGGTTTGTTAACTTTGACAAAGAGTTTGATGCTGGCACTACTTTACCTCTCTGGTTCAACAGATGGTGGACTCAGTTTGGTCTTGTTACTGATATTTTCCCTGAACCATTATTAACTGCTTTTAGATCTTTTGAAAGCAATTTCAGGACTGATGCTCATAATGCCAAATTCCCTACTCTCCTCCATTTTGTTAAACAGTTCAGAATTCCTTGGATTTTAAAATGGCAATATGAGAAGAATGATGATGTCCTTACCAGGTGCTGGTATGTTAAATGGTGGGATAAGTTTGGATATGTTCAACATATTATTGACAATGTTTCCAGACCATTACCCAGGACACTTTCCCCTGCTCTTCAGGATAGGAAAATTGATTCTCCTTCTTCTTCCAGCAAACCTATAAAAAGCGGCTCTCCTTTTGATGATTTAAGTAAGGAAGCTCTTTGTATTCTCCTTGAAAGAAAAATTAAAGAAGAAGCTGCTGCCTCTAAAAGCTCAGATGAGGGTTCGATTTCTGCAAGCCCTTATTTCCCTCATCCCCAGCCATTTCCCAAAGAGTGGTTCAGTCATGATGGAGAATATGACGAAGAAGAAGATACTCCTGATCTAGGAGCAAATTGATTCCCTATTTGCCTAGCCTGTACAAAAGGCCAATAATTCTACTTTCACTATTGACTTACCTGGTGATGATTCTCCTTTTGACTACTTTTGGCACTCCACGCCAAGATACTTTTGGCTCCTGAAAAGGCGCTCCTGATACTTTCTACTGTTTTTGATGCCCCTCACGGGTCCTGATATGAATAGTAAAAACGTCACTATTTACTTTTACTATTCACGTCACTATTCACTTGTACTATTCACTACTTTATTTGCCTATTTAAGGGGGGTTGTCCCTTATTGCTAAACACAGAATTTTCTTTGGGAGATTTTTCTCTTTGTGAGAGACTTTTCTTTGTAAGCTTACTTCAGAGTTGTCTGAGAGCTACCCCTTAGAAATTCCCACTATTTCCCCACAAAGCTTGTAACTAGATTGATGACTAGCCTTCAAGCTTTGTACTATTGATCACTGTAATCTAGTAACTACTACTGCTGTAAGTGTTTTGAACTACTTTCAATAAACACTTCTGTTTTCAATACTTTGTTTATTTTGATATAACTGCTTGGACGGCACTGCCGCCATACGGTTCAATATAACTGCTTTTATTTTCAAGTATTTTGATATAACTGCTTGGCTGGTTCTACCGCCTTACTTTCAATTATATTGCTTTCAGTATTTTCAATTATTTTGCTATAAACTGCTTGGCTGGCTCTGCCGCCTCATTTTACTATTATCAGTTGTGCTTCCCCTATCTGCTACGTGGTCCCCCTCCCTTTGTGGTATCAGAGCCATTCTTTCCTTGGCCGCCGGTAGAGTTGTTGTGTTTCCCTGTTTTTCCTGTACCTGTCTGACCTTGTGACCCTTCGTTGTTGTGTCGATCTTGCCGTCGTTGGCGCCACCGTAGTCGTAAAGTGAATTCCCGAGTCCGAACAGTAAGGCCCGTGTAAGCCGAGAGTGAGGCGTTGAGGGCGTGAGAGGAAAAAGGGTTGATTGCGGTATGTGTTACAAAATGCAACGGTTGCGAGAAAAACATGATAACTGAGTGTTATAACTAGGATAGTTATAGTAAAAATGTGGAGATCCAATTCCTCTATTAGCTCCAGGACTGGTTGTCCTCCTGATATTGTAAATGAAGAAGATCACACTGTAGAGAAAAGTGAGTACCCTGATTTTAGAAAATGGAACATACCCAAAGTTTCTACTAAATTTGTTTATGAACTTGGTTGGTCTGAAAGTACTGTTTTCTCTGAATATAGAGTCAGAACTGAACAAACTTTTTCTATTTCAAAGTTACATGAAAAATGCTGTTTATTCTCTAGAAAAGATATTAATAGTTTTTTGACTAAGAAAGTTAAATATTTACACATTGGACTTGTTCAAGTGGCTGTTAAACCTTTAACAAGAAAAGGTATCAATGCTTCTGTGCTTATGTGTTTACGTGATGATAGATTTAGACAATTTAATGATAGCATTCTTGGCATGATTACTGCTTCTTTGTATGACGGTCCTGTTTACTTTGACTGTTATCCTGATCTTGCTATTGCACTTGATGATCCTAATATTGTTAAAGCTTTAACTTTGAATGTATTGACATCTGGTTATGATATGGATGATGGTAGTAGACCTTTTGCTCTTATTTATCGTATCTACTATCGTTTGCTTGGTTCTCAATTAACTCCTTGCTCTAAGGATAGAGACCCTGCTGGTAATACTATGTTAATTCAATGTTCCACTCCTGATGCTCGAATCCGTGTTCCTAAAATGATTAAATTGGAAGACATTACTCTTCCTAAAGAATGGACTTTGGAAAAAGAAACACCTCCTGTTAAACTTTTAAAACCTGTTTTTGATGAACTTGATCTCAGTCATATTCAACAATTTGCTGATGGTACTGTTAAAATACATTTTGATGATGATACTTGTTTACCTCAAAACAAGCCTTTAAGAATCAACGAAGGAAGACATTCCTTTGCTGGATCTGAAAGTCTTGCTAAAAGAGATCATGAAATTGATGAGTTTTTGAAAAAGAATTTTCGAAAACAAGATTTAAAGCTAAAAGGAGTTGCTAGCAACAATTCCCAAGTTAGCAATGCTTTTTATTCAACCAAAAATGATTTTCCTCTTGATGATACTCAAAATACTAATGATGATGATGATGCAAAATCTGATGCTCCTTCTGCTACTGATTTTCCTCCTATTGAAACCCCTATTTTTCATAATTCATTACGAGTTGTTAATAGACTCGAACCTTTTGAATATGATATGGGTTTTCTATATAATGAATTTATGTTGTTGAAAAATCGTCCAAAAAGGAAATATTACCAAGATAATTTTGCTCAGTCAGAAAAAGACAGAGTCAAAAGGAAATGGAAAGAAAAAATGGTTGAAGAAAGAAAACATATTTTGTTTTTTGATTATCTTGAAAATTATTATGTTTCAAAAAATGATGTTCATACTAATTATTTAAATGTCATTAGAAAATCCAATTTTGTTAAACCTGACAAAACCGTTGTTCGGTCTAGTCATCCTCCCCTTGAAACTGTTTTGATCACCTGTGAAACTGCAAATGAGAAAGTTGAAGTGAAAGCTTCTCCTTTCAAAATTGCTGATGATAAAACCCCTGTTTCTGCTATTATTGAACAAAACAATTTTTCTAATGAATCTTTGCATATCATTGGTCAACAGCTTGACCGTATTGAAGAAAAAATTGTTCAAAAAACTATTGTTCCAAAACCTGAGATTCCTTTGATTGATTTGAGCGATCAAAGAGAAAAAATTAATTTCAAAACTTCTCAGAGTAAAACTGTTGACTTAATTGCTTCCCAAAATTCAACTCTTGACAAAGTTGAAAAAATGCTTTCTGATTTAAAGGTTAAAACCGAGCAGGCTTCTGCATCCAAAAGTGCTGCTTGTGCTATCTCAAGAAATGAAAAAGAACCTGTTTTTGAAGAAACAACAGATTCTGAATCATCTTCTCATATTTCTTATGAAAATGTTTTTGATGAGTTACAACCAGAAATTAAAAGATTCATTGGAAAACCCAATTCCATGTCTTTTACAAAAAACTGGTATCCCAAACCTACTCCTCCTGATATGCAGTTTGAAGAAAGATCTTTTCAAACTCAGTTTGCTGTTTCTGCTGATAAAATGTATGAATGGAATATTGATGGTTTGTCTGAACAAGAAATTATTAACAAAATGGCTCACATGTCTATGGTTGGTTTTGCATACATGAACAATCATAGTGATCTTGATCATCCTGATGTTGTTAACTTGCTTGTCACTGGTTTTTCTGGCACTCTTCGTGGTTGGTGGGATAAACATCTCACAGAAGAATCCAGAGAACTTATTAAACATTCTGTTAAAAAAGATGATGATGGCATGCCTATTTTTGATGAAGATATTGGTCGAGGTATTCCTGATGGTGTCAATACCTTGGTCTATACTATTCTCAAACATTTTGTTGGTACTCCATCTAATATTTCATCTCGCATTTCTGATTATTTGAATAATTTGAAATGCCCTACTATGTCTGATTATAGATGGTACCAAGATGTCTTTCTCTCCAGGGTTATGCTTCGGAATGATTCCCAAAAAGCTTACTGGAAAGAGAAGTTTATTGATGGCCTTCCTCCTATCTTTGCTCATAAGGTAAAACAAGAACTAATGGGTAAAAGTGATTCTATTGATTATGATAATTTGACTTATGGTGATATTTTCAGTACTATTAAAAAACTTGGTATTAACATGTGTAATGATGAAAAATATTTACGACAACAATTAAAAAACAAAAAGAAAGCTAAATATGAAATGGGTAATTTCTGTGAACAGTATGGTTTACCTCCTATTGCCCCTTCCAGGCAAAAAGGAAAAAGTAAACATGATAAGGTTTACAAAAGATATTCCCATAAAAAGCATAAAAGATACAGATCTCATTTTGTTAAACCCAATGATTATTATTCTTCTGAAAAGAAACCTGCTTTTAAAAAACATGTTAAACAAAGGTCGGGTAAAGGTAAATGCTTTAACTGTGGCAAATTTGGCCATTTCAGTAAAGACTGTACCCAAAAGCCTGGTAAACTGAAAAACAAATTAAAAATGTTGAACATTAATGATAATGATCAGAATGAACTGTTTCAGATTCTTGAATCTGCTGTTTCAAGTGAGTCTTTTGAAGAGGATTTCTCCTCCTCATCAGATTCGTCTTATCAATCTTGTGATTCTTCTGAAACTCCTAATATTAGATTTGGTTGTAAAGGATCTTGTTGTAATGCTATGAAATCTATTAATGTCATGACAAAAGAAGAAGAACAAGAACATTTGTTATTAACCACCATTGCTAAAATTGAAAACTCTATGCTTCAAAAAGAACTCCTTGATAAGTTTAAACAAAACTTAACAAGAGAAAAAACTGTTAAAAAACTCAAAGCTCCTATTAACTTTGAAGAAACTCTGGAAAGATTTAATAAAAATAAATCCAAAGAAATAACTGTTAACGATCTTCAAAAAGAAATTAACACTGTTAAACAAGAGATAATTCAATTAAAAAATGATGTTAAAAATATTAAAAAAGACAATGTTGATCTTAAACAAGAACTGTTAATTCTTAAAATTGATAAAAATTTGGATAAAAATCTGTCTGACAATGATGAGCACCAAGATGGAGAAGGATCTTCTCAACAAACTCCTCCTTCTGGTAATGTTTCTGAAAATTTGATTCCTGATAATCTTATTACTTGGAATGATAATCAACTTGCTCTTGTTAAACATATGATGCCTCCGAAATGGTTTACTAAAGTTAGAATTGTTGTTTCACATGATTATGCTTTCGATACTATTGCCATGATTGATTCTGGTGCTGATATTAACTGCATCCAAGAAGGATTGATTCCTTCTAAATATTTTGAAAAATCTACTGAAAAATTGGTATCTGCTAATGGCACGCAAATGAAAATCAAGTATGAACTGAGTAATGCTCATGTTTGCCATAATGATGTTTGTTTTAAGATACCTTCTGTGCTTGTTAAAAATATGACTGATAAAGTGATACTTGGACTGCCTTTCATTGCTGCTTTGTATCCCTTTCTTGTTGAACATGATGGTATTACTACTGATCCCTTTGGACAAAAAGTGAAATTCAAATTTTGTTCAAAACAGGTTAACAATGATGTCTTTAATCTTATTCATGCTAAAGTTAAGCATCTTAATTTCCTTCAACAAGAAATTAAGCACAAGAAAATTATTGAACATCTCCCTAATAATTTGTTACATGATGTTTACTCCAAAATTGTTAAAGAAAGTCTTGCTAGGAACCACAAGTCCCCTAGGTCAACCATGTTCCCCAACAGCATTCAAAAAGCCTATTCCTCTGAGTCTACTTCTTCTTATTGCTGCCCTGCACAACGTATATATATACCAACATATTTAAATGATAAATTTAAAGCAAAACTTTTCAAAGGTTTTAATGCTTCATATTTAACTAATAAAGCAAAGCTTTTCAAAGGTTTTAATGCTTCTTTCCTTGCCCAGCAGGAGAAAGAAAATATTCAAACCCCACATAAGTGGAAGGTAATGACTTCTTCGACAGAGAAGAGGAACAAGGGGAAAGCTCCTGTTCAGGACTATCCTCAAGACAAAGGACTCCCAGCGGGACGATCCTTTGTAATGCATGAAGGCGCATCTTCTGGAGTAACATCCAGTTATGCAACATCCCTTCAGGAGAATGTACCAGCAGAGGTTGCATACTCCAGTAGTGACATGATTATTGCTCTGCAGGAAGTTTTGTCAAAAGAATTACAATTCCACAGTGGAATCTATAGTGATTTGCCTGATTCCATAAAACTCATTCTTGACAATCTCCAAGCTGCTTTCAAAATGAACCAGAAAGAACTATTCACAAGAACCCTTCAAGCTCTTGAAATACATCTTGTTAACCTCACAGCCCAAAATGAAAATTACAATGATTACATTATTAACTATACCCTTGAGAATGAGACTCATAGAAGTCAACCTGCTCACCCTGATAACACTAATGTTAACCTTCTTCTTGGTCAACTCCTTGGCAGGGAGGAAATCCATTCAATGGATGATCATAAGACCATAATGGGTACTGATTATGCACGATTGAGTCCTAAGTCTCAATCCGCCATAAGAAGTGTTGTTGCCAACTTGCCCCCAGAAATACAAGCTCGTATTTTTGAGAGCAAGGCTATGACCAAGGATCTTGATCTTTGGCTCAAATATTTCAAAATATTGATTCTAATTACTCCAACTCTTATGGAGCCCAATGGTCCCAGCAGTGTTTACTTGAAAAAGAAATGGGAAAAGCATTTCAAACATAGTCTCCGAGTCCATGAGAAGAGTCACCCTTTTCCTGGCCTTTTGATCAATTATGAGGATGATTCTAAGAGAAATGTTTTTGGGGATCCCTTCTGGTTATCCCAAATGTTTGAATCTGGCTTCATACGGTTCATAAAAATAACGGACCATAGCCAAATTAGTCAATTTCCGGATATTATCAAAAAAGCTATTGAAAATGAAGGCCCTCTTGTTACTATTCGATGCTGGAGTACTCTTCCAAAATGGATGATAAATGATTGGATGAATGTTCAACCCTCCAAGCACCTTGTCCTTATTAACGGGTATACTTACCAAGGCCAATGGTATGATGGCAATACTTATGTTTCCCACAAACTGCCATTTGCTCTTGCTGAATGTTGGAGCAGTTATTTCAATAATCAAATTCTAGATGTCAGTCACGAATTATGGAAAGATTACCATTTCGTTGGCAGCACAGATAAAATTACTGTTTTCATAAATAAACCCTATGCTTCAGCTGTCCGCCATCTCCAATGGACAAGTTATGCTGACCCAAGAATATTTCTCACAAGAGATCCTGTTTATGATCCTATGTTTTATTGTGGACTTTGCAATAAATACTGCACCTATCATGGTCACGAATGTAATGAAGATCCCCCGTGGGACCCTTGCCAAGTTTGGGATTATCCTTCAGAAGGAGCTTCTACTGGATCCCATTAATTATATTTGCCTAGCCAGCACAAAAGGCCAAGAATACTACTAATGCTATCACCAATAATGCTACATAAGGACCTTCTTTGTTATGGTCATCTTTGTTCACTTTATGGCAACAATTGCCACCAATAATGTCACATGGTACATGCAACATTATGATGGTCTTCCTTGACTACTTGATGGCAACTCTACGCATGCTCATGAACATTTACTCACCAACACCAACTTTCATCCTGACTACTTTTGGCATTGCACGCCAAAGATAATGCTGCTGTCTTCACCAATTGCTACCTGGAAATGATTCTCTTATTGATTTGATTCCCTTATTGACTGCCTGTGACACTCCACGACAAGATACTTTTGGCTCCTAAAAAGGCGCTACTGAAGCTTTCCACTGTTTTTGATACCCCTCACGGGTCCTGATATGAATAGTAAAAATGTCACTATTCACTTTTACTATTCACGTCACTATTCACGTCACTTTTACTATTCACTAATTTTTGCCTATTTAAGGGGGGTTGTCCCTTATTGTTGAACACAAAATTTTCTTTGGGAGATTTTTCTCTTTGTGAGAGACTTTTCTTTGTAAGCTTACTTCAGAGTTGTCTGAGAGCTACCCCTTAGAAATTCCCACTATTTCCCACAAAGCTTGTAACTAGATTGATGACTAGCCTTCAAGCTTTGTACTATTGATCACTGTAATCTAGTAACTACTACTGCTGTAAGTGTTTTGAACTACTTTCAATAAACACTTCTGTTTTCAATACTTTGTTTATTTTGATATAACTGCTTGGACGGCACTGCCGCCATACGGCTCAATATAACTGCTTTTATTTTCAATTATTTTGTTATAATCTGCTTGGCTGGCTCTGCCGCCTCATTTCCCTATTATCAGTTGTGCTTCCCCCATCTGCTGCGTGGTCCCCCTCTCTTTGTGAGAACACGGATTCGAGCATCAGGAGTGGAACATTGAATTAACATAGTATTACCAGCAGGATCTCTATCCTTAGAACAAGGAGTTAATTGGGAACCAAGCAAACGATAGTAGATACGGTAAATAAGAGCAAAAGGTCTACTACCATCATCCATATATATATATATATATATATATATATATATATTGACAGACACACACACACACACACACGAAGAAGATTCAAAAAGTTGGTTTTTTTTTTTTTTTTTTAATCTTCAAAAATGCCTCTAATTTAATTAATTTATCTTTATTCTTAAAGCATAAAAATGAGATTAAAATTGTAAATTGACAAAACCCACCATCAAACAAACCCACCATCAAACCCATTACCAAACAAACCCAGCAAACACCAAAACCCACCACCAAACCCATCGGAACAAATTCCCCAACCCATCGTAAAAAATCACAACCAACGGCTCTCAATCCAACCACCCAAATGCCAACCCAAACACCACTCAAATCCGACCCAAATGCCGGATACCCATGAACAAACTCATGACCTCCACACCTCCACCACAAAAGCTGATCGAGCCTCCACGCCGTTGAAGAAGAGAGAGTAGGAAGAAGAGAGAGCAAACAGAAAGAGAGAGAAAGATAATGAAAATTATGAAAAAATGAGAGAAGTAAGATAAGACCAAACTGATTAAAAATTAATTTTTGTTTTTACCATTAAGCTACAATGCAATTCTAAATGTAGAATCGCACTGTAGCACAATTGTTTTTTTTTTTTTTTTGCAATAGTTACATTTTACAACTTCTAATGGAGTGGGTCTTTTGGGCTTGAATTGTAAAATGGGCTTACATTTGACATTTCCCATATTTGTTGCTGATGCTCTTATAGTAATTGCACCTATTATATGAATGTCCAATTAATAGAAACAACACTTTTCTACATATTTTACCAAATGCTGAATTGTGATTTTAAAAACTGTGTTTTAGAAACACACTTTTTGAAATCGCTATTATTTAAAAACGCTTTTTTCAAACAGCTTATCCAAATAGGCCCTTACACAACCAAAACCACCACATGTTTTATAAATAAGAAAAAAAAAACCCTCATATTCCTATAAAAAAATCCCAAGTTTATGTTAAAAGAAAAACTATATAAAAACAAAGAGGCTCGTGATGCGCACGAAGTGCATGTAATGAAGCTAGTATATATTAGGAGGATTCAGAAATTAGGTATTACCTTTTTGACTTACAAAAATACTCCTAATTTAATTAACTTATCTTTATTTCTTAAAAACAAAATTGGGGATAAAATCGTAAATTGACAAAAATTAATAACAACAAAGTGAAAAAGTAAAAATTCTATACCATTCCCACCTTCTCCTAAAAAAAAAACCATCCCACCTTCTATCAAATAATAAAAAAACTAGCCTTTGAGCACGCACTCACGCGCGTGCTCAGAGGCTCTTTATTTTTTGGGTAAAGATTAATAATTTGCATTTATTATAAATTGAGATTTTTACTTTTTCCAACCACCAAAAAAAAAAAAAAAAAAAAAAATCTAAGAGTGTGATGAATACGTGGGGTGAGTTTTGTAAATTGGAGAAGTTTTAAAACTAACAAAAGAGTTATCCTATTTTGTAGGGAGTTAGTGAGTAGATGTAGGAATTTAAATTAACGTAAAAGTATGAGTTTATTAGAAGCAAGAAAACAATTCAACGTAGAAGTATGAACTTATTATTTTTGTCAATTTACTATTTTAATCCCATTTTTAAATTTTAGGTAGGGTTATTTTTGACAGTAAAAAAATAATAACACACTTTTTTTGCCAATTTACTATTTTAACCCTATTTTTAAATTGTTGGTTAATTAATTTAGAGGTATTTTTGACAGAAAAAAATCGCAATAACTAACTTTCTGAATCCTCTTAATATATATAGATTAAAAAAACCTATACCACCCTCTTAAAGAAAAAACCACCCACGGTTTCCTATGAAAAAAAACTGCCCCATATCACATAAAAAAAAAAAAATTCACTCATAAATCAATTGCAACTTCATGGTAAAAAAAAAAAAAAAATCTTCTTTCATTTCTTTAGCATGGCTTTTGGGTCTAGTTTCTCAAAAAAAAAAAAAAAAGTTTTTTCTTTGTTCTTTCTTTTTCATATACTAAATTCTTCTCAGTGTTCAAACATTTTCCTGCCAAAATTGGAAAGCTCTGAGTAAAAATTATATTATACTTTCTCAACCACATATATTTTGAATTGATAATTCTATGGTTTTTGTAAAAAAATTTGGTTATAAATAGAAAATTATGAATCTAAACCTCAAAAAAAAAAAAAAAACAAAAAAAAAAAGCCCCATTACACGCGCAAAACGCATGTGATGAGGCTGGTATATATATATAGCCCCTAGATTTCACCAAAAAATTTATAAATAGTCCTAGATAATCTTCACAATATATTAAGAAGATTCACAAAGTTAGTTATCACTTCATAAATTGTTAATAATATCCCTGATCTAATTAAATAATCTTTATTCCTTAAAAATAAAAATTAAGGTTAAGATTTTAATTCAATAATAATAAAATAAAAACAAAAAAAAAAAAATCAGATAAATCTCTCTCTAACTTCCTTCTAAAAAGCAAAAAACCTCCCGCCCAGTCCTCACAAGTCACAACCTCTCACATCTCCTATCCCACATATCACAAGTTCACAACTATTGCATGTCATAAACTTCCCACTACAAACAGAACTTCTTTCCCATGTCTCACAAACAGGTTTAGATCCTCTAAATTTCATAGGGTACTTTACCAAATAGATTTTCTTAAATCTTAACCATTCTTTAATGATTTCATGGTCTAGATTCTACAATGCTAGCATTTCACTAACAATAATCTTAGTTGTTTTGTTTACAAAATTATTTTATTATTTTAAGAATATTATTAGTAGATTGCTGACATAACAGAATCTAGACAATTAAATCATTAAAGAGTGGTTAGGATTTAAGAAAATCTATTAGTAAAGTGCCCAAAAAAATCTAGAGGATATGAATTGAAGAGGAGAAATATATGACGGACACATGGTGAACGGGCGTGTGTAATACATGATGTATGATTGGGCTTCAAGGGCTTTTACATGAGCATGGTTGCTGCTTGTATTTGGGCTACTATGGCTTTTGCTTGATCTACATGCTTAGGCCCAAAGAAAGAATACTCCTACAAGGTAAATGAGTCACTCCCCTAAAAGGAAAGGATTTCTTTACCAAGGCATAGGCATCAGATCTACGTGACTATAAATACTCCCAAACCCTCACAAACCAAGGTATGCATAATTGACTCAACTCTAGCACTCTAGTGTTGAAAACAAGGTTTCTAACTTGACATTCGGAGGGTTTTTGGCCGGCACCACACCGGTGCTCTCTGTTAGGTTCTTTTTTTGTTTTGTAGGTTTTTGTTTCGGTCTCGTGGGGTCCGTGTAGCTCACTGGTGAATTTTGGCATTATCAGTTGGCGCCGTCTGTGGGAATAGCGCTAGGGCAATCAAACCTTGTCCTACACTCCTAAGACGAAGAGTTGCATGGTACTCACAAGATCGATGGCAACCACTAACAACCAAGGCGATGAACCACGCGCTACCGCACTGGAAAGACAAGTCCAAACGCTCGCAGCAGCGGTCGAACGCCTAACCAAACAGAATCACGACTTGGAGGAATAGTTGCGCCAGAAGGATGCACATCCTGGAGTGTAAGAAGAAAACCAGGAAGGAACAAGCGGTGAAAGAAGGGATCCCAAGGCCGCCGAGGGCCATAACGCACCAAGCAAACCGGAGAGGCGGGACACCAATCTGCCGACCCTTTCTGAAATTTTACCGCCCCACGTCGCCGCAGAGATGCAGGAGATGCAGAAACAGATGGCCGTGATGATGAACGCCCTCAAAGGACGGGTATCCAGCGACCTCGACGATCTGGTCCAACGAACGGATTCACCCTTTACGGCACATGTCACTTCGTGCCCTCTTCCTCCAAAGTTTCGTATGCCCCAAGTGGAGAGCTATGATGGAACCAAGGACCCCTTGGACCACTTGGAGTCCTTCAAGACTATAATGCACCTTCAGGGAGTGCCAGATGAAATCATGTGCAGGGCCTTCCCTACCACGCTGAAGGGATCCGCGAGGGTCTGGTATAGCAGGTTGACGCCTAACTCAATTAGCACCTTCAAAGAGTTAGGTGCTCAGTTCATCTCACACTTTATCGGGGGCCATCGATACAAGAAGTCCACAGCATGTTTAATAAGAATCAGGCAGAGAGAAGATGAGACCCTAAGGTCCTATATAACGCGGTTCAATAAAGAGGCTCTCTTAATAGACGAAGCGGACGATAAGATACAAGTGGCGGCCTTTACCAACGAGCTGTGAAAAGGCAAGTTCTTCTTCTCTTTGTATAAGAATGATCCGAAAACTATGTCCGAGGTACTTTACAGGGCAACGAAGTACATGAACACGGAAGACGCGCTGATAGCAAGAGAAGGTAAGCCTACGAAAAGGGAGAGGCACGATGAAGCACGCTCAGAGGGGGGACAAAAAAAGGCTAGGACGGATGAAAGAAGGGAGGATAGACGCCCGAAGCCGCCCTTGGGGAAATTCACCAGCTTCACCCCTCTGACGGCCCCGATCGACCAGGTACTAATGCAGATAAAAGATGAGGAGGCGTTGACGTACCCCGGGAAGCTAAAGGGGGACTCCAATAAAAGATCACGGAACAAGTACTGTCGCTTCCATCATGACCACGGTCACGACACATCTGAGTGTTATGACTTGAAGCAACAGATCGAGGCGCTCATAAGGCAAGGAAGATTGCAGAGATTTGTCAGTAAGGAACCGACGAATCCACCACATGACCAGCCACCCCGACGAGAGAATGAGCGCCCAAAACCACCAATAACAGACATAAGAATGATCGTTGGAGGTAACGTCAGCACGGGATCGTCAAAAAGGGCTCGTAAAACTTACCTGCGAATGGTACAGAACGTCCAGATGACGGGCTGTACTCCAAAGATGGCTCGACACGATGTCCCGACTATCGGCTTTTCAGAAGAGGACGCTCGACGTCTTCACCACCCACATGACGATGCGTTCGTAGTCAGCATACGCGCTGGTGATTACAACATGCATCGGGTGCTAGTCGATAACGGAAGTTCCGCAGACATTCTTTATTACCCCGCGTTTCAACAAATGGGAATCAATAGAGATCGACTCATCCCAACAAACGCTCCACTCGTCGGATTCGGCGGAACAAGAGTCTACCCCCTTGGAGCCGTCACATTGTCCGTAACGGTGGGGGATTACCTGCAACAAATCACCAAGGATGTGCTTTTTCTAATCGTTGATTGCTCATCCGCCTACAACGCAATCCTCGGACGACCTACTCTTAATACATGAAAAGCTGTCACTTCAACTTACCACTTGATGATTAAATTCCCTACTGAGTATGGAGTCGGAGAACTGCGCGGGAATCAGGCTGCATCACGGAAATGCTACCTTGCGATGACAGAGATGGACGATCACTTGCAGGCACTAAATGTCGAAGGACAACGAATCACAGCCGAAGCAATGGAAGAACTGGAAGAAGTAGTACTTGACGACCCAAGGCCTGGACGGACCAAGAGAATTGGTACGATGGCCAGCCCTTCGGTGCAGCAAAGTCTAGCCACTTTCTTAAAGAAAAACCAGGACGTATTTGCATGGAGTCATGAGGACATGCCGGGGATTGATCCGACGGTAATAGTACACAAGCTGAGTGTATTGCCATCATTCTCTCCCATCCGATAGAAGAAGCGAGTGTTTGCCCCAGAAAGAGACCGAGTTATCGCCGAAGAAGTCCAAAAATTGCAGGAAGCAGGTTTCATACGAGAAGTACACTATCCGGATTGGCTAGCAAATGTAGTAATGGTCAAAAAGGCGAATGGGAAGTGGCGTATGTGTGTAGACTTTACGGATCTAAACAAGGCTTGCCCAAAAGATAGCTATCCTCTGCCGCGTATTGATACGCTAGTGGGTTCGACGGCAAGACATGAACTCTTAAGCTTCATGGACGCATTCTCTGGTTACAATCAGATTAAGCTCGACGAGGTGGATCAAGAAAAAACGTCGTTCATTACTAGTCAAGGGCTTTTTTGCTACAAGGTAATGCCATTCGGACTAAAGAATGCCGGGACCACTTATCAGAGACTGATGAATAAGATGTTCGTGTATCAAATTGGAAGGAATGTACAGGTCTATGTGGATGACATGCTAGTGAAGAGTGTTCGCGAGTGCAACCATCTGAGTGACCTCCAAGTAACTTTTGACACCCTTCGGTCCTACAACATGAAGCTGAACCCCAGCAAATGCGCGTTCGGAGTGACGGCAGGGAAATTTTTGGATTTTATGGTATCTCAACGGGGTATCGAGGTCAACCCAGAAAAGGTCAGGGCGATAGTAGACTTGGTTCCCCCAAAGATGCCGAAGGAGGTCCAAAGCTTAAATGGCAAGATAGTTGCCCTGAACAGATTCGTTTCAAGGGCAATGGATAAGTGCCTGCCATTCTTTTGCACATTGAAGAAATCGTTACAATGGACGGACGATTGCCAGAAAGCTTTCGAAGATCTGAAGATATACCTCCCCTCTCCACCACTACTTAGCCCATCCAAGCAAGGTGAAGAACTATTCCTATACATCGCCGTCTCCTCAGCAGCTGTCAGTGCAGCCCTTATTAGAGAGGAAGACAGGAAACAGAAGCCTGTATACATTACAAGCAAAGCGCTTAGAGGGGTAGAAGAGAGATACCCCCCGATGGAGAAATTGGCTTTCACATTGGTAGTTGCGGCTCGGAAGCTAAAACCATACTTTCAAGCACACGTCATAAACGTAATGACCAACCAGCCCCTAGGAAGAGTGATGAGTAGCCCAGAAGCAGCAGGGCGAATGGCATTGTGGGCAATCAAGCTGAGTGAGTACGACATTCGATGTCAGCCTCGGAACGCGGTAAAAGGACAAATCCTGGCAGACTTCATTGCAGAGTTTACTGACATGAAGGACCAGGGGTTAGGAGAGCTTCCCGTATGGAGTGTTCATACGGATGGATCCTCTAACAAAAACGCAGGAGGAGTTGGTGTGGTAGTTCGCACACCCGAAGGGGACAAAATTAAGTGCATGATCCGTTTGTGCTTTTCAACAACAAACAATGAAGCAGAATACGAAGCCATTGTAGTCGGACTGAACCTCGCTATTGCCGCTGGAGCAGGAAGAGTGAATGTCTACTCTAATTCCCAAGTCATCACGAGCCAGATCAATGGGAGTTACGAGTGTAGGAGTGAAGGAATGAAGAAGTATCTCGATGAAGTAAAAAGTCGAATGAGCAACCTCCAGGTCGAATTGATCCAAGTCCCAAGGGAGGAAAACCAAGAAGCTGACCAGCTTGCCAAGGCAGCCTCTGCGGAGCCAATGACTCTCCTCGACCAGGTATTATCCTTCGTCCAAACGTCACCGCTAATAAACGGTAGAGGTTTGCAGGAAGTAAGCAGTAAGCAGTGCTGGATGACCCCCATAGCTGCATATTTAAAAGACGACCTGTTACCAGATGACAAGGAGGCGGCCAGGAAGCTAAGAGTCCAGGCGTCTCGATTTGTCATGATGAAAGACGTTCTCTACAAAAGGGGTTTCTCTCGACCCTATTTGAGATGCCTCGCCCCAGAAGAAGCAGACTACGTCATGAGGGAGGTCTACGAAGGAATTTGCGGGAATCACTCGGGATCAAGGTCCTTAGTGCACAAGCTCCTCAGAGCAGGATACTACTGGCCAACAATGCAGAAAGACGCCAACATATACGTCAGATCCTGTGACAAATGCTAGCGCTTCAGCAACCTCATAAGGCAACCAGCAGAAGAGCTCACACCCTTAACGGCTCCATGGCCGTTCGCACAATGGGGACTCGACATCATGGGCCCATTCCCAATAGCGGCGAGGCAGCTAAAGTTCTTAGTGGTTGGCATCGACTACTTCACCAAGTGGGTGGAGATTGAGGCTTTGGCCACCATCACAGAGAAAAATGTGAGGAACTTTGTGTGGAGGAATATCATTTGCAGGTTTGGCATCCCGCGAGTACTGGTGTCAGACAATGGCAAGCAATTCGACAACGAAGCATTCAGAGATTTCTGCTCCCAGCTGGGGATTAAGAACCACTACTCAACTCCCGAACATCCACAAGCCAACGGACAAATTGAGGACCGATCCTTGCTCAAAATCATCAAGACTCGGCTTGAGGGGGCAAAGGGTATATGGCCGGACGAGTTGCCCAGTGTCTTATGGGCATATAGAACGACGGTAAGAACACCGACAGGAGAGACGCCGTTCCATTTGGCATATGGAACAGAGGCTGTTATACCAGCTGAAGTGGGTCTTACAAGCTACCGTGTTGGAAACCACGACGAGTACCAGAATGATGATGCCATGCGCATAGAGCTTGATCTAGTAGACGAAGTCACGGCAGCTGTAGAACAAAGGATAGCACGGTACAAGGATCTAATGGTGAAACACTACAACTCTAAGGTTAGGCCCAGAGATTTCCAGGTCGGAGATCTCGTCCTAAAGAAGGTACTCGGCTCTACAAAGGATGCCACTCAAGGGAAGCTTGGACTTTGACCAAATTGGGAAGGACCATACAGGATCACGTCGTGGCATAGGAAGGGTACATACCACCTAGAGACCCTGAACGGAAAAAAGCTAAGTCACCCGTGGAATGCAGAGCACTTGAAGAAGTATTATCAGTAGAAGACGTCAAAAACGGCATTTATACTCCTCACCGCCAGTTTATTTTTTGATAGTTGTAGTTTTTATTTCCTACAGTACTTCCATAACACCTAAAGGCTACTTTCCATGTTTTAAACAATGTTCTACGTGTCCATTATAATAAGAGGAGTTTTTCAGAGAAAACTGAATGTCTTAACACTTGTATAAGGTTTATGTCGACAAAGTGGACGGATCATCATCCATACGTTAAAATCTACTAAGTCCATAAGGTGGACGGACCATCTAAAAGATGGAAAAAACTACCAAGTCCACAAGGTGGACGGACCATCTGAAAGATGGAAAAAATTACCAAGTCCACAAAGTGGATGGACCATCTAAAGATGGAAAAAACCACAAAGTCCACAAAGTGGACGGACCATCCAAGAGATGGATATAGAACCCAAGTCCACAAAGTGGACGGACCGTCCAAGAGATGGATATAGAACCTCAGTCCACAAAGTGGACGGACCATCCAAGAGATGGATATAGAACCTCAGTCCACAAAGTGGACAGACCGTCCAAAAGATGGATATAGAACCTATAAAGTGGACGGACCAAAAGATGGATATAGAACCTATAAAGTGGACGGACCATAAATACGAAGTATACGGATCATCAAAAAGGATGTCCTCGGCAAAGTGGACGGGCCATGCAAGAGCAAATTATTTGCCAAAGCCCACGAAATGATCAAAGGGATACTGTTTAAAGTAAACGGTGCCTCCAAAAAGATGTTTATTTATAAAGTTAAGAATGCAATATGTAAGAAGAACGGACCACAAGAACAAATAAAAAGCCATTAAAACATTCATCAAAACAAAAGCGACGGATGAAATTACATAGAAAAATTGTTTACAAAAAAAGTATAAACATACATGATGGTTATAAAGTTACATAACCAAATTGTTCTCCAATTACATATAAAATTGCTCTAAAAAGACATCAAAGTAACTGAATTATTCTTCGGCATGGGGGGCATTCGCTTGGGCTCCGGCACCATCAGGCACATGTGGACGGACATCTTTGTGAACGAGTCTTGCATCACCAATCCCAGGGGCTTCGTCTTCACCAGGGACTTCACCAAAAAGTTCTGCGGTCCCCTCAGACTCGACGGTATGAGCTGGTGTTTGGCCTCCGGCGTCTATGTTCACGTGGGACAGGTCGAGGTCTGGGAATGATGCCTTCACTTAACGGATGCAGTCGTCAAACCCGTCGGCAAAGGAAGTCCCCAGCTCCGTCAGGAGGGCTTCAGAATCCCTGTACTCCTGGACGGCCTCTACCTTCGCCTGACGGATGTCGTCCTTATGAGCCGTCACCTTCTGCCTTAAGAAATCTACTTCTTTCTCCAGGTCCTCATGAGCACGCTCGGACGCGTCCAGTTTTTGCTCATGACGGAGCTTCCAAAGCTTCAGCTCGTCCAGCTCCTCCCCCATAGCCCTAGCTTTGGAACGGACACGATCCAAAGCCTTCTCACGGGCTAGGCAACAGTCCATCAAACCCTTGGCCATTAGCACCGTCTGCATCAAAAGCAAACCCAAAAAGTTAGCACGTCAGCGCATGAGACAAGTCAAAGACATAAAGTGGACGGATACATTACTTGGGTAAGGCTGAACAAAGCCGTCTCCCCCATAGCTTCTGTCGCATGATTGCCGATGTCGTCATAATCCTCTTCCTTGATGATTGAGGTTATTTAGGCAAGTGCGTACTGAGAGTCCTCTCTAAGAAGGACGGGAGCTTTTTCGGTGGCTGGTTCGGGGTTGGTCATGAGACCTTTACCTTTGCCCACGCCTAGCTTGGGGGGTAGCTTGGTAGTAGCTTGGACGGCTGGAAGACCCGTCACTAGCCTTTGCTTCTTGCTTGGACGGTTCGCCTTCTTAGGACCACGTTTGCTGGACGGTTGGGGGCTCGTCTTGGGAGAAGGATCACTCCCAAATTTCTTCTTGTAGGCAGCCTGCTGCTTGATAAGGGCTCGCCTCTTAGCATCGTCCATTTCTGTAAAAGGTAGACGGTGAGAACACATGACAGACAAAAAACACTATCACTTAGTAAAAAATGGACGAGAAAAGTTACTATCATGACGGTGAAACTTACGCTTGCGTATTCCTTCGTCGTACTTTATTGCCGCCGCGGAAGGTTCGGGTCCGTCACAGTACCAATGGAGAGTGTTTAGGGTGACGAGCTTCGCCCAAGTCCTCTTCGACAGTTCAGTTTTCTGGAAAATTGATTCAAGAAAACCAAATTGTTCCACGGTAATCTCCGGACAGCTACGCGCTGCAAAAAACAGATGGTTAGATCAACGACCAATAAACAAATAGTAAAGGACAGATGCAGAATGAGATGCATACCGGACGGTGATAGGATGCCCCATGTCTTATCGACAGGCATAAACTCTGGGTGGTCGGGACGACCCATCCAGTCGTCCCCTTGTAAGAAAAAATACCTACTCTTCCAATTGTGGTTGGAGTCTGGGGTCTCGGACACTAATCTAAGTAATGGGCTTCTCGCCACAAAGCTATACATCCCTTTCGACTTAGCAATTTCATTCAGACGGTAACAATTGAAGAACTCCTCCATTGTTAACCGTCTTGTCCCATTGGACATGACGCCATATAGAACTTCTACACTCAAGAATACCCTCCAGGCGTTTGGAGAGATCTAGGTGACGGACAGTCCTAGATACTGGAGAAGGCGACGGTGCAGGGCGCTTAAGGGAAAGCGAAGGCCTGCTTTGAGCAGTTGCTCGTACACACCGACGTCTTCTAGTCCCTCGTAATAGCACCTCTCGGACTTAAAGGGTAGACGGATGGCTATGGTGTTTGGTATCTGGTATTTTTTCCTAAGGGTGTTGAAGTGTGATGGACTTATGGAGGAAGTAAAGTAGTTCACCGTCTACTCCGAGAGTAGGACGAACTCCCTTAACCCATCCTTGCTTATCATGGACTGGACGGGAGGATCTACGTTTTCTACTTCGTCGTTCGAATCGTACTCCGACCCGTCTTCACATCGCCCTTCTTCTTCCGCATAGGAAGGAGAGCTTGATGACGGTTCCCTCTCCTCAACGGAGGTACCCGGGTCTCCTTGACCTGACGGGTATACCTCTTCATAGCCCGCTCCCTCACGGACAAAAGACTGACCGCTGGAAGCTTCACTAGACATTAGACACCTACAATGACAGAGAAGGAAGCCTAAGACTCTAGGTCTACACGGACAACGGACCAATGTGCAAATGAAAAAGGGGGGTTGGACGAAGAGAAGAAGTTACTTACAGATGAACTGAGTGACGAGACGACGGAAGAAAGTTGGACGGAGGAATGGACGATTAAAAGCAGACGGTCGCAAAGAGGATGGATGTGCTCTGATCAGCAAAAATTTCTCCAAAATATGAAAATGACAGGGACTGGTGATATATATATAAAGAGGGCGGCGTGACCAACGAATAGACGCCTCGGTTCTAGTAAGCTGTCAATCAAGGCTCACCACGTGTCTTCAAGAGCATTTATGACTCTACTCCAACCTGGTAGTTCATCCGTAACATTGCATGACGGATTAATGAGAACGGAACGACTCATCCTATTGATCCGTCATGAACGGTGACGGACTAGAAAGAACTAAGCAACTCATTCCATGGACCCGTCATGGTCGGTGACGGATTCATGGAATGGGGGGCAGCTGAAGAGGAGAAATATATGACGGACACATGGTGAACGGACGTGTGCAATACATGATGTATGATTGGGCTTCAAGGGCTTTTACATGAGCATGGTTGTTGCTTGCATTTGGGCTACTATGGCTTTTACTTGATCTACACGCTTAGGCCCAAAGAAAGAATACTCCTACAAGGTAAATGAGTCACTCCCCTAAAAGGAAAGGACTTCTTTACCAAGGCATAGACATCATATCTACGCGACTATAAATACTCCAAAACCCTCACAAACCAAGGTACGCATAATTGACTCAACTCTAGCATTCTAGTGTTGAAAACAAGGTTTCTAACTTGACATTCGGAGGGTTTTTGGCCGGTACCACACCGGTGCTCTCTGCTAGGTTATTTTTTTGTTTTGCAGGTTTTTGTTTCGATCTTATAGGGTCCGTGTAGCTCACTGGTAAATTTTGGCATCATCATGAATCCTTCACAAACTTCCCTTCTCAAATATTGGAACGTATCACAAAAAAACCACTTTCCAATAATTTGTTACGTGTACCTATTCATGTTCCTAATTTAAGTAGGATATTTGATAGCCAGCTACTATTCTCACAAACAAAAACTTCAGGCCGCTTCATTTTGATATACAATCTTAACACAAACTTCCTTCTTGGAGCGCGTGTTCAAGCCTAGCTTTATTTCATTAAAAAAGTATCTAAGTTTTCTTGGATGCATTTTTTTTATCCATGTACTATGGTTGTGTTTATGGATTTTTTTTTTGTTTTTATTTTTTTTTGGAGAATCTGTTATGATTGCTAAATCCACTCATCACTACAAATTTACAAAATATGTCTTAGAATTTGGTCTGTTTGTTAAAAAATTAATAATTATTAGGCTTCAGTTATAAATTGTAATTGAGAACATTTGTTATAATTAAGAAGTTTAAATTTATAGACTATAGAATTGGTGTCCTTTCAATTGCACTTCTTTTTTCCTTTTAATATTTTTATTCATTGTGTTATCTTGGTCTTTTAACAGTTTCTTTTCACATCTCCATGTTCTGTATTTTTTCTTTTAATGAATATATTTCCTCTTTATATATATATATATATATTATTGCATTTACTCACTGAAAAGATAAGAGTTGTGTGCTCTCAGAAGAGGGATAAAGAGTACTATAGCTTTTTTTCGTACGACATTTCCACAGACCGACTTTAGCCTATCTATAATCTATTTACTGTTCTTAGCCGGGGAAGATTCGGAGGACAGGCAGAGACTATAGCCTCTCTCTCTCTCTCTCTCTCTCTCTCATTATTCTACTCTGTGTTCCACATACTCATTATCTCTCTTCCTCCAATACACACTCAAAAGCAGAGATAGATTTTGGAATTGTGACTTTTGGAATTGGTTGAGTTTTGAGTGAATGCCTGTTGTTAGTTGAGGAATTCCTGGAGTTCATTCGTCAACAAAGAGAAAATTTAAATAAATAAATAACAGGATTTCTTGGCATTTGAAGTATTGAGGTATGTTTTAGTGTCATGAAATTTCATAATTTTGCTGGAATAATAATGTTTGTTGTCTAATAGGTTATGAGAGTGACACATTATTTCCATTGTTATTGGAAAATCATTAACTTAATGTGTATGAGAATCCTTGAAAATGACAAAAACTCTATTATAAAGTTTAATTTTGTTTTTATTTTCTTTGTTGGGTAAACATATATAATTTTTGGCATGAATGGCTTTAGCAATTAGATGTGTGCGTGTGTTTCTATGTTTTCTGGATTTTTCATGTGGAATTTGATTGGATGCAGAGGAAGGATAAGGCATGAGAAAGACAATAATGTCGAAGAAGATGAGAGTGGCAGTAATTGGCAGTGGGATTAGTGGGTTAGTTTCGGCCTATACTATGGCTAAAGCCGGCATAGATGTTGTGTTGTACGAGAAGGAGGACTACTTGGGCGGCCATGCCAAGACCGTCACCTTCGACGGTGTCGATTTGGACCTCGGTTTCATGGTCTTCAATCGTGTAAGCTCTCCTTTCGGATTGGACTTTTATTTAATTTACTCAAAAGATTAAAATATAATAAGCCTGTCATAACTGAAAACTTTAGTTAAATTTACTTTAAAAAAAATAAATGAATCCAAACTAAACAGATGATGTTTCACTTTATATTTCATCCTCACATTATTTTATGTGTTTGATTTTGTTTCCATTGTATTTTGTATTTGATTATGTTAAAAAAAAAAACCAAGAAATATATGATATTACTTTTTTTTTTTTTTCAGAAAATTGAATCATAAGTAAAGCAAAAAAAAAAAAAAGAAAAAAAGAAAAAGAAAAAAGAATGGGACAGAGGAATTAAAAACCTAAATAAATCACCTTTTTCCTTTTTAGCCCTCAGGCCTATGCTATCTATATCTGTTATCATAAAAAGGTATAGTAAGAAAATAGAAGTAAAAGTCTTCCTCGTTTGGCAAATCTGTTTTGAGCTCCTAAAAAATGGCTCCGAACTCCCTTTTCTTTTCTTTTTTTCTTTTTTTATTTATTTATTTATTTTACGTAACAGAAAGTTTAGGTATGACAAATCTGTCAACATTTACGTATTAAGTTTGTTGTGAGTTGTACTGGGTTTAAATAACTTTTTACTATTATTTTTAAGTTATAGTATGACACGTTAATTTATTATGAAAATATGGTAAAGTTTATTATGCTCTAATAAAAACTTTTCATTTAATGGATATTTTTTAGACTTCTAAAATAGCATGTCGTTTGCAATCTTTAGGTTATTTCAGGTCAATTCAAAATAATTTAAAACTTAAATTAATTAAATTAAATGAGATTTTTATGTTTTCCTATCAACCAAGTAATATAAAATTTATTCTTCTTACCATTTCTTGGGATGGAAAAATATTAGTTAAGTTATTGTATTTAAATTTTAAATATTTCACCTTTTTTTTTCTGTTGCGTGTGAAACAAATTATTTCAAGACAATTTTATAGGTTTTTCTTAATCAAGGGTTTTAGAGACATTTACTTTTTACTCCTGGACATTCTAAAAATAACCTTATAAATCTTATCTTTATATGATGAATAAAATTTGAAATCTTCATACCCCTAAAACCATTAAGCTTACCAACCAAGTTAGTCACTAGTCACCACCCATGGGGTCTCATTCACATGCTATTGACGTGGTACTAAGTACTAAAGTAGTTGCCATTCACATGCTATTGTTGTGAATTGTGATATAGTTACAGAAGGAGCCGAATGCAATTCACATGATATTGCCAATATTAGATACTTACAAAACTATCCCCTATCAATTACAAAACTATCTCCTCGAATTTCCAGTACTGCTCCCATAATCTTCGGATCTTATAGTTTTTTTTTTTTTTTTTTAATTATATGTAAATTGGTCGACTTGTAATTTAAGACTAATTGTAAGGTGCACTTTGTAATTCAACAAAAATAGACTAAACTGTAAGGTGCATTTTGCGGCGATGTGGCCATTCTAGAATCGCATATTTTCACTGACTCTCTTTAACTATCAATTATCCCTTGTTTTTATTTCTTTATTTTTAACAACACTGACTAAAATTTAAGGCGCACATATTTAATAGGGTAACTTTCTTTTCTTGCATTTTCGTTTCTTCGTCAATTACTTCCATTTTCTTTTTTCTTTTTCTTTAATTCCAAATTAATTATTTCCCTGTACATGTATTATGGGAGTGCATGGGTGGGGTTTGATTGAGTTTGAAGGTTTTTTTAAAAAAAAAAAAAAAAAACTCTTCCTAAGCTTGTTGGGTTGAAAAATGTCCAACCCGTCATGTGTATTAACTAATCTAACTCTGTTGGGTTCAGTTGGGTCTGTGAATGTTGTGGATACATATTTTATACTTTGTAAAAATTTGGATTTTAATCTAATTTAATTATTCTTTTGATAAATTTTACAAGTCACATAATATATCTAAATTATATTGTGGATTTCTAAATCATACAAACTAATACTAAAATAAATCACACTAAAAAAATTAAAATAAAGATAATAAGATAATTTAGTGGGTTAAATGGGTTGAAAAAATTATCAACTTGAACTTAGCTCTACTCGAGACTCAAAAACAGAGCTCTAAACCACCAACTCACAAGTATCAACCTAGGGCGGTAAGTTGGGTTGGTTTTGTTAAGTTATTAGGTATGACAGCTTGATGCACACCCCTAATATTTTAGTCCACAAACTTGTATCGTCCAATTTTTATCAATCTTAATTAGAATATTTTTGCACTTCATTTCCAAACTAAAAATGCAAAACAAAACCCTGTGCACTAATTCGTACATATTGCAATTAATGTTTCCAGTGTTTTTGCGTTTGACCTTGTTTTTAAATTAGCAATGAAGTTTTAGTTGTATCAATGTTCATTCTATAATTCATTGCTGAAAAAAAAAATGTTCATTTAATCATTTCAATTCCAATCTAAATTCTTTAGTGAACATTTTTCGTTTTAAATTTGATATAATAACAAATACCATCCTCATTCCCACATTTGTGCAAATTAATCATTACAATACAAGTCCTTGTTAGGCACTAACTTTTATTTATTTATTTATTTATTTATTTATTTATTTATTTATTTATTATTATTATTATTATTATTATTATTATTATTATTATTATATTAAAACTTTTATCAACACGGAATAGTTATGCAACCTTAAAGCATATGCTAAAGATTATGAGTGAAGTTCTGGACAAGACAAGGAGTGGTAGATAACGTTTTGGCCTGCCAAATGAAGAGCTCTGTTCTCTTGGATCGCCTTCGGCCACTGCATACTTTATTTTTTCTGCATTGAGTTTTGTGGATGTCTTCTCTGGACAATCGGATATACTCCGTCATTACTCATTTTCCTTCAAAATAAAAATCTTAAAGAAATAATTTTGGTAGCAGGTAGCTAGGAGTATTAAAAATGACTAATTACGTTTTTTTTTTCCTAACTTCTATATTTATATTGAAAATATGACTAATCAACTTAATTTGCTTGTGATATAATCAATTTTAATTAAAATTTTATCAATTTTAGTTGAAAAACTATTTTTCCATTATATTATTTTATTATATTCCAACTTTTAAAAAAATTCTTGTTAATTTGTGAGCTTTCATATACGCTTATGTTTTATTCCTAATAAAAAATTTATCTAAAGATCGTATGTGAGATTCAATCAATTTTTTTTATTCTTATCACATTATTATTTTTTTAAATTTTTTTCATATTTAGGTGATATTTCTAGTATATATTTTTAATTAAAAAAATTAACACATAAAAGAAATACTATATATAGCATACAATTTTAATATAACAAAAATAAAATAAAATTTAAAGAAAATAACATAATTTACTTTGTCAAATGCACTACAACTTCATTTAACAACATAATCACCTAACAAACTCAATTTGCCAAAATTTGGAGAGAGAGAGAGATTGGTGTGTGATCATGTGAGAGATTAGATCACTAATATTGACAATCTTTTGTGTGACAAAGAGACATAAAAAATTAAGAATTCAAGTCATTACGTGAAATTAATCATTAATATTTGATACACTCAAATAATTTTAAAAACTAACTATTAATTTACAAATTTTGGGCCTTATTGCATCCCAAAAAAATTTGGGCCTTATTTTTTATTGGGCCTAGATAGTGGCCTAAGTGGCTCTTGGCCCTAAGTATTGAAAGAGTAAATCTTTACCCAGAAATGGTACCTTCCCAATTTGATAACAAATAGAAATGAAAGATTCTCTCTATTCAAATGAAAAGACACACTTCTCTGTTTTATTTATTTATTTTATTTTGATAATGAAAAGACACTTCTCGAAAAAAATGAAAAGGCACAATTTATTTGGTCACGAATTTAACATGATGTTGCATAGAATGGACATCAAAATTTAATATGAGTTCCTTTAACCTTTAAATTTATGAAAATAGAAAATACGGTTCTCTCATTTTTATTTTTTAATTTTTTACGTGATATTCTCTTTATATTTATTTTTTCAAATGAAAAGATACAATTTTAGAGTATAGATTTAATTTTCACCAATCTAATGACGGGTCAAATATAATTATATAAGTTTCTCAAAAAAAGAAAAAAATTATATATATATATATATATATATATATATATATATATATGGGTTGGTTAAAGTTACAGGCATGGGTTCACCGTTAGTTACATTATCTTTGTATATTCTTTATACTTACAAAATTTCAAGAGGATCAAAAATTAATATCCATGTCATCAATCAATTGTTAAAATTCAAATTTTTGTAGTTTAAAATAATGCATAAAATATGAATTTATGGATTAGATGGTAAATAAAATCAAATTGATATGAAAATTGGCATGCATGTTAAGAATATATAGAACATGTAATTCAACGGTTGGATTTTCAAAATATTAATTCAATAACAAGTTATTGAGTGGTGTAACATTGCTTTGAGTTACACCCCAACTCAATATTTTTGAGCTGGGTTCAATTGGATGAATGTTACACCACTCAATATTTTTTAATTGGATGAGAATATTAACAAATCCGCCGTTAGATTATATTATCTTCGTATATTCTTCATGGTTACAAAATTTCAAGGTGATTAAAAATTAATAGCCATATCATCAATCAATTGTTAAAATTCAAATTTTTGTAGTTTAAAATAATACATAAAAGATGAATTTATGGATCAAATGGTAAACAGTTTCCGATGGATATGAAAATTGGTATGCATGTTAAGAACATATAGAATATGTAATTTAACCGGATTTTCAAAATATTAATTCAATAACAAGTTATTGAGTGGTGTAACATTACTTATAGTTACACCAGGAGTAACTTGAACTTAACTCTCTCTCTCTCTCTATATATATATATATATATATATAAATGCTCTCCTGTAGTAGGATCTCTCAACGATTCTTTCTTAAAGCTAAAAGGCATCATTATTTAGCGGTTAAAAAAAATACAAAATAAAAATAAAACGAAGAAGAAGAAGAAATAAAGGCCCTACTTTGCAATGAAAATCCAGTTTTTCATAAATTAGTGGTGAAGGGTTTTAAATAGAAAGATCCAATGGACCCGAATAATAAATCAGTAGCTAGTAATGTACAATATTAAAATCAGTGGTCCTATTAAGTATTAAGGACTAAGGAGTGGATACTTATCATACGTTGCCATGCTGCGTGGTACTTTAGAATAATATTTAAAATAATATTGGAATAAGTAGTTATTGTTTTTGCCTTTCTGCGGAAAAACGCGTCTGTGGAATTATTATTTATTTATTTTGTTTGATTAAATCTTTTACTGCATGTGAAAATTTTGAGTTTTTACTTTTTACATAGGTGCGTGTTGAGTTTGTCAGTGGTAGTAAAATTTGATATGGATTTTTGAACATCTCAGCTTAAGTTTATGTTCTGAATGTGTTTTATTGTTAACAATAACGTAAGAGCAAAATTATTTCTGGAATTAAAGAAAACTTCACCACTTAGTATGGTGGCAAATTGTCATTGTATCAACAATATTCATACGAAGTTATAAACTCGTCATTGACACTACTTTTATTAGGTATGAATTATGTCATATTACCTTAGCTTTTGTGATGATAGTGATAACATAGCATGGGTATCTCCGGTTAGGGATGACAAAAATTCATTGTCCTACTTGAGCTGTTTTACCCTGCTTTGTTACCTATGGTTTTTTCACTCTTAAGAGAGACGAGATGGTTAGAGTTTGTTTACCCCACCTCGTCCCGTCCATATTATGTGCTTGTTTAATACTATAATTTAATCATCTTTATGCATATATATATATATATATATATATATATATATCCCCTCTTTGTTAGCACTCTCATGAATCACGATCACTGCTCCCAGTTTCTCTTTGATCTGTAAGTCAACAATTAATGTCAAAAAACCACCTCCTTAGGGATGGAAAAATAGCTCTAACTCGCTCCCTCCAACCTGGTTGCCATCCCTACCTCTTAAGCTTATAGTGGGAAATTGTTCTCTACATCCATGCACTATGTATACCTCCCTCTCATATAAATGCGTTACTTTATAAGTATATATTAGGACCTACCTTTTTTTTGGTAAACCGGATGATAACATTAACTTAACAAAAAAACAAAAGAGGAGCAACGATGCTGATACACAGACCCAGCAGCGTGAAGCATAACCAAAAGAGTTACATCAGATCAGAAGGAGGGGATTGAAAAATAACAAAATCCTGAGGCAGCAAGGCGCCTCTTCTAGCAAGGGCGTCGGCACACTTATTCGCCTCTCTGAATCAATGTTGAACTCTAGTCCTAGGAATCTTTTGCAAACCTTCTATACAGTCCGCAATAATTACATCATTACCCGAAGATGGTTTAATACGTTGAATGTTGTGAATAATTTCAAAGCAAATGAAAATGATCTTGATTAGTACCAATTAATTGTTAACCTGAGTTCTTTCAGCGTTTCAGGCCTCTTTGTGTGTTAAAATTCTTGGTTGTTATATGGGAATGGGATAAAACCTTGACCTCACCTTCCATCCTTGTATTTGTATATGGGGAGAGGAAATGCCATTTTGCACAAAGGCTGTTTGTTTTTTCTGTTTGCGTCAAAAAGACGAGAAAATTTGCAGTTATATTGGTTTGGTCTGTTGTTTGAGGATTGGGAAATTGGACAGGTAACATATCCAAATATGATGGAGTTCTTTGAGAGTCTCGGAGTTGACATGGAGACATCAGATATGTCATTCTCAGTGAGCGTAGACAAAGGGCATGGATGTGAATGGGGGAGCCGAAATGGTTTGTCAAGTTTATTTGCACAGAAGAAGAATGTTTTGAATCCATACTTTTGGCAAATGCTTAGAGAAATTTTCAAGTTCAAGGATGACGTCCTAAGGCAAGCCATTCTATTTCCAACTTTAGATATGACTTCTTTCTTTTAATTTTTTAAGTGTAAAACGATACTATGTGCTGTTTGTATATTTATTGCAGTTATCTTGAGCTACTTGAGAACAACCCAGACATTGATCGCAATGAAACCTTGGGACAGTTTATCAAGTCACGGGGTTACTCTGAATTCTTTCAGAAAGCTTATCTTGTAAGGCCACTAAACCACTTTTTTCTATTACATCCTTGATCTTTCTCTGTTAATTCCCTAGACCATGATTTTTTTTTTACTCTAAAAATACTGTATTTTTATAGGTTCCAATATGTGGTTCAATTTGGTCCTGCCCTTCAGACAGGGTCTTGAGTTTTTCAGCTTTTTCCGTTCTTTCATTTTGCCGAAATCATCATCTACTTCAGGTATAAACTAGCAGTTTATGTTTTGTCTGTGTTTATTTTATAAAATAGTGGTTGGGTTGTTTTCTGTATATGTTGCCAATTTTTGTACTACTGGAGTCCTCATTATACTTTTGATTTTATATCTTTGTTTGGTGCTATCTGCAGCTCTTTGGCCGTCCACAGTGGCATACTGTCAGATGGCGTTCACATTGTTATGTGAAGAAGGTTTTTATTTTGTTCTCAGGGAAAAAAAAGAAAAAAAGAAAGAAATTGCTTTGTGTGTCACATGTTGAGAAAATGTTGTGTGAAATTGATATTTTGTTTAAAAAATCAGGTCAGAGAAGTGCTGGAGAGTAAAGGTTGTCAAATTAGAACTCGTTCTGAGGTACATTCAGTTGCAACAAATGATGAGGGTGAGTAGTTATTTTTATATTTCTGGTCCCTTTGTCCCTCCCTTTTGTTATACTTGTACTTCAAGTGATCATGGAGTAACTATGTTAGCGACAAGTGATAACAAATCATATACTCATATTTGAATTGCTAGGATATCCTCAACTATATTCAATTCAGTTGGTTGTAAAACAACACATGGAAGAGTGATTGAAACTTAAAACATTGCGTCAAATGATGTGCAACTGGTTGAACTACACAAACCCAGGGAATAGTTACGTGCTTAAAAAACTTTGGGCACTTGGGTTGAAAAAAAAAAAAAAAAAAAAAAAACAAAGAAAATGCCGAACAACTTAATCAGTAAAGCATGTAACCACTTCCAAACATGGAATATATTTTGGACGTCCTAATGGAAGCACATTCCAAAAAATTGTTTATACATACCTCGCAAAGTTTAAACATTTGTTTTGATGAATTAGACATCTTCTCTATTGGAATCATGGTCCAATTCTATCACTGAATTTTATAGGAGATTTCACAGGTTGCATTGTGTTCTGTGGAGATGATTCCAAAGAAATGTACAATGGCTGTATATTGGCAGTCCATGCCCCGGATGCTGTGAAATTATTAGGAGACCAAGCAACTTTTAATGAGAGGAGAGTACTTGGTGCTTTTCAATATGTTTACAGGTGCATTCTCTCGTCTCCAAAATCATCTATACACATGGGATACACCTCAAAAAAAAAAAAAAAAAAAAAACACACATTTATCTTGCTAAAATTCATAAAAACTATTTTTTTTGGGGTTGCAATATAGACTTCTTATTTGTACTTAAGAACTAATTTTTGAGAATGGAGGATGTGTATGCAGATTTTTTTCCTTTTACGCAATCTGCCCCTCTCTCTCTCTCTCTCTCTCTCTCTCTCTCTCTTGTGTGCGTGTTGACAATGTCAAGCAGGGGGTGTGGGGAGGACAAGAAGTAGTTAGTAATGTAGATTTTTTTTTTGATAAGATAGTAATGTAGATTTAATGCTTATCATATAGGGTATTTCTCTCCTCCTATAATAAGATTTCCTCCTCATAGAGTTAATAACATATTCTGATTTAGGAAAAAAAAAATTACAGAAGAATTTCATAGTGTACTTGTTAACTGCAACTATATAAAAACTATAATGTCAATGGACAGAGGAGATAGTTACTTTCTGTTAGTGTACTTGTTTATGTGTAATTCCATTACGTTTGGTTTTTCAAAAATGAGATGGTAAAATTGATGGTACTGAGCTCTGCTATGGCAAACATGCTTAAAATTCGTAGTCATTTTTTAACTCTCTATTGGCAGTGATATTTTCCTTCACCGTGACAAAAATTTAATGCCCAAAAACCCAGCAGCGTGGAGTGCTTGGAATTTTCTTGGGAGTACAGAAAGTAAAGTATGTTTAACATACTGGCTCAATGTGCTTCAGGTTAGTAAAAGGCTCCATTTATGAAATGTAAAATTTATATTAGTATTCAGCAACATTTGAACGGTATAATTTGTGCATGTTGATCCTACTTTTGTCGTATATCCACCCTCACTTGTGGGTGAGCACATTAGAAAAACATTGAGCGGCTACTTATTTCCCTGTGGGCCTTGCTAATGGGTTAAGGATGTTTGAAATTCTCCCCAATAATGGAGTACAGAATAGATAACTTTTTTAATAGCACTTTTACCATATTTTTAAATGACCTAGAGCTTACAATTGTTGAGAATGAATCATTAACAACCCTTAACAACAAGAGACTATTTGACAGAAATTTGTGTGAGAATACTGTGTCATCTGGAGAGAATAATATTACCTTGAACATACAAAGCCTCTTCATAGACATACCAAGAAACAAATGGTAGGCTGGAAATAAGAAGTCAACCATAATTGTAGCTGCATAACATTAACATTTCACTAATTGAAATTTTCTCTAATCATACCCTGGAATAATTTTGCATGCAGAATATTGATGAAACGAGTCCGCCTTTTCTAGTGACTCTAAACCCAGATCATACACCAAAACATACCTTGCTTAAGTGGTCAACTGGTCATCCAGTCCCATCCATTGCAGCGTCAAAAGCTTCCCTTGAGTTTGATAAGATCCAAGGGAAGAGAGGAATTTGGTTTTGTGGGGCATATCAGGGTAAGTTTTCAGGCATATAGAAAAAGGACTTTCATATCATATTTAAGGATTAAGATCCTCTTGAGTTCTTAGTGTAACTCAACCATCAATTTCCCAAAATCTCATTAATTCATGGAGTTCCTAAAATTCCATCCATTCATTTTGAAATGAGCGGATTAAATTTTATCACGTAATCAAAATTTGAAAAAACGTTGACTATGATCATTTTGGCATCTATTTAAATTGTTGATGATGTGGCAAAATTCAATACACCTATCTCAAAATAGATGGATAGGATTTTAGAAACTCTATAGTGGAATTACCCTAAGAACTCTAGAGGATCCTAATTCATAATGTTCAGAGTCGATGTTTTACTATGTTATAGAAATTTATTGGTCATCTGAGCATGTGTGCTACTTTTTCTCAGGGTATGGCTTCCATGAGGATGGATTAAAGGTAGTGACTAGTGCTTGATAATTCTTATGAGTAGTAAAGATATATTCTGAGGCTTTAAAAGACTGTTCCTTGAAAGAATTTATTCCCAAGCCTATGGATTTACTATGTTCACTATTTTTCTTTCAAGAATTGTTTAGTTGGAGTGCATCTTACAAGGTAGTCTATTTGGCAGGCTGGCATGGCTGCTGCACATAGCATGCTAGGAAAAAGTTGTGCTCTTTTGAACAACCCAAAACACATGGTACCTTCTCTGATAGAAACTGGGGCGCGCCTTTGTGTTACTAGATTCCTTGGACGCTATATCTCTACTGGATGTTTAATGTGAGTTTAATTATTCTGCCAGTTGTTTCCTCCTTGAGTGATATATAGACATTCTTCTAACCATATAAATTTACAAATTCAATGTTAAATAGTATGTACCCTCTGTCATCTCTTTATCATATGGGTTCCAGACTAAGAGGATACCGAAGTTTATCATAGTGCAAGAACAGTTATGATGTTTATAAATAGCAATTTGGAAAAAAGTTTCATGTGAAATGTTTGTTTTGACTGAAACATCAGGGAGAAAGGGTAAGAGGAGGTGTTAATGGTTAATTTGGAATGCTTGGCCTTTTGGTTGAAGTGAGGGTAACCTAATCATGCGTGGCATGCAGGGGGTTTGGTGATAATGAGACTTTGGTTTACTACTACTACAATAAAAAATAATGGGCAATCTTCCGGAAAATTAGTTGATTCACAAGATGACTATATTTGAAACCACTAACAAGAGGAAAATCATGTGAGTGAAGTAATTGAAGCTAGGCCCAACCAACTTGATCTCATACCATGTCAAAATTTGAAACATATGGAAAATAAAGAGGAGGTGAGAACAGAATAATGGGAGAGATTTAAGTGGTTTGGTGACTAAGATTGCCTTGCTTGTATCTTTTCACATACATGATTTTTCTCTTATTGGTGATTCTAATATGATCAACTTGTTAATCAAATTTTATTTTCTGCCTCTTTTCTTTCTTTCCATATGTAGTAGGGAATATTACTACTGCTTTATTGCATATTGGTAATTTATCTACTGGATTCCTGCTTCTTGTAACTTGCTTTATAGTGAAGGATTGGTTGATTGGGCCTTCTTTGAATCTCTTCACTTGCTTGATTTTGCTATTGGTAATGATTTCTATTTAATCAACTTTTCCATAAACTTTTATTATATACTTCCCTTTGTTTTGGGTCCTATTTTCAAGTGACTCAACCAGTTTAATCTACTCCGTTCTTCCATTCTCATCTTTTCTTTATTTTCTACATTATTTCAAATTTTGACAAAATTTGTAGCAAAACAGGTGTAGGAAGGGTACTATGGTCACTCTTTTGAAAGGCTTGCTTTACTTGTAACGTGAACTATATGTATTCTTTTCTTCTTGACAAATTTTAAGGGTTCAAGTTACATCATAGAAGTGTTTAGCTAAGTTATTGATCTGCATTGCACTTGAAAAAACTTTCTTATTTAACTCTCCTGTATTGTATAACTCAGTTCATTTTTTGACTTTCTATCTTCTGATCTGAAAAATTATCTATCTTCGCAATATACTGCTTTGTTATTTTTTAAGAAAAATAAAATTTTCCTTTCATAGAGAAAATTGATATATTGTGTCTTGAGGTTCACAGTCTATTGGAGGAAGGGGGCACACTATTTACCTTTGAAGGGAGCATGAAAAAATGTTCTCTGAAAACTGTGTTGAGAGTTCATAGTCCCCAGTTTTACTGGAAGGTAGGCACTCTAAATTTATATCAGTATTTCTGATAAGGATGAAATGACATATGTGGAAAGTAGCAGAAAAGTTCTATAATTTAAAGGAATAGGTTACTCGTTATATTGGCATTCAAAAATTTAGAATACTTTTGCTATATTGCTGAAATTTCTCACCATCACTGAGGAGCACTATATTGCTTTTATCAGGTAATGACACAGGCTGATTTAGGCCTTGCAGATGCATATATCAATGGAGATTTTTCTTTTGTTGACGAAAAGGAAGGTCTTCTAAATCTTTTTAAGGTAAGATAAATTTATTTGAGTCTGATTCCAAACCCCAAAAGCCAAAAATGGTCTATGTCTCAAAAAAAGTTATTTTTCTGGCATTGAACGGAATTCTCCATGCTTATTTATTTTGCAGATTCTTATTGCCAGCAGAGATGTAAATTCCTCCATCTCAAAATTGAGTAGCAAAAGGTATATTGTGACTGGCATTCTAGCTGGAATCATGGATTTTATTTGTGATATTAGTAGCACTTATCTCCTCAATTGCATCACGTTGAGCATTCTCATTCATTTGCTTCAGGGGCTGGTGGACTCCACCTTTATATACAGCTAGTATAGCATCAGCAAAATATTTTCTTCAGCATGTTCTGAGGCAAAATACTCTTACACAGGCTCGCAGGAACATCTCTCTTCATTATGACCTGGTATAAGATAACCTGAACATGTGTTGGTTTACAAATTTTTTCGAAGTATGTAAACATTTTATATATGCACGCACAAGATGGAGTACTTTTTTCATGCAAGCATGGATGAAAATGTATTTTGGAGGTGGGGTTGGATCTGTTACATATATACATTCTATGTTGAAGTATTTAAGGGAGGATTCAAAAAATATATTTGAAATTTTTAAGGAAAGTACATAACTGGAGTGACTGAGGAATTACGTAAAAATGTTCAGCCACAATGACTACTCATCTTCCAGCCAACTATTTGTTCCTCACCGTTGTAAAGAAAGCTTGCTATTGGTTGATCATTCAATTTTTTGCTGGAGATAATCTTTCATCATTAAATGTTTTTAGAGTAACATAACATCGGTAGTATTTTACCTTTTCTTCTCAAGCTTTTCTTGCACAGTACTAAGTGGATATGGTTTTTAGGATTTTATGTATTTGTTATAATTTTCATAAATTGAAGTTCATAGAAAGATGTTGATTGGGGTTTCCTCTCTAACAAATAGTATTTCATTGGATCAATTGTGGAAGATATTCTATTTTCTTCATTTTCCCTTATAATATTCTCATCAATTTTTAAAACTGATTGTGTTGGCAAGTTTTGTTTTCTTTGAGACTGCAAGTTTTTTATCTGTTCCAGACTTTTAATTACCTCTTTCTTGTGTTTCTAGAGTAATGAACTATTTGCTCTATTCTTGGACGAAACAATGACGTACTCCTGTGCTGTATTCAAGGTCAAGATCAAAACTTTTTGATGATTTATGATTAAACAATGCAGAATATTCTTCCATGTATGCTGTGGCTTTATCTTATATTGATTTATGTGTTAAAACAATCATAGAGTGAAGATGAAGACTTAAAGGATGCACAGCTAAGGAAAATCTCTCTTCTAATTGAAAAAGTAAGTATTCAAAATCCCCCACCCACCCCCCCCCCTTTTGGATGGGTCATAGTAGGTCTTTTCAATGGAAATCACCAAATTTAAATCTTTTTGGTGCTGTTGTTGTTGTTAAGTTAGTCCAATTTGCTCTCAACTTCAATTAATTTAGGCAAGAATCGATAAGAAGCATGAAGTTCTTGAGATTGGGTGTGGTTGGGGAACCTTAGCTATTGAAGTTGTCAAGCAAACTGGATGCAAATACACTGGCATCACTCTCTCTGAGGAGCAACTGAAATTTGCAGAAAGGAAAGTGAAAGAAGCTGGCCTTCAGGTATTAACTTGATGAATGAACCATTTGCATGTAAACGCATTCATAATGGGTAATGAATATATTTTGAAAATATTGGAAACTCTAGTGCATCATGCGCAATCCATCTGTCATACTGTTTTTATTCCTCTACCTCAGTTTCACTAACCCTTAAAATGTCTTTTGTAGAGTGTGTGGTTCCTACAGCATTATACTTCCTACTTTCTGGTTTTAATTTATTTTTATCTACTCAATTACCAGGACCAAATTAAATTTCTCCTTTGTGACTACCGCCAGTTGCCTAAAACCTATAAATATGACAGAATCATATCCTGGTAAGGTCCTTTTCCACTGAATTATAGCTGAACATAATATTCCCAAAAACTACAAGATCTTTGTTTGCATTTTTCAGTGAGATGATAGAAGCTGTTGGCCATGAATTTATGGAAGAGTTTTTTAGGTGCTGTGAATTAGTATTGGCAGAAGAAGGCCTTCTTGTTCTGCAGGTAGATAGGGGCAAATACAAAACTGGTGCCCTGTCTCATTTTCAGTTTGATTTTAGCACCCAAATGCTGACATCTTCAACATTTGATCTTTATCTCTAACGTGTTTGACCTTCTAACATATTGCTGATGTATAATGGTGGTTGATCTTTTCTTAGTTCATATCGATACCAGATGAACGTTATGATGAGTACAGGCAAAGCTCAGATTTTATTAAGGAATATATCTTTCCAGGTGGATGCCTACCTTCATTAAGTAGGATAACATCAGCCATGGCTGCTTCATCTAGACTCTGGTATAGGTTTACATTTCAGCGTATTTTGTTTCATATTGATTCTCTATGATATTAATAGAAATTTGGTAAGTTCAGTGTGGAGCACCTGGAGAACATAGGCATTCATTACTATCAAACACTCAGATATTGGAGAAGAAATTTTTTGGAGAAGAAGAGGTAAATGAAGTAATCCGTTGGAAAATTTTTCTCAAAGAAGTTTGTTCTAAACATGACTCATAAAAGCTGATTTTTTTGAGTATTGAGGTCTAATACTCATGCAAAACTCGTCTCACTTAGGTATAGTTTGGGTGGATGAGGGGCCTCTTTACCTAGTGAACCTTACAGAAACTAGAATCTAGATATGAAGTATCCAAGCACAAACTTAAAAAGCATGAAAAGGTTCCCAGGTCTAGCATAACAACTCACATGTTTGGTAAATACCAGGACTTTATTTATATTAGATCCAAGGGAAATCAAATATGCAATGCTATGCATGAAAATATGCATGTATTGATGAAGAGGTCCCGCAAACCATTTCCAAGTTATTATATTTCTCCATAAGGAATTGCTAAATTTTTTTTACATATATGCCTCCAGGATTTAATGAGTGCATGCGCTTGACACTTGCAATTGATATCAGACCCTAAAGGTCAAGTTTTTCTAAACGTGTATTTGGACGGTTATTTTCTCTAGTGTTGATCAGAATTCAAAAGTAGGACATGCACAAATCTTTCTACATGAATTCCATAACTTTGTCATTGGAGTTTCTATTTTACATAAGCAAAGTTTTGCATGTTTATATTTTTGGTTTTCTACTTTTCTTCTCTATGTTATTCAACTGCATATCTATGATTATTTTACAATGTAAAACTTATTACGAGCTAAAGATGGTATCAAAGTTTAATATTTTGATGTTGTGGCATTAATTTTGTACTTTCAGAAAAATCCTTGCTCTTGGTTTTAATGAAAAATTCATTCGGACGTGGGAATATTACTTTGATTATTCTGCAGCTGGTTTTGAGTCACGTACACTAGGAAATTATCAGGTATGTTCCTTGACTTAGTGAATAATTTCTATTTGGCCATAACTCTTATTAAATATTTCAAGAGATTTGGATTAATCTCTTATGAATTGACTCGTGGAAAATTAGGCTAAGAGAATCGCAGTCATTTTGTATCCGATGAGGGATAGAATCATTTTGTGCGAGGAATATAAATAAACAACTTATTACGTCATGAGCATAATACCAAATAGAAAATCAGAGTTTTGCTTTCAGATCATGGAGATAAGCAGAAAATGGGAAAACCATAAATGACATCGTTTACAAGTAGAGAAATAAGCTAACTATTATGGATTTCTTGAATTCTTGATATCATATTTTTAAGGAACAGGTATCTTCACTCTAAACACAACCTTAATTTAGCCCAATTAACCATGGTAGAGATAAGTTCTCAATTGTAAAAGGAATTCTCATCTGGTGCTAGACTTGTGTAACCCAAGCTCTTGTCCACCCCAAATGGGAATGGCCTCCCATCCAGAGGTAATATCACATATCAAAGACAAAGAGGTATAGCAAAGGGTATACAACCCTATGCCAGCTAATTTAAACTCTAAAGCTCTTGATCATGCTTTCAGGTTGAAATAATATTTGACAATGGCAAGGCTTTTATGCCTAGGCAAAGCTATGAAACTGGATTTGATAATACTCATATTTATCTATAATTACATATAATTTACTACAAGGAAAGTCTCTGCCGCGGCTGCCGCCACCCCCTTCAAAGCGTTTTAGTAGTTCTTCACCTAGAAGCCGGATCTTAGTGGGGGAAAAAAGTTGGTGTAACTCTTCCTTAATATTATAATACTTCCCACCCCCCCCAAAAAAAAAAAAAAAGTTATAATACTCTTTCCTTTTCTTTTCTTTCTTTCTCTCTCTTTTTTTTTTTTTTTTTTATATATATATATAAGATAGAAATTTTACTCTAACCTAATCTAAGTGTATAGGCGTGTGAAACTCTCTTTTAAAGACTTGAATCCTAACCCTTACCCCTACACCCTATAAACACTTAGGGTCCGTTTGGATAGAGCGTTTTGCTGAAAACTGAAAACTGAAAACACTGTAGCAAAATAATTTTTAAATGTGTGTGGGACCCATTTTTAATAAAAAATTTTCTGAAAAGTAAAATTTGTGGGTCCCGTGAACAGTAAACGGGACCCACAAATATGATAAAAGAAGAAAAAGTCAACAAAATCGGCTACTGTTCATGTCACTGTTCATGAACAGTGTCATGAACAGTGGCCGATGTTCCCCTCTGAGCCTGCAACAGGAAAAAAAAAAAAAAAAAAAAGAATGGGAGAAAACGTGGAAACGCTGAACGCTAAACGCGTTCAGCGTTATCCAAACCTACCCTTATACTCGTGGAATGATTATCACACCAAAGGTGCGCGGTGGTATTATAATACTATTTTTAGTTAAAATTTAAGTATAAATTTATATATAATTTAAAATCTTAAAAAAATCTTGAAATTTAAATATTTTATAAAAGGTTTGCTATTGATTATTATATTCTCTCAAAACTACAGTTATTAAACCCAGGCAGGATATTAACTTGGTACAAGAGCCGGGCCACGGGTTCAATCATTTGGTCACCTATTAAACTGCATGGTGAAATGATAAAAAAAAAATAGTTTGAGAAATCATAAGATAAATATGAAAAAAAGAAAAACGCATACCTAAATTACCAATTAAAATTTATTTCTAATAAATAAGCCTACCTATATAATACAAACTCTAGGCTTCAAAAGTAACAACACACTAGAAATGTAAAGTAAAAGGATGTCAAAAAATTGTAGCTAAGTCTTTACTAAATAAAATATTATTACATTATATTTCTTAAAATTCTAGGAATAAAAGTCTATCTTAAACTCCAAAGTCACGTTCTATGCATATTACATATCTCAGTTGTTGCTCTAATCTCACGTTCTATGAATATTACATATCTCAGTTATTGCTCTAATCTCATGGATTACAATTTGAGTCAAAACTTGAAGCTCCATATTTATTGAAAATTCAAGAATCAATCTCATGTTTTTATTACGCTCCAAATTCAGAAAACATTATTGCAATGAATCCACTAAGGTAATTTTATTCAAAATTACAAAATCAGATGGATCACAACAACTTGTCCGAGGTTGCACGGGTTGCGAAAAAAAAGGTTTTACTATATTTTATTGAGTTAATTGCATAAGTGGTCCAATTTAACTACCAGACCGACTTAGGTACCATTTCAGTACGTTATTGGTGTACCTGACTAGGCCAGGTCGAGTTTAATAACTATACTCAAAACTATTATGTCTTTCACTGTTTATGTTTGCGTTTCGACTCACATATATTTGGCATGTGACCTTGACATAGGTTGTATTCTCTCGTCCTGGAAATGTTGCTGCATTTAGCAATCCATATCACAATTCTCCTTCAGCATGCTGATACAATGATATTGTTTTCAAAGGAGAGGAAATAATCTTCAAATTCGTGCCTAGACACAAACGGTTGTTGATTCTTTTTTTCTTTTTTCTTTTTTTAATTTTTTAAAATAATCATGTAGCTTTCGTTTTTTCATTTCTTGTCAAAGGCATGACCGAAAAAAATATTGTCGAAGGACTTCAATTGCTCTCCTTTCTGCTTTGGAAGGGTATATTGTTACTTATTCTTTTGATTAATAATGGGCAAGTACTATGATTAATTTTTTAGGTAAATTGAAATAAATTAGTTTGGATCAAATTGAGTTATAATTAGTTTTGGTGATATATTATGGAATTTAATATCTATCTTCATCTACGTCAAAGTTTATATAAGTTCAAATGTGGTTAATATGTTTTATGGTACAGTCAAAAAAATGGTTATTTAGAAACTAGATCAATAAACGTTTGTGTTGCCTCTGCAAATCATGTGCTTCCTTGCAAACATGCTTATCTTATCGTTAGAATTGTGCTGACCTGCTCAATTGTTGCATGCATGCATGCCATGCGAAGCAACCTCTCCTGATTGACTGTCCCATGCAATTTTTTCGATCACAAACGCTCTTGCGTCCCACTTTCCAAGGCCTTTTGGGGAAATAATAATAAATCGATCTCCTCAATGTCAATGTGTGATTAAATTAAATGACTTCCAAACAACAGTAGTAAATATAGAAATAAATTTCAGCAAGCACTAATAAAAGCACAACCACATAGGAACGCCAAATCTTAATTTAGTGGAAAACCCTCATAACTCGAGTGAAAAAAGAAGATGAGCTAAGTTGCAGAAGTGTAGAGAAAGTTAAAGAGATTGAGCAATGGGGCTTGCTCTCATTTGTCTGGCCTAGGTTTCCTTTGAGTTTGATTGGAGATATACTAGGAGCTTATGCTCAGGCTTTCCATTTCAATGGGGACTTGGAATAAGGGAAAGAGTCTGACTCAGAAATTGATAATTTGGATGAATTAAGTTGATAATTTCCAAAGAGACAAAGTCATGTTTGGGCTCAATGATCCACGGCTTTGACAGTGAAAGAATATGATGTAGAATAGACTGCCATGGCCATCCTGGTATGCACATCTAAAGTCATCACATAAGACAAAAAGACATTAGTAGAAATCATGGGCCTTGAAGTCAAAATCGCATGAAATTTGGTAGGTTGAAGAAGCGAAATGGCATTTTGAGCAATAGTCGTGCTTTTTTCACAAGGTACTTCGTGAAAATGGCAAATTCCTCCATTTAGGCCTCGAAAATTGTGATTTTGCCGTTTATAGTAATTTTTGTTTTTTTAAAAACTTTTTACTTAAAAGTCGGGATAAGATCCCGCTTGTTTTGGGATGACCCATAAGGTCAGTAGTTTATAATTCCGCATTTAACTCAATTTTGCCATTTTTGGTCAATTTTGGTATTTTATCATCTAATCACGTAATTAGTACGAATTAGGGTTTCAAATGTGTTCTAATCATGTTAAGATTTTTTTTCTCAATATTTATAAATTTTGTAGCCGTCAAAGGTAAATAAGATTATTATCAATAAAAATACAGTGGTTTTATTAGTTTTCTTCTCTGGTGGATTCTAATTTTATCACCTTATAGATTTAAAGAGAGTATCGAGTGTACTTTCTTCAGGCTTCTGTGACATCAGAGTATATTGATAGAACAGTTGGCTTTAACTACCTCTACTATCAAAATCAAAGACCTGTGGAAGCCCATTGTTAAGTTGGATTGTGTTAACTTGGGCCTTTGGTTCTTCATGGTGGGCCTTTGGTTCACAGGTGAGCATTTCGTGAGTATTAAACCTTGGGAACCAATTTCGAAGCTTCCTCGGCTAGTATTTCATTTTCATCACTGGCTGTATTGGTAAGTGCCTATTGAATACTATGATAATCGGGTTCTGAGGGATACTGGTAGCGCTATTGGACCGGTTTGTGGTTCGAGGTCAACGGGTAGCTATGCCAGGACTTGGATCCGGTTCAATACCTTAAATACCTGTGCAATTCGATCACCCCTCCATACCCAAACATTTTTACCGGTCTTACTTTTTAATTTTAACTTTTTATTCTTTTTTTTTTTAATTTATTTTTTTATTTAAGGGCTGAGATTTAAAGCTATTTTTTCAACTTTCAATCTCAACCCTTGATAGTTATTTTTTATGCGTGCGATGAGGCTTTTTTGTGGGGAAAAAAAACTTGTGTTTTTATTTTATATATATAATTTTTATTTTAAAAATCTAATTTATAAGAGAATAAAGCAATTTGAGAATTAACAGGAGAGTGATTCTATTTTTTAGGCAATATTTTAGTAGGAGTTAGAATTATATTTTTACCAAATTGCCCTTTAGTTTTCTCTTTACTTAAAGATAGGAGTATAGGGGTATTTTTGAACTAAAAATAAGGATTTCAAATAAGAGAAACCCCTTAAATAATAGTATATATATTATGACTAAATTTTGTATGTTTAATTCTAAAAATTACTCAATTGTGTAAATGTGGATTGTTGCTATAGTAATCAAATAAACATACACAGTTATTATTCACAAGCAAATCTATTTTTAATATTTGTTTACTCATATACACAAAGAGATAGATGATTTGAGACAATAATAAAAAAAAAAAAATTGATAAAAAAAAATATTTAATTAAATATTATGTAAAATAAATAATTGTAGGCATTTTTTTTAAAAAAAATCATTTAAAATATAAAAAATAAATTATTATACTAAAATAAACAATGTTTATTAAATTATTATACTAAAATAGACAATGTTTATTAAATTATTATACTAAAATAGACAATGTTTATTTTTTCTACGAGCAAATGCAAATGCTGTTATGGTCTGTAAGCCTATTTACGTGTGAAACGGCTGACCTCTGGGCTAATTCATAAGTCTGGTTTTGGACGTGACAAGAAAACAACTTGTACTAAGGGATCCAAGGGAATCAAACGTGTAGTTTTCGGCCTTGGGTGTGAAGCTCAAAACTTCTAGCCAAGAAATGAAACCCAAAGCAGCTGTCCAATTTTAAAAAGTGTTGGGTGCACTGCACCATGAGTCCAGTCGATGTGACAGACATGCTCATTTAATCAGCAAGTCTTTCATGTTTCTTATATTTTCTTCATCATGAACAAAAGTCAGCATGATTTATTGGAGTTGGTTGGCTTAGGAGTGTTGGACACGTTGAGGAGAAAAAGAAAAAAAAGGAGTTGATGCATCAAAGTCCATTCAGCCAAGAGAGCTGAAGAAATTGACTTTTTGGTCGAAGCAAAGTCAAGTTAAGTGGTTTGCATTTACAGTGACTAGATGTGAAGAGTATGAAAGAGAGAAAAGAAGGAAAAGATGAAGCAATTAAAGGAGAGGCCATTCGGCCATTTGAAGAAGTGAGGCCAAAATAAAAAATTAATATTATTTTTAAACATTATAATTAGTAGTTATTTTTTATAAATTATATTTTTTACTAGCATCTTGAGTCTAAGAGACTCGATTTTGGGGGTCAAAATCAAGGTACAAAGACTCCCTTTCCATGGTCTGATCACGTCTGATGTGGCGTTTTTTCCAAGTGGACCCTACCTAAAAATCGAGTCTCTGATACTCGATTTATATCTTTCTTTTCTTATTTTCCTTCTGAGTTTCATTTCCTCTGTGTATCTGTTCTCCGTATCTCTCTCCTCACTACCTCTCCATCTGCCCTCCACGCTGATCTGCACAAGCCCAGCCGCCACAAGCCCATTGCCCCCGACCCAGCAGCGAGACCTAGGCCGCGTGACCTAGGCATTAACTCGGGGAGGTGAGGTGAGCTCTGATCTGATTTGGGTTTCTAGGAATGTGTTTCATTGTGTTGAGATTGTTGTGTTCTTGAGATTTTATTGTGCTGAGATTTTTGTGTTTCTGGGAGAGACTTGAGACTTGAAATTTTTTGGTTTATAAATCGAGTCTCTAAGACTCGATTTCTAAGTGGACGCCATGTGGGCAAAATGCCACATCAGACGTGATAGACCATGGAAATCGAGTCTTTGAGACTCAATTTTGACCCTGAAAATCGAGTCTTTTAGACTTGAGATGCTAGTAAAAAATATAGTTTGCAAATAGTAACTACTAATTATAATGTTTGAAAATTAATGTTAATTTCCCATTTTGGCCAAGAAGTGAAGAGAAGAAGTGAAGTCCAAGTGTGTGAGGACTGATGCAGTCTTGAAGAACTGAGTAAGTAAGAGCAAGCAAAAGAGAAGAGAAAAATAGAGAGGGCAAGAGAAAATTGTGAGAAATACACTGTGAGGAAGAGAGCAGTGAGTGAAAAGAAAAAGAGAGTTTTTTTTTTTTTGCTCAAGTTGTATCTCTAAGTGTTGTAATCTCTATTTAATATCGTGAAATTATTCGGAGTTTGTCCTGTAGTTTTTCCTTTCAAGCAGAAAGGGTTTTTACGTAAATCTTTGTGTTTTTGTGTGGTTGTGCTTCTGCTGTGTTTGCTGAAATTTATTCACAGTTATATAGAATATTTCCCAACAAAAAGGATTTAATTAAAACTGCTTATCTTTAAGTCATTTCAATTTATAATTCATATTCTAATAAATGACTTACCTGAACTACATGTAATAGAAATTCACAAAAATTCTATTATCTAGCCAAACAAAAAATCATTCCATGTGAAACTGTAAAATCTTACTTGGTATATACTATATGAGAAATGCGAAACTATATCATAATCAATTGTTTAGTTTTTTTCTTTTAAAAAATCACAATAAATTTACACATAATAAACTGGCTCATGTCCATATCATAGTTGAACCAAATGGAGAACCTCTTCCTTTTAAAAAATTTTTCCTTCCTTTTTCTTTTCTCTTGATATCATATGATGTACTAAGTACATTAAAATAATTAACATTGTTATTGTAAGTGAAACTCTATTGTCAAAATTTTCCTGCCTTTTATTTTATTTAATAATTTTCTTTGCTTTTTTTTTTTTTTTGGTTTTATTAAATTTTTAGATTTTCCAAAAATTGTTACAAAATAGGGCATATATTTTTTCAAGCACAGTAGCTACATCCTTAAATGAAGGAGGATTTTTTGCAAATAGCTGCTTTACTATTTTTCTAGATATTGGCAAACTTAAGGCTTATATTCTTCAGTTCAGTAGAGGCCTTGATGTGATAGGATGATCCGTACTCTATTTAAAAACTAAATCAAGATCATAAATCATGAGTTACAGCTTGAACACTTTTGTGGATTATTTAATGATTATAGAAGCTCATTTTTTATATAATAATGATGGGACTGACGTGACTTCTTTCCTTGGATGACCTCATGAAATACCTTGGTCCACCTTGACATGGCCTGGACGAAGGCAGACAAGTCATTAATAAGAGAATTGAATACTTTGAGCAGTTACCAGTTAGCTGTCAAACTATTGGAACCTCATCAAGACCCGCACTAGTAAGCCCTAAGGCGTTACAAGAAGAGCATTAAAACCACAATTAAAGCTCTAACAACTAGAAACCACAAAGCTATATATACACACTCATCAGAAGCAAAGGGGGTACAGGAGATTGACCCTGAATATACTCTTTGGCATATACATATCTGACATTTAGAACTTTCATATTTCTCTGAAAAGGCTTCTATATACTAACTTTGGTATTGGAGATATTGTGGCAGGCACCACACTGGTGACCACCCTAGGAGAGCCTTTATTCTACAATTGTAGGGACATGGACGAGGATTTAACACCATCTGGACAAACCTATAGGACTTACGATTCACGCAACATCAGTTTGGCACTGTCTGTGGGGACGATATTTTCGCACTAAGGTTTGAAAGTATAGTTCTAGTCATTTTCTAAGTTCATATGGAGTCCAACTAAGATCCTGCAGCGCTGGTCCTACAAATCCAAGCACTTACAGCTTGTGTGGAAGAACTCACCGAACAAAATCAGGAGATGAGGCAACGACTCCAACAGGAAGACAACCAGTCCAAGATTAACTAAGAAGATGAAGGAGATAGCCAAAGACGGAGCGACCATTGAAGGCCAACCACTCCAGATGGACTGAGCTCAGAGCTTTTTCAGGAAATGAAGAAAGAAATGGTCGAGCTAAGGAACGCCATTAAAGGGAAAGCAGATCGAAGCTTGGACAGGATGGTCAGGACGACGGATTCCCCCTTTATGGCAGCTGTTCTAGAATGCCCAGTGCCGTCGAAGTTTCGCTTGCCTCAGCTTTAACCGTTCGACAGACTTAAGGATCCCTTGGACCACCTTAATACTTTTAAGACGACACTAGGTCTCCATTAGCCTCTTGACGAGATACTGTGCCGATCTTTCCTTACTACTCTTAAAGGGGCTGTAAGGGAATGGTTCACAAAGTTTCTCATATTATCTATCAACAGCTTCGAACAGTTGAGCAGTTCCTTCCTACTCCACTTTGTCGGAGGACAGTGCCCCAAGAGACCAGCAGACCACTTACTCAACATTAAACAGGGGGAAAAAGAGACCCTGAGGTCGTATGTGAAGCATTTCACCCACGAAACTTTGGAGGTGGATGAAGCTGATGACAAGGTGTAGTTAATAACCTTTAAATTTGGATTGAAATCTAGGGAATTCGTTGTATCACTCGTGAAGAATCCCCCAAAAAAAATGGCCAAGATACTTTTCAAGGCACAAAAGTATATGAACGCCGAAGACGCTTTAGCCGCGATAAAAGACGAAGAGAAAACCAGTGAAAAGGGAAGGAAAGAGGACGACCAAAGAGGACGAAAAAGGGAACGCTTCGAACGTTAGACTAACGACGGGGGTAAAAGGAAAGACGAGAAAGCTCCTTGGACAGTAAAATTCATTCCTTTAGTTATGCCTGTTGACAAAATTTTGGCGCAGATTTAAGATGAACACTACCTCAAATGGCCTAGGCCATTACATTCATCACCCAACGTACATGATAGGAAGAAGTACTGCCGTTTCCATAAGGATCACAGCCATTACACAGAGGATTACAGAGACCTAAATGAGCAGATAGAAGAGCTCATACGAAAAGGGAAATTGCAGAGGTTCTTGAGGAAGGGAGAACCTGGTAAGTCCAGAGGCGATGATAAGAACAATCGCGAAGCCTCACTAAAGGACGAGGACCATACATCCCAACGTCCGCCAAACGTGATCTGGGAGATAAAGACGATCATAGGAGGGTCATTCAAATCCCTCAAGAAGTCATATCAGAGGCAAGTGAACAGTGTCCACAGAATACCCTCCTTGAAACAGAGACAAACGGACAGAGATATGTTTTTCTGTGAAGAAGATGCTAGAGGAGTGAAGCAAACACATGAAAATCCCTTGGTTATAATGCTCACGATAGAAGCGTTCAACACCAGGAGAATCCTCGTGGATAATGGCAGTTACACGAACATCTTCTACCTTTCTGCCTTTCAGCAGTTGAAGCTAGATTCGAGAAGATTGCGCCCTTTTGAGTTCCCTCTCGTCAGCTTTAGTGGGGACAGGGTGTATCCCAAGGGCATAGTGACTTTGACAATCATAGTAGGATCTTATCCACGATAGCTGACTTGTCAGTCGGATTTCCTAATGGTGGATTGTCCCTCTTCATACAATGTAATCATTAGGAGGCCCACACTTAACCGTTGGAAGGCAGCCACTTCCACCTATTGCTTGAAGGTGAGATTCCAAATGGAAAACGAAGTAGGCAAAGTGAAAGGGAATCAAGTATTGGCTAAGGAGTGTTACCAAGCAGTGCTTGCAGTTAAGGAAAATCATACGTGGATGATCGAGGAAAAAGAGGAGGAGAAGGTGAAGGCCCTAGAAGCTACAGAGCTGGTAGATAGGGAACCAATGAAGACTACCAGAGTAGGGACGATCATGAGTCCAGACAAAAAGAAGAAGCTAGTCCATTTCCTCAAGGAGAACCTTGATATTTTCACCTGGAGCCACGAGGACATGCCAAGCATATCCTTGGAGATTATCCAACACTAGTTAGATTTGGATCCAGAGAAAAAGCCTGTCCAGTAGAGACGACGAGTGTTTGCTCCAAAGCGGAACTAGGTGATCATGGATGAGATAAATAAGCTACTCTAGGCAGGCTTTATCTGTGAGGTCTACTACCTGAATTGACTGGCCAACATTGTCCTCATGAAAAAGGCAAGGGGTTCATGGTGTCCTAGAGAGGAATAGAAGCAAACCCAAAGAAGGTACGAGCTATACTGGAGATGGCATCACCTAAGACCATAAAGGAAGTCTAGAAGCTCACTGGAAGGATAGTAGCGCTTAACAGGTTGGCCTTGAAGGAGGCGGACAGATGTCTACCCTTTTTCAAAACATTAAAATAAGCATTTATCTAGATGGACAAGTGTGAGAAAGCCTTCCAGGAACTCAAGCAGTACCTAAGCAATCCACCCCTCTTAAGTTCGTTGAAGGAGGGAGAGAACTTGTATTTATAACTAGCAATATCAACTACAACTGTGAGTGCTGCCTTGAGTTGAGAAAAGGACAAAAGACAGCTCCCGGTCTACTATGTCAGCCAGGCCTTCTAGGGGGCAAAAGCCAAATACCCATGAATAGAGAAGATTGCATTCGCACTAATGGTCTCTTCTCGTAAGTTGCGCCTTTATTTCCAGGCAAATCCTATCTTGGTAATGATGAACTAACCTATAAAAAAGGCAATGAACAAGCCCGAGGCTGGGGGAAGAATGATCTAGTGGGCAATAGAGCTCAGCCAGTTTGACATAGAATACCACCCCAGAACAGCTATCGAGGCACAAGCACTAGCAGACTTCATTGTTGAATTTACAGTAGGGGTCGTTATCATTACCCCCAAAGGAGAGACACTTAAATACGGAGTTCAGTGAGCATTCCCAGCAACCAACAACGAAGTTGAATATGAGAGAGTACTGACGGGTTTAAGGGTCGGAAAGGCGCTGGGAATAAAAAATTTACCCTTCCAAAGTGATTCCAAGCTCTTTTTGGGTCAAATAAAGGGGGAGTTTGAAGCGAAAGAGGAAATGATACAGAAGTACCCAAAGTTGACGAAACTTCTGGCATAAGAGTTCGATCAAGTAGAGTTCACACAGATCCTTAGAAGTCAGAATGTGGGGGCAAATGAACTGGAGAAGTAGTCATCGTTAGAAGCATGGCCAACAGACACAGATTGAAGTCCAGAAGCACCCTAGCATCGAAGAGGTCCATACCTTTGCAATCTAGAGCGGGAATAGCTGGATAACCCCAATCCTGTCCTACCTTCAGGATGGACGGCTTCCATAAGATGCCAAAGAAGCTAGGAAAATAAGGAAGAAGGTAGCTTGGTTCACGGTTCTGAATGGCTCTTTGTACAAAAGGGGCTTCTCCATGCCCTACCTAAAATGTGTCAACCAAGAGGAAGCAAAATATATTCTGGAAGAGATCCACAAAGGAATTTGTAGAGACCATGCAAGCCTGAGATCCCTCGTTAGCAAAATTATCCGAATTGGTTACTTTTGGCCTACCTTGTAGAAGGATGCAAAGAGTTTGTGAAGAAGTGTGACAAATGCCAGAGGTTTGGAAATATCCAACTCATATCGTCCGAGAAGATGACGACAATAGCCTCACCGTGGCCGTTTGCTCAGTGGGGACTCAACATCCTTGGCCCACTACCCCAAGGTGAAAGACAGGTAAAATTTTTACTAGTTGCCATTGATTATTTCACAGAATGGGTTGAAGCAGAAACATTATCAACCAAGGTAGTACAAAGCCAAAGTGCGAGGATTGACCAAGTTGTCGAAATAGTCAATTGACTTTGTGTACTCAATGGCAGCCTTAACACGTTGCTTATACCTGCTCTTGAGTTTGGGCCGTCTATTTACTGTACAAGATAATGAAAAAAAGAATTGGTAACAACAGAATATACAAAAAAAACGAAGGAAAAAATACTGGTAGAAATAACGACGCACCTAGACTCGGGGTTCTCCACCGATAGAGCAACCTAGGGAGATCACCCCACACCTCGCTAGAGGGAGTCTTCCAATCATCCCTGGACACAAAAAAGAAGCAGGACTTCTAGTATTTGAATGACAAGGGCAAGTCCCTGACAATCCTAGTTCTCATCTCCCAAGGCACCAGCTTGTAGTATCCGTGCTCCTTGGACTCCTTTAAACGATACAAATAAACAGGCTTGTCCACCTTAATCATATCCCCTTCAGTAGTAACCAGCCATATCTCCATACAAACGACCACTATCCTCCACAAATTGGGCATAATTTGCCCAGGAGAAATGTCGAAACAGCCTAGGAGCTCCATGATGAATCGGTGGATGGAGAATCTGAGCCCGCTCAAGAAAGCAGCCTTGTAGAAGCATACTTTCCCGGGCGAGAAGTGGCAAGCTCATTCCTCCCTGTGAGGAAGACGAACCCTAACCCTTTCAAGGAATTGAAATCTCTCTCTAAACCTAGACAACGTCTCATCGTCCAGACTGAACACCTCCCCAAGGGCATGGAAAGCCCTAACTTCCCGAGGGACAGGGACTCTTCCTCCACCACCACAGGATCGTCGCTAGACGACAACCCGGTCTCAAGCTCGCTCAACCTCACCTCAAACATTGCCCCTCCCTCACTTACTAAACCCTCGAACCAATCAATTGACTGACAAAGCAAGGGGACTAAGTCAACCAAAGCGACGCTTAAACTACTACCCTCAAAGATAAAATTTGCAACTAAAGGGAGAAAGGTACGAGAAATGCCTAAGGTAGCCCCTAAATGCACAAAGAGGAATGAAATTGAGGGGTAAGCTATCCTAACTTCAGTGCCACTAACGATGGAAAACTAGAGAACGAAGGGGGAGAGAAGATAATCCTAAAAGCCCCCCCCAAAAAAAAAAAGTATATTAAATCAAAAAATCTTTCTATGCCATAGAAAAACGAAGAAAAAGAGAAAAGACAAGCATACCTCAATGGGAGAAAATGCAGAATGCAAAAGCTCAAACCACAAAATACGGAAAGCTTAAGGAAAATCACAAGAACAGGTTGGAGAAGAAGATGCATGGAGCAATGATTCAGAGTTGGAAAAAGTGAAGGGGAAAAAGGAAAGAGAGAAAATTTAAAAACTAGGCACAAAAAACTGAAATTCAGTGGGAAACTCAAGAGTCACACAATTGGGGCATTAACTCCATTGGTCCGAACACGCCACGTGGCCACGATGCGTGTGGCGCAGCCACTACGCATTAAATGAGGAACAAAACCCTAAAAGCCATATCTGGTCAGAAAACCTTTCATCTTCTGATGGTCGTCTTGACATACCACGACGACCATAGAACCTGGGGGGCAGCTGATGGGACTGACGAGACCTCTTTCCTTGAACGACCTCATGAAATACCTTCGTCTACCTCGACACGGCATGGACGAAGGCAAGCAAGTCATTAATAAGAGGATTTGATACCTCGGGCAATTACCAGCTACCTATCAGACCATTGAACCCTCATCAAGACCCGTACTAATAAGCCCTAAGGCATTACAAGAAAAGAATTAAAACCATAATTAAGGCCTCAACGGCTAGAAACAACAAAGCTATATATACACACTCTTTAGTAGCAAATGAGGTACAGAAGATTGACCCTAAAATTACTCTTTGGCATATACATGTCTGATATTTAAAACTTTCATATTTCTTTGAAAAGGCTTCTATATACTAATTTTGGCATTGGAGGTGTTGTGGCATGCACCACACCGGTGACCACCCTAGGGGAGCCTTTATTCTATGGTTGCAGGGACAACGACAAGGATTTGACACCATTTAGACGAACCTACAGGACTAATGATTCACAAATCATCAAATAATATGTATCAAGATCATTTAGAATTGTATTGTATATTGCCTTAATTGTATATGAGCAATGCATTCGTTTCTATTTTTGTTTTGGATGATATATATAATATTATTTTGCTGGTGATCATGTTATCAAATGCCGGTTACTGGGATTTTAATTATAATATTGAAACGATGTCAGTTGCCTGTCGTTTTTGGGACTTCAATCATAATTTTGGTACTTACTTGTTTTTGCTCCTTCCTTGCATAGTACTTAGTGACTGGGTGTGGTCTCTATCTGCCTCATCCTTATGCGTCAGTAACTTACATTGCTATTACTTGGTTAAAATTTTCGCTGTGACTCATACTCTTTGAGGGGATCTTGATTCGTCAGTAACTTACATCCGTCTAGGCGTAATCTTGTTACTTAGCTAATTTTCTTTGACTTACACCTAGTGAAGGGATTTTTTCATTCTCTGGCTTCGTCAGTAACTTACATCTGTTTATGCCGAATCTTGTTACTTTGCCATTTTTTTTTTTACTTACACCCAGTGAAGGGATTTTGTCATTCTTTGGCTTTGTCAATAACTTATATTTGTCTATGCGGAATCTTGTTACTTTTCCCTTTTTTTTTTGACTTACACCTAGTGAAGGGATTTTGTCATTCTTTGGCTTCGTCAGTAACTTACATCCGTTTGTACGGAATCTTGTTACTTAGCCAATTTTTTTTTTTTTGACTTACTCTGTCACGCCCCAAACCCCAAAGGGTCCAAAGCGTGAGAAATACGCCTCAAGTACCTATAAAATTTTGCTTTTTGACAATTCAATCCACATAAATCCTATCAAGTATCAACATCAAGAATTATCATAATAATTCCATTGGATATATTCTTAAAGCAAGTCAGAGCTCTAAGTATTAAATACAAGGACCATTGGCCACAAAAGAATAGAGGTCTGAATAAATGATTACATATCAACAACTTGTCCCATTAGTGGAAATACAGTCACAACCACCACAATATACAAAAGAATGAGTCAAGCCTAAACTAAGACGTACATCATCTAGTAACTCCATTACAAAAGTTCAGCCTCCAACAGTAGTTAGTCTAACTACTATAAGCCACCAAAAAGCTGTCTCAAAAAGGTGTTGCCTACTCTGAAAAGTTTATAAAAATAATGGGATGAGACAAAGTCCAGTAAGTAGTATAATTAATGGGGGTGGGGGAAATGCAAGTTTTTGACAAGAATGATTAACTGATGAAATACAAAATTTCTCTAAGTAACTATCTTGAAACTATATACTATAATCTGTGAGCATCGACAATATAATTTCCAAAACCATAATATCTAACAAAAGATAAATTATCACAAATATACTACACTACCACATAGACCGGTCAGGGGATCCACCCATTCACAACTGGCATGATATTGTCCTCTCTGGTATGCAGACTCTTGGCCCTATGGACAGCAGCCTCACCCATACCCTCAAGGTTTTTCTCTCCCCCCATGGGCAGCAGAGAGAGCGCGTCAAATAGGCCCTCTCTTGCATGTGGTCTCTTGGCCCCATGGACAGCAGCCTCACCCACACACAATTAAGGAACCTCTTCCCCCCATGGGCAACAGGGACGAACGCGTCATCCAAAGTGAAAAGGCACTGACCTGGATTTGATTCCATTGTCACAAAGACTACGAAAACCAAATCGGGTGATCACCGGGAAATCACTCATGGTTTGGTGTTAAACTACATAAAGCTCACAGTGTACATTTCCTTTCAAATACAATTTATATCCAGATAGTTTTAGAAAACCTTAAATAATCTAACTTACACAAGGTTTGTAAGGTTTTCAACTCCATTCTTGTCAAAAAGATTTTCTATCAATTTCTCACATAGTAAGACAAGATAAGCATCTTTAATTTTCTAATATACCATAAAATCCATGATTTCTATATCAAAGATTAAATAAAAGATGCTCATTTTTCCATATCAACAATTCATGCATTTCCCCAAGTGCAATACCAAATATAATGCAATTTCATATATATATATATATATATATAATCATATATATACATATATTAAGGTTACGACAAAATAGCTTTTAGGAAAATATAGTATCCATAGGTGGTTTCCAAAAATGTGCCTAATCCAAAAAATAACATTTATGCAATGTAATTATTTTCCAAAAAAATCCCATTAAAAAGCTACTTACCTTGCAACCGCAAAATCCTAATTCTCCAAGCTCCAAGGAGATTAGCTAGAACCTAGACAATATCAAGTAAACCTATCACAATGAGTATATAACTTGAAATTGTATCTAGCCACAAATTAGGAATTGCCAAATAAACACTTAATTTGACAAGCCTAGTATTTCACCTCATCAATTTTAACATATTCCACTTCCAAAGTTTCTCAAAAAATTGATTTACTCATTTACCATCATCTCCAAAATTATAACTAACTTCCATAAATTCATACTATATCATCAAGAGACCCATGAAAGCAAAAATCACAATATCCTCCAAGACAAGAAATTTAGAACTTCAATTAACTCCAAATAAACCCAATGGCAATGGAAAAATTAAATTTACCAACCATCACACATTTTAACTTAAAACCCCCAAATTTTTCCACTATACATAAACCTTAAGTAGCTATTTTTGGCACAAAATATATACCCACTCATCAAATAATCCTACCAACACAAAACCCATACATAAAAACACATAAATATCACTTCTAATGCTCATAAATCACATGGGTATAATTATTCAAGCTTAGATAAAAATAACCTCAAATAAAAGTGTGAAACCTACCAAAAAGATTAGAAATTTTTACCTCAAATAAAATGATGAAGATGCTTAGGGGTTCCTAAGTATTTTTCCGATGATCTTGCCGAAAAAATGATGGTGAAATGGTGTGTTTTGGAGTGGAGGCCGGCGGGTGAGTTTGAGGGAGTGAAAGACATAAGAAAGAAAATGAAAGAAAGAAAGTGAAAGAAAGAAGGTGAGCCGGCCAAAAGAGAGAAGAGGTAAAAGAAAAAGGAATGGTTGAGAATGATTGGTAGTGGGGGTAGGTGGGGAGCACGTGGGAGCTGAAAAAATTTGACTAACTTCACTTTTTTTTTTTCTCTAAACTGACAGGGACGTGACATACTCCTAGTGAAGGGATTTTGTCATTCTTTAGCTTCGTTAGTAACTTACATCCGTCTGTGTGGTATCTTGTTACTTAGCCTTTTTTTTTTAATACTTACACCCAATGAAGGGATTTTGTCATTTTTTGGCTTCGTCAGTAACTTACATCTGTCTATGTGGAATCTTGTTACTTAGCCGATTTTTTTTTTTTTTTACATGCATCACATTGGTTGAATAGTTCTTTTATTGCTTTATTTCAATCATGAATACATTCGTCCACTGCATCTACTGATAGTATTGTTTCAAATGCTCGATGTTCCATGGTCGTGGCAGTTTCTTCCCGTCCAACATTTCTAGGTGGTAGCTACCTTGCCGGAGTAATGGGTGACTCTGTAGGGTCCTTCCTAAGTTGGGCCGTGCTTCCTCTAAGTTGGGTTCTTGGTGGCAGGTGTGACTTTGTGCAAGACGAGGTCTCCAATATTAAGTTGTTGGAGCTTCACTCTTTTGTTGTAGTACTCGGACATCTTCTGTTGGTACTCTGCCATCTTGCATGATGCTCTTTCTCTAGATTCATCTATGCAATTGAAGTTGACTCTCAGTTGATCATCATTGCTACCTTCGTGGAAAGCTTCCCGCCTCAAGCTAGTGACTCCTATCTCAACTGGAATGACTGCTTTGGTGCCAAAGGTGAGACTGAAGGGGGTCTCTCCTGTTGGAGTTCTTGCTGTAGTCTTGTATGCCCACAAAACGTTAAGCAGCTCTTCCGACCATGCGCCCTTTGCCTCGTCCAGCCGAGCCTTGATGATCTTGAGCATGGTCATGTTCGTTACTTCTGTTTGGTCGTTAGCATGGGGATGACCAGGGGACGAGAACTGATTCTTGATTCCTAGACTCGAGCAGAAATCCCTGAACCCTTGACTGTCAAATTGCCGCCCATTGTCTGATATGATCGTCCGTGGTATTCCGAACCTACAAACTATATTCTTCCACATAAAGGTCCAGACTTTCGCCTCCGTTATGGTTGATAATGCTTTTGCTTCAACCCATTTTGTGAAATAATCAATGGCAACTAGTAAAACTTTTACCTATCTTTTACCTTGGGATAGTGGGCTAAGGGTGTCGAGTCCCCACTAAGCAAACGGCCACGATGAGGCTATTGTCATCAGCTTCTCAAATGGTATGCGTTGGACGTTTCCAAACCTTTGGCATTTGTCTCACCTTTTCACGAACCCTTTTGCATCCTTCTACAGGGTAAGCCAAAAGTAACTAGTTCGGATAATTTTACTGACAAGGGATCTCGAGCCTACATGGTCTCCATAGATTCTTTCGTGGATCTCCTCCAGAATATATTTTGCTTCCTCTTCATTAACATACTTTAGGTAGGGCATGGAAAAGCCCCTTTTTTACAAAGAGCCATTTAGGACTGTGAATCGAGTTGCCCTCTTCCTTATTTTCCTAGCTTCTTTGGTGTCTTATGGAAGCCGTCCATCCTGAAGAAAGGACAGGATTGTGGTTATCTAGCTGTTCCCACTTTGGATTGTAAAGGTATGGACCTCTTCGATGATGGGGTGCTTTTGGATTTTAATTTTCAAATCTGTGTTTGTTGGCCCTGCTTCTGATGATGACTGCTTCGCCAGCTCATCTACCCCCATATTCTAACTTTTGGGGATCTATGTGAACTCTACTTGATCAAGCTTCGTGCTAGAAGTTTTGTCAACTTTAGGTACTTTTGCATCCTTTCCTCTTTCGCTTCGAACTCTCCCTTTATTTGACCCACGATGAGCTTGGAATCACTTTAGAGGAGTAAATATTTGATTCCCTGCGCCTTTTCGACCCTTAAACCCATCAGTACTCCCTCATATTCAACTTCGTTGCTGGTTATCAGGAATTCTAACTAAACTCCATATTTGAGCATCTTTCTTTCGAGGGTAATGATAATGACCCCTACTCCGCCTCTCTTCTGGACTGACGAGCCGTCAGTTTGAATTGTATACCTTTCCACTTCGTTTGAGTTTTCCTCCTCGTTAGGAACTATAAATTCAACGATGAAGTCTGCTAGTGCTTGTGCCTGTGCCTGTGCCTGTGCCTTAATAGATGTTCTAGGGTGGTATTCTATGTCAAACTGGCTGAGCTCTATAGCCCACTGGATCATTCTTCCCGCAGCCTCGAGCTTGTTCATTGCCTTCTTTATAGGTTGGTCCATCATTACCAAGATAGGATTCGCTTGGAAATAAGGGCACAACTTGCGTGAAGCGACTATCAGTGCGAATGCAATCTTTCCTATTCGTGGGTATTTGGCTTCTGCCCCTTAGAAGGCCTGGCTGACATAATAGACCGGGAGCTATCTTCTATCCTCTTCTTGAATTAAGGCAGCACTCACAGCTGTAGTTGATACTGTCAGGTATAAATACAGGTTCTCTCCCTCCTTCGACGGACTCAAGAGAAGTGGATTGCTCAGGTACTGCTTGAGTTCCTAGAAGGCTTTCTCACACTCGTTCGTCCAGACAAATGCCATTTTCAATGTTTTGAAAAAAGGCAAGCATCTGCCCGTCACCTTTGAGACGAACCTGTTGAGCGCTGTTATCCTTCCTATGAGCTTCTAGACTTCTTTCACGGTCTTGGGTGACGCCATCTCTAGTATAGCTCGTACCTTCTTTGAGTTTGCCTCTATTCCCATCTGGGACACCATGAACCCTAAGAAATTCCCTAACGCCACCCCAAAAGTGCACTTGCTGGGGTTTAACTTCATTTGATATCGTCTGAGAGTCTCGAACTTCTCTTAGAGGTCGTTGAGATGATGGATTCTTCCTTACTCTTGACGAGCATGTTGTCCATATTCACTTCCATGTTCCTCTCGATTTGTTTATTAAACATCTTGTTTACTAACCTTTGGTAGGTTGCTCCTGCATTTTTCAGTTCAAAGGGCATCACCTTGTAACAGTATAGCCCTTGGCTTGTGAAGAATGCAGTTTTTTCTTGGTATTCCTCCGCCAATTTTATCTAGTTGTACCCTGAGAATGCGTCCATAAAGGTCAGGAGTTTGTGCCCTACTGTGGAATCCACCATCTAATCTATCCTCGGTAATGGAAAGTTGTCCTTTGGGCTGGCCTTGTTCAAGTCTGTGAAGTCCACGCATATTCTCCACTTCCTATTTGCCTTTTTCTTAAGGACGACGTTGGCCAGCCAATCCGGATAGTAGACCTTATGGATAAAGCCTACTTGTAGTAGCTTATTTACCTCGTCCATGATCGCTTGGTTTCGCTCTGGAGTAAACACTCGTTGTCTTTGCTGGACAAGCTTTTTCTTGGGATCCACATCTAACCTGTGTTGGATAATCTCCGGTGATATGCTCAGCATGTCCTTGTGGCTCCAAGCGAAAATATCTAGGTTCTCCTTAAGGAACTAGACTAACTTTTTCTTTGTGTCTGGACTCATGGTCGTCCTTACTCTGGTGGTCTTCATTGGTTCCCCGTTTACGAACTCCATAGCTTCCAGGGCCTCCTCCTTCTCCTCCTTCTCCTCTTTTTCCTTGATCATTCACGTATGGTTTTCCTTAGCTACAAGCACTACTTGGTAATACTCCCTTGCCAATACTTGATCTCCTTTCACTTCGCCTACTCCGTTTTCCATTAAGAATTTCACCTTCAATCAATAGGCGGAAGTGGTTGCCTTCTAATGGTTGAATGTAGGCCTCCCAATGATCACGTATGAAAAGAGACAATCCACCATTAGGAAATCTGACTGACAAGTCAGCTATCGTGGATAAGATCCTACTATGATTGTCAAAGTCATTATGCCCTTGGGATACACCCTGTCCCCACTAAAGCTGACGAGAGGGTACTCAAAAGGGTGCAATCTTCTCAGATCTAGCTTCAACTGTTGAAAGGCAGAGAGGTAGATGATGTCCGCGGAACTGACATTATCTATGAGGATTCTCTTGGTGTTGAACTCTTTTATAATGAGCATTATGACCAAAGGGTCGTCATGTGGTTGCTTCACTCCCCTGGCATCTTCTTCAGAGAAAAACATATCTCTGTCCGTTCGTCTTTGTTTCAAGGGGTGTATTCTATGGACACTATTCACCTACCTCTAATATGATTTCTTGAGGGATTTAAACGACCCTCTTGTGGATGGCCAGCCCGTGACCGTCTTTATTTCCACAATCATGCTTGGCGAACATTGGGACGTATGGTCCTCATCCTTTGATGAGGCTTCGTAGTTGTTCTTGTCATCATCTCTGGACTTACTAGGTTCTCCCTTCCTTAAGAACCTCTGCAATTTCCCTTTTCGTTTGAGCTCCTCTATCTGCTCCTTCAAGTCTCTACAATCCCCTGTGTAATAGCCGTGATCCTTGTGGAAACGACAGTGCTTCTTCCTATCACGTACATTGGATGACGAATGTAATGGCCTAGGCCATTTGAGGTAGTGCTCATCTTTAATCTGCACCAGAATTTTGTCAATAGGAATAACTAAAGGAGTGAATTTTACAGTCTGAGGAGCTTTCTCGTCTTTTCTTTTACCCTCGTCGTTAGTTTGACGTTCGAAGCGTTCCCTTTTTCGTCCTCTTCGGTCGTCCTCTTTCCTTCCCTTTTCATTGGTTTTCTCTTCGTCTTTTATCGCGGCTAAAGCATCTTCGGCGTTCATGTACTTCTGTGCCTTTAAAAGCATCTCGGCCATTGTTTTTGGGGGATTCTTCATGAGTGATACCACGAACTCCCTAGATTTCAATCTAGCTTTAAAGGTCGTTAACTACACCTTGTCATCAGCTTTGTTTACCTCCAAAGTTTCGCGAGTGAAATGCTTCACGTACGACCTCAGGGTTTCCTTTTCCCCCTGTTTAGTGGTGAGTAAATGGTCTGTAGGTCTCCTAGGGCACTATCCTCTGAAGAAGTGGCGTAGAAAGGAACTGCTTAACTGTTCGAAACTGTCGATTAACGATGTGGGTAACTTCGTGAACCATTCCCTTGCAGCCCCATTGAGAGTAGTGGGGAAAGATCGGCACAGTATCTCATTAGGGGGCTATTGAAGAGCTCGTGTTGTCTTAAAACTATTAAGGTGGTCTAAGGGATCCTTAAGTCCGTCGAATAGTTCAAATTGAGGCAAGTGAAACTTCAATTGGCACTGGGCATTCTAGAACTACTACCGTAAATAGGGAATCCGTCGTCCTAACCATCTTATCCAAGCCTTTATCTGCTTTCCCTTTAATGGCATTCCTTAGATCATCCATCTCTTTCTTCATTTCCCGAAGAAGCTCTGAGCTCGATCCATCTAGAGTGGTTGGCCTTCGGTGGTCGCTTCGTCTTTCGCTATCTCCCTCGTCTTCTTGGTTGATCTTGGACCGGTTGTCTTCCTATTGGAGTCACTTCCTTATCTCCTAATTTTGTTTCGTGAGTTCTTCCACACTAGCTGTAAGTGCTTGGATTTGTAGGGTCAATGCTGTAGGATCTTGGTTGGACTCCATATGAACTTAGAAAATGACTGGAACTATAATTTCGAACCTTAATGCGAAAATGTTGTCCCTATAAATGACGCCAAATTAATGATGCGTGAATTGTCAGTCTTGTAGGTTTGTCCAGATGGTGTCAAATCCTCGTCTCTGTCCCTGTAATCGTAGAATAAGGCTCTCCTAGGATGGTCACCGGTGTGGTGCCTTCCACAACATCTCCAATGCCAAAGTTAGTATATAAAAGCCTTTTTAGAGAAATATGAAAGTTCTAAATATCAGATATGTATATGCCAAAGAGTATTTTCAGGGTCAATCTTTTGTACCTCATTTGCATCTGATGAGTGTGTATATATAGCTTTGTGGTTTCTAGTCGTTAGGGCCTTAATTATGGTTTTAATGTTCTTCTTGTAATGCCTTAGGGCTTATTAGTGCTGGTCTTGATGAGGCTCCAACGACCTGACAGGTAACTGGTAATTGCCCGATGTGCTGAATCCTCTTATTAATGACTTACCTGCCTTCTTCCATGTCATGTCGAGGTAGATAAAGGTATTTCATAAGGTTGTCCAAGGAAAGAGGTCTCTTTAGTTCCATCAACATACAATAAGAACCCACTCAAATCTCCAAATTTACAAACACGTTTCAGACTTCATACCAAAACTGAGAATTGATATGGGTGAGCTTGACTTTGACGTTGTCAACACCAAGCAACAAAGCTGGGTGAGCTTGATATTCAAGGAGTTGTTGAAGCATACCATAAAGAAATTCGCCACCGTTCATGTTGTTTTTAATGATAAAACTTTTTGTACAAGTTTTGGTCTAAAATCTAAAATGTATTTGTAAATTTGGGTAAGTGGGTTGTTATTGTGTATGGTTGGGTGTATTCATTTTTTACTAGCAAAAACATCAAAAATCAAAACCAAATCAAATAACAATAAGGAGGATAAAAAAATAAAAAATAAAAAATAAAAAATAAAAAATAAAAAAGGAAAAACGAGGAACAACTTTGTGGATATTTTTTTTTTTTTTTTTCCATTTAGTTTCATTTTTATAATATTTTAGTTAGTTGCATAGTTTGCAAAACCATTTAGCAAACTAGCATCTCGAGTGTCTAAAACTCAAGTTCCAAGATAGAACTCAAGTTTTTAAGACTCGAGTTGCAAGTGGTGGTAGCTAATGTGGAAAAAAATCCATGTGGAACTTGAGTTTTTAAGACTTGAGTTCTACCATTTACTTTCACAACGCCCGTTCTTCTTCTCTTCTTTCTCTTCCCTCTTCCAGCCCGTGCTTCTTCTTCTTCTTCCCTTGTTCTTCTCTCCTCTAGCGCATGCTTCTTTTTATTCTTCCCCTATTCTACTTCTTTGGATTTGTGTTTTCTAGAGAAGTCTTCGAATCTAGCACTTCTTCCTTCATTTCTGGTTCTTCATCTTCATCTTCATCTTCATTCTTCTTCTTTTATTGAACTCGAGTCTTAAAGACTCCAGTTCCATGTGGCAAAAATATCTCCATGTTAGCAATTAGAACTCGAGTCTTTGAGGCTAGATTTCTTCGTTGAACTTAAGCCTCAAAGGCTTGAGATGTTATTCTTCTCAATTCTTTCCAATCCTTACTAACTAATGACATAGTGTGGCAAACTCATACTACTCTACCCCAACTTTGTGGGTCATGCCTTGAAGTTGGATCTAGCTATCAATTTAGAATCCAAGTCATACCTTTTGTCCCAAGTTAATGATACCAACCCTTTTCTCCTTCTCTTTTTGAATAACTTTAAGGTAACTGCAATTGAATATGCAGGTAAGTGATTAGATTTAATGTGGTGGCAAATTTTAGACCGTTAATCTATTTTAAATAAATCATGTCCATAAAATGGACACTAAGAATCCAAATCCTCAAGGAACCAGATGACATCACCTAAAATTAAAGTTTAGTATGTAACTTTATTTTCCTTTTTTTTTTCTCCCCTCACTTTTGTCTGTAATAATTAATAATTGAAGGTTGGTCCTTCTTGTTTTGGGTTTACGTGATTTTTTTGAGAAATTTTCAAGCTATGACATCCGCTCTTAATGATAGCTTTTTATCATCAAGTCAAGATACCAATTAGTTTTTGGTGTAGGCGAAGATTGAATTTTAAATTTTTTATTCAATCATCAGAGATTTTACCAGTTGAGCTAATTAAAACCCACCAATTTGCGTGATTAAAGTTGAGGCTGGAATTACAAAAACATTATTATGATCTCTCTCTCTCTCTCTTTTTTTGTTGCTAAGAAAAAGTTATTATGATCTACAGGCAAAATCACAAAAGGTTTTCATTTTTAGAGCAACTGTAAATTGTTCATTTAAAACAAAAATACCGCTTTAAAGAAAAATATAAAAAGATAATTGTTAGGACATATGTAGTTCAAGTCTGTGAACATATGTCACTATTTTATGTAATTGGCTTATCCTTAGACAAAACGCACTTTACTTGTAATTGGGTAGATTTAGGATGAGTTTGGGTAGATTTAGGATGAGTTTAACACTTCAAGAAACAGTGGTTCAAGGTTAAGTGTTGAAGCCGTCAAAGTCTGTCCAAGAAACAAGCTAGGAAGTGCAAGTTTTTAAAGCTCGACACATACCTCGACAGATGCATCTATTGAGCTTTAAAGAAGCTGTTTTGCCCGAGCCTCGACAGTTTCTCGACACCTCTCGACACCTCTATCTGTCGAGAATTAAAGAAAACAGATTTCGAGGTCTGTTTCAAGTCTAATCCGTGAGTGTGTCTTTGGGACTTCTTTTCTCTTAACCCTAGACATATAAAAGGATTATTTTAAGGGCCGTCAAGCAAGGAAGCAGAAGATACAAGTTGCACATTCTTTGAGAACTTGTTGTTCATGCAATTTGTGATCAGAAAGATGAAGTTCGTGCCCTAGTTCATCTCTGATGATTTGAAGAACTTTGCAGCCAACTCTCTCTCTCTCTCTAGTTGGTATTTGAAGTCGCGTACTGGGATCCGCGCATCTAGTTAGTCACGTACTTGGGAGCCGTGCATTGAAAGGAGAAACTGTCACTACAGAATAAGTCCAATTGGGTATTGGGGTAAGAGTTCAACTGTAGGTTGGTGAGGTACTTGGGATTCCTTACTTGTAATTGCTTGTTGTGATAATAGTGGAGTTTCGGGAGTGGTGACCTTAAATCACCCGGTGGGGTTTTTGCCGTAAGGGTTTTCCCCATTCGTGAACAAATCACCGTGTTATTTATTTTCCGCTGCTTAACTTAGTTTGGTGATTTGTTTGTGCTGCCACGTGATATTGCATGTTAATTTGATTAATTAAGAACTGGGCTAATTAATTAATCTAAGTTATCACAAGGGGTCAACGCATTTGTGGCCTGTCAATAATTGTAACTTGGGTCTTGGGATTTTTGTTAATAGAACATTTTTAAAAAGTTTTGATATCATTTTGATGGAAAAAGAAACTGTTTTTTTTTTTTTCCTCTTCCCCATAGAAAATAGATGGGAAAAGGTTGGGGGGGGGGTTGGGGGGTTTCCGTGAATAATTAACAAAATGGGGTTCATTTTATTTATTTTAATATTCAAACTTTAGAAACTTTTTTTTCCTTCATAAAAACATTACAAGAAAATATGGTGGCACTATGATTTTCTCACTATATAGGTTAACTTTTATAATATTACTATATATATATATATATATTAAATTCATATATTATAAAGTTTTCATAATTTTTTTAAAGGCTTTTTATAACAAAGAAATTTTGCACACATTAATCTAATAATAAAGGAATCATACTACTTAAAATTATTATTATTATTTCCGTATTTTAACTATATTGTTAGTTCAGAATATTACAATTATACCTATATAGGTATATTCCAATATTGCTTCAATTTAATCAATTCTTCATATTAATGCTAGGCCAACGTATAATTATTCATTTTCATGTTTTTGCTTTCATTAGAATTTAGAAGACTTTTTAATTTTGTTGTTTGCTTCTTCAAAATGGTTATTTTATCATGAATCAAATACTTAAGAATGGTTTGCGATTGTACTTAAATCCTATGGCATCTTTCTTTACTTTATTTGACTTACTCATTATCTAAGAATAAAATGCTACAGAGAAAACAGTAAGGAAACACACTCTTTGCTTTATCTGGCTTTCAAATATTAAGAGGCAATTTTATATTGGCAGCCTCCTCCTTTCACAAATGAGGAATTCATGTGCATTAGATTGCTAGCTACTAGATTGCTTTGGTATGATTAAATGAGTTTGGTTTGACATTTTACCAGGTTGCGCTTAGTTCAAATTTCGTTTACACTAATGTTGTTAAGTCTATGTTTTTGTTGGCTCAATTCCATGCCAAAATTCTTTGTATTTTGGGATTACTATGTAATTGAGCAGATGTACTTGAGCCTTGATCACTGTTATTGTGAAGAGCATTTTGCTCTCGCAAGATAAAATTTGAAGATAAGATAAAGAATGATGCTTTTTACTCAGCAACTCGCAAGATTCCCACAAGTTTGTTGAGGACAGAAACAACTATGCATTCTTATCCTCCTGGCTCCTTTTAATTCAATTTGTTCCCATACACGAAAAACCCTAAGGATACAGAGATAGCAATATTCATATTCATATTGCTCGTTTGAGAGAGAGAGAGAGAGAGAGAGAGAGAGAGAGAGAGAGAGAGAGAGAGAGAGAGAGAGAGAGAGAGAGAGAGAGAGAGAGAGATAACAAACGTGGACTATAGTGACGAAATCAATATTTTGCTCTAAATATATTCAAATTGGTGACAAATTTTTTTTTTTGTCACTATAGGTCATAAAAAAAAAAGGAGCCATTACAATTTTTAGGGCTCAAGATGTACAGGAGTTTATAGTGACGAAATATTTTGTTCCAAAAAGTTAGATTTAGGAAGACGAAATATTCACATCATCAAATACTCACCGGAAGTAACAAAAATCCATTCTCATCGCCCAATATTAAGATTTAAGTATTATTGGTGAAAAAATAATTTTTCGTCACCTATTTGTAAAAAATACATGCAGCAGTGCTAAGTTTTGGGCGCTAGATAATTGAATTTGTTTTTGGTGTACAAATTGAAAATACCCTATCACTCTCTCTCTCTCTTCTAAGCCTCATGCCTCTCAGCCTTTTAGATCGATAAGCTCAATTTTTGTCTCCGTCTCTCTTTCTCATCACTCCTCTCTCTCTCTCATTGTAGAAAAGAAAAGAAAAGAAAAGAAAAGTGGTCTTTGGTTTGAAATCGTCTTCAATCAGAGGGGGGTCAATCTGATCAGAAACATAAGGACAAAGACAAAGACAAAGACAAAGACAAAGACAAAGGTATTTCCATTTCCTTTATTTATAAATTCATAATAATAAAAATATATTTCAACTCCACTGATTATTGATGTTGGTACCAGAGTAAGTTTTTAGAGTGATTTTAGTGTTTTGAATACAAGAGGATAATTGTAAACAATATTAGCATCAGAGTTAAAAGATCTAAAGAATGCATTTATATTTTGCTGCACACAATCCCAAACGAGCTATTATATTGGGGATCTCACTTGAGGGGCATCAAAATGGGGACCTCTTCTTCCCATTTTGATAGTTTTTCCCTAAATTAACTGATTTTGTGTTGTTGTGTGGTATAATTTGAATATGACTTGTGAACAAAGTAGGCCTATGAACTTTCTATTAGATTTGCGTTATCAAGTATAATCAAATATAGTATACACGTAATAACATCTGGATCGATAATTTGGATGTGGGACATGTAATAGCTCTGAGTCTTTGACTCATAAACTGTTGGATTTGGTGCCCCTCTCTAATTTAGAACCAAACCAGACAATATGTTCAGGTAATTTAATCCAAATTGACCCTTGGTTCTCAGAAACTTGAGCAAGACCTGTTAGGTTGAGTTGTCTGCAATGGGTTATTGAGGTCCTTGTGTGTTGTGTGTTTAAAATTTATTAAAGGACTTGCTTTCTTTTTCTTTTTGAATATTAGATGTATGGTTTCATTCAAACTATTCTCTCTAAACTCTAAAAAAAGGTTGTGGCATGAGATAATCTCTACACTTAGTTTGAACCCCTAAATGGAATAGTTGTTTTCTTATTTCTAAATTTTTTGTAGTTGTCAGTAATACCTTCTCTCTCTCTCTCTCTCTCTCTCTCTCTCTCTCTCTCTCTCTCTCTCTCTCTCTCTCTCTCTCTCTCTCTCTCTCTCTCTCTCTCTCTCATTATTTTAGTAAAAAAATTAGAGATTTTAAAGTATTCCCTTTTTGAAAACACAGTTTTAAAAATCAAACTTAAATGTTTGTTATGGGCTTTTAGGCTAATTTTTTAGAAATGATATTTCCTCAATATTTTCGAAACACTTTTTTTTTTTTTTTTTGAGAATCCAGTCGAAGAATTTTATTAGATTGAAATAGAAATTTTGTCAAGAATTACAAAACTGTTAGCCTCATAGTGAATATCTTCCCTCCATATCTGTGGAGTAGAAATTTTTTTTGGCTAATTTAGCAAGCTTGCCTGCTATTGTATTACCACTACGCTTTACATGAGAGAAAGAAGCAATGCGAAATTGAGAAAATAATTTTCGAGTTTTGCCAGTTATGTGACCAAAAGAAGCCAAACTTGGCGAGGTTGTTGTAGGGTGCTTGTACACTACTTCGGAGTCCCCCTAAAAAATTACCTCCTAGAGACCAAGTTCAATGGCGAAACTGACTGACCTACGCCAAGCCAAAGACTCTAAGTCATCCATAGATGGAGGTAGTGTTACCTTCTCTGACAGAGCTGCAATTACCGATCCTTTCGAGTTTCGTATCACAATTCCCAAGCTTGCATAATCCAAATCGTTGAAGATTGCTCCATCACAGTTGGCTTTAAGCTGAAGTGGTGAAGGTGGGAGCCAATGTGTTGGGTGACTTGTTGTAGTGATGAGGGGTGATGTAATTGTGGCTGCCTGAAATTCATTTAGCCTCTCCAATGCATCCTTTCAAATTTGAGACGATGGCAGCGATAGACTACCCACTTGCTGCCTTTCGGTTTGCCTAAATTCTCCAAGCTATGTAGGTGACTGTTTCAGGCAAATTGGTTTCTTTTAGGAGCAAGATGCCATGAAACCAGTCCCTAAAGTTGACAAACCATTTCGATAAGAAATCTCGGCACGCCTCAATTTCCCACCAAATCTTCTTTAGCCCAATATACCCCATAATGCATGTGCTGAGTCTTCCACCTCACTGCCACACTTCTCACAAAGGGCATTTGGAATGGAACCACGTTTGATTAAATTCATTTTTGTTGGGAGGGAATCAGTGCAGGCATGCCAGATGAAGTGGCATATTTTACTATAGACATTGAGAGACCAAACTTGCTTCCAGAAGTTTTTATGGGCACATTGGTTTGAAGGACCTACTGTGTCCTTTTCCTCCTCCTCCATGAGTAACTGGTAGGTTGTTTTTGTGGTGTAAACACCATTTTTTGTGGTAGACCAGATCAGTTTTTCTGCTACACCACCTTGGTTGAGAGGTAAGCTTAGGATTGCACTTGATTCATGGGGCAGGAACTCACCTTGGACATGATCCTCTATCCAGCAAGAGTTTTCTTCATCAATCAAAGGACAAACCCAAGCATTGTTTGGAAAGTTTCTTTGTGGTGAGATTATGTAGCTGGTATGTGGAGTTGGTAGCCATTTGTCCTTTCTAATAATAATAGATTCCCCATTTCCTATCCTCCACCTTACCCCCAATCTCACTACCTGCCTAGCTTTTAGGATACTTTGCCAAGCATATGACCCCTTTGTCTTTTCTTCATCATCTAAAATTGAACAATTTGGGAAGTATTTCGATTTGAAAACTTTGTATAGTAGGGAGTCAGTGTTGTAAAGAAGCCTCCACACCTGTTTTCCCAACAAAGCCAAATTAAAATTCACAATATCCTTGAAACCTAAATCCCCATTGTACTTTGATAAACAAAGATGTTTCCAAGTTACCCAATGTATTTTCCTTGCTTCTCCCTTATACCCCCACCAAAACTTCCGGATTAGAGCTTCGATATCCTTCCATAAGGATTTTGGTAGCAAGAAGCCCATGGTGTAGGTTGGCATGGCTTGGAGCATTGCTTTGATCAAAATTTCCCTACCCCCTTGTGAGAGTAGTTTTTCCTTCCACCCTTGGATTTTGTGCCAAATCCACTCTCTGATGTAACTGAAACTTTGTTTTTTTGCTCTGCCCACAAAAGAAGGAATACCTAAATAAGACTCAATATGGGTGGTGGCCGAAACTCCTATTGCTGTTTTTATTTGATCTCTCATGGTTTGATCTGTATTGGAACTGAAGAAAAGTTGAGTTTTGTCCCTATTTATTTGTTGACTTGAAGCAGCCTCATAAAGTTGTGGAATTTCTAGGATTGTGGAACATTCCTGTTGTGAAGCTTTACAAAAAAGCATACTATCATCTGCAAAAAATAGGTGAGTCACCTTAGGGCCGTCTTTACATAAGGAGACTCCATGGAGGGTCTCAGAGTCTTGTTGTTGCTGAATTAGAGAGTGTAGACCTTTTGCACATAATAGAAACAAATAAGGGGATAAAGGATCCCCTTGACGGAGACCTCTTTTGGGAGTAAAATGACCATGGGGTGCACCATTAACCAAAACAGAGAAAGAAACAGAGCGAATACATGAGCTTATGAGGGAGATCCATTTGTTATCAAAACCTAATTTCTCCATCATTTTTTCTAAAAAGACCCATTCTACCCTGTCATATGCTTTACTCATGTCAAGTTTTAGGGACATATAACCGGATTTCCTTTTTCTTTTATTTCGGAGGTGGTGGAGGGTTTCAAAAGCCACTAAAATATTATCTGAAATCAATCTATCAGACATAAAGGCACTTTGTGTTTCGAAGACCAATTTTGGGATAATTTTTTTCAATCGGTTTGCAATGTTTTTTGACACAATTTTGTATAGGACATTACAAAGGCTTATTGGTCTAAAATCCTTGGCTTTTTCTGGTGATTTTGTTCTTGGGATGAGGAAGATAAAAGTGTGGCTTAGGTTTTTTGGCATGTTCCCTGTATTTAGGATAGAGAGAGTGGCTACAATAACATCCTGCATAATAAAATTCTAATAGGATTTATAAAAAATTGGTGAAAAACCATTTGGTCCAGGAGCTGATAATGGCTTCATTTGTTTCAAAGCTTGCTCCATCTCATCTGCTGTAAATTCTCGAGTCAAATCTGAGCTCATGCTAGGAGTAACCTTCTGTTCAATCCCTTGGAGGATCAGCTCAAAATCTGTTCGATGTGCCGAAGTGAAAATCTTGGTGAAATGATTCACCAACTCTTCTCCAATCAAATGTTCTTCCTCAATAACCGAACTGTCTTCCCTCTCCAACTTTGAGATGTAATTTCGTCTATTTCTTTAAGTAGCTCGGCTGTGGAAGTAGGTAGTGTTCATGTCCCCACTTTTCAGCCAATCTACCCAAGACCTTTGATGCCACAAACAATCCCCTCATTGATAGTGCTTCGGCTTGTATCAGTTGTTTCCTTTTTATCTCAAGCATTCGCCTAATATTGCCAAAGGATAAACGGCTCTTGCTTTTTAGGCCTGTGCTGCATGCATCAATCTTCCCCATCACTTTTTGCATCAGACTTCCTAATTTTTGCCTCAACCACGCATCCTTGATTACCCCCTCACACCTTTCATCTTTCAACCAGACAGCCTCAAAGCGAAATGGCCTGTTTCTTTTATAGAATCGAATATTTTCATCATTGGATCTTATCCACAAAGGACAATGGTCCGATAAAGAGCGTTCTATATGATGAATCCTAACCGAAGGTAGACATGGCAATATGGGTCAGAATTTTTTGACTCGATCCGACCTGAAAAATACCTGACCCGAACTCGATTTTTTTGACTCGAAGCAAAAATGGGTTGACCTGTGACCCGACTCTATTTTTTTGCGGTTCATCCTGACCCGACCTAGATAACTCGTGATCGAACCAGTTAAAAAAATCGCTAAAAAAATATATTTAAATTATGTCTTGATACTAGGTGCATAAAGCACCTAAGTACCAAAACTAGTAATCAGATGATTCAGATATAATCATATAAAATTATAAACAAATAAAAAATTGGAAAAAAAAGAAAAGAAACAATTGTCATGACATGAGAGAATAGAGATTCATCATTCATGATAAGAAAATTCGCAACACCAACAGGTCCAACACGTTACACAAGGCTGTCACAACCATTAAAAAAAAAAAATCTCATTATATGGTCAATGCTTGCTAGCTATAGCCTGTAGTCCATTTTTGGATTTTCCAAAGCCAAAGACCAAAATGCACAATACAATTATACAAAGTTACAAACCAGAAAGTTCCTCAGTTTAGTACTTCAACTCTACTCTTTCAGGCTTTCTCAGTTTTCTCTTGCGCCTCCGACTTGCCCTTCTTCACACATTCGGCATTCCACAGTTTTTTAGTTTCATGCTTGTAATTATTTGCATTTTGATAGTGAACTATTAACATTGAAGACATTTTCCATCATGAATTTATGACTATAAATAATTTTTTTCATGCTCAAAACTATTAAAATTGGAAGGATATTAACAAGTGGCATTAAGTGCAATTTATTTTCTTAATTAATTTGATTCATACTCTCTAAATAGGTTGTCATTGATTAATTTTTGTAATTAAAAAAAAACTTGTTTGAAAAATATGGGTCAACCTGACCTGACTCGACCCGTAACCCGATTGACCCGTTTAAAAATGACCCGTTTGACTTGCAAACCCGATTGACCAGACCCGACCTGCCCGTTTTGCCATGTTTAACCGTAGGGAGTAATTGCGACCATGCGGGTGTAGCGACTTCCCTATTCAATCGGATCCAAGTCACCGTTTCATCAATCCTGTTGTTGCACCAAGTGAAAGGTGAACCCATAAAGCCCATATCTTGAGAACCACAGAAATCCAGCACTTCTCTAAACTCTATCATCAATCTTTCTCTTCTAGGTATTCCTCCCATTTTTTCCTCTGCTTTAACTATTTTGTTAAAATCCCCAACACAAATCCAAGGGAGATCCATCTTGAGATGAAGATGCTTTAGTAGTGCCTAGGAGTGTTTCTGGTTAGCTATTACTGGATCCCCATAGAAACCCGTGAACCGCCAGACGTAACACTTTCAAAACAAAGTTTAGGTGATAATTGATTCGAATTTGAACCTACTACTGAAATTATTATTTTTTATCTACTACTAACAACCTGTTATTTACGATTTATTACGAAAGTGTTGCGAAAGTATTGTGAACATTTTTCACAATTTTTTGGTTCAAAATTCAATGAATCAATATTTTGGAGAAGTTGAATTTTACTTTTAATGGGATCAAATTTTTATTTAGGATGTTCAATTTTCTTTTTAAGATGGTCAATTTTATTTTCGAAGATGGTCAATTGCCCATATTAATTTAAAATTCAATTTTTAAAAGGTATATATATAAATTCAGGTCCGGGTGACCACCTGATTAATACTTGGCGCCGCCCCTCATAAATGACTGAGCTAGAGAGAGATGTATCAGTTGCAGTATTCGTATCATATTATTAAATGTTTTGTTTTCATTAACTATTTTCATTGCTTGACAACACTTTCTATTGTTTTACTACACTTGATTAATGTTATCGTTATGATTTATAGTACGTTAGTTGGTTATACCGTATAAATTTAGTTTAGAATTAATTAAAAATTATTTTAATACTATGGTTCAACTCTAAAAAGAATCCTATCAAAAAAAAAAAAAAAAAAAAAAAAACTCTAAAAAGAATAAAAACTTATACGTAAGTGAATATTTGGAATATTAAAATCTTGACAAGTCGTTATCGTGATTACTTTGGTACAACTGATACGTAAATGATTTATGATATGTTAGTCTGCTATTGATAATGTGATTGTGCGATTCAGCAACAGATGAAGGTGTTTAGAATGATAAAAGTATGGCGTAAATGCACTTTTAGTCTTTACATTTTGCATTTTTTTTATTTTGGTCATTACATTTTATTTTTACCACTTTTAGTTCCTAAACCAATTAACGCTTGACATTTAGATTTTTTCCGTCACCCAACTAACGGCAAAAGCTGATGTGAATGATGGTGGAATAAAAAATATATATAATCACACATTAATTAATTAAATTAAAAAAAACATTAATTTTTTTTTTTTTTAAAATCATTAGTTTTTGAGAAGAACACAATTGTTCATATTCTTCATGTTCTTCCCTAAACATGTTTGATTGCCTAGAAATTTAAAATATTGAAGATTTAAAATAACGCATCAATGCCCTTGAGTCCTCTCTTCACTATTTAAAAAAACCTACTTTGTATAAATTTCTAATCTTTCCTTTTCTTCTTCCATTTCAATTCCAGATTCTCTCTTTCTCTTTCTCTTTCTCTTTCTCATGGTGTATGTTTGTGTTTGTATCTAGGGTTGTCAACGGGTCGGGTCGGGTCGGGTCAGTTTTGGACCCAACCCAGACTTGACCCACTGGCGTCGGGTGGAGGGGTAGAAAAACCCAAAATCGACTGCCAAAAAAATCGGTCGAGTCGGTTTCGGGTGAGGGTGAGCATCGGTTAGGTCGGGTGGCTTGCCGAAATATAGAAAGTATCGAAATCTAAAAAAAAAGCAACGTCGGAATCTAGAAATACTTGTTGGATTTTGCATTTTTTAGCTAAAAATTGCTAAGATTTGGTCGGATCTCCTCGAATCTAAGCTTGATCTCATTGGATCTCCTCAAATCTAAGCTTGATATTGCTGGATCTCCTCGAATTGAAGCTCGATCTTACCAAATATAGTCGAGTTCTCGCCAGATCTCCTCGAATCTAAGCTTGATCTTGCTGGAGCTGAGGGATTTGTACATAACATTGATCGGGTCTGGTGGCTCGGGTTTTGGAGAGGAAAACCCACCACTTGACCCGCCGGCATCTGGTCTTGGGCTCAGAAACCCATAATCAGCTCACAGGAGCGTCAGTTCGGGCTGAAATTGGGTGGAGATCGGGCGATTTGGTCGGTTTGGCGGGTGTGGGTTGGGTCTGGACAGCCCTATTTGTATCTTTCTTTTTCTTCTTCCTTTGTTCCAACTGTCGATCCCTCACTCTCTCTGAAATCTTAACTTTGACTTCTTCTCTCTCTCTCTCTCTCTTTCTCTCTCTCTCTCTCTCTCTCTCTCTCTCTTTAAACCTGACTCTCTCTCCCTCTTTGTTGTTTGATCAATGATGGTGGTGTGGGTTTGATCGGCAATGGTGGAGTGGGTTTGATTGGGCTTTTTTGGGTTTTTGTGGGGCTGGGTTTCCACGGGGCTAGGTATTTTCGGCTTGATCGGCAATGGTGGTGTGGGTTTGATCGGGCTTTTTCTGGGTTTCTAGGTCTGGGTTTGATCGGCAATGGTGGTGTGGGTTTGATCGATTTGATCAGGTTTTTCTGGGTTTCTTGGGTTGGGTTTGATCGACAATAGTGGTGTGGGTTTGATCAGTTTTGTATGGGTTTCCACGGGGTTGGGTTTTTCTGGCGGTGGTGGTGGTGTTTGCTGCTTTGGGAAATGGGTTTGATTGGTAGGGTGGTGTTGTTGACGGCGGATTTGGGCCAAGGATGGTGAGTTTAGTTTCATATTTACAGGTTATGGGTCTTGGATTTATGAACCTTGTAGGCTTGTATGGATGAACGTGAAAGAGTATTTGGTTGGGTTTGTCTTGATTTGGTGAAGAACATGAAGTTCATGTTATGAAGAAGAAGAAGAAGAACATGAAGTCATGTTCTTCCCAAAAACTAATGAGTTTTTATTATTTTTATTATTTTTATTTTTATATTTTAATATTTGTTTTTAATTTAATTAATTAATGTGTGTGATTATATTATTTTTTTTTCCATCGTTAGCCACGTCAGCTTTTGCTGTTAGTTAGGTGATGGAAATGACCTAAATGTCAGACATTAATTGGTTTAAGAACTAAAAGTGGTAAAAATAAAATGTAGGGACCAAAATGGAAAAAAGTGCAAAATGAAGGGCGGGTGGATTGAGTTGTAGTGGAGTAGAAATATCTTAATCTGTTATTCAACTTGACCCGCTAAATTATCCTACCCACCCAACTTGACCCGCCTCACTAAATGGACCTGCATAGATTGGTTGGATCGGGTGAGTTGTTTTGATTTTCCCGCAGACATATATAGAAAATTGGGGCTTTTTGCACCCATTTCCTTCCGTTTGGTGAATCTACCTTAATTTCGGCATTACCTAAATGATATATCCAATTCATATAGAAAATGACTCCGTGGATTGACTCCCTTCTTAATCTCCCAATGAACAAAATGAGACCTTTGCTTGCTTCACCACCAACAAACAGTCCCACCAGGATGCTCTCATGGATTGGGTATGGGCCGGATATATGGTCTACTACATCAAGGAAAATATATGTTCACGCAAAATGATTTAAAATATCAAACACTATTGGGGTAACTAAATCAAATTTTGTATTTGCATAATGTTTTATCTTTATTCAATATTTAAATTTAAATTCAATTAATTAATTAATTTTATTTTTGATATTAATTAATTTTTAAATTAGTTTTATCTTTAGTTTTATTTTTTTCTACAATCGTGATTCCTAACGTTGTCTGACGTTGTTTTTTAAAGTATGTATTGGAATACTGCCTCATTTTGAAGAATTTGGACATGCATGGTGTATTTACCATCTCATGTGATATTAAAAGTCAATAAAAGGTAATTTAAAATTAAAAAAAAAAAAAAACTTTTATACCCTTTTACATTTTTACTCATTCAATATTTATATATCGCATAAGGATGATAATTGCTTGGTACGGTATCCTTTCTCCAAGAATTTTAAGACAGTTCATTCGTTCACAAGGTCAAACGACTCGAACCAGCTTATTTACGTTTTGATCTGTGTTTGCATGATGATACACACGCATGTACACAATTGAATGCTTTCTTCGATCTATTTTTACGTAAGCAGTAAGCTTCCATATACGTGTTCAAACACATATTAATTTACTTGCTACGATGTCCTTCTAGACTTATCCAAAGACCTCAAATAAAAGCAAGGAATATTTTAAAGGCCATAGTTATATATATACCAGCTCATAATGCCGAGAGATGTTCCTGCAGGCTTGTGTAAAACTATTTTGCCTTGAAATATGCTTTAAAAAATAGTTTGCAGATCCTATAGCAGCCGCGAATATTAATGGTGTCCAACAGCCCCTAAAGCTAAAAAAAAAGAAAAAAAAAAGAGGAACAATTGAGGGGATGATTAATCAAATTATCATAATCCAAGCTTCCAGCAAAAGTCTAGCAGTTACAATTTATACCTTTTCTTATTCAAGGTGTATGTTTCATGAAGATTATTGGCCTTTATCATCATCTTTTATATTTGAGAAATAAACCTAACACCCTAGGCGTTAATATTAGACCCCTAACTAACAAATTTTTCAGGTTAATTTGTTTTACTTTAAACTAGCTTCAAACTCAAATATACACGATTAACTAAATTCACAATCCATAAATATCGAAAGAACACTACAGTGTTGGGCTTTGTGGAGCCTAGTTTTATATATTGATCCGATGGATGACCCGACCCGACTCGAATAATGTTGCGTGGTTTTTAATGGGAGATTTTCTGAGACTTAGTCCATGGAGCGGAGGCTCCTCCTGGGGGCCCGGGGGCAACGCCCCCGGGAAAATTTTTTTGGCCCATTGTAAATCCAGTTTTGAGTAGAAAACGTTGGTTTTAATTAGGGTTTCCACGTGTAGTCGGTTGGGAGTATAAAAGGTTTTTTTTTGTAGCCGCAATTTGTAATTTCTCTCGGATAATAGTAAAATCTCTGCAACTCTGTGGACGTAGGCAAATTGCCGAACCACGTAAATACTGTCTTGTGCGTGTGATTATTTTTCTTTGGCGTGTTTTTCTCTATTTTTTGTTTTTCACAGGTTTAGGAATTCGTGGTAATTCCCTACATACAGGAAATAAAGTAATATAAATAGCTGAAAAGAAATAAAAACCACATGATAAAAGCAATATGTTTTCGAAGAGGAAAACTCGACCATTCAGGTTGATAAACCTCTCCGTAACGCAACATCGAAACTTTCACTAGTGGAACAGTTTGTAGTATAGGTTTACAATAAGCCCTCTTGGATTTATGGTATTGCTCTCCAATGATTTCCATCTCCAACAACAATCAACAATCAATACAGTGAATAAGGTGATGGATAAAAACCTCCTCTCATTGATATCGAAATGGTGAGAGGGAAAGGAAAGAGAGAAAAACTATGTTTATCAGTGTATGACTCTCTCAAAGGATGTGTTTCTCTCTCTCACTCAAAAGAGTAATATGAATATTTCTATCTCTATTTCCTTAGGGTTTTTATGCATAGAAACAAATCGAATCAAAAGGGATTGAGCTAGCCAAAAGGATAAGAATGCATAGTTGTTTCTGTCCTCGACAAACTTGCAAGAATCTCACAAGTTGCTATGGAAAAAGCGTCCTTCGTTATCATCCAATTGTATCTCACGAGAGCAAAATGCTCTTCACAACAACAATGACCAAGGCTCAAGTACTTCCACTCAATTACATGGCAATCCTAAAAATACAATGAAATGACAGAATTACAAAGAAATTTTGGCATGGAATTAAGCCAACAAAAACATAAACTTAACAACACTGGTGTAAGCAAAATTTGAACTAAGCGCAACCTACTAAAATCTCAAACCAAACTCATTTAATCGCTCCAAAATAATCTAGTCGCATTCTAATGCACATGCATTCCCCATTTGTGCAAAGAGGAGGAGGCCAAAATAAAATTGCCTCTGAATATTTGAAAGCCAGATAAAGCATATATTGCATTTATATACTGTTTTATCTGTAGCATTTTATTCTTAGATAATGAATATGTCGAATAAAGTAAAGAAAGATGCCATAGGATTTAATTATAATCGCAAACCATTCTTAAGTATTTGATCTATGAATAAATAACCATTCTGGAGAAGCAAACAACAAAGTTAAAAAGACTTCCCATCAAAGTAGAAACATGAAAATGAACCATTATTCATTGCCTTAGCATTAATATGAAGAATTGATGTCTCCTTCGGGAACAGAATCAAGTTCCTGATGAAAACTTTGATATGGATTGTTGAGTACAGCAACGTTGCCAGGACGTGAGAATACAACCTACATTGTAAATAGTAACCACATATCAATGAGTTCTATGACCAAGTATGTGCTATAGAGTATGATTTCAAGAGAATGATATAGCATTTTACTTCAGTGGGAGATGCGTGGTTTCTTGAGTAATATAATTACCAATAGTAAAGTGTCAATACAATTTTTGCAATGGTTAACAACTCAAACTCTTAAAAAAAATTGTGACTAATGTAGATGTGTGGTACTTTTGAGTTTTGTTTTGATTAATAAACTCTTCAATCTAGTTTCTATAATTGAGCTAATAACAAGAAAATTTTCATCTTAAGGAATCACAGGAAATTTCATAAAATTTCCTTAAATTGGAATTCATTTAGAATTACATTGTGACAAATACAAATAATTTGTTCCACATTGTGTTTCATTTTATACTCTACGACTCATAACCTACCATATATTATTTTTACTTTTCTCATAAAATAATCGAAGTTTAAAATGGCAAAAAAATAAGAAATAAAAAATAAAGACACTTGGCATACCATAAGTGGTGAAATATAAAGTAAAATACCAAAAAAAAAAAAAAAGTGACAGAAGATTTGTGTTCCATTGTGACCTATTATTATGTTCAAGTTTCTCCATTATCTTAGTTTATTATAGATATGCCATCATATAATTAAAATAATAATAAAAATCAATTATATATATTTAATAACAAATTAACTTTAGAAATCAACCTAATATAAGAAAGTTAAATGTAAATTTGAATGTTTAAAAGTAAATTGAAAAATAAATAATTGTAGAACTATTAAAAGTATGACAATATCTAAAAAGGTTTTCTATGAATCTTGATGAGTTTTAAAAAATTATATAGCATCCAATCAAAAAGTAATTTATGTTTTCAAATTTATGTTTATATTTGATTTTATTTACATGAAATTAAGCTCAAATGGAATTAGTTATATATATGGGAGAAGAATTTTTTTGTCCTTTTGAGTGAGGGAGAGAGGCAGGGCTACATAAATGAGGGTTTCTTAGGAGGGGTTGGGGAGGGGGGTGGGGAGGGTTATCTCTCTTGTTGGTGACAATAGTTGTGAAGAGTGGAGGGAGGGAATGAAAATGGTGGTGAGAGGAGTGAGGGAGGAAGGAAAGGAAGAGTTGGTGGTAGCAGTATGTGCAAGTGGGAGTTGGAGATAGTGGTATTGTTGGCAATGTAAAAGAGGAGATAGGAAGGTAGTGGTGGGTGAATGTGATGGGGATGAGGATAGGTGGCGGGAAGTGATGCGGAGAGGGGAAGGGGGGGGGGGGGGGGGAGGTGGTGATGGTGGTGGTAGCAGTGTAAGAAGTGTGGGGAAGAGGAGATGGGTATTAGGAAATTAGGTGAAATTGATAAATATATATAAAAATAAATAAATAAACAAAACAAAACAATTGAAGCAGTCACAGAGGCATGAATTAATCTATAATGGGAAGGAGGTCACATTGATGGGACGGTGCTTGCGATGTGGTAGAGAGGGAGAGAGAGAGATGAGAAGGTGGCACGCGCTTGGTCTAGAAAATGGTTTAGGCGTAAAACATAAAGCATTTTTTACAATCTTAGCGTTGGTTTGAAAACCAATGAAAATGCTGACGTCTGAGTTTTTCTTCCCTTTTTTTTTTTTTTTTTTTGCACGTGTTTCAACTTTAAGGGGCAAAGTGATTGTTTGCATACTGTTCACAATGTTTATATATTGTTTACGTATTTTTTAGTTATTTTTTCATTAAAAATGAGTCTTACGGTATTATTTACACATTTAAAAATTATTTTACTACAATATTTTCAGTTTTCATTTTTTAGCTGTATTCAAATGGTAATATAACTTCTTGTTGATCATGAAATTTGATTCTATTAACCTTTTTAGTTTGTATCAAATATTAAAAATATATATGATATATATTTTCTCAACTAATAATTTGGTAATGGGTAATCAACACAAAAAGAAATTAACAACAGTCTTAATGACAGATTACATGAATCTTAGCAATATTTTTCATGAGTCAATTAATATGTTCTTTTGTATCATAATAATACTATAGGCAAGAAACATACCTGATAAACTCCAAGAGTACGTGACTTAAAACCAGCTGCACAATAATCAAAGTAATATTCCCATGTTCGTATAAACTTTTCATCAAATCCGAGAGCAAGGATTTTGCTGAACACAAACATTAAAGACCCGACATCAAAATAAAAAACCTTGTAGTCAGCTTGATATCATGATTAGTTTGACAATGTAGAATAATCTTAAAATTTCCATATAATAGCTTTAATCACGCATTCCTATAGCAATCTTATTCTTTCCCATCTCCTCTTTTCTACTATAAAGTAACAAAAACTTGTGCATGTCCTTAGTCTTCATCAGCCTATAACGAAAATAAATTTTGAAATATATGTTACCAAATCTTGGTTATTTTTTGTCTAACATTCGTAGCAAGTTTCAAGGATATACGATATATCATCAGTCGACCATTTTGCGCTTTCAAATTAATTTGCCTTGGCATTTGTTTACTTTGCAAAAACTAAATGAAAATGCTCTTGGATGGATCTGTGTCTTTACCATCAAATAAAGAGAAATGTTTTTACAATAATTTTACAACACTTTCACAACAAAACATACATTACCACCTAAAATTTGTTCTGAAAATATTGTAGACATAGTACTTCCCTATGATAAATTCTAATTATTTTTCCTGTGGAGGGCTAGTGCGACACTATGATAACAACAATGGGTGTTGTTGAAAATAGTAAGACCCAAATCTCTTATTATTCTTAGTCCAAAATTGATAATATTAGGATATATTTGTTTTACAAATAAAGTAATCCTAATTTTACTTCTAGTACAAGTGTTAATCTAGTTAGTTTATGGTTTGTATAAATTTTTTTGATGATTTTGTTAGGTTCATGGTTATAGGTTGGCAAACCGTGAACAAAAGTTGGTTTGGAATGAGTTTTTGAATACTATTTGATGTACAAAACTTATATTAGAACAAGCGAACTAAAGTGTCTAGAGCCTTGACACTTGGTTCAACACTTAGTTGATTGATTTAGAATCACAGGTTCAGAATCCAAGCTCATCGAGCAGTCCAATCTCTAGTATTTCGGGACCTAATTATAGTATAAAAGGTAATATAGGATGACCAAATAGATTTTTGAAGAGCTGCGTATTGTGTGCCTAGGGTTTTTGTAACTGCGTTTTCTCATACCATGAACTGAAGAGGAATATTTCCAAGCCCATTAGTGATTAAGGTGAAGTTGATACACACATTCCATATATAGAGTTGCTACTGTGAAGAATCTTCAAGAGCGATCTTGAAGTTACAAACAAGGTGTTCGTGTGAACAGAGTCCATGGTAGAAGAATCTAAAAATTGGAAGTTACTTGTGATCAAGTTAGCAAGTATTATTACTTAGTGTAAAAATTTCATTCTATTTAGTGAATTTGTTTCCTTGAGGGTTGGTAGTAAGCCCCCAAAGAGTTTTTCCCTTCTAGGGCTTTCTCTTCATATCCATATTGCTTGTGTTTTTTATTTTTCACTGTGATTATATCTGCATTATTGGTGTGTGCTATGATTAACCACGAACTCATCTTGCAATTAAGCATAATTGGTTATATCAATCAGACTTGGCATAAAATTGCATAAGTAACATGTATCAATTAGGGTCTACATTCCCAACAAATTTTATTATAATACAGAGGATGCAAGTCAAGAGTCTTTGTGATTCAATGATATTATCTCATTCTTTCATGGAAAACTTATATTGGGGTCTAGACAGTGTCTTTGATGATTAATAATTTACATACTTTTTCGCAAATATTTGACATGGGTGCAACATTAAAAATTCTCTTTAGAGTCTGAATAATAACAAAAGAATGTAGATATATTATCCTCTAAAAGTAAACAAGTTTTGAGTGAACAAGCCTTGTGCAGAAAGTATCTCCGATTCATCCTTTATAGAGTGAGACTCTCACTAGAGGTTGGCAAGCTCTTTTGGGGCCCACATTTTGTGGGAGGCCCACTCAATGGCGTAGGAGATAATTTTTTAATTACTAAAACAAGTGATAATTATCTTGTGGGGGCAGAGTTATGGACCTCACTTCCATGATGATGTATGTAGCTATGTATATGTAGCTGCTCCATAAAATACCACCTCCCAAACAAGCTAGCATTTAGCTATCTTCAACTAGTACATCAAATTAAGTACAATTCATGCATTCAGCATAATGTATCCATTGGGTCGTTTGGTTTACAATTACAGACCTTTTTTTTTTTTTAATTCATGTTTGGTTTATAAAATCTAGACAGGAATTCTATTATTTGCTTTTTGGATAATTAACAAGAATTCTATTATTTTCTAAGATATTAATGGGATCATAACGTTTGGTTAGCTAACTATGCAGCACATTCTAAACAGTGATAATTTATGTGTTTTCGCAAGTCTAACCACAACCTGATGAAGAAATTATTCTAGTGTCAGGAGAAGCTTTTCTTTAAGACGAGAAGTAAGAGAACAATATGATTTTTTTTTTCTTTTTTTTTTCTTGATAATCAATATGATTATGATTATTTTTCTTACCTCTGGTTGGCCATAAAATTTCTTCTCCAATATCTAAGTGTTTGGTAGTAATGAATCCCTATATTCTCCACGTGTTCCACGCTGCACTTACAAAACTTTGAATTAATTTTCTAGAGAAATAAATAGTTAAACCAAACAATAATTTAATACCTGAGTCTGGATGCATTCGCCATGGCTGATGTTACCCTGCTTAATGAAGGTATGCATGCACCGGGAAATATATATTCCTTTATAAAATCCGAACTTCGCCTGTTCTCGTTGTAACGTTCGTCTGGAATTGACGAGAACTAAGAAGAGAATCACGAACCAGCTTTAATGATTAGCGGTATGTTTAAACGGGCAATTACTCTCACATACTCACTAGTGTACATTGTTAGTACATATCTCTCGTTTTACGTTTTAAAATGTGAATATCAATAATAAAAGTTGTATACATCACACGAGAACTTATGAACGTGTGTAAGGAGTATATAATGAGTGTGAAACAATATTTACCGCATGCATTTAAATTAAACCCATACAAAAATTGTAAAGACCAAGACGATATATTAAAACTAGGAAAGAGATATATAAGACACCATTTGTTTAATTACCTGTACAACAAAAAGCCCGTCTTCTGCTAATAATGATTCACAGCAACCAAAAAACTCATCCATATATTCATGGCCAACATGTTCTATCATCTCACTGAAAAATGCCATTAAAGATCATGTTATATTTGGAATCATTAGAGTCTAATTAAATATTTGTTGGCAAAGGAACACACCAAGATATAATCCTGTCATATTTGTAGGTATCGGGCAATTGGCGGTAATCACAAAGAAGAAACGTGATGCGGTCCTGCAAGCGAACTTAATTTTGAAGTGACTATAGAAAAAGAATAATTTCATAAGATGTGTAATATTCAACCAGAAGTTTTTGTGCCGGGAGAAGAACCAACTAGTGATCATATATTCATATGCAAATTGAAAAGGGTCCTGATTCTTTGCTCTATATGTACTTTTATATATGTGACCCTAATAAAACTAGTGTTGTGATTCTCTTCCTTCTCCTCAAGTTTCCAAGAATTTAAGATTGTATATAAAAAAATTCCAATGAAGAAACGATGACTCATTTTAAATGCTTGTGATACATTTAAAATAGATCAATTTTAAAGCGATGCAACGATATCAGAAACAATAAATTTTGCCTTCCAATATATTCCACTCGTATTGATATTAATGGTATATTCTTTTATGGTAAATGTCATTCCTCAAATTAGTACCTGAAGGCCAGCATCTTTCACTTTCTTTTCCGCAAGTTTCAGTTGCTCTTTAGACAAAGTGATGCCAGTATATTTGCATCCAGTTTGATTGACAACTTCAATAGCAAAGCTTCCCCAGCCACTCCCAATTTCAAGAACTTCATGCTTCTCATCAATTCTTGCCTAAGTTAATTGAAAGAAAAAGAAAAAGAAAAAAGAAGAAGACTAGTTTAGAGCAAGAAATGCTTTAAAATTTGATATAATCAAACAGAAAAGTCTCACCTTTGCAATCAAAGAAGATATTTTTCTTAGCTGCGCAACCTTCAAGTCCTCATCTTCCTTCTAAGAAAAATTTTCATAATGGTGAAGGTAAGATAAAGCTAAATCTTTAAAAGGAAGAAGTTGATGCATTGTTTAACAATAAATTATCAAAAGGTTTTGATCCTGACCTTAAATAAGCCGGTAGAGTATGTCATTGTTTCGTCCAAGAACAGAGCAAAAAGTTCATTACTCTAGAAACAAAACAAAACGAATTATAAGCTTATGCTTAATATCACTTATGTCACTAATCAGGTTTGAATATACTTGATGAGTCATTATTTGTGCAGAGTGAGAGAGTGCCAAAATAAATATAGAATGTTGTGGCAAATTGCTTTACAGAAATCAGAATTTTCTCTAGCTTTTTTTATATTTGTGAGTGAAACCTATTTTGCTGGATCGGGATTTGGGTTCTTGAAAGAGCATCTCTACGCCATCTTTTGTATATCCATATTTTTTACTGTAATTTTCTCCCTCTCGTCGCTTGTGGATGTAGGATAAAGGTCGAATCAACCAAATTCTTGGTAAGTCCTCAACAAAACTTTTGGCAAAGTTCTCGACAAAACCTTTGACAAATAGGACTGGTTTTTAACGCCAAATTTAAAGTAAAGAAATTCGATAGAACAAACAATTTGAACATGTGGCAATGTCAAGTTATGTACGTCTTGATCAAATAAGACTTGGATGTCAAGACATATTTAACTCTTGTGGATCATGACATACCATAACTTCGCATTGCCACTTGCCGCAGTTGTTCATTAATCAAAGTTTAAATCATCACCGCGACCACCTACACGGACTGATCAGGTACCATTATACAGATTGAAAATAGTATCCCATAATTGATCCAATTAAGTCCTAATTGCTTATGGAAGAATCCTAAATTCCTAATCAAGCTATTTTGATTATTAAAGTTTGAAATGAGAGTTATTAGTCCTTAAAGTTTAAAAAATAGACATTATCAGGCTTTCATTCACTATTTTTTTTTTTTTTTTTTTTTTTTTTTTACAATGTGGTTAACAAAATAATTATGTGACTTCTGTAAGGTGATGTGGTAGCATTTTTAACATTAAAAAAACCCATGTTAGTATTGCTTGCTCATGACACAACAAAGGTCCAAACCCAAACTTGTTAAAAATGAGTCTTCGCCAATTCACCCGATTGTGCCCCAACCCACCCCTCCCGGCTCCTCCCTCCCAAGGAGAGCGTTGATCATTTTTATCCCAGGCTTCTTCTCTCGCCTGAATTAGTTTTCTCTTTTAAGCCATAGAAAATGATAAGAACAAAGATGTTGTACAGTTAAATGTTTTATATTTTTAAATCTATAATTCAGTTGGTGCACTGACGCTTAAGAATTGTCTTGATGTGTCATTAGTTCAGCTCAGACATACATTTTGGTGGCAAAATATGTGTTTACCTTTGTTTTTCTCTTTTAATTTTTTTGCTATTACGTTTTCTTTATTGGATAGTGGTGCACTAGTCCTAACTAGATTAAGATTCTATACAATCAATTAATTTTTTCAGTTCCCTCGCAACCATCTTTGGAATTTGGGATTTTACATATCACTTGGATATGAAGGAGTCCTGACTCCTGCGTTAATGTAGACAAAAAAAATATGAGACATAGATGGTTCTAGCTATGGTGAAGAGAGCAGTAACGGAATGGGTTAGGGCTCAGTTAGTTGAATTGAGGAAGATCCATTTCTAACAGGTTTGGGTTTGGATCTTTGTTTGGTCCGGGTAATACTAATTATATGGATTTTTTATTTTTTGGGAAATTGCCTCAAATTATAATTGTGACTTGGAAAATCAATTAGGTTTCCTAATTAAAGAAGGAAAAATTAATTTGGGTTTTCTTGTTATAGAAGTAAAGACTATTCCTTGGTATGAAAGGAAGTCTATTCCTTGTTAAAGAGGTAATGTGTTCTTAGTCTAAAAGGAAATAAACTCCTTGTTTAAGAAGTAACGTATTCCTAGCCCAAGTGGGAATATCAAAATAGTCTTATAAATAGACGATTCTATAAAGAATATGATGGCTTTAGCTTTGGTCCAGGTCCAATGGTTCTCCCTATGACGAGAGAGAAATTAGAGCGTGAAAACAAGAGAGAGAAAAGAGATTTTCGCTTGGGAGGAACGCAAGAGGAAGGAGAGAGTAAAGTATTGCCGCTTTCGAAAAGATAGGCAAGGAGGAGAGAGCAAAAATTTGTTGCCTTCAAGAAGATAGCCAAGGAGGAGAGTAAAATGTTCTACCTTTAAAAGAGATAATTATTGTGTGTGTGTGTGTGTGTGTGTGTGTGTGTGTGAGCAAAGAAAAACAAGAGAGATTTTTTTTTAGCTGTGAGATATACACAAGAATTATTGTAATTGATTTGACAATAGTGAAATTATTCGGAATTTATTCCGTGATTTTTTTTTCCTTCAAGAGAGAGGGTTTTCTCCGTAAATTGTGTGTTCTTGTGTGTGATTGTTATTTTGGATTGCTAATATTTTTGATAATATTATTTGGGACCCAACAAGTGGTATTAGAGCTAAGTTTAGAGTAGAAGCGATGGCTAGAGAAGAAGACAACGCTTCAGGAATTGAGAAGTTTGATGAAACAGACTTTGAATATTAGAGGATGCAGATTGAAGATGATCTCTATGGGAAGAAGTTGCATTTGCCATTATTGGGAAAGGAAACTGATACTATGAAGGATGAAGAATGAAACATTCTTGATAGACAGGTGTTGGGGAGTTATTTGATTAACTCTATTAAGATAAGTTGTGTACAATGTTGTGAAAAAAAGGACCAACAGTGGTATTAGAGCTTGGTTGATTTAGTGGATGACTCTATTTGTGAATTAAGATGGAAGAGAAGGGATTGCTTTGACTAAGGTGGAGCTATTCCAAGAGGAAAAGAGGACTACTTGATTAAGGTAGGAGCTATCCCTAAGAGGAAAGAAGATTGTTGAGGACAATTGATGGAATTTGAGTCAAGGTTGAGATTGTTAGGAAATTCCCTCAAATTCCAATTATGACTTGGAAAGTCAATTAGATTTCCTAGTTGAATAAGGAAAAATTAATTTAGGTTTTCTTAATACAGAAGGAAAGACTATTCCTTTGTGTGAAAGGAAGTATATTCCTTATTAAAGAGGTAATGTGTTTCTAATTCAAGAGGAAGTAGACTCCTTATTAAAGAAGTAATGTATTTTTAGTCCAAGAGGGAGTATCAAAAGAGTCTTATAAATAGACGATGATATAAAGAATTTGATCGCTTTGACTTTGGTCTAATGTTCCTCCCTTTCGGGAGAGGGAAATTAGAGCGTGAAGCCAAGAGAGAGAAAAGATATTTTCACTTGGGAGGAACGCAAAAGAAAAGAGAGAGGCAAGTATTGCCACCTTCGAGAAGACAAGCAAGGAGGAGAGAGCAAATGGTTGCTGCCTTCAAAACAATAGTCAAGGAGAAGAGAGCAAAGTGTTGCTGCCTTTGAAAGAGATAATTAATTTGTGTGTGTGTGTGTGAGTAAAGAAAAATAAGAGAGAATGTTTTTTAGCTGTGAGGCATACACAACACTTATTATAATTGATTTGATAATAGTGAAATTATTCAGAGTTTGTCCCGTGATTTTTTCCCTTCAAGAGAAAGGACTTTCCACGTAAATTGTGTGTTCTTGTGTGTGATTATTATTTTGGATTGCTAATATTTTTTATAATATTATTCGGGACCCAACATTATTTTGTTGAAAAAATTGTCATGTCATTTAAAAAAACCACACATCATTCATTCATTAGTCACATAAGTAATGAAACTAACTGTAGTTAATGTTTATTTGAAACTTTAAAGACCAAAAATACTTATTAAGCATGGTTTTAAAAACCAGACCGAACCGACCGGTTCAACCGAGAACTGGCCATTAATCTGGTCCAATTATGACAAATAACCGAAAAAGTGCTAAAAACCGGAAGGACAAAGTTTAGTTACAAAATCGGTTGTAACCTTAGGCTACAAACTCACTCAATACCTTTTATTGGAAGTGAATTTTGACAAATTTACCATTGAATTACATCTTATATTCTCCATGTTTGCAAAATTTCAAAACAATTAAAGATAAATAGCTATATCATCAATACATTTTTAAATTGCAAGTTTTTGTAATTTAAAATTATATATAAAATATAAGTTTATAGATTATATAGTAAATAACATCCGATTGACATAAAATTTGACATATGTATTAAGAGCGTAAAGAATATGCAATTCAACAATTAGATTTTCAAAATATACAGTAATATTTATTTTATTGAGTGAGTTTGTAGTCTAAGGTTACAACTAATTTTGTAGCTAAACTTTGTCAAAACCAAAAATAGTCAGAAATCACCCGGTTCAACCGGAAAATCAAAAACCAGTATGGTTGAACTAGTTTTGCAAAATTGCTGAAACAGATCTGTAATGGAGCTTTTTTTGCAGTAAAAATCTTCTTTTTTTTTAGATTTGCTGATGGTGAGGACAGATTTTTGTAATGAAGTCTGTTTTCTTCAGATTGGCTATGCTTGAAAGAGAGAAAATGACTGAATGTTCATGCTTGACATTGAAATTAGTATCTTGGAGTGGTATCTACAGATCTTCAGTGAGAAATAGAGGAATGAGAGGAACCGATGATGGTATTGCAGAGATAAACAATAGATCTAACTTCCTTTTTCTTTTCTTTTTTACTTTTTTGAGAATCAAAAAGAGTAATATATACTCACTTTCTTTGTAACTGTGAAGAAATATTTGAAACAAATGCAAAGTAGAATAGATCTAACTTCCTAAGAGAGAGGGACATGTGGATTCTGTGGAGGACATATCACTGAAGACTGGAAAAATAAAGTCTTTTGATGGTAAGTAAAGTGGGGAGTGGACTCTGTGGAGTGCTAGATTTATGAGGTGTATTAGGAAAAAAAAAAAAAAGATTAAAGAAAGAGTAAACGTGTGGCTAGGAGTGGTGGAGTGGGAAAGTGAATTGGTAAAGGACTAAGGGCCCGTTTGGTTTAGTGATATCTCAATTTTCATAACTCAGTTTTTAAAACCCATAACTCAAGCTCAAAACTCATAACTCAGTTCTCAAACCTCACTTTCACTCAAAAATTTCAAAACACATGTTTGGACTCATTACTCAATTACATATCTCTACAACTTTTTTCCAAAACCGTGGACCCCGCCCCCTGACACAACCCATGTTGCTATTGTTGCTACCCGCGTCTCATAAACACAAAAAATCTTCCTCCTTTACTTCTCCCATTGGCATCCTTTCACCTTTCATTTCTCTGTCTCTCCCTCTTTTCTATCAAATTTTTTTGTTTATCTCTCCTTCTTTGTCTCTCCCCTCTTCACTCTATATTTGATTTTTTTTCCCACTCTTCTCTATTTCTTTCTTAGCTTTCTCTGCCTCTTCCCTCTTCAATTTGTATTTGATTTTTTTTCTCTTCTCTATTTCTTTCTCAGTTGTTTTTTGTTAGTTTGAACCGGTGGTTATTGGGTTTAAAGTGGTGGGTTGTTTCAATGGTTGCTAGGTTCGGATTGGTGATGGTAGGTTGATTGGGTTTTTGGGGCTCGGTTACGGTGGAGATCGGGTTTGAGATTGGGTTTTTGGGGCTGGGTTACGGTGGAGATTGGGTTGTGGGTCATAGCGTGGCTTGAATTAGTTGGGGCTGGCTTGAATCGGTGTGGATTGGCATTTGGTTTTGTGGGTTGATTTTGGTGTTTCGGTGATCGGCGCTGAGTTTGTTGTGGTGGTGCTATGGCGGCGCTGGGTTTGTTGTGGTGGTATTGTGGTGGCGCTAGGTTTGTTGTGGTGGTGTTGTGGTTGTTTGCAATAGTAATATCATACATTTTTGGTGGACTGACGGGACAACACAGCAGCTTTGAGTCCCATAGAGTCCGAATATTTACAGCAATGCCATTGAGTTTCCTATCTTAGTTTTTGAAAACACCCATTTCTTATTTCCTGTTTCCATCACTCTAACTCAAAATTTTTAAATTTTGAGTGATGGAAACACAATGTAAAAATCAAGCCAAACAAAAAAATTTGTGTGGGTCCCACATTTTTTGATAACTCAGTTATGAGTTTTGAGTGATATCACCTAAAACTCCTCTAAACCAAACAGGTCCTAAGTCAATGATTTCTCTACCATCTGACTCCAGGTTTTTTTTTATTTTAATTTAAATTTTCTTGAATAAATAAATAGTTAAAGTTATACTATTAGTTATACAAAATAAAAGATGAAACTTAAATAGTTTATTCTTTGTCAACCATTACTGACAAGAAAAGAAAGGTGGTACTGGTATGGAAAAAAACACTTTTTTTTTTATTTTTATATTTTCTTAATATAAGTTATTAAAATTCAAATTTTAAACAAAAATTATTTTAATTATATTAATTATGACGTCATCGGTACAACCATCGGTTCAACCTCAGTCAGACCATAAAACCGATAATCAGTCTCTTTTTCGGTTCTTTGTCCGGTTCGTTTTTAAAACTACATATTAAGCTAATTTCATAGACTAATGATGTATTTTGCCTTATTTTTTAAAATTAATTAATTTTAAACTCTTTTTTTTTTTTTTGAGCCTTTTTAAACCACAATCCTGATTCCTAACTCTGTCTAACATTGCGCTGACGTATTTTTTTTGGAATCTTTCCTCATTCCCAATTGCTTTCTCTAAGAATTTTAAAAATAGTTCATACTTTCATGGGTCAAACCGTCGTACATACGTAACATTGTGAACAGTGCTTTACATGACAATACACACACGTGTACACATTCGCATGTTTTCAATTTGTGTTTACGTAAACTTTGCTATAGATTCCTTCTAGACTTATCCAAAGACCTCAAATAAAAAGAAAGAATTTAAAGGCCATAGTCATATACCAGCTCATAATGACGAGCGATGTTCCTGTGAGCTTGTGTGAGACTATTATGCCTTAAAAAATGCTTGAAAAAGCGCGTCAAAGATCCTAGAGTAGCTGTGAATATCAATGGTGTCCACCAGCCCCTATTGCCAAAATAATAATATTAAAATGAACAACTTAGAAAATAATTCCAACTTAGGAAACAATTAATCATAGGGAAATGCTAACGAATGCCCTTAGGGCATTCGTTAACAATCTATTTAAAGAAAGTTTTTATTGAAAAATGAAATAAAGCAATTAATGTTTTAACAGCTTTTTTCATTTCCCATAAAAATAGTGTTAAAACTTTCTTAAAATGGATTGTTAACGAATGCCCTAAGGGCATTCGTTAGCATGACCCTTAATCATAATATATTTATCCAAGTTTCCAACAACTTAGGAAATAATTAATCATAATATTTTTATCCAAGTTTCCAGCAAAATCTGGCAGTAGCAAATTAGCAATATATACCTTGTCTTATTCAATTTCGAGATAGAGGAATACGAATCTCTGCTGGTAATAAGAATCTGCAAAATCTTAGGAAGTAAATACCAGAAAAATACTCTGTACGTATAGGGACAAACTAGCTCTGTTCTGAATTAATTCAGACTCAAATCAATCTTACCAGAAAAAGGTTTAGAAGACCTTCGTTGTTATCGTTGAAAGAAATATCCCCATCAATATATGCATCTGCAAGGCCTAAATCAGCATTTGTCATAACCTGTTTAAAACAAGATGGTGAGAAAAATTTTGCCGTATAATATAATAAGATTTTGAATTTTAAATGCCAATATAATGCGCAGCCTGTAATTTAATTTTGAAAAAATTTCCTGCCAATTTCAACAATAATATGTTGCATGCATGTGTCCTATCAAAAAAAAAAAAAAAAAACAATGTTGCATGCATGTGACCCGTATAAAAATGATCCCAGCATAGATAGATTAAAAGTGCATACCTTCCAATAAAACTGCGGATTATTAACTTTAAGAACTATTTTCAGAGGACACTTTCTCTTGTCTCCTTCAAAGGTCAATGTTGTACCCCCTTCCTCCAATAAACTGCAACACCACAAGGCATGGTATATCAATCTTCTTGATACGGAAATTTTGATGGATCTTCCTGACTGGACAGGATGGACCTCTTGATCGAACTAATCACATGTAAAAGAAGAAGATCTCAGGCCATCCAAGGACCTGGTTGATCTTCTTTTGTAATTGCCTTTGTTGCAATAAAAGAGGCTATTCAGAAAGAAGAGGAAGAAGAAGAAAAAAAAAGTGCCGTTTTCCTTTGGTAGCAGTTGGTGGTGAGTGTCAAATATTAATAACATGGGTTTTGGCAGCATAGTTGAAAAATTGGGTGTTGCCACTGGTGGTGGAAATTGAAAACCGTCTGGATAGAATCCTTCACACAAAAATTTCATAAAATCCTATTGAGAAACGTTCAGGAAAAGGAATTCCAATACATATCCTAATGGTCCTATTATTTGAAGCTGGAATTCAACAAAAATGGCTATGGTATCCTTTGTACAAACAATAATATCCATTTTAATTCATTCTAGGGAGAACTTAAACTAAAGCCCCATGGTTAATTACAAAATACCCTCACTAATATTATGAACACAACTTTTTCACCATTTTTAAAGTGGTTGATTGTAATTTGAAAGTGGTGGACACAATAACACTCAAAAACTTATCGTTTTTCCTCCACTCACAATTGACCACTTTAATAATTATAAAATTTTTTTTATAAAGAAAACATTGTGTTCGTAGACAGTAGTATTATGGAAATCCTTACATAATCAACTCACATAACCTTAACAAAAAGAAAAGGCTAAAGAATCCAGAGAAATTAACCTTTAATACCAGCTCGGGGGCTGAACAAAAACCATACCCCCCAGAATAATATTTGAAACCTCCAAATTAAACAGCTCTTTGCATGATGATAAATTTTCAGTGTCCTCTCGTCAAGTATCAGTCTTAGAACCCAGATGATCATAGACTACATACTATAACTGAATTTCAGAGAGTGCATATATAAAATGTGTATTATATATATATATATATATATATATACACACACACACACACATACTGGCAGGATATCTAAGTTTGAAGTAAACTAAACTCACATTAAACATCCAGCAGAGATAAAACGTCCAAGGAACCTAGTGACAAAAAGGCGCGCCCCTGCTTCTATGAGAGATGGCTCCATGTGTTTTGGCTTGCTTAGAAGAGCACTCTGTGCAGCAGCCATGCCTACCTACCAACAAGTATATCCAGAAAATACCTTCCGTTCAAAGTGGCGTACCTATTTAAGGACTGAAGGGGGCTTGGGCCCCCCAAAATTTTTAAAAAAATTAAAAAAGAATTTTTTTTCTTTTGGGAAATAATTTGAAAATTTTTAAATAATCTTATCATTTTGTCCTCCATACTTTTTTTTTTTAGAAACAAACACACACACACACAAAGGAGATGAATTCCAATACGTTTGAAAATCACTTGATAATAAACATTGTCTACGCTTAAAAAAATATTTGTGACCACCTGAAGTTTTTATTTATACCCAATAAAATTAAACTTTGGTCCATAATTGGTCTACTTAACAATATATTAGGGCCTTTCAAGCAAAAAGAAAAAGCCCAAAAAAAATTTGCACATTACTATTTTACTTTTCATACCAAAAAAAAAAAAATTATATATAACCCCCAAAGATAAATTCCTGGCTCCACCACTACTTCAAACCAACGATTTTCTTTAAAGAAATTTATAGAACTTAGAAAAAGGCAGACTAAGGCAATAGACTTGATACAATTTTTCTCCAAGGGAAAAATTTGTCTAGGATACACAAACACTTCATTTGGGGTGCCGTATCCTATCATATCCGTGTCGTTCCCGTGTTGTACCAGTGTCTAATTCGTAGTATTATGTTATAATTTTTCAAAAATTGCTCATGTCGTCATATCATACCCAGACCCAGCCGTACTCACTACAACAAAATGTATTTTTAGCGATGAAAGTTAGTGAGGAAATATTTTTCATTGCTAAAAATACAGTTTTAGCAACAAAAGATAAATTTCATCGCTAATAATAAAAAAAATTATAACATTTAACAACGAAAAATAATTTTCGTCACTATTGTGATCTGAAAAATGGGCGCCAGCGAGGGGGAACATTGGCGCAAACTTAATTAATCTATAGTGACGAAATATTTTGTCGCTAAAAGTTGAAATTTTTAGTGACGAAATATTTCGTCATTGTAGGTACTGCTGTGGATAATATTAGTGACGAAAATCCTTTTGTTGTTATAAGGAAGAATTAGTGACGGAAAATAATCGTTGCTAAAAATATTCATAGTTTTTCATTCCATTGTTTTAGCGACGAAATCACAATTCGTCACTAAAAGTATACCATAGCAACGAAATATTAATTTCGTCTCTAAACATCTTAACAAAATATGGGTTCTTTAGTGACAACATTTAAGTTCGTCACTAAAAACATTAAACCCCTTATACCTTTTGTGACGAAAAGTAGCCATTAGCAACGAAAATAATTCGTCGCTAAAGACTTGCCTGTATAAATGCCCATTCCCTATTTTATTTCAATTCTCAGCTCCCAAAATATTAGAACCCAACCCATACGAAGAAACCCAACCGAAGCCGATAAGCACGAACCCAACCGTCACCAATTCACCATTCCATCGCTGATTCACCATTCCTCGTCGCCAATTCTCCATTCCGTCGTCACCAATCCACCATTCCGTCATCGCCGATTCACCATTCCTCGCCGCCGATTCACCATTCCATCATCGCCGATTTCACCATTCCATCTCCGGTTTCCCCATTCCATCGCCGATTCTCACATAATCTTGTAAGATCTTCTGCTCACCTTTTTTGGGTACTTGCTCATTTTTCTCCATCTCATTTATATTGCTCTTTTAACTCTTTGGATTCTTTCTTGTTTTTTTTTTTTTTTTTAAATCTTTGTAGATATGGTTCTGAAGTCAAAGGATTCAAGTTTGAGGATCAATATTGTTTTATCAATTTGTTGGTCTAAGTTTTATTTGTGTTTTGGATTATTTCTGTAATGGTCGAAATTTTGCTTTTAAAAAAAAAAAATAGTTAATACTTCATACTAATAGGCTGTGATTTTTCTTAATCTGCTATGTTTTTAGTTATGGGTCTATTTTATTGATGGCCATTATCTAATTGATAGTATGTCAAATCTTTTTTTTTTTCCCCTAAGGTTTAGTTTGTTTTGGCAGAAAAAATTTCAATCTGTATGTTTTAGAGGCAAAAAAAAAAAAAAAAAAAAAAAAAAAAAAGAAAAAGAAAAAAAGACAAAAAAGAAGAAGAATCCAAACCTTCATCCATCTAGGTGGAGATTTAGGGGCCAAAAAAGAGCTTTAAGAGCTCTAAAGCTATTTTCAGAACATAAATAGTCTTCAAACCCACAAAAAAGATCTTAAGTGGTGCTTTAAGGCTAATTTTACTTTTCATGATATATAAATCAAGCGCTATTCATTGTAATTTGCCAAACACACAGTTTTTTTTCAGTTAATGCTCTATAATTCAAAACTGACATTCTATGTTTTATTAGAATTAATGTTTATGTATATATTACGATTACTTGCAAGGCTTAGTTTATTGCTTCATGTATTTGTACTGCGTTGCCAACTTATGTTTTGCTAGAACAAAAAGGGTGAAGCTTTATGATATATTTAATAATTCTAGCTTCATAACCAAGTGTTAATTAAGCCATAATTGGATTGCATTTTTTTTTTTTTATTTATGTATTGGAGAAGAAATTAAATGGTTTTTGGTTCAATGTGATGACAAGGTTAGTAATTGTTTAGGTTGCTGTGGAGGAATAAAAAGAGGCTTAGATCTATGAATGTCAAAAACCAAAGCTTAGCCAACAAATCAGACTTGTACGCTTAGCTTAATTCATAGTAAGTAAAATCTGTTTAAATACCTAAAAACTCTATACTTGTGATGTTTGTGGTAGGTTTTGTGGTTAGTTGTTGTGTTGGAGCAAGCAGATGGCTTGCATGGTGTTATAAGGTGGTTTAAATTCATATTAGAAGTGTTTTTAATTTCTTGCAAATGTGAATAGACCTTGTTGATTAGATGTGATGAATAGTACTTTAATGGATTTAAATACTTCTAAACATTCTATACTTGTGATATTTGTGACTGGTTTTGTGGTAGATTGTTGTGTTGTAACAAGCAGGTAGCTTGCATGGAGTTATAAGATGGTTTAAATTCATATTGAGGGTATTTTTAGTTTCTTACAAATGTGAATGAACATTTTTAATTAGATGTGATGAATAGTACTTTCATTGATTTCAATACTTGTAAACACTCTATGCTTGTGATGTTTGTAAGTAGTTTTGTAGTGGGTTGTTGTGTTAGAGCAAGCGGGTGACTTGCATGGTGTTATAAGGTGGTTTAAATTCATATTAGTAGTGTTTTTAGTTTTTTGCAAATGTGAATGGACCTTGTTGATTAGATGTGATGAATAGTATTTTAATGGATTTCAATGCTTGTAAACACTCTATACTTGTGATGTTTGTGATTGGTTTTGTGGTGGGTTGTTGTGTTGGAGCAAGCGGGTAGCTTGCATGGTTTAAATTCATATTGGGAGTGTTTTTAATTTTTTGTAAATGTGAATGGACCTTGTTGATTAGATGTAATGAATAGTACTTTCATGGATTTCAATACTTGTAAATACTCTATACTTGTGATGTTTGTGATTGGTTTTGTGGTGGGTTGTTGTGTTGGAGCGGGTTGTTATGTTGGAGCAAGCGGGTGGCTTGCATGGTGTTATAAGGTGGTCATTTGTTGTGTTGAGTTAATAGCAATTGTGTTCAAATTTAGCACTTGTGAATTGCTTGATATGGATAATGGTGTGGACTAAGATATGTAAAGTTAGTAGTAATTGTTATTGAGATGTTTTGTACTTATCTTAAACTTGATATGGATATTAATGTGGTCATTTGTTGTGTTGAGTTAGTAGTAATTGTGTTCTAAATTTGCACTTGTGAATTGCTTGATATAGATAGATAATGGTGTAGACTATGATATGTAAAGTTAATAGTAATTGTTATTGAGATGTTTTGTACTTATCTTGAACTTGATATGGATATTGATGTGGTCATTTGTTGTGCTGAATTAGTAGCAATTGTGTTCAAATTTTGCACTTGTGAATTGCTTGATATGAATAATAGTGTAGACTATGATGTTAAGTTAGTAGCAATTGTACTTATTTTTTATATCAATACATAGTTTCAAAAAATGCCCAAAAAGGCCAAATATACTCCTAATATATCAAGGTATGAGATAGCAAGATTGGGTAGCATAAGGCAAAATCAAGAGAGAATTGATGCTTTGGGATTGAAGTACATCTCAACTTCTCTAAAGGGTTCTACTCAGTTCAATTGTGCAAAAGAAAAAAGAAATAGAGCTAGTGTTATGGTAGATGATGATTATGTACCACCTATTGGTGACGATAACAATGATGGTGAGTCATCTAATTCTGTAATCCATAAGGTACAATAGATGGTCCATAGGGTACCATAGATGATAATAACTTTGTTATTCCATTATTTATAGTGACTTTGTTGTTCCATTATATGTATGTTTGTTAGTTACAAATGGTACCAGGACGACTTACATGCTAACAAGGTGAGGCATCTATCTCGGTGGTCCAATCTATGGTCCAATCTACGAAAACACCTCCTGAAGCAAATCCTTTCGCCCAAAATTCTTCTAGTGCAGAGGTGCAGGCTACTAAATCATTAATTAGCACGACTGGTAATTACATGAACATACTTAATTATAATTGCACCCTGTCTTTACTTTGGGATTATACTTCGCTTACTTTAACATTGGTAATGTTTAAATAGGATCTACTAGCAGAAATACCCGTGGAACAACATGTGGTATAGCAGTACAGGCACTTGTTGAAAAAAGTGGTAAGTTGCTAATACGTATAGTTGCAGGGTATGATGCTCATGTTAGGAAGAATGCGTGCAAGCTTGTCAATTAAATTGGCGTACATGTACGAAGTAATTTGTTCAATTACAACGTGAAAAATTGGAAATGTGTTGATATTGCTACTGGAGATGTGATGCTTCAAAATATAAAGGCAAATTTACATGGATAACATCTAACTCGTCTTTTTTGTCACTAAACATATTAAATTCATATAATAATATTTTTAAAATACATATACACTTAATTTTACACGATCAGTTTGAGCTCTAAGGAGATTCCAATTTGGTAATGAAAGCATTAAATACAAAATGTGGAAGATTATTGAGTTGCAGCCCCAACAAGTTGCATCAAGCTTATAAAAAGCTCGTACAATCTCATGGTATTGACTATGCAAGAAGCCACCCACCAAAGAATGCCACACATGAGTAATGGACTAGACTCAATGATGGGAAATGGACCAATAAGGATTGGCTGGTAAATTATTTATGCGTATATTTTTATTATCCAATGTTTAATATATTATGTTGTCAAATGATTAGCTTAATACTTAGATGAAGTAAATGTATACTGTTTTATTAATGATTGAATAAATATCTTGAATATTCTTTATTAGCGTAAATCAAGAAAGAACTTTGAAAATAGGAAAAAAAAAACTTCAAGCAAACATAGAAGTGGGACAAAGCCACTTACTGTTGATGAGGAGGTACATGTTTTTTCATTTTCTTAAACCTCAATATATTACATGTTGTGATTAATTAATTATATCTATCTAACGCTCGAATGTTAATTAATCAGACAAATGATAATGGCAGTCAAGTTCTTGAATTGGAAAAAATCTTCAAAGATGTTCATTTCAATCCAAATACAAATATGTGGATACACCCATGAGGATCAAGTGACATATGTTTATGCATCATTCCATCCCTATCATGTTTGTAAAGCTATAACATATGTAGTATTAATTTTGTGATTGTTTGTTTCTTTCTCTCTTTCAAATGATAGGAAACTATTCTAAAAGTGCAAGATAATCATTGTCAAGATCCTAATACAATTCCCCTTACACAAGAGGAGATCTCAAACATTGTTTTTAAGAAGAAGTCCGGTATCGTAAAAGGACTTTGCATGAGACCTTCCTCTTTTCTAGTAACCACCACCTCATCTAGTTCCTCGGTGGCGTATATCCAACGGCTAGAAAATGAGATAATTGAGCTCAAAGAGCCAAGAGCTAGGGACCAAGAGGAGTGAGCTAAGCAAGAAGAGGTCCAAAAGAATATTCTTAACTTTTTGAGGAGCAAGGTTATGATGACACTCTTACTTATGGGGGTGGTTTATCTTCAAGTTAAAACACTTATTGGTTAGTACTTTATTTTAGCAATTGACCCATACTACATGGTGTGACTACTTTTTTGATGCATTATTTGAAACTAATTGTATTATATTACACTTGAAAATCTATATTTGCTTTCTACAACTTATACATTAGGAGTTGTGATTTTAATTCATTGGTGTGGCTACTCTTAATGCATTGATAGAAATGTTTCTTATAACATAGTTAATGTTTTTACTTTATAATTTTAATGTATTATTGTTTTTATATTTGTGCAGATTTCTTAATGGTGGTTTTTAGGGGATTTACTTTTAGCAGTACTTGAAGACATATGAGGACATTTTCCATTAGTTCTAATTATATTTTGCTAAACTTTTTGTATTGTTAAAAAACATCTTGAATTATTGTATGTGTTGCAAACAATTATTGTATGAAAGGAGCTTGAATTGAATACTTGTTTTATTTTTTACTTGATGAATAAATGGATCTTTTTTTATAAATGTGTTATTGAAATAAATGTGTTATACAAATGTGAGGTTTTAATAATGTAATGACAGGTTACAGGTTAATATCAAAGCCATGAAAAAAATAAAAACAGAAAATAAGTATAAGCGACGAATTTTTCCGTCACAAATATAGCAACAAAAAATTGTTTTATTGATGAAATATTTTGTCACTAAATGTAGCAAAATTTTGTGAAAAAAAAAATGATTTTAGTGACGAAAATTTTCGTCGCTATATGTGTTTAGATTTTCTTAAAAATAGTTTTAGTGATGAACTTTTTCATCACTAAATATGATTTAATAAACTAAAGTGTTTTTAGTGACGAAATATTTTCGTCACTGAATAGTGTTTTTAGTGAGAAAAACATTTAGTGACAAAACGTTTTCGTCACTAAATTTTTTTTTTTTAAACAAACTGAACTTTTAGTGATGAAATTTTTTGCCGCCAGGACTTTTAGCTACAGGGTTTCAACAATGAAATGAGTTTCGTCACTAATTAGTAGATTTCGTTGCTAAAGATCCATAGTGACGAAAAACTGGACTTTTAGTGACAAATTTTTTCATTACTGAAAGTACATTTTGTTGTAGTTGTACTCGTGTCCGTGCATCCTAGCAATATGTACATACACATAAACTAAAATATTAGTTTCAAAACTCAATTTTATCATTTCACAATTGAAAACTACTTTTGGTAAGCATCAACTTTAGTTTATTGGCCTAAACATCATAATGACTCATATATATATATATATATATATATATATATATATATATATCTTAATGTCTCTTTGTGATTCCAGCCACAAGGTCCACAACTTCAACCAGGAACAGAATATTTGTTATGCATGCACCAGCCCCCTCCAATTTTTTTAAAAAAATACTAGAATGTTTGTACTAATTTAAGTAATTGGATTCAATAAAATTACAATTAATTCCCTTAAAAATATCATTGATATTTTTTAAGTTCATAAAAATATTTATTGATATAAAATCTAGAATGAACTAACAAGCACAAAAAATATATATATATCCCAACAAAAAATTACCAATAGCAAACTTAAGCCCAACTAACAACCCAAAACAAACCCATGCAAGACTAAAAAAAAAAAAAAAAAAAAAAAAGGAAAATCTAAGCGGATTCTGCCACAGGGAGATCGACGATGGCAAAAGCAAGATCGGGAAATAAGAACCTCAGCCTTCAACATGTCGTGGCGACGCCGCCTCTAACCTCAGGCAACATCAAGGTATTTCAGTTCTCTCTCCTTTTCCCTATCTCATCTCTGATCTGACTTTAAGCGGCTCTCTCTCTCTCTCTCTCTTATACTCAATACTCATAGTTTGACTTATGTTGTGAGTCTTGTGACTTAGATTTATCTTTTAACAATATAAATTGCTTAGCTTTTGTCTTTTTGTGCAAGTGTATGTAAATATAAAATATGTAATTGTGTTGAAATTATTGATTGGCTCTTGTCTCTTGAGTGGGGGGTGGATGGGGTTGTGGCATTGAATTGGGGTAGCGGTCTGTGGTCCCTGTTGGGTTCTAAGACTTTAGGATTAAATGTATTAGAACTTTAATTTGTAATGTTTGCAAACCATGATCAAAACGGTTTAGTCTTGTTTAGACATGCTCAAAGTATATGTTTTTATGTAAAGTTGGAATCGAGTTGTTACAAGATTTACTATGTAAATCTGTCTGGCTCGATCGATTGAGAATTAGACTCAACCGATCGAAAGTTGTGCAAATTGCTTTTCTGCAAAAATTTTCAACTAAGCCCAAGCCCGTTTTGTGTGTAGGGTTTTATGTTTTGCCCTAGGTATAAAAGGGAAAACTCTAACCACGTTTTATAGATGCTCTTTATGCTGTGTGTGTGAATCTTTTGTGAGATCTAAAGGTGTTTGCCTTCACATACACTTAGGGTTATCAAGATCTAGATTGAAGTCAAGAGCTTGGTGATCAATTCAGTTGTGGATTCAAGAGCTTAAAGATATACAAGCAAGAGTGCTTGCGCTTGCTGGGAATTCAAGAAAGAAGTAGTTTGTGGACTCGGAGCTGTCACATGATCGTGGTGGTAAGGTGTAGCCTCGGCATATAATTAAATTCAAATTAAATAAAATTGGTGTGTACATTATCCTAGATATTTTAATAAAGTTCAAAACAAATAAAATTGGTGTGTACATTATAAGGCAAATTCAAGAAACCTACATGATTGCAAGATTTTATTTTAGGAGATGTGAGAGTTATATGATGTAACTCTTTAAGGAATAGTCTCTTTTAAATATATGTGATGGATTTTGTAGAAATTGTGCTTAATTACTATTCACATATCACCTCACATGTATCTCAAGCTTTTGCTAGTTGCATACGCTACATAAGTTACTCTTTGCTAAACTTTGTACATGTTATTGTGTGTGATCTTGGTTTGGCCAACCAAGTTTAAAAATTCCTTGATTTTTATGCAAAATATGTTCGCGGTTTGGGATTTTAAGGATAATTGATGGAAACTCTAAATTTTTGGGAAAACTAGATTCAAAACAAGTGTTTTTGAAAAGCATTTCATCTCATACTCATGCATTTTATACATAAAATTCAATGCTTTGAGGAGTTTGTGCAAAAAATTGTTTTGTTTTTCAAAAATTTGTTTTTTCTAGAATTTCGATCGATCGAATCTGTTTCTCGACTGATCGAAATTGCGGTTAAAATTTTGGTCAGTTTCTATCTGTTTCAATCGGTGTTCAATTGGTGCTGGATCAATCGAAGCATTTTCGATCGATCGAAACAAATTTTCGATCAATCAAAAGTCGTATAGAGAGTTTTTTTTAAAAACATTTGTTTCTCACATGTTCAAACACTTTTCAAACTTTTTTAAACTTTTTTTTTCTCTCTCTCTCTCTCTCTCTCTCTATCTAATCTATCCAAGCTTCCAATCAAGTTTTTTGTCATTTTCCTCCGATCTTTTTGAAAGGTTTTTCTCTCCCAAGGCTGGTAAGACCATATTACCCTTCTTTTTTCATTTATTTTCATGTTTCATGCATTAAACCATGCATTGTGTTGGAAATTTCAAACCTATGAAAAATTGGGGTTTTTGATTTTTTTTTTTTTCGTCATTTCTTTCAAAATTGATCATTGGGTTTTTGTTATGGGATGTTGTTAAACTGATCCTTGTGGTTTACTTTGATCAATTTGTTGAATTGGGAAAAATTGATTTTTCTAGGGCTTGAAGTTACCCAATTTGGGGATTTTGTTAAATTGAGTTTAATTAGATAGAATTGGCTTGTTGGATTGATTAATTTGATCAGTATAATGTATTATCTATCTTGTTTAATGATCAATTGGTCAATTTCTTAAAAATTGTACAAGTGGTTTTTTCAATATTTTGGGGTTTTTGATATAAACTCTATGCTCAAGCCAATTTTGTGTTTTTAAAGTTAATTTGAACTTATTTTCACTGCATTAGATCATGCATCATCTGATTATACTGCTCATGCATCATATAGATTGTTATTTTTCTATATTGTTTTGTGCTAACTTGCAGTCTACCCTTGATTTCTTGTTGTTCCACTTTTTGGTTTTGTCTGTATGTCTTGTCTTTATCTTAGCACCATGCCTAGGAAGACTAGAGCCAATAAGAAACACTTCTCCTCTTTTACTCCGTCCTTTGAGAGTGATAGATTCTTGAGTGAGAAACACCAAGAGACTTATGAGACGCTTAACCTTAAGAGAAACATTTAGGCTGAGAGAAAAGTTTTGTTAGATGAGCTAGATAGTGAGATTAGACGTAACTTTAAGCGTAGGGGCTAGTTGCCAATGCTGGATATTTCTCATCCACATCCGGTTACCCTGATTAGAGAGTTCTACTCGAACCTTTCTATCCACGTCTATGATTCCAACATTTTAGTTAAGAGTTGGATACGAGGTGAACAGTATACCATTACTCCTTTGGTAGTGGCTGATGCTTTTAGGGTACCTGTGATCCAGCATCCTATCTACCCTTATGATGAGTCTCCTCTCCTAGACGACATTATGTCTTACATCACTGGGTCTTCTATCTAGTGGGGTTCTAATCCTCGGATCACTACTACTGAGCTCACTAAAGTTCACTATCTTTTCTTTAGGATTGCTTGTCATTCTTTGTGGCCTATCTCTCATCTGCACACAATCCCTATTGAGCGATGTGTGTTTCTGTATGCTCTTATTACTGAAGCTTCTATCAGTTTCCTTCGTTTGTTTATTCATTCTTTGAATGAGGTTTATAGGAGTAGTTCTACTACTCATGCTCTTTTCTTCCTTGTTTTTATTCACCGGATTCTTTTGCATCTTGGTTTAGAGGAGTTTCTTGCGTCTGAGCTTGTTCATATTATCGCTCATATAGGTGCCACCTTTTTCAGGTAGAGGGCTGCTCAAAAGAGAGTAAGCTCTAAACATCCTAGGGGTGAGTCTTCTGATATCGTACCCCCTCCTCCCTCCTCTACAGGTGATAGTTTTGCTGAGGCGTCTGTCGATCCTGTTGCTATTGTTGATGTTCCTTTGCCTTCTACTTTGGATGATTTAGACATTCGTCGTATGTTAGAGACTGTCATGACTGTTTAGACAGCTCATGGTCAGCTTTTGGTGGACATGTTTGATGAGTTTCGTGCTTTACGAGCGGATTTGGAGAGCATTAGACCACCATTCCTTCTGATGATGAGTGAGTGCCCTTTGACAATTCGTCACAAAAGAGGGGAGTACATATATAGAGAGGAGTTTTTGTTGTTAGGGGGAGTTTTGTGGAGTTTTTAGATTGTATCTAGGTGCTTCATTTTGTATCTACATTTTTGGCACATGATGTATCGTGTTTGGGTTATCCATGATACGGGGAGATACTTTGTTTATATGTTTCTTGTTTCACATTGTTTATTGATTTATATTTATGATTTTATTCATGATATATGTCTTGATTTTGTGTTATGTGAAATCAAGAAGTTATATTTTTTGTTACTTGTATTTTCCACACTTAGGTTTATGTGTTTATTAAGTGTTACAGGAATATACAAGTTGATTCAGTCGAGCTGTTGTCTACACTTGCAAGTGATGGATAGTAGTTAGGTTGAATTTGTTGTGTTAGGCTATGTTTTTGTAATGGGCTGTATTTATGTAAACTTTGAGCACTTTGTTATGTTTGTGTTTTGTTGCGGATTGCCAAAGGGAGAGTTTGTTGGGTTCTAAGACTTTATGATTAAATGTATTAGAACTCTAATTTGTAATGTTGGCAAACCATAATGAAAACGGTTTAGTCTTATTTAGATGTACTCAAAGTATGTGTCTTTTATGTAAAGATGGAATCAAGTTGATGCAAGATTTACTATGTAAATCTGTCTGGCTCGATCGATCGAGAATTAGACTCGATCGATCGAAAGTCGTGCAGATTATTTTCTGCATAATTTTCCAACTTAGCCCAAACCCATTTTGTGTGTAGGGTTTTATGTTTTGCCTCAAGTATAAAAGGGAAAACACTAACCACGTTTTATAGATGCTCTTTATGCTGTGTGTGTGAATATTTTGTGAGATCTAGATTGATGTTAAGAGCTTGGTGATCAATTTAGTTGCAGATTCAAGAGCTCAAAGATATACAAGTAGGAGTGTTTGTGCTTGTTGGGAATTCAAGAAAGAAGTAGTCTGTGGACTCAGAGTTGTCACGTGATCGTGGTAGTAAGTTTCATACTCGAGGTAGCAATAGAATGTTAGTGGTTTAAGTCACTATTGTGTAAACTTTAATTCTTTCATAGTGGATTCAGTTTACCTTGAGGATAGCTAAGTTAAATCCTTCCCAGGTTTTTTACCAGTTTGATTTTCTAGGGTCATAATATTGTTGTGTTCTTTATTTTCCACACTTTACAATAATATGATTGATATGTGTTAACCTAGAACTACATAATTTACCTAAGTTAATCACTTAGCTAAATAACTAGGTTAATCTATTTGTGTTTAAGGGGTCTAAAAACGTACAGTCCCTTAAAAGTAAGTGAATACTAATAAGACATTATAAAAGACAAAAAAAAAAAAAAAAAAAACTATGTTAAGCAGTGGTTTGAGCCAGGTGGATGACGTAGTGTATATAGTGTATTTTTTGTCTTTACATTGTGCAAAGAAAATTAAATTGTGGGATGTATGCTAGATTGCTACTGGTTAGTAAAGAAAAATTATAAAAAAAAAAAAAAAACAACTGAACAACAATAATTAATAACTTTATTAATAATTATATTAATGGACTGCGTAATCAAATGAGAGATCAGTGAATGAATGATTGTTTGGTTGTGTACATTGAAAGAGATGTAGCTTGCAGTATTGATAATGAGACTATCATGTAACGATTTCAAAATATAAAAACTCGTAAAAGGAAATTGTAAAACTTTATGTATTTAACTTCTTTTTTTTTTTTTTTTTGTTATGAATATATGAATTTCTCATTTTATTAGATTATATAATTTATGTTTGTTAAAGATCATTCTGAAAAATATTCCTAAAACTGCCACCGGCATCTAATGACTTAATGCTTCATCTTTCTTTCTTTAATAAAGGTTGATAGTTAAAGTAATAGTGTTTTTTTTAAGGGGGTTTAGGTAGCGTGTTGTGACTAACCCATCCCATGTGTTGTACATTATATATAAATATATATATATATATATATATTATATTTATATGTTGTGCTTATCTCTTAGTGTTAGTTGAGATTTAACATAATTAGTTTATTTGTAGTGTTATGTCGTGTGCGCTGCAATAATTTGTACTTTGTAAATTATTGAACATGCATTGACTATTTATATTTAATTTGTAGATGTAAATGGTTTTATAGTTAAATTGACACTTCATCGTGTATAAAGTGAATTAGTAATATATTTTGATTATCTCTTAAAAAAAAAATTTATAAATTATGGAAAAGTCAACTATAATCGTTATCGTAAGTAGAAGAAGAAAAAGCTAGGTAGTATCATTAAGGCTCCGTCCGTTTGGAGAGAAAATAGGGGGGATGGAAAACTAAGGGTGGAAAATAGGCATTTTTCATTGTTCGTTTGGAGAGAAAATGCAGGGTGGATGGAAACCCCAGGAGGAAAATTTTCCTCCGGGCCCACATAAGTTTTCCTCCCAATTTGGGAGGAAAATGTGAGAGGAAAACTGGTGCTTTGATGGGGACCGGTCTTGACCAAAGTTATTTTACCAAAAAGCCCCTCCCACCCACCAATGTTGACCACTTTATTTGCCTCTTCTCTGTCTCTCTTTTTTTTTTTTTTTTTTATTTTTTTTTAAACGTGACCTGATCTACTCTTTTTTGTCCTCATTATCTATTTTTTCTTGTTGATCAAACAGTGATGTCCGTTTCCATGGCCGAAAGCTCCTCTTTTTATTATTGTTTGTTTGGTTCCTTTTGGGTTCAAATATATATATATATATATATATATATATAATTTTTACACTATTATATGTACACTATTATAATTTTTACATTATAATAATAAAAATAATAATATAAATATATATAATATATATTTCTTATATATAAATATATATATATATATAATATAATAATATCTATTTCTTATATATTTTATAACAAGGGTATAATAGTCATTTTATATAAATTACATTTTCCATCCTTCCCTTTTTCTCTCCAACCGAACAAAAAAGTTTTCCACCCTCTCACTTTTCCACCCCTTCAACCGAACACACAGGAGGGAAAACTAAAATATTTTCCATCATTCCACTTTTTCATCCTCCCACAATTTTCCATCCTTCCACTTTTTCACTCCTCCAACCGAACGGACCCTAATAGCCTGTTTGGGAGTTAAAAAAAAGGAGGGAGAGTAGAGTAGAGGGAGGGAGAATAGTTCAATTACCTTGTTTAGGAGTTTTTTAAGAGAGGAGGGGGAGGAGTTTGGAGGGGTTTCAACTCCCTCCAACCCCTCATTTTTAATTCCTCCAAATTGGAGAGATTTGGAGGGAGAGTGGAGAATAAAAATGCTTGACCAAATGAATTACCAAATTTGTCCTTATTATATTAACAAAATTACAAATGAAAAGACTAATTACTCCCCTCCCCCTTACTTAATTTTAAAAACATCCAAATAAGGTGGAGGATAGCCATTCCCCTCTACTCTCCTTCTCACTACTCTCCTCTCCTATCCTCTACTCCTCTTTACTCTCCTCCCTCTCTAAACTTCCAAACATGCCATAAGTCTAGTAGAGGAGGAGAGAGAAGAAAAGGATTACTTGGATTTCAAACTGACAGCTAGATCCAACTCCACAGCATGACCCATAAAGTCGTTCCTTTTTTAAATAATATATATATATATATATGTATATATATATTTATATGTATATATATATATATATATATATATAATATAATATTATCCTCCTCCTTTCTGGTCATTTGATTTGGTTCTGATTTTTGGAAATTTGCTAGTAAAAAAATAATACACTCTACCAAACACAATAATAATTTATATAAATCTCCAAATCCGCAAACACAAACTTGTACAAGTTTTATCATTAAAAACTCCATGAATGGTGCTGATGCTCTTTATCATTTGGTTCCACAACACCCTGAGTGTCGAGCTCACCCAACTACGTCGCTTTGAGTTGGCAACATCAAAGTTTAGCTCGCCCATATCAATTCTCAATTTTGGCCTGAAGCCTGAAATAAGTCTGAAATGTTTTTGTGAATTTGGGGATTTAAGTGGGTTATTATTGTGTGTGATAATGTGTATTCACTTCCTCAACCAATAGCCTTGTGTGAAGTTAATGGCACGCTCTCCATTGTTTCGGTTTTCTATTCCACCACTCGGCACCTATTTAGGTATGGAAAATGTTTTTATACGACCTAGGTCGTAGACATTTTTATACAACTTACAATGAAGCGGTTAAAAAATTCATCCACATGTACTTAAAGTCACATGATATTTTTAATAAATTATGTAACTTAGTTAAATAATATATAAGAATGATTTTTTTTAACCTCCATGTAATGAGTTGCATTAAAATTCTTGCAATCTGGATTGCATTGCAACAGGCAACAACTTCATGCCTTTTAGAGAAATATGTTTCAAATATTGTATATAATTCGATATTGTCATTTAATAACCCAATACAAATTAAGGGTCATATATACATATATGAATTCAGATCTTCTAGAGTTCTTAGGGTATTCTACCAAGTAAAGTTCTTTAAATCCTCACATCTCATTTAAAATTAATAGTTTAAGATGTTGCCACATCATCAATCTACTAACTTACTCTTTTAAAAACACAAAAAAGGGGTTAAGCCCAGGAATGTCGTGAGGCTTAACATTAGAAACAAATGGATCTAACTTTTTTGGTTTTTTTGGATGGAACAAATCTCAAACTTGAAATTTTCATCAACCCACAAATTACACCTGCCATATTTCCCATTTGAATCCAAAAAAAAAAAAAAAATCCTGGTGTCAGCTACCTCTCTCTCTCTCTCTCTCTCTCTCTCTCTCTCATTGTCTATTGTCTACTAGTTTCTTCCTTTCTTCTTCTTCTTCTTCTTCTTTTTCTTTTTTTTTTTTTTTTCGTTTTCATTTTCTTTTCTTTATTTCCAGCGCTTGCTTGATATTAGATATTTGTTGTTTTGCAATTTCACTACTGCATCAATGTTTGATAATTGTTCAAGAAAAGTTTTTTTTGGGTTACCCTTTGCCTGTAAGGTGTTTGATAAGTATCAAGCATAGGCATGAAAAGAAGAAGAAGAAGGAGAAGAAGAAGAAGACAGGAAGAAACTAGTAGTTAATAGACAATAGACAGAGAACAATGGTCATTTGCATTTGAAAATAATGAAAATTTCAAGGATGTAAGAAAGTTGTGAAAGAAAGTCCAGTTTTCCTCTTGAACTGTTTTGCCCAGGAGTGTTTTTTGGATTCAGATAAGAAAAATGGCGAGAGTAATTTGCGAGTTGATGAATTTTTCTAGTTTGAAATTTATTCCATCCAAGAAAAAAAGTTAGATCCGTCTATTTTTAACATTAGAGATCATGGCATTCCTAAGCTTATCCCCCTTTTTTGTGTTTCTAAAAAAGTAAGCGGATTGATGATGTGGTAGCATCTTAAACCATGAATTTTAAATGAGAAGTGAGGATTTAAAAAAATCTACTTAGTAGAGTACCCTAAAAACTCCAGAAGATTTGAATCTGTACATATATGGTGAAGTTTAGTAACTTATTATATAATGCATGATCTACTAAAATATGATATTCTTCTTCTTCTCTTTTACCTAAAATATGATACGTAATCATTTGACTCTAATATTAGATTAATATTTAGTTAATTTAAGTAAAGTTTTCTAGGTATTAATAAATCCTAAAATTTGTACATAAATTGACTTTCTTAAAGAACACATAAAATTTTAATAAAAATAAATAAAAAATACAGCTTTCCTTGTCCAAATTCAATTGATTTATTAATGGATTCTCAACCAAAAAAAAAAAAAAGTTTTATTAATAGATTTTTTGGAATGACACGTGCAAGTTTTCTACAAATTGCTACCCCATCCAAGATCCATTCATACCACCAAAACCTTCAACACCACAATAAATTCTTATATATTTAAAAAAAAGGCGAAAACCCCTTTTTAGTCCCTACATTTTCACGCGATTTCTACTTTGGTCCCTAACTTTTTTTTCCACCGATTTTAGTCCATATTTCGAAAAACGCCTTTCGTTTTAGTCCCTGGCGTTACATCAGAGACGGATTTTGCACAGCTGGCAAACGGCATACACTGTTGATCTGACGTGGCCATTAAAGTAATAATAAAAAATGCCACGTCAGCATTTAAATTAAAAAAATTAATTTATTAATTTTAATTAAATAAAAAATTTTAAAAACAAAATTAAAAACTAAAAATCAAACCCAGCCTAGAAATTTAAAAAAAAAACAAGAACAAGAAGAACAAGAACAAGAAGAACAAGAACAAGAGACCCAGAAATTTAAAAAATCAAACCCAGCCCAGATCAAGAACAAGAAGAACAAGAACAAGAGACCCAGAAATTTAAAAAAAAAACCCAAACCCTCAGATCAAGAACAAGAAGAACAAGAACAAGAACAAGAGACCCAGAAATTTAAAAAAAAAAACCCAAACCCTCAGATCAAGAACAACAAGAAAGAACAAGAGACCCAGAAATTTAAAAAAAAAAACCCAAACCCTCAGATCAAGAACAACAAGAACAAGAACAAGAACAAGAACAACACAAACCCAGAAAAAAAAAAAAAAAAAAAAAAAAAAAAAAAAAAAAAACATCAACAACAACAACAAAATAAACCCAATCAAATCACATAGCGCACACGGTCTTGTTCCACAAACCCAGAAAAAAAAAAAAAAAAAAAAAAAAAAAAAAAAAAAAAAAAACATCAACAACAACAACCATTGTCGCAAGAGAGAATCTCGAACTCGTGAGCGGCGACCACCATTGTCGAATCGGGTTCGCGCACGTCCCACACGCGCAGCGTGCAGTCACCGAAGGCGATGGCGAAGACGTCGGCGTGGCGGGGGTTCCAGATGGCGGCGTAGGAGTCGCGGCGGACGGGGTTGTAGTCGACGGACTGGACCTCGCGAGAGTGTTCTTGGAGGGAGTGGATGGGGTTGGAGGTCGGGGGAAGGGAGAGGTTGTAGATCTTGAGAGAGCCGTCGGCTACGGCGGCGATGAGGACCGAGTCGTGGGACTCGGACCAGGCGATGCCGTCGGCGGTATTTATTTGTTTTTGTTTTAGTTGTTGTTGTTGATGTTTTTGTTTTGTTTTTTGTTTTTATAACTACTGGGTTTGTTCTTGTTCTTGTTTTTGTTCTTGTTCTTGTTTTTTTTTATAACTATTGAAGTTAACTACTGGGTCGTAGATCTGGGCTGGGTTTGATTTTTTAAATTTCTGGGTCTCTTGTTCTTGTTCTTCTTGTTCCTGTTCTTCTTGTTCTTGTTTTTTTTTTAAATTTCTGGGCTGGGTTTGATTTTTAGTTTTTAATTTTGTTTTTAAAATTTTTTATTTAATTAAAATTAATAAATTAATTTTTTTAATTTAAATGCTAACGTGGCATTTTTTATTATTACTTTAATGGCCACGTCAGATCAACAGTGTATGCCGTTTGCCAGCTGTGCAAAATCCGTCTCTGATGTAACGCCAGGGACTAAAACGAAAGGCGTTTTTCGAAATAGGGACTAAAATCGGTGGAAAAAAAAGTTAGGGACCAAAGTAGAAATCGCGTGAAAATGTAGGGACTAAAAAGGGGTTTTCGCCTAAAAAAAAAAAAAACTGAGAATAAAATAAAGAAGAAGAAGGAGCTGAGAAAGAAAAAAAAACACACCACAACAAATTACCCCATAAAACCCACAAACTCAGTCATCTCTCCCATCACCGTGCAAAGAAAAAACAAAGAAAAAAGAAGAAGCAACTAAGAGGAAAAAAAGCATAATGAAGAAGAAAGAAAGAAAGAAAAGAAAAAAGAAACCAATTTTTTTTTTTTTTTTTTTTTGAGAAGAATACTTGCCCAAATTCAATTGCTTTATTAATGGATTCTAAAAAAAAAAAAAAATTATTAATGGATTTTCTGGAATGACACGTGCAAGTTTTCTATAATTGCTACACCAAATACAGCCTTACTTGTCCAAATTCATCAAGTGTTTTATATTAATTAATGGACTTTCAGCAAGGACATGTGGTCATGTGGTGTAAATTAATTATACCGGCCTAGCTATCATATTGTAAACTAACCAAGCGTTTTACAGTAGTATAATATTATAACACTAGCGGGTGTTCATCAAACTGCACAAACTGTCTGTAAAATGGCATAATCGTACCACATTGCAAGTAACAGTGTACCATATTACACCACATGGTGCAGTGCAGTTTGCGGATTAATAATAAGAAAATTGCACAAACCACACCGCATTGCATCCTCTTTATATATTAATAGTATTTCAAAAAAAAATTTTTTTTTTAATAAAAATTTAATAATCCTAGCAAGTGTTAATTAGGAAAGTCAATCCAAAATAAAGAAAAACTAGGTCAATTGTTAAAAATTTTGCCCAAAACAAAGAGAAAAATCACTTTTGAACTTGGTAGGAAAAACCAAAAATTTGAAAAATATAACAATTTCAAATCGCATATTAATTATACACCGCACAGTACATGTGATCACAAAAATGAGGTACAGTACGGTTATAGTTTTGGCTAAACTTTAAACCACACCGCACCGCATTGCACCACACATGTGACCGCAAAAATGAGATGCGGTGTAGTATTGTTGTTATGATTTTTGGTAAACCGCACCACAAACTGCAATGTTAAAAATGACTCAAAACTGTACCGCACCGCAAACAACCCTAACTAGCATCATTGGTCTAAGGTCTTAGTTCATTTATCATGTGTTGTAATGGAGCATTATATATTAATACTACAACGATAAGTCTAAATTGGCTCGCTAAGTGCTTGGGATGATTATGCGATTTAAACTATGATGATTGCTTGGTTTTGATAATTCCTATCATTGTGAATTCTAGTCGATACTTATCATAATTAAAAGTAAGACTAATCAGAATAAGTGACAGGCCACAAACGCGTTGACCCCTTGTGATAATTTAGATTAATTAATTAGCCTAGTTTTTAATTAATCAAATTAACATGCAATACAACGTGGCAGCACAAACAAATCACCGAAACTAAGTTATGCAGCGGAAAATAAATAACACGGTGATTTGTTCACGAATGGGGAAAACCCTAAGGCAAAAACCCCACCGGGTGATTTAAGGTCACCACTCCCGAAACTCCACTATTATCACAACAAGCAGTTACAAGTAAGGAATCCCAGTACCTCACCAACCTACAGTTGAACTCACTTGTTCTGTAGTGACAATTTCTCCTTTTCAATGCACGGCTCCCAGTACGTGACAAACCAATGTGATGCGCGGATCCCAGTACGCGGCTTACTCCTTTTGCACGAATCCAAGTACGTGACTCACTCACCAACTTGAGGAAGAAAGAATGTTGGCTGCGAAGTTCTTCAAATCATCAGAGATGAACTAGGGCACGAACTTTGTCTCACAAATCACAATTTGCATGAATAGAGAAGAAGCAACTTGTGTCTTGTGATTTCTGCTTGTTGCTTTATGTGACGGCCCTTAAAATAATCCTTTTATATGTCTAGGGTTAGGAGAAAAGAAGTCCCAAAGACACACACACGGATTGGACTTGAAACAGACTTGGAATTCTGTTTTCTTTAATTCTATTTCGAAGGTGTCGAGACAGCTGTCGATCGGGCATTCTTTAAATCTCGATAGATGTATCTGTGAGTAGGTGTTGATTTAAAAACCAGCACTCCTTGCTTGTATTTTGTTTGACGGCTTCAACACTTAATCTTGAACCACTGTTTCTTGAAGTGTTTAACCCATCCTAGTTCTACCCATTACAAGTAAAGTGCGTTTTGTCTAGTAAGCCAATTACATAAAATAGCGACATATGTTCACAAGCTTGAACAACTACATATGTCCTAACAATAAGAATCGTAGTTTTCATTACTTTCTCGAATGAATTTTCTAGGCTACACGATAGGGACAGACTGATCAGGTGGGAGCCTAAGGGGGGCTAGCCCCCTTGGGTCCATTTTTTTTTTTTATATAGTTATTATATATTTCATTTTTGTAGTTGGGTTCCACTCCAAAACTTTAGGCCCCCCTTCTCCTTAATCATCCTAGCCAACCTAACCCAAAATAGCAATTATCCAACTCAAAAACTTAACAAAAACAATAAAAATATTCACAATAGTGATTGTATTTTAGCCAAAAAACTATTTTACCACCAAAGAACTAACCAGTTAAATGTAGCAAGTTGTTAAAAATAAAATAAAATATTTTATTAATATTATATTTCTTCCTTCAATTAGAAAATTCAAATTCTCTCTCTTCCTTTATTATTTTAATGAATTGTTTATATTATATTAAATGAAGTGATAAAGAAAAAATAAAAAATTTGATATTGGGTGTATTGTAAATTGAGGTAGTAAAATAAATAAAGTAACTTTTTGAGGTGCTAAAATCTAAAATTTTTAGCACCACTACTGTAAATGCTCAAACTTCAACCAAAAAATAAGTCCTAGCCAACTTAGTATTAAAAAAAAAAACACTATTTTGTTTTTGTTTTTGTTTTTGTCTTTGTTGGTTGATGTTTGCATCTTAATGTATTTAGAAATAAAAATTTTGTGTATTTATACATTTTTAATACTATATGAATGCCTATTTGAATTTTTTTTTTTTCTTTTTTCTACCCCAACTAGCTTAAAATCCTAAGTCAATCTCTGCTACACGAATCTTAGTTACGTTGTACTTCTTGCATACCTCTGCTAAATGTCCTGGTCTCATGTCTGTATTGCTAAAATGAGATATAAGCCTTGCTACCTCTATTTTTGCTATATCCTAATTTCATGATCATGAATGATGTGTGAGTGTATTTTTTTTTTTTTTTCCGGTTATATGTATGGTATTTGTGGTGAAATGCTCAATTACTTGGTATAAGAATCCTTAATAAATTAATCTTCAATATCGATGGGTTGTACTAATCCTTGATAATATATGTGTAGATACCTTATTTTGTACCCGTTAATAAATTTTGGTCATCGGTCCCAACGATGAGCTTAACATATGTTAACCAAAGGTAATTAAAAAGTTCACAATAGTTTGAAAGTAATCACAGAAAGTACTAAAATCACTTTGAAAATGACCTTGAAAAATGACTATTTCTCATTGTTTTAACCATAAATTTTGATCCATAAAGAATTTTTGAGTGAGGTTTGTCACATTGGAAAGTAAATATCCTGGGCGTCAATTTGAATACAAATATTTCCTAATTTGGATTTATATTAGCTGAGTTATGACTGGTTGGAATCGAGCTATTAGAACTATCAGGAATTAGGGTTCATGCGTACACATGAATCAAGTGTGCGTGCATACACTCGAAAGATGCATACCCACACTCATTTCTAGGTAGTGGAACTTCAATTTTGAAGGCCTAAAACATCATTCTTTTATATGAGCCAACCCCTAGACCATTGAGAATGTCCAATGACCTCTAAAAAGCCCCGAAAACCCTACTTTTAACTTATAAATACTCACCTTGTGTCTCTAATCAAAACCCTAGCGAGAGAAAGTGATTATTTGACTTTCATCTTCTCTAAGACCATAGTTCATCTTCTCTAATCACCCACACAACACCTAAGCTCGTTTTTTACAGATTCAAAACCTCTCTTTCGTTATTTCTAAGGCAGAAATTAATGTTCTAATTTGATTTCCCAAAACCTTTTCAAAGCTAGTTTTATTCTTGAGTTGTGATTCTTAAAAACTATTGTATTCTTTGATTATTCTTGTCCACTCAATAAAATCTTTGTGTTGTAGGCACTGAGGGGTGGGTTAAACAGTCTCTAAACTCATAATCTTAAGCAATACGAGTATTCATTCCGTGAATTCTTTCTTTATTTAATGTGATTCACATGAGTTTCTTAACATAGTTTTTATAATTGTTTTTATTATATTTGTTTGATGTTCATGACTCTTTTGGCATGTATTAATCTAGTTTTGAGCTAATTATAACCTGTTTTGGTTGTTGTTGTTTTACAATTTTGGTTTTATGTAAAGTTTAACATGTTTATTTATTTTATGTTAGATTAGTATAATTATTTGATTTGTTTCTTGTTTATTTGTTTAGGTTTATACTTAATTTGTTTTGTTTCCTTTATGTTAGTTTAGTCTTTTGGACTTTTAACATGCTTCTTTATTTTCATTGCTAGCATATTTGTTTTATTAAATCTATAAAAATGTGATTTCAAATCTATGCTAAAGGATACGTACGCATCATTGAGTATGCGTGCACATAATTTCAACCATGTGTATGCATAGTTGAATATACGTATGCACTCCAAACCCAAATTTGACAAAAATCTTGTTTTTATTATTTTAATCATTTTTCACATATTATTTGATTTTATTTGACTCTTTTTAGGTTATTTATTTATGTTTGATTATTTTCCATGTTTGTTTGGGCCTTTTTGTCATCTTTGGTTTATATTATAATCTTTCCTTACGTGTGTGGTGTAATTGTCGACTTTCCACATTTAATTTATTTTGTTTGGTTATGTTTAGTTTGTTTCCTTTTATATTTTAATGTGATCTTTAACATGTTGTTTATGGTATTTATTTAAGTGCTTGATGTATGTTTTGGTTAAGGATTAGGACTCTTTTAATAGTTTTTTTAATTTAAATATGATCTAACAACACATACTGGAGGTCAGCCCACAAGCCGAGCAATATTGGGTGCCTAAACTCTAGACCCATAATCGGGTATGCAGACCTATATATGTAAGTGAGTGGCCCAAAAGACACAATATGGTTCATAGACCTAATATAGGTGGCAACTCTATTTTTCACTCTCTGCCAGGTTCACTCCAAGGTCGAGGCGTATTCCCTTGCACCCACAATATGGCGTCAATTTTGTGATTGTTTTAATGTTGCCCTATGGCTGTCCACACCTTAAATGTACTTATTTGAGTATGTTAATGAATGTATTAGGGCTATGCCATTTGGTGATTGATAAAAACCTAGTTTTCGGTATGATTTGTCAAGCTTGCTTTGTTAAACATGTTCATTGCAAAAAGTTGATTTTTTTAAGGATCAAAACCCTTGATAAGAGTATGAAAAAAACCCGTGAAAAAAGATTGCTGCAAATTTCGAGAAACAAACACTATCTAAAAGGAAACTTCTACAGCTTTCATGACCTTTAAATAAGTGTTTTATCTTTACCAAGGATTGCCGACCCTTGAAAATTTTAAAAATAATCCTTGATAAATATCTCAAAATGAATAACCATTTTTTAGGGTCTCTCAACCCTAAAAAAAAAAGGTTAAGAACCATGTACTATAAAATCTAGATTATGCCAAAAAAAAAAAAAATACTATAAATAAAAAAAAAATAAAAACAATAAAAACTAAGCCAAATAAAAGCAATTCTTGCTTACAGGCCATCTGAGAAATTAAGTAAGGCACACCACCAGTGAAGTCATTTTAAGAACAGTCTTTGCACATGTCAGGCTTGCAATATTAGAATTTTTATTTTATTTTTTAAAATTATCGTTTTAATTTTAACTTAATATAGAATATATTAGGTAACAAATTAAGAAAACAACTACGACAAAAGCGGAACTTCCGGGGTTTCTCTGACGGCTAGGGTTTAGGGTTTCCTCTACTGCGACTATGGCTGGACTTAAGGAGATGTGGGCTAGGTTTTTTGTTGGATCAGTGGTTTGTTTCATTTGGAGTTTGAGGAAGACTAGGCTGGACTGGAGATGTGGGCTAGGTTTTCTTGAAGTAACGGGATTGAAGTAACGAGATAGGAGGAAACTATCATCCATCGTTTGGCTGGTAAATTTTTCACGAAGCGGATTCTGCATGTCGATGCCATGGCATGCACATTCAAACCGCTATGGAGACCTAGGGGTGAACTTCAAATCCGGGACATGGGTGATAACATATTGCTATTTGAGTTTGAGGATTGTCTTGACCTTGAACGTGTATTGGAGTTTGAACCATGGTCCTATGATAGATCTCTGGTGGTCTTTTAGAGGACTTTGGTTGCTGAGGCAGCTTTATCTCTTAATTATTCTTGCTCTTCATTTTGGATTCAACTCCACAGTGTCCCTGAACACCTATTAACGTTGGAAACAGGTGAATCAGTGGGTAGGGAACTAGGTACGATGCTTTAAGTGGCTGAACTGGAGGATGAAGGGGTAGGAGGTGAATTTTTGAGGGTCCAAATCTGCTTGGACATATCACGACCTTTACCTAGGTGTTGCAAGCTTTGGGCGGAAGGGAAATTGGTGGGTTGGGTGGGTATAAAGTATGAGCGGCTGCCTAACTTTTGTTATTGGTGTGGTCGAGTCAGCCATGGAGAAAGAGATTATGAGGTGTGGTTGCGTAGCAAGGGCAGGCTGCGAAAGGAGTATCAACAATACGGAGATTGGCTTCGGGTGGAATCCGTGAGGGTTGTTCGTAAAACAGTGGCAATTATTCCAGGGACAGCTTGGAGTAAAGTTCCATGGCGGAAGAACACAAACAGCCAATACCAAGCTCAACATAGTGGGGGTTAAAAGTCTATGCAATCAAACAGTGTAGGCACACATGAGGAAGAAACAAAGAGTGAAGGCAAAGGAATTGATTTAGCAGCTCCAATTCCTGGTAATTCAAGGCTGATAGAGGTAGTTCAGAACGAGAATTGTGGCATGGGGGCTGATCATAATGTGCAGTTGGATAAGGAATCTGTTGAACCTATAACTTCTGAACCCATGGATTGCAGGTTCATAGTGGAGGAAAATAATAACCATGTCTTTGCTTCAATCCAATTAGCTCAGCCATTTACTTTGGCTGATAATTCAACTGAGACTCCTGGGCCAACTCTCTTAACTAGGGCATGGAAGAGATTAGCTAGGGAGGTGGGTAAGATTCCTAAGAAGAATGATGGTGGCCGTATGTTTATGTTAGCAGAGAACAAAGAAGATAGTGGGAAGCGTCGCATGAGCATTGACCTTGAGGAACAAGTGGAGAGCTAAAAATGTTGCATGGATCTGCGTGTTGGGATGGAAGACCAAAATATTGAGGTGGTGGCTGCGAGGCAACACCATCGAGCATTATGAGTTGCCTAAGCTGGAACTGTCGTGGGCTTGAGAACCCACAAATAGAAGATGAGGTTGTTGCCCTAGTGACAACAAAAGATCCCGAGCTAGTTTTCTTAATGGAAACTAGAGCTAAAAAATTTACATCGAATAGAATTAGTAGAAGAATTCATTTTACTAATCTATTCTTTGTTCCATGTGTCAATACAGGTGCTGGTCTTGCTTTGTTTTGGAAGTCTGATATGGACGTTACTGTTCAGACCTCTTCTGATCACCACGTTGATGCTGTTATAAACCAAGAAGCGGATGACGCCTGGCAGTTCACGGGTTTTTACGAAGACCTTGATACTGCTAGCCAGGAAAACTCCTGGGATTTACTTTGATCATTAAGTCACCGTTTCAATCTGCCTTGGGTGTGCATGGGCGACTTCAATGAAATTTTATTTACTACTGAAAAATTGGGATGGTTAGATAGGCCAGAGAGACAAATGCAATGCTTACGGGATGCAGTGGATTATTGTGGTCTAAAGGATCTGGGTTTTACTGGATTTCCTTACACTTGGTGTAATAGAAGACCTGGTGACCAAAATACATGGATTCGTTTGGATAGGGGTTTGGCGACTATTGATTGGATTCTTTGCTTCCTAGCATTCCGTATTCATCATCTTGATGCTTTTCATTCTGATCATAAACCTCTTCTGCTTTGCTCAGATTCTGAATTTAAGCGCTTTTACAGGAAAGGTTGCCCTTTTTGCTTTGAAGCCATGTGGCTAAAAGATAGCACTTGTGAAGATATAATAAAACAATCTTGGGAGGGTGAATCCGTGCCTAATGTGGGGTGGGGCTTTCATAGGAAGATTACGGCTTGTCAAGATAATTTGAGAGCTTGGAATAAAAATTGTTTTGGGCATGTACGTAACACTTTGGCAAAGAAGCTCAAGGAATTAAAGTGGGCTGAAGAAGAAGGTGCCTATGTGTCAAATCCAGGGAAGATTTATAAGCTTAGGGATGAAATTCAAAAACTCAAATGTCGGGAAGGAAGCATGTGGAAGCAAAGGTCTCGGAATGCTTGGCTTAAGGAAGGAGATAGTAACACTCACTATTTTCATTGTTGAGCAAACCAACGGAATCAACTTAATTTCATCTCAGGTTTGGAGGACAATGCCAGTGTGTGGGTTGAAGATGAGAACCAATTGGGCGGGATTATTGAGGAGTATTTCAGATCTATTTTTTCTTCCTCAAATCCTTCGGACTTTGATAACATTTTGCAGGGCATCCATCCAACAATTACCGAGGAAGCTGCTGAGATGTTGGGCTGTGATTTCCATGTAGATGAAGTTGGTCTGGTGCTCAAACAAATGACTCCCCTTACCGCTCCTGGGCCTGATGGGATGTCACCTATATTTTATAAATCCTTTTGGCATATTGTTGGGGAGGATGTTACTAAGGTGGTGCTAAAAGCTCTTAACACAAGTGTGGTTCCAGAATCTCTTAACTCAACTTTCATTGCTTTAATTACAAAAATAAAGCAACCTAAGAAAGTCTCTGATTTTCAACCTATTAGTTTGTGCAATGTTGTGTATAAATTGATTTCGAAGGTTGTGGTTAATCGTTTGAAAAAATTTCTAGCTAGTGCTATCTCTGAATCTCAGAGTGCTTTTTTGTTTGGGTGTCTCATTACTGATAATGTGCTTGTGGCCTTTGAAACGCTTCATTATCTTAAAAGGAAAACTCAAGGGAAGGTGGGTCAAATGGCTCTTAAGCTTGATATGAGTAAAGCATATGACAGGGTGGAATGGGAATTTTTAGAAAGAATCATGCGTCATTTAGGTCTTGGATATCGAATGGTGAAACTTATTATGTCATGCATAACATCTGTGTCTTACTCAGTGCTCCTTAATAGTCAGCCTGTGGGTTACATTAAATCGGAGCAAGGATTACACCAGGGTGGTCCTTTATCGCCTTTCCTCTTTCTTATGTGTGCAATGGGTCTTCAAAGCTTGTTATATAGAGCTGAGATGGAAGGACATATACAAGGTGTTGCTCTTTGCCGGAATGGTCGTAGGGTATCCCATTTATTTTTTGCTGATGATAGTATTTTATTTTGTCGGGTGAAAGAAGAGGAGTGTCAGAAGATTCTGGACATTTTGGATGTATATGAGAGAGGGTCGAGGCAGAAAATCAATAGGGATAAAACTAATCTCTTTTTTAGTTCTAATAGCTCTCCAGATATGCAGGCTCGGATTCAAAACATTTTGGGTGTACACGTAATTCGACAGTATGAGAAATACTTGGGTTTGCCTGCTCTTGTGGGAAGGTCGAAGAAACAAAGCTTTATTTATATTAAGGAAAGGGTGTGGAAGAAACTTCAAGGGTGGAAGGAAAAACTTTTGTCTCAGGCAGGCCTGGAAGTGCTCATTAAATCAGTCATTCAAGCGATTCCTACATATACAATGAGTTGTTTCAAGCTCCCTAAAGGATTGATTAAGGAATTGGAAATCATGATTCAAAAATTTTGGTGGGGACATAGTGGTGGAAATAGGAAGATTCATTAGGTTAAATGAGAAAGACTTTGTGAGGCTAAGGAGGTAGGTGGTATGAGGTTTAAGGAAATTGAGAAATTTAATGATGCATTATCGGCTAAACAAGTTTGGCGGTTGATTAATAATCCTGACTCGCTTTGTTATTGTGTGTTCAAGGCAAGATTTTTTCTAGATAGTTCTATTCTTGAAGCAAGGGACTCTAGTGTGGGATCCTACGCATGGAAAAGCATCCTAAGTGCTAGGAATATTATACGTAGGGGAATGGTTTGGAGGGTAGGGACGGGTGAAAAAGTGAGGATTAAGGAGGATAGGTGGTTGCCGGATAAAGCGCATGGTTCTGTTATTTCTCCCTTTCCCCAGGTAGTAGCGGATACGAAAGTGTGCTCTCTTATTGATCAGGACAGATTCACGTGCAAAGAAGAGATAGTGCGGGAGTTATTCCTTCCCCATGAAGCTGAATTAATTCTAGGCATTCCCTTGAGTTTTCGGCGGCCCCTTGATCGCATTGCTTGGACTCACACTCCTTCAGGTTTGTTCACCATTAGCAGCACTTATAAATTGATTGTTTCATTTGATTCTATGTCCAATGCAGGGAGTTCAAATATGGGTAGTCAAAAGAAGTTTTGGAAGAGTCTTTGGTAGCTTCAAGTTCCTAACAAAATTAAGCGTTTTTTGTGGAAGGCATGTCATGATGCTCTGCCAATGAAGGCGAATTTACACTGTCGACAAGTCATGGATTTTGCTACTTGTGACCTATGCAAAGAACATACTAAGGATACCGTTCATGCTCTTTCGGTATGCAATGAGATTTCTTGTGTTTGATCGTCTTTGGAGTGGTTTCATCAAGCAGTCCCTGTTCAACCGACAAGTTTCAGAGAGTTGCTAGCCAGATTTATGTCGTGCCAAGATGAATATAAAGCTGAAATTTTTGTGACTGCAGCGTGGTGTGTTTGGAATAGGCGAAATGCTCTTCTTTTCAATCGAGCAGTCTGGCCCGTGAACAGCATTTGCAGAGAAGCAGGAAATATTCTTCAAGAATTTCTTCAAGTTCAAGAGATTGAATTGGTGCCTCCTCGTCCTCAAGCCATACAGCAGTGGCATCCTCCTGATCCCAATATATACAAGGTAAATTTCGATGCAACAATTTCTCGAGCTTCAAATTTTGCAAGGGTGGGCGTGATCGTTCATGACAACAGGGGAGATCCTGTTGGGGCGTTGTCCATGCCTGTTCCTCTTGGTCAATCTGTGGCAGAGATGGAAGCCTTGGCTTGTCAGTGGGCTGTGTAGTTTGCTTCGGAGATTGGGCTACATCGAGTGGTGATAGAAGGCAATTCTGCTACTGTCATAGAGGCGCTCCTTAACGGCTCGGGTCAATTTGCCAGTTTTTGGAATATCCTTGACGACATTCATTTTCAAGAAACTTGCTTTCAGCATGTTGAGTTTTATTACATTAGTCGTGTTTGTAATTCTGTTGCTGATGTGTTAGCAAAAAAGGCTAGTTCTGCTTTAGGCCTTCAAATGTGGTTGGAAGATTTACTTGATGACATTGCTCCTCTTGTGCTTAGAGATGTTCATTGATTAATTTTTGAATAAATTTTCTAGGCGTTTGGTTTGGTTTCTCAAAAAAAATAAAAAAATAAAAAAATAAAAAAATCTATGACAAAAGCCATATAAAATAAATAAATGGTATAAAAAAGTTGAACTTTGTCAATAACTTCAATGTACTTATACTAAATTATATTATACAACTTACAATTCAGATGATAAGTCTTGTAGCGCACACATGACTTGCAAGACCCAACTTTTCATTAACAAATAATTATGATATATTTTTGAATATATATAAAAGAATAATGAGACTTTTTCAAATTTTCCATCTTGATAGTACAATTTTTTTTTTTTGCTAGAAAAAAAATAAAATAACAGCTTCGTCATATGACATCATATGACATCAAGTGAGAAAAAAAGGAAAAATATAATACTTGATGAGTCCAAAAAATAACAGCTTTGTCATTTAATAATGGACAAACTCAAGATATGTTACACATTTATAGTAAGCATTTATGACAAGGGGTAATGAACGGAGCAATGGGAAAGAAAACGTTACACAAGTTAAAGCACCAGTCTGGAACACTTCAACCGTTACAAATGAGAGTGAATGCAAAGATCCATTACCCTTTGAAAAAATAGATGGCTATAAAGTCAGAAAGAAACAACACCAAAAGGTATGCACAATTCTCACCTCAAAAACTACTCCTAAATTGGATTCGCTTGCTATACACTACAATTGTATTTTATTCTAATTTAATCATCGGAGGGTGCTTGGCAAACACCACACCAATGTATTACTTTTTTTTTTTTCTGCATCATCAGTACTTATTCTGTAAATTTACTATGAATTTTTTAATGAAGAAAACTAAAAATTTTATTATGATATAGTATCACATTTCTCATATAGTATACCAAGTAAGATTTTATAGTTTCACATGAAATGATTTTGTGTTTGGTTAGATTTTAGAATTGATATGAATTTCTATTACTCTTAGTTCAGGTAACTCATTTTGAGTATGAAATTATGAATTGAAATGACTTAAAAATTCATGGTTTTAATTAAACCCTTCTTAACATTGGATATTTTGCTTTGGTTTTCATTACATAAAAAATTAAATAAACATTTTTACATTAAAAAAACTTGGGAAAAATGTAGTTTCTCCCCTTTATACTTGGGATAGTTCACAATTCCCCCTAAATCTTAAAATAGAACAATTTTAATTTCCCTTTAGATTTTAAAAATGAGCAAATATACAGCACTATTATTTTTTAAGTTAAAACCCTAACGAAATCTTATGATTCTTAGAAAATTTCATTGTATAGTATCTAAAATACTTGCACAAAGTTTTTATATCCCAAAACTTTTTTTCACATATTTTGAATTTTATGTGGACATGCTTGAAAAGTTGAAATATAAAATATAAGTTATTTTATTTATTATCTAGAGAACTTTGATTTACTAAGTTTTAATATTCTAGACCTATAATTTTATCTAATGAGAACTTCAATTTCACATATGCCTTTCTTATCTTGTCCTTTTCATTTGTTTTCTTGATTAAAATGATGTTTATTAAATGCTTAGTAAGATAAAGAAGACAATAAAAAAAGATATTTAATGTGTCTAGCTATGATGTTTAACTTACTTAGTTTTTAATGAACATCATTTTAAACAAGAAAAGAAAAAAAAAAAAAAGAACAAGATAAGAAAAGCACCAATTGTAGAATATGATATCATTCATTGCAAAAATATAAATATTGGGGCAATGTCTTAACAAAACTCAGTTGTTTACTATTGGAAGATGATGTTATTCATAATTATTCTTAGAAGTTTTTAATAAGTGGATATTAATTTGGAAAATAGATTCTAAGAAACTATTATGAAATAAATATTTATATGTTATATAGCTATTATAAGTTTGTGTATAATCAAAATCCTTATATGAATGAGATTAGAATTGTATGACGTACATATTTTTGTACATAGTTTCATTCTTTTTTAGATGGAAACTCCATGTTAATTTTCGCAATGAAGAGGAAGCACATGCTTGCACGTGTCATCCAAACTACTGCGTATATATAAATAAACCAAATATTAGTTTATAGTAGATTATAAAAGAATTTAATATAAATAATGGAACTCATTTTAAATTTACTAATTTTTTTAACAATTTAGTTTAAATTATGTAGTATTTTATTTTATTTAAATTTTTTTTTTCACAAATCACTTAAAATAAAAATGGTATCAAGTTAAAAAAAAAAAAAAAAGAAAAAAAGAAGGAAAAACAACAATGAAAAAAAAAAAAAAAAAAAGCCTCACAAAATAGAAAGAAAACCTAGAACCATGTTAACAATTTTAATGTTCTTATAACGAGCTATATACCAGACAACTAGTAATACATATATTGAATCTTGTAGTGCATGTATGATTTGTTAGACCCCAACTTTTCTTATGAAACAAAATATTATGATAGATTATTAAAAATATATAAAAGAAATAATAAAACATTTCAAAATTTCTATAAACTTTTGATATTAAAATTTTAATTGATATATATATATATATATATTAACTTTTGAAATTTTGGTGATAGAGTTTCACTTATAACCATGTCAATTTTTTAATGCCTTTATAATGCTTCACATGACATCGAGAGAGAAGAAAAAGGGGGAAAATGATTTTAATATCCTTAGAGGTTATGATTTGGACATGTGTAAAATATGTAAATTTATTGTGAAATTTTTAGTGAAAAAAAAAATCTAAATGTTCATTATGATATAACTTCACATTTCTCATATAATATACGAAATTAGGTCTTATAATTTTGAGTCTCAAAAAAAAAAAAAAAGTCTTATAATTTTACATGAAATGATTTTATCTGTTTAGCTAGATTTTAGCTATAACTTAGGTGAATTTATATTACATGTAATTCTAGTGATTCATTTAGAACATGAATTGAAATGAATTAAAAAAGATTCATAGTTTTAATTAAAAACTAAAACCCTTATAAAAGGATATTTAACGGCTAAATCACTCAAAAAGACGGACTAGGTGGTCACTTTCAAAATGATCTCAAACATAAGGAAGAAAATTGAAATTTTCAAATATAAGGGAACAAAATAGAAACAGCTCATACATTAGGGCAAAAATATAGCCATTTGTGCTACCATAATTTGGAGGACCTAACGTATAGTATGAATATGTTTAGTGTCTAATAATATATGATATTGAATTGCGTAAATTAAAAAAAAAAAAAGATTGCGTAAAACTTAGATGTTGCATGCGAATCGAAAGGAAAATAGAAAATAGGAATTAGCTGCTGAGCACGTGCAAGTCTAATTTTAAGGAAATAAGTTTTTTTTTTTTTTTTTTGGGCAATAATGCAATATACTTGCACTTGTAAAAGCCAGATCATAGGACTATAGATTACATCTTTCTTTCAGGTAATATGCATGCATTTTCAGCTGACTTGTCAAGAATTTTTTTTTTTTTTTTTTAAGAAGAAAATAGTAACTTTCACTAAGAAGAAGATGAACATAATACACCTTGAGTCAACGAGGGCTCAATCATATATGAATTTTTCTCTAAGTTACATAACTACCAATATTTTTGGTAAACTGTGCTGCTATATAAACTGGAATATTTTCCTGTCACTTCACATATGATACTTTTCGGTGTACATGCACTTTTACACACACACACACACACACACACACACACACACACACACACACACACTTTGTCATGTTGCAAAAATCTAACTCATATACTCTCTCACTTTATTTCTCTCATCTCTTTTTTTTTTCTATTTATTTTTGGATAAAGTTTAGCTACAAAATTGATTGTAGTATTAGGTTACAACCTTACTCAATAAAATACAAATTATTACATATTTTAAAAATTTAACAGTTAAATTTCATGTTCTTTACGCTCTTTATACATAGATCAAATTTGTATCAATTAGATATTATTTAAGATATAATTTATAAGTTAATATTTTATGCATAATTTTAAACTACAAAAACTTGTAATTTAAACAATTTATTGATGACATAGCTATTGATCTTCAATTTTCTAGAAATTTTGCAAGCATAGAAAACATAAGAAGAATATGTCATCCAATGGTGGATTTATCAAAATTCATCTTCAATAAAAAGATATTAAGTAAGGTCGTAACCTAAAAGTACAACCAATTTTGTAACTATATTTTGTCTTTTATTTTTTTCTTTTCACATTTCTCTTTCCTAATAAACTTTAGCTGCTTTCTTCAAATTTTTTAATAATTTTTCTTTATGTACATGTTTAAATTTAGATTCTAAAGTGTTTTTTCTTTTCAGTGTAATAAAATATTAGTCATTCTTTGTAATTATTTTTAATAAAATTACAAATTTTTCTTTCATTTTTTTAATTTAAGGGAGTGAACTATTATCCAATTTTTTAGTCTCTCTCAAAAAATATTTCAAGTCAATTGAATTTGTCAACCTTCCCAACCCTCTCAACCCATCGAGTTGAAATTGTTAAGATTTTCAATCAACCCGCTGTATTTATAGATTGATGGGTTAGTGGTGGATTGGAATTTTCCCAACCCGCCATTAGCCGATTGCTTAAAAAATATTACCCTCCACTCGCCCAGCTCGACCTATACACTTAAATGCAAAAAAGAGAAGAAGAAGGAAAAAAAAAAATCATAGACATGTTATTTTATTAAGTTCAATCAAATCACAAATTTTAACCGAAAAATAAATCCCAATTTAAACCTACAAGTTATATATCATCTGATGTATGCAATTTTACAAAACACTATGATTCATACTACACACGCTTATATATTGTACAATATGGTATTTTTTCACTCGATACTTATGTATAAAGTATTGTACAATATTAATAAGTAGTCGCTAAGTCGTGCAATGTATAGATTTATCTCTTCTTTAATTCTTTGATAATTTTTTATTCAGTAATTTCTATTGTTTCCAACACATACATCTAAGGTTCAAATATCTTCAATCCAACCATCGAATTATAAAATTAAAAAAAAATACCTTATAGTTATATTAATATTTATTTAGACTGATATGAAACTATATATTAATATTTTCCCCTATATAAATGATTACCTACCTGGCAATTTTCTGTAAAACAAAAAAAAAAAAAACAAAAAACCTACTTGGCAATTTATGTTGTATAGATAACTGAACTAATATGTAGATATGGGATATGTTTAATACTTGGGAGTGTTGCTAAAATTTACTCAATATGTTTGAAGCTATATTGATTGAACCATCAATATTAACAATTGGATGACAAATAATATTAACACTGGATGGATGCAAAGACATCAAAGATTGAGTAATATCTTTTAGATCTTCAATTGATGTACTTTGAATAGACATTCTATCAAAATTTTCTCCGTTATCATCATATATACAATTTTTCCTTCAATTCATATTAATTCTCCTCATGAATCTTGCTTATGTTAAGGAATCAATTCTTTCCAACTTAATTAATAGTTATTGAATAAGAATAACATAAAATTTAATTGTGATATTACACTATCAAAAGAAGGTGCCATATGACTACAAAATTGCAAAGCTCAAACAAAAAATATGCAAGCAAATGTCATTGAGTTCGACCAAATTCTACGATTATGATTTTCAAAAATAGTTCTAGAGAAGTAAACCATTTAGACAACATTCCACATAAAACCATGGTTTTGAAACCTAAATTGTTCATTGAACCGTAAAATGAAGAGGTTTAAGGTTTTTGAGGTCAAACTGAGGTTAAATTGGGATTAAACCATGATGATGTCATAATTAATTTAATAATCATTTAAAATATAAATAATTATATTAAATTAGTACAAATATTAAAAAAATTAACTAAAATAGTGCAATTAAATATAGAGATCTATTATTCCTTTATAGAAACAAAGAGATCTATCTTTCAAATGTATTTTCTATATTATAACTTTAAGAAATATTAAATCCTAGTATTTTTTATGTTGATTAGTTAAATTTGTGACAATATCTAATAATATAATAATTAGAATAAAAGATATATATATATATATATATATATATATAATGGTATATATGTAATTGTGTTGCATCTTCGCAACGTGGCACTTATAAAATTACGAATGCATTAATTATTATTTTTTTTAAAGTGATGAACGGATGATATTTGTATTGCATTGCATGCCTACAATGTGGCCCACTAGGAATATAAGAATTAATTCTTTTCTTTAAAATAAAAAGAAAATATAAAATGTTAAAAACTTTAACCACTAGCAAAGCAAAACATGGCAACTCCAATAAATTCTCCCACCTACCCTACTTGTTACCCCACTTGACCACTTCTCTTTCTTTACTTTTGGTCGTTGAAGCCATAATTCATTATTCAATGGTTCTCCTTTCTATTCTTCTGTGTTGAGCTCTTTGTCTCTCTCTGCAGTAGATTTGAAGATTGTGAATCAGTGAAACTTAAGCACCTCCAAAAATTATCGGATCTCCTTCCGATTTTTGTTCTTCTTCGTGTTCTTTCATTTCTTCTAGATCTAATCATAACTTCATACCAATGTATTGGCCAAAATTCACTAGAAAAACTGAAACAAAAAGAAACCGTCCAAACCTCAAAAACCAATCACGATTCTCAAAACCGTACGGTCCGACAACGGTTCACATGGGTCTCTGCTTTTTTTCCATAGAACGGTTGTTGAAGCTAAAAAAATCGCAAAACTGAGAGGTTCGCAGTTTTTCAATCGAATCGTACGGTCTGGTTCGAATTTCAAAACCATGCATAAAACAATTCTTTTAGGCATTTTATCAAACACAAACCATGCATTATTGTTGTAACTACTCCTTGTATATAATTTAATCAAAGAACTACTCACAGAACTCAAATTCACAAGTAAAATCCTTTTCATAAGCAAAGTTACCCTAACTTACTCTATTCTGACCACCACAAACCTTAACTACACTTTTCATACGGTTCATTGGGTCTCGCGTGGAGCACAAATCAACTATAAAAAATCTCAAATTACACCATTGAAGATATTAATAGAATTGCAAATCATCCGAGTAGAATTTCTCATGCACTAAAGTTAAAGAGTTGGATTGAGCACGGTTCATTTAAAGTTAGGTGGCATACTCCACCTTCAAATTGTTATAAGTCAATTGGGCTATTAAACCTATTGAGTATATATATGGAGTAGGAATAATAATAATAAGAGATGATTTTAGTCATATAATTGCGGGGTCCACACAAAAATAACCAAGGGTCTCAATTTTAGTAGCCTCATCTCTCATGGCTGCGTCCAATGCAATTGCCATGGGGATACTGGTGTGGTGTTTTTAATGCAACTTTGAAAGTATGTACTGCAAGTGCTTACAAAAGTTTGGTCAACTCTTGAGTGATTGGCTAGAGGAGTACATTATTTAGCTTATGTAAAATTGTGAAGCCAGCAAAATATGTTGTGGCACAATATTAGAATGTTAAAAAAAAAAAAAAAAAAAAAAGTCAAAGGTCTCGGTTTATTTTTATTTTAAAGAAATTATATAAATTTTTTTAAATAGGTTTATATAATATATTACACAACCAGAGTATATATAACTTACAAAGACTGAAATTCTATCACATACAAACAATGAGAGGGATAGTATATATACACTATAATATTAAGCTGAAGCTAATAATTGGTTTTGATATGTAATAAACTTTTTGCTCTGTTCCTGGACAAAACAATGACATACTCCACCGCTGTATAGGTTTGGGTCAAAATTTACCTTTTCATGATTTAATAACTTCCTTTTTAAGCTTTAGCTTTAACTTAGATTCACCTTTATGACAATATTTCTTAGATGGAAGATGAGTACTTAAAGGTTGCGCACCTCTTGAAAAGCCTAGGCCATTGGTGCTCCTCGTGGGACTGGGGAAGCTATGACTCATCGGTCCCCCTGCACCTCAGCAGGAATTCGAACCTTAGCGGGTAAGATGCTATTATGATCACGCCCAAGTAAAATTGCCACGTTGGTCACCCCCCTACCCAATTTTCATTCAGCAAAAAAAAAAAAAAAAAAAAAAAAAAGGTTGCGCAGCTGAGCAAAATGTCTACTTTGATTGAAAAGGCGAGACTTTTCTACTGGGTTATGTCAAATTTTTTGATTTTCCTGCCCTTAACTAGTGCCCCTTTTTTTTTCCAATAAACTTAGGCAAGAATTGAAGAGAAGCACGAAATTCTTGAGATTGGGTGTTGCTGGGGAAGCTTTGCTATCGAAGTTGTCAATCGAACTGGATGCAAATATACTGGCATCAATTTGTCTAAAGAGCAACTAAAACTTGCGGAAAAGAAAGTGAAAGATGCTGGCCTTCGGGTACTACTTGATGATGAATAACATTTACCATAAAAGTAAGTATATAAAAAGCAGCACATATATAACAAGGAATTTATAGATCTCTTTTGCCTTGTGGTATATAAAATTCACGTATGAAATCATCTTATGAAATTTTTCTTTTTTTCTTAAGGTCAAGTCTCTTCAAAATTAACTATAATAAACTTTTGCTTGTAGGACCGCATTAAGTTTCGTCTTTGTGAATACCGCCAATTATCCTGGTGAGTTCGTTTGCCACAAACTTTTTAATCCGACCTTAATCATTACAAAAATAACGTCTTCATCTTTATAATTCTTTTCTTCCTCAAAAAAAAATCTTTATAATTCTTTTATGGGAATAATTTAAATACAGACAATATCAGTTCACACTCGTTATACACTCCATTCCGGATACGTCACGTCAATAATTTCATGCAAAAATTGGCCATTTAAATATTGCCAAGTATGTGAGAATAATTGGCCTTTTTATATTGCTAAGCATGTGAGACTATTTGGCCATTTTATATTGCTAATCATTGAAGCTGGCATGTGATTGTCTCTTCTTTAGTTCACATCAATACCTGACCAACTTTCGGTTTTTAAGGAACGCCTACCTTACTTAGTCATGGCTGCCGCATATATATATATATATATATATATATATATATATATATGATTCCCGGTGAACGCCTATCGTAATTAGTCATGGCTGACACGCCTGCCATAATTAGTCATGGCTGACGCATCCGCCTACCTTATATATATATATTTTCCTTAAAAAACCGAACCTTAATTAAGCATGGCTAACGCATCCGCCTACCTTAATTAAGCATGGCTAACGCATCCGCCTACCTTAATTAAGCATAACATCAGTCATGACTATCGCATCCAGACTCTGGTATTATTTTATTGTTTGGTTATAAACCATTATCTCGAGAAAATTAATTGAAACTTTTGTAAGTGTAGCGTGGAGGACGCGGAGAACATAGGGATTTATTACTATCAAACACTCAAATGTTAGAGAAATTTTTTTATGGACAATCAGAGATAAGAACAACTAATATATCATATTATTCTCTTAATTCTTGTCCCAAAGGACACTTCCTAATACTAAAATAATTTCTTCACCAAGTTGTGTTTAGACTAGCGAAGAAAGAACAGAAGTTTTTCAAATGTATTAAAAATACTGAATTAATGTATTGACATATATGAGAGTGCTTTTTGTTTGTTTTTAGACCCCTTAACACAAGTTTTTTAACCTAGTTATTTAACCAAGTGATTATTTAAATAAATTATTCAGATCTAGGTTAACACAAAATTATCATATCATGCAAATAATGCGGAAAAATAAAGAACACTACGATATGATGATCTAGGAAAACCTAACTGTTAAAAAACCTAGGGAGAAATTATAGCTATCCTCAAGGTAAAAACCAATTCACTATGAAAGAGTTGAAGTTTTTACAATAGAACTTAGACCACTAACATCCTATTGTTACCTCATATAGAAAGCTTACTATCACAACTACATGACAGTTACGAGTCCACAGACTACTTCTTTCCTTAACCTGCTGCAACCAGAAATTCTCTTACTTGTGACTTTGAGACTCCATTCAAAAGTTTCAGATCTTCTTTAAAGTTCTTTATGTAGCAACTGAAGAGATCATCAAGTACTTGAGTGAATCTTGATCTTGATAGCTCTATGTGTGTATGAAGGTAAACACTTCTAAATCTCACAGAAGATTCAACACACAATTCTTCAAAGTCTTCTAAAATGTAGTTAGGGCTTTCGCTTTTATGCTTGAAGTAAAATACCTAACCCTACATGACATGTGGGCTTGGACTGAATTGGTATTTCTGCAGAACATTAAATCTGCACGAGTTTTGATCGATCGAGCCTAAGTTTCAATCGATCGAGCCTTGCAAATTTTGACCAATAAATCCTGCAATCACTCGATTCCCAATTTTACATAAAACCAAACCTTGAGAAAGCCTAAATCTAGACTTTATGTTTTGATCATGGTTTGCCAACATAATACATATTGAAGTTCTAATGCATTAGTTCCTAAAGTCTTAGAACCTAACAATCTCTCCCTTTGGCAATCTGTGACAAAACAAATTACAAAAATGCAAAATGCTTAAAGTAAAAACAGCCCAATTTCAAATTGATACCCTAATTATAATTCAACCTAACCACTATCTATCAGCAAAAGTAGACAGTAGCCACGACTGAATTAATCTGTAAATTTCTGAAACACTAAACAAAAACATAAACACATATGTGGAAAATACAAGTAAACCAAAATAAACTTCTTGATTTCACAAAACATAAAAATAAAAAGACATATACCATGAATAACCTCAGAATATAAATCAAGATCAATGTACCATATGTGAAACAAGAAACAAAAACATAAAAGCAAAAAAAAAAAAAAAAAGTCTCCCCCTAACATATACGACCCATAAGGAAATAAAAACATTAAAACCAAAACATACATACCATGTGTATCCTACGTACAATCTACCCAAAAAAAAAATCTCTCCCCCTATCTCTATGTACTCCCCTTTTCTGTGACGAATTGCCAAAAGGCAATCATGACTCATCAAAGGGTGGAGCCGATGGAGTAGAACCTCTCGCATACGCCAAATTTGCCCGTAAGACAGCATTCTCATTGAGCAAATCTAACAAAAGCTGTTAGGACATATGTGTTTCATTTTGTTTTGAACATATATCATTCTTTTATGTAATTGGCTTATCCATTGACAAAATGTACTCAGCTTATTTTTGGGTAGCTCTAGAATGATTTTAATACTTCAAGAAACAAGGTTTCAAGATCAAGTGTTAAAACTATGCAAGTTGTCCAAAATTCAACTTGAGAAGTGCCAGATTTTAAAGCTCGACACTTGGCTCGACAGTTGCATCTCTTGAGCTTTAAGAAGTTGTTCAGCCCCGAGGCTCGACAGCTACTCGACAGCACCTCGACACCTCTAGCTGTTGAGATTTAAGAAAAATATATTCTGAGTTCTGTTTTTATTCTAATCCGTACATGTGTCTTTGGGACTTCTTTTCTTCCAACCCTAAACATATAAAAGGATTATTTTAAGGGCCGTCAAAGTGTACACAAGTTGCACAAGCATTGAGAAACCCTTGTTCAAGCAATTTGTGACCTGAGACAAAGTTCTTGCCCTAGTTCATCTCTCTTGTGAAGAAGTTGCTGTATAATGTGTACAGTAAGGTTTTGTAACTAAGCATCTTCTTGATCTTCATCGTGTGGATGAACTTTGCAGCCAACAACTTTCTCTAGTTGGTGATTGAAGTCACGTACTTGGGAGCCATGCATCAAAAGGAGAAATTGTCACTATAGAACAAGTCCAATTGGGTATTGGGGTAAAGGTTCAACTGTAGGTTGGTAAGGTACTTGGGATTCCTTTACTTGTAATTGCTTGTTGTGAGAATAGTGGAATTTCGGGAGTGGTGACCTAAAAATTACCCGGTGAGGTTTTTATCGTGTAAGTTTGACGCATTCGTAAACAAATCACTGTGTCATTTTATTTCCGCTGCATACTTTAGTTTATTAGTGATTTTTTTATGCTACTACGCAATTTGATGTTGATTAATTAATAACATGGCTAATTAATCAATTTATTTTATCACAAGGGGTCAACGCGTTTGTGGCCTTTCAAGTGGTATCAGAGCAGGCACACTCTGATTAGGAATTAATCATTGTGTGTGATCCATTGACCCCTATTTGTCATGGATAGAGGTCATTCTCTTAATATACCTCCACTGGTTGATGGTACTAACTATGCATATTAGAAAATACGCATAAGAGTTTTCTTGCAGTCACTAGATGAGAAGGTATGGCAAACTATGGAGTTAGGCTAGACCATGCCTATAGAAGTGCCGGTCGATTAGGATGATGCCAAGATCAAGACGACTAATTTCAACAGCAGAGCATTGAATGCCCTATTCAATGCGGTCACTAATGAGGAGTTCAAGAAGATTTCCTCTACTGAAACTGCTAAGGAAGCATGGACCATTCTCCAGACAACTTATGAGGGAACAAAGGCTGTCAAGGATTCGAAGCTACAGAGGCTCACTACAAGCTTCAAAGAAATTAAGATAGAGGAGGATGAGTCATTTGATGAGTTCTATGCGAAGCTCAAAGACATAGAGAATTTAGCTTTCAATCTTGGGGAAACCATTCCTGAACCCAAAATCGTAAGAAAAGTGCTCAGATCTCTGCCCGAGAGATTCCATGCCAAGATCACGATGATAAAGGAATCAAAGGATATTGGTAAGATTCCTCTAACTGAGCTGGTTGGTAATATGCAAACCTACGAGCTAGGATTGACAAGAATTGGCAGCTCAAGTAAAGGCAAGAGCATGGCACTGAAGGCCAAGAGCAGTGAGACAGATGAGTTTTCAGACGATAAAGATTCTAAGATGAAGTCCTACATCACCAGAAAATTCAAAAAATTCATGAAAAATGCCAATGGAAAAGGCTTCGACAAGGACCGTAGGCAATATAGTTCTTCTCAGTTCAAGAGCCTAGATAAAGGGAAGAAGGATACTAGAGATGGCAGTTAGTACACTATTCCCTCTGGACCTAAGTGCTTCGGGTGTCAAGGCTTCGGTCATATGAAATAAGAGTGTCCCACATATCTCAAAAGCATTGGGAAGAGTAAGGCACTTGCTGCGACCTTGAGCGACACTAAGCTTGAGAATGATTCCGACAATGATGATGACGGAATTTTGAATGCCTTCACTACCACTGTCAATCCTACTGAAGGAATTTCTGAAGATGTAGATGAAGAAAAAGAATTGGTGGATACTAAGTTTGAAACGATGGATGATCAAGATGATATTCATACCGCCTATAAGAAACTGTACAAGCTTTCTGAGAAGCATGAGAAACTCTATAGGCTGGCCACCAAGAAGCTTAGTAATGTGAAACTTGACCGTAAGGAGCTTTCCACTAAGTTTGGTTAAGCAAATTAGACTAATGAGGCACTGAGATTCAAGAACAATTTCCTGGCTGAGAAAACCAAGAAGCTTGAAGCAGAACTGTTTTAAGTTAGAGCTCAATTGGAAAGGACATCAAGTGCGAAGCTGGATAAGATGCTCAACAATCAGAAATCTACTTCTAATCGAACAGGATTAAGGTATGAATTCTCTTCCTCTAATACTCCTTCTTCTAGTACTACTGTTTTTGTTCCTCCTACTAATAACCTTAATTTTGAGAATAAAGATGTTAAAACTGAATTACCAAGTGAGAACCTAGACAAGGGTAAGTCTATCTTAGGAGCACCCCCTAAGCTTGAGAAGAAGGAAACTAAAAACCCTAGTACTAAGAAGGCTAACTCTCAAAAGCCTAAACAGAAGAAGCAGCATCTCTGTCATCATTGTGGTATTGCCGGTCATACTCAACCAAATTGCTATAAATGGTTAACCACTCAACAGAGCAATGACATGATAGCATCTAAGAACCAGAATTAGCTTCAAACCTCTCTTGCTCCTCTTAGAAATCTTCTCAAAACCCTCATGTTCCTTTCGAACTTGAATGGTTTCAATCCTTCCCCCTTATCACCAATTCAAAGGTCTGCAAAGAGGAAAGGTTCTTCCAAGGTGTGAAAGGAAAAGGGTTCCAAGTGATTTAATCATTTTTTCTCTCTCTCCCCTTCTTGTTTTTTGTTTTTGCATTACTTGTGTGTATTGCTTTACTGTTTTGAGTCAGTCTAGTTTTATGCCTTGTTTTTGTTTTGTTTAACATGTTTTTGTTTGTTTGTTTTCAGTTTTTTTTTTTTTTTTTTTTTTTTTTTTTTTTTTTGCTTTTCAAATAAAAATTAAAAAAAATTGAAAAATTGAAAAATACAAAAAACAGTGTGTGTTTGTGTACTTTAGTTCTTGTGAACCTTAAAATGGCCATTGAAATAGAGTTTTCTAAAACTTTGTATCTCTTGTAACTTAGATGAGCATCCTTATGCACAACTAAGCAAGTAAGTTTTGTGGTTCTTTGTTTGTAATGAGTAAGGTTAAGTGATCTCTTGTACTTAACACTTGTATCACTCTTTTTGACAGATAGGACTAGAAAATCCTAAGAGAAAGACATAAATAACCATCTCACCACTGTTACCCCCCAATCATGATATAACATCTGTATGTTTCGGCATAGCAAAAGTGTAATGTCAACAAGCTTAAAATAATTGGGTATTTCTTTTCTCTCTTATATGCCCATGCATAATATGCTTAATAAAAGAAAAATATGCAAAGGAAAATAAAAAAGCAAAAAGAACAAAATGCTTTAAAATATGATTGCAAGCATATTTTTTAGGAGATGTGGGAGTTATAGGATGTACCTCGAAGGTCCCCATCAAACAGTTATGATTATGTGTGAGTTAAAGAGACTTTCTCATATCTCAAATCGTCATAACTTTGAGACACTTGTGCAATCTTGCGATGTTTTTCACACACAACATGCAATATTCTCTGCTACTTTTGATACATGTGCAGGTACAATGTGTTTTGGCCATCACAAGGTTTACATATGTTGATGTATGCTCACTAAACTATCTTAATTTGTTTTTGAAATATAAAATTAGTTAGACTTGTTTAGTGTGTGTGTTTGTTTTGGGATCTATGTGCTTAAAATTGTTGTTGATAGATGATTTTGAGAGCTTAATCTGTTGATTGGATCATTGGTTGAGTTGCATGCATGATTGCATTCATATCTGTGTTTTTCTCATCTCGAAAAATTGCTTTTAAAAGCTAGCTCGACACCTCCTCGACACCTCCTCGATACCTGGCTATTTGTCGAGCTTCTTAGCTTTTTCTTATCGCAATCTCGACAGCTTCTCAACACTTGGTGGATCGATTGAAGAAGTTTCTGTCCTCTCAATAACTTCCCGATAGCTAGTAGATCAATCGAGCTTCTGTTCACATGTCTTTGTGTTGTTCCTTGACACTTTCTCGATAGCTGTATCTGTCGACGTTGTATCTCTCAACACCTTCCTTGACAGATGGCTCGACACCTCTCGACACTTGTATCTGTCGAGAATTACTAAACCTCTATATAAAGGTTCTGTGCAATTTGGTTCGTGTTTTCTCTCGATCTCTCTCTCGATAGCTCAGATTTTTCACCTCCCAAACCTCTCTCTCTCACTCGAAACTCCTACCCAAGGTTTCTTCAAGTTTCTTTCAAGTATTTCTTCTCTTGGTAAGCTTCTAATCTCTCATACTTCATGCATTTCATGTTTTGAAACCTAGTTTTTGGGGTTTTTGAAAAATTTTGGATTTTGTTTTCAAAATTGATGAGTTTTTGTTACAATTTTTGGGATGAGTTTTGTAGATTTGATCTTAAAAACTCCATGCATTGCATCACATTAGCATTCTAACAGCAATCTCATGCATTTAGATGCATTCAAACTTGTGTACTGATAGTTTTAGATTGGGCTGAGCCCATGATGTTTTTCATATTTCATGTCACATGTTCATGCATTTCCCATGCATACGTTCTCTTCTTTAAATAGACTTGTTATATTTGAATTGTTTTTGGGACTTTTCTGAGTGTTTCTTTCTTTCCCCCTCTCTTTCTGTATAAGTTAGTAGTGTATATGGCACCAAAACGTAAGTCCATTCCGTCCCAGAACCCTCTTTGTTCTAGGGCCTTTTCGTCTTCTGATCCTACTTCTTCCTCTGTTCGATTCCGTGATGAGAATGCCCAAAAGGACTTCTTGGAGAACTTTTCTAAACAAGGTGTTCATTTGGAACACCGAGTTATTTTGGCAGATTTTGCCGACACTGACCTACCCGATGTCATTCACAGTCGAGGTTGGGAGTCACTGTGTGACGTCCCGATCACTTGTCTTTCCGTGCTGATACAGGAGTTTTACTCCAACATGCATGGAATTGATTCTTCAGTACCTCTTTTTCACACTCGCGTTTGAGGTACGCGCATAGTAATCACACCAGAGTTGGTTTCTGATGTGCTTCATGTTCCGAGGGTTGCGCATCCTGACTACCCCGATTGTGAGCGTTTACGGACTGTGTTCAAAGACGAGATGATTTCTACTTTCTGTGAGTGCCCTTCTGACTGGGATGAGCGTCAGTTTACACTATGTCGGCCTTTTGCTAAAGGTGCTCGTTTCATGAACATAGTGATGACATTTGTTCTGCACCCACTCTCTCACTATAACTCCATCACAGAGCCTCGTGCTCGATTTTTGTTATCTCTTCTTGAGTATCTCACTATAGACATTCCTTCACACTTTATTTTCTCTATCATAGATGTCTATAGGGATACGGCTACCCGTGATAAGCTCATCTTTTCTTCTGCTATCACGAGGATTTTATGCTATTTCTCCATCCCTTTTCCCGTATCCGACCCCTTCCATGTCATGGTTCCCATAGACACCGCTACCGTAAAACGTAGTGAGGCATAGTTTAGGTCGCGATAGACGGTTTCAGCATCTCCTTCCTCCCGTCCAGCTCCATCTAGATTTGCTAGAGCCAAATTTGCTCCCTTCTCTTCCTCGAGTGATGTGTCACTAGAAGATATCATGACACAGCTTCAGCGCATGGATGCTCGCCTCGATACGCTCTCTACAGAGTTGTATCGGGTGAATGTTCGTGTTGATCGCATTGCTCAGTGACAGGCGACCATGGGCAGTTTTGCTCTTGAGGCTTCTCTTCCACCACCTCATGTGGCTTTTAAGTCTAAGGATGAGGATGATGATGGTGATGACAATGATGGTTTAGATGATCATGATGGAGATGCTAGCTCTACCACTGAGATGTTTACTTGACACTCTACCCTTTGTCATTCGTGACAAAAAGGGGGAGTAATTTTTGGTTATGAGAGTAGTCATACTTAGAGGGAGAGCATGTACATGACATTTTTGATAGGGGGAGTGTTGTTGTTTTTAAGGGATGTAGTGAGAACTACATTTATCTTTTCTTTTCTTTCTTGTCGGAGATACATTGTTCTTGTACCTAGGTCTTGTGACCATTTTTACATACATGATGTTTATCTAGTAGTATCTATACATGTTGATGTATGTTTCTTTCACCTATCTTTTCATGTGTTGTTTCTTTTCTTTCTTTATACACATGCTTTTTATATTTGTATGCAATCTATTATTTCTGCTTCATATAAAGATGCTTTAATGTGTTTTATTTAAAGTGTTTCAGAAATACAGGTTGTCAAAGTCTACTTTCCATGAACTCTCTTCTTGCAAAGTTTTTTAAGAGTTTGTATTAGGACAGATTTTATTGTATTCAACAAGTGAATATGAGTTGAGTGATTTATGACTTCTCTTCTATTTTCATTTGTTTGTTGTAGTTTTGCCACAGATTGCCAAAAGGGGAGATTGTTAATACATATGTGTTTCATTTTTTTTTTTGAACATATGTCATTCTTTTATGTAACTGGCTTATCCTTTGACAAAACGCACTCAATTTGTTTTTGGGTAGCTCTAAGATGATTTTAATACTTCAAGAAACAAGGTTTCAAGATCAAGTGTTAAAACCATGCAAGTTGTCCAAGATTCAAGTTGAGAAGTGCCAGATTTTAAAGCTCGACACTTGGCTCGACAGTTGCATCTATCGAACTTTAAGAAGTTGTTCAGCCCCGAGGCTTGACAGCTGCTCGACAGCACCTCGACACCTCTAGCCGTCGAGATTTAAGAAAAATAGATTCTGAGTTTTGCTTTTATTCTAATCCATACATGTGTCTTTGAGACTTCTTTTCTTCTAACCTTAGACATATAAAAGGATTATTTTAAGGGCCATCAAAGTGTACACAAGTTGCACAAGTATTGAGAAACCCTTGTTCAAGCAATTTGTGACCTGAGACAAAGTTCTTGCCCTAGTTCATCTCTTTTGTGAAGAAGTTGCTATGTAATGTACACTGTAGGGTTTTGTAACCAAGCATCTTCTTGATCTTCATCGTGTGGATGAATTGAAGAACTTTGCAGCCATCAACTTTTTCTAGTTGGTGATTGAAGTCGCGTGTTAGAATCCGTGCAATTGATTAGTCACGTATTTGGGAGCCGTGCATCAAAAGGAGAAATTGCCACTATAGAACAAGTCCAATTAGGTATTGGGGGAAGGGTTCAATTGTAGGTTTGTAAGGTACTTGGGATTCCTTTACTTGTAACGGCTTGTTGTGATAATAGTGGAATTTCGGGAGTGGTGATCTAAAAATCACCTGGTGGGGTTTTTGCCGTGTAGGTTTTCCCTATTTGTAAACAAATCACTGTGTCATTTTATTTCCGCTGCATACTTTAGTTTATTGGTGATTTGTTTGTGCTACCATGCAATTTGTATGTTAATTTGATTAATTAATAACTTGGCTAATTAATCAACTTATTTCATCACAGGGGGTCAACGCGTTTGTGGCCTTTCAAAAGTTATCTATGCACCAACTGAACGGTCATAACCATGTCCAACATGGTACACATAGAAGACGCGCTCGATGTAGACGGTGGAGGATCCACGTTAGCTATGGGGTCCATAAAAGCCTCAATAGAAGGATCACCTGAAGGAGGATCTTGGAATGCATCACCTATAGAAGACTCAACGCGAGGGCGCTTAGAGCTTGCTTTCAATTGAGCAGCCATTTGCCTAAAGATGGTGGCACCTATAGGAGCTATGATATATACAAGCTTGGACGCAAGGAAGTCCTAAACCTAGATCTAAAAGAATCCTATGAATAAAAACAGGAAATAACAAAGCATAGGATTTGGCACTACTCCTATGAACCTCAATAAGAGAGCGAATGAAAAGGGTGGGAAAACTCATAGGAGTATCAGAGATGAGAGCGTACAAGAACACACATTTCTTAATAGGAATAGTATGGACATGAGAAATGGGCCAAATACTATGATAGGAAATCCTAAAAAATAAATAATTGAGCTCAATAAGCTCATGAGAGGTGACTCAAGGATCAGTACCCCAACTAATGAAAGTACCGGTAATGAGGGACATGATGTCATCAAGAGAAGGAGACTCTGTGTAAGGGTACACAAGCTACTGTACCAAAGGTACACTAAGAGCAAACGCCACTACTTGAGGAGTAATAACATACTCTTTATCCCTTATCCAATTCTTCACAAATTGAATGTTGGAATCATCAGAGTGGATAAAGAGGTTCGAATAAAACTCTTTAATCAAAGTAGCCGGAGGGGGATGCTCAACCTCTAAGAGTGGTAACCAACCTCTACGCTCAAAATTCCTACGAATCTCGGGATCTACCTTATCTAGGATAACCCTACGCTTAGCCCACACCGATCTAAACACATTAATATTCTCATAAGCTTCTTGGTTTTTCATAAACCTAAGCCTATCACTCTGGAAATCTGAAGAGGATGGGATAGAGGTTTTCTTTGCTCTAGTCTTCCTAACCATGATTCTAAGAGTATAGAAGAAAAGGAAAACAAAAAACAAAGTAAAAATCAAGGGCAGGCTGCATTAGAGAGGGTTAGAGCACAAAATTGATCAACAAATAACAATTTATATGTTGGGGACATATTTTTATGTAATTGGCATATCATTTGACAAAACGCACTTTACTTGTATTTGGGTAAATCTAAGTAGGTCCAAGATGATCATTACAAATGGTTAAATTGAAGATATGAAGAGTACTCAAGAACTGCTCAAGAAAAGTGCAAACTACAGGTCTCGGTACCTCTTCGACAGAAGCTTGATCTGTTAAGATTCATTAAAGCACGACAGATGTCCCGATCAATTGAGCTTACGGGTTTCAGATTATAGCCAACAACGTTTTTACTCTAAAAGGCTATTTGTTTATGAGTTTGTATAATTCTTATTGGATCAGGAAAGCTCAAGATTTGTGTAAACCTATTTGGAATAGGAGAGCCCATTAAGCTCCTATTTAAAGGAGGTGGAAAATGAAAAACCTAACCCTAGAGAGCTTCATAAGGTTTTTCTTTTTGAAACCCTAGCCTCCTCCTACAGAAGAAAGAGTTTTTGCTGCGTTTCTTGTACGCCTTTGGGTTTTGTAACCAAGGAAAGTCTCTTGCACCAACATTGAAGATCTTATTGATGTTTCTATGTGAAGCTGCTGCAAATCAACTACAACAATCAAAGGGTTGCTGTGGAGTTAGTGACATACTTGGATTCGTACAAAGGAGTAAGCTGCGTACTGGGATCTGCGCATCAGATTGGTTAGTCACGTATTGGAAGCCGTGCAATACAAGGAGGGATTGTCACTACAGAACAAGTCCAATTGGGTATTGGGGTAAGGGTTTAACTGTAAGTTGGCAGACGGTACTAGGACTCCTTTACTTACGACCGCTTGTTGTGATAATAGTGGATTCTCGGGAGTGGTGACCTTAAAATCACCCAGTGGAGTTTTTGCCTTGGAGGTTTTCCCCATTCGTAAACAAATCACCGTGCTAAATTTATTTTTTGCTGCACTTTAGTTTATTGGTGATTTGTTGGTGATTTGTTTGTGCTACCGCGAGTTTACATGTTAAACTGGTTAATTAATTAAATAACTAATTAATTAATCCATTACGAGGGGCCAATATGTTTTTTGGCCTATCACTATATGATGCATGTAATGAATGCACATATGATGCATATAATGAATGCACATATGATGCATGCTCTAATGCATAAAAATTTGGCAATTTCTCAACATTTACCAACAATTGACTTCAACAAAGAGTTTTACTCCAAAAAACCCCAAATTTTGAAAAACCCAATTTCAAAACCAATTCAAATTGATCAATTAATCATTACAATAGTTATCATCATATAATGCTATAATTTATCAATTACACAAGCCAACTTCATCAAATTAAACCCAATTGAAGAAAATCCCTAATTTCACAAAATACCAAATGCATGGAACATGTAAATAATTTGAAAAATAGAGGGTAGTTACCCAATGCTTGAAGACAAAAACCCTTGAAAATTTTCCGAAAGAAAACAACAAACAAGCTTCGATTGGATTAGTTGAGGAAAAGAAGGAAAGAAAAAGATAGAAAAAGTCTTTGAAAAGTGTAGAACATATGCTGAGAAAGGACTTTTTGTTCTTTTCTTTTGAAATTCAATCAGTCGAGTACCGATCTGGTACCAATCGTGCCGGGTAGAAGCTTTTCTTTAAAAATTTTAAAAAATTCGATTGGTCGAAAATTGGGTTCAATTAATTGAAAAACAGATTCAGTTGATCGAGCACCAATCAAGCATCAATCAAACCAGGTAAAACCAAGCTTAAAAATTTAAGGCATTTTCAATCGGTCGAAGAATACACTCGATCAATAAAAAATCTAGAAAAATTGAATTTTTGAAAAAAAGCAGAAGTTTTATGCAGAAAACACTCAAACCAACTTATTTCATGAATGAAATGCATAGGTGTGAGTTTAAAAGTTTTTCAAAAATACTTGATTTCAACCCAGATCTTCCAAAACAAGATTGTGACATTTTTTGTCCCCAAAAATCAATCAATGAAAATATTTTGTATCAAAATCAAAGAACATATAATCTTGGATGGCCAAATCAAAATCACACACAATTTCATGTACTAAGTTTAGCAAAGAATAACTTGTGTAATGTGTGCAACTAGTAACAACATGAAATACATATGAGGTAATATGTAGATAGTAATCAATCGTAATTTCTACATTATTCATCAAATAATTTTGAAAGTGACTATCACCTAAAGAGTTACATCCTATAACTTCCACATCTCCTAAAAAACAAGCTTGCAATCATGTAATTTTTTCTTTTTATTTTAGCCTTATAATGTACATGCCATTTTTATTTCATTTAATTTTATTATTATTATTATTATTATTATTATTATTATTATTATTATTATTATTATTATTATTGTTATTCCAAGGCTACACCTTATTTTCTTTTTATGCATGTGTTACACTTTCTCGAGCACAAAATCTCACGATATGCACTAAGGTGTTCATGATTGGCTAGTAAATAGTGGTGAGATAGTTGTTTATGCATTTCTCTTAGGATTTTTTAGTTCTTACAATCAAAAGTATGTGACTTCAAAATTAAAATCATGTGATCAAAAACAATAAATATTTCCCACACAACATGCACTACATATCTAAAACTAGCAAAGTGCAGAAAAATAAGCTCATACAAGCTAAACAAGGTACACAAGCATGTTATATAAAGATAATATGGCCAACCTTAACTATACATCCAAGATATGTAATACATAACATACCCTTTCACATACCCTTTCACATTCCACTTTCTATTTTTTTTTTTTAAAGAAACAAACAAAAACAGCCTAGTATGAAATGCAAGAATGTAATGCAATGCAAATCCTAAAAACAAAAAGAAACAAAACTTCAAGAAAAGAGGTCACAAAGGATTTTGAGATGAAGCACAAGGACCATGTCAGAAAGACTCAATTAGATTGAGCTTTTTGCATCCAAAACTTCTTAGATGAAACTCTAGTTTTGGAATTATTATTCATATTAGAATGATGAGTAACTCCAAGATTAGTATAAAGATTTAAAGCCTTTACCAATTCACCAACAAAGTACCATAGGCTATTGGGCTTGAGGCACAGGTACTTTTGGCTTGTTTGCTCGCTTTGCAGCTTGCAACTTAAAGCAGCTTAGGCGAGTATGCCCAGCCTTTCCACAAAAATTACAAACCCACAAAGGTCTATCATGCTTCTTGTACTTAGGGAGGTTAGGATTCTTAGGCTTTGATTTTTTTGAGATCATCCCTAATCTTCCTAGGAGCAGGAACAACTTTTATTGGCTTGACAACCTTAATCTTGGTGGCTCAGAAGAAGGAACAAAATTTATGGAATGGGCTTCAGACACAAAGATGCTATCAACAAAACCTAAACCCGTTTTGTCTAAGGGAGACTTCTGAACACTCAATATGTGATCAAGTTTAGAACTAGCAGACGTATTTGTTTGTTCTCTAGCAATAGATAATTCTAGTTCTAGGTTCTTAATCTTACCAAGCAATATCATGTTTTCAATCTTCACCTTATTAACCAATTCATTAGTATCAAGCAAATTTAGCAACAAGTTTTTCTTTCCAAGTTCAAGAGTAGCAATCTTCTTTAGACCTAAGTCTACACTCATTGCATCCTTTGCAGCAACCTTGCACGGCTTATTAAAAGTTTCTTGCAAATTAGCACTCTCGAAGAGTTTCTCATCAGATGGGTTCTCTTCAACCATAACACTTTCATCAACTGTAGCAGTAGCTGTGTAAGCAAAGAAGTTTCCATCTTTATCACTATCAGACTCGTGATTAGAAACTTCGTCATCATTAAGGGTTATAGCCATAGCTTTACCCTTTGTCCTCAAGAATGTAGGACATGCAGATTTCACATGACCATACACTTGACAACCAAAATATTGTTGACCTTGAGAATTACTAGAGGTTTGACCGACTTTTTCTTTTGATTTATTAGCATTATTTACTTTAGTTGGTTCAATTTCTTAAAATTCCTAGGTTTAACATTGTTTTTACCTCTTGCCCTTCTATTGTTGTTCCTAAGAAAGTTTCTAAAGTTCTTGGCAAGATAATCAATCATCATCAAATCCATTTCCATTAACATCATCAACTAACTTAAGAGCCATTGATTTGGATTTTTTTATTTTTTTATTTTTTTATTTTTTTTTTTTTGGTAGGTTTAGCTCATATGACTATAGAGATCCTACAAGCTCATTAACAGGGATGGAGTCCACATCCTTTCTTTCAGTAACGGCAGTCACTTTGGGTCAAAGTCCTCAGTCAAGGATCTAAGAATCTTCCTAACAATCTTAGGTTGATCATAAATTTCACCCAAATTATAAGCAGAATTAACAATGTCATTAAGCTTAACATAGAATTCATCAAAACACTCATCATCAGACATTCTAATGCTATCAAATCTAGTTGTTAACTGCTACAACTTAGTAATTTTAACTTCCTTTGTGCCTTCATGCAAAATTTGGAAAACATTCCATGCAGTATGAGCAACCTCAACATTTAAGATTCTCTTGAATTTCTCCATAGAAACAACGTTAAAAATAGAATTCATGGCTTTTCTATTAAAAGTGGCTACCTCTTTTTAGGATGTTGACCACTCATTAATAGGAGTAGTTGGTTTCTCCCATCCGTATTCAGCAGAATTTCACACTCTCTCATCAATAGATTTCAAGAAGGCTTTCATCCTTACTTTTCAATAAGCATAACTGTTCCCATCAAAGTGAGGAGGGATCACAAGAGAGTAACCGTGTTCCATGACAACAGGGGTCAAGGAACAACTCTTAGATCAAAAGATCTAAAACACTAGAGCTAACCTGCTCTGATATCACTTGTTCATTTTTAGACCACTTAACGTAAGTTGTTTGACCTAGTTATTTAGCTAAGTGATTACTTAGAAAAATTATTTAGATCTAGGTTAACACAAAAATATCATATCATGCAATTAATGCAGAATAAAGAATACCACAATATGATGACCTAGGAAAACCTAACTGGTAAAAAACCTGTAGTGGATTTAACCTAGCTATCCTCAAGGTAAAAACAGATCCACTATGAAAACATTGGAGTTTATACAATAGAATTTAGACCACTAACATCATATTGCTACCTCATGTAGAAAACTTACTACCATAACCATGTGACAACTCCGAATTCTCGAACTACTTCTTTCCTTGATCTGCTACAACCATAGGTTCTCCTATTTGTGACTTTGAGACTCCACTCAAAGGTCTCAGATCTTCTTTAAAGTTCTTTATGCAGCAACTGAAAAGATCATCAAGTTCTTGAGTGATTCTTGATCTTGATAGCTCTATGTATGTGTATGAAGGTAAACACCTCTAGATCTCATAGAAGATTCAATATACAATTCTTCAAAGACGTCTAAAACGTAGCTAGGAATTTTCCCTTTATACTTGAAGTAAAATACTTAACCCTACACGTCATGTGGGCTTGGGTTGAATTCGAATTTCTGTAGAAAATTAAATCTGTGTAAGTTTCTATCGATCAAGCCTTGCAAATTTTGACCAATAAATCCTGCAATTACTCTATTCCAATTTTACATAAAACCACACTTTGAGCAAGCCTAAATCTAGACTCTATGTTTTGATCATGGTTTGCCAACATAATACATATTGAAGTTTTAATACATTAGTTCCTAAAGTCTTAGAACCTAACACTTTTATATGGTAGGCACGTGTGTTGTACAAGCATGCATACTATGCAAGACAAGTAAAGTAGACCTAAAACCTACAAGCCTATTACACATTAACAGCCCTTGTCAAACTCAGGGTGGGTGTGAGACCAACTTGAGGTTGTCAACCAAAGCTCAAAGACATCCTTTAGGATGTGACTTTGTGAAGATATCTGTAAGTTGATCTTGAGAGGAGACTAAAATAAGCTTGAGAGTACTATGAACAAGATGATAACTGATAAAATGACAATTAATCTTAATGTGTTTAGTTCATTCATGGAAGACATCATTGTGACCAATATGAATAACACTCAGCTTATTACAATAAAGAGGAGTAGCAGAGAATGTGAACACACCTAAATCCTTGAGAAGCCATTGAAGCTATAGGAGTTTAGTTAGATGTGGTATCAGTAAGGGCATGATTTTTCTTACTTTGCCAAGAGATCAAAAAAGAACAAAGAAGAAAACATTAACTAGTATAGTAGTTGACCTTCGATCATTGGGATCTCTTACCTAATCTGCATTCGAGAATGCACTGAGAGCAAGAGAAGATTGAGCAAAGTAGTAAAGGCCATGAAAGAGAGTGCCTTTCAAGTAACAAAGAATGTGCAAGACAACAGCATAGTGAGTCGATTGTGGAACAGATGGAAACTAGCTCGCCTGGTGAACAACATAAAAAATGTTTGGACAAGTGACAGTGAGATAAACTAGGCTGTCAACCAATTATCTATAAAGAGAGGGATTAAATAGTGGTTTCCCAGCTAAGGGAGTCAAATGCAAATTAAGTTCAACTGAAGTGTCAACGGTCTTACTATTAATGGGTCCAAAAAGCAGAATAAGTGATTTCAAGACCCAAAAAGCAATTGAGATGTCCAAGATCTTTCATTTCAAACTGCTGACTAAGAAAATCTTTGAGCTCTTGAATGCCACTAAGGTCATCACCAATTATGATTATGTCATCCACATATAGGAGAAGCAAAATAGTGTCTTTGTTGGTATGATGAAGAAATAAAGCAAAATCATAAGGACAAGCTTCTGTAACCCAAGAAAAAGGGGGTGGAAATGAACTTGGCAAATCAAGCTTGCGGAGCTCGTTTAAGGCTATAAAGTGCATGCCAAAGGTAACAAACCTTGTTCGATTCAATAGAGAGACTAGGAGGAGATTGCATATAAACTTCTTCACTTAAATTCCCATTAAGGAAGACATTTTTGACATCCATCTGAAAAAAGATCTCATTTACTAGCAGCGGCAATAGCTAAGAGAAAAAGAACTTAGACATCTTCTTTTGTACCCTTTACAACCTGAACCCCCATTCCCCAATGACTATGTCACTTTGAGGCCCAAGGTTGATTTAGGGCCCAATCTCATAATATCTTGACTTGAGAAGTTATTTTTGGAAAAATAAAAACTAATTTTTCAAAAAATAAATTTACTTTTGGAAAAGAAAGGCTGTTGGAAACCCTAAGTATGCGTACGCATACATGTGTATGCACAGGCACACTTGAAGTTTGAAGTATGCATACACATACCTCGAGTATGCACACACATCTAGGGTTCTAGAAACTATGAAAGGAAAGCTTTTGGACATAAATTATCATAGAGTAAATCCCACATCGTTTGGAAACCGCCCTGTACCTTTATATGATCACTATAAAAAGCCATAAAATGTACTTTTATAAAGGATGACGAAATATAGAAAATTCAGTAGAAAATAGTGAATCAAAGAGGAAGTTTTTACACTAAAACATCCTCAAGTCAACTTTTGCTCGGTTGGGATCTACTTTGGTCTTGGCCTTTGAGTTCTAAAGTTTACTAACCTTCTTGGCTTTGTCATTGATTAGATTGACTCAAGGGAATGGTCAAATCAAAGATCTAAGGAGTTCTTGTGTTGAGGTAAAGATTCAAACTTTGGCTCTTCACTTTCTTTATTTTGTTGTTTGTTTACTTGTTTTATTGCTTTGATATACTTATGTTAGTTTAGATATACTTATGTTAGTTTAGGTTAGTTTTATGTTCATACTAGAAGCATAATAGGTTGCTAAATTATTTGTTTTGCTTTATTTCTGTTCTATGCTGTTAGGTTTGAGTTTCTGGACGTGTAAGCGTGTGCATGCTTCATGCATGGGTACGCATACTCGTAGTATGTGTATGCATACAACTGGGATGCACATGTACACTCGTGTCCAGAAACCAAATTTTGCATTCTTTCTTTTTTTTTAGTTGCTTTCTTTCACATGTTTAGTCTCTGTTTAGCCTGTTTTTTCATATGTTTAAGTCCTGGTGTCAGTGGTTTAACATGTTTTGTTTTGTTTATTGTTTAGATGAATGATTAGGGTTTTTGTTGGTTGAATGCCATGAACATGTATATGAATATGAACATACATCAATGCATAGGTGTTGTGATGCATGTAGTGAGGTAAGTGAAATAAGTCATGAATAAATCATATGAACATGCATTTGAGTGTTGGAGCATGAGTTTTTTAATATGCATGGTTGAATGCCATGAGATTCGGATTGATGCTTGTGTTTAATCTTACCTTGTTAATATTACTACCTTGTGATATTGCTGCCCGTAGTGATATGTTCTTAATGCCATGATAGATAAATACGAGGTTTGGGGATGATATGCATAGCCAAGGAAACAACAAAGCTTGAATCAAGGCTTAAGCTTATTGTGCTCATGAGGTTGGATAACAACAAAACAGGCATAGCCGACGGAGCGTAAGTGGTGATAGACAAGAGGTGATCCAAAAAGGCGCTCATATGGAGTTAAATTTTGTACGACAGTACTGGGAGTACGATTAATAGCTTGAACAACATGAATGCAACTTTGCCCCAAAAAGAACAAGAACTTCGATAGAGAAAAGGATAGCACGAACAATATCAAAAATATGATGAAATTTTCGTTTAGCTCTACCATTTTGTCAAAGGTACTTAGAATAGTGCTATAGGAATGCAAAATAGCTTGGAAAGCATGTTAAGTGTATTCAAGAGCATTTTTAGATAAATTGTTTTTGATGTTTTTTGTAAAATTGAGTTTCAATCACTTTTGCAAAGTTACAATATACTTATAACAATATTCAAAACGATATTTCATATGAAAAATTCAAAGTGAGAATAATCTTTAACAAATACAACAAAATATTGAGATCCACCTATACTAGATACAGAAGAGGGCCCCTAGACATTAGAATGAATTAGGGCAAAGATATCAGTAGACATTGATTCACTAGTATTGAAAGGAAAAGCTAGTTTTTCCCTAACTAACACAAACACAATCAAAACAATTTTGGACACTAAACCTAAAAAACCTCTAGAAGCCAAGTGTTATGCTCGAGAGGAAGATGCGTGACCAAGTCGGGCATGCCAAAGTGCAAGAGGATGTATAGAAGAATCCGTTGCAACAGAAATAAGAGTTATAGGTGGAAGCCGGAGGTTATCCTTAGGAAACATATACCCAACTCAATGACTAGTCCTAAGCTCTTGTGCCATCCTCGGATCCTGCAAAGTACACCCAGAATAATCAAAGGTAATGTGATAACCCAATTTAGCTAATTGTTCCATTGAAAATAAATTGTAAGAAAGGTTAAGAATATTAAAGCCCCCAAGAATCGAGAGGTTGGAGGTTGAGATAGAACCTATATTATGACCATACATTGTGGAACCATATGCTATACGAATATTAAGCGGTTGTGGTGCAGGTTCAAGTTGATAAAATATTAACAAGTGAGGTGTCATGTGATTGCAACTAGCAAAATTCATAAGCCAAGAGGAATGAGACATACTAGATGAAACTGAGAGAGAAGAAGAAAAAGATGCATTGCCAACCATATGAATGGTATTAGCGATGATGTTTTGCAAGTTGACTATAGAAATGGTGATAATGGATCTAGAAAACTTAGACTTTGTGGAGATCGGAGTCATTGGTTGGATACTCTTAGTGTTAGCAACAACAGTAGCAGTAATGATTAAGCTGATTAGTTGCACTTAGCAAGTCTCAATATTATGGTCAAGATGTTTGCAACAATTGCAAAATCTTTTATTGGATTGTCGGCGACAATAGCAATTCTTAATACTATGGCCAAGACGCTTGCAAAAATTGCAAAATCGTTTGTTGGATTCTTGAGGACGATTGTTGTAATAAGAAGAAGACATAACCTTATTCGTCATTTAGAAGAAAAAATATGCAAAAATGGATTGCAAAAATGAAATCTACGTGAAAAATTGAGTAAAGAGCAACTCGACTACAAAAAGTCAAACTAAAAAAGTCAAAGGTCGACGGTTGGTCAAAGTCAATCAATGATCAATTGCCACCTGGTGAAGGATATTCAATGTTGACATAAGAATGATGGCGTTAACGAATGGCATAAGCATGCTAACGAAAGCAATGGCGTAGGCGTGATGACATAAGCAATGACATAGCGGATGACATCATCTAGGGCTTACGTGGAGGTTGACGTGGTAATGATGTTGTCACATATGACGTCAGCAGGATTCCTACTAGCACGTGGGGTGTGTGGAGAGAACTCACTTAAACTTTGACCGGCACGTGGTTGGTTCGATTAGGATGATTCCAGCAGTGTTGAGTAGATTGGTCAATGATCTAGACAATGTTATGTCTTGTGTCATAATCGGAGGTCAAACATGACAGATCCAACAAAGGCAGTGGTCTTAGTGGCGAAGAGCAAGTTTCTGGTGGCAGAGATTAAACCCAAGAACCTTTGACTACGGTGGAGCAGTTGGGAAAGGGCACTAAAAAGGGTTTACTGACTAGAGAAGTTGAGGCAATGAAGAATATCGACAAAGACAAGACTACAAGATACAAGAAAGGTTAGAGTAGTGGCTCTAATATCATGTTAGAAATACTGAATTAATGCATTGTATTTCTCAACTAATGACATATACAAGAGTCCCTTTATATAGTAGGCAAGTGTGCTATACAAGTATGTGCGCTAAGCAAGACAAGTGAAGTGGACCTAAAGCCCACAAACCTATTAAATGCTAACAGTGCAGTATTACAACAAAAATTATGTACTTTATTTGCTGTACAAATATATTATCAAGGTGGCCTAAGAATATAAGAGATTTGGGCTCTTAATTTTTTTAATGCCCATTGTTGCTAGAGCATTGAAAATTACTTTCTACAAATTAAGGCAAATTTGAAAGTGCAAGATGGCCGCTCTAGTAATATTTGTCCTTCATGAAGTTCACTAAACATATATCCGTATACCCTTGGAACATGCTATGAATGTTAGACAGAAAATAATCAATTTTTGGAAAACACATGCACATGTTTTTGTTACAGGTTGAAGATGAGGGCATGCACATGTTATTTTTACTTTATAGAAAATAGAAACGGAAGAAGTTTGTTATGGGAACAGGGCAAATTTATGATTATTGTACGTACATTGCAAAACTGATCATGATATCAAGCTAACGACATGGTTTTCTTGTTTTTTAATTGATGTGGGGGCTTTAATGTCTGTGTTCAGCAAAATTCTTGCCCTTGGATTTGATGAAAAATTCATATGAACATGGGAATTTTACTTCGATTATGCAGCTAGTTTTAATTCACGAACATTTGAAAATTATTAGGTTTGTTTCTTGCCTACAGTAATATTTTCTACAAAATAACATATTGACTCATGTAGAATGTTTCTAAAATTCATGTAATATACATATATATAGAAACAAACTAACGGTTAAACACATATTGACTCCAAAATAGATGACAAATTTGAGATGAAAAATCTTGGTATGACAAAATTTTATCTTGAGCTGAAAATTGAACATTTTCCAAATGGAATTCTTGTTCATCAATCAACATACCTTGAAAAAGTTCAGAAGTACTTTTACATGGATAAAACTCGTCCTTTGAGCACTCCAATGGTAGGTTTGTCACTTGATGTCAAGAAAAGTCTCTTTTGACCACAAAAAGATGATGAATAAACAATTGGTCCTAAAGCACCATATCTTAGTGCAATTGTTGCTTTGATATATCTTGCAAATTATACACAACTTGATATAACATTTACAGTTAACTTACTAGCAAGTTATAGTTCTGCACCAACTCAAAGACAGTGGAATGAAATTAAGCATATATTACATTATCTTCGTGGGATGACTGATTTAGGATTATTTTGTCCAAATGAATCAAATCCACAATTAGTTAGATATGTTGATGTGGGTTATCTCCAATTACAAATAGGATATTTATTTACTTGTGGCAATATTGATGAAGATTTATTAAGCAAACAATTTCTGCTACTTCAAATCATGCAGATATTATGGCAATTCTTGAAGCGAGTTGTGAATGTGTTTGATTAAGATCGGTAATTCAATATATTTGTAAAAAATGTAGATTATCATCAATCAAACATAGCTCAATGATATTATATGAAGATAATGTTGATTGTATCACTCAAATTAGAGGAGGCTATGTCAAAGGTGATAGAATCAAGCATATTGCACCAAAATTCTTGAAATAGTGCACAACATTGGCATGTGTCAACTTAATGATCTTTTTACCATTAATAGTGGAAGTTTCATTTACTCATAAGGAGGAGTAAATTTTTTAAAGGATATGTGCTTATTGTACTCTTTTTCCTTCACCAAGGTTTTTTCCCACTTGGTATTCTTTTGCAAGGTTTTAATGGGGCAATCCTAAGGCACTCTAAGTGGTACAAGAATACTATACTCCTTTTCCTAAGCCAATATTTTTTCCCACAGGATCTTTCTTTGTAAAGGTTTTTGTTGGGAAATTTAGACCCTGGTTGATAAAATTAACAAGTTTTAAACCCAAGTAGTTAATTAGATTTATTATGAATAAACCTTGTTATAACAGACAGCATCAATATCATGTCAATATCATGCACATCAGAATAGTAAATAAGATAAGATATGATGATTTAGGAAAACCAATGAAATAAACTAGTTTCATAATTAAAAAAAAAAAAAAAAAAAAAAAAAAAAAAAAAACCCTGGAGGGAAACCTTCCCAAAAAGAAAATCATTATAGTAAAGAGAAGTTTCAGATCTAGTACAAAAATTTTGTCCTTAGACTCTACAAACCTCATAGATGAACTTACAGCAGAAATCTTCTACCATTTTAGAACCTCTAAACCCTTCAATATATGAACGTCATTCTTTTGCTCTAATCCCAATATGTGACTAACTCCAACAACTTTAAAAGGTTGTTGGTTGCAAAGTTCTTCATTTTATCAACAATGAAAATTAAGAAGTACTTGGTTACAAAACCCTAAGGCGCAAAAGACGCAGTAACTTCTTGCTGAGAGAATAAAGCACTAGGTCACTTTCTACATGTGTTCTCCATTTATAATGGCCTTTAAAATAAGTCTTATATATTTCTAGGGTTGTGAGAAAAGAAACCCAACAAACACGTGTCAGCATGAGCCAAAAATCAGATCTGAAAATTCTGATTTTGTAGATCTTGACAGATTCAGCTTCTGGCGAGATTCGTTCTTAAGTCTCGATAGATACTGTTTCCGTCGAGGTATTTGTCGAGCTTTAATGAACAGCTTTTCTTCACTTGTTTCTTAGTCCAATTTTCATGGCTTTAATACTTGGATTGAACCACATGTTTCTTTAAGTACTAAACCCATCCTAGATCTACCCAATTACAAGTAAAGTGCATTTTGTCAAAGGATTAGCCAATTACATAAAATATGTCCTTAACAATCTCCCTCTTTGGAAATCCGTGACAAAACCACAACAAACAAATGAATCATGAGAGAAATCTTAAATCACTAGACTCGTAATCACTTGTTGAATTACAAAACAAATCTAACCCTACTATAAACTCTTGAAAAACTTTGCAAAAAGAGAGTTCACAGCATGATAGACTTTCACAACTTGTCTTTCTAAAACATTTAAACAAAACTCATCAAGGCATCATGTGTGAAACAGAAATGAAAGTCGTGTACATAAAGAAACATGTGTATCAAGATAAAGAAAAACCAACACATGTAAAGATAGGTGAAAAAGACATACATCATATATATATATATATATATATATATATATATATATATATCAAAGATAAGCACAATGTATGTAAAAAGGTCACAAGATCGGTGTGCAAGAAATTAAAAGAAGTTCTTAAAACAACAAGGAGGTAAACACTCCCCCTAACAAGATGAAACACAACTCCCCCTTACGAAGGCATGTATTTCTCCCCCTAACATGCAGAATCTTAAAAAAGAAACCACATTTTCTCCCTCTTTTTGTCGTGATTGAAAAATGGTACAAGAAGCTATAGAACTTCAATCGAGATACATAAAAAGATCAAAGATGATCAAGGGGGCACAAAGAATCCATATAAATGCATAAATGTAATGAAACAAGATGCTATGGATGGCAAGATAAAAGAAAGATGCAAAACATGTGAAAAACAATGTAGGCAAGAGGGTCTCGACAGATTGAAAAGCTGTAGAGCTACTATCGAGAGAAAACCCAGAAATCTCGACGGATCGAGGATCTGTCGAGAATCTATCAGGCAGATAGAGAGTTCAAAAATTTTCTTCGATGGATCGAGAAGTTGTCGAGGATCTATCGAGATCACAAGAAGAAGGCTCGATAGAAAGGATATCAGTCGAGGATGTGTAGAGAAGCTAGCGAGCTTGAAGAAAAGAGGTTTTTCAAGAAGGGAAAAACACATAGGGATGAATGCATAAATCAAGCTACTCACTCAAACATCAAACCAACATATTTTGCTCTCAATACTCATCTTAAACAAGATGTAAAGCATATAGATCCAAAACACACACACACACACACACACACACACACACACACACACTATACAATTCTAACCAATTTTATATTTTAAAAACAAGTTATGACAGTTTAGTGAGCATATATTAGCACATGTAATTCTTATGATGGTCAAATCATATTGTACTTGCACATGTATCAAAAGTAGAAAAAAGTATGTGTTTGTGTGTGCAAACATAGCAAAAGTGCGTAAGTGTCTCACATTATGAAGATTTGAGACGTGAGAAAATCAAATACATTCACACACAATTATAACTATTTGATGGGGACTATTACCTTTAAGATACATCAAATAACTCTCACATCTCCTAGAAACACACTTACAATCATTTTAAAAATATTTTGATTCTTTTTGCTTTTATATTCTTTGCAGATTTTCTTTTTGAACATATTATGCATGGGCATATAAGAGAGAAAAAAAATACCAAATTACAAGTAAAGTGTATTTTGTCAAAAGATTAGCCAATTATATATAATATGTCCTTAACAGTTTTCATGAGACATATTCTTAGAAAGAGGTCATCCATGGGGGAGTGTTAGAAATACATTTTGATTGGAACGTGTAAAGTTTGGGCAATGAAAGGGTTACTTGGGATGTGTAAAGTCTAAAATGTGTAATGTCTTTGGGGGAGGCATATATCCTTAATTGTACTCAATATTAAAATTTTATCCATATACATGTGTGTGTCAGGGGGAGGGGGGGGGGGGGATTTCTTTACTTTAATTGTATTGATCTAAGAGAGATCAACTTAAGATTATGGATGATCACTTGAATACAAGATTTTATCGATACATATTCCTTATTCTCTTCTCACTTAGTTTTATACTAGCCTCAGAGGCTCTTGCATTTATTTATTGGTAAAGATTAATAATTTGCAACTATTATAATTTGGAAATATATATATTTTTTTCAAACAAATAAAAAAGATAAACTTTAGAGATAAGTAGAAACCTTAATTTCTTTTTTGAATGTGTGTTTAAATGTGGTATAGTGATATAGAGAAAAGTCATGGGTAGGAAAAAGAAGAAGATCGTGATGGGAAAGAAGGCTAAATTTTAAGAGTTCTATTATGTTTTTATTTCTTTTTTTTTAATTATTATAATTAAGGGTGTTTTTACTTTCATTCATATGAAAAAAGAATAAAAAATGCTAAATTTTAGGGAATAAAAAGATTAACGTGAAGGAAAAAAATTCTAAATTTTATGAGTTCTCTTTTTTAGTTCAAAATGAAATCTATTATTTGTTTGACATTTATGAACTTATTTCTAAGATAAGTTACCATTCATTAATGAGTGTATTTTTGAACTATGTAAAAGTTCAATTTAAATAGTGCCACAAGAAAAAGACATAATACAACAAGTATTATTGCAACAAAAAATAATAATGGAGGTAATATATATACTATTGCATCTCTAGGTTGTTTTTTGTTGTAATAGTAACTTAAATTTATTACATCAGTATGAGATTGTAGCAATAATTATTGTGTTACATCGAAATATGTTGTTATAATTTGTTGCAATAGGTAATCTTTTATTTGACATCGAACTATATTGTTGTAAGAGGTTAAATATTTATTTCACATCAAATTTTGTTGATGTAATAGATATGAGTAATTAAGTAGTGAGAAAATTTGGGAAATTAGCTATTTTTTTTTCATTAAATTCCTCTCTCTCACCCATGTGTATTCCCTTTTTTTTCCTCATCTCAATATTTCTCTCTCACCCACACATGTCTTCTTCTTTTTTTCTCATCTCAATTTCCCACTTTCTCTCACCACATCTATCTTCCTACTTTTTCTCATCTCAAATTTAACTCACACCCATGGCTATCTCTTTTTGTTTTTGTTTTTTTTTTTCATCTTAGTTTCCCTCTTTCTCTCACCCACATTTATCCCCATGTTTTTCTCATCTCAATTTCTCTCTCTCTCTCTCTCTCTTAAGCGTATCTCAAAATTCAAATTTATCTACTAATTACAAAACTTATCTCTCAAATTTCCATCTCACTCTCATATCTACTAACTCTAAATTTTCTCTTTCAAATTTTAGTCTCTCTTAATTCATAGTCTCCTTGGAGAGTCTCTTTAATTATTTAAAGATTTTCTCTCAACTTTCAGGTAATATTTTGGTTCTCTTTAAATTTTAATTTGATTTTTCTTTGTTTAATTTTACTGCCTTCAAGTAGTATTGTTGCGTATGTGTTATTATTATTATTTTAGAATCAATGATGGTGTACATTGGTGTCATTGTGTTGTATATATATATGATGTTTTTCAACTTTATACCATTTTTTTTTTCCAAAATGAGGGGTAAGTCAATGAAATAGTCGTGAAACATGCTTGGATAACACCTTCGGGAAGAAACTTTTCTTTCATGTTGTATTGATTTTTTCATACTTTTTGAAACTATGTGTTCGAATGTAAACTCAACAAGTTGTGTAAATATTTGTGTTCTTTGACATATGTATTGAAATGAAGTATTTTGAATTTTTTATATTTTATGTGTATCTTTAATTTGTTAGTATAGTTCTTAGATATGGTTTTTGAATTAAAAAACAAGTTAATGAAAAAATTATTATTTAAAAAATTATTTATTTTTAATTTTTTTATAAAAAATTTATTATTATTATTATTATTTTAATTAAAAAAATCAACCTATTGCAACGAGATATTCAAAGTAAATCGTTGTAATATGTGGAATTTATTGTAATGAAAATCTAGTGTTGCATAAACATGTTGCCTCATATTTTATTACAACGGCTTGCATCAACTTTTTTGTCGTTGCTATAACACCTATTACAAAAACATTAGTAGTTATTGTAATGACTTTTTTTGTTGTAAAAGGTCTTTTTTCTTGTAGTGCAGGGAAATCCTCTTATAGATAATATAGATATTATCTCTTATTTCACAATAGTTTCATCATTTATTTTAAATTGTTTTATAATCCATTATAATATACTAGTTTGTAACCTCATGCATATATATAGATATACTTAAAAAAAAAAAATGTACATTAAAATGCATAGTATAATTCTGACATATATAATTTAAATATTATTGATAATTATTCTTATATTTTTTTTAACTCTTCAAAAAGTCTTGTAAGAATGTTATTAGGTAAAAAATGTAAATTGTCCATTTTTTAAATATTTTTATGTTCATTAATTCTAGACTCTTGGTTTTTGTACACTATAACTTACTTGAATAGAGATTTTGATATGTACATTCTTTAAGAAATAAAATCCTTTTTAAAAATAAATAATTTAGGACACATAACACAAAATTAGACTTCAATTATAGAATCTAATTGGATTTTCTCTGAACTCTACCTATTCATATATATATATATATATATATATATATATATGACTTATAAATTTCAATTGTTTTTAGTTATACCAAAAAAAAAAAAAAAAAAGCTCATAAATATAGAATCACTCAAACCCTCTCTTCCTCTAACTTTATATATAGTGTGAGATATATGATTATATTTTTTATGATTTATTTATATAGGACTCGTTTTTTTACACTAAATTAACTCATTTGACACAAAAATTTAAAAATTTTAATTAGATGGAATATATATATATATATATATATATATATATATATATATAAGTAGATGACTTATAAATTTGAATTGTTTTTAGTTCTATAAAAAAAAAAAAAAAAAAAAGCTTTTTACACTAAATTAACTCATTTGACACAAAAATTAGAAAATTTAGATTAAATAAGACACATGTCACAAAATCAAACTCTAATTGAAATCCAATTTTTACATTGAAATAACTCACTTGGCACAAAAATTTAAAAACTTAGATTAGATCGGACACATGGTGCAAAAGTAGACTTTAATTGAATTTCAATGAAATCTAATTGAATTTTCTCTCAGCTTTACCTATCATATATACTAGCTTTTAATATGCGCAGCGCGCGGGATCATTTTATGTATGAATGAGCTTACTTTCAATATAAACTTAGCATATATGTTTCATCTATAATTCTTTTTGCTGAAATAATTTTCCTCCTTTTTTGTTTGTTTTTGGATATTAATATTTTTCAAAAGATAAGAGGTGAAAACGAAAAACTGGGTATAGCTATAAATAGGATATCATCATGTTTCTCTAAAAAAAAAAAAAAAAAAGGAAAGAGAGGAGAAGAATTGGATAGAAAATTTAGATTGTTAGATCTATATATCTAAATCATGGCATACTATTTCAGAAAACAACGTGTTTTAACCTATCAGATTTCTTGGGTAAAACTCCATAGTGTTCCATTAAGCAACTGAGCATGCATTCAACTACTCAAAAGATTTTCTCAAAAACAAAAAATAAATACTTAATAGATGATGAGAAGAAAACAATAGCCTGTTTGACATCACTACATTATAGTCATGATACAAATTCTTATGCAAAATTCAATAGACATTATAAGGAAATTTTTTATGCATTCAAGCAGATATATAATCAATCCAAACAGCTACAATACAATTATATACACTATATTGACTTGGTTGAAAAATTAAAATAACTAAAAACATAATGATCAAAGATGAAAAGAGTACCCTTTCCAAACTCTCCAATTTGTTTCATAACAATAGACACAACAAAATTATTGATAAAACATGAATATTCAAATAAAATTTAACCTTTTGCAAGTTTAACTTAGTTCTGTCTCTCTGTTACAACAAGAATGAAAGAAGCTGAAAAATATATAACTATAAAAAATTCATTTTTCCTCAGTTTCTTTTATATATAAAGTGTGTGAGGACACCATTTTTGTTGATACAAATTTAATATAATGCTTTATGTTCATTGTAAGTAGGTTACTCAGAACCTATTTGCCAAGGGCGACGTAGTAGTCTCTAAATTTGTGAGAATGTCCTTGCAAATCAAAATGGGAAATTGCTATTAACATGCAAAATGCAATTAATCCATCCACTTTCAAGCTGCAAATTCCCTCTCAAACTTCGATTTGGACATTAAATCCTAAGTTTGACATCAAGATGAAGCTGCAAATGGAGAAAAGAAGTTCAATATTGTTTACCCAAGAAAGAAGAAAAAAAAGAAGCCTGAAACTAGGAAAACAATTCCAAAGGAAAGGTTAAGCAGTCCACATAATTCATTGAAATAATCCAATATTAAATCCTAATTTATGGTCAAGTGTAGATTTCTTCTTGGCATTCTCTATTCTTTAAAAAGACCTTTGAGAGAGGGCTTAGTTTTTTGTTCTTTTGAGTCAAAGTAGTGTAAATCTTAATCTAAATGCAAAATTTCAAAATGTCCACTCAGCTTTAAACCATATCATTCTAAAGCTCAAAAAAAAAAAGAAAAAAAAGAAAGGAAATTTCATACCCAGTGGACATTTTTAGATCTTACATTTATGTCAAAACAATGATAAAAATAACTGCCTAGGAAATTTCATACCCAGTGGCAATATCACTATAATTTTCTATGGGCAAAACTTAGGTACAGTACCATACATACAGTACCTTAGGTTCCCTGCTTAAAATTTTGACACCTGTCCAATTTAATATCTTACACAAACGGCGTTAAAACTCTTTCTTTTCTTTTTTTTGTTTTCCTTCTTCCTTCCTGTACTGCAAATGGCTTCTCCTCCAAATTCAAAACCGTTCTCTTCCAAACAACCAGGACCCTTCTCTTCAAAACCCAAAACCCAGAAAAAATAAAAAAATAAAATCTCATATCTTTCTTTATCGGTGTGTGTATGTCTCCTTTCTTCTTTTCTGATCCATGATTCTTTCTTTCTCTCTCGGCTCGGTGTGTATCGGTTTCCTTTCTTCCTTTCTGATCTATGATTCTTTCTAGTCTGTTTCCATTCTTCTTTCTGATCTATGATTCTTTTGGTCTAAGATTCTTTCTTTCTCTCTCGGTCTGTGTATCTGATTACCTTTTTTTTTTTTTTTTTTTTTTTTTTTTTTTTTTTTTTTTTTCTGATCGGTGATTCTTTCTTTCTTTTTTTGGGTTTTGGGTTTCGAAGAGAAGGGTCATGGGTTTTGAAGAGAAGGGTCATGGATCTTTCTTTTTTCTGTTCTATGATTCTTCTAGTCTATGATTCTTTCTTCTTCTTTTTTTTTCTGATCGATGATTCTTTCTTTTTTTTTTTTTTTTTTTTTCTGATCGATGATTCTTTCTTTCTTTTTTTGGGTTTTGGGTTTTCGAAGAGGAGGATCATGGGTCTTTTCTTTCCAATCTATGATTATTCTGGTCTATGATTCTTTCTTTCTCTCTCGGTTTGTGAATCTGTTCTTTTTTTTTTTTTTTTTTTTTTTTTTTTTTTTTTTTGATCGATGATTCTTTCTTTCTTTCTTGTCTTTGGGTTTTGGGTTTCGAAGAGAAGGATCATGGGTGGTTTGGAAGAGAAATGTTTTGGGTTTGGAAGAAGCCGTTTGCAGACTTGCAGTATAGGAAAGGAAGAAGGAAAAAAAAAAATAGGACTTGCAGTACAGGAAAGGAAACATACACACACCGAGAGAGAAAGAAAGAAAGATATGAGATTTTCTTTTTTTATTTTTTCTGGGTTTTGGGTTTCAAAGAGAAAGGTCTTGGTTGTTTGGAAGAGAACGGTTTTGAATTTGGAGGAGAAGCCATTTGCAGTACAGGAAGGAAGAAGGAAAAACAAAAAAAAGAAAAGAAAGAGTTTTAACGCCGTTTGTGTAAGATATTAAATTGGACAGATGTCAAAATTTTAAGCAGGGAACTTAAGGTACTGTATGTAAGGTACTGTACCTAAGTTTTGCCCATTTTCTATTACAGAAAAATAAGAATAATAGTAATTGGTTTGCTGCACCGTTGAAATCCTAAACTCAAATGTTGAATATTTATGCTATGAATCACATTTACCAATCAACGATGAGTTTTCCAAGAACTGACTACGACCTTCTACCTTAGAAGTACCCAGTAAACACATACAAGAAGCCTTGGTCTCGCTTCTATCCAAATTACATACCCCATTGCCACAAATTCCAGCAAAATCACATGGATTCGAAACTGCAGCCCATTCTGGCACCCATTGGCGCAAGCCATTTACATCATCCCATCTATACAAACATATATTTCCATTGGTCTCGAGTGACAATCTTCAAAGAACTGCTGACCTTGTTGTCATATTTGAGGTTGCTAACAATCCACCTATATCATTATCATTCTTGTACACAAACACAGCACCATCCGAGAATTCCCCATAAACAATTCCGAAGCTTCCAGCATCATCTAAGACTGCTACAACATCCCCGGTCACATTTGATATATCAGGTGCTTGCCAGTAGGAATAATTGGTGAAAGATTCTGGCAAGTTGTTATAAGTTTCAGGCAAATTGTATGTTAAAGCGAGGGTTAGTGAATTGGGTTGTTGAAGCATGTTGAGAGTGTAATAGCCACCTTGTGATGTAACATAAAGAATCCAGGCTAGCTGGAAAAAAAAATCTCTATCAGATTTTTTTTACAGTAGTCCTAGAGTTTTACTTTCTTTTGATCTATACAAACAAAGAACTATAATAACTCTTTACATTGGAATGGTAAAGGTTGAGCATAAGAAAATAAATTCATAGCTATTAATAATTATAGATATAAACACATTCAAAACTTTAGTTTTAAATAATTCAATCACAGGAAATTAAAAAGGCCACAGATATAACAAAAATGGGACGATGATCATCTGACAATCCCAACTTTTTTTTACAAATCAAATAGAAGAAGCAAATTAAAAGGAAGCAAAAACTTACAAAAAGATCTAAGTTTGGGAGCTTTTCAGCAGCAATTGCATGATGGTAATCTTGCCGACCATATCCCCTTTTGAGTGTTTAAAACTTTTTTCCACACCTACACGTCAATAATACTATCAATCTTAACTTTGGAGCAAATAGCAGATCACTAATTTTGTTGGTCCATGATTGTAACAATTTACAAATAAAATAAAAACTAAACTTCTAGCTTACTATTGTCATAAGGTAAGGCAGTATTTATAACATTTGAATTAATATCAATATCAATCAATCATTTTTACTACTAATGTGATAAATGATAACATGGTTTGTCTTTATAAAGGATGGATGAACATAATTCTTTAGAATGCAGCTCCTTATCTACAAATGAAAATATTAACTACAAAATAAGATCATTCTTATCTGATTGAAATCATTATAGAAGGAAAAAGAGAATAATTGTTTATTATATTTAGCTTTCTACATCAAATAGGGAAATAAACAACAAACAACAAATTTATTTTAGAAAACAATAAAGCTTCTATGAGAAATTCCATAGAACGTATTCTAAATTTTCTAGATTTAGCCTATCAACTACTCAAAACACATATTTTAGAAATATATATATATATATATATATATATATATTGGGCAGTGTTGGTGTAGTAATCTAAAGCTTTTTCTTATCTTTCTTATTCTCTCTCTCTCTCTCCTTCACTCTCCTCTATCTCCCTCGCTTGCTAATCTGGCATCAAGCTACTATCCCAACTCTTATAACCTGCATTTAGTAGGCAAAATTTTCTGAGTTGTTTTCCATAGTCTTTTCAAATTCCATCACTTCTTCTAAATTGATTTCTGTGCTTGACATCACCCCCTGTTGCAAAAAATATTTTGACCTCACTATAAACCTCCCTTGAGCATTTATTATCCACATACTCTTATCTGGTGTATTCCTTATTGAGTCAGGATTTTGACAATGGGTTGGGTAAGTACACTTTGGGGTGTGGAACTATGCGGTTTTGGCATGTAACAAAAATGTAGTTACCATTACCATTAGAACAATATTTTTAACGTAAAGACCATCAATTACATGAGGTTGGGTTGATGTTTGGGTAGAAAATGCCTGAGAAATTCTTGGAGGACTGTTAGCTATGGGGGGGGGGGGGGGGGGAAACCGTGTACATGTTATGTAATATTACCAATTGCATCACATTTGGTTCAAAATTCATTTTATCCACCATGCTGATATCTTTAGACTTCATCCTTCTAAACTTTTGTTCATATTCATTGTTGATAAATGAATAAATCATTTATATTTATCACGATATGGGGTGGGGAAAATCAAATCCAAGCACCACATATTAAGTCTAAGAGGGATTTCATCGAACATGTTGAATGCAATAAAAACAAATATGTAGAACAGTGCAAATTTTTATCTGCAAACAAAGAAACCCAAAAATTCAAATCGGGTCCAATTTAGTAACATCATAGGCACAACAACAAACAACTAAACACAGAACGAGTATCTGAAACAAGAGCAACGTTATGCTGACCTTGTGTGTATGAAGTTGTAGAAACGAAATGAACAAAGCAAGAAAAGGGGAAGAGTTTCCTTTTCTTTTGCCCATTTTTGTTGAACAAATGGGAACAGAGGATGATAACCTTTTTGTTGAGATACAGCCAGTGGCGGAGCCAGGAATTTAGGTCAGGGTGGGCAAGATTAAAAGATAAAATTGGAAGTAAAAAATTAATCAATATTAATAACAAAATAAGTAAACAACTATATGATAATGTAATTGTCATACAGATTCTAACATAAAATGTAAACTTTAATTTATTTTTTCACACCTAGCTTATTTTACTCAATTGCCCTCGACGATTTTTCATATTTTGAAACCGCTGCATGATTTCTTCATACTCAATAGTTTTAAATATATCTTTCTCAATATATGTGACTAAGCAATTATTCATCCACTGATCTCCTATTCGATTGCGCAATCGATTTTTAATTATGTTCATTGCTGAAAAAGTTCTTTCAACAGTAACTGTTGCAACTGGTAAGATCAATGCCTAAGTCACTAATGAGTAAACCAATGGATATAAAACATTCTTTTTCATTTCTACCATCTTTTTAGCAAGCTGTCCAATTCCTTTTAGTGTTGAAAACTCTTCAGTGGACCGCATGTCATGGATGTATGTCTTAAGTTGGTTATCCAAGAAAGAAACTTGAACTGTTGAAAAATCACTTGGATAAAACTGAGCAAGCCGAATCAATTTTACCTTGTTGAATGCTGAAAATAAGTTATCTGGGTTCAAACATGCAACACAAAGTAATAATTCAGAAGTTTCAAAACGACTATTAAGTTCCTGAAGTTGCATATCTATAACAGTATAAAAAAGCTCCACTTGATAATGATGTGAATTTTTCATGTTTTGAGCTTTTTTTCGTGGCCGAGGTTGATATAAATCATCTATATCAGGAACATCAATATTATTTTTTGCACAAAATGCAGAAACCTCCTCTAGCAAAGAGTTCCACCCATCATCTCTCATGACTTGTAAACGTTGCTTTGAAATGTCAACCAACTTCATAGCATTCACAATATCTTGATCTTTTGGTTGTAATGCCTATGACAACTCATTACTTATGCCAAGCACACCTTTCATCAAATTAATGTAAATCAAGCACAAATTCAAATGTTTGGAGTAAACCAATTAAGATATTTGCTTCTGCTCTCTGATCAGAATCTAAACCATCTTCTATAATAGTTTCAATCACATCAATTACAGAAGAAAACATGTGAATAAGATTAATAAGTGCACCATAATGAGAACTCCAATGTGTATCTCCAGGTCTTTTTAGACTCATTTCTTGATTCAAGCCACGACCAGTTGAAATTTCATTATTTTTAGGTGCTTCTATAACTTTTGCATTACGTTTTTCGTGAAGAATATCTCGACGTTTGCATGATGCTCCAACAATATTGAATACCTTTGCAACTAAGTTAAAAAAGGTTGCAATCTGAATGTGATTTTTTGCTACTGCAACTAATGTTAATTGAAGCTGATGTGCAAAACAAAGGACATAATAGGCAGAAGGATTATCTTTCAAAATAAGAGTTTTTAGTCCATTTAACTCACCTCGCATGTTGCTTGCCCCGTCGTAGTCTTGTCCCTGCAATCTACTAATGCTTAAGCTATGTTTATTAAATACTTCCTTAATTGCACTCTTTAGTGTCACTGCTGATGTATTATTAACATGTATAATCCCTAAAAAGTGCTCATTCACATGTCCCAGTTTGTCCACATAGCGCAAAGCAATTGCCAATTGTTCTTTAGTAGACATATCACGTGATTCATCAACTATAATAGCAAATAATGAGTCTCCAATATCTTTAATAATAGCATTTATTGTCTCAACGGCTGCAGCATTTGCTATTTCTTTTTAGATATCAGGAGAGGTTATTTGATGATTTTCAGGAGCATTTTCAAGGACTCCCTTATCAATTTCTTCATTGTGATTTGCAAGAAACCGTAATAATTCAAGAAAATTTCCTTGATTATTGGAGTCTTTAGATTCATCATGGCCACGAAATGCTAATCCTTGCCATTGTAGAAAACAAATACAATCCATTGCTGCATTCAAACGAGTTCGATATTCCCTTTTCTTAACATCTGATTGCTTGCTTATAACTGTTTGAATACTTTGTCTCTGGTTTAACAAAGCTTCACATTTTCTTTGAGCTATATTATGTGCACTGTTGTGATCTCCAACATGATTCTGTAATTTCTCCTTCTTTTTCCAATTTCTGAATCCTTCGGTGACAAATTAGTCTCCCCTTCCTTGATCACCAGTATCAGGTCGAAATAGATAAGAAAATAGACAATATGCAGCATCTTTCGTAATGCTATATTCCAACCAACTAGGATAATCTTTGAACCACACTGGATTAAATCGACGCTTTGTTTTGCCAAATTGACTTTGTGGAAAATCATGATCAACTGGTTGACAAGGTTTGTTTTGTAGATAATGCCTTCTAATTTGATCTCTTTCATTAGGATGATAGTTAGAAATTTTTATTCTTAAACCAGGATCTGTGGGAAGATTTGCAACATCCACTTCGATACGAGCTCGTTTAGGACTTGATTCGAACTCATTATTATGATTAGAATTCTCCATAATTTCAATTAACTACAAATATATATGTCATATCATTAAAATAAAGAACAAAATTACAATTTATGATTAAGAATAATTAAATTAAGAGATAATTATAAATACAAATAGTTTAAACATATAATTTGAATTATAAATTTATGGTTAAAAATAGTCAAATCAAGAGATCCATCTAAATATAAACAGTGAAAACATATAATTTGATTCTTTAAAATATTAAATAAATAAATAAATCAAAGCAAAAGTATTAAGAGTATGCATACCTAGAAGTATTAAAAACCCAACTTGAATGCTTTTAAAAACTGCACAGCAACTCTGAGATCCAAAGAAAGACACCGGATTGAAAATAAATTTTTTCTTTTTGATGGAGGTGTGCCTTGTTTCATTGTTTGCATTATATATACTCTTTTTTTTCAGTGTTCTATACTAATACGGACTTCTATTCCGTGTAACTGTGTAAGTGTAGCAAAATTATTATTTTTTTTTATTTTTTTAATCATTACCAAGTGGGCATCAAGTCATCAAGTCTACTACTATTAGGAGTAGAACTGTAGAAATCTACTATTAGTAGGATTCTAGGAAAGCTGAAAAGGTCACGTGAGAGATATTTTTTTTTTTTTGTCTTTTGTGTAGGGGGGCAAATATGGTATTTCAGGTCCTTAGGCAAAACATTTGAAATTTCAAGGGGGGCACCTGCCCCCTCTCGCCCCCCCCCCCCTCCCTCCCCCTCCCTCTGCCCCTGGATATAGCACCAAATTGATCCATGAAGATCTGAAGAGTAAAGACACACACCCAAAACAAATTGAACCCAAATCCCCCCCCCCCCCCCCCCAAAAAAAACCAAATCTAAGATGGATAACTGATATTAAAAACCATTATAAACCAAATTCCTAACTCAAAACCGAATCTAAGTCAAAACTTGAATTCAATCCAATCTAGTGAAAATACCAAGCCCTAAATCATATTTGTCCCCAAATTTAAATAACTAAAAAACAGAAACCATAGCAGTGAAGAGAATGGGTCTAATAGAAGTAGATGCGTGATTGTCATCTCAGTTTTTTTCCACTCTCCACTTTCTATTTTTGACCAGATTTCTCTTTGTCGTTCGCTCTCCAATTTTTGCCACAATTCTACATTCCCACGTTTAGATTAAAAAAAAACACTCCAATGCCACGGAAATACACTATAATTTATCTAATAACCCTTCTTCTCCTCTAATCACCCAGATAGCAAGCCAAAAAAAAATCAAAACAAAACAAAATATGAAACTGAAATTCATGAGACCAAAGGAACAAAACCTAGAAATTTTCCCTGATTTCAACGAAAATTCCTAAATTAATAGCAAACATAATTGAAGACAATAGGAAAAGAGATTAGTTGAAAATTACCAAGAAAGAATGTTCTAATATCGAGAGTTCCTGGGAAAGGCTTTTTTCGTGCTTACGCTGAAGGCTGCTTCATCTTCGTTCCTCCTAATTTCGGGAAAAAAAGTAGAATGAAAAACGTCTCTGAATTCTGATCTTAGATTTAGCAGAAACTAAGAGAACGGAATTTGAGGGACGTCATCTGCAAAATCATGTTTTGAGATTTTTGATTTCTTTTGCCCGAGCGATGTAGTCTTTACCATTTTGCCTCTCTCTGTTTCTTTCTCTGTGTCCCAGCCTCTTTCTCTGTTTCTTTCTCTGCGTCCCAGGCCTCTCGCGTCTCTCTATTTTTATTTAGGCATAAATGCACTTTTAGTCCTCTATTTTGACATTTTTCTATTTTATTCTCTACATTTTATTTTTACCACTTTTAATCTCTAAACCAATTAACGCATATTATTTTCATCTTTTCCATCAGTCAACCGACCGACATTGCTGAAATGGCAGTCGGAGATATTAAAATATTATTAAAAATGCCACATCAGCATCTATTTTAAAAAAAAAAAAAAATTTGTCAATTTTAATTAAATAAAAAACAGAAATAAAACAAAAAATCACTAAAATTAAGATCAAAAAGTATCTTTACTCTCTCTGGTGCTTTCTCTTCCATCTTATTTTCTTAAATTAGTTTTTCTACTCTATCTCACTTGTGACTCACTTTCTCTTAAATTTCTCTCTCTCTCTCTCTCTCTCTCTCTCTCTCTCACATTCATGTTTCTCACTTGAGGTAAGTGGTGGTGCAGTGGCTTGTGGTGGGTTGAGATCGGGGTGGATGGGTTGAGATCGAACTGGGATGGGTTGAGATTGAGGTGGGGTGGATGGGTTGAGATCAGGGTGGGGTAGGTTAAGGTTGGTTTGGGGTGGGTGGGTTGAGATCAAGGTGGGGTGGGTGGGTTGAGACTGACTGTGGTTGCTTGAGTCGAGGTGGTTGGGGTTGAGTTCGTGGTGGCTGGGTTTGAGGTTGGGTTGAGATGGGTGGGTTGTAAGCCAGCTAGGGTTGTTGGGGTTGTGGGTAGCTGTGGGTTCGTGGGGGCGGGGGTAGCCATAGGTGGGTGGTTTTGCACACTGTGGGGGTTGTGGGGAGCCATGAGTGGGTGGTTTTGCTCACCATGGGTGTGGGCAGTCGTGGGGTTGTGGGTCTTATGTGTGTTGTGGGTTGGTGTTGGTGGGTTGTTGTTGCTGTTGGTGGATGTGGGGTTTCTGTTGTGGGTTGTTGTTATTGATGTTGGTTGCAAGTGATGGGTATTTGGCTGTGATTTGTTCTATGGGTTCGGATTTGGTTGGGTTTGGTTTTTGAATTTTAGTTTGGGTTTTGGGGTTTGATTTGATGTTTAAATGGTGGTTGTGGTGGTGGTGGTTAGGTTGCAATGGTGGGTTGGGCTTTTTCTTCTTGTTTTCATTTATGTCCTAGTGATCTGGATTTGAGTTCTTGGGTTGCTGGGTTTCTATTCTTGTGATGGGTTTGAGTTCTTGGTTGTTGGGCTTGATTTGGGAAGAGCATGAAAAACAAGTTGTAAAATGAAGAACAATCTGAAGAACATGTAGAACAATCTGAATTAATGTGAATTTTTGTATTTAATTCTATTTTTATTTTTATTATTTAGTTAAAATTAATAAATTAATTTTTTAAATTTATATGCTGATGTGTCGTGGTGATGTGGCATTTTTATAATTTTTTAATTTCTCTGGCAGCCACCTCAGCAATTTTCATCAGTTGACTGACGAAAAGGACGAAAATAACACGCATTAATTGGTTTAGGGACTAAAAGTGGTAAAAATAAAATGTAGGGACTAAAATGGAAAAACGTCAAAATGTGGAGACTAAAAGTGCATTTACGCCTTCTATTTATGTGTAGTCTTTAATTTTACGATTATTTTTTGTTATTTATAATGAGAGGTTTTTAAACGGTGTTGTGTTATTGCCAAGCAACATAATTTATCACTTTTTAACCTAAATATGGCTGAATTTTAAGTGGCCTTTTTTCCTAACATGGCAACACTTCCTTAAAGGCTTTTGCTTTTATATATAATAAATATAGATTTGCCTTTTTATAATAAAAAAAAAATATAATTGTACATGATGTATTAATAATCTAACTTAAAGTCATTTTTATTTTAAGTTAGATTACTTTAAGTACAAACTTTGGTTACAAACTTAGTTATAGCTCAAAACTACAACTTCTTTAAAAAAAAAAAAATTAAGCTTGCTACATATTTTAAAAATCTAACTATTAAATTGCATGTTCTTTACGTTATTAACACATATGTCAAATTTTGTGCCAATTTAATGTTATTTACTATATGATTTATAAATTTATTTTTTATGCATAATTTTATATTATAAAAACTTGCAGTTTAAAAAATGAACTAAATTTAGTAACAAAATTGGTTATAGCTTAATGCTACAATGTATCTTACTCGATATCTTTTTATTAGGGGTGAATTTTAACAAATTCACCATTGGATTACATCTTTTTCTTATAACTTCCATTGCAAAATTTCTAGAAAATTAAAAATTAATAGCTATGTCATCAATAAATTGTTTAAATTGTAAGTTTTTGTAATTTAAAATTATGCATAAAATATATACTTATAGACTATATAGTAAATAATATTCAATTGACACAAAATTTGACATGTGTGTTACACTACAAAAAAACTGGACTATTGTGGCAGGCCAAAGCTGCCGCAAAAGCCCAAAAAACAGCCATTAAAGGTCCATTTGGCCTATTGCAGCGGGGGCTATTGCGGCAGTTCTACCTGCCAGCGTTGCGGTGCAGCAATCCTCAATAGCGCTATTGTGGCAGTAACAAAAAACGCCGCTATAAATGCCCCTTTTAGTGGTGTTTTTGGTTTTTTTATGGCAAGCAAAAAACCGCCGCCATATGAGGTTAAAATTCATGTCAATTGACTTTTAGCGGCAGGTTATGCCCGCCACTATTAATGTCCACCTTTAGCAGTGGGCGAAAGGCGCTGCTATAGGGAATCAATTAAAACAAATTAATTGTAGTTTTAGCGGTGGGGAGAAACGCTGCTATATGTGTAAACCTTTTAGTGGCGGGCCAAAATGCCGCTATAGGGCTTTATTTAAATCATAATATATGCACCTTTAGCAGCGGTAAGTTTTTGTTTTTGTTTTTGTTTTTTTTTTTTTTTCCAACGGGTTTTAAAACTACTATTTTTTTTTTTTGTTTACAGACCTGTTACAAAGAACCTGTAATAGTTTTAGCTCTACTAACACAATACCACAAATATAACTAATTAACAACGCCATAAATGTCTCCAAAGTAACGTAATATTAACATAGAAATATATTATCAAATACATATAACATTTTCTATAACCATTATCAAAGTTCCAAATATTTAAACAAATCCGTCAACACTTTTGCCAAAAAGATTCCCTTGGTACACTTTCGCAAGAAGAACTAGTAGTCTGAACTCCGCACCTACTGGTAATAGTATACTTAGTAGTAGTCACTCGTTCTGGCTTAACATTGGGAGGTATGGTCGAAGGCGGCGAGGGCAAAGGTGGTGGTGGCCCACCAGCTTCTTCAGAACCACCTGATTTCTCCATCTAGGCTAGGGTCTTGCATGCCAAATTTGCAAGAAAATAATAATAAAAAAAAAAGAATGCAAATATGTTACGCCAATAATAAGAATTTGAGTAAATTGTCAAAATTCCCTTAATTGTACACGCCAAAAGTTGCCTCTAGTTAGAAGCTAGAGCACAAAAGCAAAACAAGAAAATAGCACCTAAAGAAGAATCATAAGTTTTCAGTTCAGTATAACACAGATTTATTCACTCTACTTAATATTAATCATATCTTTTCCTTTTTCAAATGCCGGTTGACCATAACAAACAACACAACAATCAAGTGAAATATAATATTCATAATCATATTCATATATATAGCCACCAAGGGCCATTGGTAGAAAGCATATGATCCTTTATCTGATGGCATTGTAAAATCAAAACCCAACATACACATGAAACAATTTCTATAGATTTATTTTTTCTTTTTCAACATTGATAAGTTCTTAATGAGGCGGGTTATCATTTTCATTTTCAAACACCATAGTTTAGTTCTTATGATATTATCACTGTAATCAATCACAAGGCAAAGAATATTTCAATTGAATGAAAAAACTAAGCCGCTATAGCCTATAAACAACAAATACTTGCATCATACATGAAAGATTATTAAGTGACTAGACAATTTCAACAAAGAGAACCATATTGTGATAGATTGGTCGGAGATTTCTAGATTCAAACAATTTTAAGGAGAAGAAACTAACCAAAGAGAGGTTTTGAAACTTTAAGACTCATCATCACTAAACTCATCATCATTAGACTCATCATCATTAGACTCATAAACATCATCGATAAGCTCTTCATCATTGATAAAGTCTTGTTCAAGCAATTCATCCTCACTGATCAATGGTGTATCATAAATGGTTCCTTCTTCATTAACTAGAGCCCAAGCATGGTTGTCATTTGCATCATCACATGCATCATCAATAGTTATATTGTAAGGGACATTCTCAAAATAGGTATTCACTTCATCATCATTATCATCATCATCATCATCATCATCATCATCATGTGAAGCATTAATACCAACATCAAACACCTCCCTAGGTTTTGTTTTGACCACCACTGCCCAATTTTTATGTCTCACATCTTTCACATAAAACACTTGTGGAGCTTGAGATGCTAAAACATAAGGCTCGTCAATCAATCGACCACCCGTGTGTATCAATTGTGAAAAATTGACAAGAGGAAATCCAAACTCATCATTTTTGCATCCTCCCCCACTAATAACATCAACCCATTAACATTTCAATAGTACATATCGATACTTGTCAGAGTAGTTCAATTCAATAATATTGATTGGTACACCATAATAAGTAGCGCCACCTTTAGTAACAACACAAACTTCACTGTTTTGAGTTTTCCTAATTACCTCAGAGTCTTTAGTGCAAAACTTCACACCATTTATAACATAACTCTTGAACTATTTTGCTTCATTATCTGGATATCGAGCAAGCCATATGACTTTATTAGAGAGTTTCTTTTTCTCAGATGCATCCATTGACATCACCTAAAGTGTTACAACCAAGTTTTATATATAGACATTGACATCACCTATTATAAACAATAAATTTTTATATATATGCTTTACTTACATAGTTTCTAAACCAGCTGCAGAATTTCTCCATGTGCTACTATTGAATAACATCATCGGTTACATGAAAAGGGAAATCAGCCTTGATCTCCACTATGTGTACACTATGTAGACAAACGTATTAGTGTTAAGTTTAAATATTGCACTTGAATGCCATGAAAGAATACGCAATGACATATTACTTCCTCATGAAATGGGGTGATTTCTTCACAATTAAATAGCACATAATGATGTGCTTGGATCCATGAATTTGAATCTAGATTCATGAATCTAGTGTAATGCTCACCACTGCACCCATGGATTCCTCAAAATTCCTTACAGGCTGATTGAATGCAGTTTCAACAGATTTAAATAACTTGAGCCGAATGCTAAGCATTCCTCTGCTATATACCCTTCTGTAATGGAGCCTTTTGGATAAGTTTTATTATGCATGTAAGACTTAAGTCTTGACAAGTACCTATTAGAAAACCTAAGATCAACACCAAGAAATTGGTGTGAAAAATAATTAATTAGATAGAAAAAGTTAATATACGTGTTACCTTTCTATGAGATACATCCAACGACAATGAACTAGGCCAGCAACTTTGGCTTTGCTAACCAAATGCATGACTAGATGTACCATCACTGTAAAGAAAGAGGGAGAGATAATCCTTTCCAACTCACACAATGTCATTACAATTCTCTTTTCATGTGCCCCAAGTTCATCCACATTTAATTCATCCCCCAGATAAGTCAATTAAAGGCCTACTCATTTCAGGAGGCAAAGATTTGCGTATTGCTATAGGAAAGTTGCTACATGAAGATGTGATTATCATGGCTATTCATCCCACTAATCTTGCGTTCTTTGAATTTAACGCAATGTGAGATGTTTGAAGAATATCCTCTCTTACATCCTTCAAAACTTGGAGAAAACCATCTTTTTCACTAGCATTCATATGGTAGCAGGTACGTGGCATGCGTGTCTGATCATTCTTAACCTTTTCCAAGTGAAGTTCACTTCTTATACCCATATCCTTTAAGTCTTGACGTGCCTTCAAATTATCCTTTGTCTTGCCATCCAAGTTCAACAATGTGACAATTATATTATCGACTATATTCTTTTCAATATGCATCACGTCAAGATTGTGACGCAATGCATGGTCCTTCTAATAAGGCAAGGTGAAAAATATACTTTTCTTCTTCCACATAGTTAAGACTTCCTCCCCTCTTTTTCTTTTATTGGGCAAATTAACTGTTTTCTTCCCAAACACATGATCGACTACAACATCCGTTTGTAACATAATTTCCCCTCCCGATATCATAATAGGAGCCGATCTCATATCAACATGCCCATCAAATAATTGTTTTTGCTTACGAAATTTATGATCACTATCCAAGAATCACCTATGTCCAATGTAACTAAATTTCCTTCCATATCTTAACCAACGAGACTGACTATCATAGTCACAAGGGAACATGTCAGAGCACTTTTAATACTCCAACATGAGATATCACCATATGCAGGAAAATCATTTACGGTCCACAATAATGCAGCATGCATTTGGAATTATTTTTTGAAAGACACATCAAACGTTTTTACTCCAACATCGTATAACTCCTTCAATTCTTCTACTAGGGGTTGTAAGTATATATCTATATCGTTCTCGAGCAAGGTTGGACCGAGAATTAATAATGGTAGCATGAAAGAAGACCTTTTCATGCACATCCATGGAGGGAGATTGTATGGGATCAAAATGACAGGCCAAGTACTATGAGTACTACTCATATTTCCATACGGGTTGAATCCATCGAATGCTAATCCAAGCCTCACATTACGAGGCTCAGATGAGAACTCTATGTACTTAGAGTCAAATGATTTCCAAGCTTTAGAATCAGTAGGATGCCTTAGTAACCAGTCATTCACACGACCATTGGCATGCCACTTCATATGATTGGCTGTTTCAGGAGACATAAATAGTCATTGCAATCTTGGCTTTAAAGGAAACCACCGTAGGATCTTTGCAGTTTTCTTCTTTCTTTTCTTGGAAGAAGAATTAGTACTTTGTTGACCTTTACACTCATTACTTTCCCATCTTGAATGGTTACAATTTGGATAAGCTCCAAGGTTGGCATTCTCCTTCCAATATAAAATACAATCTTTAGGACAAGCATGAATCTTCTCATAACTCAAGCCCAAATCCTTAATAGTCTTCTTAGCCTCATAACAATCTTTTGGCAACTTAGCATTTGAAGAAAGAAAATCAAGCAGAAATTGCAGCAACATGGTAAATCATTTGTTGATCCAACCATTAAGACACTTCATGTTGTACAAATGCACAATGGTTGACAATTTTCTAAAATGATTACAATTTTCATAACAAGGTTGATTAGCATCTTCAAGCAATTTCGTAAATCAAAGTGTATCTTCATTAGGACCTTCTGCAGGACCTTCTGTGGGTTGTTGCACAATAGGAACTTCTTCCATTGGCCCAGATGTTGTATCTTGTATGGGGAACATGTCATGCAACATGTCACGAAGATCGGCACACTCTATTGGGTTATCTTGGACATGACTGTTAGGAATTTCAGAAGAAGTTTGTGCAGATGATGATTCCCCATTAAAAACTCAACGGTTATAACCCCTACAAATCCCTTTTAACACTAAGTGAGCTTGTACGACATTTATAGGCCACGAATTCGTTCCATTCAGGTGTGAATGGTTGGATGCAAAATTCAGAAATTGTTGGACTCCATCTAAATATTTTCACGACCTTCTTTTGGTAAGTTTCATCCAAGTCCTATCCATTACTATAAAGTGGTTTACAAGAAATACCTATAATGCAATTTCATGAAAGCACAAAGCAAGAGTTAATACACATTTCATTTACACAATTTCACTTTAATTTAAGAAACAAATCATCTTTAGTCACTCACTTTCAGCTATGTTCCTAACAAAACAATGAATTTAAACGCATAAAGAAGCTATCAATACATTTGGTAACTATAACATCATTACTAGCAATAGCCTAAAATGAATTAATTAAATAAAAACAGCTCAACAAGAATCATCCAATATTACACAAAACATTCAACACTCCCAATATCAAATAAAACCACCTTATTACTCCATGCAAGCCACCTGCATGCCCCAATTTAACAACCCACCACAACCAGAGAGAGAGAGAGAGAGAGAGAGAGAGAGAGAAAGAGAGAGAGAACCTTAATTATTTCACCAACAGGGATTGAGATCCTATATCTTCCTAACAGTACTACTGCGATTTGCTTTTCTATATGTCACCACTCACCTGTAAAAAGCAAAGGAGACTTGACAATGACAAGATACTGTATAGATATCATATGATGAGGTTGTATGTATTGTATATACAATACATACAACCTCATCCTCACCACACACTCATTCACTAAAAAACCATATACGGCTCCTAAATTAGTTAATACCATCTTATATCACATACTTTCAACCAATGCATAGCACAATTAATGTTTGCACTATGATTCTTTATATGTTTTTAAGTTATTGAGAAAGAGAGAGAGAGTGAGTCTGTGGACCTTAATCTTGACTGAATTAATACAAAGCAAATAGGTTTTCCTTAAAATATGTGCTAATATGTAAGTATTTAAAATTTATAATATCATCATCTCTTGGACCTTAATCTTGACTCTAGAGTATTTATTTGTAAGTTAAATTTAACAATGTATATATGTAATTATATTTTAGGATATTTGAAAAGTAGGTAGCAAAGTGGATTAACCAATTGGGTTGTACCTATTCCATTTTAAATAGTCACTTCCATGATAATAGTATAGATGAAAGAAACTATATGTCACCACTCAGTTAATGTCACCATAGAGTTTGATATCATAAGCAGGTCCATCATTCCCTTGAACAAAGCAATTGGGTTCAGCCACTAACAAGCTACACAAATTCCACATGTAAAAGGCAAATGCACCAAATTAAAAAATGCATCAAATTTCAATAGTAAAGTTTATAATGAGAAAAGATTAAAATGCCAATACCACATCAGCCTCATATAAAAAAATTTCCAAGGTAAAATTAGTAGTGTTCACTACCTTGATGAAAGGTCTTCCTTATAGGTAGTGAACACTTGCTGAAAGGTCCCCACAAAAAGAAATTCACTTAATAGGAAATTTTTTTAAGCATGGACATTTGTCAGTTTCAAGAAGACGGCAAAAACTATAAAAATCATAGTCCCAAAATTTAAATCTAAATACCATATGAAATTATTAACTACATTTCACTGTCAGCCTAAGTTTTTATTTATTTAAATGATAAATCCCAAGGCAAATAAACCTTTGGGCTAAAATATTAAAAAACTTTAAATCACATCTCATAAATCCAGTTCCAAGGATTTTTTTCATAGGTTAAAACTACAAAAGCTAAGGTTTGCAAGTACAACATAATACTATCTAGTGTCAGAGAGAGAGAGAGAGTACTTGCACTCCTTCCTCAAGTCAAGGGGTACAAAAATCACCATGCTAAACCCATCCACCTAACAAAAAAAAAAAAAAATTATAAACTTTGAACATGTCAAATTTAACTCATTGAAGAAGTTACCAAAAAAAAAAAAAAAAAACAAGAAGAGGGTTTTGCTTCTAAATATTTCACATGACCTTTAACTATAAGTATCAATTTTTTTTTTTAGTACAAATGGGTTTCGCTTCATAAGATACACAAAGAAACAGAAAGTGGAAAAAAACATACATAGAGGCAGACCTTGGGTTGGGTCTCCTGTTTAAGCTTAGCTTCTCAGACTCATTACTACAATTCTCTCTCAAAATATCCAACCAATCCCCATTGCATGTCAAAAAAAGAGAGATAAAGAAAAATTTTACATTGATATCGACACCACTCTAAAAGAAATGCAAAGTAGATCAACATTGATTATATGTGACCACAATCCTTTCATAAAAAAAAAAAAAAAAAAAAATGTTACCACAAACCTGACAAGTAGTTTCCAATGGAGGCAATGTGTAAAAATTTTAAGTAGTTTAAATGATAAATCTCAATCCCATGATAGTTAGTGAGGTTGAATCATGGTAATGATTCTTTAGGTGTTTAATTCAGTGTTTGAGCTTCTAACTTGACCAATTCTAGATGAATTTGATAAACCCTAACAGATATCAAACAATAGAGATATAGTTATAGAATAGTAGAGAGAGAGAGAGAGAGAGAGAGAGAGAGAGAGAGAGAGAGAGAGAGAGACTAACAGCTTTCACATGGCGCTAGGTCCTTTGCCAAGAGAATATGGGTGAGAAAATGGAGATGGAGATGAACGTCGGGACCTAAAGGTGGAATTCATGGTGGTAGCAGCGGAGATGGAGTTGACAGCGGCAGAAATTTGGAGAGAGTGAGAGTTTGGAGAGAGTGAGAATTTTGAGTAACCTAATAAAAGAGAAAAGGGAAAACCTAATAAGAGGGAAGACAAAAAAAAAAAAAAAAAAAGAGGGAAATTTTGGTGGAAATTTAAACGTCTATAGCGGTGGTCCAACCCGCTGCTATAACTAAGCAAAAGCGCTGCAAAAAGGAGTCCCTATTGTAGCGGTCATAAAAACGCCGCTACAGATCGCATATTATGGCGTTTTTCTCTATCGCTGCTATAGTATCTGCAGAAAATGATATATTTATTACTGTGGGATTTTGGAGCACTGCTATGTCCATGTAAACGCCGCTAATACACACATATTGTGGCGGTTCTATGTCCCACCATTGTAGGACGCTGCAAAAGACTATACCTATAGCAGCAGTCCCAAAAAAATGCTGCAATAGACCCTATGTACAGTGGCATTTTTTCCACCAGCCACAAAAAAACCACCGCAATAGTATATATTTCTTGTAGTGTTAAGCCAATAAAGAACATGCTATTCAACGGTTATATTTTCAAAATATGTAGTAATTTTTATTTTATTGAGGGTACGGAGAGCTATCCGAACCGATTCTTTCTCGAAGCGAGTGCGGTGCATCCTAAGTGAAGGTAGTGAGCCCTCATTGTCCGATGGTTTGGGGAAAAGGTTGTAGTCTAAAACTAAAACCAATTTTGTAGCTAAATTTTGTCCTTAAATAATTGATTGATAACATAATTATGGATCTTTGACCTTCTATAAATTTTGCAAGCATGTAGGATATAATAAGAAAATGTAACTCAATGATAAATTTGTCAAAATTCACATCCAATAAAAAGATATTGAGTGAGGCTATAACCAAGCTTATAACCAAACTTTACACTTTATTTAATCTAACTTAAAAGAACTATTAAATTAAAATAAACATTTCCGTTTTATTTTTATGAGTTTACTTTTTTTTTTTTGAATTACATTATTATAAAAATTTCCTTAGTTATTAGTTTTGTAACTCTCCCTTGCGTGGAGCTCTCTCTCTCTTGTACTCACGAGGTTCTCCCTCCCCTGGCATTGTGTGAAGGGTATTGTTTTTGCTTTTTCTACCAATATGGCTGACGAGATGGCTGATAGTATGGGAAAAATGAAGCTAACATCTGAAAAGGAAGAGATTATAGCAATATCTGACAAAGGAAGATTAGAAGTAATTGAGAGTTGCTATCTAAGTCTGATTGGTAAATTCTTAATCTGTAAGCCCTTTAACAAGATGATAGCAAAGAGTACGATAAGGAGGGCTTGGGGAGATGATGATGCTATGTAGATCTTAGAAGTGGGGCTAAATCTATTCCAATTTAAATTCCATTCAGAATTTAAGATGGATAGGATTTTGAGAGGTGGTCCTTGGTCTTTTGATAATCAGCTTCTTATGTTGCAAAGATGGAAGAAGGGAATGACTGTGGGAAACATAAAAATGGTGATTGTGTCGCTTTGGGTTCAAATATGGGGTACGCCATTGGACATGATTTCTCCCCAGGCTGCTAAAGAAGTTGAAGGCCGACTGGGCGAGGTTAAAGAAGTTGAATGGAAAAAAAAAGGAAGGATGATGTCAATTTTTTTTATGCGAGTTAAGGTGGCCTTGCCAATTTCGAAGCCCCTTAGAAGACGAGGGTTTATTGAGGGGACAGATGGAGGGCATTATTGGGTGGATTTTAATCACCAGAGACTACTTATTTTCTGTCATTATTATGGCATATTAGGGCATGATCTAAAGCATTATGCAACACATTATGCAGTGGAGAAGAATGGTGGAAGTGTGGAGTATCAATATGGAGATTTCCTTAGGGCAATAGGGGGACGTGCAAGAACTTCAGCTAGTATACTAGTAACAAATCCAGTTTGGTAGAGGGCAATAGTTCCATGAAGCATTCTGATCTGATGGTGCATAGTATGAGGAAGACGGCAATGACAAGAGGGGAAGACCTAGGAAACCCTAGGGAGGAAGATAAGGATGACACGATGAATTCAGGGAGTGAAACGAAAATTATGCATACTGATTGGGTTGACCATGCAAACATGAAAGAGATGGAATCTGAGGTTGTGTGTTCTAGTTTGATTATAATGCCAACTCTAAAAGGTAATGCTGAATCAAATACGGGTTTTAAGGAGTATTATTTATGTCCAACTTGGAGGAAGTGCAGTAGAATACAAGGCTAATAGGCTTCATGATAATTTATTATTTGATGTTGATAAACTCACGAATGAATTTGGGCCATCTACTTCTAGGCCCAAAACTACGTGGATGGATTTTGGGCTTGGTGGTTTAGCTAGAGCAATCACATTACCATCACTTGGGAAGAGAGATACAAGGGAGACCAGCAATGGATAGAATGAAGAATATGACACCAAGAGAGGTAGAGTGCTCAATGAAGAAGGTAATGTTGTTGATATATCAGCGGGGGTGGACAGCCACCCTTGCCGGAAGCAATGACACTGATAAGTTGGAACTGTCAAGGGCTTGGGAACCCTTGGGCAGGTAGAAGCCTTCACAAGATTGTGAGGGAACAAGCTCCACAGTCTGTTTTCTTATGGAGACAAGATTGGACAAGGATGGATTTGAAAATCTTTATAGTAATTTGCTTTTTCAAAATAAGATTTTTGTTAAGCATCCTAATGCTGGTGGAGAATTAGCATTTTTGTGGAAGAATACTATTAATTTGGAGATTATTAATTATACTACAAACCATGTTTTAGTAGTGGAAACAGAGGAGGATGGGTTTAGATTGTTTTTGACTTGCTTTTATAGATGACCAGAGGCACAATAGAATGAGAGATCTTGGAGATTATTGGAATATTTGAAAACTTTTGTGGAAGGACCTTGGCTGGTTATAGGGGACTGTTAGGACATATGTAGTTCATGTTCTTGACATATGTCACTATTTTATGTAATTGGCTCATCCTTTGACAAAACGCACTTTACTTGTAATTGGGTAGATTTAGGATGTGTTTAACGCTTCAAGAAACAGTGTTTCAAGATTAAGTGTTGAAGTCATCAAGTCTGTCCAAGAAACAAGCTGGAAAGTGCAAGTTACTAAAGCTCGACACTTGGTCTCGACACATGCATCTATCGAGCTTTAATAGCTGTTTCAGCCCCGAGGCTCGACAGTTTCTCGATAGATCCTCGACACCTCTATCTTTCGAGATTTAAAGAAAACAGATTTTCAGTTCTGTTTTAATTCCAATCCGTGAATGTGTCTTTGGTACTTCTTTTCTCCTAACCCTAGACATATAAAAGGATTGTTTTAAGGGCCGTCAAAGTGATGCAAGTTGCACAAGCCTTGAGTAATTGTCGTTCATGCAATTTGTGATCAAAAAGACAAAGTTCATGCCTTAGTTCATTTTTTTGTTAAGAAGTTGCTGTGTAATGTGCACCGTAGGGTTTTGTAACCAAGTATCTTTCTGATCTTCATCGTGTAGATGATTTAAAGAACTTTGCAGCCAACAACTCTCTCTCTAGTTGGTGAATTGAAGTCGCGTACTGGGATCCGCACAATTGGTTAGTCACGTACTTGGGAGCCGTGCATCAATAGGAGAAACTATCACTACAGAACAAGTCCAATTGGGTATTGGGATAAGGGTTCAACTATAGGTTGGTAAGGTACTGGGATTCCTTACTTGTAATCGCTTGTTGTGATAATAGTGGAGTTTCAGGAGTGGTGACCTTAAATCACCCGGTGGGGTTTTTGCCGTCAGGTTTTCCTCATTCGTGAACAAATCACCGTGTTTTTTGTTTTCTGCTGAATACTTTAGTTTTGGTGATTTTTTTATGCTGCCACGTGATTTTGCATGTTAACTTGATTAATTAATAACTTGGCTAATTAATCAATTTAATTGATCAGAAGGGGTCAACGCGTTCGTGGCCTATCAAGTGGTATCAGAGCAGACACACTCTGATTAGGGTTTAATCCTTGTGTGTGATCCATTGACCCCTGTTGTCATGGATAGAGGTCAATCTCTTAGTATACCTCCATTGTTTGATGGTACTAACTATGCATACTGGAAAGTACGCATGAGAGCTTTCTTGCAGTCATTAGATGAGAAGGTGTGGCAAGCTGTGGAGATAGGCTGGACGAAGCCTACAGAAGCGCCTGCCGATTGGGATGATGCAAGATCAAGACGGCAAACTTCAACAGCAGAGCATTGAATACCCTATTCAGTGCGGTCACAAATGAGGAGTTCAAGAAAATTTCCTCCACAGAAACTGCTAAGGAAGCATGGACCATTCTCCAGACAACCTACGAGGGAACCAAGACTGTCAAGGATTCAAAGCTACAGAGGCTCACCACAAGCTTTGAAGAAATTGAGATGGAGGAGGATGGGTCATTTGATGAGTTCTATGCAAAGCTCAAAGACATAGTGAACTCAACCTTCAATCTTGGGGAAACCATTCTTGAACCCAAGATAGTAAGGAAAGTGCTCAGATCTTTGCCTGAGAGATTCCATGCTAAGATCACAGCAATAGAGGAATCAAAAGATATTGACAGAATTCCTCTGACTGAGCTAGTTGAAAACTTGCAAACCTACGAGTTAGGGCTGGCTAGGATAGGCAAGTCAAGCAAGGGCAAGAGCATGGTACTAAAAGCCAAGAGCAATGATACAGATGACTCTTTAGATGATGAATATTCTAAAATGAATTCCTATATTACCAGGCAATTCAAGAAGTTCATGAAGAATGCAAATGGAAAAGGCTTCAACAAAGACCATAGGCAATCCAGTTCTTCTCAGTTCAAGAACTCAGATAAAGGAAGAAAGGATGCCAACGATGGTGGTCAGTACACTATTCCCGCTGGACCGAAATGCTTTGGATGTCAAGGCTTCAGACACATGATACAAGAGTGTCCAACGTACCTTAAGAGCATAGGGAAGAGCAAGGCACTTGCTGTTACCTTAAGCGACACGGAGCCCAAGGATGATTCTGAAAATGAAGATGACGGAATCTTGAATGCCTTCACTGCCACTGTTAATCCTACTGATAGGGTTACTGAAGAAGTGGATGAAGAAAAGAAGTTGGTGGATGCCAAGTTTGAGACTATGGATGATCAAGATGATATCCATACCGCCTATGAGAAACTGTACAAGCTTTCTGAGAAGCATGAGAAAATCTATAAGCTGGCCACCAAGAAGCTCAGTGATGTGGAACTTGATCGTGAGGAGCTTTCCATTAAGGTTAATGAAGCAAATCAGACCTTTGGAGCACTGAGGTTTGAGAACAATTTCTTGGCTGAGAAGACCAAGAGGCTTGAAGTGGAGCTGTTTCAAGTCAGAGCACAATTGGAGAGGACATCGAGTGCAAAGCTGGACGAGATGCTAAGTGTTCAGAAATCTTCTTCGGATCGTATTGGATTGAGGTATGAATTCTCTCTCTCTAATACTCCTTCTGCTAGTACTACTGTTTTCGTTCCTCCTGCTAATAACATTAAAATTGAGGATAAAAATGTTAAAACTGAATTAGCTAGCGAGAACGTAGACAAGGGCAAATCTATCCTAGAAGCACGCCCTAAAGGTGAGAAAAGGGAAACTAGAAACCCTAGGATTAAGAAGGCTATCTCTCAAAAGCCCAAACAGAAGAAGCAGCGTCTCTGTTATCATTGTGGTGTTGCCGGTCATACTCGACCAAATTGCTACAAGTGGCTAGCCACTCAACAAAGCAATGGCATGATAGCATCTGGGAGCCAGAATCAGCTTCAGACCTCTCTTGCTCCTCTTGGAGACATTCTCAAAACCCTCATGTTCCTTACAAACTTGAATGGTTTAAACTCTACCCCCTCATCACCGGTTCAAGGGTTGGCAAATAGGAAAGGTTCTTCCAAGGTGTGGAAGGAAAAGAGCTCTAAGTGATTTTAGTCACTTCTTCTTCTCTCTCCCTATTTTTCTGTTTTGCATTACCTGTGTGTTGCTTTACTGTTTTGATTCAGTCTAGTTTTATGCATTATTTTGCTTTCTTTAACTTGTTATTGTTTATGTATTTTCAGTTTTGTGTTTTATTTTTTGCTTTTCTGTTAAAAATAAAAAAAAAAATTTGAAAAAAATTGAAAAATACAAAAACAGTGTGTGTTGTGTACATTGGTTCTTGTGAACCTTAAAATGGCCATTGAAACAGAGTTTTCTAAACTTTGAATCACCTGTAGCTTAGATGAGCATTTTTATGCACAACTAAGCAAGTGAGCTTTGTAGCTCTTTGTTTGTAATGAATAAGGTTAAGTGATCTCTTCTACTTAACACTCGTATCACTCTTTTTGACAGGTAGGACTAGAAAATCCTAAGAGAAAGGCATAAATAACCATCTTACCACTGTTACTCGCCAATCATGATATGACATCTGTATGCTTCGGCATAGCAAAAGTGCAATGTCAAAAGCTTAACATAAGTGGGTATTTCTTTTCTATCTCTTGTATGCCCATGCATGATATGCTTAATAAAAGAAAATATGCAAAGAAATAAAAGCAAAAAGAATAAAATGCTTTAAAATATAGTTGCAAGCGTGTTTTCTAGGAGATGTGGGAGTTATAGGATATACCTCGAAGGTGATAGTCCCCATCAAACAGTTATGATTGTGTGTGAGTTAAAGTGATTTTCTCATATCTCATGTCGTCATAACATTGAGACACTTATGCAATCTTGCGATGTTTTCACACACAACACGCAATATTCTTTGCTATTCTTGATACATGTGTAGGTACAATGTGATTTGGCCATCACAAGGTTTACATGCATTAATGTATGCTCACTAAATTGTCTTAACTCATTTTTTAAATATAAAATTGGTTAGACTTGTTTAGTGTGTGTGTGCGTGTTTTGGGATACATGTGCTTTAAATTTTTGTTGAGAGATGTTTTTGAGAGCATAATGTGTTGCTTGGATCTTTGGTTGAGTTGCATGCGTGATTGCATTCATGTTTGTGTTTTTTCCCTCTTGAAAAACTGTTTTTGAGCATCTCGACACCTCCTCGACACCTTCTCGACACCTAGCTGTTTGTCGAACTTCTCTGTCTTTTTCTAATCGCAGTCTCAACACATTCTCGACACCTGGTGGATCAATCGAGAAAATTTCTGTCTGCTCGATAGCTTCTCGACAGCTTCTGGATTGATTGAGATTCTTTAATGCTTGATCTTTCTTTCTCGACCCATATCCTCGATAGCTGCATCTGTCGACGTGCATTTTCTCGACACATACCTCGATAGCTGTCTTGACACCTTTCGATACCTGCATATGTCGAGAATTACTAAAGGGCTATATAATGATTCTATCGAGATTTTCTCTCATTTCGCTCGATCTCTCTCACTCGATACTTTGTGTTTTCCCTCCCAAAACCTTTCTCACTCTCTCCAAACCTCTTTCTTCACTAAAGGGCTATATAATGATTTTCTCTCGTCTTTCTTCACTTGGTAAGATTCTAACCTTCCATTCATCATGCATTTCATGTTTTAAAAACCTAGGTTTTGAGGTTTTTGAAAATTTTTGGGGTTTTTCAAAATTGTTGAAAGTTTCATGAAATTTTTTAGTAGGTTTTATGGATTTGATCTTTAAAACTACATGCATTGCATCACATTAGCATTCTAATTGTATTTTCATGCATTTAGATGTGTGCAAATTTGTTATGTGTTGTTAGGTTTGGATTGGGCTGAGCCCATGATGTTTTTATATGCATGTCACATGTTCATGCATTTTCCATGCATACGTTCTTTCTTTTCAATATTTCTCTTCTTATATTGAACTGTTTGGGACTTTTCTGTGTGTTTCTTTCTTCTACCTCTGTCTATGTTTGCGTTAGTAGTGTCTATGGCACCTAAACATAAATCTATTCCATCCTAGAACCTTTTGCGTTCTAAGGGATCTTCTTCTTCGGATTCTACTCCTTTGTCTATCCGGTTCCGTGATGAGAAAGCCAATAAGGACTTCTTGGAGAACTTCTCTAAACGAGGTGTTCATTCGAAATGCCACGTTGTCCTGGCAGACTTTGCCGACACTGACCTACCCGATGTCATTCACAGTCGGGCTTGGGAGTCACTGTGTGATGTCCCGGTCACTTGTCCTCTCGTGTTGATACAGGAGTTTTACTCCAACATCCATGGGATTGATTCTTCAGTACCTCTCTTCTACTCTAGCGTTCAAGGTACGCGCTTTGCTGTTACTCCGGAGCTGGTCTCCGAGGTTCTTTATGTCCCGAGGGTGGATCATCCTGATTACCTCGGATGTGAGCGTCTATGGACTGTGTCCAAAGACGAGATGATCTCTGCGTTCTGTGAGCGCCCTTCCTCTTAGGGAGATCATCAGTACACACCATGTCGACCTTTTGCTAAAGGTCCTCATTTCCTTAACATGGTGATGACTTTTGTTTTGCACCCACTTTGTCACTACAACTCTATCACAGAGCCACGTGCTCGATTTTTGTTGTCTCCTCTTGAGCATCTCACTATAGACTTCCCTTTACACTTTATCTTCTCTATCATAGATGTCTATAGAGATACGGCCACTCGTGACAAGCTCATTTTCCCTTCTGCTATCACGAGGATACTTCACCGTTTTTCCATCCCTTTCCCTTCTTCCGATCCGTTTCATGTCATGTCTGCCATAGACGCCGCTACTGTAAAACGTAGCGAGGCACAGTTCAGATCGAGACAGTCGGATCTAGCTGCTCCTCCCTCCCATCTGACTATTTCCAGATCTGCTCAAGCGACTTCTGCTCCTTCTTCTTCTTCGAGCGACGTCACTCTTGGAGACATCATGGCGCAGCTTTAGCGCATGGATGCTCGCCTCGATTCACTCTCTACAGAGTTGTCTTAGGTCAACATTTGTGTCGGTCACATCGCCAGGCGACAGGCGACCTTCGGCGGCTTTGCTCCTGAGGCTTCTCCTCCGCCGCCTCCTGGTTCTTCAGAGACTGAGTCTGATGATGACGGTGATGACGATGACGCTTCTGATGATGGTGATAGAGATGCGACCTCTTCTGATGAGATGTCTACATGACACTCTACCCTTTGTCACTCGTGACAAAAAGGGGGAGTAGTTTTGGTGTGTATGAGAGTAGTCATACTTAAGGGGAGAGCTAGTATAGGACATTTTTTGATAGGGGGAGTGTTGATATGAGAGATGTAATGAGGTTTACATGTATTTCTTCTCTTTTCTATCTTTTTAGAGATACATTGATCATGTATTGACATACATTATACTTATTTCTTGATATATATGATGATGTATGTTTCTGTCATCTATCTCTCCATGTGTTGTTTCTTTTCTGTCTTTATACACATGTTTCTTTTACTCATATGCAATCTATTATTTCTGCTTCACACAAAGATGCCTTGATGTGTTTTGTTTAAAAGTGTTTCAGAAATACAGGTTGTCAAAGTCTACTTACCATAAACTCTCTTCTTACAAAATTTTTCAAGAGTTTGTGTTAGGATAGATTTTATTGTATCAACAAGTGAATATGAATTATAGTGTTTTATGACTTCTATCATATCTTCATTTGTTTGCTGCGGTTTTGTCACAGATTGCCAAATGGGGAGATTGTTAGGACATATGTAGTTCATGTTCTTGACATATGTCACTATTTTATGTAATTGGCTTATCCTTTGACAAAATGCACTTTACTTGTAATTGGGTAGATTTAAGATGTGTTTAACGCTTCAAGAAACAGTGTTTCAAGATTAAGTGTTGAAGTCATCAAGTCTGTCCAAGAAACAAGCTGGAAAGTGCAAGTTACTAAAGCTCGACACCTGGTCTCGACACATGCATCTATCGAGCTTTAATAGCTGTTTCAGCCCCGAGGCTCGACAGCTTCTCGACAGATCCTCGACACCTCTATCTGTCGAGATTTAAAGAAAACAGATTTTCAGTTCTGTTTTAATTCCAATCCGTGAATGTGTCTTTGGTACTTCTTTTCTCCTAACCCTAGACATATAAAAGGATTGTTTTATGGATCGTCAAAGTGATGCAAGTTGCACAAGCCTTGAGTAATTCTTGTTCATGCAATTTGTGATCAAAAAGACAAAGTTCATGCGCTAGTTCATCTTTTTGTTAAGAAGTTGCTGTATAATGTGCACCGTAGGGTTTTGTAACCAAGTATCTTCCTGATCTTCATCGTGTGGATGATTTGAAGAACTTTGCAGCCAACAACTCTCTCTCTAGTTGGTGAATTGAAGTCGCGTACTGGGATCTGCGCAATTGGTTAGTCACGTACTTGGGAGCCGTGCATCAAAAGGAGAAACTGTCACTACAGAACAAGTCCAATTGGGTATTGGGGTAAGGGTTCAACTGTAGGTTGGTAAGGTACTGAGATTCCTTACTTGTAATCGCTTGTTGTGATAATAGTGGAGTTTCGGGAGTGGTGACCTTAAATCATCCAGTGGGGTTTTTGCCGTCAGGTTTTCCACATTTGTTAACAAATCACCGTGTTTTTTATTTTCCGCTGAATACTTTAGTTTTGGTGATTTGTTTGTGCTGCCACGTGATTTTGCATGTTAACTTGATTAATTAATAACTTGGCTAATTAATCAATTTAATTAATCACAAGGGGTCAACGCGTTTGTGGCCTATCAGGGACTTAAATGCTTTTTTACATGATTCGAAGAAGAAAAGTAGAAGGCCACCACAAACTTCACAGGTTTATGCATTTAGGGAAGCTTTGAAGTCTTGCCAACTTAAAAACCTAGGATTTAAGGGATATCCATTTACATGGAATAACAAGAGACCGAGGGAAGCAAATACAAAAATTAGGTTGGATAGAGGTGTGGCCAATGAAGCTTGGATAAGGAAGTTCCCATTGAGCAGAATTATACACTTATCAGCACATGCATCAGATCACCTACCATTGTTGTTACAGGTACAATCTTTTAATCATCAAAGACAAAGAAGGGAGAAAAGCTTCAAGTTTAAGGAGTCTTGGCTGATGATGGTTGATTGTAAGGACACAGTCAAAGAAGCATGGGGTAGAGACACTATTGCTACACACGACCTTGAATCCATTAAGCAGAAAATTCAGACGTGTGGAGCAGAATTAGTGAGTTGGGGTTCGGGAAGGACTGATCCGGATGTTGAAGTTATCAAAGAGACTCAAAAAAGATTGGACCGATTGAATGAAGAAGAAGTATCTAAATCCAAAAAGGCTGAGTACTTGGAGTTGAGCAAGAAAATGGATGAGCTTCTCTAAAAACAAGAAATTTATTGGGCTCAACGATCTAGAGTTTCATGGTTGAAGCATGGCGATAAAAATACAAAATTGTTTCACTCCAAAGCTACACAAAGAAGAAGGAAGAATCACATTATGGGTATTAAAAATGCTCAAGGGCAGTGGGTGAAGGAAATACAAGATGTGGTGGAGGTAGCTTCAGATTATTTTCGCACTCTTTTTCATGCAGAAGTTGGTGATCAAATGGAGAAATGCTTGAATGCTATTCCAAATAGGGTGACTGAAGATATGAAGGTGATCTTATCTAGTGAATTTGCTGCTAAAGAAGTCAAAGTGGCCTTATTTCAAATGGGACCTACCAAGGCCCTAGGACCCGATGGTATGAATGTCTTTTCTATCAAAAATTCTGGCACATAGTGGGTGATGATGTTGTTTTTGCTATGTTGGATTTTTTAAATAATGGCAATATGTTACCTGAGATGAATCACACAATTATTGTTCTTATTCCTAAAGTGAAAGATCAAAAAAAAAAAAATGTATGATTTTAGGCCAATAAGTTTATGTAATGTGATTTACAAGATTATTTCCAAAGTTTTGGCAAATAAATTGAAATAGGTACTTCCACATATTGTCTCGCTTGCACAAAGTGCTTTTGTACTAAGAAGATTGATTACAGACAATGTTTTGATGGCTTATGAGACATTACATACAACGCATGCTAGGAAGAAGGGCAAGAAAGGTACCTTGGCATTGAAATTAGATATCAGCAAGGCCTATGATAGTGTGGAATGGCAGTTCCTCTAGGGGATTATGGAGAAAATGGGCTTCCCCACATTATGGATAGAAAGGGTGATGAGCTATGTTACCACTCCATCCATCTCTATTTTGGTGAATGGCAAGCCCTATGGTATGATACATCCTTCACGGGGAATACGTCAAGGAGATCCATAGTCTTGTTAGGTGCAGAAGGCTTTATGGCTTTGTTGGCAAAAGCAGAATTGAAAGGGAGGATAAAAAGAGTTTCTATTTGTAGAGGAGCACCCAAAGTCACTAACTTCTTGTTTGCTGATGATTCTCTGTTGTATTGTCAGGCTATACATTGTGTAGATTCACCAAACATATGCAAAGGCTTCAGACCAAAGCATAAATCAGGAGAAGTCTTCGGTTTATTTTAGCACTAACACAACAAGAGCTCAGAGGCAACAGATGTTGCACATTTTGGGGTCAAGGAAGTGATGAGATTTGAATCTTACCTAGGGTTGCCAACGTTGATTGGAAGGGATAAGTACCACACATTTTCTTATTTAAAAGACAGAATATGGTAGAAGTTGCAAGGACGGAAAGGAATGCTATTGTCTAGAGCTGGGAAAGAGATTCTCATAAAGGCAATTGCTCAATCTATACCGACTTATACTATGAGTGTTTTCCAACTACCTATAAAATTATGTGATGAACTAGATAATTTATGTGCCAAATTTTGGTGGGGTTAAGTAGGCAATGAAAGGAAAATTCATTGGAAGAATTGGGCTAAGCTATTAACTTCAAAGATGGAAGGTGGTATGGGATTTTGATTTGAGAGATTTTAATTTAGCAATGTTGTCTAAACAAGGTTGGAGGATGATCCAAGGCAATGATTCATTGTTAAACAGGTGTTTCAAAGCAAGGTGTTTTCCTAGGTCCTCTTTTCTTGATGCTAAAGAACCTCCTGGATGTTCTTATGTGTGGTGAAGTTTGATGGCTGCACTTCCTATTCTTAGATTGGGTTATTGTTGGAGGGTTGGCAACAGAACTTCAATAAGTGTGTTAGGGGATAAATGGATCCCCAATCATCCCACAAACAAAGTTCTTCATCCATTTCATGAGCTGGTTGATGCGATGGCTATTTCAGAATTAATTGATCTGGAGTTGCATGTATGGAGAAGTGATATGCTCATGTCATTGTTCCATAGAGAAGATGCCGATGCAATTATCAAAATTCCTCTTAGCAGAAGGGTTGTTTCACATTCAATCATTTGGATGCACAACAAAAATGGGTTGTTCTCTGTCAAGTCCGCATATAAGGTAGCAAGAAGAATTTGAGGCAATGGAAATCAAGCTAAATCCTCAAGGGGCTGTGTTAGGAAAATTATTTGGCCAGTTTTGTGGAAGCTCTGTATACCAAATAAAATTAAATTTTCAGGTGGAGAGCATGCAATGATATTTTACCTACAAGGTTCAATCTAGTAACGAGAAGAATTATTAATGAAAACAAATGCCAAATTTGTACCATGGAGGCTGAGTTAGCAATTTATGTTTATTATGGTACTGTGTTGCAATGCAAGATGTATGGGAAGGGAGCATTCTAAAACTGCAAAAGGGAATTTCAATCTTCTGAGATGTCATGTAGCTAATGGAGCATCTGGTGGATAGGCTTTCAATTGAAGAAATGGTGCTGTTTTAGGTTCAATGTTGGCTTATATGGAACCAACGTAACTGTGTAGTGTATGGAGGGCAGCTGAAGAACTCGACCAGCCTTAACAAGAAAGTAAAGGAGTTTTTTGGAGGAGTTTAAAGAAGCCCAGATGCATATGAGTGTGAGTCTGATGGAACAACCAAGCAGTGAACTCTAGTAGTCACCTCCATCTATAGTATACAAGTTAAACTTTGATGCAGAAATATCTTCAAGGATGGAGAAATATGGTATAGGTGTAATAATTCGAAATGAGAAGGGCAAAGTGATGGTTGGTATGTTTGCTATTGGGCCGAAGGTGGATACAAGTAAGGAAGCTGAGCTCCTTGCATGCTGAAGATCTCTTGAATTCGTTGTGGATGCTGGTTTCACTACACTAATGATAAAGGGAGATAATACCAATGTTATGCAAGCTATTTCTTCAGCTGAGACTAACTATTTGTTCCTAGGCAATGTGGTGGATGGTATTCTCCATTTGATTTCTGGTTTATAGTGGGCTACAACTAGTAAGATTAGGAGGGGAGGTAATAAGGTAGCGCATGTTCTTGCTCAACATGCTAGAAATTTAGAAAATGATTTGTATTGGTTGGAGGACTCTTCCCTATCAGCTTTGGAATCCTTGTATCAGGATATGTTATTATTATGATTGATTGAATGAAGTTTCTTTCAAAAAAAAAAATCCTTAGTTCTTGTTTGGGTAGTGTGTCTGCGGCCACATTTGGTTCTTTTTTTCTTTTTTTTTTTTTTTCAACTGAGCGCCTCTTGCACTATTCATTATCCATGAATAGTGCATTTTGGCACATGAACAGTAAAAATTTTGTAAACAATAACTTTTTTATTTTTTTATATTATTTTCAGTTTTCATCAAAATAAGCGGTATCTAAATAGACCCTTAGTTTAGGTATATCATGTTGCTATTAATCTATTTGTCTTGCCATTAGGTTTATTAGAAGCTAGTCAAGGTCAGACTGTCCAATCTATAATTTTTTGTTTGTCGTATCTATGTTCTGTAATACTTTTCATTCAAGAATATCATTAGTTTTAAGGGAAGGTATCTTACGGGAGGAAGGTATCTTACGGCCGGGATATGTACTTGTTGTAAATTGTAATTTGATATAATTTAAATTTCTAACATTCCCTTCCTATAAATTGTAAACTTCTACTTCTCTTTGCCATTCACTTGTAACTTCTAGATCTCTTTGCCAATCGCTTGTAACTTGTATTTCTCTTTGCCAAGAGCCTTCAAATCAAATGGCTGCTGCAGATAGTTTGATTGGAGAAACCAATGCTTTTCTAAGCAAGCCAAAACACATGAAACCATCTCTAATAGAAGCAGGGGCGCGCCTTTTTGTCACTAGGTTCCTTGGAACTCATATCTCAGCTGAATGTTTCATGTGAGTTTACTCTTTAACATAGGTATCCTCTTTATATTTTCGTTCTATATATGCATATATGCACTATCTGAAAATCAGTATTGTACGTGGTCTATGAGTCTATCATGCAAGAGCTAGTTTGGAATTCTGTCCAATGAATTACAATCCAGATTGTTTTTAAATTCCACCACCAATAGCAGCACCCAGTTTTCCAACTATGTTGCCACCACCTTGTTATTTATATTAGGCACGCACCACCAACTGCCATCGAAAAACACTACTTGACTACCATCGTACTACAAATCTTTAATATCAACTGCTGTTACCATCTCAGAAAAATACTTTCAATGCCCACTGTGTCAACAATCAAATTGTAGGTGGTCGGGCCTCAAAGACCCACGGAAAGTTGACCAACATCTACAGGACATGTTCATATATATGTCAAGTTAATGTCGTGTTGACTATTTTAAGTATTCAACTATTTTGGTCAATACTAACCCAACAAGTTTATTACACGGATCAAAATTTCTCAACCCCAGCATGACCTATTTACTAAACAGGCCAATCGTACAATCCATTTATCAGATTTTATCAAAGCAAAAAAAAAAAAAAAAAATAGTATTAACAAAATTGATCTGAACTATGAAAAAGCAAACAAATACATTTTTTTTCCTATAAAAAATACTTTTTTAAATATAAAATTCAAAATTAACGAATAACTGCATCAGAAATAATCATTTAAAACTAAAATAAATCTCAATATGTCGAATAATCAATCACAATATGTCGAAGAAAACAAAACCATAATTATTAATAAATTTATATACCTAGGCTTTAAAGGGTGTATTGGTAAAATGACATTTAACTAAACGGGTTAGATGGGTCAAACGGGTTTCATAAGTTAAACATAAATATAACATATTTATTAAATAGGTCAATCGTGTCAACTCAAATATGACACGAATTCGTTAATAGCCTGTTTGGAAGTTTATGGAGGGAGGGGAGGGGAGGGGAGGGGAGGGAAGGGGAGTAGTGGGGAGGAGAGTAGAGAAGAATGATTACTCTCCACCTTGTTTGGATACTTTTAAAATTAGTAAGGAGGAAGGGAGTAATTAGCCCTTCCCCCTTGTTTGGATGTTTTAAAAATTAGGATGGAGATGAGAGGAAATGATTAAATATGTTTAAATAGACAAATTTACCCCTATTTGAAAATGGACTTGCAATATTGGTCTATGATTAATTTGTTAGATTAAATAATTATGACTATAGCATGCAATATTTTTTTTTATAATTTTTTTTTCCTGATGTGAATTAAATAATCAACATTAGTCTATGATTAAATATTTTTTCTCCTTTTTTAGTATACTAAAAAAAAACCATCCTAAATTGATAATAATTAAAATAAGAAAAAAATGTTTGGTTTTTTTTTCCTTACTGAAAAAAATCAACAAAATATTGAATTTTGAGTGTTTCTTTCATTTATTATTATTATTATTTTATATTTTTCTTAGTACGTGAATATAATTTTTTGAGGATTCGGAGAAGAATTGAGACCAAAAAATCAAAAAAGTTAGGGAGAGTGCCTCTATGAATTAACTCAATTTTTTTTTTTTTTTTTTTTTTGTGTGTTTATTTGTAACTTTGCTCAGTTTCTCAGCAACAAATTCTCTAAACTGCTGACAACTTCAATCAGCCAGGCGCCCCTAAACACTGGGACACAATCCTTTTATCTCACAATTCTCACTTGTCAACAGAAAATGCTTTAATAATATAATATTTCCTCCGTATTTAAGTTCCATGTCTATCTACCTATTTATTTAATTTCTCGTTAGTTATCTTGCCGAAAATCATCTCTTTTTTATACTAAAATCTTCATAAGCTGTTTCCATACAATAGTTATCTGCTGAATTTTCTATGTTTTTTTTTTTTAATTATTTTTAAAATATGAATCTAATGAAATTGGTTTTTAAAAGGGTAAAGACAAATTGTTTAGCCAAAAACACGTAAAGCCAAATTGGTATTTTTGTAAGTATGGATTGGTGTTTGTAAATAGCACCTTCCAACATGTCTCTTTCTTCTTCTGTTTTTCTTTTATATTTACCCCCACCATTAGATCTATTGTTTTCCTTCTCAATAGTACTGGTATTTTCTACAGTGATCTACGGTGGGTATTTCAGGGGCAGAAAATTCTTTCATGTTTTTCTATTCCCATTTTCCAAGAATCCAACAACAGATAAAGACACAAACAATTCATATTTCATCAAATACCATTAACTTTAACACATAACTGGTGCAAACAACAGCATTTTATAATACACATCATACAACTCCACTTGTCTAAATAGTAACTGACAAATCTATTTAGAAAAATTAATCCCAAGAGTTTACAGTTCAACGATCAATTGAAAAGGTTTTTAGAAGTTGAAATTGTCTTGGAACATTTACTTGTCTAACTATTAGAGAAATTTAAGAATCAGACATCATTGGGAACAATAGCTCCTTGCGCTTCTCCACTGGATATCCAATAAAAGCTCTCAACATATCTGGATTCTTAATAAGATAGAGATAAGCCCTCGTTTGCAATCTAGAATCAATTCCTATCTCATCCAAGAGATGGAACACTTCTTGCTTAGGAATGGGAAGACGTGCCATGCTCCTCTCAAAAATTAAATTTCCATCTCTTATTTCTAAAGCAACATTCTGGATTGCTCCCATAATTTGTTCCATGTCTTCATTTTTTGATGTTTTTCTCTTTTTGGTTTTTGAGGAGGCTTCACCCACATTATTATCACCCACATTATCACAGCTCTCCAAAGTAACTTCATTTTGAGCAACTAAATGATCAATATCTTCAATGTTCTCCATAGAGCCCTCTCCGATTGAAGTAGCCCACCGTTGCCTCATCTCCGATGCAGTCTCAGCTTGTTCCCCAGTTGCTCTATCTTTTCCGTAAAGCTCAACCAATTAGTCGTAGTTTGGAATTGGTTTGTTCTTAAGCTCTTTTGCTTTAGGTTTAGCTTGTTAAAAAATGACAACAAAATAAGGTCAAACAAGAAAACACTCAAATTTATGCACCATAGTATTCTACTGAACAAGCTTGCATTTAAGGTAATACCCAGTTATAAACAACATATCATATCATCTAAATATAAGTTTATGGTGCTTTACCTTATTGTAAACTGATATAACATGAAAAAGAAAACTATAGAATTCAATGAAACAATATGAACTCGTAGAGTATAAGTGACAAACCTGGATTAGACTTTCCCAAACTTCCGGTTCAGCACTCCACATTTTGGTGATTGGACTCCAAGCAAAACCACTCAATTCATTCTTAAACACATCATAGCACTCTGACCAATTATACTTGATGGTTTTCATGCGATTTTTCACCTTTTGCTGTCTATTGGTTTTTCAAATTTTTCTTGCAATTCCTTCACAATATTGTCATAGGCATGTGTGGTGAAGACTGAACCATTTCTATTACCTAAATGATGTTCATGCAAGAGTGCATCAATAAGTGCATCATCCATAATAGCTGTCCAATATTCTCTATCTTTCTTAACCACATCATTAATAGTCCTTTTTTCTGACATATTTGAACCTATAAAAAAATATTTGAGCAAATAAATATATTTAACAAAACCCTCAGATTTAGCTTGTTGTCATGTGCCAACCCATTGAATGAAAAAACTTAACAAAAAACCTTGCAAAATTTAAGACAAGCTGTTTTGGAAACAGAAATAATTTAATTTTTATGTTTCAAAAGTAAAGAACTATCAACAAGAAAATGGGAGAGAAGCCAAAGCAAAACCTTTTTTGCAGGCAGTCCACTCCCACCCAAAGTTTATATGCCCTTATGAAAAATGTATTCACTATCAACAACTCCCGCTTTCCAAGTGCGGTCCCCTTGTAAAATGCCATATTTACACATTATCCATGGTTGAAATAATAAAAGCTCATTTTAGCAACACAACTAAGCAGTGAAAACTAAGCAGGCAAACATAAGCAAGTTGAAAGCAAAAGGTTGCCAACGCAACTTAAAGGACAGAGACATAATGTAAAGCAATAGAAAAAGAAAGATTACCTGCACATTGGCACTATCACAGTGAATGAAGTTTATTAAAATTATACTAAAAAAACTAGAACTTGTTGTGGTAGTGTTGCTCTTACACAATGTAGAGGAATAATTCATTTTGCATACTAAAGAGGAAAGTCTCATACAAACCTCACAAGAAGAATCACGTTCTCAAGTCACAATCAAAACTCATTCAATAGTTTATCCCAAGAAAATTAAATGTATCATATACAAAATGATAAGTCCATAAAAAGAAAATTAAATAATAAAACAATTCTAATGAGAATCAGCCCATTAAAACAAATACATAGTTCTAAATCCACTAGAAGCATTTGTCTACAATTATTAAATTTAGAATAACATCAAGTTGGGTTGGATGTATAATCCCTCCACATATCAGTTGCTATTGAGTTTCTTAAAATCTCTCCTTAGGCAGCATCATCATTATTTCTCTCTCTCTCTGCACACCAAGCTATTCATGGGGTTCAGGATAGTTGAAAATTTCTTCGTCCACCTCATGAAGAATTCTATGATCCGGATCTACCTCCATCAAGTAATTGTGCAAAATGCAACATGCTAAAATTATTTTTTTTTGGGGTTGGAACTCCATAAGATGCCTCATTTGAGCTTGCTATTATAGGAAACCTTTTCTTCAAGACTCCAAATGCTCTTTCAATCGCATTGCGTAAGGATGCATGTCTAAGGTTGAATAACTCTTTAGGATTTTGTGGTGGATTTCTTGAATACTCTTTTAAGTGATAACGAACTCCTCTATAAGGTGCAAGAAGTGTGCTCCTCAACATGAATCCAGCATCAACAAGGTAATATTTACCTATAGGAATGACATGCATCATTATGTTGTTATACACTAATGACTAAATTTTTTTTTTGTAACAAAATTACCTTGGGGGACTTTTAGCTTATCACGTCTACTTAATGCATTTTTTAAAATTCTTGAGTCTGACGCAGTTCCTTCTCATCCAGGCAAAACATATGTAAATTTTAAATCAAATGTACATGCCGCTAGCACATTTTGTGTTGGGTAGTCCTTTCTACCACGATATCTTGTTGCATCTTCAATAGGAACTTTTGCTCGAATGTGTGTTCCATCAATTGCCCCAATGCAATCTTGATATGGGAAGAACTAAAACTATTGAGTACTTACTTTTATATATTAAAATCTTTATATATACCATAATTAAGCTATTAGAGTATAATAATGTTTTTTTTTTTAACCTTAAAATATGGGAAGAACCTAGAACTGTTGAGTATTTCTACTGAAATTTGAGATCCATCAGGTTGTTTCAGAAACTTCTCTTCTAGTTGTATCACAAATGTTAATACTTCATGGAAATGACGATTTATAGTCTCACTAGAAAGACGGAAAAAAAAAAAAAAGATATTTGCCAATGCTTTACACCATGTGATAATATGTCAAGAAATTTGGCAACTTGTTCTTCAATCGTTGCTCATTGTGTTTGTTGGAGGCCACCTTCTTTACGTAGCATGTCACACAAATCTAAAAAAGCCCCATGCGTATATATCATGACACTTTTTATTTCCAATTATCTCTCTCATTAGTTCATCGCGAACGCTTCATCTTTCTAAACTCAAACTAGTAATTGAGTAAGTTACTTGTCTCCTTTGAGGCCTCCTTCAAAGTATTAACCAATAGGCAACAAGACAAACTACATAAGCAACTGTCATTCAACGTCTCCATTCCCAATCCCATAATACACGTCTCCTTTTATTCTCTTGTCTATCCATCTAATAAAATTATCCCATAATGGTAAAGTTATTACAATCCGTGAATGCATAAATACACTAAGCATGAAAGAGCATATGAAAGGGTTCAGCAATAGACTTGACTCCACTGAAATAAAACATTTTACTAATAAAAAAAAGTTAATAGACCTAACTCTATACTCCTAGATACAGTGTGGTAGAGATTCAAAAAAACACTCATTAAGTAAAATAGCGGAAAGATGAGAAAAAATTAAAAGGGAAAAAACTTTTTAAAGCAAGAACCGTCCAAATCAAATGAGGCACAAATTTTGTATCTAAACACTTCTTAAAGGAAGAAATTCTAATATGTTTAAAAAAGTGAAGCATAGGCACTTTTGTATACCAGTTCCTAACAACTCATTTATCCAACTTGCACTATATAGCTTAAGCCCAACAAGGGGAAGATTATGCAAGTGACACAGTAAATGATGTCCTGGTGATAGATTACACACTGCTTAGGAAGGAATCATGGTAGAGATAGCATAGTATCAGATTATAAAATGACATACAAAAGCCAGAAAAATCAAAGTTAAGTAAACAACAGCACACCTAAGACAAAGAACAGAGAAAAAAATACAATGATACTTTATCAAGTAATATTTGGAACTTTGGAATGAAGAGTGAGACACACACAGAAAGACACATGTGAATATGCAACTGGAGCAGCAGAGTATATATAAAAAAATGTGCTCCTGGATAATGAAGCATGAGACACACACAGAAAGACACGTGAGATGCTGCACAAACTCGTGTGAGTTTGATCATACACAATCAAACCAGCAATTTATCAAACACATTATGAGCAACTCTTTGAAACTTTAAAATTCTAGTTATAAAAAAAAAAAAAAAAAAAAACCAAATCAGAAACCCATGCACAAAAAACAAGAAATTACCCAATAAAAATCACAAGCACAAACCAATAATAAAAAAACCTGACCATAAAATCAAACTTACACAAAATAAACAATCACAAAGCCTAGGTTTAACCAATCCGAAACCCACCCACAAATAACATGTTATTACTCTATGAAATCACAATTAATAAGAAATTACACAATAAAATCACAATTTTAAGAACATTGTTATTTGATCCAACTCAAAAGAAACCCATGAATAAGAAATTAATACAGAGTTTACCTTTGTGAGAGAATGCTAGGCGTGAGAGAGAAGAGTGAAAGACAGCCCAAGAGTGAAGAAGTCGTGAGAGAGAGAGCTAGCCAGTGTGAGCTGAGAGAGCTTGAGAGAAATTTGTGGGTTACAGAGCTGAGAGAGCTGAGAGAGCTAGAGAGCTGAGAGAAATTTGTGGGTTATAGAGCTGAGAGGGCTAATGGGGGTAGATCCGGATTAAGGCTGATGGAGCTGAGTTTTTTTTTTTTTTTTTTAACGGGACAAAATATTGTAATTATGTTAATATAATAAGGGTAAATTAGGTAATTTACTTTATCAATAATTTATGTATTCTACTCTCACTCTAAATCTCTCCAATTTGAGGGAATTAAAAATAAGGAGTTAGCGGTAGTTGAAAACCCTCCAAATCTCTCCAAACCCCTCCCCCTTCTTCTTTAAAAAGCTCCCAAACAAAGTAATTGAATTACTCTCCTTTGCTCTACTCTACTCTTCCTCATTTTTTAAACATCCAAACAGGCCATAAGTCTCAACCTATATATATCATGTCAAGTTCACCAGTCAGGTTGAATTTTGACATATCTATCTACAAATCTCCTATTCAGCTCAACCAAATTCTATTGACTGGACAGAACAACCAGCTAAAACGTTAATTAGGTTGCCACCCTGCAGTGGCGGAGCCAGGAATTTAGGTCAGGGGGGGCAAGATTAAAAGATAAGATTGGAAGTAAAAAATTAATCTAAAAAAATTAATCTATATTAATAACAAAATAAGTAAAAAACTTTATGATAATGTAATTGTCATACATTCTAACATAAAATGTAAACTTTAATTTATTTTTTCACACCTAGCTTATTTTACTCAATTGCCCTCGACGATTTTTCATATTTTGAAACCGCTGCATGATTTCTTCACACTCAATAATCTTAAATATATCTTTCTCAATATATGTGACTAAGCAATCATTCATTCACTGATCTCCTATTCGATTGCGTAATCGATTTTTAATTCTGTTCATTACTAAAAAAGCTCTTTCAACAATAGCTGTTGCATTATATATACTTTGTTTTTCAGTGTTCTATACTAGTAGTAGTACTGACTTCTATTCCGTGTACGTGTGGCACAATTGTTATTTTTTTATTTTTTTAATCATTATCAAGTGGGGGCCATGGTTTTATTAAATATTGTGAATTCATTGAATATAAGACTTCTACAGTAACGTGAAATAGGGCATAAAAAAATTTTGCAACTTTACCTAGTCCATCAAGTCTACTATTACTAGGAGTAGAACTGTAGAAATCTACTATTATTAGGATTCTAGGAAAGCTGAAAAGGTTCTTTCAAATCTGTCAACAAAAAAAAAAAAAAAAAAAAAAGGGGGTGGGGAAAGCTGGAAAGGTCATGTGAGGGATTTTTTTTTTTTTTTTGGTCTTTTGTGTGGGGGGGGGGGGGGGGCAAATATGGTAATTCAAGTATAAAAACATTTGAAATTTCAGGGGGGGCACCTGCCCCCCTCGCCCCCCCTTCCCTCCGCCCCTGCCACCCTGACACGAATCCCTTTAACCGACTTGATATGACAACAAATTAGTTATACCTTCATATGTCCCTTCCTGCCAAAATCCTTTACCCGGCCTATGCGTTATAAATACTCATTCACTCAGCAACAACAAAAATATGCAAGGCAAGCTCTATATGCGTTGTACAGAGATCTGTCCTTCTTATGTCTATTCTTCTCCACTAGTTTTCTAACTTAACTAATAGAGCCTCCTTAGCCACCTGATTTTTGGGTCCTTGATGGCTTGAGATCTCCTTCTTTAACATGTGATTTGTTCGGTCCAGAGCTCCATCTGATTTGAAAGATCCATCACAATTCGGTCAGAGTTGAGGTTGTAGCTATGGTTCTATCGTGTTCCCTAAATTTCATCCAATCAAAGTCTCGCACAAACTATACTTATATGACAAACCTTAGTTACAAAATTGTTTCTAGCCTAAGGTTACAATCCTATTTAATAAAATAGATATTACTACATATTTTGAAAATCTAACTATTGAATTGTATGTTCTTTACGCTCTTAATACACATGTCAAATTTTGTGTCAATTGAATATTATTTAATATGATCTATAAGCTTATATTTTGTGTATAATTTTAAATTACATAAAACTTGTAATTTAAGCAACTTATTGATAACATAACTATTAATATTTAATTTTCTAGAAATTCTGCAAGTATAGAGAATATAAGAAGAATATATAATCCAATAGTGAATTTATTAAAATTCACCTTCAATAAAAAGATATTGAGTAAGATCATAATTTTAAGCTATAACTATTTTTGTAGCTAAACTTTGTCCATACTTAAATTGCATCAATAAAATTGATATACTACTTGTCTTCTGTATATATTATCTCAAAAAAAAAAAAAAGAAAAAAATATTGATATACTATGCCTTGCTGTATTTCAGTTTATTGGAGGAAGGGGACACAATATTTACCTTTGAAGGAGACAAGAAAAAGTGTTCTCTGAAAATAGTTCTTAAAGTTCAAAATCCCTAGTTTTATTGGAAGGTGTGTACTCGTACCCTATGTTGGAATTATTTTATAAGGAGTAGTTGTAACCAAGGTTGTCAAAAGCGGGATCCTACGTAGGATCGTTGGAGGTAGGTAGGATCAAAGATCGTAGGATCGGATCGTGAATCGTAAGATCTTACCTATTTTCAAATTTTAAGCAAAAAACCTATTGATAGTGACTTTGTATGTAATATAGTCACTTAAAATATGAATCCATCCATTAAAAAAAAAAAAATTGCATCATAAAATGTAATTTGTATGCACTATATCGTTCTTATGTCATTCTAATGAAGCAAAATATATTTAACTTTTGACATAATGTATCTAAAAAGTTCAGTACATGTTTAATTAGCAACTAAGTACCAAAATATTATCTACAAATATGGAAAATGTTTTCCAAATTCTAAGTTCCAAATCCAAAATAAGTTAGGCTAGTTAGGATATAAAAACTAGCTAACTACAAATTTACAATATGTAATCCAAAAGAGAATTCTCAATCTAAGATAAACTAGCTAATTACAAACATAAAATCCAAAAGAGAATTCTCATTCTATGGTTCTTCTAATCTAATCACTGTAATTGTCATATCTCATTTCATCATCTATATCCTTCGTAGTATCAACATCCATGGCGTAATCATCGAAATCACTAACTCTCTCAAATCCAGGTGGGGGGGCATCACTATCATCATCATTAGAACTTTCATCATCCTCATGATATTCATCACTAACATCATGAACTAGCACACTTTTTCCTTTGGCAGCAACTCTTGAAATCTCATCATCACCTAACATTGATAACCAAAATATACAAATTTTTTTGATAAGTAAAGTATACAAATATAAACTAGTGATTAGTGGTCACACATTCAAAGTATACATAGGTAACTTGTATAGATATTAGCTATAAAGGAAGGCTTTAAAGTTATAAATTAATACCTTCATTGTCTTCATTAAAATCTGCATAATCGTTTTTTGAATCTACAGAATCTGCTGCTAACCACTCATCATCAGAAGACAAATTCTCCAAACCAACTTCTTCTTTTGTACTCAATGGCTTAGCTCTTTTCTCTTTTATCTTCAAGTTGTACATAACAAAGACCAAGTCATTCATTTTTTTCTGGTGTAAGCAGTTTCTCCTTTTTGAATGCACCTATAGTTGTAACAATTTTAATTGAGAATTCTCAAACAAAGGGGAAAGGGGAAGAAACAAATTTTTAACTAATATGAAAATCTTGAGATGTAGTAGCAATTGAGAATGCAGTAAATTGAGAATTCATATTTAATTAATATGAAATCTGAATGGGCAAAAGTTAAACAAGAAAGTTCAAATTTTGGTGTCTACTGGTATGAGCTATATTAAGAAAATTTCGAATTTGGCAGAAAAAAAATATGCTGCAAAAATTTTCAAAATTATCTAGCCTAGCTACTAAAATTTTAAATTTAAAATCTTTTTAGAATAACATTGTAGAGTTGTAATTTTAATGTTTTTTAAAATGAAAATGCTAAGGATCTTGTAACTCCATCAGCATTTCTTAGTGTTTTTTTTTTTTCAAATCAAATAAAATATTTTTGGTATTTTTAATAAAGAAAAATTCCCCACCATAATAACTACCAATAAATGAAAGATTTAAATACTCAATGCAGCTTTTGCATGCATGTGCGATATACAAAATTTCACCACCATTAATCACATATTTCATGAATGAAGAAGAAAATCAAGGGCGTGACTCATGGACCTGATAGCAGTGTCAAAGCATTTTTTTTTTTTTTTTTGGTAACATGTATTTTCATCACTAACCCTCATCACTGCATTTTCAATTTTAATTGAGAATTCTCAAACAAAGGGGAAAGGGGAAAATCCTCTTGTCATAATATAACAAAGTCATTTCGTCTTACCATTTCAAACGCACTCCAATTTCTTTCACAACCAGATGAGCTACATGTTAAGCTCAATATTCTTATAGCAAATTTTTTCAATTCAGGATAGTCATCTCCATATGAGTCCCACCACTCAGATGAAACATATATGAATTATAATATCTTAGTCTTAAGAATATAATCTACAACTAATAAAGATGAATTTGAATGTAAAACAAAAAATGAAAAACAAAACTATTACCTGGCTGTTTAGTATTTCTAGCTAGTATGGCAGCTTCAATACCAAAGAGTCCCTTTGCCTGTTTGAATTTTTCAAGTTGGACATCTATCTTTTTCCTATCACTAACTTCTAGAACCATTCGTTGAAGACATGTATACAGTCCTAATTTAATTTCTGAACCCGGATCAAAAGAAGGATCATAATCAATAAAAGGGTTCAAATAGTATCCCGCAACATGCAAAGGCCTACGAAGTTGCATTTCCCATCGATCATCAATGATATCCCATATCTCTTTGTAACTACAATTTAAAACAATAGATATTCCATTAAAAAAAAAAAACAATGACTATATATTTAATAAGCTAATGAATTAAAAATAAATGTAAATTTAAGGAAGATATAAATAAAATGGTTACCTCTTTTGAACATTATTGAAATTTTTCTGTATTTCTCCTTTTGCTTTTTCCATTTCTAGATAAATGAAACCCATTGGAGGTGTATCAGAGTTAACCATGCAAAGTACCTTTAAAAGGGGTATTGCGGCCTTCAAGCATTTGACAACAAGTCGCCAAAAGCCATTGCTATCCATAACTATGGCATGAATTGTTTTCCCTTCTTTTGTTTTTGCAAATTTACTACACCTCCATTGTTCTGAAGAAAACATTGTCATCAATTCTCCTTTGAACTCATTAAGGCATGACAATGTCAAATATGATGTTGCAAATCTAGTGGCAACAGGTCTAATCAATTCCCTCCCTTTAGTGAAATCCCTCAACCAATTTAAAAGCATAGCTCTAGAATATATGTACGTTGTAATCTTCTTCCCCTTTGCAATTGTGTACTTATGGTCCTTAATCTTTTTTTCAAAATCCTCAAGCATCAAATCTAAGCAATGGGCAGCACATGGAGTCCAAAACAAGCACTTTCTCTTTTGCATCAACATCTCTCTAGCTAGTTTGTAGTTTGTAGCATTGTCAGTCATCACTTGCACAACATTCTCCTCTCCAACCCTATCCACAACATCATCTAACATTTGACAAACTTTTTCAGCTATTTTAGATATGTCAGATGTGTCTATAGAGTATAGGAAAATGGTTCCTTTGGGACTATTCACCAAAAAATTACAAATTGATCTCCTTTTCTTATCAGACCAGCCATCAGACATAATTGAACAACCTGTTTTTATCCATTCAACCTTATATTCTTCAAGCATTTGTTGTGTAAAATCTACCTCTTTCTTCAAGCATGTCTCCCTAATCTCATGATAGGAAGGAGGCTTGAGGCCAATTCCAAATCTTGAAATCATTTCAATCATTCGTAGAAACTCCGGATTTTTGACACAATTGAAAGGGATGGCACTAGTGTAGAAGAATCTAGCAATTTGTTGGATCACTACATTGCGTTCTCCTTTTTTAAACATACGATTCATTGTTACTTGCTTTTTTTTTTTTTGTAACAAACTTATCCATGGAGGAGCCTATGTGTCTGCCCCTCCCTTTTGATGAATGTCCTTGTTGTACTTCAACTAATTCATCATCACTGCCATCATCCTCTTCTTCTATAGTATACCACCTTTTCTTTTTTATAGATGCTTCAGCTTGGGCATTCAAAAGAGCCACAAATTTTTCCCTCACATTTTCAGGCACACTAGAACAAGCTGAAACATTTTTCCTAGTCCCAGCTAAATGATGCTTTAGCCGATATATACCCCCACTATGAATTTCTTTGCAATAATTACATTGAACTTGCCTTGAACCTACTTCAACACCATGATCCCATCCCAGGTTAGACCTATTTCTTGGCGCATTTTTTCGCTTAATTTTCTTTCTAGCTAAAGTAGACATTGTATATTTGTACTAGAGCTGCAAAATAAAGACACCAAGATACAGAGCATGCTAAAAAAATCACAGAGAGAATTCATCAAACAGGTTGTGTGCAATTCTAAACTACTAATTGTGTTTACTAATATTTCCCAAATAATCAAATACTAAAGATCCTATTTCATAATTTTTCAAATTGTACTTAATTTAGTTAACAAAATAGAAAAATAAAAAACTTAAAAGCTTGTTCAAAATCATATACACAAGTAACACAACAGAACATTATGGAATCAAGCTATCAAAGTACAAATAAATGATAAACTAATAAGTACTAAGTACTAACTACGAAAAAATATTACCAGAAAGCATAAAGGTAGCTTACAGCAACATCATTGAGAGTTGAGAGCTACTGGATTTTTGACAGAGGAGTGAGGGGGCGTGAAATTGAGGTGTTTTCGTGCTGGGTTTTTGACTGGGTTCTTTTTTTAAAAAAAAAAAAAAAAACATTGAGCTTAAAGGCAGTGATGGCTGAGAGGTGCTGCCGTGCTGGGTTTTTGAGCGCGGGACAGGGGAGGCGCGGGACAGGGGAGGCGCGGGACAGAGGTGTGTGCGTGGACCGTGGAGCTGTGTTTCTAAATAGTTTAGGACCTTTAGGTTTTGTTTTTGAAAACCTTAAACATATACCATTGGTTTTTTTGAGAGGTGCTGCCGTGTTGGGTTTTTGAGCGCAGGACAGGGGAGGCGCAAGACAGGGGAGGCACTGTACAGAGTGTGTGCGTGGAGCTGTGTTTCTAAATAGTTTAGGTTTTTGAAAACCTTAAACTTATACCACTGGTTTTTTTGAGATTGAATGTTCACAGAGAGGTTAATTTGAGACTTCTTGGGCTTCTAAAAGACTAAAACCCGTTGGGCACTTGGGCTTGTGGGCATGGTTGTCAAACGTATGACTCTTAAAAAAATGTTGGGCTTGTATAAAAACAAAAACAAAAAACGTTGGGCTTGTAGATTTTGGTTTACCCAAAGGTCCCAAACGAATCACACTTAAAAAAAAAATAAAAAAAAGGCCAAGTAGTAGGATCGGTAGGATCTCATACAATCCTATATGATCCTACCCAATCCTACCTACGATCCTAATATTTTTACGATCCTGCTATGATTTTAAACTTTTTGGTGAGGTAGGATCGTAAAATCGTGCGATTTTACGATCCGGATCGCGATTTTGACAACCATGGTTGTAACCATGGTTTTTAAAACTGGCAAGATCGGCCAAGTTTGATAGGTTCAACCGAGAACCAAACATCAATTTTGTTCGGTTCATGTTAAAAACCAAAAATTGCATAAAAAGTAGAAAAAACTGGAAATCGGTGGTTCAACCGTGAAATTTGGAAATTGGTATGGTTGAACCAGTTCTTGAATAGTTCTGTTTAACTTCAAAAACACGCATACATTTTCTTTAAAAAAATAAAAATAATATGAAAAAAAAATAAAAACCACATATGTTTGTAGAGAGAGAGAGAGAGAGAGAGAGAGAGAGAGAGAGAATTAGAGGTAAATATTAGAGGATGATCTTGATATATTTTTTTAAGTGAATTATCTTACTTGGCCTTTTCAAATCACTGACTCTTCAAATTTTCAAGGGAGAGAAAGAGTTTGAGAGATGGAAAAGAAGCTAATTCGAAATTTAAAAGAGGGGAAATGGAAAGCTTAAAAAGTGAGAAACAAAGTTTCTCTCCAAACTAGTTTGGAAAGAAACTCTTCAAACTTCTCATATATTTCCTTTTTGGGTGTGAATTTTAAAAATTTAATTATTGAATTTCATGCTCCTTATATTCTTAACATGCATATCAAATCTCGTTCAAATAATTAAAAAGAAGTGGATAAGGTGGAGTAGGTAGGTGGATTTAATAAGTTTATGGGTAGTGTTGACTGCTTAACTTTTGAGTGCTAAGTATAAGTAAAATATTTATTCTATTTTCGTCTCTTTCCATTCCAATTGTTCTGACTCGAGATTCCCCACTAATGTAGTACTACTTTCTTGGAATAGGGTTACTTTTTTTTTTTTTTTTGTAAACTCCTTGAGCCACTATTACTTAGAATGCGTTTGGATTCAGCTGAATTGTGGCTATGTTTTATCCAAACTCGTTTTCTCCTTTTTTTTTTTTTTTTTTTTGTTTCTGCTGCTGGGTGACAGAGTGCGCAGTACGCGCACAGAGTGCGTAGTGCACACACAAAGTGCGTACTGTGCACGTACTTTTTAGCAATTTTTTATTAAAAATGGGTCCTGTAGTACTATTCACATATTTAAAAATTATTTTGCTACAGTGTTTTAAGTTTTCAGTAATAAGCTCTATCCAAACGAACCCTTATAATTCAAAGAAACCAAACAATAATTGATAGGCACGTCCTTTTTGCTAGAAAACAATTATAGCCATATATAATACAACGATTTTGCTAATGTTTGTCCTAAGGGCACACAATAATTATTCATTTTTGAAAAAAATTTATAGGAAATTGAAAAATTATTGACAATTTTTTCAATTCTCAAGAAAATTTTACTATAAATGGATGTCTTAATGTGTGCTCTTAGGACACACATTAACCGGACCCAAAAAACAAATACAAAACAAACATTCGCATAAATATAATTTAAATTTAATAAATGCTTAATTTTTTAATATACAACATAATCTATATAATTTAGGGAAATGCTAACAGGTGCTCTTAATGCAATGGTTACCATTTTAGAAAAATTTTGATATCACTTTTATGAGAAATGAAAAAATTTATCAAAACATTAATTACTTTTTTTTTTCTTTTTTCATAAAAATTTTCTTTAAATAGGTTATTAACTATTGTCAGGGCATTTGTTAGTATTTTCCTTTAAATTATATAGGTGATTTTTTTTTTTTTTTGTGAGGGGGTATATAGGTAATGTTGTATATTAAAAGATTAAGCATTTATTAAATTTAAATGATATTTCTGCCAATGTTTGTTACTTTGTTTTGTATTTGTATTATGTACGGTTATAATTGTTTTCCAGTAAAAAAGGACGTCCCTATCAATTATTGTTTGGTTTCTTTGAATGGTGAGTAATAGTGGTCCTAGGAGTTTACGAAAGAAATAGTCACGTTATTGTAGGATAGTAGTACTAAATTTATGGAGAATCTGGAGTCAGAGCAATTGGAATGGAAAGAGACGAAAAAAGAAAAAATATTTTACTTAAACTTAGCACTCAAAAGTCAAACTAATTTAAATAACCAAACAACTATATATTATTTAAGAGTAATTTTACGGTACCTTCCCAAAAAAAAAAAAGAGGTACGGTATCTACTAGTAGGTAACCTGTTATACTAAGTTACTTTTTTCTCACATTTGACGGTTCCATCCTCAGATTGTGCAGTTCTAACATCACATGAGACAGTTCTTTTCTCACATTTTGTGGTTCCTTTACTTTTTTCTCACATTTGGTGGTTCCTTTATTTTTTTCTCACATTTGTCGGTTCTATCCTCACATTGTGTAGTTCCAACATCACATGTGACAGTTCTTTTCTCACATTTGGTGGTTCTTTTACTTTTCTTTTTCACATTTGATGGTTTCATCCTTATATTGTGCTGTTCCAATATCATATATGACCGTTCTTTTGTCACATTGGGTGGTTCCCTTACTTTTTTCTCACACTTAACGGTTTCATTCTCACATTGTGCAGTTTCAACATCACATGTGACAGTTCTTTTCTCACATTTGATGGTTTCTTTACTTTTTTTTCGCATTTGACGGTTCTAACCTCACATTGTGCAGTTTCAACATCACATTGTGCAGTTTCAACATCACATGTGACAGTTCTTTTCTCACATTTGACAGTTCCCTTACTTTTTTTTTTCTCGCATTTGACAGTTTCATCCCTGCATTGTGCGGTTTCAACATCACATATGACAGTTCTTTTGTCACATTTGGTGGTTTCCTTACTTTTTTATCACACGTGGCGGTTCTATCCTCACATTGTGCAATTCTAACATCACATGTGACAGTTCCTTTATCACATTTGGTGGTTCCCTTACTTTTTTCTCACATTTGAAGGTTCCGTCTTCACATTGTGCAGTTCTAATATCACATGTAACCGTTTTTTCATAAATTTGGTGGTTCCTTTACTTTTTTTTTCTCACATTTGACGGTTCTATCCTCACATTGTGCGGTTCCAACATCACATATGACAGTTCTTTTGTCACATTAGGTGGTTCCCTTACTTTTTTCTCACATTTGAGGTTCCATCCTCACATTATACAGTTCTAGCATCACATATGACAGTTCTTTTCTCACATTTGGTGGTTCCCTTATTTTTTTTTCACATTTGACGATTCTATCCTCACATTGTGCAGTTTCAACATCACATGTGACAGTTCTTATCTCACATATGGTGGTTCTTTTTTTTTTTTTTTTTTTTTTCAAATTTGACAGTTCCATTCTCACATTAGGTAGTTCCAACATCACATGTGACAATTCTTTTATCACATTGGGTGATTCTTTTACTGTTTTCTCACACTTGACTGTTCCATCTTCACATTTTACAGTTCCAACATCACATGTGATAGTTCTTTTCTCACATTTGGTGGTTCTGTTACTTTTTTCTCATATTTGAAGGTTTCATCCTCACATTGTGCAGTTCTAACATCACATGTGACAGTCCTTTTCTCACATTTAGTGATTCTCTTACTTTTTTCTCACATTTGACAGTTTCATCTTTACATTGTGCAGTTCCAACATTTCATGTGACAGTTCTTTTCTCACATTTGGTGGTTCCCTTACTTTTTTTCTTACATTTGACGATTCCATTTTCACATTGTGCCATTCCAACAATACATGAGATTGTACTTTTGTCACATTCGGTGATTTCCTTATTTTTTTTTCTCACATTTGATAGCTCTATTGTTACATTGGGCAGTACCAACATCACATTTGATCGTACATTTCTCACATTTGGTGATTCCCTTACTTTTTTCTCACATTTGACGGTTCAATCTTCATATTGTGCAGTTCCAACATCACATGTGACAGTTCTTTTCTCGCATTTGGTGGTTCTCTTACATTTTTCACATATTTAATGGTTCTATTGTCATATTAGTCAGTACTAACATCATGTCTAACCGAACTTTTATCACATTTGGTTGTACTCTTTTTTTTTTTTTCTCACATTTGACAGTTCCATGTTCACATTAGGCAGTCCCAACATCACATCTAACCGTACTTTTACCACATACGATGGTACCCTTTTTTTTTCTCACATTTGACAATTCCATTGTCACATTAAATAATACTAACATCACACATGGTCGTAGCCAACCCAACCCAACTCCACTAAATTACCTAATAATCGAAAGTATATATATAATACCCCTAAAACCTCTAAAATCGCTAATAAAATTACCAAAATATCCTCTAAAACTTAAAAATGACAAAAATACCCCCGAAACTCTAAAATTTATTGATATATAAAACCTAAAAAATGATTGAAATACCCTTAGAACCTAAAAAATGACTGTACTTTTGTCACATTCGGTGGTTCATTTATTTTTTTAGTCACATTTGTTGGTACCAACAGAATATTGGCTAGTACTATCTAATGCGACTAAAAATTGATGTGGCTAATAGTCAAAATAAAAAAAAATAAATTAAAAATTTATGACACTTAGGATGCCACATGTACTACCAATCTGCCATGTAACCTAAACTTTTTTTTAATGAAAAAAATGTTGATTTGAATTTTTTTTTTCATTGGTAAGCTTCTCTCTCTCTCTCTCTCTCTCTCTCTCTCTCTCTCTCTCTCTCAATGAGTCTTCATATCCTTTTTGCCCTCTTTGCATTTGAGATATTTTAATAAGTTTTGAAATTCTATATTTCGTATTTTGATAATAAAAAAATATTGGATTGTATTAAGAGTCTTAGGGGCTATTTGATAGAGTAGTTTGAGATGTGATTTTTGTAGTTTTTTGAAATTTGTGTGGGTGAAAAAGTGTGTAAGAAAGTGTGCAAAGTTGTTTAAAATGTAAAAATGTGAATTTGGGATTAAGTTCCAAGCAGGCCTAGTGTCTATTGGTCTCTCGCTCTCTCTACCTTTCCAAGTAACTCTTTGGCATGGATGGCTCAAATTGTCATTATTTATCAATTTTAATAAATCCAATGACTGAGATTTCGTATAAGTTCCAAAACATTAGCATTGTGGTCTTAGGGTTAGAGAAATGCTTTATACTATTTATTTATTTATAATAAAATTAAAGCGCAAGTGGGTCAAAATATGTTTCATCATTCTATGCCCAAAAAAATCCTTAAGCAAACATAAGAAATTAAATCAAAAGGATATAAAAGATAATTCATGACCTAGCACAGCTTTTGAGCTCAATGAGCTTTGATGAAACCACCCATAAACCTTCAATATGTGGTTAACTGCTTACAAAAATGCTATAGATTTGACACAATTCTTTGGGAACTAATAGAAGAAACCAATACAATAATCTACTGATAACTCTTGCATCATTACATAGTGTAATTACAAAATCCGACAGCTCTATTTTTTAGCGCTTTAAACAATTTAGAGCATTGTTGTTTATTATCCTTTGAAAGCACTAGCTCTGTTGCCAACTTGTATCGAAAGAGTTCCAACAAGTCCTCCTACAAAATAATTAGACGTGTAATTAAAAAGTATTCCACAACAATGGAACCAAATCTTAATATAATTCTCTCTTCTAAAATAGGAAAAAGAAACAAACATAAATTTATTAGGCATACCTGTATAAGTGCAGCAATAGTACAAAATGAATTTCGCAAGGAAGGAGCCGAATCTTGAAATAATTCCTTATTCTAAAAGATGAAACCAAGGCATACATGAGGAAAATCTTTAAATACTTGCCGCAAACAAAACTAATTGCATAACCATTCAAAGGAAATAACATGGGCATATTCCATACAGATATTTCAACAAAACTAGTCATTGCACAAGTCCAAGTAGTTTAGCGTCTATATTGTTTTCTATCTCAAGTGCTTGGGATCAAATTAGAAAAAAGAAACCTAGTGTTAGTTGGTGGAAGATTGTATGGTTCACCAAAGCCATCCCAAGTCATGCTTTCATCACTTGGCTGGCTATTAGGGACAGTCTCTCTACCAATGATAGGATTGCTAGTTGGGGAATAACATGTGATCTTTTATGTTTGTTATGCAGAGGAAGCTTTGAGAGTAGAGATCACCTTTTTCTTTAAGTGCCCCTTTCTAAAAGACTTTGGAGGAATATTAGGAAATAGTCTTATCAAAATAGGCTTGATGAAGACTAGCATAATCTTATCAATTGTGCTGTAACAAAAAGGAAAAGGTAAAAGGTTGAGTGTTGACTGCAGCATATTGGGTTTTAATGCATGTATATACCACACATACCACATATGGGTACAAAGAAATGCTATAAAGCATTTGGGAACTATTAAAACAGAGGATCAAATTGCTGGTCTTATAAGGAAACAAGTGAAGGCAAGGATTGAAAGTAAAGGACCATATACTAGGTCTAGTATCAACACCAAAATATGTATTAGGTGGGGTATTTCTGATGTTGTATTCAAGTCTAAGTATTTGATTGGAAAGGCAGAATTCTGGCTAGCTCTTTATTACTTGTTGGTAGATTAGTCCTAGTTAGCTGTGAAGTATGTTTGTAATTTTTTTTGTAAATAGATTGTATCGTGCAAACTTGCACCTAGTTGTGTTCTTTGAGTTTTGGTTTTGGTTTGCACTTGACTTGTTTGTTCAGGTGTTTTTCCATTGTTACTTTGATGTAGTTTCTGGTTGTAGCCTTTGGCTTGTTGGCTACTTAGCAGCTTCTTAGATTTGAATGAACAACCCCAAATGAAAACAACACTGAAACAAGGTTTCATCCCATAAATACCCAACTTTTTAACTAAGAAAAAATTTAAATTTTCCAAAAGCAACTTTGATTTGAACTTCTTTATCCCAACTTCTTTATCCCTCAAAAGATTAAACTTCACTCACAATGCAACTATCTAACTCAACCGACGCAATCTTCTCAATCAGAATCAAGTAAAAAAAATCAACTTTCTTTTCTATTGAGCAGGTTTCCTAGCAACCAAACACAGGTCAGTAAAAGAAAGCTAATTAACATCAATCTCCCATATTTGTTTCCCCTCTACTAAACCTTCATATCCAAAATCCCTATTTAAACAATCAAAAATCCTAACTCCCACATTTCCAAGCACATAAAACAAGCACGGGGAGAGAAGGATTTGGTTCTGGTGTTGAGAGAAAAAGGAGAGAAGGTTTTCTTTTTTTTTTTTTTTTTGGGAGAAACATGGGGAGAGAAGGATTTGGTTCTATTATTTTTGGTTTTATATGCTAACTTGCTATACCGGTAATTGGTATCCCACTAAAATTAAATAAACGATCAAGATTAAAAACCATTACATTTGATGGTCAGAATTTGTATGGGTACCGTACCCCCAAAAAATAAAAGGGGTACAGTAAAATGACCCATTATTTAAATGATAATATATTATATAACTATATAAGTGATAATTGAACAATAATAATTAATATAGAAATTAAATAATAAATGAACTTTAGTATAACTTTGATATTATGTGTTGTGAATTATCTTTAAAAAATTTTGAAATATATTTTTAAACTAAATATTACTAGTTATAAATTTATTATATATCTCATTATTTACTTTTATAATTTTAAAATTATTAACTATTTATTAATGATGTCACTAGTTCGACCATCAGTCCGATTCCGATCGGATCAAAAACTCAGTTGCCACTCTCTTTTCTGGTTCTTTGATCAGTTCGGTTTGCAAGTTGCAACATAGTATAACTATTTTTGAGATTAGCAATAATTTTTTTTAATGTTAATTAATAGGTTGTGTACTTTTTTAGACCCTTTAAAACACAACCAGATTAACCTGGTTATTTAGCCAAATAATTAACTTAGGTAAATTATGCATATCTAGGTTAACACATATAAATCATATCCTTGAAACAGTGCAGAAAATAAATAACACAACGATATGATAATCTAGGAAAACCAAACTGGTAAAAAATCTGGGGAGGATTTAACCTAGCTATCCTCAAGGTAAACTGAATTCACTATGAAAGAATTGAAATTTACACAATAGCTACTTAGATCACTAACATCTTATTACTATCTCGAGTAGGAAACTTACTACTACAACCACGTGACAGTTCTGAGTCCACAGGCTACTTATTTCTTGAATTCCCAGCAAACACAAGCACTCCCGCTTGCATATCTTTAAGCTCTTGAATCTGCAATTGAATTGATCACCAAACTCTTGACATCAATCTAGATCTTGATAACCCTAAGTGTATGTAAAGACAAACACCTCTAGATTTCACAAAAGATTCACACACACAGCATAAAGAGCAACCATAACAACCTTGAAAACGTGGCTATGGTTTTCCCTTTTATATTTAAGATAAAACATAAAACCCTATACGCCAAACCAGGCTTGGGCTGAGTTGGAAAATTCTGCAGAAAAACAATTTGCTCGAACTTTGATTGATCAAGTCTAATTTTCGATCGATCGAACCGATAGATTTACACAGTAAATCCTACAGTACACTTGATTCTAACTTTACGACTTAAACATATTTTGAGTAAGTCTAAAACAAGACTAAACATTTTGATCATGGTTTGTTAATATTACAAATTGAAGTTCTAATACATTTAGACTTAAAGTTTTAGAACCCAACAAGTTGCAAATTATATTGGCATTTTATTATACTAGACCTCAACAGCATTGATGAGAGCTAGATTGTTTTGATCAGATTATGACACGGGATGATTTAGGCCTTGCTGATGCATTTATTGATGGAGATATTTCTTTCAAAGATGAAAATGAAGGTCTACTAAACCTCTTTTTGGTAAGATTGATTAGAGTTTGAGTTAATTCCAAAACTGCGCTGCTCTGACACTAATACGTACAAAGCATGTTTGTGGTATTTACCTCCTTAGAATTTACCATGCTGACATGTTTTGCAGATTCTTATTGCTAGCAGAGATTCAAAGTCCTCTATCTTGACATTGAATAAGAGAAGGTAAATATTGCAAATTTGCAACTGCCAGACTTCCTAGAAGCTTGGATAATCATATTTTAATTAATTATCTCCTCAATTGCTCAAATTTTATTTATTTATTTATTTGTGACTATAGGGGTTGGTGGACACCATTGATATTCATGGCTGCTATAGGCTCTGCAGGCTATTTTCTGAAGCATTTTTCAAGGCGAAATACTCTTACACAGGCACGCAGGAACATCTCTCGTCATTACGAGCTGGTATAAGACAATGGCCTTTAATTTCATTGTTTTTGGTTGAGACCTCTCTTTTTTTTCTTTTTTTATTATTATTATTATTTTTTTTTTATGGATGCCGCTACCTTGGATCTGGGTGCTTTTTTTTGCCTTTATTTTGTTTGGTTTTTAGTTAAAATTACAGAGAAATCTTTATGAGAGTGTTATGCAGAAATTTTAATACAAATAAAATTTACCATTTGTTTTAGGTACAAGTACAATCCTAGTCTTGGCCAAGAAAGTTATTTGGGTGTATTGGAGTTTAGATTATGTGAGAGTGCATCTACACCATCTTTGTATTCTCCAAATTTGTTAATGAAATTTTCTCTTTCATTTTCAGTCATGGATGTAGGCTAAAGGCCGACCCACATAAATTCCTAATGTTTTCTTTATGTGTTTGTTTTCTTTATTATTATTATTATTATTATTATTATTATTATTATTATTATTATCTTTATTAACATTAAACAAATTAATTTAGTAGTCTTTTAGCGATAATTTGGGCCATTCAATACAATTTGTTATAATTTTTTAATACATCTCGTTAGTGCAAGCCCAACACCTTCTTTTTTTTTTCTTTTTTTTTTTACTTTTTAAATTCCTTATTATTTTCAAATTGACCGAATCTCTCCACTTTTATCTCTTTCCTTGATTTTCTTAGAGCATTCACATTGATAGCGGTATTTTAACAAAAAAAATTATTTTGCCACTCAAAAAGCCGAACAGCATGCATTATTAGTGATGCTAAAGCTATTTTTTTTTTTTTTTTTTCCAGTCAGTTACAAAAGCTACTATCTATAGGAATAGATAGTAGTTTATTGTAGCAACTAAAAGTTCGAATAGTGTGTAAAACACCTATGAATGTTTAGACTTCCAATTCCAAAATTACTAACACAAACTTATACACAAACAAAATATGTGCGGAATGATGAATATAGGCTAAACCCAAATTGGCAACATACTCTAAACCATAATTAATTACAAACACAGCAGCAATTAAAAGGTAAAGAGTAAGGAAAGAGAGATGCAAACACAAAAATAACACGAGGATGTGTTATCAAAGAGGAAACCGAAGTACTCGGCAAAAAATCTCTTTGCCGCCCTCCAAGCGATCAATAATCCACTAAAGAATGAAATTTGGATACATGAATAGCAGAAGACTTTTCAAGCCTAATCTACCCAGTGCACCTAAGCCCTCTAAGCTTCTTGCTCCAATAGGGTTACATCGAACCTTATCTTCTCTACCTTACTAGATCCTGCAATAAGCCCATTGCATCAACCAAATGAATTGGTCCCTTCTGAAATGCTTCCCAAACACCAAAACACTTCCTCACTAATATGGGTATGGTGAGATAAGGATTTGGCTAAATATATCTCTCAAGGATATGTCAATGAAAATGGTGGGAGAAGAAGAATTTGGAGAATCAAAGGATGAAGATTGTGGATAAGTCAATCTTATTTTTCTCTAGGGTTTCTCTCTCAAAATTCTCTCTGAAAGCTCTCTACATTTCATGGGTATAAGAGTATTTATAGTAGAGTATATGAGGAATGTGAAACGTCAGGTTTATCCAAACAGGGCATTTTGGCGACTCAACCTCGCGACTAGAACGAGTTGCGAGCTAACTGCCTAGCCAGATTGGAAGTTTTGACTTGTAGTGCTCCAGCTGTCATGACCCTTTAGCTCCCTTGCATGCTCCACACATGTGCCACTTTTGGCAACTCGCCAATCACGAGATACAATCGCAAGGCTTTTCTTGAGTGCACACACTTGAGGTTTCTTCACACTCTTTCACATACTACCCTTACATAATTCCCACCTAAATACAGGGTATATAATTGTTAAAATACAAGCAAATTTGGCATGGAATAAAGCCAACATATGATTGAATAAATTCAACCTTATAGCAACAAATTAAATTAAAAACTTTTTGTTTTCACCCTTTCTCTCTCTCTTTTTAACTCTGAGCCTTTCTCCCTATTGTTCTCTCTCTCTCTCTCTCTCTCTCTCTCTCTCTCTCTCTCTCTCTCTCACAACTGGATCTAACTAAGATTTATGACCAAAGCTCATGAGAGGCAACCATTGACAGTGGTAACATGCGGCAGGGCCACCACCAACGGTGGCTGACACTCCTCTTCCCTTTTTTCTATCCTTTTTTATACATTACTTTTACTATGGCCAAAAATATCTCTCTCTCTCTCTCTCTCTCCCCCCCTATTGTGTGTTTGGTTATTGATTCTCTCTCTCTCCTATTGTGTGTTTGGTTATTGATTGATTTGAGTTTGAGTTTGAAGATCTGGGTTTGGGGTTGAAAAGTTGGATTTTGTGATGGTTATTGGCTTGATTTTGGTTTGTGGGCACGATGGCTATGGCGGTTAGGTTGTGGACACGATGGTTGTTAGGTTATTTTTATGTGGGTTGATTTTGGGCTAGGGTTTGCAGTGGTGGTAGTTGGGTGGGTTTCAGTTTATGGTGGTTGTGGCTGGTGGTGGGTATCCCATTGATGGGTTTTTCTAGGTTGTGCAATGGTTGGTGGCTGTGATTTGTAGGGATTGTGGGTGGCAGGTGGTGGTTTTGAGTTTGTTAGTGGAGGTGGTGGTTGTGCATTTGCACCTAATACCCTTCGTTTTTCTTTGTTAAGTGGGCACCTTCTATTATTTGACTATTTGTATTACTATTATACATGTGAGGAGAAAAATTGAACGAAACAAAATCGATAAAGCTTTACATATCCTTCCAAATTGATAGTTTTGAGCATGACTAAAATTTGTTACAGTCTTGATAACAAAATCTTCCATTTTAAAAACTCACAACCAGAATGCTTATAATTACTATTTTACAAGTTGAAAGAGAAGTAGATTCTAAGGAGCAGTAAAAATTATATATTTAAACTTTACACACTTCAGATTCAAGTTCACTGGACTTTTGAGCTCTTTCTTTTACTTTATTTACTTATTTATTTATTTAGTTACACATTCAGAAGTGTAGACATATAGTTATAAAAGCTTTTTTCTTTTGTATTTTTTCCCTTTTAATTCACTTTTTTTTAATAAATAAGTACATGACTACTGCCACAAGCCCACAGGTGGCTACTAAATGGCTAGGTAGTGCCAGTGCAGTGTTTTGTGCCTTTATGTCTATGCATCTAGCACCTTGGCATGCAGCCTAAATATTTTTTAGAAAAAGAAAAGGTTTAAAAAACATGTTAGGTCATAGGTTAGCCGGGTTGGCCCGCAAAAAAAGGCGAGTCACAAGTTGGCCAGCTTTATATTCAGGTCGAACATTTTGGGTTCGAGTCGGGTCAACAACTTTCTAACACATTGCCATCTGACCAAGGAATTATGATAGGGAAAAGTCCACCAACCCGAAGCCCTACCAGCATGGTATCCAAAATTCGAGGGTAGGAGCTTTATTACGTTCCTATTAGGAATGGGGAAATAACAACAAAGACACGTGCCTCACCAAAGTCCCACGTGCACTTGGAGTAGACCCACATGTAAAAAAAAAAAATGCTACGTGGAAAAAAATTCTAAGACAAAAACAAAATACCAATTCCTCACAAGACACTTCAATGGGGACCAACCCAGTGAGAAAAAAGAGACAAGCAACCCAAATACGCCTAGATGATGTTCAAGGTGACAAAGCAAATAACAAACGGCTTAAGGTGGTGGCCGAACAAACACAACCTAATTTCCAAACAGTGGAGGCTACAGCACAGCCCTGCTGGTCACAATGATCATTATAGGGTGGAACTGCTGAGGGCTTGGGAACCACAGGGCAGTTGAAGTTCTTGCTGAATTGGTGAGAAGAAAAGCACCAATAATTTTGTTTCTCATGGAAACAAAACTGAATGTTCAAGAGATGGAACCAATAAAGGCCAAGCTGGGTTTTCAATCTATGTTGGCAGTGTCTAGTGAAGGAAGACGGGGAGGGTTGGCATTACTTTGGAAAATAGAGGTGGTCATTGATACAAACACCTACTCCTCTCACCACATTAATGCAAAAGTCATCCCTTACTAGGGCCAGCTGTGGAGACTAGCGAGTATTTATGGCTATACCGAGGAGCAGCAGAAATCAGAGACATGGAGGCTGCTTCGTCATCTTCGTAGTCGGTCCACACTTCCCTAGGTGTGCTTGGGAGATTATAATGAGATTTTGAGCTCTAAGGAGAAAAATGGAGGACTAACAAAGCCATTGCCTCCCATGCTTGAATTTCATAGTGCCCTACTTTTTGTGGATTGATTGACCTTGGGTATAGTGATTATAGGTATACATGGAGAAACAGACGAGATGAGGACGCATTTCTAGAGGAAAGGTTGGATAGAGTGTGTGCAACGGTCGAGTGGTCAGAGATACACCAGAGGGCAAAGGTGACCTCAACCTCGTATTTTGATCATGATCCTGTATTGTTGGATACAACACTGACCTCTATTCCTACTCCCCGACGGCAACACAAACTGCACAGGTTTGAAGAGAGGTGGGCGTCTCACTTGGAGTGCGAACAAGTGATCTGAAACTCATGGACCTAGTCTCTAGCCTTGGGTAGCCCCATGAACCACCTATTTGAAAAGATTAAGAAATGTCGAGCAGACTTAGTCGCCTGGAGTCAGATTGCTTTTGGTAACACAAGACATAGGCTCAACGAAAAAAAGTAGGAATTGGAGGACCTGGTTGAGCATGGATATGGGCAGAACTTACACCGCATAACCGAGTTAAAGGGGGAAATTAACACCCTGTTGCACCATGAAGAAGTGTACTGGAGATAGGGCTCTAGATCATTATGGCTCAAGGCAGGAGATAAAAATACTCGTTTCTTCCATCACAGGGCAAGCCAGAGACACATGAAAAATATGATAGAAGGATTAGAGGACAAGGACGGGGTATGGCAATCGGACCCAAGCAAAGTCAGTGGCATTGCAGAGGAATACTATACTGAACTTTTCACTTCATCTCACCCTAGGAGCATGGTAAGGGTTTTGGAGGCAGTAGATAAGGTAGTCACTAAGGATATGGCAAACTCACTGACTCAACCATACTCTGAGGAAGAGGTACGAGTGGCTCTATTCAGCATGCACCCATCAAAAGCATAGGGACTGGATGGTATGTCTCCCTTCTTTTTTAAAAATACTGGCATATTGTAGGGCCTGATGTAACTCTTGCGGTATTATCTGTCCTACACCCTGGTAGATCACTAAAGAAAATGAATTTCACACATATTGTGCTCATTCCCAAAAAGAATGACCCATAGCCTATCACAGAGTTCCCATTATCCTGAGTAATGTTGTATCACGGATTATATCCAAAGTTCTAGCTAATCGGATAAAATCCATTTTACCAAATGTTATTTTTGATGCCCAAAGTGCTTTTATCCCTGATACACTCATTACAGATAATACTACTGTGGCATTTGAGATGCTTCATCAGATGAGGAATAGAAGGAAAAGGAAGACAAGCCATATGGCAGTCAAGCTAGACATAAGCAAGGCATATGATAGAGTGGAGCGGGAATTCCTTCGGTGGATCATGATGAAGATTGGGGTGCCTGAAAAATGGATAAACTTGGCTATGGAAATGATACAAACAGCCTCATATTCCATACTCATCAATGGGGAACCAAAGGGTTTCATTACACTAACTCGAGACATTAAACAAGGGGACCCCTTATCTCCATATCTCTTCCTATTTTGTGCTGAGGGGTTGTCCTCTTTGATCCGGAAAGTAGCAGATAAAAATTAACTGAAGGTCATTTATTCTTGCCGAGGTGGGGTACGTATTTCTCACCTTCTCTTTGCCGATGACAGCCTATTGTTCTGTGAAGCAAAGGTTAGGGAATGCCGCCAATTACTTGATATACTTACACAATATGAGGAAGCTTCGAGACAGACCATAAATAGGTCAAAAACTACACTCTTTTCAGCCAAAATACAAGCCATAGGGAAAAAAAGGAGATTCGAAACTTGATGGGGTACAAGTCATGAATAATTGTGAAAAATATCTCGGTTTGCCCATGGTTGGAGGTAAATCAAAGGTTGGCACCTTTAAGGAGATCCAAGAAAGGATAACAAAAAAGGTGATGGGGTGGAAGGAAAAAACTATATCGAAGGCGGGAAGGAAGACTTTGATCAAGTCAGTGGCCTAAGCAATCCCCACTTACTCCATGACCATCTTCCAATTTCCTAGAAGGGTGTGTGATGGTATCAACTCAGTCTTGGCTATATATTGGTAGGGACAAACTAGGAGTGAAAAGAAGATCCATTGGATAAATTGGAAAAATTCCTACCCGAGCTAACCTTTATCGGAGAAAAATTCCTATTGACCCACTATGCTCTATTTGTGGACAAACCGATGAAATAGTGGAGTATGCAATCTGGGAATGTCCTCTAGCCAGTAACGTGTGGGTGGTGGCTCAGGGTAGACTTCAGAAGTGTGTGGTGTTGGCGTGATGTTTTTTCCTCCTAGTCCGAGACTTGGAAATGAAGCTCATGGGGTTGGAGTTGGAAACTTGGGCAACGGTGGCATGGGCCATTTGGAATGCCAGGAACAAGTTTTGTTTCGAAGACAAATAATGCTGTTAGGATTAGTGCCTTTAAATCCTATTGTATGATGCTATGTATGACATTATGTATGACTTAATGTTGTATTAATAAAGTTATTTTATTATTATAATCTAAAATAATGGTAACATGAATATTGAACATTATCATATAGTCTATGAGACGCATAGTATGTGATTTATGTGAAAAATCACAAAAGATATAGATCACAAGTTCTTTGTAAACTCAGAATTGTATTTCGTAGTCAGTGATGAAATTGAGCATTTCATTTGCGAAAACTATAACATATCAAATAAGATGATTTATCTTGATCATAGAAATGAAGATTTCTAGTTGGTATGTTGATTTGTTTTAAAAGTTAAAACATATTAAATTGGACCGCTGTAAGATTTATTATTCTCCTAACAACTATCAAATAAATAACAAATCTCACGACTTATATTTGCATGAACTCTTAATCTTGAGAGAATAATGGACCTGATCATGACATGTAGGTTGTTTTGATATATCAGGAGTGAAATCTAAAGTAACGGTCAAAATCTCAGTATGTTGGGTAACCACATTTAGTGTTGATGGAACATATATTTTCAAGATAGAATTCATAGTCTCATAACGGAGATACAAAATATTCCCTTAAGATAACTTTAATGGGTTTGTTATTCAGAATGTTAAGTCTAACTACTTTAGTAAATGGTTACTAGAGTATATATTTATGATATTGGAATTCATAAATATATGATGAATAAATTAAAGAATTTTCGGGTACTCAAGGATTAGGATGTAGTAATTTACAAAGTGGCATTCTACATTTATGACTTTGTGCTACTACGAATATTTTATGAAGGGGTTGCATGTACAATAAAGTAATGGGATATAATTTATTAATAAGGTCCGGAGTGCAATTATTTTATATAGTGGTATTAAATATAATTAATGGTAACTTTGGACTTGTTAAGAGTTGACAGAAAAGCCCAAGGCCCATTGGTGCTAGTGTCTTATTGGTCCCTTTTGGTCCCACTCCAAGCCATATACTAAAGCCCAATTGGAAATGTCTTAAAGGCAAGCCCAATTAGATAATCAGTTATAAGGAAATAAACATATAGAATTTTAAGATGATGAACATGAAATGGTGTATGTGAGTGTTGGACACTCTCTAATTCTCTCTTGAACAAATTCATATAACTGGTTGAGAGACCACACTTCTTGGGCATTAGTGGAATTGGAGTGAAGATTAAAAGTGTTCCCAAGTGCTTCTAATCTTTGTTTTGAAATTCACTGCTTCAAGGTACGCTCTCTTGTTCTTAAATTATGAAATTTAAATAGTACATGTTAACATTTATGAATGAAGTAGATCCATTATTTTTTTGCTGTGTATGTTTTGTATGCGATACAAACATGTATTTATCCATCAAGTCTCACCCAACGGACATCCTACAGGGTGCTATGTTTCTGTTGCAGGACTTCTAATGCTTAAATGGATCCACGATAGGACCAGGTTAAGCACATGGGAAGCCAACATTTTTTTCTGCACTGGAGGGGACATTACCTTCCAGTTTTACGTATGTGTTTTTATTTTTCTTATGTAATGGCTCATACCAAGAGGTATTTTTTCTGGGCCTCAATTACTATATACTTATTGGGGTGTCAAAGCCCTTTTTTTCAATACAATAAAACTCCTATCTTCACAGTAAATATATATATATATATATATATATATAAAAGAGAAGTGAAGAAAACCCAATATAAAAACACACACAAAAAAGATAACACCAAGAATTTACGTGATTTGGCCTTTGTCCTACGTCCTGAAAATTTCAATAACAAATATGAATAGATGAAAAATGGTGTACAATGTAGAGACATTCTAACAAAAATCCAAATTAACCTCAATGGACAAAGTTTAGCTACAATATTAGTATAGCTTAAGCCTACAACCTTATTTAATATCATTAATATTACTATATATTTTGAAAATTTAACCATTGGATTATATATTCTTTATGTTCTTAATATAGATGTCACTTTTATGCCAATCAGATATTATTACTATATGATTTATAAGATTATATTTTATGCAAAATTTTAAACTACAAAAGCTTGCAATTTTAACAATTTATTGATGACACAACTATGGATCTTTAATTTTCTAAAAAATTTGCAAGTATGAAGGATATAAGAAGAAAATGTAATTCAATAGTGGATTTGTTAAAATTTATATCAAATAAAAGATATTGAGTAAGATTGCAATCTTAGGCTACAATTAATTTCTTAACAAAATTTTGTCCATAAATTGATGTTGGAGTGCTATTTTGTTAAAGTCGGCTAAGTGGCGTTTTGCTTTTGATCAGTTCAAAAATTTTAGGGTTCTAATGCGCACAACAAATACTAGACTAAAGCTAATGGGCTTGTGAGTTCAATTCACATGCTAACATTTGAGACTATGTGAGCGTTTGGAAAGCGTGTTTTATGTGTTTTCCAGCGGCAATGTTTTTTTAGTGGGTCTCGTGTACTGTTTACATGACCCACAAACTTTTTTTCCAGCAAAATTTTCCTTACAACTGGGCCCCATGACACTATTTATACATTTAAAAATTATTTTGCTACAGTGTTTTTAATTTTCAGCAATAAGCGGTATTCAAACAAACCCTATATGTTTAGAATGATAAACCTTTTCCATCGAATGATAGTATATAAACCTAAATTAGTGACATAAGTGATAGAATGATAGTATTCAAACATGATTAGTGACATAATTGATATCAAGCATAAGCTTATTATTCGTTTTGTTTGTGTTTCTAGAGTAACGAACTTTTCGCTCTGTTCCTGGACGAAACAATGACATACTCCACCGCTGTATTTGAGGTCAGGATCAAAATTAACCTTTTTATGATATGATAACCTCCTTTTTAAGCTTTAGCTTTAACTTAAATTCACCTTTATGACAATATTTCTTAGAAGGAAGATGAGGACTTAAAGGTTGCGCAGCTGAGAAAAATATCTACTTTGATTGAAAAGGTGAGACTTTTCTACTGGGTTATGTCAAATTTTTAAAAAATTTCCTACCCTAAACTAATCTCCTTTTTTTTTCCAATTAACTTAGGCAAGAATTGTAGAGAAGCATGAAGTTCTTGAAATTGGGTGTGGCTGGGGAAGCTTTGCTATTGAAGTTGTCAATCGAACTGGATGCAAATACACGGGCATCACTTTGTCTAAAGAGCAGCTAAAATTTGTGGAAAAGAAAGTGAAAGATGCTGGCCTTCAGGTACTAATTTGACGAATGACGTTTACCATAAAAGGTAAAAAAAAAAATTGTTTCTGATTGTACACAATATAACATATAGAGACATCACTTAAAAAGCTTAAGCCTTTGAGTTTGGGTCAACTATGATATATTAATCACTCACTCTTCCTATTATTATTCAATGTGAGATTTTACTTATACGTGTAAACTTAATAATCTCTCATCCCCTTACGTGTGAGTCTCTGCTTCTTTGTGGGCTTCAAAACCTCTTAGTGGGTCATTCATGGGCCTTACTTGCTCCCCCTTGCCTTATAGGTTTTTTCTTCATCAATGTGTCATTCATGGGTCTCCATCTATGCGAACCACATGTCAACCTTATACATTTTTCCATGGGACTTCCAAGTCCATGGGAACTTCACGCCACTGCATGATCTAGCATTAATAGCAATATTCATTTGTTGGGTCTTTTTCCAAAATCATTTTTGTGAGTTTTATGGGCTTGCTTTGTGCGATATACCGTTCCGCTCCAATTGTGAAAGCGATGTTGATAACCTTGCAACCTTTGCCACACAACCCCATGTGCTTTAAAACCACTTGTTGGGCAAAGAACACATTGGGAAACATTTAATTAAGTAGTTAATATAGCATATTGGGATATCATTTGCCTCAAAAGGCTTAAAGCCTTTGAGTTTGGGATCGACTATATTATATTATCCACACCTTTCCCATCATTATTCATTGTGAAATTCACTCACACGTGTATACCTAACAACTTTTATCCATTTACTTTTGTTATATGGAGAATGATCATCTTCATTTTCTTTATAATATTGGACCTATTGATAGGCAAAGAATGTATTGACCCCTTGTGATGAATTAACCAATTAATTAGCCAAGTAAATTAATTAGGTTTAATTACATGCAATAAGCGCCGCGGCACAAACAAATCACCAAATAAAGTCTAATGCAACAGAAAATAAAGTCGACATGGTGATTTACTTACGAATGGAGAAAGGCAAAAACCTCACCAGGTGATTTTAAGGTCACCACTCCCAAGAACTCACTATTATCACAACAAGCGGTTACAAGTAAAGGAATCTTAGTACCTTACACCAACTTACAGTTGAACCCTTACCCCAACACCCAATTGGACTTGTTCTGTAGTGAAAATCTCTCCTTGTATTGCACAGCTTCTAATACGTGACTAACCAATCTGATGCGTGGATCCCAGTATGCGACTTGATCACCAACTTGAGAAGAATGTCGCTGTAAAGTTCTTCTCTTCATCACACGATGAAGATCATGAGATTGCTTAGTCACAAAACCCTATGGTGTACAAATACAGCTGCTTCTTCAAGAGAAAGAAGAACAAGGGCAAACTAGGTTTCCGGTGACACTTTTCTTCACACATGTGGAATTGTGCTCTTGTGCAACAGCAACCTGTGACAGCCCTTAAAATAATTCTTACATATGTTTAGGATTATGAGAAAAAAAAGCCTAAATATACATTCATGGATTAGTTGAAAATCAGTTCTGTAAAAAACTGAACTTCATAAATCTCGACAAATACCCTATCTGTTGAGCAGCTGTCGAGCTTCGGACTGAAACAGCTCTTTTAAACTATAGATACTAGCTGTCGAGCTTTAATAAGCAACACTTCTTCACTTGATTCTTAGACAGACTTGCATGGCTTTAACACTTGAACTTGAAACCTAATTTCTTGAAGTATTAAACACATCCTAGATCTACTCAAATACAGGTAAAGTGCGTTTTGTCATATGATTAGCTAATTACATAAAATATTGACATATGTTCCTAACATGAATCACATATGTCCTAAAAAAATTACAACAAACAAATGAGCATATGAGAGAAGTCATAAATCACTCAATTGATACTCATTTATTGAATACAATAAAATCTATCTTAACACAAACCCTTGAAAAACTTTGCAATAATAGAGTTTATGGCAAGGAAGACTTTGACAACCTGTATTTTTGAAACATTTTAGCAAAACTCATCAAGGCATCTTAGTGTGAGACAGAAATAAAAGATTACATACAATATATAAGAAGCATGTGCATAAAAAGAGAAAAGAAACAACACATATAAAGATAGGTGAAAGAACTATAATAACAACCTCAAATGTATATATATCAACAAGTACAAGGTTTGTTATCACAACATGATCACAAGATCTAAGGTACATGAGCAATGTATCTAAAATAGAGAGAAAAGAAAAGAAAAAGATACGTAAAAGTCCTCACTACATCTTTCAAGATATGAACACTCCTCCTAACAAAAATCTCCTATACTAACCCTCCCCCTATAAGTATGACTACTCTCATATCCAAAACTACTCTCCCTTTTTGTCACAAGTGACAAAGAATAAGTACATCAAGTAGACATCCCATTATCACTGGGTGAGCTAGCACTATCATCCTCATTAGCATCATCACTATTGGAGCCATCATCACTCACATCCTCTGAAGCCAGTGGAAATGGAGAAGAGTAAGTAGGGAAACCACCCATGGCAGCCTATCGTCGTGTAATATGACCAACACAGATGTTCACCTGATACAACTCACCACTAAGAGTGTCGAGGCTGGCATCCATGCGCATAAGCTATGTCATGATGTCCTCGAGAGACACACCGCCCATAGAAGAAGAGGGAGCGAATGTGGATGGAGCTGTAGAAGCTAGAGGAATTGCTGTACTAGACTGCCTCGAACGTAGTTGCGCCTTGCTTCGTTTAATGGTAGCGGTGTCTATGGCAAACATAACAGAAAAGTCGTCCAACTCAAGTTAGGAGACAGAAAAATGACGAACGATCTGCGTGATAGTCGAAGGAAAAATGAGCTTATCACGGGTCGTCATATCCCAATAAACATCTATGAGGGACAAAATGAAGTAAGAGGGGACATCAATAGAGATATGCTCTAAGAGGGATGGCAAAAATTGAGCATGGGGCTCTGTGATAAAGTTATAGTGAAATAGAGGATGCAAAACAAAAGTCATCACCATATTAAAAAACCTCAGACCTTTAGCAAAGGCCGAGCAAGGGGTGTACTGACGATCAACCCAATCAGAGGGATGCTCACAAAAAGATAGCATAAGCTTGTCTTTAGACACGGTCTTAATACAATCACAACTAAGGTAGTCAGGATGCACTACCCTAAGGACATGGAACATGTCGGTACAATATTTGGAGTTACCGCGATGAGTGTACTTCAAAATCGAGTGACAAAGAGAGGTATTGAATAATCAAATTCATGCATGTTGGAGTAGAACTCCTATATAATCATGAATGGACAAATGATCGGGACGTCACACAGTGACTCCTAACTTCAACTGTGAATGATAGTGGGTAGGTCAGTCTTGGAGAAGTCCGACAAAATGACTTGGCGTTTCGAATGAATGCCTCGTCTAGAAAAGTTCTCCGAAAAGTCATATCGGGCTTTATTATCACAAAACCGAATATGAGAGGGAGTAGGATAAGAAGAAGAGGATGCCTCAGAATGAAGACGGTTCCGGGACAGAGTAGATTTTCGTTTTGGTGCCATAGAGCAACTAACTGAGAGAGAGAGAGAGAGAGAGAGAGAGAGAGAGAGAGATGCAGAAAAGCACCAATCACAATCAATATGTAAGAATATAGAGAATGTAAGGTACGTATACATGAAAATGTATGAGTATGTGATATGCAATAGTAAAAATATCATGGGCTTAGCCCAATCCAATCCTACCAGCACACAATCATTTCAACAAATTAAACACACATCTAAAATGCATAAAACATTGTTACAAGGCAAGTGAGATGCAATGCATGATGATTAAAAACCATTTTCACAAAGTGCATCCCAAAAATTTCACAAAAACTCCATCAAATTTGAAAAAACCAATATTTTTCAAAAAATCCCAAAAATTAGGTCAAATGCATGAAGAATGAGTGAAAAAGGATCATGCCAGATGAAAAGAAGATCTTTAGGCCGAAAAACTCTTGGGAAAGAAGTTTGAAGTAAGAGAGAGAGGTTTTGGGAGGTGAAGAGTCAACAAGAGTTGAGAGAGATTGAGAGAAATGAACCTGAAATCGCATAGATCCTATATATAGAACCTCTTAAATCTTGATAGATCAAGAGGTGTCGAGGTTTAAACTTCGACAGATGCATCTATCGAGCAACTATCCAGAGGTGTCCACAGCAAAAATGGCTCAATGGATCGAGGAGCTATCGAGCATCTATCGAGGAGACAGAAACTTTCTCAATGGATCGAGGAGCTATCGAGATTGCAATAAAAAGAAACTAAAGAGCTCGATAGATAGCCTAGCTATCGAGAGGTGTCGTGGAGCTTTCGAGATTGCTTAAAAACAATTTATCAAGAAGAGAAAAATGCAGACATGAATGCAATCAAACATGTAACTTAACCAATGATCTAAACAACATTTTAATCTCTCAATCAAGAAAAATGTCATGCATTTAGATTCACACACACACATAGACACACAACAAGTCTAACCAATTTTATATTTCAAAAACAAGTTAAGACAGTTTAGTGAGCATACATTAACACATGTAAATCTTGTGATGGTTAAATCACATTGTACCCATATATGTATCAAGAGTAGCAAAGAATACTGCATGTTTTGTGTGAAAAATATCACAAGATTGCATAAGTGTCTCTATTTTATGACAATTTGAGATATGAGTAAATCAATTTGACTCACACACAATCATAACTACTTGATGAGGTCTATTAACTTCAAGGTACATCCTATAACTCTCACATCGCCTAGAATACATGCTTGCAATCATGTTTTAAAGCATTTTGATTCTTTTTGCTTTAATTTTTCTTTACATATTTTCTTTTATTAAGCATATCATGCATGGGCATACAAGAGAAAAAAAAAATCCAATTATGTTAAACTTTATGACATTGCACTTTTGCTATGCCGAAATATATAGATGTCATTTGATGATTGGTGGGTAACAGTGGTGAGGTAGTTATTTATACCTTTCTCTTAAGACTTTTTAGTCCTCCCAATCAAAAAAGTGGTACGAGTGTTAAGTACAAGAAATAACTTAATCTTACTCATCACAAACACGAGCCACAAAGCTCGCTTGCTTAGTTATGCATAGAGATGCTCATCTAAGTTACAAGAGATACAAAATTTAGAAAACTTTGTTTCATTAGCCATTCTAGATACACAAGTACCAATGTACACATACACACACTGTTTTCGTATTTTTCTAATTTTTCTCTTTTTATTTTTTATTTTTTGAAAAAAAAATAAACAACCAAACAAAAACAGACAAACAATATGAAAGAATGAAAGAAAGATGCAGATGCACAAAAGCATGATTTCAAAAGCAGATAAGAAATCAAATAAAGAGAGTCCTCCTTTGATAGAAAGAATTAAAGCAGAGAACAAACAGAAAAGACAATTAAGTCTTAGGCTCCTTTCTCACCTATACAGCACGAGTCTTTGGTCATAAAGATGAAAAGACACGTATCCTAGTATGTCTACTAAAGGACATAGAAGAATTAAAATTTTCCTGAAATTGAATAAAAAAACTTAAAACTTTTAATAACTCTCCAAACAAAGGTATAAGTCCTTGAGAGGAAACTTGTGACCGTTTAGACACTTGCTTTTGAGGATACAACTTAAAGCAATTAGAATGAGTGTGTCTAGAAACACCACAATGGTGACAAACATGAGCAGTTTTAGAGCTATTCAGCTTCCTAGAATGAGGTCTAACCTTAGAGATTGACAAAGACCTCAACTTAGAATAATTTGGCGTAATACGACCAAAAATATGACAATGATGACAAGTGAGAACAATTTCAAAACTTTTATTCAACCTAAGAGGAGTTTTAGACATAGGTTTAGAAACTTCAGTGTTAACACCAGATTGTATACCTTTGTCTATCCTAGCAATATTAGCCTTCAACTCTTCATTATTCCTTTTAAATGGGGGAATATAAAATTCTTTTTCTTTTGAGTTAGGCTCAACAACAAGTTTGGCACTAATTAAATTTTCAACTTCAGTTTTAAATTCAACTAGTTGCTCTTCTAAACTCTTAATTTTGTCCACCTGAGATGAAATTTGATTTTTAAAATTCTCATTCAAATTATTGGCTTCATCCAACTTTGTAATCAAATCATCTTTTTCAACTTTGACGTTTTTGAATTTAGCTTTTAATTTTGTAGAACATTCAAGAGATTTCATACAAAAATTATAAAGCTTGCAATAGGCATCTTGAATATCATCATCATCATTCAATACAAGATCATGCAAATCAAAACAATCACGAGTTTCCATGACAACAGGGGTCAATGGATTATAGAGCAAAAATTAAAACCTAATCAGAGTGTGTCTACTCTGATACCACTTGATAGGCCAAGAATGTATTGACCCCTTGTGATAAATTAATCAATTAATTAGCCAAGTGAATTAATTAGGTTCAATTACATGCAATAAGCGTGGCAGCACAAACAAATCACCAAAAAAGTATAATGCAATGAAAAATAAAGTTGACATGGTGATTTGTTTACGAATGAGGAAAATCTCTAAGGCAAAAACCCCACCGAGTGATTTTAAGGTCACCACTCTCGAGAATTCACTATTATCACAACAAGCGGTTACATGTAAAGGAATCTCAGTACCTTATACCAAACTACAGTTGAACTCTTACCCCAATACCCAATTGGACTTGTTCTGTGGTGACAATCTCTCCTTGTATTGCATGGCTCTCAATACGTGACTAACCAATCTAATGTGCGAATCCTAGTACGCGACTTGATCACCAACTTGAGAAGAATGTTAGCTACAAAGTTCTTCTGTTCATCACATGATGAAGATCATGAAGTTGTTTGGTCACAAAACTCTATGGTGTACAAATACAGCAGCTTCTTCAAGAGAAAGAAGAACTATTGCGAACTAGGTTTCCGGTCACACTTTTTTTTACACTTGTGGAATTGTGCTCTTGTGCAACTGTGCAACCTATGATGGCCCTTAAAATAATCCTTATATATGTTTAGAGTTGTTAAAAAAAAAAAGAAAAAAAAAAAGAAAAGAAAGAACGCCTAAATATACATTCACGGATTGAATGAAAATCAGCTCTGAAAAAACCTGAACTTTATAAATCTCGACAGACACCCTATCTGTCGAGCAGCTGTCAAGTGTCGAGCTTAAACAGCTCTTTAAACTCGATAGATATTAGTTGTCGAGCTTTAATAAACAACACTTCTTCACTTGATTCTTGGACAGACTTGCATGACTTTAACACTTGAACTTGAAACCTTATTTCTTGAAGCATTAAACACATCTTAGATCTACTCAAATATAAGTAAAGCGCGTTTTGTCAAAGGATTAGCTAATTACATAAAATGTTGACATATGTTTCTAACATAAATTACATATGTCCTAACACCTATTTTATGGTAAAAAAAAATATGATAGTTAATAAATCTAAATCTAAATGTTGTACTACATCATTTAAAAAGAGTTATCACAATTTATTAGGTGGAATTAAATTTTAATGATGTCGCATCCAGACTCTGGTATTATTATATTATTTGGTTAAACTATTGTTCTCTAGAAAATTAATTCTAACTTTTGTAAGTGTAGCGTGGAGCACGCGGAGAACATAGGGATTCATTACTGTCAAACACTCAAATGTCGGAGAAAAAACTTTATGGACAATCAGAGGTAAGAATACGGTTAATGTATAATGTTATTCTCTTACTTCTCTTGTCTCAAAGAAAGACACCTCCTAATACTGAAAAATTTCTTCACCAAGTTGTGATTAGACTAGCCAAAAAAAAACATTAGCTTTTCAATTAGGTACTATATTTGCAGAAAAAATATATTATCAATTTGGCCTAAGATATATAAGAGAGTTGGGCTCATAATATTTTAACAATACCCACTGTTGCTATCATGCACTCCTGTGTTCCATTAGCCTTCCACCCGAGAAATACTTAGAATTTTTTATATGCTAAAGAAACATAGCCATCCTAGGGCATTTACAATTTCTTTCTACAAAGTAAGGAAAATTTGAAAGTGCAAAATGGCCGTTCTAGTAATTTTAGTCCTTTATGGAGTTCTCTAAACATATGGCCGTATTCCCTTGAAACTTGCTAGGAATGTTGGATAGAACATAATCAATTTTTGGAAAACACATATTTCAAAATTTATTTTTGTTACAGGTTGAGGATTAGGACATGCACATATTTTTGTTACTTTATAGAAAATAGAAAATGAAGAAGCTTTTTATGGGGAACATGGGAAATTTATGATTATTGTACGCACTTTGTAAACTGATCATGATATGAAGCTAACTACATGGTTTTTTTTTTAATTGATGTGGGGGCTTTAATGTCTGTGTACAGCAAAATTCTTGCTCTTGGATTTGACGAAAAGTTCATAAGAACGTGGCAATATTACTTTGATTATTGTGCAGCTGGTTTTACGTCACGTACACTTGGAAATTATCAGGTATGTTTCTTGCCTACAGTGATATTATGCTACAATTAAAAGAACATATTGACTCGTAGAATTTTGCTAAAATATATGTAAAGTTTAACTAAAGCTACTTTTTCTTTCAGCGTGAAGTTCCATTTACCAAAGTATTTTTTAAGAAAATATTTATGTAAAAAAATATTTGATTCAAACTAAAATAGTTAATAGAAATAATTTTCATGATCAACAAGAAATTATATCAAATTTGTAAAAAATGGTTCATGCTTCAAGCCTAAAGTACTATTTTCTTGGCCAAGCATATGCCTCGTCCTCATCTCTCTCACCCTCTCCTCTACATCATCAGCACCTTCATCTCCCTGCACACTTCACACCACCATCACTACCACCTCCCTCCCACAATACGTTTAATTGGTGCCACTATTTTAATCCTAATTTTCCAACATCAATCTCCTCCTCTACCTTGCTTATACCAGTAGCACCACCACCTCTCCCCCTATCCCCATCTCCACTCTCCACATCATCATTGCCACCACCATCTCCTCCTTCCTCCCAACTCTCCCTACCACCACATCCCAACATTACCTTCCTCTCTCCTCCCTTGCATTGTCAACATTTAATACAACCGTCTCCCACTCACCTGGATATATAAATTGCCACCTTCACCTCTTCCCCTTCCACCCCCCCCCCCCCCCCCCCCCCCCCCCTCTCACGCCTCCCACCACCACTTTCATTTCCTCCCTTCACTCCTCTTACCATTATTGACACCATAATTACAGGTGGAGTTGGCCGGAAGGGACAATCACCCTTTCCCTCACTTAAAAAGATAAATAAATAAATAAACCTTCATCTCCCACGTACAAAACCAATTCTGATTGAGTTTAATTTTACGTAACATTAAAATATTATTATAAAATCACATATAAAATTATAAAAAAATATAAATTACTTTTTGGATTGGATGTTATGCAAAGTTCTAAAATCCATCAAGATTCATAGAAAAAGTTTTAGATGTCGTCATAACTTTAATGATTTGCAACTATTTCTTATTAATCAATTTAATTTTAACAATCAAATTTTATGTTTAAATTTCTTATTTTAGATTGTTTTCTAATGTTCATTTGTTATTAAATATATAAATTGATTTTATAACTTTTAATTATATGAAGGTATATTTGTAATTAACTAAGATTATGGAAAAACTAACATAATAATGTGTCACAATTGAATTCTAAATAAACTAGTATTTAGGAAACTTTGTGAATATTCCTATGATTTTTTAAGAAGAAAATTTCCATTTTATTATCCCTATGATAAAGACTAGATTTGATTCATTTGAAGAGCTTATCAATAAAAATTGCCACACATTTTCATTATTCGTAGTTTTATTTAAGAGTTTAAGTGGTTAAAAATTGCTAAATTGTACAAGAGCTTACCATTCGATAAACATATTCACTCATGAAACCACACATCTTCCACTTAGGCAAATTGCTATTGTTATTGACTTATGAACTTGCATCTATCTTGAAAACACTGTAGCAGATAGTCATATATCTCAAAAATATTTGGTTTATGTCTACACGGTAGGTTGTATTCTCACGTCCAAGCAATGTTGCTGCGCTGAACAGTCCATAGCAAAGTTTCTATCAGGATCTTGATTCTGTTCCAAAGAGAGAAATCAATCCTTCATATTAATGTCAGGCCAACCAATAATCGGTTCCTTTTAAATATTTTCTTTCATTAGAAGTGTTTAATATTGTTGTTTGCTTCTTCAGAATGGTTATTTAATCATGGATTAAATACTTAAGAATTGTACGAGATTGTTCTCAAACTCCATGACATCTTTTGCAAGTGTCAACCTAATAAATTTGATATTGATTTAGACCCCCCAAATTTCAAATTATTCAATCATGGATAAAGTACTTATGAATGGTATGAGAGTTTACTCAAATTCCATGGAATCTTTTGAAAGTGCCAACCTAATAAATTAGATATTGATTTAGATCCTCTCTCCCCCCCCCCCCCCCCCAAAAAAAAAAAAATTCAAATGTATATAGCTTGATTAATTTTAGGGTAAACATAATTAAAGCAAAATTTACATAATTAACGAATTAGTCAACCAAAGCACTCAATAATTGCATGGATAACTATAATTCCACAATGCAATTAAGAAAAAGGGCAGAAAGTAAAGAGAATTCAAACCAAGACAAAACCTGATGTGTTAATGAAATGGAAAACTGAAGAACTCAGCATAAAAACCTCTTTGCGGCCCTCTAAACCAAAACCACTCTACTAGTGAATAAGTTGAAATATAAGAATATACAAAGACCCTCAAAGTCTAAGCCACTCAATGTACTTGAAAAACCAAAAAAAAGAAGAAGAAATTTACTAAAACCAAAATTTGAGGGGGAGGGGTGGGAAGAAATAAAATTTAAACAATCTGATTTCCATCAACCTAAATCACACATGAAAACTGATCCATTCATCTACAATCCACAAACCCACGACAATATTAAGCACAAGAGGCTGAGTTGAACAGACCAAACAAGATTAACTCTTTTGACGCAGTGACTAACGCCTCTATATATCAACAACAATCTGGACTTTGTTACATGAGTTGATGAGATATTTAAGGTCTTGATGATGCAATGCACGATGTAGTGGCAATATATAACGATGGAGGTAAGCGAGTCTTGAGTGGATTTGGTTTAGAGTCCACTGTGGGTTTGGATTTGGATTCAAAGATAATGATGGAAGTAAGCGAACCTTGACTTTGTTGCACGAGTAGTGTTAAATATCTATTTAGAGGGTGATACTCGTGATCGCCAGTCGATTAGTGGCTATTGTCTTTTAATGGGTAATACTCAAGTCTTTATCTGCCCTGAGGATACTGCTTTTTCCAAGTCAATAAGGGATCTCCCTTAAGTGTGCTCCTAGCTCGACTAAGTTGCTTCCTCGCCAGGGCTTTCTTCCTAAATGTAGGATTGGGTTAAGTTTCTCCCTAACCTCCATGATTTCATTTGCTTCGCAGTGGTGTGAGTCCTTGCCTCTGAGCTCTTTGGACTAGCCTTAAAGGCAATCTCATATATTTTTTTCCAAAGAGTAGTCTCCCCACACAAGGGATTGTCCACCCTACTTGTGGACTAGCCTCAAAGGCAATCTCATATTTTTTTTTTCCAAAGAGTAGTCTCCCCACACAAGGGATTGTCCACCCTACTTGAGAAGGTACCTGTGTGTGTAGGGATGGCAATTTATATTCGACTGGCAGATACCCGACCTAGCCCGACCCAACCCTAATGGGTCGGATTTTACCTGGCCCAATAAACTAGAGGATCGAGTATTGGTTTAAAAAAATAAATAAATATATAAAATAAAATAAAACCAAAGAGGGTCCAGGTCGGGTCCGGGTTTTTGAGAGCCTGACCCATTTTTATATATGTTAAAAATACTAAAAATACCTCCCTATATATATATAAGTTAAAAAAAAAAAAAAAACCCTAGTCCCATTTCACACAACACAATCACTCAACCACCCATACTCACTTTCTCCTCTCCCACTCTCAGTCGATCACGATTCAAAGTTCGTTAGTTCATCTCTGATGATTTGAAGAACTTTGCAGCCAACATTCTTCTTCCTCAAGTTGGTGAGTTGAGTCACATACTGGGATTCGTGCAAAGGAGTAAGCCTCTTAGGTTGGTGAGGTACTGGGATCCTTACTTGTAACTGCTTGTTGTGATAATAGTGGAGTTTCGGGAGTGGTGACCTTAAATCACCCGGTGGGGTTTTTGCCGTAAGGGTTTTCCCCATCGTGAACAAATCACCGTGTTCACTCACCCCCAACATCCAATCTGTCACTGCCGGCCTGATTAGCCTAAAGCGACCAAGAAAATCCTCGCATAAGCCCAGTCATAATCAAGCATCAAGCACTTCACCGACAAGCCTAGCCACAATCAAGCATCAAGCACCTCACCAATAAGTCGAAACTCTCAACAATCATGAAAATCTCCACAACCACCATGAACTACCCCTCATCTGTGACAGACCCCCAACCGGTTGTGTTTGGGTTTTTTTCTTTTCGTGTTTTTGTGAGCAAAATTTGGGTTTGGATTTTTTTTTGTTGAGCCAAATTCATTGGATTTTTTTTTTTTCTTTTTTGGTGTTTTGTTGGTGGGATTTTCAGATTTGCTAATTTTATTTCTAGGTTTGCAAAAATTTTTGGATTTGTTGGATTTTTTGTATAGATTAGATTGTTAAATCTTGGCATCCATTTGGATGGCAAGAAAATTGCCAAGAAAACACTGTGATTATTTTGGGTTTGTATTGATTTCTCTGTTTGTGATTTTGGGCCGGGCCCCCGCGGGCTCCAACGGGGCGGGTTTGGGTGCAACAAAAAAAACCTGTTTATTAAACAGGTCGGATTCGGGTAATAGGTATAGGCCCGCGGGTTGGGTTCGGCTATAAAAAAACCCGCCCTGAACCCGACTCGTTGACATTCCTATGTGTGTGTGTATATGTGTCAGTGCGGTTCGGTGGATGTCGAATTATGTGAACCACAATCGACAATCACATCAAACCAACCTTGGAGAGAATGGTCTTCTCCAATCACCAACTACAACTCAGTTGGTTGGCATGGGTAGCAGTGTGTCTCTATTAGCCGCGTCTTGAGGTGTCTACTCCAATTGGTTTGTGAACACCCTTAGTTGTTATGGGGGATTCTAGCATTCTACCCTCATTTAAAAAAAAAAAAAAAAAAAAAAAAAAAAAAAAAAAAAAAAAAAATGGCAATATGCCCCTATTTTGAAACTATTTAGGTCCATGCCCCTATTTTGAAACTCGATTTCCTCAAAATTGAGTTTCAATGAAGAACTCGATTGGTTTAAAATCGAGTTATGCCCGATCAAACTTAAAAAAAAAAAAATGCATCGAACTCGAGTTCATGAAACTCGAGTTCCAATGAAAACGCCGCTATAGGTGTTACAGAACGCCGCTATAGGTTTTGGGCTGATCAAACTAAAAAAAAAAAAATTGCATGAAAACGCCACTATAGGTGTTACCAAATGTCGCTATACATTTTGGACTGATCAAACTTAAAAAAGAATTGCATAGAACTCTATAGATGTTACCGAACGCCACTATAGGTTTTGGGCTGATCAAAATTTTAAAAAAATTGCATGGAAATGCCGCTTTAGGTGTTACTGAACACCGCTATAGATATGGAACTCGAGCTCCATAAACTCGAGTTCCATGCAATTTTTTTTTTTTTTTTTTTAAAGTTTGATTGCCCCATACTCGACTTTCTAGCAATCGAGTTCTTCATTGAAACTCAATTTTAATAAAATCAAGTTTTGAAACAGGGGCATAAACCTAAATAGTTTAGAAACAGGGACATATTGCCAAATATTTTGAAAATTAAGGGTAAAATGCTAGAATCTCCAATTGTTATGAGTCAAACTCTATACTCAAATTTCAAAAGTTTTAAAACTAATCTATTCCAATTAAAATTATACTATCAAGAGTTTATGAAAATTTTAAAAATCCTCACTATTCCTTTTTATATTTTTAATAATATATATATTGAAGAGGAAAAATATATGTGACGGATATAATGTGGACAGACACGTGGTGGACGGACGTGTGTGACACATGGCAAGTGTTGGACTCTAAGATCTTTTTAAAAGCTCGCTTGTGGCTTACATTAGGACTACCATGGTTTCACTTGACCTACACGTTTAGCCCAAGCAAAGAAGACTCCTATAAGGAAAAGGAGTTACTCCCCTAGAAGGAAAAGACCTCTTAACAGGGCAACCTTATTTGTCGAAGGAATGTAATTTGATTAATTAAAAACCTCTATTTGTTTGTGCTGTGAAAATTAAAGTGTATCACAAAGGCATAGACCTCGGCTCTACGTGACTATAAATACTCTAAAACTCTCACATTTCAAAGTATGAATAATTAACTCAACTCTAGCACTCTAGTGTTGAAAATAAGGTTTCTAACTTGACCTTCGGAGGGTTTTTGGCCGGCACTACGCCGGTGCTCTTTGTTAGGTCCTCTCTTGTTGTTGTGTAGGTTTTTATTTCACTCTCGTGAGGACCGCATAGCTAACTGGTGAATTTCAGCATCATCATATATCATTTTATTTGTTGTAACATGACAAGTGAGATTTCGAAGTCATGTATTAGAGTTGAGTATTTCTAGAGTTGTAAGGTATAATTATACGATGTAATTTATTATAATTCTTAATATAATTCAACTTTTTTATACCATTATTTATTTATTTTCTAACTGAAATTGGCGGGCACATCCCTTAAGGCAGCATTCCTTAGAAAAAATTAAGCTTGTTTTTGGTTTTGTTTTGCTTTTATTATTATTTAATTTGATACCTAATATATTTTATTTTAAGTGAAATTTCATTACCATAAATTAAAAGATAAATAAAATATTACTTTGACTAAAACTCAATTATCGAAATTTTTAATAAATTTAAAATGAGTTTCATCATTTATTTTAAAATTTTTATAACCCATTATAGTATTTGGCTTTTTATAATAATAAAAAAAATATGAACGTACATGATGTGCATTAATAATCTAACTTAGAAGTAATTTTTATTTTTATGAGTTTAGTATCTACTTTAATTATATTATTATAAAAATTTTCCCTAGTTTACATATAACATTTGACTATTTAGTTGTTTGTTGAGAAATTATATAGTCTTCATGGTGGACCATATCACTTGTTCACCATTTCACTAAAAAACTCCTACTTGTTTAAAATTGTTGAGTCAGTAATAGTTTCAATTTAAAAAAAAAAAAATTACTTAGCAATTTTAAACAAATAGGAGTCTTTTAGTGAAATGGCGGACCATGTCACTTGTCTACAATGAGGACCTTATAATTTCTTCTGTTTGTTGCACCATTAGGTGTATTAATTAAAAACTAGTCAAGTTCAGAGTGACTTCCAGTATTTTAACATCTCTCTCTCTCTCTCTCTCTCTCTCTCTCTCTCTCTCTCTCTCTCTCTCTCTCTCTCTCTCTCTCTCTGAAAAGTAGGAAGTAAAATTTAAGTAGAATTCTCTGAGAAAACGCCATATGGTAAGTGGAAACAAAACCATTCAAGAAGAAGTCTAAACTCATTGAACCAGATGAAAATGCCATCGCAAATAAAACATTTTTGGACTTTGGGTTGCTACAACTTAAATAAAGCTCCCAAGTGCAGGATTGTAGCTAAGTAATAACTCGGTAGTCCAAGGTCGAATCCACAGAGAAAAGGGAAGTGATTAGCAAACTACAAGAGAATAAAACTAAATAATAAAATTTAATTGAAGAGATTTTTGATGGTTTGGTAAAGTTAATTTAAATTGAGAGAAAATACAATATATTAAGGTACTAGGTTTAGGGATCCACACACAATACATCTATTGGTAGTCTTAACAATATTCATTTTACAACTCAACTAAAATTTGTATGAGGGATGATCTTAGTTGGATGATTTAACTCAAGAATTAATTGTCTACGGTGGTTTCATGAAATTGATTGATTTTAGGTAAAATAAAACTAGTGAATTAGTTCGCATGGAATACTAAGTATTTAACGTGCCCAGAGTCTACAATAAATCAAAAAATTATACAGAACTAATTAAACACTTTTCTAAATGAGTAAATCAATCAAAAACGTAATAACATAAGCAATTAAACCATAAATTCAAAATTAATTTAGGGGCATGTATCGAGCATCGAGGAGGTATCGAACTACTATCGAGAGGCCTGAAAGAAGGTTTTCAAGGAGGAGAAGCAGCACAAGATGAATGCAAACAAGATAGACACCAAAACAAGTAATTAAAGAGCATGTTAAGCATAAAATACAATCTCAACTCTAGATGGAAAACATTCCTAGATTAAAAACACACTAAACAAGTCTAATAAATTTAATTACAAAAACATGTTTAGACAGTTTAGAGAGCATATACTATCACATGTATCCCTTGTGATTGCCAAATCACACTATCCCTATACAATAGTATCAAGAGTAGCAAAGAGTATATCTGTTGTGTGTGAAGCTTTTGCAAGAGAGCATAAGTAAATCATTATATAAAAAGTAATGATATAGGAGGATCAAATACAATCACACACAATCATAACTGTTTGATGGGGACCATCACCATTGAAGTACATCATATAACTCCCACATCTCCTACAAGCATGCTTGCAACCATATTAAAAACATTTTGATTCTTTTTACTTTTCATGTTATTTGCATATTTTTCTTTTTAAGCAAATCATGCATGGGCATAAAGGAGAGAGAAAAGAAAAATACCCAATTATGTAAGCTTGAACATCCTGATTTTGCTGTGCAAGTGCTACACTTTACTGAGCACAGCTTTTATGAGTTGCATACAAATGTTTTATGATTGACGAGTTTTAGTGGTGAGATGGCTGTTTATGCCTTTCTCTTACGATTTTATAGTTCTTCCGGTTAAAAAGAGTGATTTAAGATATGAAATATTAAAGATCAACCAAATCATACGAATCACATAAAAAAGCCACAATGCTCAAATTGCTTAATTGTGCATGAAGTTGCTTATCTAAGCTACAAGTGATACAAAGTTGAGAAACTTTTTTTCAAAAGCCATCTAAGGTACACAAGTACCAATATACACAAACACACACTATTTTTGTATTTTTTTTTTATTTTCCCTTTTTTATATTAAAAAAAATAAAACAAACATATAAAAAGAAAGCATAAAAACTAGACTGACTCAAAACAGAAAACATAAAACATAAAACAACAAACACACAGGCAACAGGAGAGAGAAGTGATGGAATCACTTGGAGTCCTTTTCTTTCCAAATGGAAGACCTGGAAGGGGATCCTTTCTTTTGCATGAACTTTTGTTCAAATGGATAAGAGGGAGAATTGAATCCATTGAAGTTCGAAAGAAGAATGACAGCCTTAAGAAGTTCTCCAAGAGGAGCCAATGAGAGTTGGAGTTGATTTTGGCTACCAAAAGATGACACACTATTGCTCTGTTGAGTGGCTAGCCACTTTTAGCAATTTTGATGAGTGTGTTCGGATGCTCCATAGTGATGACAGAAGTACGACTTCTACTACAAAAAAACTGGCCTATTGCGGTGCCCCATTTAGCATACTGCGGCGGGGGCTATTACGTCAGTTCCACCCGCTGGCCTTGCACTGTTGCAATAGCTCAATTGTGGCGATAACAAAAAACGCCGCTATAAATGCACCTTTTAGTGGCGTTTTTGGTTTTTTGCGGCGGGCAGAAAACCGCCGCCATATATTGTCAGAATTAATGTAAATTGACTTTTAGCTGCGGGCAAATACACCTTTAACAACGGGCAGAAGGCGCTGCTATAGAGAACCAATTAAAACGTACTCATTGCACTTTTAGCGGTGGGGAGAAACGCCACTATATGTGTAAACCTTTTAGCGACAAGCAAAAACGCCGTTATAGGGCTTCATTTAAATCATAATATATGCACATTAAGTAGCTTTTTTTGATTGCCGCTATAGGTTTCTTGTTTTTCTTCCCAGCAAGTACTAAAACTATTATTTTTTTTTTTTCACAAACCTATTACAAAGAACCTGTAATATTTTTAGCACTATTAACACAATACCACAAATGCAACTAATTAACAACACCACAAATGTCTCCAAACTAACGTAATATTTACATAAAAATATATTATCAAATACATATAACATGGTCTATAACCATTATCAAAGTTCCAAAGTATTTAAACAAATCCTTCAACACTTTTACAAGAAGATGCCCTTGGTGCACTTTTGCAAGAAGAACCAATAGTCCCAACTCCACGCCTGCTAGTAATAGTGTACTTAGTAGTGGTCACTCATGCTGCAACTTTCTGCTTCAACCTAGCCACATCTGTTTTGGCAAATGCAATCTCCTCTAGCTCAGTCCCTGTCTTCACATCAGTTTGAAGTCATAAGCTTGCGTTATAAAAGCATTTGAATTCTTTAGGCGAGCACTATGCCTAAAGAATTCTAATTTTTTAGTGTTGCCCAAAAAAAGTCCCTGAAATTTCTTGACCACCCAAACCATGTAGATTCCTAAGTAGGATAATCAACTCCTTTTTCTTATATACATTTTAACTAGGAAACGCCATTTAACCTAGAGGTCATTAGTCACCAACATCTGAATCTGAAACATGTCTTTTCTGTAGTCATCTTGTTCAAGAAACAATATTACACAAGGTCTATAAGTAGAGTTTTAAAAAATTTGAGAGCAGACCCAAACAATGAACACGACAATATATCAAAATGACATTGACTCACTAGTATGTAACAAGACTATTTTACTCTTAGCAATAGGTATTAACATCAACAAGAGGTCACTTTCACTTTTCTATTTTTTATACATTTTAAGAAACCTTAGTAGTATTAGTAATTACTTATTAGTCTATTGGTGTTGGCTTACTAAGGTTGGAATCTCATTGTTATCACAATCTCATACAATCAATTATTGTCATTGTCACAACCGTACAACATTTCTCACAGCCATCATATCTAAAACACCCCATAAAAAATTGTAACATCATCATAAACCTCAACATTAAAAGCATCAAAAAATTTTCAAAAACAAAAGCAAGAGTGATAACCTTAACAACTAGGGACCTCTGTTAGACAAGAGTTAGTGAATCAGAGGAGGAATCATGAGCTGAAACAAAACCAAAAAAAAAAAAACAATGTTTCATAACAAGCAAGTAATAGGAACTTACTGGGTTCTGAAAATTATATATATTTTTTAGCTTTAAAAAGTTTACCTTCAAAAGGAAGAGCTAGTTGGCCTTGAGGTTGAGGACCATAGCCATCATTTCCTACACAAGGAAGAAGAAAAGGGTCAAAAGTAGAATAGTATCTCAAAAGAAAATAATGGCTAGCTTCAAAAGTTTGGTACTAGGGACATAATTTCAAACAATTTTAAGGAGAAGAAACTAACAAGAGAGAGGTTTTGAAACTCTAAGACTCATCATCACTAGACTCATCATTACTAATCTCATCATCATTGGACCCATCATCATTAGACTCATAAACATCATCACTAAGCTCTACATCATCGATAAAGTCTTGTTTAAGCAATTTATCCTTACTAATCAACGGTGTATCATAAATGGTTCTTTCTTCATTAACTCAAGCCCAAGCATGGTTGGCATTTGCATCATCACATGCATCATCAGTAGCTATATTGTAAGGGACATTCTCAAGATAGGTACCCACATCATCATTATCATCATCATCATCATCATCATCATCATCATCATGTGAAGCATTAATACCAACATCAAACACCTCCCTAAGTTTTGTTTTGACCACCACCATCCAATTTTTATGTCACACATCTTCCACATAAAACACTTATGAAGCTTGAGATACTAATACATAAGGCTCGTCAATCAATCAACCTCCCGTGTATATCAACCGTGAAAAATTGACAAGGGGAAATCCAAACTCATTTTTTTGCATCCTCTCCCACTAAAACGTCAACCCATTGACATTTGAATAGCACATATTGATACTTGTCAGAATAGTTCAACTCAATAATATCGATTAGTACACCATAATAAGTAGTACCACATTCAATAACAACACAAACTCCACTATTTTGAGTTTTCCTAGTTGCCTCAGAGTCTTTGGTACGAAACTTCACACCATTTATAACATAAAACTTAAACTGTTTTGCTTCAATATCTGGACATCGAGCAAGCCATATGACTTTATCAGAGAGTTTCTTTCTCTCAAATGCATCTATTGACATCACCTAATATAGACAATGGCGTTTATTATAAATATGCTATCTAAAGTGTTACAACCAAGTTTTATATATAGACATTGACATCACCTATTATAAATAATAAAGTTTTATATATATGCTTTACTTTCATAGTTCCTAAACCAGCTGCAGAATTTCTCCATGTGCTACTTTTTAATAACATCATTGGATACATGAAAAGGGAAATCAACCTTGATCTTTGCTATGTGTACATTATGTAGACAAATGTGTTAGTGTTAAGTTAGAATATTGTACTTGAATGCCATGAAAGGATATGCAATGACGTATTACTTACTTACGAAATGGGATGATTTCTTCACAATTGAATAGCATATAACGATGTGCTTGGATCCATGAATTTGAATCTAGTGTAATGTTCACCACTGCACCCATGGATTTCGCAACATTCCTCACAGGCCGATTGAATGCAGTTTCAACAGATTTAAAATAGCGTGAGCAAAATGTTAAACATTCCTCTGCTATATACCCTTCTACAATGGAGCCTTCTAGATAAGTCTTATTATGCACGTAAGACTTAAGTTTTGACAAGTACCTATTGGAAAACCCAAGATCAACAACGAGAAATTAGGGTGAAAGATAATTAATTAGATAGACAAAGTTACTATACATGTTACCTCTCTATGGGATACATCTAATGATAATGAACTGGGTCAGCAACTTTGGCTTCACTAGCAAAGTGCATGACTAGATATACCATCACTGTAAAGAAAGAGGGAGAGAATATCATTTCCAACTCACACAATGTCATTGCAATTCTCTTCTCAAGAGCCCCATGTTCATCCACACTTAGTACTTTGAAACATATCTCCCTAAAGAAACATATCCCCCTAAAGAAACATATCCCCCTAAAGAAACAAGATAAGCCAATTAAAGGCCTACTTACTTCGGAGGGCATGATTCATGTATTGCTATCGGAAAAAGTTTCTGCATTAAGATGTGATTATCATGGCTTTTCATCCCACTAATCTTGCATACTTTAAGTTTAACGCAATGTGAGATGTTTGAAAATATCCATTTGTCACTCTTACATCCTTCAAAACTTGCAGAAAACTATCATTTTCACTAGCATTCATGTGGTAGCAGGCATGTGGCATACGTGTCTTATCATTCCCAACTTTTTCCAAGTGAAGTTCACTTCTATACCTATATCCTTTAAGTCTTGACGTGCCTTCAAGTTATCCTTTGTCTTGCCATCCAAGTTCAACAATGCACCGATTATATTATCAACTACATTCTTTTCAATATGCATCACGTCAAGATTGTGATGCAACACATGATCCTTCCAATAAGGCAAGGTGAAAAATATACTTCTCTTCTTCCACACAGTTAAGGCTTCCTCCCATCTTTTTCTTTTATTGGGCAAATTAACTTTTTTCTTCCCAAACACATGATCGACTACAGCATCTGTTTGTAACATGATTTCCCCTCTGGATACCGTAATAGGAGTTGATCTCATATCAACATGTCCATCAAATGATTGTTTTTGCTTATAGAATTTATGATCACTATCCAAAAATCGCCTATGTCCGATGTAACTAAATGTCCTTCCATATTTCAACCAATGAGACTGACTATTATAGTTACAAAGGGGACATGTAAGAGCACCTTTGGTACTCCAACCTGAGATATCACTATATGCAGGAAAATCATTTATGGTCCACAATAATGTAACATGCATTTTGAATGATTTTTTGGAAAACACATCAAACATTTTTACTCCAACATCTCATAACTCTTTCAGTTCTTCTACTAGGGGTTGTAAGTACACATTTATATCATTCCTGGGCAAGGTTGGACCGGGAATCAATAATGATAGCATGAAAGAAGACCTTTTCATGCACATCCATGGAGGGAGATTATATGGGATCAAAATGGCAGGCCATGTACTATGAGTACTACTCATATTTCCATACGGGTTGAATCCATTGGCTGCTAATCCAAGCCTCACATTATGAGGCTCAGATGAGAACTCTATGTACTTAGAGTCATTTGATTTCCAAGCTTCAAAATCAGCAGGATGCCTCAGTAACCCGTCATTCACATAACCTTTGGCATGCCACTTCATTTGATTGGCTATTTAAGGAGAAATAAATAGTCATTGCAATCTTGGCTTTAAGGGGAAGCACCGTAGGATCTTTGCAGGTTTCTTCTTTTTTTTTTTCTTGCAAGAAGCATTAGTACTTTGTTGACCTTTACACTCATTATTTTCCCATCTTGAACGGTTACAGTTTGAATAAGCTTCAAGATTGGCATTCTCCTTCCAATATAAAATACAATCTTTAGAACAAACATGAATCTTCTTATAGCTCAAGCCCAAATCCTTAATAATCTTTCTAGCCTCATAGCAATCTTTTGGCAACTTAGCATTTGAAAGAAGAAAATCAAAAAAAATTGCAACAACATGGTAAATGATTTGTTGGTCCAACCATTAAGACACTTCATGTGATACTAATGCACAATAGCTAACAAATTGCTAAAATGCTGACAATTTGCTAAAATGCTTACAACCTTCATAACAAGGTTGATTAGCATCTTCAAGCAAGTTCATAAACCGAAGTGCATCTTCATTAAGACCTTCTGCAATAGCTTCTGTGGGTTGTTGCACAATAGGGACTTCTTTCATTGGCCCAGACGCCATATTTTGTATGGAAAACATGTCATGCAACATGTCACGAAAATCAGCACACTCTACCGGGTTTTCTTGAACACGACTTTTAGAAATTTCAAAAAAAGTCTGTGCAAATGATGATTCCCCATTAAAAACCCAAGGGTTATAACCCCTACAAATCCCTTTTGACACTAAGTGAGCCTGTATGATATATATAGGCCACGAATTTGTATGCATACATTGTTTACACAGACATGAAATTTTTCCATCCGGGTGTGCATGGTTAGATGCAAAATTTCAGAAACTTTTGGACTCCATCTAAATATTCTCACGACCTTCTATTCGTAAGTTTCATCCAACTCCTATCCATTGCTATGAAGTGGTTTACAAGAAATACCTATAATGTCATTTCATGAAAACACAAAGCAAGAGTTAACACACAATTCATTTACACAATTTTACGTTAATTTAAGAAAAAAATCATCTTTAATCATTCACTTTCAGCTATGTCCCTAACAAAACAATGAATTTAAATGCATAGAGAAGTTATCAATACATTTGGTAACTATAACATCATTACTAGCAATAGCCTAAAATGAATTAATCAAATAAAAACAACTCAACAAAAATCATCCAATATTACAGAAAATAGTCAACACTTCCAATATCAACTAAAACCACCTTATTACTCCATGCAAGCCACCTGCTTGCCCCAATTCAACAACCCACCACAACTAGAGAGAGAGAAAGAGAGTACCTTAATTATTTCACCAATAGGGATTGAGATCCTGTATCTTCCCAACAGTACTATTGCAATTTGCTCTTCTATATGTGTCACCACTCACCTGTAAAAAGCAAAGGAGACTTGACAATGACAAGACACTATATAGATATCATATGACAGGATAGTGATTAATGACATAAGCTAAGAAAGCTGAAGACTTGAGAAAAGAAGCACATGAGAATGGAATCCTGTCTAGTCTATTAGTGTACAACTTATAGATACAATACATACAACCTCATCCTCACCACACACTCTTTCACTAAAAAACCATATATGGCTCCTAAATAAGTTAATACCATCTTATATCACATACTTTCAGTCAACGCATAGCACAATTATAGGACTTTTTGTTAATCAATAATCCTAATTTATCTTATAGTGAATTCATTGCAAATTAAAATACTTAAACATGTTACTTAACTAGTTGATATTATAGTGACCAATATATTTTAAACACAAGTAAAAGACTTTGTAACACAAATCCTAGCTCTACATTTACTTTAGGTAGAGGAGAAAAGTTGGAAGACAGATTTACTAGATTTACTCCCATATTTATTTAGAGATATAATTACATTAACGAAAAAGAACTTATATAGTACCCATTTCTCACTTGGAAGTGATTTTGGATTGTTCGTGGTGAGGCTCATATCATGTAAGTCCAAGAATGAGTGCTTCAAATCTTTATAAAACAGGAAGTTTACTATACTCTAAAAAAATACTATATTGCTAGGATATAGTCCCACCCCCTACTCTATATAATCTTGATATCCTCACAACATAATAAAAAAAATTAACAAAAACATTGTCATTTTAAAAAGACCAAGAATATTAACACTATCTGGTTTTCCAAAAGAGCAATCACATCTTAAAAAAACTTGCACTTTGTACGGCTCACCTTGTCTATGATGAAGCAAACCTTGCTAAATAAACTTTTAGGAACATAGTAGCACCTCAATACTTCTTGTAGAACCTGTGATAAAGCAGAAAAAACTCAAAATAAAATCATGCTTCAGTCCCCCACCCCATCCCCCAAAAATCTACATAAACCAGACAAATTTGTTCACAAAAGGGTGTAACTCTTATTGCCACTTCATCCAAAAGTTGAAAACAATCACATTATTGCATAATGAAAAAGTATAGTTTCGAACTCTGTTTGATTGGTCCCATGCATCCTATGAGCCTTGCTTAGTCTATGGGTCCAAGTTTTGCCAAACAAAGAATACTTTCAAATTAATTAGAAGTACCATCCAAACTCACAAATAAAATATTTATAAGAGTTCACAAGCTAATACTTTGTTATCTAAGTGAGCTGTAAATATAGAGGCTTTGCACATGGAATTCTTAAATAATGCTAAATACCATGCAAACAATGTCATTATGAAATATCCATCATATTCTATTTTCATACCTCTTGCCTAGAAACCTTGAATCCAACATCTGATGCTGTAATTCCAACTCGCTTGAAAAAAGTGGCAATAGATGAAATAAATTCTGCTTCAGCCTAGATTAAAAAAATAAAGTGCACATTTTAATCTTGACAAGAAAGAATCTAAAGCTCAAATTGAATTTGGAGATTTCAATGACAATATCTAACATGAATTACTTTAAAGAAATTACAACTAGCATAGGATTTAAAATGGTAAAAAACTTCCACAAAATTAGTTCAGTTAGAAGATAAACAAAAACCAAAACATTAGTACTAAAGTATTTCAAGTTGGCAGCTCATACCGTAACCTCAGGGTCCTGGAATGGAGCTCCAAAAGTACATTCCTTGCACACTGGCAGATAAATAAAAAATACAAAAAAAATGGCACCCATTAATCAACAAAAATAAAAGAAGTAGATAAATAAAATAAAAACAATGGCACTCATTAATCAACAAAAATAAAATAAAATTAAAAAACTTACAGATTGATCTGATGAAGAAGAAGCACCAAGAAGGAAGGAATGAAACTTACCAGAAATGCAAAGAATGAAGGAATATTTATTAGCAACGACAAGGAAAGTTAAGAAATATAAAATGCAAAGAAGGAAGGAATGAAACTTACTAGAAATGAGTGGGTTAGTCTCTGGCAAGTGGGATCTCCGACGAACCAAGTATCAAAACAGTGGGCGAGAGAGAATGCGAGCACAAAGCATGGGCCGTGGCTGAAGCCAAACCTGAAGAAAGTGGCGACGACAAGGACGCAAGGCGGAGGCCGAGATTTTGTGAAATTTTGGGAAAACCTAATTGTGGGAAGCCGAAAAGGGAAATTTTGGGGCTATAGAGGGAAGTATTAAGGTCTATTGCGGTGGTCCAACCCGCCGCTATAACTAAGAAAAAGCGCCTCAAAAATATGTACCTATTGTGGCGATCAGTGAAGTGGAGTTAGAATGTGAGGAAATCTCCACTAAGGTTGATAAAGCTAATTAGACCATTGGAGCACAGCTAATTTAAGAACAATCTTCTTGTTGAAAAGACCAAGAAACTGGGTGCTCAACTGTTTCAAGTTAGAGCACAACTAGAAAGGACTTCAAGTGCCAAGCTGGATGAAATTCTAAACTTCCAAAAGTCTGCATTTGACAAAATAGGTCTCGGATATGATCACTCTCTCTCCCCTTGCAGTACCTCATCTAATGCTTTAAATAGAGTTGTTTTGTTCCCCCCTACAAATAATGATAACTGTGAGGTAATTGATCCTAAACTGAAAATGTAAGTGAGGATAAAAGTGATAACGGAAAATCCAATCTAGGAGCACCCCCTAAGGTTGGCAAGAAAGAGACGAAGCAGAAAAATCACCGCTTCACCAACAAGAAGTCTCTACCAAAGAAGTTGCACTTCTGTCATCATTGTGGAGCATCTGAACACACTCATCCAAATTGCTATAAGTGACTAGCCGCTCAACAGAGCAATAGTGTGTCATCTTTTAGCAACCAAAATCAACTCCAACTCTTATTGGCTCCTCTTAGAGAACTTCTTAAGGCTGTCATGCTCCTTTCAAATTTCAATGGATTCAATTCTCCCTCTTATCTATTTGAACAAAAGTTCATGCAAAAGAAAGGATCCCCTTCCAAGTCTCCCATCTGGAAAGAAAAAGACTCCAAATGATTCCATCACTTCTCTCCCCTGTTGCCTATGTGTTTGTTGTTTTATGTTTTTCTATTTTGACTCAGTCTAGTTTTTATGCTTTCTTTTTAAATGCATGTTTTGTTCTTTTTTTTTTTAATATAAAAAAGGGAAAATCAGAAAAATACAAAAAATAGTGTGTTTGTGTATATTGGTACTTGTGTACCTTGGATGGCCTTTGAAACAAAAATTTTCAACTTTGTAACACTTGTAGCTTAAATAAGCAACTTCATGCACAACTAAGCAATTTGAGCTTTGTGGCTTTTTTATGTGATTCGTATGATTTAGTTGATCTTTTATCTTCATATCTTAAATCACTCTTTTTGATGGGAAGAACTATAAAATCTTAAGAGAAAGGCATAAATAACCATCTCACCACTTAAACTCGTCAATCATAAAATGTCTGTGTACGATTCATAAAAGCCGTGCTTGGTAAAGTGTAGCACTTGCACAGCAAAATCAGGATGTTCAAGCTTACATAATTGGTTTTTTTTTCTCTCTCTCCTTTATACCCATGCATGATTTGCTTAAAAAGAAAAATATGCCAAGAACATGAAAAGTAAAAAGAATCAAAATGCTTTTAATATGGTTGCAAATATGTTTCTAGGAGATATGAGAGTTTTATGATGTATCTCAAAGGTGATGATCCCCATCAAACAGTTATGATTGTGTGTGATTATATTTGATCCTCCTATATCATTACTTTTTATATAATGATTTACTTATGCTCTCTTGCAAAAGCTTCACACACAACAAGTATACTCTTTGCTACTATTGATACTATTGTATAGGTACAGTGTGATTTGGCCATCACAAGGGATACATGTGATAATATATGCTCTATAAACTGTCTAAACATGTTTTTGCAATAAAATCATATTAGACTTGTTTAATGTGTTTTTGATCATGGAATGTTTTGCATCTAGAGTTGAGATTGTGTTTTATGCTTAACATGCTCTTTAATTGCTTGTTTTGGTGTCTATCTTGTTTGCATTCATCTTTTGCTACTTCTTCTCCTTGAAAACCTTCTTTCAAGCCTCTCGATAGTAGCTTGATACCTCCTCAATACATGCCTTTTCTGTCGAGATTTTTGGGTTTGTTCTTGATACTTCTCAATAAATTGCCTAATCCATCGAGCCAATTTTTTAGAGTCTCTATCTGCTCAATAGATGTTCGGTACTTCCTTGATCTATCGAGATCTTTTTGTCGTCAATACCTCCTCGATACCTGCTCAATCTGACTTGGTTTTGCTCAAAATCAAATATCTCGATCTTTCTCTTTTCTCTCTCCATCCAAACCCTTTCTTTTCACCAAAATCCTTTTCCCTCTCAAGATTTCGACCTAATCTAAGCCTCAATCCCTTGGTAAGTGTTCTCTATCTCTCTTTTTTCTCATTTCTCATGCATTTCATGCATTTTTGTGACCTAGGTTTTAGTTTTTGGAAAAATTTTGTGGATTTTGAGTTTTTATCAAAACTTTTGGATTGGGTTTTTTAAAATGATCTCACATTTTCATGCATTGCATTCTATGTTCATTATAACAATATTTCATACATTCTAGGATTGTGTGGCTGATTATATCTTGTGAGTGATGTTAGTTTGGATTGGGCTCTACCTATGATGCAATTTCTTTAGTACATAACATGCTAATGCATTATCATACATTGCACATTGTTTTTCCTCTTCTTTCCTGTGCCTTATGTCCTGCTGTGCTCTTTGTCTCTCTCTCTCTCTCTCTCTCTCTCTCTCTCTCTCTCTCTCTCTCTCTCTCTCTCTCTCATTTAATCTCCTCCTCATGGCACCTAAGAAATCTATCCCTTCTAAAAACCCAATTCATCAGGGTTCTTCTTCCTCTTTCCCTTCTAATTTTGTTCGGTTCCATGATGAAAAGGCACACAATGACTTATTCAACAACTTTTCTAACCGGGCAATTCATTCGGAACGTAAGGTCATTCTATCCGACTTTCTAGACACTCCTCTACCCGGTGCGTTTAGCTATCGAGGATGAGCTTCTCTATGTGAGAAACCCTCGAGGTGTCCTAATGTGTTCATATAAGAGTTTTACTCCAACATGCACACCATTGATACCTCTATACCTAGGTTTACTGTGATATTCCAAGGTACACGTATTGTAGTTACTCTGGAGCTCATTTTCGAGGTACTACATGTTCCTAAGTTGGATCATCTAGATTACACTAGTCATAGCATCTCTCCTCCATCTCTAGAGATAAGTTGGCCTCACTCTTCTGTGCGAAGGCCATGTTTTCTGTAAGTACCCTAAATTTCTCCATAACCGATTTTTCTAAGGGTCCAAGGATCCTTAATATGGTGATTACCTTTGTACTCACTCCACGGTCACACTATAACACCATCACTGAGCTTCGTGCTCATTTCCTTCTTTCTCTCATGAAAGATCTTTCTATAGATTTTCCTTCACACAAGATAGTATTTATTATAGATTGCTATCAAGACACTACTACACATGATAAACTCATCTTTCATTTAGCTATCACACGCATCCTCTCACACATGCACCCCACCATTCCTCTCTTTCCTCTCTTCCATGTCATGGGTGCCATAAGTAAGAAGTCTATGCAAAGGAGTGCAACACAGCTGGATGCAAAGCGGCCTCGTGTGGAGACGATAGATGCAGCCCCTAACCTTCGACCCTGCTCTACATTTGCCCCTTCTTCCTCCTCTAGGGCAAATATCTCTCTCGCTGACATCATGGATCAACTTCAGCACATGCATGCTAATTTTGGTAGTTGTCTTGACCATCTGTCTGATGAAATGTGTCAGATGAAAAATAGAATCTGTCACATCGCTCACCTCTGTCTCGCCTTGGTGGTTTCGCGCCCTCACCTACGCCCAAGCCTACTAAGGAGACCTTTTTTGGTGGAGATGATGATGATGATGCTGATGGTTCTGGCTCTTTCAGTGATGATGAGGTGACGGCCTCTTAATGTTGCACCCTTTGCCACTTATGACAAAAAGGGGAAGTAGTTTTGTATATGAGAGTAGTCATTATGTTAAGGAGAAAGCTAGCATAGGATATACTAAATAGGGGGAGAGTGCTTTGAGGGATGTAGTGAGGTTTTGGTGTATCTTTGACATGTATAATGGTCTTATGACCACTTCTACAGACATTGTATTCTTTGATATATATATATATATATATATATATATATATAGATGTATATTTTGTTTACCTTTGTCTCACATGTGTTGTTTTTTTTTTTTCTCTTTCTTTATACACATGTTTCTTCTTGTATACAACTTGTCTGTGTTTCACACTTGATGCCTTGTTGAATCTTGTTTAAGTGTTTCATTTAAGGCAAGTTGCAAGTCTACCATGCCATGATCTCTCTTCTTGCAAAGTTTTTCAAGAGTTCATAGTAGGGTTAAACTTTTGTACTTTTGTAAGTTATAAGATAGTTGTATTAGACTTCTCTCATAATTGTTTGTGGTTTTGTCACGGATTGCCAAATAAGGAGATTGTCAGGGTCATAGGTTTTGTAATTGGCTAATCATTTGACAAAATGCACTTTACTTGTAATTGGGTAGATTTAATATGAGTTTATTACTTCAAGAAACATGTTGTTCAAGTAAAGTATTAAAGACATGAAAATTGGTTAAACAAACAAATGAAGAAAAGTTGTTCATTAAGTCTTAACAAATAACTCGATAGATGCCTGCTATCAAGACTTAATGTGAAGCTCAATAGATAGCTCAACAGCAGCTTAATCATCAAGAATTACGATTTCAAAATTTCCATATTTGAAATCCAACCCAGGCTTTTGTATTTGTTTAGGGTTTCTTTTCTCAGTACCCTAGACATATATAAGGCTTATTTTAAAAGCTGTCATGTAGGGATACAGAGATCAAGAGATTTATTTTTTCTATGAGAAGCTATTGCGTTTGTATGCCATAGGGCTTTGTAACCGAATGCTCCCAAATCTTCATTGTTAATAAAGTGAAGAACTTTGCAGCAAGGACAGACCCAAGTAGGGGCCTAAAGGGGCTCGGGCCCCCCCTGGGCCCAAAAAAAAAAATTTACGAGCTTAAATTTTCCCCAAAAAAAAAAATTGAATTGGGCCCCCTTCAGGTTTTTGCTCAGGCCCCCCTCCCACTCAAGCCCCCTCCCAAAATCCAAGCCCAGCCGTCTAGCCCAAAGGCAAAAGCCCATGCCATAACCCATGTAAATCCAAAAAAAAAAAAAAAACTCAGCAATAAACCTAACGCCTAACGGAGAAAGCCAAAGGAAAGAAAGAAGAAGAAAGGAAACAGAACAGAGAGTGAGGTTGAAGCGAGAATGCGAGACAGAGAGATAGAAAGATGCAAAGATGACGAGACAAAGAGATAGTGAGTGAGCCACTGAGCCTAGATGCCTACGCGACGGCGCAGCGCCATCATCATCAGTCATTACGCTTCACGCTGATGCGACACGACGCGAGACACTACCGCAGTACCCACCCACATCAACGACGCCGACGCCGGTGCGCCATCATCACGCGAGCCCTCCTCAGCTGTTGCCGCCGCCGGTTGCTTGAGGCTCCGCTTGAGCCTTCACACTTCACAGGTACTTAATCTATGATTTGTGAATCAACTGTTTTTACTGATGATGAGACATTGAGACTGCTTGTGGAGTGTTTGTGATTACTGATGAACTAATTATTGGGTGGCCTGTGGCTGTGGTTTTTTCTTTGCTTTTTTTTTTTTTTTTTTTTTTTTTGGCTTTTTACGCTTTGTGAGTTGTTACTCTCTTTCACTCTATTGTCTCTTGTATTATATATAGATGATAGAGAATGAGACATAGAGAGAGAGAGAGCGAGAGAGAGAGAGAGAGAGAGAGAGAGAGAAGAGTTCGTAGAGAATAGAGATATTTGTTTCATTGTTGGATTGCTTGTTTGTTTATGGCACAACTACCGGTCAACAAAGCACAAACTTTGTGCTTTGTTGACTGGTAGTTGGGCATAATAGGGACAAGCCATAGACAAAAAAAAAAAAAAAAAGGTTAAGTTTTTGTTAGTAGTGCTAGTAGAACAAATAAAGAGTGTCGGTAGTGCCGTAGTGGGATTGGATTAGTGGGTCAAAAAAATGCAGAAAAACACAGACAAAGATAAATAAAGGTAGACCAAAGACAAAAAGAAAAAAACAAATCATATAATATAGAAAATTGTCATACAAATTTAAGAAAATTGTCACACAAATTTAATATATATGATTTTTATTTTATTTGTAGATCATGAAAAAATCAACTACAATGCTTGATTTTTTCAAAAGAAAATATTCAAGTTCTTCTGAAGTCAACGTGGGATTGCCAACAACTAATGTTGCTATTCCAATTCTAGAAAATGTGGACATTCCAATTCTAGAAAATATGCATTCCTCAATTCCGAAAAATGTCAATGTTCCAATCTCTTAAACACAATTTCAAAGAGTTGATCTTAATTCTTTGGATTATGATCCCGGAACACGCAAATAAATATGGGAATATCATGTTAATCAACATGATGAAATTTGACGGGCTTACATTACAAAAGGTCTGCACCAACCTCCTCTAAAGAAAAACAAAAAAAGTGGAACGCACAATCATAGCTCTCAAGCTTCTTGGTTTGAACATAATAAATCATGGCTTGAATATTCTCCTACGACAGATGCATCTTATTGTCTACCCTGCTTTGTCTTTCATAGTCCAAATGGGGTTGTGGAACAAAACACATTCACTGTTGGCGGATTTAGAAATTGGAAAAAAGTTGGGTGTAAAGAATGTTATCTTCAAGGTCATATAAGAAAAGATCTTAATTCAGCTCATAAAGTTGTTGAGCAAATGTGTAAGGATTTGATGAACCAATCGCAGCATTTATAAAGGGTAGTTAATCATTTCACTACTGAACAAATTGCAAATATTGGTTGCAACTAAAGGCCTCAATTTTTATTGTCCAGTATTGTTTCTTTCAAGCTATAGCTTTTAGAGGTTGAGATGAAAGTTTTAGTTCATTTAAATCGTGGGAACTTTTTTGAATCATTGGATATTGTGACTTTTTGGAATAAAGAGATCGCTAAAATAATAGAAAAAGCTCCCAAAAATGCAACCTACACATCACCTAGGATTCAAAAGAAAATTCTACATGTTTTCTTAACCAAAGTGAAAAAGGTCATTCGGGAAGAAATTGGTGATGCAAAGTTTTGCATAATGGTTGATAAAGCTCGTGATGAGTTCATGAAAGAGAAAATGACTATGGTTTTTAGATATGTTGATGCAGAAGGCTTTGTGAAAGAACGTTTTTTTGGACTTATTCATGTTGTTGACACTGCGGCTTTGACTCTAAAGAAGGGGATATATTCTTTGTTATCTCAACATTGCTTAGATATACAAAATATTCGAGGGCAAGGATATGATGGAGCAAGCAACATGCGATGTATGTGGAATGAATTACAAGCTTTGATTTTGAATGATTGCCTATATGCTTACAACATTCATTGTTTTGCACATCGCTTACAATTGGCATTAGTAAAAATATCAAAACAAGTTGTTCTCATTAGTAGGTTTTTTCTTACATTGCTTTTTCTTATCAAAATTATTAATGCTTCATGCAAGCGTAATGAGCAATTAAAAGTTTCCAATGCTAATGAAATAGCACGTTTGATTGATCTTGATCAGGAGCTTGAGACTAGAAGTGGACTTAATCAAATTGGCACTTTACAACGACCTATAGAAACACGTTGGAGTTCACATTTTAGATCAGTTTCTAGCTTATTAAGGATGTTTACTCCAACTTTTGAAGTTTTACAAAATATAATTGCTGATGCAATTCTTGGAGAACATCGGGCAGAAGCAGAGTTAGCTTATAAGAGTTTAACTTCATTTAAATTTGTCTTCATCTTGCATCTTGAAAAAGAAACTATGGAGATTACTGATAAACTTTGTCAAGCTTTGCAAAGCCAATCTCAAGACATTTTAAATGCCATGCATTTAGTTTCATCTACTAAAGCACTTATCCAAAAATTTAGAAATGATGGATGGGATGGCTTACTCACCACTTTGATATCATTTTGTGAGAAGCATTCTATTGATGTTCCAAATATGAATGCTCGTTATGTTGTGAGGCGAGGTCGAGCTCGTAATCAACAAGATAACATTACAATTGACACCATTATCGAGTAAATATTTTTTATGCTGCAATAGATTCTCAACTACAAGAACTAAGTCATCGGTTTAATGAAGATGCAATGGAGTTACTTAGGCTTAGTTCAGCTTTAGAACCTCGAGAGGCATTAAAATCTTTTAGAAGTAGTGATCTTTATTTGTTGGTAAAGAATTTCTATCCACAAGATTTCACAAATTATGAAAAACAAGTGTTGGAGAAGGAGCTTTATCATTTTGAGTATAATGTAGTCCAAGATCCAGAGTTCAAAAAATTGAAAAGTTTATCTAAGTTGTCTCAATGGTTAGTGAGAACTAGAAATTTAGTACACTACAAACTTGTTTATAGAATGGTGAGACTTGTGCTTACTCTTCCGGTTTCTACTGCTACTACAAAGCAAGCATTTTCAACTATGAAAGTTGTCAAAACTAACATTTGAAACAAAATGCAAAATGTTTTTTTGACGGACTCTTTGATGTTGTACATTGAAAATGATATAACTTCGACATTTAGTTTGGATTCAATCGTAGATGATTTTGAAGATTTGAAAGAATGTCGAGTTCCCTTTTCATAGATGATTGTATTAAGAAACAATAGTGTTTCGTGTATTTTGTTTTTGTTGATAGATGATTGTATCTTAATATATTAAGAAAAAATGATTTTTGGGTATTTGTCTTGGTTGATAGTTTATTAATACTATATGAATACATATTTGAAAATTTTTTTTTCGCTTATTTCTGCCCCCCGCCCCCCAACTTGAAATTCTGCGTCCGTCCCTACTTTGTAGCCAATAACATCTGTTCAAGTTGCTGGAGTTGGTCACATATTGAGATTCGTGCAAAGGATTAGTCACACATTGGAGGTTTGTGGATTAAGGGAAAGAATGCTACTACAAGATCAAGTCCAATTGGGTATTGGAGAGAAGGTTTAACTGTAGTTGGTATTTCGGGATAGGCCAGGGTAGTTGGTAAGATTCTTTATATTTGTAACTACTTGATTGTTGATTGTTGATTAGTAGATTCTTGGGAGTAGTGACCTTAAAATCACCTGGTAGGGTTTTTGCCTTGTAAGGTTTTCCCCATCTGTCAACAAAGCACCGTGTCCAATTTATTTTCTGCTGCAATTAGTATTTTTAGTGATTTGTTAGTGCCTTCACAATTTGCATGTAATTGAACCTAATTAATCAACTTGGGTAATTGAATAAATTAATCGGGATCAACCTATCTTAACTTAACACTTTGTAGAAAATTAGAGCCAGGCCTTCAAGGAAATTTGTGTCTAATTCAACCACTGACAAAACGGTGTCCAGTCTATAACTTTTTGTTTGTCTTTTTCTAAGTTCTATACATTTCATTCAAGAAAACTTTTAGTTTGAAGTAAAGATATCTGACTGGATATACTTGTTGGTAGGCTGGCATGGCTGCGGCACATAGTTTGATTGGAGAAACCAATGCTCTTCTAAGCAAGCCAAATCACATGAAACCATCTCTCATAGAAGAAGGGGCGCGTCTTTTTGTCACTAGGTTCCTTGGAATTTATATATCAGCTGGATGTTTAATGTGAGCTTCCCCTTTACATAGATATTCTCTTTATATATTCACTATATATGCACTCTGGAAATTGGTATTGTATATATGTAGTCTATGATAATCTGGGGACACTGAAAATGTATCATCATGCAAGAGCTAGTTTGGAAGTTTCAATATTATAATTCTGGGGATGTTTTTGTCAGTCACTGAGGAGGTGTTAAAGGTTAATTTATCTGGAATCTTTTGGATATAGTTTTGGTGACTTGATTATGTAGAACTGCAGGGGATTTTGTAACCATGGGGCTTTAATTTAAATTTACCTCAATAATGAATTACAATGGATATTATTCTTTGCGCGAAGGGCACCTTCATAGTCAATAGGATCATTAAAATTTATATCCAACATATGGCTTTCAAAATTTTGTCCAACGAATTACAATCGAGATTGTTTTTAAGTTCCATTAGACCAATTGCAACACCCAGTTTTCCAACTATGCTTCCACCATCTAGTTATTTATATTTGGCACGCACCACCAACTGCCACTATTGTTGATTTTCGCTACCAAAGAAAAACATTACAAAGGTTAAACCTGGTTATATAATGTATTATAAACCTAGTTTAAAACACTAGTTTTATTATTTTGGTATGTATTCTAATAAGTATTACTATTTATTAAAAAAAATAAGGATATTTATCCCATTATGTGTGTCTAGTGTCTACTATTTATAACCTCAGTCTACAACTACAAAAATTAAATTTTTTTATAGTTATACTCTGGTTATATAATGTATTCTAAACCAGGTTTGAAATCTAGGATAATTTTTGTAAATGCTTTGTCGTTTTCTAAGTTGTATACAATTCATTCAAGAATATCTTTAGTTTGAAGTAAAGATATGTGACTGGATATACTTGTTGGTAGGCTGGCATGGCTGCGGCACATAGTTTGATTGGTCTTTTTTAAAGTCCTATACATTTCATTCAAGAATATCTTCAGTTTGAAGAATAGATATTATAGAGGCGGCCCTAGTCAATATTTAGGGGTTCAAATGAACCCCTAACTTCAAACAAAATTATATATATAAAATATTTTTTTTTTTGTTAGTTTAATATTTAAATTTATTTTTAAAAATATTTTTACACACTCTGAATTAAATTTTGCACATCTTTATTACAATTATTTCAAACTCTAAGAGTAAAGAGTAAATGTTTGTGAATTGTAAGTGTTTGTGAACTGTAAGTGTCACTCTTTTTTAAAAATTTATATTATGTGTGTGAGTGTGTCTAATATTAATTGTGTGCATTAGTTTTTATTATAACTAGCCGCAAACCCGCGCGTTGTGCATGATAATTATTTTTATGATGGATTTAATAAAAAAAAATTTACATTTTAAACTAATCTAATAATGAGTAATGTATTTCGTAATTATATTTTTATTTATTATAGAAACAATCATAAATGTAATATAGGAACAATCCAAAACACAAAAAAAAAACGTAAACTAAAAAAAATTAATAAACTTAACAATGATTAATTGAACCAATATTAGGATAAAATTTTATTTTTGATAATCTATTAAGATTATTTTCTTTGTAGAAATTATAATTTCGGCCACCCAAAACATATTATCAAATAAACAATTATTAGCAAAATCAAAGAATTAAATTTCTATACATGCATTGTTATAAAATAATAATAATTAAAATAAAATTGCAAAAGTTAAAATTTGTCACCTATCCGATTATTTTCGTTTGGCTAATTTTTGCTTTTCTTTAAATAAATTACATAATAGAGTACTTCTAATACAACTATTAAGAGTACTTTATCCAACACAAAAGATTAGAAAATACACAAAAATTAGTAAAGTCTCATAGTTTAACATCTAAATTGAGCACTATAAAATATCATGTTATGTAACAGAATAAATACCAAATTATCCAAATCGTGTTATGTAATAGAATAATATTATATTTTTCTATGTTGTATTTAACCCTTTAGAACACAATGGGATAACATTTAACAATCAAAGAGAATACAAAATAAAAAAACAACAACAACAACAATTTAAAAAACAAAACTAAACTGCATTAACACAAAATAGAGTTTAAAAGAATATAAAAAATTATCAACCTAAAGTAGAGATGCAAGAAAAATAAAAAAAATCCACCAAAAAATTTAGTGAGAGAGAGAGAGAGAGAGAGAGAACTATTTTTTTGTGACGAAAAATTATGCATAGAATAAAAGAGATAATGTCAAATTTATAGTAAAAGGGTGTGAATAAGAAGAGACAAAAATAAAGGAAGATGAAGGGAAAGAGGAAGAATGATATTAATGTAGATGGTAGTGGGGAGATGAAAAGGTAAGGGAGGGAGAAAGATTGAAGAAGTAGTAGGGAGATGAAATGATAAGAGATAGAGAAAGGTAGGAGAAGTGTAAATCTTAAAAAAAATAAATGTTAAAAACAATTATTAAAGCTTGAAAGGCTTCAACGTTGTTGTTGTTGTTATTGCTACTGCTGTTGTTGTGTATTTTTTTTTTTTTTTAAATTGAAAAGGATCACATAAAACCCTAAAGCTGAACTGAAAAGGATCACACAAAACCCTAAAGTTGAACTAAAAAGGTTTTGGGTTGGGCTTGATAATGGAACTAAAAAAGTAAGAAGTGGGCTGGATTAATTATATAGATTTATTATAGGGTGATAGTGGAAGTAAATAAATAAGTAGTGGGCTGGATTTATTAAAGGATGATAATGGAAGTAAATAAATAAGAAGTGGGCTGCATTTATAGGGCTGAAAATTGTAAAAACCAATTTAAAATTGTAGGACAAATTATATTTAAAAAAAAATGATGTGGCAGCTGATGCGACACAATATAAGAGTAACAGTATTAAATGCTACTTTCGACTCAATTGCAGTTTTAGATCCAACAATGTAAATATTCATATTTGAGAATTGCACCTCAAGTTGACATGTTATTTTGTCAAAATTTCCAATTACCAATTTTTAATATAATACTAGCCACGAATATAATACTAGCCGCGAACCCGCACGTTGTGCGTGATAATTATTTTTATGATGGATTTAAAAATTTTTTTTTTTTTACATTTTAAACTAATCTAATAATGAGTTACGTATTTCGTAATTATATTTTTATTTATTATAGAAACAATCATAAATGTAATCTAGGAACAATCCAAAACACCAAAAAAACATAAACTAAAAAAAATTAATAAACTTAACAATGATTAATTGAACCAATATTAGGATAAAATTTTATTTTTGATAATCTATTAAGATTATTCTCTTTGTAGAAATTATAATTTCGGCCACCCAAAACATATTATCAATTAAAAACTTATTAGCAAAATCAAATAATTAAATTTCTATACATGCATTGTTATAAAATAATAATAATTAAAATAAAATTGCAAAAGTTAAAATTTGTCACCTATCCGATTATTTTCGTTTGGCTAATTTTTACTTTTCTTTAAATGAATTACATTATAGAGTACTTCTAATACAACTATTAAGAGTACTTTGTCCACCACAAGATATTAGAAAATAAACAAAAATTAGTAAAATCTCATAGTTTAAGTTTAACATCTAAATTGAGCACTATAAAATATCATGTTATGTAACAGAATAAATACCAAATTATCCAAATCATGTTATGCAATAGAATAATATTATATTTTTCTATGATGTATTTAACTCTTTATAACACAATATTATAACGCAATAGGATAACATTTAACAATTAAAGAGAATAAAAAATAAACAAACAACAATAACAATTTAAAAAACAAAACTAAATCGCATTAACTGAAAATAGAGTTTAAAAGATAGGAGAAGTGTAAATATTAAAAAAATAAATGTTAAAAACAATTATTAAAGCCTGAAAGGCTTCAACGTTGTTGTTGTTGTTGTTGTTGTTGTTGTTGTTGTTGTTGTTGTTGTTGTTGTTGTTGTTGTTGTTGTTGTTGTTGTTGTTGTTGTTGCTGCTGCTATTGTTGTTGTTGTTCCTGTGTATTTTTTTTTTTTTTAAAAACTGAAAAGGATCACACAAAACCCTAAAGCTGAACTGAAAAGGCTTTGGGTTGGGCTTGATAATGGAACTAAAAAAATAAAAGGTGGGCTGGATTAATTATATAGATTTATTATAGGATGATAGTAGAAGTGAATAAATAAGTAGTGGGTTGGATTTATTAGAGGGTGATAGTGGAAGTAAATAAATAAGAAATGGACTGTATTTATAGGGTTGAAAATTGTAAAAACCATTTTAAAATTGTAGGACAAATTATATTTTTTTTAAAAATGATATTGCAGCTGATGTGGTGCAATGTAAGAGCAACAACATTAAATGCTACGTTTCAACTTTTAGTAATATATAAATGCTATTTGTGTGAATTATGATGTGTGTGGATGTTTTTGTATACAATATAAAAATAATATAAATTTATATAATTTAATAATTAGAAAATAGAAATGGTAGGCTGACATGGCCGCGCGGCACATAGTTTGATTGGTCTTTTTCTTAGTTCTATACATTTTATTCGACTGGATATACTTGTCGGTAGGCTGGCATGGCTGCGGCACATGGTTTGATTGGATAAACCAATGCTCTTCTAAGCAAGCCAAATCACATGAAACCATCTCTCTTAGGGGCAGGGGCGTGTCTTTTTGTCACTAGAATTATAATATTGAAAAAGCTAGTTTGGAACTTCATTTGCATGGTTAAAGTTACAGAGAAAAAGCAGTTGATCCTTACGAAAAGGAGAAATAAATAGTTTGTTACGACTTTTATATTCCAGATGTTCTGCTCATTTTATTGTATTGATCAGGGCTAAGTTTCGTAAACGTTTTGTTACTCACAACTTCTCTCTTTGTAGAAAATTAAAGCCACGCCTTCAAGGAAATTTGTGTCTAATTCAACCGCCGACAAAATGGTGTCCAATCTATAACTTTGTGTTTGTCTTTTTCTAAGTTCTATACATTTCGTTCAAGAATATCTATAGTTTGAAGTAAAGATATCTGAAGGGGTATACTTGTTGGTAGGCTGGCATGGCTGTGCACATAGTTTGATTGGAGAAACCAATGCTCTTCTAAGCAAGCCATATCACATGAAACCATCTCTCACAGAAGCAGGGGCGCGTCTTTTTGTCACTAGGTTCCTTGGAACTTATATCTCAGCTGGATGTCTAATGTGAGTTTACCCTTTACATATCCTCTTTATATATTCATTCTATATATGCTTTCTGAAATTCAGTATTGTATATAGGTAGTCTATGATAATCTGGGGACGTTGAAAATGTATCGTCATGCAAGAGCTAGTTTGAAAGTTTCAATATTATAATTCTGGGGATGTTTTTGTTCAGTCAGTGAGGTGTTAAAGGTTAATTTATCTGGAATCTTTTGGATAAAGTTTTGGTGACTTGATTTTGTAGGCCTGCGGGGGATTTTGTAACCATGGGGCTTTAATTTGAATTTACCCCAATAATGAATTACAACAGATATTGCTCTTCGTGCGAACACCATAGGTTCATAGCCAATAGGATCATTAAAATTTATATCCAACATATGGTTTTCAAAATTTAGTCCAACGAAGTACAATCCAGATTGTTTTTAATTTCCATGACACCAATTGCAACACCCAGTTTTCCAACTATGCTGCCACCACCAAGTTATTTATATTTGGCACGCACCACCAACTGCCACTATTTGTTGATTTTCGCTACCAAAGAAAAATATTACAAAGGTTAAACCTGGTTATATAATGTATTATAAACCTAGTTTAAAACACTAGTTTTATTATTTTGGTATGTATTCTAATAAGTATTACTATTTATTAAAAAAAATAGGGATATTTATCCCATTATGTGTGTCTAGTGTCTACTGTTTATAACCTCAGTCTACAACTACAAAGATTAAATCATTTTATAGTTATACTCTGGTTATATAATGTATTCTAAACCAGGTTTGAAATCTAGGATAATTTTTGTAAATGCTTTGTCGTTTTCTAAGTTGTATACATTTCATTCAAGAATATCTTTAGTTTGAAGTAAAGATATGTGACTGGATATACTTGTTGGTAGGCTGGCATGGCTGCGGCACATAGTTTGATTGGTCTTTTTTAAAGTCCTATACATTTCATTCAAGAATATCTTTAGTTTGAAGAATAGATATTATAGGGGCGGCCCTAGAGGGGTTCACATGAACCCCTAACTTCAAAAAAAATTATATATATAAAATATATTTTTTTTGTTAGTTTAATATTTAAATTTATTTTTAAAAATATTTTTACACACTCTGAATTAAATTTTGCACATCTTTATTACAATTATTTCAAACTCTAAGAGTAAAGAGTAAATGTTTGTGAATTGTAAGTGTTTGTGAACTGTAAATGTCACTCTTTTTTATAAATTTATATTATGTGTGTGAGTGTGTCTAATATTAATTGTGTGCATTAGTTTTTATTATAACTAGCCGCAAACCCGCAAACCCGCGCGTTGTGCATGATAATTATTTTTATGATGGATTTAATAAAAAAAATTTTTACATTTTAAACTAATCTAATAATGAGTAATGTATTTCGTAATTATATTTTTATTTATTATAGAAACAATCATAAATGTAATATAGGAACAATCCAAAACACACAAAAAAAAAAAAAAAAAAACGTAAACTAAAAAAAATTAATCAACTTAACAATGATTAATTCAACCAATATTAGGATAAAATTTTATTTTTTATAATCTATTAAAATTATTTTCTTTGTAGAAATTATAATTTCGGCCACCCAAAACATATTATCAAATAAACAATTATTAGCAAAATCAAAGAATTAAATTTCTATACATGCATTGTTATAAAATAATAATAATTAAAATAAAATTGCAAAAGTTAAAATTTGTCACCTATCCGATTATTTTTGTTTGGCTAACTTTTGCTTTTCTTTAAATGAATTACATAATAGAGTACTTCTAAGACAACTATTAAGAGTACTTTGTCCACCACAAATGATTAGAAAATACACAAAAATTAGTAAAGTCTCATAGTTTAACATCTAAATTGAGCACTATAAATTATCATGTTATGTAACAGGATAAATACCAAATTATCCAAATCATGTTATGTAATAGAATAATATTATATTTTTCTATGTTGTATTTAACCCTTTAGAACACAATGGGATAACATTTAACAATCAAAGAGAATACAAAATAAAAAAAACAACAACAACAACAACAATTTAAAAAACAAAACTAAATCGCATTAACACAAAATAGAGTTTAAAAGAATATAAAAAATTATCAACCTAAAGTAGAGATGCAAGAAAAATAAAAAAAATCCACCAAAAAATTTAGAGAGACAGAGGGAGAGAGAGAGAGAGAGAGAGAGAGAGAGAGCTATTTTTTTGTGACGGAAAATTATGCATAAAATAGAAGAGATAATGTCAAATTTATAGTAAAAGGGTGTGAATAAGAAGAGACAAAAATAAAGGAGGATGAAGGGAAATAGGAAGAATGATATTAATGTAGATAGTAGTGGAGAGATGAAAAGGTAAGGGAGGGAGAAAGATTGAAGAAGTAGTGGGGAGATGAAATGATAAGAGATAGAGAAAGGTAGGAGAAGTGTAAATCTTAAAAAAATAAATGTTAAAAACAATTATTAAAACTTGAAAGGCTTCAACGTTGTTGTTGTTGTTATTGCTACTGCTGTTGTTGTGTATTTTTTTTTTTTTTTAAATGGAAAAGGATCACACAAAACCCTAAAGCTGAACTGAAAAGGATCACACAAAACCCTAAAGTTGAACTAAAAAGGTTTTGGGTTGGGCTTGATAATGGAACTAAAAAAAAAAGAAGTGGGCTGGATTAATTATATAGATTTATTATAGGGTGATAGTGGAAGTAAATAAATAAGTAGTGGGCTGGATTTATTAAAGGATGATAATGGAAGTAAATAAATAAGAAGTGGACTGCATTTATAGGGCTGAAAATTGTAAAAACCATTTTAAAATTGTAGGACAAATTATATTTAAAAAAAAATGATTTGGCAACTGATGTGGCGCAATGTAAGAGTAACAGTATTAAATGCTACTCTCGACTCAATTGCAGTTTTCGATCCAACAATGTAAATATTCATATTTGAGAATTGCACCTCAAGTTGACATGTTATTTTGTCAAAATTTCCAATTACCAATTTTTAATATAATACTAGCCACGAATATAATACTAGCCGCGAACCCGCACGTTGTGCGTGATAATTATTTTTATGGTGAATTTAATAATTTTTTTTTTTACATTTTAAACTAATCTAATAATGAGTTATGTATTTCGTAATTATATTTTTATTTATTATAGAAACAATCATAAATGTAATATAGGAACAATCCAAAACACCAAAAAAACATAAACTAAAAAAAATTAATAAACTTAACAATGATTAATTGAACCAATATTAGGATAAAATTTTATTTTTGATAATCTATTAAGATTATTTTCTTTGTAGAAATTATAATTTCGGCCACCCAAAACATATTATCAATTAAAAAATTATTAGCAAAATCAAATAATTAAATTTCTATACATGCATTGTTATAAAATAATAATAATTAAAATAAAATTGCAAAAGTTAAAATTTGTCACCTATCCGATTATTTTCGTTTGGCTAACTTTTACTTTTCTTTAAATGAATTACATTATAGAGTACTTCTAATACAACTATTAAGAGTACTTTGTCCACCACAAAATATTAGAAAATAAACAAAAATTTGTAAAATCTCATAGTTTAACATCTAAATTGAGCACTATAAAATATCATGTTATGTAACAGAATAAATACCAAATTATCCAAATCGTGTTATGTAATAGAATAATATTATATTTTTCTATGCTGTATTTAACTCTTTATAACGCAATATTATAACGCAATAGGATAACATTTAACAATCAAAGAGAATAAAAAATAAACAAACAACGATAACACTTTAAAAAGCAAAACTAAATCGCATTAACCGAAGATAGAGTTTAAAAGATAGGAGAAGTGTAAATATTAAAAAAATAAATGTTAAAAACAATTATTAAAGCTTGAAAGGCTTCAACGTTGTTGTTGTTGTTGTTGTTGTTGTTGTTGCTGTGTATTTTTTTTTTTTTTAACTAAAAAGGATCACACAAAATCCTAAAGCTGAACTGAAAAGGCTTTGGGTTGGGCTTGATAATGGAACTAAAAAAATAAAAGGTGGGCTGGATTAATTATATAGATTTATTATAGGATGATAGTGGAAATAAATAAATAAGTAGTGGGTTGGATTTATTAAAGGGTTATAGTGGAAGTAAATAAATAAGAAATGGACTGTATTTATAGGGCTGAAAATTGTAAAAACCATTTGAAAATTGTAGGACAAATTATATTTTAAAAAAAAATGATGTTGCAGCTGATGTGGTGCAATGTAAGAGCAACAGTATTAAATGCTACATTTCAACTTTTAGTAATATATAAATGCTATTTGTGTGAATTATGATGTGTGTGGATGTTTTTGTGTACAATATAAATATAATATAAATTTATATAATTTAATAATTAGAAAATAGAAATGGTAGGCTGACATGGCCGCGCGGCACATAGTTTGATTGGTCTTCTTCTTAGTTCTATACATTTTATTCGACTGGATATACTTGTCGGTAGGCTGGCATGGCTGCGGCACATGGTTTGATTGGAGAAACCAATGCTCTTCTAAGCAAGCCAAATCATATGAAACCATCTCTCTTAGGGGCAAGGGCGTGTCTTTTTGTCACTAGAATTATAATATTGAAAGAGCTAGTTTGGAGCTTCCATTTGCATGGTTAAAGTTACGGAAAAAAAGCAGTTGATCCTAACGAAAAGGAGAAATAAATAGTTTGTTACAACTTTTATATTCCAGATGTTCTGCTCATTTTATTGTATTGATCAGGGCTAAGTTTCGTAAACGTTTTGTTACTCACAACTTCTCTCTTTGTAGAAAATTAAAGCCACGCCTTCAAGGAAATTTGTGTCTAATTCAACCACCGACAAATTGGTGTCCAATCTATAACTTTGTGTTTGGCTTTTTCTAAGTTCTATACATTTCTTTCAAGAATATCTATAGTTTGAAGTAAAGATATCTGAAGGGATATACTTGTTGGTAGGCTGGCATGGCTGTGGCACATAGTTTGATTGGAGAAACCAATGCTCTTCTAAGCAAGCCATATCACATGAAACCATCTCTCACAGAAGCAGGGGCGCGTCTTTTTGTCACTAGGTTCCTTGGAACTTATATCTCAGCTGGATGTCTAATGTGAGTTTACCCTTTACATATCCTCTTTATATATTCATTCTATATATGCACTCTGAAATTCAGTATTGTATATAGGTAGTCTATGATAATCTGGGGACGTTGAAAATATATCGTCATGCAAGAGCTAGTTTGAAAGTTTCAATATTATACTTCTGGGGATGTTTTTGTTCAGTCAGTGAGGTGTTAAAGGTTAATTTTTCTGGAATCTTTTGGATAAAGTTTTGGTGACTTGATTATGTAGGCCTGGAGGGGATTTTGTAACCATGGGGCTTTGATTTGAATTTACCCCAATAATGAATTACAACGGATATTTCTCTTTGTGCGAACACCATAGGTTCATAGCCAATAGGATCATTAAAATTTATATCCAACATATGGTTTCCAAAATTTAGTCCAACGAAGTACAACCCAGATTGTTTTTAATTTCCATGACTCCAATTGCAACACCCAGTTTTCCAACTATGCTGCCACCACCTAGTTATTTATATTTGACACGCACCACCAACTGCCACTGTTTGTTGATTGCCTCTACCAAGGAAAAACACTACTTGACTACCATCGTCCTACGTGTCTTTAATATCAACTGCTGCTACCGTCTCAGAAAAATACTTTCAGTGCCCACTCTCTCAACAATCAAATTTTAGGTGGCCAGACCTCAAATACCCACCCACAGAAAGTCGACCAACATCTAAAGGTCCGGTATTTAGGTCAATCAGATTCTATTTTGATTTAGTTGGATCATGTAGGTCAGCCAACTTCTACTTAGGTTGACCGTCTATTTAAGGCAGTCACATACATAGGTTAGCCAACTTCTACTTAACCAGGTTGGTCTACCGATATCTAAGTAGCTCATAGGTCAACTAGCTTTGACTTAGATTGGCTACTGTTAGAAATACTGAATGAATGTATTGTATTTCTCAGAGTAATAAAATATAAATGAGTGTCTTTATATAGAAGACAGATATGTGTAGTACAAGTAAGAGTGGCATACAAGTAAAGAAAATGGGCCTAAAGCCCATAACTCAATACATGTTAACAGCACCCCTCAAACTCAAGGTGGATGTGAGATCAACTTGAGGTTGTCAACCAAAGCACTATGGCGTCCCTTAGGATGTGACTTGGTGAAGATATCTGCAAGTTGATCTTTAAAGGAAACCGAGAATAGCTTGAGAGCACTATAGACAAGATGATAACAGATAAAATGACAATCGATCTCGATGTGTTTAGTTCGTTCATGGAAGACATCATTGTGAGCAATATAAATGGCACTCTAGTCGTTACAATAAAGAGGAGTAACAGAAAATGAGAACACACCTAAGTTCTTAAGAAACCATCGTAGCCAAAGGAGCTCAGATGTAGTATCAGCAAAGGCACGATATTTTGCTTCAGTACTTAAGCGGGCCACATGGGTTTGTTTCTTACTTCGCCAAGAAATCAAAGAAAAACCAAGAAGAAAGCAATAATCAATGGTGGACCTGCGATTAGTGAGATCTCCTGCCCAATCAGCATCAGAGAATGCACAGAGAACAAAAGGAGACTGAGCTGAGTAGAAAAGGCCATGGAAGAGAGCGCCCTTCAAGTCTTGAAGAATGCGCAGAACAACAGCATAGTGAGTCGATCGTGGAGCAAACAGATACTGGCTTACCTAGTGTACAACATAGGAAATGTCTAGACGAGTGATGGTGAGATAAACTAAGCTGCCAATTAATCGTCTATAAAGAAAGGGATTAGACAATGGTTTTCCCCCTGAGGGAGTCAAATGCGCATTAAGTTCAACCAGAGTGTCAACAATCTTGCTATCAGTGATCCCAACTCGAGACAAAAGTTCAGATGCATACTTGGCTTAAGTAATATAAAGACCATCTATGGAATGAGTGATTTCAAGACCCAAGAAATAGCTAAGATATCCAATACCTTTCATCTCAAACTGCTGACTGAGAAAATCCTTGAGATCTTGAATGCTATTAAGGTCATCACTAATTATGATCATATTATCCACATATAAGAGAAGCGAAATGGTGCCTTTGTCAATATGATGAAAAAATAAGGCAGAATCATAAGAACTGGCAGTGTAACCCAAGCGAAAGATGGTGGAGCTGAACTTGGAAAACCAAGCTCTTGGAGCTTGTTTAAGGCCACAAAGAGCACGTTGAAGGTGACAAAGCTTGTTTGATTCAACAGAGAGACTAGGAGAAGGTTGCATATAAACTTCTTCACTTAAATCCCCATTAAGGAAGGCATTTTTGACATTCATTTGAAAAATGTCCCATTTACTAGTAGCAGCAGCAGCAACAGCTAAAAGGCCACGAACAGATGAGATACGAGCAACCGGAGCAAAGGTCTTTTCATAATCAATCACATACTCCTGTGCAAAACCTTTTGCAACAAAACGAGCTTTATATCATTTAATTGACCCATCAGAGTGAGTCTTGATCTTGTAGACCCACTTACAACCAACCACAGATTTACCAAGGGAGAGAGTCACCAAATCCCAAGTATGATTTTTAGATAATGCATCTTTTATTGCAATCTACCATAAAGGGACAGTGGAGGTCTCACGATAGGTGTGAGGCTCATGCAATGTAGCAAGGGTAGTATAATAATAATAGTCAAGTAAATGTGCAGGAATGGATCTTACCAGAGTTGAGTGACGAGTTGGAATGTCTTGTGCAAGATCTTCAGGCGGAGCAGGAGTAGGGGACCCAAGCTCAAGGTTTGGTGGCTCATCTTTGACCTGTTCATTAGAGGGTGAGCCAAGAGAGGCATAAAAAATATTTGGTGGTTGGATAGAAAAGTCTATAAGAGGATCAGGGGTAACTGTAGAAAGAATATGTGGCTCATCTAAAAAAAGTTCCAAGACAGAGAATGTAGATAGGGAGGCATGAAAATGAGAGAGCTCGACAAAGGAGCGATGTTCCCAAATGACAACATTGCAGGAGATCGAAGACGATGAAAGACAAAATCATAACACCAATACCCCTTTCGAGTTTCGCCATAGTCAAGAAAACAACAAAGTCTAGACTTTGGCTCAAGTTTGTTATGCTCATGTGGCTAAAAAAGAATGAAATAAGCAAAACCGAAGGAGCAAAGGTGGCGATAGTCTGGAGTTGACCTAAAAAGGAGCTCATATGGATAACAGAACTTGGAATGTGATTAATAGCATGAAAAACATGAAGAGTAGCTTCATCCCCAAAAGGAGCAGGAACTTTGGCAGAGAGAAAGAGAGCACGAACAGTGTCAAAAATATGACGAAATTTTTGTTCGGCACTACCATTTTACTGAGAGAAACCTGGACAAGTTAGTTGATGAACGGTGCCATAAGAATGCAAAACAGCTTGGAAATCATATTAAGTGTACTCAAGAGCATTATTAGATAAAAAAAAAAAAAATTTGATATGTCTGGAAAATTGAGTTTCAACCATTTTTGCAAAATTGGAATATACTTGCAATAATTTAGAACAATGTTTCATATAAAAAATCCAGCTTTAGCAAGAATAATCATCAACAAAAACAACGAAATATCGAGATCCACCAATACTAGAGATAGAGGAAGACTCCCAGACATCAAAATGAATTAGGTCAAAGATATCAATGGACATTGATTCACTAGTATTAAAAGGCAAATCTAGTTGTTTTCTTAACTGACATGAAACACAATCAAAATTTTTTGTGGACACTGAACCTAACAAACCTCTAGAAGCCAAGTGTTGTACCCAAGAGGAAGATGCGTGACCAAGTCAGGTATGCCAAAGTGCAAGGGAAGGAATAGAAGAAACTATAGCAGCTGCAGCAGCAACAAAAATAGGAGCAACAGGTGAAAAACGAAGGTTGTCCATGGGAAACATATGCTCAACTCTGGGATAGGTCCCAAGCTCTTGTCCCATTCTCGGATCCTGCACAATACAACCAGAATAATCAAAGGTAATGCGATAACCTAACTCAGCTAATTAGCCCACAAAAAATAAATTGTAAGAAAGGTTAGGAACATTAAAAACCCCAGGAACCGAGAGGTTGGAGGTCGAGATAGAACCTATATTATGACCGAATATTATGAAACCATTAGTTGTGCAAATATTAAGAGGGTGTGGTGCGGGATCAAGTTGAGAAAATAAAGACGAGTAAGATGTCATGTGGTTGCAACAAGCAAAATTCATAAGCCAAGAGGAATGAGACATACCAGATAAAGATGAGAAAGAAGAGGAATAAGATGCATAACAACCATACAAATGGTATTAGCGATAATATTTTTAAGGTCATCTTTGGAAATAGTGAAAGTGGGTCCTAAAGACTTACACTATGTAGGTACGGGAGCCATTGGTTGGACATTCTTAGTGTTAGCAACAGTAGCAGCAGAAATTGAAACAGCTGATTTTTTGCAATGATAGCAAGTCTCAATATTATGGCCAAGACGTTTGCAAAAATTACAAAAACGTTTGCTGGATTGTTGGCGACGATTATTGCAACAAGAAGAAGACTTGTCCTTATTCTTCATTTGCAAAAAAAAGTGATGATGAGAAGAAGACATATGCAAAAATGGACTACAAAAATGAAATCTATGCGAAAAATTGGGTAAGGAGCACTTGGACTGCAAAAAGTCAACTATGACAAAAAGTCAACAGTCAAAGACAGCAGTTAACGGTCAACTAGGCAATCAAAATTCAACGGTGATGACATCAGCGAGATAACGTAATCGCTTACTAAGTGCTAACGCAAGGATGACGTGTTGCTGACGTAAGAAAGATGATGTGGCTTGATGACGTCACTAGGGCTGGAATGGCATAGCCGATGACGTCAGCGGATGGAAATCTGGCGCATGTAGATGTGTGGAAGCGCATGATGGCGTGTGAGGAAGATAGGCGGCACATGGAGGCACATGATTTGAAAGCCGAGATGTTTAGCAACACGTGGGGGCGCATAAGAGTTTCGATGAAGACAATTTTTCATAGAAGAGCAGATCGGAGAGAGTACTTTCTGATGGTGCAATCTATGGTCTGATCGGAGAAGCAGAAGCAGTGGTAGTGGCAAAGCAGTGGTCTTTGATGTACTAGAGTCGTGGTGGAGGCAGTGGTACTGCTCACAACGAAGGCTGTAATGGATGACACCCAAAAAGACAAGACTGCTTAAGAGCAGCACACAAGAGGATTAGATTAGTGGCTCTGATATCATGTTAGAAATACTGAATGAATGTATTGTATTTCTTAGAGTAATAGAATATACATAAGTGCCTTTATATAAGAGGCAAATGTGTGTAGTACAAGTAAGTGTGCTATACAAATAAACAAAGTAAGCCCACAACTCAATACACGTTAACAGCCATGAAAGTCTGCGGGTTTCAATTGAGGTCAACTATGTAGGTCGTCCAACATCTACTTTGGTTGGCCTCGTAGGTCAACCAAAATTTACCTAGATCGAAGTAACCCTCCTCACATTAGCATTAACAGCATCCTAACATAGCATCCTAGCAACCAATTGTTGCATGTGATGCTATTTGGGCATATTGACCTGACAGAACAGCCAGTTAGCACGCTAATTACGTTGCCACCCCGACACAAATTAATTAGGCCTTCATATGTCCCTTCCAGCCAAAATCCTCTTCCTAGCCTATGCACAATAAATACTTATTCACTTAGCCAAAAAAAAAAAATTAAGGCAAGCTCCATATGTGTCGTACGGAGCTTTGGGATTCTTATATCTATTCTTCTCCACTAGTTTTCTGACTTAACTAATAGAGCCTCCTTAGCCACCCCATTTTTGAATCCTTTGATGGCTTGAGATCTTCTTCTTTAACATGTGATTTGTTCAGTAGAAGTTAAGGTTGTAGCTAGGGTCCCATCGTGTCCCCTAAATTTTATCCACTCACAATTCCACACAAACTATACTTTAATTGAATTAATAAGATTAATATACTATGCTTGTGGTATTGCAGTTTATTGGAGGAAGGGGACACAATATTGACCTTTGAAGGAGACAAGAGAAAGTGTTCTATGAAAATAGTTCTTAAAGTTCATAATCCCCAGTTTTATTGGAAGGTACTCTTAATCTATGTTGGAATCATTTTATATGGATCACTTGCAACATACTATATATAACTATAGTTAAAATTAGGAAGAATTTTTTTTCAAAGTTAATAAATAGTGTATGTTTTTAGACCCCTTAAACACAACCAGATTAACCTATTTATTTAGCCAAGTGATTAACTTTGGTAAATTTTGCAATTCTAGGTTAACACATATCAATCATATTATTGTAAAGTGTGGAAAATAAAAAACACAACAATATGATGACTCAGGAAAACCAAACAGGTAAAAAACCTAGGGAGGATTTAACCTAGCTATCCTCAAAGTAAACTGAATCCACTATGAAAGAATTGAAGTTTACACAATAGCGACTTAGACTACTAACATACTATTGCTACCTCGAGTAGGAAACTTACTACCACGACCACGTGATAGCTCCGACTCCACGAACTACTTCTTTCTTGGATTCCTAGCAAACACAAGCACTCCCGCTTATATATCTTTAAGCTCTTGAATCTGCAACTGAATTGATCACCAAGTTTTTGACATAATCTTGATCCTTGATAAACCTAAGTATGTGTGAATGCAAACACTTCTAGATCTCACAAAAGATTCACACACATAGCATAAAAAGCATTAGCAACCATTCTAAAAAAGTGGCTAGGATTTTCCCTTTTATACCTAGGGCAAAACATAAAACTCTACATGTAAAACGGGCTTGGGCTGAGTTGAAAAAATTCTGTAGAAAAACAATCTACACGACTTTCAATCGGCCAAGTCTAATTCTTGATCAATTGAGCTAGGCAGAATTGCACAGTAAATTCTGTACCAACTCGATTCCAACTTTACATATAAGACACATACTTTGAGCAGTCTAAACAAGACTAAAACATTTTGATAATGGTTTGCCAAAATTACAAATTAGAGTTCTAATACATTTAAACCTAAAGGTCTTAGAACCCAACAAACTCCCCCATTGGCAATCCGTGGCAAAACACAAACATAACAAAATGCTCAAAGTTTACATATAAACAGCCCATTACAAAAACATAGCCCAACATAATAAATTCAACATAACTACTATCCATCAGTTGCAAGTGTAGACAGCAGCACGACTGAATCAACCTGTATATTCTGTAACACTTAACAAACACATAAACTCATGTGTGGAAGATACAAGTAAAAGAGCATAACTTCTTGATTTCACATAAACATAAACTACAAGACATATATCATGAATAACCTCATAAATATAGATCAATAATCAATGTAGCACAATGTGAAACAAGAAACAAAAAAATAAAATAAAATAAAATTCTCCCCCTATCATATATAACCCATATAAAACATAACACATCATGAGCCAAAAAAGCTAAATACAGATTGAAGCACCTAGATACAATCTAAAAACTTCACAATTCCAAACAACACAAAACCTCCGCCTAACAACAAAAACTCCTCTCTACACCATATGCACTCCCCTTTTTTGTGACTAATTGCCAAAAGGCATTCACTCATCATCAAATGGAGGTGGCGGTCTAATACTCTCTAAATCTGCTCGCAAAGCACGAAGGTCATCAAACATGTCCACCAAAGGCTAACCATGAGCCGCCTGAATGGTCATGACAGTCTCCAACATACTCCGAATATCTGAATCATCTGAAGTAGAGGGCGGAGGAACATCAAACAGATGCCTTAGCAAAAGTATCACCTGTAGAGGAGGGAGGAGGAGGAGGAGGAGGTACGGCACCAGAAGACTCAACCCTAGGACATTTAAAGCTAGATCTCCTCTGAGCAGCTCGCTGCCTAAGAAAGGTGGCACCTATAGGAGCAATGATATGTACGGGCTCAGAAGCAGGAAAGTCTGCTAAACCCAAATGCAAAAGAATCCGATGAATAAAAATCAGAAAGAAAAGAACATGAGCAGTAGAACTACTCCGATGAACCTCAATCAAAGATCATATGAACAAATGAGGAAAACTCATAGGAGCATCAGTAACAAGGGCATACAAGAACACACAACGCTCTAAAGGGATGGTGTACAAATGAGAGATAGGCCACAAAGAATGACAAGCAATCCGAAAGAAAAGATAGTGAATCTCAGTCAACTCAACAAACGTGATCCGAGGATCAAAACTCCACTAGATAGAAGAACCAGTGATGTATGACAAGATGTCATCAAAGATAGGAGACTCATCATTAATATAAACAAGATGCTGAACAAGAGGCGCCCCAAGAGCAACAGCCACTACTGAAGGGGTAATGGTGTAATCATCACCACAAATCCAACTCCTCACAAGAGTGTCGGCATTATAGGAGTGAACAGAGAAGTTCGAGTAAAACTCTCTGATCAAGGTAGCCGGAGGGGGGGGTGAGAAATATCTAACAAAGGTAATCAACCCCTAGGCTCAAATTTCTTCCTAATCTCGGAATCTAGCTCATCTAAAAGAACCTTTCTCTCAGCCCAAATATTCCTCAAAAGGTTCAACTTTTCATAGGCTTCCTGCTGTTTCTCACTCAAAAACCTATCATGCTCAAAAGAAGGAGGAGGAGATGAGGGGGCTTGCCTATAAGCTCTAGTCTTCCTAGGCATGGTGCTAAGAATAGGACAAGACACACAGAAAAGAACCAAAAAAGAAACAAGAAAAACCAATGCAAGACTGTAAGTTAGCACAAAACAATATAGAAAATAACAATCTAAATGATGCATGAATAGTGTAATCAAATGATGCATGCTCTAATGCAGTGAGAATAAGTTCAATGTAACTTTAAAATCACAAAATTGACTTGAGCATAGAGTTTGTATCAAAAACTCCTAAGTCTTGAAAAATCACTTGTACAAATTTTCAAGGAATGGACCAATTGATCATTAAACAAGATAGATAACACAATATAATGATCTAACAAGACAATTTCATCACTTGAAAAGTAATTGAACAAAATCCCCAAATTGGGTAATTTCAAGCCCTAGAATTTCCAATTTTTCACAAAACCCCAAATTGATCAAATTAAATCACCAAGAACAGTTGAATGTCATCCCACAACAAAAACCCATTGATTAATTTTCAAAGAAAACAGGTGAATCATCAAAAACCCCAAATGTTCATAGGTTCAAAATTATCCCCAAAATGCATGAAAAAATACATGAAACTTGAAAATAAATGAAAAAGGAAATAAACTTCTTACCAGCCATAGAGGACAAAAACTTTGCAAAAGAATCGAAGGAAAACAACAAAAATCTTGATTGGAAGCTTTGACATATCGGATAGAGAGAAAAAGTTTTAAAAAGCTTGAAAAGTGTTTGAACACGTGAGAAATAAAAGTTTTTTAACAAACTCTCAATTCAACTTTCGATCAATCGAAAATTAGTTTCGATCGATCGAAAATGCTTCGAATGATCCAGCAGCAATCGAGCACCAATCGAAACAGACAGAAGCTGACCAAAATTTTAAACGCAATTTCAATCGGTCGAGAAACATATTCCATCGATCGAAATTCTGGGAAAAACAAATTTTTGAAAAACAAAACAATTTTATGCAGAACCTCCTCAAAGCACTGAATTTTATGAATAAAATACATGAGTATGAGATGAAATGCTTTTCAAAAACACTTGTTTTGATCCCAATTTTTCCAAAATTTAGAGTTTTCATCAATGATCCTTAAAAAACCAAACAGCAAACACGTTTTGCATAAAACTCAAAGAATTTTCAAACTTGGTTAGCCAAACCAAGATCACACACAATAGCATATACAAAGTTTAGCAAAGAGTAACTCGTGTAGTGTGTGCAACTAGCAAAAACTTGATATACATGTGAGGTGATATATGAAAAGTAAATAATCACAATTTCTACAAAAATCAATCACATACATTTAAAAGAGACTATCATCTAAAGAGTTACATCATATAACTCTCACATCTCTTAGAATAAAAGCTTGCAATCATGTAAGTTTCTTGAATTTGTCTCATAATGTGCACACCAATTTTATTTGATCAGAAACTTATTAAGAATTAGCCAGTATAATGTACACACCAATTTTAATTTATTGAAATTATTAAAGTCCAATAATGTACATACCAATTTTAGCATTTAAACCAAGACTACACATTATGTTCTTTTTGTGCATGTGCTACACTTTCTTGAACACAAAATCTTATGATATGCACTAAAGTGTTCATGATTGGCCAACAAACAGTGGTGATATGGTTATTTATGCCTTTCTCAACAAGTTCAAGTCCGACAATCAAAGGCGTGTGATTTCAAGATCAAGATCATGTGATCAAAAACTATAAACATCTTCCCACACAACATACACAACAAAGCTCAAACTAACAAAGTGCAATAAAATAAGCTCATCCAAACTAAACAAGGTACATAGACATGTTATGTAAAGATAATATGGCCAACCTTGATTTCAAATCCAAGAAAACAATGCAAAACACATTTTGCTTCCCTCTTCTTTTCCTTTTTTTTTTATATTTTTGATGAAAATAACAAAAATAGCCTAGAATGAAATGTATAAATGTTATGCAATGCAAATCCTAGAAAAGCAAAGAAAAAAAAAACAAAAATACCAAGAAAAAATGGTCACAAAGAATAGAATAAAGAAGCACAAGGACCATGTCAAAAAGATTCACTTTGATTGAGCCTTTTGCATCCAAAGCTTTTTAGATGCACCTTGAGCATTGGAGTTCTTATTCACATTAGAATGATTTCCAACTCCAAAATTGGAATAAAGGTTTAAAACCTTTACCAACTCACTAATAAGTATCATAGGCACAAGTACTTTTGGTTTATTTGCTCACTTAGCAGCTTGCAACTTGAAACGGTTTGGACAAATGTGCCCAAACTTTCCACAAAAATGGCAAACCAAAGCAGGTCTATTATGCAACTTGCCCTTAGAAAGATTAGAAGTCTTAGGTTTAGATTCTTGAAGATCAACCCTAATCTTTCTAGGAGTTGTAACCTTTACTGATTTGACAACCTCACACACAAAGGGCTCAGAAGAAGGAACAAAGTTTGTGGAATGTATTTCAAAAACAGAGATTCTTTCTATAAAACCTAATCCAGTTTTGTCTGAAGGAGACTTTTGAACACTCAGCATATGATCAAGTTTGAAACTAGCAGACTTATTAGTTTGTTCTCTAGCAACAAATAAATCATGTTCCAAATTCTTAACTTTATCAAGTAAAAGCATGTTCTCAGTCTTCACATTATTCAACAATTCATTAGCATTAAACAATTTCACAAGAAAATTCTTTTTATCAAGTGTAAGAGATGCAATTTTCTTTAAGCCTAGATCAACATTCATAGCATCTTTTGTAGTAACTTTGCAAAGTTTATTGTAGACTTCTTGAAGATCTACATCCTCATAGAGTTTCCCATCAAAAAAGTTCTCCTCAACAGCAACACTTTCATCAACTACTACAGTAGCAATGAAAGCAATGAAGTTTTCATCCTCATCACTACCAAACTCATTATCAGAAACTTCATCATCACTAAGAGTTACGGCCATCGCCTTACCCTTAGACCTCAAATATGTAGGACATTCAAATTTCACATGACTATACCCTTGACACCCAAAACATTGTTGTCCCATAAAATTATTAGAAGGTTGACCAACTTTTTCTTTAGGTTTTTCAGTGTTATTAGCCTTAGTGGGATTATTCCTCCTAAAATTTCTAGGTTCAGCTGTGTTCTTACCTCTTACCCTTCTGTTGTTATTCCTAAGAAAGTTTCTAAAGTTCTTAACAAGATATTCAATCTCTGTAGTAGAAAGCTCATCACCAAATCCACCCACATCAACATCATCAACAGACTTAAAAGCCATTAATTTTGATTTGCTAGTCTTAGGTAAGTCCAACTCATAAGACTGAAGAGATCCTACAAGTTCATCAACAAGGATGGAGTCCACATCCTTGCTTTCAACGATGACAGTTACTTTAGGTCTAAAATTCTCAATCAAAGATCTAAGAATCTTCGCAACAATTTTAGGTTGATCATATATTTCACCCAGATTATATGCAAAAGTAACAATATCATTGAGTTTAGCGTAGAATTCATCAAAAGATTCATCATCAGACATCCTAATGCTTTCAAATCTAGTAGTTAATTGCTGCAACTTATTAATTTTAACTGTCTTTGTGCCTCCATGCACAGTCTAGAGGATATTCAAAGTAGTATGCGCAACCTCAACATTAGAGATTCTCTTAAATTCCTCCATAGAAACGACATTAAAGATAGCATTCATGACTTTGCTATTTAAAGTATCTGCTTCCTTCTGAGAAGTTTGCCACTCACTCATAAGAGAAATGGGCTTCTCTCATCCATATTCAATAGAGTTCCAGACTCTCTCTTCAATGGATTTCAGGAATGCTTTCATCCTAACTTTCTAATAAGCATAATTATTTCCATCAAAGTGGGGAGGAATAACAAGAGAGTGTCAGTGTTCCATGACAACTGAGGTTAATGTTCAGCTCTGAGGTCAAAAGATCTACAACAAAAGAGCTACCCGCTCTGATACCACTTGTACGTTTTTCTTAAACACAACTTGATTAACCTAGTTATTTAGCCAAGTGATTAATTTAGGTAAATTATGCAATTCTAGATTAATACATATCAATCATATTATTGTAAAGTGCAGAAAATAAAGAGCACAACAATATGATGACCTAGGGAAACCAAACCGGTAAAAAACCTAGGAAGGGTTTAACCAAGTTATTCTCAAAGTAAACTGAATCCACTATAAAAGAATTGAAAGTTACACAATAGCGACTTAGACTATTAACATCCTATTGCTACCTCGAGTAGGAAACTTACTACCACGACCACGTGACAGCTCCGACTCCACAGACTACTTCTTTCTTGGATTCTCAACAAGCATAAGCACTCCTGCTTGTATATCTTTAAGTTCTTGAATCTGCAACTGAATTGATCACCAAGTTCTTGACATAATCTTGATCCTTGATAACCCTAAGTATGTGTGAAAGCAAACACCTCTAGATCTCACAAAAGATTCACACACACAGCATAAAGAGCATTAGCAACCACTCTAAAAACATAGCTAGGGTTTTCCCTTTTATACCTAAGGCAAAACATAAAACTCTACACATAAAACAGGCTTGGGCTGAGTTGGAAAAATTTTGCAGAAAAACAATCTGCACAACTTTCGATCGATCGAGTCTTATTCTTGATCAATCGAGCTAGGTAGAATTGTACAGTAAATTTTGCAGTAACTCGATTCCAACTTTACATATAAGACACATACTTTGAGCAGTCTAAACAAAACTAAAATATTTTGATCATGGTTTGCCAACATCACAAATTAGAGTTCTAATATATTTAAACCTAAAGGTCTTAGAACCCAACAAATAGGTTGTGAATTATATTAGCATTTTATTATACTGCAGAATTTTCTCAACACTATTGATGAGCTCTAGATTATTTTGACCAGATTATGACACGGGCTGATTTAGGCCTTGCTGATGCATATATTGATGGGGATATTTCTTTCAACGATGAAAATGAAGGTCTTCTAAACCTCTTTTTGGTAAGATTGATTAGAGTTTGAGTTAATTCCAAAACAGCACTGCTCTGACCCTAATACCTACAAAGCATGTTTGTGGTATGTACCTCATAGAATTTGCCTTGCTGATATGTTTTGCAGATTCTTATTGCCAGCAGAGAGTCAAAGTCCTCTATCTTGAAAATGAATAAGAGAAGGTATGTTTTCGAACTGCCAGACTTTGCTGGAGGCTTGGATAATCACATTATAATTAATTATCCCCATTTTTTGCTCAACTTTTACTTATTTATTTATTACTTTAGGGGTTGGTGGACACCATTGATATTTACGGCTGCTATAGGATCTGCAAGCTATCTTTTGAAGCATTTTTCAAGGAAAAATACTCTTACACAGGCACGCAGGAACATCTCTCGTCATTATGAGCTGGTATAAGACTATGGCCTTTCAATTCCTTGTTTTTATTTGAGATATTTTTCTTTTCAATTTGAGGAGGCCGTTTTCAAAAAAAAAAAAAAAATGGGAGATATTATGGATGCCGCAATGTTGGATCTAGGTGCTTTTATAGTTTTATGTGCCTTTGTTTTGCGTGAGGTGTGACATTTGGCTTGATTTTTAGTTCGAGTTACTGAGAAATCTCTTTGAGAGTGATATGCAGAAATGTTAGTGTCAAGAAAATTTACCCCTTGTTTCAGATGCAGCCCTAGTCTTGGTATTTGTGAAGGAAAGTTATTTGGGTGTATTAGAATTTGGATTGGGTGAGAGTGCATCTACACCATCCTTGTACTCTCCAAATTTGTTAATGAAATTTTCTCTTTATTTTCACCCATGGATGGAGGCTAAAGGCCAACAACATAAATTCATAATGCTCTCTCTATGTGTTCATGCCTCTATTCTTTTAGATTTTTTTTTTTTTTACTTAATTCCTACTTTTTATTTGGAGATCTTTCTAAAGCACGTAATATTTTCTACACTAGTCTTGATATTTTGGGTTGCTTTTACAACAAACTCGTATTAGAGGGAAGGTTCACTACCTAGTTGTTTGCAGTTGTTCTCTTTGGTGACTGCTTATTAGTTCATGGATCTAATTATTGGGAATAAGAATTTTCAGGTAAGTCCTCTACAAAACTTTTGGCAGTTAAGACAATGGTTTCTAATGCTAAATTCATGTATTTGCCTTCCAATTTCTTCTATACTATTTAGGTTTTTTCTCTCACATAACAAAATACTTTTGATTTTTGGCCAAACACAAATGGTTGGTGCAACAAACTTGTCTATTTTTCTTCTCATAATCTTTATCCAAGGGAGTCAATTTTGTACTCAAAGCCATTTTAGTTTGGTCAAGAGAACGAAATGCTTCTATATCAAATAATACTAGTGTACTATTTCAGAAATAATGCTTATATATATATATATATATGTATATATATATATGTATGATAACTATTTTCATTAACATTTAAACAAATAAATTTAGTAGTTTTTTAGTAATAATTTGGGCCAATCAATACAATTTGTTAGATCAGTAACCAAGCCCAAAAACCTTTTTCTTATTTACTTTTTAAATTCCTTATTATTTCAAATTACTCTTATCTCTATTCTTAACTCTCTTACATATACTCTCTCTCTCTCTCTCTCTCTCTCTCTCTCTCTCTCTCTCTCTCTCTCTCTCTCTCTCTCTCTCTCTCTCTCTCTCTCTCTCTCTCTCTCTCTCAACACATGCAACACAGATACAGTTTTCATTTCAAATTGAAAAATGCTAAGATCACAATTTTTGTCACAACTTGCTCGTAGCAAGTCATAAGTGATGGAGTAAAAGTGGTGGGTCCACAACTCCACCACTCATGACTTGCCACATGAGCAAGTTATGGCAAAAGCTGTAGTAGCATTACTCTTTCAAATTTCTCAATAGCACTGCCTAGAAATATGCTCCACTAACTACTTCTTCTACCACCTTATGGCCTAGTTGTCATCACCCTTCTCCTTTCTTCTTTTTTTTTTTTTTTTTGGTAAAAAAATCGTGAAGAAGCAATCCAAGCCAAAACACATGTTTTGCTCGAAATAGTCCAAAGTAGTTTGTCTACCAAAATAGTATCTGACTCTTGTATTAAGATGTGCATAACCTTGCATTGCCTTTTCGTTCTATCAAATTTCTTTATTTCAAATTTGTTATTAAAAATCATAGTCTTTAGTCTCTTGACTACCAAAGGTTTTAGAGGACTTTGCCGAAGGTATTGTATAGAACTCGCTTGACACCTTTGTACCCACTAATTAAATCCACGAACCAATCAGCAAAATTCCAGAGAGAATAATCCAAAGGTATAGGTAGTGAACCTTGATTTTAACACCAATTTGTTGTGAGAAAGTGTTAAGAAAGTGTTCTAGAGAATATTGGAAGGAAATCAGTTTCACTAAATTGTCAATTGAAAAATGAGAAGCAATTGTGATTTGGCCTTATATACACAAAGCAATGGAAAAGAGGAAAAGAAAGAGTCTAAACTAACTACCAAACTCTAACCGTCTAATGAACCAAATAATGACAGTTGTACACCACTTAGATTAGTTCATACGTGCCACACGTGCTAACACTTAAATGCTAGGACATCGCTTTAGCTTTCAACTTCACTTTCTTCCTTTTAGGCTGCGTTTGTTTTAGTGTAAAATATTCTCCGGGTGTAAAATAATTTCAAGTGAAAATTTTTTCTAGAAGGGAAAATAATTTCTAGTGTTTGGTTGCATTTTAAAAATTATATTAGAAAATAATTTCAAGTGTTTGGTAATATTTTGAAAATGCAAATTTTATACTAGTTTCTCACATTTTCTCAACCATTTTCTTAGTGTCCAAACAAATTTTATTACAGAAAATTTCAAAATATACACTTAACACAACCAAAATATACACATAACCAAAAATCAAAATGAAAACATTGAGGGAGAGGAAGAAAGAGTGAGATCAGAGGGAGAAAGAGTGATAGGGTGATGGACAGAGAGATAGGTCGGGAAAGAGAGAGATCAGAATGGATGGAGGACGGCGGTGGACAGATCAGGTGGGTTTGGGGATGGAATGGAGTGGGCTGGTGGTCGGTGGCAGCCAGATCGGTGTGTCGTTGAGCAAGAGGCAGAACAAGATTGGTGTGTCGAGAACGAGCTCAGTCTTAGGTGGCGCCAATGAGCTTCCAGCAGCGACTATGGGTGCAATCTGGTGCTGGGGTGCGATCTCGGTGGTGCTACACGTGGCTCGATCTAGGCGGTGCTTCAGGTGGCACGATCTCGCCTATGCTGTAGTGTGACGAGACCGGTGCGATCTGGGGTTAGGGGCAGTGGTGCGATCTAGGCTTGCTTCTGGTACTCGGTCTTCTTGTTGTTTCTCTCTCTCTGTTCTATTTTCTTAGGGTGGAAATCATTTGAAGGTAAAATAAAACCTGAAATTCATTTTTGGCTTGCTGGGGATATTTTACAGTTAACGCGGAAATTGATTTCTGTTTGACCCTATTTTTTGTGCTTATCAAACACATAGGCTGGTGTAAAATGATTTCCTGAAATCCTTTTCTATCAAAACAAACGCAACCTTAGTCGCAACTGTGTCGTTTTGCCCTGTTTTCCTTGTTTTAGCTTCAATGCATTCCTTCAAGCCTTCTCTCTTCTTGACTGCCCCTTCTTCTCTCTTAGCAGAAGTTTCAACACTCCCCTTCAAGTCAGGAACCATAAGTTCAGTGACTTGATTACCAACAGTCTGAAGATTTGGTGAGTAAATATCTATTAACCCTAAGCAAGCAATTAACCTACTAAAAGCTGGAAGTTCCAATGCTTGTCTAAAGATCTGCTGTTTGAAAATGGCTTGAAACATAGAATGTTTTGATCACCCCTTCTATTATCTTGCCCTTCACCAAATGGCAATCAACCTCTATATGCTTTGTCCTTTCACAAAAGACTGGGTTTGTTGCAATATGTAGTGCAGCTTGATTATCACAAAACAATTGAGCACTACTTGGATGATCAACTCTCAAGTCTTTTAACAACTAAAGAACCTAAACAATTTCACATGGTGTGGTGGTCATTGCCTTGTATTCTGCCTCTGCTAAAGACCTAAAGACTGTGCTTTGCTTCTTAGACCTCCAAGAGATTAGAGAATCACCCAAAAACACACTATAGCCTATGATTGATCTTCTGGTATTTGGGCAGCCTACCCAATCCGCATCACAAAGGGCTTTTACTTGCATATTTGAGCTTCTAGAAAAATACAAACCTCTGCCTGGTGTCCCCTTCAAGTACTGAAGTATCCTATTGACTGCCAACAGGTGAGGCTCTCTTGGTTCAGCTAGAAACTAACTCAACCTATGCACTACATAGGTAATGTCAGGTCCAGTCAGAGTGAGATATAACAATCTGCCAATTAGTTTCCTATACTGACTAGCATCTGAAAGGAGTTTATCGCCGTCCTTTGATAAATTCAAGTTCTGTTCCATTGGTATTCTGACTGGTTTAAACCCCAAAAATCCTGTATCTTGCAAAATCTCCAAGCAGTACTTCCTCTGATTCAAACTGGTCCCCTTTTCACTTCTAGCAATCTCAAGACCCAGAAAATATTTCAAAGAAAACCAAACTTAGTATCAAGTAGGAGCGTTAAAGCACTAATGCAATTAGGATAATTACTAGTGAGCAAAATGTCATCTACATAGACTAGCAAAACTGTGAAAGAAGATCCTTTAGTGTACGGAAAAAGAGAATAGTCAGCCTTGGATTGGACAAAACCAAAATTTAACAATGTATTAGAAAACTTGGCAAACTATTGCCTTGAAACTTGCTTTAAACCATAAAGGCTCTTGTTGAGCTTACAAACCAAAGGAGCAGAATGAGGAGAAGTAGAATGAGAATTAGAGTGAGAAACACACTCTCCCTTGCTGTGAAAACTAGGTGGAAGACTCATATAAACCTCCTCATCCAAATCACCATGGAGAAAGGTATTATTAACATCCATTTGATGAAGAAACCACCCTTTCATAGCAGCCATAGACAAGACCATTCTTACAGAAACTAACTTACCTACAAGAGAGAAAGTATTAGTGTCATCAAGGCCCTCTCTCTGAGTATAACCCTTAGCTACTAAATGAGCCTTGTGTCTTTCAATGGAGCAATCAAACCTATATTTGGTTCTATAAACCTACTTACATCCAATAAGAACTTTACTTGGAGGAAGAGTGGTTAAAGTCCATGTGTTTGTGAGTTCAAGGGCAGCAATCTCCTTATCCAAAGCAGCTCTCCAATCAGGAGATTGGACTACTTCAGAGAAGGTAGTAGGGTCTGGTGAAGAAGAATCAACAGCTAGGACAAATTGCTTATAGTTCTTACTAAGATTAAAGTAAGTAAGACAAGTAAAGATATCATAAGGCTAACTAGACAAGGGTTTTGAAGTGACAAACTTACAAGAATAATCTTATAGGTAAGAAAGAGGCTTATGTGGTCTAGAGGATTTTCTGAGGTGTAAGAGAAAGGTAGGCCTAGGAACTGATACAGAAACAATGTCAATCTCAGAAGCATGATCAGGAGTAAGAAGTGGCAAATCAGATTGAGGTGAGGAAATAGGAATCCAATCTGCAGAAACAATGTCTGCAGAATCCGCAAAAGGAAAAACAAGATTTTGTTGAAAAAAGGTATCTGAAAAAGAGTAATCAGGAACAGAATGAGGGGAAACAAAAGAGTCATGGTAAGCAACAAGAGAAGAATCAGGTGAGAAGTGGGAAGGAGATGAGGTAGAAGCAAAAGGAAAAATGATCTCATAGAAAACTACATCCCTAGAGACATAAATAGAATTTGACTCCAAATCTAGAACTTTGTATCCTTTAATACCATGTGGATAACCAAGGAAAACAAATTTTTGAGCTCATAGTGCAAATTTATGCCTAATGTGACTAAGAGTAGAGATAAAGCTCAAACAGCCAAAAATTCTAATATGGCCTTATGAAGGAGGTTGTTTGAAAACAATTTCATAAGGAGTTTTGTTGTTTAAATGCTTGGAGGGTGACCTATTGATAAGATATACTGCAGTGAGAATACATTCACCCCACAGTTTTAAAGGTAGAGAAGAATGGAACCTTAATGCTCTTGCAACATTTAAAATGTGTTGATACTTTCTCTCAACAATTGCATTTTGTTGAGGAGTATCAACACAAGATAATTGATGCATGATGCATTTTGATTTGAAAAAATCCTTCATGATAAATTATGTGCCATTGTCACTCCTAATACACTTAATTTTGGCCTTGAATTGAGTTTCAACCATGATAGAAAACTGTTGAATAAGAGCTGGTGTTTCTGACTTAGATTTAAGCAAATAAACCCAAGTACACCTAGAATAGTCATCCACAATGGTAAGAAAGAACTTGTAACCCTCAATAGTGGAAACTGAAAAAGGCCCCCAAAGATCACAATGTACAAGATCAAACACACAATGAGATATATGTTGACTAGTAGGAAAGGATAGTCTCTTTTGCTTAGAAAAATGACAAATGTCATAACATACAGTCTTATTAGCTGGTAAAATAGATACAAGATTATTAATCAAAGACAACTTGGCATGAGAATGATGCCCTAAACGAAAAATGCCACAAATCAGCATTAACACTAGTGACTTTGATAGAAGAAATGGAGACAGGAACCTTGGAAGTAGCAACAAGCACAGATGGAAGTAGAACTCTGTACTAGAGTAGATATAGCCCTTTTAAAGCTTTACCTAGTCCAATCATGTTCCAATTGGCTAGGTCCTTGATAAAGCAAAAGGAACCAAGGAACACAAGACAATAAAACAAGAATTTGGTGAGCTGATTGACAGATTAGATTAAATGTAAAAAAATGGAACACATAGAACTCCATAGAGTATAAGGTTGTCTGAGATATAAACTGTTCCTATATGAGTAACCAAGGTCTTCTCTCCGTTGGGCAAATAGACAAAGGTATTAATGGTGGATTTAATTGTGGTTAGGCAAGAAACTAAATGGACCATATGGTCTGTTGCACCAGTATCAATAATCCAATCATTAGACTTATAGGCTTGTTTATCTATGATATGGGCAGAAAAAATGGAATGAGAAAGGTTAGGAGGCAACCAAAAAGGATAACCTGAAAAATTGGCAAAGTAAGGCATGGTTGAATTGGTGCTAGCAGTAGTTGCTGCATTAGAAAAAGGAGATAAGACTGAAGCTACTTGATGTGTAGATGTGGGCTGAGATGTAGCTGCTTCCTTGAAGGACTAAGAAGCAAGGAAAGAAAGTAGCTACTCACATTGATGTTGAGTGATGGGGCACTAAAGAGCATTGAACTATGATTGTGACAAGTTCAACTGAAACTGAGACTGTGCTCCTGGAGACAATGGTGAGCAATGTAGCATCTCAGACTGATTAGGAAACCCCAGCATAGGAGGAGAAGCAAAATTCCCAAAAGTACCATTAAAATTTCCAGTGCTAGACACCTGATGGGTAGAAGCCTTTCCCTTGTGCTTATATCCTGGAGGATAACCATGCAATTTGTAGCATTTATCAGCTACATGACCCACAATTCCACAATATGTACAAACAGGCCTTTCCTTCTTAGCATTACCACCTTTTGCACCTTGCCCTCTATGAGTTCCCCCTTGAGTCCAACCTTGATGACCTTGAAATCCTTTAGGATTGGAATTGTTAGCATATAAAGTTGTTGGTTTAGTAACCAAATCAACTTGACCAATCTACCTACGTTTTTCTTCTTGCAAAATCAAAGAATAGGCCTTATTGAGTGCAGGCAAGGGCTCAGTGATCAAAATCTTACTAGTGACAATGGAATAACTATCATTGAGTCCCATGAGAAAATGAAAAACTTGATCCTTTTGCTAAGCATTCAATTGATTTCACTGAGAACCACAAGTGCAGGTACAAGTGCAAGCAAAAAAAGACTGATAATGCACAAGTTCATCCCACAAAATCTTGAATTTGGTAAAATAAGAGCTTACCGTGAGTGAACCTTGTGAAAGCTTTGAAATTTCTTTCTGAACTTCAAAGAATCTTGGAACATTAGGCTATAAAAACCTATCATGCATATCAATCCACAAATCTCTCGCAGTGTGAATATACATCACACTAGTAGCAAGATCTTTGCTCAAGGAGTTCACCAACCATGAAAGAATGGTGGTGCTTGCTCTGTGCCAAGCATTGTATAGAGGATGAGAGAGATCAGGCATGGAAATCAAACCATCAAGGAAGCTAAATTTGTTCCTTCCACTCAATGGAAAAAAAAAAAAAAAAAACAGCCCTTGACTAATTGAGATAGTTTTCAGGACCAATCAGTGGTTGAGAAACAAGGACAACATCTGTAGGTGGAATGAAGTAAGGGCTTGATGGATTGGTATTTGCACCCTCCATTGGAGGTGCTTGATTGGAAGGTCTCTGTTTCGCAATACTAGAAGAATTGGTGGGAATTGGATCTGATTCTAAGGTTGTGTCGGTAGCGGAAGCCATGGATGAGCTATTGAAGCTCTGATACCATGTTAAGAAAGTGTTCTAGAGAATATTGGAAGGAGATCAGTTTCACTAAATTGTAAATTGAAAAATGAGAAGCAGTCATTAATTTACACTGTGATTTGGCCTTATATACACAAAGCAATGAAAAAGAGGAAAAGAAAGAGTCTAAACTAACTAACAAACTCTAACCGTCTAATGAACCAGATAATGACAGCTATACACCATTTAGATCGGTTCATACGTACCACACGTGCTAAAACTTAAATGCTACGACATCGTTTTAGCTTTCAACTTCACTTTCTTCCTTTTAGTCACAGCTATGTCACTTTCTTCCTTTCACTTTCTTCAGTGCATGCCTTAGCTTCAGTGCATTCCTTCAAGCCTTCTCTCTTCTTGACTGCCCCTTCTTCTCTCTTAGAAGAAGTTTTAACAGAAAGTGCATCCAAATAAAACCCTCACACAAGATTGATTGTGAAAATATTTAGAATGATTCAAAAAATATATAAGAGAAGTGAAGAAAGCCCAAATGAAAAATATACCACACACACAAGAGAGAGAGAGAGAGAGAGGGGGGGAATACCAAAAGTTTAGATGATTAAGCCTTTGACCTACGTCCTGAAAATTTCACTAACAATATGAATAGATGAAAAATGGTGTAGAATGTAGCGGCGTGTGACTGTGTGAGTTCAATTCACGTGTTGAAATTTGAGACTATTATATGTTTAGAATGATAATCTTCTTCGTTGAATGATAGTATATAAACCTAATTAGTGACAAAACTGATAGAATGATAGTATTCAAACATGCTTAGAGACATAATTGATATCAAGCATAAGCTTATTATTCGTTTTATTTGTGTTTCTAGAGTAATGAACTTTTTGCTCTGTTCCTGGACGAAACAATGACATACTCCACCGCTCTATTTAAGGTCAGGATCAAAATTAACCTTTTCATGATTTAATAACTTCCTTTTTAAGGTTTAGCTTTAACTTAAATTCACCTTTATGACAATATTTCTTAGAAGGAAGATGAGGACTTAAAGGTTGCGCAGCTCAGAAAAATGTCTACTTTGATTGAAAAGGTGAGAAAGTAATACTGGATTATGTCAAATTTTTAAAAATTTTCCTGCCCTTACCTAATCCTTTTTTTTTTTATTTCTTTCAATTTACTCAGGCAAGAATTAATGAAAAGCATGAAGTTCTTGATATTGGGTGTGGCTGGGGAAGCTTTGCTATTGAAGTTGTCAAACGAACTGGATGCAAATACACTGGCATCACTTTGTCTAATGAGCAACTAAAACTTGCGGAAAAGAAAGTGGAAGATGCTGGCCTTCAGGTACTAATTTGATGAATGACATTCACCATAAATGCATATATCATTAATATCAATACATATGGAATATATTGGATGGTAAAAATTTTTGTTTCTGATTGTACATAGTATCATTTTAGTTGGTGTTATTGAGTAGTTAATAGCATGTAGGGACATCCCTTGATCCAAAAGGCTTTAAATTTTTGAGTTTGGTCAACTATGTTATAATAACCACTCACTTTTCTTATTATTATTCAATGTGGAGCTTCACTCATGCATGTATACTCAATAATTTCTTAGCCCCTTACATGCGAGTCTATGCTTCCTCATGGGCTTCAAGACCACTTTGGGGTCATGAAAAAATCCTAATTGCTCTGCCTTGCTTTATGAGTTTTTTCTTCATCAATGCATCATTCATGGGCCTTACACCATCCATGTGAATGACGAGTCAACCTTGCACATTTATCAATGGAAACTCGGTCTACACTTCCACATCCATGGGAACCTCACGCCACAACATTATCTAGCACCATTAGCAATATTCATTTGTAGGGTCTTTTTCCAGGTTCATTTGTGTGACCTTTATGGGCCTGTTTTGTAGGATAAAATGTTCTCGCTTCAACTGTGACAGGGACGTTGATAAGCTTGTCACCCAATCCAATTAAATAGTTAATATAATATGTAGAGACACCACTTAACCCAAAATACTTAAGTCTTTGAGTTTGGATCCAACTATGTTATATTATCCACTCACTCTTCTTATCATTATTCAATTTAAGATTTCACTCATATATACATGTATACCTAACAATTTCATCCATTTACCTTTGTTATAGGATAGTTAATAAATTTATTTTATGTTGGACCTATTTTATGGTAAAAATATATACTATAATTAATAAATCGAAATGTAAAAGTACTGCATCATTTAAAAAGTCATCGCGCTTTATTTGGCGGAATTAAATTTTAATGATGTTGAACTATATATATTATCTTAAATTAATGAAAACTAAAACTAAATCAAGGACCATTTTTTTTATATATAAAAGAATAGAATCACGATCGCTGTTTTGTTGTGGTCACATTGACATACTTAACAAGCACATAGCAAAGAATTTGGAAGTCTGTTTTGCCTTGTTCAGGTCTACAATTTGCACATAATAGTTGGTTCTTGTCCTAGCAAGAAACATCTGCTTAAGTATGGCACATCTTATGAAATTTTTCTTTTTCTTACGATCAATTCACTTCAAAATTAACCTTAATCAACTTTGCTCTCAGGACCGCATTAAGTTTCTTCTTTGTGATTACCGCCAATTGCCAGATTCCTACAAATATGACAGAATTATATCCTGGTGAGTTCCTTTTGTTAGGTTCTATATATGTATATGTTAATTAGCAAACATATAAACACAAACTTGACTAGATATAAGAACAAGAAAGTTATTATTTAAAGTAATCAGTTTTCGGCAGATTCAATTGATCAAAGCTGTTGTTCAATGGATCAAAGTTCACATTTGCAGAATTTGCTTTGCAACCCAATATATAGCCCATCAAATGTTTTGCATTTCAATCCTACTTCGCTACGTATAAAAAGAAAACTCTAATACATGTTTTTCTAGACTTGGGAACTACTCTTTTAGATTTGAGGTTTTGTGCCTTGTACTCCTTCACGCTTCTATCGAAGATTACACACATACACTTAATACCAGTGGAATTAAATTGCAAACCAAGCTTTAGCTATCAAGTTCTAAAGGATGGACTGGAGGTTCATGTTAGAACAGATTTAAGTCAGAGAAGTATGTGGGATTCATAGTTAAGTTTGATAACTTTAGCTTGATTTACTATAAATTAATATTCTGACTATAAATCTCTATATGATAGCGGATTGGTCTCTTTAGGATTTGTGCCCCCAGGTTTTCCTATGGAACAAGTTGTTTTATAAGGTTTCTTGGAGTCATTATATCTTGTGTTTTTTACTTGTCCACTATACATGATATGCTTGATTATTAATATAACCTAAGGCTTGCATAATTGACCTAATTAATAACTTGGCCTTAACAAATCCTGTTTGTTCAGGTGTCTAAAAACCAACACCTTTGCCACTAACTATTTTAAATAGTCCATAATGAATATGTGATCTGTTTGAGTTAGATTAAAGAAAGAAAAACAACATAAAGATTTTATCGTTGTTCAGTAATATACCTACTTCCACAAGGGTGGGAAGCAACTAATCCATTATATATAAGAAATTGGGGCAACCGAAATTAATGTTTACATATTATATCCGTTTGTGACGTTCCACTCCACTTACCCTACTATGCTACATCCATATGAGCCGACTCCAACATAATCTGGCCTTAATCATTAGAAGAAAAAAAAATGATATTTTGATAGCATTTTTCAGTGAGATGATAGAACATGTCGGCCATGAATATATGGAAGAGTTTTTTGGTTGCTGTGAATCATTATTAGCAGAAGACGGGCTTTTTGTTCTGCAGGTAATCAAACAAATGATGTCCTATATTTTTTTTTTTTTCCCAGTTTTATTATAATGTCTTGGTCTTTGTAACACTCTTATGCGTTTAATTTAAATATACTTCTAACCATTGAAGCTGGTTTGTGGTTGTCTCTTCGTAGTTCATATCAATACCAGACGAACGCTACGACGAGTACAGGCGAAGTTCGGATTTTATAAAGGAATATATATTTCCCGGCGGATGCCTACCTTCATTTAGCAGGATAATATCAGCCATGGCTAACGCATCCAGACTCTGGTATTAATTCATTGTTTGGTTTTACTATTTAGTTCTCTTGAAAATTAATTCAAAGTTTTGTAAGTGCAGCGTGGAGCACGTGGAAAACATAGGAATTCATTACTACCAAACACTCAGATGTTGGAGAAAAAATTTAGTGGACAACCAGAGGTACGAAAAATAAATCATTTTATTATTTTACTTCTCGTTTCAAAGATAGAGGCCTCCTGAACATAGAAATATACGCATACGTATGCCTATTTACATTTCTTTTTCATTTTCCATTTTTATGCCTTACAACATTTTTTGAAGTTTTTAATCGAATAAAACATGAACGAACTTTGTAACTTATATATACCATTCGTTATATCACTAAGTTTGAGTAGAACCATCATTACGAAATTAAAAATTTTCCCTTCTTCTTTTTATGTTTCATGATTGAACTGTTCAATATGAATACTTTTGCAAATGTTTTTTCTTTTTGGAAATTTGATATAGTTTCTCATCAAGTAAAATAGTTAATAACTATAAACTTAGATTTTAATAAATATCCAAATTGTGAAAATGTATCATATCTAAAAGGAATTTCTTTGGCTAAAACTTAGTTGAAGATGGTTAAATGCTAGCTTGTTTGGAAGGTGGTATCATATGGAGCACCTGCATACTTGTAGATGTGAGGTCCATTAGGTCCGCTGCTCCCACGAGATAATTGTTGCCTGTTTTAGTATTTAATTAAAAAATGATCTCCTACTCTATTGGGCAGGCCTCCCAATAAGGGCCTCTCAAGCACAAGACCAGCCTTCTTATGAGTAGGGATGATAATTCGTGTTTGCATATCAAATTCGTGTTATGTCAGCTCATGAATATCCAGCTATATGAATCAAAACTAACTCGACATATTCATTAAAAGGATCAAGATTCCTCAACCACAGCACGACCTATTTAATAAACGGGTCAATCGTGTCAACCTATTTATTAGGTTTATCAAAAATAAAATAAAAAACAAAAACAAAAACAAAATTTAGTATTAACCAAATGACAAAATTTAGTTACAAAATTTGTTGTAGTTTAAAGTTATAAGCTCACTCAATAAAATAAATATTACAACATATTTTGATAATCTAACTGTTGAATTGCATGTTCTTTACGCTCTTAATATACATCTCAAATTTTGTATCAATTGAATATATTTACTATATGATCTGTAAGCTTATATTTTGTACATAATTTTAAATTACAAAAACTTAAAATTTAAAAAATTTATTGATGGCATAGCTATTAGTCTTTAATTTTTTTTGAAATTTTGCAAGCATGGATGAAATAAGAAGAAGATATAATCCAATAGTGAAATTGTCAAAATTCACATTCAATAAAAAAAACATTAATTAAATTTGTAACCAAAGGCTACAATTAATTTTGTAGCTAAACTTTGTCCTTAACCAAATTGATATGAATCATGAAAAACCAAAAAAAAAAATTTATTTTTAGCATAACATTCCTAACTAATGAGTTACTGCATCATAAATAATTATTCAAAACTAAAACATATCTCAATATCATAAATGGTCATTAATCACAACATGTCAAAGAAAATAAATCACAATAATTAATAAGTTCATATACCTAGAGATTGAACTTATTACAATAAAATCACTATTGGGAATTTAGAACCCGACTAATGCAAGTTAACCAAGTTTATGCCAAGTTTGATTGATTAATCAATTATGCTTGCAAGATAGGTCCACGGTTAATCAAAGCACACACCAAAATCGCAAATTTAATCACAAAGGAAAATAAATAACACAGGCAATATGGTTATAAAAAGAAAACTCATAAAAACTCTTCAGCTGTTTCAATTAATGTTCCTCAAGAAAACAAATCCACTAAATAGAATGGAAGTTTTATAGTAGAATTAACATTAACTCTACAACTACTCCAAGTAGTACTTATTGATATGATCATATGTAACTTCAAATCATTGGACTTTCTACTGTGGACTTTGTTCACATGAACACCATGTTCGTAACTTCAAGAATCCTCTGGAACATTCTTCATGGCAACAACTACATGGAATGTGTGCAAATAACTTCACCTTGTCACCAACCTTGAAATATTATTCTTCAGTTCATGGTGTAAGAGAACTCAATTACAAAAACCCCAGGCACACAATATGCAGTTCTCCAAAAATCCATTCGGTCGTCCTATATCATTTTTTATACTCTAGCAATTAGGTCACGAAATACTAAAGTTTGGACTACTTGATGGCCTGATTTGAATTATAGAACTGCAGTTCTCCATCAATCTAATAAGTGTTGAACCAAGTGTTGAGACTCCAAACACGTCAGTTGCATTGAGCTATTCCAGCAAAAGTTTTGTACACCAAATAGTTTTCAAAAACTCATTCTAGACCAACTTTTGTTCATGGTTTTCCAACCTATAATTATAGACCTAACAAAATCCTTAAAAATCTATACAAACAATAAACTAACTAGATTAACATAGAATTTCATTACTTGTACTACGAGTAAAACTATTAGGATTACTTTATGTGCAATACAAAATGCATCCTAATTTTATCAATTTCGACTATGATATATAAGAGATTTGGGATCTTAATATTTTTAACAACACCCATTATTGTTATCATGATGCTGCATCATCCCTCCACTGAAAATTGCTTAGAATTTTTTATTAGTTAAAGAAACAAAGCCATCGTAGAGCATTGTCAATTAGTTTCTACAAAGTAAAAAAATGTCGATGCAAATTTGAATGTGCAAGATGCTCCTCTAGTAATTTTAGTTGTTTATAAGATTTACTAAACATTTAATTGGATACCCTTGAAACTAGCCATGAACTTTAGACATGAATTAATAACCAAGTTTTTGTAATATATATTTCAAAATTATTTTCGTTACAGGTTGATGAAGACTAGGACATGCATAAGTTTTTGTTACTTTATGGTAGAATAGAAGAGATGAGAAAGAACAAGTTTGTTATGAGAATGTGTAACTGAAACTATTATGTGGATGTGGCAAACTATGATTATTTTACATTTTGAAATTGATTATGATATCAAGCTAATCACAAAGTTTTGCATTTTGATGTCGGCCGGGGCTTTAATGTTTCTGTTTAGCAAAATCCTTGCTCTTGGCTTTAATGAAAAGTTCATACGGACGTGGGAATATTAATTTGATTATTGTGCAGCTGGTTTTAAGTCACGTACACTTGGAGATTATCAGGTATATTTCTTACCTAAAGTAATATTATGCTACAAAAGAACATATAAACTCATGTGAGATGTTGCTAAAAAAATTCATATCAAATGTCACTATGACCGCTATTTCTTTTACCATTAAGTACCCATTACGAAATTATTTGTTGAGAAAATGTTTGATACTTTTTTAAAAAATATTTGATACAAGCTAAAATGGTTGATAGAATTCATTTTCGTGATCAACAAGAAATTATATCAAGACTGTAGAAAATGGTTCATATTTTATGCCTTAACTATTTTCTAAACCAAGCATGCGCCTCCTTCTCATGCCCCTCTCCTTCTCCACTACATCACAAACACCATCACTTCCCTCAACTTACTCCACACCGCCATCATTGCCACCTCCCTCCCATTAAAAGATTAATTTGTGCCTCTATGCCTACTTCAAGTTTTTTGTGTTTCCATCAATTTTTACCTAATTTCCCAACACCTATTATCCTCCACCCCAACATTCTCCCACCACCACTACCATATCCCCCCTTTTGCATTGCCAACAATAGCACTGTCTCCAATACCCACTTGTATATACTGCTACCACCACCTCTCCCCCTCTCCCCTCACTCCTCTCACCACTACTGCCATCATAGTAATAGGTTGAGCTGTGGTTCGAGAGAGACAACACCACCCCCCCCCCCCCCCCCCAAACCTCACCCAAGAAACCCTCTTTTATTGAGCCCTAGCCTCCTCCCCCTTACTCAAAAAGGAAAAAAAAAATAAAAAATACTTTCTCTCCCACAAAACAAATTCCGTTGATCTTAATTTGATGTAAATAAATCACATAAACATAAATCTGAAAAAATAAATTACGTTTTTTTTTTGAAATTTTTTTTAAAATCTATCAAGATTCATTGAAAACCTTTTTAGATATTGTCATACTTTTAACACTTTCTACAGTTTTTTTTTTTTTTTTCAAAGTATACACAATTAATTATTTTATAACTTTTAATTGTAGGATGGAATATCTGCAATTAACTAAGATTATTGATAAACTTGAACATAATAATAATTCACAATTGAATACAAATCTCATGTCTCACGTTTTGTGTTTTACTTTATGTTCCACCGATTATGGTATGACATGTATCTAATTTTAAACTTCAATTATTTTATAAGAAAAGTAAAAAAGAATATATGGTAAATTATAACTAATACAGTATACAGTGAAACACAAAAAATGAGACATAGGATTTGTATTCATCACAAAGGAATTCTAAATTGACTCCTTTTAAGGACATTTTAGGAATCATCCTGTAATTGTTAACAAATAAATTTTTTTTTTTTTTTTTTTTTTTGATATCTCAATGATAGAGACTAGATTTGAAGATTTTGTCAAAAAAAAAGTACCATACATCTTCATTGGGTACAATTTTATTTTAGAGTTTAAGTTGTTAACAATTGCAAAATTATACTGACGCTTACCATTGGTAATTATATTACTCATGAAATGACACATCTCCCGTACGTTGAAGCAAATTGCTATATCAATGACTCTTAAACTTGCTGATCTATCTTGAAATTATACTTTGTAGCTACTTGGACATAGAATTCAAAAATATTTGGCTACTATATACAATGTAGGTTGTATTCTCACGCCCTGGAAATGTTGCTGCACTCAACAATCCATATCAAATTTTCCATCAGAATCTTGATTCTGTTCCCAAAAGAGAGATTAATCCTTCATATTAATGCCCAACCAACCTATAATTAGTTCATTTTCAAGTTCCGGCTTTCATTAGAATACTCTAATTTCAATGGTTGCTTCTCCAATGTTTACTTAATCATGGGTCAAATACTTAAGAATGGTTTGAGATTGTACTTAAATTATATGGCATCTTTCTTTACTTTATTTCACTTGTTCATTATCTAAGAATAAAATGCTATAAAAAAAATGGTAAGAAGAGGCTCTCTTTGCTTTATATGGCTTTAAATTTCTAGAGGCGTTTTGATTTTGACAACATCCTCCTTGCACATATAGGAAAAGAGCTATAAATGAACCAAGCTAATTATGAACAACTTAGACCCAGCTTGATAAAAAATTTGTTCATGTTTGTTTGTTTATAAATAAGCCAAGTTTGAGCCTTAATTTTAGACTCGTTTAATAAACAAGCCGAGCCCAAGCAAAAAAATTTGTTCACGAACAAGCTTGTGAGCTATTAGGCTTGATACATAACAATTCGAGCATAAACTTATATATAAGTTTATATGTGTTAGTTAAATATACTCATTACACATATCTTAATAATAGCATAGCCAACATGAAACCGCTATCTATATTACCTTAATTTTTTTCTTCCCTTTAAACTGATCAAGAACCACTTTAGATTATAGTTACATTTAAAAATACATAAATAATTAAGTAGGCCACATATGATCATTTCCTATCAATCATCTAAAGTAAAATTATGAAACATGTTTGTATTTTCTCATTCATAATAATTACAAGCGGGCATTTTTTTAGTCCTTTACCACCTAACGTGAATATAAAAATTGTATTTTGAATAGTTGCTGAAGCTGTAGACAAGAAATGATGAATGAATGAATTTAATTATGTAAATTATTAATTTTCCATCCACCATATTTCATCTCCAAACAAACACACCCTAAAGGTTGGCACTCATTCATGCATCATGGGTGACACTTCTCTTTTTGGATTTCGTGTTTGAGCCTTATCCTCATTGTGCTAGCTATTCTTAGTAAGAGCATCCACAATAGTGGTGCAATTTTTTTAGCTATTTGGCACTACAAAAATTTACTTTATCTATGACAGGCCACAAACGCGTTGACCCCTTGTGATAAATTACGTTGATTAATTAGCCAAGTTATTAATTAATCAATTTAACATGCAATATCACGTGGCAGCACAAACAAATCACCAAAACTAAGTTATGCAGCGGAAAATAAAGAACACGGTGATTTGTTCACGAATGGGGAAAACCCTTACGGCAAAAACCCCATCGGGTGATTTAAGGTCACCGCTCCCGAAACTCCACTATTATCACAACAAGCAGTTACAAGTAAGGAATCCCAGTACCTCACCAACCTACAGTTGAACTCTTACCCCAATACCCAATTGGACTTGTTCTGTAGTGACAGTTTCTCCTTTCAATGCACGGCTCCCAAGTACGTGACTAACCAATTTGATGCGTGGATCTCAGTACGCGGCTTACTCCTTTACACGAATCTCAATACGTGACTAACTTCACAGCAACCCTTTGATTGTTGTAGTTGATTTGCAGCAGCTTCACATAGAAACACCAATAAGATCTTCAATGTTGGTGCAAGAGACTTTGCTTGGTTACAAAACCCTAAGGCGTACAAGAAACGCAGCAAGAACTCTTTCTTCTGTAGGAGGAGGCTAGGGTTTCAAAAAGAAAACCTTATGAAGCTCTCTAGGGTTAGGTTTTTCTTTTTCCACCTCCTTTAAATAGGAGCTTAATGGGCTCTCCTATTCCAAATAGGTTTACACAAACCTTGGGTTTTCCTAGTCCAATAAGAATTATACAAACCCATAAACAATTAGCCTTTTAGAATAAAAATGTTGCTGGCTATAATCTGAAACCCGTAAGCTCGATCGATCGGGACATCTGTCGAGATTTAATGAATCTCGACAGATCGAGATTCTGTCGAGGAGGTATCGAGACCTGCAGATTGCACTTTTCTTGAGCAGTTCTTGAGTAATCTTCATGTCTTCAATTTAACCACTTTGTAATGATCAACTTGAACCTACTTAGATTTACCCAAAGACAAGTAAAGTGCATTTTGTCAAAGGATATGCCAATTACAAAATATGTCCCCAACAATCTCCCCCTTTGGCAATCCGTGACAAAACCACAAGTGTACATTGAATGTCCTAGAATACATTCTACTCAAGTACAAATAGGCCTAGTCTAAAAGATTTGAACCTTAGAAGTTGCTGCAAGAAGAAGGTTCGGAATCTTGACTTAGCTTTAACTTGTCTTTCCTGAAAGGCACTAAACAAAACACATCAAGGTACCATGTGGAAAACAATGACAAGTTGAATAAACAAGAAACATGTGTATGAATAGAGAAAAGAAACAACACATGTGAGATAAAGAGTGAAACACATACATCATCACATATACCACTTGATAAGTATCATGTATGTAAGAAAAAATGGTTACAAAACCAAAAGATACACAATCACAAAAATATATCAATCAATATCAATGTGTATCAAACTAACTCTCCCTAAGTTAGTTACAACAAAAACTTTCTTCCCTTTAACATGAAGTTCTCCCCCTAAGTCTATTACTCCCCCTGAGAAATGACATTCAATTCTCAAATTTCTCCTCCTTTTTGACACGATTGTCAAAGGGTATAAAAAGCCAAAAGACTTGACCGGAGAGAGACAGAAAACAGATAAAGAGGGAAAGAGGAGAACAAGAAATCATAGACCTACAAGAGAGAGAACAACAAGATGCTATGGACACAAAGGGAAAAACATGCAAAAAAAAGAAGGATGAAATGCATGCAAGGGTATCTCGATGGATCGAGAGGTGTCGAGAAGCTATCGAGCATATCTCGATGGATCGATAAGGTATCGAGGATCTATCGAGCAGACAGAAAGTTCCTCGATCGATCCAGCAGGTGTCGAGGTATCTGTCGAGACTGCGATAAGAAAGAGTCTGAGGAGCTCGACAGATAGCCTATGTGTCGAGAGGTATCGAGAAGGTGTCGAGATGCCTTTAAAAACAGTTTTTTAAAAGAGAAAAAAACACAGACATGAATGCAATCATGCATGCAACTCAACCAAAGATCCAATCAACACATTAAGCTTTCAAAATCATCTCTCAACAAAAATTTTGATGCACATGTATCTCAAAACACGCACACACACACTAAACAAGTCTAACCAATTTTATGTTTCAAAACAAGTTATGACAGTTTAGTGAGCATACATTAACGCATGTAAGCTTTGTGATGGCCAAATCACATTGTACCTGCACATGTATCAAGAATAGTAAAGAATATTGCATGTTGTGTGTGAAAACATCGCAAGATTGTATATGTGTCTCATTGTTATGACGATTTGAGATATGAGAAAATCACTTTAACTCACACACAATCATAACTGTTTGATGGGGACTATCACCTTCGAGGTACATCCTATAACTCCCACATCTCCTAGAAAACACGCTTGCAACCATATTTTAAAGCATTTTTTATCTTTTTGCTTTTTATTTCTTTTTGCTTTTTATTTCTTTGCATATTTTCTTTTTAACAAGCATATCATACATGGGCATACAAGAGAAAGAGAAGAAATACCCAATGATGTTAAGCTTTTGACACTGCACTTTTGCTATACCGAAGCATACAGGTGTCATTGACATTGCACTTTTGCTATGCCGAAGCATACAGATGTCATATTATGATTGGCGAGTAACAGTGGTGAGATGGTTATTTATGCCTTTCTCTTAGGATTTTCTAATTCAACCCGTCAAAAAGAGTGATACGAGTGTTAAGAAGAAGAGATCTCTTAACCTTACTCATCACAAACAAAGAGTTACAGAGCTCACTCGCTTAGTTGTGCAAAAGAATGCTCGTCTAAGCTATAGATGATACAAAGTTTAGAAAACTCTGTTTCAATGGCCATTTTAAGATTCACAAGAACCAATGTACACAAACACACACTGTTTTTGTATTTTTCAATTTTTCAATTTTTTTTTATTTTGAAAAAAATAAAAACAAAACAACCAAACAAACACAGACAAATAACATGAATGCATAAAAGAAAGATGCATATGCATGAAAGCACGAAAAGAAATGCAAATGCATGAAAGCATGATTCTAAAAACAGATAAGAAATCAAGCATAGAGAGTCCTACTTTAGATAGAAAGAATTAAAGCAAAGGACAAACAGAAAAGACAATTAAGTCTTAGGCTCCTTTCTCACCCACACAGCACGAGTCTTTGGCCGTGAAGATGAAAAGGCACGTGTCCTAGTATGACTACTAAAGGACATAGAAGAATTAAAATTCTCCTGAAATTGAGTTAAAAAGTTCAAGACTTTTAATAACTCTCCAAACAAAGGTGCAGGTCCTTGAGAGGAAACCTGTGACCGTTTGGACAATTGCTTATAAGGATACAACTTAAAGCAATTAGGACGAGTGTGTCCAGAAACACCACAATGGTGACAAACATGAGCAGTTTTAGAGCTACTCGGCTTCCTAGAAGGAGGTCTAACCTTAGAGGTTGACAGAGTCCTCAGCTTAGGACAATTTGGCTTAATATGACCAACAATATGACAATGATGACAAGTGGGGACAAAAACAGATTTATCATTCAACCTAGGAGGAGTTTTAGACATAGGTTTATAAACTTCAGCGTTAACATCAGATTGTTTACCTTTGTCTATCCTAGCAATATTAGCTTTCAACTCTTCATTATTCCTTTTAAATGGGGGAATATAAAAATCTTTTTCTTTTGAGTTAGGCTCAACAACAAGTTTGGCACTAGTTAATTTTTCAACTTCAGTTTTAAATTCAACTAGTTGCTCTTCCAAACTCTTAATTTTGTCCACCTGAGATGAAATTTGATTTTTAAAATTCTCGTTCAAATTAGTGGCTTCATCCAATTTTGCAATCAAATCATCTTTTTGAAGCTTAACCTTTTTAAATTTAGCTTTTAATTTTGTAGAACACTCAAGAGATTTCATACAAAAATTATAAAGCTTGCAATAGGCATCATGAATATCATCATCATCATTCAACACAAGATCATGCAAATCAAAACAATCAAGAGTTTCCATGACAACAGGGGTCAATGGATCACACATCAAAGATTAAAACCTAATCAGAGTGTGCCTGCTCTGATACCACTTGACAGGCCACAAACGCGTTGACCCCTTGTGATAAATTACGTTGATTAATTAGCCAAGTTATTAATTAATCAATTTAACATGCAATATCACGTGGCAGCACAAACAAATCACCAAAACTAAGTTATGCAGCGGAAAATAAAGAACACGGTGATTTGTTCACGAATGGGGAAAACCCTTACGGCAAAAACCCCACCGGGTGATTTAAGGTCACCGCTCCCGAAACTCCACTATTATCACAACAAGCAGTTACAAGTAAGGAATCCCAGTACCTCACCAACCTACAGTTGAACTCTTACCCCAATACCCAATTGGACTTGTTCTGTAGTGACAGTTTCTCCTTTCAATGCACGGCTCCCAAGTACGTGACTAACCAATTTGATGCGCGGATCCCAGTACGCGGCTTACTCCTTTACACGAATCCCAATACGTGACTAACTTCACAGCAACCCTTTGATTGTTGTAGTTGATTTGCAGCAGCTTCACATAGAAACACCAATAAGATCTTCAATGTTGGTGCAAGAGACTTTGCTTGGTTACAAAACCCTAAGGCGTACAAGAAACGCAGCAAGAACTCTTTCTTCTGTAGGAGGAGGCTAGGGTTTCAAAAAGAAAACCTTATGAAGCTCTCTAGGGTTAGGTTTTTCTTTTTCCACCTCCTTTAAATAGGAGCTTAATGGGCTCTCCTATTCCAAATAGGTTTACACAAACCTTGGGTTTTCCTAGTCCAATAAGAATTATACAAACCCATAAACAATTAGCCTTTTAGAATAAAAATGTTGTTGGCTATAATCTGAAACCCGTAAGCTCGATCGATCGGGACATCTGTCGAGATTTAATGAATCTCGACAGATCGAGATTCTGTCGAGGAGGTATCGAGACCTGCAGATTGCACTTTTCTTGAGCAGTTCTTGAGTAATCTTCATGTCTTCAATTTAACCACTTTGTAATGATCAACATGAACCTACTTAGATTTACCCAAAGACAAGTAAAGTGCGTTTTGTCAAAGGATATGCCAATTACAAAATATGTCCCCAACAATCTATTTTACCTATTCACTTTATAAAACATCCATCATCAGTGGATTCATTTTAGCTTTCGACAGAAAAAAATAATAAAATCCAAGGGAGTTAATACCGTACAAGAAACTATTTTGGTTTGATCATAGGTACGAAATATTTCAGTACCGGTTGATACCGGTGTACCGTTTCAAGATTATCACTAATTATATATATATATATATATATATATTACATTCTAACCCAACCTAACATTGTAATTGTAAAATTATAATAATAATATAGATATTCAGGTACATATATAGATCTTTTTTTTTTTACCTTGGATTAATTCCTAAAAAAAAGGTAGTTTTATGATGAAAAATATATTTAAAGTAAAAAAATAAAAATAAAATGAAGGTTAAATTCTTGAATGACAAGCGGAAATGTCATACCATATGAGTACAATTCAATCAACTAAAAAAAATAAAGAAAAAAGCTTAAATTCTAAATTTCAAAAAGACTGTGGCTATCATTCACATTGAAAAGGGCAAAACCTAAAGCGTTTTTCAAACTCTTAACACCCTCCCATCAACCACGTGTCCTATAGAAACTCACTTTTAATATTTATTTTTAAACTTTTGCATTGAGAAGAGCACTAGTCAGTGTACAAAACAAGAAGGAAATAAACTTAGCATGCCTTCCAGCCAAATCTTCAGTACACCCACAAGAAAAAAAAAATGTAAAACAGAGGAGAAGAAGAAGTAGGGGTGAGAAGAAGGTTGTAAAACTAAAACAATACAAGAAGGAGAAACAAAGAAGGTTGCAAGGCTGAAAGTGGTGGCAATAACATTTTCTTGGCTTTTTTCTTTTTTAGTGGTATGTTTTTCTGGTTTTTTCTTTACCGACCCAAATCAGATTTACCGACCAAAACACCTGATTTTCTCCAGTAAGGCCGATACAGTCCGGTATTGGTCAAAATTTAAAGCGGAACGAAACATAAGTGTTTCTGTATCGATTCATCGACCAGTAAGAAAAATACTGACTATTGACTTTTTTGATATAAACATCATAATAAAATAATATATCTATTACAATAAAATGATATATCCACTACAATAAACAACAATCGCAACCATCGCAACTACTGCCACTACTGCCACCTCCACCGCTACCGCCACCAATGATGTTACCGCCATCATCACCACCGCCACATGATAGCAAATAATCATCTAGTGTAACAAGTAATTTTTTTAACCCCAAATTATATTTATAAAAAAATTTTAACTAAAACAATTTCTTAATCATCATGATAGCAAATAATCATCTAGTATAACAATAATGTTTTGTTTTAACCCCAAATTATATATATATATATATATATATATATACACACACAAATATATCTTTTGACTAAAAAAATTTCTTAATCGTCATGATAACAAATAATTGTCTAGTATAACAACATTATTTTATTTAACACCAAAATATATATATACAAATTTATCTTTGACTAAAACAATTGTCTCAATTGTCCTGAAGCAATCTTGGAACAATGTGAACTATGAAATTGAGGAGCCTTATAAGAAAACATATAAAATGGAACACATATTATAGCTGGAACAATGTAGTCCATAGATTACTCACATACATAACTCAAACCAAATTACAATAAAACTCACACACTCACACAAGTTCCTATGACTCATACTTCTCAACATATGAAAAAAATTTCTTATGACTCGCCTTGCAATTGCCATAAATGTTCAACAAGGTCCAACTGGAGTTAAGAATAAATTTCTCGATCTCTAATGCGTCCATAACTCTGAATGTACACCATAAATCCATCACTTTGTTCACGTGACACTTTTATTGGTGGATTATCTACTCCATCAATGTATTCATAATCCAAGTCTACCACTTCATTATCATCTTGCTCATCTTCCACAATCATGTTATGGAGAATTATGCACGCTTTTATGATCTTTTGGAGTGTCTCAAGATGGAAAAATCGTGCAGGCCCACAAAAAATTGCGAAATGTGCTTGAAGCACTCCAAATGCAGGCTCAACATCCTTCCCATACGCCTCTTGGGTTATTGCAAATAATTTTCGCTTTTGTCCTTGTGGAGCTGAGATTATTTTCACAAATGTTGCCCCTTTTGGATATATGCCATCAGCAAGATAATATCTCATTGTGTAGTCATGACTATTGATTGAGTAATGTACTGCAGGAGCACGTCCTTCAACAAGATCAGAAAATATATAAGACCGCTCTAACATATTAATGTCATTATTTAACCCTGGTAACCCAAAAAATGCATGCCAAATCCAAAGATCATATGATACTACTGCCTCCAAAATAATAGTAGGCTTACGAATATAATCACCATATTGACATTTCCATGCAGTTGGACAATTTCTCCACTTCTAATGCATGCAATCAATTGAATCTAACATACTTGAAAAACCTCAACTTTCGCCATGAGCTAACAGTCTAATAATGTCTTCATTTTCTGGCTTTCACAAGTATTTCTCAGAGAAAACATCAATCTCCGCAGTAACAAATTTTTTCAAACTTTGTAATGCAATAGTTTCTCCAATCTGCACATATTCATCTATCAAATCACCTGATACTCCATACGCAAGCATTCTAAGTGCAGCAGTTATCTAGTGTAATGAAGATACACCAAGTTTGTTGGCACTATTTCTTTTTTGGACAAAGTAAGAGTCATGAGCTTCTACCTTAGATTGAATACGGAGAAAAAGAGAATGCTTAATCCGAAATCTTAAGAAATAAAGCGGGCATATATATTGGTGTGGGAGCAAAGAAGTCAAGAAAAAACCTCTCATGGCCTACCAAATGATTACGTCAGATATAACGACGACTTTTATGTTGTGATTTTTCCATGACAACTTCTTCAATTATCTCATCCTCATCTGAGTTATCAAGAAACAACTGCAAAACAAAGAGTGATCCATGGATGCAACCTTCAAGACAATTGGAAAGCAATTATTACTATAGATGCAAGAAACATAAAAAAAATCCATGTTTTTACTGCCATAAGCAATCATTACGCCCACAAGCACACACACACAAGTCACAACACAAACAAGATGAACAATAAATTTCAAGGTTTATGCATACATCTAGTTTAAGATTAAAGTCAAGTGACATAAGCCACTACTAAAATACATGAAAGCCTCTCATAAGTTACTACCAATATATATAAAGGCCTATAATAAGCCACTACCAAAATACATGAAGGCCTATCATAAGCTATTACCAAAATACATAATAGCCTATCATGAGCTACATTAAAAATAAAAAATGAAAAGTTATACCAAAGCATCATCTAAATTTGCCAATCTTTTCCTACAATTACAAAATACATAAAGGCCTAAGCTACATCCAAAATGCAATTAAACCCATTAATTATATGAACTTCGTCTTGCCATGATTTCCTCATAGAGTTGTTTGTAAAAAGCTTTTTGTGCTCCGGTCAAGGCACTTGTATCTTTCATCATGACTCTTTCATCCTCTAACATATGTTTCATCTCAAATTTTTCCCTCTCAATCATGACTCTTTCCTTCTCAATCTTAAGTTTTTCTTCACTTCTTTCCTTCTTAATCCTAAGTTTTTCCCTCTCAATAAAAATTTGTTCCTCTTCTAATCAAGTTCTCCCCTTATCCCTCAATCCTCCCAAGCGCAACTTCTCCACTTTCATACGAAGACTCTCTTTTTCTTGTTCTTGTGATTCCTCAATAAATTTCATTTTCTTGGTCAAATATTCCCCTATATCTTTTCCAGTGGCTTTGTTCTTTCGGTTGGCCTTTTCAGCCTTCCTACCAATTGGCCTCTCAAAATTGGAAGTGTCACCAAGTCCGGACCCACAATCCCATTCGTCAATAGATGTTGGCTTTGGAGTTGAAGGCATGGATGCTCTCAATCTTTCATTAGGATTGGTGCACTTTGGTTTGTCCTTCAACATGAGCCAACAATGTTCAAGATGAAAGGATTTCTTGAAGGTCTCTTTATACAAAGCCTTCACATTGGTAATCTAAAAAAATTACAAGAAATATAACATGATTAGTATCTTCAAACTATTAGCGAATGGGTATGTTAACACTATTGCAATAGAATTTATACCATATCTTGTTCGGATATACCACTTTGATGACATGCGTTAATTTTAGCCAAGCACCCACAAAACTTATTTGTCTCCTTGTTAATCGTTGTCCAACGACTTATCAAGGAGATAGCAGTACATGTGGTACTAGATGTATTGTACTGCGTGAAGCATTCCCAAATTTTTTGACGAAATATATTATGTGTCTGTTCATTACTATGCATGGCATCAACACTAGTATTGAGCCATGCTAACACTAGGACTTGATCTTCCTCTACGCTAAAGTTAGTGTCCCGTTTTCCTTTCGTAGAAGAGGTATTTTCAACTTGAGGTGGAGAATCAAAAACTGACATAGGATTATTTTGAGATATTCCCAAAACTTGTGAGTCAATATCTATATCCCCGTTCATGATACCCGTGTAATATGGTAGGTCTCAATGTGACTCCATAAAATTAGAAACAACAATATATACTTTCAAGCAAACTAAAAGTAAAGACCAATACTATATAAATTAGAAAAAAAAATGTAAACTTCCCTGCACACAGAAAATTCTCAAACTAACATTTACATTAACACATTAGAAACAACAAACATAAACTTCCCTGCAACTAGAAAATTCCCAAAACAATTTCCAACATGACATTTATTGTAATAAATTAGAATCAACAAACAGAAAATCAACAAGAAGCAAAAACAAAAACAAAACAAAAAAACAAAAATGTAGCCTTCCCTGCACACGGAAAATTCTCAAACTAACATTTAAAAACAAAAACATAAAGTCCTACAAATAGAAAATTCCCAATACATTCCAATTCTCTGCAGATTTATCATTAGATTCAACAAATATAAATTCCCTGCAAACAAAAAATTCTCAACTGACATGACAAATTTATCATTCCAATTACCCAAATAAAAAATCTCAAGCATTACATGATGAAGAAGATAGAGACAACTCACCTAATCAGCAAGCAAGCTTCAGACTTTGTGGGTCAAGCAGAAGAAAAGAGAAGCCAACCTGGATTTGAGAGGAGATGGGTTAGAGCATCAGAGAATGCGAGTCGAGTTAGTGTGGGTTAGCTTTAGACTTGGGGCTTGGGTCGACTTAGGGCTCGGGTGGAGTGGGTCGGAGGCGTGGATTGGCGGCTTTGGGCTTGGGTCAGCTTAGGACTTTGAGGGAGTGGTTCAGCGGGTGGGCCGGCAACATTGAGATTGGGTGAGCCGGTGACGTTGAGGTTCAAGTGGGACGGCACAGTGAGATAGAAAGGTGAGAGTTTCAGAGTTGAGAGGTGAGAGTTTGAGAGAGTTGAGACACAGATGGGTTGGACAAAAGAAATAGAACCAAAACAACAAACAAATAATATTTTAAACAAAGGGAGGGAAAAAAAAAAGCTTTTTTTGTTTTTAGCTTTCAGCTACAATGCACAATCATATATAGTTGTGTACTGTAGCAATGTAGGTAAAAAATTTACCTATACTACCACTATTGCAGCACTCTTTTTGTATATATTGGTGTTAAAAATAGCTTTTTAGCACCACTATTGTGGATGCTTTAAGGGTGGTAAAATTGGACATAGCCTAAGAACAGGACATGATACAACACAAAATTAGTAGGTTAAAGGTTGAGGCTTAATGGGTTCACATCATATTCGGATTGACATGAGACTAACACGTTTAATAAATGGATTGGAATAGTGTTCAACCTATGGAACTCGTTTAACCTGTTTGACCCGTTTAATTAAATAACATTTTACTAATATACCCTTCGAACCCTAGGTATATAAACTTATTAGTTGTTGTGGTTTACTTTCTTTGACATAATGTGATTGATTATTTATGATATTAAAATATGATTTAGTTTAAAATGATTATTTGTGATGCATTTATTCATTAGTTTTGAACTTTATATTAAAAATATTTGTTTTCTTTTTTATTTTTTCATAATTTTTTTTTCATTTTGATAAAATCTGATAAACGGGTCGACAAGACTAACCCATTTAATAAATGAGTTAGGTTAGGGTTGAGCAATCTTGACCCGTTTAATAAACATGTCACGTTAATATTGACTCATATAGTCAAATACTCGTAAGTTGACACGACACGAACTTAACAAGCTTAGCTTCTGGAAGACAAACTTTCGAGTTCTCTTATCTCTTGTTTCCCCTTTTTTGGGAACTTTGTAGTGGAACCTAACTCTCCGTAGGCCCTAATGTTACACACCCTTCGTTTTATTTTTGTTTGGGTTTGCTATATCCTTATGTGAAGTATTTCGGTTTGCACCCACTTTTGAGCTTTCTACTTCTTTATTCAAAAGTTTACCCATTCTTGGGCTTGCCATTCCTTATTCAAGGTTTGGGCTCATCATGTCTTGGTGGTACATTTGTAGGTTTGCAGACCTCTTTTTCCTCTTTTCCTTGGGCTCAGTAGAAACCTTAAATTTTCGGTATCAACAGTAAATTATTTATATTTTTTTTATAGATAATTTAGAATATGATTGTAGGTGACATTCATGAGAGATATCTGTCCTGAAGTACCAGATATCATACTGGCACCAGACTCTTTAGTTGTTTATTGAGATCAGACCTGATGCAATTGAACTACTTTCTCTCACAAAAATTTTTTTATATTTTTTCCTTTTTAACCCTTATTTAATATATTTAATTTAATGATTGAAATTAAAAATTATTTTTTTAATTTTTAATTTCAGCCATTAATTACAATTGTATTAAATACATTGTACCTTATCTGAATCCGAAGGAGTCTTGGTTAGCTTAATCTCGTACTCTGACACAAAAACAATTATTGTGATGCTTTATTGCCACCAAACACTTTAATTGTTCAAGTATTATTGTTGGATCTCCTACTCTAACCACAAAAATAATTATTGTAATTACTTTCTTCCATCCTTATTGCTTTGTTTGGATATTGGGTGTGCACAAGAGAATTGCTTACTGCTAAGACCATCTTATCAACACAAAAACAATTATTGCGATACTTTCTTGCCACCAAACGCTTAATTGTTCAAGTACACAATTATTGTGATACTTTCTTGCACCAAACGCTTTAATTGTTCAAGTACTATTGTTGGATCTCCCACTCTAAACACAAAAATAAATTGTAATTGCTTTCTTCCATCCGTGTTGCTCTCTTCCATCCGTGTTGGGTGTGCACAAGAGATTTTTTTTTCTTTTTTTTGGTAATCGTGTACAAGAGAATTACTTACTGCTAAGACCATCTTATCAACAATTTAATAAATCAACTAAATAACAAAACAAAATTCACTAATTTATTGCCAAGGTCATTTTCCATCTGATTGCTTTGTTTGAACAATTTAATTGAAGATTGAGACAAATTATTTAAGTTAATTATGAGATCTAGGTTAAACAATAATAAATCATATCATGAATAGCGAAAAAGTAAATAACACAACGATATGATTACCAGGAAAAACGAATAAAACTAACCATTTTAAAGTAAAGTCCTGGGGAGGATTTAACCTACCTATTCTCAAGGTAAACAAGCCCACTATAATATAATGGAAAATTATAATATATTTAAACCCTAAATCTAAAGTTACCTCATGTAGAACTTACTAACACGACCATGTGCAGTTTCGACTCTACAGACTCTTCTATCTTAAATTTGCTGGACACAGATACCCACGTTAGCAACACAAACTCTCCAGTTAGTTCCTATTATACCCAAAAGTGTTTTACTTGAAACCCTAAACGTTTTTGTAGTGTTTGGACTGAAATAGAATTCTATAGAAAATTTTGTCTGTGATTTTCGATCGGTCGAGGCTTAAGTTCGATCAGTTGAACTTCACTGAAAGTAAATTCTTCTTTCTTCAACTTCAATGTTCTTGACTCCTAACTTGTATTATCATGAGCAATGTCTAATACATAATCTAGAAACGTTTTGATCTCGGTTTTCAAACATACATAAAAAATAGAAATCTAAATATTTAAACATAAACATTTAGAACCTAACAATCTCCCCCTTTGACAATCCATGAAATAATATACATACAAATGAATTGCTCAACTTCAAGAACTAACCAAAGTACAAAAGTCCAAAATAATTATATCATCATCTAATATCTACCAGTTGCTAAAGTAGGCAACAATTGTTGAAGAATTAACTTGTAAATTCTTAAAACACTAAAATAAACCATAAAAATATGTGTGAAAAATACAGTATAAAGAATAAATAACAAATACACAATAAAATAAATGCAAACTAACTCTCCCCCTAAAAAAACTTTCACTTTCTCCCCCATTCAAAAACAATTTCATCTCCCCCTAATTAAAAACAGTTAAAAACATTTCCAAAATTTCATCTATTTCTCCCCCTTTTGTTAACATATTGACAAAGACAACCCAATCAAAAGATAGACAATAAACATACACAACAAAGGTTAAGAGAAAATAGAGAATCAAGGGAACACAAAAGAATTCAACTCTATAAAATTCAACTCCTCTTATGAAGAGCAAAAACTCCCCCTATAAACAACATAGGTTTTAAAAAGCTTTCTCGCCCTATAAAAATAGGAAAAAACAAAATGGGAAAACAATTTTTGGAAAAAATAAAAAGACACCAGCCTAGCTAAAAAAATTGAGGATACACATGAATACAAATATTCACTCTTTCAATATATGAAAACTTGACACTATGTGGACCGAAAACAGATGCATGCAAACACTTCCAGGCACAACAAGTGAAGACTATACAATATTTATCTCAATAATATAAAAATCCAGCATGCAATGTGTTTTAGAGAAAATATTTGCATATGTATTATCCACCATATCTCAAAAAAAATAATTTCACAATTTTTAGCAGTTCACACATCAAGAAAAAAAAGCACATACTAAAATGTATAGAACCCAAAAAAAAAAAAAATCAATCAATTTTTAAATCAACCCAATTTAGTTAAGTATATGCGTGTTGTGTATGAAACCAATGAGAGATATGACAGCAAAAATGCAAGATGGATAAAGAAAACAATGAAATGCATGTGAATCCTAACAAAAATGATGCATAAAAAGACTAATTGGTCAAGAAACAAAAAACTGAAAATTTTCCAGTTTCGATCGGTCGAAATGAATCAAGCATCAATCAAAAAAAAAAATTATGGGAATTTTTTATCAGACATCAATCGAATTAGACAGAGATTTTTTGCTTTAAAACCTGAACATTTCCGATTGGTAGAGAGTAATCTTCGATCTATCCAAACAGCGAAAATTTTCGAAACTTAAAATCTGGAAATTTTATGCAAAAAAACAACTTGAGAAGTTTTTATGAATCAATGTAGATGAACATGATCCAAAAAAGTTTTAAAAACATGATGCCTCTTAAATACAAATATCAAAACCAATTAAGAAGTTAAAATCACAAAATTTTAAACTTCTAGACACATTTTTCTTTGAATTCCAACCCAAAAAAAAAATATTGCATTTACACATCAAATCATAAGCAATTAAAGATGGCCAGATTAGACAGCACACACAGTCTTATGTACAGAATTTAGCATTGATTTGCGTGTAGTGTGTGCAACTAGTAAGTGTACAAAGTATTGAATAGGTGATATGTACATAGTAACTAAACAAATTTTCTGCATTATCAATCACATTGGTTTGAAAGTGACTATCACCTAAAGAGTTACATCATATAACTCTCACATCCCCTAGAATGTCTTGTAATCATGTAAAAGCATTTTTGTTTCTTTTTGCTTTTTTTCCTATTTTTTTCTTTTCATTTCTTTTTCTTTTTGATACAATATGATTTTCTTTTTCTTTTTGAAACTAACACCTCGTTAATCTTGCTATGCATGTGCTACACTTTACCGAGCACAGCTTGTATAATTTGCACACAGGTGTTCATGATTGGTGAGTAACAGTGGTAAGATAGTTATATATGCCTTTCTCCTAAGATTTTCTAGTCTTTATGATCAAAAGAATGTAACATCAAAATCAAGATCATTTGTTTAAAGACTATAAACAATTCACACAATCAAATACTACATAGCACAAACTAGCAAAGTACAAAAAATAGCCCATCAAAGCTAAACAAGGTACACAATCATAAAATGTAAATTTCTTTGGCCAACCTTAATTACACATTAGTGGTGCGCAACACAAAAAAAAAAAAAAAACAAAAAAAAAAAAAAAATCTTTTTGTGTTTTCAAAATTTTTATGATCAAAAATAAAAGGCACACATTATGCTAAATGAATAAAATGCAACAACAATGCATGATAGTGCTCAACTAAGCTATAGACGATACACAAATAAGAATTATCAATTTCTTAATCAACCCATGAGCACATGTACAAACTAGTACATACTCACACAAAATCAAAAATAGCTCATTCACTCAATTATGTAACACATACTTTTTATGTTTTTTCATAATATCAAGCATGTTCTAAGTCAAAAGAAAGATATTATAATTCATGTAATCCTCAAGAAAAATAAAACTAGACACAAAATAAAATATTATTGTCTTTTTGAAATTTTTCAATGTTTTTGGATTTTTTTATATAAACAAAACAACCCAAGAAAATAAAACAACCAAAAACTAAAAGAAAACATGTCCACAAATAATTGAAAAAATTAAATCAAGGATAGGTAAACAACACTCACCTTAGCAAATCTTTTCTCACCCATATAGCGCACATCTTTGGCTTTGTAGATGAAAAACCATAAGAAACAAAATGTATTTAAGGGATTACACACTTCTTTTGAGAGAAGCTGAAATCTTGCAATTTCCTTTCATGGGCCAAGAAGCTAAAATTTTTCAAAACCATATGAAACAATTTATCAAGACTTGTAGCAGGAAATACATCATCACATATCTTAGACTGAAACACAGAATGCTTAAATTTCAATTTATGATAGTTAGGACAAATATGACCAAACACACCACAAAAGTGACAAACAGAAACAAATTTAGAAACATCATATTCTTAACAATAGATCTGGTCTCAGATTTTGGTTTTTGCCTCGACAGAGAACAATTTGGTCTAATGTGACCAACAACACCACAAATGTGATAAGTAGTCATAAAAACATATTTCTTTTATACTACAGTTGTAGGTTTAGACTTAGATTTAGAAACTTCAGCGTCTGCATCAAAACTTTTACCTTTGTTTAACTTAGCAAAATAAACCTTTTTTTTTTTTTTTATAGTTCCTTCTTTTGGAGGAATATAACCTTTGTCAGCTTTAGGCTTAAGAGGAACAGAACCATATCTGTCATCAAACACAACAGGTTTGGTACAAGACAATTTTATCAATTCAGCTTTAGACTCAGCTAACACTTGTTCCAAACTTGTCATCTTGAGAGGAAAATTGATTTCTCAAAAATTCATTTTTTTTCCTTGATTCATCCAATCTCACTATCAATTCCTCTTTTTCAAGATTATCCCATTTTAACACTTCCTTAAATTTCTTAGCAATTTTTATAGATTTAAATAATTCATTACAGAGAGTTTCACAAACATCAATAAAATCAATAGAAGAAATAATGCCTTTTTATTCAAATCTCACAAATATGAGCAAACAGACACTTAAAACTATCCATGACTGCAGCGATCAAGGATTACACTCAAGATGTTAATCCAAATAGAGTGAACCCACTTTGATACCACTTGAAAATCAAAATAGTTTAATCTAATGAATTAGTCAATTATTTACTTAGGTAATTATGAGATCTAGGTTAAACAGTAATAAATCATATCATGCACTACGGAAAAGTAAATAACACAACAGCATAATAACCTAGGAAAACCAATGAAATCAACCGTTTTTAAGTAAAAACTTGGGGAGGGTTTAACCTAACTATCCTCAAAGAAACAAAAAAAGGCGAAACTATATTGTTGGTCCCTCAAGTTTACCCTGTATGCGCTTCCGGTCCCTCAAGTTTCAAGCAAGCACAATTAGTCCCTAAGTTTTAAAACTTAGTTATATTAGTCATTTTATTAACTTTCATTAGTAGTATTACTTACGTGGCTAACTAAACAATGACTTTGCATTATTTTTAATGATATGGCAAATTATTATTAATAAAAATTACAAAATAAAATGATGGTTTAGCAAGTTGAGGAAGCGACAAAATTGAACAAAAAAAAATTATTGATTCACGCAAATGCATTCAGTAATAACTAATTTTGCTATTAAAATTTTTTTTTTCTTTCTTCAATATTTTAATTTATTCGTAATTTTTCACCTCTCTCAACCTTTCCCCTTCTTTTACTTTCTTTCATCTCCAATTCTGTGATTTCATTTCTCTCTCTCTCTCTCTCTCTCTCTCTCTACAAGGAATCTTTAACCTTTTCTCTCTAATGGAGGAAACCTTCGCTCTGTGCATCTCACTCTTGGCTTCGATCCCATCGATTTCTTGCTCCTCTTCTCTCTCCGCATTCACTTCCTCTCATAAGTCCTCAATTTCTCATTCTCCTTATCCCTCTCGTCCTTGATGTATCTCTATCAAAGCTTCTTCAAATTTCAAAAACTTCTTCACTGATGATTCATTTGGCTTCTTCTCTATCATCTCCATCAGATGCTTCTCTCTCCTCTGCATCCCTTTGAATTTCAACACCACCGCCATTGCTTTCACTAACAAACTATTAGCCTCACCCATCCATACCACTAATACCTTCAAAAAAAAAAAAAACAAAGCTTCTGATCTCAAATACAACGAGCCTCCTCCTCGTACTGTGTGAGAACAACCAATGACCCCTGTCCCTGCCACTAAACATGCCATCTTGGTCTTCGATCTCTACAATGGAAGTGTGAACAATAGTTAAAAAAGTCTCTCTGTGATCTCAACTAGGTTTGATTGTGTTTGACCAAACCTGACAACATTTTTGTGTAATAGGAAGGCGGCTAGTGACATTTTGAGAAGACCGGTCTTGGACGATGATATTTCTGCCATAACAAAATCTTTGATCTTGTTTCTTTCTTATTGTTTCTTTGTCATGAAATCACTCTCTCATCCTATCATCTATAAAGAACTGGGGCTTCTTGTTGTAACTATTTCTTGGGTTTGTGAATTTTGTGGTAATGACCTTTTCTGGGGAAAAAGAAATTATAGAGTTTCTTAATTTTGGTTTTGGTCTTGGGCTGTCATCGGCGATGGTCAATCTCCCCTTTTCTCTCATGGGAGAGTTTGTGAATCAGTGGCAAATAATGGTTTTAATTTGTTACCGGTGAATTTCTTGTGTAAATTTATTTTGTAATTTTTATTAATCAAAAAATGTCACATTATTAAAAATAATGCCAAGTAATTGTTCCATTAGCCACGTAAGTAGCACCACTAACGGTAATTAGTAAAAGGACTAATACAACTCAATTTTAAAACTTGAGAAACTAATTGTGCTTGCTTGAAACTTGAGGGATTAATTGTGCGCACATAGTAAACTTGAGGGACAAACATTATAGTTTCACCGTAAAAAATCCACTATGATAGAATGGAATATTACAATAGATTTAAACCCTAAATCTAAAGCTACTTCATGTAGAACTTACTAACACGACCACATACAGCTCCGACTCTACAGACTCTTCTTTCTTGATTTTGCTGAACACAAATACTCACTTTTGTGATTTTGAGATCCCACTCAAAGGTTTAGCAACACAAACTCTCTAGTTTGGGACTTCAAAACCACCCTTAAAGATATAAATCATTAGCTATGTATGATCTTGTTTCAGTAACTTTAGATCTACCGATTCTAATAATATCTTGATGGAATTTTGGTAATGACTTTGAAAGGAGAAGACACAGTACATTTTAGATCTCAAAAGTGCACCTCCAAAGTCCCATAAGACCATCTAAAATGTAGTTAAGGTTTTCCTTTTATACCCAAAAGTGTTTGACTTGAACCCTAAACGTTTTTCTAGTATTTGGACTGAAATAGAATTCTGCAGAAAATCCTGTCTGCGATTTTCGATCGGTCGAGGCTTAAGTTCGATCGATCAAACTTCACTGAAAGTAAATTCTTCTTTCCACAACTTCAATGTTCTTGAATCTTGACTTGTACTATCATGAGCAATGTCTAATACATAATCTAGAAACGTTTTAATCTTGATTTGCCAACATATATAAAAATAGAAATCTAAATATTTAAACCTAAACATTTAGAACCTAACAACCTTGAAATTCAAAAATAGATCCAAAGCTTTGAATTTAAGATTTGGGGGATATGAATTAGTTAGAATGATTCCAATAATGTACTTCTTTTAGGGTTAAATATAACATCAAAATAGATGGCTATAAGTTAGAATTTTTTAAATGATGAAATTCTTTTACCTTTCTGACTAGTATGATTGGAAAAACTTAATCTCCACTATATCTTATCTATTGTATATTAGCTCATACTAGGAGAAGATTAAAATTTTGAATAAAAAAGAAGTATATATTTTTTCTTATTATATATAGATAATAAAATTTTTATTAATTACACTAAAAAAGCAATATAACATCATTTATTTTAGTGAAAATAATAATAAATTCCTTGCCCTTGGTTGGTCTTGCAAAGGGCAAGAAAAAGATTGTTTTTTAATTAATAGCTCAGTATACCTAAACTAAAATATTCTATGTGAATTTGTTTCTCAAATATATATATATATATATATATATATATATGTGACAATAATTACTTTGTTATATTTTATAGGACAAAACATAAATACTATACTTAGGTGGTGTTCCTTAAGTTCCCCTCTTAAGATTCAATTATATGGCTTTTTTATAAAGGGATGAAAGTATATTTTTAGTTAAGTACACCCACATGTCTAAATCTTAAAAAAAGAATATAAGAAATAGCACCTAAGTACTGTACATAAGTTTGACCATACTTTATATTATAGTATTTCATTGAAAGGAAAAACCATGAGCATGTGTCAACATGGACAGAGCCATGGTTAGACTTGGGGGCAAACCCCCCCTCCCCCTGCCCAATTTTTTTAAAATATTATTACAAGTACCAATTATAGTAATTTTTCTATAAAATTACACTTTTGCCCCCTTAACAATATCATTGATTATTTTAAGAGTATTATTATAATCACAAATATTTCTACAACATTTTTACAAACCATTAAAGTCGCAAATTCTTATTAATTCGCATTCGGGCCCACCACTTACATTATTTTTTTTACTTATCAATAATCACTCATCACATCAGCAATTTGTAAAAAAGTTCATAGCTTTAGTAATTTCTTCATTTTAAAGACCATTAATAAAATTTATAGATTGAAATTCTAAAACAAAATATACAAGCCCAAAAATATTAGTCCAACAACAAAAATTACCAATAATAAAACTTAAAAAAATTAAGTCTAGTCAACAAATTTTACCCAAAACAAACAACCTAACCCTTCAAAAAAATTTAAACAAAATAGTTTTTTTTCTTACCCAGCACACAAAAAAATAAAAATAAAAAATCATTAGCAACTAAGTAGTAGTAGAGTCAGAAGCCAAACTCACTACACACAACCAACAGTCAGGCACGGACCCAAGTGGGGGCCTAAGGGGGTCGCCCGCCCCCCCCCCCCCCCGGCGGGTCCAAAAAAAAATTTTTTTTAGTCATTCTGTATTTCATTTTTGTACTTGGACCCCCTTCTCCCCAATCAATCTAGCTAGCCTAACCCAAATAGCAACTATTCAACCCAAAAACAATAAAAATATTCACAATGGTGATTCTATTTTTGGAAAAAATAAAAATAAAAATATTTTACCACCAAAGAACAAAAAAATCATATATTATTGGAGAAACTAAAGCTAATTTTTTTGCAAATATATTAAATGGGTATAAATACCAATTGACTGTAGTAAATCGTTAAAAATAAAATACAATATTTTATTAAGATTATATCTCTTCCTTTAATTAAAAAACTCAAATTTTCTCTCTTTTTTATTATTTTAATGAGTTTTTTATATTATTTTAAATGAATTGATAAAAAAATAGAACATATAATACTAGGTGTATTGTAAAGTAAAGTAGTAAAATAGATAAAGTAGTTTTTTGAAATATTAAAAACTAAAAATTTTAGCATCACTACTTTGAATGCTCTAATTTCAAAAAAAAAAAATCCTAACTAGCATTTTTTTGTCTTTATTAATAGATGATTGCATCTTAATATATTTAAAAACAACAATTTTTTATATTTTTAATTTTTAATACTATATAAATGTCTATTTAGAATTTTTTTAATACTCCAACCCCTATTAGCTTAAAATCCTAAATTGGTCCTGCAAAGAGCAAAGCTGCCCCTAACTGAGATCTGAATCAGTCCTAGGTATCAATAACTCTATACTGTATTAAAAGTTTAAAACCAAACAAGCGTACGCCCCCAACTGCATCATAAAGGGCCACGGCAACCCATTTAATGCTGACATAAAGTCCTTTAGCGGGCATACCAATTAATACAGAAGGCCTTAAAAGTTGAAACCCGACAGTATTTTACACAGCAGGCCGATGTAGCTTAACCAGTATCTGCACATCCACACTCTATCAGATATCATTAGACCGAATACATTAGAGATAGGATCAACGTAGCACCCTCTACAGTGAAGTCGACCCATAGTCAAGGCATGCACAGAATTCTATTAAGCACTCTCTAATTTTCTTTTTCTGTTACATCACTCTTGAAATTTATAATTACCCTGTTATTTCATCAGATTGTTTTTCCTCTTTGTAGAACTAAGGCACATCTTTGAGGAAATTTGTGGTCAATCTAACTCTGCATTTCATTCATGAAAATCTTTAGTTTGAAGCATCTTATTGGATATACTTGTTCGTAGGCTGGCGGGCATGGCTGCTGCAAATAGTTTGGTCGGAAAAAAAATCGCTCTTCTAAGCAAGCCAAAACACATAAAACCATCTCTCATAGAAGCTGGGGCACGCCTTTTTGTCACTAGGTTCCTTGGACGTTACATCTCTGCTGGATGTTTAACGTGAGTTTACTTGTAACTAGACATTCTCTTTACATGATTCTGCAGGTTATTGCTTCCTATATATATGTATACATATACACTCTGAAAATCAGTTGTAGTACGTAGTCTACGATCATCTCGATTCTGGAATTTATCACCATGCAAGAGCTATTTTGGTGGTTCCAAATAAAGAGTTCAAGAACACAGCAAAATTTCATAATATTTTTACAATATTTAAATCTAAGTTTTGAGTTGTGGAGGATACAGTTTTTTTTTTTTTTTTTTTTTTGACCTATGGCAGATTTACTCTTCATCTTGTTATAAAATATTGTGATATTTTATTATATTTTTAAAAGAACAGGTGTTAAAGGTTAATTTATCTGGAACCTTTAGGCTTTTGGTTAAAGCTATGGTGACCTGATTATGTAAGCATGCAGGCCATGGGGCGGTAGTCTAAAGTTTTCCATAAAAATCTAAAATGAAATACAATGGATAATGTTATTCTTTGTGCAAAGGATACCGACACCATAGCCACTTTTGATGAACTCCAACTTTGGATATATGATAATAATACAAATTCTTTATCCTATTTTTTGTATTTTACTTTATACTTCATCAATCACAACTTCAATTGTTTGATTTTTTTTCTATTTTAAATTTTGGTTATTTTAAAAAGAAAATTATACATGGCAAGTTGTAATTTGTAGAATATAAAATGAAATACAAAAAGTGAGACAAAAGATTTATATTCATAGGATCATTTTAATTTATACAGTTTTTAAATTTTCATCTAACAAATTTTAATTCAGATTACTTTTAATTTCCACCACTAGTACCAACACCAAGTATTTCAAGTATAATTGTCCATAGATCCAGTCAACCTGAACCACTTGGAAAATTCAACCGAACCTAAACTAAAAACAAACTGATCTAGTGATTAAGACGATCAAAGGCAGGTTTTCCCCTCCAAAATCCAATTCTAGAGGGTTGAGTGTCAGGTTCCCTCCCTCAAAATTCAATGAACCTAACCTCTCTCTCTCTCTCTCTCTCTCTCTCTCTCTCTCTCTCTCTCTCTCTCTCTCTCTCTCTCTCTCTCTCTCTCAAATCGGTCGAGATCTAACCAGATCCGATGAGATCCCAACCAAATATGGTGAATTCTTGACCAGATCCGATAAGATCCTGTTGGATCCAGTGAGATCTTGATAAGATCTAATGAGATCCAACCACTCATTGGTTCTTTCAGTCTCTTTTCAACTTTATCACCACTATTACCGATTTCGCCTAAATTGCCCACCACCCATGAAGATCTCGGTCTGCCACTCCTCTTCAATTGATGGCGGGTTGATTTTTCCTTCACCCAATCAAATTTGGTCAAGTGCGGGTTGTGCACAAACTTGAGTCAATCTGACCCGTGAAAAGCCCAAATTTAAGTCTGCTACCTCGACATAGTCTATAATCTATAACATATATATATATATAACCAAACAATAAAACTTAAGACATACCAAATTTCACAACAATTTTTCAAGTTGTCATTGATATATAACAAAAGTGACATCAATGTTGGTCCAAATGAAAATAATGTTGTACCAATCACATTCTAAAACTTAAACAAGGTGTGAAAATGTTGTGAAAGTTTAGTGTATCTATAGCATTATTGAAAACCAAAAATTTTGATTTTTTGTTGACTTTATAATATTGTGCACCACTTTAAATTTTACTGTACAGATTCTTTTTACCACAAATACTATTCATAAAACCTCTTATATTTGCATTCTCTAGTAAAGTTGTCTATACATGATAGAATAGATAAATTCTATATACAAACATAATTATAATAAATGTCTTATTGTTAATTACCATAATTATCAAATTTACATTGCAGATTAAACTAATGTGTACATTTTTTTACACATGTGAAAAAAGTATATAATATTGTATATTTTTAATCATGAACAAAGCCCGGGATTTTATTTTGAGGGTCAAAACATAAATAATTTTTTTATCATTCAAAAATAAGAAATGTACTTATTTTTTATTTACAAAATAAAATTTTCTTAATAAAATTTCTTAGTTTTAATAAAATCATCCGTTATATTTTTTATGAGCAAATTAGAAGAGTCTATTAAAATGTCATCTTCAATTTTGTTGTAAAACCTAATTTTGATTTATTCATGGTTTAAAATACCCATTCTATAAACAAAATATAAACAAAATAAAATTTTTTTAATAAAATTTCTTAGTTTTAATAAAATCATCAGTTATCTTTTTTATGAGCAAATTAGAAGAGTCCATTCATATTCCATTTTGTTGTGAAACCTAATTTTGATATATTCATGGTTTAAAATACTCATTCTATAATTGTAGCAGAAATTGGGAAATTAAATATAAGTATAACTAGTATAGTCTCTAATGGTTAAATAAGATATCTTGGTTTAATGATAAGGAGCTATCATCAGAAGCGAACGTCATAAGTTAAAATTCTCTAAAAAAAATATAAGTATAAGTGTACAACTATACGACCCCTTAATAAAAATATTAATTAATAGTTTGCTATAATTTTCTAAGCCTTACAAACCAATACACAATTTAACAAATTTTGAAGTCCACATGTTGAACTACATCATACTCAGAATGGTGAAATTCTCTTTTCAATTGTAGTTTTTCATGATTTATGAAATTATACAGCTAAAACTTGTTTACCATTAAACAAAAACATCATCGATTTTAAAAAGATTCACGTGTCTCTTGACTCTTAAGGATTAAAACTTAACTAAGAATAAGTAACTCTAATATATATATATATATATATATATATATATTCATTAAATTTGTAATTTAATTGTTGTAATTGACAATTAACAGCAATATAAAAAATATCTAATTGGCCATAATGCTCGACTGTAAAGTCTTTTTACAGATGAGAAATAAAAAAGTCCACTAGGTGGAAATAATCAACAGAATAGCAACCAAATTTCAAAGTCCCAAACTTTTAATTTTGGTATTTAAATTTCAATGTATTTTTTTTTTAACAAAGATTTTTTTAAGAGATTTATTTTTTATTTTTAGTAAAAAGTGAAGTTGTTTGAAAGGGCCCAAACACAAATGTGGGTTATTGATTTTTGAGTATTTTGGTTGAATAACTAAATTTTTTTTTTTTTAGTTTCAATTTGGAGGGGGCCAAAAGAGTTTTTTGACCAAAAGTTTCCCTTGGCCTAAGGCTAATTTTGCCCCTAATTTTAATATGGTGTATTGTAAAATAGAGGACAAGATATAGGGTGGATTGTTCAAATAAGTACGTAAAATAAATAAAGTGATTTTTTGGTAATGTAATTTTTCTTTTTGAATGTAAATGCTCTAAATACCCCTTCACTTAGCCAACAATTAAAAATTAAAAATGTAAGGCAATTAGGCAAGTTCTATGCAATGTGATTGTGTCATTTTTATTTCTTCTTTTTTTTTTTTTTTTTTCTGGCTAGTTTTCCAACTTAACCATATTAGCCTCCTTATAGCCATCCCCACTTCAAGTTGTTTTGTCTGGTCTAAGGTCTTCTTAAGAAGGTTATCGCGCGGGTTGGTCCACCTTGTTCAGTCGGAAGGGTCCATCATAGTTCGGTTGCAGTTAAAAAAATCCTAAATATATGGTTCCATGCATACTGTCCCCTAAATTTCACCCGCACACACAAACTATAATCAATTTGTATCTAGAAGATGGATAATCTGTGCCTTGTGGTATTGCAGTTTATTGGAGGAAGATGGCACAGTCTTTACCTTTGAAGGAGACAAGACAAAATGTTCTCTGAAAGTAGTTCTTAAAGTTCATAATCCACAGTTTTACTGGAAGGTACGTACTCTTAATCTGTGTTGGAATCATTTTTACTCAAATCAATTGCAACATGCTATTGTTGAAATTAGCAGCAAAATTTTTCAAATTTAAATAATAGGTTGCAAATTATATTGGCATTTAAATTTAAAATTGTATTATATTATACTGCAGAATTTTCTCACCACCATTGATGAGTTTTATATTGTTTTGATCAGATCATGACTCGGGCTGATTTAGGCCTTGCAGATGCGTACATTGATGGAGACATTTCTTTCGCCGATGAAAATGAAGGTCTTCTAAACTTGTTTCTGGTAAGATTGATTCGAGCCTAAATTAATTCCGAAACGAAACCCCTCTTACCCTAATACCTACAAAGGATTCTTCTGGTCTTTAGTTCCTTAAAATTTGCTAGTGTTGAATGTTTTGCAGCTTCTTATTGCCAGCAGAGATTCAAAGTCCTCTATCTCAAAATTGGATAAGAGAAGGTATATATTGCAACTGCTAGACTTTGCTAGAAGGTTGGATAATCAAATTATGATTAATTATCTCCTCAATTACAAAAAATTTTTTTCCTGGCTTTAGGGGTTGGTGGACACCATTGATATTCACAGCTGCTATAGGATCTGCAAGCTATTGTTTCAAGCATCTTTTAAGGCAAAATAGTCTTACACAAGCTCGCAGGAACATCTCTCGTCATTATGAGCTGGTATAAGACTCTGGCCTCTAAAATTTTTCTTCATTTTTTTATTTTTTGAGGTCTTTCGATAAGTCTAGAACTAGGAGGAAACTGTAGCAAGTGAATATACGTTTGAACATGCATTTGTGCAAAACAAAGCTTACATAAACACAGGTTCAAAACATGCAAATGTGTACACGTGTATTAAATACTGTTTTAAGATTCTCAGACAAAGAAATTGTGAATGAAGAAGGATTCTGAAAAGTACGTAAACACATGTCAGACAGAGTTAGGAATTAGGATTGTAGTTCTAGAGGGCAAGAGAAAAAAAATATATATTTATGATAAAAACTAATTGAATATATATTAAATAATATAAACCATAAAATAAAAAAAAAAAGGCATAGTTAAATTTAAATTTAAATATCATGTAAAACATCATTTAAATACAACTTTTGATTTATTTATTTTATAGTCTAATGTCAATTCATTTAGTTACATCAATAGTTTTTCTTATTTATTTTTTGGTACATATATTTTTCTTAAGGGTCATGCTAACGAATGCCCTTAGGGCATTGGTTAACAATTCATTTTAGGAAAGTTTTAACACCACTTTTATTGAAAATGAAAAAAGCTGTCAAAATATTAATTGCTTTATTTCATTTTCCCATAAAAACTTTCTTTAAATGGATTGTTAACCAATGCCCTAAGGGCATTCGTTAGCATTTCCCTTTTCTTAATATACAAGACCAAAGTTTTATTTATTCACATGTAGTCGACTTTTCATTACATTCATTCTTTGTACCAAAAACAAATTACATTCATTTAAAAAAAAAAAAGAGGTTATATCAACAATGTCCATTTTAATTAATACGTATATAACCACCGCATACCCTTTATACGATGATCACTGCACAAGTATAAATACTTATGAGATATAGGAATAAGAGCTGAAATTCAAGCTTTTAGAAAAAAGTTTTACATACATAAATATATGAATAGTAATAAATATTGTAAAAAAATGGTAATTTAATGGCATTATTTGGTCTCCTTTATGAAGAGAATCAAGATTTAAAACTCCAATCCCTCATTTATTATAACAATTGAATTATAATATAAAAAAGTTTAAAATATATAAATTTTTTTTATCTTTACCATTTTGGTTAACAGCATAGTAATAGACATTTTTAAAAGTTTAAGGACTTATTAGTTTAAAACTTTAAATTAAAAGAACAAGTGGTTAGTTTGATTTTGACCCAAAGTTCAGAGGTCTTTTTGTATTTTTCCCAAAGTATAATGGAAAACCGAAAACCTAAATATTTTTAATAAATATCTTAATTTCTTTTGAGAAACTAGACTACATTCAGCATTTACTTCTTTGTGTGTTAGCTTTTGTTTTCAATTATTCGAAATCTAATTATTAAATATTAGCATTGATACATCATGTTGAATATGTTATTATGGATGCGGAAGTGAAAGCATAAAGTATAGAACATAATAACACACGAAGATTACGTGGTTCAGCCTAACAGCTTACATCCACGGAGGAAATCCTAAAAAGATACATCAATAATATATTAGAGTGTAGTACAAATCTTGTGTTACAATATACCATAACATGTGTATATATAGTAAACTAAACCTTAGACTAATAGACTTCTAGTACAGGTAGGAGACTTAGCTTGCACATAAAGTAGAATTAGATTTGGACTTATGCTAATGGGCTAATATATCTCTAACACTAATTTTATTGTAACAACCCTGAAATCTTTATTACCAAAATTGTGGAAATGTAAACTCCACTACAATTTTTAATATTTTTTACATCTTATAAAAAGAATTAAGTGGGCCATTTTTTTGGAAGGGGCATTTTTTTCCAATTACTGATATTTGTACTCATCTTCCAACAACTATTGCTGCCCCAACAATTCCATAAGGGAATCTTTTCCTTTTCTTTTTTTTTTCCTTTAACTTAACAAAAGGAAAGTCTATTGTTAAATCATATTATAGTCCGTCAATAAAGATTGTTTTGTTTAGATCCCTAAACGCTCAAATTGTTTAATCTAATTAATTAACCAAGTTGATATTTAGGCTTATTATTCATATCTAGGTTAAACACAAACAATCATATCACTAAGTGCGGAAAAGTAAAGAAAATAGCGATATAATAACCTAGGAAAACCAATAAAATCTACCAGTTTCAAGGTAAAAAAACCTGAGGAGGATTTAACATAAATTATCCTCAAGGCAACAAATTCACTGTGATAAAATGGAAGTTGTACAATAGATATAAACCCTAAATCTAAAACTACCTCTTATAGTACTTACACGACCATGTGCAACCCCAAATCCACGGACTCTTCTATCTGAATTTGCTAAACATAAACACCCGTTTGTAACTTTGAAATTCCACTCAAATGTTTAAGTCATCAGCTATGTATGATCTTGTTATGGCTGCAAATCCTACAATACCAAATCTTGAGTTTTTTTAAAGAACAACACTAGTAGAAGATTTGAGAGAACTTTGGATACAAAAACCCTAAATCTACAATAGGAGGCACAAGAAGCAATACTCTTCTCTCTCTAAAAACCCCTCCTAGTGTTAGCTTATAATGTCCTTTAATTACTGCGAAAAAAACAAATCGTGCTTTGGGTTTCAAACAAACAAGTTTTGGACTTTTTACTTTTGCTGATTTTTGTTGATTTGTGACTTTCAATTGATCAAATAGCAATCGAACAACATTCGAGAGAACTAGATTGCTTCTCACTTTTTCATCCTAAACTTGAATTTTTTGTCTTGGACTTGAAAATACACCATTCTAACTCAATGAGACTTGATTTTTGTCATGGTTTGGCAACACTACAAACTCAAATCCCAACAAGTAACAAATTGGAGATATTGCTACTCATCAATAAAATGGTGTTTTTTTTTTTTTTTTTTTTTTTTTTTTTTTGGTTTACATCCTATATAAACCGACCAAAGTTCATAGAAAGATACCAATTGGATTGGGGTTCTCGCTAGACCAATTTGGACTTTATTCGAATACTGTGGGATAACATGTTCAATCTGCATCAAAGTATAATAGTATGTGATCAGTCTGTGTAGCTGGTCATGGTAACGAGTTAAATTGTGTTCACTTTGAGAGTATTATATGTTTAGAGTTCATGCATTCAAACCTGATTAGTGATATAATTGATATCCAGCTAGCATAAGCTTAAAATTCGTTTTGGTGTGTTTATAGAGTAATGAGCTTTTCGCTCTGTACTTGGACGAAACAATGACATACTCCACCGGCTTATTTAAGGTCAGGATCAAAACCTTCTGATGATTTAATGTTAAACAATGCATCAACTTCTTCCTTTATAATCTTACATTTAACTTAACTTCACCATTATGACAATATCTTTTAGAGGGAGGATGAAGACTTGAAGGTTGCGCAGCTGAGAAAAATATCTTCTTTGATTGAAAAGGTGTGACTTTTCTATTGAATTATATCAAAATTTTTAAGTTTAACACGCCCTAAACTAATCAATTTTTTTTCTTTCAATTAAATTAGGCAAGAATTGATGAGAAGCATGAAATTCTTGATATTGGGTGTGGCTGGGGAAGCTTTGCTATTGAAGTTGTCAATCAAACTGGATGCAAATATACTGGCATCACTTTGTCCAAAGAGCAACTAAAACTTGCGGAACAGAAAGTGAAAGATGCTGGCCTTCAGGTACTAATTTGATGAATGACATTTACCTTAAAATCATACATCATTAATATCAATATATGTGGGACATATTTGAAGGTAAACTTAATATTCCCAAGTGTATATCGTATCTTTGCATCCCTTTGCCTTTGTTATATGGAGAATGATCATCCTCATTTGCTTTAAAATTGATCCATTTTTGGGCAAAGTAAATATAATACCAGATTATATAAAATGAGTCATCATTCTTTGCATTTGGTGTAATTAGATTTTAATAATGTGGCACCGCATGTACTGATATACACACTTAAAATCATGAAAACTAAAACTAAAACTAAATCATGGACCCTCTCCATTTTGAGGCAATGGAAGAGAATCATAATCATAGTTTTATCATGGTAACATGTAAAAAGCATGTAAGATTGAATTTAATCGACCATGTGTTGGCTTTATTCCATGCCAAATTTGCTTGTAATTCAGTATGTAGAAACCTTATATTTATATGGGAATTATGTAAGGGTAGTGTGTAAGAGAGTATGAAGAAAACTCAAGTTATGTGCACTCAAGATGTGTGCACTCAAGAAGAGCCTCGCGACTAAATCTCACGACTGGCAAATCGTCAAAAGTGACACGTGTGAAGCATGCAGGGGAGCTAAACGGTCACTACAGCTAAAGCACTACAGGAAAAAACTTCTAGTCTAGCTAGGTAGTTAGCCCATGACTCGTTTCAGTCACAAGGTCGAGTCGCCAGAATGCCCTGTTTGGATGAAAACTGACTTTTAACATTCCTCCCATGTCCTACTGTAAATACTCTTATACTCACAAAATGTATGGTGCTGAAAAAGGAGCCTATTGAGAGAAACCCTAAGAGAGGTTTCTACAACACACTCACCCTATTAGAGAGAGCTACTCATGCTTAGAGTGAAATCTTTGTAGTCTCTTCTCACTCCCTCTCCCATTGTTATACCTATTAAGAGGAGATTTGCACCCAAACATTATTGACATCCATTTAGAGTATTGAGTGTTTTTGGAGCTTGGGAAGCATTGAAAGATGCCAAAGATGGCAGATGCAATGGGCTTATTGCGGGATCTAATAAGTTAGAGAAAACAAGGTTCGGCGTAACCCTGTTGGAGGAAAAAGCTTAAAGGACTTAGGTGCACTAGGTAGATTAGGTTTGGAGAGTTTTCTGCTATTCATGTATTTCTTAACTTCATTCTCTAGTGAATTATTGATTGCTTGGAGGGCGGCGGAGAGGTTTTTCACCAAGTACTTTGATTTCCTCTTCAATAACGCATCGTCGTGTCATCTTTGTGTTTGCATCTCTCTTCTCTTACTCTTTACCTTTTAATTACTTCTGTGGTTGTGATTAATTTCGGTTTGGAGTGTTTTTCCAATTTGGTTTTAGCTTATATTCATCTTTCCACACATATATTGTTTGTGTATAAGCTTGTATTGGTAATTTTATTTTTGAGGGGTCTAAACGTTCATTGGTGTTTTATACACTATTTGAACTTTCAAATCACATAGCAAAGAATTTATAGATCTCTTTTGCTAGTTGAACATAGCTCAATTATCCAATTAGATAGTTAGATATATAGAAAATCTCCATTTAGATCTCTTCCCCCTCCCCAACTATCCAATTATCCAAGAATAACATAAAAAAAAATTCACTTCAAAATTAATAACTTTAATCAACTTTGCTTGCAGGATCGCATTAAGCTTCTTCTTTGTGACTACCGCCAATTGCCCAATACCTACAAATATGACAGAATTATATCCTGGCGAGTTTCTTTATACCACGAAATTTTAAATCTTACCTAAATGTTTCCAAAAATAACATGATCTTTGATAGCATTTTTCAGTGAAATGATTGAACATGTTGGCCATGAATATATGGAAGAGTTTTTTCGTTGCTGTGATTCATTATTAGCAGAAGAAGGGCTTTTTGTTCTGCAGGTAATTACACAAATGTGTCCTATCTCTTTCCCAGTTTTATTACAATGTCTTGGTTCTATTACTCTTTGATGGGTTAAATTTAAACATGCTGCCAACCATTAAAGCTTGTTTGTGATTGTTTCTTCTTAGTTCATATCAATCCCAGACCAACGTTACGACCAGCACAGGCGAAGTGCAGATTTTATGAAGGAATATATATTTCCTGGTGGATGCCTACCTTCATTAAACAGTGTAATATCAGCCATGGCTAATGCATCCAGATTCTGGTATTAATTCATTGATTGGTTTTACTAGTTTTTTTTTTACTATTTATTTCTCTAGAAAATTAATTCAAAGTTTTGTAAGTGCAGCGTGGAGCACGTGGAGAACATAGGGATTCATTACTACCAAACACTCAGATATTGGAGAAAAAATTTTATGGACAAACGGAGGTAAGAAAAATAATCATATTATTCCCCTGCGTCGCCTCCTGATACTAGAATAATTTCTTCACCAGGTAGACTTGCGAAAATACATTAGTTCTCATGAGTGGTGCATAATTAGTTAAACTAACATAAATTCTTAGAAAATAATAGAATTCTTGTTGATTATCAAAAAAGAAAATAATATAATCTTGTCCAGATTTTGTAAATCAAACTTGCATAAAAAATTTTCCTATAAACCAAGAGTCCCAATGGATATACCTGTATGCATGAATTGTACTTATTTGATGTAGTAGTTGAAGATGGCAAAATGCCAGCTTGTTCTGGTGGTATCTTATGGAGTGAAGTTCTATAATATTAATCCGGTAATAACGAAAAATGTGAGCAGTTAATATATAGTTAAGCTCAAATTCATACATTTACGTTTTTGAGTTGAAGTAGTGTTTTTATATATTATATTAAATACTCAATTGTAATCTCCCTATCAAATGGATCAAAGCCCATGTGTGTAGCAAGGTGGCAACATCTCTCCCTTTCACAATTGGATCAAGGTGCATCACAAGTGTATAACATTGCACAAGGCAACACATAAAGCCTTGTAAAAAGGCTCAATAAATGAGCATTGTTAATGGTACTAGATCACAGTGTGGAGCACGTGCAGAACATATATATATATATATATATATATATATATATATATTATATAATAAAACTCATAAGCAAATAAGAGTTAGTAAGACTTGTTCATAACCTATGGAAAAACAATGTCTCACATGTGAGGGAGAGATTGTTGGTATACACATTCTGAGTGAAGTCTTACATTGAATAATAACAAAAAGAGTGAGTGGTTAATAACTAATAGTATAGTTAAGCCCAAATTCACATGCTTAATTTTTTAGATTAAGTAGTGTCCCTATATATTATATTAATCCATTAAAGTCATCTTAAGATCTTATCTTCCTAACATGATCCATAATTCTAGTCTATAGAAGAATTATGGTTTGTTTTTCTGAAGTACTTTTTTATTTTATTTTTTGTAAATGATGTGCTCTATCAAGCAAGCCTCCTACAAACATATGTACCCCATAAGTGTAGGACCCAACTCCTTGTAAGAGTATAGTAATTCTTATGTGCTTTCGGAGCATGAAGAATGGCGATCTCTCCTCTCACATTCATGGTGAAGTCTAGTCATTAAATTCATGATAAGGTCCACCATGAAGGTGAGAAAATGAAGCACCATTTATCTATGCTTCACAATTATCTAAGAATTTTTCATAAGAATTTGGCTTCATAGGGCAAGTACAGGCGATATGTTTGGCGGAAACATATCTGTATTTGTTTGTCATTATACGAAGTCTAAAGAGAATTTTTAATGCTGCACCTATTTCAAATTCTAACGAAATTCCTAAGAGCAAAGACTCTATATTATTAATTATCAAGAACACCGATTAAAAGGACTTTCACACTAGTGGAATTATAATGATTTAGTCTTAGGGACGTAACCCACAGGAAAAAGCCTTTGACGGCTAAAGCTTCCTATTAAACTATGTACATTGTGATGAACTTGTTGAAAAGAATATATAGTAGATCACCCTAAACTTACCTAAAGTTATACTTATAGTACTTGTAGTCGTGCACTAAAAGCAAGATTATGTGTACTTGTATTGTAAATATATCCTATAGCACAATAAATCTAAACTAGTATATGGTGTAGACTTGGGGTTTGACTAAGGTTGAACCTTAATATCTCTAACATCCTCTTCAAATTCAAGGTGAAAACTTAAAGACAAATTAATTTTAGAAAAACAAAAACAAAAACAAAAAAAAAGGTGAGATTTTAAAGGAAAGTGTAACCAAATCAGATGCAAAGTTGATTGAACATGCCAATTTGAATGAAGTCCAGATGACAAGTTAAGATGAAGATTGGGATTGAGGCATGACATTGCTAATGACAGTGCACATTATGTATATAGAGGCTACTGATCAAGTGTGTGTGGACATAATCTTCTTTATGGGTGGGACTTGTTCACTTGTGTCTTTTTGACTGCTGTCAATGCTGTTTTATTTCTACCTTTTGCAATCTTTTGGAGAACTGCAAAGCAAGTGTGTGATCTAAAAAACTTCACTAAAGATAGTAGAGACACATGACCCCAAAAAAAATTGCAATAAAGTTAAGAAACGTGATCTAAGATGAGAGAGATGTATGGCTGGAAAGAAAGCCAATAGAAGAAGCTAACAATCAGTGTGATTTGTGATACTCAGCCAAGGTGGTGAACACGTGTTATGAGAGATAAAGCTGAATGCCAAGTGTAAAAGAAAAATGCACGTGCATAATGAGTGAAATTGAAATCATCAATATTGCCTTCATTGATTAATAATCATTGCTTTAGGCCTTTTTGGAGATTACGAATGAATAAACAAACTAAAAATTTAATATCTACATAAAATAAAAAATAAAAAATCAAGTAGGAAAGCGATTGGTTTAGGAACCCAAAAAAAAAAATCGTGAAAAAGGTAAACAATAAGTCATTGTGGCAAGTGCTAGAGATGACACATGATAGGCCTAAGAGAAGGCATGTGGTACATGTTAGAGAAGACACGTGACAAAAGCTAGAGATGACATGTGACAATAGCTGAAGAAGACATGTGGCAAAAACTTATGAAAATTGGCATTAGAATAGCAGAGTCATGGAACGCTCATGCTCACTCTCCTTGGAAGAGGAAAACGAACTAGCCCGCAGCAGCAAAAAAGTGAAAGACTCACATCATCCATCCAATGAAAGAAGATCCTCACGGGATGGGAAACCCAGCCATCCACCCAAGCTTTCTTTCAAGGATAAGTTGGTTGGGGAAATACAGAGAGCCTACTCCCAAGCATTCGCTTTTACGGATTGAATGGAGGCGGATTCAAACTCGGATGAAGAACTTGAGGAGGTTAGGGAAGGATTTGCATCAGTGTGCTTGTCAAAGGAAACTAAGCAACGCATTCGGGCTCCACGGACAAATGCGATTATTGTAAAGGTTTTTGGCAAAAATGTGGGATACAACTATCTTCATTCTAAGTTGTTGGACCTCTAGAAACCGAATGGACTAAGATTCTCAGTTGATGAGGATCTTGAAGTAGTGCTTAAGAAAGGTCCTTGGTTTGTTGGGGGCCATTTCTTATCCATTTAAAAATGGGAAGCAAATTTCAAACCATCGAAAGCATTAGTTTCTTCAGTGGCGGTGTGGGTCAGGTTGAATGAATTGCCTATAGAGTATTATGAGGCCACAATGCTTAGATAGATTAGGCAGGCCTTAGGAACGGTTTTAAGGGTGGATACGCACACTGCCTTGGAAGCTAGAGGATGATACGTATGTTTATGCGTTCAAGTGGACATGAGCAAGCCGTTGGTCACCAATTTGCGAATTGGATGACGGTGTCAGCCTATTGTTTATAAAAGGGTAAACCAGCTGTGTTTTAACTATGGTCATTTAGGCCATCGGCGGGAGTTTTGTTCGTTCACCACTAAGCCTTTCTCATCGGTGGGTACACGTGATACCTCTGTTGTCAATAGCGATGACAGAGGGATTCAAGCGCCAACATCACCTGTGGCACAACCCGAGGCTACACCCAAAAATCGAGACACCTCGGAGGAAGAGACCAACGGTGCTGCTTTCGGCCCTTGGGTGGTAGTTTCACGGAATAAGAAAGATCCCAAACTGGGGAATAAAAGTGGCAGCAACCATGTTATGGATTTGAGGTTTGCTACAAGTCACGTGATTTCAAAAGAGACGTTGGGAAGCAGGAGTTCAAATAATGTAGTTGGACCGAGTCGCATGAGCAAGAATGAAGATATAAGGAAAGCCCAATTTGAGTCGGGCCTGGATCATGCAAATGCTAAAGAGGCTGTGAGTATGGGCTCAGGGCGTGATGGGTTTGAGTATCAAGGCCGGTTTAGTCATGGATCAACTAAAGGTAAGCCCAATGCCAACTCAGTAAAGGGCAAAAAAGAGTTTACAAGGAGTAGGGCTCTCCACTTTAATTCACCTCAGCCTGGCCGCTCAAAAGAGGTCAACAAAAAGGGTATCGAGTGGACTCTTAGCATCAACTCGAGTCAAGCAGATCAAAATGGAGGGTTCAAGTTTGGAGCTAAGGCAGGGAAGGAGACGTGTGATCAACATGGGCAGCGGGATTGTGAAGAACCCGAGAGTGATTTCGGTGGAGCTGGGAGTTCGCCTCATTCACATCATGATCCGGTTCAAATTGAACCTCCAATGGGTATGGAAGATCACCGAATTGGATTAGAAAAGAGTGGCAGACTTGAGGTTGATCACGAGAAGGATGAGGGTGTCCAGCATCCACTCAATAATCACAGCAATATGGATAGGGGTATTGTCGATTTATGCATCATCAAGGCTAGGCAGAGGCCTGACGATGGAGATGGTATGGAAGTTTGCTTGGATTCTGATGGAGGTAAAGGGATTGGCCCGTCTTCGTTTGAGGATCGTCTGTCTCCAATCAATTGCTTAATGATGAGTTTTATAGTCTGGAATTGTAGAGGAGCTTTAAAGCCCTCCTTTCAATACCGTGTTAGGGAGCTAGTTCATAATCACAATCCGGCTATTATGGTTGTTATGGAAACCCAAATTGGTGGTGATAACGCTAGGGATATCTCAGATAGATTTCTGCTTGATGGGCCATCCACTCAGACATGATTGGATTTGCTAGTGGAATATGGCTTCTCTAGAATTCAGATAAGGTGCAGATTACCCAATTAGCTATGTCAGAACAGGAGGTTCACATTTTGGTGAAGGTAACCTCCTCTTCCTTTGAATTTATTTTTTCAGCTATTTATGCTAGTCCTAGATTTCATGAAAGAAGCATTTTGTGGAACAATCTAAAAAATGTTATTGATTTGCATGAGAAACCTTGGATAACAGCTGGAGATTTTAATGAAGTTCTTGCTGATGGGGACAAGTTTGGGGGTAGAGCTGTTAATTCAAACAGGTCTTTACTTTTTAAAGATTGCCTTGACTATTGCGGTGTGATAGATTTGGGGTTCACTAGGCCTCGGTTTACTTGGACGAACAGACGTAATATAAATGCTCTAGTCCAAGAAAGAATTGATCGTTTCTTTGCCAACCCAAGCTGGTGTGCTACCCACCCCGATGTGAGGGTGATCCATCTCACAAGATGTGTTTTTGATCATTGCTCTGTGCTTCTTGAGTCCAACCCGAGTAATGGAATTCGCCTTCCCAGGCCTTTTAGATTCTAGAGCTTTTGGTCGTCAAACTTAGCCTTTCTGGGATTGTTTCAGAAGCTGGGGTTTTTCTCAGCCTTTCCAAGTGGCTATTGATTGTTTTTCCAAGAAGGCTTCGGATTGGAATAAACACCATTTTGGGAACATTTTTGGGAGGAAGAAGTGAGTTTTAGCCCGGCTGAATAGGATTCAAAAAGCTTTGGCATAAAATCCTTCTCATTCTTTGGTCGAAATGGAGAAATCCTTACAAAAAGATTTATATGATATTCTCTGTCAAGAAGAGAAGTTATGCGTGCAGAAGTCTCGCATTAATCGGCTAATTGAGGGTGACAGAAAAATTGTGTTTCACCAAATGTCTACCATTGTAAAAAGAAGAAGCAATCGTATTTCACGTATAAAGAATGATATGGGAGAATGAATCACTAATGAGGATGGGGCTATGTCTTACATTAGAGAAAGGTTTAGCAAATTGTTTTCGACTACCTTTGATTACTCTCCTTTCCATATTCCCCCCCCTTCCAGGTGGCAAGCTGTTTTGTCGAAAGAGGATAAGGGTAGCTTGAATTTGCCGGTGTCTGATGATGAAATCAAAGAAGGTTTGTAGGCTCTTAAACCTTACAAAGCCCCTAGTCTAAATGGACTCCATACGGGGTTTTTCCAAAGGTTCTGGTCCACTGTGAAGGAATCTGTGAGGAATGAAGTTATAAAAAATTTTGAAGAAAGTAGAATCCCCAAGTACCTCTATAGAACCAATATTGTTTTAATCCTTAAAATAGCTGGCCCGGAAAATTTGGGGAACTATCGCAAAATTAGTCCTTGCAATACGGTGTACAAGATTGTCATAAAGATCATTGTAGCAAGGCTTAGACCACACCTTGATAATTTGGTTTGCCCTTTCCAATCAGCTTTTGTACCAAGGAGGAGAAGTGTAGACAATGCAATTGTGGTGCAAGAATTGATTCATACTATTAGTAACAAGAATGGGCGGGGAGGCTACATGGCGATTAAAGTGGATCTAGAAAAGGCTTATGACAAAATTGAATGGAATTTCATTCAGGAAGTGCTGATCAATTCAAACTTTCCCCACAATTTGGTGAACCTCATCATGAGTTGTGTGTCTTCTATCTCCACTTCTATTCTCTTTGATGGTGAAAGTGTTGAGCTCATTTTCCCCTCGTGTGGAATTAGACAAGGTGATCCATTATCACCTTACCTCTTAATTCTTTGTATAGAAGTCCTTAGGCATCTCATTGAAGATAAGTGCAGTGAGAAGAGTTAGGTTCCTGTCAAAAGCTCTCAAAGTGGAATGGTTTTTTTCTCATTTGTTCTTTGCGGATGATTTGGTCCTCTTTGCAAAGGAGGATCATGTGAATTGCTCTACAATAAGGGATGTGCTTGATGATTTTTGTGCTTGGTCAAGGCAATCCGTCAATAAGAGCAAGTTTAGAGTTTATTTCTCCCTAAATGTAGATGTGGATTCAAGAGAATCCATGTTTGATATTCTGGGATTTAAGTCAACTCTAAATCTTGGAAAGCACCTTGGTTTTCCCTTGAAGCATTAGGCAGGGAACAATCAAGATCTAAATTTCATTTTGGATAGGGTCAAGCAGAAGTTGGCGGGGTGGAAAGCTAATTTATTATCCCTTGCAGGTAGAACAGAGCTCATTCAAGCCTCCACATCCACTATCCTTGCCTATGTCATGCAATGCACAGCATTACCCAAGAAGTTGTTGGATGATATTGATAGAGTTAATCATAATTTTCTTTAGGGAATTTTGGATTCCTCAAAAAGAACACATTGGGTGGGTTGGCACAAAGCGACCAAAGCTAAAATCCAAGGTGGTCTTGGAATTCAATCTGCAAGAAGAAGGAATCAAGCTCTTCTTACTAAGCTTAATTGGAGATTTCGGACGGAGAAGGATGTTGTGTGGGCAAAGGTCTTGAGAAGCAAGTATTGCAATAGCCGTCGGTTGCATGCTAGAGTCAAGGACAAGCTTCCTTGTTCTAGAGTTTGGAAAGAAATTCAAAAGGGTAGCGAGGTTCTCAATAAAGGCATTCGGTAGATTCCGAGGAGAAATCGTAGTTTGAGCCTTTGGCATGACAAATGGATTGCAAAGGCCCCTTTAAGAACTCTAATCCATGGTCCACTTCTTCAAGAAGAAACGAGTTTCCAAGTTAAAGAGGTTTTTGGTCTTCATGGTTGGGATTGGTCTAAACTTTCTGTCCAAGTTCCAAATGATATTCTTATGGAAATTAATGCATGCCTTATTCTTTGGGTGCTTCTGTTGAGGAAGATAGGCTGGTTTGGAATGGTGGTAAGCATGGGGAATTTGAGCTTAAATCAACCTACTCAATAGCCACTAGATGCAGTGAGGAGGAAGAGGAGTTCATAGGGTTATGGGTTTGGAAGATGGATACTTTACCTCGCTTTAAATCTTTCATGTGGCAATGCTTGCATAATAGCATTGGTGTGAGAGATTGCCTTGTTAAAAGGCACCTTAGTGAGTTGGATAGGTGCCCCATATGTCTTATGGAAGTTGAGACTATTGTTCATAGACTTAGAGACTGTGAGATAGCTAAAACAACTTGGACCAACCTAGGTGTTTAGCCAAACAGCAGCTTCTTTGCAGATAGTCTCCACATTTGGATTGAGAAGAATTGCAAAATTAACAGGTGTAGAGTGGCCGGCCAGCCACCATGGAGAATTCTTTTTCCTTTTGTCATTTGGCTGTTGTGGAAAGAAAGAAATAATGTTGTGTTTAGAGGCCAAAATTTTTGACCTGGTGTTCACAATGAAGCTATGTTCCGAGCGCTTGAGTTTTGGCATTGTGTGTTGAATCCTAAAATTTCGGGTAGTAGAAGGATGACTTGGATCGGATGGGAGAAGCCTTTACCTAGTTGGGTTCGCTTAAACATAGACGGATCAGCCTTAGGAAATCCAGGTAGAGCTAGTTGCGGTGGCATTATTCGGAATGATAGTGGAGAATGGCTTGGAGGCTTCTCTAGAAGCATCGGGGTCACCACAAGCTTTATAGCTGAGCTTGGGGCTCTCCGCAACATCCTTACCCTATGTCATAACATGCATTTTCAAGCTGTTGATATTCAAACAGATGCGAAAGCTGTTGTTGATGTTATTAGCAATCCTTCTTATTCTAACCGGGTTGTTTTGCCTATTGTTGATGACTATAGACAGCTGATATCCCAACATGGCCAAGTCTGGATTGGGCATTGCTATCGTGAGGCAAATTTTTGTGCTGATTTCTTAGCTAGGAAAGGGGTGCTTCAAGATTGTTGTTTTAGTGTCTACCAAGAGCTACCTATGGATCTTCTAGATTTTATTAGTGCAGACAAGGAGGGTGTGTTTTGTAACAAGGCTATCCCTAATCTTGTTGTTTGCCTTTAGTTATTGTTAATGCAAATTCCAGTTTACCAAAAAAAAAAAAGCAAAAACTTATGAAAAAAAGCAAAGGATAGTGATGTAGAAGCAACTTGGCGACAGAGTGAGAAGAAAACGAAGGAAATTAACATGGTTAGGCCCTTGCTCCTTTTTTATTATATGGGGAAGCGGGGTTTTAAAATAAGTTTTCTATGGAAGAATGAGATAATATATATCACTAAACTACAAAACTCTTAATTTGCCTTTTGTGTAATATAATAAAATCTGTTTGGAATTTAGACCACGATTGATACAAGTTAACCAATCCTATGCCAAGTTTGTTTAAGTTACTAATTATGCTCGCAAGATTAGTTTGTGGTCATCCTATATCAATTTTTATACTTTAGCTATTAGGTCACAAAATATAAGAGATTAGACTCAATGGGCCTCATTTGAATTCTAGACTCGCAGTTTTGATCGATCCACTGAGATCGAGATTGTCTCGATCAATCTACTAATTGTCAAACCAAGTGTTGAACCAAATGTTTATATTCCAAACACTTTGGTTATCTTGAGCTTTTCTAGGTATAAGTCTTGTACATCAAATAGTATTCAAAAACTCATTTTCGACCAACTTCTGATATGGTTTTTTAGCCTATAACTATGAACCTAATAACATTATGGGAAATGTTAATTAATGCCCTAAGGGCATTGGTTTAGAAGCTATTTTTAGAGACATTTTATTGGAAGAATGATGAAATAATAAATGTTGTTGATAGCTTTTTATATTTCCCATAAAAATGGAGTCAAAACTTTCCTATTAGTTTATTAACAATTACCTTAAAAGCATCCGTTAACGTGACCCTAAAATTATATAAGAATATATACAATCCATAAACTAATAAGATTAACCTAGATTTGTGGTACATATATACCGCTACACTATTAATTTGGGCTAAAATATATAATAGATTTGGGCCCTTAATATTGATAACAATGGCAATTGTTGTTATTATGCTCTCTTGTCTTGCATTAGCTTTCCATCGGAGAAAATCTTAGAATTTTTTTTAGAGATTAAATTCTATAAGGATATAGTGTAAAACCCAAGTTTTACCCCTTCAATCTCAATATGATACATCATCATACTACATATTAAAGAATAGACAAAACCACACTCAATCAATTCTAATACCCATTTGAAAATCCAACTTAATTGTAAGTTTATTGATATGTTATTATGTGTAACAAAATATATTGAATTTTAAGTGAAAAGCTGATGTGGCAATCTCTTATTAAATGGTGTAAAATATGAGTTTTACAGTCTATCCTTACTGAATTCTAACTTTTTTTAATATACTAAAGAAACAGAACCATCCTACAGCATTGTCAATTACTTTTGCAAAGTAAACAATGTCAAGAAAATTTATAAGTGCAAAATGATTGCTCTTGCAATTTTAGTTCTTTATAGGGTCTATTGAATGAATAGCCGTATACCCTTAAAACTTTCTATGAATGTTAAAAAATAATCAAGTTTTGGTAACACATATTTCAAAATTAATTTTCGATAAAAGATTTTTTTTTTTTTTTAGTTATATTTGGGGACGGAGATTTGATGAAGATTAGAACATGCACAATAGGATAGATGAGTTGAAAAGGATTAAGTTGTTATAGGTATGGGCAATTGAAAATATTAAATGGCAAATTTATGATTATTCTACATTGTGAAACTAATCTTGATATCAACTTAACCACAAGGTTTGTATTTTGATGTCGGGTTTTTAATGTTTGTGTTCAGAAAAGTCCTTGCTCTTGGATTCGATGAAAAGTTCATTCGAACATGGGAATATTACTTTGATTATTGTGCATCTGGTTTCAAGTCACGTACGCTTGGAGATTATCAGGTATGTTTATTGTCTAACGTAATATTATGCTACAAAACAACATTGTAACTCATATAAAATGTTGCTAAGATTCATGTAAACTGTTACTAACACCGCTATTTTTTCAGCGTAAAGTACCATTTATCAAAGTATTTTTTTGCGAGTTTTTTTTTTTATTTTTTATGCAAACTAGAATAATTAATAGAAAAAAATTTTCATAATCAACAAGCAATTATAAAAAATAAAATAAAATAAAAAAAAATTGTAATTAATGGTTCATGCTTTATGCCTAAACTGATTTCTGGACCAACATGCGCCTCCTCCGCATCACCAAAACCATCACTTCCTTTGGCCCACTCCACACCGCAATGACTGCCATATCTCTCCCATTATATAATTAGTTTGTGCCTCTATACCTAATTCAAAAAATAAAATAAAAAAATCCATCATTTTCTAACTAATTTTTTGACGCCTATCTCCTCCTCCGTCCTTACCCGCACTCCTTACACCGCAATCCATCCCCCCTTCCACTCTTCGCATTGTCGTTGCCACCACCTTTCCTCATCCCCATCACATTATCCCACCACCACCTTCATGCCTCTTTTGCATTGCCAACAATGCCACTATCTCCAACCCTCATTTATACATATAGTGCCACCACCACCTCTCTCCCCCTACACCCACACTCCTCCCACCGCCACTTTCATTCTCTTCACTCCTCTCACCACTATTACCACCATAATCATAGGTGGACTCAAACGGACAACCTTCTTCTTCCAAACCCCCCCAAGAACCCTCCTTCATGTGGCCTTCCCCCCATCCCCTCTCTTGAGAGAGAGAGAGAGAGAGAGCCTCCTCTCTCACAAAACCAATTCCATTTAAGGTTAATTTCATGTGCATAAAAATATTTTATAAATACACATAAAACTAAAAACCTAAACTATTTTTTGATAGGATGTTATACAACTTTTTAAAACCCATGAAGATTGGTAGAAAAGCTTTTTAGATATTGTCAAACTTTTAATACTCCTACAATTTTTTTTCAATTTAGTTTTAAATGATCAAACTTTATGTTCAAATTTGTCATATAAGACTGATATATAATGTAAATTTGTTATTAAATATATATAATTGATTTTTTCATAACTTTTAATTATATGAAGATATATTTGTAATTAACTAAGATTATGAAGAAACTTGAACATAATAATAAGTCATGATTGAATTTTAAGTAAAATCATTCTAAGAAAATTTTGTGTATCTTTCAATATCGTTTATTTAAGAATTTAGGTAGTTAACAATTGCTAAATTGTACTAATGCTTACCATTGGTAATATTCACTCATGAAATCACACATCTTTCACTGATGCAAATTGATGTTATTATTGACTCATGAGCTTGTCACGTCTATCTTGAAATCATACTTTATAGCACACACTAGGTAATGGAACTCAAAAAATTTTTGCTTCTATCTACTATGTAGGTTGTATTCTCACGCCCTGGCAACTTTACTGCACTCAACAAACCATATCAAAGTTTCCATCAAGAGTGATCAGTCCTTCATGTTAATGCTAGACCAACCTATATTTGGTTCATTTTCATGTATTTGCTTTCATTGGAAGACTTAATTGCGTTGGTTGCTTCTTCAAATGTTTATTTAATCATGGATCAAATGCCTAAGAATAGTTTGAGAGTGTTTATTTAATGATGGATCAAATAGTTAAGAATGGTTTGAAATTGTACTCTAAGAATGGTTTGCGAATGTTTATTTAATCATGGATCAAATGGTTAAGAATGGTTTAAGATTGTGCTCAAATTCTATGGCATCTTTCTTTACTTTATTTGACTTTATCATTTTCTAAGAATAAAATGCTTCAAAAAAAAAGGTAAGGAGATGCACTCTTTGCTTTATCTAGCATTCAAATATTAGAGGAGGTTTGGTTTTGGCAACCTCCTCTTTGCACAAATAGGGAATGCAAGTGCATTAGAATTATTTTGTGAGATTAAAATGAGTTTGGTTGTACTAATTTGTATCTGAGAGAATGCAAGTGCATTAGAATTATTTTGGTGAGATTAAAGTGAGTTTGGTTGGACCATTTTGTACCTAAGAGAAAATGAGACTTAGTGGATTCTAATTTAATCAACTAGCATATTCTCTTCTTGCCAAATCTCTCCTACACCAATAAGGAATTTATTAGTATCTTGATATGATGATAAAGAGCACTTATCATCCTATTATTTTTAACTTTAAATAATAAAACTTTAAAAAATTATAACTAAAAAAAAAATTGCATTTATTTGTAAACTAAACCACAAATGACGATGCCCGGCCTTGAGGTAGGTTTTCAACATCACTTTTGTGGCTTGCGATTGTGGTTTGGTACACAATGAATGATGATGGTTATGCTCATTTTCATGGCATAGAAATGAGCTCAAGGCTTAAGAAAAGGAATTTCGAAAATTCTCTAATTTCAAGGTAGAAATTAAAAAATGATAATAACAGTAATAAGAAAACTACCAAAACAAAAACAAAGAAGATTACGCAGTCAGTTCACGTCGAGTGAGCATGAGGACGTTTTCTTGGGCTTGGCTGACGATAGTAATCATCTTATCTTCAATTTTTTTTTTTTTTTTTTTTTTCCCCCCCCCCCCTATTGAATCCGATAAAATTCTCAATTGAACAGTCATGCAGTTTACTATCCTATGGCATGCACAGACAGTTGTAAATTTAGGCTTTGTGGGGTCTAAAATACCTATGCAAGCTATTGTATGTTAATTTTTTAAAAATTAAGAACTAAAAATCAAAATATTAAAATTAGCGGGATTTAGTTGTACTTGAGCATTGGGGAAGAAGAATGAAAAAAATTTCGTCCCCTTCAACTTCGGTTTAGCCCCCAAAAAGCCTAAATGTGTTTGTAAAGTCTATCATGCAAATATTATACGCCACATTATTGTTCTCGGGACAGATTTGGGGGGGGGGGGGGGGGGGTGGTTAATGCGGAAGAATCCGCACTGGAGTTCAAGAACATATTGGTTTAAAAATATTGAAGGAATAGATTCTCTCTTTTCAGTTCAAAAATTCCTATTATTAGAAATAGGCGCAAACTATCTCAATTGTCTTCACTTCCTAAAAGGGGTTCCAATGAACCTCCGGGCAGAAAGGAAAGCCTATGTTTAAATTCCTTATTCCCCAATCAATCAATCCTTCCAGTTGGTTTAGGAGGACTAAAAATCCATTAATTTTTAAAGCAAATTCAGGAGATTTATCGAAGAATTCATTCCCCCACTCGGCACTACCAATGAAAGTGCAAGGTATAACACTCAACCTATGTTTGCATATACTTTCTGCAAAATCTAGAGAGAATATCTCATTGAGAAAGAAAAACCCACCAGGACAAATTGGCTTTCCAGCCGTCACTGACAACAATCAAAGGGTGGATTTATCACATCCAGTGCCTATCACATTGTCACACAATTTGTATAAACAGCCAATATGACGAAACAAGACAATCCTTATAATCAGAATATCCCGATTTCGATTCTCAAAAAAATATATAAGAATATCCTGATTCCAACTAATGCTCACCCGACTGCCCAATCACAAAAGAAGGCATCCCCTCAACACTGAGAAGATATAAAAACATGATGACCAATGTTTCTGGCCAACAATATGCACAAGATGATCAAAAGGGCATCAATAAGTTCCGTTGGACAAAGCAGGCACCTCTCTACCGTTATTAGAATACGGCATAAAAAAATTGACAAGAATATTTGCAGTGATTTAGCCTATATTATTAGAACAACTACCCACAGAATTTATTGTAAGTCCTTTAATTCATTCTGAAACTTTATGGCAATTGTCTTTAACAAGGACAAGTTCTCCGATACTCTAAACATCATCAGAAGGCAGCCTAATCAATTAAATCACAATGAATTTATAAGTGAGACACAGCTAACCCCTGAATTCAACATACTGTAAGTAGCTCACCTCACAAATTTCAACAGTCCACCACAACCGAGTGAAGATTGGGAAATCTATGACTTGAAAATGCCCGGAATCTGCAAAATTTGAGTGTTGGCATGGCCAGGCTGGAGAATGACATGTCCCAGGTAAATCTGAAATTTCAACTGAACAATGTCCTCAAATCCCATTCCACGCTGAACATTCCCCCATGCCCCCACAATGAAGCTCATGTTCAGCCATGAGTGGACACTTCACTCCACTTTAGACCTTGCGCATCACTCCTGTACAACACAAGGGCAAATACAGGAGGAAAATGATTATGCCATCGTCAAAGTGTCAACTACCACTATGATTATCGCTACCCATTACGAAGTGATCAACCCAAGTGGCCATAGCTCCACTGCTATTAGTAAATAAACTTCACTACATCTCTGTATTCCTACTTGGTCACATCAAATCAGGTATAACTACTGACTATATTTCCTACAGCATCTCTTCTTGGTAAAAACTATATAAAAAAACAAAACTAGAACACTAATAAAATGCCAACAACAAAATAACCAAATGTAATCAAACCAACATGAATAAGGTTATAGAAGCTACCATAGCTTAAACACTACGACAAAGTAGTAGAAATTCCAGATAAGCTAGTAGAGAATTATAAGCACGCCAAATTTAAGACTACACTCAGAAGCAATATTAAATATGAGGAGCATCTAGTACGCCTCAAAATTACTACTTATTATGGACTAGCAAAATAGATACTAGATACTGCAAACTACTGGGAATCAAGCAATCCAACCGGTCCCAAAGCAAATTGACATACAACATGCGCCACTCCCTCTGCTGTTTGGCATGGAAAACAAATATCCCGCACGGTAAAGAAACAAAGATGAAGATCCAGTTGGACTTGTGGCCATCATAATTACTGCTGTTGAGCTCGGGCCTGAGCACTGCCATATCCACCATAGCCAACTTGCCCACCATGAGGACCGTTCACCTGAGGAGTGACATAATTTCCAGAACTTTGTGATTGGTCGGATCTCCATGCTGCATTTCCATATCCAGAATTTCCATTTGCCTCACCATAGCCACTTCCCATGTAGCCACCACCAGACCCTTGTAGATCACCCCCACCTTGACCACCAGCATTGTTATTTGGGACACTCCCAGAACGCCCCCCAACTGCACCGTACCCACTAGGATTCCCATAAGACCCATCACTTCCACCATATCCACCATAGCCATAACCTTGATTCCCATACCCAGTGGCTCCACTCGGTGACTGACCCGCAGGTGCAGACCCTGGGCCACCACTAGCAGCACCAGTGCTGCCACTTTGAGCACCCCAAGGAGTAGTATTCCCATAACCCATGGTACCATATCCAGATGGAGATTGAGTGCTCCATGAACTTCTAGGAGCACCTGGTGGACCACTTCCATAACCAGCATTAGGGACATTAGGGTTTCCATATGCTGCACCAGCAGGTCCACCATAGCCAGTATTGGCACCAGCATAACTACCATAACCACCATAACTAATGCCATTATTGGCAGGAGCATACCCATAGCCAGCTGCACTATACCCAGAAGAACCATAAGGAGGAAAACCACCTCCAGTACTCTGTTGCTGCATGTACCTACTTGAATCCATTCGACCATCATATGAATTTGGATTGCCACCAGACACCCCATAGCTCTGATAACCACTACCAACTGCACCACCACCACCTGCCCCACCACCCATAGCACGGTTACCACCACCAGGATTGGCATCTTTAGGAAGAGCCCGCTTTACTTCTACTTGCTTACCATTCAAGTCATGAAAGTTTTTGTGCAAAACCCTATCAACAGCCTCCTCTGTGTCAAAGGTAATAAACCCAAACCCACGAGGGCGTCCAGTATTCTGGTCATACATCACTACTACGTCAGTTACATGGCCATAAGCCTCAAAATACTGACGGAATCCTTCTTCACCTAAAGTGGGTGGCAATCCTCCAACAAATATCTTCTTGGTTCTAAAAGCTCCACCGCCCCCAGAGTTTCTGGCAAAATTAGGATTTCCAGCTTTAGCAGAAGTCTGCTGCTCCTCTCTTGATAAGGCCCTCTTAGCCTCAACCTGATGAAACATAAAAACAAGTATTTATGATGTGATGCTTAAGTAAAGATATAGTAGAGCCAAGTGTTAACATCAAATCATGAAAATGAGCCACTAGAAGTACAAACAAAGATTATCAAAACCTTGGAAACAATTCAGATAGTCACACATATGTGATACCTACAAAATGAGAACAATATACAAGAGGCTCATATTGCAACCAAATGGATCCTTATTTCCAGTATATTGTTGTAACAAAGGACATAAACAGCCCACACAAGGAAAAAAGATAATACTGGTATGGCTACAGAAACCTGCTTTTATCAGATATGCATTAAGATGCATTCTTTATTGATTATAGATATATGCAATTTTATTTTTTATTGTTATTTTAAAATATAGAGAAACATGAAATCACCATTAAAAGTGATAAGATATGTTCATAACCCAGCTCAACACCCATGAACTTTGATCATTATATGTGAAAATCCCATTCTGAAAGCACAAACCACTATTACAAAGATACTGTGATGGTTTACCACAGTAAAAGGACTGATACTACAACTCAAACTAAAACAATCTATGAGATTGACTTTGATGCACAAAAGATGCAGACATGTAAAAAGTTGGAAGAATTATAATAACTAAGGGCAGCACTGTTCAACACACAGAACGTATACAACCTAATACATCAATCACCAATTCACCAAACATCCAAGGATCTACATTAAGCCAGGAACAAGGGTGAATAAGAACTAAAATATTCATGGATCTATCAGCAATAGTTATAACTCGGAGTGCAAGATAGTTACTTTTGCTGATGAGCAAGGGCATTTGCACACCCTGTAAATATGAAACCTATGTTTTAAGTTTCCAGATAGCATATCAGGGCACAAAGTCACTCCTTGGAACAGATCAACGACAAACACTTTATACCCAATTACCCCAAGTGGCCAATTTACTCCATTAACAAAGAAATTACAAACTTAAAGAAATTTCAGAAAATTTCTCCCATGTTTTTCTTTTGTTTTCCAGAAACAATACACTTCAGTTCTCCAGAACATGTCCAAACAAGCTTAATATGAAGCATACATAAATGGATGTGCAAAGTAAAGTCACTTGATCATCAAAAACAACACTACTTCCTCTTAAGCCACAAATATATACTTCCAAAATTATTTAAAAACCTACCTTCAGAAGACCTAAACAAACTGAAATCTCATATACAACAAGAGTTCAGTTGAAAGAAGATATCACAAACTTACAATTTCATTAAGAAATGGTCAACCATTAACCCCAACTACATCAAACCTTCTAAAATTTATGATAGCATCACAAAACATAGCAAGCTACAAAATGCAAAATACATAAGTATACATGAGCACTAGCTATGAAGAATTAGCACCCAAAATTAATTAAACCCAAAAACAACATTACTGAACAAAATTAAACTAAGAAACAACATTACAGATTTTTTTTTTTTTTTTTTTTTTTTGATAATTCAATAGTTGGGGGAGTGACAATTGAGCTACAAGACTCTTGGCAAGACTAAACTTAGAACAACAATGGATGCGGCAACAGTAACAAATACAACAAATTATTTCCCTCAAAAAACACTAACATAAACACCAATTATGAAGAATGAACGCCAAAATAATTAGAGTTCAAAAACAACATTATTGAACGAAATAAAATGAGAAACCACATTACCCCATCACGATTAAACTCAGAAACAACAAAATCTCAAGAACAAACATCAGTGGCAGCATAAATTAAACAGGACTACAATTTCCCAAGAAGAACATAAGATTTCCAGAATACCCAAAAACTCAAATTTTCACGCAAACAACAAGCATAAAAATTTGAAGCAGAACCACAATAACCCAATAAGCAAACAAACAAACAAAAAAGACCCAGAAGCCGAATCATTACAATTACTACCAGACAACAAAAACCCAGGAAATAAAAAAGAAGAAAACCCCATTATAGGTGTGAGTCAGACCGTTCTGGCATCAATGGTGTGCTTGTCCTGAAGAACCCTATCGAGAATGGAAGGATCTGCAAAGACAACAAAGCCAAAGCCTCTGGGTCTACCGGTGGTCTTGTCTCTCATGACCACAGTCTGGACCACATCACCATAGTTCTCAAAGTACTCCTTCAGCTTTTCCTCAGTGGTCTCCCATGAAATCCCACCTATGAATAGCTTCCCCTGATCTGAATCCATTTCCAACAATTACCCAATACCACAAATAAACCCCTCCTTCTTTGTAGTCTTCCTTTGCTTCTCTCCTCTTCTCTGCCAAAGTGGGGTTTTGGGGAGTTGGGGGGCTTTGGGGAGAAAGGGTTTGTGGCCGTCGAGAGAGAAAGAGAAGAAGAAGAAGAAGAAGAAGAAAGAAGGGATTTTTTACTTTATGGTCGTCTAATAGGTACGAGGGAAAAGAAAATAATGTTAATAATTTGTGTGCGCTAACCAAAAGTAATCACTTTGGACGGTTGCGATTGGTTCCTATCGGCTTTGCCCTCGTGGGGGGCTGTTTTGAGTCCTTTGACTATGAGACATTAGATGCTGTAAGTTACAGACTTACAGCTTTAAAATGAATCCAAGTTGTATCAAAAAGAAATAAATAAAATGAATCCAAGTGAGTCGATTTTTTTTTTTTTTTTTCTAAAGAGGAAGTAAGGGTAGGATTTGTTCATTCAATATCACGCTATCCAACGAAAAATATAAAAGAGGGTCGAACAATGGCTTCCTCATTCTCTTTTATAAATTACAATACTAGTAAAAACTAGAGCAATACAATTATATCTTTAAAATATATATATATATACTAACAAATTATTCACAAATCAACTTAATATCCTTCAAAATACAGCCAGCCATTTCCCAAGGACACAACCTAATCTTGCTTGTATTGACCTCCATGAACTCCATAGTGTAAGTAGCCGTGCGAGACCATAGACTTCAAAGACCAATTCATTTAACTTCTACAAACTAAACATCCATGGCCAATCAAAATGAGTTCCAAGAAGAAGCATGAAGCCAAACAACTTGTGCAAAGGAACATTCCCAAAGTAGGTGTACACATGATTTAGTTGGATTAGAGGTTGAAATCGTGTTGTCTTTAGAAGCATCATCAATGGTGGTCAAGTCTAGTTTTCACTTTTTCTTTTTCCCTTTCTCTTTCTTTTTCTTTTTTATGAACAAATCTAGTTTTCACATAGTCAAATATTAAAAGTTTATAATTAGTTCTTTTGATTTTATTTTGAAAGCAAATGAGGTTTGAATTCATTACAAGCGAGTGATGCCATGTTTATCTGTTTTCACAACAAATTTTATGTGGAAAGTTGTTACTATTTTTAATTCATGTTCACCGTTGAAATTATTTGTCTATCAGTAACAATCAGTAATAACTTGTCACATAAAGTTTGTTGTGAAATTATTATAGACATCGCATTTCTGTTACCAAACTAGATTATATATTCATAATTGGTTCATTTTTTGTCAAATAAAGTCAAGTTTATTTACGAGTTAGTTGATGAATCATGAGGAACAATGCTGTATTTAGGATTTGTTGTGAGTGCAGAGTTTAAATTTTTACCTTTTTAAAACTAGGTTTAATTTGTTATCTTTGAAATTTTAAAGTTTAATTTTTTATACTCCCTAAATTATATGGTTATAAATTAAATTTTTCCAAAAAAAAATAAGTAAATAAACAATAAAGAGCATATTTTTTTCATTCAATACAAATAAGAAAAAATGAAATTCCTTTCAAAAAAAAAGAAAAAATGAAATTAAAAAACTTAAAAAATAAAAAGTAAATAAAATAAAAATTTTAAGTTTATTGTACAAAGTTCACTAGCCTAATAATTTCATCCAAAGAAAATGCAAATTCCCGACCAAATATTAGTCTCAAGTGCACATGTTGTAGTATATAAAGTACACAATGAAGTTAACATAACAATAACCATCATTTAAAAAAAAAAAAAAAGACAATAACATCTTAAGAAATAATTAAAACATATTACACAATTTTTATTAAATAAAAAAATTCCATAATAATTTGTTTATAAATAGTGAATTCATATAATAATTATTTAGCATTTTTTATGTAATATAAACTAACAAAACAAAGAAAATAAATGAATAATTGAAGCTTCTTGCTACATGAATTTTATTTCCTTTTGAGAAAAAGTTAGAATATGTGTGATGGAGGGGGGAGGTTAGATTCAAGTTATGTAACTTTAAGTAATATTACACCACTTAAGAACTTGCTATAGAATTTATATTTTGAAAATCCAACCTTTGTTTTTTATGATCTATATATTCTTAACAGTCATGCCAATTTTCATATCAATTAGATGTTATTTACTATTCAATCTATAAACTTATTTTTTATACATTATTTTAAACTACAGAAACTTGAATATAAACAATTGATTGATGACATAGTTATTAATCTTTGATCACCTCAAAATTTTGTAAGCATGGAGAATATATGAAGATATGGGAAATTACAGTAAACCCACTTATGGTTAGGCCCGTTTTCACTTTGTCTATCTCGTGGTTCAAAACTTAACACTTTACCCACCTGGGGTCCGCTCTGTTAGAACTCTCTTACTCACCTTTGTTAAAATCGAGGGTAAATATATATTTTGCATTTTTTTTTATATCTCTCTCCCCCCAAAACAAAATAATACATAAAAAAAAAAATTAGAAAAATAAGATCTAAAAGCAAATTTGCAAAAATTGTAAAGTTCTAGTTGAAGAGCACACTATCTCTTAGTATAAACATTCTTAAGCCAATCAATCCAAATAAAATTTCATATTCACATAAATCCAAAAAACATTCTACTCTTATATACATACAATAACCTTAAATTTATAAAATCCTACTCTTATATAAATACAATAACCTTGAATTAAAAATCCTACACTTACAGAAACTCACACACAAACAACCATCACTACCATTGACCTCAGTTTCCACCTTTCACTCTCTTCAATCTCATCCAAGGAACCCATGGCCAAAGTTTCACTAGGTTTGTTGTCTTCTCTCTCCCTCTCTCTCTCTCTCTCTCTCTCACACACCCAAACATCAGCCACCACAATGACTTCATTTTGCTTCGTGGGTCTCTTTTTTTTTTTTTTTTTTGGTGGTTTTTTGGGTTATGGGTTGATCTAATTTTGTTGTGGTAGAGGTGGTTGATTTGATATTGGCAGTGGTTGTATGTTGTGGTTTGCAATTGGTTATGAGTTTCAAAGGTGGAGTAGCCACCGCGATGACATCGCTCTGCTTCATGGGTTTTTTTTTTTTTTTTTTTTGGTGGTTTTTTGGGTTGTGGGTTGATCTGATTTTGTTGTGGTAGAGGTGGTTGATTTGATTTTGGCTGTGGTTGTGTGTTGTGGTTTGTGATTGGTTATGAGTTTCAAAGGTGGAGTAGCCACCGCGATGACATTGCTCTACTTCATGGGTCTCTTTTTTTTTTTTTTTTTGGTGGTTTTTTTATTTATGGGTTGATCTAATTTTGTTGTGGTAGAGATGATTAATTTGATTTTGGCGATGGTTGTGTGTAGTGGTTTACGATTGGTTATGGGTTTCAAAAGTGGTTGTGGTGACTGTTGGTGGACGAGAGAGAGAGAGAGAGAGAGAGAGAAATCTGGACATGTCAAACCCAGTTTTAGGTCTTTAGAAGCAAACCCAATTTTGAGATTGTTCATGCTATTGAGACTTCCAAATGTTCATTCATTTGGGTTGTTGGAAAAACCTTCATATTTTGGAGGGAGTTTGTTATGGTGCGTCTATGATTACATTGCCTCTTGCCGAACAATTCTTGAAGTTTCTGCATTTTTGAAGTTCTTAATCAACTTTTTACCATTTTTACATAATGACATTTTTGGATCTTGTTTTCTTTTGATTTTGTATGAATTTTTTGTTTTGGAAGGAGAGAGACATAAAAGAAAAGCAAAAATACATATTTATCCTCAATTTTAACAGAGGTGAGTAACGGAGTTCTAATAGAGCAGACTTTAGGTAGGCAAAGTGTTAAATTTTGAACCGAGGGTAGGTAAAGTGAAAACGAGCATAACCACAGGTGGGTTTACTGTAATTTCTCCATGAAGATACTATAATCTAATGGTAGATTTGTCAAATTTTACATTTAATTGAAAAATATTAAGTGATGTAACATTGCTTAAAGTTACACATGGTGTAACTCTAAGCAGTGTTACATCACCCAATGACTTGTTATTGAATTCATATTTTGGAAATCTTACCGTTTGATTACATGTTCTATATGTTTTTGACATACGTGCCAATTTTCATGCTAATCGGATGTTATTTATTATTTCATTCATAAAAACATTTTTTATGTAGTATTTTAAACTACAAATACTTGAATTTAGACAATTGAGTGATGACATGGCTATTGATATTCGATCACATTGAAATTTTGCAAGTATGGAAAATATACGAAAATAATGTAATCCAACAATTGATTTGTCAAAATTGACATCCTATGAAAAAATAATGAGTGGTGTAATATTATTTAGAGTCATACTGAGTGTAACTTGAACCCAACTCATACACACGCATACACACGCTTCTAAGCATGCACTCATATGCGTGCTTAGAGACCTTTTTTTTTTTTTTTGGTAAAAGGTAATAATTTGTACCCCTATCTATTTTAATTTAGAGATTTTTTTTTTCTATTTTTCAAACAAATAAAAAATGATAAACTTTAAAGATAAGTTGTAATTGTAAATAGAAGAGCCTCTAAGCATGCTCTCACATGCGTGCTCAGAGGCTAGTGTGTGTGTGTGTGTGTGTGTGTGTGTGTATAATAACTAATGTAATTCTAAACAATGTTACATCACTCAATAACTTGTTAATAACTTTCTCAAAAAAAAAAAAAAAACTTGTTAATGAATTTATATTTTAAAATTCCACCAATGGATTTCATGTTCTATCTGTTCTAAACATACGTGCCAATTTTCATATCAATCGGATGTTATTTACCATTCGATCCATAAACGCATCTTTTATGGATTATTTTAAATTACAAAAACTTGAACTTATACAATTAATAGATGACATGACTATTAATTTTTTATCACCTTGAAATTTTGCAAGCATGAAAAATATACGAAAATAATGTAATCTAATAGTCAATTTGTCAAAATTCACATCCAATTAAAAAAAATATTAATTACTATAATATTACTTAGAGTTATACCAGGTCTAACTTGAATTAAAAGATTTTTTTGTGAAGGTCAACAGTGGAATATAATGACAAAATGGCTGATAGGTGGTGGTCTGGGGATATGGAGATCAAAGATTGAAACAAGTTAATCGGACTCTATAATATTAATAATTCTATATCACAAATAGGATAATGGAGCATCAAGCTCTCAACTCCACATCTAAGAGCATTTGAATCTCGGATAAGAAAAAAAAAAGAGCATTTGCATTAATCAATGAAAAATAGAAAAATGTATGAATTTTACACATTTAATCTCCAAAATTACTCACATCAGTCAAGTTAAAAATGTGTAAATTTGCAAAATTATTACAATAATTGTGTAAATTTACAATGACACTATTCACTTTACATATAGTTTTTTATTCTTTTTTTTTTCACATATCCCAAAAATAAAGAAAAAAAATGAATGATAGTTATTGAATGTAAAAAAAGAAAAATAATTAAAAAATAAGAAAAATTGATATTTTAATGAAATATAGTATAAAATTGAGGTGTTTTGAAAAGTGCGTATGTAAAAAAAAAAAAAAAAAAAGTAGATTCTAATGCTACAATGGACAAAAAAAATTCGCAAGAGTTGACATGAATGCTCTAAAATGAATGATATTCCTATCCATGCCAATTAGAAAGTACAAACTATTCCTCAGCTCGGATTGGTCAATCTGAGCTGAGAGTAACTTTGACTTCAACAACCCAGAGAAGCTAATAAGAACACACCTCTCACTATACTAACCCTGGATTATCCATGGAAGTACCATCATATTAATTTGACTTAAACAACCCAGCAAAATTTCTGCCATTTGATAATGATTATAAGGTGTTTGGCATTTTGGGCGCCTCCATTAAGGACTACATTAAACTCGGTTGCTCTCAAGGGACAAAATCAATGATTTTGCGTATCTTCTACATCCAAGTTATTCCTAAACAACCATGAGGACTATACGCCAAAATAAAACACAATTTTGACAATAAATGTATATGTTGTCTTGCATGCAAAAACTTTTAAGGACTTTGAACCAAACAAAAAAACTTTTAAGGACTAGTTGAAATGGAGCCACTGATCTAGGGGAACAGAGAAAGAATGCTAGGGATTTCCTAACCTATTCCAAAGGGACGATTGGCTTTGCATCTTCCTTATGATGATGACAACTTGAAAAGGTAGTAAAATCTTTTCGTATTTCATTTCCATGTCGTGTCAACAAGAAGAGAACAATATGAACGGATTTTATTCAGCAAATAAAAAAAAAGAAAAAAAGAAAGAAAAAAGAATAATATGAACGGATTTTAAGAAGTACAATGAAAATTAGGGTCAGTTTGGATAATATTTATTTTACAAAAAATTGAAAAGTGAAAATAATAAAAAAATTATTGTTCACAATTTTTACTGTTTACATGTCTAAATATACCGTTCATAAATAATAAACAGTATAAAATACGCTCAACTAAAAAAAGAAAAAAACGCAAGAAACACAGGCGTGGGAAGCGCAAATGCGCTTCCCAAACGCTCACTGAGTCTTGAAACTATTTCTTTCCGTAAACTTTAACCCTATTATCTATCACCTGAGTAGGGTTTTTTTTTTTTTTTTTTTTTTTTTTTTTTTTTTTTTTTTAATTTATCGGAAAACCAGCACTTGAGTGGTTAACTGAATTTTTGTAGTGAAATTCATAAGGGTATTCTTGGAGGGAATTGTTTTCACACTCTTGGTAATGTATACTCCGTACATACCACTTCAATATTTTATGGTGATGTCCTTTTTTGTTTTTTATTTATTTATTTATTTATTAATATCCACATTTGAAACAAGAGGTTAGTTATTGTGTAAATACAATGTACAATAAGTAGTATATGTGAGAATAATGTATGTGTTGGGGATATTATACAAAATAATAATGGAAGAATAAGATTAACACAAAAGATAAACAAAAAATAGATAACTTGAAGGCACTATATTATTTTTCTTGGACAATATTTGTCCCCCACACTATTGTTGTTAAGGGGTTATCTCAAATTTGTTCCCAAGATACAAACAAGATTTTGAATTCCACAGATAGCAATTTTGGAAAATGACCACAGGATTTCAAGTGAACATAAACCTCCATTTATACCCAAAGGATTATGTTTCATCAAAAGGCGCGTATGGAGAGTTAAAATGTTTCATAAAACCGTTAATAAGGCTTGAAATCTCTTCAACCTTTCTGAACAGTCACTAGAAAACTCTGCCGAAAATCTTGTTTCACAATTTTCGATCGGTCAAAAATTACTTTCAATTGATCGAGTTCTCTTTTCAATTGGTCGAATAAGAATCGAACAGCAGTCGAAACATCCAGAAACTCTAAAATTTTTTCTTTACCATTTTCGGTTGATCAAGCCAAAATTTCGACTGATTGAAAATACTAATTTTCGAATTTTCACTTAGAAAATTTCAGAACTTGAATTTTCACTTTATAAAACCATATTCTCCAAACTCAAACATCATTATTACAATTTATCCTTGTATATACATATATATACAACAACATATTCCCGATTGATTCAAAGAAAGAATATTATCAGGGAAGGACATGGGGAGTTTGGTCCTCCATAGCTTGATAACCTCCAAGTTTTTCAATTAAGGGGTTTTTTTGTTTCAGCTAAAATATTTTCTAAAAATATTACTCAATTTTGCACATTTGAGGTTGCTAAAAATTTTGGTACATCAAAATAATTTGTTTGTTAATTAGGAGGGGCTCAAGATGTTTTACTTTTACACAATCGCCGCTTAGGGGTTTAATTTATTGAGATATTTATGAATATTTCATGTTCAACTTAAGAAAAAACTTGTTTATATTTATTTATTTTTGCAAATAAGTCAAGTTCAAGATTAGGTTTAAGCTTGATTATTAAGTATCCGTGAACAAACTTGGCACGTACCTCCATTAAAATGCAAATTATTTAGTATTTACATTGACCTTCTCTAGATGACTAATTAAAGTGCTTTAAAAATCTTGAATTTCCTATTTTAACTGTTTGTTTTGAAGTAAATTTATTTTTCTTATTTTCAGGCATTTGTTTGCATGTAAAATATAGTCAAACTTGTAAAATATTTTCTGTTGACTGTAAAATCCTTTATAAAAAAGTTGTAAAACATTTTACCTTAAAATTTTTGGTAAAACATTTTATAAAAACATATAGTGGCTTCTCCTTGGCCCATATGGTGACTAGGTCACCAGTCTGGTGGGCTTGGCAATCAATGACAGTGACTGAAGCCGCCACTTTGACAATCGGTGCCAATGGTCTAGTACCATTCCAGCAACCGATGCCAAAGATCTGATAAATGAAACTGTTGTTCCAACCATACTAGTGTCGACAATTTAGTGGCCAGAGACATCGTTCCAGCTACCAGCGCTTGTGGTTCAATCACCAACCCTCCGGTGGCCGAGCCATTGATTTTGTAGTTTGCCTAAAAATATTTTACTTGTCCTATCAAACACTTAAAAATATTTTACTAAAAATCTTTCACATGCAAAACATTTTACTTCAAAACAAATGAAACTATCACCCACACCCCTTATAATAAGAAAATCATTATTACACTAACCTCCCCTTTAGTTGGTATTTGATGCACTTGTATTTCTGTAGTGGGGTAGAAATTGGAGAGGGGGTTGATATTTCATATTTTCATTTTCAAAGAAAATAAGTACCAACATTTCTTGTGGTGGTGGAGAGTGATTCTATAATTTATATTTAAATTCACCTAGACCAGTCAATCAGTGGAGACTAGTAAATATTGCTGTAGATGTTAACATTTTAGTCTCAAACCAAGTGGATTGGCTATTCAGCTGGGTTCCCAGAAGTACCAACAAGGTGACTTGTTCTCTCGCCTGGTGGACTTTGACAAATTCCTTTTTTGGTTTCTCTGATGTTGAGCATGGGCATGGCCCTCCAAACATTGTAAATATTATTAGGGATGAGGCCTGTTTCTCTGCGTGAGTTTGGGTTCCTTATACTCTCTTTTTCCCGTCTTGTTGTATTTCCCTTTGTTGGTTATTTTTCCCATTGTGTTTGCGGGTGATAAATATTTTCTCACGTTACTAACGTGTGTTTGGCAAAAATTAAAAAAATAGCTTATTTTAGCTTATTTTTGTTGCTATTCATGCGCCCTATTGCATTTTTTGGTGCTATTAATAAGTCCCACTGTACTATTTCAGCTAACTTTTATCTTTATTTATAGTATTTTCAGTAAAAAGTTTTCAACTTCAATAAAATAAGCAAATTTCAAACACACCCTTGATAAAAAAAAAGTAGTTTTTTAAATACATTTGCTATATTATTGTATATCATTTTCTCTCCCTGATTATGATAGTTTGTCAATGATGCCAATCACTACAAGGTTGTCTCCAATTGATTTTGGTGCCTTCGGATCTAACTATCTAAGCTCTACTAGTCTATGACTATTTGGAGCCTTGAGCTTACTCCATAATACTAGTGCAATGCACCATTTTGAATTTTGATAACCGAAATATCAAATAGCAACATTTTTTTTTTGCAAGTTCTTTGGTGTCATATTTGCTCTATAAGACTCCAAATTTTCTTTGTAAAATGCGTTGGTAGTATCGTAATAATCATAAAAATAATCTGCAAGACAATTTTAAGAGATATGTCAACAATTGTACTCTCTTTTGTTTCTACTTAATTTCTCTTGATAGACATGATACTGGTCTTCATTCATATCGTTGGTAGGGACCTTATTTGAATTCTTATTGGTGAGGATATAGAAGATGGCTTAAGAAGACAAGAACCTTGTCTTTTCCATCTCTTAAAATGGATTCCCTTGAAATTGAACCTAGTCCAATAGGGTCAATAACTTTCTCAAAATGTTTTTTTTTGAGAAGCAACTTTCTCAAAATGTTGACTCTGTTGAATCTCCTCAAAATTATTAGTGAAATTACAATGAAAATAATATTTTGGTTATGACAAAATTTGGAATATTGGTTGAATAAGATTAATTAGACTAAAAAACTTAGCTCTGTTTAAGGAGATTCAATCTCCTTATGGATGGCAAAGTCCAACAACCAGTATAATTGTCCTTCTCTTTTAACTTGTCTTCTTTGCTAACTTTGTACAGGTGATTAAGCCCAAAACTTTATAAATAAATAAAAAATAATTAAAAAAAAAAAAAAAGCTTTTTTAGCTCAAGATCTCTCAAATGTAAAAAAAATGGATTATACATGAAATATTGATGAGTTTACACACCACTCACAAAAGAAGAGAACTCTTTTCTTTAGTATTCTCTTATTCCTCATTTTATTAGGAAAATTATTAATTTACTTTGTATAATTCATGTAAGATATACATTGTAAGCTGGTTGGTAGTCTTAGAAGGCATTTTTCTTGTATTATTGCTGATGTTTGTAAGGATGATTGTACTTCCTTTGTTCCTTAGTTATTCTTTCTTAATAAAATTTCTAGTTATCAAAAAAAAAAAAAAATGTGTACAATTTTATAAGAATGTGTACAACATTGTATACTTTTTAAAAATGTGTACAATGTTATAAACATTTATTTAGTCTATAATATAAATCCTACATGAACCGACTTGTGGGGAGCCGAGGACCGAGGATGAAGATCAAGGGTCGAAAATAGATATTAATGGGGCTAAGGGCCAAGGACTCGAGGACGAAGGTTGCATGGAAAAGTACAAAGAGTAGATTGGTGGTGTATGGCTGTGAAAGAAAGTCTCTGGTTTGGGGGTAGACAGCCTATGGACTCCGCATTGAATGCTCTGTACCTAGTTTCCTGGGCACATTAAATGATGAGTAATAGCTTTATCAACTGCATTGATGTGGAAGTGACCAGAACAGTGCGAATCAAAGCTAAGCATTTTTTTTCCACCACCTTCTACAAGCAATTGTACAAGTGTCAACAAAAAAAAAAATGATTAGGTGGGAGATGGATGGTTGAAATGCAAGGAGGAAGGAGTATAGATAGGGATGAAAGAGGCTAGTAAAGGAGAGGGAAAAAAGGGAAGAGAGAGATAAACACGACTTTGAGAATTGAATGAACAGTAATATTTGAATGTAATGGATTCCTCCTCGAGAAAGCCTGTAGAAGAGTGTTTCCTACTCTTTTTATTTTGAATGGAATCCTCGGGACACAGCTGTCCTTTGTTGTTTTGTTCATTCTCTACAAATTTTGTTTTGGCCTTGGGTGATTGAATCCACTTCTTGTTCTTAGTGGGCTTAAATTCCTTATGTGATATTTGGTCATTACAATTAGTGTCGTCTGTGTGAACAATAAAGCGGGCGATTCTGTCTTGAGGAGATATGGCTAGCGTAACCCAGGATTGGGAAGAATCAATTAGTTCACAGAGGGAGAACCAATCTGTAAGCATGCAGCAAGGAGGTGATAGACATCGCACCCCAAGTGTGGTAGTGGAGTCGTATCACAATCATCGTGCAAAGCGAAGTTAGTCATACACTGGGGATTATGTTTCTCATGATCAAGAGTTGCAAAAGATGTAGTAAAAGATAGATCATTTGCGCAGGAAGCTAAAACGGAGGCGGAATAACAGAAGGAGTCCTCCTTCTTCATCTAGTGATGGCTCTAAGGATGGAAAGGGTTGGGCTAATCATTATGGGTCCAGAACCCTACCTAGTGAATCCCACTCTGTTGCTACTTTTATTGATAAGTTTAAGAAAGGAGAGGGTAAACGAGTAGGGGGATGGTCGCATCAAGACACGGGAAATGATGCTATGAGTAAGGTCTTAAGACAAATTTCTAAATCTCCTTTCATAAGGAGGATAAATATGGCAAATCTTCCCCATCATTTCTCTTAACCTACGCTTACCGTCTATAATGGCAGAACTGATCCCATGGAGCATGTTAGCCATTTTAACTAGAAGATGGCAGTTCATTCGAGTAATGAAGCTTTGATGTGTAAAGTATTTCCTTCTAGCCTTGGGTCGGTAGCTATGCCCTGGTTTAATGCTTTAGAGGAAGGATCATTAGGGTCTTTTAAGGAGCTAATAAAAGCGTTTGGGGCTCGATTCATAATGTGCAGCAGGGTCCCTAAGCCTTGAGATTCATTATTACCTATGGCAATGAGGGAAGGAGAGACTCTTAGAACTTATTCAGATAGGTACTGGGAAACCTATAACGAGATTAATGGGGATGTTGAGGATGTCGTTGTGAGGACTTTTAAGGTGGGGCTCCTTACTGAGCATGATCTGAGAAAGTCGTTAATAATGAAAACCACCTTAAACATGTGCCAGCTCATGGATCGCATAGATAAGTATAAGCGAGTCAAGGAGGATCAAATTCAGGGTAAGGGAAAAACAAAAATGTTCCCGGAAAGAAGAGATCCACAGAGAGGAGGTTGTCAAGGCAATCGCCCCAAGAGAGAACTCCCATATCATTCATTGCTTGCGAGGACTCAATTGATTAATTCATTGTTCAAAGAGCCGGTGTATCAGATATTAGAGAAAATACAGAATAAACTCTATTTTAGGTGGCCCAATAAGATGAGTAGAGATGCATACTTGAGAAACTAGAGCCTTCATTGCCATTATTATTGAGATAAGGGACATACTACGGAGGAATGTAGGACTTTACGTGATCATTTGAACCAACTGGTAAGGGCGGGGAAGCTCAGCCATTTCTTACATCAGCCGAGAGGACAGTTTGAGCATTCTGGGGCTGGCTCGCACTGGGGCAATACTCCTCGGCTGGCATTGGGCACCATTAACATAATTTTAGCAAAGCCAGGGGGAGAACTTGGGACATCTTCCAGGGTCATGTCCGTGCGGGGAGACCTTGAAGATGAGGTCGTGGAGACTGGTAATCAAATTGCTAAGAGGGTTAAGTTATTGGCTATTCCTACCCTAGGTTTCTCTAAGGAGGACAAGGAGGGAACATGCCAATTGCATGATGACGCTTTAGTAGTTACTGTTCAAATTGGGGGGTATGATGTGAAACGAGTCCTAGTTGATCAGGGAAGTGGAGCGGAAATTATGTATCCTGACTTGTTTAATGGGTTAAATTTGAGAGCCGAGGACCTTGAAAGGTACGATTCACCGTTGGTGGGCTTCGATGGAAAATCGGTGATTCCTCAGGGAATGATTAGATTGTCTGTATCGGTTGAGAACAAGGAAGTGCAGGTTAACTTCATAGCTGTAAAGGAATACTCACCTTACACGGCTATCTTGGCTAGGCCATGGCTTCATGCCATGGGTGCGGTCTCATCGACTTTGCATTTAAAAGTCAAGTATCCCACCCATGGAAGAGTAGGAGTGTTACTTGGCAGTCAAGCAATAGGCAGGCAGTGTTTAGTGTCTGTGATCACTAGGCCGCTTGAGAGTCTAAAGATGGGGGTAGGTAGGAAAACTCTATAGCAATTAAAGAGCCCTGCACAGTGACATGAGGCCGAGACATGTGGAGAATCGTCTGAGGACCTAAAAAGGGTGTTAATAAAAAGAGATGAGAAAATATATTTTCAAGTGGGGTCCCATTCGCCAGTCTTGGAGAAAATAGAGTTAGTAAAGTTTTTGAAGGCCAACATTAATGTTTTTGCTTGGACTACGTATAATGTCCCGGGGGTTGATCCTGAGTTTATTTGTCATTAGTTAAATGTCAATCCCGAGGCTGTGCCATGTAAACAGCCTCCTTAGCATGTGTCTCGGGACCATGCTGAGGCTATAAGGGTAGAGGTCAACAAGTTGAAACAGGCTGGAGCTATTAAAGAAATCTTTTATCCTGAATGGCTAGCCAACACTGTGGTAGTTAAAAAGAAGAATAGAAAGTGGAGAGTTTGCTTAGACTTTACTGATCTAAACAAAGTATGCCCAAAGGATGCCTTCCCCATTCCTAGAATCCATCAGTTGGTGGACGCTACTGTAGGACATCTTTGGATGAGCTTCTTGAATGCCTTCTAGGGTTATCATCAGATACCCTTATCGTTATCTGATTAGGAGAAGACAGTTTTCTGCGCCCCCCAATGGCAATTATCATTATCGGGTAATGCCTTTCGGTTTCAAGAATGCAGAATCCACGTATCAGAGAATGGTGACTCAAATGTTTGAGTCATAGATTGGGCGGAATATGGAAACTTACATTGATGATATGGTGATTAAGAGCAGGAGGGTAAAAGATCATTTGACACACTTGGAAGAAACATTCTCAGTTCTGAGAGAGCACAAGCTACATCTAAATGCCTCCAAGTGCTCTTTTGGGGTCAATTCAAGAAAGTTTCTTGGTTATATGAAAACTCATCGGGAAATCGAAGTCAATCTTGACCAGATTAAGGTCATTGTTGGCTTACATCCTCCTTGGAATTCCAAGGAGGTGTAGAGGTTGACTGGAATGACGGCCGCTTTAAATAGGTTTATCTCTCGATCGGGGGACAGGTGTCGTCCTTTCTATCAGCTCCTTCACAAATGGAAAGATTTTCAATGGACTGAGGAATGCTCATTGGCCTTCGAAGATTTAAAGCAATATTTAGCTAGTCCATCTATACTTTCTAGACTTGAGAAGGAGGAGGTGTTATGCACCTATCTAGTAGTCACGAATTATGCTGTCAGCCTCGTCCTCGTTAGGAATGATGATGGAATCCAAAATCCTGTTTGTTACATTAGCAAATCTCTACAAGATGCTAGAATGCGTTACCTACCCTTGGAAAAGGGAGGTGTTAGCTATTGTACACGCCACGAGAAAGCTTCGACATTATTTTTAGGCCCACATGGTAGTAGTGCTCACCTAACTCTCTTTACAAGCTCTTCTGAGGAAATTAGATTACATTGACCGAGTGGCAATATGGGGAACAAGACTTGGAGCCTATGGTGTCAATGAAAGAAAATGATTAGGTGGGAGATGGATGGTTGAAATGCAAGGAGGAAAGAGTATAGATAGGGATGTAAGAGGCTAGTAAAGGGGAGGGAAAAAAGGGAAAAGAGAGATAAACACGACTCTAAGAATTGAATGAATAGTAATATTTGAATGTAATGGATTCCCCCATGAGAAAGCCTGTAGAAGGGTGTTTCCTACTCTTTTTATTCTGAATGGAATCCTCAAGATACAGCTGTCATTTGTTGTTTTGTTCATTCTCTACAAATTCTTTGTTTGGGGCCTTGGGTGATTGGATCCACTTCCTGTTCTAAGTGGGCTTTAATTCCTTACATGATATTTGGTCCTTATATGACCAATAATTGCCCTTTTCATTGTTTTATTTTATTTTATTTTTTGAAAATGCCCTTTTCATTGTTGGTTTAGCTGGATGCATAGCTTTATATTACTTTTGTAACATTTTTTCTCAAAAAAAAAAAAAAAAAACTTTTGTAACATAAAATTTATTACTTTTGTAACTCTTCTTGACTATATCATGCATATTTTCATTACTTCATCAATTCTTCCTCTAGTCTTTTTTTTTTTGTTTTTTTTTTTTTTTTAATGATTTCAATTCTATTCTATATGCTCCTTCTCGGGACCACGCCATTTTGCAACGTTATATCTTCTTTTGAGTAAAGGGCTACTTTCGTATGCATAGCACTAAAAGTCTAAAACCGAATTTTTAACTTGCGTTTATAATTTTTTTAAGACAAATATAACGGAGATTTAAATATTTATTGGATGAATAAAATAGGAATATTGGAAAAAGGAAAATCAAAATTTGTTTGATATTATATATTTCCATCTCAAATGACAAGATTTCAACCTAATCCCGTCCCTCAAATAGCACGACCAATTTACCATTACATTAAAAAGACTTTTTTTTTTTTACCATAAAACTGTAAGGAATAATAAAAGTAACAGTGATAGAATTTTTTTATTTTATTTTTTGGGTATCTTTTGATGTTTGATATGATGGAAAATATTGAACAATTTTTTTTTTAAATCAAAGAAATATAATCCAAAATTTACGGGATTAAAAAAAAGAAGTCTTTCTCTATTCTCTTTTGCCCTTAATGAACTAATTTTTTTTTTTAGTAAACAGTATTACTTATTAGAATACACACGAAAATAGTAATACTAATATTTTAAACTTGGTTTATAATATATTACATAACTAGAGTATAACTTTAAAAAGGCCTGACCTTTGTAATTATAGACAGAGGTTATAAAGCGGATACTAGATACACACAGCCAATGTGAGATAAATATCTTTATTTTTTTGAGTAAATAGTAATATTTATTAGAACATACACAAAAATAGTAATACTAATATTTTAAATCGAGTTTATAATACATTACATAACTAGAGTGCAACTACAAATGAACTATAAAATAATACTACAAAAGAAAACCAATCACACATGCTCAATAAAAATCACCACACAATAAAAATCATCACACCTTCTATTTTATTAAAGATTAGAAGAAAAAAATGATCATAAGTAGTATTAAATTTAAGTAAGAATGTTAATGTGTGACTAATTATGTTTACTTTTAAAAAAAAATAATTTGACTAATTGTTTATATTTTTATGATAAATATTGTATTTAATTTTAAATATATCTATACATATACATTTGTTAGAAGCTATTTTTTTTTTTATAATTTGACTAATTATTTATATTTATACTAGCCTCTAAGCACGCACATTGTTTATGCTTAAAGACTCTTCTATTTTTTTTAGTAAATGTTAATAATTTGAATCTATTATACTAATTTAGAAATATATATTTTTATTTTTCAAACAAATGAAAAGGATAAATTTTATAGATAAGCAATAATTATAATTTCTTATTTGAACATGAAGGGAAAAGTCTTAAATTTTAGGAATTTTTTTTTTGAATTCTAAATAAAATTTTTTATTTGATATTTATGACCCTATTTCTAATTATGTTACTCTTTATTAAAGAATGTATTTTTAAACTACATAAGAGTCCAGTTAAACAATGAAAATTCTCTTATAGTATAGATAATAAAAATTATATTTAATTTTAAATAAAAATTCATTCCTCAAGGCTATTTATATTTAGGCAGGAAAAAAAATGTGTAGGGAATGGGACCACTCTTACGTGCCTAAAAATATCAAGAAATAGATGAGCATCAATGCGGTCATTAGTAAGGACACTCTCAATCCAAGATAGGAGTGTTATTGGCCCAAATCCCTTGCCAACCCATTAGGCTGCCTGCCACATTGGCCCTCAAGACAATTTGCCTTTCATGACCAAAATTGCTTTAATATTGCAGCAGTTGAAATGCTCCACGGAGTCCAAACCCCAAAATTCGATACCGTTGTTGCAATATTTCTCTCACCAGTCACCACCGCCACCATTGAATAAGTTCTGGCTCCAACTTGTGACTTGAGAGTGGGCCAATTGACAGCTTGTTTAAACTTTTTAAAAATAAAAAAATAAAAAGCATAAACAATCACTGCTCCATGGCTGCTCCTTTCATAAACTCCCTCACAAGTCACATCACAATCACTGCCCAATAAAAAGAACAAAACAAGAGTATATAGCAACGGGCAAAAGTATAATAATAATAATAGTAAGAGCCGCATTTTTATTTTATAGTTGTTTTTTGTTTGCAATGTAGATCTCAGACAAAGCTGTTTTGTCACTTTTCTTTTTTATAATAAACTCGTGCACCCACCTCTCCTCTTCCATCATCATTAAAGTCCAACGTTTCTATTTTCAAAATCCGTTGGAGCCAAGCTCAAATACATTTTATATCAATGGCCCCCCCCATTTCAAACACACTCTCTCTCTCTCTCTCTCTGCCACTCAAATCATGAAGACCCTTTGAAGTTTGAACTACATTCCTCACTCTTTCTGAACTTTTAGCAGAGAGCTTTGTTAATGGGGTGTTTCCTTGCATGTTTTGGTTTTTCCAAGAAAAGAAAGCGTCGAGTACATTCCAATAAGGTTTCTCTGATTGCTTCTTTCTTTTTCTTTTCTTTTTTCTATCTTTATTTGCGTTATAATTGGTTAGTTTATTGTTGAACAAGTTTATGTTTTGCACTTTGTTGCAGAAACATGGAAGTTATAAGCCTTTGGATTCCTCTTTCCCTGTTAATCTTGACATCAAAGAAGACCCCATTTGCTCAGATTCCGGGTTCAGGTTAGACATTGATTCTCTCTCTCTCTCTCTCTCTCTCTCTCTCTCTCATATTTCTGATATATATATATGTTAGATAATATTATTGTCCTTGTTCTGTTTGTTTCTTAGAGACAAGCCTAAGGAGCAGTCCAGCTTCAAAATCAGGAAGAAAGTCAGCTTTAATTTAAATGTTCAGACCTATGAGCCAATTCCAACTGATTATAGTTTGTTGGAGAGTGATGAGGAGGGAGAAAAGGGAAAGAAAGGCGAAGAAACAGCGAAACGAGGCCTAATCCCTTCATTTTCTAAGTGGCATTCAACAGCCCTTACTATGGGCGCGTACCCTTCAAATTATAGGTACCAAAATTGTACATACAACTATGATGATGAGGACGAATTAGAATTTGAGGAAATTGATTTGGATGATGATGATTACGAAAACGATATTGATGACTACAATGATAGTGATGATAATGAAGGTTATGGCAACAATGGCATTCATCATGATGAAAGCCAAGAAGAGGATTCTGGGCAGTTGGAGTCTACAAATATGGAATCACAGGAAAGAGTTTCTTTGACTCCGTTGGCCAAGGATAAAATCAATGTAAATCCCCCATCTGCTTCAAATGCTCGAGATAGAAGTCAATATGTACATTCTGTGCTAAACCCAATAGAAAATCTCTCCCAGTGGAAAGCAGTCAAAGCGAAAGCAGCACCACCTAAGCACCAGAGGAAGGAGAACATAGAATTAAAGGAAGAGCCACTTATATTCATTAGTTCAAAGCCGATTTTAGATCCATTGCCTTTCTCAAATCCAAGTCCGTCCAAACCTCTAATGCAAGAGATTGCTGTTGATTCCAGCCTTTCAAGCTGGTTGGTTTTACCAAAGTCTAATAGGTCAGAGAACACAATCCATTGATCTTAAGGCCGTGTCAGTGAAGAAAAATATATTGTATGGATCAAATTAATGGAGAGAAACAGAAGGCAGAGCAATTTTGGAAATCAGCAAATTAAAGGCCAGCAGAATTTCTTATTTCAGGTCCTCAGGGAGTTAATTGAGTCATATGGAACAGGGGTATCATATGAAGCTCATCCAACTTTTGCACAACCATTAAGAACGGACAATCGGTAACTAATTTTGGTACGAAGATGAACAGCCAAAGCTAGTTTTTCTTATCTTTCTTGGCTATTCATATAGGGTGTGAACAATCTGGAGTGTTGTTTTTGTTTGTGTTTGTGTTCCTGATTTTTTTATTCTCCTCTGATTCTTTTGTGGATGTTGATGATGTTGGATAGTTTCTCTTGTTATCTTATTGTTTAATATCATCCTGATTTATGAAAATTGCAAATACATGAGTGATTTTACCAAGTATTGGCTTAAATAAGTGTCCACTTTGATTAAGAGAAGAGGCAGGTGTCAATTGTCTCCTCCTGGTATAACTTATAAATAAACTCAGTTAATTCAATCTGAATTTAAATCTAACTAATACACTGCCCATAAATTTTCATGTTAATTAGCTGAGATTAATAATGAATGTCCACAGCTCAGCGGATTTGGTAATTCCATTCATAAATTAGTAATGATAACGTGGTTGTAAAGTTAAAAGGATCCCTCCGTGGAAACAATGATCATGCAGGTGAGAATTCTCATATTCGGAAGTACTATTCTGATCCATCCTAGTGATTACTCTGGGAATTGGTTTCTGGCCACATGACATCTGAGTCAGTGTTGTGTTCGATATGCAAATATAGTAGTGAGTGGACCATGTGGCTGGAGAAAGGTATTAAATTCGGTTTGACTAAGCAATAATCATGCAGCATATAGTAAAATAAATGCTCAATTATGGAGCATATCCAGTAGGTATATATCCCAGCTGAAGACATTTAGCATATGCACAGCATGTGATATACTATTGGTTCACCATGGAAGTGATACCAGCTCATTAAATAACTATGAGAGTTTATGATAATTTAAATTAAGATATAATTGAATCATACAAGATTCCCTAGCTTCAATTTGATAAGTTCTCTCTGTAACTGAATGTAATAAATAATTTTTAGTGTCATAGAGGCTTTAAAAAGTTCAATATCCAGACCTATGTTCTTCTTCTCATTTCTCCATGCAGAACTGAATGAAAAAACTTCTACATTTAACACATGTTCTAAGTTATATAGCACATTATGCTTCTCTAAGGAGCAAGATAAATGGCAATTCAATATTTTTATTCACTAGGCATGTTCACATGAGATGAAACTGTCTTTAAATGCACTAAGGGACACAGATAAGAAAGAGAACTATGTCTCAGCAGACTAATAATGTAGATGGAGTTGTCTTGCATAATGAAAAATTGTGCCGGCGAAAGAAGAAATGGAAAAACAGAAGCAAATGGAATTGAGGTTCCTGCTGCTTCATTAAATCCAAAATATTCATTTGGATGTATATTCTACAATACATTTTAATGTACGTGGCAAAGCATCAAAAAGCCTAATTCTATTGAATATGTTACAAATCATGGAAGCAATATTGCCATCATCCTCATTTGATTCTATCATGTGAAGAAGATCCATTCTCTGAATTCGCCCATAAAAAACTCATCAAAATCTCACCTAAGATATGGTTGGACTTCACTTATAATGAATATAGCACACAAATCATGCCAAACATAAGACTGGTCTTCGACCCTTGGTCCATCTTTACAACAAGAAGATGAGAGGAGGCCAATTTATACTATAATCGTCAAATGTTGGAGTGAATGCCTCATTAATTTAGCCAGCAGATATTTTCTGAAACAGGGTGTACTGAATGATATCTACATTATGGTACAGATGCAAGAATCTGAATCCTCGTCATCAGAGTCACTTGCATCACTGCAGGCACAAACAGGGGACTAGGAATGAGTTGTAGTTGTAGACTAAAATCTACAGACAAGTATGTGATACAGAAGTAAATCATATCATAAATTCAAAGGTTAATCCCATATGCCATAGCATTCTTTCACAACTTAAACAGGAGTGCATAGGGAATATATACTGCCTAGTTCTGGTATAGTTTTAAGGCAAAGAAACAGAATGGAAAATAAAAAAGAGAGCAGCAGAGAAGAGTAACGTTAAACCCAGGATTGTTTTCTTTCAATTATTTTTCACCAGTTTCTTGCAGAAACTACTTTATATGTTAGGATGCATGAACACTGAGTTATCTCTAAAGGCAATGAATCTATCTCAAACTGAAGCTTTGAAAATATATATATATATATATATATATATATGTTGTCTTCAATTCATCTAACTATGAACTATTAAGGTAAAAGTGTGCTAAACCAAGGGGGTGTTTTCAATGAAATGTTTCACCAATTTCTTTGAGACAAGATCAATACATGCTAGACATGTAAAGGTACTCATCTCCTCAACATAAGCAGTACGTAACCATTAATGAATATTGTAAAAGTGATAAGTTGTTGCCATCAGTAGCACCTGGGTATACTATAAACCATGTGACAAACATCTTTTTTGGCCTTCGGAACATAATTTCATGTGCCCTAAAAAGTTGGATGTATGCCTCATCCTTTTGAGGTATCACATGAGACAATCCAAAATACAACATAATAGAAAAACATGATAAGATTCCTATTTCCATCTCAAATTTTGCTGCATCTGCCCCAGCCTTCCTAATAGCAACATTCACCATCTTGCGGAAACAATCAAACACAGCGAAGAGGGGAGTATGATAAAAACAGCCCAACTCAAATTTATATGGATTTTTTTTAAAAAGTAATTTCAATTTCCTCAAACTCTTTCAGTTTAGAGAAACTATACTACCCTCAAAATTAGGCTATGAAGATTAAAATGAGGCTCATGTTCCAGGAGAGTGTTTTAAATATGAAATGCTCTAAGACTAAGATCTTTATAATACACTTGTAACCAATACATGAATTTGTAAATTCTTGTCAGAAGAAATAATTTGGAAGATTGAGCATAATCATTTTTCAAAATTGAATAAGCTGGCAACAGCCAAAGGTTACTGCTCTGCTAGAACAAAATTATTTCAGCTTACAGCAACTAAATTCTGTCAGTTATACTCTTCCGAAAGCACAAAAGCTTTGGGGAGTAAGGACAGAATCAATATTGTGATGAGTTTGATTAACGCTTTGGCAAAGTAAACCATAAAGTTCCAAAACCCTGAGGCATCTCTTTTTTTCTCTTTATAACACTTGATTCTAGCTCAATTTTTCATAGTCCAAACGCATCCATCTCATACACTCAATTAAGCTCCTATCTTTCTACAAACATGTTTCTGATCACAAAGTATCACTTTAAATCTTCTAGAACCTATCATCATCCGCATTCACTCAGAAAGCCTGTCTCCACATTGCATACTATTTTTTCATAAAACTAATGCAGCACTTTCTTTACAAAATTATTTCCATGAATTACCAAATTTGTAGCCAGAGTGGGAGCATAGAAGATATTAAACAAAGAAAGAATCATAAGAAAATGAATCTGAAAGATCAACAAAGACTTTCTTGTGTTTCAATGGACCAAAAAATGGAATTTATATACGAATAATGAAATATCTTACATAAGCTAAATCCAGTCAAGTAATATTATATGTAGCAAGCATATGGTGTTAGATGCATGATCACACCACAATGAAGCCATAATTATATGCAAATCCAGAAAAAGACAAAGAATAAATTGTTGAACCATCATAATTTTTAGAAACAAACTCACATCCTACAAATGATTTTTACCACAGCAAAAGGATGGGCCTGTGTACGGCATAGGAGTGCATAAACAAAGGCTAAACAGAGCAAGCGTAGCATACATAGACTCAAATCATCAATAAAAAATGCTCCAAAAAATTTTATGTCCCATAGATCAAACTACAAAGACAATGTACTGCCTAGAGCAGTTTACAACAATACAATGAAAAAATAATATTCTTATTCACAGGTCTTAGTTGGTGAAATAATTGTAATGCATTTTGGTCTGAGTCAATATTTTGAAGATAGAGATGATTATAAACTTTAGTTGAAATCAAAGAGCCAACATGGCTTTATTTTCGATGATACATAATAATAATATGCTAAGCATGACAAAACATAAAATCGAGGTTTAGACTACTATTTTCATTAACTATTTTTGTCAGTGAAAACTATTATGCTGCTGTTAGGTTGATCTTTCCACTATTAGAATAGAGTACTAAGCAACAACAGCTTATAACTGCAAATAGGTCAAGCTTTGCTCATACTGCAATTGATCAACCCAATCCTCAAACTGCATTTCAATACCAGGATAATGTACGGTATCATTAAGGTAATGTGTATTATTGGCACCAACTCACTAAGACCATTTGACATGATCAAACAAAGTTACTGTTCTTTCTGGCCACAACAAGTCATCACCCATGGCTTGGCAGCCTTGGCTACTCACAGAATGTTAGGTGTAACTGCTAGCTCTTGCGTTAAAAACATACTGTAGCTGGATAAATAAAGTTGTCATCTTTCAAGTATCAGATATTACAAGTTTCCAAACCAAGAAACTCATTACTCAAACAACCAAGCCAAATCACAAAACAACAACCACAACAAAATCATCAAATTTCCAAAACTTTTGTCAAAAACCATGTATATTTATGTACACAAGTATATTACCTCGGATCGAATTCCAAAACCTCAGCGAGCTTATTCCCATTCTTATCGTTCCACTGCACTTTTCGCCTCGTCTTCTCCGACTTCCTCAGCATCTCATCTCGCCGAGGCGGCAATAATGAATTAGACTCATTATCCTGCTCTCCATTAACATGTTGATCCTCAACCTTTGGAGATTCTACAGTACACGGAACCTCACTTTTGCATCCATTAACATCTTTAGCATCCGTTTCCATCAAAAAGTTAACACTATCCTCAAACTGTGAACCCAAATTCTTTGCCAATTAGCTGCGATGAAAATAGAGCAAAGGACCAATCTTTGATCGAAAATTCGCTGAATATTCGTAATTCATCAGAAACCCAATTCACCTTTCACCGAAAAAGAGAAACCCAATTGCCTGAAAATCAAGATTTCACAGACCCTGTATCAAAAGATTCAAAATTTAGAGATGGTTCTGGCTTTAATTAGTTTTTTTTTTTTTTTTTAATTTCCAATGCAGAGACAGGGCCAACGCTCATGTGCAGCTTATGCTTTCAACAAAGGAATCGGAGAACAGAGAAAATCATAAATCTGAAACCATTAGAACCAAAAAGACCATCACAGAGGGGGAGAGAGAGAGAGAGAGAGAGAGAGAGAGAGAAGTAAAAAAAAGCGCAAAAGTTTGCCGAGAAAATGACAGAAACTTATGGTTTCAGAATGAATACTACACAAAAAATGAATGAGATAATTCTTTTGATTGAATTGGATGGGACAGATCATAGATCTGCGAGAGAGTAACAATTTGATGGAATAATAAGATAAGAACAAACAATCCCCCCAGGTTTTGAGGGGATTAATATTTTATTTTTAAATATATATATATATATATATAAATACTACTATTAATAATTAAAACAGGGGAAAAACAAAAACAAAAACAAAAACAAAAACAGAGAGCGTTTACTTTTGTGATTGGTGAGAATGGGCGTGAAAATTAAGAATGCTGTCGTTAAGAGTTAGAGTTAGAGTTAAGGAATTGTAGGAATTGTTGAAATTGCCTGTGTCAGGACTCAGGAGAATGATTCTTATCGGAAGGCTCTGAGAGGCTGCTTCTTTTGCCATACTGTTAGTTATTCTCGTTATAAATTAATCAAAGTCTTTTTTTATTTTTTATTTTTTTGTTGGAAAAATATAATAATAAAAGTCTTACTGTGTCTGTGGTTGCTTGCTCTGTACAAATGGGTCATTCCTCAATACTTATGACTCATGACAAGGCTTTGTGACCAAAAACACAGCATCTACAAAGAACGATTGCAAGTCTCAGAACAAACAAGAAGTCCCAACCCCACATCAGAAGGACCAAAAGAATTGTACAACAAGGACCTGAGGCATGAGAAACAATTGAATCTCTCGCTGACCAAAAGTTTTGTAGCTCAATAATTATGTGGATATATATCATTCAAATATATTCATATTTTACTATTTATAGAACTAACTTTATTTTTTGGAATTTTTTGTTTTGTGGATAATTCCATAGTTACAAAGAAGTGAAAATTTGGCCATTGTTTCCATTGAAACATTATGAGGTGACAACCAATTAAGTTATAAAATCTTTGACTCAACTTTATAATTTTCCTATACACGCAAATTAGGGACAAAATAGGTAAGGCACAAGTTATAGATAATAATATAAAAGGTAAGGAGAAAAATATTTGAATTTAAAAAATGTCTTAAATATATCTATTTCTATGCTCCATGTTTTTTCATATTTATAATTATTGAAAATTTCAAAATTCTTTATATCCAAAGAGCTACTTATAGTGTGGGTTCTAGTTTGTTTGGTTGATAAAATCATTTGTTGTCAAATAAAGGACCTGGGTTTAGAGCTACCTATCCTAAAAACTATTTTGTATCTTGGTCTAATAATAAAAGTAATCTATATATTATATCTATATAATATAAAAAATTTAGTTTCGTTTTAAAAAATTAAGCACACAATTAAAAGCATGCACAAGGCTTCGGCTTATTTTATAGAGTAACAAATTAAGGATTATTTATTAATCATTTTTTATTCTTAAAACTATTGTTCCCAAATCCATGATGTTAAGGTTTATATATATATATATATATATATATATATATATATATTTTTTTTTTTTTTAATACAAGATGAAATCTACTCTAGCCTAATCTTTTTTTTTTTTTTTTTTTTTAAAGAAGCCTTAAATTTATGTGTTAGGATTGCAATGCACTATATATGTTATGGGTGAAATTTAGGTACAACTCCTTATACCAAATCTCTCTCCCCCGTTGTTGTAACTACTTATAAAAGAAAAAAAAAAAAAAAAAAAAAAAACAAATTTAAGGTACAATTCCTTAGATGTAGAACATTAGATTCCCTAATAAAATTTAAAAACATAGTTGTATTAATTTTAATTGTCTTTGAGAAAGATAGTAGTGTTTATATTTCTTTAGTCAATATAACCATGTGTTTGAATTTACATATAAGACCTAATATATATAGAATTCAATACCTAAATTTTTCCATATATTAGAGTTGCTAACCGGTGTAAGGTAAGGGAGTTCGACAAAAGATATTGCATATATATATATATATATATATAATTAATACATGTTTAAATCAATTTTAACAAATAAAAATTATAAATTTATAGAAGAACCTTCCTAATTCAAATTTAATTAGAGTTTGTTTATAGAAGATTAAACTTAATTGAATCCAAATTTGTTAAGTGTTGAGTTGTTTAAGTATTAATAAATAAGAAGTAAAATTATAGAATTTATAGAAAAAAAATTGTCTAATTTAAGTATAATTTGTTTACAAAAGATCTAATTTAATCTAAATTGACTAATACTACACACACAAACTATTTTAAAAACTTTTGATTTAGTAAACTATTAATTCTTATTTTAATAACTTTTTTATTTATCAATAACCATTTACTATATTAGCAGTTTGTAGAAAAGTATGAAAAATAATTTGTGTATTTAGTATATTCCATTTAAATTTGTTTAGTGTAAACTAATATAATTTATTACTATTTACAAATCTGAAAGCAATATTGAAAACTATATATTATAATAATGGCATGGTAAAATATGAATTTTCAAAAACTTTAAATATATATATATATATATATAGAGAGAGAGAGAGAGAGAGAGAGAGAGAGAGAGAGAGAGAGTCATATACCTAAATCTAATTGTAAGGTTACAATTTATACCTAAGCCCAATAGTAAAAAGAGTATAAGCCCAAAGAGCTCAATACAATAAATTTGTAGAGAGTGGGTTCTAAATCTGGTTTCTTATGGGCTTAGTTAACAATGGTAGTGGCTCAAGATTACAAAACAATATTGATGGAGTAGTTTGTATAATGAAAAACTGTCCTTGGATTTAAGCCGAGGAGCTAGTTCTTATAACTCTTTCTTCTTAAAAGAAGATTACAAAAATATTTAGTCTGCAGTGTTTTCTCTATTTCTCTCTGATCCCCTTTCCTAATTGTCTCCCCTTCCTTTTATATCATCCTTCTTCCTCTCTACATCCTTCACGTATAGATCAAATTACTGGTTTGGATATTTGTCCCATTAGCCTTTCTCTAAAGTTTTTGGAAGTAGCTGTAAAGTTGAACTTTAATGCTCGGGCATCACTTCCTCATTAATGCGGCCAGAGGGTTAGCTGCAGAGTATTTAATGTGGTGGCAGCAGCTTTATCTTGGATATTTCATAGCCCTTCTTCTTATCATGTACGTCCACCATGCATATCCTTACTTACAGGATCTCTTAGAACATTGCTTTTGGATGGAGGGCAACACTTTCCTACCTCGGCTTGATTTAGCCGAGGAAGGATTCCTCCTTGGACCACCTTCTGGGATGATCTTGATCATACTTTACCTCTTTACTCACCAACACAGCCTCTTAGGTCGATATATCCCTATCCTTGGACCATTTAATTTCCTCAGATTGAGCTTCTGGCCCAATAAGCACATATACTTGTAATATTGGATTTATCATCCCTATAATAGCCCCTCGAGATTCTTATGTCTGGCTCCTCGGGAAGAGAGGAGGATCTCGATATTTCTCACCATAATTGTTCTGTGCCCATAATACACCATATCTAACTGTGTATATGCCTTTCCAACTTCCTGAGGCACATTACTAACGCTTCGACACATGAGACATATCCACAATTAAATTTTTACGGCTTTGTGTCCCCCACGTTGTACGACGTGAGATGAATCCAAAGGTTATAGATTTTATCAAAACCCGAGCTGGAATTTTCCTGTTTGCAGCTCCTTTTTGATATAAAAATTGCCTAAATCAATTGCTTATCTCACTTTTGTACTCATACACAGAACCTTCAAGTCTTCCTGACTTACTCATGCCTTCATAGCTTCCAAGAACTAGTCCGAGGAGAGTGGTCTGTCCCGTATAAGTCTTCATAAATTTCTTAGTTCATTTTCTTTTCATCTACTTCTCTTTTTTTCTGTCTTTTTACTACCTTCAAACCTCCTTAGGAAATGGGTAGATTCACTTCTTTGGTAGACTCCGAGGAAAAAATAGAGGAGTTTAAAGCTCTGCATAGGATTCCACTGGGGGTTTCTATTAGGTATTATGAGGAAGGAGAGTGGCATGAGCAAAGGCAGGAGGGAGAAGTAGTAATCCCAATGATTGCCTTTATAAAGGGGGGAATGAGAATCCCAATAGGCACAATTACTAGGGACTACCTTAGGGCTCACCAGTTAGCTCCCATCCAGTGTGTCCCAAACGTGTTTAAAATATTAGGTTGTGTGGATGCACTTAATGAAAGGATGGGTTTAGAACTTACCCATCATGATGTTAATTGGATCTACAACCTCCACCACTTAAAGGGATAAGGGTACTATCTAAAGTCCAGGTATCTCGTGGTCGGGCTTATCCAATGCCTCCCGATTCCAACAAAGGCCTAAACAAGGATTTTCTGATCGTGTCTAAAGAGTGGCATGATGGCCTACCCTGTCCGACGAGAGAAGGGACACCAGGTAGGGTTTTAGGTTTAAGTCAATCATTCCATAATCACCCCCCTTACTCTTTATTTCCTTCTTGTGTTTGTATATATAACATTCCTCTTATTAACATTATTTTTTGTTGATGATTTACAAATAAGCACGCCACCATTCCCAACTTCAGTCTTGTCAATGAAGCAAGTTTGGACAAGATCTTGAAGGCTGAGATATTTGTTCATAGTGATGGTCAACTCAGAGTAGCGCACCTGATCCTTGGATATACCCCTATATCCAAAACCTTTCAAGCAACGAAATGTGTCATAAGGGCCAGTGACCCCCGCCTGCACCGCATAAGTGTTGCTGACAAGGGTTTCCTTCTTCCCGAGAGCGCTTCTATCCCTAGAGGTACTCTGATCACACAACCCATACTAGAAGGCATCCCTACAATACCTCTTGCACCTCAATGTACAATTGGTGAAGCGACCTTTTCCCAACCCATCATCAAGCGACCTTCTCCCTACTTCCCTCTAAAGTCTGGCTGGTGATTTCGGCACTTCATCTGGAGAGCCAGCAAATCTCTTGCAAGAAAAAATCACTATCTCGGATACAATGCCGATTGAACGTAAGCCCCGTAAGAGCCTCCGAGACCTGGTGAAATCTCAGACGAAGGGTCAAGAGCCAAGTAAGACAGTCAAGACCAAATCTCCCTCCCCCAAGGACCAAAAGGTAGGGAAATCTAAACAGTCCAAGCTTCCCTCTCTTCCATCCACTCAGCCCTAACGTACTGACCAAGCTGATCTTAAAAGAAAAATGGATCAGCCTAAGGGTAAAGACGTGGTAGAAAGGGGGAAAGAGTCTTCCTCCCAGGGAAGTGGAGCCACAAAAAGGAGCCAAGCAGCCCCGCACATCTCAGATGGCCTTGGAGAAGAGGGCCGAGGTTCAAGTCCCTGCATTTGCTCGGGTTTGGGCTCCAGCCATGATCCTAGATGATCATGCTGTCACTGTCGATGCCTCCATTAGAAGTTCTGACTTAGGAATAACTGCTTGCGTGGCTGACGCATTAGAGCAACCTCTTTTGCTGCCTAAGGATATGGCTGAGCTGAGGCAGATGAGGAAGCATAAGGTCTTCATGACATTGAAGAAGCTGCTTGCCATGTTAAGATTACTATCCAACTCTTCTCCTCCTTTCACACTTTTTTTTTTTTTTATACTTTTTATCTATACTTAGTTTTTCTGGCCTGACTATGCCCCTTTGTTCCTTTTTATTATTGTGAATAGGCTGTCCAATCTGCTCATAGGGCAAATGAGATAATTATCAGCTCACATAGAGCAACGAAGGATGAGAAGGCCAAGAGAATTACCGCCCATAAGACCTTTGAGGTGGCAGAGAAGAAGCTGCAAGAGGTCATTGCCTAGCTAAACTGGGCAGAAAGTGAGAAAAAGAGTGCTGAGGCAGCTCTAAAGACGATAGAGAAGCAGGCTGAAACTTAACGTCTGAAACTTCACCAGGCCAATGAGGACTATGTGGCGGCAAAGAAGCAAGTAGAGACCCTCAATAAGAGTCTGAGGGAGTCTGAGAAGGCCAAAGAGGAAGCTAACAAAGCTAGAGAAGAAGCAATAAATGCTAAGGAAGAAGCTGAGAAGGCATAGGATCAGGCCGAGCAGGATGGATATGAGGCCGGTGTGGCTGAGACCAAGGAAAACCTCAGGATGGAGGTCTCGGAGGTATATAGGTATTATTGCCTTCAATTATGGAATGAGGTACTTACCCAGGCTGGGGTTGATGCCTCTTCTACCCTCCGAAGGACAGAAAATGTTTACTATCCCCCAACTATTCGGGCTTCTGTTTCATCTGTCTCCAAGGCTGATGCTGCCTCTCAGGGAGCAGATACTAGAAAGGACGGCTTAGTTGAAGTCCTTTCTTCCACTAGACTTTGGTTCGAGGAGATCAAGTAGCTTGAGGCCACCGAGCAACCAACTGAAACAATTAAAGAGGTGGCCCATGATGCTACTCAGCCCCCCACTGCCCCAAAGGAGCCTGCCAAGGAGAAAGGAGCTACCCAGTCAATGAAAATTGTCCTGGAGACCTTTCCTATCACCACCAAGGAGGACCCAAAGGGCAGATGGCTTGCTTTTGACAACATAGCTCCTAACCAGCCTTTAAAGACTTCCAAGGGCAATCTTGTGATAAAGACAAAGCCATGACTTGTCCTTGTTTGTTTCTTCTTTGAGATTTAGTAGTTTTTTTTTTTTTTTTTTTTTTAATGTAATTGGATATCCTGTAAGTAAATTGCCTTTTCAAAAGGCTTTAAATTAATGAAAATGCCAAGTTTTTCCTTTATGTGTATGATGTTTGTATCTTTGCCTTGTATAACTTCTATTTTGCTTAGTACCTAATTAGGAGGACAACGACATATGCCTAACTTTGTCATCTGCATAAGTGACAATTTCTTTCTAATTAATAAACAGAATCAGAAATTAGTTAGTTAATCAAGTTAGCAAAACGTCTTTGTAACTGCAAGATCCATACACCACAATAGAATAATCATTCACTATAGACCTAATAATCTTGAGGAAATAATCAGGTATTGACCATACAACAGATAGGTTTAATATACTTACAAATGCTTTAAGTGATGCTCATGAACTCTTATCTGTTCAGATCGTTGTTTTGGGAGTCCCCAAGAAATGTGATCAGAATATATAAACATAATCAAGATCAACCTTAGGTGTTAGTTAACCCAAAATGAATGGTCCGAGGAACCAAAGAGTTCTGTTTAACACTTAGGAAAATATTATGATTTATCAATTTACCTAAGATATGTGGTCCGAGGATCCAAGCATAGCCAATGTTCTATTTGATACTTAGAAAAATGACTTACAGTGGTAATTTACCCAAAGTAGATGGTCCGAGGAACCAGACATAACTAAGGTTTTGTTTAACACTTAGAAAAATGTTGTGAAATATCAATTTACCCAAGCTATGTGCTCCGAGGAGCCAAACATAGCCAAGGTTCTATTTGATATTTAGAAAAATAACTTATAGTGTTAATTTACCCAAAGTAGATGGTTCGAGGAACCAGAAATAACTAAGGTTCTGTTTAACACTTAGAAAAATGTTGTGAAATATTAATTTACCCAAGGTATGTGGCCTATGGAGCTAGGCATAGCCAAGGTTCTTCTTAATACTTAGAAAAATAATTTACAATATTAATTTACCCAAAGTAGATGGTCTGAGCAACCAAACATAACTAAGGTTTTGTTTAACACTTAGAAAAATGTTGTGAAATATCAATTTACCTAAGGTATGTGGTCCGAGGAGTCAGGCATAGCCAATATTCTGTTTGATACTTAAAGAAAGTACGAAATATTATAAACGACATGTGATAAGAAGGATTTTTATTAATAATAATACCTTTGCAGGTTACTTACATTCCATGGGCGTGGTACAACTTTTTTATCTAAGTGATGATATGCCACTATCCCTGCTATTGAAGTAATATGATATGGCCCTTCCTAATTTTCCCAATGCCGGATTTTTTGCAGTACCTAACACTTTCCTTAATACCAAATCCCCTGGCACCAGTGGCCTTAACTTCACATGTAAGTCATTGCCCTGTTTGAGCTTATATTGATAGTACGCCAGTTGAATCATGGCATTTTCTCTTCTTTCTTCGACCAAATCCAAACTTCTTCCTAATAACTCATCATTATTGTTTGGAGTGAAAGAGCTCGTCCTCAATGTTTGAAAACCGGTTTCAAGAGGAATTACAACCTCGGCCACATAGGTCATTGAAAAGTGTGTCTCCCCTGTGGTTCTTCATGATGTAGTACGATACGTCCATAAAACGTGTGGTAACTCTTCCACCCATTTTTCCTTAGCATCATCCAACCTCTTCTTGAGCCCGTTTACTATTACTTTGTTGACAGTTTCAGCTTGTCCATTCCCTGGTGTATAAGTTGGGGTGGAATATCTTTTTGTAATACCCAAATCGCAATAGTATCTCCTAAAGGCCTTATTATTAAACTAAAGGCCATTGTCTGAGATAAGGGTATGAGGAACTCCAAATCTGGTGATAATATTTCTCTAGACGAACTTTTTTGCATCAAAGTCCCTAATATTTAACAATGGCTCAGCTTCAACCTACTTAGTGAAATAATCTGTGCCAACTAGTAGCCATCTCCTATTCCCTGCTGCATTTGGGAAGGGTCTTACAATATCCAAACCCCACTGAGAAAAAGGCCAAGAACTGGATAGAGGATTGAGGATGCCCCTTGGTTGATGAATGTTCGAAGCAAACCTCTGACATTGGTCGCACTTTTTCACATATTCTTGTGTTTCTTTCTGCATATTTGACCACCAATACCCTTGCATTAATGCCCTGTGAGATAAAAGATCTACCTCCTGTGTGGCTTCCACAAATTCCTTCATGTAATTCTTCCAATAGTAACTCGGTTGCCTCAAGGTGTATACACAACAGATATGATCCAAAAAAAGAGCGTTTGTGCAGTTTTTGGTCCTCAAATAACCAAAACCAAGAAGCCTTTCTTCACACTTTGTCAGCTTCAGACCTTTCTTTAGGTAAGATATCTTCTTTAAGAAATAGCACAATGGAGTCCATCCAACTAGGCCCTACTCAAGTTTGATGAACATGGTCTGCATTCCCATTCATCTTATTAGACCTACACAGATCTTCCACCAGGATAACCTGAGGTAAACTTAGTGTCGAGGACGTTGCTAATGTGGCAAGAGAGTTTGCATGGGTATTACTACTTCTAGGGAATTGCACTAAGATAAAAGACTCGAACTTTAATTGAAAATGTCTAACCTGGTTTAAATACTTCTGCATCCTCGAATCTCTGGCCTCCAGTTCCCCTTTGACCTGGCTTACAACCAGCCTCGAATCTGAGAACATTTCTGCCATCTGTGCTCCCATCCTTTGAACCATGGTCATCCCCACTAAGAGAGCTTCATACTCGGCCTCATTATTTGTGGCTGAGAAGTTCAACCTTAAAGATTTCTCAATAACGATTCTCTCTAGAGAGATCACAACTAACTCCACTCCTGATCCTCTTTAATTAGCAGCGTCATCCATGTACACTTTCCATAGTAGAGGTTCTTTCAGGGAGATTACGCCAACTGATTTTTCTTCCATGCCCAACATCTTAGCATTTTCTTCTAACGAGGGCTCAGTGAATTCAGCCACTAAATCGGCAAAGACTTATCATTTGACAGAGGTACGAGGCATATACTTGATATCAAAAGCTCCTAAGATGGTACTCGATTTGGAAATCCTTCCCGGGTAGTCGGCGCTTCGAAGTATTAACCTAAGAGGAAGTTGAGTCAAAACAACAACTGTATGAGATTGGAAGTAATGGGGAAGCTTACGCGTAGCATGCACCACTGCTAGAATAGCTTTTTCCAACGGTAAATAATGCACCTCGACCTCATGTAATGACTTTATTACATAATAAACTAGCTTCTGTACACCACCATCAACCCGTATCAGCACCAGACTAACGGTATGATGAGCCACAGCAATATAGGCAAATAGAACTTCATCCACCTCGGGCCGAAACATGATAAATGGTTGAGAAAGATATTCTTTAAGCTACTAAAAGGCTAAAGCACACTCCTCTGTCCATTCAAATCCCTTCCACTTATTCAATAACTGGAAGAAAGGCATATGTCTGTCCACGGATCGAGAAATAAACCGGTTTAAGGCAGCAGTCATCCCTGTTAACTTCTGAACTTCTTTGGGATTCCGAGGTGACTGTAAGCTGTTAATTGCTCTAACCTGCGCAGGGTTAACTTCAATTCCACGATGAGTGACCATATAACCCAAAAATTTACCTAAGCCTACACCAAAAGAACATTTTGAAGCATTAAGGAGCAGCTTGTGTTTCCTTAGTATCTGAAAGGTGTCCCTTAGCTCTCCCACATGTGCGGATGCCACTTTACTCTTCACTACCATGTCATCCACATAAACCTCAATAATTTTTCTTAGTTGAGGCTCGAACATCCTATCATCATCTTTTGATAAGTAGCCACTGCATTCTTCAAATCAAAGGGCGTTACCTTGTAATGACAATTTCCTATAGGAGTGACAAAGGCTGTTTTCTCCTAATCATCTAAAGCCAAAGGTATTTGGTGATAACCTTGAAAAGCATCCAGTAAACTCATCCAAAGATGCCCAACAGTGGCATCCACCAACTAATCTATACGAGGCATTGGAAAAGGGTCTTTGGGACAAGCCTATTCAAATTTGTGAAGTCCACGCATATTCTCCACTTTCCTTTTTTTTTTTTCACTACCACTGTATTAGTCAACCACTCAGGATAAAATACCTTCTTGATAGCTGTAGCCTATTTGAGCTTGATCACCTCTTCTTTAACAGCCTCAGAATGCTCTTTGGATGAACGTCGAGGTGGTTGTTTCCTCGGTACTACAGCCAGATTAACGTTCAAATGATGGCAAATGAAGCTCGGATCCACCCCAAGAGCCTCATAAGAGTTCCAGGAAAATACATCAATATTTTCCTTCAAAAACATCATCAATAGTTGAGATCCAACTTAAAAATACTTCTTCTTATCATTATCTATTATAATTCTTTCCAATTCCTCACACTCAGTCTCCTCTGTCGTAACACCAACTGATGCTGGCTATTTTAATTGCTACAAACTTTGCTTGGTTAATGCCGAAGACTCCGCCTTGGTTTGATGCCTGACGGCGATCACCATGCATTGCTTGGCCATAGGTTGGCTGCCTCTCAGTTCTTCCACCTGGCCATCGGACAAATATTTTATCTTCAAATACAGGGTAGAGGAGACAACTCCCATGGCATGAAGCCAGGGTTTTGCCACGATGGCTATGTAGGGGAAGAAAGCATCCACTACTATAAAGTTGACATCTACTATCTCCGCCCCAATCTGCACTAGTAGCTTAATCTGACTCATTGGTATAACAACCTTCCCACTAATGCATCACCGTGTGGTTGTAGAGTACTAGCCTTGTCATCGTCAAAGAAACTTAGCACTGGTTGGCCCTCCGTTATGCTTCTTTTGGGTTCTAGGTAGTATTCCCCTACAAAAGGTTGGGCCACAGATATTACCCTAGAATGGTGAGAACTAACCTTTCCCGGTGTGGCGAGAACAACATTGATTCTGCCCAGCGGTGGTTTTGAAGAAGCATCCCTCTGAGATCCTAACCCTACATGGCCTTCCTGTCCAATGGGATGGTATATGAATTGCTTTAGCTTACCTCCTCGTACCAGCTACTCCAAGTGACCTCACAGAGTTCTACAATCCCTTGCAGTATGCCCTCACTCCTAATGGTATTGACAATGAAGGCTTTGGTTAAGTCTCATGGGATCCCCTCCCATTTTTTTTGGCCACTGGAAAAAAGGTTCATTCTTGATTTTCTCTAGGATTTGATGCATTAGTTCTTGAAACAACAAGTTAATTGCTTGTGGTATCGCAGCAACCCCAAACTACCTAGAAAAATCTCACTGAGGACAATTATTGTTGAACCGGTCTGATCTAAAGTCCCTCCTATCCTGAGAGACCACCTTCCCCTTGCCTTTACCTAGGTGTTGATCTTCCTCAACCCGCTTCTACTTGTCAATATGGTCCATAAGCTGGCGTACACTATTAACTGACTTTCTTGTTAGTGATTTCCTCAGACCATGCTCGGCAGGCAAGCCGACCTTGAAAGTTCTTATTGCCACATCATCAAAATTTTTATCTATCTCATTGAACATCTCCCAGTATCTGTCTGAATATGTTTTCAAAGTTTCTTCTTCTTGCATAGTCATAGACAACAAGGAGTCCAAGGGCCAAAGAACCCTACTACACTTAATAAAGCGAGATCCAAATGCCTGGGTAAGTCCCTTAAAAGAATCAATAGAACCCACCCACAGGCCATTAAACCATCTCATTGCCACAGGTCCCAAACCGGATGGGAACATCTTGCACATCAAAGCTTCATTCTTGAAGTGTATGACCATCCTTTTGTTGAAATGACTCACATGCTCTACATGGTCTGTTCGTCCATTGTACATGGTGAACGTTGGTTGAGTGAACCACTGAGGGAGTTTGCCTTCCTCAATATTGCGTGTGAAAGGTGATTTAGCAATTTGGTTCAACGCCCTGTTCATAGCATTGTTACCCAGTCCTTTACAAGACAAAATTTTCTTTTTGCGGTCACGCAGGCTGTCCCATTCACAAGAATATGACTCACTAAGGGGAGTCCTTAATTTAGGCCTATAGTTATTGTCTCTATCATCACCAGAAGAAGGGTTAGAAGTGAAGGGGGTTTGTTTTCATTGCTTATGGCATAGCTTCCTTTTCAAGCAGTCAATCTCTAGTTGCATGGCTCTAGCACGCTCTGCGTGAGAGGCACGGCTCCCACTCAATGATTGAGTCCTGCTAGTATGGGCAATATGCACACTCCCCTCCCAATCTCCGCCTCACTCAAGATTGAGGGAACGCTCCTAACGTCGGGACCTTATACACTCAGCTTGGTAAGGACCTGAACCTACCATAGTTGAGCGTTAGGCTCAATAAAACAACCAGATTCCCACAAACAGTTCCAATTGTAAGGTCACAATATATACCTAAGCCCAACAGTAGAAAGGTTATAGACCCAAAGAGTCTAATACAATAAATTTGTAGAGAGTAGGTTCTAAATCTAGTTTCTTATGGGCTTAATTAACAACGGTAGTGGCTCCAGATCACAAAACAATATTGATGGAGTAGTTTGAATGATGAAAAACTGTCCTTATACTCAAGCCGAGGAGCTAGTTCTTATATCTATTTCTTCTTAAAGGAAGATTACAAAAATATCTTCTCTACAATGTTTTCTTTATTTCTCTCTGACCCCCTCTCCTGAATGTCTCTCCCTCCTTTTATATCATCCTTCTTCCTCTCTACATCCTCCACGTATGGATCAGATTACTAGTTTGGATACTTGTCCCATTAGCCATTCCCTGAAGTCTTTAGAAGTAGATGTAAGGCTGAACTTTGATGCTCAGGCATCACTTCCTCATTAATGCGGCCAAAGGGTTAGCTACAGAACATTTAATGTGGTGGTAACAGCTTTATCTTGGATATTTCATAGCCCTTCTTCCTATCCTGTATGTCCACCATGCATTCCCTTACTTAAGACCTCTTAGAACATTGCTTTTGGATGACGAGCAACACTTTCCTACCTCGGCTTTATTTAGCTGAGGAAGGATTCATTCTCGGACCACCTTCCAGGATGATCTTGATCAGACTTTACACCTCTTTACTCACCAACACGGCCTTTTAGGTTGATATTTCCCCATTCTCAGACCATTTAATTTCCTAAGATTAGGCTTCTGGCCCAATAAGCACATACACTTGTAATATTGGATTTATCTTCCCTACACTAATAATACAAAGTATTTTTGGAGTATAGATTTTAAGTTTGATTGTGCAACTTATGTTAATGAGTTTTTTTTTTTTTTTAGGAAAGTTCTAATGAACATTTAGTTAATAGTATTGGCTTAATGGTATTTTCATTCATATAATAATTGAATTGTGAAAAGGAAAATGTTGGGTCCAATCTATTCTCATGTGAGTTAAGAAACTCAAATAAAAATTTTAATAAATCACCAAAAAATATTATCAACAAGCCAAGAAATTAACCACATATATAAGAACACAAAGAAAACATTTCTTCTTACAAGGAAAAACTATAGGACAAAATCTGAATAATTGTACTATTATAGAATCAATTACAATATAGCTTCTCAAATTCACAAAAAATACAATAATATATTATTTCTATGAATTTATGTGAACTCACATGAGATTTTCAGGGGGTGTTTGATAGAATAGTTTGAGTTATGTTGTTTAAGTGTTTTTTATATACGTGTGAGTGAAAAAGTGTATGAAAATGTATGTAATGTTGTTTAAAATATGTGAAAATGTGTTATAACATACTTGCTAAACAGACCCTCAATCACTTTATATATAACAATTCCACTTGATTGTAACACCCAAAGAAAATCTTATTATTGAACATACTAGTTTTTCTTTTTCCTATTTTTTCCTGGGAGGCACCACTTTTTTCTCTCTTGAGCATTCAAAATCAGTTTTTATAAAAAATTATATTTTACCATCTCAAAAGTTATTTTATCATTTATACTATACTATTTTACTATACACCTAATATTCTAACTTTTATTTTACCATACTACACATTAAAATAATATAAAATAAAATAAAAATATTTCTAACTTCTCTCTCTACCTCTATTTCTCTTAATACGCATTAAAAAAGTATTATCTAGTTTTATAAGTGTACTGCAGTACCATCATAACACAATTGCAATGTTTTTTGGGTTTTTACAAGTTTAGGAAATTAGAGTTTTTGAAGTTTGGATACTATCAACATGTGCAATTTGAAAGATCCAATCTGAATCCATGCGGTCCCATAGTTTCACAAAATCCGTATACTCTGACGCTGACTAACTTTAGTCTTCCTTGCTCAGCTGCTGTGACCTCATGTGAGCTTACGCCTGTAGCCATTAGGTTCAATCTATATGACGCACGTGTGAAATAGTAGACGGAAATAAATACTATTTTTTTCATTACCCAAAAAAAAAAACAATAAGAAGAGAATTTCTGGCAAGCTGATAAGACTTTGTCTTATATTATCCACTTATTAGAGTCTTAGACCCAGCAGCGAGCAAAGGCAGGTGTCGGGGCAGTAAATTTTGTATCGATGCCAGCTGTATCGGTGGTATATATACCGACCATAAAATCAGAACCGACATTTCTTCTAAACTGCACCGAATAAGACTCAGGATACTTACGGGTTCACCAAATTATATAAACCGAAAAAATCGTACTATAATTGCTTGTAAAATAGCATAATCGTACTACATTGCAAGTAATAATATACTGCACTATATCGTATTCTTTTTATATATTGATATATTTATTTTTACTAAAAAATATATATATATTTTTAATATTAATTATATTATGACAAAAACACCAATTGATCTCTACATTTTAACAGCAATCTATATAATCCTTATTATTTTCAACTTATTTAAATTTTAGTACCCTTAACTCACTAACGAAAATGCATATATGACAATTTGTTTGCATTGTTGGCACGGTTAATTTTAAAATATTAAATAAGATGTGGACATATCAAAACTTTAGGGTCACGTCAGCATTTAGACGGAAAAAAAAAAAAAGCCAAGTCAACTTTAAAAATAAGTTCTTTTCTTTACCAAAAAATATATATTCTTTATTTTAATTTTTTACAATTTCTTTAGCCAATTAGAATTTCACTGTTCTGCCCTATCCCTAAACCTGGATTCAGCAATTTAACGTCATCTCTCCACCACAAAAGTCTCACACTTCACAGTCACAATGAACCTTAGGAATAAGACTTAGAGAAAACTAGTCTCAATTTTGTAGTACCCTTGTTTGAATATTCAAGCACCTACCCAGCATCATCTTCGCCTAATTTGGTAGCAGATTAAAATACACCTTTGTACCTTCACACTCCCAACATGAGATCCACCTTCACTCCCCAACAAAGTCACAATCACTGACGGTCAATAGTCACTTCCCTTCCTCCCGTCATTTCTCTTTTCCAACCAATCCATCATCCAAACCCGACTTTCACAAAAATCAGTTCATGATCGACCCTTGAAGAAGAAGACAGCCTCGGTCGTTTTCAAATTCCTTTGATGGGTTTAAACTTAAAGTCGACACAAAATTAGATTTCCGTTTAAACTTTGCCGTCCCATCGACTTCTTGTTGTTAAAAGTGATGAATCGGAATCCTCTAGATCTATAGGTTTCACGGTCGTTGATGATCTAAGGAACAAAAACAAAAAGCAACGAAGAAAAATAACCAAATCTAACGCCTTCATAGAGATAGCAATGCGTCTAAGAATGGTTTTGAAAAGACAAGCAAGATTGTCACTTTTAGTTTTCAGGCTCACCTTGATCCCTTGATGCCATTTAAAATTTTGAAATTTGTTTTAGATTTAGGTGCGGTTTGGATCCGGCTTATTCAACCTGCGTTTTGCTTTTTTTTTTTTTTTTTTTTTTTTTTGGTTCTGTTGGGGGATAAAGTGGCAGGCACGCATTGTGCGTATACTGTTCACGTACGTTTTTAACAATTTTTTATTAAAAATAGGTCTCGCAGTACTATTTACACATTTACAAATTATTTTGTTACAGTGTTTTTAGTTTTTAGTTTTCAGTTTTAGTTAAACTGCTGAATCTAGGTTTTGGCAAGAAGAACAGCGAATGATTTTTAAAATAAAATTCTAATTGATTAAAGAAATTGTAAGAAAATTAACAGGAAAAGAAAAAATAAAGGAAAATTTTTGGTAGAGAAAAGAATTAAAAAAAAAAAAAAAACTGACGTGGTTTTTAGCCATCTAAGCATTGAGGTAGCCACTAAAATTTTGACATGTCAGCATCTTATTTAATATTTTAATATTAATTATGATAACAATGCAAATTATTTGCCACATAGGCATAATCTGTTAGTGAGTTAACGGTAGAGACTAAATTAATTGTAAGTTGAAAATAACAGGGACCAAATTAACTGTTACTAAAATGTAGGGATCAAATTGACTGTAATCCTAAAATGTAGGGACCAAATAGTGTTTTTGCCATATATTATTAATAGTTTAGTTTTCAATGAAAAAAATAGTTTAATAACCGCAGGTGTTGATTAGGAAAGTCAGCCCAAAATAAAGAAAACTTAGCTCAATAGTTTAAAATTTGGCCCAAAACAAAAATCAGTTTTGGGGTGAGTAGGAAAAGCCTAACATTTGAAAAATATATCAGCTTCAAACCGTTTAAATCGTATCTTATACACCAAATTGCACATGTGATCACAAAAATGAGGTGCAGTACAATTATGGTTTTGACTAAATTCTAAACCTGATAAGAATCAACAAGCATTCAAGGATCCATTGCATGTTCCAGTTGAGCCTATTACAAGAGCAAGATCCAAGAAGATCAAAGAAGCACTTAATGGGCTGATTCAAGAGATTTGGGCTGATTCTAACGCAGGACATTCCAAGCTTGGCCCAAAGGAAGATGATGGCGTAATAAATTTAATTCAAGCTATTGAGGGCTGATATTGGGCGTAATTTATGACATGAATTAATGGCTGATTGACTTTCTAGCTCTATATCAGTTAATAGAGATTTTTTCCAATTCTGGAGCTACTATTTCAGACCAAATCTATCTGAATTTAGGGCTTTTATTATTTAGAACGTTTTTTTAGCTATTTTATATTTTAGATCTATTAATTTCAGACCAAATCAACTTTTATTTAGGGTTTTATTATTTAGTATTTTTTTTTTATATTTTCGATTTTTCAGTCATATCTTAAAAATAGCATGCACTCATTGTAATAAAGCATTATTGATTAAAAAACAGACTAGGTGAAGTTTTGCTCTTCTTTTGGTTCTTCAGAAACTGTGAACTTATCAGAGATTCTTCCTTATGGCGTTCAAACTTTATACCTTTGGTTCGTGATTCAATTATGATCACTGGGTCAAGGTCTGTTACTTATGCTTTTGGTTTGCGTTTCACTTATAAACGTTGGGTTAAGGTTCTATCAAAATCTAAATTTTAACTTTCCTGGGTAAATATTCCAATATTATTTGTTAGGTCTCAAAGCGTGTCGATTAAGGTTCGCATCAAAACCATACCGCACTATACATTTGACCGCAAAAATGAGATACAGTGCGGTTATGGTTTTTCCTAAACTGCACTACAAAGTGCAGCACTAAAAATGGCAGAAAATCACACCACATCGCACCGTGAACACACCTTTGTACTAGTTTGTACCGACTATACAAAGTATTTTTCACGCATTTAGGCCAGAATTTAAGTTTATCTTGGTACAATAAATATATAGTTGAATTTTTTTAAATATTTAAGAAAATATAATAAAACATTAATATGTCTATAAAGATATACAACGAAAAATATATGTATACATATACACACATACATGCATACAAGGGCGGAGGGTAGGGAGGCCATGGCTAGGGATGGCAATGGGTAGGGGCAGGGGCAACTGGTTTTGTCTTACCTCATCCCACCTCTACCCCACCCCACCTCGCAAAACTTTACTTCGTGTTAATGTCACACCCTACTACATATCTATTACAATTTAAAAATAAATAAAAAATGGTTTCATTATTATAAATATACTTAAAATTACAATTAAATTTATTGCATCACATCAAACTAATTTTTAGTAAGAACTTAATAATATTACCCATAATGTATAACAAGATAATATCACAATAAAACAAAGTCTTAATATTCATTCATTTAAATACTTAGTAATACAAACTAAGTCTTTAATACTAATAGAGCAGGGCAGGGCAGGGCAGGAAAAAACATCTTGCCCCATCACCTTTGTGGGGCGAAACAAAGTAAGGCAAGTCAAGGCGAGAAGGGTAGAAATTGCAATCCCTGGCTATGACCTCCTTGACTTTTCAAAAATCCTCCCCCTCTTGTATTTTTGGTAAAAATAAAAAATAATTTTGGACATAAATTTCCATAACGCGCCCTCCTAGATTTTTCCTAAAAAAATTTATTGCATTTATATAATTAACTAATGCATTTATTATTCCCTTTAATTACTCTTATGCCATACATAGCTCATTAAATTAAATTTCATTTTCTTCTCAAAAAAAAAAAATTTCATATAATGTACACCATACTTAATTTCATTATATTATATTTTTAATAAATTAACTTGTATATTTTTAAACATTTCAAGACTTACTTTTCTTTTCTTTCTTTTTTTTGCAAAGATGTAAACACTTATTTGATGTAAATATTTTTGTTTAGGTAAGAAAATATCATATTTTAAAACAAAATTACAAACATTCCATGTATAGGAAATAAATAAATATTATGTGTGTGTTATTCTTTGGATTTAAATTTTTTTATTATATATTAACTTGGCCCCCCTTGAAAAAAAATTTTCTGGCTCTGCAACTATATATATGTGTGTGTGTGTGTGTGTGTGTGTGTGTGTGTGTGTGTAAGTACATACGTATGTATGTATGTATGTATGTAACGATAATCTTTAAATGATATATGTATGTATGTAATGATAATCTTTAAATGATATACTCATAGCAAAATATTTTGTTCCCCTTATCAAGCCTAAACGACCTCTAGAACGAAATTGACTCTCTTTGTCGAATGATTGTATTTTGGTAAGTGTAAGGGCACAAATCAAGCTTTGTGTAGAGTCAGACCTCCGGACCAAGCCTATGAGCCCTAAACAATGAATTTATAGAGAGCAGGCTTCTAATCTAGGGTTTTGAGTGGTAGATAACACAAAAGTTAGGTTCAATCACAGAACACATGCGTACTTCTCCAACATGGATGAAATATTACTTCATATATTAATGCCGAGGACTATGTTTTGTGTTTTCTTACAAGTTCTCCCCCCCTCTCCTTCTTCTTCCTTTACCTTTTATAGGCCTGTCTCTGTTTCTTCTTTCTTCCACGTGTAGTCCAGGTGTTTCTTTTTTGGATACTTGTCCCATCATTCCCCCTTACTTAAATCTCTGGCGGTGAGGGTAGGGTTGAATTTCAATGTTCAGGCGTCACTTCTTCATTAATGCGGCCAGAGAGGTAGGTATAATGCCTTCAATGCGGTGGTAGCAGTCTTTTCTCTGATATTTGTCTATCAACTTCCTTTATCCCTTATCTTCATTCTCTTAGTTATTATATATAAGGTCCTTAGTACAAGAGTCCTTGAATTGCCGTATCAATAATACCGTCCTCGGCAGCATACTGCCGAGGACAAGATCATCCTCGGACGTCATGTCTTGTGGCGTTCAGCTCATGTATGGCACCTTCCTTTGTCACGTGGCATCGTAGGCTAGAGTTATTATGTCCTCGGACCACTTCATATTGTCAGTTTGGACTTTCCTCTTTGCGAGAGCCTTTGGGCTGGCCCAATTCGTGCTTTGGGCCCATGGGCACTACAGTAAGAGTTTGAATTTTTTTTGTCTGAATTGATTAACTTATTTGTTTATGTACAATTTTTTAAAATCTCTTTTTTTTTAAATACAATTATATTTTTACTATTTTTTAGCAAATAAATTAAAATTTTTAGCGCAAAGCTAATACATAAGTCTTCAATTAAAATAGAATCTTCATCTAGCCACGTCATTGAGAAGTTGGCCACAAAAACATAGCGAGTGCAACTTAAAAAAAAAAAGTAATAAATTTGAGATTTACAATGGATTAAGAGGATTTAAATCATAAACGTTTCTATTAAAAACAATATGGTGTCGGTTGAATTATTAAGTTTTTAAATATCAATACACTATTTTACAATCTTATTATTTGGGAAATACAGCAATAAACACGTTAAATTAAAAAAAATATATATATCTTTTTTATTTAGAGCAATATTGCATATAAAATATTTTTCGCAATTGTTAAATAATCAAGTTATTATTGATTCTATTCTTAAAAAAGAAAAAAAAGTTATTATTAATTCTCATCTAAGCTCATTATTAACACCACTTTATTGTTTAGCGTTTATATTTCACCATCGCCTTTGTGGCTGTAACTAGGGGTGGCAAATGGGCGGGTTGGGTCATAAATGAATTGGGTGTGTAATTACCCATTTATCCATTTATGACATGTTTATATATAAATTAATTATTCATTACCCACCCAACCCATTTAATTAGCAACCCACCCATTTAACCCATTTAATTTCAATATTGCCTCCCATAAAAAGAAAACAAATCAATATTGCCACTAACGCATTAGCACACGTGTTGAAACACTTTTCTAATTCATCATTTAAACTTTCCTTTCCTTTTTCTCCTAACTTTCTTGGAATCCAAACAAAGCGTAAATTTTTACAGTTCGTTCCAGACTGCAAGCTGGTCTCGACGAAGAAAATAGAGTCCCCAGACTCATATGTCTAGTTCTGGAGGAAGAAAATATAGAGAAGATTATCGGAGATGAGCGATTTCCAAGACTTACAAACCAAAAACAAGAACAAAAAGACAAAAACGTAAAAGAGAAAAAAACACAGACCACGATTCCACGAAGCAGCAAGCGAGTCAGATCGAGCCGAGCCGATTCAGTGCCAAGCCACTGTCAAATTTGGCTCGATCTTCAACACGTCCTTATAAGCCTTCTTAGCCTCTTCATCCATTTTCTTCATTTTGTAACACTCTCCTAACACACAAAACACCCTTACATTATCCGAGCTCAGACTCACTGCCTCGTTCAAATCATCCAATGCTGAGTCAACTCACTTCTCTCCGCTACGCCGAGCCTTAACCGCCATAGCCATCTTCAACTCGGCTCGCTTGAAAAACGTGTCGCCATGGTCCATCCCAGTCAACGACTTCGCGCAGAGCAGAGACAGAGCCACGTCGAACGAGTTGAGCGCCGAGGTCTTGAACTCCTGGAGATCAAGAGCCAAGCCTTTGAGAATGCGTCCTTCGGATCCAACTCAATCGCCTTCTCTGCTTCAGTTACGGCCTGTTTGGCTAGAGAGATTTTTGCTGAATGGTTGTTGAGAATGTGATCGTGTGCTATTTTTGGTTTTGTGTTTGTTATGAGTCTATTTGGATGACGAGAAAATGTAGGAAATGTCAAAGAGTAGGTGGTAAAGTGTGTTTGATTATAGAAGGGTTTAATGAGTTTTTGTGAGTTTATTTAAATTTAAATTTTAGATGGGTTTAGTGGTTATTAGTGGATTTATCCACATAGACCCATCTAATTAAATAACCAAATGGGTCTTTACCCATTTAACCCAAATATTTAAATGGGTTGGGTTAAGACTTATCCAAATAAGGTGGGTAATAGGCAGGTTTATCGATATGGATAAAAATTGCCACCCCTAGTTGTAACAAAATATGTGAAAAACTAGCCTCCCAAGCATGAACCACCCCCCAGCCATAATTTTTTTTGACTAGTTAAATTTTTTGTTTCTGTAGTTGGGCTCATCTCTTCCAAAACCTTAGACACCCCTCTCCTTGAATTAGCCTAACTAACATAGCCCAACTAGCAACTATACAATCCAAAAACTTAACAAAAAAAAAAAAAAAATTTTAAAAAAAAACCTAGCTAGCCCAATATTAAGAAACAATATTATTTTGTGATTTTTTTTATCTTTGTTGGTAGATGATTGCATCTTAATATATTTAGAAACAATAATTTTATGTATTTGTCCTAGTTGATAGTTTGTTCATACTATATATACGGATGCCTATTAGGGGCAGTTTCACTTGAACCCCAAGGGGTTCAAATAAACCCCCCAAACTGGTACCAAAAAACAAAATTTATATTTAATAGTTTTTTTTTAATTTTATTTTGAACCCTTAAAATAGATTTTGAGCGCCCTAAACCTAGAATTTTTTTAAGTTCAACTGAAATAAGCTTGAATATGATCCTCTTAACAATATTTTAAACACAAAAAAATGCTCAACAACTAGCCAATTTGATCTAAAATTTGATTTTACAGTAAAATATACAAGTCTCTGAAAACTATTCAAACAAACTTATTCTAAAAAACAATTGATATGCCTAAAGATTTGAATTTCTATCAGATAAAATTAGTGCATTTATCTGAGTGGGAAGTATCTGTGCCAAAATATGCACATCGTCAAACTGTTATGCATGACATGGACGCATTTTGAAAATAACAATTTGCGCCAACTTCAACTTCAAGAAAGTCTAAAATCGAATTTGTTAAGCTTAGAATATATAGACACCAATATAAAATGAATATAACCACCTTTTTGCTGGGAATATATATAATTAACCACTTGATTAAGGTCACTTCATACCACATTATCTATTTGTGAACATAATAAAGATATGGTTTTCAAAGGAATCCTTCTAAAGAAAGCACTTTGGAGTTTGGACCAATCCCGAAATATGAAATGCGCAAAACCAAAATGTTATATATAATATAGGAAAATTTTCATTTTAATCCTATAGTCTAAGGGTTAAACCTTTTTGTGTCAAAAGTAATAAATTAATCTCTGAAGTTTTCTCCACAAAAAACGGTTTTTTCTATAAAAAAAAATCATGATGTTTTAAAAAGGAATAAATTATACCCTATAATTTCAAAACTAACAAATTAAACCATGATGATTAAAAAAGTAACAAAAATTGGCAAAAATGCAATTTACATCTGCTAACTTTGCCCAAAAATTGTGTTTTCTCTTAAAAAAAATTTTTGCCCAAAAATCATTTTAATTTTTTAAGTTTTAAATTGGTCATTTTAGTCTGGTAACTTTACCCAAAAATCATTTTAGTCCTTTAAGTTAATTTGAAGTTGATCATTTTAGTTTAGTAATTTTATCAAAAATAATTTTATTCCTTTAAGACTAAAGGATTAAAATGATTTTCTATGACCAACTTCATACTTAAAAGGACTAAATGAGAAGAACACATTCTTTTTAGCATGACCACCTTACCATGCATAAAGGAGAATAAAATTAGGGTTTTAGGAGCAATTCTGCAATTGCAATTAGTAGTATGCAATTGCTTATTAGCTTAGACTACTAGATGGTAAAGAATGGATTGTCATCGATCTATGATACAGGTATGAATTAGCTACTCAAAAAAAAGAAAAGAAAAAAGGAAAGTATATCTATCTCAAGTCCAATACTACAGGTTATTTTAAAAAAATATTTTGTTGATTGCCACCATTGCTTGGACATGGGAAACGACAAGCTTTTGAGGACATTAATTACTATCTTAGGGTGGTAGAGAGATACTGAGTATACAATGTAAATCGAAGACCGAGGAATGGGATTCATTCAAGGATCTAAAATTATTTAATCTAACTCTTTTGGCTAAACAAGCATGTAAATTATTATTCCATACATAATAAATACCCCCATTAATTGATATACCGATCGAGTGCCAAAGTCAATATATACTTCTCTTCGACCTCATTTTTGGATGCCTCTCAATGTCATCTTATGCGTGGAGAAGTACTAATTGTTTAGGTGAGGAAAGATTGGCATCGTTCGGTAGTGCACTAGTACTACCTAACGATGATTTAGGTTTATCTAAGATGGGAGATAGGTGAGGGGTGAATGTATGGTGCACTAGGTTAAATTATTAATTGCAACAGACCTATTTCAGTTCTTCGAAAATCATAGTTAAAAAATAAAAAAAAATAAAAATAAATAAAAACTATGCTAAACATTTTGCAACGTTTAAAAAAAAAAAAATTATTGTTATTATTTTGTAAGGCTTTATGGCCGTTGCAATAAAACCAATATTTCTAGTATTTAATGTCATAGGTTATTTGAACTTGAGCTATATTCTGATTCGGTATAAAGAATAAGATATTGATTTATGATCAATGGTGGGTGGATATATTTCTTATATATTAATTAATTTTAAATACCATTGTTCCCTCATTGGTGCGATAGTCACTTTATAAGTATAAATGCTCGTGGGGTAAGGGCTGTGGTTCAAGTCTCCATGAGGGAATTTTACACATATATACACTTAGATTAGGCTAGAGCAGAAATTCTATCTTGTAAAAAAAAAAAAAAAAAAAAAAAAATTTAAAATCTCCTCTTAATCACTCACACTCTTGGTGTGGTGGTCACTCCACGAGTATAAATGCTTGTGGGGTGTAGGGACAAGAATTGGGGTTCAAGTCTCTAGTAGATAGATTCACACATATATACACTTAGATTAGACTAGAGTAGAAATTTTATCTTGTATAAAAAAAAATCTCCTCTTATATATATATATATAAAAAATAAAAATAAAAATAAAAATAAAAATAAAAATAAATCTCTTATTTACTCCGAAGGTTAACAGATCATCTCATATTTTTTAGAGATTAGATTGGATTATCCCATTGAAATTAAAGCTATTTACAGAGTAGGAGCGGTCTGCCTATGCCATTGTGGGGTTAGATATTTGTGTTCTAAAACCTTGAATTTACCTATTCATTTTATATTCGAGTATGGAAGACCTTGGTTTTTTCTTTTAAATTCCTCCCTCCCTCTTTTAATTTTTATTGAAAATAAATATATATAGTTTTATAAATTGCCTCTCTGAAAAAATATTCAAGCTCTGTCACTTTATTTATAGAGCTAATTCTTAGGTACAAGATCGAAATCCTCAACAACAAATAAAAAGTGTGTCAGCCTTTTATTTATTTATCGTGTATCTTTTTTCAGTTTTTAAGACATTGTCACGTCGGAAATAGGCATTTTATAAGCAAGTGTGGGTATCTCACGCTATGCAAGTTTGCGAGATGCACCTTTCAATGTTAAGAGTTGGCCTAGATCTAGACTAAACAAAGTGAACATGAAGACCCTTTGCACCCAATTATTGATATGACTTATCTGTCCAAAATATTAAGAAATACAATTAGTTAGAAAAGCAAAATCAGCAAACAGAAATATATTGTTCAGTTCAGTACTACGGCATTGGAGAACATAGATACAATTTTGGTGTTACAGACCTTATGTAATAATATAATAGAATCCTTTGTTGATCCTCTGTTCTATTTTGAAACGTCCTAAAACGAAATTTTCTTTTTAAAATTAATAAATAAAATTTTTTTCTTATCCTCTTTATTTTATTTAAAAAATCAATATTATTATTTTTTTAATAGTTTAAAAAGTAAATTACATATTTAGTGTCCAATTGCACTAGATAGTCTAAATACGTTAAAATTATAACACATATCCACTTTTAAACACGTATCATCATTTTAACGAATTCAGTACATATAGTATATTACACCCGCCCATAAAAAATGACTTTGTCATTCCCACGTGGATGAGTCTGTCCTTACAAGCCTGCCGTACATTTGTCATTGTAAGTTCAGTATTAAATATAGATGGTAGAAGGTCAAGGCTTACGACTTCTCAATAGATTGTATTTGCCAAATTCAATATAGACCTTTCAACATATAAGGATTAGGACACGTTTAAGTTTGAAATTGTCTTGGAGTGGTTATTTTAATTCCAGCTATTACGTTTGTAAATTATGATTTGCCAAAAATATGAAATGTTAGTCAAAAGAATGTCTGTCACATAGTGCAAATCAGCAAATGAAAGCTCGATATTATTGGTCTTTGTAATGGGATCCAAAAGCAAAATCTAGGAAGAAGAGGATATAGCCAGACTCTCAATTTGGCGTGGGTTTTACCCAAGTGAATGACAAATAGATTAGAGAATGATGGGGAAATTAATTAAGTACTTGCTTCAAATGTTGCCAACCATGATTGCAACATTACTGAACTTAAATTCTACTCAAACTTCAGTTCATAACCACCAAAACAAGTAGGGTGCAATATTCTATCTCAGTTCACTTCTACACTTCTATTACTAATTTACTACCCATATTTGTGGAGAGAGAGAGTGAATCAAGCATTTCTGAGGATGGCATGTTTTGAAAGAGCATCACCGGCATTGAAGGATGTCCTACTCAAACTGTACCGGTAAGAACATTTTATATATTCAAATGTCTTGTTAACCATGTTTGTTCCTAACAAGTATCATAATTCAAGCCTCAATTGCCTTCGTCGTTTGTTTTCCAGCCAAAAATGATTTCTTTTCTGGTATATAGGAGATTTTTTAAGAGTAATACACTAATACTAGACCCTAAATGGAATAATTGAGCGGTAAGCTCATTGGTCTAGAACGTAATGTAAATCTGGAGGTTCCAAGTTCAATCCATCACACTATTAGTCCATGGGGTTTCCAAGGTGTTTAATTGTAGAGACTAGAATAGTTATGCCATAGGTTAGCAATACTAAAAACACAACAAACTTTTCTACCAGCCGATAGTACTATTAGCGCTCTCCCTCTTTAGTGCCGTTTATGTTCCCCTCATTCCAAAATATTATCTTACATGAAAGTTGATAAGCATAATTATAATAACATGTATGGCTTACTTTTTGCTTTATTTTCTAGTTTGTAACCCTTTTTCATTAATTTAATTTAAGTTTGAACCAAACATAGGTAATTTTGAAAACTTGTAAATTGATTTTAGAAGAAAATGTATTAAATAATGCTTCTTAAGAAATTTAAATCTTCTTGAAACTAATCATATGTCCATGTGATATAAGTTTTATTAAAATCCATATGAAAAGTCCATGCGATATAAGTTTAATTAAAATTCATATGTAAAGTTAATGAAGATTTTTATAAAGTTTTGAACAATAAGATAGTTCATAATAAAAATAAAAGGAAAAAATGCCTTTAAGTCATATATACAAGGGAAGCAAATCAATCATGTAAGACAAAAAAAAAAAAAATTAAAAATTCTCAAAAAATTCATAACTAAAAGTTATGGTAGAACCGTAGAAGGTTAAAATATTTTTTATTAAAAAAAAAAAACCACATATTATTATAAACCAAATATGCCTTAAAGTTCTCGAAGATGCCACCACCACCGACTTTACTCACCAAGCAATTCTCATCTTCTCATGCACATAGTCATGCTGTCCCTGCGACAAAGACGCGATCTTCTTCCAAAGATTTGATCGAATAACAAAGTAAAAGTGAAGAAAGAAGATTCATCCAAAAAAAGTAAAAGGAGAAAGCATCATTGGATGTGGAGCCTCCAAACTGATGATCTAGATAGGGCCCGCACAATAGCTTTAGGGTGCGTCTGTTTAGAGAGAAAATAGGAAGATGAAAAACTAAGGGAGGAAAATAAGCATTTTCGTTTAGAGAGAGAAGAGAGGAAAAATGGAAAACTGGGAGGAAAATTTTCCTCCTGAGCCCACAAAAATTTTCCTCCCAATTTGGGAGGAAAATGGAAGGGAAGAAAACTTGGGAGGGGGGCATTTACTAAAATGCTCTCATCCCACCTGATGTTGAACGTTTTGTTTATTCTTCCAAATGTTACTGTACGTTGAACCTTCTTCCTTTTTTTTTTTTTTTTTTCAAACGTTACTGAACCTTGTTCAGTAACGTTGAACCTATCTCTATTTTTTTTTTCTTTCAACGTTCAATAATAACGTTGAATTTGTTTTTTTTTTTTTTTCTCATTTCAATGTTACTGATGAACTTTTTTTTTTTTTTATTTCAATGTTACTATTAACAAGGGTATAATAGTCAATTTATACCCTCCCACTTTTCAACACTCTTACTTTTCCATCCCTCCAACCGAACACACAAGAGGGGAAACTAAATATTTTCCATCCTCCCACTTTTCCATCCTCCCACAATTTTCCATCCTCCCACTTTTTCACTCCTCCAACTGAACAAACCCTTAGAGAAAATGGGAATGACAAGCAAAAATTAAAATCATCGATTAGTAGTTTTGAAGATTCTTGTTTGAGATTTAGGAAATGTGAAATGAATGCATTGAAGAAAATGCATTCCTATTATGTCCACACACAAAAAAAGGGGTTACCATGCCCAAAAGATACAAAATGAATTCTCATGCCTAGAAAATATGTAAGAATGCATTTCAAAATTCAAAGTAGAGATATCCAACACTGGCTTGATAACTAGGTAGCTCAAATAAACCCTATAAATATAATGCTTGACCTTTGAGACGTTATTATTCGGAAACATATATAAGGTCATTCATCACAAAAATATTGTTCATCGTTTGGAGGAGGTCGTGTTTTCCTTTTCTTTTTCTTTTTTTCTTTTTTCTTTTTTTTTTTTTTTTTTTTTTTTGCCAAATGATAGAAGCTTGGATTATATATTTTAAGGTGTTGTTTTTACTTAACAATTGATTTTTTTTTTTTTTTTGATGATTCAATAGTTAAAAGTTACAACAATGGGGAGGGGAAATTCAAAACTCAACTAGAAACATCAAAATGTGTTAGACAATTAGTTGAACTATAAGGCTATTGGCTAATACATTGTAATTTCAGAATTTCTAAAATCAATTTCTTTTGTTCAGACTTACAAGAGATTTGTTCAAGAATAAATGAAATTTTTTGAACTTTGGATTTTTAAGCATTTGAATTTTAAGTTTGAATTATATAAACTAACTTGTAACCTCATACATATGCACAAATACACTTAAAGATATATAATAAGATGTCTAATATAATTTCTATATATATAATTTAAATACTATTGATAGTCATTTTTATATTTAGTTAATTCTTTAAAAAATTTTGTATGGATATTATTATGTATCAAAGGAAAATTGTCCATGTTTTTTTATAAAAAAAATTATTGTGAAGCACTTTTTTTTTTATAATTCATTTATTCTAAACTCATTGGTTGAATCTAAAATTAAGAAATAAAACTCTTAAAAATAAACAATTTAGGATACATGGCACAAAATTGGAACTCTAATTTGAGTTTCTCTCAACTTCACCTATTATTTATATATATATATTCTACTAATGTTACAATTTTCATACATAAGTGTTTACCCTAGCATTACTGTTATAACTTACAACCATAAGGAATCTTAATTATAATTAGTCTTTTATAGTTCTATTGCATAAACAAAGTAAGGGTATTCTTTTTAATTTTTTGGTGGAAGTGAGGGTATCCTTGAGTAGGGCTATTTGAATTCGACCGCCCTTGACGAAACCATCTGACCGTAGCCATTTGAGTCAATCACCATGGCAGTCGACGACAATTTTGTCAAATGACGATCCAACGAAGTTGATTCGAGTTTCATTTCAAACTCTCTATACTATCAGAGCCAATTCGACCGATACCCCTCCCTCCACCATTTTCTAAGTTCTCCATCCATATTTGAAGGTGATCTCAAGATCTCCGACTAGATGTAAAGGAGATCTTGAGATCTCCGACTAGAAATAACGGAGTTCTCAAGATGTTCAATCTTTCCCACTCGAAATGATCATGTCGAGTTCAAGTTGAGCACAAACCCAACTTAAACCGAACCTTGACACCCACCGAGTCATAGAAATATTAACACCATCACCAAAGACATTCCAAATATAATATTCTAATAAATATACAGATTTTAAATACATCTCTCCAAAATTTTATTTGACAGAGTTGATATTTCTACAGTAGAAACTCCCTTATTAAAAAAAAAAAAAAAAAAAAAAAGTTTTCAAATTATTCATTCAAACACGACTTTAAAATGGAAAGCAAGTATAGGGAATATAAAGTACATTCTGATCTTTTGTAGGAAAAAGTAGAGCAAATGAATGATGTTCACAAAAATATCACTATAGATACAACAGCCGAAAATGTGTAAAATCGGGATTCTATATGTGGGGGATGTGTAATGTAGGGGCAATTATTCTTAGAAATTTTGGCGGACAGGAGAACGTGTCATCCAGGTGGACAACAGAGCAAGCAGCGAAATGTGGTTCAGTAATTGTGGGGGAATAAAGCTCCGCATGCTTCCATTAGCCTAAAATAGTTGATAGCTGCATCTTCCACCAAGCAGCGTGAAATGATGGAACAGTCATTCCGGTCTTCACCATTCTGATTGTCAAACTCAAATGGAGGGGACAGCACAACACAAATGATTCTATAAAGGATGCGTCACGTCACCGAAACGAGCAAAAGAATCACTTATCGTTGCCTAATAGTCACACTTCGTATTTAATGGGTAAAATTTGCTTCTTTTTTTCCTTTTCCTTTTTGGATAATTCTATAGTTTGACGAGAGATTTGGATAATGCTTTTTTTCCTTCTCAAATAAAAAATATCAGGACATGCTAGTTGAGCTGTAAGGCTCTTGAAGCGTAAAAGTATAAATATGCTGATTTTTTCTTAGGTACCCTAACTTTAACATAGCTAGTCCTAAGCCTTGTTGAAGGAGGAGGGCACTTCGGATTCATAAAATTGAATCAATCAGTTAGGATTAAATCTTAATTTAATTGAAATCCGTATACCACAGTTTGTAGAATCCCTATCTCATGCTATAATATGTCTGCTTCCTACACTAGAGTATGAAGAAGTTGCTTGACAATTTGATTAGTTGCTAATATATGGAGCGCCAATGAATTGCAAAAGTTTTTAAAAAATATTTATAACCTTCCTACTATTAAAAAAAAAAAAAAAAATCATAACCATTATGATGATCAACTTTATTCCTCTCATAAACAGCGCTGAAAAGCCCATGGAGATGGACCATCACCTGTATGAATTTGGGGCTGTTGAATACCATATACAGGTAAAACCACCCTATGCACTCTTATTGTACATATACCTGGAAATATTTTAGTCTATGAGTTAAACATCCCATTTTTTGTTTCTTTCACCAGTAAGTCTATAAGACTATAACCCATAAAATACATTTTTCACAACTTGCTAAGTTGTCTTGCCACTAATATTATCTACACTTGGATCAACCATTAACATCACACTTATGTGAAGCCTATACTTATTCTTGGATCTACCACTAACATCAGCAAGTTGAGAATTTGTGTGCATCTATAAACTCATGATTCCATTACGCAGTTTCAGTATATGCATTCTCATGGATGCATCAAGAAATTATTTCATCATGCATAGAACTTTCTTAGCTCCACATATGATTTAGGTATTAAGGTCGTACTCAATGCACAAAGCTCTCACTTTTTACGAGACCAGAAGAGATCATGGTTAGGTACTGAGGAAAAAAATTGAAGAGACCTAACGATTCAGTTATTGAGATTTATATGGAAATATCATGATCATGAAGCCAATAATAAAGATTACATCTTTGAGCAAGAGTTAGGAATAAAAATGAAATTTTCAGAACCCAATTTTAGGGGAGACTGAAGAGGCAGACGTTTTGGGGGATGACAAATCTTTGCAGACTAGTCATTTTGGTTTTAAAGTATTAACAAACCATTTAAGAAATATTCTGATGATTCCCCTCTAATGTTGAACAGTCTTCTGCATCAGATTCACATCATGCCTACTTGTCAATATCTACCCCACTACTGACCCAAGATGCTCTGCAATCGCATGGGCTATCCCAGTACACTAGAGAGATGGTGAAGGGAGTTAGTTCTGATGCTGTAGAGATTGTTGAACCAGCAAAAGAAGGATACCAGCTTACTCTAAGACTTAACTTTGATAAGATTCCAAGTGGCAAAGGTGTGTGGTAATCCTTTACATCACTTCATTGATAGACAAAAGGCACCCCCCCCCCCCCCCCACCCCCCTCCTTTTTTGATTTAGTTTCAACAATTTTGATAGTACTGTGAATGGAAATTAATGTGCATTAGCTGTGGCTTAGTTGCCAAAAAATAGAGATAAAAGATTTCGAATTTTAATGGTTATTTGGATTTTACAAAGGTAATTGACAGAATTCTATTTTACCTCTTTAAAAAATTGTTTTCCACCTGTAATCCACTCAGATATCATGAACAGCATAAAGTTGAAATGGTATGCTACAAGACACTAACTACTCAAACTAAAAGATAGGATGTATGAGCATTTGAACAGATTAACATCAGGGATATGATGACCCAGGTTATTGGGCACGGGGGTGAAGTTAAAGTAATCAGGATATTAATAAACTGTCTGCTTACTGCAGCAAAGGATAGACATAAGCATAAACTTTTACAATGTGAATTGAGGGAGTAAACATCTATAAACAAAAGCTAAAACAGAAAGAAAGAGCACACACCTCCTGCACATCAAACAGACAGATTAAAGCTTCAAGAGAAATACCATTTAATTAGTTTGGCAGCCACCTCACTTATATTGCAATTTCAGGACCTGGGAAGCGAAGTCCAGGAATGAAGAAATACTAAACTAGTCGAGGAAACTTGACTTACCTCCTAATAATCCTGCAAAGAAAGTAAACAAAATTGGGTAGAGCATGGAAGGCAACATTAACAAAATAAAATTTTAATAAGTTGAGTTGAAAAGTAGTTGATTACATGATTTGCATGTAGGGAAGAAACAGTTTTTAAAAAATAACAAAAAGATAAAATAGAATAGAATAGAAGCCTATTGTGGACATGGGCCTTATCTAAAGAGTTCATTTGGTAATATTATGATAGAGTTTACCTATCAAAAAAATAATAATAGACTACAAGCCTGAAGAAATTCAAACAGAAATATCTAAGATTGCAATAATTTTTTTTTTTTTTTTTGATGAGTATCTAAGATTGCAATAATTGTAATTGATGCATGTTTCCTTGTTCTAGACTCTGTCAAGGTAATTACAGAGATATCTGCAGTGCAAGCGGTAATACTGAGTTCTCAGCTGAGAGAAATGTTGCAGAATGTCAATTCCCAGGTTACATTTCAGGGGATGTATAAACCTATAAAACTAGTCTACCACCCAAGGGAGCCTTTCTTTGTCGTCAGACAGGTAATTCCCATGTGCGGTCAAATCCTCCATCCCAAGTTGATTCTTGAAATAGCATCACAAATTCTTGTTCCCTGATACCATTCAATGTCTCTACCAATTTTATGTGGCGTAGGCAAATTGGCCTTAAAAAATATAAAAAATAAAAATAAAAATTTGCTAGATCTCTGTGACTGGATAGACGACAACCAACTAGCTTAACCTATCACAAAGTTCAGCCAAGATTCACATTTTAATTCAAGCCAATATTGAAAAGATTAAACAGCTTAAAATTATACTCAAATTTCTTGTGCAATTCCTTTTGTCTAAATGGAAGGGAATTCATGTGTTTGACAGCCACAAAAAATCATAGCAGTATTCCCAATGCGTTTCAAAGAAAATTCAGATGTGATTATTGCAACAGCCTTCTTTCAGGTTTGTGGCTGATATAGAAATATATGTAATTATATATTGTTAATAGTTTTAGCACTTAAGTTGGTCTCTTCCACCACTATCCTCAGAATGACTGAACTCTTTCTTCTTTTTCTTCAATATTATTTTTTTTCCTGCAGGAACTTATGGATGTGGGGAGTTCTAAAGAATGGGCCAAAGCACCTCCTTGCACCTGGTCACCCATTCCTCCTCCAGAACTGAGAGGAGAACTTATTGAAGATTTGAGCACAAATGGAGGATTTGTCTCTTTTGGTATCCTCTTCCCAATCTTAATAACAAAGCAATGGATAGACTGATTATCATTTTGATATAACAATTTTATTAATAACTGGCCCAAGTTTAAAACCTAACTAGAAAAAAGAAAAAAAAGTAATTGTATTACTACCATCACACAAGTTCAAACAATTACAAATACTCCAGATCTATATCTTTCATCTTTAAAACTCTAATAAGTACCTCTAATCATGTATTATAAAGACAACTTCATATACTGTGGCTAACTTTAATCTTTCTAATTTTCCATATACCAGATAAAGTTTAAGAAGAATCAATCTAATAAATTTATGCATAACATTTTTATAGATATTTTGCCACGCCATGTTGAGGGTAAAAGACTAGATAAGACTGTATGGAGTCTATTGAACTTCTATGCCTATGTTAAATACCATGTAAAGGTAACATTTCTATCAAGAATTTTTTTCCCACTGGCAATCTTTTTATGATTCTTCTTAAGGTTGTTAAGCATTTGTCCTCTTACATCTTTGGCTGACAAGATTGCTCAAACAGTGTACCAGAGGTTTTATTCAAAGAAGGATGAGGAAGCGTTTGGATAGTTTGGTTGAGGTAACCTAAGTTGCATCAAGAACTCTATGCTCCACCAATAGCGATACCCTTTTTTTTTTAATAAAAAAGTGTTTGTTTCTTTTTCATGTTTGCAACTGAAACCAGTCACGATATTTGCAAGAGCAAACTCCAATCAAATCACTATCAGACCTCACAAAAGATAATTAGATACAGGAAGAGAGTGACACTGACTCTCTCTATGTTACTTTCAGGTCTTGCAGAAGGCAAGCTCAGAAGAAGAAGAACAACAACAAATTAAAAAAGATAAAGGTATGCATTAAAGTTTAAATTGACGTATCTTTAAGAAAGACCCAAAAACAAAGGCAACGATTTATTGTTTTCCCCAGATGGAGGCATTGTCTTTCGATTCTGTTTGATGTAAAAGTTGAGACATGAATTTAGATGAATTAAACAACTCACACCACATCATTTAGGAGAATTAAGAGAGGGGGGGGGGGGGGGTGGTGAGAGAGGGAATACATTTTAAAGTTTAAACTTTAAACCCTATAATTTTGGGGTGCAACAAATTAGACCCTGTAATTTCAAAAGTACTAAATTAAACCATGAAATTTCAAAAAGTAACAAATTCAATCCTGATGTTCCAAAAAGTAACAAACTAAACATTCAGCTTATATTCAGCTCCACACAATACTGTTCCACTTAAATCAATTGAGATTTAATTTGTTACTTTTGAAACTATAGGATTTAATGTGTTAATTTTTAAAAATCTTAGGGTTTAATTTGTTACTTTTGAAACTATAAGGTTTAATATGCTAAACCCTCTAAACTATAGGGTTTAATAGGTAATTTCCTACCAAAAAACACAAATTTTCAAATGACACACTGATTCTGTTTAGTAGAAGTCTCCCGCAGAGTAATAGTGAAACAAAAACAAATAGTATTTCCTATGAGTTTTGGTTAAAGTTTTTATTGTTTGTTTTGATGCAAATGCAGGATGTAAGTATATGAGAAAAATTGTGTCAAAATCTAAAAACTTCAAACGAAGATGCGGCAACTTAAGCAGGAAGATCAAGAGAGTCCGTCTCCGAATTAAAATCCGAGGATTTGGGCGGTTTCACCGCCGATGGTTAAGATTACCAAAGTTTTGTTCTTCAAAAGGATATGCCAAATTAGATTAAAACCTCTTTCTGTATTTTGTATGTTCCAGTGTATGACTGCAGTTGGCAAATATAAACAAGTGCCATATACGAACTTCTATTAATTCCTTGCATGTAAGAATTCTGTAATTTAAGTGCTTCATATTATCAATACCAAACAACCTTTTTTTGATAACTAAGTAGTATTATTTATTATTTAAAAAAAATTACTTCATGTTCATGATGATGAACAAGTATCTAAAGTATTAAAAGGAATCATATAGGAAAATTAAGGGGGTCCTGGAACACCAAAATAGAATAACAATGAGTAAAACCCCAAACACGAAACCAATCAATCAAGGTACAAAACAACAAAGACCAGTTGTTCAAGGGGTCCCTCCTTATCCTCAAAAGTACAGCTATTACTTTCCTTCCACACCATCCACATCAAACATAACAGAGTAAAATTCCAAACATCTGAATAATGCCTCCCATATCAATTCCTCTATCCAAGTAATAGATCTGCTACTGTCAAAAACATTACCCTCTGAACCCCAAATATTTTTCACTCCACAAGACAGACAACATCACAATGAAGCAATAGGACCGTTTATCCATGACACCGAACACATACATCACCAGTCAACTATAAATACAAACCCCTCATAAGAAGATTATCATTAGTCAAAATCTTAAACCTAGCCGCTGTCTGCACAAAGGACACCCTCTTGGGGGCCTTAACAAGCCAGTGAGTCTTCCAAGGGAATGGAGACATACTTGTACCACGAATAGCCTAATAATAATAGCAACCATAATCTCCTAAAACTTTTATGTCTAATTCTCTTACACGAATGATTTCTTAGTCAGTCTTAAGCTACTTCCCTTAAAAAGTTACAATCTGCCATTCTCTTTGAAATCTATAAATAAATTGGATACCTAGGTCTTCAAAATAATAAAAATATCTCGGCTTTACTTCAGATAATTAAATAAATACTGGCATGTCATGTTATTCAAATTCAAATCTGTTAACATTGTGGCAAATGGAACAATTTGAAAACCAGTCAAACCAATTACATCAAGATATGACTGTTCAAGTAAGCTAACTCTACAAATCATAATTTTCTAGACAAAAAATATAACCACCAAAGGATGTGGAAAATAATGAATAGTTGAAATGGCAACCATGGGCATCTCGCTGTGATCTGAATATTAAAAATAGATTATACTAAAGCAGTATCAAAACATCATAAAGAGATGTAAGTTTGATAGAGACTTACAGAAAATTAATTTGCTGGCTCCAAGTCTTTGCACACTAGGGAACTCTGTGGAATATCTTCAGCTCCGCAGCAATGCTCTCAGTTTCTAGTTTCTCATTATCCTTCTACTGACTGTCAGTCTGTTTATACTTGACTTTCAGGAAAAGTACCCACCAAGAACTGCAGATGGCTTCCTTCTATGATATATAGCTTCTATACTATTATAAAGACCGTAGCCAAATTTGGTCTCTTTTCATTCCAAAAACTTCATCAGTAGAACATTCTTACAAGATCAAAAGATTTTTTTTTGATAAGTAACATTTAAGATACATAGAAAGAAACAGCCCCGTACATAGGACTTACAAGATCAAAAGATTATTGAACAATGGTGTGGAAATAATTCAATAACAAAAAAACTTATCTCCTACATCTTTACACAATTTTGTATTAATTGACTTCCCTGCATCTCTTTCTCCAAAAAATAACTCTATCTCTTTACCAACAACCACTAAATCAAATAAATGCCTTCCTTATCCTTCTTCATTATGCACTCCTAACTTCCAACCTTGGAAAATTACTTTTTATTGCTCTATCAAAAATCAAAACCTATATCTTTGAAACTATTCAACCAAATCCATTTCAAGTCCTTTCAATGCTCTCAAATTAAAAATCCTAACAGAGTAAAACATCTGCAGTCTTTATCTTTTCTTTTCTTTTTACTTTTTTTTTATCTTATTTTTTTATATAAATCAATGCACATATCCTTGAGATGAAGTAAATGACACAAGGTAGGTTCAAGTGAGGGTAGCATACAATATAAAATCCAACAATATAGACATGGTTTTTAACTATAGGAACCATCTGGTATTCAGGATTGGATTAGTTGGATGAAAATAAATTGGATTTATCGAAAAACTATTATTCCTATTGTATGTTTGGCTCTCTCTGTGTGTATTCTTTTGGCTCTCCCCCCACCCCCCCCCCCTCCCAAAAAAAAAAAAAAAAAAAAAAAACTGCGTTACTTGTTCTTTCAACCAAAATTTCTGTTTCCTTCTTGTAAACATTAAAATTACTTTTTCTGTTTGGCTAACAAAAAAAGCACCCCTTGAGCGAATCTGCCACCCCCTTCATGTTCCCTTTGCACACACAATGAACAACAGCAACATCATCATATCCACCTTCTCACATAAAAAATTCTAATATGGGGTAAGATCCCTTCCATTTAAATCCTCCAACTCCCTCCAATTTTTAGCTAAATATGAGACACATGGCATTTCTTTGATTCTGTGTTGTTTACATGGGATTTCTAAGACCATTGGATTTTTTTAATATCACTTGTCTTATATCTGAATTAAAATTGGAGGATAATTGAGAATTTAAATGGGACAGGATCCTTTCCCTTCTGATATTCACTGAAGGAGAAGGAAGGAGAGAGGTGGCATCAACAGCAATGGCAACAGGATGGACAGAAGATTAGAGACTTATCCTGTCTAATAACAAACCTTCCCATGGGATTAATAATCCCATAATTGGGGATTATTAAATCCAGTCAGACTAATATATTGTAGGATTGCAAAGCACCAAACATGGGGTTCATGCAATTTAATCCCAATCCCAGACCAAACAAGGTCTTAGAGAAAAAGGATGACAACAGACAGGTTGACTCGTAAACTTACTTATGTTCCCTACGAACAACTGAGTTAACATGGAAATGCAATATCTAGATACAAAAGACAGTAAAACATGCCCCCTGTTCTACATTGCAACATATGATTTATACCTTCAGTTTGTTTCCATAAAATACAATTAGCCAAAAGAAAAAAAGAAAGAATGTAAATTTGGCTTCAAAAGTGACAGTTATGTGTAAATCCTTTGCCTCTCATAAAATTCTAGAATCCCAACTTTTAGGTTTAAAAGCACAGTCTATTCCACAACCAAACCTACCATAAGTTTGTGCTCTTCCACACATATTGTCTATTTGCTAGTTTTAATGCCCTTAATTTCCAAAGCATAACATATTCTAAAACACATGTCTACAATACAAGATATCTAAGTCAGAAACTTAAATAACTCTAAATAATACTGTATGCCCAGTGTTATATACAAAAACACATGTAGACAGTTCTGTTTCTGTGCTTAGAGGTAAAGACATTACATCTACAATATATTTAATTGGTAAATTACACACCCAGTGGGTTTTAACAAACAACCTAACTCTCCACCAGTTTTTCTAAAAGGAAGACCCTTCACCCATTTTTCTAAAAGGAGGAAGTGCTATTTAAGCCAGAGCTCATTGACATCGAGAAAATAAGTATGAGATGAAGAGCAGGACTCTCTTATTTTATTTTTTTTTTGCAGCACTTGTAAACAAAAAGCTCTGTCAAAATCCATGTTATGGTTCCCAACTTGTAGACCATGAAACTAGAAGCCTCTAAAACTATCCATTACCATCAAAAACCTCACCATCACCTTCTACATTGTAGCAATAAGAAGAACATAACCACTCTCTAACAATAAAAGAACATTGGAAAGATAAAAGGCATCATTCCAATGGATGTGGATAATATTAAGCGGTTTTACAAAACAAATTTAATAACAAAAGGGCCTTAGCAATGAAGTCAATGTAGGTGCTGAAAATAGTTACAGCACATATGGAAATCTACAGAGTTTCTTATCCTGAACCTTGTTACATAACCATGACCAATCATCTTAAATATGTACATATAAAGAAGCTCAATGCACCTCAATAAAGCTACAAGAATAATTTTGCAACCAACCTTGTACAAAAACCATAACTATAATTAATAGCGAAACAATTTTCTGTGCGCCAACAAGAAGTTAACAAAAGAATTAAATACTACCTACCTACACAAAGAATGAAAGCCACACTAGCTTCCATAAAATCAATTCTTTTGTACCAAAGTACCATAAAAACAAGAATAATAAGCCATACACTTCATTCCAACTCAAGCTCAGAAAGCGTCCGCATCTGCATTGTCTCGGATTCAAGCTCTGCAAGCAAAGGCCCACTGGCCTCACCACGCCTCAAATTCCGGTTACTTGACGACAAGCCAAACAACACAATGGTAACAACAAACACCAAAACTGCATGCACAGTGAACAAAAAATGCATCAAAGCAACACCTCTCAACCCGTCCTCCTCAAGATCACATTGCACATCAGCATCTCCTTTAGCCAGCATAACCGACATTTTTTGACACCCTTTTAGACCAAAAGCATCAGTGTACAAAGACAAACCCGTTTGCAAAACCCAAGTACCCTTCAACACCAATCCAAAAGATAACAAGAACTCGGCAAAAAAAGCGGCAGGCTTTACCGATAAATAAAAGCAAGAAGCAGCACAAAGAAGCGTCAAACCTCCCAACAAATCATACACAGAGGCAAAGACACCTGTGATTCCTTTACCAATCACAGAAAACTCGATGAGAAATGAAATTCCAGCGAATAAGAAGACAAAGGATTCGTTGATGAGTAAAGGGTCGGTGTGTTCACGAGAAATGACGAGAAGGATGAAGACCCAGAAGAGGAAAAGCGTGAAGGCTTGGTGGAAGAATGCAAATCGGTAAGTGGGGTGGCCCGAGAAAGTTAAGAAGAAGAAGAATTCAGAGAAAGAGGCAATGGGGAGAGCAATGATGAGAGTGTAGAAATCGAAGTTTTTCCATCTGGGTTCGGAGAAATACCATGGTTTTGAGCGGTAAACAGATGGGTTTTTCAGGTAGAGAGAGGAGGAGAATAGGAGGCGACGGATACCTAGGGGGATGAGCAACAGGAAAGCTGAGAAATGGGTTGCTAGTGATGCCATAATTTTACCCTTTTTTTGTGTTTTTTGTTTTCTGTGTTTTTTGTTTTTTGTCTTTGTGTATTTTTTGGATTCCTTTCTGTTTTCTCTGTTTTCTTTTCAGTTTGCTTTGCTATGCAATTACGTGGAGCAGGGGGTGTTTGTTTGACCGGTCTGTTTCTTTTTTTAATTTTCTTTTACGGAGAGATCTTTGGTGAGCCCAAATTGATGTGAAATGAGAATCTTGCCCTCCTATTCACATCTCCTTCTTATCCTTTTTGTTAGGCTTCTCTTCCTTATATGCGGGCTTGGTCCACACAATATGCTTGCTGGCTATAGGGGTGGACTCTGTGGAGCTGACATGCCCACTTTGCTTGCTGTCTTCTCTTAGTTTTAGACCAAAATAGTTTACTCTTTAGGCTGGAATTTGAGGGCTCTCGTCATGACGGCATAAAGTATTATACTTGATTAATTGTATGGGCTACATTAGGGGTAGCGGGCTGGACTTTGATTGGCCCATTTTCAACCAATATCATATGCTAATTTACATGGGTTTTGTCCAAGGGCACATCTTTGCTGGCAGATGGGACTTGTGGACCTTGGGCCTATTTGATTTCCAAAAATTGCCCTCAATGCCTGACAAATCTAAGAGGTAATTTTGAATTTTATTCTTTATATATATATATATATAAAGAGTTAGTGTTCTAGACTTTGGCCAAATTATTTCATTTTATATCTATGAGACACTTCAAAAACCTCATAAATTGATAGTGTAATTAATGGAACCTTGAGAATTGAGATCTTCAAATTTATAACATGTCCTTCAAATTTATTGAACCTACCACTCGAATTTCACTAAAATACATTTTTCTTACTACTTGCTCCATTTAAGAGTGTACACCAACCAATATTTCCACATAAAAGAATTGGCCTAAGAATAATATCAATACTAATGTGGGTGATATTGTATCGTAACAGCTGGTGCGGCTAGTATATACCGTACTTGCCAGTGCACCGGTATAGGTACACCCCCTATTTTGTACCAGTCGTATTGGCGAAATCCTGCTGTTTCGGGCAATAAATGGATACAGGGCTAAAACACGAAATGCAAATCTAAGTAAGCCAAGAAAACCTAGAAAAAGGAGAAAAATGAAAGAAATTTTGCAAAAGGTAACTGGTGAACACTCCGGTTTTCTAAACTTACAAAACTGGAAATTCCACTTTTGGGAGAGAGAAAGAGGTAGAGCGAATGAAAGACCGAACTTGTAAAAGAGAGACTTTGTTGTTACAAATTTTTTGAGAAACTAGGGAAGACACAGACAGAGAAGTGGGCAGTGGCGGAGCCACTTGAGGACCGAGGGGGGCCTTCCCCACCCCCACCCCCCCCCCCCCCCAAAATTGGAAATATCTGAAAAATTTAGAATGGGCTACTCAAATTTTTAAACTAATTCAGTAAAAATTTAATTTGGCAAAAAGGAGAAAACCCAAAAAATTAAAAATAAACAAACAAACAAAATCCACCATCTGGCCCAATAATCAGCCCACGTTCCTCCAAAACCCCTTATTCACCTTTTATAAATTCCAAATTTACAACATTTATAAACTCAAAAAAAAAAAAAAAAAAACAAACAAACAAACAAACAAACAAACAAACAAATTAGGTTACTATATACTGTCCCAATAGCGCCGCTGGCCATGGCCAATTAACCATGCTGCCAGTGTTCTTGCTAGGAGTTTGTAACGCCACTCCTCGACGGGGACACTGGTACACCTCTTTCTCTCTTGCCGCTCTGCCGTCTGTTTGCTCTACACTTGCTATTATATTTGTTAATAACTGCTCAACACTGCTGTGAATCAGTTCACTTTGACCGAACTAGTAAACTTCTAGACTAAGTAATGAAGTGTTGTACAATATTTCACATATAATACTTTTATCTTTCTTTATTTTTTTATTATAATAAGATATATTAGTTTTGTTATGGTGATTTAATGTTCTTTACACAATACACTACAATTATAACTTTGTGTATTGTATAAAATAGTAAAAAATAGCGGTAAATCCGAAACAGTACACCGGTATTGACTGGTACCTGAAATATATCATACCTTTGACCAAACCAGTATAGCCTCCGGTACAGCATTGACTTCTTTGATCAATGCAGTTGCTAGAACTAGGAATGTTTGATCAATAGGCGAAAAGGAAACTTATTATAAATCCCTTGGTGCCAAAAAAATTAAATTACTTACACTTGCACTACTATAGGACATTCCGGAATCTGCCGCCAAAAGATCGGATTTTTTTTTTTTTTTGGGTGGTTTATCAGGGATGTTGGTGTTGAGGCTGTGGCTCCACCAATAAAACTAATCTATAACCAAGAAGTCTTATGAAAAAAGAAGGTCCTATGCAATTGCAGTAAAAGCAAAGAGACAACCAAGCATATTATTAACAACTACTTTATACAAGTGGACTTCTCCATCCAATTCCTCAAGCAAGCAGCTATGAAAACATTATTCAAATACAACTTCTAGTATATCAAGCCGCGGATCAAAGAAAAGAAGAGCTTTGGTAGAGACACCAAATTCTGTACAGAAAACTTCACACTTTTTGCATCTGTATTGCGGTGGATTCCAAGTAAAAATGAATAAGAGCAAGTTTAGTGTCACAAACTTTTCTATAATTTTGTCACAACTTTGTTAAGTGACAGCTTGTGAGTGGCAGCTTGTGAGTGGCAAAATCATGGACCCACTATTTTATTTCTACTACTCACAAGTCTCTATGTAGTAAAGTTGTGAAAAGTTTGTGACATTAGACTCAGGGACAAAAGCAGGATTCAAATTTAGGGAGGGCCAAAGTTCTTTGTTCAAGAATTTTAGAAAGTTAGAATATTAATACTAGAGGTTAACAACGATGCATTATTAGCATTATTTTTTTTGTATTTTTTTAATTTATAATAAATATTAATAATAAAAAATTCTGTAAGTCAATTAGTACATTTTGATATTTTCAAGGTCTAACTAAGGTTAGACCAATTCTTTATTCTATCCACATTATAAATTTTTCAAAAAAAATTTATTTATTCTTTTCATGTAATTTTATACATAATAAATTCATAATGCTATATATAAAAGATTCTTTAAAGAAAATGCAAAAAAAGATCACTGATGATACAGCAACAGGTGATAGCTGATGCAGAGCAATATGCAACTGGTCAAGACCTTTGTACTTCATAAACGACATGTAGCTTTAGTAATAGAATTGTAAAACTTATTGTAGTTTAGTGCTGGTTATTTAGAGTTGGGTTAGTTATTGTTAATGGACACGTGTACAGTCAAGATTAATTGTTAGTTGTTATAGTTAAGCTTCCTTAGATCACGCGTGTTAATTAGATTAGAGAGATTGTAACAGAGTATATATGTATTAGCTCCTTGATGTATTGATTAAGTGTGATATAATACAAAAACTCAGTTGCTCAGATTTTTCCCAATTCTCTCTAGATTCTAGGTTTTTTCTGACAAATCCATGTATAGTATTAAATTAATAAAACAAATAAAATAATGGTTAATCAACATCATGCACTAATATTCAGCAAAAAAAAGGGTGAGACAATTATCGATGTCTTAGTTAAGGAATTTTGTATTTATAATTACTTGGTTAAGGTTGAGGTAGCATAAAGATGTGAGATCTTTTCCTTTAAAAATTTTCCATTTTGAAAAAGTAGTAAAAAAATAAAAGAAAAAGAGATAGGTTAAACAATCGCATGATAATGAACAATAACTTTGAGTCTTCAACTATGTAAATAATAAAGCTTTTCCAATCACTACAATAATTTAGAGGGGGGCAAGTATATTAATTTTAAGGCAAAAATGTAAAACTGACCCTCTAACTTTCAGTCTTTTTCATTTTAGTCCTCTAACTTCCAGTTTTGTCATTTCAGTCCTTTAATTTTCAATTATTGTCAATTTGGTACTCCGTTAAACCTTAGTTATGTCATGCCGTTAGTTGAGCCAAAACCACGCTGTTTTGGCTCTTTTTTTTATATTAAAAAAAATCGGAATTAGAAGAAATTTAAAAAAAAAATGATATTAAAAATTTCATTTTATTATATTTCTCTCTCTCTCTCTCTCTCTCTCTCTCTCTCTCTCTCTCTCTCTCTCTCTCTCTCTCTCTCTCTCTCTCTCTCTCTCTCTCTACAGCATGATCGACAGCGCTAAGATTGAATTCCGACCAGAGAAACAAAACCCAAAATTCTCTCCATCTCTCTCCAATTTCAATTCCTCCCAAACCCAAAACAAATTATCCAAAAAAAAAAAAACCCCCACAAAAGCTTTTTGTTTTTTCTGCAAGAATTCGATACCAAAAGCAAAACACAAACTTCGTTCTCCGCCGTTAATTGCATTCATCCCTAAAAAACACTAGGGTTTTTATCGCTGTCGTAACAATCACCTCAATTATTTTTCCCTTTCGTTTCGTCGCCGATTCAGGTTCTGTGTTTTTCTCAAATTCCTATCCATTTTCTCAAATTCACTACCTTTCTTCAGCAGAGATATCAATAGGCCATAGCTCCAAACACATAGAAGACGAGGACGAAGCTGATGCTAATGCACCCACCACCAAATTTGAACCCGACCCACCACTAGTATTCAACCCGGCTATAGAGAACAATGATGAAGATTTTGAAGACGAGCCCGGCGATGGCGTTTCATCCTCCTCGGTGGTGTTCAAATTGATTAGATAATTATTAAGTGTTTTGAAACAGTAAAGAAGAAGAAGAAGAAGAAGAAGAAGAAGAAGAAGAAGAAATAGTTTTGTTTGGGAATGAGAGAAATGAAAAAAAGTGAGTCCTAGTGTAATTGTTTCCCCAATTTCTCTAAGTTAGGGATTTGGGTGTGGGATGATTCCTCAGTTTTGACCGAGTAAATTTTTTTTTTTTTTAATATTAGTTTTTTTTTTTCTTTTAATTCCTTTTTTTTTTTTAAGTCAAAACGTCGTCGTTTTGGCTCAATTAACAGTAGGATATAACTGGAGTTTAACGAAATACTAAAGTGACAATAATTGAAAGTTAGAAGATTGAAATGACAAAACTAAAAGTTAGAGGTCAGTTTTGCATTTTTGCCTAATTTTAAAGCCAAAAGTAAATTTTTTATGCTAACATATATATACTAGGAAATTTTCCTGATTAGACTTATTCGTTTCTAAATTTTTTTGCTTAAAATTTTGTGGTTTTAGATTTTGGCCAAAACCAAACCCTCAGTATTAGTAGTCAATTGTGCTAAAAAAATTATATTTTGACACATCAAAAAGTTATTTTATTTATTTTAATACATCATTTAACAGTACACTACATCCCATCTTATATATTTTTACCTTTTTATTTAAATATTCTTTTTTTTATAAATAGAAGTAGAGAAAGTAATAAAATAACACCCAATGTTTTAGCACATTAGCCATACCCTTCTAAAAGTAGCATCTGCCATTTTTTTATTTGGCATTTGGCACATTTAAATGTAGGTGTTTTTTTTTGGGGAGTGCTAAATGCTAAAAAAAAAAAAAAAAAGACATACATGAGGTTAAGGACTCTCCACAAACTATGTTTGAAATGCAACATAACCATGTTAAATTACGAATTTTCCTAAAAGTTTAAACTAAATTTAATCATTTAACCATAATTCTAACTTACTACCATCATAAATCCTCCAATCAAGTAAAAAATTTCCCATTTCAGTTGTCAATTATTTACATGTTCTTTGTAGTTCAAAACCTTTTTTAAGGCACATGATATTGGAGGAGAAAAAGGCATAATAGACACACACACACACCATTTTTCTACATTTGACACATCTATTCTGTATCAAACACGGTTTAAGAATCAAAATTGAATCTCTTCTCAGAACATTACTATATCAGACTCATCAAATGTTGAATCTTCGTATTTTCTTCATTGGCACGTTGCTGACTATGTTGTTGCTAGCTCACCAACCTTCCACAAAGCATGTTCTTCACATGCATGCAAGTGTTAGGAACTAGAAATTTAAGACTGACAGTTCCTACCATATTGCAACATTCAAGGTCAAAATCTTTAAAGTCCTCCTTTTCTTTTGCACCGTCCAATATTGTCAAATTTGATTATGTGAGCTAGATTCTTGCCAAAAAATTAAGCCTCCAAAAGTGTCCTAATTGATTTTGAACAGTTTTTAAAGGGTCGCTGATGGACCCAGATGAAAGAAAGAACCGCTAAAGTTTTAGATTCAGATCTCCAAATAAATGGGGGCCGTATGGTAATAATACTATACAAGTCAAATTTGTGTTGTTGTAAGAAAACAAACTAAACTAAAATCCAAGCCACGTACACCAGTATGTGTGGCTCCTGGTGCTTCTTGAGTTCTCTCTCACATTTCCATCCAATAAAAAACCAAAGGCTCTCAAATTTACACCAAAATATGAATATCCCCTCCTCCTTCACAAGCACATAAAACTCATCAGGAACATCTATCACTAGTTCTAAGTTCTAACAAGCTAGAAAACCAGCATCCAATTTTCGTTGAGAATACTACTAGTGCTTGTGTTTTCTAATGGCTACTTCAATTTCTGTAACTGGGTTTAAGGGAGGTTTGTGTTCCTCCTTCCATGGTAGCTGGGGAACAACTATGGTTGGTGAAGATTACGCCATGCTAGCTAAATCAGTGCCAAACCATGTTAGAATTGGAAAGCCCACAAGAGCACTACCTATGATGAAGAACGTCAATGAAGGCAAAGGTCTCTTTGCTCCAATTGTAGTTGTTACCCGTAACTTAATTGGCAAGAAGCGTTTCAATCAGTTCAGAGGAAAGGCAATTGCTTTACACTCGCAGGTACCACTCTTTCACACATTCATTCATATTTATTTAATTAATGGTTTTTTGCTAGAAAATTTTGTTGAGTACTTCCCAAATGGTAATAATTATTAAGTGCCTACTCAATTGGAACTACAAAATAATAAAATAAATTAGTCAATTGATCTCTCTTTGTACAGTCGCTGCCTTGATGCTTGTATTATTCACCAATTTACTACCTATTTTTAAGATGAAATTTATTTTTACTTTCAGTTTTCTAGCTATTTTATAGGCTTTTTGGAAGATATGTGGATTGTTATTATGCATGCTATAATTATTTGATGATGTTAATTATTGGTTGCCATCAAATGAGTTCAGGTTATAACTGAGTTCTGCAAGTCAATAGGAGCAGATGCAAAGCAAAGACAAGGATTGATCCGACTGGCCAAGAAGAATGGAGAAAGACTAGGATTCCTTGCATAATGGAAAACTGATATATTGTATTCTGTCATGAGAAATGTTTAAGTTCATAGTTCCTTAGATTGGCATCTAAACTAGATTTTCTGTCTCAATATATATATATGCAATTCTCCCTTTTTCAGATAGTTGTAATATTTTTCTTCAATGGTCAGAATAATATGTCACTATTATCTACCGTTACCAAATTGCCATCTTGATAGCAACCAAAAAATAATAAGGGGAAAAGGTGTATCCGTAAACTTATTGCATCCATAAAGGCTGGAGAATGCAGTGCTTACAATCAGGAATGATATCAAGCGAGGAAAAAATAGATGAAAATTTTAAGGTATGACTTGGGTTTTGAAATCTAACGGAGGATGATTGTGTGGAATTATGATTAAATGCAAAGGTAAATTTCAGTATCAATGGGGAAATTTATAGAATTGGGCCAACTGGCACATATTTTTATTTGTAAGGGCAGTATGCAACATTTATTCTTCTTCTTTTTTTTTTCCTTAAGAGTGCATATTTTGAGATGTTCCACTTAAAAGTGATCTCTCCATTTTCCCCATATCTGTGCATAGGTGCCTACCAGAGTAAACAAATATTTTTCTTCCTATAACATAAGCAGCTGTGTCGGCGAACGAGCCAAGCCAAGTCCGACAGTCAAGATTGTTAATTTAATATTATTTTTAGCATGAGTCAACCTCAAAATCATCAATAAATTAGTTCATATGTTCTTGATTCATTTCTTATCAAACAAACTCGAATTGTTCACAAACTTGATTAATTTTAGTCATTTTTTTCCTATATACTTAATAAACACTACAACTAAATTTTTTGATCCATATATGCCAATGATTAATAGGTATTGATAGTCAATTTTGCGACACATTTTCTTTAAGCCCAACTCAACCAAGCCTAACCTCGTTGTGTATAATATTTTATTTTATTATTTTAAGCATGGCTTAAGCCCATGTGACATATTGAGAAAATTAAGGAAATGTGGTTTGGAGTGTATGGATCAATTTTTTTCAAACCTTTTGCATGAGCTCAGCCCATGCATGCTACCAAGTGGACAAGGAATGTTGATAGCACCTCAAGCTCATGGAGGTCTTGTACTTGAAATTTTCACCCCAAGAGAGCTCTTAGTTTCCTATAGTCTATGACCCAAGTTTTCTATGCTCTACCCTCCCTTTTTTTTTCCCCCTTTTTTTTTTTTTTTTTTTTTTTTTTTTTTTTTTTTTTGGCGTAAAACACGTAGTTGATCCTAAATGGCTAGTCTTGTCTGCTGCAGAATCAAATATAGCCTCTAGGGAGCTACCATAACTAAGAAATATCAGCCCATAAATTTAGGCCACTTCATTTCCCAAATTATGTAAAAATTAAAATAAAATAAAAAATAAAACATGTGAACCCTCTTACCCAATTAAAACAAATCAAACCATAACCTCTTTGAATGATACCTTGAGGTACAAAGCCTCTTCTATTAACCAAAAAATCAATCACTAGCAGCACCCCAAACTTAATGCAAAAAGGCCCAATCAAACTCGAAACAAGCTAATCATGTTTACCCTTAAAGCCAAAATTTTAGAGCAAAACCTAATTCAGCCAGTAAAGATTCTAACAATTCTAAGGTTTGGGAGTGAAAATACTAGTACAAGGAAACATTCCTCTTCTCCCTCACGACCTCTCTCAATTTTCTCTTCTTGCAGTTTATGAGTTGAAGTTTCAACATTGATGTTCTAAGTGTATTTTATGTATTTTGATCTCTCTTTCGTTAAAGCATCATTAGCCTTTATTCATCACACATTTGAAAATTTCAATTGAACTCTCTACAAATAATTACTTCTAAAGAAACCAAAAGGAGATTTAGTATCTCTTACATTTTTTTTTATCCTTGTCGCAAAACGTCCTCGATAATAAGCTAAAATCCAAATTGCTCCCTTTAAGTTTGACCGAAAATTATTTAAGTTTTCTAACTTTACTTGCATCTAATTGAGTTCTCTAAATTTTAAATTTATTCAATCCAAGTTTTTTTATCCAATTTCATAAAACAAATTAAAAAAAATTGTCATTATATAAACAATTAGCCAATAAAAAAAATTTAAAAAAATTATAACATAAAAAGCCAATAAAATATTCTTTTTTATATATATAAATAAATAAATAACTTTTTTTTCACGTAAAAAAAAAAAAAAATTAAGAATGCCTAATGATTTTTGTTTATAAACTTTTGAAAAGTAGATTCAACAACTTTGTATCTAATTTTACTTAAAAATGGACTATTTATATTATCAATAAGCTACAAAGTACAAATAATAATCCAATCTTATGAACTTAATTAATACTATTACAATCAAATGTCCAATCCCTACAATATACATTTATAAATATCAATATCTAATAAAGTATATACTTAAAATAAGCCTAATGTTCATGGGCACATTATTATGTTTGAGCTCAACTTGTTTAATATTTGAGTCTAAACTTAAACATGAGCTCTCATTTGCTAAATAAATGAACATAACAGATTTTTTCCAAGAAGAGCATAAACAACTCAATTCATTTACAACCATAAGCAAGAGTATCATAAATGCAGATCAAAATCAACAATGATCGGTTAGCTTTTCTCAAGTTTCCATAGCAGGAAGAACAGAAGTAAAATGCAATATCTATTTAACATTCAGTTACAGGTAGAGGGCAGAGCAAAACAGCCAGTTATATAAATGGAAACTTTCCAAAAAATCAAAACATGAAGAAAGTAATAGCATTACATCCCTTAAGTCTACTCACTGAAAGAAAATGAAAATTTTCTGTGGTGCAGTGTCATTCGGTGATCATAACAAGATAACGGTCTTCATCCCAATTTCACAACCAAAATAAGGAAAACCGCACAGCAAATAATTGCATGATCACACACTATATCGAGATTTGGCTGATCTTTCCCTTTTGGAATCATCCTGTAATGACCAAGCCAGTTAGAGATACCAATACGCACACAATGGACGTAAATGCATTCATATTTGCATATAACAAAAAACTTACATGGAAGTTGTAAGTGATTTTATCGGTGAAGTCAATGATCTCCTTCCACTTCCTCCCAATGCTCATCTACATATGAAGAACATATATATTCATCACATGCCAGGTCGAGCATTTAAAATAATAATCCATAATTCAAGCATTATTATAGCAACAGTACATAGGGAAAAATTGAGTTTCTTAGGGTAAAAACATAGAGGTTCTTGGAGCCAATTATGGTTCAACCAAAGAGCAACAATAAGGAGAGACACCAAATTCAAACTACAGCAAGCAAAAAAAAAAAATCATTTTGTTAGTGCAAACATTCAAGTTGCTATAACAAAATGTCATCAGAGTGCTGCAGCCAAAAGAATGTATAAAACTATATATTGTATGATTTGCAGCAAAACATATAAACAACAAAAACAAATAGAGAGAATTTTGATCATGGCATAGTGACACTTGTAAGAATGTCAAGCATCTCTCAAATGGGTATTGCAACCAATATGTTAGATATACCCATTCTCAAGTTACAGGGATATATATTCTCAATATATATATATATACACACACATACAGCGATATAGAAAGGAAATGTCCTGCTATCCACAACAGTGGACTGATGCAGAACAGAAATCAACAGGACTGATGCAGCACGGATTTGCAAAAAATAAGAAACAAAAAACCCTAGGCTTCACCACCTAAAGGTGACATCAACACCAAGCTGTACTAAACTGTCTAAACATCTTTAGTTAAAAAATGTATTCAAAATGTACTGTCTCAATCCATTTCTAGGGAGAATTATCTTATGAGACCAGCTTACGGAACCACACCCCCCCCCCCAAACAACATATGGCCAAGTGTGTGAGGCCCACCAGATGTGAGAGGGATGCTTTATAAGTCTCATGGAAAATTTTCTCAATTACTAGAGCCTCTTTTTAATAGGCTTCAAGATTTAATTAAGGCACAATTACATCCCAAGAAATCATCAATCATAATAAAATCAAATTCAAAAACAAAAAACAGTATCTAAGAAAATAATGAAATAGTAAACTATGAAATAATTTTGGCTGGTTATGCTCCCTGCATTCATTCTCACTTGGTAGGAGATAATCAACCTTGAATTTTGAAGTGCTTAAGGATAATAATTTTGCACTCAAAACCTACACTAATTCTTGAAATACTTCTAGCAGCACAAAGAAGAAAGAAAACTTCTGCTCTACCATATCACTAAATTCACACGGAAGGTAAAAATAATGGATGGAATCAATTACAGCCTTATCCTCAAGAAACACCATCTTAGTAGGCCATTTCACTTCATACACTACAAAGGACTGATGAGTAGTAGATACACCATACTTGTTTTTCACCAAAATGTGCACCCTCCAATTCATGGCTCTCTTGTTTTAAATTCTCCTCATCAAGTAGTGATTCTTCAAAAGGCTATATTAGGTTTACCACACATGGTTTAGGATGTCTTGAGTCCACATTTTTTGGCACTTTTCTTTTTCAGCACTAAGTTTTAGTGGTGTTCCTTCATCACCAAGATTTCATTACCAACACCATTTTCTCTCTCATATGTGGAGCTGTGGTTGCTACTGTAATTTTTTGGAGGAAGTACCATTGACTTGATCTTTTTCATACAAGTCTTGGACAGCTTTCAGGATGGCTTCAACTCATGCTAGACCAAAGCGGCCTTAGTAACCGTGTGCACATTAATCTTGTCCTTTTCAAATTATGCCATGTATCCAGTAGCAGGTTTATTACCGTCTTAGACTATTTCCTCAATTTAAAAAGTTATCCTGATAAGATTGGGATAGGTATTTCCCTTGATAGGATTAGGGAACATATTTCTCTTTGAGTTTTTCTTTCATTTATACTCAATCAGTAATGGTAGGATTTTTTACATTTTTTCCTTTTATATAAGGCTTAGAGCACCCACAGTAGATGTGGTAAATGTGGCAAATGTCAAATATTTGCCACATTTACCACACCAAGCCCATGAAAGCCCCATTTATCAGATGGGGCAAATGTTGCAAAAATTTGCAACGGTGAACAGTACCGTGGCAAATTTGCCACGGTACAGATAACTTTAATAAAATTTTTATTATATTTTAATCCTTCTTTCTGATTTATTTAATCCTTTCTTTTATTCTCTCTCCTCACAATCCGTCTCTCACTCTCTCTCTCCCAACTGGTCTCTCTCTCCCTCTTCGCCCAACTGGTCTCTCTCTCCCTCTTCGGATCAGAATCCCAGTTCTGATGATCAACCCAAGAATCGGTCTCCATCTCGCCGATCTCAATCTCGCCGATCTTCGCCGATCTCGGCGAGATCGATCTCGGCGAGTCGGTCTCGATCCCCTCCGATCTCGGCGAGATCGGTCTCGATCCCCGCCGATCTCGGCGAGATCGGTCTCGATCCCTCCGATCTCGGCGAGATCGGTCTAGATCCGCGCCGATCTCGCCTCTGTCAGCTCGTCCCTGCCGGTGTTGTTGCCAACCTCAAACGCCTCTCTCACTTTGAGTTTTTTTTTTTTTTTTTTTTTTTTTGCTGGTGTTGTTGGTGTTGGGTCGTTGCTGTTGTGATCGGCGGTGACTTTTTTTGGGATGAAAGAATATATTATTTTAATGTGTAGTTATATTATTTTAATGTGTAGTTATATTATTTTAATGTATAGAATTGAAAGATAGAACATCTGATAATTGAGATGTTGTAAAATGATGTGGGAAAATAATAAAGTAGGGTTTTAGTGTGGCAAAATGGCATAATATATGCAACATCTGCTGTGGATGCTCTTAGTTCTTAATACTATACCAGTAATTTTTAGCTCTACCTATGAACTTCATTGTGGCAAACCTAACCTTATTGTCCGATAACCTATTTACTCAAAGAATTGGTCTATCTCATGTGACCAATAAGTAAACAATCATGGATCTTAACGACCATCAAAAGTAGATGCTTCTAACATAACCATCACGCAATAAAATAATCAGCTTCAACAAGTTGAAATAAAACTCCGCTAGCTGACCTGGGATAGGCTAATTCCTAGCCTGCGACCTGCATTGATCTAATTCACACAGTTAGACTGGGTCTTGAGTCTGAGCCTAAGAAGCATGGACACTTCATCTAGGGTGTCATACCCGTGTCGTACTCGTATCGTACCGGCTGTTTTATGTTATAATTTTTCAGAAATTGCTCGTGTCACCATGTCATACCCATGTCTATGTTTGTGCTTCTTAGGTCTGAGCTGAAGAAGAAATACTAGTGGGACCATGTACTGTGAGCAGTGGACCAATGAATGTGAATAAAAGGTGCTGGTCCTACCTAACAAATCCAGGTTGTTGGGTGTGGAACTAAATCTAAGGGGCCTCGTGTTGGGACTCTAATGGGCTTAGCAGCACATTGTTGACTGGAGGTATGAATCACATACTAACAACAATTCATTTTTTTCACCCGCAAGGACTGATGCAAGTTAAACCCACACTTACAAAATCTCAGCTCCCTTGGATGGAACTCTGCTTGGTTAACCTCAATGACGATGTGGTGATGTAGCTTGATAGCAACATAAGGGCAAATCAAGATTGGCAACATGGCTGTACAGCCTGCACTTTCCAGCAGGGCTATCACAATGCATCATCCGGGCAAAAGGACAAAGGCAACATGCAATTTTTTTACGAGAAGTTGAAGATTGGTAACGTGAGTACAGGGCCGAGCCCAATTAACAACAAATTGGTCGGGGAAAAGCACTGGGTGAAGGGGCCTTCGGTATGGGTTGGACTAATATGGGTTTTTGGGTGGTGGGTAGGGCAATCTTTTTTATGCGTGTTAACTTGGTGATGGTGGGAGGCTGTCATGGTTTTGGGAAGTGACGGATTTGTGTGTTATTGCAATGGTAGTCCAGCTCAACTTTGATAACAACAATTTGTTTTGGGTATGGGTTATGGGCTTGAGTTGATTGGATTGTTGGAATCTGGTAATAGAGTTGTGGTTGAGGCTTCGGGTGCTTGGCATGGTTGACATATTTATGTGAGATAAATTTGGGTTCAGAAAGTGGTTTACAAGGCTTCGTTGTTTAGGGATTTTGTAGATTGGATCATAATTACGCACGGACACCAAGTTGATGTAGAACAGTATTGCAAAAATATGAAACAAAAAACCCTAGACTTCACCACTTAAGGGTACTTGGAATCGCCAAAAAGCTATAGAGAAATATCTTTAATCAAAAGTTTTTGTTCAAAATGTAATATCTCAAACCACTCATGTAGGCTTTAGGGTTTACATTAAGGCACAATTACATCCCAAGAAATTCTCAATCATATAAAAAGCAAAATTCAAAATGAAATTTGGTTTAAAAATTAAAATTCAAAAATAAAATATGATATCTCAATAAAAATCTAAAATAATTTGGTCTCAATCTGCAAAAGTGAGAGCCTTGTGCACTGGGGCCTTTTTAAACTACCCTCCAAAATACCAAAAAAACAATCCATTTTTGTATCTTTCCATATGATGTCTCCTATGAAATCAGACATAATTTAAAAGTGAACCACCACAAACTTAACAAATGCTATGCAGAAAACACCCACTTCAATTGCAAGGTAAAACACAAGAGCATTTAGCATTAGTATTCACCACCAATTTTATCAAATAATCAAATAAAAAATAATGAGGAATCATTTTTTATTGGTAAGTTTGCATATGTTTGAGATAGAGCCCATTGATATACATACATATATATATATATATATATATATAATAATGAGTTATCTTAAGCATTAGCAATAATAAAACCTAAAACATGAGCAGAAAGGAAATTACAATGTTACCGATGCAGACAGACATGTTGAGCGCTTCAATAAACATTGAAGAAAGCAACATAAGATTTTACATACGAATATAATCACATAATATGCATATCAACCTTCTCCTTCACGGTTGCAACGTACAGCAACACAAACCTTAATGCACACAGTAACAAAGAGACAAGAAATATAAATAAGTGTCCATAATCATCTATTTAAAAGAGAGAGAATAAACAAAACCTTCACAAGCAAAAAGGTGTTTTTCTGAGTAATGCATGCATGTGCAAGCACACAAAAACACATGATTAATCAGATGCAACAACACTGCCTTCATGAATCATCAATTCAGCCGAAGGTACACAAAATGCATGCTCGGAAGTAATTAAAATCAACAATAAATTTGATTCCTGGAATATGAGGTTAGACCTGGGTTGCTTCATTTGCAGCTGTCTTGGTCCATAATGCTAATTTGTCCTGCCTTTGGCGCACACTCGCAACAACACCACAAATCTCATCAGCCTCATCGAATTGCTCTCCAATCAAGGCCATCATCTGTCCAATAAACAAATAAAAACCTAGCAACTAGCACAAATGCCCACAAGTTGTATTCTAAAAAGACCTAACACTCAAATATCCACAGAATGAAAAATACAGGGACAGTGAGGATATTTACAGTTTCAAGCCACATGGTATCAAGGCTGGCCTTTCTGCTGCTGGTGATGGACCACTTTCCTCCAGCAGCACACTCGGGATCTTCCCATTTGGGTTCAATCCCAGCTTTGAACAAGTGAAAATCAGCATTTGCAGGCAATTTACTGGGCTTGAATATCTGATCATACAAACTGCACACAAAGATTTCACATTTTCCATTTAACTTGAAAGAAAAGATTCAAGTCTCAAATTCTTTTTATACGTTGGTCAATATGAACACAATTAAGACAAGCAATTCACAGAAAAAAAAATTATAATTGGAATACATGCCAAAAAATTCCTGAGTTTCTCTTAATGGGAAAGAAAAGCAAGAACAAACAGTATTGAAACAACATAAATCAAATAAGCCAAAGCTATAAAACCCATTATAAATATTGAGTAATATAAGGAAAAAGAAATTAATACAAAACCCATTATTGTTCTGGATCTTAAAAAAATGAAAAGCCCCGAAAAGCAAACTATATTTCTGCTCTTAACACATACAAGAACGAACGAGGGCAAAGATGAAGAGGAACCCAGATCAAGAATCATAGTAATTGACACAAAAACATGAATAAATCAGGGAATTGAGGAAGGTTAGGTTAGAAAGGTACCACCAGAAATCTTCGACGGTGTCGAAGGTGTAGACCTTGCGGAGAGAGGTGCCCCAGGCAGCACCTTGTTTGGGTTTGGACTGGTTGTCGAACCAGAACGTCCACTTCCTCTCCAACCTATGTGGCTCTTTTGTCACTGCCGTGGGCACTGTCTCTGTCTCCGCCGCCGCTGCTGTACCACTGGGTTCCATCGCTACCTCGCTCGCCATTCCTTTGTGAGTGATTTTCTGTGTGTTTTTTCTTTCTATTCTCAAGTGCGTGTGATGTAGCTAGCCATATAGGTTTGTATGTTGTTTTTTGAAATTGGGCTGGTTTGTTGGGGCTGATTCATATAGGCTTTTCGGATGATGGGCGTTCGAATTTTGGACTGGCCCAAGGCCGACTACAATTTTTTTTTTTGCATAAATAAATATTAATATTTTGGGCCAAATTTGCTAAATAGCACAATTTTTTTTAGAAAACAGTAAGAAAATTTCATTAATGTAAATCAGATTAGAATACAACATCTAAATCACTAGGTAGATATCCTACCCATACTGCTCTTCTAGCTAGTGCATGAGCTAGGTTATTTCCTTTTCTTCGAACATGTTGGAACTAACAAGACTATAATGCAGCTCCTAATCTCCAAGTATCTTCAACCACGTGCCCATATAAAGTGTTACACCTTGCCTACGATGTCAAAGCTTGGATAACCATAAGACAATCCCCTTTGACCTGTTCCCTAAAAAAGCACATCTTCTGGGCTAAAGAGCACAATTTTAGCAAACTTTCAATAGAAACACATTCTAACATAGTTATTTAATTATATAGCACATTTTTGAAACTCAAGTTCTAAGTAGCTCACATGGCACGCTAAGCAATGGAGCCCATATTGCTTGGAACTTGAGTTCCAAAAATCTGCTACATAAGTAAATAACTTTGTTAAGGTGTTTTTTTTCCTAAAATTGTGCTATTTGGCCAATATTTTGACTGAAATACATTGTTGGTTCTTTAAATTTACTTACCTAGCGTTTACTTTTTCCATTGTGCAATTGGACCGGTTTGTTGGGAGTGATTCATATTGGCTTTTCAAATGATGGGTTTTTGTCAATCAACGGTGCGACACTTTATTTTTTTTATAATCTAATAGTTGGAGGAGAAGGTATTTGAACCATAAACATCTTCCTATTCTTTAAAAAAAATACATTGGCATCCCCATTAAAAACACCAATAGATAAATAAAAGGATTGTTAGCACCATATATTAATGTTATTGATGAAAGAGGAGGAGAATATCTTATTCTTTTTCCACTAGCAAAGAGTAAAGAATAGTGGAATTAGGGATAGTTCCCACTAAAAAAAAATACTTGAAATTACGAGTATTACTTTGTCTCATTTTTGAAGAGAATCAAAATTCAAATCTCCCTCCTCCATATTTGTTATAATTGAAGTGATGTTAATTGTAATTCCATGTCACCTGGCACTAATTCAAAATTATCATCTTAACAAATGCTGAGAAAAGTTATGAAATTCGTGATATCTATAGTTCTTTTTGAAAAACAAAATGTAAATTGTAACTTTCTTAGTCATTTCAGTAAATTTTGTCTTATCTTTATAGGAGGAATATTTTAAAATAAAAGTGAAAAGTAAATAATACTAAATTGTTGACACAATTTGCAAACACGTAGTGCTGAGAATAAAACTTTTGCATGCACTACTGAAAGCTTGCCACAACAACAGTCTCTTTACATAGATGAGGTGGCGGTTTGCATACTTGCCACGCAAATGTATAGGTAAGGCCATGCTTGTTTGCGGTTTTGTCTCTCCTCCACCAGAATCTGTTTATATGTAATGCTGCTGCTTTAGAGCACAAGCCACAAGGAAGAAGATCGAGCAGAAACCTTACAAGAAGTTAAAGGGTTAAAGAGGTGGAGAGAGAGAGAGAGAGAGAGAGGAATGGCTGCCTTGATGGAGAGAGAAGCATTGGCAACAGAGGCTCGTTATGAACCAGTGACTTATGAGAGAGAGGTCCGGGATGACTTGATAGTTTCACTTCCAAAGTCATTTAAGTTGTCTGATTTTCGTTCTTATTACTATCATTTTTAGTCTTCCTTCACAACAAAATTAATGAAATGGGGGTTATGTATATCGCTAACTGTTACATATTGTGTAGCTAGCTGTACGCTATCAGCGCAATCATGTTTTGAAAATACGTTTTTCAATTATAATTTTGTAATGGGGAAACCGTATTGTCACGACACAGTATAACTATCGCCACTCTATGGATATTATATTTTATTCATCCCCATAAAAAGCTCAGTTTTTGTTTCAACTTTCAAGTATTGATTTGAGTGGTTCCCCGGGTATATTTTTTGTTGCACATTTTTCAATTTTGTAGAGAATTTTCTTTTTCGTTATTTTTCAGAGTAAATTTTGATTCTGGAGAGTCTCTAATTTAGACATTCGGAATCATTTCCAATACTATTGATATCATGTTCAATTCACTTACTTATAATTTGAATTACAATTCACTTGTATACCTGTTCTAAGTAGAAATGAACTCTTAATTAATCAAATTAATAATCTTATTTTGAAGATGAAAATTAAGTTAATGTCGGTGCATGCATGGGTGCCTCCTATGACATATGATTTGACTAAATTGGGGTACTACCAATATTGTATATATTGAAGTATTGAATAGTGTGTATCTTTTTCCTCACAATACGGTTGTATAGTATTGAATAGTGTGTATCTTTTTCCTCACAATACGGTTGGAAGTATTGAAGTATTGAATAGTGTGTATCTTTTTCCTCACTATTCAATTGTATAGTATTGAATAGTGTGTATCTTTTGCACATGGAAAAAAACAGATCTGCCCAGAGCATTGGTTGCTCCTGATATATACCATCCAACTGGCACACCTGGGCATAAACATTATAACATGAGTGTTCTTCAGCAGCATGCAGCATTTTTTGACGTAGACGACAATGGAATTGTTTATCCTTGGGAGACTTATACTGGTAATAAGTTTCATATGCCACAGCAGCCTCATTTTTATCATTACATAATCATTATTAAGCATCCTTGTAGTCCGCTATACTGTTCAAATCTGACAAACTTTCCACTTTTCTTTTGGCTTTCTTCTCTCCCTTTCTGCAAGGACTACGAGCAGTTGGCTTTAATGCGTTTGCATCTCTCATTATGACCGTTGTTATCAATGGAGCGCTCAGTTATCCTACCCTACCGGTAAGTCACATGTTCTTGCTGTTGGAATTTACTTTACCAAAAAGATATTAGCGTTAATTTGTGCGTCCAAGAAGCCCTATGGTTGCCTTTCAAACAAAATTTTAATTAAAAAAAAGAAAAAGAAAAAAAAAGATGGCCCTATGGTTATATATTCTATGATATTTTATGAATTTGATGAATCGCAAGCCCCAAAAATGAAATTGGCATTGCTTTTTACCAAAAAAATGAAATTGGCATTGCTTGAGGTCATAAATCATGATCAAATAAAACTATCGCCAATAAATTATTCCTTTTTTGAAGTAAAATATTTTTTTGCAAAATTTTTTACCATTTTCTGATATTTGTTTGCATGTAAAATGTGGTCAAATATATAAAATATTTTCCTTTAACCATAAAAACATTTACAAAAGTTTTATAAAAACCTGTTACAACATGTTACAAAAAACACGTAGTGCCCATTTTTCCCGTGTAATGGCTAGGTCACTGGTCCAATGGTCCAGTCACCAAAGTGGCCGCCATTGTCCAAGGTCTAGCCACTAGAGGTGTCATTCTAACAACTAGTGTTGTTGCTTCAGTCTAGTTGCTAGAGGTGTCATTCTAGCCGCTAGCGTTGATGCTTCAACGGTGGGTGCTCCGGAACTGCTAGTGTTGACAAAGAGATTGTTAGATCAACATGACCAAGTTGTCGAAGAAGATAGAAGAATCAATTGTGCTGTCAATCTGACAGCACAAGTTGCTTCTTCGATGACTGAGTCTTCGAATCAGTCAACGGATTTGGTGGGTTGTACTTGAAAAATTTTATATGTCACACTTAACACCTGAAAATAATATTTTATTTACTGGAAATGTTTTACCTATAAAATATTTTAAATGCATTTGAAAATATTTTATCTCAAAATAAACAGAGCCTAAACACATGTAACTATACAAGTGTAGGGCTTAGCTAGATGGAACTTTATTTTGCAATGTTATATTATGTAGGAGTGGATCCCTTCTCCTTTCTTTCCTATACACATCTACAACATTCACAAGCCAAGCACGGGAGTGACTTAGGAACCTACGACACAGAAGGAAGGTAATGACATCATATTAGGGTTGATATCAAGGTAGTCAATACCGTACCGGTACCGGCCGATATGTACCGTACTGATACGCATACCGGTATCGAAATGCCAACGTTTCGTACCGATTTAAATACCGACCATGTACCGATTATATCAGCTAATTTTGGGTAATATCGGCCGGTACCGGGCATACCGGCCAACACTTCAAAAAAAAAGCTTTTTTGTTTTTTTTTTTTTAGTTATGTAATTTTTGAATTTTTGTAAGGGCAGAATGGTCTTATTTGCATTAACTTATTAATATTATTTGTTTTCTTAGTATGCAATAAATAATTAAGATTTCTATTTTTTATATTGTGTTTTTTTTTTTTCTTTTAATTGATACTAAAGTCTAAAACCATGAATAATTTGTTCTGAATTGAGGTAATGTTTTATGGTAAACTTTTATATATATTATAATACACACACACATATATATAAAATAACGGTAAACCCGAAACAGTACACCGGTATTGACGGGTACCGAAATATATCATTCCATTGGTCAAACCGGTACATCCTCTGATACGAGATTGACTCCCTTGGTTGATATATGCTATAACAAGCTATTAAATGGAGTTCACATGGGGGTTAATGAGTTATCCGATGGAGGTCATGGATGTGGATCCTGGAGTTCATGGATGTGGATCCTAGGCAAGCGTATTGCACATGGATCAAACTTGTATGCCTATTTTAGATTTTCCTTTGAGAAGAAAACACATTGATTAGGGAACCTAAAATGCAAGAAACAAAAATAACATATTAATTAGGAACGTAAAGTACCAGAACTTTACTAAAGTATTGCTCGTTGCATAACATTATATGAATATACTGCATAAGATAGTGTTTTATATATGCATTCATTGCATAAGATAATTTTTTTAGTGACACTTAATATGCATCCATTGCATAATATAATTTTTGGATGCCCCTTGCATGATAAACATTGCAGAACCATAAACTATGACAAAAGTACATCTTAAATATGTTCCTAATGGAAACCTCAATGCTTTAATGTATTCCACGATTTTTATGCACCTTAATTTGGCACATTATATACAATCTTTGCATAGGATTAAATTATAAGACATTATATATATGATTCTTGAATTATCCTTATATAGTATATTTTGTCAAATTGATATCACTACGTCAAAGCTTTAATGTATTCCTGAGCATATTATATACATCCCTTGTATAAGATTAGATAATTTTTTGAAAGACATCATATACGTCCTGTGCATAAGAAAATTCTGGAATGATATTAATTTGTTCAATTTAAAAAAAAAAAAATTGATAGTTACAACAAGGCAAGGGGGATTAGAACCCTAGACCTCATTGATACATCAAGAGGTGCTAATCAATTGAGCGACAAGCTCTTGCCAATTTTTAGTCAAGTTGATATCTCTAATGGAAACCTCAAAGCTTTTTAATGTATTCCATGGTTTTGATTTTCTTTTTTTTCTTTGGCACAAAATTGCAGGTATGTGCCTGTGAATCTTGAAAACATATTTAGCAAATATGCTCATACATTGCCAGGCAAGCTCACGATTGGAGAGATATGGGACATGACAAAGGGGAATCGAGTTGCATTTGACCTCTTTCGTGGCAAATGAAGTTATATTTTGCCTTTCGTGGTTGTAATAATCTGGGAGACGGTATTTTCTTTGATTAGTGCATTCTGCTGTTTGTATATGGGGTTGCAATCATCTGAGACATGGATTTTTCCTTGAACATAGGTCCGAACATCGTTGGGTGAATTTAGAAGTTAGAACCATTGATAAGCGCACGCTGAAGCAGGGGCGGAGCTGTGTTGATGGTTGGGGGGGCCATGATTTTGAAATTTTTAAAATTATATATATAATTATGTTAGTATTTTCAAAGTCTATAAAAATAAGAGTTCGCCCTCCCAAATATTTGAATTAGTCTAATGATTCTCTTAAAAAAAAAAATTGGACTAATATTTATAGAGATATAACTTTATTTTTTGCAATTATATTTTTTATTGTAAAATGTGCTTTTACATCTATTAAATATTTGATAAAATTTGACATCAAACATGTTTAAATTTATCTTTTTTAACCCGTTATGTGGCGTTTAACAAGTTATTGACTTATTAAAAAAATCTTGTCACTAAAACTATACATGAAATGTGTCTTTAGTTGACACATAATAGGTTAGAGCAAAATAGTTTTAAAGATGTTTGAAGCTTAACTTATTTTAATGTCTTTAGTTGCATGTTTTTGAAATTTTCATTAGTTCAATTGAAAGATTTTTTACTTTAGTATAAATTTTGATAATTTGTATTTAAAATGAAACTTTTTAAAAATTCACTATGAAAATGGAAAAAATGAATTTTATTTTATAAAGATTGTCATCAAACATAACATTGATTGAAAATACAAAGTTTTTTTTTTTTTTTTTGTTGGGTGAGTGTATATATATAACTTATCAAATAAAAAAGTGTGTATATATATGTATATATGTCATAAAAAAACGTTTGTGTGTGTGTGTGTGTGTGTATATATATATGTATATGAGAGTTGTCTTAATAAATATATTAGTGCTGCAACTTGGCCTCCAAAACAAAAATTTCTGACTTCACACCTTGCATAGAGAGAGCACTTTTCTTTTCTTTTCTTTTTTTTGAGAAACAGAACATTTTAGTACAATCCAAGAAGAGAAACAGATCAAGAACCAGCTTAAAAAACAGAGCAGAGAGCAGAGTAAAGATACTAAAGGAACCAATGGAGCTAAGAAGGAAAGAAGCACAGATAAGAAGCAAAAGAAGCTAAGCACATGTTCAAGCAAATCTGATAGTGCAGCAAACGACAGTGCAGCAAATGACAGTAGCTAAGTGAAAGAAAGTAAACGACATGTAGTCTTTGGTCTTGTACATATGTATATTTAAGTTAGCACGTGCAAGCCATGTGATGGAGTTTTGTTATTTCTGTTAGTTTTCTGTTAAGCTTCTAATTAGTTAGTTAATAGGTAGTTAGTTACAAAATGGTGGGATCTGATGTATAAATACAATACGCATCTGATGTATTAATTCAATTTTTGATTGTTCAATGAAATGAGAGTTCCAAATTCTTCAGAATTTCTCTCTGTTTTCTGATATGGTATCAGAGCGATCAATTCTTGCTTCCGCCTAAATTTTTCGTTCTCAATTTCTTCTTCCTCTTCAAAAGCTAGGGTTTTCTTCTTGAAGGTACATCAATGGCGCCCTCTGATCAGAGCATTACTATTGATGAATCACATCCCTTTTTCCTTCATCACGCCGAAAGCCCTGGTACAATTCTTGTGTCTCAGCCGCTGATTGGAGGGGAAAACTATCCTACATGGGCACGATCTATGGAGAGAGCCCTTAGGATCAAGAATAAGTTTTGGTTAATTGATGGTTCTGCTTCTCTGACTTCTGCCATGGAGAAAGTTCCTCTTCTTGTTCAAAGCTGGTCACGATGCAATGAAATTGTAGTTTCTTGGATCATCAACTGCGTTTCCCCCAAAATTGCAACCAGCATGGTGTATCGAAGAACTGCCATTGAAGTTTGGAAGAAGCTTCAAAATATGTTCTCTCAAGGTAATGGCCCTAGGGTTTACCAATTGCAAAAAGATCTTGCTAGCATTTCTCAGGGTGAACTCACTGTGAGTGATTATTTCACAAATCTTTCAATATTATGGGATGAGATACAAAACTATGAACCATTGCCTCTTTGTTCCTGTGAAAAATGTATTTGCCATGTGAATGAAAAGATTTCCAATCTTCATCACAGAGAAGCAATCATGCAGCTTCTAATGGGTCTTAATGATTCATTCTCTCACATTAGAGGACAAATTCTGTTAATGGATCCTATTCCTTCTGTGGATAAAGTGTATTCATTATTGATTCAAGATGAGAGGCAGAGGTCAGTTGGACATAGCAACAATGGTCCGTTTGTTGAATCCACAGCCCTTGCAGCCAAAACAATTCCTGGTTCTGTTTTTGGTTCCAAGACTTTCAAGAAAGGAAAAGAGAGACCTACCTGCAGCCATTGTGGATTACTTGGTCATACCGTGGAGAGATGTTACAAGATTCATGGATATCCTCCTGGTTATAAGACCAAGGCAAGGGCAAACCAGGTCTCTTCTCTTGATTCTGTTCAAGAATGTGTCGCAGCACCAACTTCACAACCTTTTCCTTTCACAATGGAACAATGTCAGAAACTACTTGCCATGATTGGGGGGTCTGATTCTCACAATAGTCCAATTGCTATGGCAAACAGTGTTTCTTGCAACCAGGGTTCTACTTCTCAATCAACTCCCTTGGCAGGTAATCTCAAGCATTCCATTTTCTCTGCTAAACTTGTGAATAAATCTGCTTTTGGTGGTAGTACTTGGGTTCTTGACACAGGTGCAAGTGATCATATTGCTTGCTCTCTTTCACTTTTTCAATCTTATAATGCTGTATCCCATTGTGTTGTTGAATTGCCAAATGGTGAATCTGCCCATGTTACCCATATTGGTACTGTCAAACTATCCACTTCACTCACCCTTGAACATGTTCTTTGTGTTCCTTCCTTTTCCTTTAATCTTGTGTCTGTCAGTCAACTCACTCAAAAATTGCCTTCTTGTCTTGTGTTTTTGTCTCAATTTTGCTTCATTCAGGACCTTTCTTGTTGGAAGACGATTGGAGTGGGTGAGGTCCAACATGGTCTGTACTTGCTGCAGAACAGCACTTCTAGGACTCCACCTTCTCTGTCAGACTACCTATCCACCAACAAATTTCCCAAATCTGCTATTTCTGCATCTGTCTCTAATAAAGATATGTCCATTCTATGGCATTTTAGATTAGGACATCCTTCCTTTAATAAATTGTCATCTTTGCAAGGTGTTTTGCCTTCTTTTTCTTCCACATGTAATGACATTTGTACCATATGTCCTTTAGCTAAGCAGAAGAGGCTGCCATTTCCCTCAAACAATAATATGAGTAATGAGCCATTTGCTTTGATTCATGTAGATGTTTGGGGTCCCTATTCTGTTTGCACTTATGATGGTTATAAGTTCTTTCTTACTATTGTTGATGATGCCACTAGGTCTACTTGGGTATATCTCATGAAGGCTAAGTCTGATGTCAAACAACTTTTAATTTCATTCTATAACATGATTTTGACTCAATTTAATATTGGCATTAAGGCAATCAGATCAGATAATGCTCATGAATTCTCTTTGTCAAATTTTTATAGTGATCATGGCATTGTGCATCAAAAGAGTTGTGCTTATACACCTCAGCAAAATTCTGTGGTTGAGAGAAAGCACCAACATCTTTTGAATGTTGCTAGATCTCTAAAATTTCAATCCAATCTGCCTTCAGCATATTGGGGAGAATGCATTTTGACAGCCACTTATCTCCTTAACAGGTTGCCTATGCCCTTGTTAAATCATAAATCCCCATTTGAACTTTTGTTTCACAAACCACCATCTTTCACCCATCTTAGAGTATTTGGTTGCCTATGTTTTGTTTCAACTCCTCCCATCCATAGGTTGAAATTTGATTCTAGAGCTTCCCCATGTGTCTTTTTAGGCTATCCTTTTAATATGAAAGGATACAAAGTCCTTAACCTTCATACTAGAAAAATTACCATTTCTAGAGATGTTGTCTTTCATGAGTCCACTTTTCCTTTTTCAAATTCTCCTTCCCTATCTAGTCAACCTTCTCTTCCTTTATCTAATTCATCCTTTCCTTCCATTGACTCTCCAACATGTCCAATTTCTGTTCAAATTCCTCTTACAGACTCAAATTCCCTTACTGACCTTGTTTCTCCTTCCCACATTTGTCCAGACACCTCTTCTCCTTCCTCTGTCCTTATTGGTTCATTACCTGTCCCATTGAACCATTCTGCTGTCCCTAATCAGTCTGACATCCATTCTGATCAGGCCCCTATTTCTTTTGACCATTCTGCTCATACAGCACCTCATGCTTCCATCCCAAACCTTAGGAAATCAACTAGACCTTCACACAAACCTGCTTATTTACAAGCTTATAAATGCAATCAAGTATCTTCTAGTACTGCTTTCCCTTTATCCTCTTACATATCTTCCCACAAATTGTCTCCTAGCCACCTGCATTTCTGCAATGCTATCTCATCTATTGAAGAACCTAAATTCTATCACCAAGCAGTCAAAAATCCCAAGTGGAGAGAGGCTATGGCAGCTGAGATTTCTGCTCTTGAAGCTAATCACACTTGGACCCTCACCACTCTTCCACCTCATAAAAGGACAATTGGTTGTAAGTGGGTCTATAAAGTGAAATACAAATCTGATGGCACTGTGGAGAGATATAAAGCTAGGTTAGTAGCTAAGGGATTCACACAAAAAGAGGGCCTTGATTATATTGAAACATTCTCCCCTGTTGCAAAACTTGTCACTGTCAAGTGTCTTCTTGCTGTTGCTGCTGTGCAAGGCTGGTGTCTTTGTCAACTTGATGTAAATAATGCCTTCCTACATGGTGAATTGAAGGAAGAAGTCTATATGGATCCTCCACCAGGCTTCCACAGCAAAGGGGGGCTAGTATGCAAACTTACTAAATCTTTGTATGGACTAAAACAAGCCTCAAGGCAGTGGTTTGCAAAATTTTCCTCTGCATTGGTTCTTCTCGGATTTACACAGTCCAAGGCTGATTATTCTCTTTTCATCAAGAAAACATCTACTTCCTTTATTGCCCTATTAGTTTATGTTGATGATATATTGATTGCTAGTAATAACAAGCAAGCAGTTGATGAGTTGAAGATTTTACTGGATCAACAGTTCAAACTAAAAGATTTGGGTAGTTTAAAGTTCTTCTTAGGTCTTGAAGTTGCAAGGACCACTGCTGGTATCAGTTTATGCCAAAGAAAATACATACTTGAGGTGTTGGATGATGCTGGTATGTTAGGTTGTAAACCAGCCAAGGTACCTATGGATCAGAATCTCAAACTTAGTAAGTATGAAGGGAAGGAGTTGCAAGATCCAAGCTCCTATAGAAGATTGATAGGAAGGTTGCTATACTTAACAATAACTAGGCCTGACATAACCTTTGCTGTCAACAGACTCAGCCAGTTCATGGCACATCCTAGAGAGCCTCACTTGCAAGCAGCTCATAAAGTTTTGCAATATCTAAAAGGCTCACCAGGTCAAGGGCTCTTTTTCTCAAGCAAATCAGAATTGCATTTGAAGGCATTTGCTGATGCAGACTGGGCTTCATGCCCTGACACTAGGAGGTCAGTCACTGGTTTTTGCATCTTCCTTGGTGAGTCCTTAATTTCATGGAAATCAAAGAAGCAGCAAACTGTCTCAAGGTCTTCAGCAGAGTCTGAATACAGATCAATGGCAGTAGCAGTCTGTGAGGTTATTTGGCTCTTGTATATTCTTCATGATTTTCAAATCAAACACTCTCAAGCAGCTCTCTTGTTCTGTGATAGTCAAGCAGCCCTTCACATTGCTGCAAACCCTGTTTTTCATGAAAGAACAAAGCATATAGAGATTGATTGTCATCTGGTAAGAGATAAGGTCTTGGAAGGGTATGTTAGAATGCTGCATGTTAGGACCAATTCTCAAATTGCAGATCTGCTGACCAAGGCCTTGAATGCTCAACAGTTCCTTTTTCTTGTATCCAAGTTGAACATGGTCAATATTCATGCCCCTTTTCCACTTGAAGGGGGGTGTAAAGATACTAAAGGAACCAATGGAGCTAAGAAGGAAAGAAGCACAGATAAGAAGCAAAAGAAGCTAAGCACATGTTCAAGCAAATCTGATAGTGCAGCAAACGACAGTGCAGCAAATGACAGTAGCTAAGTGAAAGAAAGTAAACGACATGTAGTCTTTGGTCTTGTACATATGTATATTTAAGTTAGCACGTGCAAGCCATGTGATGGAGTTTTGTTATTTCTGTTAGTTTTCTGTTAAGCTTCTAATTAGTTAGTTAATAGGTAGTTAGTTACAAAATGGTGGGATCTGATGTATAAATACAATACGCATCTGATGTATTAATTCAATTTTTGATTGTTCAATGAAATGAGAGTTCCAAATTCTTCAGAATTTCTCTCTGTTTTCTGATAACTATAAAATGTCATGACTAACAATCTCGAAAATGAAAGGAGGAGTTGATTCTATAGGGCATGACGTGCTAGTTTATGGGTAGCCTGGCTTGCTTCTTGCCTTATGTGCGTAAAAGACCATCGGCCGGCCCCAACGAATATGTTTCTACTTTCGTTTCAATCACTGACCCGGTTGGAGACAGGTCCGTACTAGATTTCTGAAGAGCATTTATAATTCCCAATAAGTCGCTCCAATATAACATTGTGAAAGCAAGTATCAGCTGCAAAGCACTCATCTCTTCTCACTGCCAAAGCTTCAAAGGTGTCCACATACCAAACGTTGTGAACTACTTCTGAGAGAGTAGCCATTATATCCCCATTCTAATCTCCAATTACTGCTCCAATGTCACCCCGTCAAGGCTCCTTAAAGAGAGCTCCATCCACATTGAGTCTGTACCAACCTTGGGGAGGTGCCTTGCATTTTCACTTTTTTTTTTTTTTTTTGGTTGGGAAATTGCCTCAAATTTTAATTGTGACTTGGAAAGCCAATTGGGTTTGCTAGTTGAAGAAGAAAAAATTAATTTGAGTTACCTTGGTGTGAAAAGAAAGACTATTCCTTTGTATAAAAGAAAAAACTATTTTTTATTATAGAAGTAATGTGTTCCTTGTTCAAAATAAAATAGAAAAAGAGTTTTATAAATAGATAATGCTATAAAGAATTTGATGGCTTTGACCAAAGAGAGCAAGACAGCTAAGAGAGAGAGCTCTGCACGGAGAAAAAGTGTTATGATTGTTCTTCTCCTATGTTTAGCAATAACTTGAAAATGAGTAAGAAATATTTTTTTGGTGAGATAGTAATGTCTTTTAAAAAGTTTTACAGTTGAGCTGGAAACATGTTTGGGTAAGATAGTGCTGTCTTCCTAGAAGTTTTAATTTTTTTTTTTTTTCTTAGAAACAGGCAAACACACAATAGAGAGAAAAATGAATTCTAACACAAAGGCACATCACCAACTTCATTAAAAAAACCATGGTTCGAAGTTTTAGTTTTGTTGAAAATCTTTAGAAGTAAATCATATTTGTTTTAGGGGAAAATCTTTTAATAGTAAGTTATTATTAATAGAATTTTTTGTTGAGTAAAGATTTTTTTTTTATTTTTTTTATTTAAAACATTTTTTTTTATCCTTAAAGATAGGAAAATGTGAAAATCATGCAAGGATTTTAAGGGTTAAATTTTGACGAATGATAACAATTTTTTTAGTTTTCACGCAGGTTTTTCCAACAAAGTAAATGAAGTATTAGGTTGTGAAAATTCTACTTCTGCTTGTAAATATAAATGTTAACAACTCGTCATTTTCAATTATGGTAAAAAATAAATAAATAAGGAGAAATTACATTTTGCCCACCTATAGTTTGCATGAAAAACCTTTTACCCACTTGTGATTTTAAAAAAAGTGACATTTTATCTACCTGTGGCCCTATTAGTTAATAGTTTGTTGCCCACCTATGGCCTTGCCATTGCTCTAACACCATTTAACTAAAAAACATAATGGAAACTGAATCAAAACACCGAATCTTAGACAAAAAAACTGAGGTCATCCCTTCACCCTCTCTCTTTGATTTTGATCCACTCCTTCAAGATCAACATGTGAAATTCCCATCATTAATTTTGATTACCATTATGATCAAAACCCTCATGAAGGATTCTGAAGATTTTCCCTCGAGTTAAACTCCAAGTACGTCCTCTAATCTAGGGTTTTTTTTTTTTTTTTTTTTTTTTTGAAATTGCAGAAATTGATGGTAATCTTTAATATAGTTTCACATGTTTCTTTCTTATGAATTCATAGAGAAAGAAGAAAAAGTATGGTTGGTTGGTTTGGTTAAGCTCTTTGTATTTTCTTGAGAGAATGGTTTGGTTAATCATTGAAGGATTCATATTTGTGTATTTGAGTTTGGTCTCTCCTATTAAATCCCAGAAATTGAAATGATCTCCAGGTGGATCTTTTAAGTCTTTGAATGATGTACGAAAAGCAAATTCATATTTGTGTATTTGAGTTTGGTCTCTCCTATTAAATCCCAGAAATCGAAATGGTCTCCAGGTGGATTTTTAAAGTCTTTGAATTAGTATGAAAAGCAAAACCATGATGATGACACCAAAGCCAATTTATTTATTATTCAATAAAGTCTGATTTAATACCTTCTCTTAATCTTTGATATTTCTACCAAAAATTTTTAAAAATAATTTCAACATACTGCTAACATCGTAACTCTAACTTTTTCCCTTATTTTGCAATAAAATTCTGTCCTCAGTACCATATTTTATTTTCTTCCAAAAGGTACTTTATTGATCTGTATCTTCTTTATTCAATTAATGTCTTCTGAAATATTTTCTCAAAAAATAAAAAAAGTCTTCCGAAATATTAAAAGATTAAAGAAATCACTTGTGATCCGATGTATGCATTTTAAAAGGAATTAGACATTCAACTCGTTCAGGAATTAGACATTTAACTCGTTCAACCTAAGCAGAGTAATGCCAAAGAAATCATTAACGCAGGGCACGAAGGGAGAAGACATGGGCATTTACAACTATGGACGGAATAAAAAAGCCAAATATGGTAGACTTGTAAATTTGGAACCTATTCAAAATGCATACATTACATTTTACATCCAAAGGAGCTATTAATTGGAGATACCACTGTTTCTGCATCAATGACAAAGGTCGTGCATTTTTTGTGTGCGTGCGTCATAATGGAAAGTAACCAATTAGAATTACAACAAAAACTATTAGTGCAGTAACCTATAAGTCGATTACTGATCCAATTTGAGAACCTCAGCAGGATAGACCTAAGCGAACAGCAGCCAAGTTTATTGTACCAAATCAAACCCTCTTGAGGCTTTCATCCATCACTTGCTTTAAACGCCTTTTAAGTTGAACTCATAACAAGTTCAGACTTCAGATATGCTTGTTACAGAATAGAGGAAAATGAAATTTGACGCTTTTTTTATGAACAGAAAATCTTATTCACTAGATATTTGACACATGGCACATTCACTGTGAATATGTTCATGCAAAAAGAAGCCGTACCTCAGGCTACCAAAGCAAAATCAAAATTGTCAACCATCTAAAAGGTCCTATATAAAAGGAAACGAGAGAAAAATCCAATGATTTTAAAAAACAGAAGCCAGCAAAAGTCATAGGAACTCGAACATGTTAAAAGTATAATACCATAATCCAAACATTAACCACATGCGGTTTATACAAATATCCAAAACCAAATAACAAAATCCAGCAAAATTCATATGCTCTACTTCTACCAAACCATAAAGACCATCAGTTCAAAAATGAGGATATCACCAATAGCGACTTAAAACCCTTAAACAATGGCATTGGCAGCACTTGCAATCCTTGGCCAAAGATCCGCACACTCCTTCCCAATAGGACCAGTTATAGCAGATCCTAAAAACCAAATAATAAACCAGTCAGACCAAATCAAACCTAAATTACACAATCATCACAACCCACAGAACCCAAAAACAGAAGCTCCAATTTTAACACTAAACAATAATTGGTAAATTAAATAGGCCTAGCCATACCTTTCATCTCTCCCTTGGGATTCACGATTACCCCAGCATTATCTGCAAAAATAAAATTCAGTATCAAGTTAGACACCATGTATCCCAAGAACCAATTTAGATTATAAATATTTAATCTATTTCTCTTGCCAATACCATCAGAACCCAGCAATCATCTAATAAATAAGAAATTTCATAAAAGCAAGTTCTGCTAACTATAAACAATACCTCATAACAAATACAGTCAGGAAAAGATAGATTCAAGTTCCACATAATGCTTGTGCTAGCACAAAAATCTATTTTCTTCAGACAAGTATACAAGGTCTTTTGGACATGACCAGACCAATTCATTCTTTAGCTAAATACCAAAAAATTGCAGCACCTATAAAATTAGTAACTTATTGCATTTACATGTAGGGCCCACATGGAGCAGATGCAAGCATTAAAAGCATCAACATCTGCAACGATGGACACAATTGATTTCCCAGAATTGTAACTGCATCTCCCATCATATGTTAAGGAAGCTACTTGACTATTTCTGGCAAGATTACAAATCTTTAGTCTCTATTACAAAAATTATGAAACATAATAGAACAAATTTCTGCTTAGCTTGGTAATAGTATCAACATTCAATAACCTTAATACATTCAATGAACATCAAAGTACAAAATTGCATGCTTGTAGAGCCAGATGTTGAGTTCAAATGGAGCAGATGTGAGCTCAAAAACAATAGCACATCTGTAACGATTGACACGGTCCATTTCCCAGACTCGTAACTGTATCATCCATAAAAATTTGAGGAGGATACCTGACTTATGTCTGGTGACCACAAATAAAGTGTATTCACGCTACCAAACTATGAGCAGTTGAAGCTTTCAAAATAGTACAGTAAAACAATTTTTTCACAGCAACAGTGTGTTAATAAACAGTCCATTCAGATTATTTTTAAAGAATAGCATCATGTTACTGTTATCCTTACCCTTACAAGAGTTTAAAGAAACAAATGGAAGACAACCCCTAAACCGAATAGTGGGAATAAGAAAAACAAATAATATCCCAACCTTGACAGGGATGGTTAAAGCAAAAAAAGTTAAACATCCAGGAAGGGGTAAGGTTGGTAATATCAATATAGCTGGGTATGGGAGATGTAGAGAAACCCTAGGAACATAAGTCTCTACACCACATCACCAGCTTATTAACCAATCAACATATATGGCAGCAGAGCAATTATGGATCTAGTTGCAGAAACCCTATTGCAGTAGGCACAACGGACTCTCTAAGTAGGGAAATGTGTACATACAAGTACACCAATTAACTAGCATCCTTCCTTTCCTTTTGGGAGCAAGCAACAAAAGTAAATGCTTTTAAATTATTCTCAATTGTTTGTGTTGATGGCGTAAAATTAGTGTAATGATAAACTAGGAAGAAGCAAAATTTACTATGAAGCCTACTGTGAAAAAGAGTGACCTTCCAGGAACATGGTAAAACAGCTACAAAACCTCATGTCAAGGAAATAGAAGCGGAAAAAAAATTGACACCACACCAATGTCTATGTAATGTAATTTTAAAAAGCTCTATATGATGCATTTGGACAAATATTACAAAAATGTAATTCAACAAAACAAAAATGCAGATAAAACAAATAAGAATCAAGATTTTCCAAGTGATGCAGCCAAATAATCCCACAGCAATCGAACAATCATCAAATCGTTGCTAACAGGATATAGTAGAAATCATAAAAGCAATCAATCACAACAATATAAAAACATCAAAGCAACAATAATGACCTTCAAAGTACATGAAGACCCCATCCTTTCGGCGCCATGGCTTGCGCTGCCTCACAATGACTGCAGGCAACACCTTCTTCCTGAGATCAGGCTTCCCTTTCTTGACAGTGGCCATCACCATGTCACCAACACAAGCAGATGGCAACCTGTTCAAGCGACCCTTGATACCCTTCACAGAAATGATGTACAGGTTCTTTGCACCGGTGTTATCAGCACAGTTGACTGTTGCAGCCACTGGCAGACCCAGTGACATCCTGAATTTGTTACCAGCCGACCCTCCACGTCCTAAATCAACCAAACAAAAAAACCCAGCATTTCATTATCATCCACAATTTCGTTTCAATTCACAATGAGAAAACTTCCCACTTCAAAGAGTTTTCCATTTCATTTGTTACCCATAAATTAGAAAACCCTAAATTAAAAGTGTAATTCCTATATTTGTTCCTAAATTAGATCCCACATTTCTAAGCATCCACCATAGTAATCAAACAAAATCAACAATTTCAATAATTAATTTTTTTTATAGGTAACAATTGTAATAACTATCTGATATCTTTCTAAAAGAAGCAGAGGAAATGAATTAAAATAATAATAGTAATAAACCTAATTTTCCGATTTGTTTTCGAAGGATTTCTCGAGAAACAAACGGATCCGTAACCTCAAATATGGTAAATGTATATAAACATTAAACAATATAAACTTCACGTTACACTCTGTTTGGTAGCTAAGAAAACGAAGGCAAATAGCAAAGAAAAAAGTGTAAAACTCGAATCTCATATCATATTCCCTAAGCTAATTGATTCAGAATAAGCTCAAACCTCAACAAAACCGATCCAACTACTTGTATTGCATAGTCAAATTTCAATCAATTAAATCTATAACGGCAGGAAAAGACAAAAAATTAAAAAGATTTCTCTAGTTTTCGTTGAGCTTTCTCGGTAACCAAACAGCAAATGATACAGAAATATTAATTTTGACAGAGCAAGAAAAACGAAGGTAAAGAGAGACGGAAGAAGAACTCACCTCTCTTCGACATTTTCGCTGCGGAAGGAAAACTAAGACTGCGATTAGGGTTTTGGGGTATTTATAGAGATCGCTGTCTAGGGTTTTTGTATTGGTCATGGGTGTGTGAAATTACCATACGCTCCATGATCTTTTTGCGTTATTACAGATTGGTACTATGGGCTTGGATGTCTAGGACCCAATGCCGAGTGTGGCCCAAAACGCTGATTTAGTAGTATTATTTTGTGGGCTCAAAGTATACTTGGGCCTGGGCTATCTTGACATCCTCTAATAATAGGCAGCTGATTTACCTAAGAAACTAATACCATTGAGTCTAGATAAGAATCACAATATAAATTTGTCGACTCCACTGTTGTGAAATTATAGGCTTTGTGTGTGTGTGTGTGTGTGTGTGGGTGTGTGTGTGTCTCTTTTATGTTCTCTTGGGTTTGATTTGGTACTTCGAGATTCTTGTTGAAGATGTTTTAAGTGCTAGCAGCTTGTTTTGGTTGGATGGTTTTTACTATACTAATGATGAGAAGAAAAGGAAGTTAATAATTTTTAATGGTCATTTTCATGACAAAATTTACGCTTCTGCAAGACAGCTAAACCCAATCGCTTAACGGGCTCAATCCTTCAAAGACAAGCCTTGCAAAGCAGTAAGGAAGTTAATGAAGTAATGCTGCGGTGAAACCGTCATTTGCAAACGGGAGCCTAATATCCACTTGAAGGTAAATCTTCCAAAGCAATAGGAGAAAAAAGAAAAAAACAGCAACAACAACATGCGCTCATACCTGAAACCTTGCAAAGCAATAAATTGGTTTATGAATGGCAAGCTCGTGTCACACACTTAGACACTACAAACTAATATACAACTCATCCATTAATCAATGGTTAATTTGTACCCTACTAGAGCTGCTAAGTGTGTGGATATAGTTTGCACCACATCTAACCATAAGTAAGGATGGTAAATGTACCATCTAACAACAAATATAGGCAAACAAGCATGACAAAGCCATCATTCTAGACAGTGGTGCAAAAAAAAAAAAAAAAAAAAAGAGCCATCATTCTATACAGTGGCAAGCTAGCATAATTTGCAAGCCAAAGGAATGCGGCCCACACAGGGACGGAGCCAGAACTTTGAGTTAGGGGGGGCAGTTTTACTATTAGCTGTGTATAGTGATTTCAACTTTTAATTCTACTACTTAGCTGCTGAGATTTTTCTTTTCCTTGTGGTAAGAACAAAATTATCTTTGTTTAGAATTTTTTTAAAGGACAGGGTTATTTATTTTGGATAAAATTAATTAATTGAGCTTAATTTTGTTTTTAGTTTTACTAGTAATTTTTGTTGTTGAGCTTTTTTTTTTTTTTTTTACTTGTATATTTTGTTTTAGATTTTATATCTATAATTTTTATTGTGGTCATTAAAATGAGGAAAATACTAGAACTGCAAGTTTTTTTTATAAATTACTTATGTAATAAGTGATTATTGGTAAGTAAAAAAAAAAAAAATGATATAAATGGCGTGCCCATCTGTGAACCAATAAAAATTTGCTACCAAAAATATTTGTAAAAATGCTATAAAAAAGTTTGTGAGTATAACATTACTTTTAAAAGAATTAATGATATTGTTTAAGAGAAATAAAATGTAATTTTATAGAATAAAATGTAATTTTATAGAATAAAATTACTAAAATTAATACACACATATATAATAATATTTTTTTTAAAATTAAGGGGGGGGGGGGGCATTACCCCCCCGGGTCCAAGGGTAGCTCTGCCCTTGGGGCCACATATGTAGAATACCGAAAAATGGCAACGTGACAACCTCTCACATGGTATAGGGGAGCCAACTGCCAAATGGCAAGTCGAACATCACAATATATGAGTTCCATTCTATGGATGCAAATTATACCCGCAAATAAAGCACAAAAATAACATGTGCAAACAACAAGGTATGTGAAAACCCAAATTCCTCTTTTAAAGGTCGCAATGGTCAAGCATCATGCCTGTAAACATTCCCTCAAAAGGTGGAATGAAAGTAAACCAACCACCCAACCATTCACAACTCACTTTTAAACAGCAATACATAACCTACCAGCGCACACCATCTCACGGCAAAGTACACCTATGACCCAAAAGAAGGTATCAAATCGCTTTATATTGAGTGTTAAAATAAATGCACACACATCAATAAAAGTATGAACAGCGTTTCAAAGCCAAGTGTGAAAATGCATTTGATAACATGTTTTACATATAATACGTTTATGTAAGGGGCGTAACCCTACTTTAAGCCCATTTGTTCATAAAAGCCCATTGTAATGGCGCCAAGTGTAGGACCTTACACTAATCGGACCCACGGACTTATTCCAAGCAAGCTTTGTTTCCCATCTAAAGCCCGAGATCAAGGGATAAAAATGTTTACGACATGAGCGGTCAAAGTGAAGTCCCATCACCTTCGATGAATACATTTCAAGGGTAGGTGAGACTCGGAGTGCCCGGCATCGCCTATGGAGTGCCGCTGCCAAGCAATCCCTCTAACGATAGAACAAGTTCCAATGCCACTCTCACCACCTCCCCTCACAACTAAACATCCACTTAAGAGGAATAGTATTGGACCTTCCTTCCATTGCCTAGGGAGTGCCACTGCCGAGCAGTCCCTCTAACGGTAGAACAAGTTTCAATGCCACTCTCACCACCTCTCACTCACAACTGAGCATTTACTTAGAGGAAACAATATTGGACCTCTCCTTCCACCCACCAGGAAAATAATCATAGCCTTTCCACTAACCTTAGCTATAAATAAAAATGGAAAATTCAGTATAAAGGGTTGGCAATTTGAGAGAAAACACAGAGAAAAAAGGTGATCATTCTGGAAAAATAGGGAGAACAATTCTGAGAGGACAAGGAACAAGGGTATTCGGGTTGCCAGGCATAGGACCACCCAATGTAGGAAATTCAAAAACCCACAATATAAATAAATTGTGAGCCTAAATAGAGTCTAAGCCTATAAGCTACATTTTGGGTACGCATAATTAGCGCCGTCTGTGGGAATCTCCTAAGCAGATGTGGTTCTATTGAAGCGCGCGTAGGAAAATGTTTGGAAGTCGGCTAGGGAGTTATGCTGAAAATGGCTCTAGAGGGTCGTCACGGGTTGTCTACATGGCGAGAAAGAAGGTAGAAAAGGCAAGAAGACAAGTGGCATGAGGAAGTAGAGGAGTCCAAGCTTGGAGAGGGATTGTTTCAATCTCTCCGGACAACATCTGACACTTCAGGGCACAACCGCTTCGACAGAAGGGACCAAGAGCTTGAACGGAAGGATCGGGAGCTTGAACGGAAGGATCGGGTGCTCGAGCGCCTATGTGGGATGGTGAGCAATTTGGAGTTATAAGCAAGGGGCAGACGTCTAAGAAGGGATCGTGTGGGGCAAAGAGAAAGGTCGGTTAATGTGGGGAACTACCATACGGTAGGGTCCTATCAATCCGAGGCTCGTTGGCACTGCGATCGTTCATGGGAGTATGTGGACCGCGATTCGACTACCCCGGATGAGGGACGACCCTGAAATGTGGCCATGGACGCTATAAGCCCGACGTTACGCTAAGCTGCCTGATCACCATTCTCAAGTGATATCGAAAGTGCACCGATGCCAAGCAGATTCACATGGCCAACGTTCAACTCTTACAATGGAAAGACGGACCTAGTAGAACATGTAAGCCACTACATTCAAATGACGTCTCTGCATGCCTAAAATGATGCATTGATGTGTAAAGTCTTCCCTTCAAGCCTCGGCCCCACTGCTTTGAGGTGGTTCAACGGGTTAAAGAAAGGCTCGATCCACAGTTTTTTGAAGTTGATCCAGGAATTCGGTATACGGTTCATGACTTACAGCTGGGTTCCACAGCCCATGGACGCGTTGCTATCAATGAAAATGAGGGTTGGGGAAACCCTTCGCAACTATGCTAACCAATATTGGGAGCTGTATAACAAGATTGACGGGGCAACGAAAAGATTGCGGCGAGTACTTTTCGAATGGGGTTGCCAGATGAATCCGAATTGAGGGAATCATTGACGAGAAGGCCTCCAGAGAATATGAGGCAGTTGATGAGGCGTATTGAGGAGTATAAACGGTTGGAAGATGATCGGTTGCAAAGCAAGGGGAAGGTCCCAGTCATAAATCATCCTTGGAATATCAGTTTCCAACCCAAACCTTGGAAGGATCTAAGGATTCAAGAGCTAGGGCCGAGAATGGGAGAAGTAAATGTGACCTTTAAAGAGCCAATACACAGGATCGTCGATTGAAACAAAAACGACCTATACTTTTGGTGGCCGAATAGGATGGGGGGCAACCCATCAAGAAGAAACCAGAATTTGTTTTGTACATACCACAAAGATAAAGGGCGTACTATCGAGCAGTGCAGGGTATTGAAAGACCATCTGGAATAGTTGGTGAAAGTGGGGCACCTAAAAGAATTTGTGGCAGCAATGAGGAACCAAGAGGTTGGGCAGACAGATCGGTTGAGCGGAAATCCTCTCCCACCCCCTTTAAGAGTAATAGAAGCCATCTCTGCAGTTCCAAAGGGCATTCTTGTGTCTAAGACAAGGGGGATATTGGTCGTGGTACCGGCAAAGAGTTGCTCGGGTGAGCGTTCTCTTGAGAAGAAGTTAAGGTACACTAAACAACCCATTGCTTTTGATGATGATGATATGAAAGGCACCATTCAACCACACAGCGATGCTTTGGTAGTCACGACCCGTATAAGAGGTTTCATAGTAAAAAGGATAATGATAGATTAGGGAAGTGGGGCGGGGCGGATGTGATGTATCCCAACTTGTACAGGGGGCTTAGGCTGAAGAAGGAAGACTTGTCCCAGTATAATGCACCGTTAATGGGGTTTGACGACCATATGGTAATTCCAAAAGGGCAGATATCTTTCCCCGTTAGTATAGAGGGTAAGAAGGTAACTGTAAAGTTCATAGTGGTTGCTTCTTTCTCACCGTACACTGCAATCCTCGGAAGGCCATGGATTCATGACATGGGGGCCGTACCTTCCACCCTGCATGTAAAGGTCAAGTTCCGCATCGAGGATGGTATCGCAGTGATAAGGGGCAATCAACAGGTAGTTAGATAATGCTTAGTGGCTGCAGCCAGCCGAGAAATCGAGCAAAGAAAGCCTGTCGAGAAAACTCCCTTATAGCAATTACAGCAACCACAAGAGGAAGTGGAGGCCAGCTGTAATGAGGACCTGCTGAAATTGAAGATTCTGCCGGATTGTGAAAGGAATTTCCTAATAAGGGCAAACTTGAAGGATGAAGAGAAGGTGGAGTTGTTGCTTTTTCTTGCACAAAACGTGGACTTATTTGCTTGGAGTCCATACGAGGTGCCCGGGGTTGATCCCGAATTTATAGTTCACAAACTTAACGTGGACCCTTTATGCCCTTCTAAGCAGCAGAGGCCGAGGAGATCGGTTAAAGAACATGTCGAAGCTGTCAAACAAGAGGTTGGGAAGTTGAAGAAAGCCGGGGCCATAAAAGAAACGTTCTTTCCAGAATAGTTTGCAAATACTGTGGTAGTAAGGAAGAAGAACAGAAAGTAGAGGGTCTGTATTGGCTTTACTAATTTAAACCGAGCATGCCCAAAGGATCTGTTCCCGATGCCGATGATTGATCAATTGGTAGATGCGACGTACGGGCACCCCAAGATAAGCTTTTTGGATGCTTTCCAGGGTTATCAACAGATCGCCCTAGCCACCGAAGATTAGGAAAAGACTGCATTCATAACGCCTAATGCTAATTATCATTACACTGTGATGCCATTTGGATTGAAAAATGCAGGAGCCACTTATCAATGAATGATGACGAGGATGTTTAGGGATAAGATTGGGCGTACAGCCAAGGTATACATTGATGACATGGAGATAAAAATCAAACAGGAGGGGCAACATATTGACGACCTTAAAGAAGTGTTTGAAATACTCCGATGACACCAGTTGCGTCTCAATGCCAACAAGTGCGCCTTCAAGGTAGGGTCTGGCAAGTTCTTGGGCTTTTTTATCACCAAACGGAGAATCGAAATTAACCCCAATCAAATTGAAGCCATGAAATGTCTAAAACCACTAAGAAATCCAAAAGAGGTTCAAAAATTAACCAGTATGTTGGCTACCCTTAATCGATTTATTTTCAAGTTCGCTGATCGGTGCCAACCATTTTATCAGCTTTTGAAGAAATGGAAGGGGTTCCAGTGGGATGAAGAGTGTGACAAAACCTTCCAAGACCTAAAGGACTATCTTGGGCGGGCACCAACGTTGACAGCCCCGAAACCCGGGGAAGATTTATATATGTACCTCTCGGTATCCGAGTATGTAGCAACACAGTGCTGTTAAAGGATAATGGCATATAGCTACCAGTTTACTACATAAGCAAGACGTTTGTTGACGCCGAGATAAGGTATTTGCTGTTGGAGAAATTAGTGCTAGCACTCGTGCACTCCACCCGAAAATTGTCCCACTACTTTCAGGCTCATACCGTCCATGTCTTGACTGAGTATCCTCTGCAGTCATTGTTGAGGAGATCTGATTTTACAAGAAGGATAGCTAAGTGGGGAACTCAGCTGGGTTCTTTTGACATCAAATACAGGCCAAGGAATTCGGTGAAAGGCCAAGTACTCGCAGACTTCATTGCTGAGTTTTCACCAAAAAGGACAAAGATGGTTTGCCTTATAGGAGTCAACCCGTGGAAGGTATTTGTGGACAACGCATCGAACGCGGCAGGGGCAGGGGCAAGGGCAGGGGCTGGAATCGTGGTCATCACCCCAGAAGGAATGTAGCTGGAGCATTCATTCAGATTAGGCTTTAGAGCCTCTAATAATAAGGCCAAGTACGAGGCTCTACTGGCCGGACTGAAGGTTGTCTCGGACTTGGGAGCCAAGAAGGTGGAAATCTACTCGGATTCTCAGCTAGTAGTTAACCAAGCGCAGGGGAGTTTCGAGGCCAAGGAACCCTAGATGCTTGAGTATCTATAGGTGGTGAAGCAGACTATGAGCTACTTTTCAAGTACGAAAGTGGAGCAAGTTGCTAGTGGGCAGAACCGTCATGCCAACTCACTGGCCATGTTAGCATCATCAATAGCTAATGAGGTGCCCCGATTAATCAGGGTGGAATTGGTGGCTGAATCGAGCATTAGTGCAAGGCTGGGTGTTTCACAAGTCATCACAGTCTAGAAGTGCTGGATGGATCCTATAGTCAAAGTTTTTAGCAGAGGACCGAGTACCAGAAGACAAAAAAGAGGCGGCCAAAGTACGACGGAATGCTTCTTGGTACTGGCTATCTACGGTTCAAAAGTTATATCAGAGGTCTTTCGAGGGTCCGTACCTACAATGTTTACACCTTAGCAAGACTAAGGAACTGCTGAGTGAACTATATGAAGGTATGTGTGGCAGTCACGTTGGTGGATGTTCATTGGCTTACCGAGCAATAACTCAGGGATTTTAGTGGCTGTAAATGTGGAAGGACGCCCTTGAATATGCACGAAGGTGCGAGCAATGTCAAAAGCACACCCCAATGATCCATTAACCTGCTGGGAACCTGAATCCTATCGGCAGCGCATGGCCTTTCACTCAGTAGGGGCTAGACATAGTTAGACCTTTTCCCTGTGCAACAGGCAACTGAAGATTTGTATTGGTAACAGTGGATTACTTCACAAAGTGGGCAGAAGTGGAGACGCTGGCCAACATCTGAGATGTGGCTGTCAAGAAGTTCATATGGAAGAACATTGTAATGAGATTTGGAGTGCTAGGATCCCTCGTGTCGGAGAATGGGCTACAATTCGATAGCAAAGCTTTTCACAAGTTCTGTAGCAACCTTGGCATCAAAAAGTGGTATTCTATCCCGACATACCCTTCGGGCAACGGCCAAGCTGAAACCACCAATAAGACCATCGTTAACGGATTGAAGAAGAGGTTGGAGGGTGCCAAAGGTAAATAGGCCGAGGAATTGCAAAGTGTCCTCTGGGTATACTGGACAACCCCAAGGAGATCCATGGGAGAAACACCATTTTCTCTAACTTTTAGTGCAAAGGCTATCATTCCAGTTGAGATAAATCTATGCAATGCCCAAGTAGCAGGTTTCGCCCCAGTCGAAAATGAAGAACCAATGTATAGACAACTAAATTTACTAGAAGAACACCGCAAAGCGGTGACCATTCGACTGGCAGAATATCAGCCAAAACTCGCCCGAAGATATGACAGGAGAGTGAGGAGAAGGGAGTTTACCGCGAGAGATCTAGTGCTTCGTAAGGTTATTGGGAATACACGAAATATCAATGTAAGGAAACTAGCCCCGTCCTGGGAAGGGCCCTATAGAGTGATCGCCATTGCAGGCACAGAAGCATACTACTTGGAAGATTTGAAGGAAAAACCACCTTCTCAGCCATAGAACATTCACAACTTGAAGAAGTTTTATCATTGAACGGTTGTACGCTAAGGTACGAATTGAATGTGGCCGTGCATATGTATTTTACATGTTACTATGATGGTATTTATCCATGCAGATGCATTTGAATCCATTATTGTTAATTTCTTATCGCCAGCCAACAAATACGGAGAAAATTGAGTAGGCAAAGACGACTTATAATACTCTAACGACAAAAACCTACCCTCAGTTCGATCCTTATCACCGAGCAGGTGGAAACCTTAAGCTATAACACTCTAAGGACGTAAACCTATCCTCGGTTCGATCTTCATCACCGAGCAGGTGGAAACCTTAAGCTGTAACACTTTAAGGACAGAAAACTATCCTCGATTTGATCTTCACCACCGAGCAGGTGGAAATCTTAAGCTATAAGACTCTAAAGACAGAAACCTATCCTCAGTTCGATCTTCATCACAGAGCTAATGGAAACCTTAAGCTATAACACTCTAAAGACAGAAACCTATCCTCGGTTCGATCTTCATCATCGAGCAGGTGGAAACCTTAAGCTATAACACTTTAAGGACGAAAACCTATCCTCAGTTCGATCTTCATCACCGAGCAGGTGGAAACCTTAAACTATAACTTTAAGGACAAAAACCTATCCTCAATTCGATATCCATCACCAAACAGGTGAAAACCTTAAAGAAACTTCTCAATCGGTTCGATCTTCGTCACCGAACACAAAAAAAAAAAAAAAAAAAAGGAACCTAAGCAGAATATCCTAAAGGAAGAAAATTGGCCGCAGTACAATCTTTATTACCGAACAGGTGGGCGTTATGAACAAAACAGGGCGGATCCCGAAACGGGTTCCCAGCCACCATGAGTGAGAAAGTAAGGTATGATGATCCCGAAACAAGATTAATTAAAACACAAAAGTTTCCGTCTCAACAAGACTAATTAAAGCTATTTAAAAATTAAAGAGATCGTTTTGTCACCACAGCCCAGTGATCTGGGCACACTAAACGTAAAAAAAAAATTATAAAAAATAAAAAATAAAATAAACTAAATCTTCACACCATAAGGTCGGAAGGAGGAGTCTAAGTAGAAAGTTTCCCGGGCATATCCTTGGCTGATTGAGCTGTAGGAAGGGTCTGATCTTGAGCACCATCCTCTTCAGTACAAATGTTACTTGTGACCTCTAGGTCGACCATTTCTATATAGGAGTCAACCGCTCGCACAAGGTCCCTCATGCATAACGTATCCTCCTCATCTTCAGCACCAGGCTCTAGACGAGGGGTGGAGAGGCCGGATAGGGAATCTGTTCGGGATTCCACAGCGGGGAATCCTCAGCCATTCACATCGCTTAAAGGGCGGCCAACCACCCTTCCCCAAATCCATGATGACGGGTTGGATGGATAATAGGCTCCACAGCATCTTTTGCCTCCGTAAAGCCTACGTTATACCATTTATCCTCACAGGCCTCAAAAGCATCTTTTAAATCCGCAATCTGGTCAGCTTGGGCCAAATTTAAGCTATCTACTGTTACCAGTTTGAGCTCAGTCTCTCCCAGTTTGGTCGCCATAACTGTTAGCTTCTTCTCTGCCGCCAACCGGGCTTTCTCAGCATCTACTGCTTTCCTTTTGGAAGCATCAGTAGCTTCGCTTTTCTCTTTGGTTGTAGTCTCGACAACAGCCTTCAGTGCCTCGGCCGTCTCTTTTAGTCTCCCATCTATGATGCAAGTCAATTGTGCGGCCTGAGAACGTAACAATAATAGAATAATAAGACTAGAAAAATGCCTATGTATCGCAATGCGTGAAAAAGAGATGGAAAATTACTGCAATAGTATGCCACTGTAGTCGCCTAGCCAGCAACTCGTCGTCTCCTTCCGAGAAGAAATGCGCATCCTCGGGCAGAAGGAGGCCTTGTTCCAAACTCTGAGCAATCCACCCTCCCTTGCCCTACTTCCACATCCGAACAGTGGTAGTCGTCGACAGGGGTTTGTCTCCTAATCTGAAGGCGGGCTGCCAACTAACCTCGGGTTGGAAGAAGGATGCCACATTTGTCCCGACCTGGGCCACTGATTGAATAACGGCCGCTATCTCCTGGGTCTTGGAACCAATTTTTGTGTGAGGCAGGGTCTTCGGTGGAGTGTCCCCTAGGATGAGGGTGGTTTTCTCAACAACTCGCTTCCTCTTTTTTCTTTCACCAGCAAGAAGAGCCTGCCCTTTTCCTTGGGGGGATTGAGGTTGAGCTACAGCGCTAGCCCCGGGCAAAAATCAAGCGAGGGTCATTATTCTCTTGTTCATCATCTTCTCTACTAGGTCGGATTTGGCACCCGAAATACCGATCAGCTCAGCTGCTTCTCCTTCGGCTGCCTAAACTTGGCCTCGTTCCCCTCAACGGGAACGTGTCCCTACTCTCTGAAAGCTCGGGATACTCGCTCGGTTGACTCGTCCCTGACTGGGGCAAGGTCTTCAGCAGTTACGTAGCGAGGACCGAGATCTCGGGCTTCGCCGGTAGTTGGAGAAGGGGGGAGGAAGTTGGCGTACCGGACGTTGATGTAAGACAGCAGCAGATTGTCTACTAAAAGGGCTTGGCTAAAGGATTGCCAAGTCTTGTACACGGGGGTGCAACCGAGTATGAGGTGCAATGCCCGGAGTTGCTCGTCGATGTGAACGAATATCTCGGAACTAAGCACGAAATTTAGGTCTCTTACATTCACCACTTTAAGTTCCTAGGTAAACACTTTACCATCTGTAACAAAAAATACAATGGGTCAGTATCCAAATAAAAAATAAAGAAAAGGGAAAAACGAATTAATGATCGGTACAAACCAACTTTAGGCCATGAGAGGGGGCAAGGGATGTCACCGGTAAACCAATTGTCGCGCACTCGAATGAACTCTCCAGCGAAATTCCTGTAAGAATCAGGCAAGTATGAAATTAGTCGTACCCGCGTATCTCTGATCTTCAAATAATAATTGGTTTCCTTACTCCCGCACAGACTGTACATGTACTTTATATCATGATGGCTCAAATTTAGACCGTATATTTTATTCAACTTACTATCGCAACTAACTACCCGGTAAAAATTGGGAGGGAGTTGGTCTGGAAGCAAGCCATAAAACCTAAGGGTATTGAGTAGGAAAGCGTCCACAGGGAACCTAACTCCCCCCTCTAAGATTGACATTAAAGGGAAAAAAGCGGTGTTAGAACCTCTATAGAGAGCAAATTCGCTCTCATGGCAGTACGCCACATCCACATCCTTAGAGATGTTGAACGTTTGTCTAAAGGTGGCTAAGGACGCCTCAGTATTGAGAAAATGAGAAAACCCCATTTCTAAAGTATGAAACAAAGAAGAATTGAAAAGAAGAAAGAGGTAGAGAAGACTTACTTTGGGCTTTAGAGAATGAGGAACTAGAGGAGTGTTTATGCGCAGAAGAAGAATGCTCGGCAAAGAAGATATTGAGAGTGAAAGAATGTAAAAGGTGAAATGGGAACCCAAAAAGTGCTATATATATATATATGGATTAAGGCATTTATTGAGGCGAGGAGCGGGAAAATTACCCTTCCAATTCTTTTTGGGTAACCTCCCCCCACGTGTGGGTGCAGTTTATGAACAATCAGACGGTTCGCCAACCAACGAGTTATAATTACTGATGTGATAACCTAACACAGTGTTACTTTTAAGAAAACTATGATAATTACCATGGCTGCGAGTAAAGGGCGCTCGGTATCCTCATGAAATGGTCATCATGACTTGGATCATTATTGGTTCGTCATCAGTAATCCACCCACTGGGCTCATCGGATGATGCTTGGTCTTCAGAATCCTTAATTCATTACTGAGATTCGAGCATGAATTAAGGGGGGGGGGGGCTATTGTAAGGGGTGTTACCCTACTTTAAGCCCATTTGTTCATAAAAGCCCATTGTAATGGTGCCACATGTAGGACCTTACACTGATTGAACCCACGGGCTTATTCCAGGCAAGCTTTGTTTCTCATCCAAAGCCCAAGACCAAGGGATAAAAATGTTTACGACATGAGCAGTCATAGTGAAGTCCCATCACCTTTGATGAATACATTTCACGGGTAGGTGGGACTTGGAATGCCCAACATCGCCTAGGGAGTGTGACCACCGAGCAATCCCTCTAACGGCAAAACAAGTTCCAATTCCACTCTCACCACCTCCCACTCACAACTAAACATCCACTTAAGAGGAATAGTATTGGACCTTCCTTCCATTACCTAGGGAGTGCCGCTACCGGGCAATCCCTCTAACGGCAGAATAAGTTCTAATGCCACTCTCACCACCTCTCACTCACAACTGAGCATCCACTTAGAGGAAACAATATTGGACCTCTCCTTCCACCCACCAGGAAAATAATCATAGCCTTTCCACTAACCTTAGCTATAAATAAGAACAAGGGTACACAAAGAAAAAGGGTGATCATTCTGGAAAAATAGGGAGAACAATTCTAAGAGGATAAGGAACAAGGGTATTCGGGTTGCCGGGCATAGGATCACCCAATGTAGGAAATCCAAAAGCCTACAATATAAATAGATTGTGAGCCCAAATAGAGTTTAAGCCTATAAGCTACATTTTGGGTATGCACAGTTTAGATACAATATGTTTAGATACAAAATATTGGTTACATTGACCACGATAGGTCAATCCGAGCAAAATACCAAATACGTGACCAAAAGGGGGCTATTCAATACATGAACACAACCTAAAAACAAAGAAGATATGGACATCACCATACACAAAAGCCATACAAATTTTGAGCATTTTCCCTATAAGATATATTTGGGTTTCCAATATATATATATATAAAGGAACAAAGGAAGTTCAAAGCAGGTCATGAATAGTAGTGTTATCTAAAATGACAGCATCCAGAACACCTCGCTAGGGTGTGCGAGGTTCGGTTGACTCAGTTTTTTTTCAAATTTGTTACTGAACCGATAGAGATTGGTTTTGTAATAATTAAAACCGATGCATACCGATTAGGGTCGGTTTTCGGACCTATAGTGGTGCGGTTTGATCAGCTCGGTTTAATTGGTTTGGCCGATTTGATATAAAACATTAACAATCTGTTTTTGTTTTTTTTTTTTATAAAAAAAAATCTGTTCATCCAAATAGTAATGATCCAAAACCTGTGCAAAAAATATGTTCACATAAAAAAAAATCTGTTCACATTAAAAAAATATGTTCAACAAATCTATTCGCATAAAAAAAAATCTTTTCAACAAATTTGTTCACATATGACAAACTATCCAATTTTTTTCATTTCATTTACCATGCAAAAATATTTTGAAATTGCCCCAATAAGAGGTCAACTCCCAAAATACTATCATGTAGCATATAATATCATTAGCGTCACTGTGTGTGTCAATGTCAATAACAATAAGCGTTAATGTATCCACTTAATAACGTATTACCGAACCATTTATTGCTGTCCACAAATGTCAAAAGAAAGATATACAAATTAAATTAGTATTTAGGCAAAAGAATGCTAATTGCTTGTATTCCCAATGATAATCCCACCCATGAATACGTAAATAACTACCATTAGTGAAAAGTCCATTACCAATAACATGTACAAATATAATTAGCATATAGGCAAAAGAATGCTAATTCTTATAAGTCCTTTATGCAGTAAGTCTGTGCACCGTGCATCATTCTAAAACTCCTACAAAATATTAAACAAAACAAAATAAACACGTGTTAATAACAATAAAATATTTATAATTAACATAAAGGAATGATAATAGCAAGTATACTTACATAATACTAACTACTAACTAACTCCAAGTAAAGAGTAGCACATCACTCATTATCATCCAACATAATGGTGCTTAAATCCTCCTCCATAGGCATTGGGCAAACCGATGCAATTTCTACAAACCCATTCAAAACAAAATTATTCTTAAGCATTGAGCAAATAAATAAACAATTTAAAAATTGATACATTCAACAAACAAAATGAACATATATATATATATATATATATATATATATATTTTACCAGTTTCAATCTCAAAACCATCCATATCCTCCACGTTATCCATGCACTTCTGAAGCATTATTGGTCTTTTTTTCTTTGCATCCCTCAACCAATTTTAGGTACAAATAAAGGTTTCAACTGTATTAGGAGATAATGAACTATGGAACGAATCCAAAACACGCCTCCTATACTAAAAGCAAACTCAGATGCAATTGTAGAGACAAGAATAACCAACACATCACGGGCAATTTAGGAAAGGATTTGATATCTAGAAGAATTCATTTTCCACCACTTCAAGATGTCAAAATCTTCCACATCAGGGTCCTCAAAAGATTCCAACAAATACCTATCCAACACAAATTTGCTTTTTACACTGTCCTCGTCCGCCAAGTGTTGCTTAAACCTATTATTATATCTTTTAATGCGATCAGACAATGAAGCATTACCAACACTTGGCTTAGAGTCCCTAGACAATGAAGCAGCACTACCACTAGAACTTAAAGCTCTATTTTTACCCACTCTCTCCACATACAACCTCTTCAATGTATCCTGAACCTTGGAGCTCATCACATATCCCTTGTTCTTTCCATATCACTCTCTAAACCAAAACTTTACATACTTCAATCTATACCTTGGGTCAAGAACAATGGCAACAAAAAGCATCAAATTGATATTATCTATACTTTCCCAATACTTATCATATTTTTTTCATCTCTGCTGCCATACTCTTCAAAAGTGAATCCCGATCAACACTACACAACTGTTGCAATTGATCTTCACTGCTAATTAGCTCATGGAAGTATATATTAAAAGTGACAAATAAGGACCCAGAAAATCTAAGTGTCGCCTCATAAAATATTCCAAGAAATTTCACAAAGGTCTTGACATTTTCCTAATCAAAATAGTTAGGAGGACCAATAGACTTTTTCCCATGCTCATCTACTTCACAAAAATAAAGTTTGTAATGCGCATCCTCCTTTTCCAACTTATTAAATGCTCTCACAAATTTCGAAGCACAATCTAATATGAGATAAGTGGAATTCCACCATGTTGGCACATCCTTGCTGGTACATCAATGGACAACAAAATTTTGGCTTTGATCTTCTCATTTTCAACACATTCTTGAAATTTCTCAAACCTTGCATGAGAAGCTTTCACATATCACACCACATTCCAAATCTTGGCAATTGATTCATAAATGGACTTCAACCTACTTTGCACTATCAATCTCAAGATATGTGCACAACAACGCATATGCATGAACTCACCACCCAATATGCTACTATCTCTTTCTTTTGTTTTCTTCTTCACATAATCAATTGTCACATCATTAGAGCTAGCATTATCCGCAATAATTGTAAATAACTGGTCTATACCCCACTTCAACAAACATGACTCAACTGCTCTACCAATGGTGTCCTCTTTATGATTAGCTATAGGGCAAAAGCTCAAGATTGTATGAAATGTACAGTGACTACCATGTAGTTCAAGTTTTGTATGGACGTCCAAGTATCCATTGTTACACAAACCCACTGCCCAACAAAAGCCCTTTCTCAAAATATCCACCTCACTATAATAAAGTTTCATACAAGTAGACATGGCAAAACGGGCGAGTCGGGTCGAGGTCGGGTTCAGGTCTGGTCAATTGGGTTTGCGGGTCAAAACATGTCATTTTTAAATGAGGTCAATCGGGTTACGGGTTGGGTCGGGTTGACCCATATTTTTCATACAAGTTTTTTTTTTTTCAATTACAAAAACAAATCAATGACAATCTGTTTAGAGAAAATTAATAAAATCAATTAAGCAAATAATTGCACTTAATACCACTTGTTAATATCCTTCCAATTCGGACAGTTTTGAGTATAACAAAAATTATTTATAGTCATAAATTCATTATAGAAAAAGTTTTCAATGTTAATAGCTCACTGTCAAAATGCATATAATTACAAGTCTATATATTCAAAAAGAGATAGATCTTAAAGCTGAAGTACTGAACTGAGGAAGAGGAACTTTCAACTCAGGTTTGTAAACTTGTATTGTGAATTTTGTCATTTAGTGTTTTTGTTTGGCTTTGGAAAAGCCGAAATGGACTACAACTAGGCGCTAGCAAGCATTGACTAATGACCATTGAATGAGATTTTTTTTCTTTAGAATGGTTGTGAGATAGCCAAAGCCTTGTCAATGTTGTCATTGTGTAATGTGTTAGACAGATGGACCTATTGGTGTAAGGTGATGTGCTTGTGAGTTGTCAATTGTCATGACATGACAATTGATTCAATATTTTATTAGTTTATAATTTTATATGATTATAAGAAGTAAGTAGGTGCTTTATGCACCTAGTATTAGTACATAATTTAAATATTTTTTTAGCAAATTTTTTTAACGGGTCGGGTCACAAGTTATTCAGGTTGGGTCGGGTTGATCCGCAAAAAATCAGGTCAAGTCACGGGTCAACTCGTTTTTGCTTCGGGTAAAAAAAATCGAGTTTGGGTTAGGTATTTTTTAGGTCGGGTTGGGTCAAAAAATTCTTACCCGTATTGCCATGTCTACATACAAGCCCTTGCAATGGTAATGCGATAGGAAATAGGAAACCTAGGCTCAACTATTTCTATAAATTCTTGAAAGCCTTGCCACTCCACAAATTTGAAAGGCAATTCATCAATAATGATCATATTTTCTAACGCCAACCTTATCTTTTCTTCACTATAGTTTGCAACCACTAACACATTTGAATCACTTTCCCCTTCCCTCTTAGCTTGGAAAGACAAAGGATTTTGCTTATCATCACGGGGAAAAGGTCACTTCTTACACACCCTTTGTGTTGCAACATTTCCAAAGTACCATTTGTCTTACCATGACAATTATATTGATTTTTACAATATTTGCATTAAAACCTAGGCTTCTTGGGATCAAGACCAACCAACTTAATCAAGTGCTGTCATACTATAGATGGGTCCTTACCACCTTGTTTAGATGACAATGAGAGAAGTGATGCACGAAGTCCAATTGGTATTGCAGGTTCAGTTGGGTTAGGATTAGCACTACCAAGACTAGGAAAAGATGGGTTAGGGTCTCCAGGGGCACCAAATCCAGGTGAAGCATCGACAATTCATGTCACTAATTTAACAACTAATTTATTATATTGTTCTCAATATAAATATAAAATAAAAGTTAATTTTATATATATTAACTTAAAGCAGTTGTTATTAAGTACTGAAAATTTAAAATCAAAATATTGAATATATTGAGTGATTAGTGATTTCCTCTTCGTGAATGATTGAAAGCGTGAACTCTCTTAATCTCTGTCTCCCTCAAAAATTAAAATGCTAACGAAAAAAAAAAAGAAAAGAAAAAGTTAGTACTTAGTAGACTATGACAACTAACAATGTATTACTAAGTTTACAAAGTTTATAGTTTATACTGTTATTATAAACTTACTAAAGTAACAACTAACAATGTATTACTAAGTTTATAGTTTATATTGTTACTACTTACTATATATCACATTTAAGTTGTAATTATCTTATCTCATGTCAGCTGAGAAAACCCAAACAGTATAAACTTTTTTTTTTTGGTAAGTTTATAGTAAAACAGGGTATCACATTTTAACTGTTAACCAAAACCCAAACAGTATAAATTGTTACTACTTACTATATATCACATTTTAGTGGATACTATCATTTCATTAACTAAAAAACTTTAAAAAAAAAAAAAAAAACAGAGCATTTATAAACCAAATACAAATAGGTAACAGTAACAAGGGGAATGGAACTTAGTATAAACTATAAACTTAGTAACAGTGTTAGTATTAGTGTAAACTAAATTTAATAGGTAACCCGTAACAATGTTAGTAACTTAGTATAAACCAACTTAGTATAAACCAAATACAAAATAGTGTTAGTATAAATGTGTAAACGTACAAAATACAATGGACCTATGACTATAAACGGATAAACCAACTCAAACGGATAAACGAATAAACCTTACCCGTGTTTTGCCTCGATGAGCTGGTGACTAGCGAGCACCTACGCAGGCCAGTGAGAGGCAAGGGGCAAGAGCGAGAGAGAGAGTTAAGGACCTCTGAGATTGAAAGAAAGAATATATAGTGAGGGAAAATTTGGAAACCTAGCAAAAGACGACACCGTTTTGTACTTTTGTTTGTTTTGTTTTTTGTTTTTTGTTTTTTTTACAAAACCCAATACGACGCTGTTTTGTTAAAAAAAATTAAAAGACATACTCGGTGAAACGGCGTCATATGAAGAGCAGACCAAACCTCTGAAATAAATGCAAGTATCGTATTGGTTCGATTCAACAGGGACTCGGTTTCGGGCTCTCTGATCTGATGAATGCATAGCACCGGCATCGGAAGTCCATTTGAGCTCCAATCACCAGCATTGGCTCTATCGGTTGGTGGCAGTGGCGATGCTGAACGATCGACGTCTGTCGGTTGGATCGGTGACGGCATCTCCACACACACCCCTACTTGCAAATATACCATCTTTGACTTTAGTACTGTGAGCTCCGCTTCCAATTCAAATATTCGACTTACAAAAATTGCCAACCAGCTCTTCACATCCATGCGAACTCACGATATAACATCATCTCGAAGATAGTAGAGAACAAAAGAAATTTCCAAAAGCCATATGTAAATCTCCTATAGCATCTCTTCACTCAAACAATCGCTCTTCATTCAAGGAGGTCACCTGAGTTTCTTGCATATTCATAAGCACCATGGCCAAGATTCTCAACAGAGGGTTCCAAATGACTGAATCAATTATTAGCTGCCTAATGAAATCATTGTGCTTGGTCCGTAGGTGTTCCAATAATAGAATGCTCTCTAAGAACCTATGGATAGGTGTTTTTGGACCCTTAAAGATGTAAAAAATGGGAGGCTTTGTGTTGATTACTTCTATCTTGTTTGAATATGGCTAAGAAAGCTTCGATATTCTCCCTAGAAGAATTAAGAATCATGTAGTCAAGACATGGGAATCTGGTACGATAGTGGCATTAAGTGGTGTCTCAATATACATACCAAGGGTAGCCTAAATCTACATATAAACAACATAAAAATCAATTAATATGTATATATATATAATGAAAAAAAAAATTATGAGTGTTCACACCTCTCATGAAGTAGTATGAAAGGCATTAAGATGCTCGCCAAGGTATTCATAATCACAAGCTCCATGTTAGCTACATCCTTAACAACATCAATGTCCTCACTTACATCCAAATCCTCCTATACAAAGAAGCCACATGGTATGTTTAATAGGACAGAAGTATAAAGCTAACAAAAGAGGAGGTAGTGAGAAGAAAAGTTTTATTGTTGAGCTTACTGTAGTTCCAACTGAACCCTCACTAGTACCATCACAACTCTCCGCAATATGAGGGTAGTGGTACCTTTTTGTTAGAGAGAGAGAGAGAGAGAGAAAGAGGAAAGAGAATGAAAACAAGAAAAAAAAATAATTTGCCGAGGGCATCTTACCACCAATGCCAACTGAAGACCTATGTTGTATAACAACAGAAGAGGAGGCAGCAATGGGTGCCACAACATTCTCACAATCATCTAACAAATTATCTTCAAACGAATCTGAAATATCCACTCTTTCCTCAGATGCCACAAGAAAGGAAAGCACCTAAAAAAAAGGGAAAAGAAGAAGAAGAGAGAAGGAAGGAAGGCAATGTTAGTGTAGTTGGGTGACAGTTAAAAAAAAAACACTTGATTATCATAGGCCTCGAGTCCAAGTAGGAAATGCGTTATGACAACACAATTTAGGGGAGCAAATGCATCATCCTTCATGGTGCGAATGGCCAATACTATGCATGATAAAACCCTCAAGCTCACGACCATTGAGGAGAAGGTTTTTTTGAATAATGGAAAGGGAAGAGCAAAGGCAATAGTAGAAGTTTCTGGTCTTTCCCTCTTGGCTGATAGCATAATGTCAAGGTCTTATTGCGCATTGAAGGAATATAGATATGGGCTTTGGCCATAGGCTCATCCTTTTGCCATGATTTAGGAACATCACTTACACATGCCACCCAAGCTTCTATTCTTTCATGCCAAGCCACAAAGCCTGCTTTCTCTTTTATTAAGTATGCAATCACATCACAACTAAACTTCATATGGCGTGGCCTATAAATTGGTATTAAAGTAGGAGTAGGAAAAATGCATTCATCCCTACCAACTACTGCATAATCATTATACCTAACAGTTATTTCATTCCAATACTAACAGGCTCTTTGGGTAAGGAGCGAAACTTTTGAGTTATTTGGAATCATTTCTCATAGAGATATTTTGTTCAAGTGAGAACCCCCAGTTTGCAAGATGAATGGAGTCACAAAATGTTTATGATCAAAGACCATTGGTTTCTCACTTGGCACACCCTGTTCATATCCAAACTGACATCTAACTTCATGTGGGTTGTATCGCGCCCAAGAACCTAGTGGACTACAAGGAAATAACCAAAGCAGAGTGTGAGCCAATAAGGAGCTAAATGTACTCATATCACCCTCAACATCTCCATCCAATGGCGCTGATGAAAATCCACTCACAACGTTCATATATAGACACCAAATAAAATCAACCTCCCTATCCATCGACTTAACCTAAGATAGCGTAGGAGATTTCACTCCTATCTATTTAAAAATGATGGGAAGAGCTTTAATTTGTGAAAAATTCTGCAAAAAATCAAGCTAATTGTTCTTAGGATTCTGTGGATAGCACTTGTGAACAGTTGTGATAGAGCAAGTGTGCATTACAAGAGTGAGGGCACGTTATCATGCCCAAACTTGCATCAATGTTGAATTCAAATGGGTTACAACAATATAATATAGTGACCACTCCATTTTGGAAGTGTGAAAAGCATCCAAATGGTTGTATAAATTACTCAAACACATGACGCCAATGGCGTGAGACTCATTAGTAGCTAACAGTATAGCCAAAGGAAACAAGTATGCTTTTATGTGATTGGGGGGCAACTTGGTTAATACATAGCAACTCAACTAATAAGCCACAAAAGCAGCACGACAGACAGACGTTCCCTCAAAATTTTCAAAATACCATATTCATTCGGAAATCAAGAGTGCTTGTTACATGGAGAAGCATTGCAACCTCCATTACCTTTGTATAGTTGTTTGATAATGTCCTCACTTCCCTCAACTAACATAATCAGCCACGACAGCCTATGACCCACTGACGACAACAATAAAATTTTTTCTATATCCTTTAAAGTAACAGTGGCCTCACCCAAGAAATAAAGAAGGTGTGGGTTGCTAGATTCCACCTACGGACTAAACATCATAGCTCTGCAATGTCTCCCTTCAAGTTCACCCCACAAGACACCAACACACTACTTGGTTAATACATATCGACTCAACCAATAAGCCACAAAAGCAACACGACAAACAGGGGTTCCCTTAAAATTTTCAAAATATCGTATTCATTCGGAAAATTGAGAGTGCTTGTTACATGGAGAAGCATTGCAACCTTCATAACCTTTGCATAGTTGTTTGATAATGTCTTCACTTCCCTTAACTAACATAATTAGCCAAGACAGCCTATGACCCACCAATGGCAACAAATTTTTTTTTTTCTATATCCTCTAAAGTAATAGTGGCCTTACCCCAAGAAAAAAAGAAGGTGTGGGTTGCTAGATTCCAGCAATGTCTCTCTTCAAGTTCACCCCACAGGACACCAACACACTACTATAAATTCGAGACCACATCAATGAATTCACAAATTCAACATCCCACAATTCCTTATCGACCCAACGGTCCTAATCATTAGAGTGACCACATGCCATACTAAAAACGATGGGAATAGGGAGTACCTCTTGATGACAAAGTTGAAGCTCTATCACATCGTCTAGTGGCGGAAGATTAAACTCATTTGAATCCACAATGTTTGACCAAATTTCTATTTTTTCCTCATTTGGGATTACAAGATCAAGTGACAATGGGAAGGAAAAGGCAAAGTCGTTGTAACCTAAGGATCACAAAGTTATTTAAGTGGTAAATTGTTAGCCACCAATCCACCTGACGACAGTGAAGAACCACTGCTATTTTTGAGCCACGATCATTTCAAGCTCTTATCGCCGCCTTTGGAATCTAACCGCTTCGAACCCATCTAGCTTCGATTTGTATGGTATAAGTAGAAGAATAGATAAAATGAGTGAGCTTTATGAACCCAAAATCAAACTATAGAGGAGGATTGGCCTCCTTGTTCTATCCCTCGTATTTTCTTCCTCCTCCTTCTTGATATCTTCCTCTCACTTGTTAGTCACGATGGTGACAATATGAGAGGAGAGGGTTGTTAGCATGGTGAAGTGGAAAGGAGAGAGTTCGACGAAAAGAGAAAGAAGTGAAGACAATAGAGTGAGGGTGTGTGTTTTAATCTAAGTCTATTCTTGGTTGGTCCGAATAAGTAGTAAGGAGACTTCTCTTTTATGGGGGTTTAACATACTCTTTGTTTAATGAAAAGAAATGAGAAGAAAACAAAAGACGTGAAAGAAAAGGAGTTGACCGAAACAAAAGAAGAGAAGAAGTGAATAAGACAGATATATGAATATGTATAACAATAATAATGATAATGATATATAGTAACAACATCAAAAGATGAAAATAAAGAATATAAGAAAAGTACTCGAGGCAGTATACTTACCTGTGTAGTATATGAGATTATTGAGTCCTACCTTTAACAAATGTGGGCCTATATTGGAGGCATATGAGCCTAGTTCATATGTTCCATCGAGATAGCTGGGGATGCTGGAGACAACAGGGACCATGAAGGAGGTCCAGTACCCAAAATTTTTACCCCCAAAAAAGGCTCCATGCTCAAGCTAACAGTGCCCCTAATTTTTGGCCTAGCTCTATTTTCCACACAAAAGCATATCTGACTCTAAAAACTGTATATCTTAGCCCACTTTGCAACTCAAATGTAGTTTCCAAGAGCCAACAATGACCAAAAGTAGCAGCCATCTAAAGCAAACAACTTTGTTTCCAAAATTATGTAAAATGCAACCAAACTCTTTCCTAAGCAGAAATCAAAATACACCAGATCATAAGGATAGCACCTGAGAGGTTCAAAGTCTTTCTCCTAACTAAAAAACCAATCACAAGCATCCCCCAGAACTTGGTATAAATATTCATCATCAGTCGATAAAAGGGAACCCAGTTTTTCCCATGAACCCGAAAATTTGACTCAAATAGCCCAGTTAGCTAGCAAGTATTCTTACGATGCCAAAACCTACGGGTGGAAGTACTGGTACAGATGAACTTTCCCTCTTTTCCTAATGACCTCTCTTAATTTCCTCCTCCCCATAACTATGTGTTGAAATTTCAAACTTGTGTACTTCTTCCACACTTTCTTGTATCTTAGTTTCTTTTGATTTCTCTTTCCACAAAGCACTATTAGCCTTTGTTTACTACACATTATGAATTTTGGACTTGACTTTCCACTAACAAACAAAACTAGTGAACCCAAGGGGAGTTTTGATTTTATTCTACAATTTCGGCCTTGGTTGCAAAACCTTCCCAACAACAAGGTTGATTGAATATTCTTGATTTTTACAAAATCCTTACTGTAGATCTTATTTTCTCTTTTTCTTTTTCTTTTTCTTTTTAGGAAAGAAACATAAAAGGGAGTAAATATGTATTTATAAATATATATATATATATATATATATATATATATATATCCAAGTTTTTAACAAATGTGAGTTACAAAGTCCTAACAGAAATGATCTCAACTTAATAAAGTGTCAACTTTCAAATCACAGGTAGATAATGTGAAAACAAGCTAACCATAGGTAAATTTACTATAATTACCCTTAATATGATATTTATTCTTCAATAATTACCTAATATTTTAACGTGGTCCTTAATTTTTGGAATATTTCATTATAGTTTTTATATTTTAAAGTTTATGTAAAAAAATGTGTATGTGTCATTAACTATTTGATTGAAAAGAGTGGCTAACTATTTGATTGAAAATGTTTGTGTCATTTATCGAGCCACCCGGTAAATCCGACCGGACCCGCGCCGACCGCTGTCCAATCCGACTACTTTGGCGGTCGGCAATGGGTCTATCTCTTCAAAATCTGATCTTCACGATTCAGTCTCAGATCTTTTCCCCAGAACCCGAAGAAACCCAAACCGACCAAGATACATAGCATTTTTCGGCGAGATTGCTTAGATTTGTTGAGATCTTGTTGTTTTCACTCAAATCTAGCTACAATCTAATGGGTTTTGCTTAAATATAGCTTAGACCTAATGGAAATCTCATGGGTTTTGCTCAAATCCAGTGAAACTCTGATGGGTTTTGCACAAATCCGATGACGATTTGGTTTTTTTTTGCTCAAATCTTGTGAGTTTTGTGCAAATCCAGCGATGATTTGGTGTTTTTTGGCTCAAATCTAGTTAGTTTTGCACAAATCTAGCGACGATTTTGTGTTTTTCTCTCAAATCCGGCTTAAAATACAGATCGCCGCCAAAAGGAGACTCCAGCTTCATCTTCGCCAGCTTTGACCGATCCGATCGCTGATCAAATAAATTTGACCCGACTTGACTCATTGGTTTTTGTGATCGGCGGCGGGTTTTTTTGCCGAAAATCCAATGTCATTAGGTCGGTTGTAGGTTGGGCACAAACCCAACCCATGGACACCCCTAGATTGAAAAGAGTGACGTGACAAATAAAATACAAAAGATCAACTCAAGCGTAAGCATTCCTATCAGGCGTTGTAAAAAAAAATGACATTTTAACACATCAAAAATGCTACTTTATTATTTTAACACATCATTTTACAATTTACCATTCATCACATATTCTATTCTTCAATTCTACATTAAAATATTATATAGAAATATTAAAATAACATTAGAAAAAACCAACCACTGCCACTGCCACTGCCAGTCCCACTCCCACCCAGCTCACTACCTCCCCCACCACAACCAATCATTGTTACAAACCCACCACCACATCCCACAATTGTTACAAACCCATCACCACCAACCTACAACAACCAAAGTCAACCAACCACTATTACAAACATTGCCACAAGCACCAAGAGAAAGAGAGATCGGTGAGGTGGAGAGAGGAGAGGTCGTCGGCTCTAGGCAAGGTGGCTCCAGGCAAGATTGGCGGCTACAAGCGAGACAACTCCAAGCGAGGCAGCTTCAGGTGAGATCGTCAGCACGGCAACGGCGCAAGGTTGACAGAGTAGATTGAGGATGAGAAAGGAAGAGAATAACACTGAAGAGGAAGAGACAAAAGCAGACAAGAGAGGAGCTTCGGAGGTGTGAGAGGAGAGAGGAGAGAGGAGAGAGGGAAGAGTTTATTTTAAAAAGTAAAAAAAAATTCCTACATCTATCTAGGCCCACCGCGAATAAAAAAATAATAAAAGTTTTGTCATTCATGAACAATATGCTTTCAAATTTGAGACTGCATTGTTCATCCATGCCAAACATTTTGGCATTTAAAACACCTGATAAGAGTGGTTTTTTGGAATTTGGTGTGTCAAATGCAAATATTTGACATTTAACATATCTTATGGAAATGCTCTATATTTATCAACAACATAATTTTGATAGTAGCATAAATCTGATTAATTGTTCACACAGAAGCTGAACCACAAAAAGCCATACTATAATTTTTTTTTATTTTTTTGCTAAACAAAAGCCATACTATAAATCTTCCAAAGAGATGAATGCGTATATATAAATTGAGACACTGATGTTATTCAACATTTTTGCAGTAAGGATGAGTTTTATTTCAAAACGTAAAAATTAAATATAAAACCAAAATAAGTCAAGGCAGGAATGCAGGATGGACTGAAAGGTAAAAAACTTTATAGAATCATTCTTAAGAAAAACAAGAAATTAGATTCTGATACATTTAAAATTTTTAAACAAATACGTGGCATGCAATCTATACGTATAATAAGCATCACTCGGAAACCAAAGTGTATCCGTGGGCACCTAGTATAATTTTTTGGGCCATATCGTAGTTCTCCGAATTGATAGCCATTTTATTCGAAAAAAGCCACTCTCAATCTTCTGCCATGGTGCGAAAATGGCAGAGAGCCAAACAAAAATGAAGACCCCTATTTTGTTCTTGTTTTTATATGTATTGAACTTGTGAATGGTTTTGTAAAATATAACTAAGTTTGGATTCAACTTCAACCACTGGAAAGTAGGAACTGAGGGAACAGCCTCTATCTTAAGTAACTATTGTTCAATGGGAGAGTTCAGAGTAAACCAACCATGTAAAGTGCAAGTTTGGGTTGTTATTTGATGCTCAAAATCCGCAATATAGTTAGGAAAAGGGGGACTTAAAAAAAAAAAAAAAAAAAATGGAAGAAGAATCGAATTCATATTATACAATCAAAGCTAATAAACAGATTATGATCCTATTGGCTATTGCTTATCAGATACACATTAAGCTGCGATTTCGATTTTATTATAAAATACTCTTATAGAAAGCTATTTATTGATACTTGCGATTATATATTGTAGCTCAAACTCATGAAGCTCTAGACAAGTAGCTGATAGCATCAGCCATGACCTGTTTTATTTATTTATAGGCTAACATGCATAAAATATGAGTGTCTCAGAGTTCTTTGAAAATCTGACTATTTCTCCGTGCATGTATAATTCTGCAACTATTCCCCTTCACTGAAGTAACCATGATGAGACACCTTTTTAAAAAAAAAAACATTAAATTCATCAGGTGGCATTGCAACCAACCATGCCGGTTCCCCACTTTTTGGGCCAGTTTTATTCATGCTATTTGTAGGATATGTATTTAGTTATAACACACTACAATAAAACTGAAGAAGTTTCGAGTGTCAGAATATCACTATGTCATTGTCATCCCCAATATGACTTCCACGCATCATTTAAGAAACTTCAATCTTGAATAACTATGACAATCAAATTTCATAGTCATGTCATACAGTAAGTAATTTGGAGGCTATCCTAATCTCATGCAGCAGTGCAAGCACCAAGACTAATTAAGTTGAGTAAAAACAAGGGGGAATTTTTAAAGATGTCATATAAACTGGTTTCACAGCACTAGGACTAGATTTTTAAAATTTACAAAATAGATGGCTCCTTCCTACCCTTCACTTAGCACTAGACGTGTAATATCCCCAGTTCAATTAAAACAAGATCGCATGGGATATTAGAACAATTTGTAAACATGATGACAACATCAAGCTGATACCACCTCTTTCAAACAACTTTCAACGATTTGATCCACGACAGTGTTGGCTTCCACATAGGCATTGAAAAGCCTTCACAGGATGATCACAGTCATTAAAGTCAATGCCATAGTCCTGTGAAATGTGGCATGCACATCAGATAAGTTTAACCATAACACATAAGAAATTTAATATTAAACATGCTCCTATAAAAGTTGAGCCTCCTCACCCAGGTCAGCTCTTCCATAGCATCGACCTTCCTTGTTGTAAAAAATGCAAGCTGCATGATTTAAAAACCCAATAAGTGATATCATTTTTAACTATCTAAAAAATAATCAATTGTTATGTGTGTATGTGTGTCTGTGAGTATTTGTATTTCTATATATATGTGTATATAAAGAACAAGAACCCATACATGATAGTAGTGATGATCTGGAGTCTCCACTTCGACTGGGATCTCAACCAAAGTAGCATCATGGCATCTAATCAATAAAGTGTAAGATAAGAGTGTGAATTGCCTTTACCTCATAATCCAGAATGTTATAAAAGAAGATGACAAATACAATCATAGAAATCCACAAGACAAAAATATAGGGTCCATCTTACCAGAGAAAAAATAGATATTACGTATCACTTTTATTTTTAACAAAGTTTTTATTACCTAAAAAAAAATCTTACCAAACAAAAAACAAGAGATAACAAATTAAGTTAGGTGTCACATAATTTGCTGCTCCAATGGATATAATTCAGTATGTAAAGCAATCACTTGTATAACAAAGGTATAAATTTCAATAAAAAATGGCAAGGAGAAGGCATTAGCTAAAATTATAATATCAAGAGCAAACAACATCAAATGCAAACAAATAACACATACATCACACACATTACATGAATACCTGTGATTGATAAATCTTGCAACATTTCCATACGTTGTTGCATCCAAACAAAGGGCCTCTTCATCTTTTAAAACACCCTCTGAAACCCAATCTGCATCCAGTAGCACCGGGTAAGTATGCTTCTCATTACCAGAGTTCTGCAGGTTTCTGTCATGCAGTTCTGAGTTGGTAACGATCTCCCCAACGTACTCGCAAACAAAAGCTGCTTTCGGCAGGTCTTGAAGCGTTCGAAGACCCCAACCCTTTCCTTCAGGGGTCCAAAACACCTGAAACTTACAAGTAAATAATTTCTTAGTGAATACATTTTAAATTATTTAATTTTTCAAATTCTAATGAAATCAAACCTGCAATTTTGCTGTAATGCCTCTCTGAACAACACGGTTTCCACACGACTTGTTGCATCCGCATTTAGACCAACACTCTTTTATAAATCTTCTCAGTAAATGGCCCTTGCATCTATTAGATATCTTCTTGTTCTTAGACCCTTCTAGTGGACAATTCTTACAATAAAAGTACTGGTGTTTTTTAGGGTTCTGATTTATAGTGATAGACTCTTCTAGAAAGTTCTGTTTCAACAGTCCCCCAGGCATGTAAGCAAAGTCACCTTTCGTTTCACGAGCACATGCACAAGGTACAGGTGATGATAGACAATCCCCAAAACAATTAGAGCAACAATGTTCATCCGATATACGAGCAAGTGCAAAATTCACATAACCTTTCCTATAAACTAAACTCTTTGATATGTATCTAAAGGCTGGCAGATCTTCGGCACTGCCCTTCATCAATGGAATTTTTACCTTTTCTTCCCCTCTGGTTATGTCATCAACATAGTCACAGTAATTCACAGTAGAGAATGGTGTATGGTGTTTCTGAACAATCTCCCTATTGTTTGAGTTAGAAGATTGTAGATCTTTAAGAAGTTTTAACCTCCTTTCACTTTCACCACAAATGTTCTCCATATCCTTAATCTCAAAACCAGCAACACAATGAAGGCCACCCAAACCACTTGGAGTTATAGGTTTGGAAATTTGGGGCATTACCTTAATCGGATTCTGAAATCTGACTGATCCACTTGAAAGGCTTGAAGGAATGCAATAATTGCCTACATGACCATCTTTACCATCATGACCCCCTTGTGCATCAGATATCTTGGATGCCGGTATATGTGTGGACCTTAGATGTTCATCAACAGCAGAGTCAGTGCCCATTGCCCAGAAGCGTTCACAAAATTCTGTCATCAGCTCCAACAAAGAGAAGTTGAATTCTGTAAGTCCATGTAATTTAAGAAAATTTTCTTCCACCACCTTGAAAACAGCATCCAAGCTTGGAATACGAAAATCAGACCGCTCAGAAGAGTTATAAATCAGGGAAAGTTTCACCTCTCTCTTGGGAGATGAAGTAATATCAAACTGCAAGACTTCTGCAACACCATCACCTTTGTCCATAACATCCAAAGATTCAGATTCCAGGGACTTTGAACCATCTTCTTTAGCCACAAAACTTTTTCCATTAGAAAGACCATCTACACTTGGAGCTACAAGAGTACAACAGGCAGTCAGAATTTAATATTGAACAAGAATTATGGGAAATGGAAGGAAGTTAGACCTATTCAGTAGCAGGATAATGATGTTAATTATGACCCTAACAATCACTTAGAAAAATATAAAGCAATATCACAAAGTGATAAATTAAAATCACTAACCTTTTTCATTCATGTCTAAAGATTGAGATTCCAGGACCTTTAAGACATCTGCTTTGGCATTTGAACCGTTTCCGCATGTAGAAGAACCTCCTATATCTAAAAATTGGGTAAGCCAAAAAATACATATATATAGTCAGAAATGCATCAACCAGGAGTTTTAATATTCAATCAAAGAAAATACAAATAAAAAGGGAGGTGGTCCAGAAGCTTAATTTTAATCTTTAAGGCTCACAATGTTAAACAAGAATCTATATCTATATCCACATATACATAAATACACACGCAGACACTACCCCATGGAAAAGAATTGGAATACAAATCAAAGCCAGTATTGCCACCTCTTCTCAATACAGAATTTAAACCAATCAGACATACATACACAAATTACACACATATTGGTCCCGTGGATAAAAATTAGAATACAAATAAAGGTCAGTATTTCAACCTCTTTTAGATACAGAATTTAAACCACAAATGACATCAAAATGATAGCATTTAAAATCCATCGAAGTGAACAACCATTTTAATCCTTAAGTACCAAGATTTGTATATGGTCTAATTATTGTTGCCTTAGAAAGGTGAAACATGGCCTAAAACACTTAAAGAGAACTTTATCAGGTAAGTTTCAGTAGTCAGCACTACCTAAGCATAGGAATACAAACCAAGTGGCTGAGTTAGATGCAGGCTTCAGTACAAAGTCAACTGTCTACAGAATCTTTACATCCACTAAAAACCGTGGATATACATTTCATATATTTAAAAAGCCTGTCATTGATAATTGAAATTGTTATCGAGCTACCAAGAGATTGGATTACCTGGAAGGATTATAGCAAGAGGAACCTCGTCTAGCAGATGGTTATCAGTGGGGGGCTCATCTCTGGGCAGATTAAAATTGTTTTCTTGATACATATCAAGCACATTTTCTACAGGGGTATGATCCAAATAGGGTTCAACCATCAGCTTTTCAAATGGCCTAATACCATTTCCTCTCTCAGATGTTAACCTTCTCTCTCTTGGAGCAACTTGAGGAGTTACTGATGTCCTTCCTTTCTCTTGAAATGATAAAGAATCAGACTCAGTGGTATTGTTGCAAAGATTTGGTTGAGATGGCCCTTTTGCTTTAGGCACTGGAGAAGATGTAGATGAATCACATTTCCTGGATTCATTTTTTAGATGTTGCAGCGGTGAGACAGGCTTTGACTTAGTTTGCTCAATCCAAACTTTCAGTGGAGTCGACTCATCTACTTCTTCTTCATCACAAATTTGCATCAGTTCAGCATCAGGCCGACTTTGCAGTGCCCTTTTTGGGCGCAATCTTTTCAATTGAGGTTCTGAGTCTTCAGGCTCGGACCAATCTTGAGAGCCCGAAGAGACTTCATTTATATCCTGATATCCCCTTTTAGATGGAGTTATCACCAGCTGAGAATTGGAGGTTTTAACAGGGACCAAAGCCCTTTCTTCCTGGTGTCTTTGATGCAATCTCTTCACTAGCAGTTCAGAGTCTTCAGGCTCTGAACAATCCACAGTGACCAAAGCCCTTTCTTCCTGGTGTCTTTGATGCAATCTCTTCTCTAGAGGTTCAGAGTCTTCAGGCTCTGAACAATCCACAGCGACCAAAGCCCGTTCTTCCTGGTGTCTTCGGCGCAATCTCTTCCCTATAGGTTCAAAGCCTTCAGGCTCAGAACCCTGTTCAGAGATTAAAGATAATTTCATTTTGTCATCCTTGTTTGCCTTTCTTATTGGTGACTGCAAATTCATCAATAAACAGATAACTTTAAAAAAGATATGAATAAGTACTAACATCACTTGTTCATAGATATTTTCTTCAGTATGCTGGATAAGATTGCTAAATAACATGAAACCTTGTGACAAAATACATTTTGATATAAATAAATAATGGTATAAAGAACAGATATGTTTGCTAAGGCAAGATATACACCTTTGCTTTCTCGTTTGAGCAAGCTTCTTTCTTCTTAAATCCCACACTCTGTCAAAAGGCATCAATAAGCAAACAGAGAGGGAAGAGTTTAGGGTACAAACAACAATTATCACATATAAATAAGGAAGTTAAGTAAAACGGGGAAAAAATTCAGTATTCTCATAGTTCTTCTTCCACTACACAGTGAATGGGGGCAATAACATGAATAAATAAATAATAAATCAATAAATTAAAATATTTGATTTAGCACTACAAATTGAACAGAAGATGTAATATAAACCAATAAGGTTCACCTTTTCTTGTTCTGGCTTCTTCTGCAATAGGGCTTCAATCAAGGCTCTATATTCATCGTTTTCAATATATCCCCAGTTATAATCAGACGATTCAAGAAGTCGATTCAGCACTGGTTTGACTTCATTTTCAGGGAAGCCAATACTTTTCATTGCCTTGCAGGCAACTGTTACTTTTCGCTTTGGAGGCATCACTAAATTTGATCTTTACTCATTACAAAATGATCCCAAACAAAGAGACAGTTACTATACTCCCACAGATACCATAATAAGTGACAATTACAAATGAACGATAGAATCACCAATGAGTGCATACATCAGAGAAAAGAGGGTATGCAGCATATATCAACCCCATAATGAAAGCATAAGGAAAAGCATTCAAAATGTATGTCCCAATAATGTTAAAATTCAAAACAAATATAGAAACACAGAGAAAATTTGAACACCCAAGCATAATTGAATATAGCAGAATGAAAGGCCTTTTAAGTTCAAAATAAATGTCCCAAGAATGTTAAAATCCAAAACAGATACAGCAACACACAAAGAGCAAATTTGAAAACCCCCAACATAATTAAAATATATCCATGTAATTTTGCATGCCATCTCAGGGCACAACACCAGCCCCTAGCAGGAAAAATGCTGCTTCTTAAAAAAGGAGTTGGCTACATGAGTTTTCTTTTTCTTTTCCTTTTTTTTTTATTATTAGTAAGTTACACACACGCTTAGTGGGTCCTGAACCCACATACTCACTGTCCATCCCGTTATTATGGAAGAAAGAAGTGCCAATTGAGCTATAGCTCATTGGCAGCTACATGAAAATTTAATCACACAATGATGGAAAATACAAAAGAGAAACCAGATCAAACGTCAGGGAAGAAAATGGACTCAATTCAAATGCTATGTAAAAGACCATTAAACTGTTCACAAAACAGAATGTCCAAACTCATCTTAAATAAATAATTTGTAAAGCTAGATATACCTTTGAAAATAGATCAACTAGGTTTTTTTTTTTTTTTTTTTTTAATTAGATCAAATAGTAACTCAATGACCACAGATGCTACAACAGTCACTGGCCTCAACCAAGTTGTTAAAAAACATCATTTAAGTTGTTTTAAAAGAACCAAAAAAGTGACAAAACAGGCATTTTTAAATTTAGGATTTTATTAACGGGTGCATTCATGCATCTGTTAAGGAGGAAATAATGAGTCTCACTGAATTGGGAAACAAGAAAAGCATATAAACAAATACTTCTTTAACTAACTCATGTGCGACTCCTAAAAAAAAAAAAAAATTACTGATCAATTATAATAAAAAATTCAACATTAACAATTGCCTTCAGGCACTTGTTAACCGAACCCTTAAATTTAATCAACCAGTAAATATGAATATCTTCGAGAAAACTTTTAATATGTCCATCTTTTTTCTTTTTTGTTTTTTTGTTTTTTTGTTTTTTTATACAAGATAGAATTCCTACTATAGCTTAATCTAACTGTATATGTGTGTGAAGCTCCCTCCTGGAAACTTTAACTCCAACCCTTGTCCCCCACACCCCACTAGCATTTATACTAGTGGAGTGACCACCGCTTGGACTAACAGCAAACATTGAATTGAATAAATGAAGTCTCCATGGCATTTAATAACATAATCATAAACACCATGACCCACTTCATTCCTACGGGACATCCCAACACATCATGTACTTCATAAACAGTTTAAACAAACATGTTAAGTAAAATGCACAAATCCCTAACAATGTGTACTATAAAAAAGAGAAAGATCTGAAAAAAATACCCACTTGCTTTTATGCTATGCAGAACAGTCCGATATATAATTTTCACAAGTAAGTAGTAAAACAAAAAATTTTCATCAACTAATAATATAAATAAAGGGGCAAACAATGTAACAATATATATATATATGATGCGCCAAATTCAATCCCATTCAAGGGGACCAAAAAAGAAAAGAGTGAATGCAAAATAGTTATCAAACATCACATAATCTCTCACCGTAGCACTAGAGCCATCCCACGTACACTGCTGACAACCCAGATAACATCAACAATTTCAATCAAACAAGACAACCCACACAAAAAAGACCCAAATAATAAAACATAAAATGCTGGGGTTTTCACGTATGTTAAGACTTGTGATTTGTTTGGTTAAAGAGAAAAACACATTCCATTATTTGGTACATAATAAGACAAATAAAAACATCTGGGTTTTCATTTCTTAAGCTTCAAGTAACCAAAATAACCACAAAAGAATTCCTATCTCGAGGACTCGTAAAAGTCAAGAAATATGTTCTAATTTAAAATCGCATTTGATAACAAAAGAGTTATTCTAGATCTACAGTTCACTTACATCAAAGTTATGCCCTGAAAGATTATGGTCCTAGATTTTTTAAAAGAAGATAATAAAGTATTAAATATATTTTAAAAAAAAAATGAATCTTTAAGAAACAAAGCAAGAGTTAAAGAAAAAAAAAAAAGAACAAAATTTAATATTTTTTTAATATCCCAGTATTCAAGGTGAAAGATCTATTAGGTGATGAAAGTTGGCAGCTTTTCCCAGAATCTACATTAATTTAAAAAAAAAAAAAAAAAAAAACAAAACAAAACATAATAATTGTCCCGAAAGTTACGAGCACCTTTGTTTAACATTTCAACAAATAAAAAATAAAAACTTTGATTTTCTAAGATATCAAAAGAAAGAAATCCTCAAAATGCAGGCTTTGAGATATATAGCTTGAACATACCCTTTTGCAGTTTTGTTTGTAGACATGCAATTCATATGTAGAGAAAGAGAGAAGGAAGATGCATGAGATTGAGGGATTAGAATAATACCTTTGAAACACAGATGGGGTTTCTTTGTTTTCTTTGTTTCTTTGTTTCTGGAGTTATGATCAGAATTCAGAGAGGTGTGGAAGTGGAACAACTCATCAGCTTCTTCAGTTTTGTTATTGGTTTTTGTCCTGCCAGTTAACTAGCAACGTGAATGTCCTATTGGCCCATTGGTTCACAGTCAGAGCAAGGGCCAAGGACTAGTGTCCAAAATGTCTAAATTACCCATTGCCTTGGTTTCTTTTCTTTTTTTTTTTTCTTTTTTTTTTATGAAAACCCCATTGGCTCAGTTTCAGTTTGTCTCACTCTTTTATTTTTTGGATATTTATATATATATATATATATATATATATGTATGGTCTACTTTGACTCTTTGACTGATTTACTTGGTTCATCAATGAGATCGCAAGTTTTTGTTTATGGTTAGAGGTTGTTTGGTTTGAGAGGAAAAAAAAAAAAGTGCATTTTGTATTGTTTTTTAGTTTTTTGTTGGACTGCCATTAAAAATTTGATTTGATTTTGCCATTTGTGTTTGGTTTCCATTTCAATATTAAAAAAAATGAATTTAAATACAAAAAATGAATACACATTTTTGTTGCTTTTTATTTTCAATGAAAACAAATAATATTGTAGAAAACAGTTAGAACCCTACCAATTGATCTATCCCGCTCAAGTTAGACTTGCATTTAATAAGGATTAATGAGAACTAATAGTTCTTTTTGGGGAATAAACTTCATTGAAGAGCTAAAAACATAGTTGCTTTCATTTTTCTCCATTTCTCTCCATCCGGTCTCTCATCTCTATCGCTCTCTCCTTCCAGCCAACTAAGGTCACTCTCTCCGTTCTTCATGTTTGTTTTAGTTTATGGATTCAATTTTCAGCAGGATTCCATGGGTTATTTGGTTGTTCTCCAGGGTTAATGAGTCCTTTACGTGTTCTTAAGTATTTCGGCTATCCTATAAGTCAAAAAAAAAAAAAAAATTATTTCGGCTATCATTATTGTTAAAAAAAAATTATTGTTAAACTATATTTTTAACTATATAATGTTATAAGAGTTATCTTACATTCATTTATTGAGAACAAATTTTAATTTTTTCTAATTTATGTATTATTATAATGAAGCTTCACATTCTTAAGTATTGACAATGATCCAATAACGTGGCATGGCCAGGCCTGTTTTCATTTTTGAGGAGTTGGTATGGGGAAGGAGGTAAAAAGAGAAACTTTGAAATTAGACATTTTAGATCATGTTTGGTCATTAGATTTGAAACTTGTTTTTATTTTCAAGGATAAGGATCAAGTCTAGTGTTTAGTTGTAATGGACCCATCCAGATGATACCAAGTGCCAACTATTAAATATGTATCATCATTTGAATGAATCTAATGTAATAAAACACTGAACCTAATTCATGTCATGTTTTCAAATCCAGAAAACCATAGGTCCTACATGGTGAAAAGATTTTTAAGGGTGTTTTTTTTTTTTTTTTTTTTTGCCTTTTGTTTTAAGAAAAATAGATTCTCATTTTATTGTACAATCATAAAAATTGAAAAAGTGTCTTAGGCTATTTTTTGAAATGGGAGAAAAAAGGCGTGAAGGGAAGGAAAAGAGATAAGGGAGAGAGATTTTTATCAAGTTGACCATTTAGTTCTGACAAAAATAAATAAATAAATAAATAAAACCAATGAAAATGAAAATATCACTCAAACAACATTTTTTTTTCTATTTCTGAAAACTCATTTTCAAAAATAGTTGCTAAACACAAATGATGTCAAAATTGTGAGTTGAGAATTGGCTTCAAACTCAATTTATAAAAAATTAAAATAAAATAAAAAAAATCTAATGTTTGAAAAAAAAAAAAAAAAACCAATGATTTTGGTTTTCAAATTAGGAAATTAAAATCAAAACCTTGAATATTAGTTTAATGTACTAACAAGCATTTTCTAAAAACTTAGAAAATGATATTTGGAAGTTTATTCCCAAACATTTTACATGACACTGTTTTTTTTTTTTTTTTTTTGGTGGTATTCTCGTGGATTTCTTTTTTTGAGAGATCCACAAGTTTACCCCAAAATAAATAAATAAATATAAGTATATTAGGTTTTCTTTTTCTTTTTTTCTTTTTGGGAAAATATAAGTATATGAGTAACTGTGAACAATGACTCAACAGCGCCATAGCACAGTAACAAAAATAAATGTTACTTAATAGGCAACTGCCAACTAAGTTCCAAAACTCCTGCCATCAGTTCTTGATAGGTAACAATCAATACATTCTCCTTGGCTGATTTAAAGAATTTATCTTAGGACAAAACTATAATATATAATTCCTTAGCCTTTTTTTTTTTTTTTTTATGAAATTTCTTACGTGTTCAGTTTTTTTTTTTTTTTTAATAAAATTCAAACATATGGTTGTATTAACCAATAAAGTATATGATTGAATTTAATTGTCATTGAAAAAAATAATATTGTTGATATTGCATTAATTAAATGTCTAATACAACCAATAAAGCCGTGGTTAAGATAGATTTAATGTTTTATTAAATAATATCTTAATAATTTTAGTATACTTAGTAGTGAGCCTCACAATGAAAACATGATATTGTATGACTGTAATTTTACTATAAGATTTATGACATAAAAATCATAAACGATGTAATATAAGTTGGAATTTTTTATAGGATCCAATGAAATTTTCTATAGGAACAGAAAATTTCATTAATGAATCTGATTTTGCTCGTATTCATTAATGAAATTTTCTGTTCCTTTTCAAAAAAAGAAAAGTTGGATCCTATAAAAGGTAGTTATGCCAATTTTTTATTTTCTTTATGCGACAAGTGGCTATACTATCATACATTGGATTAAACTCTATTACCAAAATATCAAGTAACTTGTAAACTAACCGTTAGCATACTTTACTTTAAATAAAATTCTATTATATATATTTCAAGAAATTAAAAAAAAAAAAAAATCAACTTCAACTAAAATTTTGCACAAGCCAAGAGCCATCCTTGTACCCAATGTTGTAAAATACTAGTCCCTCCAAAGTTTGGAGACATTAGATAAAATCAGAAGTTCTAAAATACTATGTAAATATATTAATACATTAATAAATTAATCTAAAACCACAATATTCATATTTTAATTTTAAATAATCAATTAATCCATATAAAATTGAATAAAATATTATAGCTACCAAATAATGTCATAATTAATCATAACAAAACCATCTTATAATATTTTTTTATATATAATTTGATAATTACAATAGGATTGGAGGATATGAACCTTGGATATTTCCATTGAAAAAACCAAAAGTCTAACCAATTGAGTTACTAGTCTTTTGGCATTAAATCCCCAAATAAAATTTAAATTGCTAAGAATTAATTGTAAAAATATTAGGATTTTTGTAATAGCTAGTAATTATTTTAAAGTATGTTAATGCCTATATACCTTAATTAAAAATCAAATGTAAATGAAAGAAAAATATATTGATAATTTTAAAGTATTTAATAGTTAATATTATGGTACAAGAGTCTTGTACCTCACTTGGCATAGTTAGCTCTTCTTTATTAAGAGAATCAAAATTCAAATTCTCCTCCCTTATTATTATAACTATTAAATTATAAAAAAAAAAAAAAAGTCATGGTCAAATCACATTAAACATGTAACACTATCATATGAAATTGAACATACAAGATAATGTATATTATGGTATGCTAAAAAAGATAAAAATAGAAACGAGATAAGGGTAATATTATATAAAAGTATTAAAAAAAAGAAGTTGATGATGTTAGAAAATGGAGGATAGAAATATGTTAATAAAACTTGCCTAAGGAGAATAAACTATTAACATAATTAATGTTACATTCCTCAAATAGGATTGGACAAATCCATCATCCAAAAATTTAGAGAGGACATGGACGAATTGATTCAAAGGTTACCAAATGAGGAAAATATTTTTATTGGGGAGACTTGAATAGTCAAGTTGGAAAGAATAATCTCATCCCCCTTCCCCTATACATGTGTGTGTGTGTGTATTTCTCCAAAAAAAAAAAAAAAAAGATACTCAATATTGTTGAGTCGTCCCACATCGACAAGATATGATATTGAGAAGAGGTTTATCACTTACTTTGCAGCACTAACTGCCATATGCAGTTTTGGTGTTGGCGTGTAAGTATATTCATTTATCTCATCCCCATTTCCCTATATATATATATGCGTGTGTGTGTTTCTTAAAAAAAAAAAAAAAGATACTCAGTGTTGTTGAGTGATCCCACATCGGTACGGTGTGATATTGAGAAGGGGTTTATCACTTGTTTTGTGACACTAACTGCCGCATGCAGTTTGGTATTGGCGTGTGAGTGTATTCCCTTATCTCATCCCCTTCTCCTATATGTGTGTGTGTGTTTTTCTCAACAAAAAAAGATATTCAGTGTTGTTGAGTCGTCCCATATCAGTAAGGTATGATATTGAGAAAGGGTTTATCACTTGATCCGCGGCAGTCGATAAAGTGTGATATTGAGAGGGATTTATCACTTGCTCCGCGACACTAACTTTTGGTATTAGCGTATGAGTGTATTCCCTTATCTTATCTTTCTTCCCCTATATATGTGTGTGTGTGTGTGTGTGTTTCTCAAAAAAAGAAAAGAAAAGAAAGAATAGTGGGGCTTTGAAAGAGTTCATGAAAGCCAAGGATAGGAAGGAATAAACTAGGAGATACTATCCTTTTTTTTTTTTTTTATGAACCGAAAATGGGGGCTTTTATGGTTGTATTACACCCCTGGATTTATACGAACCGTATAAGGGACAGGACCCACATGGAACCCACCCGCGGTGGGCACCTACTCCAAGGTCGGGCCATATGTTCCCCTCAAATCCCACACACGGCAGCCCACCAACAAGAGCCCGCTGGCAGCGAGAATCGAACCTAGGCTGGTTAGGCGAAGCGAACGAACCTTGCCAGCTGAGCCAAGCCCTTCGCAATAATGTCTGATTCTATATTAACAATTATTTGATTTCGAAAAGAGTGAATTACACTAACTTACCTCCAAAAGTGAGACTCTTCTAAAAAATAAAAATCACTACAAGTGAGACAAAAATTAGCCAAATAGGTTTCTTCTTACTTAAAAAGTAAACAGTAGATGTAAATATTGTAAATTGATGTCAGAAGAGAGCGTAACCACTCAACATAAGATGTTGATATTAGATATTTGTGTTAGAAGATGAAAAAATGAGGTATTATACAAAGTAGCCTAATGATTAGGTGGTTGATTTAGAAGGGGGTGAAAAGAGCCATGTTTAAGGATAAAATGATTAGAGTAGACAAGTAGAATTTTCTATTTAGATGAATATGTTGAAAAGATGTGAAATGAAGGCTAAAGACGTACTTGAAAAATCTAAAGGATGTAGGCGATTGACAAAGGGAAAGGAGTCTTTTTTTTTTTTTTTGAGTCATGGTAGCGGAATAAGAAGGTTCAAGCAATAATTATATGAGAGAGAGAGAGAGAGAGAGAGAGAGAGAGAGAGAGAGAGAGAGAGAGAGAGAACTCTAGAAACCTACCTAGATGCAGTGACAATGCTACTTACGAAGATTATAACGTGGCAAAGAGGGAAGCAAAAAAGGGTTGCCCAAGAGGCTATACGCCTAAATATAAGGCTTATGATAAATTATAATGAAAAAAGTTATATAGCAAGTTAGGGAAGAACAAGGGGAAAAAAAATATTTATAAACTTTTTTATATCAATGCTAAAAAAGAGGTCAATCATATAATCAATGTCCTACATTAATATTTAAAAGTAGAGCAGACGTTCAAATTCTACACCAAGTTAAAGATTTATGGAAACTATTGCCAAGTTCCTTCTAGCTAGTAGTGCTAAATAACTATATTGTTATTTTTAGCACCACTAATACTAAAAATACATGCTACAGCAATGGTGTTATAGCTAAAAATTTTTAGCTACTTGCTAAATGGCTATGCACTGCGGATCAAAACTAAAAGCAAATAACATTTTTATTCCCCAACTTTCATTAAAATAATATTTCTTTCTTTTTTCTATTTCATTTTTTCCTCTTTCACTCATTCTCTCTTTTTTCAAAAACAAACTCTCACCTCACTCTCAATCTCTCGCCCATCATCCTTCTTGTCAAACTCTCACCTTTGATTCATCCATCATCCTCACCGATTCAGCCGGCATGAAGCTTAGTTTTTCTTTTTCCTTCTTTCTTTCAATGATGGAAAAGAGAGAGCGAATTGAGGGAGGAAAGTGAAAGAACTTTTACAAAATGAAGACTATAGACTCACTTGTTTGTACTCTCTAAGTCTTGCGTAAGCTTGTAAACTGAAGGAAAAAAAAAAGAAGAATGGTGCAAACTGAGAAGAAGGAAACAAATAACCGAAGAATGAGAATGAAAAAGGAGAGTAGGAAGTATATTATATTATTATGGAGTGGAGATTTTTTTAAGGTCTTGTGGTTCAAATTAAACGTTGGAAAGTGAAGCATTATATTTTAAAAGTGGATAAGATGAGACATGAGAGTGATGGTTGGCATGTGAATTAAGAGAAAAATACAAGAAAAGAAAATGAAAAAAAAATTAAAATTTTTGTTGAGTTAATATTTTCTATAATAAATGTTACTTTTACAATATTTTACAATAATTTCATAATAAGTTTAGTTGTTAAGATATTAGAAATTGTCTTAGGCCCCCAAAAAAAAAAATTTGTATATGTGTGTGTGTGTGTGTATAATTTGGGATTTAAAAAATTATTGTTAGATTAGATGACTATTTGCAATTAGGTAGCGGTGGCAGTGGTGGAAGCAGTTGCGGTGGCGGGGATAGTTGCAAAGGCGGTGTTGGGGGCGGTTATGGTAGCGGTGGTTATGATTGTTATTTATTATAGTAAATATATTATTTTATTGTAGTGTATATATATTATTTTATAATGACATTTATATTATTTTATTGTGTTGAAAGCTAAAATAGATTCATTGCTGTGAAATATTTTGTAAAGTGAATAAGTAAAATAAATAAAATAACTTTTTGTGGTGTCAAATAGCAAAATTTTTAGCTCCACTGCTGTGAATGCTCTTATCATAAACTTTTTTGTATTTGCTGCTATGTGTTGATGCTCATTTTGAAAAAGCCCAACAACAGGAAAAAACCCAACTATATAGGCGGGAAGAGAGTTAGTGGATTGAGAGAAAAACCCATCAAGCCTAGATGACAAAAATGATGGGTCATAGGCCCATAAAATAAACAAATAGGCTTTGGGAAAAGCAAATGGGTCTAAAGGAGCCCAAAGGAAGAAGCAGTAAACTCATGGGCATTATGTGATGTAGAAAAGTGAGAATGAGTTACAACAGGCCCAAAGTAATGAAATAAGAAAGTAAGGGGTTGATGGAAAGCCCATGAACCCCAAGGATAAAGGATACGGTAATTGGGCTAGGGAAGTCCAAAAGAGTTAGTAAAAGCCCATAAGAACGTATAATTGGAAATGGGCCGAGGATGCCCAAGGAGGAAGAAATAGGCCAAAGGAGCCCACAAGCAATGTAATGGATAAAAAAAGTCCAAAGTAACATAAGTACAAACCCAATGACAATATTGAGACATTGTAACTAATTGAAAGAAGAGCATACAGTAAGGTTTGAAAGAGGCCCCGACAAACATGGATTAAATAGCATCATAGCAGAAATGACAGAATGACATGGCAGAAATACTGGCAAGCCAACGAAAGGAACAAATAGTGGATTGAAAAGAGAAAAGCCCACAATCAAGCAAAACCCAACCTTTGGGGAAAGCAAGCCATAAAGAATGGAGGGTTAGAAAATAGTTCACGCCACAAGAGGTCAAGAATGAGCAGCAGAATGCACAGGCAAGCCTCCAGTCCACGACAAACGCATGAGTAGCAAACAAGCTTTGGACATACACGAAAATGGAGCATGCATAAGGCCCAAGCATCACCAACTTGTACCCATCCAATACAAGAGTGGTGGGTTATGAGTCAGAGGTAAGAGAGGGTATAATCTGGCGGTGGGGAGAAAGGAAAGCTTATTCTGGGATTCTTGCTCAAACTCTTTTAGGAAAATGTCCTGCTGGAATGATATACTACCTAAAAAAGGGAAATATGAGTTGGAACCATTAAGTGCATGTCATGAGAAATAGTAAGAGAGAATACCCACATTATAGAGGATAAAAATGTCACGGTAAACAAGCAAACAAAACAATTTTTTTTTGTCTAGTAATGGGGAGTGGCACAGCCAATACAGGTAAATGGTAGTAACTGGGCAATTGACAAACCAGTAGATAGTCAGGAAGAACACCCACATTCAGACAAAAGTAGTTAAAGGGTAAAATGGTAAAAACCAATCACGGCAAGTAGTATATAAAAGGCTCTCGCCGTGCACAGTATTATCATCGCAATAGTAGTAACTACTAAGAGAGAATTACAACACCACCATCACCATAACACTACATGAGTAAGCATTAAGAAAGAAAGAAAATGAGAGGGGAGAGAATCAAAGTAAAAAAATGGCAAAGAAAGAGAAAGAATCAGGAAGAGAAATAGAGTGTAGAATGGCAAGTATGCACCAATAGGCTAATTTCTTCTCTCCCTTTAAAAGTCTACCCTCTGTTGAGGATAGAAGATTCGTTAAGAGCATAAGTCATTCAGGTCCGTTCTTTCAAAGTGGATAATTTCTACAGCAGGATCCTCCTGCAAAGTTACTCACGTTAAAGAAGTAGCTCCTTTCTTGGTCTTAGTCCCGTAACATAACTAAACACGGCAGACTAACCTTTTCCTTTTGGTTTTATCATTTATCGTAATCATTTCCTTTCTTGCCTTTGCAATTTTACTTGTAACGTATTTCTTATTGCTATATCATTCTTTCTTTTTAAGGATTCCTTATTTATCTCATCTAACGGGAAATATATTGTCTTTATTATTGTCATACTATACTTGCTTGCCATAACCCTTCTGTAACAGCTTTACCTTCCATGGGCATGTGACTAAAGTTTCAGCAAAAATGACATAGTTTGTGCACAAGCCAGCCTAAGGTGAGTTGCAATTGGACTAGTTCCAACTCTCCTATCTAGAACACTTAGGCCTCAGTACAACAGGAGGCAATTCAGCCCAAGATCACAAAAAGCCCACCACACTGTTAAAGCTGAAATAGTAAATTAGCTCATTGTATATATAATACAACTTTAATATGAGTCATCAGTCTTGTGGTTCACCAACAATGCCAAAAATAAATCCGGTCATCCCAACTATGCACCCAGAAAATAAACTAATCATGAAGTTCCTCATCATGTTCAAGTACATTCTCATACATATAGAGTACTTAAAAATTGTAATTTGAAGTATCATTTGACTTTTGGATGGAAAAAGTTTCTCTCCAAACTTTCAAATTGCTGCTATATGAAAGCTATGACAATTTTTACTTAATTGGGTGTTGGAACTGGACCAGAGCAAGTAGGTTTACAATCTAATTCCATTGGTTTTGGTTCAAGGAATTAACTACTTTTGAATAGAAGCTAAGAAGAGGGTATACTATACAACAATGATGATAAGGTTTAATGTCTCATTACAAATAGTAAAGGGCTTAAGCTAGCCATACTGAGGTGTAGAAAATGACCCAACATTAGGCACTACTCACTTAATTGTTCCATGCGCTTTGGATCAATTCTACGGTAAATAATTCCAGCAGACAGCACAGTAAAAGGTACATTCGTTAGTCTTTTGAATGGAGGTAACTGAGTGTGGTGGTGACCACTATCATATCATACCATAACAAACCTTACAAGAGGTGCAAGGTTTTCAAAAGTGGAGCAGCCTGTAATAATTAAGCCAAGATAAATAAATAAATAAAGGAGGTTTCCATGAATCAAGAACGTAGCCAAAAATCTATACGCAATCACAAACTACAAAATAATCAAGGTAACTAATTCAGCAATAAAAAAATCAAGGTAACTATACTAGCAAAAACAATAGGTTATAGGGTTTGAGAATTTTATAATTAAATCAAGGAAGTAGCTTACAAATTTTCCCTTCTTTCTCTAGCATGAATTGTTCTCATTAGTCATGATCAGACCACTTAACACAGCAAAATTATAATTTTAGCAATATCACATATCTAATCCAAATGGCAGTGACTTCAGGGAAGCATTTAAATGACAGTGACTTCGGGGAAGCATCAAACCAAGAAGAGAAGGGTATAAGTTTTGATGAGGATTTGGGAACTATTAAGTCCAATCCATGAGGGAAAAAGTTCAAAGATCTCTTAGTGCATCAAGGATTGAGAAGGCCATGAAGCCTTTTGACTAGAAAACCCACTTTTGGCAAAGTATTATATATCCTAGTGCAGCAAGGATTGATCAAGGCATCATATGAGATGTTGAAACCGCCAACAACTATATTGGATGATGAATGTGAAAGAACTTGAATGAAGGCAGCAAGAACTATCCATTTGAATCTTGCCTCAAGGGAAAAGAACTTGTCAAACAAAACCGCAATAATTGTGGAAAAGGTATACATGTGTCAAAGTTGCTTACAAATCAATTGTACTTGAAAAAAGAATGTGTTAACTACCCATGAAAGAAGGTACTGATATTAGGAATCATTTGAATAATTTAAATACATTTACCACAGTTGTCAAGTCTGGATGCTACGATTAAGGAGGAGGTTCAAGCCCAGCTGCCTTTAGGTATGCTCCCTTGTTCATTTGACATCCTAAAGACTGTCATACCTAGTGATTGAACTGTTGATTGGAAATACTCAAGCTAAAAGAGGTTACAACAGTTCTTCTAAACCTAAAGAAGTTAAAGAATCCAATGAATAATTCAGAAGTAGGGACATTTGTAGTGAAGGTTGTTATCACAAGTTCATGACTGCAGCAAGTTGTCGCCTGGTGGTGATAACTCTTTTTTTTCTTTTTTGGGTCTGTTTTTCACAACAGTAGCATATCCATGGAAACATCTAAACTAATTTAAGTGTACATATCTTCATTGATAGACAAGTTCAGCTGAAAACCTCATCATGATGAAAATGTTCCAGATACTAAAGCAAAGCCTATATTTCAGAAGAGAAAAGAAGTTATCTATTAGAGGATCTACTTTCATGCCATTTACTATTTTACAAACCACAAGGTATAGAGGTTCACCAAAATTTACGTATCCTTCAGTAAATCGAAATTTGGTTATGCCCATATCATTATGAAATAGAACAAGTAACAATTATATAGGTTTAGAGCCAAATCAAGACATCCACAAAGTTTTTATCATGTTACTATGCAACTTAGAGTATTAACCTACAGTGTCCTAAACTGCCGTTCTAAACATATATATAGGCTGTTGTACCGTCTTGAATTTTATTATAAACTCAACCAATGTATCCAAGGATGCTACCTCTTGAACAATGATATTTAACCACTCAAATGCTAGTCATGTTAAGTTGTCTCCTCATGGCCACAACTTTACTCACGAGTTTGGCTGGGTGCATAGCCTTAAGAATATCCAGTTGGACACTGATCAGGTTTATTATAGCTTCCAAATATGGATTTTATAAAAGTTACAAACTTAGGAATTTCAAATTATTATGCCTTTTCTTTTTTTAATTAAAGTTTAATGAATGTCTAACTGATCTATGATTTATAAAACTTCACATAGTAAATCAAGAAACAGTGATAAGCTTAGCTACCTTGGGCAACTTTCAAGTGATATCTTCTGCTCTGAAAGCAACAATTCTGGGGCTTCCTCCCTTCTAGTTTCTTGGTTCTCCATCAACATGCTTTTAGATTGAGCTGGAATGAGAAAGACAAATGAAAGGAAAAGGTGGGACAAATACTGAATGGCATGTACAGAAAACATAATTGTCCAAAAGTTGCTTGCCATGTTGAAACATGAAAATGAAGTAGCTAGCAAAGGACAAAAACTTATAACTATCTTTGCTATGGACGAATGTTCAAGTCAATAATCGACATGAAATGGAATATCAGTTATAACCTCGCAGATATCTATATGAGAAAGTAACCCATAAGCTGTGACCTGCTTCTGAGTAGCACCGCCTAAAATGAATTAGCCAGCAATAATCTTATGATGTGGACAACAATTACCAAGTAATGGTTAGCAAAAACATACAAATATATACCAATAAAAGTGGGTTTAAATACTAACATATTGCATATTTAAGCAAAGTGCAACACATGCTCATGTATGTGTAGACACAAATGTTGGATGTGATGTAGGTATGGAACCTTGAACATCGTTCTAAGCATAATATGTTAACAGAAAAATTCAGCTTAAGGATAAACCCAAAAATGATGACTTGATCCGTTGGCTCTCCCATAATAAGAAATTCCAAAAGAAACACATCACTAGAAGTGCTGAACAGACGCATGTAAGTTCTTTGTAACACTTGTGCAAAAGAGGAGGGAAAATAATCCTCTTAAAATTGCACCCTCACAATTTAATTCAAAAAATTATGATCGTCAAATTGTACCTATGACTTGTAGAGAGCCAAACATGGCAATTCATAAAAGGAAAAAAAAAAAATTGAGGCAGGGAAAAAAGTATATGTGTGTGTGTGAATTTATAAGACTAAAACATATTTATGTTTGAGAGTCTATTTCTATGCATAAAAACCACAGATACTGAATTAAGAGAATAACATATATCTAAAGAGCATGGTTTTCCCCTCAAAAGTACATACACTTCTAACTCCGCACCATTAGGAAAATGAAGCTGAAAACCTCTTCTTCGTTTTTCTTCTTTTTTTTTTTTTAAAAAAAAATCAAAATGCATACAGGAGTCTGCCACAAGTATCATGTCCTCATCTGTCCAAGCTATGAAACTTTCAACACGTGTCCAACAAACCATGGCATTATTTTTCACGAAAGATCCTAGTTCAATGGAGTACACCAATCTCATTATAGGCTAATGGTCATCAAGATGATTTCAAACCAAATTCACTTTACCAATAACTTGTACATTTGATAAAAAGGAACAGACAACAGGAGTGTTTGAACTAAGAATCAAAGTATAAAATAAACCAATCAGCACCAACTAACCTAAAGTATGAAAACACTCTGAATCTAGGGCAATTAGCAACCATAACACATGATAATCAACATCTCAACTCATATGTAAATACTAAAATTTTGACTTACTGCTATAACACAGTAAGGTTTACAACTACAAAATAAACACCATCTTGGATCTTGCTACTTCAACTCTAGCAATTTTTTGGGCCGGAGTGTGGGACTCCGAATGTGGACAATTGCCACCGCAATCGAGAAAGACTGCAAAGCTGATAGAGGAGGTTGAAAATGAATAAAATATAAACCATCACGAACAGTTTCCATCCTCAATGTGGGAGCCGTGTGCTGTGAACCCTGAAAATTTGAAGATTGGCCACAGTTATAGCACTGCATTTTGAAGGAGAGGTTGCATGAAAGTTCAACAAATATGACAAAAACCCATTATGTGAATAGACACTAGTATGAAAATTATTTCTGAAATCTCTCTATAACAACTAAAATACCTTAGGTTGCAAATGCAAAAATTTTATGGGACACAATTAAATGATCGAAGGAACAAGAACTAAGTTTGGCATACATCAGATCTAGTCAGCGAAACTGGCCATACTTCTTTTTTTAGTCACAATACAGTGGAATACGACAGAACTACAATAAAATTAAATACTGTACTAGTTCAAATTATTTATATGAAAAATAGCATGACAGGATGAGAATTAAATAACTTCTTATGTGGAGATGAACAGAATATAGAGTTCTTGTAAAGATGTATGGCAAAATCAAACTCTATAGTTGCTATAGCTTGAAGCCGTTAGTGACACTCAATACTATCTGCAATCCTAAATTGTACTAGAAGAAAAGAATACAAGGAGATTGATTCACCTGTTTAAAAATATCAAATGGCTTACACTCCTCCATCTCCACTTCAGGCAAAATCTCATCTTTGGTTGATCTAGTTTTAAGTATTGTGAGAGGACACCCAATATCCCAACCACCACAGTCACAGTGTCCACCAGATCTCCATCTTTCAGTGAGAGTGGAAGGGCCACCAATTTTTGTTATTGGCCCACCATGAAGACCCTCTGGGATTAGAATTTCCACACTTGTAGAGCAATCACCAGTATTTCGACCAGAACTTTCACAATGTACCGATGCTTCTGCAGAAGCAACTGTTTGCCTAGGCCCTGATTTCTTGAGAAATTTCAAGCCCCAGCCCCCAACTTCTTCCTGACGTTTGTCACGGAGGTGGTCTTTCACAACAATGGCAGCCAATTCAAAATTTGGCAGAAGATCATTTTCCAACTTTTTGGCCCCACCTGATGCGTCAAGGTTGCAGCTTATATCCAAGGATGGGTCCCAGGAACAGTTTTCCAGTATGGCACTAGATCCCCCAAACTTGGAGACATTTCTCTGTTTAGACAAATGGCTCATTTTGAATGCTTCTGCCACCTTCTTTGTCAAGCCCTTGTTCTTCCTCAGACTTTGCTTTGAAGTGTTTGTCTCTATGTCACAATTTTCATTAGCACCATACAAAACAAACTCAGTCTCCATGATTTTGGATTTGTCCAGGCAGAGGGTGAAAGACGCAGAAACCTTCATCTTACCAACAAGTTGTGACTCATTATCACAAATTGATAGGTCCTTCTGGCCACCCTTTTTTGAATGGAATGAGTACATATAGTCTATAGCCTTATCATCTGTTGACTCAACCTTCCACACATTGGCTAGGTAGATCTCCCTCTGATCATCTGCAGAGAATACAAAATGAGGAAGCCCCCCCTTCCATGTACATTGGAGCATCCCCTGAGAAACAGTGGCAGAAGCAGAAGAAGAAGACTGATCAGAACATGTAGAGTTTGTGCTAGACATTGAAACACGCCTTTTATGTGCCCTATCAGATCCATCTGTATGGCTTACCATAGATGGAGGTTCCTTATTTGTCTTCTGTGGTGAAGATATACTTAACCCACTGGGAGAGTCCACAATATCATAGCATATTGAGCCTTTAATATCATTCAAATTCGATCTTGTGAAGTTGGCATTGCCATCTAAGGCACCAAATTGATGAAACAAAGGGCTCTTCAATACGTTCATCATACTCTTGCTCCCCATAATTGTACCTACAATCCATCGTCCTGCAGGGCTTACGGCTACACCCCCAGTCCCAGATTCCAACGGACATTCAAAAATGAACCTAGCCGAATCACATGAATCTCTATTTTCAATTTTAGCTGGATTTAAGCTGTCAGACAAAATGCTCATCTTCAGAGAGCTAAAATTCATAGATGTACTGCATCGTGCTGCTTTTGATGCACTGATATGAATCAATCCCAGGCAACGACGAAGATATTTTTCATCTATACTTACCAAATGCTTCGGAATCCTACTGTCCAATCCATGAGTACTTCGAAGTAATGAATTCTCATTGCAACTTTTGCGAATTTGAGATTGCTTAAAATTTAAAATTATTGCACGTGGCGAATTTACTCTTCTCACCAACTTTTTTGATTTTGACTCAGAAAAATCCATACTTTCTTCTCCATTCAATTCTCTGGTCTTGCTCAAGTTATGCAATGAATCTTCTTGCTGGCCATCTTTACGAGCATTGAAAAATCTATTTTCCATCTTCTGCTTCTATGGACTAGAGTCGCATCAACAGTAGATAACTCTACTTTCCATCCTCTGATTCCAATTAGATATCATGATAATGACGGTACACCAGATTATATAAACCTCTATTTTCCATGGTCGTCACAAGAAATCTGAAAGCAACAGAAATGGTTATAAAGTTGTCAAAATTCTGCAAATTTAGGAAAATAAAATTAAAAGATAAAAATCAACACAGGCTGTCACAAATCATTTGACAGGTAGTTATTAACAAATCCAAAAGTGGAGCATTTGATTGACTTGTTGGCCTCCAAAAAATAACCTAAAACAATGAACCAATGAATTTTTTTTTTTATTTGACAAGAAATGAACAGAAAATGCAATAACAAGCATGTTCCAAGTTCCAACTTTCCCTTTTGTGGATATTATTAAAAGTTATTTCCAATCAGAAATGGAAAAGAAAAGGCAAATTAGGACACATTATTTCATTTTATCGATATCAATAGGATAAATCTATCTATCTATCTATATATATATATATATATAAGGGTAAACAAAAGTTTAGATTTGTAAGGATTTATGATTGTGAAATTGAGTTATAAAACAAATCTAACTTTTAATAGCAGATAAGAAGCACATTAAAGAGAGAGGAGAATAAACAACAAAGGAAGAAGAGCATTGGTGGAAATAATTGCAGATATACAAACCTCAGATGCATATATTTGCACATAAAGAGAAAATCATCCATACTTTTACAAAATACAATTTCATTAAACACAAACAAACACACACACACACACACACACACACAGTAAATGGCTCGAATTCCATACAAAGTTTGGTATCAAAGCAGCTCAGCTCTACTCAGGAATACCTTCTTCACTGTTCACAGAAGCGAAAAGATGTATCTTTTCAAGAACGGAGGAAAAAGATTCAATTTATCAACTTCCTGCCACCTCTTAAGTAAAAACCCATGAAAGAAAATGAAATATATTAAAAACCCAGAAAAAAAAAAAAAAAAAGACCAATTAATCCAACAAAGCCACAAAGTTACACAAAAATAATAATAATAATAATAATAATAAACAATACAAAAAACACCCAGCAAAAGCTGCAAAGCAAAGAATAAAACAATATAATAATAAAATAAAAGAGTAACCTTTTTCTTAATCCTTACCTCAAGAATTGGATCCAAGAAGAACTACACCAATCCAATAGACAAAAACAGTAAGAGAAGCAGCTGATTCCCAATACAGCAACGCTATTTTAAAGTTTCAAGCTTGTGTTGTCATGCCCCAGACAAAGACTGAAAGGTCAAACAGTGGAAAGAGAGAAAGGAAGGCAAAACAACAACAACAACAACAAAAAGGTGAAGACTAGAGAAAACAAAGCTTAGCACATGGAAGAGAAAGAAGAAATCATAAAAAGGGCTCTAAAAATAAAATATACTAGGTTCTAAAACTTCTTTTAAAGTCACTGTTGTTTTCTTAAAAATTTCAAGGAAAAGTGTGTGTGTTTGTGAAACTGTAACTGTTTTTGGCCACCATTGTAGACAGTGGTCTTATAAGAGTGGTTGTGTACTTGTGTTTGTGCGTGAAACTAACTTTTTTTTTTTTTTTTTTTTTTTGAGAGGGTGCGTGAAACTAACTTAAACAATTAATTAATAAAAAAACAAATAAAGAAAGGAGTGGGAGTAATGTGGGATGAAAATGAAATGGGGGTCATCTCATCAGGCATCAGCCACGTTTTTTGGTTGATATTTTTTTGTTGTTGCCTAAGCTAAGCTAAGCTAAGCTACAAACTCAGCCTCAAATCCTGGTTTCCGTGTGGGACCCACTTCATTTAAAAAAATATATATATACTTGTATGTATATTCGGGGGCCATTTAAAGTACACAAAGTAACAAAAGCCAATTGCACCAAAACCATACATAGGTTTATACAGCTGACAAAGGATAAGAAAGAGTATGTTTCAGCTTTAATATTTATTTTTTTGATAAATTATTTCAGCAATACTTACATGTTACAATTTATACCCCCAAAATATATATATATAAGATAATTAAAAAAAAAAAAAAAAGAGGAATTTTGGGTTCTTTTCCTTTCCTTGCCTCTTTGGAGAAAAGTGAGCTGGTGCGCATGATAGCTACAGCTCTCCACTAAAACCCTAAAGGAAGGGCCACTTGGGCGCCAATTGCCAAATATAAGCAAATTGCTTTTCCGAAAGACCAAATAAATTAATATATATACTCCGTTTTCTTACAAAATTAAAACCTATACTTTTAATTGCTTGAATTTATATCCTACACTTATCTCTATAACTCCCCGTTAAATTTTACATTTTTTTAAAAATCTATATTACCAATACACACACAAAAAAAAATCATTTTTTTTATCAAACCTATATATTTTCTCACATTAGAAAGATGAAAAAACTTTACCAAAAAGCTAAAAGCCCATTTATCAAGTATTTTTGAAAATATAGTTACTTGATACTCTTTCTCTTTTCACATTCATGAAAAATTATCTTTATTATTATTTAAGGAATTTTTCCTGTTTTTAGACAATGTTTTAGTGGAAATTAGAGTTGTATTTTTATTAAATTGTCTTTTAGTTTTGTTTCTCTTAAACATAGAGGTGTAATGATATTTTTGAACTAAAAAATGAAGAATCCAAAGAGAGAAAGCCCCTTAAATAATAGTATAGATAAAAAAAACTCTACAAAATAGGATCACTAACCCAAAAAAAAGCCTCAACGCACGCGTGAAGCGCATGTGATGAAGCTAGAATTATATATCCGCTATATGTAGCCTCCTTCTCATGTAACGGATTTGTGGTATACTTTCTCTACATTCATAGTGGATTATACTAATTAATTTTATGGTAAGGTCTATGATGAATGTGAGAGAAAATAGCACTACATAACTATATTTCAAAAGTATATAATCTCTGCGTTCAACAGAAAATACCACTATTATCTTAAAAAAAAAAAAAAAAAAAACCAAGGTTATATTTTAAGGTGTGCTGACTATTGATGTCAAACTTCTTGTTGTTAAGTAAGTTTTTAATGATCCAAGAGTCTTGTAGGTTATGATAAGTGGCAATTCTTTGTGTTTCCATCGAAAATGTCTAAAATTCAAATTCTTCCACCTTATTGTAACTATTGAATTTTCAACAATAATTAAAATATATATATATATATTTGTGTTTAGCGAAATGAGATGGGGCTTTTGATGGTTACACTGAGCAAAGTGTGGAGTTTAAATTAACAAAATTAAAAAAGTGTATGGTTTAATTTGTTATTACGGTATAAAACAAAAGGGTTTTTTTGAATTTTTGGCTATTGCTTTTTTATTTTGCCAATTGTCTTTGTAATGTTGTTTTCTTAGTTTCGAAATTTTGGATCCTTGTTCCTTCCTACCTACCAAGGATATTATAATCCATAGACATGTGACAATGAGATGAGAAAGAGGGGATAACGTAGGAAATGGTCAAGTATATACATACCTTAGCCACAATATTAACATTCTGTTCGTGTTCATGTTACCATTAACCACTTTATTTATTGCTGGTTTTAATGTGCTCATATTATTCTCTCTCTCCCACTAAGTATTTATTTGTGGCGGTGTCGATTTAAAATAATCTCACTTTGTATATATCTTTTTCAGTGAAATCCGGTGGAGGAGGACAGCTTATCATCTGATTCACCTCAATACCATTATAGTCGTCCCACTTGAATATTTCTTTTGTCTTTTGCGATTTTTTTAAAGAAATAATTACATATTTTACATGAAATTGGTTAGGTGATGAAAGAGTCCAACATTCCATTTTGCTTAAAAAAAAAATATTACCCCTTAATTATACTGTAAAATTTGAGTTTGAACTTTGTAACTTTCTCACTTATCACTGAGTTTGATCAACGTTGACCCAATCCCAAAGTATTTGGATTTGAATTTATTTTTGATTATTTTCATCATACATACAAAACCAAATATGTTAAACCTCACTAGTTCTAGAATAACTCTCAAAAAAAAAAAAAAAAATCTCAAACATTCATAAATCTAGAGTTTTTTTTTTTTTAATTTTATTTGTGGGGGACATAAATCTTGAGTTAATTCTGAATTTCACAAACTATGCCAAATAATGACAGACAATTACCAACCCATATATATGTTGGGTATGTTTTGACAATTCTTTTTTTTTTTTCCTTGCATTTTCTGGTGTTGGTATGACAGAAAACACAAGTTAATGATAAATATTTTATGTGGTCAATGGAAAATCAAATCTAATAGAGAGTGAAAAATGTTTACTGCCTCTCAAGAACAAAAAATGTTTATCGTAATGTTACATACTCAACAAACCATTAGCTAGGCATACAAGTCAAGCATTTAGTCAAGCTTTCCACAGCTAGGCATACAAGTCTTAGGTCTAAGGACAAAACAGCCTTAGAAATAGTGGCCCAGAAGCTTAAAGAACTAGTAAAGAAGGAACTAGTCACCCCTTCACCGGTTACCACTTCATCCAAGAATCCCCAACTTCATGTCTTAGATAACAAATCTAAGGACAGGACGGCCTTAGAGATTGTTGCCCAGAAGCTTGAGGAACTTAGGAATAAGGAACTAATCACCTTTTCTCCTAATCGGAAACCCCAACTTAAGGTTTTAGGCATCCACACAACCTTTAGTAGTTCTAGTCAAGCCTCCCAAGAATCTGACAAGGAAATAGGACAACTAGAAGACCAATTTAGAGACTTACATGTAAGAAGGCTTTACCACTCCAAAATAAGCCCAACTAGTCTAACAAAGAATTGGTATCCCAGACCAACACTCTTTGACCTCCAGTTCGAAGGAAGGAATGCTAGCAACCAATTCTCAGTATCCTTTGGTAAACTCTAAATTGTAACATTGCCTCTCTTTTTCCCTCACTCTCTCTCCACAGACTACTATCTCTCAAGAAATGTTTTTTTGTAGCTCATTTTTATGATCGTAACCAAATATAAGAAAAAGAATATGTTTTCCAAAAAGAATTTTCTATCAGAACAAATGGAGTGTTAATACTACTTGGTCACAATTTTCATCCAAATTTAGTGATGGATACCAACTTTCTTCTAAGTTTTTTATCTTGTTGTTTCCATAAATAACACTATTCTAAATATAAGATACTCCATTTAGGTTTTTTCTTTTTGGTGTGTCATTTATTCAATTTTGGGATGTCAAAAAATATGGTCATTTTCTTAAAAATCAATAAACACTATTAATAACTTTTTTTTTTTTTTTTGAAAAAACCAATACCACTTTTAGCCTAAAATCTTTAGGCGAATTCGATTGTTGCCCATAAATCATAATGTTGCCTTTTTGGTTAATTATTGTAAGCTAAAGGGGTTTTTGAAATGCAGATAGATTTGGAGAGGTTCTCTCTTTAGCTATTTGTTTCTGTTCAATAAAAAGTTTTTTTGTTTTTTGGGGGGGGGGGGTAGGGGGGGAATAATAGTCCTTACTTTAACATTGAAAAAGGAAAAACTAATTACTCCTACATCTTTTGTAATAATTACAACTGAGAAGCAATCATAATTTTTTATTTAATATTGAGCTATATGTATTTTGATCACCTTTTCTGAAAGCTTTATTTTGTTGAAATGCAAGATAATAAATGACTTTAAGCAAAAGACTATTATTGCTTAAAGTCATTTATTAACTTGCATTTCGAAACAAATAGCTATAACCCAACCGAAAATTACTTGGAAGGAAAGATAAGAGCTAGACTATATTGGAAAATTAGAGGGAGTAACAAATTAACTATTAACCATCTATTCATACCCTTTCTTAGGATTGGGCTCTAACACAAAAGCACAGTAAAACTAGAGAGAAAGAAGTAGAAGATTTGGCATTGGAACCCGGCTAGGCACTAACCCAAAGGAAAAAACACTGGGTGAGAAGAAATTTGTTTGAGCTACACGCTTGGTGCAAATAAACATTGTCACTTGAAATGAAGAAAAATAACCCCTAGTTGGATTTAAGAATGTCCTTTTTTTAATAATAATTAAAAGGTCCGTTGGACAGTTTTGAGAACATATGAGGTATTCAAACTTTATATATAACTTTTTTTTTTGCACAAAAACTTTATATATAACTTAAATTAGTTTATAATAAATATAAATATAGCTATAGTATACGAGAATGGAACATCTTTATATTAAAAGGCTTATAATAATAAACCCTATTTTTCTAAGATGGTAAATTGGTATTATATAATATGATATGAAGAATACATAGAAGTGGTTGTCAAAAAAGAATGTGGAAGTGAGAAAGGTTTCATTTCAGTTTTGGAATTGATTAAAGCGATTGGTGGTCTCTAAGTTAAAGTCCAATGGGATAGAATTTGGGGCCGTCAAAATAAAACTTTATGTCCTCCTCCCCATTATTAATGAACCCACTTCAGTTGTGATTAGACAAGCTAGTCTTCTATGTATATATTATGGCATCTCCACTACCAAGTGCACCCACTGTTTTACATGATGGGGAGGACACGAGGATTTGACCTTGGGTTTGTGCATGCATGTACTGATGCCTGGACTGCATAAAATCGATTAAATTCTTCACCCTAATTAAACCACTATTTTGATGCAGATTATAAAATGCTTTTGAATAAATAAGAACATTCCCATCAAAGTTTCTAAAAAATTTTAGCATTTACCGTCTTAAAAACCAACTTTATAATATATAACACATCACCACAACCACAAACAATAGCAGAGAAAAAAAAAAAAAAACCTCTACAGTGCCGAAACCACGCACCACTGCTGAAACCCAGCCAAAATAAAATCACAACCACTGGCATGGCCAAAACCCAGCCAAAATCAAATCACAACAAAGACCCAGAAGCCCACAAATCAAATCACAAACCACAACCACTGAAATCAATCAATCTCTACGCACAAATTCTCAATTCATCTGGAACAAAAGAAACAAAAAAAATGGCTCACCAAATCAATCAACTTAGCTATCAGAAAAGTCCGAAAAGCATAGAGAACCCAGAAGCCCACCGACCTCATAGAACCCCAACCTGACGACCTTCACATCGGCGCAAACAAACTAGCAAGTCACGCCATCGACTCCACATACCATATCAGGCCAAAAACACTTGACGGGGTAGGATATGGGCCTACATACGGGTCCATTGTTGATGTTAGCGCAAAGATTGGCGGTGGAGGTGGCATCTTCGGAGGGTAATTAGACGGTGGAGGAATTGTATCGGATAAAATAGTAGGGATGGAGATGATGCGATGATGATGAGGAGGAGAGAGAAAGTGGGTTTGGAGAATTGAGGCATGTTTTGGCGAGTTATGGAGGGCTCGCCTGAGAGAGAGAGACGCCAAAGGAGAGAGGGGACGGAGAGCGCAAGAGAGAGAGTGTGTAAAAAGGAAAGTGAAAAGAAAAGAACGAAAAGAATAAAATATAGTAGCAGCTTGCTACAGTGACGTGTTAGTAATAAAAGTTGCTAAAATTTTTAATATTTGACACCCTTGATGAAGATGGGTTTTTATGATTTGACATGTTAAAAATGCTAAAAAATAGCATTTAGTATTTTTAATACCTCTAATGAGAATGCTCTAATGGCTGTAAGTTACAGTGCTAACATTCATCCCTAAAAAAATATATTATAGTTGTGCGTACCCAAACTTCCCTAGATGGACTGGGCCTAGGATTGGGTTCATAACTTATTTATATAGTGGGCTAAGTGTTTCCTACTATGGGTAGTCCCTGGCCAAGCAACCCAATGACACCCTCTCTCTCACGAACTCCCTTTCTTTTTCCTTTGCATGTTGCTCTCCCTCCTAGTGGTGCTAGAACTATCACTCTTTTACTCTCTGTTTTCTCTTTTGAAATGCCAACCTCCTCCTCACATTCTCTTCTCCTATTTATAGCTTAAGATGGGTGGAGGTGTTATAATTACTTCCTGATCTCACTAGTGCGAAGGGGATCCAATCTTATCATTTATGATAAGAATATGCTCTGTTGGGAAGGTGATAATGGCCTTGGAACTGGTTCCAGCCTCCAAAAGGCTATTCAGCAGCGATACTCCCCAAGGCAATACTGGGCTGTTGAGAACATAGATTGTCTTGAGCAAGCGCATTCCCGATCAAGTTATAAATTAATCGGCATATGTTTGCTTCTAACACGCTCAAGACCAAATAGTCCTATTATGGTATTTGGGCTGAGGTTGGGCCCTAAAGTGCATTTGAACCAAGGCCAAAGGCCCAATGGGCATGGGGTCGCACATTGTACCATGAGGCCATGGCCCAAGATTCAATGGGTCTAGGATTATACCCTGTACAATAGTGCATACAACAATGGTCCTACTTGTTCTTGGAATATTAAAATGATTTTGAAGAACGCTTTGTTGAAGTCTAACTATATGGTAGGTTCTAGTTAATTCAATTGATAAATTTTTTTATTATTGAATAAAATATCTAGGATTCAATCTCTATTCTTAAAAAAAAAAATTAGTATCTTAGTCTCATAATAATAAACAATCATAATGAAGCGAACGTTATAATTTTCAAAAAATATTGTATCCACAGATATATATATATATATATATATATATATATCATAAAAAAAAGACTAGTTGCAATTAATTATGATATGGACAAAATTTGGCTACAAACTTAGTTATAGCCAATGACTACAAATTCCATTAAAAAATTAACATAACTATATATTTTGAAAATCTATCTGTTGGATTGTATGTTTTTTATGTTCTTAATATGCATTTCAAATTTGTGTCATTGGATGTTATTTAAACATATGATTGATGACATAGTTATTGGACTTTGATCTTTTTGAAATTTTGCAAGCATGGAAGATATGAGAAGAAAGTATAATCCAATGGTGGATTTATCAAAATTCATATCCAATAAAAATATATTGAGTAAGTTTGTAGTCAAACCTTATCCTTAACATAGTTTTCACTGGTTTAACTTTTATATAGACTTTTTCATTCATATGGTTGGCACATTTTGGTACTTTCAATGAAGATATTTAGGATTTAAATCTTCTTACACCCAATTATGAATGTATGTGATTTATATATTTTTTAAACAAAAGTGGAAATGTCAAACCGAGATCCAACCATACCTCAGATGTCTAGAGCCGAGGAATCAAAGCAGGCAGCATCTAAACTCAATAACAATTTCCTTTGCATTAATTAAATGTTCTTACCTAATATGGGCTGCATTGATTACTGAATACCTAGCCTGAACAATGCTCCACACCTATTAACCCACTCATATTCCTCAAAAGGGGGAGGAGACACCTAATGAGTTAAGCATCTTTAGACCTCCAGTCCTTTATAATCACAACCCACTATTGAAAGGTGAATCAACTAGTATAAATAGAATCCCCCTCCCTCCCTCTCCCATTTGAGAAGGGTTCAAAACCCTTATCAATTATTTAACATTTTGATTTCCTTCTTTTAGTTCTCACATTGTATACTCAACACCCATATATAACAAATTAATTATGATGGTCATATTTTTGTGAACTCATTTATATCGAGAAATTTGACTCACGTAGAGTATATTAACACTTGATAATAAGACAATTAGAATAAGACTTTACATAAAAGTGTAATTAGAATCTAATTGAATTAATGATTGAACTTCTCTTGAAACATTCATTTTAATATAATATACATGATTAGTGACATCTATAGTTATATAAGAGGCACCGCACACCTTAATACGATGATTATTCTATAAGTATAAGTACTTATAGGGTGTGAGGGGTAAGAGTTGGGTTCAAGTCGTGAAGAAAGAATTTCACACACATATACACTTAAATTATGCTAAAGTAGAATTTCTACCTTATATAAAAAAATAATAATAATAATTATGTAAGAGGAGCTAATACACATTTATTATACCCCAAAGTATTTTATAATTATTTCATTTGTTGTTTTTCTTTTGGCTTCTGGTAGGTTGTATGCTAACATGAAAACTATGGCAATTTTTACTTTACGCAAGAATTTTCTATTTTGATTTTTTTTTAGAGAAAGTTTCATTAGTTCTTAATAAATATATATATATATATATATATATTTTAAATTAATACTTGCAATTGATGAGAGTCGTCCTACCTATATGTACGTGCGACCTTGGTGGTTGGTCGAAGGTCCACATTTATTACAATTTATTTTATGCTGTTAATTCGGTTGTCAATTCATGCACTTTATACCAACAAGATGTTTCTTACCCCTCAAAAAAAAAAACAAGATGTTTCTTCGTTTCTCAAAATCTCAAAAAAAAAAAAAAAAAAAAATGATGTTTCTTCTAGAAAAGATACATACATATATATATATATATATATATATCAGCATGACGATCGATACTCACGTTCATATATTGTACTCGTCAGTTTCAGAGGTATGTGAGACATAAATTTGGGGTGGACCAGTTTGTAATGCATTATATGTCATTGTCAATTTATTATCAATTATCTGCTAACAAGCCTAACGTTAGATATATCAATGAAATGGCTAGGTCCCCTTAAGTTTTTTTCTAGTCCGTCATTGTCTGCATTTTTTTTTCTCTCTTTTTGTCACAAGTGAAGGGGACTAAACCCCCAAATTCTCCTAATAAAGTTTTTATGAATTCTAGACCTATGATGGTCCCAAAGTTCTTATTGGAACATAGCAATAATCTTAATCAAGCAAATGTTTTGTTTAGCTACTTGTCATAGATTATGGTGATCGTACAAAAGTATGATCATCAAAAATCTTTTGATATCTTTTCTATCTTTCCTAATTAGTTGAGTCAAATTCGTAATGCCATTCGATTATTATCAAATTGATTGAAATCTGTTTTTATTTATACATGATCTTCAAAAACTTTTGGAAATCTCATTTTAAATTGAATAATAAACTCGAAAAATAAACTTAAAAAGATTTCGAAATAGTGTTTATTTTTTAGTTCTTAAAGTTGAAATCTTCCCCTTTTTTTTTTTTTTTTTTCATTTTTTAGTTTTTTTTTTTTTTTTTTTGGAGAAAGAGAGAAAGTGAAAATGTTCTCATATTGGTATAATTTCCGCCGCTACAAGCATAGTGGCTATGTTATATGTGTGCACTGCATGTTTTAGAATTCCATTTCCAAATCCCAAAATCCCGGCATTTTGTATATTTTAACATGCATAGATTTAGGAAGTGGGACCAAATGAATCTTGAATTAGATTATTTTGCATGTTCATGACAATTGGACGAACCCATTTTTTTTAATTTTGATTGACTAGGAAAGCATGTTTTTGTAGGAGTATGACCAACAACCTATTGAAAAATATAAACCTTTTTTGTTGTTGTTTTGTAGTCAGAGTTTCACATTTTGAATGTTACCTAACATTTTGAGGTGCATTTTGTCAAACACATTGTCAAATTTTTTACATTTTGGGTGTCCCAGGAAAACCAACTCCCTCTCTTCTCAATTCCCATTGGATTTGGGTAATTGGTTTGTGTCAAAAATTAGTTGAACATGGTTGTGCACAAGATGATACTGTAACACCATATGTCTTTGTCTTATAGGAGCCTAGAAAGTTTGCGCCACTTTTGACAATTGAAACGATAACGAAATAAACCAGATTTTTGGACTAGTATCACATGGAGCCCATATCATCTTTGTCCTCTTATACAAGTTCAACGCATGAAGTACATTGTTTCTGTTTTCTTGCTTTTGTAAAAGCATTCAGCCATTCACATCACATGAGCTTGTGCCAAAAAAAAAAAAATTATATCATAATAACATATATTTTCTGTTTTATCTAATAATTTTTTTCAAATACCCACATTATATTATTTATTTTAAAACTCTATTTTATTAAAATATTAAACTTTCTTGATTTTTTTAATCTTTGCTCTTCACACACCTGACACCACAATCATCCTCTATTCTTTTCTTTCATTATTGAGAAAAGCAAAAAAAAAAAAAAATTGAAATGCACAACTACAATATTTGCACAAGTATTATAGGAAAAAAGCATTTTGCAGAATGTATACATAAACTGATGAACTGGTTGCAAGCTTCACCAACACTACGTTTGAAACTGGTTGCAAGCTTCACCAACACTACGTTTGAAAGTTTATAGGAATATAAAAAATAGAAATAGAATAGAGAAGAATGTAAATAAATTAGATATTTATTTATCTTTTGTTTGAAAGGAAAGGAATTGAATGAAAAGTAATCTTATTAGAAAATCGAGAAGATATGATATAAGAGCATAAAATCTATCTCAATATTTCATTTTGTATTTTTATTTGATAATTTTAGATTTTAATGTTTTTATTTAGTTAGTTTGAGTTATGATAGAGATTGAATTTCACAACCTTAAATAAGGATTGGTTTAGTATTTGAGTTTGATTAGGATTCATTTAAGGAATGTTTATCTTTATCTATTGTAATTCTTGGAAGTAAAGCTCTAGATGGCTTATTTTGTATTTAGACAATATGATTAATATTATTCAAATAATCTTTAGGCGGTGAAGCCTAAGGTTTACCATGTGAGTGAATAGTCTAGGTGAGAATCCTAGGTAGTCCTGTTCATCAAGAAATGAATTCTTTTATAACAACACTATTATTATATAAAATTTTATTTTTATTTTTGGTGAAAAATATAAAATTTTAATTAAAACTAGCGATATTGGCATTAAGGAGAAAAAAGGTATTATGAGGATTTCAATAAAAATTCATTAAAACATAGTCAACTCCCTTTATTTCCTCAAAATTTTGGAGGACTAAAAATAATGAGCTTATGAGAAAAAGGAATGTTCATATTAAACAACAAAATGAGAGAAAAATTAATATTATTATTAATTTTTCTCTCATTATAATATTAATTTTTCTCTCAGTTTGTTGTTTTATATGAGCATTCCTTTTTCTACTAAAAAAAATGAGCTTATGAGAAAAAGGAATGTTCATATTAAACAACAAAATGAGAGAAAAATTAATAGTATTATTTATTCCATTCCCCCTCTTTTCTTCCTATCTAAACAAGCTATAAGTGAAATCTATTATGATTAATGTGTACCACATTCACCTTGAAATAATGAAAATTTTAATCATGCCACAAATTGAGAAGTAGGGAAATAATAAACAACTTCCTCTGCGGAAGTACTAGCAAAGTTGCAATTGCAATTGTACACAATTTTTTTTCATATTTGATATGATAAGTAATATGGAACCACGTTGGTTGTTTACTGTGTCAGGGCTAGACTTGGCAAATGCGTTGGATTTGGGTTTGATCCGATTACGCTATTGGATAGAAATGGAGACATGTAAGAAATGAGTGGGATTATATATTATATGTTGCAATTTTTAGGACCCTAATCCGATTTTTGATGGGTTGGGTGGTCATCCAATATGTCAGCTTTTTTTTTTTTTTTTTTTTTTTTCACATACAAAAAAACCTTAATTGTGCATTTAAACATCTTCTTTTGTATTCAATACCCAAAAAAAAAAAAATGAAGGAAAAAAAACTCAAAACATAAAAGTTAAATAATACGTATATCCTAAAGTTTATATAGTTTGGTAATTATGTTTTGATAGTTTACTAAGTCAATAATTACACAAAGGAAGGGAAATAAAAAGGCATGTACACCTGTTTTTTATGTAACATTATATAAGATCAAATCATTTATAATAAAAAAACAACTTTTTTTTGAGAAGGAAAAACAACTAAATATATAAAGTTTTAAGAATAAAATATAACATATTAAAAGAAAAAAATAGAAAGAAAATTTATAATAAAGTCACAAAAAATAGTAATATTAGTAGTAGATGTGAAATTGAAAATATTATGAGAATTGCAATGTCAAGTCGAGTAATATAAATAACATTTTTTTTACAATATATAAAATATAATATAACTTTAATAGACAAATGAAAGTTGAAAATGTGTCAATAAAAAAAATTTTATAATAAAGACTTGACAAATGGGTATGGTTGGGTTGTGTCAAAATCAAGTATGGATTAGACTAAAAAGGGTTTTCATCTACATTATAGAAAATATAATATAAATTTAACATACAAATATGCTTTGAAAATGCATCAATTATTATTATTATTATTATTACTATTATTATTATTATTATTATTATTTTCACAAATGAGTATGATTTGGCAAAATTGTGGGTCATTTTTAGATAAAACTGTGTAAATTCTAATTTTTTTCCCTATTATATATGAACTGACGAAAATACTCTTATACTCCAAAGATTTCTTATTTGAATGGATTAATAGATACCAGTTCAATTTTGTTGGGCGGCTCTCCATGTTCAATCATCGAGTCCAAATCAACAAGTTGTACTCCAAAGGTTTCTTATTTGAATGGATAAAGGACACAAGTTCAATTTTGTCTGGTCCAAACCCCTGCTCTCCCTGACCAATCACCAATGGCAGGAAGAGGTCAGTTCCCGCCATTTTAATTTTTAAGGGGTGGAAAGGGTGTCAATTGTTGGGAAGGCTTCCAAATCAAGGCCCATGTAAGGAAATCTAGAGAAAGTTGGGTCATATTTAGTACACCCACTCAAACACATTTTTTCAGTTTTTAAACAACATTACACGTATTTTCATACACTTTTTCACCCACGTATATTTCTACACATATTTTCAAACACATATTTTCAGTTTTTAAGTTCATGTACCAAATACTCCCCTTGAGTTCATGATAAGGATTTATTTAGATTTTGTAGATTCCATGTGGGTCCTATATATTATTAGTTGTTAAACAAATTGTTTATATAAACAGTGACCACAAGCCCATTTAACACCATATATGTCAATAGCACAAATAAAAATTATTGTTTTTCACTGTGGCTGTTTGCCATATCTGTTGCCCAGTTCAAAGAGTATTCAATGCTTAGTAAAAAAAAAAGAGTATTCAATGCCTGTGAATTCAAGCATGTACTCACTGTCCAAACTAAATTTTGCTTCATTACTATTTCCAGTAATTAAGATTGCCATTGTACAACTATTGGATTTTGGAGTTGGTACAAGTGATGTAGTAGTAGTATATACAAAGCTACATTGTTATTCACTTTAATATATAATCCTGACAATTATTTATAAATATATATATGTAACTGACCCAATTATTATTTTTCTTTCTTAAAGAAAAAAAATAAAAGAAAACAAAAAACAAAAAGGAAAAAAAAAAACCTAGACAGATACATCCAGGCTGAAAGAGGGTCCTGCAAAATTGTAATAATGTTTAATGTTGAAAAAACTATCAAGTCATATCCAGGATTGAATTGGATAGTTGCATTTAAAGGAGTTCACTCCACTAATATGAGCAAAGATATCTGATGAATCTACCATTTCCTCTTCTTCTTTCACAACTACCTGTAGAGAAACATAAAAATTTAGGATTAGAGAATTAATTATGAACTATTTTTTGAATTGGAAAAATTGATCCATTAAAATTTTAAAGTTTTGGGGAATTTTACACATGTCATTGTTGAATATAAGTGATTTATGTGTAATAAATCTTACTTCATCATCATCATCCTCTTCATGATTGCTACAAGCAGGCCTATGTGCCTCTCCAAAGTCATCATTCTTTGCAAATCTTCCTCTGACTCGAGGTCTGCTGTCTGCTAGTGTTTTGCGGCAGGCATACTGCACATGTGCTTGCACCATTAGTAACTAAAATTTTTAGACGATTTACGAGAAAACAAACATGCAAGCACATATGCTATGCTTCAATATGGAGCTAAACATCATTAATGATGGTAGTGAATTCATAGGTTCTTGTTTTGTGCATAACAGAGAAAGAGGGAGAGTATACCTTTATTTTCTTGCTGAAGTTCCTCTCATTCCTCTTCTTCATATACCTATGGATCTTCTCTTTCCTTTGTTCCACAGAGAGTTTTCCTACTTTGAAAGTTGTGTCTTCCAAACTTGAAATTTCTGATGCTAATGGAGTAGAACCCCCAGCCTTGCCCATCAGTTGCTGACTCTCAGTACTAAGTGCCTAAAAGAAAAATTGGGAAGGAAAATTAAGAAAAGTCCCTATTTCATACAAATACAATCCAAAATGTTTACTTCTTATGCCATGTTAGGGTGATTATTTATCTAAAGCATTGATATTCTTCTATTTTGTCCCAACTCCCTAGTGAAGCTGCTCTCCCTACAGATCACTGTTAACCCAAATAAATAAATGGATAACTAGTTGGATTTGATGGCCCTCTTAATCTAGCTATCTCTTGCTATACTCAATTTGAATCCCATATGAGAGACATGAAAAATCGATGGCAAGAAGGTCATAAATTTACTAGTCTAGAATTTTCAATCCTAAAGAATTCTTTGACCATGCTGGTCAACCTCACAACTAGCTACATAGTGCAGCATAAAAATAAATGCTCTTTTTGTAGTTCAAATCCCTATCGCCCTATAAAGTGGATTCCTTAACTCTAAAGCATTGAATCAAACTGTCAAATTTGGTTCCTATGGAGGAGAAGATAAGACATATCTATAAGAATAGGCATCAAAGTAGTCCAACAGAACTGCTAGTACCTGAAGGTCCCCAGTGTTGAACACCCTTTGCATAGAATCTGGACAGTAAAGTCCTCCAGTTTCTCCCTGATAATCCAATTCTTGAGGTTGCAGTTCAGAACCCATAAGAATGCTTCCAACAAAAATCCCAGAATTGTCAGCAGATAATGCAGCAGCATTCAAGGCCCCAGCAGACATGTATGTACCCAAGGAAGGGCCGAGAAAAGAGCAAGAAGAAGATGGAGGATTCAAAGGCATATAAGAGGGCACAGAAGACAAACAATCCTCATCAAAAACAGATGATAAGGGAGCCCCCATAAGAGGTGCAACTGGCTCCGCAGGGTACTGTGAGAGACCCTCAACAATAGACTCTGATAAAGAAATTTGAGGCTGCACTGAAGAGAAATCAAATTGGTCTTGTTGGTTGGCAAGAAATGGTGGGACAGAAAAAGAACGGGAAGGAGTGAAGTCTATGGAAGCAGAGATTTCATTATCAATTTCTTCCTGGGAATCAAATATTATTGACAGATTGCTACTATTGTTGGTAGTGTTGTTAGCGTTGGTGGCAGTGGTGGTAGTGCTGGTGCTGGTGGTTGCGGGGGCAGGGTTGGATGTTGTATTAGGATTGCCATTGTTATCTTGGTAGCCAGTGTACTTAGTGTCTATATCTTGAGGTAACGGAATATTTGTGGCATAGGAATTCTCTTCATAGCAACAGTTTGAGCTAGAAGTGACCTCAGAATTCGGTAAGGTCTCAGGGAAGAGTTCTGGGTCACAAATGTCGAAAATTTGAGCACTGATTGGACTTGAAATTTCATCCTGCAAAACATTGCAAAGTAATATTAGCATCATGAATATAAATAAATGCAACAGTGCAGACTTAACATCAGTAATAAGATTACAATGAACCTTAACTTTAAGCAAAATAGATGCACCATTCTTCATATTTATCTCTTATGGGTTTGAATCTAATTCCTATCTATTGAAAGACATAATGCCTCAATTCGCAAACCATGATTTGAAAAGAAATCCATGGTCAAAACTAAGGCTAATATTCTTTAATTATGTTGCACTTCTTTTTATTTCAGCCCACTCCTTTTAGCTTTTACCTGGTTTATGGTGTGGTTACCATGTACCAATCTTTTGTATCCATATATGATCAAAAACATTTAAGTTCTCCAAAAGTGGATGGTTTCAAGGTCTCTTTTTTGTGCAAAGTAGAAAAAGATGTGCATTTGTGCTCTATGTGACGTGTACTAATAAAGGTACCCAATATTAGCAAAAAATCAATATCATAAACAAAGAAGGAAGCTCATGGTATGTAAGTTTTGTTCAAAATATAGAAATAGCCCAGTCTGTACAAAAACTCAGAATTGAAAGGCACTAAAATGATCACATTATCTTATCAATACGTAATGCTTGACATATACCCCATCATCAATCTTACTAACCAAAAGAATCATAATTAGAAAGCTTAATAGAGAAGCATAAAAAGCTACATATTCCACAAATAATTAAAGGCATATTTGAAATTAGTACAAGCAGAGTCAGGATTGGAATACTAAGCTACAATGGTGGCCTTAGACAATGACAATTTGGTGGGTATAGAAGAATGCAATATTGTCTTTTGAGTGAATGTTATGTCGAACCGTGTGACTGAATCAAATGAATAGCAAGTTTCTTATGCATTCTTTTCTCCTCTGAATCAAAATATCATTGTCTTAAAAGGGATGAAAAAGTAAAAAAGAAAAGAGATAAGAGAAAAAGCCATTAGCACTGCAAATTCTTCAGGAAGCTGCGTATATTTAACATAGTTCAAATGGCCAATAAAAATACTAATCAACGGCTGTGATGTAACAACTCAGTACAGTACTTTTACAGTTTATATCTCTCCAAAATATAGGAATTTGTAAAGAAAAAAAAAATCAATAGAATATACATTGAACTTTTTGGGAATGTAAATATTAAAGTACACATTCAATTATAAGATCAAATGAGGAAAGTTAGTATGGATGGGGAAGATCGAGCAAAAAGGATGAGATCAAGAGAAGGAAAAGGGAATGCAGGGGGAAAGCAACCTTGGGAAACTTGAGAGAAGAAAGATTTCAACTAACAAGACCTATGATTTCATCCAAAGAAGCCTTAGTGTAAGAAAAAAGAAGTTGAAAAGATAAGAAAGTACTGCAGCAAAAATATGAACATGAATGAGACTCATAGCAAATCAATCGTAAATTTGTTTAGGTAAATTAGTTCTCGTGCCAAACATGCATAAATGAATGTTTTTAGGAAAGTAAGAAACTTTGGAGATCAAAACCCGTATTTCGGCTTCAAAACAAATTGAAATCCAACTTCACTTGCAGAACATGATCAAATAAGCCAATTAAATTGGGTTTGGAAAAAACATGAAACAAATATGAATGCATTAATTGTTACTAAGCCAAAAAGAAAAAGAATATATATTTATGTAGGACATGCATGAAGAACATGAGAAAGAATTAAGAAAAAGTTATTACAAGGGGAAGCTGATCCGGTGAGTCAATCACGTCCTGCAACATGGTACCACCACCTTTAGGCATGATGATGATGAAGAAGAAGACGGTGATGATTGATGATTGATGACGATGCTGGCGAATTAGCCTTAAAAATTATGACCCTACCACCTTCTAATACACCAAGTGAAAACATGTAAATATGTGTCCCCTCTTCACACCTTTTCTAATAAGCTCCAAACCTCGAACAAAAACGTACCCAATAAACAGGAACTCCATCAAAGACAACAAACAAACAGAATAACGGAAAAGGGAGTTTAGAACAGGCAAGAGACAGAGAGAAAAGAAAAACAACAAAAGAGAGTCGTTTTTGGTATTGGTTTTTGGGTATTATAGTTTTGCTTTTTTGGTTGTTGTAAGAGAAACTAAAGCTCGTAGGACGTTACAGAAAAGCTAGCTTGAAAAATGGAAGGTATGGGGTGGCAAAAGTTGCGCGTATATGTATATATAGACAAATGTGGTACGAGTGTCCGTACTTAGCCGTCAGCCTGGCAGTGTTGCAGGCGTGGTCAACCCGAAGCTCGCGCTGGACCACAATTTTACTTCCTATTTGTGTGGCAAATGGCTATTGTAGAGAGAGAGAGTATTATTCTGTGCTTTAACTCTCTTTGATTATTTTTTACTCTCATATCAGGCTAGGTGAGGGGTTCATGACAAGTGTCACTGATCCCATTAAGCATTATAGCGTAACGGTCGCTTTGCCTCAGCAGTTTTCTGGTTGACAAGACATCAACTGCTATTCCTGGCCGAGAACTACTGGTTTAACATTACTTTTATAATAAATTTTAAGGGATATGTTAGTTATTATTCATTTTAATTTAAATTTATTATTGAAATTATTTTTTACACACTTGTAATAATTTATCACTTAAAATTTGTTATAAAAATTTTGTCAAAATATTATGAACATAACATTTTTCATTTTGGCGTGACTTCGATAAGATTCTTGAGAATAATGTTACTGCCACAACAATTTCGTATACAAGAACCAATACAAGCTTGTCACTTAAGTTTGTAAAAACCAATAATAGCTTGTCACTTAAATTTTGTTGTGAAGTTGTTAGGACAATGGTGTGTCCATAACACTACTTCACTTTGAATAGTAACAGATTTGTAGCGGCAACTTCTTTTTTTAATTAAAAATTTTGGTTTTTTTTTTCTTCTTTCTTTCTTTGGAAAATCATAGTGTAATTAATAGTCATCATCAATGTGATATGCTTGAAAGTATCATCACTATGTCATTTTAGATATACACAATACAACACTCTTCCGAGTTTGACTAAATTATATTTTTTTAGTTTTAGTGTTTGGGGTTATTTTTAGATCCCCTAAGTTTAAAGTTTTTAATTTTGATCCATTAAGTTTGATTCTATTTTTAATATGTCCATTTCTGTGATTGATTTGATGGTTAAATGTCACTAAAACAATGTTCTTTCTTCATTTTTTTGTTTTATCTTTCTCTCTCTTAAATATAAAAACAGTCATGGAGACAGACCAAAGGATTCTATTGAAAATGAAATTATAGGTGGTGGACTATAATGGAAATTTTCAAATTTAAGGGACTAAAATGAAAATAACTCTAAACTTTAAGGATCAAAATGTAAATTGGTTTACAAATTGTCTCAAAATCTTGACTTAAATGTAAATTATAATCTATTTACTTATAAGTTATTAATGTTTTTATTTTTTGATCAGTTTTTAATTGAACATGCCTTTAAAAAAATTGAAAGTGCTTTTACACTCAATAATTCACCTAGTAAAAACTTAAAAATTATATGAGACATATGGGGCAAAACTGAGAATCTAATTAGATTTTTTCTAAATTTTCTATATATATATATATAGATTAATTTTGCTATTTGTATATCATAATTTTTGTTTTGAGAAACATATATCATAAATTATAAGTATGAAAGAATTGGTCATGTCAATAGAAAACTTGTTTCATCTTTTATTTTTTAATACATAAATAATTAGAGATAGATTATTTGAATTTTGAATATCTCTATTAAAAACACTAAGAAATGTAACTTGGATTTCTTTTTAATTTTAGTGTGGGGATCAATAATTGGAGCCTTGTGGTTGTAGCATAAATGCATAATAGCATTGTACATTTACTTTCAATAGAGGTTAGAATTGTCCATATTTATGGGTGTAATGAATTTTGGAAAGTGACCATCAAAAAATGAAGAAAATGCGTCATGCCTGTTCAATAAAGTTCCCAATGGGTTTAGCAAGAAACGGAAAAAATTCCTTATGGATATATTCTTCGAATAGGCCAATAGGGTATGACAATTGACCAAAAAATGGCCCCATGAACACTTTCTTTTTATCTCTCTCTTTTTTTTTTTTTTTTTAACATTTATACTTTAATAGTTGAGTAAAAAGTAAACTAAAACTCTAAACCTATATATAATATTAAAAAAAGAGTCCAATTAACGTATATGCTTAAGACATATAATAACCATCTATTTAAAATAAAATTTAATAAAATTTGAAAAAACTGTTAAATCAATTAATTACTTTTTCATTTTTTTATAAAAAGTTTCTTAAAATATTTTATTAACTTATGCCCTAAAGGCATACGTTGGTAAAACCCTTAAAAAAAAGTTTCACATTTACTCCTTGATTTTTGTTTTTTTTAATGGTTAAAATTATATATATTAAGATTCCAACAACTCAAATCCACTTCTTTTGTTCCTCCAAGCACTTAGTACTTGCATGGAAAAGTACTAACTTTCCCAACTCTACAGCGGTAAACTATATGCATGATTTTGACCTATATCTTTTGTGTAAGCAAAATGACCTTTTGTTATTGACCATCTAAAAGCAAATTCAGTAATCAATATACTAGGGAAGAATGCCGAATTTCGTACCTTGCTTAGTTGCTTAATTATGTGCTGTATTAATTAATCCCAGCACATCCTAGCTAGCAAATCTTGCTTATGTGTTGTATTAATTAATCCAACACATCTTGAACTAGTATGTCATGCATGTCATTACCAATGAGACAAAATATTTTGTTTTAAATTAAAAAAAAAAAAAGTGCAAGATTGAGTCATTGGGAACAAATTAAAGCTACTCGTTGCATTTCGATTGGACTCAAAAAGTATTTAGAATTTAGAAATACATGCTTTGCCCACGTCTCCATCATGCTGTATGGCTAAAATTGATTGTGTATAAAAAAGGGTCTGTACACGGTGACCATGGTATGCAATGACACATAGATTCTAGAATCCATGTGTCATTGCCTAACCATACTACCTCTCATGGGATGTGTAATGTGAATGCTCGAAACCTAAATTAAGATGCACAATTCTTTATTTTTGGTCGACACGGTTGAAACATAACACAAGCTACCCCATCAAACTACCTAGCTAGGGGGTTCAATCATAGCCGCAGCATCTTTTGTGGTGGTTTATGTATGTGGTTCAAACTTCGTCTTTCCATCCTCCACTATATATATATATATATATATATATAAAAAGATCTATTTAACTAAGTAATTTTGAGAAATAATAAATATTCAATTATAAATTGAAATGTGTAATTTTTTAAAAGGAAAAATGCATTTACCAATTCATTGAGTTAATTACACACATAAATTTATTGTAATTATTTGTACTTTTCTTAATGTTTGTAAAATGTTTGATCTATTTTTTGAAAAACGTATTAAAAACTTATTTGATGATATATCAAATATCAAATGTTCCTTACCTTCTTCTTGAAAGAAAAAAAATGCTCCTTACCTTGTGTCCGTAGAGAGAGAACTTTTTTCACAACTTGTTAAGTTGACAAGTTATAATTAGAATCACTTTTATTATATATATACCAACCACAACACAAAACATCAACAATTTTTTTTTTCTTTTTTTAATATTTGAAGTTATTTTTTTATTTTCTAGATAGCTTGCTATTAGCTCTATTTAGGGATGTATAGAGGCAAGTCAAACTGAGTCTTACATAAGTTTGATTCATTTTCTTATCGAACAAACTCAAATTTGATTAAGTAGCTACTTGATTAACTTTTTTTTCCTATATATGGTATACATCATGACAATTTTTTTTTTAAATCACAAATCCATGCTAATAATTAATTAACGTATTCTTTTTCTAGATATAGTAAACATCATTACTAGAATTTATACCCCTTCACAAACCCTAATAATTGATTAGCTTATTCTTTCTTTAGATATAGTAAACTTTATGACTAAAATTTTTTATCCCTTCATAAACCATGCTAATAATTGATTAACTTATTCTTTTTCTATAAATAGTAAACATTACGACTAAAATTTCTTACCCCTTCACAAACCCATGCTAATTATAATTAATTGATTAACTTATTCCTTTTCTATATATAGTAAACATTACTACCAAAAAAGTTTACCTCCTCAAAAATCCATGCTAATAATTGATTAACTAATTCTTTTCCTATATATGGTAAACATGTGACTACATTTTTTTACTCATTTACAAATCTATGCTAATAACTGATTAACTAACTCTCCCCCTTTATATGGTAAACACGTGAATAAACTTTTTTACACCTTCTAAAATCTATGCTAATTAATAGTAACTGATTAATTTATTCTTTTCCTATATATGGTAAACATCACCACTAAAATCTTTCACCTCTTCACAAACCTATGCTAATAATTTGTAATTAAATTGTACTTGAGATTTTGTTATCTAAGTTAATTAGATAGAATGATTATTAGTTAAGAACTTAAAAAAAAAAAAAAAAAAAAAAGGATTCACCAACCTTGTATTGTTAAAATTTATATAAAATTTTAATTATGAAATGGACTCTTTATATCATCAATAATTTAAAAATTAAAAAAATTCATATCTTATGAATTTGTTTACAAATTTAGACAATTCAATATCAAGTATATGCGCGCATAAGTATACTTTTATTCATGTTTACATATAAATATATAATATTATATATGCTTAAAAAGTGTCTTATACTAATGAGATTGTTCATGAACACTTTATTAAACTTGACTCATTTAATCGTTGATACTAAATTTTGGCTTGAACTTGGCTCAATTCATTTACAACCCTAGCTCTACTCAAATGTAAAGCAAAAATGATTTTCATTTTTTGATCCTTAAGTCAGATATCTTTTTTGTGTTGGGGGGCATGTGAGAGCACAAAGTAAGAACAGAATTACAAAGCTCAAACCGAAAAGGAGGAACCGCTTCAATTCTGATTCCCAAATCAGTGCAAAAGAATGACAACTAAATAAGCACCGACGAAAATAAAGTCTATGATCTCTCTAGGTTGCTCTGCATCAACAAGGTATCTTTTTAACTATTTTCCTAAACTCCTTTCATATGTGTACATATAGCACACGATCCCCTCTCCTTTTTTTAGCCAATAAATGCCTCGTGCATGAGTTTGGCGCAAAAGATATGTCAGTCTCAAATCAATATTATCCTCCACTTGCTTTGGGGTATTGCTTAATGCTATTGCTATTAATGTGGTTAAGTTCCACCGAGTACTAAATCTTTTTCCCTCATATGGCATATATAATGGCATGGCAATGGAAATTCCCTTCTATACAGCTTTCATTTTGCCTATTTTGGCTAAAATTCGTTTGCATGATGAGGTGGTTCGCGTGCTAGGTGAAAAATCATCTTGACAGTGAAAAAGTATGCTTGCTTAATTGCTTTGGATTCATTCTAAGATGATGTTTTACTGCATCACGCTAATTCTTATATGCAAAAGGAAAAAACATATATATATATATATATATATATATATATTCCAGCACTGAGGGGATGAGATGACTTATGACTTACCTAGCTAGCTAGCTAGTAAGGTATTGTTCAAGTGCACCTTCAATTCCACATGGCTATGACTATGCCAAGATTCTCGACTAGAGATCTTTGGCCTGTACTGTACTGTACTGTACAGGGGGTCATGAAAATCCAATATTAGCCAATGCTCACGATCTTAACGATGATTTGTGGATGATATTAATGACCTAATGATTATCTATTTTTTGTACATATGCACTTTCAACTTTAATTAGTTAGCTCCTAATATTATCGTGTCATCATTTGTGTTTGAATGAGTTAAAACTTAGAAGCACTATCTTCAATTACTTAATTAAAGCAGGATTGACCCAAAAAAAGCTCCTGAATTTGGAAAATACTTGATTTAGAAGTAGCTGAATACAGCCATAATATTTTATCCACTTTAGAGTTTTTTTTTTTTTTTTTTAAGATAAGTAAAAGTTTATTAATTGTAATCCATTTGTACACCTAATCCTTAAAAATTTTGTGGATTTTTAAAATTATAAATTTAGGCTATACTGCATTTTCTGCTCACTTTTCAAGCTAGCAATAAGATTATTATGTGCCGGGTATCTCCTAAACTTTACATTTGAGTAATTAACCTCCTAAATTATAAGATTGTTTTTTTTTTCAGTAACTCCTGAAAAGTTATGATTGGTTGAATGCTACAATTACTACAAATTCTACCATATAAACCTTACAAACTAAGGTGCCAAATTTTGAAACGCAAAACAAAGAGGTAATTAAGAAATATAATTATTATGTTGTTAATGAGACACTAATTACTTAATTAATTAATTGCTATGTCAATTAGTTTGTAAGTTTTTCTTTTTTTTTTTGGTGTAAAATAGTTGTAATTTTTTCACTGGTCAAGATTTTCATAATAAATCTATTATACTATAGAGCTGATGAAAGATAACCATGAGGCATGGAAAATCAACCTCAGGCGATCTTGATAGGCACCAGTCGGTGGAAAACTAACCTAGTCGGTTTGGTGATAAAATTGCCCAAAAACCACTCCAATTCAACTGATGAACAAACCTAAATATATCATATCTTATATAGTAAAAATTGCATTTTTTTGAAATACGTGTAGTTAAAAAGAGGTATGAAAATGCATATAATATTGTTTAAAAACTGAAAATGTGTGTTTAAGATGCTCTACTAAACGGGGCCTTAAGATTTCTTTCCCACTAACAAAAGAAATTGTCATTTTTGTACCAAAAAAAAATTTCATTTTATTTTACACGTTTAAGTGTACTCTTTTTATATCAACAAACAAAAGAGTCGTCATTGCACTATATTTATTACCAAATATTCCAAAAACTGATTATGTATTTTAACTTATTTTAATCATCTATTATAATTTGTATTGGAAGTTAGAACCTCATTCCTTATCATTTGTATGTGTATTTGTTTCTTAAAAAAAAATGATTGGCGTAGCATACATCATATAATGTGTTTCTACCATGCGATCTATTCACTATATATAAATGCATTTAAAATTTTCTTTTTGAGAGTTCATTTAAATTATTAAGATACTTTAGTTTTAAAACAAATATTAATAACGTTTAAGAAATTTAAAATACAACTCGGATAGGAAAAATTGGAGAAACTTTAACAATAACATAATTTTATAAAATCAACCACTATTATTTAGTAGTTGATTGCTGAAATTTGAAGTTATCAGAAACATTACAAGTTATCTCATGGTAGGTTTAGGATAAGAAAGATTTCTGAACAAATAAATTGAACAGATTAAATTAAAAAGGCTAAATATTAATGAACTATGAGTAATTAATTAGTCTTAACAAGAGCAACTAATTAGTAAGTAATATTTTAGAAGTTCTTGAAATATCTAAAGAATAGAAAGAAAAATGAAATAGCAACAAGTTAATTTATACTGTTATGATATATAGTTGCAAAAAGTTGTACATTCTCTCTTAATGCATACTGTATGATATAAACTACTTTAATTTGTGAATTTCTTTAAAAAAAAAAAAAAAACTACTTTTATGAAAAGTAAACATTCTCTCTCTCTTTATAAATCTTTTTGTATTTATGGATAATTAAAGTTTCCACCTACATTTTGCACTCACAACTCAGCATTCAACTAGTCGGCAAATCCTTAGCTCTTAAAAAAAAAAAAAAAGTAATTAGCTCTTAATTATTACCTCTACAGTATGAGATTATGGGTCCATTTGAATAGAACTTATTGCTCAAAACTGAAAACACTGTAGCAAAATAATTTTTCAATGTGTGAATAGTGCCATGAGACTCATTTTTAATGAAAAAGTTGTTGAAGTTTGTGGATTCTATAAACAGTGCACGGGTGCACTGTTTACAGGAGAAAAGTCAAAACTGCAGCTTAAAAAAAAAAAGAGGCTGAAACGTGAAACTCAACAACGCAAAACGCAAAACGCCAGATCCAAACATATACTATGAGAACCCTAGTGAAACTTCCGTTGTATTATTTGTGTATTCTAATATAAGATCAACTGAATTTTATTCATGGTGAATTGGTGATGGTATATGAAGAAGAAAGCAAACAATCTAAAGATAACAGGAAGAGGCATCTGATCCTATGCTTTCAAATCAGCCCCTTTTTTTTTTTTTTTTTTGCATTCTGAGAGATAGGTTGTAAGCTAAAGTTAATATTAATAATTCAGTACTACTGTAAATCACCAAGGAAAGTGAATATCAACATATATGGGAGACGAATATGTGTATAGAGAATCAATTTGTTGGGGAATAGAGTTTTGTTACCCCTTTTTAGTTATATGATCCGCTTTGTAGTAATACTCGGTCTAAGTTCCGACCACAACCTGGTTTGTCTCTCTTCTTTTATGTAGAACATATGTAACTTTTGCTTATACTTTATAATGTACACATTCATGAAAAACATCCCTATAATATTCTTGGAAACAATGGTAGAGGCTGATGCAAAAATAAGGAGATGTTAATCCTGCCTTGGAATCAATTCCTTGCTGTGTGTAAGAAATCAATATCGTTCAAATCATGTCATACTATAGCTAAGCCTTATTAGTACATGAACACAACTGGAATCACGATGCCAGAAGCCGTACCCGGACATTTGATATGTTGTCGATATGCTGCCTCCATGAACGCATCGAGCTATCTTCACGAACACATTTCCAACACCCTCACATGGCTGGTATTCGATCAGTAAACATATTAAAAAGGTGAAGCGAAAAAAAAAAAAGAAGGTTTACCGTTCATATTTCTCCAACGATCAAATTCAATAACATATTAAACATTTGCTAGGAAGCTACATAGAGGCTACGAAGACGTGAACAAAAATTGAGCATACTCTGACGGGAGCTCTAGTTCGATACACTTTGGATAAATATTATGTCTAATTAATATCTCTGCTCGTGCATAAGAGATTATGACCTAGCCATGCAGCTTTGTTGTATTACTCTCAAAGTTGTTTATAATTTCATATTACTTAATAGGTTACTCAATTAATAATTATTAGCTCTAGTTTGAGAGAGAGAGAGAGAGAGATTTAACAAGGATCATTATAATAACATCTCAAACTCAAACCGTCATACCATATATATACATATATATATATATATATATGTGTGTGTATATATATATATATATATGTGCCTCGACTTATTTGTCTATATTTGATTAACCCTTTAGAAGTGTTAATCTTAAGAACGCAAATAAATAAATAAATAAATTCATTAAATTTTATAATCATCGAATTATCATTTAAATGGTCTGCAAACATATCCTTTAAGGCGCATGTTGCTAAGCTGAGTGATTGGAGCTGCGCGCTCTAGATATTTTTGTCCCATGGACTCCTTTGCTCTTCCTTTAAAATAATTATTTGATTACACTTCAGCCCCAACAACAAAGATCTCCTTAATTGTCTCTCAAACCTCGAGAAGGGTTTATCTTCCCACAAATGCTACCATTAAGCAATAATACGTAACTGTTGATAAGCCTTGCTCAATAAGGACTATAATTTTTTTTTTCTCCAAAACGACTTAGCTTTCGAAGAATGACAAATAACCATAAGTTTCATTCCATTCGATCATTCCAAATTTGATAACAATTTCTTGAACAATAATGGAGTTTTCTTCTGTCCATGCCTAGCAAGGGGATATAATTTTCTCCAACAGAGGGCGAATATTGCAAGCAAGTTAGAAATGACTTTATAAAGTAATGTTGCTAAAATGAATTTGTTGTAAAATAATATGTTTATGCAAATATTAGAGAAGAAAAATCAACACAGGGAATCTGTGGTTTAGTAGTATACCTACATCCGTGGGAGAATACAGAGAGAAATAAAGTTTTACTATCAATAAGGAGATTATAACTATGACACAAGGGTATTCTATACCATATCCCAATAGTTTAAACTTTTGAAACAATCGGTAATTTAGCATGATATTAAAATAAGAGATTCTAAGTTTAATCTTTGTTTTCTCCACTCTACCCCTCATTTAAAGTCCCACATGTTGGTCATCACCTATTAAAAGATAGTTTTGACGCACACGTGAGGGGGAGTATAAGAAATATGTAGTTAAATTATTAAATTTATCATATCTCAATAGTTTAAGCCTTTGGGACAATTAGTAATTTAAAAAAATTCAAAACCCCAAATACATTCAAAGAGCTTTTCCTCATAACTAATAGGGAAAAATGCTCATACACCCTCTAAACTTTGAACTAGTTGCCAAGACATCCCCTGAACTATTTTATTGATCAATTTAATCCTTAAATTATACACATTTTCCAAATCAATACTCTAGTTAGTTTCACATTAAAACACTAACGAAATAATGTGAGGAGCACAAGATCACTATTTGCGAGAGAGAGAGAGAGAGAAAGAGAGAGGCAGTAGAACCACCAGAGGAAAAACTTGGAACTTAATTCCAAAAAAGATAAGACAACTTATACCTAAAGACACTATTTAGAGCACTGTCTGAGAGGGTTGGTTAGCAAGAAGTAAAAAACCCATGGACCAAGTCTGAGAGCAGATATATGGGGTCTGTTTGGGATCCATTTATTTTGCTAAAACTGAAAACTTTTTGCTGAAAGTACTGTAGATAAAGATAAAAGTTAGATGAAATAGTACAATGAGACTCATAAATAACACCAAAAAAATGTAGTGGGGCTCATAAATAATAGCAAAAATAAGTTGAATAGTAAAATTAGTTAGCTTTTTTAATTTGGAGCCAAATGCACACATGGTTTGATTTTTTTTGGACCTAATAGGCTTGGTAAGAAGAAAATAGCTCTTGCCCTTACTAAGAAATTACATGGAAGCCAGGAACATTTTATTTATATGGATTTGAGTTTCCAAGATAGGATGATTAATTCAAACACAATCTTTAGTCGGAGAGAAATGAATGATTATTGTTGAGAGTAGTCACAGAACATAGATTGAAAATAGTTCCAGAAAACAGAGCACACCCAACGGCTAGTTTTCCAACGGCTATGTCAAATGCATCATATTGGTGTCGTTCCAATCACATGAAGCCTTATGAATATATTTAATGAAATGCTGCGCTTATACTTATTGAAACGCTGCGTTTCATGTCTGATTGTTGTTACTGTGTTGCGCTGCGTTTTGTATATCCATTAAGCTTAATCTGTTATCTGTTAGGTAGTCTGTTAGGCAGTTATTACAGTTGCTTAGTTCCTAATTTCTCTCCACACTTTACGGATCAATCCAGTGAATTTAGGGATCTTTGATAAGGTTGTTGTTAATCTTTGGTGTATATATATACTGTACAACATTGTAATGAATAGTAAGGCATTTTATTCTTCCAAATTTTTCTTCTTCTCTCTCTCTCTCGCAAACTTGCTCTCTTTTCTCTCTGATAGTTTGTGTGTGTGAACACCATTGTTGCAATCTATGAAGCTTGGGTTGAATCTTTTCATGGTATCAGAGTAGCCACGATCCCAAGGTCCAACAATGGCAGAAACTAATTCAACATCAACTTCCTCTACTGTGCCTTTAACCTCCACCACCATGCCTATAACCTCTTCATCTATCAATCTCACTAATCAACCTTTACTGTTGCTATCAAACATGTCAAATATGATGACTGTTAAACTTGATTCTTCCAATCACTTTGTTTGGAAGCATCATATTTCCATGGTATTGGAAACATATTCTATGCTTGAACTTCTTGATGAAGTTCCTCTTATTCCTGAGGAATTTCTCAAAGACCTTTCTGGAGCTGTTGCTTCTATGCTCAATCCAGATTATCTCATCTAGAAGTCAAAGGAAAAAGCATTATTGACTTTCATCAATTCTGCCCTAACTCCTTCAGTCTTGGCTATCACTGTTGGATGCTCATCTGCTCAAGAAGTGTGGAAGGTTCTTGAACATAGGTTTTCTTCAATTTCACGTTCTCATGTGATGAATCTCAAGGGTGAATTGCACAATGTGAAGAAAGGATTTGATTCTGTGGATTCATATCTGCAGAAGATTAAGGTGATCAGAGACAAATTAATGGCAGTAGGTATTCTTTTGGATGATGAAGAACTACTCCATGTAGCAATCAAAGGTCTCCCAAAGTAGTTTAGTGCATTTAGGTCTACAATCAGAACTAGAAGCACACAAATTAGCTTTGATGAATTAGCCACTCTGTTGAATGCAGAGGAAGAATCCTTGAATAATGGTATGGAGTTCAAAGAATCCACTTTTGCAATGACAGTTAACTCCACACCAAGGTTTAATAAAATTGGTGGTAATTTTCATACCTACAATCAATCAAATAATGCTAATCGACGAAGAGGTAGAGGTAACAATACTAGAGGCCGAGGTAGAGGTCTAGGTCCATCTTCAAGTCAATTCAATCACTTTTTACCACAACCTCAAGGTCCTAATGCTAGAGCTGTAGGGAATTTCCACGAATTCCTAAACCTGTGAGAAACAAAAAATATAGAGAAAACACACGTCACATTATTCGGGTCGGGTCGGGTCATCCATCGGATCAATATATAAAACTAGGCTCCACAAAGCCCAACAAATCTCCCACTTGGAGACTAGTTCAATCACCAACATCAGCCGCTATCTTCCAAACACAATCCCTCATCTCTGCAACTCATCCTTCTGTCCTCAAGTTAGAAGGCCAACTGAAGCTGCACACAGCTTCAGCTTCTCAATAGTGACACCCTTAGTCAACATGTCTGCCGGGTTCTTAGATCCACAAATCTTTTCAAGTATTACCAGCTTATCTTCAACAAGGTACCGGATAAAGTGGTATTTAGTCTGTATATGCTTCGACTTTGAATGAAAAGCCGAATTTTTAGCAAGAAAAATTGCACTCTGACTGTTACTGTGTAGAGTACCCATCTCTTGCTTCTTACCCAATTCATCTAAGAAACCATGCAACCAAATCATCTCCTTCCCAGCTTCAGTTGCTGCAACATACTCAGCTTCTGTGGTAGACAAGGTAACAATCTTTTGCAAATTTGAGGCCCAAGATATAGCTGTACCACCCAGAGTAAATATAATCCCAGTAGTACTCTTTCTACTATCAATATCACCAGCAAAATCAGCATCTACATAACCCTGCAGTTTCAAATTTGCACCTGTAAAACAAAGACATGTATCTGATGAACCCTTCAGATATCTCAGAATCCACTTGACTGCCTCCCAATGCTGCTTTCCTGGCCTACTCATGAATCTGCTCACAACTCCCACTGCATGTGCAATGTCTGGCCTTGTACACACCATGGCATACATCAAGCTGCCAATAGCTGAGGCATAGGGCACCTTACTCATATAATCCATTTCTTCTTCTGTCTTCGGTGACTGTTCTTTGCTTAGTTTGAAATGACTGCCCAAGGGTGTGCTCACTGGTTTGGCTTCATTCATGTTGAATCTACTGAGGACTTTCTTCACATACTCTGACTGTGAAAGCTTCAATGTACCAATAGCCTTGTCTCTAATGATTCTCATCCCAAGGATTTGCTTTGCAGCTCCCAAATCCTTCATTGCAAACTGTTTTGACAACTGCTTCTTCAGATTATTAATCTCCTCAATGCTAGACCCTGCAATGAGCATATCATCCACATACAACAGTAAAATGATATAAGAATTGTCAAAGAACTTAACATAGCAACAGTGATCAGCTTCACATCTTTTAAACCCAATTCTATGCATAAAACTATCAAACTTCTTGTACCACTGTCTAGGAACTTGTTTGAGGCCATACAAGCTCTTTCTCAGTTTGCAAACTAGGTTCTCTTGTCCCTGAATAATGAACCCTTCTGGCTAAATCATGTAGATGTCTTCCTCCAAGTCACCATGAAGGAAAGCTGTCTTCACATCTAGCTGCTCAAGATGTAAATTTTCTGCAGCCACTATTCCCAGTACCAGTCTGATTGTTGACATCTTCACAACTGGAGAAAATATCTCTGTGTAATCAATGCCCTGCTTCTGCTGGAATCCTTTAACAACTAATCTGGCCTTGTAAAGTTTGCTACCATCATGTTCATTCTTTATTCTGTATACCCACTTGTTGTGCAAAGCCTTCTTTCCTACTGGCAGTTCAGTCAACTCCCATGTCTGATTCCCCAACAAGGAATCCATCTCATCCTTCATGGCTAACTCCCACTTGCTTGAATTTTCATCTTGCAAGGCTTCATCATAGCATTCTGGCTCACCACCATCAGTCAACAGGAGATAATTCAAAGCGGGTGAATAACGCTGTGGAGGTCTAATGGTCCTGGAAGATCTACGGACCTCAGCTACAGGTGTACTCTGATCTACCTGTGAATCTACATTCTCCTTATCTTCTTCACCCATTTTCTGGATAGTGCTTTCAGTCAATTCATCTAAGTTGACAAACTCAGATTTATCTTGATCTACCCCTGTAACATTTGGCACTGCAGTTGACCTGTCCTTATACATAACCTGTTCATTAAATATTACATTTCTACTTCTGATGATTTTCCTGTTTTGTTCATCCCAAAACCTATAGCCAAATTTCTCATCACCATAGCCAATGAAAAAACATATTTTAGACTTTGCATCAAGTTTACTACGAGCATCAGAATCAACATGAACATAAGAAACATAACCAAAAACTTTTAAATGGGAAAACTTTACCTCTTTACCACTCCAAACCTCCTCAGGAAGTCTGAACTCCATAGGAACTGATGGTCCTCGGTTTATCAGGTAAGCTGCAGTGCTAACAGCATCAGCCCAGAAAGTTTTTGGTAGTCCAGCATGCAACCTCATACTTCTAGCACGCTCATTAAGAGTTCTGTTCATGCGCTCAGCCACACCATTCTGCTGTGGTGTTCTAGGAATGGTCTTCTCCATTCTAATTCCCTGTGCAGCACAATATTCACTGAACCCTCCATCTATGTACTCACCTCCATTATCTGACCTCAAACATTTTACTTTCAAACCTGTTTCTGTCTCAACCATAGCCTTCCATTTCTTAAAGGTTTCAAATACATCAGATTTATTTTTCAGAAAATAAACTCATACCTTTCTGCTTGAGTCATCAATGAAAGTAATGTAGTACCTTGAACCTCCAAGGGATGCAACCAGAGAAGGCCCCCACAAATCAGTATGCACTAGCTCCAATTTTTCAGCCTTCGGTGTCCTACCAGTTTTCAAGAAGCTCACCTTTTTCTGCTTTCCTAAGATACAGCTTTCACACATGTCAAAATCAACAGACTTCAATTGTGGTAGTTTCCCTTTTGACAACAATATCTTCATCCCTTTCTCACTCATATGACCAAGTCTGCGGTGCCATAGGCTTGTATCAGTACTTGTTTCAGCAACTGCAATTGTGTCTCTTGGACTTGAGGTCATATAGAGAGTACCAGTCTTCTTTTCACGAGCCAACACTCTGGCTCCCTTTGTAACCTTCCAAGTACCACCAACAAATAGTATTGCATGCCCTTCATCATCAAGCTGCCCAACAGAAATCAAATTCCTCCTTAGGTCAGGAATATGTCGAACCTTCTCCAATAACCAAACAGACCCATTGGGCAACTTTATCCGGATGTCTCCCATACCCACAACATCCAAGACTGAACCATCAGCCAAATACACCTTACCAAAATCACCTGCAACATAATTCTGTATGATTTCTCGGTGTGGAGTGGTATGAAACGAAGCTCCTGAGTCCAAAACCCAATCATCAAGTGGACTGTCTACTGCAAGAAGTAATGCATCCTGTACCTCTTCTATTACAGCATTAGCAGAGTCATCTTCATTCTTCTTCTTAGGATTTCTGCATTGCTTCCTAAAGTGGCCTGTTTTCCCACAGTTCCAGCATTGTACTTGTTGGCCTGATCTAGATTTACTTCTGTTCCGGTTAGAATTTCTGGATTTTGATCTACCTCGGTTTGAATTTCTATCATTCCCTCTGCCTCTTGTCTCAAGATTTAGGGCAGAACCAGATCCAGAGGTTTCACCTGCATCTCTTCTTCGAACCTCCTCAGCCAGAATTAAATCTGGTATGTCGTTGTACTTCAGCTTTTCTTTTCCTGTAGAATTACTTACTGCCATCCTCATTGCCTCCCAACTGTTTGGCAAAGAAGCTAAAACGATCAGTGCACGGATCTCATCATCAAAATCAATTTCTACAGACGACAATTGATTTGTGATAGTGTTAAATTCATTCAGATGTTGTGCTACTGATGCGTTCTCTGCCATCTTCAAATTAAATAATTTCTTCATCAGATGCACTTTGTTGTTAGCTGACGGCTTTTCATACATACCAGACAAAGCTTTCATCAGATCTACAGTGGTCTTCTCCTTCACAACATTGTGTGCAACAGACCTAGACAGCGTTAACCTGATAACTCCCAGTACCTGTCTGTCAAGAAGAGCCCATTCCTCATCCTTCATAGTCGTAGGTTTTGTCCCTAAAAGAGGTAGATGCAATTTCCTCCCATAGAGATAATCTTCAATCTGCATCCTCCAATACGCGAAATCTGTGCCATCGAACTTTTCTATTCCAGACGCCTTTCCTGCTTCCTCTGCCATTGCTCCCACTCAAACCTAACCCTAGGCTCTGATACCAGTTGTAGGGAATTTCCACGAATTCCTAAACCTGTGAGAAACAAAAAAATATAGAGAAAACACACGCCACATTATTCGGGTCGGGTCGGGTCATCCATCGGATCAATATATAAAACTAGGCTCCACAAAGCCCAACAAGAGCAAAGAGAACAATGTGCCAAATATGTGGTAAAGCAGGTCATATAGCCATTGACTGCTACCACAGGATGGATTATGCCTATCAAGGCAAGCATCCACCCACAAAATTAGTAGCTATGGCCATCTCATCCAATCATCTGTTGACTCATGAGCAACCTTGGCTAGCAGACAGTGCAGCCACTGACCATGTCACTTCCAGCTTCAACCACCTAAGTTTTCCTAAACCTTACACTGGCCAAGAACAACTCATAGTTGGCAATGGACAGAACTTGCCTATCACTCATATAGGTAATTCACTAATTCCTTCTTCTAATTCTGCTATTTAGCTTAGAAATGTGTTAAGGGTTCTTTCTATTGCTTCTAACCTTGCATCAATCCATAAAATTTGCTATTATAATAACTGTAATTGTTGCTTTGATGCAAATACTCTGTTAATTTAGGCCTTGGCCACGGGGACAGTTCTTTACAAAGTTAGTAGCTATGGCCATCTCATCCAATCATCTGTTGACTCATGAGCAACCTTGGCTAGCAGACAGTGCAGCCACTGACCATGTCACTTCCAGCCTCAACCACCTAAGTTTTCCTAAACCTTACACTGGCCAAAAACAACTCATAGTTGGCAATGGACAGAACTTGCCTATCACTCATATAGGTAATTCACTAATTCCTTCTTCTAATTCTGCTATTTAGCTTAGAAATGTGTTAAGGGTTCTTTCTATTGCTTCTAACCTTGCATCAATCCATAAAATTTGCTATGATAATAACTGTAGTTTTTACTTTGATGCAAATACTCTGTTAATTTAGGCCTTGGCCACGAGGATAGTTCTTAACAAAGACAAGAGTGAAGGTGGTGTTTACCCCATCTATCCTCACAAGGCCACTAAGCTTCTTCTTCCCCAAAAATTGTGTAATTCAATCAAGCTATCTCAATGTCACTGGCACTTGTTGTCACGACCTAAATCTGTACTTTAGAATTTAGAGCATGACCGGCATGTTAATATCAAGTTTACCTTAATACTAACACGAACCAACCTCAACTGACAGTGCTTATCAAGAATTGTTTCCTGTATACCTGCTTATTTTCTTGCATAAAAGTCATAATATACAAAAATGATGAAAACCTTTAAAATTCATTTCATTTGAACTTTGCAAGATTACCACTTGCCTGAAACTTAAGGTATTCATGTAAATATTACATAGCTAAATGTTTAGCAAAAACTCTTATTTACAAACCTAACCCCAAAGACATACAACTGGGGTTCAAAACAAACTAAGGTTCCAAATTACATCTGTGCTCAAAGGATCAAGTACATCTTGATGTTGGGATATGTGTCCTTAAATCCTATTGTATGATGCTATGTATTTTATTATGTTAGACATTATGTATGACTTAATGTTTTGGTTAATAAAGTTGTATTATTATTTGAAAATATTGGTAACATGAATATTGTGACATTATCATATAGTCCATGAGATGCATAGTATGTGATTTATGTGATTTAGTCACAGAAGATATAAATCACAAGTTCTTTGTAAACTCAGAATTATAGTTCGTAGTCGGTGATGAAATTGGGCATTTCATCTGCGAAGACTATAACATATCAACTAAGATGATTTGTCTTGATCATGGAAATGGAGATTTCTAGTTGATATGTTGATATGTTTTAAGAGTTAAGACATATTGAACTAGACCCGTGTGAGATTTATTATTCTCCTAAAGACTGTCAATAGAATAATAAACTCACGACTTATATTTGCATGAACTCTTAATCCTGAGAGGATAATGGACCTGATCATGAAGTGTAGGTTGCTTTGATATATCAGGAGTGAGATCTATGGTTAAGGTCAAAATCTCAGTATGTTAGGCAGCCACATTTAGTGTTGATGGAACATATATTCTCAAGATGGAATTCATAGTCTCTTAACGGAGATATAAAATATTCCCTTGAGATAAGTTTAATGTGTTTGTTATTCAGAGAGTTGGGCCTAACCACTTTAGTAAGGAGTTACTAAAGTATATATTTATGGAATTGGATTTCATAAATATATGATGAATAACTTAAAGAATTAAACCGGGTACTCAAGGAATTAAGATATAGTAATAAACAAAGTGGCAGTCTCTTTTCATGACTTTGTGTTACTATGAATATTTTATGAAGGGGTTGCATGTATAATAAAGTCTTGGGATATAATTTATTAATAAGGCCTAGAGTGCAACTATATTTATATAGTGGTATTAAATATAGTTAATGGTAACTTTGGACTTGTCAAGAGTTGACAGAAAAGCCCAAGGCCCATTGGAGCTAGTGTCTTATTGGTCCATTTTGGTCCCACTCCAAGCCACACACTTAAGCCCAATTAGAAAGGCCCAAAAGGCCGGCCCAATTAGGTAATCAGTTGGATACAAAGAGAGAAACACACAGAATTTTTCTAGTAGAGAATTTGAAAAGATTTTCATAGAGAAAAAGAGAGAGTGTGAGACACACTTTCATATTCTCCCTTTGGAACTGATTGAGAGACCACACATCTTGGGCGTTAGTGGAATTGGAGTGAAGATTGAAAGTATTCCCAAGTACTTCTCGTCTTCAAGTTTTGAAATTCTCCGCTCCAAGGTACAATCTCTTGTTCTCTAATTCTGAAACTCAAATAGCCCATGTTAACTTGTATGTATGAAGTAGATCCGTTTACATTACATTTATTCTTCCGCTGCGCATGTATGATTCCATCACTTGATTCATTCTATACAACAAAAGAACTAAACTACTATACAACAAAAAGACTATACAATCTAACAAACGAGAATCATAGAATCCTTATCACCTCTAATACTCTCGTTGCTTCTAGGAAGAACCTGTGCACTGAAATATAATAGGGTGAGCTGCGAAGCCCAGTAAGGTTTTATGCTCCATGGGCCTTTGATAAGAATGCATGTAAAACAAATATTTGATGGATATACCAACTTTGATAAAATAGCCTTCATACTATTCATATTGTTCTTAAAATAACTAATGAGGTTTTAGATGAAATACTTCACTTTCCTTTCATATAATAATAAAAGGACATAGTAAGGAACTTAAACATAATTCAGCATGCTTTTCTTATCATCATAGTTTTCCTATAACTTCCAAATAACTTAATAGCTCATTTATAATACATATTAGTTAATCCAATTGTAAGTCTGTCACTACTTTGGGAGGCTTCCAGCACATAGTATCAGGCATCCAGCATTCCCCACAACGTTAGGTTATTCCAAAATCATATCATAATACGTACTTTCAATCATGGGGGTAGGTTGACATCCTCCACAAGTTGGCGGTTACCAACAAGGGCGGGTACAACAGAGCCAGTCCCACTTTTAATGGCCAATCAGAAATCTCCATGGAAATACCAATACTATAACTCCTATTGGCTGAGTTCAGATCGTAACAATGGAATAACTGAAAACTATATTTTTCAAATATTATACTTTTACATAAATATTTCATAACAGTAGCATATTCATTTCAGTCTTTAAACATTACATTCGTGATATGAGTAATAGCATCAATATGCTAAAATTGTCGTATAGATAGAATTCAACAAGTCACGAACATAATTCTTTATTTAAATCATGCTTATATGTAATATCTTTAATTAAAAGGTTTTGATGCATAATAATTTTATAAATAATCCTTATACTTATCAAATGCACATGTTGCATTTCTCTTACCTGAAAACAGAAGACGCGAGAGATTTGTACAAAAGGAGCTCAAGTGCTCACGTTCTCATTCTCGTCACCAAAAAGAAAAAACCAAGACTTATTACTAACTACTCTTCCTAAATATATAAACTTAAACCTCAAACACAACCTAACTCTCAAACTTAATAAAATCTTAATTCCCATCACATAGAGTTACCCCAAGAACAAGGTACAATTATCAAACATGGTACAATTATCAAACATATTACATACCAAAACATAGAAAAACCAAGGCATAAAAATTCCTCTATGATCTAAACATACCAAAAGATAAACAGGTTAAATTATAGCTCAAAACATTCACCTTAACATCAAAATTAAATCCACAAAGTTAGAGTTATCCTTCTCTGTTTACTGCTCATATCAGCAGCAAAAACCCCATTTGTAAAATACGAATCAGCTACCATACACATCTAAATGTCATGAAATTTTACAGAACTACTCCCCTGTATGTCTAGTATATATCATAAAATTTTCAGAGTCAAAGCATAAAACCATGATTTATTAAAAATCGTACAAGGAAACGTACTCAAATCTGTCCTGACAGAAATTCATGCAAATTAGAAATTACATCATTAATTTTATGTTGATCCAAATGCTGTGAGACCACTTTCATAACAACCATATGTGTCTTAGGATTCATAAAAACTACTTCTAGCATCCTAATTCACAGCAAGTGATTTAATACAGAATTTTCTTTTGGTAAACATCAAATTTGTCACAGTGACAGCTTCAGCACATATGTTCTTATAAAATCATCAATTAAATGCAATTGATCTTTATTTCATTTGGGTATTTTTATACCAATACTATAAACATTAAAATAAGTTATAAAGCATTCAATAGACCATAAAACCATCAATCTTTCAACTTACTAAAACAGAAACACAATTTCAGCTTCTAAAATCAGATTAGAGAATAAAGAATGAAAATTAAACTATCAAAATACTCTTAAATCAAATAAGGTTTTAATTACTTACTCACAACTTTGAAGTTGAAACTTTAGTGTTAGGCACTTAATTTCTTCTTTAGAGAGGTATTTGTTGTTTTCGTGAGAGAGGGAGAGAGTGATCTTGCCGTTTGAGAGCAAGAAGAGAAGAAAACAAAGGACAAAGAAAAAGAAGAGAGAGAAGAAAAAGGAGCTGGACTTTTCTGGTCTGATGCGGCCAAGAAGACAAGGGAATTGACTTTGGGGTGGGGGCACGTGTAATGCTAGGGAAAGAAAAGATCACAACCCACTTTTTTCAACTTTTTGGCATTTGCACTTTTCACCCCATATAAGCTTACATTTCAAGAAAGGCCCAAAGACAAAATAACTTTGCATATATATATATATATATACACATATCCTTATCTTTATAAAATTTCTTTCTACAACATTAAAAGAGCATATATGTTTTATAATATCACGATATCAAAAATTTATGCACTTAAATTAATTAAGATGATAAAAAGTATATAAACTCATAAATTTAATTATGCAATTAGGTTGGGGTGTTACACTTGTGGCACAGTAGACTTGGTCACCCTAATTCTCAAATTCTTAGACATGTTTTACATAACAATGGAATGTCTTCTCCGAATAGTGTTATTCTTGCAAATTCTTGTATTCATTGTCTTCATGGCAAGATGCACAGGCTTCCATTTCCTAGTTCTAGATTTGTAGCTCATTCTCCCTTTGAACTTGTACATACAGATCTATGGGGTCTTGCACCTCTTGATTCAATAAATGGCTACAAATATTATATCATCTTTGTTGATCATTTCACTTGTTTTACATGGATGTATTTGCTTACAACTAAATTAGAGGTTTACTCTAAATTTGTCATGTTTCATGCTATGATTAAAACACAATTTTCTTCCACCATTAAGGTTCTCAGATTAGATAGGGGTAGTGAGTTTACTTCTAAGTCATCTGAGTCCTTTTTGTCTTCTAATGGGATTCAACACCAGATTTCTTGTCCCTGCACTCCTTAGAAAAATGGTTTAGTTGAAAGAAAACACAAGCACCTAATGGAAACCACAATCATCTTACTCTCACAAGCCTTTCTCCCTTCCACTTATTGGTCCTTTGCTGTTCAGTTTGCCTTGACACTTATCAATCTCCTTCCAACAGCCACCTTAGACTTCTTATCACCTTGGTTTAAACTCTATAGTCATAATCCAGATATCTTTTCCCTCAAAGTGTTTGGTTGTGCTTGTTAACCTTACCTTCGACCATACAGTCACCACAAACTTAACCACAGAACAACTGAATGCATCTTTTTAGGCTATTCCAATGTCTCTAAGGGATACTTATGCCTTGATTTACTTACTAACAAGTTGTATACCTGTAGGCATGTGTTGTTTAATGAGCACAGATTCCCTTTTCCACTTACCTCTACTTCTGTCACTTCTTCACATGCATCAACTCTAGACATATGGCTGTCTAATCTCTTATACCTTCACTCTTCAAATCAGCACTCTATCCTAGGTCCCTACACATCTACTTCTTCCTCTTTTCCCATACCTGCCCCTACCCCTACCCCATCTGCCTCTAATCCTAGTTTAGCACCTACTCCTAGTTCCTCCTCTCAGTCTCCCTCTCCATCTCCATCTCCATCCTAATCTCTACCTATACACTTGCCTCCCATTGTACAACCTACTGTCTCAGCACCTTCTCCTTCATTACCACTTGCTCCTCCACCCAATAATTCAGTTCCTACTCTTATTTCTACTCAAGCACCTGTCAATTCCCGTCCTATGACCACCAGATCTAAGAATTGTATCACTAAACCTAAACTTTGTTTTTAAAACCATGCTTGATTACACTTTTACTGAACCATAATCCTACAAGGTTGCTTCTAAGTTTCGTTAATGGGTTCAAGCTATGGATGCAAAATTGTCTACCTTGCAAAGACAAAAAACTTGGTCCCTTGTTCCTGCTCCTACTGGCATCAATTTGGTGGGTTGTAAGTGGGTATATAAGCTGAAATTAAATAGTGATGGCACAATTTCTCACTATAAAGCCAGATTAGTTGCAAAGGGCTTTCATCAACAGCCAGATGTGGACTACACAGAGACCTTTAGTCCAGTTGTAAAACCAGCTACTATGAGGCTTATTCTTTCAATTCCAGTGAGTCTTCATTGGCCTCTCAGGCAATTGGATGTCTCCAATGCCTTCCTCCATGGTTTTCTAAGGAGGAAGTGTACATGGAGCAACCACCTGGCTATGTGGATCATCATTTTCCTCATCATGTCTGCAGGTTGTATAAATCCTTGTATGGCTTGAAACAAGCCCCTAGAGCCTGGTTGGACAGATTTGCCTCTCAGTTATTGCATCTTGGATTTGAACCTTCCATGGCAGATTACTCTTTATTTGTGTATCACTCTCATCAGATCATCATTTATCTCCTTGTGTATGTTGATGATATTATCATCACAGGCAACTCATCTTCCCAAGTTTCTCATCTGATTATTGCTTTTAGTCAGGCCTTTGAGCTTAAGGATTTGGGTGCTCTTTCCTATTTCTTAGGCATTCAAATTATGCCTTCCAGATTTAGGCTCACCTTATGCCAATCCAAATATGCATCAGATGTGCTTCACAGGTTCCACATGGAGAACTCCAAGCCCACAGAGACTCCTTGCTGTCCTAATGTGCGTCTTACTCCTTTTGATGGTTTTGTTTTACCTCATCCCTCTGAATATAGGAGTTTGGTAGGTGCTTTCTAATACTTGACATTCACACACCCTGACTTAGCCTTTAGTGTGCATCAGCTTTGCCAGTTTATGCAACATCCCACTACTTCCCATTTGGAGGCAGCCAAGCATGTTCTTCGATATGTGAGGGGTACTTTGAATTTTGGCATCCATCTTACTCCTGGTCCTCTCACCTTTTCAGCCTTCTCTGACGCAAATTAGGCTGGTGATCCCACTGATAGAAAGTCCACTACTGGCATGTTGATTTTCCTTAGCTCTAACCCAATTTCTTAGTCTTCCAAGAAACAATCTACTGTTTCACATTCTTCCACAGAGGCCGAGTACCGTGCCTTGGCTTCCACAGTAGCTGAGTTAGCTTGGCTTCACACCTTTTTTGAGGAGCTTAAGTTGTTTCTTCCTCACATTCCCATCCTTTGGTGTGATAATAATACAGCTATTGCTTTGGCCTCTAATCCTGTGTTTCATTCCAGAACCAAGTACATTGAGGTAGATTACCACTATGTGAGAGGTTGTGTTCTTCGAATACTTTGGGGATTAAGTTCATCTTTGGGCGTGACAATTTTGCTGATATTTTTACAAAGCCCTTGCCTGGTCCTCATTTTCTAGAACTGCGTTGCAAACTCTTGGCTAACTCTGCCTCGAGTTTGAGGGAGGATGTTGAGAGTAGTCACAGAACACAAATTGAGAATAGTTCTAGAAAACAGAGCATGCCCAACAGCTAGTTTTCCAATGACTATGTCAGATGCATTAGAATGGTGTCGTTCCAGTCACACGAAGCCTTATGAATATATTTAATGAAACACTGCGTTTATACTTACTAAAATGCTACGTTTCATGTCTGATTGTTATTACTGTGCTGCACTGCGTTTTGTATATCCATTAAGCTTAATCTGTTATCTGTTAGGCAGTTATTATAGTTGCTTAGTTCCTAATTTCTCTCCACACTTTACGAATCAATCCTGTGAATTTAGGGATCTTTGATGAGACCATCGTTGATCTTTGTTGTGTGTCTATATATATATATATATATATATTGTACAACACTGTAATGAATAGTAAGGCATTTTATTCTTCTAGAATTTTCTTCTTCTCTCTCTTTCTCAAACTTCCTCTTTTTCTCTCTGAGTGTTTGTGTGTGTGAACACCATTGTTGTAATCTGTGAAGCTTAGGTTGAATATTTTCTTATGATATAAAGTTGAGGGGGAAAACTCTTGTTGATTGTCTTGCTAAGGAGTTAACCAAGAAACCCTTGTCCATTGCCTTCCTTGAAAATGTAGATAAAGCTGATTTACTTGCTTAAAATAGTTTATCTCAAGCTATTCGGACCAGTAAACTTTTAGACTCACATGGAAGAGAAATCAGCATCAATAAAGCCAAAAGCCAAAGCACGAATGCATCCGATACAACGAGAAAAAACATCTCTAATCCAATCTTTTTTTAATAAATGGAAGCTAGTCAATGGTACCAACTCTCTAGGGCAGCCTAAAATCACAGAGATGGCCAAACAAGCTCACAAGACATCAACTCTAGTGGTTCTACCGCCTCTCTCTCTCTCTCTGCAGGTCTGTCTCTCCTCTCTCTTCTTTCTATTGTGTAAATAGTGATTTAGTTAGTTTTTAAAGGTTACATGCTTCTCTCGTGCTCTTATTTCGTTAGTGTTTTAACGTGAAGCAAATTAGAGTACTGATTTGGCAAGTATGTATAGTTTAGGGAGTAAATTGGCTAATAAAAAAGTTTAGGGGGTATCTTGACCATTAGTTCAAAGTTTAGAGGGGGGTTTGAGCATTTTTTTTCCCCAAATAATAGAAAAAACTCTCTTTTATATGGCTCTAGTGTTGAGGCACCACACAAACCACAAATGTATATATGCATATTAGGTCGGCTAGGGTTGCTATATTTGTTTTTGGTTAACTTTACCAACTTAGATTTGTGGATGGCAATTCAAGCCACAACCATGTGTCAACAGCCTTTATGATCGGGTTTTAAAAAGAATATATTTTAAGTAAAAGGTTAGGACCACAACAAAGTTACAAACTTTATCACAATTTGCCAAGTGAAGAATTATAGATGGTGGAGAAAAAAGTGATGGTTCTGTGACAAGTAGTGGCAAAAATTGTATAAATAATTATGGTCCTAGCATTGTTCTTAATTTAATGACCTCAAATGCTAAAAGAAGTTGCTATTGTATATTTTGGGACAAGGGCAATGAATTAATTACATCCTTGTTAGTAAGCATTCTACCCTATGAAAAATATTTTGTGCATAACTAATTACATAATCTTCTAATACGCCCGATAAGAAAGAATAAGGAACCCATCTGGCACTATGGGTGCATGACTACATGGATTTAATGGTAGCAACAATATATGTCTTAGCATTTTAATATTATATAATCAAAATGAATAAAAATGATTATTATTTTTTGGATGAATAAAAATGACTATTTAAGTATAAAGATGTGGGAGTTAATATGAAATATAAAGAGTTTTTTTTTTTTTTTAGAGAATTTCAACCTATGGTGTCCACTCCTGATGATAGCTTTTAAAGGGGAATTAAATCCTAAATTTTTTATACAACCATCAGAGATTACCAGTTTAGCTAACTGGAACACACTGAAACATAAAGAGTTAGTAAAATGTATTATTCCACATTGAAAATAAGAGAGACTCCTTTATTGTTTTTAAATGTGAAGATTAATGGGCTGAAATATAGTATGCTAAATGAGTAGATAGTATGCTAAATACGTGTGTAGGGGAAAGTGAATGGACATCGATTTCAAGTTACAGGAATTACAAGCATGGTGCTTTTGTTCTTTCTAGTGGAGCTTTGAGTTTTAACACTTTGGGAAAGATATAAAAGTCTGAGAATGTCTTCCCTAAAGCTTAGCCAATCGAGAGCTTGAATCTCCTTAAACAAAGCGAATACATGTACAACACCTCAGTCCAAATAAATAATATTTAGTATTTTATTTAATCTCAACATAATTTAGCATTCTCAATATCATCGATGCATAATTACAAGCCTTCAAAATCTTTTGACAAGCTAGGTTGGTTAAGACGAGGTAAGAAGGTCTTTAAAGTTGACTATAATGTATTTTCACGTCTCTTAGGGGTCACACTTATCTATTGGTGGTTATCTAACTTGATCGTATCAATGTTGTTGGATTTTCTTCAAATAATTGGGGTTTGATGGAAACTTTTAGTCTTCCATGTCATTCTTGCAACCAAAATGCTTTAGATTCTTATTTCTACATCAACCATAGACATAGATAGGACTTGGAGTTAGGGGGCGATTCTACAGCTGTCATCTGGCTTTATTGCTACCTTAGCTGCTAAGTGTTTTTTTTTTTTTTTTTTTTTTTGTGTCTTTGATGGGTAAATTTGGTTAATTGAGCTTAATTTTTTTTAACTTTGTTATTGATAATTTTTGTTGTTGGGCTAATTGTTTTGGGCTTGCATATTTTGTCTTATATATTTTACATGTATAAACTTTTTTTATTCTTTAAAAGGAGGAAAAATGTTAGAGTTTACAATTTTGTTTACAAATTACTAATATGGTGAGTGATTATTGGTAAGTAAAAAAGTGATGTAGGTGGCAAACCCATATGTGAACTAGTAATAATTTGTACCTCAACAGTTTGTTAAAATATTATAGAAAATTTTGTGATTGTAGCATTACTCTTAAAAGAATTAATGGTATTGTTTAAGGGGGTAAAGTGTAATTTTATAAAATAAAATTGCTAAAAGTAGTTGTAGACAATCGATTTTTCACCCATAATTTAACCTTGGAAGGTGACTGGAATGACCTTTGAAAATACTCAAAAATCATAATTGCATTTCATGCATTAGATCATTCATCGCATATCATAAAAATGATATCGAGACTCTAACGATCGTGATCATATGTCCGATTCCCAAATCGAATCGTCGGATTGAAAGATATCACAAGATCAAGTTTTCACGGCTTGCATGCATTGTATGTGGGTGAAGCTGATCATGTGTGATTAATTAAAATTAATTCTGATTGGTCAACAATTAAGATTAACTAGTATGTAACCTGTGCTACCGCACATGAATGGTTAATTGTAGTGATGTTATTAGTCTTTTTTTTTTTTTGGGTTTATCACACAAATGATAGAATTAAATAAAAAATGAAAAAAAATATATATTGCATTTTATTATTTAAGTAATGCTATTGGTTTTTTTTTTTTTTTTGGGTTTATCATAGGAATGATGGCATTAGATAAAACAATGAATAAAAAAAGAGAATATTGCATTTTATTATTTGTAATATATAAAGAGACATTAATGGAACTTTCTCCAAAATTTTCTAATAAAATTGGACATGAATAGTGTATTGGAATCAAAAGTGTGTTGCAATTCACAGTTTTTAGTGTAGAGGCCAACATATGGCACTTTTGCCCTGTAGACATGTCTAATACGTTGTCCTTGAGTTTCTTTTGAGTACGTATCAAGCCAAAGTCACTATTGTTGTCTCTTTAACACTTTAAATTACCATTGATCAATTTCACAAAATTTAAATTTACAAAACATTTTACCTTCTTGATTTTTCAACATCTGAAGGTTAAATGTTTCTATAAAAACCCTAAAGTTCACCTAACTAAAAATCATATATACATATCTTTCATCAATTGTTAATAGCTTTGCAATCTTTTTATGCATCAAAAGCAGTGACTAACTTGAAGGAAGAGAAAGATTACATGATACCATAAACAATCACTTCCAAACTTATCATTAATCAAAGATTAAAATGAAATTATAATTCAAAAAATAATTCCAGCAGTTGCCTGCGTCCCAAATTGTAAACTTCAATCTTCTTATGAGCAACTTAATCTCAAAATCCACACTTGGAAATGATTAAAACAATAATGAAAGCTCATAATACAATCTAAAGAATGAAAATGGTATCCCTAGAAAAATAGAAATAAAAGGACATGAAAACTCTTGGTGCACCTAATAATACAGAGATTAAGGAAGCTCTTGGCCACCCCTGATTAGGTCTTAGGTTTCTCAAACCAAGCTAATATTGACTATTTGAGTCAAATGTTTGGATAGCACACAATGCAAAATTGTGACTAATGAAGTTTGAAAAAAGAAATAAAATTACATGAACCCCAAAATATGAACTTAGCTCAGCAAAGCAAGCAATACCTTACCGACATAGTCTACACTTGTGATAAACAAGAATCCAATGTGATATTTGAGTCCTATAGAGGAGATGTAGATCTATAATAGGATGAGAAAAAGTGAGAATCGAGACTAATTATTACATATCACATGTCTAAAGAAATTTCACAAAACACAAGTAATGCAATAATAACTAAAAAAAGGGCGTCCAAGTGGGATAACCAAATGAAAGGGAGAATATACTTTGTATAGTTGCAAGATAACTCCTAAAAACTTGACATTTTAATTGAAGGCAGGTTAGGCATGTATCTTTTGTTTATAATCTCTACAACAGTTCAAAATTTTAGTATTTTGCTTACCTTGACAGGAATGCAACAAGTTTAAAGAAGCATATATCATAACAAATTCCTACTCCAAAATGACAAACATCTGCATTGAACACTTGCTTATCAGTGTTAACCAATTTTCAAGAAATTTCTCTTCAACTAGTAAATCTAAAAGATAGATTTGTGTTAACTTTCAATATAATAATTTTCAAATTTTTTTACACCACAAAATCTCACAATTGGTCTCAAATGAACCTCTGATGATGGCACCTAGTCGCACCTTACAATACCACATTTACTTTATCTAAGTAGGCACAGAAGGAACAGAGTCAATCCTCTTAGAAGTATGGATAACATTTATTGTGCATAATTTAAATACAATCTAATCACAACCAATGGTAGTTATTTAAGATTTGAGTCTAAATCATATATACCTATGTTTGGCAACCCAACTTTTAAAAAATCTGGGACAACTCTAGAAATAAATAACAAATTGGAATTTTGTTTGTGTTTGTGTAGTAAAGGGAAAAAAAACCCATAGAGTATAATTAGAAGAAATATTAAACTAGTATCAACTATCAATTTCTAAAAAAAGAAACTCTATGCTTCAAGTGCATCATAAAAAAAAAATAAAAAAAGAATCACAATGGCATTTAAATTAGGAAAATCTTATTGATATACTTCCATTTAGGCAGTCAACAGTACAATCAGTATGAAAAAAAGTAACAAACATAGAGTCATTATTCACTTCACCAAAAAAATAGTCCTTATTTGCAAATCAAAGCAAATGATGTACGGGCATCACCCTCCCCTAGGCCCATTTGCTTAGAGGCCCATGGAAATGACAACCCATGTAAGGGCCTAACACTGATCAGATTGACTGACTCATTCCAGACCAGTCTAATGCTCACCAAAAATCTGAAACTTGGGAATGGAATCATTCATGGCATTTCCGACAAGAGTAAAACCTCACCATTCCCGATGATCACATCTCCCGGGGTGGGTCGAGATTTAGGTGCACGGCATTACCTGGAGAACATCTCTGCCGGGCACCAAACCTACCAACGGAACTAGTTCTAAGGCCACTATCATCTTCTCCTCATTGCCTAACCTCCAACTACAAGTAACGGTAGTGGACCTCCCTTTCGTCGCCTGGGGAATGCCTTCGCCAGGCAACAGACTTAACGGTGGAACCAGTTCCAATGCCACTATCATATTCTTTCACTCATAATTAAGCATCCACTTAGGAGAAATAGCATTGGACCTCCCCTTCCACTGACCTGGAGAATGATCATGGCAATCCCATGGACTGCGGCTATAAATAGGGAAGAGAGGTTCAATGGGAAGGGGTTGGCAATTCTAGAAAAGAGACCAGTGAGGAGGAGGATTGGAATACTTAGGCTGCAAAGCATAGAGTCACCCATCGTAGGAAATCCAAATATCCACAGTACAAATAAATTGTGAGCCCAAATATCTTTGAGGCCCAATTGCCATATTTAGGTGCGCACAAATGAAAAAAATCAATAATGAAAGAAGAATTTAAGCTACCATTATGTGATGTTGTTGACAGTCCTAAAGAACCTTAAAAACTTTAGTTTTGTTGCCTTATTAACTCAAGGACACACAAAACAAAAACCTTAGACAAACACATGGAATGGAAATGAAATTTTCTCAAAAAGAAAGAAAGCATAAGATACCTTACATAAGTTTTGTGAATGTGAGGGTCAGATTCAGGGACGGACCCATGTTAGGGCAGAGGGGGGCCATGGCCCCTCCCCCCCCCCCCTCCAATTTTGAAAAAAAAAAATAGCACTATATACAAAAATTTCCCCTAAAAAATATATTTTTGGCCTCCTTTCTTCAAAATCTTTACATTTTAACTCATGAAAGCTAAAAAGAAAATTGCAACATCCTTTTGCCCATTGCATATTGATCCAAAAATATGAAGCCCATATGAACTATGATCAAATGTGTGCAGTGGATACTAATGCTTGTTTGTAGGTTTATTTTTATGAATTATTAACCATTTTTAGAAAACATTTTATTAACATTAATGTTGTTGAAGCTTGTGGGGTATGTTTGTTTGGTTTATTTTTTGGACTAAATTTTGAAACGATAGAGCTATATAATACGGAAATAACGAAACTTTTATGATTGAATTGTTGATGATAGGAAAATTATCTATAATATTTGATTTTTTTAAAGAGAAAAAAATTACAAATAATTTGAAGCTGATAATGCAACATTGCCTCTAGTGTTGATATCCCAATTCATGAAAATTTTCAAACAAAATTTCAAAAAATCACCACCAATTAAATTAGTATTTTGTTCAAATTGTGAAAATATGAGATCATAATGTTAATGAATGTGATGAAATTCAACAAAACTTGAGTAGACGTTAGTTTTGATTTTTATAAACTTTTTTGAGTTTATACTTTGGCCCTCCTCAACATCAAATTCTAGTTCTGTCTCTGGTCAGATTTGATATCATTCATAAGCAAATAGATATCAAGCCTAATATGAAATAAAGCAAATAGATATCTAACTATCATAAAAATAATGAAAAATAAAAAATCACATGAAATTAATACAAACTTGCATAGTTGTTAATGAAAGATTGTGTGCACACCATTCTTGCGCTTGAAGCCTACTAATAAGACAGAGAGATTAGGACAAGCAAAAAACAGGAAGAAGCAAATATCAAATTTAATATTAAATTTTGGATTCAGCTTAGAAATGCTCACCAACAAAACCCATCAACAGAATTTCTCAACCAACCAAATAAATAAATAGAGCAATACAAATTATGTTAGTTTCAATTAAAAATAGGCTAATTTACCAAAAACAAATATTATATCTTGAAAAGTCACTGCCTTTGTAGGATCCTGGAATTTGGTTGCTATCAAAATTAATCCAATCTGTTAGTCCACGAAAGAATACCAAGAATCTCTTTGATGCAAATTCAGCTACTTTTCCCTCCTACCACAAAAAAGGAAACCTGGGAACTATAAAACAAAACCTAGAAAAGTCTTTGAACTCTATGATTGATAACCAATTATATGGTAGATTATGCAGAGAACAACCAGTAAGGAATTGTTACCTTAGCTTTCTTCAACATAAAATCAACAAACTTCTCCTTATAACTGGCTCTTCTCTTATGAGCCACAACATATTAAAAGAATGAGACAGTTTGTTAGAGAGTGGTCACTTTTCTATGGCCACTGATAGGAAGATGAAATTGGGATTGAATGTATATAGGGGGTTATATATTGAAAGGAATCTACATTAGGGTTTTGACTATACAAAATCTAAACCAATTTCTTAAATTAAAACCAACCAACCAAAATAGCAAAACCTAAATCCTATTAAACACCCCAAATTAACGTAAACATTGTACCTGTAGTAGTTCTAGCAATCTGATGTTGGGTTGGTTGTGCAGTTTGGTGAAGTTGTAAGAGAGGTGGAGGGCTCAGCAACCATGAGAGAGGCGAATGTTTGTGGCTTAGTTGGATCACCCATAAGATAAATACAAAGACATGTGTTTTACAGAGCATAAACCAGGGCCATTAAAATTGTGAAGAAAAATAAAATTGAAATAGAAGGAGAACCTCTTCTTATATATGATGCATAAATAGCCAAACACATGCATCATTGATCCCGATAGATCCTTTTCAAATTCCATAGTATTCATTGAAAAAGAGGGGAGCTATATATTAAGGTTCCTTGAACCAGTGTGGTAACTCGTAAGATGCACTGTTAGTTGAGTAGAAGAGGAAGGAATTTGGGTTAAATGAAAGTCGGCATTGATGGATAATAGTAACTTGGTCTCAGTTAAATTTAGACAGATGGAGCAAAATTGGAATCCAATTTTAGATTTAAATTGAACAATTAGAAAGATAATTATGATGTGATCCCTACATAAATCTAGACACAAGACACAAAGTTAAAACACTAATTTGGAATTCTAATTTAAGTTTCTCTTTGCTTCACCTATTATTATATATATAAATTAAGCAATTTATGTGATTGGCTGTTGGATTTGATCGGAGAAAGTATCAACACTTCTCCTTTAGGGTTATGCGGAGTTGTCACTTATTTTTTATTACAAAAAATATGAAAAAAAAATACAATATACAATTCAAATATCTAAAATACCTCAAGTCTCATTAATTAAACATATGAATGCAATTTCGTAGAATATTGTCACAAAGCTTTGGTCTTAAATACAATCTATGTAAAAAAAAAAAAAATACAAAACTTTGGTCCTAAATACAATCTACCAAAGATAAAGATAAAGCAATATTCTACGAACCAAGAGCTATGGTTTGGGGGTTAGGTTATAGAATGAGAAGGTGTTAAGCACCCATTTTGGTCGGACAGAGTCCAATCTTCTAGACTCTAAATGACCTTTAAGTACCTATATTCAAAATGATAAATGATATAAAACAAATGCCAAAAAAAAAAAAAAGGTTTTGTTTATAGCAGTTAGGCACTAAAGTTTCAAATTTGGAAGTTGAAAGACAATCTCTTCAAAAAAAATTAGAATAAGCCTGGAGTTTTGTCTACAGCTGTTAGGCATTAAAGTTGGTTGCCCAAAAAACCTTTTTGTAGTCTAATTACATATTTTCACTCAATTTTTGACAAAGTACAACATAATGTAATTCATTCTGCGCTTACAACAAAGTAGCACAAAATGCAAAGAATTTGAATTTATTTTTCAGATAAAATTTGAATTTTGAATAATCAAATACAATAGTTTTAAAATATTTTTTGACCTTTTCATCAAGGGGATATATCGGCGATATCCTTCTTCCTTTTATTATCTTTCTCTTCTAAAGCAGGATTTAGGGATTGAGACTTGATGGTATATATGAACGATCAAAGAATACCTTTACCAATTGCAGTTGTAGGATGCATGCTTGAACAGGGGTGCTTACTTGATGGTAGTAGCACCCTTAGATTTCTCATTCTCTTTCTTTCTCTCTCTACGCCTTACGTATGTTTTCTTCCGACGGTTTTTTGTTTTGATATATATATATATATATATATTTTACGGAACATTACTCCCCCTCGAGCCCAGTATTTGTCAAAACCCATCATAGTGGCGTTACGTGTAAGACCCTGCTCTAGTTGGGCCCTAACTCCTGGGACACCGTGCATAGTCGTGTGTATTACTAGACCCGCGAACTTAGCCCAAGCAAGCTTTGACACCCATTAAAAGCCCTGAACCACGAAACAAAGACATTTACGACATGAATGGTAAAAGTGAGATCCTACCTAGTCGGGGGATACGATCTCCTAGGACGGTAAGTCCCAGTATGCTCGACATCACCTAGGGAGTATTGCTGCTGGGTAAATCCTCTAACGATGGAACCAGTTCCAATGCTACTCTCACCACCTCCCACTCCTAATTAAACACCCATTTAAGGGTAATAACATTCGACCTCCCTTCCCACTGGCCATGAAAATAATCATGATTCTTCCACTAGCCTTGGGCTATAAATAGGAGCTGGGAATTTGAGAGGGGGGTTGGCAATTAGAGAGAAAACACTGAGAAAAGAGGGTGATCATTCTGGAAAAGATATGGAGAACAATTCTGAGAGTACAAGAAACAAGGGTATTTGGGCTGCCAGACATAGGACCATCCATTGTAGGAAATCCAAAAGCCCACAATGCAAATAGATTGTGAGCCCAAATAGAGTTTAAGCCCAATAACTACATTTTGGGTACGCATATATATACATACATATATATATATATATATATATATATATGAAATGGAAATACCTAAAGTCACAATTGTTTGGTATTGTTTTAAAGTAAATGTGGCAAAATTTTATGTAGCAACGTGGCGTAATAAAAGTGGTCAACAAAAAGTCAGACATTTTGCTTTTATATTATTTATAGTGATGGTAGATTAAATTAAGTTTAATTCATCCATGATAGTTGTCCATGACCAAGCTACGTCCAAAATGTTGTACATAAAAGGAACCTCATCTAAAGTACTACAGATATGGATAGGATCCGTCCTTAGGCTTCATGACTGTCCAAAGTGATCTAGTCATCCATGACACTCAAAGATATGGATGACCAGATAACACTTAGTAAATTTCGAAGGATTTTCTACAAACTCTATGCAATCAGACCACAATTTGTCATTCTAAAATGTAGGGAGGATTCCCCGAAATCCCCTCTATTTTCTTCATTAACTTCACACATCTTCCATGATGATAGTATCCGAACAAGTAGACTCACTCCTAACTTTCTATAAAAGGACTAAGTCTCATTTAATCAAGGTAAGTTTTACTATTCACTAATTCACAATCCTTGTGTTCTAGAGAGAAAGCTAACTTAATTGTTGGAGGGTCCTTGACCGGTTCACATTAGTCAGCCTTGACAGTTTTTTCTTTCTCTTCAAGCCATCAAGTCATCACTGTAGCCCAGAACATTCAGCCTATTGATTTTCATGCATCATCATATAGATATATAGATTTAGGGGTAACTTATAACTTACCTGCCTATGATTTAACTGAAATTTAAGTTGCCTATTTGTGGTTTGAAATTTGATACTTTACTTACCCGAGATTTGACCAAAATTTAAGTTACCTATCAGCGGTTTGAAATCTCATAATGCAAGTGTTCCGCTGAATTATTTTTGATCTTGTATTTTTATATTTTTTGTGTTTTTGGAAAGGAGAGACATAAAAATGGAGTAAAATTACATATTTAGCTATATTTTTAATTGAGGTGGATTACAGAATTATAACTAAGCTACGTCTAAGTGGATAAAGTATCAAAATTTTAAACTACAAGTAAGCAACTTAAATTTGGATCAAACCAAACGGGGTAAATTGTAATTTGCCTTAGATATAGATATATTGACGAGCAAAGTGGGTTAAATTGGGTTTTAAGCGAAGTGGGTCAAAGACCTAAGCCCATTAATCTCTAAGCTTTTTTTGTTAGAAGCCCAAGCCTGGCGTCGGTTTTAAACCTACTTGGATTTTGTTTTGTTTTGGTAAAAAAACTCAATTGATTGTACAAAATAAAAAAAACAAAGCCTCTTATCACTCTTTCGCATTCCCTCTTCTCTCTTTTTGTTTGCTCTCTCGTCAGAAAATACGGTGCAACCAAAAACACAAAGCTCAGAGCCCAAACCCTAGCTCCCACCACAACCACAATGAACTGCTCAAGTAAGCTCTCTCTCTCTCTCTCTCTGTTCGCGTTTTACTCTCTTTGTTGTAATTCTACTCAGTGGCATTTTGGTTATTCTTCTCTAATATCTGTCTCCTTTTGTCTTTCTCTGCTTTTCACCGTGCAGTTTCCGGCGAAGTGCCGGAGGAGCCGGTGGTCTCCACGAAATCCGGCTTGCTTTATGAGAAGCGTTTAATCGAGAGACACATCTCCGTATGTTTATTTTTATTTCTCTCTCTCTCTCTCCTTATTTTTCATGCTAGGGTTTCTGTTTGCTTTTTTCTTTTATCTCTGTTTGGTTCCTCAGAAAGTGTTGGAAAAGAAAGAAAATTACAATTTGAAAAATAAAAACAACTAAAAAAAAATATTTAAAATTTTTTTCCTTTTTTTTTTTTTTTTTTGCTCTATGGCTAATTTTAGGTTTTCTTAGCTACTTAAAAAGATTGTTGACTTGTACTGAGCTTCTGAGAAGTAATTGACATTGAATGCTTAGGTTTTAATTGTATTTAAACCCCATTTACCAAATTAAGTTCACTCAAATTTATAGCTTTAGTTTAGTCTTTTTTCCCTCTTGTTTTAATTTCTATTGCCAGTGTGAAATCAATAGTCAATGCTTTGAAAAAAAAAATTCCCATTAGTTTTGGAAGTCAAAAAGACAGCATTAGTAGAAGTAATAAAAAAGGACGTGTCACTCATTTTTTATAAGGATCTATAACTGACTCAAATTTTGGGGCTAAGGCTTTGTTGTTGTTGTAGTAGTAGTAGTTTTGGAAGGGAATCTGGGGTTTTGAATTTTATATGCCTATTTATTGTAGGAGCATGTTAATAATTTGCCCGGCGCAAACCAGAAATTTCATTGTATAATTATGAGGTTTGAGATGGAGTCGGGTGCCAAAATGTGATTCCCTTTATTTATTTTGATTCACTCGATCAACTGAATAAAACAGAGACATAATAAATCTTTCCCCTCCTTTTTTTCCCTTCTCTTTTATTTTCTCTATTCAATAACCTAATGGAGTGTTTTATAATTAAGCCTAATGCAACATGTTTTGCACTTGTAAAAACATGGAATGTAAGATGAAGAGGCACTTCTTTCTTATTTCCATTATTCTGCCACTTCAGAACGTTAATACCTTCACTTTAAAAATTTCTACTTGTTTAGTGAAATTCCATAACTAATGGATGTATGACCTTTTATTGATATATATATATATATATGTATTGTATTAGTTATATTTTTCCTCTTGCAATTCAATTGTTTCTGCAAAACTCCTGGTCTATGTTTTCTCAATCGTTTCTCTATAATTTTGATCAATTCATTGTCTCTCAAAGTAGTTTTGGTTCTATGTGTGATGGAAAATAGCATTTTCGTTTATTATATGGATAGGATTATGGAAAATGCCCAGTTACGGGGGAACCACTAACTATGGATGACATTGTTCCAATCAAAACAGGCAAGGTACGCATGGTAAAATATGTATATTCTATGCTTTTTATGGTTGGGTTTAATCCCAATTCTCTTGTACAATGATTAAGAAATTTTACCAGCTAAGGTAGTTGAGATCGTACATTGCTGTTGATTATACTTATCATGCACTGATGCATTCTTGGGCCTGCCATGCAGATAGTGAAGCCCAGGCCTCTACAGGCTGCTAGCATCCCTGGCATGCTCGGAATGTTCCAGAATGTATGTGACATCGGTTTATAATCATACTTTCCCGATTTATTTTCTTTAAATGGTTTCATATGCTGTGGACCATTTTTCATTTTTTCCTCATATTTTATACTTTGCTATTTAATCAGATTGTGGTTCTTCATTTTCATCAATTATTCATGACCATAAAATTTGCTTTGTAGTGTGTCTCACTATCTATGGTGAGAAGGTTTTATATATGCAACTAGTATGTGTCTTCTTGTCGTCATCATCATAATTGTTGATTTCTGTCCTTGAATTCATGCTTGATGGGCATCTTAATCTTATGTTGTTGCTTGTCTAACCCCAAGTTATTTGTTTAAGCCAAAATTTGGTACCCCTGGTAGTGGCATCTTAATCTTGTGTTGTTGCTTGTATAACCCACAGATTTTTGTTTAAGCCTCAATTTGGCACCTCTGGTGGTGGTCAGAATGTGATGGAGACTAGTCATTACCTAGTCATTACAAGGAACAAAAAGGATTTGATATGTGGTGTTCTGTATTCACATGCCGTGACAATTTTAAGATATTGTCAATCTGTTATATGCTGGATATTCTCAGAGTTCACCTGGACTAGAAGAGCTTGAAAGTTTGAGAGTGTGTGTTGTTTGCTTATCTAGCATGTTGGCTTGTAGGGTGAGAACAATGGTTGCAATGGCTTGGATTCAAGTGGTTAATGGATTGAAATCACTTGTGTAAGCTTGCTGCCATTTCTTCATAGCAAGAGAATTTCAGGTTCTACGTGGTTTTGGTTTGTTACAAAGGAGAGGGCTTTTTCCTGTGGCCTTTGGGTCAAATGGTATTTCCATCCTCCAGAAGAATGGGGTGGTTGATGAGGCCACAGGTACAAGCTCAAATGGCATTTCTCTCCTTGTAAGAGGATGAGATTGTAGGTTCAAGACTCACTGAATATTTGTGACTTACCATTAAAAAAAAGCACAAAACTTGTAATCGAAAAACTAATAATACACCTAACTGTGGTTTTCAGTTTTCATATTCTTTAAGTAGACTAAAACTGTATTAAAATTTGTTTACTACAAGTCCTCTTCCAAGGGTATTACCTAAGAAGCACAGACACGGGTACGGTACTTGGCAATTTTTGAAAAAATAGGACACAGTAAGGTGGGACATATCTATTAAATAATTATTTAATATAGCTTCTATATATTATTAAGCATTTCTTTTTACTTATCAAACAAAAAAAAAAAAATTATTAAGCATTTCTTTTTAATACAATGTTGGATATATATATATATATATATATCAAATTAAGAGTAATAATGGATAATAAAGCAAATCTATGACTATTAAATGATGTTTAGTAATTAGAATACAAACCAAGAATATAGATATTTATTAATTTTCAAATGCACTATTACTATTCGGAGCATGAATGCTCCCTTTGTCTTGTGAAAGGGTATTCGATTACTCTTTTTCTCATGTCCTCGTCATGTCCTGCATTTTTTTTTTAAAAAAAAAGAAGAAGACACACATGCAGAAGTGTCCTAGGTATGTCAAGTGTTTGACACGGATGCAACACAGGTACGACACCCCAAATGAAGTGCTTGTGCTTCCTAGGGTATTACAGAGTTCATTAGTGAACCCCATGCTGGCTGTGCAAATCTTCATAAGCACCTCCTGCATCATCAAATATAAGGAAATCCTTTTGGTTGGATGATCCTGATAATGTTCTTTCTTAGGTATGCCAAACATATTATGTGCCGCCAACAACTTGTTATATAATATGTGTGGCTGCTAATTTATGGTATCAATCTGGGCTTTATTTTGATTTTTGGCCTTTTATCAATTTATTCTAACAGTGTACCAATTATTATAGTGTTTTATGTTTTGCACTTTAGATCCCATCATTTAAGAAATAATTCGATTATTTTTTAATTGATTTTCTCTTTATTGTCTGATCATAAGGTATGTTTTCCTTCTTTCTGTGGTTATAGGAATGGGACAGTCTGATGCTGGCCAACTTTGCATTGGAACAACAACTACATACAGCAAGGCAAGAGCTCAGTCATGCTCTATACCAGGTAGTAGCTACTAAGTTATATTATGCCATCTAGTTCGTGCTTTATATTATAAATTCATTTAAATATTTTAATGTCAGATTATCTTTCTTCTATTTTTTATTTTATATTATTATTGCTGGTTTTCATTTGCTTGTCTTAATATTTTTTACATTTTTTTCACAATGTGCATGAATCCTTAACACTGTTGGTCCACACTCTTCAATGGTGTGACAGAGTCTGACATTCTGAAATTGTCATCAAATTATTTTGATTACGCTTTTAGTTATAATTGGTAAATGTACATCTAATAAAGTCCTTAACTTATTCTTAGGCTCCTAAGGAACTGAATTTTCAGAAGCCATCCTTGTTTGCTTCCAATATCTTTTAGATTTGAGGATATCAAATAATGCTAGTGGAGTTGATTTTAATATTCCAGTCTAATTTGTTAGCATCCATAGTGGGTTGGAATTGAGCCTTTATTGCTCTCAAGCAACCTCTTAAATCTACTTCACTGTTATCGATAATTGGCATCTAAGAGGAAGGTTTCTTTGGGAGGGCGGGCCTACTTCAGTGTTATGCATTTAAAGTTTGTATTGGAATTATGTTCTCTTCTTCTCACAATGTATGTTTTGACAACGATTTTCTTTCGTTCTTAATTGTTTCCCTTCCCATTTTCAATTCATTGTTCTTTTAGATTTGAATAATTTAATCCTTTCTGGTGTTAGTTTATTATGAGAGTTTAGTGTGAGTACCATTTAACCTTGACATATTTTGCAATCGAACCTTTTTTGGGCTCAAATTACCCAAGGTTGCGTTTGGGAACTTAGATTTGGATTTGAAATTAATAGATTTGAAATCAAGGGATTTCAAATCCATTGATTTTAGGAGTTATTTCAAATCCAAGCATTTTAAATATTGAAAATTCTTGGTGGATTTGTCAAATCCAAATCCTTGACCTTTTTTAAACTTCCCAAACAAAGGATTTGGATTTAAGGCCCCGTCAAATCCAAATCCAAATCTAAGGGATCCTAACAGGCCACAAATGCTTTCCACAGTTGTGATATTTGACATTATAAATGTTTGTACTATATATATATATATACACACACATATATTCTGAAAAAGGTAGTTCTCTATGAGAGAGGGATTACTACCAGTGTTGTTAAAGTGCACTTAAGCTCAAAGCTCGAAGCCCTAAGGCTCCAGTGCTTTTTGCCTCAAAAGCTAGGCTCATTCAAAGAAGCACGCTTTTTTGCGCTCTTCCAAAAAGCTCAAAGCGTGCTACTTGGTGCCTTTTTGTAATTTTCAAAAAAAAAATCAAAACTGAAATAAAACTTTAGAATCTTGACATTATTGATATAAACCATTGATTTGACATGTTTTTAGTGTAACTAACTTATCAAAAAAAGATATTTTGAGTGTAACTTGTCCTAAAAGGCTAAAACCCAACCCACAACCTCCCAGTTCTTCTCTATTTTTATTTTTATTTTTTCTTGATTTTTCTCCTTGAAACAGTAACCCCACCCAGCTTCTTCTTCTTATTCTATTTTTTCCCTTTTGGATATCTGCTTGGTACCAATTACCATGTTGCTATGTCCTCATATTCTTAGCTCATTCATGGAAAAAAAAAAGTACGATATAACATATTTGTGGTAATTGTTTAGTTACTTTAGTGGTTGATGTTGAACATAGCAGACTAATTCCTATAGAGTTACAAGTGATTGAATTATCAACTAATATTACTAATTAGTTATAGGGCATTATGGATATTGGAGATTTAAGATAGGATATTACATGGAAGTACTCATATCTAGCTTATCTAAAAAAATAAAATGACTTGATTTGCAATTTTTGAGTTAAAATTGCAAAAGTAGGGCTTATCTAAATGTTATATGAATTATATAAATTTTTTACTTATTAAAAAAAATGAATTATATAAAATTTTTTTATTTCATTTTCTATTATAATTTGATCATTTGATTGTTGCATTTCTCATTAATAATTATTTTTAAATTTATTAAATTACTTTTTTTAAATGTGCGCTTCACTTCAATCAAGCGCGCGCTTGCACTTAGCGCTTTGCGCCTAGGCCCCAAGAGGTCTTTGCGCTTAAGTGCGCGCCTCGCTTTTACCTACTCTCTCTCTCTCTTAAATTTGTGGCTTAACTAGCACCTCCTAGTGTTTCCAATAGAGACGTTCAAGGTTTAAATCCCCCCTCCCCCTACTATTAAATTATCCAAAAAAAAAAAAAAATTGTTGTTAGTAGTACCTATCAAAAAAATTTGTTGTTAACAGTATTTCAGAATCTGGTAATACGCAGTATACCAAACTTTTTAAGGTTATAGTTTTCTCTTCCCCTCTTATTGCTTTGGAAAAAATGTTCTTGCATCTTAATAATTGATTAGACCGGGTATCTATCACTTCCATTGTTTCTAAAATTTGGTTGGTATATGGGCAGCATGATGCCGCTTGCCGTGTGATTGCAAGACTGAAGAAAGAAAGAGATGAAGCAAGGTCACTACTTGCTCAGGCTGACAGGCAAATACCCATGTCGGCATTGATGGCGGCAAATGCTCCTGCACTTAGCAACGGAAAGAGAGGTAGTTTGTTTATGTGCTTTTTGGTTGAATTTCATTTTTTTAATATTAATTTACCTATAGCTCATTGGAATTCTGTTAATGTCATTATAGCTGCTGAGGATGAGGAGTTTGGCCCTGGTGGAAAGAGAATACGTCCTGGGATATCTGCAAGTATTATTGGTGAGCTGACCGACTGTAATGCAGCTCTATCACAACAGCGCAAAAAGCGACAGGTATTGGTTGTTATGATGCAGTATCACTGAAATTATTCTTTTTTCAGTACTAATTAATTTTTTTTTTTTTTCAATTTCTAATCGCTCTAATCTTCTTCTATCCCCTCCTTCCCTTCTCTCTTTTCCTATGATTTGTATATCAGATACCTCCAACAGTGGCTACCGTTGATGCTTTGGAGAGGTATACCCAGATTTCTAGTCATCCACTTCACAAAACAAGCAAACCTGGCGTTGTATCTCTTGATATTCATTATGACAAGGTATGGTATTAACTAAAATCTTAGTTTGTGTATGCATATCTTATAAACTCTTGTTACATGTATTGTTCAATACAATAGGGGTTAAGTGTAGTGTGAGCCTAGTGGAAGTGACACCCTTTGTGGTGCCCGATGTCTGTGGTTCAAACACCATCTCCCCCTCCCCACTATATATCCAAAAAAAAAATAGTATTCTTCAGTGGAATAATTAGTTCAACATTCATTGCCTAGGTGCTGGTGCTGGAGTTGTAGCCTCAATGTCTAGGGAAGTTCCTTGACTAACAGTTGCTCTCATCTTATGCTTCTATTCTTCGCATATGTTTCCTTCTATGCAGTTGTGGTGCATTCTGTATTATAATTCTATGGTATGGTTATGTTGCCCAAACTGCTCCCAGAAAACAAAAGGTCTTAATATAAAAGAAAAAAAGAACTAAAGGGAATAGTGGTGGTATGGAAATGGGCTTCAGATCATATGGTGATTTGTAATTGGGCTCGCAAGATCTAATTCCTCTTTCTTTTTGGTTAGTTAGTTGTTCTTTCTTGCATGAATCTCTGATGAACTATGATGAAATTTGCAAGCAAACACATAAAACCAAAAAACCCTAGTATATACAATTCGCCTCACTAGGGTCTTCTTGTTTTTAAGTTCCATGCTATTTTGTTATTCAGCACTCCTCTGATGCTCTAACAATGATTTGTGTTCAAGAAAATGCTGCCAATTGGCTTAAATATGATTCTGGCACTCTAATAAAAGCACTTCCCCCTATTTTCTAGGATATAATAGCAACTGGAGGGCTTGACACAAATGCTGTACTTTTTGATCGACCATCTGGACAGATCTTGTCTACCCTCAGTGGTCATTCGAAAAAGGTTTGATTTTTCTGTCTTCTTTAAATTCTGTAGTTATCTTGGAAATCTATGAACTTATTAGACTTTCTGTGCTTGTTAGGTTACAAGTCTAAAATTTGTTGCACGGGGCGATTTATTCTTGACTGGCTCTGCAGACAAGGTAAACAGTCAGCTTTGCGGGAATCAAGTTTCACGATTATGAATCCATGAATATTGACATGCATTTATTTTTTTAGTTTTGTATTTTCTTGGATATGTATGTTTGTTAAAGGTGATTTTTCCAATTAAGGTACAGGTCTTTTGAACAGAAAGTTTGGTTTTAACAAGCTAAATTGAGGCTGTAAAATCCTCCTAGATCCGCCTACTGTGGATTAGAGAAAGCAAAGGTGACTTTTTATAAAGTGTGAAATGTAGTCCTGTCCTCACTTTAAACCATTAAAATTGGGGAAGAAATTATAAAACCTTATCTTCATTCTCTCCTTTCTGTTATCCCTCCCTCCTGCCACAACTTTAGGGAGAGACGGATGGCCCTTCTCTCCTTCCCTCTGAAATGCCTTCATCCCCGATACTTTTCATCTATCCTACTAAACATTGACATATAAAAGTTCCCTATCAATGTTTTAAAGAGTCCTTTAAAGTAGCCCCCAAATCCTTCCTCCCTCAGGAAAAGTAGGTTTCTCCACTTGGATGTATAAGCTGCACAAAGTGTTATAAAATAGGATTTTTAAGTAAAGAATCTTGTGGCTCGACTCAATGGCGCTACCCAGGTCGTTCTATGGGAAGAACTTGGGTTTGAATTCCCACTCCACTTGTTATAAGAAAAAAAGGGGTTTTGAAAGGCCTAAACACTTTGAGATTGCAAATATTAAATTGTCTTGCCCCTTTTTCATAAGGATTATACTGTTTATAAAATGTTAGTTATTTACTAATATCTGGTGTAGTGGTGTCTGTTACATTGGAATGTTATCAATTCTGTTAAATTCTGGTGTAGTGGTGTCTTTGCGGAACCAATCATTTTTATCTTTTCTTGATTTCTTAGATTCTTGTAATTTTTGTTCTTGATTGTTTAACCCTTGTACACTCCCTGTGTACTGGGGTGTTTCCTTTTTTGATATCAATAAATGTCTTACTTATCAAAAAAAAAAAAAAAAGAGTCAGTTAAGATCATGTTGTTCAACTACACAGTATAAAAAGGTTATGTTGAAGACAATCTAATTATATAGCTACCATTGTTTATGCTGATGGGTTTACTGCTACCAGCCAAACTGCCTGTGAGAACCATAAATTGTAACCAAGATGGCCAATTTTACATCCTAGGCTAGCTCCAATGGTTGGCTTACAAGGTAGTGAGCTATTTGGGAAAGGATTGCATGTGACATTGGGAAGGATTATAACATACTGTGAAGTGCGAAACACATTGTGATAGTTGAATTCTCTTAGACATGCTTTCATGTACGCAAGGAGCCTGAATTGCCAATATGGACCTTGAGACTATTAAGATGGAATCAGAAGTTACTGATATGAAAAGATGCAAGTGAAGGTTTTTTTTATCCTTGTTTTGGCTGTTTGCTTTTGAGTTTGAATGTTTTTTCAAGTAACATTGAATAGATTATGTAAAAAAGAAGACATCTAGATCTTTTTCAATTGTGATTCGTGCCAGTATTTATAGTTTCTTTTGCTTGATTGCATTTGTAATTTGTGATGACTCTCTATGGTGTAAATATTTGAAAATTTGGGACCCTGTTAAGCCCCCTCCTCCCTCTCTTTTTAAAAGGTATACACTTTCTTTGTAGCTTTCATGCTCACAATTTACAGACATTCTGATTGCCAAAGTCTAAAGGAGATGATTATGCTGATATTCCCTTGATGATTATACTAAATAAAAATTTTCAATCCCTAAACTCATATAGAATTTCCATATTATAAGACTATGTTGTTTTCTGCTATCTGTCTTAAATCTTAATGTAAATCCATGGCATGAGTATGTTAAACAATTGATGTTCACAGCTCATATGTGCTTTTGTTTCTTCTGTTTCTGCCTTTATCCCTGAAATGTTTTCTTTTTTTCATTGGCTGAAGACTGTACGTGTGTGGCAAGAGTCTGATAATGGGAACTATAACTGTAGGCAGATCTTGAAGGATCATACTGCTGAGGTAAAAATGCTTTCGATTCTATTGATCATGTCCCTTAACTGATTTCGACTTTGCGTGTAAAATTCGTCTTTATTCTTCTTGCTTTTTGTTTGTACTTGGGAAATAGTAGTTGATTTTCTTATTCAATTCTTGCTTGTCTTCCCCCTACCCCCTATTTGCTCTTTTCTTATAGTTTTGACGTGCCTAGTAAATTGCTGCTGGAGCATGAGACCTGTATGTGGTCATTAGTAAAGTGTTACTTCAGTTAACAGTGTTTACAGTTTACAGCTGAGTCCTTTAGTGTCAAGGAACTTGTCTCTCACTATGCTATATCACACTTCGTTAATCATGTTCTTTTTCATGTACAACCTGCAGCAGGAGGCATTTTCTCTCTATCTTCTTCCTTTTTTCCTTCCCTCCCTTTTTAAATGCTGCACAATATTTCCGTTAATTAATACATGTTGATCAAAATAATATCTTGAGTCTTGACATCACAATTAATATAGGATCTTTGAAATATTTTCTGACATTCATGAGTACAATTGTTGCATTATGTGCAATGAAATCCTCTTACCACTTTCAACACTTCCCTCATCAAGTGGTGTTCTTAACTTTAGAAAAATGGCATGCCATGGTGTAGTTTTCATTTTGGCACTCTTGGAATCTCAGATCTATTTCTTGCTGATGAAGTTTTGCCTTTTTCTCCCTTTTCAGGTGCAAGCTATTACTGTACATGCCACAAATAACTACTTTGTGACTGCTTCTCTTGATAGCACATGGTGCTTTTATGAACTTTCTTCTGGACTATGTCTAACACAGGTCTCTTTCTCTCCCTCTCGTGCATGTGTGTGCACTCAGACTTGAACTGACACACAAACCCACTGTTATATAGTACATCTGGAACTATGAATAGCATGCATGTATCTAAAGGTTGACAGCCCGTTGCATTGACTTAATCAATAAATTCAACACATGCAAACGTCATTTGAGCTTTCCTTAACATGTAGAGGTTGCCAACCCACTGTCATAAAGTACATCTAGATCTGTGAATAGCATGCATGATATGTATCTGAAAGTTAACAGCCCATAGCATTGACTTAATCAGTAGATTGAACACATGCACACTCAGACAAAATGCAAGTAAATGTCATTTGAGCTTTCAATAACACGTTAGAGGTTGCAGAAGAAATAGTGAGCTTTAAATGCTTTCATCAACCTTAAAGTATCTCACAACCATTAGTATGTATCTTTTTCCCTCCATACTTTCTGGTGGGTCAATTTGACAATCTTCAGTTCTGCAGGTTGTGGACTCCACAGATTCTAGTGGATATACTTCTGCAGCATTTCATCCTGATGGTTTAATCCTTGGGACAGGCACTTTAGAAGCTATTGTTAAAATTTGGGATGTGAAAAGTCAGGTATAGCTAGGCTCTTTTCTTTACCTTACCTCTGTTTTTCAGTGTGTTTCTCTGATAAAACATTCTCTGATTGCTTTACAGGCAAACGTTGCCAGATTTGATGGTCATGTTGGGGCAGTAACTTCCATATCTTTCTCTGAGAATGGATACTTCCTTGCAGTAAGTATCCTGCTACTTAAAAATGCCAGTGTTGCGCTTTGATTGGCCAAAGTGAAACTCATTTAATGAAAGCATGTCTAGGCGCACTTTTCTTTTTCTTTTTTTGGCTATAGTTAAGGTATTTAATTACATTAAAAAAAAAATTGTTTACATATTAAAAGACATAAAGACGGATATTTTACTACTTTTTGATCTTTGCCTTTTAAATATACTTCGATTGGGCCATATAATTCATCTGATCATAGCTATCACAGTTATGTATTTTTATAAAGCACAAAAGAATTAAACAAAAGGTTATGTTTAAACCATCTACTACATTATTTTCATATTGTCTATTAATAATTGTTTTCAAATTTTACTGTATAAATTTTTTAAGAAATTCACATTACTTACGTGAAATTACTTGCAAACTTTAGTGCAATTGTACTTTCCATTCAGGGGACTGGAATTTTTTTTATTATTATCATTGTTGTTGTTGTTGTTGTTGTTATGCTTGTGCTTGTGCTTTGCTCTTTGCGTCTAGGCTTTCAGAGTCCTCTGTGCTTGACACTTTTACCAGCATTGTAATATGCACAGTAGATAGGTCAGACATTCCATATTTTGATTTTCACGTTTGAAATGGACAGACTGCAGCTCATGATGGTGTTAAGCTGTGGGATCTACGCAAATTGAGGAACTTCCGAACTTTCTCTCCATATGATTCCGAAACCCCAACAAATTCTGGTATGTAATACTAATAACTATTTCCCCCAAAATGCATTGCTCTTTGTAGAGATCAAGCTATTAGAAATATCACTATAGATTGCTATCCCTCTTTGTAAAAGCCAGTCCATTCAATTTGGAAGCTTTCCTTGTGGCTCTTCTTTGTTATTTCTCTTTTATTTATTCTCCTCCTCCACACCACACCACACCACCCCCCCCCCCCCCCCCCCCTTTAAAAAAAAAAAAAAAAAGTCTATGATGGTGTTATTGATAATATTAGTTTTTCTTGTCCATTTAATGCTGTGGCTTTGTAATGTTTATTAGTGGACTTCAAAGATCAAACTCTCCTTATTCTTCGTGTACATTACTGTAACATGATACAAAGTTTTGAAGAAATGTGTATGGTAATGGAAGCCATTTTTTCTGTTTGCAGTGGAGTTTGATAATAGTGGATGTTACCTTGCGCTTTCTGGCTCAGATATAAGGTGAGTGTTCAAAACTTTTGGGTTATGGTTAAAGATTTTAATCCTTCTGAATGAAATTCAGATCCAATTCACAAATCTGGAGGTCGTGTTTATTTTAGTTGATTATATTTAATATTAAATAACTTAGAAATTTTGATATATGCTATCTGTCTACAAATAATTTTTGTTTAAAATATTTGCAAGGAAAATTGTGGCATTCAAGGAGCTCCAAACTTAGTCTTACTCTTCTCTCCTTTGTCTCCCATCCCCCATCCACACACCCTCTTCTTTTTATGGTGGGAAGAGAATTTATAGCGATGTCACCTTGTAAATCTATCGCAATACAATCTTGATGTCGAAAGTAAAAATGTTTGTGGCTTTCACAGAAATCACCAAACTAGCCAAATATTTAGCAAGTTAATGTGGGAAATCTGAAATGGCATGTTAATGTGGGCTTAAGATTCTCACCATCTTGGTTAGTGAGCTGTCGGTTAAATGACACTTCCTTTGTAAGAGCAAGGTGGAAGGTGGGGGGTCGTGGGTCATGGGTCCAACCTTGTGAGTGCATAATTACCAATAAAAAAAGATAATTACTATTTTTTATAAGCTGAGCTATCTCTTCTCCCAAAAGGATATTACTATTTTAGCCTTGACCAGTTACCAGAGTTCGCACCACCTTTTCATTCCAACTGCATAAAAGCCAAATGTTCTTTTCTTTCTCTACTTTTTGTAATTTTTGCAGCTATGGAAACTAATTTGGGGCTTATGCTTCTGCAGAGTTTACCAAGTTGCGAATGTTAAATCAGAATGGAATTGTATCAAAACTTTCCCTGATTTGTCTGGCACAGGTTTTTTTTTTTCTTTCCTTTTCTATGTAGTTTTATAATTTGTGGCTTTTAGTTGTTAGTCCTTTTAAGTTTTATATATTCTGCTCTGATTTCAGGTAAGGCAAGTTGTGTAAAATTTGGTCCGGATGCAAAATATTTAGCAGTAGGATCAATGGATAGAAACCTCCGCATTTTCGGCCTGCCTAGTGAGGATGGTCCACTAGAATCCTAAGGCACCTTCAAGTAGCCCTTTCTGGGAAGTGGACTCATTGGTATTTCCTGCAGTTTCTGTTACTGCTACTTTTGAATTTTATTGGCTGAAGAAGTGGAAGGTAGAATTCCCTAATTATATGGTGTTGGTGCTATTCTCACATTCATATTCATAGACCGGAGAATATCCTTTGAGCATTTTGCATCAATGTCGCGAGGTGCACTGCCAACTGAGCTGGAAACAGTTATATCTCTGAGCAATTCTTAGTCTCCATGTTATCATCTCTTTGTTAGTACATGTCCAATCTAATGTATTATTATTATTTCTAAATTTTTCTTAATGAGATTTTGTCCTCTACGAATAGTTCAGATGTTGGCCAAGAATTTAGCCTTGTATGTTCAAAATGTGGTTGGGTGATAAGATTATGACAATTGTTTCCTAAAATGATCAGACCGCTGTTTTTTTTTTTTTTGGTTGTAATTTGTTGCACTAAATCTCTGTCAATCAAATTTAGATCGGATTCCTGACCATCCCTTGCAAGTGTGCAGTTTATAATAGTCATTATTAACAATGTGGGTGGGCATTTCAAAGTTGAGCAGAGTCTTTGGGGTTCAAACGTATGTAAATATATGTATTGTATTCAATTTCGTTAGTGACAAGAAGAAACTCTTGTGAACTCCCGACTCCCTAAATAGGGTCTTCATTTGAAAAGTCAATAAACACATTTCCAACTCCTCTCGTTTCTGTTTTCCACTCCCCCAACACTCAACAAAACTATCAATCTGTCACATATGATATGAGCAAGCAACCCAAACCTAGACCCAATGCAGGCTCAACCCCACCATCAATAACTCCACCACCACCAATTTTCGAAGCCACGTCGATGCACCCAAACCCAATTGTTGTCATCACTATAATAAGAAAATTGTAAAGCACCTTGCCATCCAAGACATGCAAAGAACGATATGGTGAAGTCACTCGTGCTAAGGAAAGGTTGAAATTGCTCTATATGCCATCTTCGCATTGCCAATCCACTCCTCTCCCAGATTAGGGGTGTTCAAAAGCCGATTCAGATTGATGGACTAAGCCGGAGTTGAACTGATCGATGGGGCTTCAGAGGATCTGGGTAGGGGTATTCAAAAACCGATTCGGACTGAGCCGGAAATTGAAGAACGAGATGGCAGTTGGTACTTGTTTAGAGGCTCTGGGGTTTTCAATGTCAGGTGGTACGTTTTTTTTTTTTTTTTACCGAATGTTTTGAGATTCCAATAAAGACCGAACCAACTGACACGCGTATGTGTATATATATATATCTATATCTTATTGAATAATGTATTCTATATTCTATTATATATAATCAGTTTTTTTTCCCCAAAAAAAATTACTGAATTGTTTTTAAGTTATATCAGCATTCGCTCTCTCTTTTTTTTCTTCTTATTCCATTGTTTTTTATTCATTCCTCCTTTTCCCTATTTCATTTTGGTTCTCTCTCTCTCTCTCTCTCTCTCTCTCTCTCTCTCTCTCTCGAGTCTCAGTGAATACGCTAGCTTCTCTGGCAAGTGCCTCCGACCAATGTCACCATGGCTGAGATCAATGCCTACAGTTGTCAAGTGCTTTCGCGCAGAAAACCCAAGTAATATTATAGTTGTAGACATTGCATCCATGATCCAACTCATGAGATTCAGAGGATCAGACTGAATATTAGTCTGATGAAATTTGGGGGAATTATTAATTATTTGCAGTATTGTATTCTTGCGGCTTGGGCCACAGCCACACTAGAAAAAAAAATCTGCAGTGTTGTATGGCATTCGCTACCAACCATCTAGCCACTGAAATGCAAGAGTGGCTGCTCAGAATACCATGGCTACAAAAGCATTTTCTAACTAAAAATCTATTAATCCATCTTATGGATAAATACATCATCTCCTATATATATATATATATATATATAAATAAATAATAAGAGCTCTTCGGTATTACAAACGGAGGTAACTTTAAATTAAATGAATAAAGAATAGGATTACAACAGATCTTGAATGACAAATGAGCAAAGCATCTGAGTGCCTTGTGCTAGGTAAGGTAATGCGAAGCATGCTTAAAACCCCATAGCTGCACAACAGACAAAGCTTATATTAGAAACAAACTATGATGAGGATTAAAGTTGAAATATGCAGCAGCTGCAAACATGACTGCTTATAAAATGGAAGAAAACAATCAAAAGGGCTAACATGGACATAGCTTCTCCATATCTTTCATCAAAGAAATTCCACATGCTTTGGTTAAGTATGGTTTGGATCCTCTCCAATTCCAAAATACTTGGAAAGTTCCAGTTCTAATCCCATGGCTAAAGACATGAAATGTAAGTCCTAATCAATGGTGGAAAACAAGACATGAGCCAGCTCTAGAGGAGTGAAAATTCCGATCTGAAAAAGATGGTCTTTCAACCACAGATTGCCTGGTCACAATGGGGATTGCACATGGGCCAGCCTGTCCATGGCCAGCACCAACTGCTTTAGTGGTGCCACCCAGATTTCGGAAGATTAGGTTTCTGGGTTTACCACTGTCGTCACAAACAATAGCCATCACTCCCTCCTCTGCGTAAGGTTGTTGTGGCTATTCTAGTTTTTACAAAGAAGGTTTCAAAGACCAAACCATTCAAAAAACCGGATAATAAGGAGGTCAAACCGTAATAATGTTATAATGAATTTAAAAATGAATTAAAATATAAATAAATAGATTAAATTTTTACAATATATATATATATATATATATATATATATAGAGAGAGAGAGAGAGAGAGAGAGAGAGAGAGAGAGAGTAAAAACACATGTAAAGAAATTTGGGTATCTTTCAAATATATCTTCTTTTTTTGATCAGTAATATCTTTCAAATATATCTTCAAAACTTTTATAAGACTAATAAAAAGTAATAAAGTGTAAACAAGCATAAGGCAAATAATAAATAATAAAGCTTAAACAAGCATTAATAGATATTGAGTTTATCAATCCTTCAAGTACAAAGTCTAATTGCATAAACAACCAAATGAATTCCTAGTTATACACTGTTTTCTCGCAACAATATATAGTTTCAAATAGTGTCACCATTCATCAACATCATCATCATCATCATCAATCATATGAATATCATAACACACATTCGGGCATATCTAAATTAGGCACAAAAGCAAATCCCACATCTTCAAACCAAAATCCAGTATCATTTAAAAGTCAACAAATAAAATAAAAAAGAAAAAAGAAAAACTCATTCGGCCATATCTATATTAAGAAAAAAAGTAAACTAATATCATCACCACAGCCCAATATCATCCAAATTTTTTTTTACAAAACCCATATTGAAATCAAGGAAAAAAGAGAGTAAAAATTAGCAAAACCCATATATACACATAGTGTGTGTGTGTGTGTGTGTGTGTGTGTGTGTGTGAGAGAGACAGAGAGAGAGAGAGATGTTGAATACCTATAAGAAATGAAGAGAAATTGACAGCAGAGAGGGAGGGAGCCAGCTTGAGAGAGAACGGAGGGGGAAAGGGTATATTGGTTGAAGAGGGATGAAATGACATAGTTTACTTTAACAAAGCAAACGATGTTTTGTAAGGAAACGAGAAACAACATCATTTTGGGTGAGAAAATTCAAAAAATAAATAAAAATGAATCAACCTGCTCTAACGGCCAGACCAGGTCAAGATTTCCTAAACCAACCTCCCTTTTTTTTGGTTAGGGCCAGTTCCTGATTAACCTGATTGGACTGGCTGGTCTAGTCCGGGATTTTAAATCTGATTGAAGGCATAGGCCAAGGTTTGGCTTGTGACAAGACGGCAATAAATGTGGGTTGGATGCTTAAGTTGATTTACTTGGGGGCTTTTCATGTTGTCTACATTGCTTAAAAATGACCATTGGATAAGTAAATCCATCTTGTTGGAGTTGACCAAAAATGGCATTTTGGAAAAAATTTACTGATGAACTAGTACTCCAAGTTTCATCTTAGGCTGTGTTTGGTTAGACAAAAAATATTTTCCTAATGTAAAATATTTTTAGGTGTTTTCTTGTGTTCTTGAAAATGCTAAAACATATTTTCTACTACTTTCCTACATTTTCTCATCTTCCAAGCACATATATAATAAAAAAGGACAATTCTAGATAGGAAAAAAAATCGCGGTCAGTGACTGGTGGTGGCGGCTGCTGGCAGCCAGCAGCAGTGGTTGGCAATTGGAGACTGGGGACGTTAGTGGGGTTGGTGGTTGGGTGCCAGTGGGGGGTGGAGGTTTGGGTGATGAGTTTTGGGTGAGGCAGAAAATGAAAGGACCACAAATTTAAGTGTAAAACATTTTCGGCCAAAAGTGCTTTTATTTTATGTTCCAGTTGACCAACAATTTCAGTCAACCCAAACACCTGCAAATGTGGAAAATATTTTTCCATCGAAACAAACGCAACTTTAATTGATCTCTCTCAGTACAGTCTCAATATTTTAACAAATAATTTATGGTATCACCATTATTTAAACTTATAGTTTGTGGTTCACTATCACTATCACCATAATGCTACTGATATCATGGATCCCAAATTCAGTTTCCTAGTTAATGCACACCAGCTGCTACAAGCAGCTAGAATGGAGTCTAAACACGTATAGTGTAGTGGCTGGTAGTGGAATGGAGTCCAAAACTGTATGATATGATAAAGAAAAAGTATTAGAGCAATTCTTGTACTGACACCAATTGGTGAGAGAGTAATATTAGTGAGCATGAAGTGGGTTAAGGTGGTGGTGGTAGCAGCAGCCAATCCTTCATTCTTTCTTAAGATAAATAATAATACTTAAAGATCACAGCACTATCAACAGATGAATAAAGACAATCCAGAAGAAAGAGTTAGGCACAAACATGGAAGCAAAAGCAACAATGTGATCCAGCCACTAAATGTTACAAGTGGACAAGATGAAGTGGTCAATAAGCTGACAATACCTCAACATTTCTTAACTCAAATTCTTGGTTATGAGCCAAGCATAAATTCCCAAATGTTTCGCAAGGTCCACTGGTTCCATTTAACCTTTTCAAAAAAGAGTTCACGACCATGAGAAAAAATCCTAAAATATTTCTACATCTATTTTTCATGTCATGTGAGATTCAAAACAGATCATCAAAATAAGAATCTTACAGGTCTCCATCCAAACACAAAGCAAAGTTACCACCACCACCAAGCGCTAGTATGTCATTCAAACACAAGTAGTAATACCGATTGCTTCCTACATATAGAAATTTAACACTATATAAGATTAGGCATAATAAACGGCCATTGAAGGTTTCTCATGCATTTTAAATTTAAATTTTGTTTAGCTTGAGGATGTAATAGATTTCACATTAAGACTTTAATTATTCTTATCCAATGCTGATGATTCCCAATGACTTCACGAGAGCAATGAATTTTGATATGGGCACCTGCTAAAGGAATAACCCTCTTATTGTAGCAGTTGAAGATTGACAACAACGCCAAATTCAAACAAAGGTCCCAGTTGGGAAATGAGTAGTCCACATTTTGATTATCAAACATAAAGGCACCATACAAGCAGTCCAACAGTTAGCACTACAGCCTACTTAAATGCCAATTGCACTATGTACTCATCTTTTTTCTTTTTTTGGAGGTAGAAAACATATCATCTTTTGGACTTGATTGCTACATCTTAAAAAGAGAAAGCATTACACACATGATTCACTCAAGGTCCTTACCAGTTGGTCTAAACAGTCTCGGTGCACCATATATGGTCGTAAATACAAATGTCTGGTTTGTCCCCTATCACCAAGAAAGAAAGAAATACTAAATCATACTCCAAATATTCAAAGGGAAAAATATAGAAACAGACGTGAAGCAGCAAAAGAGATAGTCGCTTCATCAAGAAGACAAATAAATAAGATTAAATATCAATAAACTTGAAAGCGTGTTAGCTTACTTGATATTTCCTCTTTGCTGTAGGCTTTAAGGGACATTCAAGCAGCCCACCAAACACAGCACCTTGCCGATCACCAACAATCTAGAAGATAAATAACAAGATTTACATTAACTCACATTAACTTCTGTTATCACCACTTAAGAGATATCATTGGATCATAGACATCAACATACCAGCAAACAAGGGCCAGAAAGTTCAGCACTCTTGCGAATAAGTGTACGCAGTGATATACCATGTTTCAACGTACTGCCCTTCATTTCAAGAACCAATATTAAATCAAGACCCAAATACAAGAGTAACAACTGTTTTTAGTGTAGATTATATAAGCTTTTCAGCAAAGCTTACCTGTACAACAACACCCATTGACACCCTTTTACAATATTAGGAAGGGATGACAGCAAAAATTCATACAAGTCCGCAGATATAAAAACAGACTCATCCATGAGGTAGGGTAGATGCTTCCGTGGACTGTGTTGGTCAGTTGCATCTTCAAACATTTCAGACCCACTAGTACTCCTCCCAGAAGCCGGGTCTTCATTATCTTCTTGATTATTTACAGTTGCCTTCTTCCCAAATACTGGACTACATTCTTCGTAGTCATTTAAGAATTTATCTTCAGCTTCTAAGTTCACATTTCTATATCCATCAGTGTCTGAATGACTTGGTATGAGATCATGCTGATGATTGTTCAATCTCGATCCATTAAAGCTGACAGAAGGGATAATGTAGGAAAAATATGAAGAGGCAGATTTCGCCCCTTTAGAATACGACCTGGCCTACACATTTAAAAACTTTACGTCACCATGAAAGTAAAACACACATTCACAATTCAAATAGAAAATGAGAAAAATGCAGCCCCTTTTGCTTGGAATATTCAAAAACAGTAAAAAGGGTAGAAGATGCCATCTTCATGTATAGTTTCCAACCAAATGAAAAAGAAAAATCAAAATCAACTTGACTATTCCACATAGATCTAAAGGGCTTAGTTGAATGCAAATTTTGGTTTTGGTTATCAGCTACCGATCCAAAGCCTATAAGAACATCTATTAAAACTCTTAACAAAAAAAAAAATCAACAGTGTTGGAATGCAAATTAAAAGGCTAACTACCACGCCACCTTAAAAACCACAATCATATAACATGAAGATCATATAACCTTCATCTCTTCCTAGTGTATAGGAATAAATTCAATAACAAAAATTACCCATCTGGGTTTTTTTGGGGTATGTGAATAACAAAAACAAAAGGTTACATTTTTTAACAATAGATTCAAAATTTTCTTTTACCCGCATAAGATTCCAAACATGCAATTGCAAATTTACCCACATTGAAATTCAACAAAAGGAATGTTAGAATTGTCCAAAGCAACAAGATCTAAGCTTTTCCGAGACCAATGATGACAATCAAGCTCAAGTGTTTATGTACCAGAAGAACTTTCTTTTAAAAAAGAAAAGAGAAATACCTGAGGTGAAGGAGGAGGGGAGGAGGACGATGAGTTGGGGGAATCAGCAAAGAAACGAGACAGGCTCTCACTCACTTTGTCTTTCAACGTGTGCATCGTCCTGATTTTTTTATGATAATAATGTTGGCGAACCCAAACTCTCTATTGCTATTAAGCTTTTTTGTTTCTGTCTGTCTCTCTCTCGCTCTCACATCTGTGATTTGTGTTCGTGTTTTTGTTTTTAACGTAAATGTAAATCAGCTTTTTGTGTTTTGCTTTTGTTTTGTGAGAAAGGAAATAATTACGAGAAAGTGAAAAAAAAAAAAAGAGAGAGTCGGTGGTGTGTGAGAGAGAGAGAGAAATAATGGCAGCAAGCGATCAACGGAGGAATATAAGGAATTGAAGGTTAGGTGAAGTGGTGGTCAATAACATCCTATGATCGAATTTTGGTTCAGATTCGCATCCTATGACTTACGATTTTCCTTTTCCTTTTATGGGTTAGTCTAATTTTGCAAACATATTATTTATTTATTTTAGAGATTAATTTTTAAAAAAATTTTAGAAAAAAGTAATTGGCTTTTTTAACAGGCTTTTTATATTTTTTCATAAAAGTGGTAATCTAATTTTCTTAAAATGTGGGTATTTGTCAAAATTAAAATATAGGTGAAAATACACTTTTGGTCCTCATATTTTGGGCCGACACCTATTTAGGTTTATAAATTGATTTTGTTACTAATATAGTTCCTACAAAAAGAAAATCAATTCTATTTTGGTTCCTATTGTCAAGAACAACAGGGACCAAAATAGAAATCCAAAATATTCCAAAATTTGTACACAAATTCTTCCACAAAAGTCAATTATACATTCAACCAAAAAATATTATCCTAATACAATACTTCTCATGGTGGTGGTATTGCGGTGGAGCTGATGGCATCATCGTTCAAGATCCATAACCCAAATCACCCAAACAACCATCTATCAAAAGCTCCTTATCACTTAAAACCCACCATCGTCCTCATCAACCCAATCATATGGGTTTGAGAGCCACTGCCTAGGGTGGCGTCATTGGTGAATGGTAATGGATGGAGGTAAGGGTTTTGGTCATGGCTGGGATCGGTTCTGAGAGAGGGAAAGAAAGGGTGAGGTAGAGAGAGGTGTCGCCATTCATGGTTGCTTACTTGGCACACGGTGAAGCCGAAGAGGGAGTAATAGAGAAGCCGAAGTCAAAGAGGGGTTCGGAGGTTCCTTCCCCCTAGTTTGCTCTAAACCATTGTTGGCTTTCATTCCCTTGATTTGCTGTAAACCACCGCTATAAACCACCGCTAGCCTCCTTCCTTTGGATTTGCTCCAACCACTGCTGGCCTCATCTCATTCTCTCTCTCTCTCTCTAAACCTAGATCACAGATCAAAATGGTCTAATGAAAAAAAAATTGTTTAAATGAAAAAAAATTTATGATTTAAGATTAAAAAAATTAATTTAATTAAAATTTAAAAATTTAGCAATTCAAAATTTTTTTTATTTCTTGTGATTTTTTACTTTATTTATTTTTTAAATTTCTAACATGGCTTTTTTAAAAAAATTGAAAAGCTGACGTGTCATTTGAAAAATGCCAAATAAATTTTATTTTCTTTTTATTTTATTAGCCACGTCACAATCTAACATGCCACATATGCATACTGTCTGCTATGTAGGACTTTTCTTTTAGTGGGTCGACGGCAGGGACTAAAATAAAATTAATTTTCTCTTTTTAGGGACTACATTAGTAGCAAAATCAATTTAGGGACCAAAATGAGAATCGACTCCAAATGTAGAAACCAAAAGTGTATTTTCACCTAAAATATATTAGTTATGTGGCTGAGTTTAGGATCTAAGATTTGACTCGAATTCCAATACAAAGAGACTCGAATTTCAAACATGACAACATATCTAATATGTTTCAATTTTGGAGGGAAGTGGGTATGGAGTGTGGATATGTTGCCAAAACTTCAGTGCTTCATATGGAAGTGTAATCTTCAAAGCCTTCTAGTCAAAGAGATATTGGTCTCAAGGGGCAGTGTCGAGAATAGGGTATGTGAGTGCTGTGGACTTAGTAGTGAGTCAATAATGCATGTCATGAGAGACTTCCCTTTTGCAAAATATTTATGGACCAACTTAAACAACACCCTATGTGATGAGAGTATTAGGATGTGTTCTCTTAAATCCTATTGTATGTTCCTATGTATGACATTATGTATGACTTAATGTTGTGATTAATAAAGTTATTTTGTTATTATCTAAAATAATGGTAACATGAATATTTGGACATTATCATATAGTCCATGAGATGCATAGTATGTGATTTAGTTACAGAAGATATAAATCATAAGTTCTTTGTAAACTGAGAATTATAGTTCGTAGTCGGTGATGAAATTGAGCATTTCATCTGCGAAGACTATAACATATTAACTAAGATAATCTGTCTTGATCATGAAAATGGAGATTTCTAGTTGGTATGTTGATATGTTTTAAGAGTTAAGGCATATTAAACTGGACTGCTATGAGATTTATTATTCTCCTAACGACTGTCAAATGAATAATAAACTCACGACTTCTATTTACATGAACTCTTAATCCTGAGAGAATAATGGACATGATCATGAGGTGTAGGTTGCTTTGATATATCAGGAGTGAGATCTAAAGTCATGATCAAAACTTCAGTATGTTGGGCAACTATGTTTAGTGTTTATGGAACATATATTCTCAAGATGGAATTCATAGTCTCTTAATGGAGATATAAAATATTCTCTTGAGATAAGTTTAATGGGTTTGGTTATTCAGAGAATTAGACATAACCACTTTAGAAAGAAGTTACTACAGTATATATTTATGAAATTGGATTTCATAAATATATGATGAATAACTTAAAATGATTAAACCGGGTATTTAAGAAATTAAGATGTAATAATTTACAAAGTGGTAGTCTACATTCATGACTTTGTATTACTACAAATATTTTATGAATGGATTACATGTATAATAAAGTCTTTGGATATACTTTATAGATAAGGCCTAGAGTGCAACTATATTTATATAATGATATTAAATATAGTTAATGATAACTTTGAACTTGTCAAGAGTTGATAGAAAAGCTCAATGCCTATTGGAGCTAGTGTCTTATTGGTCCCTTTTGGTCCCACTCCAAGCCACACACTTAAGCCCAATTAGAAAGACCCAAAATGCTGGCCCAATTAGATAATCAGTTAGATACAAAGAGAGAAACATACAGAATTTTTTGGAAGAGACACTATTGTAAAATAGTGTGCATGTGAGTGTGAGACACTTATCATTCTCTCTTAGAAACTGATTGAGAGATCACACTTTTTGGGCTTAAAGCGAAATTGGAGTGAAGATTAAAAGTATTCCCAAGTGCTTCCGATCTTTGTTTTGAAATCCACCACACCAATATACGCTCTCTTGTTCTTGAATTCTGAAGTTTACATGGTGCATGTTATCAATTGCGAATGAAGTAGATCCGTTAATTTTTCTGCTGCGTATATTTTGTATGTGATACAAACCATGATTAATCCAACAATTAGTATCAGAGCGGTCTTCAATTTCAAATTGTATAACATGTTTTGTGAGTTTTGGAATCAATAATCATAGTTTCATGATGTTAGAAGTTTTGCAATTGAAATTCTATATGGTTTATTGAAATTATGTTTTGATGAAAACTGAAATTGATGTTGTGATGTTGTTTAAATTTGAATTTAAGTATGTTAAATTGAACTTTAAGGTTATAGCATCAATGGAATTCAGTTTTGATATCAATGTCTATTTATCATGTTCATATGTTGGTTGTTTGTAAATGAAAAATCGTTGAAAATGCTTCAGGAAAAATTTTGGAAATTTGAAGTTCACGAGTTTTGATCGATCGAAAATTGTTTTCTATCGATCGAGTGAATTGGTGGCCAATTTGCTCAATTCGATTGATAGCCGATTGCTAGTCGATCGATCGAATTTAATTTTTTCGATCTATCGAGAAGCGATCGACTACCGATCGAGCCAAGTAGATAGTCAGGTTCGAATTTTTTAATTTTTTCGACTAATCGAAAGGCACATTCGATCGATCGAAAACTGGGAATTCGAAATTTTTTTCTAAGTGTTTTCAAATTTTAAAAGTGCGAGGTTGAGTGTGATTGGATTACACATGTTTTCTAAATAAATACCTTTATTTTAAAATATCAAGTGGGAGAGAGATACAAGGGTTGCATCTCACGGCCTCCATTATTAGTTCATAGTAGTGTGTGATAAGTACCTTGTCTTGCATATATGCCTCGCGATCCCAAAGGAGGGTGTTTACTTCATAATACTACAAGATTGAACTTACCTGTTTAAAGTAGTGCGGACAAGCATCTCATCTTGGCGTATATACCTCGCGATCCCAAAGGATGGTGTTTTGTTTCATGGTATTACAAGTTTAAACACTATAAAGGGAGATGAAATGTGGCTACACATAATTCTAGATAATGGTATACACTAGACTAAGTGTAATGTTAACCTCCCAAAGGAGTTATGTCATTATTACTTATAGGCCAAAGGTCGGCATATTATTAGTGTTTGGTAAGAGTTATCATGATAGCACTAATAATGAGAATAGTTCTTAATCAATCATAATGTTTATAATAAACTTGCTACCAAGGAATTATAGACATGAGATTGGGTTTTTGTTGCATATATTATATCATGGTTTTATTAAGATTCCATATTATATACTTATATGCTAAATTGATAATGTCCAGTTTACTTATTATATTCATGTTTATTATTTTCAGATTTTACCATGGCATCTTTTAGCCCATTTGTTGCTATTATTAATCAAAACAAACTGACTGGATCCAACTATGTTGACTGGAAAAGTAATTTGAATATTGCTCTTACTGCTAAAGAGCACAAGTATGTGCTTACTCAACCATGTCCTAACTTTCCATCATTAGATACTTCTATTGAGGAAAAATAGCGATATGATCGTTGGCAGAAATCTAATAAGATGGCCAAATGATATATCCTAGCATTTATCTCAAATGTTCTACAGCATCAAATGTAGGATGTAGAACTGATTTCAGACATAATGTTAAGTCTGAAGCAGATTTTTGGTAAGCAAGGCCATTCTGCAAGGCAAGAAATTATAAGGCAAATTTATAATATCAAAATGGTTGAAGGCACTTCAGTTAGAGAGCATTGTCTTAGGATGATCTCTAATCTAAATACATTGAAAGTTTTAGGTGCCGATATTGATGGAGAATTCTAAGTGGATATGATACTCCAGTCACTACCGGAATCATTCAAAGAATTCAGACTGAATTATAATATAAACAAAAAGGTTTATTTTTTGTCCGAATTGATGAATGAATTAGTAGTGGCGGAAGGCATCCTTGGTACTTCTAATGTTGAAGCTAATACGGGCGAAGCTTCTACTTCTCAACTTAAGTCGAAAGGCAAGGGTAAGAAGAAGGACTTTACCAAGCAGCATGGTACACAAATTGCCTTGGGAGTTGCCAACAAAGGAAAGAAGGCCAAAGGCAAGTGTTTCCATTGTGGTGAGAAATGACACTGAAAAAGAAATTGTCCAATTTTCAAAGTTGCCAAGAATAAGGGTATGAAAAGCAAATTCCTTCTTGAAATGTGTTTGGTACAGAATCCCACGGATTCCTAGTGTGTGGATTTAGGTTGTACTAATTATATCTGCAATTTTTGCAGGGGTTGTAGGAGATCAAAAGGCTGAATGAAGGGGAAATGTTTCTTACCTTAGCGGATGGGAGCAGAATTTCAATTGTAGCTGTTGGAGTGTTTAATTTATATTTTAATTCTAGAGTTTTAATATTGGAAGACTATTTGTATATACCTAATATTCGTAGGAATTTAATTTCTGCAACTCATTTAGGTAAACACGGATATTATGTTATCCTAAAAGACAATATTGTAATAAAGAAGGATAAATTGTTTATCTGTTCTAGCAATATTGTGGATGGTCTTTATATTTTAACTCCTGATAAGCATGAATTATATAATTCTGAATTAGATAGTAGCTCTCATGTAAAATCATTAAAGAGAAAGTGATGCATATCTTTGGCATTTGCGTTTGAGTCATATTAATTTAAATAGGATTCAAAGACTAATCAAATATGGACTTTTACAGTCCATGAACTTTGATGAATTTCTGGTTTGTGAATCTTGTTTGGAGGGTAAAATGACAAAACGACCTTTTAATGCAAAAGGTAGAAGAGCCCAAAAATTGCTTGAATTAGTTCATATGGATGTATGTGGTCCTATGTCAACCTAGGCCAAAGGAAGTTATGATTACTTCATCACTTTTATGGATGATTACCCAAGATATGGTTATATGTACCTAATGAGATGAAATTCCGAAGCCTTTGAAAAGTTTAAAGAGTTTAGGGCTGAAGCTGAGAATCAATTAGGTAAACACATAAAGGTTATTCGAATTGATCGTGGTGGCGAATTCCTTCTTGAGAATTTCAAGGATTACCTAATTCAAAATGGGATTGTATCCCAATTAACTGCACCTGAAACTCCTCAACAAAATGTAGTGGAGAGAATGAATATGACTCTTTTAGAAATGGTTATGTCCATGATGAGTTATTCAACTTTACCAGTTTGTTTTTGGGGATATGCACTAAAAACTGCAATGCATATTTTGAATTTAGTTCCATCAAAATCTATTCCCAACATACCTAAGGAATTGTAGAGTGGGTGCAAGCCTAGTATGAAATATCTCCACATTTAGGGATGTCTTACACATGTGTTGAAAGGGAAGTCTGATAAGTTGGAAGCTAAAACGGAAGTGTGCATGTTTTTAGGGTATTCAAAGGAAAATAAGGATTATTTATTCTATAATTATAAAGATAACAAAGTTTTTGTTAGTACCCATGCTAAATTTTTGGAAGATGATTATGTGAATAATTTTAATCCTAGGAGTAAAGTTGTTTTGGTTGAAATAGATGAACCTGTAATTAAATAACCAATGGATGAAACTAGAGATGATGTGGTTGTATTAGATACATCATAAGATACTATTCATGAGATGTTTAGTACACAGGTGCCTCGTCGTAGTGAGAAAATTGTTCAACCTCCTATAATATTTATAGGTTTGAGAAAAACTTATGAAACTATCTCAAAAGAGGCTGAATCAGATCCCTACATTTATGAGGAGGCAATAAATGATATAAATGCACATCATTGGGTCTAAGCCATGAAATCTGAATTGGATTCTATGTATTCCAATCAAGTTTGAGATCTTGTAAAGGCACCTAACGACATTAAACCTGTTGGTTGCACATGGGTTTAGAAGAGGAAGAGAGGGATAGATGGTAAGATTGAAACTTTTAAAGTAAGACTAATGGCAAAAGGGTATACACAAAAATAAGGTATTGACTATGATGAAACTTTTTCGCTAGTAGCCACGCTTAAATCAATCATAAATCTCTTATCCATTGCAGCTCATTATGATTATGAGATTTGACAAATGGATGTCAAGACTGCATTTTTTATGGCAATCTCGAGGAAGAAATCTATATGTTGCAACCGGAAAGTTTCATAGCAAAAAACCAAGAGCATATGGTATGCAAGTTAAAAATATCCATTTATGGACTTAAGTAAGCATCTAGGTCATGGAACATCAGATTTGTTCAAGCAATCAAGTCATTTGGTTTTAAACAAAATCTTGATGAACCATGTGTGTACAAAAGACATCGAGAGAAAATAGTAATGTTCCTAGTGCTTTATGTTGATGATATTCTACTCATTGGAAATGTTGTAGGGGTAATGTCATTAGTTAAAGTTTGGTTGTCAAACCAATTTGATATGAAGGACTTGGGTGAAACTAACTATATCTAATGATCAAGCTTTGGCAAGATCAAAAGAATAGAATGTTAGGTTTGTCATAAGCTGGATACATAGATAAAGTTCTAGAATGGTTTAGCATGCAAAACTCCAAGAAAGGATTACTTCCTTTTTGACATGGAGTTCCTCTGTCTAATGACCAAAGGCCTAAGACTCCTGAGAAAGAAAACATGATAAGACAAGTTTCCAATGCTTCTGCAGTGGGAAGTCTTATGTATGTCATGCTTTGTATTAGGCCGAAAATTTGTTATTCAGTTGGCATGCTTAGCTGATGTCAATCAAATCTAGGACTTAAACATTAGCAAGCTGTAAAGTATATTCTTAAGTATCTAAGGAGAACGAGAAATTATATGCTTGTTTATCATAGTGACGATTTGATTCCCATTGGTTATATAGATTCTGATTTTCAGTCAGATCTAGATTTCAGAAAATCCACTTCAGGTTGTATTTTCACCTTGGGAGGTGGAGCCATAAGCTGGAAGAGTATTAAGCAATCTTGTATTGCCGACTCCACCATGGAAGCTGAATATGTTGCTACTTGTAAAGCAGCAAAGGAAGCTGTTTGGCTTAAGAAATTCCTTTTTGAACTTGGTGTTGTAAGAATTGAGCAAGTTTCTATCACATTGTTTTGCGACAATAGTGGAGCGATTGCACAATCTAAGGATCCAAGGAATCATAAGAAATGAAAGCACATAGAAAGAAAATACCACATCATTCGAGACATTGTTACTCGAAGAGATGTAGTAGTAGCAAAGATTGATGGTGCAAAGAATCTGGCGGATCCTTTTACCAAAACCTTGACTCAAAGGACTTTCGAGTCACATTTGGAGGAGATGAAAGTTAGATTAGTGCATAATAGTCTTTAGGGCAAGTAGGAGATTGTTAGGACGTGTGCCCTTAAATCTTATTGTATGATGCTATGTATGACATTATGTATGACTTAATGTTGTGATTAATAAAGTTATTTTATTATTATCTAAAATAATAGTAACATGAATATTTGGACATTATCATATAGTCTACGAGATGCATAGTATGTGATTTAGTCATAGAAGATATAAATCACAAGTTCTTTGTAAACTCAAAATTATAGTTCGTAGTCACCAGAAATTAGGCATATCACCTGCGAAGATTATAACATATTAACTAAGATGATTTATTTTGATCATGGAAATGGAGATTTCTAGTTGGTATGTTGATATGTTTTAAGAGTTAAGACATATTCAACTGGACCGCTGTGAGATTTATTATTCTCCTAACGACTGTCAAATGAATAATAAACTCACGGCTTCTATTTACATGAACTCTTAATCCTAAGAGAATAATGGACCTGATCATGAGGTGTAGGTTGCTTTAATATATTAGGAGTGAGATCTAAAGTCATGATCAAAACTTCAGTATGTTGGGCAGCCACATTTAATGTTAATGGAACATATATTCTCAAGATGGAATTCATAGTCTCTTAACGGAAATATAAAATATTTCCTTGAGAAAAGTTTAATGCGTTTAGTTATTCATAGAATTAGGCCTAACCACTTTAGGAAGGAGTTACTAAAGTATATATTTATGAAATTGGATTTTATAAATATATGATGAATAACTTAGAAGGATTAAACTGGGTATTCAAGGAATTAAGATGTAGTAATTTACAAAGTGGCAGTCTACATTTATGATTTTGTATTACTATGAATATTTTATGAAGGGGTTGTATATACAATAAAGTCTTGGGATATAATTTATAGATAAGGCCTAAAGTGCAATTATATTTATATAGTGGTATTAAATATAGTTAATGGTAACTTTGGGCTTGTTAAGAGGGCCCATTGGAGTTAGTGTTTTATTGGTCCCTTTTGGTCCTACTCCAATTCATACACTTAAGCCAAATTGAAAAGGCCTAAAAGGCTATCCCAATTAGATAATTTGTTAGATACAAAGGGAGAAACATACATAATTTTTTAGAAGAGACACTATTGTAAAATAGTGTGTATGTGAGAGTGAGACACTTATCATTCTCCCTTAGAAATTGATTGAGAGACCACACTTCTTGGGCGTAAAGTGGAATTGGAGTGAAGATTAAAAATATTTTCAAGTACTTTCGATCCTTGTTTTGAAATCCACCACACTACGGTACGCTTTCTTGTTCTTGAATTCTGAAATTTATATAGTGCATGTTATCAATTGCGAATGAAGTAAATCTGTTAATTTTTCCACTGCTTATGTTCTGTATGTGATACAAACCATGATTAATCCAACAATTGGTATTAGAGCAGTCTTCAATTTCAAATTGTATAACATGTTTTGTGAGTTTTGGAATCAAGAATTATAGTTTCATGATGTTAGAAGTTATGCAATTGAAATTCTACATGGTGATACTTAAACAGTGATATTTTATAGCCGCATTAATGTGGAGGTGATACCTGAATAGTGATATTCAGCCTTACAGCGATCTCTAAAAGCTTCAAGAAGGTGTTGATGGGACAAGAATAAGGGCTAGCCATTTGATCAACACATGGATGGCTAAGATTGAGCAAAAAAAGGGCAATATAAAGAAGGAAAATCCCATTGTAGAGGGGTATCTGAGAATTGATAGAAAAACACTGTAGCAACAAGAACTGGACTTGTAATAAAATTCTAAAGAAATATATACAAGAACTACTCTTCTCGGATTGTGCCGAGGGTGATTTTCTTTGGATAAAACTAGTTTATTTTTGTTTTCTTGTCATCTGAACCCACTATAATTGTTTTCCAACTCATTAGAGTTTAGTTTTCTAACCTACCCTCTACAAATTCATTATATTGGGCTCTTTGGGGTGAGATCCTTTTACCTTTTGGGCTTAGGAACCAAATTCTGTCCTTACAATTGGCACCATCTATGGGAAATTCCATGAGCTTTAGTGAGATTAACGTTCAATCATGGTGGGCTAAGGGCCAAACCGAGAAGAGTCTGTTGGGTCCCAACATCAAGATCATTTCCTCAATCTTGAGCAAAGAAGGGACTGAGAGGTTAGTGTACACACTACACACACCAGTAAGAGCCAATCTTGGAGTGGGAGTCACATCTCCCAAGAAGAAGCTACCAAAAGCATGCAGCAAGAGATTGATCATTTGCAAAGGAGGTTACGCTGTGAGCGACGTAGAGGAACTTCTTCAAGTTCTAACCATTCTTCTGATGGTGATAGTGACGATAACTATCGATTCAGGTCAAGAACTCCTCCTAGTGAGTCTTTTTCGTGTGATGAAGAGCACCATGACAGGCAGAGGGGGAAAAACCCATCTCACAAAGGGCTGGGCAACGATGCCATGAGTAGGGCTCTTAATTAGATTTCCAAGTCACCTTTTACCAGAAGAATTGAGAGAGGAAAACTTTCTCCATGGCTGTTCACTTTAAGAATGAGATCTTGATGTGCAAGGTGTTCCCATCTAGTTTGGGGCCTATGGAGATAAGATGGTTCGATGGGCTAAGAGAGGATTCTATCAACTCCTTTAAGGAGCTCACAAGAGCCTTTGGTTCTCGGTTTGTAACTTATTGTAGAGTTCCTTGGCCTTTAGACTCCCTGTTGTCTATGACTATGTGAGAATGAGAGACCCTGAAGATGTACTCTGATAGATATTGGGAGACGTTTAATGAGATAGATGAAAATTTTGATGATGTGACTATAAAGACATTCAAGGTCGGCTTACCTGCTGAGCATGGTATGAGAAAATCTTTGATTAGGAAACCTGTTAAGAGTGTGCGTCAACTCATGGACCGTATTGACTAGTATAAACAGGTTGAGGAGGACTAACAACAAAGGAAAGAAAAGGCTAGGGTGGTCCATCAAGATAGAAGGGATTTTAGGTCGAATAGATACAACAATAATCGTCCTCGGAGGGATTTTGCTAAGCAATCTAGATCTGCTGTTACTCAAGTGGATAACACGATGTTCCGAGAACCAGGGCATCAAATCCTAGAAAAAATTTAGAATAAGCTATACTTTAAATGGCCAAATAAGATGGGAGAAGACCCTACGAGGTGCAATCAAAACCTTCATTACCAATACCATCAAAAGCGAGGGCACACCATAAAAGACTGTAGGACTTTGTGGAGTCATCTGGAGCAGTTGGTCAAAAGTGGAAGTTTGAGCAATTTCTATTTCAGCCCAGTGGACAAAGAGGCCAGATAGGGTCGGAAGCTCAAAGAAATGCTTCTTTAATGCCACCTCTGGGTACAATCAGTGTTATTCTGGCTGCTTTGGGGAGAATTAGTTCTCGTCCCTTTAGGGTGATATCCATAGCTCGGCCACACGCTGAAGACTCCTCCCTTAAGCTGAAGAGGAATAGGATGGAGGTTCGACCAGCGCTGAGTTTCTCGAATGAAGACAAGGTTGGAACCTTGCAGCCATATGATAATGCCTTAGTGGTCACCCTCAGAATAGAGGGGTATGATGTGAAGAGGGTGTTGGTAAATCAGGGTAGCGGGGTAAAGATCATGTACCCTAACTTGTATAAGGGGCTAAAGCTGAAGCTTGAGGATTTGATATGTTATGATTCACCTTTGATAGGCTTTGATGGGAAAGTTGTTATTCCAAGGGGCCAGATTAGACTACCAATACAAGCAGGTTCAGAAGTGGTGGAGGTGGACTTAATTATAGTGAATGCTTACTCCCCGTACATTACCATCGTGGCAAGACCCTAGCTTCATGCCCTAGGGGCCGTTTCTTTCACCTTACACTTAAGGGTGAAGTATTCATTCGGGGACTAGGTTGAGGAACTGGTGGGGTGCCAATCTATGGCTAGGCAGTGCTCGGTAGCTGCAATTAGGCATCAGGTTGAAGGTGAGTCCTCGGCCCCTACTAAGAGGGGCTTACAGCAATCAAGGATGCCAGTGTGCTATGAATGCGGTGTTAGAATGGGCAAAGTGTAAGGAATTGAAGAAGGTAATTATAGGTGATGATAAGGAGAAGTTTTTCCAAGTCGGAGCTTAATTACCTCTTCAAGAGAAGGAAGAGCTAATAGTGTTCCTTAGGGAGAATATTGATGTGTTTGCATGGAGTGCTTATGAAGCTCCTGGGGTGGATCCAAACTTTATTTTCCATCATTTAATGTCAACTTGGCTGTCATCCTCAAAAAGTAACCACCTCGGCGCTCATCTAAAAAGCATTCTAATGCTGTCAAGGAGAAGGTGATCAAGCTTAAACAGGCTGGGACTATTAAAGAGGTATTCTACTTTGAGTGGTTGGCCAATACAGTGGTGGTGAAGAAGAAAAATGGAATGTGATGAGTATGCGTAGATTTCACAGATTTGAATAAATCTTGCCCTAAGGATCCCTTCCCCATGCCTCAAATAGATTAGTTAGTGGATACAACTATAGGCCTTCATCATATGAGTTTTTTAGATTCCTTCCAAGGATGCCATCAGATACCATTAGCTTTGGATGATCTGGAGAAGACGGCTTTCGTTATGCTTATTGGAAATTACCACTACAAAGTGATGCCTTTTGGTTTGAAGAATGCAAGGTCCACCTATCAAAGGATAATGACTAGGATGTTTGAGCTACAATTAGGAAAAAATATTAAGGTTTATATAGATGATATGCTGGTGAAGAGTAGGGAAGAGTCCGAGCACGTTGGTGACCTGGGAGATATCTTTAAAATATTGAGGAAACACAAGCTATGCCTTAATGCTTCCAAGTGCTCTTTTGGTGTTAGTTCAAGAAAATTTTTGGATTCTATGGTCACTCATCGTGGAATTGAAGTCAACCCTAATCAGATTAAGGCAATTAATAGTTTGCAGTCATCTCGGAATCCCAAAGAAGTCTAGAGATTAACAAGAATGATTGCCTCCTTGAACTGATTTATCTCTCGATCAACAAACAGACACATACCTTTCTTTTAGTTGTTGAATAAGTGGAAGGGGTTTGAATGGATTGAGGAGTGTGTCTTGGCCTTCCAACAGCTGAAGGAATACATTTCTCAACCACCTATTATGTCCAGGCCCGAAGTGGATGGGGTTTTGTTTGCTTACATTGCTATAGCTTCCCATGCGATGAGCTTAGTGCTGACACAAGTTGATAATGGTTTGCATAGGCCAGTTTATTATGTGAACAAGTCGTTACATGAAGCAGAGGTTTGTTATTTACCACTGGAGAGGGCCATCTTAGCAGTGGTACATACTATACGTAAACTCTCTCACTACTTCCAGGTTCATATAGTCATGGTTTTAGCCCAACTCCCTCTTTAATCACTACTTTGAAAGGTTGATTACACAAGAAGAATTTTCAAATGGGGTATGATTTTGGGGGCCTTTGATATCAAGTATATTCCTTGCACCTCTATTAAGGGTCAGGTCCTTACAGATTTGATGGTCGAGTCTACTGAATCTCCTTTGAAAGAGGTGGGAAAAAAGCAGAACATGGATGGGAAATCAGTTGAAACAGTTTCTCTACAAGAATCTCTACCCTAGAAGGTATATATTGATGGTGCTGCTAATCAAAGAGGGTCTGGGGTGGGGCTAGTTGTGGTATCTCCTAAAGGGATTATTATTGAGAAATCCTTAAGGTTGGGTTTCTTGGCCATAAACAACGACATTGAGTACGAAACTTTATTGGTAGGAATGGCTATGGTTCAGAAAATGGGAGGAAAGGAAGTGGGAGCATTTTCGGATTCAAGGCTGGTTGTTGGATAGGTGAAGGGAGAATTGGAAGCCAGAGATCTGAGAATGTAAAAGTACTTAATTCAGGCCAGGCATATGCAATCAGGGTTTTGAGTCTTTTACCTTACAATAAACCCTTAGGAGCAGCAATACGCATGCTAGCTCTCTTGCCACGCTTGCAACCTCCTCGGCATAGAGTTTAACTCGGGTCATCCTGGTTGAGGATTTATGCAAGCCTACCGAGGTAAAAAGGGAGAGGGCACAGATTCATCAAATTAGAGTGGGACCTAGTAGGATGGATCCCATTGTTCTGTTCCTTAAGGATGACAGGACCCTCACTTGAGGCTATTGGTGGCCAAGTATGCAAAAGGGAGCATAAGAGCATGTGAAGAAGTGTGACCAATGCCAGAGGTTTGCCTCAAACATTCGTTAGCTAGGGGGCATTCTTAATCCTTTGTCTAGTCCTTGGCCTTTTGCTCAATAGGGCTTAGACATTGTGGGGCCTTTTCCTAAAGCAGCGGAAAACAGGAAATGACTTTTGGTTAGCACTAATTACTTCACCAAATGGGTTGAAGTTGAGCCACTGGCAAATATCAGGGATATGGATGCCAAGGAATTTGTGTGGAAGAATATTGTCACTTGATTTTGGGATTCCTCGTACCCTTATTTCTGATAATGGACTTCAGCTTGATAGCAAGGCTTTTAGAAGATACTATTGTGAATTAGGTATCAAGAATAGGTATTCAACTCCAGCTTACTCGCAAAGAAATTGACAGGCCGAGGTTGTCAATAAAGTCATAGTAAATGGACTCAAAAAGAGGTTGGATAATGCCAAGGGCAAATGGGTAGAAGAGCTGCCACATGTTCTTTAGACATATCGGACTACCCCTCATAGGTTAACAAGGAAAACCCCCTTTTCATTAACTTATGGGGTTGATGTTGTAATTCCTCTGAGACTGGATTCCTGACGCTGAGGACAAGCTCGTTCACTCTAGACAGCAATGACGAGTTATTAGAGAGGAGCTTGGATTTGATTGAAGAGCGAAGAGAAAATTTCATAGTTCAGTTGGCGTATTATCAGAAGAAGCTCAAGCAAGGGTACGACTTAAATGTAAGTTTAAGACCATTAGGTTCTAGAGAGTTGGTATTGCGAAAGGTTTTGTGTACTGCAAAGAACCCAGCATAGGGAAAGTTAGGACTCAATTGGGAAGGATCATACCATATCATCTTGGTGGCTGGTATAGGTGCATATTTCCTAGAAGATCTAGATGAAAATGTTGTACGATACCCCTGGAATGTAAATAACCTGCGAAGGTATTATTATTAATGAAATACCTTTCTGCCATGTTTTTACTTATGACATTATTTGTTACGTTGACTATTATCTTTAAGTATTAAACAGAACTTTGGTCATGCCTGACTCCTCAGACCACATACCTTAGATAAATTAATACTTTTTATTATTTGTTTAAGTATTAAATAGAACCTTGGTTATACCTAACTCCTTAGACCACATACATTGAGTAAATTAATACTTTTTATTATTTGTCTAAGTATTAAACAGAACATTAGTCATGCTTGGCTCCTCAGACCACATGCTTTGGGTAAATTAATACTTCTTGTTATCTTCCTAAGTATTAAACAGAACATTGGTTATGACTGGCTCCTCGGACCACATATCTTGGGTAAATTAATACTTCTTATTATTTGTCTAATTATTAAATAGAACATTGGTCATGCATGGCTCCTCGGACCACATGCCTTGGGTAAATTAATACTTTTTATTATATTCTTAAGTATTAAACGGAATCTTGGTTATACTTGGCTCCTCAGACCACATATCTTGGGTAAATTAATACTTCTTATTATTTGTTTAAGTATTAAATAGAACCTTGGTCATATCTGACTCCTCGGACCACATGCCTTAGGTAAATTAATACTTCTTGTTATCTTCCTAAGTATTAAATAGAACTTTTGTTATGTTTGGCTTCTCGGACCACATACTTTGGGTAAATTAATACTTTTTATTATTTGTTTAAGTGTTAAATAGAATCATGGTTTTGTCTGGTTCCTCAAACCACATATCTTGAGTAAATTAACATTTCTTTGACTATGAGAATACTAAACAGAACTTCGGCCATGTTAGATTCCCTGAATCACATGCCTTGGGTAAATTAGTACTCAGCCTAGCCATGCTGAATAGCAAAGGCTCTCATTGTAGTAACTTAATCAAAAGGACACTTTTGAGCATCACTTAAAGCATTTACAAGTATATCTATGATCTGTTTGCGAGCTAATTATCACATAGAGCTCCTTAGATTTACTATTAAGTGGAGGGTTAGGTGGAGCCCTGTATGGATAGATGCTTTACTGTCGTGTGAAGTTATTGGAAAATTCAACAATTTACAGGATCCTATGAGTTAACTATACTTAAGGTATGTCTTAAAGTTTAAGTATAACATCATGGGCTTGAAAAAATTAGCCTAAGGCTTCGCCATTTGCATGGGGTGTAACAGTCAGACCCCCACTTGCTTAAATAATTATTAAGATTAAGGATGTGGAAATATTTCAAATTAGATTGTGTTTATACCAGTTAAGCACTGAGTGAAAGAGACATTATCTATATAACCTTGCACAAACGTAGTTAAGTATGAAAGTGTAATGTTTTTCATTTAAGTCTGATCTTGTAAAAGGTGAAGTAAATACATCTTTAAGAAGATAAACTACAAACTAAGTAGAAGGGAAAGGCCGAAAATATCTATTGTCAGGTTGATGACTTGGTCCAAGCATGTAAAGGTATGTCTTTTAAGTTAAAATCATTTTTTTTATCAAAGATTGCAAATCCTGAAAGCTTAGCTTATTCTATGGCTAACTATGTAACTTAAGACAGTTACACTATCACTTGAACATATGATTGTTGAAGTCAAGGATATATGCAGATTTTAAGTCAGATTCAGTTATATCCCACTCTTATAACAATTAAGCGTAAAATAAAGCATAGGTTATGTTAGAATTTGCACAAGTACGACACGTGTAATAAAAGCTTATAAATATCATTTAATTAAGTTTTAAAAAAGGCAAAATGATTACAAGCTATGAAGACCTGAATTACTGTTACAAAAAGCTGATAGATTCTAGCCTATGCCCTAGTTAATCTTCAATGGAGGGTTTTCCTTCCCTGTAGCCTTGGTGGACTCAGCAGTTTCAACAGCAGTAGAGGTAGAACCTTTGCCCTTGAAGTCCTCCTTGGCAGGCATGGGAAGGGTAACAAGAACAATCTCAAGGGTTTGAAGAGTTTCTCTGCCCTTAGAAGGGTCCTTTGGCGCAACTAGAGGATTGGTGGTTTCAAGAACCACTCCCTTGGATGTGTCTTTTTCTTTTTCAGTGGTCTTGGTGTGTTTTGCTTCCTTAGGAGGACTAGAAGAGGAAGGAGGGATCTTAGCCGGGCTGCCCTCATCTTCATCTACCTTTTTGGAGACAGTAGTGGCCTGGGGGCCTGAAGAGCTTGGAGGGCCAGACGAATGAATTGTTGGGGGGATAGTAGACATTCTCTGCTCTCTTGAGAGTAGAGGAGGCCTCAACCCCAGCTTGGTTGAGGGCATTGTTTCACACTTGGAGGCAGTATGTCCTACACACCCCCGAGACCTCAGCCCTAAGCGCCTCTTCGATTTCTATTACCCTCACTTCGTAGCCATCCTACTCGGCTTGGTCCTTGTCCTTCTCAGCCTCTTCAAGTTTTTTCTTCAGACTCGTGCTTTGGCTGTAGATAGTTGGTCCTCGGCTTGGCAGAGCTGCTTACATTGGCTTTCCGCCTGCCTCTCAGCACCTTATAGGACAGCCTTGACACTTTTCTTGTCTCTATCATTTAGCTTTGTGGTCAGCTCCTAAATCTTCTTATCTTCCCCGTTGAAAGCATCCACAGCCGTGATGCGCCTCCCTTCCTTTTCCTTCATCTGCCTATGGGAGAAGTTTACCATCTCCTCTACCCTGTACGTGCCTTGAATAGCCTGCCAAGGAAAGAAGTATAATAGTAAAAAAAAAAAAAAAGGGAGAGAGCAAAGGGTTGTAATTTTGAACGTAAGAAAATTGGTTAAAGGACTTACCAATGCAAGATCTCTCTTCAAGCTGAGGAACACTTCATACTTTCTTATTGACTTAAGGTCAGCCATGTCAGTAGGCAGCAGTAGAGTCTGCTCCACAACGTTAGCCATGTATCCAGCCCTGCCTTGCTGGAAATCCCTAATGGAGGCATCACTGGGAAAAGGAGCTCCATCCAGCACTATGGAGGGAGTCCAGGCTGGGACTTCAATATGGTGGTCACCCTTCCTATCTATGATAGCTCCCTCACTAGAGGATTTGGTTTACGTGCCCTGGCATGTTTACCCCCCCTCTAGGCCGCAGCTTCCTTAGATGGAAGATTCTCTCTCTCTTCCATCACCTCCTTTCCCTTTTGGTCTCATTTCCTCTTTTTGTTTGCGGGGTCAGGTTGGGAGGTCTGGGTAGAGGGAAGGGCAGGGGGTTTGGGCTGAACTGCTTTCTCAGGCATGTTGCCTCCGACGTGGGATTCCAGCAGGTCGAGAAGGCTTGTTCTCGTCTTACACTATAGCATTACGAAGTTTGGAATAGAAGGAGCTTCATGGGTGTGGCTCACTTGGGTGAAAGGGAAGATGACTGAAGTCCTTGGTCGGAGCTTTTAGGGACTAGGGATGGCTGAAGACTTCAAAATCGTCCTCAGATTCGGAGACTTCAACTATATCTTCCTCCTCCTTGATGACTGGTTTGGAAGGTGTGGCTCCTTCCTCAGTAGTGCGTTGGAATGGCAATTCTATTTGTTGTACACCTTCTAGAACGGGGCTGGAGACAAGGAAGCCAGGGATTGTGATGTTGATCTGATGCAGACATGGATTCCTTGCCTTGATCACACACTTGGGTGACTGGAAGCTAGATGAGATTGGGTTGTAGCCTAGGATGAGGTGGGCTGCCCTTAGCTGCTTGTCACTATGGACAAAGACCTTGGCCTTAAGTACTTTTTTCAAATATGGCTGGTTGACAAGGTTTATGTTCAGGATAGTTGAATACTTGCTTGCAAAACCATCAAAAACAGAAAAGCATTGCTAGAAAAGCGGCACAAATTAGAGGGAAGTAAAATTACAAGCAAAAAATAAAAAAAAATAAAATGAGCACAGAAGAAATTGGTGAGAAAAAAGGGTATTATTATTAAAACAAAGAACCTAGACTTAAGAGCCCCACCTAGTGTCCCTTCTCTCATTGACCAGTGGAGGCCATTGTGCCATTCCTCGGAGACAATTAAGTAATCCTTATTTATGCCTTTGTTGGATTCGGGGAGGCACAAAATGAGCCTGACCTTAAGGAACCTAGTTTTTAGGTAGTACTCTCGCCCTATTAAGTGGTGACGGTTGTAAATTCAATTGACGTCGTGGCGGGTGAGGTTCACGCCCATCTTCTCATTGAGGGCATCTACACTACCTAAAATCCTAAACATATTGGGGGCACATTGGGTGGGGGAAAGCCTATGAGTTATTAGATAATGTTAGGTTCTAAGACCTTAGGGACTAATGTATTAAAACTTCAATGTGTATTATGTTGGCAAACTATGATCAAAACATATAGTCTAGGCTTAGACTTGCTCAAAGTATGTTTTGTTGTAAAGTTGGAATCGAGTGACTGTAGAACTTATTAGACGAAATCTGTACGTCTCGATCGATCAAAAATTAAACTCGATCGATCGAACCTCATGCAGATTGTTTTTCTACAGAATTTTCAACTTAGCCCAAGCCTGTTTAACGTGTAGGGTTGTAGGGTTTTATGTTTTACTTCACGTATAAAAAGAAAAACCCTACCTACATTTTAGAAGCTTTTGATACGCTGTGTGTGTGAATCTCTTGTGAGATCTAAAGGTGTTTACTTCTTACATACTTAGTGTTATTAAGATTAAGATTGATGTTAAGAGCTTGGTAATCGTTTCAGTTGCTGCACAAAAAACATTGAAAAAGATCAAGAATCATAAGTAGGAGAACTTGTAATTGTAGTAGATCAAAGAAAGAAGTAGTCCATGAACTCGAAGCTATCACGTGGTCGTGGTAGTAAGTTTTCTACTCGAGATAGTAATAGGATGTTAGTGGTCTAAATCTTATTGTAAAAACTTCATAGTGGATTTGTTTTACCTTAAGGATAGCTAGGTTAAATCCTCCCCAGATTTTTTACCGATTTGGTTTTTATGGGTCATTAGATCTTTGTGTTCTTTATATTTTTCGCATTATATTTGTTTTACACATATTAGTTTAACCTAGTGTTAATTAACAAACTTTTTAATCAACTTGGCTTAATAATTAGGTTAATCATATTGTGTTAAGGGGTCTAAAACTTTACAAGTGGTATCAGAATGGGTTAGCTCTAGTGTTTAGATTTTTTATCTAAGAGTTGATCCTTGACCCCTACTATCATGAAACACAATCATCTCTTGTGGTCCCACCACACTTTATGGAAACAATTATGCCTACTGAAAAGTAAGGATAAAAGTATTACTGAAATCTATTGATGAAAAAGTTTGGAATTCTGTTAAATACAGATGGGAGAAACCAACTACTCTTGTGAGCGAGTGGTCAACTTCTCAAAAAGAAGCCGCCACTTTTAATAGTAAAGGTATGAATGCTATTTTTAATGTTGTTTCTATGAAGGAATTCAAAAGAATCTCTAATGTTAAGGTTGCTCATACTGCATGGAATATTCTATAAACTGGGCATGAAGGCACAAAGGCAATTAAGATCAATAAATTGCAACAGTTAACTACAAGATTTAAAAGTATTAGAATGTCTAAAGATGAATGTTTTGGTGAATTCTATGCTAAACTAAATGATATTATTAACTCTACATAGAATTTGGGGGAAATTTATGATCAACCTAAGATTATTAGGAAGATCCTTAGATCCTTGACTAAGGACTTTAAACCCAAAGTGATTGTCATCACTGAAAGCAAGGATATGGACCTCATTCCTGTTGATGAGCTTATAGGATCTCTTTAATCCTATGAGCTAGACCTGCTCAAGACAAACAAATTCAAATTAGTGGCTCTTAAGTCAGTTGATGATGTTGATGGGAATGGATTTGATGGTGGGCTCTCTTCTACAAAGATTGCCTATCTTGACAAGAATTTTAGAAATTTTCTTAGAAATAATAATAGAAGGACAAGAGGTAAAAACAATACTGAACCTATAAACTTTAAGATGAATGAACCATCTAAGCTTAATAACAATAATGAAAAATCAAAGGAAAAAGCTGGTCAAACCTCTAGTAACACTCTAAGTCAACAATGTTTTAGTTGTTAAGAGTATGGTCATGTGATATCAGAATGTCCTACATTTTTGAGATCAAAGGATAAAGTTATGACTGTAACCCTTAGTGATGATGGAGTTTCTGATCACAAGTCTACTAATGATGAAGATGGAAACTTCATTGTTTTCACAGCTACTGCTATAGTTGATGAAAATGTTATTGTTGAAGAGAACCTTTTGATGGGGAACTCTCTGATTGTGCGGATTTGTAAGAAGCTTACAATAAGCTATGCAAAGTTGCTACAAAAGATGCTATGAATGTTGATTTAAGTTTAAAAAAAATTGCTTCTCTTGAACTTCATAAGAAAGATTTATTGTTGAAATTGCTTGATTCTAGTACTTTAATTGATAGTGAAAACTGAGAACATGATGTTGCTTGATAAGATTAAGAAATTGGAACCAGATTTATCTATTGCTAGAGAACAAACAAATAGGTTTGGTAGTTCTAAACTTGATCACATGTTGAGTGTTCAAAAGTTTCCCTTAGACAAAACTGGTCTAGGTTTTATAGAAAGCATCTTGATGTCTGAAACTTATTCCACAAATTTTGTTCCTTTTTCTGAGCTTCCTAAGAGTGAGATTGTCAAACTAGTAATAGGTACACCACCTTTTAGGAAGATTAGAGTTGATCTTAAAGAGACCAAGCTTAAGGATCCTAACCTGCCTAAGGATAAGTTGCACGATAGACCTGTGTGGGTTTGTCATTTTTGTGAAAAAACTGGACGTATTCGTCCAAATTGTTTCAAGTTGCAAGTTGCAAACCGAGCAAATAAGCCAAAAGTACATATGCCTTAAGCACAAGATCTTATGGCAATTATTGGTGAATTGGTAAAAGTTTTGAATCTTTATACCAATCTTGGAGTTGCTCAGAATTTTCATAAGAATAATAACTCCAATGCTAGAGTTGTATCTAAAAAGTTTTGGATGCAAAAGATTCATGCTAATTGAGTCTTTCTATCATGGTCCTTGTGCTTCATCTCTATATTCTTTGTGACCATTTTCTTTTGCTGTTTTTGCTTTCCTTTTTGCCTTTAGGAATTGCATTGCATTACATTCATGCATTTCATGATAGGTTGTTTTTGTTTTTCCAAAAAAAAAAGGGGAAAATGTGTTTTACATTATATATCTTGGATTTGTAATCAAGGTTGGCCATAGTATTTTTACATAACATGCTTGTGTACTTTGTTTAGCTTGGATGGCTTCATTTTACTGCACTTTGCTAGTTTTGGCTATGTAGTGCATGTTGTGTGGGAATTGTTTATAGTTTTTGAACACATGATCTTGATTTTAAAGTCACATGCTTTTGATTGTAAGAACTAAAAAATCCTAAGAGAAAGACATAAATAATCATCTCACCAGTATTTACTAGCCAATCATGAACACCTTAGTGCATCTCATAAGATTTTGTGCTTGAGAAAGTGTAGTACATGCACAAAAAGAACATAAGGTGTAACCTCGGATATAAAAAATTCAAATGAAAAAAAATTAGTGTGTACATTATTAGGCTGTAATAAATTCAAATGAAATAAAATTTGTGTGTACATTTTGAGGCATTACAAGAAACTTCCATGATTGCAAGCTTGTTTTTTAGGAGATGTGAGAGTTGTATGATGTAACTCTTTAGGTGATAGTCTTTTTCAAACTTATGTGAAGAATTTTGTAAAAATTGTGATTGATTACTATTTATTTATCACCTCACATGTATCTCATACTTTTGCTAGTTGCACACATTACAAAAGTTGTTCTTTGCTAAACCTAGTACATGATATTGTGTGTGAATGCGTTTTGGCCATCTAAGATTATATGTTCCTTGATTTTAGTGCAAAATGTGTTTAAATGTTTGAGTTTTGGGGACAAATTATGTGAAATCTTGTTTTTGGAAGATCTGGGTTAAATTTAAGTATTTTTGAAAAACTTTTTATCTCATACTCATGCATTTCATTCATGAATTTTGATGCTTTGAGGAGTTTCTGCATAAAATTGCTCTATCTTTCAAAAAATTGATTTTTCCAGATTTTCAATCAGTCAAACCTGATTTTCGACTGATCAAAATTGCGACAAATTTTTTGGTTTGAATTTGCCTAGTTCGATTGGTTCTCGATTGATAAAATTTAATTTTCGATCGATCAAAAATTGGTCAGTGAGTCTTTTAATAAGGATTTTTCTCACATGTTCATCATTTTATCCAAACTATTCAAACACTCTTCTCACTATTCCTCCTCGACCGATCCAATCTAAGGGAATTTTGTCGTTTTCTTCCTCAAATCTTCAAGGGTTTTTGCCCTCAAGTGTAGGTAAGACCTAAATTTAAGTATTTTTGAAAAACTTTTTATCTCAGACTCATGCATTTCATTCATGAATTTTGATACTTTGAGGAGTTTTTGCATAAAATTGCTCTATTTTTCAAAAAATTGATTTTTCCAGATTTTCAATCAATCGAACCTGATTTTTGACTGATCAAAATTGTGACAAATTTTTTGGTTTGAATTTGCCTGGTTCGATTGATTCTCGATTGATTAAATTTAATTTTCGATCGATCGAAGCTAATTTTCGACCAATCGAAAATTGGTTAGTGAGTGTTTTAATAAGGATTTTTCTCAAGTGTTCATCACTTTGTCCAAACTATTCAAACACTTTTCTCACTATTCCTCCTCGATCGATCCAATCTAAGGAAATTTTGTTGTTTTCTTCCTCAAATCTTCAAGGGTTTTTGCCCTCAAGTGTAGGTAAGACCTAAATTTAAGTATTTTTGAAAAACTTTTTATCTCATACTCATGCATTTCATTCATGAATTTTGATGCTTTGAGGAATTTCTGCATAAAATTGCTCTATTTTTGAAAAAATTGATTTTTCCAGATTTTCGATCAATCGAACCTGATTTTCGACTAATCAAAATTACGATAAATTTTTTGGTTTGAATTTTCCTGGTTCGATTGGTTCTTGATTGATCAAATTTAATTTTTGATTGATCGAAGCTAATTTTCGACCGATCGAAAATTGGGTAGTGAGTGTTTTAATAAGGATTTTTCTCATGTGTTCATCACTTTATCCAAACCATTCAAACACTTTTCTCACTATTCCTCCTCGACCGATCCAATCTAAGGGAATTTTGTCGTTTTCTTCCTCAAATCTTTAAGGGTTTTTGGCTTCAAGTGTAGGTAAGACCTAAATACCCGTCATTTTTCATTAAAATCTCATTTTTCATGCATTTTCATGCATTTTTCTCTAAAAATTTCAAACATGGGATTTTTGGGATTTTTGATTTTAGGGTTGTTTTTAATCGTATTTGGTGAATGGGTTTTTGTTCTTAGATGTTGTAAACATGTTCCCCATGCATTAATTTGATTAATTTGGTGATTTGAGATCAATTGAAATTTCTAGGGCTTGAAACTTTGTGAAATTGAGGAATTTGTTCAATTGGGCTAAAATTGATGGAATTGACTTGTGTTATTGATTGATTATGTCATTATATGACATTGTCTAACTAGTGTAATGATTAATTGATCAATTTGGTTTAATTTTTGAAAAAGGTTTTTTCAAAATTTGGGGTTTTTGGGTCTAAAACTTTATAAGTGGTATCAGAGCATTAGAGCATATTCAAGTCAATTGATGGTTTGTGAAATAAAATTGGACAAATTTAAATGCATTCATCGCATGCATCATATGTGCATTCATCGCATGCATCATATAGATTGTTATTTATTGAGATTTTTGTGTTCTAACCTTGTCTAATGCAATCTGCTCTTGTGTTTCTTTTTGTTTTTGTTTTCCTTTTATGTCTACTTTCTTAGCACCATGGTTAGGAAGATTAGGGCAAATAAGAAAACCACCACCACCTCTACCCTTGTTTTTGAGAGTGATAAGTTTAGAACCGAGAAAGTGGTCCTAGACGAGTTAGGTCCTGAGATTAGGAGGAACTCTGAGAGTCGGGGTTGGTTACCTCTCTTAGATGTGGAGCATCCTCCTCCAGCTGCTTTGATTAGAGAGTTCTATTCGAACATCTCTATACACTCTGATAATTCCAACACGCAGATTGTGAGAAGTTGGATAAGTGGTGAGGAATATGTTATTACACCCCAAGTAGTGGCCTCTACTCTTGGTGTACCTTTGATACGACAACCTATGTATCTGTACACTGAGAACCCTTTTCTTGATGATATCATGTCATTACTTACCAGTGCTACCATTAGATGAGGTACTGATCCTCGGATCACTTCTTATGAGCTTACTGATCTCAATTATCTATTTTTCCTGATATCTTGTCATTCCATTTGGCCTATCTCTTACTTATACACTATCTCTCTTGAGAGATGTACGTTTTTGTACAATTTTGTCACAGATGCTCCTATGAGTTTTCCTACTCTTTTCATTCATTTTTTGGTTGAGGTTCATAGGAGTAGTGCTAAATCTTATGGTCTTTTCTTTCCTGTTTCATTCATAGGATTTTGTTAGACTTAGGTTTAGAATATTTTCCTACATCCGAGCCAGTTCATATCATTACTGCCATAGGTGCCACCTTCCTTAGGCAAAAAACGACTCTGAAGAAAGCTAGCTCTAAACGCCTTAGAGTAGAGTCTTCTACAAGTGATGTATCTCGGCCTCCTTCTTCAGGCAATCCATCTGCTGAGGAGTTTGTCAATCCCACTGCCACTTTTGATCCTCCACCTTCTTCTTCGAGTGATTCATCCATTCAAAGTTTGTTGGAGACTGTTATGACCGTTTAGGCGGCACATGGACAGATTTTGTTAGATGTGCTCATGGAGCTTCAGGCTTTGTGTGCTGATTTGGCTAGTGCTCGTCGGTCTTCCCCACCACCTCCTTTTGATGATGAGTCCTAATTGCCCTTTGGCAATTCGTCACAAAAAGGGGGAGTATATATAGCATGGAGACATGGGGAGTTTGGATAGAGGGGGAGTTTAGATTGTATCTAGGACCTTCATGAGTTGTATATGGTAGGGGGAGACACTGTGTTTTATGCTTTATGATTTGTTTCTTTTATTGTTTCTTGTTTCACATGTGCTACATTGGTTATTGATATATATATATATATATATATATATTATGAGGTTATTCATGGTATTTGTCTTTTGTTTTATGTTTTTGTGAAATTAAGAATTTATTTTGGTTTACTTGTATTTTCCACACATGTATTTATGTGTTTGTTGAAGTGTTTTAGGAATATACAGGTTAATTCAGTCGTGGTTGTTGTCTACACTGGCAACTGCTAAATAGTTATTAGGTTGAATTGTGTTTAGAGCATTTTAATTTTAAATGGACTGTTTTGTAACTTTGAGCATTTCATGTTTATGATGTGTTTTGTCATGGAACGCCAAAGGGAGAGATTGTTAGGTTCTAAGACTTTAGGGACTAATGTATTAGAACTTCAATGTGTATTTTGTTGGCAAACCATCATCAAAACATATAGTCTAGGTTTAGGCTTGCTCAAAGTATGTTTTGTTGTAAAGTTGGAATCAAGTGACTCCAGAGCTTATTGGACTAAATTTGTAGGTTTCGATCAATCGAAAATTAGACTCAATTGATCAAACCTCGTGCAGATTGTCTTTCATAGAATTTCCAACTCAGCCTAAGCCAGTTTGATGTGTAAGGCAGTAGGGTTTTATGTTTTACTTTACGTATTAAAAAAAAAACCTAACTACATTTTAGTGGCTTTTGATATGCTTTATGTGTGAATTTCTTGTGAGATCTAGAGATGTTTACCTTCATAGATACTTAGGGTTATAAAAATCAAGATTGATGTCCAGAGCTTGGTAATCATTTCAGTTGCTGCACAAAGAATATTCAAGAAGATCAAGAATCACAAGTAGGAGAACTTGTGATTGCAGTGGATCAAAGAAAGAAGTAGTACGTGAACTTAGAGCTGTACGTGGTCATAGTAGTAAGTTTTCTACTCGAGGTAGCAATAAGATGTTAGTGGTCTAAGTCTTATTATAAAAACTTCAATTCTTTCATGGTGGATCTGTTTTACCTTGAGGATAGCTAGGTTAAATCCTCCCCAGGTTTTTTACCAGTTTGGTTTTCCTGAGTCATCAGATCTTTGTGTTCTTTATATTTTCTACATTATATTTTTTTTACACATATTGGTTTAACCTAGTGCTAATTAACGAACTTGTTAATCAACTTGGCTTAATAGTCAGGTTAATCATATTGTATTAAGGGGTCTAAAACTTTACAGATAATCCCTAATAACTTTACCTATTGGGATTTTCATCCCTCCCTCTATGAAGGCAATCATGGGGATTACTACTTCTCCCTCCTGCCTCGTGGTATGCCACCCTCCCTGTTTGCAATATCGAATAAACACCCTTAGTGGGATTCAATATTAAGCTTTAAAGCTCTCTATACCCTCTGGAGAGTCTACTAAGTAGGCAAATCTACCCATTTTGGAGGGGTAATGAAGGGAGTAGGTAGACGAAGTGAAATTAGGTTGGCCGAGGAGAAAGCCGACTCTAAATAACAAGAAAGATAGAAGAGACCGAAGTGAAGAAAGAAGGAAGAGATAGCTAGAGACTACTTACGGGAAAGAAGAAAGGCTCCTCGGACTAGCTCTTAAATTTTGAGAGTGCTAAAACTGAGGTAGATGAAGCTTCTAAGCAATATATATATATATATATATATATATGAAAGAGAAAAGCAAGTGAGAAAACTCCAGTATGCATTCCCATAAAATCTACAGCCATTGGATCCATATCGCACTATAGAACGTAGGGAACATGGAGCCCCAGAAATTAAATGAAGGTGTGTCCCGGATGCTGAAGCATCTGGAGTGTGCGCTGAGCAATTGAAAAGATACCTGTACAGACAGAGGTGACGTATGGTAAGAGTAGGGTAATTGTGGTAGATATGGAAATCCTCCTAGGTCAAAAGAGGAGAATTTTGAGGGGCTATTGTAAAGATGACAGTCCCAGTAGTGTATATTGGGCCGTGGGCCCTGTTCGAGGACGCCTTGTGGTTAGAAGACAGGTAGACGTCATCACAAAAGCCCACGTTAGTAAATGAAGAAAGGGGTCCAGTCATGAGGGTTCTGGAAGGAGGTCCAACGACAAATGACACCTCAGCTTGTCTGAGCAAAGGTCAGAAGGGCAGGCTTGCCATCAAAAGCAGCATTATGGGCAGTTCTACTAGTAAGGATAATCATCAGGAAGGGATAAGGCAAGAGAAAAGTAAGAAATATCTAAGGGAAAGCTATTGTAATCGCATTGAATTCTCTTTAGCCAACATTCTGGCCTCATTAATGTGTAGGTGATACCTGAACAGTGATATTCAACCTTACAGTTATCTCTAAAAGCTTCAAGAAGGTGTTGATGGGCTAAGGATAAGGGTTAGCCATCTGATCAACACGTGGATGGCTGAGATGGAGCAAAAGAAAGACAATATAAAGAAGGAAAATCCCATCGTAGATGGGTATCTGAGAATTGATAGAAAAACATTGTAGCAATAAGAACTGGACTTATAATCAAATTTAAAAGAAATATATACAAGAACTAATCTCCTCAGATTGTGCCGAGGATGATTTTCTTTGGATAAAACCATTTTATTTTTGTTTTCTTATCATCTGAACCCACTATAATTGTTATCCAACTCATTAGAGCCTAGTTTTCTAACCTAGTCTCTACAAATTCATTGTGTGGAGCTCTTTAGGTTGAGATCCTTTTGCCTTTTGAGCTTAGAAACCAAATTGTGTCCTTGCAATTATTATAGATTGTTACAATAACAAGGGAAATAAATTTGAACCATGCTTCTCCGGATGAAAGATAACAAGCAATGTTATTACACTACAAGATCCTTAACATCTTTTATTATTTGCTACTTCCTCTTATGCTTTGTTTGTTTTATTGTACAATGTTTTCAAGTGTTTGGTGATATGTAAAGTTTTTTAAGCACAAACCATAAAAAATGGTAGCTTAGCTACTAGCTCTAGCGACTAGACATGCGAACCAACCCACCAAACTAATGACCCAACCACCAAATGGGAGGAGAGCCATTCTAAGTTTTTATAAAATGTTTTACCCAGTTTTTTAAGGTATATAATATTTTATAAATGATTTTATAGTTAATGGAAAATATTTTCAAATTTGACCAAATTTGTCATCGAAACAAATACAGTAAAGCGTTGAAAATGTTTTCTATAAAATATTTTAAAGCAAAACAAACAAAGCATAGTGTGATTTTTTTTTTTTTTTAATATATGAAATAGCACATGTTTTTTGTATCTCTGACAATTATACTTGCAAAAAGGCAAGACTTTGGATGAGCTTACTTTCATTAGCTTATTTTATTTATTGAGTAAAAAAATGAAATGCATCTTGATAACATTTTTTTTAGAGAGTTTCAACTTATGGCGTTTGCTTCTAATGATAGTTCTTTATCATTAGACCAAGACACCAATCAGTTTTTGGTATAGGTGGGAATTGAACCCCAGATCTCTTATTCAACCATAAGAAATTTTACTAGTTAAGCTAACTGAAACCTACAAACTTGACAACATGATGCTTTAAAATCTATAATTCCTTTTTAAAATGAAAGCAAATTCAACCAAACATGCCTAATTCTTTTCTTTGTTTATACAAAACATGTCTAATTCTTAGGTTGTCTAAATTTTTATCAAGTTGGTTAAACAGTTATTTAAAATTTGGTGGGTTTTAGTTAACTCAACTGGTAAAGTCTTTGATGATCGAATAAGATATTTGGAGTTCAATCCTGGCCTATACCAAAAATAGATTAGTGTCTTGGTCTAATGATAGAGCTATCATTAGGAGCGGACGCCATAGGTTGAAACTCTTTCTTAAAAATAATGGATTTTCGCTAGAAAAATGTTGGATTTCTTTGCTAATGTGATTGCTTAACCATTTCATATAGCAAACTCAATCGTTTGTATCAATTAATTAAGTTTTGGGTTCAATAAGCCTTTGTCTTGTTATTAGTATTAGTATTAGTGGTAGTAATAAGTTACACACTTACCAATGGGCTTTAAACCCATCACCACCTCACCTTCCATTCTACTCTTATAAAGGACAGAGATGTCATTGGAGCAAAAGCCTGTTGGCTATGATGTTATTACTGTATGTTTATAGTGAGTCATATGAGGTTCAAATTGATTAGATTTAACTAGGGTTAGGTTGTATATTTGTATTAAAGTTCACTTCATGGAGGTACTAGTGTGATAGTATTGTAACTACTGGGTAAAGTTCAATTTGATCTTTCAAGTATTAGTTCTGATAATTTAATTTGTTTAAACCTAAAAACAAAAGCCACGTCTAGACCTAGTACAATTGGACTCATACTAGAACCCGAAAGAAAATACCTGACCTAACCCATTTAATTTTGGACAAGGATTTCCTGCCCTCAAGTTTGCAGGAATTGCTGCAAATAGGGTTACATGGCAACAATTCGTGGTGACACTTGTCCTAGTATCATGTAAAACACATATGATCAGTTTTAGTTTGTATTGTCCGTAAAGTTGCAATTTTTCTCACTTTCTAAATGTCAAACACGCATATCCATATCTCTCTCTCTGGAACCATCACTTTCTCTCCTCTCTCTTCGAAATCATCAGACTCTCTCTCCAACTTTCTTCCTCACTCTTCCTTTTTTTTCGTTCCTCTCATTAGAAACCATAGCCACCTAAACCCATAAAAAAAAAAAATCTTGCTGCTAATCCCTCCTAAAACCGAAGATTCAACATGCAACAAGGAATTCTTCAAAAATTTAGATCTGATCAGTGCACAGTGAGGATTTTGGCTCCAATATGTGCAAATTTTTTGGAAATTGGGGTTTAGATTTGGTGCTATGTGTGCAACCTTGAAGGTACAAAAGTCTAACTAATTTCTAATCATGGTCATAGGCTCATAGCCAAACCCAAGATGGGCTTATAAGAAGCTGGGACATTAACAATAGGGCTTGGAAGGGATATGGCTTTATGAATAGAAGGGTTCCAGAGAATTAGAAAACTGACATGGTCACCACTGGGAGCATCATCCGCCAAACAAACTAGGCCATTACATGAACCAGCTATGAACAATTTGTTCAATTGGGTTTTATAGGGATTTTTATTTTGGGATTTTGGATTCTTACTGTTTGGATGCCAAGAAAATATTCAAGACTGAAATTAATGTATTTTTTGATGAATGAAACTAATTCAAAGCTTCTTAAGATGAAGGCAAATTTATCTTTGGCTAGTTTTAGTTCTTAAGATGGCTGAGTGTTTTTTTTTTTTTATGTGTGAGATGGCAAAGAGAGAGAAGGGATGAACGAAGGAGGTGAAGAAGAGAGAAAAGGGATCTGATGGCTTGATGGGTAAAGAAGAGAGTGATTTTAAAATCCTCACTGTGCATAGATCGGAACGAAAAAGGAGGAAGAGTGAGGAAGAAAGATGGAGAGGGAGTCTGATGATTTTGAAGAGAGAGGAGAGAGAGTAATGGTTTGAGAGAGAGAGAGAGAGAGAGAGAGAGAGAGAGATATGGATATGCGTGTTTGACATTTAGAGAGTGAGAAACGTTGCAACTTAACAGACAATAAAAACTAAAACTGATTATACGCGTCTCACATGATACCAGGACAAGTGTCACCATAAATTGTTGCCACCTAACCCTGTTTGCAGCAATTCCTGCACACTTGTTTGCATCAAATCCTTGTCCTTTAATTTTTGTGTCGGGTTGGGTTAACCTACAACTTAAATGGGTTGACCTGTTTTTAAAACAATTATTTCTTTTAATTAGACCAAATGGATGGGACAATTCATAATTGACATTCACATTTCACTCACAGTATGTGATTTCTTGTGCATGCTAGCCTAATAATTTAGTATATCACATATTATTAAAAATAAAAATCTTATACCTAAACCTAAATGTTTGAAATGTCATTGTCTTTGTCTCTACTTCTTAGTCTCATACTCATATGTCACCATCTTAGTTCTCACATCCGCCTACAGTACATTTGATGTGATCCACAACATTTAGATTTTTTTTTTCTTTTATGGTGATGATATCATTAGAGAACTTTGGATTATGTAAAGTAAAGTTAAGAATTTATGTATTATTTAATTTTTATTTTTGAGCATTTTGTTATTTGTTCTATTATTTGTATTGACTAGGAAAAAGAGAAACAAATCATTTTATTGTTGTTGTTGTTGTTGTTGTTGTCGTTGTTGTCGTCATCTTTATTATTATTATTGCATATGAAAAAATACAAGTCGAGATCGTAACACAATCAACCCAACCCATAACCTGATTGACCCGACCTGCTCACAAATTTTTAAAGATGACTCATTTTTTACTTGGACCTGATTAATCCAACTTGACCTAACCTGTTTTATAGGTCTAGCCTCATTGGCATGGATTTTACGAATGCCAGGTGTAGGACCTTAGAATGATAATTACTATGAGGTCACGTATTAGAACTTGGATCATTATGCATGAATACAAAACATTAGATATACATGAAATCTTTATATCGAAAAGTCAAGAAAAATAGGTGGTGATTGCATACCTTAAAATATGCCTCAAATTACACTTTGCATCCTAAACTTTCATAATGCATGGTTAGCACCCTAAACTATAACTCGTATTACACTTTGCACCCCACTATCAATTTTGTTGTTATTTTGGACTAAGTGTGTGTTTGGATACCACTTATTTTGCTGAAAATTGAAAAATTATTGTTGAAAACAATAAAAAAATAATTTCTGGGTTATTGTTCACAGTTAAGAACATTGTAACTTTGCCTTAATGAATTTTTCATGTCCCATGAACAGTGCAAGAGGCACTGGTAAAAAAAAAAACAAAAAAAAAAGGTAAAAATGCAGAACGTGAATGTTGGATGTGGGATCCAAACGGGCATTAAAAATTAAAATTTATGGTGAAAAGTTTAATCAAACATATGGTTTAAAGTTGTCAATGTAATTTCTCATTTGTTTTTAAAAAATTAAGAAGAGGGACAATTGCGACTTTTCTCATGATTCCGTCAAAGATAATGGTAGAATTAATGGCTGGGTGCAAAGTGTAACATAGATTATAATTTAGGGTGCTAACTGTGCATTTTAAAATTTTATGATTCAAAATGTAATTTATAGTATAGTTTATGATAAAAAAGTATAAATTTCCCATAAAAATATTTTAGAACATGAACGTCTAGTCTTACAAACTAAAAGTATAACATTTGATAGTCAAGAGAGCTATGATTTATTGGTATTATTCAATTTTCTAGAAAAATGAATTCGGATTCAAATGCTTACTACACTACTTGTTATGTGTGTGTGTGTGTGTGTGTGTGGGCGCGCGCGCGTGCGCTCGCGTGTATGAATGAGAATTTCATCATGAAATGGAAAATAAATAACATACAGATAGCATATGCATATATTGATGACGATCAAATGACTTTGTCACTGAAAATGAGAAAGCACAAGAGTTCCTTCAAATTTTAACTTAAGTTATTCTCTAAATAAATAAAAAAATCCTCCTAATTAACTCCTTACCAATTTTCTTCTTTGGATGAATTGAACAACTAAGTGGCAATAGTAATTAGTATATATTACTTAGTTATGCATGTTTTGGCTACCTACCCCTTCTCTCTCTCAAACACATTGGAAAAGTGAGAGGATATAAGATATTTTAGTTTTTCTCATTTGTATTTGGTTGGGGGTGGAAAAATGGAGGAATGTAAAACTCTTTTATTTGGTTGAGAAGAGATATAAGAGGATATAAAATAATTTTTTTTATAAATTTACTATGATGTTCCTATTAGATAAAACAAAAAATAACACCGTTATATATTTATTAAAAAGTTGTGCATAAATAAACAATTTATTTTAAATAAATTTAAAAACTACAAGTTCAAGAACCCTAAACATTTTTTACTCAAAAGATTAAAAAAAAAGTTGAGAAAATAAAAGATGGGCACAAAAAACAAAAGGAAGAAAGAAAAAAAAAATGATAATATAAAAAAAAGACAAAATATTGGGTCCCACCATTTTCTCTCATCCATTTCACTCTCAACCAAATACATATCTCCCTCATTTTCTCTCCTCTTTCCTCTCCCCAATTTTCCATCCCTCCAGTTTTCATTCTATCCAAACGAACCCTAAAGGATTTAGAGGAAAATACAATAAATCACCACAACCAACATATCATGACTACCTAGTTAACTTCATGTATGCAACACTTATCTCATGCACATGCTATCTATCATATATTTATTTCTTGCACTTACCACTCATTTAGTACGAAAATTAACTATTTATGCCGTTCTACAAAGTACAAACTCTTAAATTATATATTGTAGTTTAGCAAATCCTAAAAAAATCCCAATATTTTGTTATCCCAAGTAAATAAGACTCAACTCTCAAAATTATGTTCCAATAAGATGCCTTATTCTCAAATATGTTGATTCCAAGTTTTCATATATTGATTAACACTTTTTAGGTTGAATAATTAAGATGCTGGAGGAAATTAATGGTAGAGTATTAAATTGGGTTTGTGTTGTACAACAAAAAAATTTGTGTATGTTCTTGGTATCATAGGAAAGCTTGCACAACATACAATTCGAAGATTTTAGCTTTATGCAGTTTCGTGCAATCTGATACCAATAATGTACAAGATTTTGTTTATCGATTTTAGAGAGAATTTGGATTAAAAAAAAAAAACTATTTCTCATCGAATTGAAATTAACAATTACAAGTGCTCTCCCTTATATAAGGTGGCAAAATCCACCAAACCCAATTCCAAACCCACCCAATAAAATGAGATCTAAACCCATCCAATTAGTAACTAAATTAAACAAGTATTGATCTAACTAAACCCAATTAACATAAGTATTAATTGGGTCTTAACTAGGTACCCAATTAGACTAAGTATTACCTAAGTATCATTTACCAAATTATTCAACTCCAAAAATCCCCAAAATACCATTGGAACCATGAAAATTACTAAAATACATTTTAAATGTTCAAAATATCCACAAAACCTTTAAAATGACCAAAATAGCTCAAAATATCTAAAGTGGGCCAAAATACTTAGAAACCTCTAAAAAGACCAAAAGTCTTTCGAAACCTCTAAAATGACCAAAATATACCTGAAACCTCCAAAATGACCAAAATACTCCTGAAACTTCTAAAATGACCAAAATACCAAAAAAATGTCTAAAATGAGCCAAAATACCTAGAAACCTCTAAAATAACCAAAAAAAAAAAAAAAAACATGAAACCTCGACAAAAAAAAAACACCTAAAAATCTCTAAAATGAGCCAAAATATCCATAAAATCTAAAAAATGAGCCAAAATACACAAAAACCTCCAAAATGAGCAAAATATTCCTAAATCTCCAAAATCATCACCAAAAATATCATGAAACCTCTAAAATTACTAAAATACCCTAAAACATCTAAAATGACCAAAATATCTCAAAAGCTATAAAATACCCAAAATACCCCATTTGACACCCTACCTTATATACAAAAAAAAATAATAATAAATAATTAACTCTCTCTCACTACATTTTCTCTGTCTAATATGTTACATAATAAAGTAATTAATCTCCTTAATAAACGTACAATTGAACTCACATGATTGGCACATAATTGTATTAATTTGACTAAAGCTACAGTATAAGTAGTCAACTGTCTAAACAACTGCTATTTAATGTCAATATGTTTCTTCTTTTCTTGTGAACTTCCACACTTTCCTCAGAGCTTCAAGTTTGTATATATCAACAAAGCTCGTCTTGGATAAAAGAGCAGGAAATTAATGTTGACTGATTGCTTGAGTTGATAGATCTGCCAGTTGAGATTGAGAGGCAATGTGAAGTACTTTAACCATAGCTTCTCCAACTTTATCCCCTTATAACATGACAATCAACTTCGATGAGCTTGATTCTTTCATGAAAAGTTGGATTAGAATCAATGTGTAATTCAACTTGATTGTCACAAAAAAAAAAGGCTAACTTAGAATGATCAATCTTGAAATCCTTTGAGAGAGCAACTAATCAAGTTAAATCATATGCAACCATAGCTCTATATTGTTTCTTTGCAGAAGATCAAGACACTGTGGTTTGTTTCTTAATTCTCCATGAAATTAAGGAATCACCCAAGAATATGCAATATTCTGTTGTAGATCTCCTCAAATCAATACAAAAGGCATAATCCAAATCAGCAAAAGTGTTCAAATACAATTCAAATTCTGCAAAAAAGAGAATTTCTTGACCAAGACATCCCTTAATACATTGTAATACTGCATCTAAGTGAGGTTTTCAAGGGGTTGACATGAATTGACTCAGCTTGTGGACTATATATGTTATTGTGGGGACACGAGGATCGAGGAAAACTAAGAATGCTATAACTTTTATACGTTCGTTGGCGAAAGCACCTTAGACCCAAGGAGTTGGTTTACCCGAGAAGAAGATGAGAAGGGAGGCAATATCTCCTGGAAGCTCGAGTGGAGAAGGTAGCCTTCTAGGAGAAGGCCAGGGCATCTGAAAGAAGTTTCCTATAAAAGCTTACCTACTGCATCCGCATTAAATGTTTGGCAATAACCTTATCAGCTGCATTGATGAGGAAATGATATCAGAACAATAGATTCACAACTAAACAGCCCTTTCTACCACCTTCAACAGAAGTTTAGTGGGACAAGTGTCCTAAGGTTAACCTAGAAGGATACAGGTGGAAGACTAGGATGAAAGATGGAAAAGAGTATATAAAGAAAGAAAACTTCCAAATGAAGGGATCCGGGAGAAAAATCAAGAAAACGAGATTAGAACAAGAACAGTGGCGAGAGAGAGAAAAGGAGAGTGCATATCCTTGTGTAAGAACTTATCCTCGGGTTGACTTGAGGAAAGCATTAATAATATTTGTTCTTCACTTCCAACTTTTTCTTCTTTCTTAAATCTTCGGACTTAGACCCAAATAGGCGTGTTCACCAAATCGCATAAACCGCAAAAACCGCCCGCAAAATAGCATAACCACATCACACCGCAAATAATAATGCACCGTATCACACCGCATGGTGTAGTGCGGTTTGCGATTTTACAATAAGAAAACCGCACAAACTGCACCGCAGCGCACTGCACCCTCTCTATATATTAATATATTTAATTTTTTTAATATTAAATATATTATTAATAGTTTAATAACCATAATTTTCAAAAAAAAAAATAGTTTGATAACCCTGGCAAGCGTTGATTAGGAAAGCCAGCCCAAAATAAAGAAAAATTAGCTCAATAGTTTAAAACTTGGATCAAAACAAAGGAAAAAAATTAGTTTTGGGCTGGATAGGAAAAGTCCAAATTTTGAAAAATATACCAACTTCAAATCATTCAAACCACATCTTATACACCGCACCGTATATGTAACCGAAAAAATGAGGTGCATGCGGTTATGATTTTGGCTAAACTTTAAACCGCGCTGCGCCGCACCACACCACACCGCACCGCACATGTGACCGCAAAAATAAGGTGTAGTGTAGTTATGGTTTCAGTTAAACTGCACCACAAAGTGCGGTGTTAAAAATGGCCAAAAACTGCACCACAAACACCCCTAGACCCAAACTTGATTTATTCATCACTAGACTTGTTTTTCCACTCTCTATACAAATTCTATTTATTTGGGCCTAATTTGGTAGTACAGGCCTCACTATTCTAAGTGGGTTTGGGCTCCAAACTTTTGAGTCCTTACCGTTATGTTTGGCCTAGTAATGGTTTGTATACATGTGTTTATGAATGTGAATTTAATTGGATTACTTATAAAAAATTAAAAGTAAACTAGGATTAATGAGAGGGTTAGATCATGTCATGGATAAATATGAAAACTGTGTTTGTTTTTTTGAAAAATATGAAATTTTAGTGTCCAATTATATTAAGAGGAATCAATTACTTCATTCTAACAGATCTGAAATTATTTTCCTCTAATTTTTTTCTCTTCTTGTTTTCCTGTCTTTATTTTAATTATAGTTGCAAGAAAGAAGCTGTTGCAGCAGAAACCTGAAACCATCACACAACACAATAACCACGTACTCCTTTTTTTAATTAATGTAATTAGTCTTTAAAAGTGTTTGGTAGGTTATTATGTATTAATTAATTAATTTTAGTAAATTAATTGCAATGTCTCAAATCAAGTCTCTTTTAAACGAACAATGCCAACAAGCAAGAAAGTGTTATTATTGATCTAAAACGTACCATTCTATTATTGTTTTGTTTGTGACACAATCATCTATTATTGCAATGGGTGTCCTAAGTATGTCGAGTTCAACTTTAATCCTCAACTCAGTTCCTCACGTTCTCGCTTTTTGCGAGTCTCTCTTCCAAACGCAACATTTCGCTGTTGGGCCGCTACCCAATGATAACATACTACTTTTTTTTTAACGGAAATAATAGCATACTACTTTTTAATGTTATTTAGAATATTTGAGTAAATTACATTTTTGTCTCTCAAATATGAAGTTGGTAGATTTTTTTTCTCAATTTTAAAAATATTTGATTTTTTTTTAACATTTTGAATTTTAAACTTGTAGCAGTTAATCAATTACTTGATTTTCCTTTATATATTATCCAAGTGATTAATATAAGGATGAGATATTGAGGCACACTGTTTTTTTATTATTTACTAACAAGGTACATTGTGTTTAATGTTCCAAAATCCAACCAATCACATATTTTAAAAGTTAAAAAAATGCAATTTATGAATATGGCATGCCTCATATCTCTCGTTATTAAAACTAACATGTAACCCGCACTATGTGCGGTTACAATTCTACATAAACTAAGATTTTTAGATCATTTACCTCAAAAAAAAAAAAAAAAAAAAAAAAAAAAAAAAAAAAAAAAAGAGGATGAAAGATTTGTAGATCATATGTTTAGCTATAGTATTTTATTATTTTAGGTTGTATCTTTTGTTTTAATTCTCTTTCTAATGTAGCTTATATTTAACTTAAACCATGACAATTTCATGTAATTTTTTGTTAGTACTTATTTTAAAATTGGACAATGTTTAGTTGCAAAATTAGTTGTAGCCTTAGGCTACAACTTCCTTTAATAAAATTAGCATTTCTACATATTTTGAAAATCTAACCGTTAAATTGCATGTTCTTTTATCTCTTAATTCATATGTCAAATTTTGTGCAAATCAAATATTATTTAATATATGATCTATAAGTTTCTATTTTATGCATAATTTCAAATTTTCCTTGAAAGCACTATATGGTTTAAAGGAGGTTTTTTGATCCTAATTAACCTATATGTACTTACAATTTGGTCAATAGAAAATATTTATCATTTTTTTGGGTAATAAAATGAAAATTATTAGTTGCCCACATAGTTCTTCTAGCATAAATGCCACGTATTATCGCAAGATCAACCTTCAAGTGGTTTAGATCATAGGTATTTATACCAAAAAAAATGATTAGATTAGGTGTATGATTGTTTTTTTTTTTTTTAATATATGTTTCATTTAATATTGGACTTCTTTTTTATTGAATAATTAAATTGGCACAAAAATTAATCTTAAATTGTCCATGTGGCACAAAATTGGACCTCAATTAAAATCTAATTTAGAATCTGTGAGGGCGCGGTTTGGATCCTAAGCCCAAAATGTAACTGGATTAGGGCCCAAAAAGCCCAACACAATGAATTTGTAGAGGATGGGTTGAAAAACTAGGCTTCAATGGATTAGACAACACTCACAATGGACTAGAGATGGTAAGAGAGCAAAGAAAAAGCAAAGAAGAACAGGCCTTTTGCAAAGAAATTCTTCCTCAGTAAAGTCTGAGGAAAAGGGTTCTTGAATATATTACTCTAAGACTTGATTACAATTTTAGCTCTTAGTGCTACAATGTTTTTCTTTACAAATTCTCTAATCCCCATTCCTGGAGTATCTCTTCCATTATATAGCCCCTTTCCTTTCATCTTGGTCTTCCATTTGTTGATTATGTAGGCCACTACTCGAGTGCTTGCCCATCAGGTGCCCTCCCAAAACTTTTGTGAGTTGCAGCGACCAAGACAGCACTATTCAAGGGTCTTCTCCCCATAAATGCAGCCAGGGGGTTTGGTAAAGTGCATTAAATGTGGTGGCAGCTACCACCTATTCAGTCACGTCAAGGCTAACCCCTAGACGTGACAAAACGAGAGGGTTGGATCGAGTTCAGGTCAAGTCAAACAAGTTGCGCGTCGGGTCGGGTTGACCCGTATTTTTCAAACAAGTTTTTTTTTTTTTTTTTCAATTACAAAAATAAATCAATGACAACCTTTTTAGAGAGAATGAATAAAATCAATTAAGCAAATGAATTACACTTAATGCCACTTGTTAATATCCTTCCAATTCTGACAATTTTAAGCATGACAAAAATTATTTATAATCATAAATTTATGATAAAAAAGTCTTCAATGTTAATAGTTCACTGTCAAAATACATGTAATTACAAGTTTACATCTTCAAAAAGAGATAGATCTTAAAACAAACAAAACAAGTAAGTCAGCAAAGTAGCAAGTTATCAGTCTTTTTAAGTGTACATGTTCCTATTACATTTAAAATAATAGTAAAAGAAAGATAAACTAAACAAAAAAATATTTAAAAATAAACATAACATATTAAGTAAAGCAGAATAAGTAAATATTTTATAAGAATTACACCTCAATCTCAATCTACTTAATGTTGGTAGCAAATTCAGTACTACAAATATTCATACTTGCAAATTTTAGCTCAAGTTTGTTACGTTTCTGACAGGCCACAAACGCGTTGACCCCTTGTGATAAATTACGTTGATTAATTAGCCAAGTTATTAATTAATCAATTTAACATGCAATATCACGTGGCAGCACAAACAAATCACCAAAACTAAGTAAAGCAACGGAAAATAAATAACACGGTGATTTGTTCACGAATGGGGAAAACCTTACGGCAAAAACCCCACCGGGTGATTTAAGGTCACCACTCCCGAAACTCCACTATTATCACAACAAGCAGTTACAAGCAAGGAATCCCAAGTACCTCACCAACCTACAGTTGAACTCTTACTCCAATACCCAATTGGACTTGTTCTGTAGTGACAGTTTCTCCTTTCAATGCACGGCTCCAAGTACGTGACTAACCAGATTTGATGCGCGGATCCCAGTACGCGGCTTACTCCTTTGCACGAATCCCAATACGTGACTAACTCCACAGCAACCCTTTGATTGTTGTAGTTGATTTTCAGCAGCTTCACATAGAAACACCAATAAGATCTTCAATGTTGGTGCAAGAGACTTTGCTTGGTTACAAAACCCTAACGCGTACAAGAAACGCAGCAAGAACTCTTTCTTCTGTAGGAGGAGGCTAGGATTTCAAAAAGAAAACCTTATGAAGCTCTCTAGGGTTAGGTTTTTCTTTTTCCACCTCATTTAGATAGGAGCTTAATGGGCTCTCCTATTCCAAATAGGTTTACACAAACCTTGGGTTTTCCTAGTCCAATAAGAATTATACAAACCCATAAACAAATAGCCTTTTAGAGTAAAAACGTTGCTGGCTATAATCTGAAACCCGTAAGCTCGATCGATCGGGACATCTGTCGAGCTTTAATGAATCTCGACAGATCGAGATTCTATCGAGGAGGTATCGAGACCTGCAGTTTGCACTTTTTCTTGAGCAGTTCTTGAGTAATCTTCATGTCTTCAATTTTAACCACTTGTAATGATCATCTTGAACCTACTTAGATTTACCCAAATACAAGTAAAGTGCGTTTTGTCAAAGGATATGCCAACTACAAAATATGTCCCCAACAGTTTCAACTTTCAGGTTTGTACATTGTGTGTGCTTTGGCTTTGGACAATGGACTATAGCTAGTATTGAATGAGATTTTTTTTTTTTTTTGTAAAATGGTTGTCTTGACAGCCTTGTGTTGTCTTGTCTCATAACTCATTCTCTCATGTCATGTCCATGATTTGAAGTTTAGCTCTTATTTGTTGTGATGAAGCTCAAATAGTCTTAGCAAAAAAAAAAAAAGCTCAAATAGTCATTCTCTCATGTCATGTTTTGACAACAGTTTTACTTGTTTATAACTTTATATCTATAATATATGGACTATTAGTTTTGATACTTTGTGCTTTATGCACCTAGTATCATGTAGTTTAAATATTTTTTAGCAGATTTTTTTTAATAGGTGGGGTTAAGGGTTATTCGGGTCAGGTTGGATTGACCCGCAAAAAAATCAGTTCGAGTCACAGGTCAACCCAATTTTGTTTCGGGTCAAAAAAATTGGGCTCAAGTCAGTATTTTTCAGGTCGGGTCAGGTTGGGTCAGAAAATTCTTACCCGTATTGCCATGTCTACTAACCCATTCTCTGAAGTTCTTCCTCCACAATGTGGCCTCCTTTGGTGATGTGTCATTGACGTGACCATGGCTCGACTCTTTGGTCTCACTGTCCAAGGGTATGGTCTCCTCGAAACTGCACTAGACTCCTCGATCTTGGGTATGACACGTGGTATTACTATCTTGTTAAATTGCTATATCCCATAGAATATAATTAAATTTTCTCTAAGTTTGACTATACATATATATATATACACACACACTAGTTGTTAACCCGTACGATGCACGGGAAATAAATTGGATATAATATATGATTTAATCTTACTAAATAACAGTATATAGTTAAAACATATACTAATAGTTATATGTTATAAAATGAAGAAAAAAAATTTCTTGTACAATTATTATTATTATTTACAATTCATTAAAGAAAACTTATGCAACATAAAAAAAATAAAAAATAAAAATGTCATTATATATTAATCTAATTACCCGTGTAATGCATAGGAAAGCTATCAAGTATGAGGAATGATTTAATAAAATACAAATTATAGCGATTTTGCAAGATGATATCTAAATAAAATTGAACATATATAACAAATTAGAACATAAAATCGGAGGTTCCAGTTAGCTCAAGTGGTAAAATTGAATACTATCCAACATCATTATAACTCTTTTGGGAATGAACCTTAAATGAGCAAAATGTTTAGCAAATTTATTTATTTTTCTATGATATATGAATATTTTGCAAACATAACTTTGATAGATTTTTGTAAAAGATTTAAAAAATTCTTCGTTTCTTCTTCTTTGATTGCACATTAAGATTCTAATTTTAAAAATCCCTAACCTCAATATGAAATATGCAATTAAACAAAAATTTAAATAAATATTAGGATTCCAGTTATCTTGCATGCAAACCTACTCCTTTCTCTTGAATAATGTACCTCATAACTATTCAAGATACTATTTAATGATGATAATTACATAAAAGAAAAAAAAAAGAACAATATTAATAAACTGAAACACAAAATACTATTCTATCCAATAGATGTTATAAGATCCTTTTTTCTAAATATTTGATATTTGAAAATTATTTTTGTTACAAAGCCTCTATCGGAACTTATTTAGTTATATAACTTCCTTTTGGTACTCATTTTATGAAAGTTGAGTTCCAATGTGGAACTTAATTTTGCCAAAGTCTATGAAATTCAGTAGAACTTAGAACTCGAGTTTTAGAAAATGGAGTTCCACATTTGTCACATATCATTGAATTGCATAGAACTCGACTTTGGTGAAATTAATTTCTACTTTGATCTTGATTTTGAGAAATCAAGTTTCAAAAGATGCTACATAACAAAATAAGTTGCAATAGAAACTTTTTAACAAATCAATTTGCATAAACCAAATATTTAACAAAAAAACACCCACATTGCAATGTTAAAAGAAACTTTTGTAATAAATTGAAAGACATATATAGTTTTTCTAAAATTATTGTGATTGTTTTGTAAGTTTTTAAATCTGCCAATCAGTTTCAAAAAACCATCTAGTCCATAAAAGAATGATATCTAAAATAAAATAAATGTCAATTTAAATGTCTTAAAAACTAAGTTTATCAAAATGTATGACTATAAAACAACACAAATCAACCAATAATAACTTCAAATGATAATACTTCGCAAGAAACAACCAAACCCATTAAGCCAGGAGTTTAAATAATATTTTTGACATTCAAAATTAACGGTCTTCATCTTTCAAACATTTTGTGGCTCGAATGTGTACTTACTCGGACGTGTTCATAGCATAAGTCCCACCCTTTCTATGTAATAGTAGTTAATCTATGAATGAAACTTTGGTAGACTTTTCTCTTGAAAAAAAAAAAAGGAAAAAAAAAAAGTATAAAGAAAGGCTGCATGTTATCCATATTGTGCATGAGACTTGTTTACCTGGCATTCAATGAGAGTGCTAGATTGAACCAAATTAAAATATATATATATATATATATATATATATATATATATAATAGAAAAAGAAAACGAATTCACAGAAAAATAATACAGGTATCAAAATAGAAGTTAAAAACATATACTATAGCATTCCTATTCCTCCCCCAACTCCTTAAGCCGAAGTTTAATGAACCAAACAATCAATAAAGCCAAAATTTAAAGAACCCAACTTACAGAAAGAAGTGAAGAAGAAAGAAAGGACAGTGAAGCCAGTGAAGAAGACTTCTTTGTTGAAAAGGCTGTGTTTGTTTTCTAAATCTTCGCAGTGTTCAAACTTCAAAGGCTTTCGTGTAGGGTTTACACGTTATTGGGTCTTTGGGTTTTAATGAGAAATTCCTACATAGTCAAAAATTGGGGCTAGAATGAATGAATGAACAAAAGAGAGGCGAAGGGTGTGGCTTAGAGTCTGAGATAAGAACAAAGAGAAAAACAGATTAGTCTACGATTGCTTGCTATATTAGGGTTGAGATTGTCAGCGATTTTTTTCAAAAATAGAGATGTGCAGTTGGAAAAGAGAAACTGCTTGCAAATTGAAGCTTTTTTGCAGTCCGGTTATATTTATATATACCGAGGGGAAAACAACTGTATAATACGGTGTAATGACTTGTTTCTCTTAGTTGTGGTTAGTTGTTTAAAATCCCAAAAGACATAATTTTTTAGTGTCTTATTCTACAAAATGAATAGACACAATTCTTCATTTTTTTAATGTAGACGTGTGGCATAAATTTATGTAGCCACATGGCGCAATGAGATGCAGTCAACAAAAAGTTAAACAATCCGACTATTAATTATTATATAGATATATGATTGAGCTTGACGTACTTACAACACCGATTGCAATTATAACATTTTCTTGTTGGCATTGTTCATTTGATTTGAATAATTGCAATTTATTAATTTACTAAATTAATTAATTAATATGTTATAATCTACACTTTTACATAATAATTTCTTTAATTAAAAAGAGGAGCACTTGGTTGTTGTGATTTTAAGTTTCTACTACTACTGCACACCCTCAATGTGATGGTTACTTCACAAGTATAAGTGCTTGTAAATTGTAGAGGGCAAATGCCAGAGTTCAAGCATCTAGGAAAGAGCTTCACACACATATACACTTTAGATTATACCAGAATAGAATTTTTATCTTGTATAAAAATAAAAGTTTTTACTATTGAAATAAAGACAAGAAAACAAACCATTCAAGAGAAAATAAGAGAGGAGAAGAATTTCAGATTTGTTGTATCATGCAATTGACTACTCTCATTTCTAAATAATAATTTAACATTAAAGTAATTGATTGCTCTCGATATAATTGGACACTAATAATTTAATATTTTCCAAAGAAACAAACATAAGATTCATATTTATCTATGATAGGACCTAACCTCTCATCAACCCTTATTTTTTTTTATAAGTAATCCAATTAAATTCACATTCATAAATAAATAAATATACACACACACACTCAACTTTCGAAAGATATCCACTATATGGTTAGTTCATTGTTTCAGATTTGGTAAGCCAGAAGTTTTGGGAAGTAGTATCAAACTTAAGTTTCTGGCCAAAATGCAAAATTCACCATTTAAGTTTCATCATTTTTCATTTCAGTACTTTAAATTCACATTTTGACATTTCAGTCTTTTCAGTTTCAATCCTCCTCAATTTAGTCATCCATTAATATTTCACCCATTCATGCCATTAGTATGCTCAAAACTACATCATTTTGGCCTTAATTTAATATTTATTTTATTATTTATTTCTTAATTAAAAAAATCATTAATTAAAAAAATCAGAAATTAAAATAACACTCACCCTCATTTAAAGAACACGAATTGGACAAATGAACATAGATGGAACCTTTGGTAAGTCCAAGTGTCCAACTCTTCAATCATCTTCTTCAGTCTACACTAGCTCCAACAACCCCACCCCAAAGGGCCCAAACCCCAACTTCGACGGCAGTGTCCAGATCTAGAACATGCCCATCTCCACCACCTTCATACCCAACAACCCCATCTAGCCATCCCTCCTAGAGGGTTGAAACATAGGCATTTTTAGAATCCCCTTTTGAAACTAAAAACCAAACCAAACCAAAATATACACCAAGCTCACACATGAGATGTGAATAAATGAGATAAAAGAGAGAATATAAAGGTCGTGAGTGGGTGGGTTTCTAGTCGTGTTCTTCATATGGAGAGGGCTGCTATGTTAATTTCTGGGGTTTTTTTTTTTTTTTTTTAATTTGCATTTTTAAAAAAATTAAGAAATAAATAATAAAATAAATATTAAATTAAGGCCAAAACGACGAGTTTTGGGCAGGTTAACGGCAGGAATGGATTAAATGTTAACGAATGAATGAATTGAAGATGATTAAAAGTTTAAAACTTAGGGGACTGAAATAAAATAAATACAAACTTAAAAGGCTGCAATAAAAAATGATAAAACTTAAAGAGCAAGTTTTGCACTTTGGGCTAAGTTGTTTTTATCACAAAATTCCCATTTAAGTATTTTTATAAATTCTTTTTGTTCAAGTGAGATTCGGTGTGATCTGAGCTTTACTAGATTGAAGCCTGTCTTGAGAACTTCCAACGACGCATTATTTGTTCTAAACCATAGTTGTTCGATTATGATGTAAAGGAGGAGATTAAATCACAATCAAGCTTTAGGACCTTTTTTTTTAATGGCTAAGTGTCGGGCACCTTTTTTTTTTTTTGGTGATATCTTGCTTGCCTTATGTCCGATCTAGGCTCGTGAGCAGTCATTTTAAAAGGGATTTAGTTATCTATCATAAGAGCTTCAATTTATCTCGATCAAATTATCAATTTTTTGGTCAAATGTTAGTCAAACTTGGGAAGACACTGTTTTGGGAGATACATTTTGGTGTAACATAAAGGAATTTTGTGGTTGAATAAAGTTTTAAGTTTGTTGATTGTCGTTCAACTCAGTCAAAATTTTGCCAACAAAGTATATTTTGGAATTTTGGTTCTCAAATCAAGAAATTGGTGCATCCAACGTCTAATCAAGACAAATTACTAAGGATGATAATTTAAACCCACACTTGGAGTTACCTGCCTCACTCACCCTTAATGGACAGGTTTTACTTGCCCCGCATAACAAATGGGGCGGGGATGGGGGTTAACATTTTCCCCTGCACCCGTCCCATTTATATTTAAATAATTATGAAATATTTCTATATGTTTTTTTTTATAAGACATACATGTGTTTTTAGCTTGTTAACTTTAAATTTATGATGATTTTTATATTGTATTATTGAATTTATACTTTTATGTTTTAATATTTCTGTTGTTTATTGATGATGTGCTAAAATCGTCAATGAATTGCAGGCTCTAAATCACTCAAATGGGTACTTGTGGAGTAAGAACACTTGGACCAAGCAGAAGGCAACGATATGGTACCAGCCAAGGATCCTCCGAAGGTTAAGTCAGTGAATGAGAAACTTCTAAGAACTCTATAATGAGAAAGCTAGGGATTTTTCTGCGTACTTGAGGAAAGTGGGGGCCTATTGCTTACATGGTGGGTGAGTGGTGAATCGAAATCCCTTCAAAGTAGGGATCTTTCCTTGTTGGAAGGGTTTAGTACTTAGGGTTTCCAAGATTTACCGGTATCTTTCCATATGAGAGTGGTATGGGTGAGTAATGGACCTTATCATACATATCACGCAAGATATTTCCATATGCAGGCATTCATGGGGATCAAGCCAAGCCATGCTGGACCTGTCGGCCTCTTTACCCCGTCGATTCACAAAGGTTCCTGTCAGGTTTTTGTACAGCTAACGAAGCCATGGGAGTCGTCAGCTTCTTTGTGTGACGCATCTAGGGGTATTAAATCCCTAGCTAAAATACCCCTATCATCTATATTTTTTTAATTGTTGTATTGCTATGTTTGAATTGTTTTTGTATTTTTTTTTTTTTAGAGACTTTTAACCTATGACATCTATCCACTCTTGATGATAGCTCTTTATCATCAAGTTAAGACACCAATAAGTTTTTGGTGCAGGCAAGGATTAAACCCTAGATCTCTTATATAATCATTAGAGACTTTATCAGTTGAGTTAACTGGAACGCACGTATTTCTTATTAGTCCTCGGCACACGTTTGAGAACATTTTCCTTTGTGGTTGTGCTTGTTGTATGTGAGTTGTGGATCTAGATTATCTTCCGTGCTATTCGAAAGTCCATAAAACCTAGGTTTTGAGCTCACACTCTACAAATTCATTGTTTTAGGGCTTTTTGGGCCTGTTCCCTTCATAGTGTTGGGTTCGGGTGCAAATTGTGACCTTACACAAATCCTTGCTATAATTCCCCTCAAAATTTTGGAATTTCTTCCTATCTCACCCAATCAAAAAGCTTTTTTTCTTTTTTGTTTTTTTGTTTTTATTTAAGTTTTTTGTTTCCCAAATAATTTATCGTTTAGTCTTTTAAAAAAAACTAAATTTTACTTTTTGACACATATTTTAACATGAAAGTTATAAAAAATTATGGGTCAACTACATATTTGGTTCATATTTTTTACACCAAATTTCAATTTGGTCCTTAATATTCTAATTGTATCAATTTAGTCCTTAACATTTTAATGTCATGTCAATTTAGTCTTTACCGTTATCTCTTGGATAAGAATTGCTGATGTGGTTGACGACCTAAATAAAAAATCAGTTTTGTTGATGTGGCAATAAATTATTTTTTTTTAAATGTTTGTTTTTTTTAAACGTTTGTTTACCACGGTAGCAATTTTCATCAAAGAAATATCAATATGTACTAAATTGACACGATACTGTAAGGTTAGAGGCTAAATTAACACAATTAAAATATTAGGGACCAAATTAAATTATGGTGTAAAGAATATGAACTAAATACATAATTTACTCAAAAATTATAGTTCTTTTGATAAAGTGCCGAAAATAAGTAAAGGCCAAACTCATTGATACCCCATGCTAATTATTGGCACCCATATTATCTCAGCTGTTAATTTCAATGCTACAACTGATCAAAGAAGGAGAAAGAAACAAAAAAGAAGCTGACTGCTAGAATGGCTAATGCAGCTAAACGTCTGCTCAATTTTTATACTTTCAATACTTCAGTAATTTTTAAATTTTTTTTTGATAACTACTTTCCCTACTTTAGTAATCTTACTATTTCAACCTATTGATATTATAAAACAATAGGGAGTACAAAAAAAAAAAAAAGCAAAAAAAAAAAAAATAAACACACACACACAATTCATGTCCTATTCAAATTTGAAACCTTAATCTATACCAAAAATTCCAGTTTGTTGGACATTGATTCATTCAGAACACAGAATAAAAAATGAATCACGAAAAGTTTAGCAATAATTTATCCAAAAATCAATCTCCCAACTTTGTTTTAATATTCAACCTAACTGCTAACTGTGATGTGCTAGCAGTAAATGATTCATGTAGACATGTAGTTGTCATGAGTTGCTTCTCCAAGTTAAATATTCTTGGGCAAATGCTAGGCTCCAAATCTTAAATGGCATCAGCACCTGTTTCTTGTGCCCCTAGACCTCGCGTACTCAAAACCTAAATTAGAATAAAAAGAAAAAACAATAAACTACTTCAGTCAAACTTCACGCACTTCTTTCCCACAAAATCAGATCCCTTTGAATTCAATTCACAGCCTCCACTTCTCCCTATTACTGTATTACATTACATGAAAGAATTTTGTCTTTTTTTTAAGCATTAGTTATTTTTATTTTTGGTGTGTTGTTTAAGACATTTTTTTTTTTGAGACATTTTTGTTCTCAAAACATTTTTGTTCTCATTCTCTGAACTGAATCTCTTCAAATATTAAAAGCTAACAGTATTATTAAACCCCAAAAAATAGTTCACTGTTCCAAAAAATAATATATTTTTTTCAATTGTACACGCTGTACTCTGTGGAGTGGAGGCATAGCAAGTAGCACAATCCCTGATACCCCTGCCACTGTGCCCTCATCCTCTGCAGCTGCACATCTCTTAAGACTTAAGAGTATTCAAAGGTAAAGGGAATCCCATCCAAAGCACCACAGAACCAAAACCAAACCCTTTTTGAGCAAAAAGCAACAGAAATCAAAGAATCAAAAACAAGACCCCCAAATCTTTCCCACAGTTCCAACCACAAGAACCACTTCTCAAAAACCTGCCATGATTTGATCCCTCAACTCCAACTCAAATGGGATTTTCCTCAAAACATTTTTCCCTTTTCCTTTATTCTCTGATTTTCCTTACCAATTTGGAGCTTATCCCACTTGCCAAATCTGTTTCTAATACAGATTTAGTTTACAAGGGGTGTGCAAAGCAAGCCTTTTCAGATCCAACTGTTTACTCACAAACACTCTCAGCTCTCTTCAGTTCCCTTGTTTCACAGTCTTCCAAGGCCAGGTTCTTCAGTACCACCTCTGGTACTGGCCAAAGCACCATCTCTGGTCTCTTCCAATGCAGAGGAGACCTTAACAATGCTGAGTGTTACAACTGTGTCAACAAACTGCCCAAAATGGCTGACAGTCTTTGTGGCAAAACTGTAGCCGCTAGAGTCCAGCTCCTTGGCTGTTACCTTCTATATGAGGTTTCTGGGTTTGCTCAGATTTCAGGGTATGACATGCTCTACAAGACTTGTGGCTTAACCAACGTGGCTGGAGTTGGGTTTCAGGAGAGGAGGGACACAGCTTTTACTGTGTTGGAAAATGGGGTTGTTAGTGGCCATGGCTTTTACACCACGAGCTATCAAGATGTGTATATGTTGGCTCAGTGTGAAGGGGATTTGGGGGACTCAGATTGTGGGGCATGTGTGAAGAGTGCTGTGCAGAGAGCTCAGGTTGAATGTGGGAGCTCTATTTCTGGCCAAGTCTATCTGCATAAGTGCTTTATTAGTTATGATTACTATCCAAATGGGGTTCCTAGGAGATCTTCATCCTCATCATCTTCCTCTTCATCTTCATCAGGTAAAGTTTCTGTTTTTAGTTTTACCTACAAAATTTTGATTTTCATCTTGATTAATGATGTTTTCTGCTTTATTTATTTGTTTATTGTTTATTCATGTATGGGGCTTTTTTGGCCTAATCCCAAGCCAGAATAGTGGATATTTACTGTATGAAACATAGAACATTATATATATTTAGTGTAGTTTATTAATATATTGATATTGTGGGATGTGTTTTAAATTAATGTAGGGACAGGTGGAAATACTGGAAAGACAGTGGCCATAATATTAGGAGGGGCGGCAGGTGTTGGGTTTCTAGTTATTTGCTTATTATTTACTAGAAATTTGATGAAGAAACAAGATGGTATGTATGTGTATCTGGAACATAAGGTGGATGTTTTTTTTACCTGCCTTTTCTGCTTCTAATGTTGTTACCAATTTGAATTTTTTTGGTATTTTTGTGCAGATTAATGATAGGAGAAAGATGAGGTTCAAAAGAAGCAAAAGTTCATTTGAGGTAGATTCTTTCTACAATATTATTTTTGTTTTTAGCCAAAGGAAATGGGTTTTTGTGGTGGATAGAAGTGGGAGAGAGAGAGAGAGAGAGAGAGGGGTTTAACTTTTTTTTTTTTTTCTGAGAAGCAAGAGGGGTTTAACTTTAATGTAGGGGATTGTTATTACTTACCTACCGTGTGGGTAAGCATTTGTTAAGCTTAAGTGAAGGAATGAAATTAAGAAAAATGTTTCCAAAAGCAAAAATTGTAAGAATGAATGTTTGTCATTTTGGGTGGTGGATGTAAAAAAAAAAAAAAAAAGGTGCACTAATGGGATTTGGCCTTTAAAAGAAAAAGAAAAAAAAAAAAAAAAAAAGTCATAGCCATAGCCATGTGGGTGTTTGTCTCTTTTTTTTAATCTCCAGATGAATGCATCTCCATTTTCTTCCCACAACTTTCTGCTTTTTAGAAAGTTGCAATTGCAAACCTCTCTCTCTCTCTCTCTCTCTCTCTCTCTCTCTCTGTTTTTATTTTAGAAGTACATAGACACTCTCCCCCACACGCGTTTGTGTATATTTGTTAATTGGGGTCTGATAATGACACTGACAAATGTTTTAGAGCAAATATCACAATCTTCTATACTATCGGGAAGATAAATTAAGCAATCACTTTCACTGCCTTTGCCTTTGGCTCTGGCTTTCCATGCACTACCTTAATTTGAGTGTTACTAAGACGTGGTGATTGCTTTTCATAAATAAAAAAACACCTGGCGATTTGCTTCATTACATTTTTTAATAGTAAACATAAGAATTTCTCAATAAAATGCTTTTAAATTATCTCTCGCTTGCATTTGGGATTTACCAAAATCTTTCTAATATTTATTTCAACAAAGTACATCTCATCTATAAATTTCACTCAGTATGATATAGGTGGAGTACTCCATAATATTACCTTCGAACTGGTGGATTTCAAATATTTTTTGTTGATGGAACGATATGTTTATACACCAAAAAAAGATGCTAATGATGTATTTGGATACTGTTTATTTTGCTAAGACTAAAAAATTATTGCTGAAAATACTGTAGATAAAAGTAAAAGTTAGTTGAAATAGAACAATGAAACCTATAAATAGTGCCAAAAAGTGTCGTGGGCCCATGGATAGTAGTAAAAACGGGACCTGTAAATAGTGTCAAAAAGTGTCGTGGGCTTATGAATAGTAGTAAAAATAAGCTGAATAGTAAAATAATTTTTATTTTTCATTCTAATCCAAACACACTAAAGAAAAAAGAATAATAGATATGCTGTAGATTAAAAAAAGAAAAAGAAAAAAGAACAATGGAGCCCCTCAGATGTGGATTAGGAATGCCCCCTATCATATTCTGATGAATCTCATTTTTAATGAAATTGCTATCACCTCAATAAATTAAAAAATTCAATTGAATTCCTTTTTATCCAACACAAAAATATCTTGGTGAGCAATGTTGGAGATATAAAATAATATTACTAACTCATTGAGATGCTGTAATTAGTGTAACACCATTTTCATGTGATGTAATATCTGACACTATTTCAAAGGCACAATGATTAAAAACAATGTGACAATGTTTTATTTCAGTCTCTGTGTATCGTGGTAGATGTCTAATTTGTTTAATCAACTATGTCTATGTGTATTGTTTTATGTCGGGTCTTATTTGTTTATTTTGATAAATATGATAAGTTCTGAATGTGCGATGTTTGTTCCTCAAGCTAAAATACTTGTTTTTAGTGTTGGTAGGATTTAAACTCAAATTCCTTATTTGATAACGAAAGATTTTACCAATTGAACGGATAAAAACTTACTTCATGTCGGTCTTAATAATCTTTAGAACACCCTATTATGAAGTGCTTTTAATTATCTTTAGATCACCCCGATTATGAATTGCTTTGTGCTTTTAATTCTTTATTCTGCATCATGGAGGCTGGGATATTTGTATTAATAGAAGCCAAAGAAAAATCAAAACTCAATCAAGGCCCGCCCTAAATATCAGCTCATACTACATCTTAATTAATTTTTTTTTTTTTTTAAAAAAAAACTCATAATCTGCTTTTCTCAAGTCGTGATAATATGAGAAAATCAAGTATCAAAGTGAAAAAAAGAATCAAGTATAAGATATATATATCCTATAGGGAGCACACACAACTGACAATAGAATGCTCCTAAAATATTGACAATGGGTATGGATCCACCGAACCAAAAGACTTGTCCTTTCTCTCCAATTATTTTTGGACACCACAAGTGTTTAAAACTTTAGTAGGTTGGGATTGATGTATTAATTTCCCTTCTAAAATTATAGACTAAAGATATGGATATGGAAGCTTCGTGACACTCCTTGTGTTGTGCATTGCAAGATGATGATGATGATTAATTGATGATTGATGCTCCTCCTCCTTCAGACTTCAGAGCTCCCTACATATGATGACAATGGATTTCACGCGGAAACACAATTGGACAGACAGTTGTATCGTATACCTTGGCTTTTATTTATGGTAGCAATGATTGTTCAAAGCTGTTAACGTGCACTACTTCAGAATGCCGCTATGGGTCAAAATATTCGTGCTGTATACACGCTCTAAGTTAGCTGTATACACTACACAAATACAAATACAATACAATACAGTTCATGCTGAATCAACTCCTACGTACACAAAATAGATGTGGATTCCATTCTGTCTATTTATTTATTGTTCATTTATGCTGGATAAACTCCCAAGTTACTGTTTATAAATTGGGAGGTAAGACTGCTTTTTAGCCTAAAAACTCTTTTTGCTTTCGAGTTTTGATGAGTGTGCTAAGTAAAGTCCTATCTTCAAGCTCTAAAAGCATAGATAGATAAATAAGGCTAATGGTATTAGGATCTCCTAAACTTTTGTATTGTTTAAAACCGTCCTTAACTTCTTCTTCTTTGCCAATTTGGTACATGAAACTTGGATGGTGTACCAAATAAACCTTTCTGTTTGTGTCTCCTCAAATTGTTAATGGAGAGATCACATGACTTAAAAACGAAAACAAAAAAAGGAAAGAGATGTAGAATTTTTTTATGGGCAATCAAACATTAAATAAAATAACCCAATCCCCCAATATCACGGCCATACGAAGGTTGAAGTTCACCATTCAACCATTTCCAAATTCCTTCACTAACCATCACCAAAACCCCCTTTTTAAAAATAAAATTAAAAAAAAAAAAAAAAAAACCCACAAGTGATGTACTTGAGGTGATCCATTTTTCCTAAGTATTTGAAGTTGATATGTTCAAATCTCCACAGGTGTAGCTAACTAAATTAATAGTGTGACAAACTAACATGTTGTTTGACAAATACGGTGATAAGAATCTTGTAACTCAATTAACACCTCTTACTAAACAAACTTAAATAATTTATTGAAAAAAAATAAAAATTACAAATGAGAGAATCAAACTCCACTCTTCCCAATTTCCAATAGGCAAAATTTGTAATGGAAGAAATGAGAATCATTCCCTCAAGATTACACAAAAGAGCCCACCTAGCTACATTATGATCCACTAAATCCGCCTCCATATAGGTGTAATTTACAAAATATTATGAGAAATAGTTCAAAATGAGCCTAGTTTCGTCAATAATTTGTCCAAACGACCAATGAGGAGATATTGAGTTTTGAAGTGGTAGAGTGACATTTAATGCATCTCCTTTCACTAATGACATATTTGTATCCAAATTCTACTGTATATGTTGCTCTAGCCTTGTCGCTTTGGCTTATGCTTTAAGATGATCTTGATCATTTGTCAATTCCGGCCATGTGAATATAACTTCTTTGTTATGATTTCTGCCTATGCTTTTAGGCATGTTTTCTCTTCAAGATTTATGGCTTGTTTGGGAGTTAAAAAAAGGAGGGGAGTAGAGTAGAGGGAGAGAGAGTAGTTCAATTACCTTGTTTGGGAGTTTTTTAAGGGAGGAGAGGGAGGAGTTTAGAGGAATTTGGAGGGGTTTCAACTCCCTCCAACCCCTCATTTTTAATTCCCCCAAATTGGAGAGATTTGGAGGGAGAGTTGAGAATAAAAATGCTTGACCAAATGAATTACCAAATATGCCCTTATTATATTAACAAAATTACAAATGAAAAGACTAATTACTCCCCTCTCCCTTACTTAATTTTAAAAACATCCAAATAAAGTGAAGGATAGCCATTCCCCTCTACTCTCCTTCCCACTACTCTCCTCCCCTCTACTCCCCTCTACTCTCCTCCCTCTCTAAACTTTCAAACATGCCATTACTTTCACAAAAGGAGGGAGGTGTATCCCATGGAATTTTTCTGGAGTTCTTCTCACTTGCATAAATCCCAAGACATTAAAATTTCCAAGGTATATTTTATTAATTTGACTACTTAACACCAAAGGATCTGATAGTGCCCTTTCATTTTGCTCTATGATGCGATTACTTGTCATCTATATTATATCACAACATATAGCTGTGAATAATATGAAACTTTTTTTAGTACTTTTTGGCACCTTCAATTTTGCTTTTGAATGTAGAATAGTTTTGAACCATCAGGTATGGAATTAAATTGCATATCAAAGAACATTATTGGCCAAGGAGACAAAATCCAAAGGATTTTTGCAATTGGGCAATCTATAAAGAGATGTGTTCGAGTCTCTTCTTTGACTTCGCATAAAACACATTTTTTATCTTCAATGTTCATTCTTCTTTGAATTACACCTTTAGTTGGAATGCTTTATCAAGCAATCTATCGAAGGAAAAGTTTTGGACTTTCTTGTATTTTGAGTTTTTACTTAATAGGAACTGCTTCCAATCTTTGACTCTTTGTTTTCTAAGGAACCGTCTTTTGATTTTTTTAGAGAGTTGAATTAGTTGATAGACCAACTTAGTTGTGAACTTTGCCCAAATGGCTAGGGACTCATTACAGGGACAAATTCAAATCCTCTTCCCTCTCAACTATCAAAGTAAAAAAGAGAAAGAAGAAAAAAGGGGAAGTTACACTTTTTCACAATAAACTATATCACGTTTTGTACTCTCTCATAAACTATTGGAATCATGATAAACTATTGAAATACATGTATAGCTAATAATAAAATTTAGTATTAAAAGTCCATTTTCCACTCCCTCCAAATAGACAATAGAGGGTTTATTGGTTTTTTGAAACTATGAATGCGTTTGGGTTTTGCGGTTTTTGTGTTTGCATTTTTTGCGGTTTTTTTTTTTTTTTTTTTTGGGTAGTGCCTCTTGATTTGTTTATTGTCTATGAATAGTATTTTTAGGCTTATGAACAGTATCAAGCGTGTGAGTAGTAACTTTTTTATTATTTTTAATTTTCGACAAAATAAACAGTATCTAAATGCACCTTATATTTCATTATTCTTAACACTAAAGTCTAAAACAGGTGTTTCTCACCCAAAAAAAAAAAATAAGATAGTGTCTAAAGCTGACAAAAATGTTAATTTAAAAAAAAAAAAAAAAAAAAAGAGGCATGTGCTTTTTTGTCTTCAACATTTTGTTTAATTACTAAACCAATTTGCGCTTCGCGCTTCTTCCTCGGCGGAGTTGAGTCAGCATTTGGATTTTGGACAAACAAAATCTTGAGTTTGAGCGTTCAAACGAATGCAGCGGAAGAAGACACCAAAAAGCTCCCCCGTTCCATTTCCATTTCCATAACATGAACGATGATGCATTAGACCCGCGCACACTCCATGCCCAAGCCATCAAATCCATCAACACAGACCGTTTTGTCTACAACAACCTCATCACACTCTACTCCAAGTCCAACATCAACAACCTCTTCTCCTACTCTCTTCGCCTCTTCTACCAAATCCCATCTCCCAACGTTGTCTCATGGACTGCCCTCATCTCCGCTCACGCCAACTCCCTCTTTTCTCTCCAACACTTCGTTTCCATGCTCCGCCACCCCACTTTGCCAAACCAGCGCACTTTTGCTTCTCTCTTCAAAACCTGTACCTCACTCCCTTGCTTCCGTTTCGGCCTTTCTCTCCATTGTCTTGCGCTGAAACTTTGCATTTCTAACGAACCCTTTTCTGGGTCTGCGCTTATCAATTTTTACTCTAAATATCGACTTCCTGGCGATGCTCGTATGGTGTTCGATGAAATTCCTGAAAGAGATGAGGTTTGTTATTCCGCAATCATTGTGGGTCTCGCGCAAAATTCACGCTCTATTGATGCATTGTCAATGTTTGTTGATATGAAAGCTTGCAATGTGGCGTCCACGATGTATAGTGTATCTGGAGCGCTTCGTGCAGCTGCAGAGGTTGCTGCATTGGAGCAATGTAGGATTATACATGCCCATGCGGTTGTGACTGGTTTTGATATGAATGTGATTGTGGGTAGTGCTCTCGTTGATGGGTATGGAAAGGCGGGTTTTGTCTTGGATGCAAGACAGGTTTTTGATGAGAATTTGTTGGGAATGAATATCGTGGGGTGGAATGCATTGATGTCTGGTTATGCACAGCAGGGGGATAAGAACTCGACCCTTGAACTTTTCAATTCAATGGAAGCTCGAGGGCTTGTACCTGATGAATATAGCTTTCTAGCAGTCTTAATGTCGTTTTGCAATGCGAATTTGGCTGTTGAGACTGAGCAGTGGCTGACCCGGATGAAAGTAGATTATGGTTTGGAACCAGGGTTAGAGCATTATACATGTTTGGTGGGTGCATTGGGACGAGCTGGTCGATTACAAGAAGCTGAGAGGCTTGCAATGACAATGCCTTTTGTGCCAGATGCTGCAGTGTGGCGGGCATTGCTATCGAGTTGTGCATATCATGGTGAAGCGGACATGGCTTGGGCTATGGCTAGACGGTTATTGGAACTGAACCCGCATGATGACTCAGCTTATGTTATTGCTGCCAATGTGTTATCAGCTGCAGGAAGGTGGGATGAGGTTGCGGAAGTGAGGAAGTTGATGAAAGATAGAAGAGTGAAGAAGGAAGGTGGGAGGAGTTGGATCGAAGTGCAAGGAGAAGTTCATGTGTTTTTGGCTGGGGATAGAAGGCATGAGAGAACAGAGGAGATTTATGAGAAGTTGGCAAAGTTAATGAATGAGATTGAGAAATTAGGCTATGTGCCGGTGTGGAAAGAGATGTTGCATGAGGTAGGGGAAGGGGAGAAAAGGGAAGCACTTTGGTATCATAGTGAGAAGTTGGCAGTGGCATTTGGAGTGGTGAGTGGAGCTGCACCGCCAGGGAAGGCCCTAAGGATTGTGAAGAATCTGAGGATTTGTAGGGATTGTCATGAAGCTTTTAAGTATCTGAGTAGAGTATTGGAGAGGGAGATCATTGTTAGGGATGTAAATAGATACCATAAATTTTTAAATGGTAGTTGTTCTTGTGGAGATATCTGGTAAATTGTAGGAAATGAGCCTCTATAATGCTGCTCAAGGGAGAAAGAATGCATGCCCTTTAAATGTTACGGGTGTGTTTTTTGTACTTTTTAATTTTTTATCATTGTTCTATCCTTCTTTAAGTTTCACTGATAAAGGTGTTATGGTCATAGTATAACAGTTGACTTACACGTTACTTTCACGCAGTGAGTCTTGTTTTGTTAAATCCTTTGCCACATAGGTATCCATCAGGAAAATCAATTATGCAACATTCTTCTTCTTCTTCATCTTTTATTTTATTTTTTATTTAAAAAACAAAAAAATCAAATGGTAGAGGTCTCCCCCAAAATCCCTCTCGTAATAAATCCCTTCCTTAATATGTTGAACCCCGGACCTTCATGTTGGTGGATGTGAAGTTTATGTTTTACTGGAAGTACTGTTTCAATATGTAGGTTCTATTATAGAATTCACTAGCGAACCCCATACTGGCTTTGCAAATCTTCTTGTGCACCATCTGCAAGATCAAGTATAAGGGATACCTTTTCTCTAAAAACAAAAAGTATAAGGGATTTCTTAGAATTTGGTTGGATGATTCCGATAATTTTCCTCCTTATGTATGTGGAACACATTACGTGCACTCCAACAACCTGTTATGGTGATGCGGTGTGTGGCCTGCTAGTTCATGGCATCAGTTTATGCTTTATTTAAATGAGTTTTTCCATTGATCGTTTTATTAAATAATGAACCTATAATTTTTGTGGCTTAAGTTTTTCACTTTAATTCTATCATTGAAGATGATTATTCTTTTTCTGTAGTATTTGAGTTTCTCTTTAGTGTTCGATTGTAAGATTTGTTCCTTTCTTTCCATGCTTATAGGAACGAGATGTTGTGATGACAGATGCCATCCAATTTTGCATGGGAAGAAAAACTACATACAGCTTGGCAAGAGGTAGTAGCAACTAGGTTATATGCCCAATAATTTTTGTTTCACATTTTGAATTTGGTAGAAGATTTTAGTGTCAATTGAAGCATATTATGTTTCTGGTTTTCATTTACATTTTTCTTAATTATTTAAATGTTGTTGTCACAATGTGTAAGAATCCTTAAGCACTTTTGTCCCTACTCTTAAATGTTGTGATGGAGTCCTGACATTCTGAATTCTTGTCCTCAAATTAAAATGAAAGCTCTGTAATTATAATTATAAATGTGCATCTTAGAAAGGCCTTAACTTATTCTGAGGTACCAGAGGAGCTTGATATTCAAAACTAATCCCTGCTTGGAATTGAGCCTTTATTGTTCCCAAGCAACCATCTTTGTATCCCTGCTCTGGTGTACTGTCCCGTGGTTAGTTTCTGGTTAGATGTTTATTTATTGGTGGTGATTACAAGCACCCTTAGGTGGTGAAGAATAGGTTTTTTTTTTTTTCTTTCCCTCCCTCAAGTCCTGTGTCATCATCCTTTTTTTGTCTCAAGCTACACCTCAATTAATTTGCTGGGTTGATGATCATTGACATACAAAAATGTTTATATAAGAATTGGATGGAGGGGCGAGGTTTTGAGATCAAGACCTGTTGGCTGTGTATGTAACTTACCAGTCAAAATAAAATCTATTTGATGTTTATTTATTTTTTAACACCGCCAAACTTCTTTTGGCAGTGTTACTGCTTCTATGTCACTCGTGTTTTTTCTTCTTTACAGAATATTTGCTGTTAATAGTATTTCAGAATCTGGTAATGCACAATATGTCTTTTTTGGGACTAAGGCTTTGTTTGTTTGTTTGTTTGTTGTTGGTAATGCAAAACATGACACGCTTTTTAAGGTTATTTTGGTTCAATTTTGCACTTGTAAGGAACAGTTGTGAAAAAAATAAAAAGCAGATGTAAGTTTCAGCTGCAATAGTTTTCTAAAATCTTTTACCAAAATTCTTCCCAGCCTCTCATGCTTGGTTATTTATGTTGTATATAATTTCCTCTGTTGTCGCTTTATAGAAAATTCAGATTGACACTCCATTTCTTTCTTTTTTTTTCCCTATACAGATTTAAACATGCATCTATAACTTTAATGGTTTAATCTAGAATTTTTTTATTCAATCTGTCATATATGGGCAGAATGATGCTGCTTGTGAAAATTAAAAAGCAAGCAATGAATCAAGGTCATTACTTGCACAGGCTGAAACGCAGATACCCATGTCAGCATCAATGGCAGTTATGGCCTACGTCTTTATGCTTACGAATGGAAAAATTGGTAACCTATAGTACCATTGGACTTCTGTTAATGTCATTGTAGCTGCTGAGATATGAGGACTTGGGTCTGGTGGAAAAAGAATATGTCCTTAAAAATCTGTTAGTATTATTGCTGAGTTGATTGACTGTAACATGACACTCACATCAGAGCAAAAAGCAGCAGGTATTGGTTATATGTTGATCACAGAGATTGCCTTGATTTAAGTACTAACTGATCTGTTCAAAGGATATTGTTTCTCTTCCCTTTCTTTCAGCTTATGTTTGTCAATTACTAATTGCTGTGATCCCCCCATTTTCTCATTTGATTTGTTTTCAGATACCTTCAACACTGGCTAACATTAATATCCAGCGTTGTATATCTTGATATCCACCATGACCAGGTATGACTAAAATCTATTTCTGCTTATTGCATATACCAACTTTCAGTACATGTTTAGTTTGTTGGAGTAAGTAGTCCAACATGCATTGCGTTTTGTGATGTGAATATCTTAGCAAGTGCCTCAACTCATGGCTGCTCTGGTCTTTTGCTTCTAATTTTGTGCAGGTGTTTCCCTTTATGTAGTACTGGTGCATTGCTGTCAAGTATGATTATATTACTTATCAAAAAAAAAGTCAAGTATGATTATATTGCCAAACTGCGCCTGAAAAACAAAATCTGGTGAAATGCAAAAAACAAGAACTTAAGTAGAGAATGGGTGGTATGGTTCTTTCCAAGTTATTCACCTAGAAACTGGCTTAGATGACACTGATATACATGACCAGGCTTGCAGCATCAAATTCCTTTGTGTTTGGTTTAAATCTCTAGACAATTACCGTGATGAAATTTACTAGCAGAAACAAACTGATCCATTATTTTGACGTTCTTATGTTGTAAGGTTCAATATTTGTTGAGCGTAGGATACGGTCTTCTTGTTTTTTATATTTATTTTTGTGCTATTTTCATTTTGTTATTCAACACTCTTTTTTTGCTAACAATGATTTGCATTCTAGATGGTGGTTACAATTGACTCAATTTGACTGAAACTCACTGAGATACTGCACAAGCAAAGGACCTGATAAAAACTTCTTACCATTTCATTTCTCATTCCTCCTTGTCCGTATGCGTTTGAGATTATATTATAAGTCAGCTTATAGCTTCTTTTCCAACCCCCCACACCACCCCCCCCCCCCCCCATTGTTTATGGGTCCTACATGGCTCCTGCAATAAAGGAATTTTTTATCTTTAATTTTTTTGGGTCTCTCTATTATGTTTTTGGTTAAAAATTCAATACATTTAACTTATTGCGGCTCTACATTGGGTCCTACTTTACTTTAACATAAAGTTAATCTCAAATATACCGTATGATATAACTCCCAAAAGAGATTGACCCGACTCAATGTATTAGTTGGCTTGTTATATTAAATGGTTCGTACTTAGTACCGTATCAATGTAATAAATATTGTAAAAATTGAGACCAATGAAAAGCTAAAATTGCAATTGAGAGAGCGATAGAGAGTTAGTAATTGTAAGTCATAAGGGGGGAGAGAAATCTGAGAAATTAGCCTAGAGTTTGGGATTTTTTTTGAAGAAAGTAGTACATGAAGAAAGCCAACATAGAGAGAGAGAGAGAGAGAGCCGTGCTAAGTTACAACTTCACATTCAAGTTAGGGTGTTTCTATGAACAACCTAACTTGCAGAAAAAATGTATATACTAAAATAGATAAATGTATATATTAAACTAATCTATTTTGACCACCTAATAAAAATGTTGAACACCCTTAGTTGAGAATTATAAGAACTTAGGTTCAATAAAAATAAAAATAAAAATAATGCTATGCTCACAACATCTATATAGTAATTTCACAATAAATCATATGTGGTAAGCTGTTATTGATTCTAATCTAACCCCAATACTTACATCACTTTTTTATCCATCAATATCAACTTGTTGCATAAAATTTATTGTGAAAATGTTGTGAACGTAGTATTACTCTAAAAATAATTTTATCCCCCAAACATAATCCTTAACACCTCTTTAAAAAAAAAAAAATATAGCCCAAATAACCCAACAAAAAGAAGATTATGCCAAACAAGAAGTGAACATATTAAATGTTATTAAAAACAAACCATTCAAAAACAATAAACAAATAAAAATTCCTAATTATAAATTTGTTGTCATAGTGGTTCCTTAGCGATGGCGTTTGGAGTGATGACCGGTGCTGATGGGCCGCACTACTAGAAAAGGTTCCTACGAATCTACGATTGTGAAGAAATGAAGGGATTGTAGGGGTCGTCATAAGATATTTTTGGTATACGAGTTAGTGCTAGTATCAGGTTAGGCATTTGGGTTTCCTAGCCTAGCCTATCCCAAAAACTGCTCACATCCAAAAAATGTGAAATTTAAAGTACGTGCTGCAGCTGAGCTCGCAACATTCTTCGTTATTAGGAGAAGTACCAAATGGAGCACGAAAATTATCAAATGATTCGATAAAATCATGTACAGCTGTCAAATACCCGATGGCTAGATGCTATCCCATTATCATGAGCCTAAAAACAAATTCTATCCCGTTATAAATCTTCCAAGTTTAGAGATCCATTCATTCAGGCAACCTTTATTAGAGATAACCAAAATCCAGTTCCCTTCCCCTCTCTCTCAATGCCAAAGTAATCAATTTTGATGTAAAATGGCTGAGATCAATTCAGAAAACCGTTGTTAGATTATTCTAAAATGCCGGAACCTTCTCCACCTCACAATACCTAAGTAATCGCTTTTGTTTTAAAGCGTTTGAAACTAATCAGATAAATCATCACCCCAATACACCTAATCTCTTCCTTCTTTTCTACTCCAAATTCTTATCTACTTTGGCTTGTTTCGGGTTTCTTGACTGTTTCAGCTCAGATTTACATTGACTTATATTGTTCTTGAATTTTTCAGATTTAAAAGAGATGATAAAAACAAGCCCTACCAAACTACGAATCACCTGAACTCTTTGAAAGATGAAATCTTAAAGTTTAAAGAACAATAACCCCGCAGCTCGAACCATTGCCCCTTAAACCACCAAACACTTTGTACATGGAGATGTGTCAATTCAACTACAAGGTTTTTGGCAAACTTTGAAGAATGAAATTTATACATACATTGAGCCAACTATTAATATTAAACTAGCATGTAATCCGTATTGTCCTCATCGTGGTTGCTTACACCTTGAGATCTCACACAGATCTTGATTTTCATTAGATCTACTAGAGTTGGGTTCAATATCCATAAGAACTTTCAGGTCCTTACCTCGGATTGCCATCCTCAATGTCATGGCTCACTCAACAAGATAAATTGGCATAACTGACTGATCATATCATTGACACAAGCTTCAAAAATTGGTCAATAACCTGTATCTTCTCAATTGACATCAGTTGGAATTTTCTCAAATCCAAGATGTATTTGGTTGATTGGTGAATGAGCTCTCAACCTGAATCCAACTGACTCATGAGCACTGCTAAAAGATGTGCAAGGTCGATTTAATCTCCACAAATCGTTTAGGATTCATTCCTCATCATTCAATCCCTAAACAAACATCATCTTCTCTTGAGATTGAGCATATATATAGGTTGTCAGCCAACTACCTAAAATTGATTTTGAACCAACTTCCAGGTTTCAGTTGGGAAGGGGTAAGCATACCTCCCATTTGAATTAGTAGTGTAAATATCATACTATTTCAAATTCGCAAAATGCCAAATACATTTGTCAAGGATAACCGAGGTGTTACACTAAACTGTAAAAAATAAGCTTCAAGATCTCCATATGCATGTAGATAATCAGAAAAAAAATATATAAAAAAAAAATTCAAACAGACAATAATGGATAAATATCCATTCTAGTGACATTTTAGAAAAATGGGAATTAGACACATCTAATAAATATTTAGGTATGTAAATACGGGGGGAGTGGGAGATGGTGTTCGAAACCTAGACACCAGGCAGCACAAAAGGTAGCAGTGCCACTTGACTATTAGCTCGAACCCACACCTAATAGTTATTAAACCTATGACCTCACACTCCACCTGGCTCTAGTTACAATATGCTCAAGGCATGATCTTCATAAACATCAATGAAAATTACTTAACAGTGTCAAGTTCAAACCTAACTCTATTCATTATCTTCTCCAACCTAAAGACTATCGTTTCAGCTGAATAGCTTCAAATCCATTGCATAAAGCATCTAGAGAAATAAATTCCCAACTTAAAGTAGCATACTTCAAATAAGTGAGAACAAACAACAGCTTAGGAATGAAACAAAGAACTTCTTAATGGAATCTAGTTCAGGTTAGAAGTGTAACAGCAACTTAATACCCATGCAGCTAAAATTGAAGGGTTCCACCTTAATTACTTTTAGCCCAAAAATTAACCAAATTTAAAGGCTTACATGCTGGTGCACACGCTCACACACACACACACACACACACACACACACACTCAATTTCAATGAATGCATCTATCCCATCAGGACATTAGCATTTACAAGGAATAAGCTACAGTTCAATTTGAATTTGGGGATCTTTGAATAAAAAAGCACCATCAAGAACAATTTATTCAAATTCAATCCACATTCTTAGTGCAAGAGAAACTGAAAACAAAAACTCATAAGATCAATCAAACAACTCCATACTTACTGAATTAGCATATACCCAGTTCAAATATTGCCAATGCAGAATTATAGCCTTAATAATTCTTATTGAACAAATTTTCTTTTACTGTTTTTTTCTCAGCCACCAAACAGCAGCATAACATAGAAACCCAACAGAACATATCAAATATAACAACTAATAACTTCGTCGGCATCGATTTGCAAAACAAATATCCGAACCAAACTCCACAATCCGCATAATTAAAAATACTAACAATAGTAATAATAATAGTAAAGACAGAACAGAAACATAATCAGGAAGCAGAACCCAAATTAAAAACTCTCTCTCTGTCTCTATCTCTAAAAAAAGTCTGAAACTTTTCGAAAACCCTAATTGAAAAGAAAGAAGCAAAAGGGTCTCTCTCTCTCTCTGTCACACTCACTTGGGAGTAGGATTGGTGCCGAGGAGGCTGGCATTTTGGAGCTCGATTTCGGTGAGTTGTTGGTCGCGGTCCATCTCGATGATGAGTGGCACAGCCAAGATCAGGAAGGTGGTGCCGGCGATCCACGCCGCCTTGCCTGTGCTACGGAGGAGCTTCTTGGACACGACGGCGGCTTCGGAGGCGGCGCGCTTGGCGTGGATGACGATGGTCGACTGGGATACGTTGCGGCTGGCCCTGGATATGAGGGACTGTTCGCTTTCCTTGCCTTGGGTCACTCGTTTTTTCCCTTGAGACGACGCCATTCCAAGGAGCGATGTGTGCGTGTGAGAGAGAAAGAGAGTGAGAGAAAGGGTTTTATGGTTTTGGAATGGTTGGGTCTGCTTTGTGGTCACGGTCAAGGGCAAACCAAACCAGATTATAGAAAAAATTGTCTCAAAGGGTTTCAAGTTTCAACTTGAAAAATCATGGGCCGTTTGATAGAGTAGCTTAAGCAATATTTTTTAATTTTTAAATAATATTATAGGTATTTTTATATATTTTTTTATCTATAAATATTTTAAAAAAATACAAACAACGTTATTAAAATAACATTACTAAACGACCCCCAAAATATTGGTTTTCTTTTTTATAAAATACCCAAAAATAATGCTATTACTATACTAAAATATATTAGGAACATTCTCATCAAGAGTTTTAAAAATTTTAGAATTTAACATATAAAAACTTAACTTTATAGCATTTAACACATCACTTTACAATACCTCTAATATAAAAAAAAATTTTACTATTTCATTTAAATATTGTTTTTTTAATTCATTTTTCCGCCTCTCTATCTCTCCCTTTGTCTCTCTCTCTCTCCCACAAAAAAAAAAATTTAAAAAAAAAACCTCCACCATCACCCCCACTAGCTAGATTCACCTACAACCACAAACAATAGTAGAAAAAAAATCAGACCATCGGACTCACAGCAACTAGATCCACCTGCAACCACCACAAACAACAACAGCTAGATCCCATCGCCCCCACGACCCCATCGGACCCATGACTCCATTAGACCTACGACCCACTACCAAACCACGTAAATCAGACCAGCAAACCACCGCACCATGACCTAAGAACTAATTAGTCCACAAGAGAGAGGGAGAGTGAGAAAGAGGACAGAGAACAAGAGGAAGAGTTTGAGAAAGAGAGCGAGAACAAGCACAATGAGAGTGAGTTTGAGGAGAGAGAGAATTAAAAACTTATAATATCTTGCTATAGTGTGCTCTCAAAAGTGAGAGCTCACTCTAGCAAGATGTCAAATTTTTTAGCATATAACATCTTTGATGGAGTAGATTTTTGTGGTTATAAATGCTAAAAATAGCACTTTAGCATTTATAACACTCTTGATGAGAATGCTCCTACTAATGCTAGGTTCAAACTCTCTCTAAAAAAAAAAAAAAAACTACTCACTACTAACACTCTTTAAATTGATTCTCAAAAAAACAAAAAAAAAACACACACACACACACATTAAATTTAAATTTAGGGCAATTTTGATATTGTTTAGTGAAATACAAGATTTTCTTATTGTAATAGGTTGAACTACAATGTTCTTAACCAAGTGATATAATTTTTTTCCTTCTCAAAAAAGTGATATAATTTTAGTACTTTATTAAAACTATGTCTTTTAAATATAAAATATTCGCATTGGATAAAATTTTGTCTTTTTTTTTTTTTTCTTTACCTTTTTTTCTCCCTTTCCTCTTCTTCTCCAATCACGATCAGCATGGCTCATACAAGTCCCATAGTCTAAACCTTATCTCATCTACGACATTGCAACTTTGTGTTTCAAAATGCAGATCAAAAGACTTTTTGAACCAATTTTGGTACTGTCAATTGAGAGAATTAAGTCTAAATTCATGGATGACAAATAAGGGTAAAAATACATTAGGATAGTTTTTTGTTTTTTTTCAAGTGTTGAATTTAGGTTGGCAAAATTTTCAATCCAAGACACTATCAATAGCTTAAAAAAAATATGTATTTTAATTTTGTTAATTTGATTTACTTTTGAATTTTGAAACTTAGTCTAATCTTTTAGTTTGATTTATTTGTGCCTTGAGACTTAATTTTAATCAAGTTAGAATATTATACCCAATTGTGTAAATTGCAATCATTTATTGAATAATATGTTTAAATAGTTGAATGAAAGTCCAATTATTTTATTAGGCATGACAAAATGACCCCAACTTGATGACCAAACCCATTTCTCGCATGTTGGGATGAATTGGTTTTTAGAACCATCATGAATTGTGTTAGATTGGCTTAATTGTGGATTTCTCAAAGTGAGAAGATCAAATCAAGTTGAATTTTTTTTTTTCAAACCCAACCTATTTTGATAGATAAACACCCTCTACAATCATGAATGTCTTAGAAAACGGACTATTACCTAAGATCTAGTCCAACTAAACCAAAAAGGTCCATCTCTTAACCAAGTCAAGTTTTTGCTATCCAAATGCCAAAGGGCTTTGTAGTTTGTACTACGTGGAGAGAGCTTACACATTGTGCGGGGATGGTTTTAGATTGGTTATATGGCCAATTTAACGTCACCACATGTTCAAGGCATACCAAAATAATAAGAAAGGGAGAGAGATAAAAGTTATTTATAAATAAGAAAGCATATAACCATTAGTTATCGTCTACGCATCAAAATAATGGGTAAAAGTAATGTCAAAATCAATCAAGGACTATTACTGCTACATTAACAAATTTCAGCTATATGTTACAAGGTTTGGCCAAATTACATAGAAACATCAAATGCATGTTGTCCTATTTTGTCAAGACTCTACCTTGTCTTTCTCCATTAGTTATCGTCTACGCATCAAAATAATGGGTAAAAGTAATGCCAAAATCAATCAAGGACTATTACTGCTACATTAAAAAATTTCAGCCATATGTTACAAGGTTTGGCCAAATTATATAGAAACATCAAATACATGTTGTCCTATTTTGTCAAGACTCTACCTTGTCTTTCTCCAATGAGAAGATCAATAGGAAAGTGATATATACCTACACCACTATTAAAGAATGACGGACCCAAGGAAGAAAAATAAATCTATCAGAAGCTCTCTCCCCTTCTCTCTTATTATTTCGTACTCTATTGTTTCTCCTCTCTCTTTCTCAATTATAACACAATACTCCATTGTAACCATCTTTAAAAAAAATAGCAGAATATTCAACTAGTTTGTGCCTGGTGGTTTTCTCCCTCTCCAAACATAGAGGGTTTCCATGTTAAAAAAACATGTGTTAATGTTCTCTTGCATTTTTAACTTCTGTAACTATACTTTCTAATTATCAAACAGCAAGCTCAGTTGGTATGTAAATGACACGGTAGAAATTCAGTGCGTTGCTAAATCAAAACTATCACGCACACACATATATTGGAAATGTAACACGAACAAAATGCATTACTTTAAGGCATGTCAAGAACATTAGACCAGAAACGGTTCGAATTATTTTACTACAGATTACTAACACGGTAACACCCAATCGGATCTGTCAAGAATGAATAAGAAGACTTCAGGGAAGGGTCTGACCAATTAGGGACAATATGACCAATTTTCATTGTTTTCGGTTTATATCTTTGCCATGTCATAGAATCTGACAAATTAGGACTAATGTAGCATGTGCTTCTCAAAAAAAAAAAGGGACTAATGTAGCATATTTAATTTAAATTTTTTTTTTTTTTTGTTGGGGGGGGGGGGGTGTGGGGGGAAGAAAACTAGTTCAGAATTGAATCAAAATATATTCCCATAAAAAAAAACTAGTTTTCCAATTTTGATGCTTTTAAATGCAGATTCCCTGCATGCATATTTCTACCCAAAAAAAAAAAAAGTTATAATTTTTAAATTTTACATTTTTCATATACATTTGTCCACCAAAATTGATTCAAAACTAAGTCTAGACAAACTAGATTTTAGATAAAGCAAATTCAATTTTGAACCAATTTTAGTCTTCATTCATCTTATATCAAAATCGATTCAATTCTGTAATTTGCCATACTCTCCCATAAAGGAATGGAACTACAGAACCCTATAGAGTCCAAGAATGGGGCATGGATTGGAGCACCCAATAAACATGTGCTAAATTTCAAATAAAGTTGAATAGGAGAACCAAAAAAAAAAAAACCAGATACTCTTGCAGTTTGCTAAAATTGCAAAGATAACTAACTTTATACTACTCAAAGATCATTCAACCAGTTTAAAACCTCTCTTTATATACTGCAAGCATGAGAATGGTAAGTTTAGAAGATTTTCCACTTCCAGGGATTTCGATGAGATAGTGTTCATAACCAAATCCCTGTTAGAATAACCACCACTTGTTCGAAGACCTCTGCACACAACCAGAGATGTATTACACACCCAAGGAACTGAAACAGTAAAACCCAAACCAGAACCTTCTTTCCCACACCTTCCACTTCCAACCAGCACATCCTTGTACGCTCTGCCTATTCCAGAAACATACTTTCCCATAGGCAAAATTTGCTGAAGAAAAGATGGAGCGGACCCAACAAGATCCAAGATATCAGAATCAGAATGAAGGTTCACCACCACGGTGCCATGTCCAGGGTGAAGTTGATTGCTAAGAGATTTTAGAAATTGGGAACTTGGATCCCAAAGCTTGCGAGGGAAGATGTCTTCACCATCATACGCATCAATGAAGACCATATCATATAGATTTGTGTTGTCAAGGACAAATTTCTCAGCATCTGATTCATAGAGGTAGAGCCTCTCATGGATGCCTTTCCACAGTACTTCATCAATAATACTAGGTTTGGAGAAGGCACGCTCACCTGATGGGGTCATAACTGAGAAAGCAGGAAAACCCATAGCTTTGATTGAGGCTGAGATGACAAGAGGATCAATTTCAACTATGTGAATAACAGCACCTGCCGGGAGCACAAAAACTGTGAGTCAAGTGTACAGGGAACAGCTGCCAATCATTCTATACAAAAATATAATGGATATCTAGTGTTGGTAAAGTGTCAAGCACACTTAATCATACAGGCCTCCTAGAACCTAAACGCATAGCATCAGTGCAAGCTTGATTGAAGTAAAGAGTAGATTTTCCAAACATAATGCATAATAACATCTAATAGAAATTGTTAGGGACATATTTTATGTAATTGGCTAATTCTTTGACAAAATGCACTTTACTTGTAATTGAGTAGATTTAGGATGAGTTTTAAGACTTTAAGAAACATATTGTTCAAGTCAAGTGTTAAAACCATAAATATTTGACTAAGAAACAAGTGAAGAAGAGCTGTTTATTAAAACTCGACAGAAGTCTCGACAGAATCCTTTCTATCGAGATTTAACGTTGAAGCTCGACAAAAGTTGTTTCTGTCAAGACTTACGAAATTAGATTTTTCAGATCTGATTTTCGGCCCATGTTGAAATATTTGTATAGGATTTTTTTTCTCACAACCCTAAACATATATAAGACTTATTTTAAAGGCCTTCGCACAAGAGAGCGCAAGCCGATAGTGCCCTAGTTCATTATTTTCTTTGTAGAAATTACTGCGTTTTTACACAAAGGGTTTTGTGACCAAGGAGCTTCCTGATCTTCATCGTTGATGAACTGAAAAACTTTGTAGCCAGCAACCTCTTCAAGTTGCTAGAGTTAGTCACATATTCAGATCCGTACATCATTAGTCAGTCACATACAAGTCCAATTGTGTATTAGGATAAGGGTTTAACTGTAGGTTGGTATTTCGGGATAGGCCAAAGGGTTTAGTAAGATTCCTTATTCTTGTAACCAATTGTGATTGATAATAGTGGATTCTTGAGAGTGGTGACCTAAAATTCATCCGATGAGGTTTTGCCTCTATGATTTTCCCCATTTGTAAACAAATTACCCGTGTCAAATTTATTTTCTGTTGCATTTAGTTTAGTTGGTGATTTGATTTTGCTACCATGCCATTGCATGTAATTTGATCTAATTAATTAACTAGGGTAATTAATTAATCTGCAAAGGGTCAATTCATTTTAACCCAACAAAAATATTCACAACATATACTAAAGAAAAGTTAATAAATTAAAAATAGTAATATATTTTCCTATTTAACTCAAATGGATAGTGCAATTGCACAAAGCTTGTAAGTTCAAATGTTACATAATTCATTCCAATTTCTTAAAAAATTTATATAGTTATTTGAAATCAATAATCAATGGACAATATGATAATAATCTATTCACATTAAGTTTAAACATAACATTTTATAAAATTCTCTTGTACTTTATAAAAATAATAACTAAGACAACTAATCAAGATGGAGTATATATTTCAGTCAAAATATATTCAAAATGCAAACACCAAAAAGCACAAGAATTATAAATTATCCATGTTTGTATCCTTTGATAGGTAAACAAAAAAGGTAAATGTCGTAGATAGCATTTATATAATAATCTAAAGGTCCATGTCTTTTCCTTCAAAATCAAGCCATAAAATTTAATGGCTCATATTTTTTAGCTAAAAAATAAAAAAGCACACATAGGCATGCTTTGTGCTTTTCCTTCAAGATTGGGCCGTAAAATTTCATGACTCATTTTTTTTAGCTAAAAAATAAAAAATTACGCATAGGCAAGCTTTGCGCTTTTCCAAAAAGCACTAGAAAAGCATGCTTGAGGGACGATTCATTTAACAAGCTTCACTTCATGCTTTTACAAAAAGCACTAGAAAAGCATGCTTGAGGCACGATTCATTTAACCAGCTTCACTTCAACAAAGTGTGCTCTTAACCACACTGTGTATGACAAAGACAATTCTCACATACTTTTCAAAATAACACAATTACACAAATGCAAATGCAAATTTATTTCCAAGACAGCATCAGAGGTTTTTCTCTGAGCACCATTTGGATGTTTGGATGTCAAGAGGACATTAGGAAAGAAAATCTATAGGCAATATTATGAAGCAAGGTCATAACATATGTATAAAAACTACTTATAAAATTAAACAGCAAGTTCCATTTTCCTACCACTGTGAGGATATGTAGCAAACAGTTAAAATCCGGGGGAATGTGCAGAGTAGCTTAGTGAAGAGTAATTATATAGTAAGTTAGGCAATGGTGGAAAGAAAATTGGAAAATAGCATCTCGAGTTTTAGAAACTCGAGATCCACATTTGAACTCGAGTCTCCAAGACTCGCTTTGCACCGATGAGTTGGACAGGAATGGGAAGAAATGCCACATGGATCTCGAGTCTCTCAGACTCGAGTTCTACCAAAGAGCGAAACCCAGAACGCGAGGAAGAACAGAGGAACGCGAGGAAGAACCCAGAAACGGAAGAACAGAGGACGATCTGAAACGGAAGAACCCACGCGAGGAAGACGAAGAAATAAATGGTGGAACTCGACGATCTGAAACGGAAAGGAAGGGCGATCTGAAACGGAAGAACAGAGGACGATCTGAAACGGAAGAACCCACGCGAGGAAGACGATCTGAAACTGAAACGATCTGAAACGGAAAGGAATGGCGATCTGAAACGGAAGAACAGAGGACGATCTGAAACGGAAGAACCCACGCGAGGAAGACGATCTGAAACTGAAACGATCTGAAACGGAAAGGAATGGCGATCTGAAACGGAAGAACAGAGGACGATCTGAAACGGAAGAACCCACGCGAGGAAGACGATCTGAAACTGAAACGAAGGAAGATCTGAAACTGAAAGGGGGGATGATCTGAAACGAAAACTCGAGTTTCTAAAACTCGAGTTTCACGCGAAAACAGTAGATCACAGAACTCGAGTTTCTAAAACTCGAGTTCCACGTGGAGGTTTTTCCATGTCAGCTTCTACCGCTTGGGTCTCGAGTTTTAAAAACTCGAGTTCAAAATTGAACTCGAGTTTTTAAAACTCGAGATGCTAGTTTCCTATATTATTTTGAAACGCAACAACTTACTAAATTTTTTTATATTTAATGTTATTTGAAAATAAAATTCGTTAAAATCCCTCTTTTAAAGTAATTAATCAATTTGGATGCCAAGAGGACATTAGGAAAGAAAATCTATAGGCGATATTATGAAGCAAGGTCATAACATATGTATAAAAACTACTTATAAAATTAAACAGCAAGTTCCATTTTCCTACCACTGTGAGGATATGTAGCAAACAGTTAAAATCCCTCTTTTAAAGTAATTAATCAAAAAACTTTGTCTATGTTCGTGCTTAGTGCCATACGTTTTGTTCACAACTAGTCTCAAGTGCAGAAAAAGGAAGGTTACAGTAAGTTAGTAGTTAGCGTGAAATTTAGTCAGTATATCATGAATATAAGGAAATTTGTTTAAAGATAGGGATAGCTTCTATTGATGAAAAGATGAGGGAGAGTCGCCTTGATATGGTTTGATCACATTTAGAGGAAAGTGATTAATGCACTAGTAAAAAAGAGTAAATTGATTCAAGTAGAGGGAATGACCAAAAAAAAATAGAGTAGAGGACAAGAAAATGACATATCAATCAATTAAGTAACAAAAAGTATAACTTCAGATAGGATAGAATGACGAAAAAGAATACATATGGCTGACACTAACTAGTCTATTTAGGATACATAGCCGACCCAAAAATTTGGGAACTAAGGCTTGGTTGTTGTTGAAAAGTAATTAACTTACTCATAAAGACTGCAAGTTTATTTAGTGACAGGCTCCTGGCATCTGTAGTAATGATCAAAATGGAAATAAAGAAGAGAAGAGAGGTACATCATTGGACATAAGTGTAGCTTTCAGAAATTGTGAACCTTTTTGAAAGCTAAAAATTTGCATATAATAATGTCGTATGTGCAGCATGTTAACAGATCTCAGATTCATTTCAAGAGTACTGAATTTGAGAATAAACTGGTCCTCGTGAATTGCAAAATATGAAACACACAGCACCTATTAATGCAAACCATACCAATCCATCTTCTAGTTTTTCAAAGAACTAATATTAAAGCCCATTTGGTTGCAACCTATGTATTAAAAATTAAAAAGGAAAAGGAACTAAAAATTTTACTTTACGGGAATCTTTTAGCTCAATTGCAGGTTTTTTTATTCTAGACGAAGGAGTCCTTACTGCATAATCTTAGTGCTTTAAACATCCGATATCCAGACATATGGAATATAGCTTGTGACAATCCAGCTTCACACAGGGAGAGAGAAAGAACTGGTTCAAGTTCTTTTTAGACTTTTCAATGTTTTATGGATGTTTGAATTCACTGCTTACATTTCAAAGCAACGGAGCCAGAAAACAAAACATATTTTTGGCTAAAAGGTCAAGTTGTGAAACATTATCTAACATAAAATGTACTTTTAGATTTCCTAATAAACTCCTAGGTGGTAAAAAAGAAACACTAATAATTCAAAGACATGGAGCTTCAGAAAAGACACTTTTGCTGGTGCTGAAGTTCTACTCACAGCTTTTTAGTTGATAAGTAACAGCAGCACTGCGAGTTGGTTGGTTTTGTTTGTGTAAGTGCAGTGGGGAAACGGTGAGTCATTTATTGCTTCACAGTGATTTTACTTATGTCTTGTGGTGTGAAGTCTTCTCTTTGTTTAAAGTTCATGGGGTAATGCCACTGACAGTTTCATCCTCATTATTTGGGTGGAAGAATTGGTTTGGCAAGCACTCCTCAGTAGTTTGGAATTTAGTGCCATCTTGTTTGATGTGGTTAATATGGAAGGAGTGCAATTCTCGCGAGTTTCAGAATGTCAAAAGATCCCTCAAAAAGTTGAAATCATTATTGATTCACAACCCGTTTGAGCGGTCACGGGTTTGGGGCTTTACTTATTGTACCTCTGTTTTAGAATTTCATGATTCTCTTAGCTATGCAGTGTAATTTTTTTTTTCACACTTCGTGTTCATCATCGTGAACATAAAGTGCTTGTTCTTTCTTCAATAAAGCAATTATACTTACTCATCAGAAAAAAAGTTATAGCAGCCCTAAGCAACATCCAACAGCTCCTTTTATTTTTGTACCTGCTGTATAGAGCATATGCCCTCAAAGTCATAGCAATGATGCTACTTTCAAACAAACAAACAATTCGACTCATTCATCCAGATCATGAATGTTTGGAATCCATATTATGCAAGGAGATATTACTTTTGCTAATTCGCATTGAAGGGTGATTTGAAATCACAGTGGAATCAATGCACTCAAATTAAAATATTTGATGATTTTCTTTTCTTTCTTTTGTTTTTGTTTTTGTTTGTTTGTTTTTTTATTTACTTCAGAAAAAGCAATATCAGTTCATTAAAATTTCAAACTACGTCTGACACCAATAGAAGAAAAGCGCATAAATAATGGGTAAGTGATATTTTCTTACCTTTGATTCTACTAGCCAAAAATAATGGTAAGCTTCCCCCACCATGACCAATACATAAGATATTCATTGTTTTCTTCCCATGCACTGCATTAATGATATCATAACCGCAAGATGCTAAAGTTGACAACCCAACTGATACCATACTCTTCAGATCTGCAAAATGTAAAGAGACCAAAAGGTTACTTCAATTTCTTTAAAAATTAAAAAGAAAAAATTCTGGCCAAAAAAAGGTGTAGCAATGGTTCAATTCATTCAGGAATCTTTATTTGAAAGGTAAGAGTGACCAACATAACATACAGATGCAAATGGTACCATATCATCAAGCTCAATTGAAGTTAAAGACAAAACCATAACCAAGGATCAACTAACACATCTATCGTGACAAGAAACAGAGATCTATTGTCTTTGATCAACACATACAGAACAAAAGATTTAAAAATAAATAAATTCAAAGCACAAATAAGCACAGCATCCCACAAATAAACTTCCTAGAATTCCATTTGCCAAATTGCACCAGTTTCAGAAATGAGTATGACTTCCCTCTCATCATATACTAATTTCAATCAGTGAGAGTTCTCCACACTCACTAACAAATCTTTATTGCTCATGCATTTCATACAGAATAGCAGTAACAGTAGTACAGGTTGAATCAATAAATAAACACACCCATATATCTAAGTACCAAGATTCTCAAATCAAGGATCTCTAGAAACACAGAAACTTAACCTTAATCAACAATCATTCATTGTTCAGCGAATAAAGCAAGAAAAAAATAATCAAAATAGATCCTCAACCATAGCCAAACATGGGGTTTTCCGACATCTACTTTTTAAGTTGTACAAACTATTACAGACCCACAATGTGGCTGCTAGGTTTCTTTTCTTTCCTTTCTTTCTCCTTTTCTGAGAATATAAAAGTGACATTTATGAAAGGAAAAGCTTATTTAGGTGCCATTAATATTTGAGGTTCAAATTCAATAAGGTGCATAAATGCTACAAGTAATTAACAAGTGTTGAAGAAAATACAATCTGCCTGCTAAAAAAAGAAAAAAGAAAAAATAAATAAATTCCAAGCATAAAAGTACCTATCAGATACTCAAGTGTTAAGCATGCATATGAGATTGAAAAGAACTGAAAGTTTGTTTATTAAAAGCACATCTATCCACTTTCTCCATTTGTTGATTAAAAAATATTGTGTGTGTACCACAGAATTCTCCAAAAGTTAACAAGTTGATCGAATTGAGAAGCAAGACGAGACCAGAAACAGCATAATAAGAACAACAAAGAAAAAGGGGTGAAGAAATATGTACATGGAACAGCAAGGCAATGTGGCTGCTGCATAAGGCAGATTGAAGCAGGTTCGGATTCGCGATAAGCAGACATTACTTTGACAGTGCTTTGGCGAGTTTCATCATTAAAGCGAAGAGCGCGCCATTGGTAACCAAGTATCCGAAAACGCTCCTCATTTCCACATCCTGATCCTCGACACACCTCTGCATACCGTTCCTCTAACCATCTCTCCATTTTAGGCCACTGCACTTCACTCTGCCAAAATAAATAATAATTAATTAATTATTTTATTTAATTTAATTGTTGTGAGAGAGAGAGAGAGTGTGCGTGTCTGCAAGGCTAACAGGTTTAGAGGAAGGGAAAGCGAGGACGGAAACGACGCCGTTTCCTTTGTCGGATGAAGAACGGAGAACGGTGTGACCGTGGGACTCCGATCCCCACCACTCGGAGGAGAAAGACCAGTCCCCTTCGTCCTCTATACGCTGCCGTATTGCTGTCGAGAATCTTCGCCGGAAGCTCCATGCCCACCTTGACCTTCGCCACATCCTCACCCCAAATTCCCTTTCAAAATTTGGACTAACCTAATTGCCCAACGGTCCCTAAACCCGAAACCCCTTTGTTTTTTTAAAAATACTCTCAGGGTTTTAGTTGACAAATGATCTTTGATTTATGATTTTTACTTTGTTTTGTTTACTTTAATTATTAAGCTAATTTTTTTAATAAAACAAATGGACGGGAAGTTAAATTTAAAAGAGTTCATTTTGTATTTTTATTTTATTTTAAAAAACAGACTCTCTTTTTGATGCGGAAAGAATCATGAAGGGGCTATACTTGCACCAATTTTATCCAAAGGATGTACCAATTTTATTTATAAAAGGTAATGCTTCAAATGTTGTTAATTCTATTTGAAGTTTCTTTTGTGTGTGTGTGTGTGACATGTTCTCTTGTTCTTCTATATTTGTTTGGAAATCATGTAGAAGTAATAAAGAAAATCAATATGTTGCATTGATTCGGTACCTTGTTCTTCTGTCAATTTCGTACCAAATGCAACATATAAAATAAAATTTTAATAAAGGGCTCATGCTTGATGCTACAATAATTATGAGTAATAATAATAATAATAATAATATAAGGGCATTCTTATCAAACCTTTCAAATGCTAAAAATCTTATTTTTTTTAGTATTTGAAATGTTTAAACCCCTCCATCAAACCTTTTATATTGCAAAATTTTTGCAATTGATGAACAGTGCCATCTCATTTTTGAGACGGCACTGTTCACCAATTGCAAAACTTAATAATACTTTTTTATTCGGTGGAGCCCAATTCTTTTTCTTCTCTGGCTTCACCGTTTTCTTGTTTCTTCTCATTCCTTTCTCTGTTTCACCACCATTTCTCTGCTCTCTCTCTCTTCTCTGATCTCTGATCTCTCTGTCGTGCTCGTCGCCGATCTCTAGAGTCTCTCTACTCATCGTCGGTCTCTCTGGTCTCTCTGCAACGTCGTCGGTCTCTCTACAACGTCGCCGGTCTCTCTGCAACGTCGCCGATCTCTCTACGCTTGATCTCACAACGTGGTGGTTGTGATTTATGGGTGTGGGTTTCGATTCACCCTCACCGGTGGATTTTTTTTTTTTTTTTTTTTTCTTTTCTTTTCTTTTCTTTTCTGTTGTGGTTGGTGGTTGTGATTTGTTGGATGTGGGTTTTGAATTGCCCTCACTGATGGAGTTTTTTTTTTTTTTTTCTTTTTCTGCTGTGGTTGGTGGTGGTGAGTGGATGTGGTGGTTGTGATTTGCAGATTGTGGCTTCTGATCGCCCTCACCGGTGGAGGGTTTTTTTTTTTTTTTTTTTTTTTCCTTGCTGTGGTTGGTGGTGGTGAGTGGATGTGGTTGTTGTGGATGGATGTGGATGTGGAGGTGGAGGTTTTTTTTTTGTTAGTGGTGGTTGTGGTGGGTTTTTGGTGGTGTGGTGTGGCGGTGCTGTGAGAAAGAGAGAGACAGTGGAGAGAGAGGGAAAATAAAAAATTAGTGAAAAATAATAAAGAAACAATATTTAAATGAAATTGTAAAAAAAATAGAAGTTTTGATATAAGTTGTATTGGAAAGTAGTATGTTATATGTTATAAATATAGATTTTGAGAGGATAAATACTAAATTTTTTACAATATTTGATAAAAATGCTTTAAGGAGATCTTTTTTTATTGTTTGAAGATGATAATAAAAGGGTATTTTGCACACTAGTAATAGTTGAAATAATAATTGCTGATAATCATATAACAATTTTCTTTATTGAAAACATACTTATGAAATTAAGAAGCACAACTTTACAAACAATCCGACAAATTATAAAACACACCCAATTCAATTAGCCAACCATGTAGCGACATGTGAATCTGAAAATTTATTCATTCAGCAAGCATTTAATTGTTGCCCCTATTATTTTTTTACTTTTTTTTATTTATTTTATGAAACGGTATCTTATTTATAAGATAAAGAGATCATACATCAACAACATTTACCCACAAAGTCTATTTGTACTAACTACTAAGGCTTACCAAATCCCTCAAATATTAGTTAGAAAGCACATAATGAAAAAAAAAAAAAAAAAAACAAAAAACAAAAAACAAAAAACGGGTCCTATATAATAATTCTAGAGAGATTTAGAGCCCGTTTGATAATATTATTTTAGTAACATTGTCAGTATTTTTTAAAAATATATGTAGATAAAAAAATATGTAAAAAAATATGTAATATTATTTAAAAATTAAAAATATATATTTAAATACATGTCCCAAATGGTTGCTTGAATTTCCATATCATGATTGAAAAAGTTAGTGTGAATTCAGCAAGAAATAATTAAAAAAAAAAAAAGAAAAAAAAAAAGGAAGTTTTCCAAACAGAACTACAGAAGCGTTGACATTTCCGTTAGGGCGGCGCAGGCGCAGCCAAAAGTTTAAAATTTGAAAAGAGAGCACGTGGAAATGGAATGCGTCATTTTGGAGTGTTGAGTTTGACCCAACACCATCAGAGGAGTGATTCGATTCGTTGCGCATTCCTATACTATTGCCTTTCCTTTCCTTTCCTGTCCTTTCCGTTCCGCCATCATCAATCACAACTTAAAGCAAAGTTAGTTCCAAATTCACACCCTTTCTCTATCGAATATCCGCACCAGTCAACAACTCTTGCTTTCCGTGTTTTTGGCTTTCTTTCCCTCCATACCATACCATACCATGCTTTTTTTCTTGGTTGCTTGATAATAATAATAATAATAATAATAAGCTCAAGCCTCACGACTCTCGACTCTCAGCACCAACCAGCAAAAAATGGAAGAAACAAGTTTGGTTTTTTTCATCTTGGTCTTCTTCTTTTTCTTTGGTTTTTGTTTTGTTTGTTGTACAAGTTTTCTTGAATACTGAAATGGGTTTTGTTGTTTTATTTGTAATCTTCAAGTGTATGTGTATCCAAAGGTGAAAGTCAGGGAACAAGAAGATCAAGAGGATTTCAAGGGGCCTTCTTTGCTTCCATCGAATGATGATTCTTCTTTTCCGGGTATTACTTGCTTCTCTCTTTCCTATTTCTTCTTTTTAAACTTTCTTTATATTATTAACCTAATTTAATCCTTTTTTTAGTTTTTTTTTTTTTTTTAATTGAGTTATAATCGCCTTGTGAAACTGCCCTGAGAATTTTGGTTGTTTTAAAATTTAGATTATCTATGTGGGAATTGGTTATTTGGGTGAAATTTGAATAATCTTGTTCATCTTTTTTCTGCCAAGGTAATTGGGCCGTGTTACTGTAGTTATTAATGTTATGGATTTTCATTCTTGTTCAATTAATCTCTTCAATAAATATGAAAGATGAAGACAGTCTCAGCTTCAGTAGGACCTTTTGACTTTTTTTATTTTTTTATTTTAAAATCCAAGTACCTTTTGACTTCGTCAAAAGAAAATCCGATGAATCGAGCAACACAAAGTTCCATCTGAATATTACCTTGTCTTGGGTTACTATGCCTACTCTATATTTTGCATTTGGTACGAAATTGACTGAAAAATAAATAAATAAATAAATAAGAAACATCGGAGAAACATAAGAGTACTAACCATTTTGTTTGGAAACATCCCGGTTTTAACTGGGCCCTGGATTGGCAGGTAATTGGGAAGATTTTTTTTTTTTTTTCTTTTCTTTTTTTTTAGATAATTGGACTGGGGGAGTTGGATTCAAAGTCTGTATGTCTCTGTTTGAAACACTGGGAGGTGCCAACTAGGCGGGAAGATTAAAAATTAAAGCTTGTGAGAATGCAATGCAAAAGTACTAGAGAATGAATTACAGAAGTCATAGGTGAGTGTATTAAAAAAACTTGAGGTGCGGTAAGGACACAGCACAGGTGTTTTTCTGCTAGTGTACTAACACCCTGCCAAGAAAAAACTTAGTACAACCAAGGCCAACCTATGGAGGAGGCTGGCCAAGGAGGCCCTAAAGGTTAAAGTCAACAAAACAGGTAGAGCCAATAGTGACAGGGTAATGTTAGTGGAGTAATGGGATATTTATAGGATAGAGACGACTTGAATTTGGTGGGAATTATCCCCCAAGATCAGGCTTTTTGGCCTGTCTGTTGATTGTTCTCTTCGCCTTCGGACCTTCGGTCGACTAAAAGGACGGGTACAGGACAACCATGAACCACCCCAAAATTGTAGGCGCATGTAACAAGTTCAATCGTATTAAATGTGATTGGCAATTGGTAGGGCACGATAAAATACTGATGTGAGACCCTCATTTTGAGGGGGACATAGTATCATACTGACCGGCAAAGGGGAAGATTCCTACAGGAGTACAGTAATGCGGGTACATTCTCCTGAGATGGGTTGATCGTTGCAGGCCCTAGGACCCAGTGACCGAAGAAGGGTCAGTTGCCAAATGTGCATTATGAGGATCTTTTTGGCCCAACCCCTTCTAAAGTAATTATGGTATATAAAGAAAGGTTTAGTTACCATATTTGTCCTAACCTTTACACCATATTTTTCAAGATGGTTCCTAACCTATCAAATGTGTCATTTTAGCTCAATATCCTTTTGTTCTTGTATCAAAATAATCATCGTTGAAAAGTAGCGGATGAAAAAGTTTGATCTGACAAGCAGAGATGTACTGGATTTACATTAGTAAACTTACTTGATCACAATTTGCAACCTTATGCAATCAACGAGGCACACTTCCATCCACTACTTAACAGCAACAACTATTTTGACACTAAGAATGAAATGACATTTGAAAGGTTAGAGACCTTTTTGAAACATGGTGCAAAGGTTAAGAACCAAAAAGACAATTAAATCAAATAAAATTTACAGAGGTAGTTAACATTAGGGAAATTTACTGTCACTTGTTTGTGTAGTGTCTTGCATGAAACTTTGATCAGAGTGACTTACAGGTCCAATAAATATATTTTCCCTTAGCAGCATCTCACAACCAGACTAGCTCGGAATGTTTTATCACTTGCAATCCAAGAAATATTTTCTAAAATGCTAAAGGCAAGTGCAAAGTCCTACTGTGGTTTACCTCCTGAGACAAAGCTTTGATACATCTTTCCTGATGATATTTTGTCCTCTTTGGAAGTTGAAACGAAACTAGCCTTGGTTCAAATGTCACTGATTTCTGTGTGGACACTGATAATTTATGAGGTCAATTGATACATGAAACCAACAATTTTAAATCGAAACATTATTGCAAGAATATTGTTTAAATTTAAGACCTCTAACTGCTGTGATGAAGTTTGTTAAACTTCTATCTTCTTTTTTTTGGTAAAACTATATCTATGTTTACTTTCAGTAGATTGAATGGTAGTTGGGTTTTAAAATATAATCCTTAACTTCTTTTTCTTATTCTTCTTCCTCTCCTCCTCATTTCAGCAAAGGAAAATGAAGAAATTTCTCCAGCATATGTTGCAAAGATTCCTAAGTCTTATGTACCAAACGTACTTATGTCAACAACTTCTGTATCTGAAAATTTGATTATGCCCACAATTTCTGCATCTGAAGGTTTGGTTTTGCCCCACAGATTCCTGGAAAAAAAATTCTGCATGTATTTTTGTATAGAGATATCTTACAGTTATGACATCCTCCTCTATTGATCAACAGGAGCAGGGGAAATTGACAAAAAGATTGATGAGGATGATAAAATAAATATTAGAGCCAGCTCAATCCTGCGTCCACGCGCTGTCTTATCTAGTCCAGGTAATTTCACATAACTACTTCATTATAATTTTAGGTTTTCCTTTTCTTATTTATCTATCTCATTCAGTTCTTACAATCAGGTTCTATTAGTTATTAATGGCCTTATATAGACAATATGGGAATAATTACTCCCAAATGAAATTCTAGAGAATTTTAAGAAATAAAATATAATAGTCATACAGAGGGAAATTATTATTATTATTATCATTATCATCATAATATCTGGCAGTTTGTGTAATCACAATTTTTCTATCATTATGATACTTTCTGAGTTGACTATCTTAGGGGAATTTTTTTAAAAAATCTAAACAACTAGGTGTTTGCAGCACAAGATTGTTATTGTCTTCATCACAACTTCTAAAATAGTAATATCATCCAAAAACAAATCAAGGAAATATTCTTGTGAGTGTGCAGCACATAACAACCATCCATGTTTCACGTTGCTATTGCATAACTTATAAAGTCAACCATAAACATATAGCATAGCGACATCTCACAATGGTAAAGGTTTGCTTTTAACTGCAACGATGGAGACCTATGAAGAATACTTCACTGGAACAAGTCAATACCTATGCAGTGATGAACTACAATTGTGGGAAGAATCTTTGGCTAGAGAGAGAGAGAAGAAGAAGCTAAGATGATTCACTTTTTATAGACGGAAGCAAAGAGTCCAATAATTTTTCTTTTGGTGGGGATAAAATTTTAGGTCACAAAGCTTTGTTTTTCCTGGCAAATTATAATGCTATCCATGTGTACTATTTAAACAAGTCACATGACTCTTTAAAAAAGTCATATGACTAAAATTACAAATGGATGGTCTCTTCAATTTTCATGTAATAGGTTGGAGCAAAATAGCTCCGAACATGTTCAGAGCCAAACTTTTTCCTAAGTTTTAACATTATGCTTTAGGAAGAGAAAGAATTAACTTAAAGAAATTGAGACATCAACATTAGCTCCGAACTGCGGCGTAACTTATTTCAATGCAAGTGTCATCAACATCCACACACACATTGAGACAAATTTAACTTCACCTATGATATATTTGCAGCCTTTTTAACTCTTGGCATTTGGTAACTTTCTATTCAGATAATGACGTGATGATTGGGAATAAAAATAGGGTCAAAGCAAAACGACCTTCAGGTTTGAAGAATCACAACTTGGTTCAAAGCAGACATACACAGTGTAAGAGTATCTCAAGCAACATCACTGAATGTACTGTTCACACAAGGAAATCCAAGGATGCTGATGATAATAAAAGCGATCTTAGAGGAAAGAAAGGGTCTACAATAGCAGTTCCAAGTCAAAAAAGATATCTCAGGACTAACAAACCAAGCTCTGTGAAAACTTAAAAAGTGTTAGATTATATGCCTCTTGTTGCTCGTACTTCAGTAGATTGTATTAAAATGCAGGGGTCTCTATCTCATGTTTTGTTGTAATCATCCTTCACATAATAATACAATTCACTCGAGGCAAAGTTTCACACCATGTATAAATCACTTTATTTTCATTTCCCTTTTCCCCCTCTCTTTCATTCCAGTGTTTCTGACATATTTAACTGTCTTTGCTTTGTTTTAGGTGCCAAGAAGTGAGCAGTTTATATTGTACTAACTAAATTATCTCAAAAAAAAAAAAAAAGACTGGAGTTTTTTGCACTGCATACTCTAAACTAAAAAAAAAAAATTCTACAGTCAACACTAATTTTCAGTTAATGTATTATATATACAGTACTATATGGGGTCCAAGAACTGAGGAAACTTAACTATAAAGCAATTTCCGTAACTTGGGTTGAGGGGCAAAACGCATCTCGAGGACTTCACCCACTTGAGGAGGATGAAAGGACAAAGACAATTGGTATCTCCTGAAATCCCGAGAAGAGAAGAAAATCTTGTAATAAGAACGAGGATGGTTTGAGGAAGCTTCTTGAGAGGTACATTACCTGTCTCCACATTCAATGTTCTCTATCAACCTTTTCAGCTGCATTAATGTGAAAATAATCCCTAAACATTAATCCAACAGCTAGCACTACCTTTTACCTCCTTCATAAGAGCCTTGATAGAACAAGTATCCAGGGAGAAGGCTAAGAAACGAACAAGTGGAGGTTAAGATGCATGGGAAAGAGCTGTAAAAAGGAGGGAACCCATCTAAGAATGGGGATGAAGAATTTTTAATAATTACTAGAACAAGAAAGAGAAGGGGAAAGGACACTTAGTGTAAAACTTGAACAGCTACTATATAAAGAGATTGGTCCTCGGATCTTACCGAGGAGGTCGTTACTTGTAATTGTTGTTTCTCCTCCTTCATTCAATATCTAGACTCTTCAGCCTTAGGCTTGGACACGAAGTATAATTGCATTTGATTAAAATTCTCACACTCTATGCAAATTTTGTTGTTTGAGCCAAATTAAAGGGCAAAGTGCCACTGGTCTAAGTAGGCTTGGGCCCTAATCTTTTTTGAGTACCTACAAGTACCATTTAGATTAACATATAATTATTGAACCATTCATCCTAATTATGGGAAATTTTGCAATGTAACCTTAAAGTATGACAATTTTACAATCAACATTTTAATTAAAAATTAATCTACTCCCTAACTTGTTAATTTATATACTAATTTTGGAGTAGGTTTTAATTAGTTCAGCTGGTAAAGTCTCTTGCTGTCGAATAAAAAATCTGGGGTTCTATCATTGCCTACACCAAAAATTAATTGGTGTCTTGATTTGATGATAAATGACAATTATCAAGAACAGACGTTATAGGTTAAAATTCTACCTCTTAAAAAAAATATTAATTTTGGATGGTGGAGTGAACATTAATTTTGAATTAAGGTGTTAATTGTAGGATGTACATTGCAAACAGCCCCATAATTGTTGGTGGATACAAATAACCGTAAGTCTTAAATGGTTCCAAGAATCTGAATTTGTTTAGGAATTTGGTCAACTCCTTTTTTTTTTTTTTTTTTAGAGATAGTTTTAACCTATAACTTCCGCTCATAGTGATTACTCTTTATTATTAGACCAAGATGTCAATTAGTTTTTTGGTATGAACAATCGATTGCTAATTTGGTTAGCATTATCCCAGTAAAAAAAATGGTCGTTGCGTTAATAAATAGGCAAAAAAAATTCTGATTTTTTTTTTTAATAATTATTTTGGTTGGGTAACGTTTAATTTTAATCAAAACAAAATAACACATTAATGAGCCATATCTACCCAAAAAAAGAAATTTCATATAATCGATTTTCATAGGTAAAGGGTGTGGATGTTCAACTGGACAGTCTGGACTTCCTTTAACCACATAAGAGTTAACTTAACCGGTAAAATCTTTGATAATTGAATAAGAGATCTGTGGATCAATCCCGCTTACACCAAAAATTGATTGGTGTCTTGGTCTAATGATAAAATTTAATTTTGGTGTCTCGTGAGAAAATTTAAATAAATAAATAACAAATTGGGAGAAAATTTTAAAATTCTTTAGGTCCTCCATTTAAAAGTTGTAAGTTATAGGGATCAAATTGAGGAGTGTGTATATTTCAAAGACTTAAAAATGTTTGCCTCTATAATATTTGAATATCTATAAAAATATATTGATACAAACTTGTATACTCACCACTAAATTAAATCTTAGCCAATTATAAAAGGGTAAATACTAAATCCTTTTTCACCGACCTCTTTTGGCAATCATGTTTCCCTTCTCTGCTCTTGTTGCAATCCTTAAAGCATCCCAGAAAATTAAAAACTAAGATCTGCTTGAACATTACTAGACATGCTTTTCTGCTAGGAGGCCTACACCTGAGCACACTTTGTATATATACTCCTGAAGAAACAGCATGATCATATGGTCCCATTTGTATTTCGATGTATTAAGATTAGTAATCAAGTGATCAAACCAAATTTCAAACTTCTACTGGGTTGTGGGACAATGTTACATTTTAACTTACTTGATTTATCCTCTGACTGGCAACTCCAATCTACAAAAGCAACAACTCCAGATTCCCAACCATGTCCTCCTTAAATCTTAATCCTTATCCCATCAACTTGTACCCATTAGTTCTTTGTATCTAGGTCATGGATCTGAACAATATGGTACATATATTGTGAGCAAAAATCTCACCCATAATGTCCATCAAACGGAACTTTTATCAGTTGAAATGAAGCAGCATTTGATTCTGAAATTTGAATCTCCAACTCCATGTGTATCAAGTCTAAAACACAACAGACTCTACTGAACTCAGGGTGTGAACTATCTCCTGAAAGAAATATATGTGCACTGCGGTTTACCTCAATCCAACTACATCCTGGTTGCTTCTTGACTCCATTCTCTTTCATTTGAGCCCAAATTTTCTCAGCTTCTTCTCTCTTTCCACCGCTCAAAAACAATTCAGCCAAGATCAAATACACACCAGAGTTACAAGGGTCTACTTCCAAAACCCTCTCGCCAGCAATCGTGCCCACCTCAATGTTCTTGTAAATTCTACAGGCTCCGAGCAAAGCTCCCCAAACACTTGCAGGAACTTCAACTCCATCTGCTCTCATTTGATCTAAAAAGTTCATTGCCTCATCTATGAGTCCAAATCTCCCCAACAAATCAACAATACATGTATAATGTTCAATTTCCGGCTGAAGACAACACTTGGATTTCATGAAATCAAAGTAGTACCTACCTTGGTCTACCAACCCAGCATGGCTACAAGCAGTTAGAACACCAACAAAGGTTATGTGATTAGGCATTATATCAGTTAATCTCATTCTTTCAAACATCTCAAGGGCTTTTTCACCATTTCCATGGTGTGCAAAGCCGCATATTATAGAATTCCATGAAATGATGTCATGGCTTGACATGGAAGAGAACTCCAGCAGAGCAGAATGCATGTTTCCGCATCTTGCATACATGGTAATCATTGCGTTGGAAACTGAAATGAAACTATTAAAACCAGATTTTATAATGTCTGCATGAGTTTGTTTTCCAAACTGTAAGGTTGGCAAGTCTGAACATATTGTCAAAACACTGGTGAATGTAGCTTTATCTGCAGATGGACCTGATTCTTTCATTCTAACAAACAGCTTTAAACCTTCCTCACCTTGATCATTTTCTCCTAATCCAAATACTGTGGCATTCCACACAGTTGCATCTCGGGCTGGCACCAATTCAAAAATCTGAATTGCACCCCCAACCTCACCTAATCCAAAATATCCAACAATCAAATTTGTCCATGTCACAACATCACTGTATGGGAATTTCTCCATAATAGCATGAACTTGTTTGATGAGCCCATTTCTTACTAGTTCCAACAGGATTGAGTTCCACATTTTTTGACATTTCTGTGGCATTTCCATGAAAAGATTTATAGCATGAGTAGCTCTTTTGCTCCTCACCAACCCACTTATCAATTCATTCCAAGACTCAAAATTGTGCTCAGGCATTTTCCGAAACAAATCCTCTGCAATTTCAATCTGTCCATTTTCTATATATCCAACCATCATTGCATTCCAAGCCCGAACATCCCTCACAGGCATGTTCACAAAGAGCTCATGAGCTTCAACAACCCGTCCTGCACTAGCCAGCCCCGAAATCATTATAGTCCAAGACACAATATCCCGAACAATCATTTGTCTGAAATACTCTTCAGCCAAATCCAAATCTCCACAATTTACAAGCCCCCCAATGACCAAGTTCCATGAAATCACATCTTTCAACAGCATCCCATCAAATGCTTCGACTGCTTTGTAAATCATACCATTGCGAATATACCCAGCAACCATTGAATTCCAAGTAACAACATCTCTGAATGGCATCCCATCAAAAACCTCTCTGGCACCATCCACATCCCCACACTGCATCATCCCATCAATCACTGTGTTATATGAAAAAATATCCCTTTCAGGCATTTGTTCGAAGAAATTGACTGCTTCAACAAATCTCCCATTTACAAAGAACCCACGAATCATCGCATTCCATGTGACCGTATTTCTCAGAGGCATTTTATCAAACAATTTCTGAGCTTCTTCGACAAGGCCATTTCTCATGTAACTTGAAATCTTGGAGTTGAGAGGCTTTAGATTGGGAAGTGTTGTTGTGGTATGGTGTTGTGAAAAGGATTTGGGGTTTGTGAGAGAGAGTGTTTTGGTGAGCTTTAGGGAGAGATTTTGTGTGAGTTTGAGGGCTTGAAAGATGAACAACATACTCCATTAGTTTTAACGACCAACTGGGAGGGAAACAGTAAAAACAGTTTGAAACACTTAAGAGAGAGTTGGAGTGGTGATGGAACGCGGTCGAGCTCATGTGGGCTCGTCAGTCAACAATGTAATTAAAGTAATTTAAAATGATAATTATAATAAGAACACAGTTAAAATTGTAAATTGCAATGATTTTCGTAAAATAGTAATTAGATTAAAAACTTATATGAAAACTTAAAGCACATGTATTTTTTATGGATTATATTTTTTATACTTGCAAAATTTTAAAAAAAATTAAAAAAAAAATCAATAATTATGTTACTAATCAAATGTTTAAATTTCAATTTTTTGTAGTCTAAAATTATGCATAAAAAATAAATTTATAGATCGAATAGTAAATAAAATCTTATAAATACAAACTTTGACATATGTGTTAAAAATATAAAGAATATACAATTCAACAGTTATATTTTAAAAATATTTAGTCATGTTAATTTTTTTAGTGCGAGTTGTAGCCAGTAACTACAACCAGGTTTGTTGCTGTGGATAAATGGAATAGAAATGGAAAAGGTAACAAGTTTTGAAAGATATTTTAATTAAAAAAGTATTTTGGATATTAGGAAAGGAATTTTGTTTAATTAAGGAATTGGTTGCTAGGAAACCTCCTGCCTTGCACTTTGGAGGCTGTCCTCTTTTAAAAGTTTGGAAAGAAGACTTTTGAAGGATGAGGTATCTCTTCCATTAGTATTATTCTTATACGGTGGCACATTTTTCTTTCTCAAAGATAAGAGCACATTAACATGTTGCCCTTGCACATTAATTTTGTATTCACACCTTTGTTCTTGCATGCACACATTTGCCTTTACTTCCTGCACACCTTTATCCTTACTTCTTGCACACCTTCCATCCTTACATCTTCATTTTCACAAAAAGATGAGAATATTTTTATCTTTTTCATGACATGTAAATCTTACTCTTGTTCATGCTACATTGATACCTTCCTTCCTGTCATTTGCTTTTGTCGAAAAGATTCCCATTATTTATTTTCTGCGGGATATCACATTATCTTCTCGTGAGTCACATTATTTTTTGAATAAGTGATTGAAGAATCCAAACCTTCACACACCTAACCTCTTCAAGTGTCATTATCAATGGTTCAATACAATTGGTTCTTGTTGAATTTCGAAATATATAATTGGTAAGCTAATAATGTATTGTTATTCTTAATTCTTATTCATTCAGCCAAAAAAAAAACATTCTTATTCATCTTTTATTAGGCCTCCAACATTTTTATTCGATTCATAACATTGGAGATGATTTTTCTAACATATAACACTATAACGGGCTAATAATTCATTATGTATGCTGTATTGTATTTAGGGTGGTGTTATGCACAATATATTTAAACCCGATTTTACTACTTCATAATTATAACTGAAATTGTGATTTTTATAAGATAGTGTGTAATTAAATGTGTAACAATAATTAGAATGTGTACATGTTTTCATCATTTCACAACTATAATTGAATCGAAAACACAATCTTCACATAAATGTGTTGGATAGTCTGTAACTTTTTTTTTAGAAGAGGATAGTCTGTAACTCTGTAACTTAGTCGTATGAAACAATAACTGATTATAAAGACCAAGGTACAGACCCGCCAATCAGCAAGGTGTCTGATCTACTTTGGACTTACCTTATCCTCCAAATATCTCTTCCAACAATTCTCACTGGACACAATCTGCCCACATCAGCTTAGATAACATACGTAGCTGACACACCCCCATCCATCACTCTTTCCTCACATCAAAACGACTTTATTCTACTCCAACTCCATAACAGAAAAAACCACCACCGCCGCAACAACCACCACCACCACCATTAGAAGAACTAACTTCCAAACCATGGCGGCCACTGCAGCTGCGGCTGTAGGCTCATCTTTCTCTTCATCCATCCACACCCTCAAGTGTAATATCCGTCCTAATAAGCAATGCCTATCAGACCCTCTTCTTAGACTTTCCTCCTCTACTCGCATGTTAGCACCAATATCTCATTCTTACAGGATTGAACAGCTTTCACTCAATGCCACCTCAAGCAAGTGGAGGCTACTCAGGATATCAGCTGCAGTTGCTCAAGAAGAGGTAGCAGTAACAGCTGAAGAGGTCGCTCAAGAAGATCAGGTGATAGTAACAGCTGATCAAGTAGACACAGGGTTGGTTGAGGAGGAAGATAATAAGAGAGGAGAGGAAGCCTTGGATGTTGAAGAAGGTGAGGATCTTGTGAGCACTAAGCTTTACTTTGGAAATTTGCCTTACAGTGTTGACAGTGCCCAGCTTGCTGGCATCATTCAGGATTTTGGAAGCCCAGAGCTGATTGAGGTATCAATTATCTAAATTTAATGCAGTATTTTCCCCCTTGCTAAGATTATATTTTTCTATGTCTTTTGTGTTGGTATTAATGATGGGTACGTAAGTTGATGAGGAGTATATATTGGACTACATGGTGAGATCAGGAAGCATATTTTCATGCTATATGCCTCATTGGTAGTTGGGCTTTTTTACTGACTAACAATAGGTTAGTGTCTTTTCTTTTTTAATTATGAACACTCCATTGATTAGAACCATGAAAAAATATTAGATGAAGTATAGTGACACTACAAAAATATTACAACATTCTTGTTTTTAGTTGCGGTGGATCCCAATATATTATTTTATTTTAATCTATAGTTGGATTTCACCTCAACTGTTGTAAAATGTTGTAGTAGTTGTAGAACAACTCAAAATCTTATCCAGAACCCAAGCATGTTCTAAATGCTCTTGTATCAATTGAAAGTTCCATTCTGAACTCATACTAACTTAAGTTGCAGAGGTTTTTTTGAATGGTAAGTTAAAGACTCACCAAGTGGGTCTTTAATCTATGAACTCACCCTTGATCTCATTATTAGAGAAGGAAGTGTCAGTTGGGCTATAGCTCATTCACAACAATGTACGATTTATTTCAATGGACAGCCTAAACAAGTGTTAATTTCATCCCCAATTGTAAACACTAAAACAATGATGTAAAATAGAAAAAAAGACACAAATTTGATGACGAATTGGAAGACTAATTAAGATTCTCTTCAAGGGAAAAATCATTTCGGGGAGCTTATCTTATAAAAAAAATTTACTAGAATAAAAAGTTACAACTCCTACTTACAGAACTTTTGCACAACTAAACTCTCTATCGTAACATTAGCAAATGCCCTGTTTGCCTTCCAACTACCATGACCCCAAAAAATTTTGAATCATTTTACGTGAACGCCCCCCAAATTGCTTATGATGCTCTCTTCACTCACTTGACGATTAATCAATCATTCAGCCCACTTTCTTTTTTAGCAAGCAAAAGAAAAAAGAAAAGTACTTCTTTTTTTCCCCTTTTTGGCAAGTAAAAAGATTTGTACTTGGAAGTGACTTGCCAATTAATGGTGCAAGTGAGTAGTTGGTGATTGCTAGGGATTCCCTCTTACATTAGTATTGTAGAAGTGAGAAATTCAGAAGTCTAGGTCACTGCTGGGGAAAAGAGTCCCCTCCCATTGCTGGACATCGCTAATTGACAAGTTCATTAAGAGTTGTGAATAAGCTCAAGGTGATTAGTACTGACCAGTAACTCTTGGAAAGGACCATTTTAACCAACTGACTTGGATGCATAGCTGGAACAGCTTGATTCTCATCTCACTTAGGGGCCCTTCTTTTTAGGGGTTCATTTCTAATGGGTGGAGTGGGGCTAATTGTTTTGCTCCTTTGTGGGTCTCCTTTTTTGAATTCTACTAATTCCTTCATCTTATTGCTTAGTGATGTCCTCCTGACTTTGTTATATAGAACAGGATTCACTAGGAGCTTTACTCTGTAATGGGTTTGTATTTTATAATCAAAATAGAATATAATCAATTAAACTTGATAATGTAAACATTATTTGAATAAAGAATGATGATTTTGTGTTATGTCTAGTCAAACGTTCTTCCCTAAGCCCCAACATTTACAATTTTGAGGTTGCAAAGTGGAACAAGTGGAATTTTCTTGAATATGCGACCAGGATTGGAGAAGGATAGCTAGCAATCTACCAATTCATTGATTGCATATTACTTACTTTGGCATAAAATTTATAATGATAACATCATCATTGCCATTTTTATTTGCATCACTATGTCCATGCTGATTAATGCAAATGGCTATAGGTTCTCTATGATAGGAATTCTGGGAGAAGTAGAGGATTTGCATTTGTGACAATGAGTAGTCTTGAAGATTGCAAGGCAGTTATTGAAAATCTGGATGGAAAAGTAAGAGACTCACTCTCTCAGTCTCTATATGTGTTTGTGGGTTATGCAAGTGTTGTATATCTGTATTATTGACTCTAAGATGACTGAATGATAGACAGAAAATTTGTTTATCTGGGTTCTTTCTTTCTTTCTTTCCCTTTGCTGAATACTCGAACAATTTGGATGTTTCAGGAATATTTGGGCAGAACCTTGAGGGTGAATTTCTCGGACAAACCTAAACCGAAAGAACCTCTATATCCAGAAACTGAGTACAAGCTTTTTGTTGGGAATTTATCCTGGTCAGTCACGTCTGAGAGTTTGACACAAGCATTTCAAGAGTATGGAAATGTGGTTGGAGCAAGGGTTCTGTATGATGGGGAGACAGGAAGATCACGTGGTTATGGTTTTGTATGCTTCTCCACAAAATCAGAGATGGACACTGCCCTTGAATCTCTTAATGGAGTGGTATTAGTCTCCCCCCCCCCCCCCCTCCTTTTGTTTTCCTATTTTTTTGAATCTCTTAGATATATTTATATTTTGAGATTCTAACTGGTCATTGTTGTTTATTTGCCTTTTAGGAACTAGAAGGACGAGGAATGCGTGTAAGCCTGGCTCAAGGAAAACGATCATAAGAGATAAATAGTCAGGGTCCGGTTAGGAATCAAACTTCCAATTCAATGGCGCTTAAGGAAATGAAAAGGATTTGCTATTTGGCTATCACTAAGCAAGGACTTCAGTCACTGAAAAATCTTTTCTATGTTTTTGTCCAAAATTCGCTGTCCACCTTTTTATCTTCTAAGTGAATCTGTCATTGTGAAAATTGTATGATTGTCTTTGCTATATGTAATAGCAAGCGATGTTATTTTGTTTAGCTAAGAAGTATGAAAGAAATCTCATTAACTTTGAGTCATGTATGAGGCTGTGTAGAAAGTAGTAACATCTGCTATAAGCATTCAAGGCGTAAAGCAGGGTTAAGTTCCTTATTCTAGCAAAATACCTATTTTCGCCTAATGAATACCATTAGGCTGTCTGTAACCATGAAGCATTGCTAAAAATTTCTGCCCAATTTTACTTGAGTGGCAATATTTTATGCCAATGTACTACTTTTGGCCACAGCAAGCACCAACTTGTTACAATCTTGAGTTCTGAACACAAGCGAAGACCCACCTACACATGGTATTTGGCATCGCGTTCCTAGCAATTGAAACTTCTAAGACAAAATTATTAGAAAGAACTCAGCATGTGAGAGTGTTTTATATATAGGTATATACATGGATAGATTATAATAATGATATTTGAGTTTAGAGAATATTGTTTCATAAAGTGAAAATTCAAGTTTTGAAATTTTCTAAGTGAAAATTTGAAATTCAGCATTTTTGATTGGTCGAAGCTTTGGCTTGATTGAACCAAAGCTTCGATCGATCGAAAATGGTAAGAAAATAATTCTGGAGTCTCTAAATGTCTTGATTGCTATTCGATTGAAAGTCGTGAAATAGAATTCTCTACAAAAAATTTTGGTGACTATTCAAAAATGTTGAAAAGGTTTTAAGCTTTGTAAACAGTTTTATGAAACATTTTAACTCTTCATACATGCTTTTTGATGAAATATAACTTTATGAGTATAAGTAGAGGCTTATGTTTACTTGAAAAATATTGTGGGGACGAATTTTCGAGAAACACAAGATATCCTATGGTCATTCTCTACAATTGCTATATGTAGAACCCTACATCTTGATTATATCTTGGGGAGAAATTTGCAACAACTCTTTAGCAACAGTAATGTGGGCGGGGGGGGGGGGGGGGGGGATATTGTCTAAAGAAAACGATATTGTACCTTTAAGTTATCTATTTTCTATTTGTCTTTTGTATTAACTTTGATATTTTATTATTACTTTGTGTAATATCCCAACAGAGAGAACATGGTTTTCATTCATAAGGGAAATCAAAGATTTATATATGAGCCAATGCTGGCTTAAACAGAAGCAAAGAAGAGCTCTTTCCCAAAACAAATAGAGCTGCTGCCTAACATTGCCTTTTCTCATGAGTAAAGTGATTCTCCTTCTTGTGTGCACTTCTTAATGGGCTCTTTCCATTAACAAATAGAGCGCTGCCTAACATTGCCTTTTCTCATGAGTAAAGTGGTTTTCCTTCTTGTGTCCACTTCTTTATGTTGTTGACTTCTTGTGAAACATGCTTGGAAAATTGTACCATCACTAACTAAGATTTAGATACTAAGAGATTATGTTTGCATTACAGTAGCAGGATTGCATTGCAGGAATATGTACATTTTGATTCTCTCGACTCCTAAAACCATACATCATATAGCTAGGTTCAATGAACCAAGCCAAGCTGTTGCACCTGTAAACCTTCAGTTCTTGTTTCTAACAGGCAATGATACTATTTTGTAGTCAAAGTATGCAATGTTGGTTGGGGAGACTTGGGTCAGCTTTTTTTGTTAGTAAATAAATTTAGCTCCTCTTCAAAGAAGTTATCCAAAGAGGTAAGAATACTATTTATGAGTGATTATTGTCGATTTTTGATGTTGTTATGCATGAAGCAGACACAAAAAATGTTACATGATCACGCAAGTTTGTAAATGTCGTGTAAATGTCATATACTAATCTAAAATGATGTGATGCAGAATTGTTCAAAAACATCCTGCCTCAAAATCTTCCAGAAAACAATGATAATGATTTTCATTCTATTATATTTAAGATATCATTTGTTATATAAAATAGCGGTTGGGCTTGATGCGATAGCAAGTGCCTTCTACCAAAAAGTGACAAAAAATGTTAGGCTTACAACGAAGTTCACAACTTAGCACGTGGTGAGTTGTGCAGGTGTGAACTCATTATTTTTTTTTTCTAGTACTCACGACTCGTTACGTGTTGAGTTGCTATAAAAGTTGTGAACTTTGTTGTGGTCCTAACATTGTTTAAAAATGATAAGTTTGGAATCAAATTTTCTAATAAATTAGAGATAAAAATAAGATTGTTTGCTATAATTGACTTATCTTAGATCATGCAAAAGTGAGAGTTTTGTGCAATGGTTAGGCGGATATGCGGATATGACTTTTTTTTTTTTTTTTTTTAAATGCATTATACAAGACCTCAGATAATTGTTATTTATCTTGGCGAATACCTAACCATGTATTCTTACTTCATACAATATAGCCTTAATCATAGCGTCAGCACCATCAACTATTTAATGCTCGTCACCAATGAATTGCCGGGTGTAGCTAATGAAATAATCATTTACTTTTAAATGTCATTATTCACCAGTCATAGTCTGGTCCCTTTGTTTATATTTATATATGAGTGATCTAATGTTAATAGGTTTTCAAAAGGGTCTAACTCTTGAATATACAACACAGACTTTAAACCTCTTTAACTCTCACTCATTTTCTTTAAGACCTTCTCTCTTCTCCCCGTATGTGTTTGTGTTAAAAATATTTAGTATTCTCAAAAGAAAAAACAATGGGTTAATCTCACATTGGAAAATGAATGCGAGTTAAAGAGATTTAAAGCATGTGTTGTATATTTAAGAGTTATGCCTTTTTGGATATACACCACTATAAGTTTCTTTAAGATCTGCTCCCCTCTCCTCGTATATGTGTGTGTTAAAAATATTTAGTATTCTAAAAAAAAATGTTAATAGGTTTCAATTAGTTCAATTGATAACGTATCTGATAGTTAAATAAGATCTACTATTTTTTTTTTTTTTTTTGAATAATAAATCTAACGTCGAGGAATAGAATATTTGAGATTGTCAATTTATCAATAATTTTAAAACCACCTGGTTTGTAAAACTACTGAATTAAGTAGGTCAATTTTGGGTTAGGCCACTATTGGACAATTTGTGCTTTTAAATACTAATTATGTCTAATGTGAGCCTCTCTTTAAGTTAACAAGAAATTAAAATAGAGAAAAAAAAACAAAAAACAAATTATTAGTGACGTGTGTTTATGTCTAATGTTGCTATGTGTTAAGCAGACACGTTAGAAACATAATTGTAGATGATGTTGAATGTTTACAAATGTCGTGCAAAGGTTTAATAGACTAATATATGACATCAGTGCACCATTGCTGGAAAACATTGGAGCGCAACTGCTTATAAATCTTCAACACAAACAATGATTGAGCTTTTAAAATTTTAGTATTATTGAGAAATAGCTCACATCATTCAAACCCAATAGGCTGCTGCTCTATATGCATAATAATAATATAATACATAAACTGTGTTATGAACCTCAACATATTATACAAAAATTAATTAGCTAATCATAATATATGGACCCTTTTTTTTCCCCTTCTATTGGGTAAGTTCATAATGTTATGACTTATTACCATCAGCTTCTTAAATAAAGTACACAATAAGTTTTGCCCATAAACCTCAATTGGACGAATGAAATATTTGAGATTGTCACTAATTCTACAGAAAAATTAGAAGGAAATTTGCCTAAAGACCACCTAATTTGTGAAACACGAACTACAAAGAAAACTTCATATGTTGGTTTAGTTGGATGAATTATTTTAAATACAAAGATTTGGTGAAGTGCAATCCCCCCTTAATTACATTCCCCCTCCCCAACTCCTTCATATATTATATTATATTATATTATTGTTTTATTTTCTCTCTCAACTAAAACACAAATGCTTCTCAATGAGTTTTTTTTTTTATGTTAATGACATATTTTATGTAATTGACTAATCCTTTAACAAAATACACTTTACTTGTAATTGGGTAGATTTAGAATGGGTTTAAAACTTCCAAAAACATGTTGTTCAAGTCAAGTGTTAAAAACATGAAGATCTGATCAAGAAACAAGTGAAGAGGAGTTGTTCATTAAAGCTCAATAACAATCTAAACAAAATGACTTCTATCGAGATTTAATGTTGAAGGTCGACACAAGCTGTTTTTGTAGAGACTTATGAAATCAGATTTTCCAGATCAGATTTTAGACCCTTGTTGAAATGTTTGTATAAGCTTTCTTTTCTCACAACCCTAGACATATATAGGGCTTATTTTAAAGGTCATCAAACAAGAGAATACAATCAGAAAATGCCCTAGTTCATTATTCTCTTTGTAGAAGCTACTACGTATTTACGCCAAGGAGTTTCTTGATCTTCATTGTTGATAAATTGAAGAACTTTGGAGCCAACGACCTCTTCAAGTTGCTGGACTTAGTCACGTACTGGAATCCGTGCATTATTGGTTAGTCACGTACTGGGATTCGTGCATTGAACGAAAAGAATACCGCTACAATACAAATCCAATTGGGTATTGGAGCAAGGCTTCAATTGTAGGTTGGTATTTCGGGATAGGCCAAAAGGTTTAGTAAGATTCCTTATACTTATAATCGCTTGTGATTGATAATAGTGGATTCTTGAGGGTGGTGACCTTAAATTCATCCGGTGAGATTTTGCCTCGGTGGTTTTCCCTGTTTGTAAACAAATCACCTATGTCAAATTTAATTTTCGCTGCATTTAATATAATTGGTGATTGTTTATGCTACCACGCTATTGTATGTAATTTGATCTAATTAATTAGCTTGGATAATTAATTAATTTATAAGGGGTCAATTCATTTTAACCCAACACTTTAGTTGAAATCGTTTTGGATGGTGATGTTTCGTTTCTTAGGCATAGAATGGACCTTCATGTTGTTGTTCATTTTTGGTGTTGTGGAGTGTAATTTTTTAAGGATTTGTTTGGTGGTGGTGGGCTCATCTAATTACTATTTGCTTCCTAAGAAAATTGAAGGAAAATATATATGAAGTTCCATTTTTTTGTCCATGGTAGTGTGGGTTAAATTTTTTTTTTCTTTGATTTAAGTATTGTTGATTGGGTTTTTTTTTTGGAATTTCTTTTTGCTAAATGGATTAGATGAGGATTTGGTTAGCAAATTTTTGTTTCTTTAATTTTTTTTAAACCTACTTGATAGTTTTAATTTAATAACATTTTTCCTTTTTTGTTTTCAAAAGATTGTGTTATGAAGGGGTTAAGGAACAATTTAATGTGATGAGGGCATGGAACCCAAAAAATTAATACCCCCTTTAAGAAAGTTTAAATTTAACCATCCTTTTCAATGGTACTATTTCCTTATTTCTTATAGTTCAAGGAGACATTAGTTAATTTTATAGTTTAGGAATGATTGCACTTAATCTAAAAATTAATGGGAAAAAAGCGTAATTACCCCGTTTTTATATTAACTGGTTTGAATTTAAAATTTTTATATTGAATTCATGATGAATTCAGGTTTGATTAATATGCATGTACAACAAGTCGGTAACCTATGCAATGCATAACAAGTTTTTATTTATTTATTTTTATTTAAATTTAATAGGGAAATTTGAACCAGGGATGTCTCAATTATGGTTTATCTTTTTTTTTTTGGTATAAATATGAAATTTGATCATTATAGCCACTATTAATAAGTATTTATTGTTATTGTATATGTGTATGGAACTACATATTCTACCATTAGATATTATGATTGTGTTTGTATATGGAATTATATATTCTATTTGGTGGTTCAAATATGGGAAAATAACATTGGTCTCCCCTAATGTTGTCCATTATCACCCTCATGTCCCCTTTAATTTAGAATAAGATACTAACTTTATCTAAAATACAAACTATTTACACTAATTTCTCCTAATGTTGTCCATTATTACTCTCACATCCCCTTTAATTTAGAATAAGACACTAACCTCCTCTAAAATACAAACTATTTACACTAATTTCACTTGGATTATGATTGAATTTTTTTATTTTTTTTTTAATTTTATGTTTTACCCTTTACTAAATCTGTCATCCAAATCCCCTCAAATAGGAAATTTGGGTTTTATTAAATGTTCTTTTTTTAGGGATTTTTAATTTTTCTTTTCAAGGGGATTTATCATGTGAATAGTTTACATTTTAGGGGAGGTGGACATCTTATTCTAAACTAAGGGGAAGTGAGTGTAATAACATAAAACCTTAAAGGATATTAGTGTAATTTTTCCATTTAAATATGGAATGAAATTTAAATTCAATTAAAATATATATTAAAATGACGACATGTAAAATTTTGAAGACTCAAAAACTTATATGGAGTCAACTTAAGGTCAAATATTTTCGATTTTATATATTAAACTAGTTAGTGATGCGTGCAATACATGGAAAATTTTAATCAAATATGATTTTTATTTTTTTTTTTATCTTTAAAAAATGATTTTATCTCTCTTTAATTCTTTAATTAATTAGAACATATTTGGTACTCTGAATAAAAATTACAATTGGAATTATCATCTTTATTACTAGGAATAAGATAAGTTATAATGGAATAATAAACATATTTATACATTTGGTTGTAACTTTAAAATAAAACTCAAAACTTGTATTTATGAAATATCTTACTTATACAATTATATTTTCTAAAAAAATTATATATTTTAACTTTAATAGAGAGATTATTTTTTGTTGATTAATTTTATATTTTATAATTGTGTATGTGCATAATTGTGTGTATTTTTTAATTATGTTAATTTTAGAAGTTATTACAAACCAATGAATAGGCATTATAAGCCAAAGGCCTTGTAGCTGAATTGACACCTTCTCATACACAAAATGCTTAGGAGTCTAGGGGGGAAAAAAGTTTGAACTGTGGGATTAGCAGCATGCTGTAATTATTCCTAAAAAAAAAAAAAAGAATAGGCATTACAAACATTGTTATAAATGAATAGTTATTTTCCAATTTAAAGAATAGTTAGGGGTAGAAATATTTAATACAATCCGTGAACATGACACAAAGTTAGTAGGGTAAGGTTTAAGCTCAATGGGCTTGTGTTAAATTAGGGTGATACAAATTGACTTGTTTATTAAACAAGCTAATTTGAGTTTAATACACAAAGCCTATTTGAACCTGTTTGACTCGTTTAATTGATGACTAATTTTAACAATACCTTTCAAAATTTATTGTTGTAAAATATATGTTATTTGGTCATGGTCAGATTGAGGATTCTAGCACAATTAATAAATGTATTGAGTCCATGTCAACTAGATTAATAAATAGGCCATGTTAGGATTGAGGGATCCTAGCATGGTTAATAAATGTGTTGTGTTCGTGTTGAACTCTATAATCGAATAATCAGTAGTCAACACGACACTTAAACAAGAATTGCCACCCTTATCTATCCAGAGGGAATGATTATTACTTGTAATAACGATGCAATTAAATAATTTTTTTTGAGAAATAATTACAACATGCTGCTAACCCTGCAGCTTGAACCTTTTTCCCCCCTAGACCCCCAAGCACTTTATAAATAGAGTGGTGCCAATTCAGCTGCAAGACTTTTGATAATGCAATCAAATAATTGAATAGCTATTCCACATGAATAGCTGTTCTATTATACGATTTATTATAGCATACCAAACATGCCTTTGATATGATTGGGTTTGTATATGGAATATTTATATATGAAAACTAATAATAATGGTAGTTATTAATACATGTTTACTATGATTGTGTTTATATATGAAACTATCAAATTCATATATATAATTATGGTAATTATTAATAGGTATTTACTTTGTTTTTTTTTAATGTATGGAACTATCTATTCTATCATGTAAAGAAATATATTTATAATGTTACCAAATTCCAAAGTTGTTAATAGAAATTAAATTCAATTAAAAAATATATATTACAAAAGATTCACGGCAAAATATTATGAAGTCAACCAGTCAAATATTTAATTATATCTATATATATATATATATATATATTTTATATAAAATACTTATATTAGTATAAAATCCTCAAATTCAAACTTATCATAATGTTGTTTAGATTTATGTTAACAATTGTTTACTAACACTTTATTTGGGAGTTCATAAAGAAATGTAATAAAATGAAATGAGTAAATCATAAAAGGATGAAAATGAATAGACTGAATTTAGTAGTAAAAAAAGAAAAAAAAAAGAAAAAAGAAGGAATAAAATTAAATACAAAAGCAATGCGTTTAAGGTATTTTGAGAACTTTAGTGAAATTTTCATTAATTTTAATATCATTCCATTGGATAAGAGGGAATGAAAAATCAAGATTTTGAGAAAAAATAAAAAAAAAAGAGTTTCTTCTTAACTATTCTATCCCTTTTAATTCTGCTTAAACACCCCCCGAAAAGAAAATGGAAGAAATATTCCAAAATGATTCTTTTGATTTTCTTCCATAAACCCATGTTAGAAAAATGTACCGAAAGGATAATAAAGGAATCTCATGAAAAAGTTGTTAGCAGCAGCAATGAAATTTGAAAAGCGAAAAAAGCCCTCTTTGTGGTGAGTGTGGTGACGGCTTAAAGCCAAAACAAAAATCCCCCAAAAAAAGAAAAAAGAAAACCCAAAAACAAAAAGGGAAAAAAGAGAAAAAGCGAAATAGAGAGAAAAGAAGAAAAGAGATTAGAAAAACAGAAACAACAAAACTAAACCCGGTGCCAGCCAGAGGAACACAACACCCTCAACCTTTGGTGTGGTGTGGTGTGTGTTGTGTTTTGTAGTGGAGAATCCTAAATCTCTTTCTCTCTCTACAACCCCAAAAAAAAGGTCATCCCTTCTCTCTCTCTCTCTCTCTAAAACCCCAACAACACTTTCTATCTTCTTTCTTTCTTCTTCTTCTTCTTCTCATAACCTTTTATTATCGTTTCTCAGATCTCTCTCTCTATGTTTATTTCTCAATATTTCAAAAGGGTTTTTGTTATTTCATAATGATGTATATATGATAGTAATACTGTGTGTTATTGTGTTACTTCAGATCTTAAGAGAGAGAGAGGGAGAGAGAGAGAGTAGATAGAGAGGCATTGTGGATCTTTCTTCTTTTCTAAGGGTTTTGTGATTTTTAGGGTTTTAGGGTGTTTCAGACAACAATGGCCACGCCCTTTCCTATTCCCGTCACTGCTGCTCAGGTCTTTTTCTTAATCTATTTTTATCTATTTAGCTAAAGCTTTTACTTAAGCTAAGGTACTATGTCTTATGTTTAGTAAGTTACTGATTAATTATAATCTGTATTTGTTTCTTTGTTTGTTTAATGTTTAATGTAAAAAAATGGGTCAGGTGGGGACGTACTTTGTGGGACAGTACTACCAGGTTTTACAGAATCAACCGGACTTCGTGCACCAGTTCTACTCCGAAGCCAGTACCATGATTCGTATCGATGGCAACAACCGCGACACTGCCTCTGCTATGCTTGTATACTTCTCTTTCACTCTCTGTCTATCTTTCTATTCTTCTATTAACAATGTTGGATTTGGATTTTGTATTCATGAAGTGGGTTATAACCAAAATATGATATAAAGGAACAATCAAGTGTGTTGCTGCTTTACTGGGTTTTTATTTTACTTTAAAAAAATTTGGTCAATTTTTGTTTGTCTGCCTGGATTTATTACTACATTGTGATACATTTTAGTAGCAGTGGCAGGTTTAGATGGTATTTTTGGTTTGTTAAAATTTTGAGGTGGAAGGTTATGAGCCATTGGGTCTATGAAGGAAACAAAGGAAGCGAATTGATGAGGTACAGAGTAGTGCCATAGGGTGAATTATTTGTTTGGAAATGTCACATGTTTTTGGTCATTCAGTAATTGCTCCAGTAGTAGTGTACAAGACATGATTACATGCTTAGTAGAGCATCCCAAAGTGCTGGAATTGAGATAGTTTCTAAGCTGGTGAGGGTGGGGGTGGATTTGAGGGGTTGTAACTTATTGGGGAGCACAATGATATTATGATTAAGGCACATGCTTGATGCTTTTCGACTAATTTCATGCACTCTTTTGCCTGTGCACTCGTTGGTATAATGAATTGGTGGCTTTGTAAGATAAAACAATAGTGTTATATGGTGGAAGCCAGTGATAACTACAAATTCCATGCAAATTTTCAATGTATAAGAATGTGAAGTTTAATATTATGGTAGCCTATCCCTTGTTATGTGCAATTAGTGTTATTTTTTTTGTTACTTAAATGAAGTGGGTGAGAAAGATTCAAACCCAGGTTCTCCTTCATGGGAGAACTGAGCAATGGAACTGAGCTACAAGGCTCTTGATTATATGGAATTAGGTAATAACGTGAAGAGGTGTATACAATGGGTCATGCCAGGCTCTGTGGAAAGCTTGGCGTATTGTTGGAGTTTTTGGCTGGGAAAATTTAATTCAGACATATGGAATATGGTTCCTGGCTGTTTGATGTGGATTGTTTGGACGGACAGAAATCGGCGCTCTTTTGAGGATACCGAGAAATCCTTGGTTCAATTACAAGCCCTATGCCTTAAGACTTTATTTGATTGGTCTACGTGTTGGGGCTTCTCGGATTGCTCCACAATCTTCGAGTTTATTTCTTCTCTTAGTATTGCACTTTAAGTTTTTTCTTGTTCGTTGTTGCTGTTTGTTTGTTTGTTGCTTTTCCTTGTGTTCACCATCATGAACACCTTGTATTGGCTTTCTTCTGTTTTTCAGTTTGATTTAATAATATTCTTATTACCTATCAAAAAAAAATTATCATTTTGTGAAACATGGTTCTGTAATTGACTGTACAACTTATTGTTTGTTATAAAAACAGTTATATAATCAGTGTGCTTATTTATTTGTGGATAAATTTGTAAAATAGAATATTCAAACCATTCATCTTAGGACCTTACTTAGGTGAGACCAGAACCCGGTACTGATCCTATAAGGCACCTCCCTTCACCCTCCCTTTTCTCTTTCATGTTTAGTTATGACCATACTTAGGTGCTAATGATTGTTCCAACTTAGTTATGTTTTGTTTTTGATAAGTAATAGAATTTTTATTGAAAATGAGAAGGGCTACTCTATGCTCACGTTGATGTACATAAAGCACCTTTAAAAAAATACAAGCAAATCAATCAGAAGATCTAAGAGAAAGTCGGAAATAAAAAGTTGAAGTACAAAATCTATAAGGTGGAGGAAGTGTCATTTGAGCCAAAACCAATTAGCCAATCAGCTACAAAATTATGTTAAACATACAACAGAAACTTAGATCAGAAAATTATGTTCCTACTCATTATGTGCTGCTTTTATTCTAAACAATCCTCATTTAGTCTTTTTAAGCATCCAGATTAGCAAGAATAGAAATGAATGAAAATTTTAAAAACTTGACTAAAATCTATAAGATTTATATTTACTTAAAGTGGATGTATTGTTTATATGCTACTAATCAAAAAAGAAAGGTATTGATTAATGATTATATGCTAACAAGAAAATTATGTACTTAAGGCAGCAGTAAGCATTTATGCAATGAAAAATGGAATAGTATGCAAGTACACCTTTTTTTTTTTTGATAAGTAATAAAATATATTAATAGAAGAGGGGTGTCACCTGAGTATACCGGAAGTATACAATAAGGACAAAAACAAATCAAGTGCATAAAGTACAAAAGTCCATGAAACCATGGACTGAAGAAAAAGAATGAAAGCCAAACACTGTAACCCAGTCCAGAACAGAGTTAAGAAAGAAGAGTTTAAGATCTGAAACTGATCTCTCTAAATCCTCAAAATGCCGGTTATTCCTCTCCCTCCAAATGCTCTGCATCAAACAATGGGGCACAACCATCCAAATAGCAGAATTCCGATACCTCCCAAACTTTCCTTGCCAACAAGCCAACAGCTCCGCCACTGTTCCTGACATAACCCAGTGAATGCCAAACAAAGTAAACACCATTGACCATAAATCAAAAGCAATAGAGCAATGGATGAGGAGGTGGTCAACTGATTCCCCATTTCTTTTACACATACAACACCAATCCAAAATCAAAATCTGCCGCTTCCTAAGATTATCAATAGTCAAGGTATTCCCTAAAGCTGCAGGCCACACAAAAAAAGCAACTCTAGAGGGGACCTTAGACTTCCAAACAGTCTTCCAAGGGAAGGACTGATCGAAACTTCTTATTAGCACTTGGTAGTAAGAACGAACAGCAAAACCTTTTCCCATAGCAGGTTTCCAACACATCTTATCGTCCCCAACTCCTTCCAAAGAAGCTCCATAAATTCTAGACATTAAATTGTAGAAGGATTCCAAATCCCAATCTTCACCCAAAAGAGAACACCATTTGGGAACTTCATCAACTCAGCCACCGAGGCCTCAAGTGAAAAAAGTCTTGGATAGAGCACACACAAAGAAGAGTCCCCACACCAAATATCCTGCCAAAATCTAATAGTATGCAAGTACACCTGTTTTCATTGGGTCCAGGCATCTAGCTAACATCTGTCTGTCTTCACCCATAGCGTTCACAATCGTGTCGGCACATTTGTTACTGATGTCATGGTTCCATTATTATAATTAATTAGTATTGACGTATTTTGGAACTTGGTGTATTAAATGATACCAGTTATCTTGTAAATGATTTTGCTTTGAACCAGGTTTTATATATCAGAATGTAGCTAATCTCATTAAAAGCACACTCTCGCCTTTACCTACATACTTCCTTTCCCTTCTTCCTTTACCGAGTAAGGTGGCAAGGCATATGGAGAAATTATAGTGAGACTTTCTGTGGAGTGGAATTGGTGGCGAACCTAAATTACATCTAGTTAAATGGGCCAAGGTTCGTAAGCCTTTGCAGGTTGGGGGGTTAGGTATAAGACGTTTGGGGAGCTTTAATTCTACCTTGCTAGGAAAATGGTTGTGGAGGTATGGCATGGAGATTGATGCTTTATGGAGGAGGGTTATAGAGGCAAAATATGGGAATATTTGGGGTGGTTGATGTACGAAAAAGGTGACGAGTCCTTATGGGGTCAGCTTGTGCAGATTCATTAGAAGTGGCTGGTTGAATTTTTCTAAACTCCTTGTGTATGATGTGGGGGATGGTACTAGAGTGAAATTTTGGAAGCATGTGTGATGCGGGGATTGTATCTTCCAAGAGGCATTTCCAGAGCTTTATTGTCTTAGTCGGTCAAAGGATTCCTTGGTGGTTGAAGTTATGGGTTGGTCTGTTGGGAGGCTTCACTGGAATGTGAAATTTCGTTGTCCACCACAAGATTGGGAGCAGGAAGCCTTTGATTGGTTTATGGGGTTGGTTTATTCTTCAATTGTGCAGGGATTTGGCCCAGATAAGGTTTGTTGGAAGCCAGCAAGGAGTAGAGGTTTTGAGGTTAGAGGATATTATAGTTCCTTCTACCTACCCTCCTATTCTTGTATCCGTCTATTGGAGAATGATATGGCAATTGAAGGTTCCTCTAAGGGTAGCTTTCTTCGCTTGGTATATTTCCTTAGGTAAGATCTTAACAATAGACAACCTTCGTAAAAGACGCTAGTACTTGATTGGTGCTATATGTGTAAGAGATGTGGGGAGTTTGTTTATCATCTTTTGCTTCATTGCTTCATAGCTTGGGAGTTGTGGCATTTGGTTTTTTGCTTGTTTGGTATTCACTGGGTTATGCCTCATACTGTTCTTGAGTTGTTTGAGACTTGGCAAGGAAAGTTTGTGCGACATCGTAACATAGATGTTTGGAGATTAGTGCCTCATTGCTTCATCTAGTGCATCTAGCGTGAAAGGAATGCTAGAAGCTTTGAGAGTTGTGAACGTTCTTTGCTAGAGATTAAGTCTTTTTTCTTGCACACTCTCTTTGAATGGAGTGTGGTCTTTCCTCATTTTTCTTATTCTCCTTTTCCTATTTTTCTTGATCGTTGTACTTTTGGTTCCTGATTTGTGCCCCTATAGTACATCTCCAATGTATTCGGTTTGACACTTTTTCTATTATTAATAATATTTTTATGTTACTTATCAAAAAAAAAGTTTTCATTGTATGTTTAACATAATTTGTAGCTGATTGGCTAATTGGCTTTGGCTCAAATAACACTTACTCCGCCTTTGAGAATGGATTGGAGGGTAAGGTATTAGGTTAAAAAACTCACACTAGGTGCATGTGTAACTTACCAATAAAAAGAACTTTTGAAGCTAATTGGCTAGATTAAAATATATACTGTTGTGCTGATTCCATAGTGGTTCCATCCTAAGGAGCTATACTTTGTTCTGATTTGATAATATGTGAGCGTTAATAGAGCTCCTTATACACTGTCCAATTTTATTTTTCTTTGGCCAGCAAATCCATGCACTTGTTATGTCACTCAGCTATACGGGAATTGAAATCAAGACAGCGCATTCCTTGGAATCTTGGAATGGAGGTGTTCTTGTGATGGTTTCAGGCTCAGTGCAAGTTAAGGATTTCAGTGGAAAGAGGAAATTTGTGGAGACATTTTTTCTTGCGCCTCAGGAGAAAGGTTATTTTGTGCTTAATGATATTTTTCACTTCATTGACGATGAACCGGTTCTCCACCATCCTGCAGTCATATTAGCCCAGAGCAATCTTGAGTCCAAATTAAATGCTCCTGCTACTATTCCAGATCCAGGTATTGGTCATTCAACCTAAAGAGTGGGGATGAATAGTTCTCATTAATGCAGGGTGCAATAATCACAAATTTTTTATCCAACTGATATAAGAAGCTTTTGATTTTTTTAGTAAAATAATCTTGGAATCTGTGTAATTATATTTATTGCTCATTTACAGTAATTTTAATCATTAAACAGAATTAATTCTGTAATTACTGATACGGTCAGATGATGTTGGATCTTTTGAAATTCAGCACTAAATTAGGAATCCTGATGAGTTCTTGAAGGGTTCTTGAATAGAGTTTGATGTTTAAGGGTTTAATAATAAAAAGATTGATTGAGGAAAAAGAAGTAATTAAAAGATTGGATATTGAATGAATTTGCTGGCGATTTGGTGTCAAAAACAGTGAATAGAACCAGAAACAAAGAAAGATAAACTTTAGTTAATCACACCTAAGTTTCCTAAGCAATAGTACTCTGGAACGAGAAGACAGTCACACCCTCAAAGCTTAAAGTAAGCTGCTGGAAATTTATTAAATTCAATCTATCTCTATCTCGATCTCTATTATTGATTACATAAAAGCCTTTATACAGGCTATTCCCAAACCCTTTCCAAGGAATTATTAGGGCTCTTAAATAACATTTTCCATGAAAGAATAGTGCTTTTAATAACAATGAATAGTAATTAAGAACTTCTAAACCAAATATAAAAAATGATTCAAAACAATAAACAAGACTCATGGTAAAATTTAATTACAATTCCAGAATATCTGAAAAGTACCAGATTACCCTTACTCTAGTAATATTTAATTAAAACAGACCTGGTAAATTTATTTTTTTTATCATTATTTCTTATATAAGATAGAAATTTTACTTTAGTTTAATCTAAGTGTATATGTGTTCTAAGTTGTGCGGTGGTAGATCTGGTAAATTTTTAACCTAAATAAACTTAATATTAAGAATCAATATTGACTAAAGTAACTTATTAAGGATGCCAAGAAGGCCCTGCATTAAAACTGGACCACAATTCTAGAATATATTTGAATTGGGTAAAACTTAGATACAATAACTTAGGTATAGTACATTGGGTTCTCCAATTAAATTCAAATACCTGGTTGCATTGACCAATAATATAAATCAATGTTATGTATTTAGGATAGCTAAATTTTATCCACCCAAGTGTTTGAATTTAATTGGGGAACCTAATACCCCTTTGACTGTTTGCTGGCTGCATCATTGGATCTTTTATTACCAATGAGAAGTATACTGTTGGCTGTAGCCAATGAGCTCTAGCTCAAATGTCATCTCCTTGTAATAGGTGCATGTGCACATCACCAATAAAAAAAGTATACTGTTGGGTTTGGTTATTACTTTTGGTCAGAAAATTTAAAATTGTGGTTGGAGTTCAATATAAAATTATGTTCATGCATACTCGTTAGGTTGCAGCCTAGTGGTTGGAGGCTTGGGATGAACTGAAGACCTAGACATCTTGGGTTCAATCCCAAGTAGGAATTCCCTTGGGTTACGTGATACATGGTTTTGGTGGGTGGGGTTGTATCCATGGTTTATTCCCCAGGGCCATGCCTTGGTGACGTTCCACGTCATAAAAAAAAAGGTTCAAAGCATGAGTTAAATCTGAAACACCTTTCATAAAATTTTTTTCTCAAAAAAATCTATGTGACAGTGACAGATTTTCTAACTGTCCCTTTAACAGATACTGGAAAATTTTCCAGTGTTCAATAATTTATTAATGAAATGATGGCTTTTGCAGTATCCAATTATTTGCTTGGCGGAGAAGTCCAGTCAAGAGAATTCATGTCTCCTACTGAGGTAAATGAAAATGGCCCAGTTGACAATTATAGTTACTCTGAGCAACGGTTGCAGCATGTCCCCGAGTCTGAACACATTCTGGAGAACGATGCTGCAGAGTCAAATGGTTTGCTTCAGAATACAGTGAATGCAGTACAAGACCACCTGCCTCCCAATGCTGAGGAACCTATTGGAGAGCCTCAAAAGCACACTTATGCTTCAATTGTATGTACTAAATCTAGCAATTAGCCATATTTATGAGGAATCCTTTAAAACATGAGACTGATTTTGTCTGTCTGATTATTTTGGAAGTTACGGGTAGCTAAAGGACAACCCACACAAGCAGTAGCTTCACAGCCTTCTGCTAACAAAAACATGCCTCTTACCTCAGAGTGGGATCATGCTTCACAGCCCACTACTCGGCAATCAAATTTTTCATCAAATACATATGAAAGGTCTGTGGCAGAGGTGGCAGAGGAGGTTCCCATAATGGAAGATGAAGGTATTCTTTCTAGGTCTCCTAATATTTGTTTCCACTATGATATTAAGACAACAGATTTTCTTAAGATTGCATAGGATCTTTTTTTTGGGGGGGAGGGGGGACTTATATGTTTTGTCTCTTAGGGAATATTTCGTTAATTCACAATTGCTTTTAAAAGTGTTGTTTATGTTTCAGCATGTGTTTGATTTTATGTATGGATACCCGTAGGTGAAATTAGGTCTGTTTATGTGAGAAATTTGCCACCTACTGTGTCTGCTTCTGAAATTGAGGAGGAATTCAAGAATTTCGGTACACTCAGTGATGAGGGCGTTGTCGTTAGAAGTCGCAAGGTTCATACCCTTGATATCTCTATTGGCTGTATTAATGCATTTTAGCTTCAAATTTTATGAAGCAAAATATTTCTTATTGTGCAGGATGTTGGTGTTTGCTATGCATTTGTTGAATTTGAAGATATGACTGGTGTTCAGAATGCAATCAAGGTGAATATGCTTTGTGAATCCTTGATATTAAAGATCTATTAGTTGCCTTAACCAACCCAAGTATTTTATTCAAGATAGAAAAAAAAGGCTTTTAACATATTTTCTGACATAAGCCTTCTTGCTAATACGTTCTCAACTTGGTTGACCTCATTTCAAATTTCAAGTTTATGTGTACCTTTTCTGGTGGCATTAAGCTATTAAATTTCATAAATTTGATAAAGTTAACCTTAGATTAAATTTTTTTAAAGCATCCTATTACTTATTGAGTGGAAAAGGGTTTTTATAGTAAAAATTTCTTCGATTTATATTTTTGTAGGCAGGTTCTCTTCAGATTGCTGGACGACAAGTATACATTGAAGAGCGGAGACCAAACAGCAACATTCCATCACGGGGAGCAAGTATGTATTTTTTCTCTTGCAATTTTATTGAATTTCATGAAATGCCATAAAATTCCTTACATTTGAAGAATTAGTGCATTGATCTATATTACATTCTTCTTCAATGGTGAACTATATTTATGATAGGACCTGAGGAGGCCTATTAGTGTCATTGGAAGGGGCTCTAAGAATCCCATATATATATATATATATATTGCGGTGTTCATATCCCCTTTTGACTATTTATTTTAACTTTAAATTGTAATTTTTTTGAGTGATTCTGTGAACCGCTGCTTGTGTGTATAGATTTCTTTTTATTTTTATAAATTTGTCACTACTTAGAAAAAAGATGTAAATAAACTGTTTCAGCTTATGTACTGATGGTCTTTGTGTGTGACATATAGCAACTGGACAAGGATTTTTGGTTTGGTTTTTCCTACTCCATTATGCAATTATGGTATCCATAGCTTGAATTTCCTGATGATGATATCTTGTTATTAAGCTTGTGATTTGGTGAGAACTTGGGTAACTTAGGTCTAGGGTAGAAGAAGGGTTTAAGAAGAAATCAGCTTGTGATGCAGCGAGAACTCAGATCTAGTGTAGAAGAAGGGTCTAAAAGAAATTCTAACAACAGACAATATTAATGCCAGGAAAAAGATAATAGGATTGAAGTTGGAACAATCAAATATCAATTTTTAGATTTAAAGAGTTCAAGAAATATTCAAATATGAAATTTCATGATGTAGATAAGATAAAATGTCTACAACTCAAAAGAGGCTTTTTATAATATCCTTTAGTAATCTTAGAATCCTAGCCCTTCATCTTACAGTAAAAATTAAATCATAACCCACCAACTTCTTTAAATGTCATGAACTAGTCACATGACCTTTTAAATCATTAGAGACGTAATGATAAATTAAACATAACAGAGAGAAATAAAACATATTGGACGTATGGGTTTCTTTCTGGGTTGGAGAAAAATCATTCTTGAGTCTTGCTTTAAATTTCCATTATCTATTGGAGTTTTCGAATAATGTTTTTCGTCCTTTCTTTCTTTGCCGTCTTAAGTACATCGAGAAATAGCTCTGTAGCCTTAATGTGCCAATGAAAACTTATGCATAACAAGTTGAAGAACCTTTCTTCAATTGTAATATGAACAAGTCATGTGGAATAAATTACCATCATCAAGTGCCATGCGACTTATTTCTAAAACTCAGCTCAACCTCATCTTTGCATTTCTTGAATCTTGTCGAATTAAGTCTTGCTCCATAAAATCTTCCCAAACACAATCAAATCCGGTATCTTTATCTTCCTAAAAATATTCTCATAATTCAATGTTGTGTTGATAGAAGAATTATTAAAAATTACATATTTTTAAGGAAAAAAAATCCAATCTTCACAAAGATTTTTCATTTTGGAATTTCATTGAACACTAGTGCATCATTCAAATCAGCATGTGTATGTATGCAAACTTTATGTGTCCAAAAGAACACTCGTAGGACTTGCATTGAACACTAGATGTGCATCACTCCCTTGAATAGTTTGTTTAATATGTATGGAAGTACTCACATAAAAATCACCCCCATCAAGGTAGATGTTATAGATCGGTGGAAAATCCGTGTATGGCACATGTGCCTTTTGAATTTTTATCCTTCAATTCAACTACGCACACCAACTGATCCTCCAATCTGCCTTGTCCTACATTATGAAAGGAGTTTTCATCTTCTATAGCATCGTTCCCATCTTGGATCACTTCTAGTATGTCCAAGGGCTTGTGCTTGGCGTTTGAAATATCCAAACAGGCTCCTGTTGGTCCCCATCATTGAAGAGCTTGTATAGCTCGCGACAAAATTTCAATCATATGCCTCATCTTAGCCATCTCTATCTACTGGCATTGATTTCCTCTACTCCCTCAATCTCTACCATAACCAGCAATAGCTTAAAGTCGCATATTCAACTCAAATATGAATTTTGTGACCTAGATATAGATATTTTTCTTTGATATCACATGATGCAGTGAGGATTTAGCTCTTTTCTTTTGATAAGTTACCCATTCCCCTAGTTGGTTTTGAACGCTCGATCTCACCCTCTAACCAATTATTATGGGAGATGAAGTGTAAGTTGAGCTATAGTTCACTGGCAAGAACTTTGGTCTAATTTAGAAGAAGGATTTTAGAAGGAATTCCAGTTACAACTTATGAACAGGATTAAAGAAAAAAAGAAAAAGAAAAGAAAAGATAATAGTATTAAAGTAGGAAGAATCAAATATCAATTTCTAGACTCAAAGAGTTAAAGAAATATTCAAGTATGAAATTTCGTAAAATGGATAAGAAAAGGCTGCCTACAATGACCCAAGAAAGGGCTATTTATAATTGACTTTAGTAACTCGACATGATACATATAACAATTAAATCCTAGCATTCAACTTCTTTAAAAATCACATGCTAGTTATGTGACCTTTTAAATATTAAAGACTTAATAATAAATTAAACAGAAAAAGAAATAAAAGACAATAAGGACTAATGGCTTTTTTATGGTTCCTTTCTTTTGGGCATAGATTCTTCTGCAACAGCTTGCTAAGCAGAATGATTGATATTTGATGCCTGCAAAGAGGGGACATCAGAAATAATTTAGTTCTGTTTTGGTAAATCTATCATAGCATGGGGATCCAACCAACTTTCTGCATGTTGCTCTCCCCACGTCACTATTTCAAATGATGTGTTCAATTAATTGTAAACTGTTATGGACAGGAAGGGGCAGAGGCAGGGGCATCTACCAATCAGATGCACCAAGGGGGCGTTTTGGCTCTCGGAGTTATGGCAGGGGAAGTGGCTATGATGTGGGTGATCGAGATTACAACAGACCGAGGGGAAATGGTTTCTATCGGCCAGGTCCCCGGCCAGACAGAGGATTCTCAGGTCAGCAAGTATCAAGAAGTGGACAAAATCCATCAGAGCCTTTTAATTAGTATTTTTTTAACGATGGGAAGCGACGTTTTGAGCCAAGCCATGCAGATCAGCGCATTCACGTTTGTTACTTCGAAGACTATAATATGGATATTTTCAGAAGTAAGCTTTATTTAGATGTTTTGGAATATGAATCACATATCATGTTTTTTTTTTTTTTTTAATTACCTGAAAGGGTTCCTTGATACTTATTTTTTTCCTAGAAGGAAATTATTAAAATATAAAAGCAATGTGTTTGCAATTTTGAGTTCTTATCCTGGTGAAATATGCATTGTCTTCTCTATTGATAAAGCTTTTTTGAATTGGATTTTATTTATTTATTTGTTTATTTGTAATGTCTTAAAACATTTTGATTTTGTTCACCCTGAGTCTTTGCTCAGTTAGTTCTTTTTTGCTAAGGTTACAAATCAGCAAATGGTCCTGTAAACTGTAAAGGTGGCATCTTATATGTTTCTTTCCTGGGTTGGTTAGACAAAAGAAATGGTTTTCTTAACCCTTGTTTTGGAATTAGAATGGCTCCTCTTGTTGCGTGTGGTCTGTTACAAATCATATACCACAAAAAATTCCATTGTGTCTTTATAAACCGTGTTGTTTACCACAAAAAATAGTGTCTTTATAAACCGTGTTGTTTCTAACATTAACCTATCCTAATAAGCCACCCCCAAGTCCAAACAGTAGTAATGGGTAAATTTTTATTTGTTGGACAAGGGAGATCTTCAGATCAGTGAATGCTTCCATCAGTCTTGCACCCTTTTGTGTGTTTACTAGTAGCTTGTACTCGTTAGTTTGGTCTAATGCTGTAGGTATGGGGCATCACGGTTGTTTTGTTGTCACAGTCTGTGTACGGACCCAACCATTCCCAAACACAATTTTATAACTTGTGCAATTGAGTGGATAATGTAAAGTAATGAACCGCACAAAGCAGAAAATATTTGTCATTCACAATTGTACAAGTCAACAAATTGTGAAATTGGACGTGATTGGTTGTCTCTAGAATTCATCATCTCAGAAGCCAGGCTTTGGGTACTTCTATTTTAAAATTTAAACGGCAATCCTTGAGCCATCTCAGTGCAATAATGCGTTTGGCCAGATAAGAAAGTAGCCATCTTTTATATTATAGGATCGAAATCATGACTCTTGATGTTGTTTTGCGTATCGATTCCCATGTTTGAAATGAATCAATGATGACTACGTTACGTTTGCGTCTCAGTTCCAATGGATTTTACATCACAACAAAGTGTACATGACTTCAGCTTTTCACTTTCTATGTTTTTCCAATCGAATCTTCCCAAACACAATTCAGATACAATGGCAACGCAACTTTAAAGACTTCCCTCCATCAAAGGCTCAAAACCAACAGATTATATCATCATAAAGCACACAAGAATGTTCAACTTCCTCACTCCGCTTATCGCATCATATATTCAATCAGATTTAAACTGAAATAAAAGTCTCAAACGTCACTGCTTGTCTTATTGCGTATGTTCCATGCCTTATTCAACATATCTGAAACACCTTTCATTTACTTATAAAAAAAGAAAAGAAAAAGAACCACCTTTCATTTATCATGTGGGCCAACTATTGACGATGGATGTGAAAGTTTGTGAAAAATATAACTCAGCATTGGGACAGTTCAGAAGGTTTTTTTATTTTTATTTTATTTATTTTTTATTTTTTTAAATTTTCTTATTTATGCAACAGAGAGGATAATGTCCACCCCCACCAAAAAAAAAAAAAAAAAAAAATGAAACTTCAAGTCTCAGTTTCAGTTGATTTTTTTTTATGTGTATATGTGTATTTAAAAGTTTTTATCCTAAGACTGTTATTGAAAACTATGGAATGTATAGGATTGAGGTCAGTCCAAAGAGGATTTTGCATTCCACTTTTGCATTTTAGTTGAAAGGTATATGTTAAGGGATTCAGGTCAGGTGCAATTGTAATCCATGGCTGAGATTGAAAGTTGAAAAAATAATTTTTAATCTCAACAATTAAATAAAATATATTAAAGAAAAGTGAAAAAGTAAAAAATGTAAAAAAAATTTGTGAGGGGAAGTGGGTGAATTGCATTAGGTGCAATACGGCATTGCACCTGATCTCAATCCTACTTTGAGACCCAATAGTAGAGAACTAGTCTCCTAGTATTTTAAGACTCATTAACTTGAATTCAGATCCTCTAGATTTCCTAAGATATTTCATTAGTAGATTTCTTTAATTTTAATCATTCTTTTATAATTTAAGAGTCAAGATTCTGTCATGTCAGCACTCTACTAACAATACTTTTAAAATAATAGTAAAACAAAACAATTAAGAGTATTGGTAGTAAAGTGTTGACATGTCAAAATCTTGACCCTTCAATTATAAAAGAGTGGTTAGAATTTAAAGAAATCTACTAGTGGAGTATCCTAAGAAATTTAGAGAATCTGAATCTCATCAAGTTATACTCCTTAAAGAATGGGCCTATAAGTTAATGCTAATTTGGAATTGGAATTGGTCTCTGGTCTTACTTCTAGTAAGTCTTTCGATCTTAAATGTTCATATAGAAAAAGACGTACATACGACCGACTTGGCAAAAGAATTTTCATGCTGCTTTCAACCCATAATCTATAAATAGCAACCAAACTATAATGCTTATGCAACATTATTAAGTTCTAGAGCTTAACTTCAAACTTTCTCAGTTATGGCTTACAAAGTTTTTTCACTGTTTTCATTCAATCTTCTTCTCCTCTTCCTCCTTCCTCTCTATTCTCATGCAACTTCACGAAAACCCCATGACAAAAAATTGTCATCAGTTGAGTATCTCAAACGTCTTCAAGGATCTCGTGAGGGAGACAAGGTCAAAGGCATCCATAACCTCAAAGCCTACCTTGAAAAATTTGGTTATTTGAGCTATAACCATTCCAAAAATCAAACTCATACCAATGATGATGATTTTGATGAACTCTTGGAATCTGCCATTAAAACTTACCAACGAAATCACCATCTCGACGCCACTGGGATAATGGATGCCAACACAGTATCAACAATGATGATGCCTCGTTGTGGGGTGGCAGATATTACCAATGGTACGAATTGGATGAGCTCACGCAAGAAGAAACATCACAACCGCCATGGATCTTTTCATACCCACTTCACTTTCAGCGATGGTAATCTCAAGTGGACAACAAGCGACCTCACCTATGGATTTCTCCCTAGCACCCCGGCAGAAGCCATGAACCCTGTTGCAAATGCATTCCAAACATGGGCTAGCAACTCACACTTCACTTTCTCGCAGGCACAGGACTACACAAATGCGAATTTCAGAGTTAGTTTCGAAAGGGGGGATCATGGAGACGGGTATCCTTTCGATGGACCTACTAGTCCAGGTGTTGCTAATGCCGTCGCGCATGCTTTTTATCCGACGGATGGGAGATTCCACTATGATGCAGATAATCAATGGAGTGTTGGAGCAGTTCCAGGTGCAATGGACTATGAGACAGTTGCCTTACATGAAATCGGGCACCTTCTTGGGCTTGGGCATAGCTCAGTTCAAGGGTCCGTCATGTGGCCTGCAATAGATACAGGAGTGACTGCTCATAGTTTGCAGAAGGATGATATCGATGGCATTAAAGCCTTATATAATTCAAGTGTCTAGGGATTTGCAACTTGAAATTATTTAGAAAATAAAGCATTTGTTATGTACTATTAAATTAAGTGCAAAAATTATCTTAAAAATAAAGCATTTGTCATGTATTATTAAATTAAGTGCAAATCACTACCACAAAAAAAAAAAAAGAAAAAAGAAGACCTATAGTGGTGTTTGTGAAATGCCACTATAGGCCCATTTGGGCTATGGCACCGTTTGCTATAGTGTTGTTTGTAAATGCCACTATTGTATCGTGACTATAGATCTGTATCTTATAGTGGCGTTTATAAAACGCTACTATAAGCCCTTTTTTTTTAAAAAAAAAAAAAAAGGCTATAGCAGCGTTTTTATAAACCCCACTATAGGTCCATACCCTATAGTGGTGTTTCTAAGACATTTCTATAGGCCAAATTTATTTATTTTTTAATTAGGCTATAGCATCATTTTAAAACACCACTATAGGTTCATCCCTGTAGTGGCATTTTCAAAACGCTGCTATAGACCCATATATATATATATATATATATATATATATATTTTAATAAAAAAAATGGATAGAGCAGTGTTTTAAAACACCACTATAGCCAAAATATATTTTCAAAATAAAAAAAAAACTTGACTACCAAAAATTAGTTTTTGGTAATCAAAAGTTTTTTTTTTTTAATTGAAATTTTAACTTTTAAATTTTGAAAGCATTAATATTAATGCTTTCAAATTTTGAAAATTAAAAACTTTTAGTTTTAATTGAATTAAGAAATTGAAAACAAAAATACAAACCCAAAAAATTCAAATTCAAGCACAAACCCATAAAATTCAAAGTCAAATACAACACAATATGCTCCAAAATACAAGAACACAATCTCATAAAAATCCAAGCTCAAGAACACAAACCTAGATTTAAAAATTAGTACATGATTAGATACACAATAGCACAAATCCAAGAACACAAACCCAAATTTAAACATAAGCACAAGATCATATACACAATAGCACAAATCCAAGAAAACAAATCCAAAATTCAACATAAGCACAAGATTAGATATATGAACATAGACACAAACATTGCTAAAATATTTGCTTCATTCAAAATATTCCTCCATTTTCTCACAACCTAAATAGAAAAGAAAAGAAAAGAAAAAAAAAAGATCTATTGTCAACAAAAACCCAAAAAAGCTAAGGGGAGGGGAAGGGGAAGGGTCTCATTGGGTTGGCGGCGGCATGTGGGTTGAGCGGCAGGCTTGGCGGCATGGGAGGCTTCACTGCGGGATCGCGGGGTGTGGGTCTCACGGCGAGATCGATAGTGTGGTGGGCTTCACGGCAGTGTGAGAGAGATGAGAATGAGAGAGTTTAGAGACTGAGAGATGAGAGAGTGACTTAGAGATGAGGGAGTTAAGATGAGACCCATTTGTTTTGTGCTTTTATGTGAATAGTCAGTAACATGAAACATTTGGGGAAGCAAAGTGATTAGACTTATGTGGCGTTTGGTACGGGAGAATTCACATTACTCGTGGCATCTAGATTTCTAGGAATGTGATTCCTTGCAATCTGGATGCCTAAGAATGTAATTATTCCTATGTTTGGTTTCATTGGGAATCTCTTAAGATTCCTAGGAATGTGAGATGCTAATATTTAGTTTATTCCCAGGAATCTTAAATGAATTATTTTTTTTTTCCATTCTATCCTTAGATTTGAATTTGAACTATCAAATCCTTTAAAAAAATATCTTCCTCTAAATAAATAATGAAAAAAAAATATAATAATAATTTGTTGAGCAGCACACACAACAGCAAAAGTGAATACTTGGCAATAATGGAGGGTCATTTTCAAACTTTTTTTTTCCACACATGAAACATAAATAGAACTTTGTTAAAGAATATATCAATAGAGTTGTCTATCCTATTCATGTTATTTTGATGGGAGAAGATAAAGATAAGGGAAAAAATATTGATGATTCATTTTAAATTTTATCTTAATTGCTTAAATGATAAGGAAAAAGGGTCAAAATTGTCAATTTATAAAAAAATACAATTTCTTTTAAGTTTGGGAATTTGGATACCCAACTGTTTTAAAGAGAATCCATATTCTCACTGAGAGGGGTTTAAAGGAGGAATCCAGATTCCCCTAGCATTTGATTCCCTGGCATGATTTGCAACAGACATGAGAATCTTTAAACATTTCTGGGAATCTTAAAACTTTACCCCGTACCAAACAGCACATTAAAGTAAAACATGTGGAGGAGAAAAAGTAAAACATGTGGAGGAGAAAAAGAGAGGAAAAAAAAAAAAAAAAACTAAATATAAAACTTTTAAAATGTGACACTACGTGCCAGAGATTTGACAAGGTGAATTCAAAATTCAAAATTTGAATTTTAGTTTTTATTTTTTTTTTAAGTTGGACCTATGGTGGCGTTTTTTGCAAATGCCTCTATAAATCCCTTCATTTTTTTTTTTGTTCTTTTGAGTTGGGCTATAGCATCGTTTTACAAACGCCACTATAGGCCTTTGCAAGATGAAGAGTCTATAGTGGAGTTTATGAAACGTTGCTATAGGACCCTTAATTTTTTTTTTTGGGTTGGGCTATAGTAGCATTTTACAAATGTCACTATATGCCCTTTCAAGGGCCTATAGTGACGTTTGTGAAACGCTGCAATAGGTCTTTCACATACATACACACACACACACACACACACACACACACACACACACATATATATATATATGAGGGAATTGTTTAATTTTTTTCCCATTGGTTTGTTAAAAAAGCCTATAGTGGCGTTTATGAAACGCAACTATAGGTCCCTCAATTTTATTTTTGGGTTGGGCTATAGCAGCGTTTCATAAACGCCACTATAGGTCCCTCATATATAAATATTTGAGGGAACTTTTCAAATTTTTTTTTTTCCATTTGTTTTTTTTTTAATTTATAAAAAGAACCTATAGTAGCATTTATGAAACATTGCTATAAGGCCCTCAAATTTTTTTTTTTTTTTTGGTTGGGCTATAGCAACATTTCATAAATGCCACTAGAGGCCCTTGAGCCAAAGGGCCTATAGTGGCATCTATAAAATGTTGCTATAGGTCCCTTATATATATATATATATATATATATATATGAGGAAACTTTGTAAAGTTTTTATTTTTCGTTGGTTGTTTTTAAAAAAAAGCTATAGTGGCGTTTATGAAATGCTGCTATAGGTCCTTCAATTTTGTTTTTAGGTTGGGCTATAGCAGCGTATCACAAACGCCACTATAGGCCATTGTAAGATAAATGACGTATAGTGGTTTTATGAAACGCTGCAATAGGTCATATTTATTTTTATTTTTATTTGTTTTTTCAAAAATACCTATAGCAGCATTTTACAAACGCCACTATAGGCCTTTGTAAGACCAAGACCTATATTGGCATTTTTAAAACGCTGCTATAGGCACTTGGAAACATTGCTATAAGCCTTGTGTTTTTAAACACCCCTATAGAGCCCTTTGAACACTGCTATAGATATGCCTATAGCAGCGTTTTTAGAAAATGCCTCTATAGGGTACCTATAGTGGCGTTTTTTTGCAAACGCCACCAAAAAAAAAATCGTTGCTATAGGTAGCTTTTTTTTTTTTTTTTTTTTTTTTTTTTTTTTCTGGTAGTGAATGCAAGTCGCTAGGAGTTCTAGAGCATTTTCTTATTAATAAAGGGAAATTCTAATAGATGCCCTTAGGATAACAGTTAATAATCTATTTAAAGAAAGTTTTTATGGGAAAAGAAAAGAAAAATTTAATATTTTGATAGCTTTTTTCATTTCCATAAAAGTAGTGTTAAAACTTTTCTAAAATGGATTGTTAACTATTACCCTAGGGGCACTTGTTAGCATGACTCATTAATAAAAAGGGGGAAAGATTAGTGCAAGAAACATTAAAGCTTTTAATAACTCATAGGAAAAAGTGAGGCTCAATTTTATTTGCAACACTTTTCACATCATATGTTCAATAATCAAATTTAAACTAAAATGAAGCCTCAAACGTAATTGCTTGTCTTATTGCATATGTTCCATGCTTTATTCAGCATATCTGAAACACCTTCCTTTCATGAACTTATCAAAAACGAAAACAAGAAAAAAAGAAAGAAAAATAGAAACACCCTCCATTTCTTTATTTATTTACCTTTTTTGGGCTACATAATGCAACTTATATATTACAATTTTGGTTGAAAATTATGTTTTATCTTACCTACGTAAGCTTGGACCCAACATTTTGGGGCTAAGGCTTTTGTTGTTATTGTATGTGTGGATTGGACCCCAAGTTTCCAATATAGCCCTTTGACTACTATTGAACCATGGCTAAGTAAAACCCAACATAATTGGATAGTTTTGTACCCTTTAGACAGATAAGGTAGTTGCTTTCAAGCTTTTGAACCTATTAGGCCTTGATTCTGACAACTGGTCTATATCTACAAAAAAGTAAAGCAATTGCAGCATTCATAACTTGTTCATGGAGAAGAGGTATCTGTATGTAGTCTTGCATTGAGTCACCTTCTTCCTCATCTTCCGTCTCCCACAGGAAACTAGCATATGTTGCAAGAACATGACTAGAAAAAAAGACCAAAACATGTATTGTCATATATATACCTTATTTTTAAATATTTTATTTGTTACAACAAGTAGGGAAGGGTATATTCAAACCTTGGTTCTCCTTTGAAGGAGAGCAAATAATACAATTGAGTTAAAATGCTCATAGTATTAGCATATGTACCTTGTCAAGAACTTCCTTTTCCTTTTGGAGTTAAAATAAGAACTTATAAATTTCGTACTCTATGTAGACTTTTATCATGAAATGGAAGCTTATCCATGAGAATAGGATTTGCACAAGGGAAGTGAGTTTGCCACAAATATTGGTAATTGTCCAAATTTTATTTTGATGTTATAAATTGGGCTTTATACATATCTGCCACAACTGATCTTCAAGGTGTCATAGTTACTTGGATGGATATCTTGTAATGAAAATAGCAGCTCTTGCCGTTAATCCTCTAGGACGCAAATAACTTGATTCTCTCTTGAGTTATTTGTGTTAGTGCAGGACTTTAATCTAAAATTTGAGATAATAAGTGCAATATGAAATATGATTTGTAAGGTGAATATTAATGGAGCATTTAAATATTTTTGAACCCTGCTTTACATAACGTTTCATTTTCTTCTCAGTATTTGTCTTGTCTTGTGGACTAACCATTAGTGAAGGATCTATGTGAAACCCTATGAAAAGTATAATCCAACATCAAGACAGTTTTGAGGCATTTAAGGTTTTTGTTCTTGGTTAAACAGAGCTTAAACTACCAAGATAGCAACAAATATGAAGAGGCATATGAAGTTTCTGATGTAGCCTTATGATCTTTTATCTAAGACAATTTGTCTGACTTAGTCATTGAAAAACCATGAAATGGTTGCCATTGATATCTAGAATACATAATCAATAAACTTAGGAGCAAACTTGTCTAGATCTATTCTATACATGTTACATTTCATTTTGCTGGAGTTACATGTAAGTCACACGCACACATGCACACACACACACACACACACACACACACACACACGCACACACACAATTCTCATCTTATCACTCTAAATGAATTTTCCAGTTTACCAATGAGTCCTTTAAAGTCTCGTTCGCTCTCCTTTTGCTAATGATATCAGCTAACATATTTGAACCAATTAAATGAATTTAACTACACGTTGACGAAAAATTTTCAGCCATGGGCATAGACACTCAGTTTACTCTAAAATAAGTAGAATTAGATATGTTCTTTATGCCAAGATGTATTTACAAACATTACAAATTTGTCTATTTGCATAAGTGTTTTAGAATTATGCATAGCTTACGGGAGGGGTGTAAGGCAGGGTCATATGTAGGCAAATTCGCTAAAACCTAAAAGGCTCATTATTAGACCCCATCCATGCCTAAAAAGGAAAAAGGAAACATACACAAGCATGCATACACACACATAGTGAAATAGAGACAGTGATAAAGCAATTGTGTCCATTTCTTACGACACATAATATATTTTGATTTGCAGTATGAGCTAAAGAACTTTTAATTGACATTAATGTTTTTAACCATAAGAACATAATGAAGAGGTTATTGGAGCAATGGTTTTACAGTTTAGTAGGTGGGGTGCAATCAGATTATTCTGAAATCTAAGCAAACTCCAAAGAAAAAGCACATGCTTATCGACTATATCACATTACTAAAAGCATGTGAAGGGGAGAGGGAAGAAACTATTCATGTAGTTTGGGGCTGTCAATGGGTTAAGGAAATCTGGTGGGAAGATGGCTTCTGCAGATCACGCATCAGTGATTGTTTTGCAAGCTTTAAAGACCTATTCCTGGGTTTTTTAAAGGAAGGAGACTACTATTTTTGACAGATTTGCCATGGTTTGTTGGAGTATATATATGGTTTGAGCGTAATGCAGTCAGTTTGAAGCAAGCCTTGCTCCTTTACTCCCAGATTTACTTTGATTCGTAAGCGATACTGCATGAATTTTATTTGGCTGCTGAGTTCATGGTTCAACCAGTTGTTATCTCTTGCCCCAACTTTTGGCTTCCACCCTAGCTACCTTTTTATAAAGTGAACTTTGATGGTGCCCTGTTCTAAGATTGTTCCAAGGCAGGGATTGGGGTTGTCGTTAGAGATTCACAAGGCTTGGTTATGGGTGCTTTGTTTGAGAAAATTCCTCTACCTCCCTCACTGGAGAATGTTGAACCTCTTGCTTGTCAGAGAGTTATTATGTTTGCCATTGAACTAGGATTGCATGAGGTAGTCAATGAAGGTGATTCTGAGGTCTTGATTAAGAAGCTTAATTCGGACGGCATCTATTTTTCACACTTTGGCCATCTAGTGGATGACTCTCACCCTGCTTCCTCGATGTTTCGAACTTGTTTTTTTTCTCTCATGTCCTTAGAGATTGTAATAGAGTTGCTGATAAGTTAGCTAAAAACTCTAAATTTTGTTCGCTTCTTTGGTTTGTATTGAGGACATCCCTAAGAATGTCTCTCCTTTTGTTACTCATGACAGACTTCATCTGTTCAATTAATATATTTGGTTTGGTCGTGTTAACGTGTAATAGGCTGTAGGTTTTAGGCCTACCTTGTTTACTTGTATCCCATACATACTTGTTCTACACACTCTGCCTCCTATATAAAGGTATTCATGTATATTTTGTCATTTGAGAAATGCAATACCTTCATTCAGTATTTTTAACATGGTATCAGATCCACTGCTTTAACCTTTTCTTGTGTCTTACAGTCTTGTCTTTGTTGGTATTCTCTACTACCTCAATTTCTTTGGTTAGTAAGCTTTCTGCATCCTCTCCTAACTGCTCCGTTGCCAAAGACCACTGCCTTTTTGGGTTTGTCCATTGTGATCTTCTGTTATGATACTAGAAATAACATTTTGTAGATCTTAAACTGATCTACTCAACGTTGTCGAAATCATCACCATCTGACTGTTAACGCACCGGTCAAAGTTTCGGTGAAGATCTTCCACGCACTTCACGTGCCTTAAGTGTTGTTCTAATCTTGATGTCGCTGCCACCATTGGAATTGTCTTCCTCCAATCTACCTCATTGGAAAAGAATTGGCATCAAAGGAAGCTCCACGCACCCTCACGCGCCACTTGAATTTTTTTGCAACTTCATCTACATGCTCCATGTGACTCACGTGCCTCCACTATTGCTGTTGACGTCATCTGTGACATCACCTTGCCATGTCAGCCCTTGCTAATGCCATCTTCCACACCAACCCTTTCTTGCTAATGTCATCTGCCACTTCACTTGATCACGTCATCTTTGCTTAAGTCAGCGACCGTTGAATTTGACAGAGTGTTGACTGTTGACTTTGATTGTGCGTTGACCTAGAGTTAACTTTTTGCGGTCCAAGTGCTCCTTAACTAGTTTTTCGTGTAGATTTCATTTTTGTAGTCCATTTTTGCGTATTTTGCTTCTAAATTAAAAATAAGGACATGTCTTCTTTTTATTGCAACGATTGTTGCCGACAATCTAACAAACGCTTTTGCAATTTTTGCAAACGTCTTGATTATAATATTGAGACTTTCTATCAATGCAACAAATTAGCTGTTTCCATTTCTGTTATTACTATTGCTAACACTGAGAGTATTCAACCAATGGCTCCCGTCTACACAAAGTCCAAGTTTTCTGGATCCACTATCACCATTTCCATAGTTGACCTACAAAACATCATCGCTAATAGCCTAATACCATTTATATGGTTGGTAATGCATCTTATTCCTCTTCTCTCTCAGTTTCATCTGGTATTTCTCCTTCCTCTTGGCTTATGGATTTTGATTGTTGTAGCCATATGGCATCTCACTCTTCCTTATTTTCTCAACTTGAACTTGCACCACACCATCTTAATATTCGCATAGCTAATGATTCCATAATGTTTGGTCATAGTATAGGTTTTATCTTGACTTCCAACCTTTTGGTTCTTGGGGTCTTTAATGTTCCTAACCTTTTTTACAATTTATTTTTTGTGGGACAATTAGCTGAGTTGGGTTATTGAATTACCTTTGATTATTTTGGGTGTATTGTGTAGGATTTGAGGAGCTTAGGACTGGTCCCAGAGTTGGACATATGTTTCTCGTGGACAACCTTCATCTTCCTCTTGTTGCTCCAGTTTCTATTACTACTGCAGTTTCTTCTATTTCTTCCCTTGCACTTTGTCATGCTCGACTTTGTCATGCATCTTCTTCTTGGGTACAACATTTGGCTTCTAGAGGTTTGTTAGGTTCAATGTCCGTAGAAAATTTTGATTGTGTTTTGTGTCAGTTAGGAAAACAATTTGCTTTTCCTTTTAATACTAGTGAATCAATGTCCACTAATATTTTTGTCCTAATTCATTCTGATGTCTGGGGGCCTTCCTCTGTCTCTAGTATTGGTGGATCTTGATATTTTGTTGTCTTTGTTGATGATTATTCCTGCTATAGCTGGATTTTTCCATATGAAATATCATTCTGAATTATTGCAACTATATTCTAATTTGAAAAAATGGTTGAAACTCAATTTTCCAAACGAATCAAAATTTTCCGATCTGATAATGCTCTTGAATACACTCAATATGCTTTCCAAGCTATTTTGCATTCCTATGGCACTATTCATCAACTAATTTGTCCAGGTACCTCTCAACAAAATGGTAGAGCCAAATGAAAACTTTGTCATAATCTTGACACTGTTCGTGCTCTACTTCTCTTTGCCAAAATTCTTGCTCCTTTTTGGGGCAAGGTTGCTCTTCATGCTATTAATCGAACTTCTAGTCCTGTCATCCAAAATCAAACTCCATATGAGCACCTTTTAGGGTCACCTCCAGACTACCACTACCTTTGCTCCTTTAGTTCTGCCTGTTCTATTCTTCTTCAGCCGCATGAGCATAATAAACTTAAGCCTCGATGTAGACTTTTTTTTTCTTGGCTATGGCGAAACTTAAAAGGGGTATCGGTATTATGATCTTGTTTCTCATCGTCTTCGTATCTCCCGCAATGTTTTCTTTTGGGAACATCGCTCCTTTGTCAAGCTCTTTCACTTTCGTGCCTTCATATCTACCTCTTTTGTCTTAGATCATTTTCCAGATGAGCCACAAATTCCTTCTAAAGTTGCTTCTGATCCTCCTATAAACTTCTCTGTTCAACCACCAGATATTTTTTATGCCTCTCCTAGATCACCCTTTAAAGAACAGGTGGAAAATGAACATGTTGAAGACGAGCCACCCAACACTGAGCTTGGGTCTTCTGCTCCTGTACATTTACTTGAATATCATTGTTAGACTGCCCTTGATACACTGCATGAGCCTCACACCTATCGTGAGGCCTCCACTGACCCTTTATGGTAGATTGCAATGAAAGAGGAACTTGATGCATTATCTAAAAACCATACTTGGGATTTGGTGACTCTCCCCCCCGGGAAATCTATGGTTAGTTGTAAGTGAATCTATAAGATCAAGACTTGCTATGGTGAATCCATTGAGCAATATAAAACTTGTCTTATTGCAAAGGTTTTACATAGGAGTATGAGATTCATTATGAAGAGACTTTTTCTCTAGTTGCCCGAATATCATCTGTTCGTGCTCTCTTAGCTGTTGCTGCTGCCAGTAATTGGGACATTTTTCAGATGGATGTCAAAACTGCCTTCTTTAATGGGAATATAAGTGAAGAATTTTATATGCAATCTCCTCATGGTCTCTTTATTAAATCAAATAAGGTTTGTCACCTTCGACGTGAACTTTATGGCCTTAAACAAGCTCCACGAGCTTGGTTTTCCAAGTTTAGCTCTATCGTCTCTCACTTGGATTACATTGCCAGTAATTATGATTCTGTCTTTTTATTTATTGCACTGACAAAGGCATTATTTTGCTTCTCTTATATGTGGATGATATGATCATAACTGGTTATGACTTTAGTGGTATTTAAGAACTCAAGGATTTTCCTAGTCAGTAGTTTGAGATGAAAGATCTTGGACATCTCAACTACTTCTTGGGTCTTAAAATCACTCATTCTACAAATGAACTTTATATTACTCAAGCCAAGTATGCTTCTAAATTGTAGTCTCGAGCAAGACTCACTGAATGCAAGACTATTGACACTCCAGTTAAACTTAATACACATCTAACTCCTTCAGGGGGGAAACCATTGTATAATCCCTCTCTTTTTAGATGCTTGGATGGCAGCTTAATTTATCTCACTATCACTCGTTCAAACATTTCTTATACTGTTCACCAAGTGAGCCAATATCTATCCACTCCACGATTGACTCACTATGTTGCTGTTTTGCACATTCTTCGATACCTAAAGGACACTCTCTTCCATGGCCTTTTCTACTTTGCTTAGTCTCCTTTTGTTCTCCATGCATCCTCTAATGCTGATTGGGTAGGAGATCCTATTAATCGCAGGTCCACTACTGGCTATTGCTTTTTTCTTGATTCTTCTCTGATTTCTTGGCAAAGCAAGAAACAAATCATTGTGGCTTGCTCCAGTATTGAAGTAGAATACCGTGCCTTTGCTGATACCACATCTGAGCTTTTTTGGCTATGATGGCTTCTTAAGGACTTACGTGTGTTCACATCTTCTGCTACTCCTCTTTTTTGGTGACAATTAGAGTGCAATTCATATTGCTTATAATGATGTCTTCCATGAATGAACTAAACACATTGAGATCGATTGTCATTTTATCCATTATCATCTTGTTAATGGTACTTTCAAGCTGTTCTCGGTTTCCTTTAAAGATCAACTTGTAGATATCTTTACTAAGTCATATCCTAAGGGACTCCTTCATGCTTGGTTGACAACCTCAAGTTGGTTTCACACCCACCTTGAGTTTAAGGGGGGCTGTTAACGTGTAATAGGCTTTGGTCTTTAGGCCCACCTTGTTTTCTTGTATAATACACATACTTGTACTACACACTTTGCCTCATATATAAAGGCTCTCATATATATTTTATCATTTGAGAAATATAATACATTCATTTAGTATTTCTAACAGGTCAGTTTTCTCAAACAAAAAACAAATGTATTATTAAAGCATGAAATCAGTGCTTATTGTTAACTTAGCATTAATTTGGCAAAAACACTATTTTGGTCTTTACATTTTGGGGTCACATTCAATTTGGTACTTGCATTTTGACAGTGGTCAATTTGGTCCATGTTATTTTCAAGTTGCAATCAATTTGGTCCCTACTTTTAACTTACTAATAGAAAATGCTTATTGTGAGAGACCTCGCCTGAAGCGGTGCTCCTAAAAAAAAGAAAGATTTTTGTAGTGTGCTTTTTAGGGCACCTCTCTTTTTGGGTAAATGGTGTGGAGTCACCACTTATTTTTTATGTACAAAAAATAAGAAAAACTAAATACAAAATACATAATTGAATTGTTCCTCTATCATTGATTGCATAAAAAATGCAACTTTGAAAAATTTGAACTTTACATGGCTTTGGGTCCTAGTTACAATCTACCAAATATACATGGCTTTTGTCCTAGTTACAATCTACCCAAAATAAGAACAAAGATAAAGCTAGATTTACTTAACCAAAAATCTAAATCCGGAGGCTAGGTTACGGAATGGGAAAGTGTTAGGCACCCATTTTGCCCATACAGAATCTTATCTTCTTGACTATTGTGACCAATGTACTATTTTATGCATGACATGAATGATATGTTAAACATGTGAAATAAAATCGAATCACACAAATTTATTTATGAATGAAATCTCTTCTTTTGAATTTAAAAAATCCAGATCTATTTTGATTGGTAAAAATTTGATTTTGATTTGTCAAAATACTAGATATATTTTGTAGTATGTAGAAGAAAGATATTTTTGATGAAAAAAATTCAGATCTCTTTTTGTATGTGTAAAAGAATGATTTTTGAAGAGAAAATTCAGATCTGTTTTTTGAGAGATAAAAAAAGTGGTTTTGAGTTTTGTAAAAGATCAGATCTGTTTTGATGATGGTAAAAAAAAAAAAAATGGTTTTTATAACTGAAAAATCAGATTTTTTTTATACTTGAAAAATATATGTTTTTTTTTTTTAAATTTTTGATGGAGAGGATCTCATTCATAAAATTATTTCATGTTATATGATTCAAACAACACAAACAACAATTCATGATCTCTTTCTTTATTTCTAAAATTTGCGTGCATTAAAAAAAAATCAGATGTGTATATAAAAAAGATACAAAATCCATTTTTATTTTAAGAAAAATTCAGGTCTACATCGAAGAAGATGTAGATCCAGTTTATTTTAAAGAAAAAGAGTTAAGTACATGTAGATCTTTAAAATTAAGAAATAGATTATAATGACAATAAAAGAATCAAGAACATGTTTTGGTAATCTAGATTAACAACTCAGAATATGAATATTTGAAATAGGAAAGCATGCATCATCATGATTAGAGAAACATAAAAACAAAAAGGGCTAGAAAGCAACCTCTTGCATAAGCACTCTTTGTTCTTGAGAGGATGTTTTAGGGTTCAAAGAAGCTTGTTCAGTTATTTCGAAACCAGAGTCTTTGAACCCTAAAAACCCTAATTCTTGTAGCAAATCTTAGAGAGGATCAAAGAATATCAGCAATTTTTTTAAGTCCTAAAACATATGCCTTTCAGAGCGTAAAAAAAAGGTGATGAATAATGAGATTCAGCCTTTATTTATAAAAGCCAGAAATCTTTAAAAAATAGGTACAGACGATTAGGATGTGAATCTGGACTCATCCTTTTGTAAAAATGTTGAAAAGAGTGTGCATTATCGTTACCCACAAAAAATCGATAACTTGAAGGCACTAAATCGTTTTCCTTAGACAATATTTGCCCCCCACACTTTTTTTGCTATAGGGTTATCGTAAATTTGTCCCTAGGATACAACCAAGATGTTGAGTTCTACATATAGCAATTCTGGAGAATGGCCACAAGATTTCTTGTGTTTCTTGTGTCTCTCACCAACTTTTGAATTTGTGGAATTAGTTTTTCAAATGAACATAAGCCTCTATTTATGCCCATAGAGATATGTTTTATAATAAAACATGTATGGAGAGTTAGTTATTTTTTAAGTGAACATAAGCCTATTTCATGAAAAGGCACATATGGAGCGTTAGTTATTTTTTAAGTGAACATAAGCCTGTTTCATGAAAAGGCACATATGCAGAGTTAGTTATATTTTCATAAAGCGGTTAACAAAGATTGAAACCTTTTCAACCTTTTTGAATAGTCACTAGAAACTTCTGTAGAAAATTCTAGAAAATTTCAGAAAATTTAGATTTTTGAATTTTCACTTAGAAAATTCTAGAACTTGAATTTTCACTTTATGAAACCATATTCTCCAAACTCAATCATCATTATTACAATCTATCCTTGTATATACCTATATATACAACAATCCCCCACTAGGTTGTAATAATATATGTCTCACTTGATTGATATTCTATAATGCATGATGGAAGGTGTCTTTTAACTTAAACCTCCCTTTAGTGTAATTGCTTAAGAAATCAACAGAGTTAATGGTGGCTTGGTGCTTAAACCAAAACTATTTTGTGTTGAAATCGAAAAAAACATACATATGAGAACACCCACAACACATTTAGAAATCCACTGTTGTTAGCACTATTATGGCCTTGTGCTCTTCCCAGTTTAGTGAACATGAACAAGAGAAAATCCTTTTACTCTTGCTAGAAGCATCACCACTTTTATCTTCACAAAGGTGAAGTTCCTTCTTATGTCTTTGTTACACAGACATTTATTCTTTATGAACTTCATTAAGAGTGTAAAACTCATCCTCAATTATATCGTAATAGTCTGCACTAATCCATCCTAAATGAGACACAAAATTAGTGCTCTTACTAACCATGTATCAATAGCTTATTATTACCCTTTAAACCTTTTTAGATTTAGTCAATTTGAGGTTGGGTTCCCACTAATGGTGATTCTCTTAGAGGAAAGGTTTTAGTCCCATTACAATGGATGTTACCCCAACCATATCTCGAGACACAGCTTTAGTTAAAGGGTCTACCAAATTATTATTTGACCTTACATAGACAATTGAAATGGTACCATACTCTATTAATTGTCTTATGTAATTAAAATGACCTATATGTCTAGACTTACCATTATACATTTTACTATATGCTTTGCCCAAGGTGGCTTCACTATTGCAGAACATCGAAATGGCTAGTATTGGTTATGGCCACAACTTTATGTCTAACAACATATTTCTTAGCCATTTTGCTTTCTTGCCTGCTGCCCCCAAGGCTATAAATTCTGACTCCATGGTGGAGTGAGAAATACACGTTTGTTTCTTTGATTCCCAAGAGATGGCACCCCCACCAAGAGTGAATATCTAACCAGACGTGGAAATTCGGAATAAGAGAGTCTTAAACTTATGGTTTTCTTTAAATAACCAAGAACTCTACCAATTGCTTTCCAATGATCCACACTTGGAATATTTGTAAATCTAGAAAGTTTACCCACTAAAAATGATATGTCTGGTCTTGTACAATGCATAGCATACATCATGCTACCAATAGCACTAGCATACTCAAGTTGTGCTATTACTCTTCTAGTGTTTTCACCTAACTTTATGCTCCGATCAAAAGGTGTATTTGCTTTCTTTATATTAAGATGTTCAAATCTTTGAGGCACCTTTTCAACATAATGAGATTGACATAGTGCAAAACCCTTACTATGTCTTTTAATTTTGATTCCCAAAATAGTATCCACTTCATTCAAATCTTTCATTTGAAACATAGAAGAAAGATACCTTTTGGTTTCACATACACCTTTCATATTTGTACCAAATATGAGCATATCATCCACATAAAGGCATACAATGACTCCATATTCCTTTGTGAATTTGGAATACATACATTTTTCAGAACTAATGTGCATAAAGCCATTCGACAAGATTGCTGAGTCAAACTTCTCATGCCATTGTTTTGGAGCTTGTTTCAAGCTATACAAAGACTTGACTAACTTGCAAACTTTCTTTTCATTTCTAGGAAGTACAAAACCCTTAGGTTGTTCCATGTAAACTTCCCCATCAAGATCACCATTTAGAAAAGCTTTCTTAACATCCATTTGATGTACAATTAACTTGTATATGGATGCAAGAGCTAACAACACACGAATAGACGTGATCCTAGCCACCAGTGCATAGGTATCAAAATAGATGACTCCTTCCCGTTGTTTAAAGCCTTTTTCCATTAACCTTGCTTTAAAGGTTTGTATTGATACATCAATATTATATTTTCTTTTAAATACCCATTTACAACCAATTGGTTTAGAATCAGTAGGTAGATTCACTAGGACTCAAGTATTATTGGATAATATTGAGTCCATCTCATCATTCACAACTTCTTTCTAGAAAGCTGAATCTCTAGAAGCCATAGCTTCATCATATGATTTAGGATCATCCTCTGTACTAAACACTATATATATTTTATTTAGGACCACTTGTCTATTTCCTTCAACAAGAAACAATTGAGCTTGATAAGAAATGAGATTTGGACCAAAGTCCCTTACTTTTCTTATCCTTTGACTCTTTCTTTGTTCACTTGGTGAATCACTTTCAATCCTCTTACTACCACTCAAAGTAGTATTAGGATTAGAGTCACCTTGTTGTGTTTGAGTAGGTATCAAATCATTCATGGAATCTTTACTGAATTTATCCTAAAAAAACTCAACATCTCTTGATTCCACCATTGTATTAGAGCTTAAGTCTAATAACCTATATGCCTTTGAATTTTCAGCATAACCTACAAATACACTTTTCATAGATCTTGGTCATAACTTTGTTCTTTTTGGATTAACCACTCTATAAAAGGCTAAACACCTCTACACCTTGATAAAATCAAGGTTTGGTTTCCTTCCATTCCATAACTCATATGGAGATACTTTAATCTTCTTGGAAGGTACTCTATTGTGCACATGACATGCTACAAGCAATACCTCTCCCCATAAATTAAAAGGAAGTTCTGCACTTAAGATCATGGCATTTACCATGTCTACAAGAGTCCTATTTTTCCTTTCAACCAAACCATTTTGTTGGGGTGTATAAGGGGCTGAACTTTGGTGTATTATCCTCACAAAACATAGAAAAATCATTAGGAAAATATTCACCACCTCTATCATTTTGTAGGATCTTTATTTTCCTATCCTTTTGATTTTCTACTTCAGTTTTATAGTGTTTGAACATGTCAAAGGATTCATCTTTATTTCTCATTAAATACACATATGTAAATCTAAAGAAATCATCAATGAATGTAATGAAGTATCTTTTACCTCCTCTAGTTAATACACCATTCAATTCACATACGTCAAAATGTACAAATTCAAGCATAATAGAATTTCTATCTGACTTAGAAAAAGGTTTCTTTGTCATCTTTGCTTGAATACAAATTTCACATTTCTTTTTATCATCATGCTTATATGAAATCATACCATGCTTTGACATAAACTTCTAGTATTTGAAATTTAAATGTCCTAATCTAGCACGCCACAAATATGAAGAACCAACAATATAAGCATAATCAGAAACTTCTTTATTAATAATACTTAGTTTGTACATGCCATTAGTAGCATATCCCTTTCCTACAAATATCTCATTCTTGGACAAGATTAACTTGTCCAATTCAAGTACTGCTTTTACACCATTCTTACATAACAAATTGGTAGACACAAGATTCTTCTTGATATCCGGTACATGCAAAACATTGGTCAAGATCAGCATCTTGCCGGAACTCATTTTCACATCAACGGTGTCTTTTCCAAGAACCTTTGCTTTATTGTGGTTGCCCATCAGCCCTTGTTGTTTTATGGAAGACTTATCATAAGTCCTGAATTTCTCTTTGTTGTTGTACACATGCACCGTTGCACCCGAATTGAACCACCAATCAAAAGGATTTGCAATCATAGCCATATGAACTTCAATGATCATATCAATATGTATGCCACTTACCACAAAAACAATGTCCTCAATGACATTCATTTCAATGGCATTGCCTTCTTCATCCTTTTTCTTGTTCTTTAAAAGTCTACATTCGCAAATGTAATGACCTTTCTTTCCACAATGGAAACATGCTCGATTCTTCTTGTCCTTGTTGAGATTCTTGGAGTTGTTTTTATTAAAACCACTCCACTTTCTTCTTATCCTTGTTAGGATTCTTGGAGTTGTTTTTATTGAAACCACTCCCACTTTTGTTCACTTTCAAGTGCTTATTGATCTTACTCGAACTCCCACTTTAAAAATTGCTCACATTGTTCACATTCACTTTAAAATCGGTGTTAGTCATATCTCTAACCCAACTTTTCTCTTCAATTCGAAGATGTTGTCTGAAGTTCTAAAGTGAGATCTTCCGACATATGCAAAAATTTCTTCCTAAAATTATTCCAACTTGGTGGGAGTTTCACAATGATCGCACCCACTTGGAATGATTCAGGAATATTGATTGACAAATCATGGAGTTTATTGACCAAAATCTGTAACTCATGCACTTGATCCAAAACTAAGATATTATCAAGCATTTTAAAATCAAAATACTTTTGAATAATAAGCTTATTCGTACCTATTTTCTCAGTTTGTACTTTGCCTCCAAAGCATTCCAAATCTCCTTCGGTGACTTCATTGATGTGTAGAGATCACAGAGACGATCTAAAAGAGTATAAAGAATGTGCCCTCTACATATAAATTCATCTTCCTCCCGTTTCTTTCTTTGTGCCTTAATTTCATCAATATCTTCATCACTCGTAGGAGGAAAAGGCATCAAATTTGGGTCCAAGACATAGAAGAGTTTGAGTGTATTAAGTAGGAATTTTATCTTGTCTTTCCATCGATCGAAATTGGTTCCAACAAAGCGATCCAATTTCACCAACTCATGATTCAAAGTCTTCAACGCTGAAACATCACTTGTTCCTTCCATTGTAGGAAATATTGTCTAAGATTGTTGGGGATATTACACAAAGTAATAATGGAAGAATAAGAAGACAAACAGAAAATAGATAACTTGGAGGCACTAAATCATTTTCCTTAGACAATATTTGCCGCCTATACTTTTGTTGCTAAAGCGTTATCGCAAATTTGTCCATAGGATACAATCAAGATGTTGGGTTCTACATATAGTAATTTTGAAGAATGACCACATTTCTTGTGTTTCTCTTCAGCTTTTGAATTTGTGGAATTTGTTTTTCAAATGAACATAAGTCTCTGTTTATACCCATAGGGTTATGCTTCATGAAAAGATATGTATGGAGAGTTAGTTATTTTTTTAAGTGAAGATAAGCCTGTTTCATGAAAAGGCACATATGGAGGGTTAGTTATTTTTTAAGTGAACATAAGTTTGTTTCATGAAAGGATACATATGGAGAGTTAGTTATAATTTCATAAAGTGGTTAACAAAGATTGAAACCTCTTCAACCTTTCTGAATAGTTGCTAGAAAATTCTACAGAAAATTCTAGAAAATTCTAGAAAATTTAGATTTTCAAATTTTCACTTAGAAAATTCTAGAACTTGAATTTTCACTTTATGAAACCATTTTCTCCGGCAAAGCCCAACAAGGAGCAATTCGGCACTCGAAAGTGCCGAATTGGCTCTTGGAGGCCAAACACGCTTTCGTGTTCAGGTGCCATTTGGACTCATTTTTAAGGGTTTTTTAATTGATCCTTGTATCTAGACATGTTTTCATCCTCCATCCATGATTTTTTTATATCTCTTTTCTAGATAATTTAGGCTTTTTAAGAACAATTATCTTGTGGATAAATAGTAATAAAGTTCAGATTATCCACAATTTTATTGTTATCTAATCATCCCTTTTATTCCTATGCATGCATCCCTATCTTAAACACTAATTATCAACCAATCACAAAATTATTTAATTAATTTTAATTGTTTGACCAATCAGAATTAATTTAAATTAATCGTGTGTGGTTGACTCTTCCTAGACACAATGCATATGGACCATGCAAACTTGATCATGCGATATTTTTTGATCTGATGGTTCGATTTAGAAACCATACACACCGTTGTGACCATTAGAATCTCGAGATCATTTTCATGATAAGTAATGAATGACATGATGCATGTAATGCAAAGACAAAATGATGTATGTAATGCAAGAACAAATTGATGCATGTGATGCAATTATGATTTTTGGAGTACATGGATGGTCATTTGAGTCATTCTCTTTGATTAAATCATGAGTGCAAAATTGAGTGTCTACACTTATGTGGCTAACGGTGTGCATTATTGGCACACTTAAAGCTTATGTGGCATATAGAATGGTTTTTAAAAATGCCATCTCAGCAATTTAATAAAAAAAATTCACGTAAAAAAGAAAAAACAATAAAATCAAAATTGGAGCTAAACTAAACTAAATCAAAAGTGTAAAATATCAGTGGAAAGTGCAAACAACTCACCACAGTAAAATTTGACTTTCACTTTTAAAATCAAAATTAGCTAAGCAATCCAATAATTAGGTTACCTTGTGGACTAACTATTGATGAAGAATGTGAAATTTTGTGAAAAATATAATCTAGCCTTGGGATAGTCCAAAGGATTTTTAGGTTTTCTATTTTAGGCAATAGATAGGATTATGCCAACATAACTTCAAATATAAAGAGGCATATGAATTTTCTTTTGTAGCTTTATGATTTCTTTACTTAAGTGAATTTGTCCTCTCTTAGTTACTGAAAGAGTAGAATTTATTACACACATTTACACACACATGAAAAGGTAATTAAAACTGTGACTTGAACCATTGCACACCCTTGGTGCGATGGTCATTCTTCAAGTATAAGTGCTTGTAGGATGTGGGGGACAAGGGCCAAGGTTCAAGTCTCTAGGAGGGAGTTTCACACACATATATACTTAGATTAGTCTAGAGTAAAAATTCTAGTGTATAAAAAAAAAAAAAAAAACTATGACTTGAAGTCACAATTTTTAAGTTAAAATTTCGATTGCCTTTCTATTTGTGTGTAGCGGCATGTGACTGATGTGCACTGGACCCGTTAAGATGGTGACATGTGTTTACTTTTAGCCACATGCCATCAATTCAACGGGTTTAGTGCAACTAGACACTAGAGTCAAGCCAAGCCAAGCCTTACCCGTGAATAATAAATTTTATGAATTAAGACCATTATCGAAAACCATGGAATGTATATGGGACTGAGGCTAGTCCAAGAAGATTTTGAATTCCAGTTAAAGAGTATACGTTCAAGACCCAAAAGTAGAGAATTGGCCTTCTTTTAACATTTTTAAGGCTCATTAACTTTTATTTGCGTGAAGAATTGGTCTATAAGCTAATGTTGATAAATGTATACTTCGTATCTGGAATCTATAGTCATATTTCTAGTAAGTCTTTTAATTAGGGGTGTCCACCTATGACCTAGACTCAACCCACCCACCAAAACCGACCCACCTGTGACTGACCTGAGAGCTTTGGTGGTTTGCGGTGGGTTACGGATCCCAGAAACCAAATTCAGTGGGTCAATTGGCAGGTTCTCTATTCTAAAACCTGCCTTAACTGACCTAATCATGAAACTTACCTAAATCCTGCGATCCAAGCTTTTTCCGAAGAGCTTTTGGTCAAAATACTTCAGTTTTGACAAGATTTATGTTGGATTTAGGGAGATCACCTAAATCTAGTGATATCTCAACCAGATCTAGTGGTAATCTCACAGGATCTAGTGAGATCTCACTAGATCTTGTGAGATCTCTGCCGAATTTGGCGAGATTTTGCCTGATCTGCATTGTTTTGATCAACTTTCTCTGCCATGGACAGTTTCGACCGAACCGACCACTATCCGACTCGAATTCAATCTGACTCCCTCACCTGTTGGTGATAGCTCCGATTTGTCGGGTTGGTCCTGGGTTGGGCAAGAATCCAACCCTTGGACACCCCTACTTTCAATCTTAAATGTTCAGGATGCAAAAGTCATAATTCACATACCCAAAAAAGAAAAAGTTATGTACATTGATATGACCAACTTGGCAAAAGAATTTTCAACCTACTTTCACTTGATCAAATATCGTACATTATGGGCTCCACCCCATAATCATTTAATTTGTTTTTCTTTTCTTTTCTTCTTACATCAATAGTGAGTGGTCACTTCAAGGGTATGTTTGGCTAGATAGATTTTAGAAAGGATAAAAAAAAAAAAGAGAAAATGGGAGGGAAAGAAATATATTGAGGTGTTTGAATAGGAGAGAGAGATATTTTGGTGGGGATTGGACATTTAGGTGAAAATGGGGGTGTAGACTAGGGCTGTAATCGGTTCGGTTGGTTTTTTTTATCTGGCCAACCAAAACTTAAATATTTGGTTTGCAAAACTCAATCGGTTTTGGTTTGTTTCGGTTTCAGTTGGTTTTTTGGTCGGTTTTCGGTTTTTGTGCCTTGAGTTTGGGCCAGATGGGCCATTGGTTATATTTTTTTCCAAAACTTTTCTGTTTAGGCTTTTATTATTATTATTTTTTATTTAAAAAATGATGTATTCAAACCAGTTCTTTTATGGGCCTTTTTGGGCCTTTTAAGCTCTTTTATAATTAAGCCTTTTTTAGAAACTTGTTTTAGGAACCTGTTTTGGCCCAGTTTGAGCCTTCTCTATTTTGGCTAATGGCCATCTTTGGGCCTTTTTTAGCAATCTGTTTTGGCCCTTTTGGCCCGGATTCGGGCATTTCCTATTTTGGCCATTTTTGGGTCATTTTACACATCCATAAAACATTTTACAAACAAGAAAAAATCACAACTTGCTTTGCATTTTACAGTTTTCATAAGCTGCTTTTGCTCAACAACATAAAGCCAGAAATACACATTATAGCGGATTCATAAAAAAAAATCACAACTTGTTATAGATTCATAAATCCAAAAATACAACACATATAGCAGATTCATAAATCACAACCTGTCATAGATTCATAACTTGCTTTAAAGCTTCTATTATTCTTGTTAAAATACACATTTCACATATTTCTAAATCCAAAAATAACCTGTCAACATTATATAACCTGTCAACAATACATTTGCACAAGCACAACTGTCAACATAGATTCATAAATCCAGAAGTAATTTAGAGCAAAAAGTTGCTCTAGTGCTCAAACTAATCTGTAACTTGTTACAGGCATCCATAAAATATAAATAAGATTAAAAAATAACTTGTACAAGTCAAAATAAAATAGCTAGTGCAAATTTCATTACTTCATTAGTCATATATCAATGTCCACATATTGTCCATATGTCAATACCTACATAATAGCATTATAGCCAAAGACTCAAAATAAATTGGCCATATGTCAATGCCAATGTCAACATATACTGTTCATATTTAATATTTGGCCAAAGACTCAAAATAAATTGAACGTATGTCATTGCCTATTGCCTAATACTCTCTCCGTCCTAGTTTGTTTGTCCTCTATTCTATTTTGGGATGTCCCAACATATTGTCCTATTTCTAAAAATGAAAGTTATTAGTTTACCAATGTTCCTATTATACCCCTACTTTATTTTCAAAACTATTTGAAAAGAAAACTAACAAATATTGAAAAAAATCAATGTACATGGGTCACCTTTTCAGTTGGCTCATTAAGAATAACTCTTTTAAAAAAAAGCTGATAAATTTATTTAAGGGTAGTTTTGTAAACTTATACATTTTTATAAGACAGACAAGATAATAAATGATGTTCCCTTAATAAGTTTGACTTTTCAAATAGGACAAACAAATTGGGACGAAAAGAGTATCATATATAATCTATGTATAGGCCAGTGTCGAAGCTCAAAATAAAAACTCATATCTATATGTAGGCCATTGTCTACTAGTGTCTAATAGCAAAAAGTGTACATATCAATATGTCACGTTGTTGTCAAAATAGAAACTAACAAAACCCTATGTCATTATTAATACCACCCGTCCAAAGAGCAAAGAGCAATAAAACAAAATATGAAAAAAAACATAAAAGTCACTTGTATAATAAAACAATAAACATGCCAAGAATCCAAGACATTCAGGTTTTTTTTTTTTTTTAATAAATAAAGAAAGAAGTAGACATGCAGAATGTACAACAAAACAATAATTATGCCAAGAATCTAAGACATTTAGTTTTTTTTTTTTTTTTAATAAAGAAAGAAATAGATATGCAGAATGTACAATAAAACAATAAATATGCCAAGAATCCCAAACATTCAGTTTTTTTTTTTTTTTTTTTTTTAACAATAAAGATAGAAATAGACATGTAGAATGTATAATAAAACAATAAATATGCTAAGAATCCAAGACATTCAGTTTTTTTTTTTAATAATAGACATGTAGAATTTTTTTAATAAATAAAGAAATAGACATTCATATATTTTTTTTAATATAACAAATAATAGTCATACCTCCATCAAGCTTTTCAAACTCCTTAACATCCTCCATGCCAGCTAGAAGGCTAATTGGAGGCGATGAAGAATGAAGCCAGTTTTGACCACAAATGAAGACTTCCACCATAAGTGGAGACAATGAACTCCGGAACAGATCAAGGACACGACCAGTCATACTAAAGGTAGATTCTGAGGCCGTAGTGGATACCAGAATTATAAGAACATGTCGTGCAATTCTTGAAAGCACACAGTATTGTGGAGAATTAACCTTCCACCAAGCCAAAATATAAATTTCTCATCCATGACATCTTCACAACACTCTAGCAAGTATTTATCAATGTCTGATTTGGTATTTGAAGAATCAATACCCTTTAAGTGCTTCTTAAATCCTATCATCCTCATTTCCTTCACATCAACCACACTAGAATCATCTCCCTCCATTGATCCACTTGGTTTTTGGCCATGGGCTTGTGCAGCAGCATTAGCACTAGTACTCCCCACTTGATTTTGAGTATAAGCATCATACAAATCCACCAAAATAGCCTTTACTCTTTCTGCCATATTAGTAGCCTTTTGCTTCTCATAAAAAGTACCAAAACAATACTCAAGATACCTTAACTTGTATTGAGGATCATGAACTAGCCTTACATACAACAAGTGATTCATATTATCAAAGTTTCCCCAATACTTTTCAAATTTGTTCTTCATATAATCAGCCATTTTTCTCAACAAATAACCATCTTTTTTATACTTCAAGTCAATTGTGTCATTAATTGGCATGAGCTCCAAAAAGAAAGAATTGCTAGTGACATAATTAGCACCCGAAAACCGCAAGGTTGCATCATAAAAAAATTTAAGAATTTGAAAGAGATCCTAATCTTTTTGCCAATCCACATCATCCACTCCCTAAGCAACCTCATGTCTATCATTTCCTTCTTTCTTTTCCTCCTCTCTAATTGTCCTAAGATAATTTGGATCTTCTTCCTCCAATCTCTTAAAAGCCTTTTGATACTTCTCGGCTTTCTCCAACATCATATAGGTGTAGTTCCACCTAGTGGGCACATCTAAGCACAACTAACTTTTAAAGCCAACTTTCTCCTTCTCCGCACATAACTTAAATGTGCTTTGTCCTTGTGGAGATGATCTCACATATCGTATAGATTTCCTCACCTTTACTATTGTCTCATCCATTTCAGTTAACCCTTCATAAACAATTAAGTTCAAGACATGAGCACTACACCTCAAATGCAAGTATTTATGCCCTAAAATTGTTGCCTTCCTATGCTTAGTCTTTTTTTGAATAAAAGAAATCAGCCCACTATTAGAGGCAACATTATCAACTGTAATAGTTAGAATCTTGTCTATCTCCCAATCAAGTAAACACATCTCAACCGCCTTCCTAAATGTTTCACCCTTGTGATTTTCGACTAAACGAAAACTAAGAATCATCTTGTGTATTTTCCAATCACTATCTATAAAATGGGCAGTGAGACACATGTAGTTCAAATTTTGTACAGATGTCCATGTATCTGTGATAAGGCAGACCCGCTGCTCTCTTAGAGCTTCTTTCAATTTTTTTTTCTCATCTAAAAACACCTTAAAGCAAGTTTTGACAATTGTTGTGTGGTAAGTGATTGGTTTGAACCTAGGTTGGGTAACAGCCATAAACTTTCTAAAACCAAGACCCTCCACAAACCTAAAAGATAGCTCATCTAGAATAATCATCTTTGCCAATGCTTTCTTACATTCCTCAAAACTAAACACCCAAGACACAAGTTTACCACTACTTTCTCCTTCTTCTTTAGGTTTGAATGCTAGGGTTGATTGGTTTTTTTGCTCTTCCCAAAAAGGATATTTAAAACATTGTGATCGTATGTGAGTTTTCATGGTTGTAGTGCCATTCAACTTAGTATCACAAGCATAGGTTGTGCCTTAGTAGTTACAAGCTGCCCTATGTTCCCCCCCACCCTTCAATAACAGTGAAAAGACCCCAAACAAAAAATCTTTTTTTACCAGTATTACTTGCTTTTGGTGGGAGTGGGGGTTTTCCTTTGTCTTCACGCACATTGGTTGCCCCTTGACCCGCTTCATTGTCTTGACCCTCTGAGATTTCTCTTGTCTCATTCATCTATAATATAAAATAAAACAACAATAAACACAATAAGTCAGGAATTATAAAAAGTAAAAAATAAAAAATAAAAATTTAACACCAAAATGAGTCTAGTCTATTAAAAAAAAAAAAAAAAGGGTAACAATAACACAATAAGTTAGCAACAAAAAAAAAATAAAAAAAAGGAAAAGGACTCTCCACTCTACTCTAGTATACAATAACAAAACAAGTCAACAAGAAAGAAACAAAAAAAAAAAAAAAAAGGAATGAGAAGGACTCTAGTATACAACAAGTCCACAATAAATATGTCAATAAGATAATAATAAACACATCAACATCAAGGAAATAATAAACAAATACCCCAACATCACAGTCAACTATTAACAAATACACCAACATCACAGCTAAGCACATGGGGTTATTGATTTTTTCAAATCTATAACATCAATAAGAAAATAACAACTCAACATCACAGTCACAGATTCACAGCATGTCAACAACAATAAACAAAAATATATCAACAATAAATAAATAAAAAAGCAGCTAACTTTATATATCAGAACTCAAAGGCAATCAACTAACTTTAATAAAGAAACCAACCAACACAAGCAGCTAAGCACATGGGTTATCGATTTTTTCAAAACCCTAACTTTATTTGCATATAAAACTTGAAAAATTAAACATCTTGATCTTATGTTGTTACTACAAAACAGAGATTCAGTATTTTAAAAACCCTAACTTTATTGAATTAGTATTAAACAAAACCCAAAATACAAAACAGAGAAAGGGTTATCGAGATTTTCAACGAGCACATGAGACAAAGGCAATCAACTAACTTTAATAAAGAAACCAATTAGCATGAGCAACCAAGCACATGGGTTATCGATTTTTTCAAAACCCTAACTTTATTTGCATATAAAACTTGAAAAAAATAAACATCTTGATCTTATGTTGTTACTACAAAACAGAGATTCACTATTTTCAAAGCCCTAACTTTATTGATTTAGTATTACATAAAACCCAAAACACAAAACAGAGAAAGGGTACCGATATTTTCAAAAGAGACTCATCGTGAGATGAGAAGTTGATGATCAAGCCGGCGTGGGGAGGGCAGTGTGGAGGTGGCAGCAGAGGCAGATTCGGAGTGAGAGGGACTGTGGAGTGTGGAGTGGAGGCTGTCTGAATGTGAAAGTGGAAAGTGTGAGAGTGGAAAGTGTGGAGGCTCTAGGCTTAATAATTTCTTTTTTGTAAGCAAGGTATTTTAGGTTTCAAAGATAATCGAACAAATTTCTTTGAACCCTAAAATATTCCCTCAATAAGAAGAGTACGTCCATGCAAGAGGTGGTTTTTTCTTTACCATATATTTTTTTTTAAAATTTGGATGATGCATGAGTAGATATTTCTTTTAGTTTTAATTTCTAATGCTCATACCATGCATTGTCAATATTTTTTTGTTAAAATATGTTCTTGATGTCTTTATTGTCATGATCTACCTTTTTAGTTTCAAGAAAATCTGCATATTATCACATCTTTTTCAAAAATAAAAAAAACTGATTTGTATCTTCTTTAGATGCAGATCTGAATTTTTTAAAATCAAACACTGATTTGTATCTTTCTTAGATGTAGATCTAAATTTTTCTCACCAAAAAACTGATTTGTATTTTTCTTAGATGCAGATCTGAATTTTTTTCTAACATAAAAACTGATTTGTATCTTTCTTAGATGTAAATCTGAATTTTTCATTTAAAAATTGATCTACATCTTTTTTAGATGTAGATCTGAATTTTTTTAACATAGTAGATTTTGAAAAAAAAGAAAAGAAGAGAAGGTCATGAATAGTGATGTTTTGTTTATTTTTTTTGATGCAAGTATGTAAGTTTATTTCACGAGAGTAGTCCTCTTATAAAAAATATTTTTATTGTTTATTTTTTATTTCACATAAAAATGGATTTGATTTTTTAGCTCTCTACAAATCTAGGTTTTTTTTTTTTTTAAAAATTTTTTAATTACAAAATAGTTTTGATTTTTTTTTTTTACATAAAAACCAATTTTGACTTTGTTACAAAATAGATCTGGTATTTTTTAGGCAAAAAGACTTTGTTTTACTTAATAAAAAACAGATATGATTTTTCTTCACCAAAACTAATTTTTTTAACTTATACCAAAACATATCTGATTTTTTCATGAATCAAATCAATTTTTTTAATCACAAAAACAGATCTGATTATTATTATTTTTTTTATAAGAGGACACATTCATAAATAGATTTATGTGAGTTAATTTGGTTAAGTGTTTCATGTACGCAACATATCATTCATATCATGCATAAAAGGGTACATTGGTTATGAGAGTTTAGAAGACTAGACTCTATCTAGGCGGAATGGGTGCCTAACACCTTCTCATTCTGTAGCCTAGCCTTCAAATTTAGTTGCTTTGGATATGTAGACCTAGGCTTTATCTTTATTTTTATTTTTGGGTAGATTGTAACTAGGACAAAAAAGCCATGTATCTTTGGTATTTGTAACTAGGACCCAAAGCCATGTAATACTCAATTTATCGACTTTGTACTTTTTTATTCAATCAATGATAATTGAACATTTTAGTCATGCAAAGTTGTATTTAATTTTTTCTTATTTTTTTGTATAAAAATAAGTGGTGAATTTACATCACTTACCTAAAAAAAGAGGTGTCTTGAACAAGCACCCAAATCTCTTTTTTGAGAGCACCCTCTCCAAGAAGTTTGTGATCTCTCACAGGGAGAAGAAAGAGAAAGACACAAATACCCTTAGAAGCTACAGTGGAGTCAAGGACAGGTCACAGTGAGTCAAAATGAGTTTAATGCCAAGTCCACCGAATCAAAACGAGTTTTTTTTTTTTTCTCTTTTGGGAGGGGGTGGTTTAACTTGTGTGTGCATTTTTTTTTTTATTTGGTCAGGTGGGTCACTTTTCTTCAATTATGTGCATGAGTGTTTTTTATTATAAAAAAGTAATTACTTCTAGCTTTAAAAAAAATATGTATTAGGTTATATTGGTAAATTTTCACAAACTCTATATTCTACCCTCTCATTTTTCTTCTCAACCAAACAAAAAAGGTTTTCCATCCCTTCACTTTTCCACCCCTCCAACCAAACACAAATAAGGGAAATTAAAATCTTTTCTATCCTCTATCCCCATTTTCTATCCTCAAATAACCTAAATGATCTTCAAAAACCACCGTAATTCATGACACTCCCATCCATTCCTCTTGCCAATATCCCCTCCCCTAAAAAATCCAGTTTTATTTCACATTTTTTCATTCTTTTCTACAACCAAACAAGTGATTCACAGTTTTATTTCACATTTTTTCATTATTTCACATTATCAATCTAAAATAGTAATCACATACAATAGCACAATTATTTACATGGAAAACCATTTTTCCTTGAAGGGAAAAACCACAGTGTTAGGGTCATATGTTTTGTAATTGGCTAATCCTTTGACAAAATGAATTTTACTTGTAATTGTGTAGATCTAAGATGAGTTTAGTATTTCAAGAAACATGTTTTTCAAGTCAAGTATTAAAGACATGCAGATTGGTCCAAGAAACAAGTGAAGAAAAGCTGTTCACTAAGTCTCGACAGATAGTTCGATAGATGCCTGCTATCGAGACTTAATGTGAAGCTCGATAGATAGCTCAACGGCAACTTGATCTATCGACAATTATGATTTCAGAATTTCTAGATTTGAAATTTGACCCAGCCTTGTATATTTGTTTTGGGTTTCTTTTCTCATAACCCTAAACATATATAAGGTTTATTTTAAAGGCCGTCACAGACGGATACAGAGATCAAGAGACTTATTTGCTCTGTGAGAAGCTACTGCGTTTGTACACCATAGGTTTTTGTAGCTGAATGCTTTCAGATCTTCATTGTTGATGAAGTGAAGAACCTTGCACCTAACAACATTTGTTCAAGTTGCTGGAGTTAGTCACGTATTTAGGATCCGTGCAAAGGGTTAGTCACAAATTGGAGGTTTGTGCATCAAGGGAAAGAAAACTACTACAAGATCAAGTTTAATTGGGTATTGGAGTAAAGGTTTAACTATAGGTTAGTATTTCGGGATAGGCCAAGGGTAGTTGATAAGATTCCTTATATTTGTAATCATTTGATTATTGATTAGTGGATTCTTAGAAGTGGTGACTTTAAAATCGCTCAATGGAGTTTTTGCCTTGCGAGGTTTCTCCATTTTTCAATAAATCACCATGTTATTTTATTTTCCATTACATATTAGTTTATTTGGTGATTTGTTGGTGCCTCCAAGATTTGCATGCAATTGAACCTAATTAATCAACTTGGGTAATTGATTTAATTAACCGGGATCAAGTTATCTTAACCCAACACACTGGACAAACTCCGATTCAATTCACTATTATCAAATCAATTACAATAATACTCAATTTTATGACAAACTTAAGATTCGTCAAATACAATAATAAATCCTTATGTTGTGAGAGATTGTGCCACCGACCTTTTTTTTTGGGGATGTTGGGCCAAACCTATGTGAATGAGTGGAGTCATGTTATTACCTCTCAAAATGGAGATTAGACTGATTATATTTTTCCTTTTAAATTAAGGGTTTTACAATGGAGTTCCCACTTAATTATTGGAATAAATAAGAAAACTAAAATTGAAATATTCCTCATTTTATTAATTTGAAATTGAATTTACATTGATCATTGGAAAATTACATGACTTTGGTCCTAGATACAATCTAAGATAAAGTACATGACTTTGTTTCCTAGTTACAATCTAGAAATTGAAAATTACAAGTATAAACATTGATCTATCAACCCTTGATCTAAGCTCAGAGGCTATGTTACAAGATGGAAAGGTGTTAGGCACCCACTTTACTTGGTGAAACCGGTCTTCTAGACTATGGTGGCCAACATTTATATCACATCATCCAATATGTTATCAATCAATTTGCATGTTGAATTTAATATGTGTGCATGTGATAAACTCTAATTCAATTTATTAAGCATTTCATTTTGATCGAAAAATAAATTCTAGTGAATGTGTGTGGATGGTGATATTCTTGATTCAAAGATTTGAAAGAATTGTTAAACAAGCATCTTTTTCATGTTTTTTGATGCAGATTTAAGATCAAAATTAGTGTTATTCATGAACATGTGATAAACAATCAAGAACATGTGAAGAATGCATAAGAACATTTAAGAACATTCAAATATATTCAAGGGAATTTAAATAATTACTATCATGCTTTAATCTTAAATTCTCATCATGGAAACATAAAAAGCAAGTTAGGGAAAGATTATACCTTTATGCAAGATCCATACGGTGGGGGAGGAGACTCTTGGTGGAGGTCCTAAGGGTGGAGGAAAAGAAGAGCTAGGAGAGAGAGAATGAGTCTCACTCAATAACTTGAGTCTCAGGAAGACCAAGATATAACAAGACTACTCTACTTCACTAGAACTCAAGAGAGGAGAAGGGAGGGGGGTTTTTGTGCGCTTTGGAATGGAGGAGAGGGGGGTTTATATAGTAGTAGTGGAGAAAATATGAATGGAAGGTCATTTAATGAGGGTTGACAAAGAATCATGAATCTAGACCTTATTTTAGCCTTTGGAAAAATCGGGTGCATTAAATATAGAGATTGGTGGGAGTGAGAAGCAAGCAAAATTTGGTTTTCTATTGTAATAGCTTGTGGAGCCAAATTCAAAAAATTATATCTTACTCAATTCTGATTAGAATTGTCTCATTCTTATGCTCAATTGAAGCTCAAGATGTCTAGCTTTTGGAAAAATTAACCTCATTCACAGATTCAAAATATTCTGAGAGATAGCAATGAAATGGCTAGCAGATATCATTTGTTAGAAAACAATTTTAGCACAATTAACATTAATAGGTCCCAAATTAGTTTCCAATTAACATTAATAGGCACCAATCACTCCCATTTTAGACTTAATTAGTTCTAAATTTACCTTAATTAAAAGATAATTTCACAAATTACTCATTGAATAATTAATGTTTAACTATCTAATTAATTAAGTGTGTGCAACCTTACCAAAAAATGTAATCCTAGCCAATCAAATTATGACACATTATTAATATCAAATTGATTATAATTATAACCAATTGGAATCAATTGTTCATAATCTCATATAGTTGGACTTAATTTGTGATAGTGCATCTCGGCCATTAAAACTTAATTTGATGATAACTTTAAATCTGATGGTCTGATTAGGACTTATGACCAGTCGATTTAATCATTATAACATCAAGATCATTTTGATGAAATGATATTAATGATCTAATGACCAGAATCAAGATGCATATTTCCAAGGTGAAATTACCCTTTTACCCTCTATGTGAAGTTAAATGTGAGTTGCAAAATGGGGTGTCAACACATGTATGTCTCACAGCTAAAAAAAATCTTGTTGTTTTCTTTGTTCTCTCACACACTAATTATTTATATTAAAGGCGGTAGCATTTTATTCTCTCCTTCCTATTTTCTTCTTCATGCAGAATACACTCTCTTGTCTATCTTTCTGTTTACGTGGCTATTCTTTCTTTGGCATGTAGTTCTCCTTGGCTATCTCTTACTCTATACAACACCCACACTAATTCTTCTTATGCGGCACACCCTTGACTGCTCTCTTGCAACTCTCCTTGGATGCTTTTTCTTTGTCTTCCTTCACTATTTAACATCAAATAAAGCCTCACAAATTCTCCTTGATTTGTGCGCTTTGCAAAAAATGTTGCCAATAAAATCCAAGCCTTGTCGTGTCTCTCCTTCTACTACCTCCCAATCAAAAATCTATTTTTTCTCTCTTCATTTCACACTCTACATCCCCTCTCCCCATAGGAAAGACCCTTGTCTTTGCCAACTAGTACCATTTTTTTTTTGGTTGACTGTCAACTAGTACTTTGTCTTTGCTAACTGCTTCTTGAACCAACTTAAAGTCTTTATCAAGAGTAAACTTCCTTAAGATGACTTGTTGCTTTAGCCTTTATCCAAAAATAATCCAAATTGAAAGAGAGGTACTATGGCTATAACATTTTCACAATATTTTTACAATAAATCATAGGTGGTTAGTTATTACTGGTTTTAATTTGAACCTACCACTAAAATTACTTTTCTACCCCACTAATAACAACCCAAACAACCTGCCACATTGAATTAGTTGTAAAAATATTGTGGACATAGCATTTCTCAAACCAGAAACCATTCCAACATCAATTTCCAATAAAATTCAAGTAAAAAAAATTATAAGAACCAGTTCTCGCATTCCGCATAGCATACATTTTATAATCAAAAATCAAAATTAATTAACCAAATTGCTAAGGTATTTCTTCAAAATTCAAAATTAAGTAATAGATGCTAAATTTTAAATTGAATTTGTGGAACAGGACAAAATCTTACATGACAATAAAAATGTTGAAATAGTGAAAAGCTAAGTGATCAATGATTGTATGCTACCAAACTTAGTGGCAATTCTAGGAATTATTTTTAGTGTGGCCACTAAGAAACTTAAGTTATACAAAATTTAATAAAGAGACAACTTGAATATATCAATGTCACAAAAAAAAAAAACACGCAAATATATGAAATATTACAATTTTTTGTACTAACAAAGAGAATAAGAAAAAAAAAAAAGACTAATAAAAGATAAAGTGCAAATTGAAAATGCTGATATGAGAATAATAAAGTGACCATAACAATGTCACAACTAATCTTATGCAACAAGTTGTTAGCCTGTTATTGGTGGGTAAAACATGTCAATATTGAACATGAATTAGAATTAATAACAGCTTACCACATAAGATTTATTGTGAAATTATTGTGAAAATTTTGTGGATGAAGCAGTACTCTTATGTTTATTGAACTTAAATTCTTATGATTCTCAAGTAAAGGTGTTCAAAATTTTTATTTTGGTGGTCAAAATAGGTTAATTTAGTATATAATATATATTTTAAAAGTATATATATATATATATATATATGTATATTCATACATTTTTTCAAGTTATGGTGGTCATAGAACATATTAGTTTAAAATAATTATTTATATAATTTTTTTTAACAAGTAAAGGTAGTCCTAGGACCAACCTCATATACAAGTAGAGCCGCCAGTGACCTAACTATTGCTGTATTAAATTGCAAACTTTAAAAAAAAAAAAAGAAGTTTTGAATTCACAGCGTGGGTTTTGCTCTTTAACCTACACAATTGCTTTTGGAAGGTTGAATTCAATACCAAGTGTTCATGGAATGCCCAAGGACAAATGTATTGGTCATCTTATTAAACCACTATTAGTTTGTTTTCTATGTATCCCTAAGACATTCTTTAATCCTTTATTGGCTACCACTCCAACATAGTATCGAAATTTAATTGGTAATAGTAGCCAGAAATACCATTTTGGTCCCTACATTTTAGGGTTACTATTAATTTGGTCTTTACATTTTGATAGTAGTTAATTTAGCATCTGTTATTTTTAACCTGCTATCAACTTCCGCTAATGAATTGATGGTAGGGACCAAATTGACTATAAGTTAAAAATAACATTGGCCAAATTGATAGCAGAATAGATACCAAAGCGACAAGATAGATAACTGAGTTATATAGCTTCCAAACTGTGGTGTAAAAAAAATATTTTTTTAGCAAACTCCTATACATTAATTTGTGATTCTTGTTTTTTTTTTTTTAACCCTTCAAAGTTCAGACAGAAAGAAAACTTAAATTAGCAACTTCTCGTATGATTTTATTTTCTAAGTGTGGTAGCAAATATATATATATATAACCTATCAATTGAGTCATCATAGTCAGAGGAGGACCACTTTTTAATGGAGTTTTGGAAACTGTGGATTTTGCCGACTGAACTTCAATAATGACCATGAATCTTTTCTCAGGATGACACCAATTGTTTAATAAGAGATGCTATGTTTATGACATTTTTATAACAAATCATAAGTGGTTAGTTGTTATTAGGTCAAATTTTAACCTAACACTAAGATTACTTTTTTGCCCCAACAATAACAACCAGTAACAACTTGCCACTTATGATTTGTTGTAAAAATATTGTGAAAATGTTGTGAACATATTATTTCTCTTGTTTAATTTTTAAAATTAAACGTGAGCTTTTTTGTAAGAAAATAATTTTTTTGCTGTCCTTACTTAACGGCATAGATATAGCAAACCTATTAGAACAAATTATATTTGTTCACACCATATTAATAAAATACCACTTATAATAGATTTGGATAAAATTTTATACTAAAATTAAAAATCATTTTCTAATCTATAAACCTATGATTTTTTGTTGGTTTCCTCCAATAAATCATATTTAGATTAGTATGATTTAGGCATTGTATAGAGTATACATGATAAGTCTATATCCAACTTATGTATGAATATATATAACTTGAGATATGATTAGCAAAAAATATTTAGCTCGAGATAAGACATCATCTATTCATCTACATATTGTACCTTGCAATTTTGATTATTAGGTAAAATATAATCAACATTTATATGCTCTTATCATGTCAAAGTTATTTTGAATGATCATTCACTTGATATTAAGTTGACGATGTGCCGCATAATGTTTGGTATATTTTGAAATAAATTATCTCTTATGACCTATGTATAATACTTATTATGTGTTCCACCAAAAAAGAAAAAAAAAAAAAAACTTATTATGTGTTAGTATTTGGGGAACAATTAACTTCAATCATATAGCATGTGACTAGAAAGAGCAGAGATATAAAATTAAATAAATCTAATTAAGACTATTGATGATACATAGAAAATCAGTATGCTAAATGCTCCGGGATTCAATGGGCTTGAGGTTGCTTGGAAGGTTTGAAAAGAAAGAAGCACAAGATCAAAGGTGACGGGGGTGAATCGACCAAGAACCCTCTGATGCTTAAGTTAGTTCTCTCTATCAAACTCTAACTCTATAAGTAGTAAAAAAACTTACCTTAATTTGATATGGCTGAGTCCTTTTATAGTGAGTTTTGGAGTGGTTACTTGTTTAGTAACTTCCCCAACGTGGGTGGCAGTTAGAAGGTTCAGACTTAACTTGTACAATTGCTATTAGAAGTTAAGAACTTAGTGGGAAGTTAGAGCAATGAATAAGGATTTCGCTCCCACTTCAGAATAGTAGAACGTGGTCTGAATTATAAGCTTTTGGATAGAGATTTACTTTGAAACTTTCTAAGTGTTGGGCGGTCGTCTAGGTGACTCCATGCTTGACAACCTTCTTGCACTTGGACGACCTTTCTGGTCTTGGATGACATGATGGACGAACTGGAGATAGTCCAATTTTTTGGTTTACCATCAGTTGTCCCCTTGTCCAAGGGTCGTCTTGGCCACTGTAGCGAAACTTTGATCCACTGTTTACTTTTGACACGTGTCGATGTCTCAATGGTTAATTGATGTGCCACGTGGCATCCTTGTTTTGGTTGAATTTTTTCGTCTCAGATTACACCACATGTCACGATCTAATTGACCAACCCGTCGCGTCGATTCGTTTTTTGAAGGACATGCCATATGTCAATTTTTGGTTGGCCCGTATATTCTCTCTCTTACCCTCTCACTTTTCTGATATTCTCCTCTCTGCCATCTCGTCCAAGAGCCTCGTCTAGTCGTCCTCGTCCTTAGTCTCTTGTTAGGTACTTCCTTTTCTTCGGACTTAGGTTTTTGTCTTTAGGAAATTCTTTATATATTCTTATAAATATGTCTTTGTCTAGTGGTAGTACTGAGAGAGATATAGACGAGTATCAAGACAAGTCAAATGGTAGTACTGGTAGCTTTGAGAGTAGTAGTAACAGTAGTTCCCAAGACGAGCATTATTCATCTGGGGTCTTTGGAATTCATTTAAAGGTCTTCCAGGAGGAGATGCAATGTAGGGCAGCTTCTGGGGCTGAGGCTAGCTCATCTAGAAGGGACAAGTCATCTAGTTCCCTTCCTTAAGACGAGGAGGAAAATGCTAATATTATCTATAGTTGTGCTCCAGAAGTTGCGTCCATCTTAGATGCAAAGAGATTAACAACCCTTGTAGGTAGATACCAAATTCCTCTTGAGTTCAATTCTCGTCTACTTAAGAGTGGAGAGTGGTGTTGTTCTCCTTTTTTCGGTTTTGGTGTATAGGCTTCTTACTTATTAGCAGGTCTTAGATTTCCCCTTAATTTTTTTTTTGTAGAGACCTCTTCCATAGGTTGGGTATTGGACCAAACCAGCTCAACCCTAATGGTTAGAGGATGATAATGGCCATGCAAGTGCTATGGCATGAGGTGTTTAAGGGGAATTGTCCAATCACAGTGGACGAGTTCCTTTTTTGCTATAAACCCTTAGAAATCCAACAATCTACTGGTTTTTACCAGTTCTTGTCTAGGGGTCTCCAATTTAGTTTGATTAGAGGTTGTAGTTCTTCAAATAAGTTGTGGAAGAGAGAATTTTTTTTTTTTTTTTTTTTTTTTTTTTTTTTTTTTTGCATTTCTGGAAATTGGGCTAGGGGCCTATATGATGTAAATTGTGCCCCCTTTCCTCCCTTTACTAGTGCCCTATGTCCCCTTCATCCTGAGGGTACGTTTTTTATCAACTTTACTTCGTCCATTTTATTTATATCTTTCATTCTTCTAATCATGCCTTTCTTTTATGTAGCTATCACTCGTCCACGTTTGGACAAATTTTAGATGGAGCTTATTGATAGAGCTCGTGCTTATCTAGAGAAGTCCTTCCATAGCTTGGTGACTTTACATCGTCTTGCTACTTGGGGGCTTGATCCTGAGCCAACTGAAGAGAACCTTACACATGAGGAGACAACTCGTTGAAGTATGTGTCGTCTTTCACTCTATTTTTTTTGTCCAACTTTTTACTCTTCTTTATTGCAGGGTAAGCCACCATGAAGGAAAGTAGGGCAAGAATGTGGCTAATGGAACCGAAGAGGAGGACATACAAGTTCAAGATGAGCCAACTTCATTGGCCATCTCGAAGTTTACTGGGAAGACTATTGCTAGGAAGACAAAATGCATTTCAAGCAACATAGACCTTGGAAGTCTTCCAAGATGCCAAGGTCCTTCCAAAGTTTCAAAGTCGTAGGACACAACGGTAGACCTAGACGACCTAACTGTGAACTTGGTGCCCCCTCAAGTCTCTCCTTCAGTCATTCTGCCTGAAACTTCTATTCCCCCTACAGCCAAAGTTCCTCATAAGGTTCATCCTTCAATTTTAACTAAACGTCCTCCTAACTTGGTACTAGACGAAGATCATGCTTGGAAGACGTTCAAAGGAATCATCTCCGACAGAGAGGTGAGTGCATTTTATGACATGTCAGTGAGAGACTTTGAACACTCTGTCATCCACGATCTTTTCAAGGTATGTAGTTTTCTCATTATTTCTATTTCTTTTTTCTGTGACATTTAAGGAAAATTTCTAACTCTCCTTCGTCCATCTGTATTTTAGGCCATGGCAAAGTTCTATACCGCGTCTAGCTAAGCTAGGGTGCTCAGTGACGAGGCTAAGGTCCTTATGAAAAAGAACGAGGAATTGAAGGACGAGCTTCTTTTGAAGAAAGGGGAAGGGATTAGGCTGACCAAGGAGCTCACTTGTCTTCAAGGAATAGAGAAAGAACTAAGGAATGAGGTGGAGGAGCTCAAGATGGACTCCATTGAGAAGGAGACTCGTATCAGTCACTTCAAAGGGAAATGTTGAGAGCTTACCTCATCCTTGGAGAATGCCAAGACGGATGCCATTGCAACTTACATGAAGTCAGATGACTTCACCAGTCGTCTAGACCAAAACTATGTTGCTGGCTATGAAGATTTTCACTCTGTTGCCAATGAGGCCTATCTTGGGATGGACTTCAATTCCTTCAAAGTTCCTACTATAACGGAAAGCTCCTTGCTTCAGATGAGCTCTGAGAACGTCAATGTCGTGGACGACGCCTCAACTAAGCCTACTAAAGATGATGCTGAGCCCGCTAAGGACAACCCTAAGTCTGGGGAGAATGCCCATATTGGTTTATCTCAGTAATTTATATTTTCTTTTAGAAAAATTTATTTTCTTGTTTTATTGGGATTTCTCGTTGTTTTGGGCTTTTATCTTGAAACTTATTTAAGTACAACTCTCTCTTCCAAGTTTATGGATTTATAACAGATACAACAACCTTTATTGGCTTAAACAGTATAAGGATTTTTGGACGATGGTCATCTACCCTTTTTTAGACTTATGAATGAATATTTATTTCCATCTTCATTCTTTGTCCATTGTTGAACATACTATATTTTGTGGATGAACGAATTTTCTTTAGTTTACATCGTCCATGTTAGGACAACTTTTTCATGCTCAACATTCTACCGCTCATTAGATTTTACAAGTGTAACTCTTTTATGAATGATACCTTAGGTTTATTTTATTTTTCTTTTACCTTATTTAAGGAAAGCTTATAGATGTTACATTCATGCATCCAGAGATTTTACTTGTCTTAGGCATTTAGCCTTCTTGTGAATTAGCTTTAATGAGAATTTCAATAATATTAAGATTGAAAATTCACACAACTTTACATACATTGAAAATCCAAACTATATTTAAACATCGTCCACAAGCATGGAACATGCTTAGAAGCTGGTGCCTTTAAGGAATCGAAAATACTTTATGTACAAACGGACTAAGCTCATGATTTCGTCCATATGACTTCGTCCATAGATGGTGCACAAGTTGGAAGCTAGTACACTTTAGGGAATTGAAATACTAAAAAACATGAAGTACTAGTAACAAACACAAGTGAACATAGTAATGGAAAGTGACATATAACTTAAGCTCGTCTAGGATGATGCTCGTCCGGGCTGATACTTCACCTATAATATCTTATTAAAAGCTCAAAATTCCAAGGGTGCTCTACCTTTCGTCCATCCAGGGCTTCCAAGTAGTATGATCCCTGTCTTTTGCAATTAATAACCCTATAAGGTCTTTCCTAATTAGGCCCCAGTTTTTCGTGGGCCGGGTTTCTAGTTGCCAAGAATACCATTTTTAGGATGAGGTCCCCAATGTTGAAGTGCCTGGATTTCACCATCGCATCATATTGTTTGGCCATGAGGAATAATGATTCCTTATTCCAAGTTTCTTACAAAAATCTCTGAAGGGTGTGTTATCAAACTGCTTTCCATTATCTGACACTAGTATCCTAGGAACCCCAAATCTGCAGACGATGTTCTAACAAACAAAGTTCTTGACATTTTGTTGCGTAATCTTTTCTAAAGGTTCAGCTTCAACTCATTTAGTGAAGTAATCAATTTCCACTACTAAAAACTTCATCTGCTGGGTCCTTATTGGAAAGGGAACCAAGATATCCAATCCCCATTGTGTAAAGAGCCATAGGGCCATCATCGGGGTGATGTACTTTGAGTGTTATCTAGGGATATTACTGAAGCATTGACATTGATTACACACCTTAACATAAGCCTTAGCATCTGTCTGAATGGTCGACTAATAATAACCTGCATGGATGATCTTATGGATGAAGGCTCTTGCTCCTGAATGGTTTCCGCATGCCCCTTCATGAACTTTCCTCAATACATAGTTTGATTTATCTAGAGCTACACACTTTAAGTAAGGCTGAGAGAAGCCTCTTTTATATAGTACCTCATCTATGAGGACGTACTTATCCATTCTGAGCTTTCTGGCTTTGTCCCTATCTTCTAGAAGCCTTCCATCCCTGAGGTAAGCCACTATTGGGGTCGTCTAGTTTTCTTCTTCTTCAATCTGCTTCCCTTTGGAAGATCTATGCTTGATATGTACTAGACTTTGTCATACTCATCCACTGACCCATCTGTTGATGTTGCATTTGCTTCCATGTTTTCCTTTCTTGGAACTTGAAGAAAACTGGCTTCCTTAAATTTCTTGACAAGCTGCTTCACCTTATTGAGATACTTCTTCATCCGTTCTTCCTTAGCTTCACATGTTTCATTCACTTGACCCATGATCAATTGAGAGTCTCCTTGGACAACTATTGACTCCGCCCCTAAGGACTTGGTCAATTCTAGCCCTTTAAGGAGGGCTTCTTATTCAATTTTGTTGTTACTCGTCTGGTATTGTAGATGAGCTGCATATTTTAACTAATCCCCTTCTGGAGATTCTAGTACAACTCCTATGCCTCTTGCATATTGTGTGGATGAACCATCTACATAGACGACCCATTTCTTAGCTTCATCCACCTCGTCTAGCTCACCATGGTTTGGAGTGAATTTTGCAATGCAATCTGCCAATGCTTGAGCTTTTATTGCATTTCTTGGTTGATACTTGATATCAAACTCACTAAGTCCTATGGCCCATAGGATCAGTCATCCTGCGGCTTCCAACTTGTTCATTGTTTTCTTGAGTGAATGATCTGTTAAGACGTTGATGACATGAGCCTAGAAGTAAGGCCTTAGCTTCCTAGAAGCTGTTACCAATGTAAAGGCCAGCTTCTCCATCATAGGATACCATTCCTCTCCTCCTTTTTGCACTCTGCTTATATAATAAACAAGCTTCTGTATCTTTCCTTCTTCTCTGATTATTGCTGAACTCACTGCATGTGGGGACACTACTAAGTATAAATACAATTCCTCACTTGGTGTTGACGGGCTTAACAGAGGAGCTATTGTGAGGTAGGCCTTAAGGTCTTGGAAGGCCTTTTGACACTCGTCTGTCCATTCAAATGCCTTCTTAAGAACCTTAAAAAATGGCAAACATTTATCAATAGCTTTTGAGACAAACCTGTTAAGGGTGGAAACTCCTCCAGTGAGAGACTGGACTTCCTTAATATTCCTTGGTGGCTCCATGTTCAGTATTGTTTGGATCTTATCAGGATTTGCTTCGATTCCCCTATGTGAAACCGTAAACCCTAGGAAGAAACTCCAAAGGCACGCTTGCTTGGATTCAGCTTCATGTTATATCATTTAAGTGTGTCAAAGGTCTCTTGAAGGTGGTCCAGATGTTTCTTCTCATCCAAGATTTTCACCAATGTGTCATCCATGGATAATTCTACATTTGGTCCTATCTGTGGACGAAACATATGATTAACCAGCCTTTGATAGGTTGCCCTTGTGTTCTTTAAACCAAAGGGAATCACTTTATAGCAAAGTAGGCCTTGATTGGTAATGAAGGATGTCTTCTCTTGATTTACTTCGTCCATCCTTATCTGGTTATAACCTGAGAAGGCATCCATGAAGCTTTGCAACTTATGACTTATTGTTGAGTCTATCAGCTGGTCAATACATAACAATAAATAGCTATCCTTGGGGTAGGCCTTGTTTAAATCGGTGAATTTTACACACATCCTCCATTTGCCATTAGCTTTCTTGACCATCACCACATTAGCTAATTGATTTGGGTAATAGATTTCTTGAATAATCTTTGCCGTGGTTTAACTTTTAGACCTCTTCCTTGATAGCATTATCTAGTTTAGGAGCGAAGACCCTCTTCTTCTGAAGAACAGGCTTGGACGAAGGATACACATTCAGACGATGGGTAATGACACTTGGGTCAATCCCTGGCATGTCTTTGTGACTCCACGCAAAAACATGAATGTTCTTTTTTAAGAACTGGACGAGGTCTTGCTTTGTCTTCTCTTCCATGCTTATTCCAATCCTGGTAAACCTCTTAGGGTTACTTTTGTCCAGAGGAACGTCTTCCAGTACTTCAGTGGGCTTTGTAGCAAACTTTCTCTCTTCAGCTCTCAAGGTTAATTTTGTCCAAAGGAACGTCTTCCAGTACTTTAGTGGGCTCTATAACAAACTTTCTCTCTTCTATATTTATTGTCTATACATACTCGTCCATAGCCAACATGGCTAAGTAACATTCTCTAGCTGCTAGCTGATCTCCTTGTACTTATCCTATTCCATAATCTTTTGAAAACTTGACAAATAGGTGATAGGTGAACGTCACTGCCTTCCAACTATTCATAGTTGGTTGTCCAATGATGACTTTGTAGGAAGACGAGCAATCTATGACGAGGAAATTCATCTCTTTAGCTATCTGCTGTAGATATGCCCCTACCACGATAGATAGAGTAACAGTGCCCACTAGTTGTACCTTCATTCTTTCAAATCCAACTAAAAGTGCGTTCACTAGACGAAGTTGATCTCTTCCAAATCTTATCTGCTGGAAGGTGGGATAATATAGGATATCTACTGAACTCATATTATCTATTAGCACCCTTCTAGTTGTGTAGTCTGCAATGAGCAAGGTTATGACGATTGTATCGTCATGTGGATGATGGACCATTCTAGCATCCTTGTTCGTAAAGGTGATAGCCTGTTCATCTGAACCCTCAGTTCTTGGTGGTCATCTAGAGAGTTGAAAATTCTGCACCACCTTCAAGTAGGTCTTCCTTGACTTGGAGGATCGTCCTACTGAAGTTCCTCCTACAATAACTCTTATTTCTCCAAGTGGGGGCCGTGATGGCTTTTCTACCTTCCCCTTTAACTTCTCATTGAAGAAAATTTCTCAACTTACCTTGTCTGATGAGATTCTTAATTTGTTGCTTCAAGTCATAGCATTCGTCTGTGTCATGCCCATGGTCTCTATGGAAGCAGTAATACTTGTTCTTATTGCGCTTATTAGGATCTCCCTTCATCTTCTCTGGCCACTTCAAGGATGGGTCGCCCTTGATTTGCATAAGCACTTGATCAAGCAGAACGTTCAAGGGCATGTAATGCATACCTTGTCCTGAAGATGAACCTTCCTTCCTGTTGTCTCTATCCTTATTTTCTCCCTTCCGGCCCTTTTTTGTACGAGGGCCTTGTTTAGAATGACGTGGGAGCTCCACTTCCATCCACTCTGCTCTCTTCCTCTTATTGGCAATGATCATATCTTTTGTATTTATAAAGCTTTAGGCTAAGTGGACGAGTTCAGCCATGGTCTGTGGTTCTTGATCATAGAGCTTGTGGATGAATAAATCTGAACTAACTCGATTGTGAAAGGCTGCTAACAGTAGCTTATCATTCATCTCATCCACCGTCAAGGCTTCCTTATTGAAGCGAGTGATGAAGGACGCAAACTTTCATTATCTCCTTGCTTTATAGTCAGCAGGCTGGATGAGGAGTGCTTATGACTTTGAGCTCCAATGAAGTTATTGGTGAATAAGTTACTTAACTCCTTGAAGGAATGAAAGGTATTTGGAGGTATCTGACTAAACCACACTCATGCTAGTCCCTTAAGGGTAGTTGGGAAGGCCCTACACATTATCTTGTTCGGAACCTCCCGAAGGTGCATCTTGGTCTTGAAGGTTGCAATGTGATCACATGGGTTACGCGTTCCATCGTATGAGTCTAAAGTAGGCATCTTGAACTTAGAGGCAAAGGATGACTATTAATGGACGTTATGAAAGGGGAATCAGTTCGATGAACTAAGTCATCTACTTGATTCGTACTTCTCATATTTTCCCTTATCTTGTCCATAGCACTCCTCATCTGATCCATGTCCTTTTCCAAGTGTGGCACCCTGCGTGAAACGGTACCCTTTGAGTGATTCTCACGCTTAACATTTTCTCCTTCTCTAGCTTCTTGACTCGAGCTTGCCCTTTCACACACCGTTTATGATGTTGCCTTTTTTAATTGATCTCCTGAGTTAAATCTTGATTCTGACTGGTTAACTCTGCCATGGCCGTTGCCATGGATTGCATTTGTTGGATAGAAGGCGGTTGCACAGTAGGTGTGGATTGTTGAGTGCGATTGGGGTGGCTGGAAGCGTTTCTACTCTCCTGGTGGCCTAGACTAATGGCCATTGAACTTGTCCAAACCATGCAGCCTTTTGTTGAAGAAAGATAAATTGCAAAACACAAATTTAACTTTCCCACAGACGGTGCCAACTAATTATACACTGAAAATAAGTAGGTTGAATGCTCCATGTTTAAATGGGCTTGAGGTTGCTTGGAAGACCTGAAAAGAAAGAAGCACAAGATCAAAGGTGACCGGGGTGAACCAACTAAGAACCCTCCGATGCTTAAGTTAGTTCTCTCCCTCTAACTCAAGAATTCCAACTCTATAAGTGGTGAAAAACTTACCTTAATTTGATATGGCTAAGTCCTTTTATAGTGAGTTTTGGAGTGGTTATTTGTTTAATAACTTCTCCAACGTGGGTAAAAGTTAGAAGGTTCAGACTTAACTTCTACAACTGCTATTGGAAGTTAAGAACTTATTGGGAAGTTAGAGCGATAAATTAAGGATTTTGCTCCCACTTCAGAATAGTAGAACGCGGTCCGAATTATAAGCTTTTGGATAGAGATTTACTCTGAAACTTTCTAAGTGTTGGGCAGTCGTCCAGGTGACTCCATGCTAGACGACCTTCTTGCACTTGGATGACCTTTCTAGTCTTGGATGACACGATGGACGAACTAGAGGTAGTCCAATTTTTTGGTTCACCATCAACTATAAATCTATAGAATGAATTGACAAATATTTAATAATTCAACAAATTTAAGCATAAAACTATTTTTGTATATTCTTGATTGCGTGTTATTGCAATTTCTTTTATCTTTTTTTGGACTTTGTTTCAATTTTTGCTAACAACTCAATTTAAGCAAGAATGTCATATTCCAAATTACTTTCACTTATATAAATCTTAGAAAAGTAATCATAGAAATCAATTTAACATAATGAATTAGTGCACCATCTATAGATAATTAACAAATGAAAATAAATGCACTTACTCTTTTAATACTTTTTAAAATTACATAACACAAATTTAGGCTACTATACACGCACATATTATACGTCATTAAAATGAGTAAAAAAAAAAAAAATTATTAAGATTAGTATAATTAAAAATACGAACATGTTACTTTAATGGATTTACAAATATTTTAAACTAATTAAAATAGAATTTCTCTTTTTTTAATTTATTTTTATTTTTATTGCATGTGTTACTTAATTTTTTTTGCTTATACATGATTTTTGTTTTAATTGTTGCCAAAGTAACTAAACATAAGAAAGAATGTCATATTTCAAATAAGTTTTCCAAATGTTTCTTATATAAATTTTATTAAAATAACCATATAAATTTCTTTTATATAAATAAATAATCAAAACTGTTTTTGTTATATAATAAATAATTAAATACAATGGCAAAGCCAGGAATTTTTTTCAGGGGGCTAGGGTAAATATAATAGAGTTCTTAACTGAAAAAAAAAAGTTCATAAATTAACTTTGACTCAAAAGTTGTGCCTTGCGCTCCTTCATGGCATTAAAAACATTTATAATTGATTCTAAACTAAATTACTTAGCAATCGCTTCATGGGAACAATATTTATTTATTTAGGTTCAAATCTTTGAGCTATTCAAGGTGTTTTGGCACTTAAAGTTTCAACATTTGATACAAAGGATTGAGTATTAACCTATAAGTTTGTAACACTTTTTCTTTTAAAATATTGAATGTTTGAACATTGAATTTTATAATCTTCAATTTCTTGAATTGATAGAATAAACAAGTTTATAAAAATAATTTAATTTAATTGGTCAAGCCACTAATATCAATTAAAAAAAACAATTAACAAAAATCACTATGATCAAATTATAATAAATTGCTATATTATTCACTAGAGAGTCTACTAATAGTTGCTTAGTTGGAAAGCACAAACTCAACAAAACAGTAAAATAAATAAAACCTAGTCTAGTTTTATTTAGTGATAACTTTAATTTCAAACCACACAATTTATCAACTGCATTTGTACTCTACTTAAGTGAAACGTCAACACTACTTACTCTTCGATCCCAAAAGCTTGAAAGTATCTCAAATCTAAAGTTGCAGAAGCTTAAAAAAAAAAAAAAGAAGAAGTTAAAGTTGCAGTTAGGGAGAGAGAGAGAGAGAGAGAGAGAGGTATGGCTCATCAGTCATCACACAAACTCGACAGGTTAGGAGACTCGGGACTTATGGCGTCAAAGACTCAAAGGGATCACTTATTGGAATCCCTCTCGAACCGTTGCAAATACAGCATATGGAAATTAAAAAAAAAAAAAAAATTCAAAATTTATTTTGGGAGTAAATGGTTGTGACTTGTGAAGTTGATGTTGTGATTTGTGTGTATTTATTTAGATTTTTGAATCATAATTTAATTCAGATGGGTATCCTAATTAACAAGGGATTTTGTTTTTTTTTTTTTTTGCTGAATGAAAAAATGGGGTCTCTGGTGTGGGCTTATCGACCCCATGCCACGTGACGGCAATGAGTAATACCACGTATACCACACGAGCATTGCTAGAGCTATCGCTCGAGCCGCTCCTCTCTAGGTGTAGGACGAGAACTCTTACTATCAAACCACACCTCGTGTGGTAATTAAGAAGAGATTTGGGTTTTTGTTTTTTAGTTATTGTAAATTTGTTAATGGGCTAAAGAATGGGCCGTGTTATTTAGGATTGGAATGGGCATATATATTCTTTTGTCAAAAATTTTAGGGGTGCTGGTAATTAAATTAATTCAATTTTTAAGATGATTTTTTCTTTAAGTACTAGTATTAAGGGAAAATTTCAAAACTCAGGGGGACCATGCCCCCCCCCCCCCCCCCCGGTTTCCCCTGTGATTAAACGCATCTGAATTGATTTTATCCTTTATTTAAGTAACTAGTATGTAACCCATGCTACCGCACGGGAATGGATATAATTTAATAAAACAATGGAAAAAAATATATTGCATTTTATTATTTAAGTGATACTATTGGTTTTGTTTTGTTTTTGTTTTTATTATTATTAATCATGAGTTTAGTCATATTTAAAAGACTTAGTTTATTCATGTTAATAAATCTTAGCATTATGTAATTTTTTAACAAATATTTTTATCATACAAAATTCTAAAGAAAGAATGCTACATAGACATATATATATTCAAGGTTGATTCATAGACGGTACATATAGCTATAATGAAGTTGCTTTATCATAAACAATTTTTAACAAAATATTTTAATCAAGTAAATGTGAATCTCATAACAATATATAACAATAGAATAACGTGAATCTCATTTAAAAAAATTTAATCAATTAAAAGTCACTAAAATTATGAGTATAAAACTTAAAAACAAACAAATAGGATAAGTGCTAATTGTATATATGATTTGCAATATAGTTTGAGTTCATGTCTTCACCAATCGTATATAAGTCTGAGTTTTGATAAGTAAAGATCTAAGAAGATTGTGGTTCAATCTTGAGAAGATTCTCATATTTAATAATTAAAAGAAAAAAAAAACTATACATCCAAAGTCTACCTTTGCAGTAAACACTATATATCTCTTTAACACTCCAAAGAAAAAAAGAAAAAAACAAAAAAAAAGAGCCCATTATCAATCCTATAAACCAAAAATTCTTGAGAGAAAGAGATTGAGAACATAGGACGAAAATAAATAGATTTAATGAAAATAAAGAGTAAGAGCTAGATTATAAACCCCATAAAACTTGCGAACAAAAAAAAAAAAAATAATAAAAGAAAATCATATCTAATTAACAATTAACTTGCATATAAAGCCTGCCTTTGTAAAAGAGATATAGAATTGATCTGCAAAACAGAGGGAGAGAAAGAGAGATTAGATTGAATTTTGCAGAGATGGAACGAAACCAAAAAAAAAAAAAAATCTTGATAAAATAGATTTAGTAGAGTAGTAGAAATTGAATTTTGCAGAGGGAGAGAGAAAAAGAGAGAGGATGTTCGGATGAATATGAGTAGTGGAGGCGTGTTTTTTTTTTTTTTGAGAAAAAATACATGAAATCAAAAAATTACAATAGGAATCTATGGAAAACCTCTTCTTATATAGGAGAGTTGTATTGGAGATGGAGAGATGAATCTTAAAATATGCAAATGTAGGGAGATGAACCTTGAAACACGCAGGTGTGATGAACCTTGAAATATGCAGATGTGGAGAGATGAACCTTGAAACACGCAGGTGTGATGAACCTTGAAATACGTAGGTATGGAAAAAAAAAAAAAAACACATCGAAATTACAATTGATCCACTTAAATTTAAACAAATGGAACCACATGAATCTTGACACATGGCACAAAATTAGGATTCTAATTTAGAATTGCAATTGGAGATTCTCTCTGCTTCACCTATTATATATATATATATAGATTAGTAATTATTTTCTAAGTAATAACTCAAATTTATTTAATTAATCAATTAATAAATGATCTAATTATTTACAATTATTTCAAATTAGATTCTATCCTAGAATTATATTAAATGAGTAAGATTCTGATCGAATTAAGCTATATTTCAAATATTAATGGCTATGTCGTTTTTGAAAAAATAATTTCATTAATTGATTCAAAACATTAGTTTCATGGTAGTATTTGTCGATACTTTCAAGTTTCAAAGTTAAAAGTAAGGACAGTTTTGGTACTGGTTAGTGGTTATCCGATTACAATAGTGGCCCCATAGGCTTTCTTTTTTGCATATCTGACATTGTAAATCATGGTAAAATATTGGTTTGTTTAATCATTAATCATTGGGGACTTTTAAGCATTTATTTAAAACTTTCATGATTAAAAAAAAAAAAAAAATTCCATGATTCCTTTCCAATATCCAAACATAATAATAATATTTTTTTGAGAAACAAACACACACACACAAGGGAGAGGAAAAGGGGTTCTAACACAAAGATACACCACAACTCTATTCAAAAGCCATGGTAACCCATTTAAATAAGTTGACTCTCACATCCAAATACTTAAATTATTTATAATAAATTCAAAAATAAAAACATTTACCCCATTAACACATGAAAAATAAATAGTAATAAATTGGTATAAATGCGCACGCGCGCGCACACACACACATATAAAACAATGTTACACCACTTTTAATTTTTTTTATTGAATATAAATTTTGACTAATTTGCCATTGCTCATTAAATTAAATTTTTTTATTATGTCTTCTGTGGGGGCAGAAGTGTCAAAATACATATTTGGGCCTTGGGCCTGATCTAAGAACATTAGCTTCTCCAAAGGGTTGTAGGGCGGAGACAAGAGCACCTAACTTGAGGGCCTATAAGCCCACCGTTGGGTCATTGGCCATTGAGAGAGGTCCGAGGAGGAGGGTGTCCTCGGCTAACTAAAGCAAAGGGCCACAAGGTACATCACGATGTCTAAGGAGAAACCCGTGAAGCTCGGCAAGCAAGGTTACACTCCATCGAAATGCAGAAGAGGAGAGCAAGTAGGAAGTACTCCGCAGAAAGCTGCTACCATCGCATTAAAGGCTTTATACCTACTCCTCTGGCCGCATTAATGAAGAAGTGACATCTGAGGAGATGGTGATCAGCTTTATAGCCGCCTAGGGAAGGTTTTAAGAGGACAATGGATGGGAAAGAGATCTGCATTTATGGTTCCATGAATAGGGGCGTGAGGAAGGAGGAATATAATGGGAGAGGAAGAGAACATTGGGGGGATTCTTTTCTGGGCTCTTGGAATAGCTCTTCCTAAAAAGGATAAGAAATTCCAATCTAGAAAGTCCTCGGATCACATCCGAGGAAAGCTTGTTTTGCACTAGGATCTAGTTGTGTGCAATAGTGGACCTAATCCAACGTCTTCGCTTTCCATCCTCTGGAGCAGCCTAGGTTTCAAGTCTACTCTCTAAAAATTTTATTGTTTGAGGCAGTTTGGGCCTGTACCATCAAGTATTTGGGTTTGGGCTCAATTCGTGTCCTTACAATTGGCGCCATCTGTGGGAACCTAGAGCTAAAGGACGTGAAGCATCGTGGAAGGCTCAGGATCACGTCATGCAGAGTCCATGGGATCCCAGCATGAGGATCACCTTTTGCAGCTAGAGCGGGGAAGAGATCGAGAAGCTAGCATGCATACAGAGCATACGCGCAGGAGGAGTTATACACGGGTTGGAAGTAGGAGCTCCTGCAAAAAGAGTGCCAGAGCCATGCAGAAGGAGATGGACCATCTGAAAAAGAAGTTGCGTTGGGAGAAATGACGGCGTACTCCCTCCCCTTCAGATCCTTCTTCAGCAGATTCTCGTAGTAGTAGCGGCAGTCCCAGGTCAGGAACCCCTCCCAGTGAATCCTCCTCCTGCGAGGACGATTACCCTCGCGACCCTAAGGGTAAGGAGACCTCTTCTAGGGGCTTGGCCAACAACGCTTTGAGTAAGGCACTCCACCAAATCTCCAAATCGCCTTTCACTTGTAGGATTGAGAGGGGAAGGCTTCTGAGGCAGTTTACCCAACCAACTTTCACCATTTACAATGGGCGGACGGACCCAGTGGAACACGTGAGCCACTTCAGTTAGAGAATGGCGGTGCACTCTAAGAACGAGATCTTGATGTGCAAAATCTTCCCCTTTAGCCTAGGACTTGTCATGATGAGATGATTCAACGGCTTGAAGCTAGGCTCTGTGGATTCCTTCATGGAGTTCACTAGGGCATTTGGCTCACGCTTCATCACCTACAGCAAGGTGCCTCTGCCCTTAGATTCACTGTTGTCCATGGCCATGAGAGAGGGGGAGACCCTCAAGATGTACTCCGACAGGTATTGGGAAATGTTCAAGGAGATTGATGTGGACTTCGATGATGTTGCCATAAGCACCTCCAAGGTCAACCTTCCAAAAGAGCACGACTTAAGGAAGTTCTTGACCAAAAGGCCTGTCAAGAGCTTGCGTTGGCTTATGGATCGCATCAACGAGTACAAGCAGGTTGAGGAAGATCAGCTGCAAGGAAAGGGGAAGGCAAAGGTTATCCCTCAGGAGAGGAGGGATTTCAGGTCAGACAAATACAACAACAGCAGGCCGAGGAGAGAGTTTGTTGGGCAGCCTAGTCCGACATCTGCACAGGTGGTCAGCACCGTGTTCCGTGAACCCATGCAATAGGTGTTTCAGAAAATTCGTCATGAACCATATTTTAGGTGGCCCAGCAAGATGTTAGGGGATCCCACGAAGCGTAACTAAAACCTCTATTGCCAATACCATCAAGAGAGAGGTCACACAATAGAGAATTGCAGGAATTTACGGAATTATCTGGAGTAGTTAGTGAAGGAGGGAAGTTGAAGCAATTCTTACATCGGCCTGACGGGCAAGCGGAGCATCCTGGTCCGGCCAATCAGGGTAACAGCGTTTCAAGATCCCCTTTAGGAACGATTAATGTCATTCTCGCCGCTCCTGGGAGGACCGGTTCTTGCCTTTCCAGGATGATGTCCGTGGCGCAAGCCCTTGCTGAGAGCTCTAGCTCCGAGCTGAAGAGGATGAAGGGTGACGTACCTCCAATTCTAGGCTTCTCGGACGAGGACAAAGTGGGGACCATCCAACCGCACGATGATACCTTGGTCATCATGTTGAGAATAGGAGGGTACGATGTGAAGAGGGTAATGGTAGACCAAGGAAGTGGTGCAGACATTATCTACCCTGATCTGTTCAAGGGATTGAACTTGAGGCTGGAGGATCTTTCGGCATATAATTCTCCTTTGATAAGCTTCGAGGGGAAGGCAGTTGTCCCGAAGGGGCAGATTAGGTTGCCGGGGCAGATTAGGTTGCCTGTGCAGTCAGGCCTAGTGGTAGTTAAAGTGAATTTCATCGTGGTTGACGCCTACTCTCCCTACATGGCTATTGTAGTGAGACCGTGGCTACACGCCCTGGGTGCTGTCTCCTCAACTCTCCACTCCAAGGTGAAGTTCCTGTTTGGCGATCAGGTTGAAGAAATTATTGGAAGTTAGTTCGTGGTGAGATAGTGCCTAGCAGTCGCAGTCTTACGCGGACCGGAGCTGGAGCCCTCGGCTTCGGCTGTGCTTACCTCATAGCAACTAGCTTCTTCTGCCATGACTGGGGAAATAGTGGCAGAAGAACCCATATGTGAATGGTTGGATAGAGTTCTTGTGGATGGCGAACCAGAAAGGTTCTTCCAAGTAGGGGCCCAATTGCTAGTCGAGGAAAAGGAGGAGTTGCTCGCGTTCTTGAAGGAAAACCTTGACGTGTTTGCATGGGATGCCTACGAGGTTCTAGGGATTAACCCAAGCTTCATCTGTCACCACTTGAATGTCAACCCGGCTGTAGTGCCGAATAGGCAACCACCACAACGCTCTTCCAAGGAACATTATGACGCCGTTAAAGAGGAAGTCATCAGACTTAAGAGAGCTAGGGCTATCAAGGAAGTATTCTATCTTGAGTGGTTGGCGCACACAGTCGTGGTGAAGAAGAAAAGTGGGAGATGGGGGTATGTGTGGATTTCACGGATCTAAATAAGGACTGCCCCAAGGACTCTTTCCCAATGCCTCGCATAGATCAGCTGGTGGACGCGACATTTGGCCACCCTCAGATGAGTTTTCTAGATGCCTTTCAAGGGTACCAGCAAATACCTTTGGCCTCGGAGGATCAGGAGAAGACAACTTTTGTCACCCCCACCGGAAACTATCATTACAAGGTAATGCCTTTTGGCTTGAAGAATGCTGGGGCTACCTACCAGAGGATGATGACCAGGATGTTCAAGGCCCAGTTAGGGAAAACTGTCGAAGTATATGTGGATGACATGGTTGTAAAGAGTAAGGCTATACTTGTGCATGTGGCTGACCTGAACAACACTTTCCAAATGTTAAGGAAGCACAAGTTGCTTTTGAATGCCTTTAAGTATTCCTTTGGTGTGGGGTCTGGCAAATTTCTGAATTACATGCTCACTCATAAAGGGATTGAGGCCAACCCCGCCTAAATCACAGCAATCTACAATTTGCAACCTCCTTGGAATCCAAAGGAAATCCAAAGGCTGGCAGGGATGACGGCCGCTCTCAATAGGTTCATCTCGCGGACTGTAGACAAATGCCGACCCTTTTTCTAACTGTTAAACAAGTGGAAGGGATTTGAATGGACCGAAGAATGTTCCATAGCCTTCCAGCAGTTGAAGGAATACCTCTCTAGGCCACCTATTATGTCTCGCCCAGATGTAGATGAAGTTTTGTTCGCATATATAGCCGTGGTTGTTCATGTCGTCAGCCTGGTTCTAATATGAGACGAAGACGGTGTGCAGAGGCCAATCTATTATGTGAGCAAGTCTCTGCAAGAAGCCGAGATACGGTATTTACCATTGGAGAAAGCGATTCTAGCCGTGGTGCATGCAACGCGCAGACTCCCGCACTACTTCCAATCTCATACAGTCATCGTGCTGACTCAACTCCCCCTCAAGTCCGTGTTACGGAGTGTTGAATACTCTAGCTGGATCGACAAATGGGAAACTATCTTGGGAGCCTTTGACATCAAGTACATGCCTCGCACCTCCGTGAAGGGGCAGGTCCTTGTCGACCTACTGGCAGAGTTTGCTGAGCCTCCCGTGGAAGAGAACCCTGAGGGGTGGGGCATCAATGGAAAATCGGTCGGCGTGATCTCATGCGAGAAGTCCTTGGTGTGGAAGGTGTACGTGGACGGAGCAGCCAACCAAAAAGGGTCAGGTGTAGGGATAGTTCTGACATCCTCGGAGAGAATCATCTTAGAGAAATCTTTGAGGTTGGCATTCTCGGCTATCAACAATGAAGCCGAGTACGAAGCTCTACTAGTGAGAATGGACATGGTTCAAAAAATAGGGGGAAAATCGGTGCAGGTGTTCTCGGACTCACAGTTGGTGGTCGGCCAGGTGGAAGGAAAGTTGGAAGCTAGGGAACCAAGGATGCAAGGGTATCTATCCTGTGCCAAATACTTGCAGTCCAATATTGAGTCCTTTATAGTATCGCATATCTCCAAGAATGGGAATACCCACGCTGACTCGTTGGCCACGCTCACAACCACCTCGTCCCATGGCCTACCCCAGGTCATCCTCGTTGAAGATTTATTGAAGCCTACTGGGACAAGCGGTAACGCCCTCCAAATTCACCAGGTCAAAATGGGGCCCAGTTGGATGGATCTGATAGTATCCTTCCTTAAAAACGATGTCTTGCCGCAAGAAAAGTCTAAAGCGGACAAGGTACGGAGAAAGGCTCCGAGGTTCTAGCTATTCGAGGACGAGAAACTGTATAAACGCTCTTTCTCAGGACCTTACCTGCTGTGCGTACATCCTGAAGCAATGAAGCGACTTTTGGAGGAGTTGCACGAGGGAATATGTGGTAGCCACACGGGAGAAAGGTCACTAGCCTATAGAGTCCTCACCTAGGGATACTGGTGGCCGAACATGCAGAGAGAAGCACAAGATTACACGAGAAAGTGTGATCAATGTCAGAGGTTTGCTCCCAACATTCATCAGCCTGGGGGCGTCTTTAACCCTTTGAATAGCCCTTGGCCGTTCACTCAGTGAGGCTTGGATATAGTGGGACCATTCCCTAAGGTAACGGGGAATAAGAGATGGCTGCTCGTTGGGGCAGACTACTTCACCAAGTGGGTTGAGGTAGAGCCCCTCTCAAACATTAGAGACGAGGATGCAAAGAAGTTCGTCTGGAAGAACGTCATTACTAGGTTTGGGGTCCCGCACACCCTCATCTCGGATAACGGCCTACAGTTTGACAGTAAGGCCTTCAGAAAATACTGTGGGGACTTTGACATCACAAACAGATGTTCTACCCCAGCCTACCTGTAAGGGAATGGCTAGGCCGAGGTGGTTAACAAAACGATAGTCAGTGGACTCAAGAAAAGGCTGGATGACACCAAAGGCAGGTGGGTAGAGGAAGTGCCACATGTGTTGTGGACTTATCGAACTACACCACGAAGGTCCACGGGAGAGACATCCTTTTCACTGGCTTATGGAGCTGAAGCTGTGATCCCCGTAGAAATGGGGTTTCTGACGATGAGGACGCGCTCCTTCACCCTAGGCAATAATGACGATTTGCTGCGGAAGGGGCTGGACTTGGTTGAAGAGAGGCGAAAGAATGCTATGGTTTGGCTAGCTTGCTATCAATAGAAGCTCAAGCAAGGTTATGACTCCCATGTGAAGCCGAGGCCCCTTGCTCCTGGTGACTTAGTCCTAAGGAAAGTTGTGGGATCTACTAAGGACCAAGCATAGGGAAAGTTGGGCCTTACCAGGGAAGGGCCCTATTGTGTAATCTCAGTGGCTGGTATAGGGTCGTATTATCTTGCCGACTTAGATGAAAAGGCTGTAAAATGATCCTGGAATGTAAATAACCTACGAAGGTACTACTATTAATAAAAGGCATTCGTGCCATCTGTTTAGATATTATTATGTTATGATAATTATTAGTCTGCCAGTCTTCAATATCAGCAAAAACTCAATGTCAAACAAAGGATCAATGTTTCTAAGTGTTAATGTCAACCTTAGCTATGCCGGGTCCTCGGACCACCAGCTTTGGGAAAATTTAATACGAAGTTTGTTTTTTACTGAGTGTTAATGTCAACCTTAGCTATGCTGGGTCTTCGGATCACCTACTTTGAGAAAATTTAACACGAAGTTTATTTTTTACTAAGTCTTAATGTCAACCTTAGCTATGCCGGGTCCTCGGACCACCTGCTTTGGGAAAATTTAAGACGAAATTGGTTTTTACTAAGTGTTAATGTCAACCTTAGCTATGCTGGGTCCTCGAACCACCTGCTTTGGAAAAATTTAACACGAAATTGGTTTTTACTAAGTGTTAATGTCAACCTTAGCTATGTCGGGTCCTCGAACCACCTGCTTTGGAAAAATTTAACATGAAGTTGGTTTTTACTAATTGTTAATGTCAACCTTAGCTATGCCGGGTCCTCAGACCGCCTGCTTTTGGCTTTTTACTAAGTGTTAATGTCAATCTTAGCTATGCCGGGTCCTCAGACCGCCTGCTTTGGAAAAATTTAACACAAAGTTTGCTTTTTACTAAGTGTTAATGTCAACCTTAACTATGCCGGGTCCTCGGACCGCCTGCTTTGGAAACATTTAACACGAAGTTTGCTTTTTACTAAGTGTTAATGTCAACCTTAGCTATGCCGGGTCCTCGAACCACCTGCTTTAGGAAAATTTAACACGAAGTTTGTTCTTTACTAAGTGTTAATATCAACCTTAGCTATGCTGAGTCCTCGGATCACTTGCTTTGGGAAAATTTGACACAAATTTTGTTTTATACTAAGTGATAATGTCGAACTTAACTATGCCGGGTCCTCAGACCCCTTACTTTGGAAAAATTTAACACTAAGTATGCAACAGACACTTAGCATAAAATTCATTTTTCCAAGGGCTGAATAACCTACTTTGGTAGTTGGATTGGACATGCCAACCTTTATTAAGGATAAACTGCTGTCGTCGTGTTTTTAAGCATACTTCTGTGCATTTAGGTGCTTGCTTTTGGCCTCTTTATGTCAGTAAAATAGGGCTGCTCCCTTGTTAATTTGTTGTTTCGTAGCCTAAGCATTGTGATGATCGAAACTGTATACCCTAAAGCATTGAGCTATTTAAGCCATATATACAACTTATGACATAGTAAGACGTAGTGCACGGCAGTGGATGGAGCACGTAAGGAAATCAAATTGAAAGGCCTTAGAATTATCATTAAAATGGCAAGCATCTACATTAAAGCTGAAAAGGAAAATTACAAGGTAAATGCTGAATATAAACTTCCTAAGGGGGAAAGCTGCACGAAGAAGGAGCCCAAGATGGCCTATTCCTTGATCTTCAGTGGAGGGTCTTTTCCCAACTTCCCTGAGGACTCTTTGGCCCGACCCTCCACTTCTGCTCACTTCAGCTTAGCCTTAGACGGGACCTGGATTTGCTTTCCTTTGTCCTTCGCCTTGGTGGAGGTACAACTTGGTCAGCCGGCTCGCCTGACCCCTTCTCGGCCTTATCACCCTGTTCCCCTTCTTTATTAGAAGCAGCACTTCTTTAGGGGGAGGAACTAGCTCCTGGATGGAGGGAGGCAGTGTCAGGGCCGTAGTCTCAAGAGCAGCTGAAGTGGATAAAGGGTCTTCGATCACTCTGATATCCTTGAGATACCGGACCTTCTCTGCTCCCCTCCACTCAGAGTTAGCAGGAACTCCTACCACGTTTAGGGCTTCTGCCCAAACTTGTTGGCAGTATTCCCTGCATAACTCTGCTAGCTCTTTGGCTAGTCGGTTCTCCGTCTCCTCGACCACCTCATTGTACGCAGCTTTGGTGGCAGCTTCTATGGTCTTTCTTATGGCGTGAGCCAATTCTTTGGCCTGGGCAAGCTCCCTTTTTAAGTCTGAGACCTCCTGCCCAGTTTTGGACAGTGCTTCGACCTTTTGGCGTAGCAGTTTGCGTTGCCCTTCCACCTGGGCCTCTGTAATTTTTAGGCCAGCATCGGCGCTCTTCCTTTCATTTTGCTCATGGGTCAACTTGGTGGCCAGGTCGCTCTTTTCAGCCTCAGCACGACCCAATTCCTTCTCGACCTCCAGCCTGGCTGCTTGCTCGGCCTTTGCCTGGTTCTGGTAGTTCCCCACCAGTTGTTCAGCAGCAAAAACCTCCTGGATGGCCTGCGGAGAGGTGTTTCGACAAACGTACAGAAGGGTAAAACATGTGAAGGTTTAAATGATAACAACAAATTAAAAGGGATGGGGTAGCACATACCAAACCCAGGTCCCTCTTCAGGGAAAGGAAAAGGCGCGTTTGACCCATTCTCCCCAGGTCCTTCATGTCCTTTGGTAGAAGGACAAGCTGCTCTAGGGCGTTTGCTAGATGAAGGGCGTGACCTCTCTGGAAGTCCCTTATGCTAGCTTGGAGAGGTATTAGGGCCCTGTCCACCTCCAGTACAGGGGACTAACTGGACTCCTCGCAGTGCACCTTGGCCTGCCCACGGCACTCCCCGCTCTCAACGGACGAGGCACGCATCCCGCCCTTAGCAACTTGCTGTTGTTGTTGCTATTTTTGCTTCTTCTCTCATTCCTTATCCTCCTCCCCACTCTCATTTCTCCTCTTCTTTGGGAGGTTTGGAGTGGGAAGAGGTGGGTCAGAAGGAGGGGGAGGCAGTGGTAGCCTTGACTGAGACCCAGAGGCTTCCTTCTTGAAGGCTTGTGCACCCCTTTTGGCAAAGAGTGATTTCAAAGTCGCCATGTCCTCATCCTCCTCAGAACTATCGTCTATGCGGGTGACAACCAGTCCTTTAATGCCAGAACCCTGGTCTGAGTTGTGCTCCTCATTCGAGATATCAACTATGGGACCCTTCAATGGTCTCTCGGCCTCTTCTAAATGGAATCGGTCAATCTCTTCGTCAAGGGATGAGGGCGAAGCTGCAAATTCTCCTTGGACGACTTGGGTTTCACGTGCCACTACAAGAGGGACGGCTTCAACAGTACATTCGTAGAGGATAATGGACGGATTGTCAGGCAGATCGTAGGGGGCGAGGAAGTCAGGCTTGGAGACGTCTATCCTCCTGCGTCTCCGATCACCCACAAGGATGGCATTGCCGACCTCTTGGTAAAAGTTCGACAAGGGCTAGAACCCTAGTATGAGGTGAGCAGCCCTCACTTGTAGGTCTTCATTCACAAAGATCTCGGATCTCAAGACTCTGTTGAGCTCCGAGATGCTAGTTTCGCTCATGCGAGGCGACGTGTGCCGTTTGTCTGCAGGAAGGACAGCAAAGAAACCCAACATGGTTAGATTCAAATAATAGATCAAGCTAGGAAGGCATCAAATGGCAACAAATCTACTTAAAGAAGCTAAAAGGGGCAAAACTTTAAACTGAAATTTCTAAGTCCTGCGGAATCACACCTGGCTGTCCTTTTCTAATTGGGCAAGGGGGACCGTCATACCATCTCCCAGTGGCAATAAGTTAGTCATCCTTCATTCCTTTATTAGACTTAGGAAGCCAGGATATGAGCCTAATGACGTTAGACCTCGATTTGAGGTAATAACCTACGTCTCTCAATCGGTGGCACTCATACAAATGGACGACATCACGCCATGTGAGGCGCAGGCCCATCTGCTCGTTTAGAGCATCGACGCGACCTAAGACCCTAAACATATTGGGTGTACACTGGTCGGGACATAACCTATGGTTACGAAGGTATTCGCTAGTCACATTCTTCATAGGAAGTGTCATCCCACCCTCCAAGAAGGCGATTATGGGAATGACAACTTGTCCCTCTTTCCTAGAGTCAGCTACGACTTTTAGAGGGCAGTATTCTAAACCCACGTCCGAAGGAATGTGGTATTTAGCCGGAATCCTTCCATGCCGAAGACCGTATCTACTAAACACTTAAACCTACCCATCGGGTCGAGATGAGAGCAAAGATTTAGAAAGAAAAGCAGGAAAGGTTGACAGTAGAGGAGAAAGGGTTCGATGAAAGGAGAAATTTACTGTAGAGAGGTGTACGAACTTTCGAAAGCTTCTTGAAAGAGAATGAGGTTGAACACTTCCAAGACGTGTTTGCTCTTTGGGAATAATGGCGGATGTCACGATTACCTAAATGTTTTGAATGATTGAAGGACGGCGGTTCGTGAAAGTTATCCCACTCGAATTTTTGGGAAGAAAGCCGAACCGTTGGATCCACATCTCACCGTAACGTGGGCGACAAGAAGTTACTCAGTGCAATTAATGCGGGCGTTACGAGTTACGAAGCGTCAAGAGACTTTCTAGAACACACGAGAGGGTTTCTTATGTGCAGCATTTGGGAGATCACGTGGAGACAGCACTCGTAAGCCAAAAACTTATTTCTATCCTTGGATCGGAGCCAAATAAATTTTTTAGGGGCTATTGTGGGGGCAGAAGTGTCAAAATACATATTTGGGCATTGGGCGTGATCTGAGAGCATCAGCTTTTCCAAGGGGTTGCAGGGCGGAGACAAGGGCACCTAACTTGAGGGCCCATAAGCCCACCGTTTGGTCATTGGCCATTAAGAGAGGTCCGAGGAGGAGGGTCTCCTCGGCCAACTGAAGCAAAGGGCCATAAGGTACATCATGATGCCTAAGGAGAAACCCGTGAAACTCGGCAAGCAAGGTTACACTCCAGCGAAATGCAGAAGGGGAGAACAAGTGGGAAGTACTCCGCAGAAAGCTGCCACCACCGCATTAAAGGCTTCACACCTACCCCTCTAGCCACATTAATGAAGAAGTGACATCTGAATGGACGGTGATCAGCTTTATAGCCTCCTGGGGAAGGTTTCAAGAGGACAATAGATGGGAAAGGGATCTGCATTTATAGTTCCATGAATAGGGGCGTGAGGAAGGAGGAATATAAAGGGAGAGGAAGAGAACATTAGGGGGATTCTTTTCTGGGCTCTTGGAATAGCTCTTCCTAAAAAGGATAAGAAATTCCAATCTAGAAAGTCCTCGGATGTGATCTGAGGAGAGCTTGTTTTACGCCAGGATCTAGTTGTGTGCAATGGTGGACCTAATCCAACGTCTTCGCTTTCCATCCTCCGGAGCAGCCTAGGTTTCAAGCCCACTCTCTATAAATTTTATTGTTTGAAGCCGTTTAGGCCTGTACCATCAAGTATTTGGGTCTGGGCTCGATTCGTGTCTTTACACCATCCATACTTAAAAATTTGAAGATGATTAGAGATGAATAACCTTCATCTATGAAATATTTAAATTTTAAGTTTTATATTTTAAAATTAATATTCAGAGTAAATAATAGTTGATTTTCAATATTTGATATGTACGTTAAGAACATAGTGAACATGTAATCTAACGATGAATTTGTCATAATTTATATTCAATTTAAAAAAAAAATTTAAGCTGTGTAATACTTAAAAGTTATCTCGTAAATAACTCTCTTTTGAGAATGCATCACATGTCACTAACTTTAACTATTAGAGCTTCCTGCTGATGTTAGTTTTATCTTTCATGATTTTGTTTTCTTTTTGTTTGACTCAATGATTAAATTCATTGAATGAAAGGCACTAAAATAGAGCACCCAAAATACAACAACACTTAAAGAAAAATATACACTAGGAAACATCAGGGCGGCAACCATTGACAAAAGTCAGGAAAATATGATGGAGGTAGGATCTCCTAAAAGTAAGGGTGGCAATTCGTGTTTATGGGTCAGGTTCGCATTATGTCGAACCATGAGTATTCAACTATATAGATTAACTAGAACCTGACCTGTTTAGTAAACATGCCAAGAATCCTTAACTCGAACATGACATGTTTATTAAACAGGTTGACCTGACATGACATGTTTAACCTGTTTAATTAACAAATCATGTAAAGGTCAATACAAATGACCCGTTTAATAATTTGTTTGATTAATAGGCAATACCTGACCTAAATAAACTTGTTATCAAATCTCATATACTAAAATATTAAAAATACAATTACAACCATAAATATAGTAAGAAACATATAATTACAACAAAAAATTAATCAATGATAACAAAAACTAATACCATTATAAGCTAAACGGGTCAAACAGGCTAGATGGGTTCGCATGTTGAACACGAACATGACTCATTTATTAAATAGGTTAGCCGTGTTGACTCGAATATGACCCGAACTCATTTAGCCTCAACCCATGGTCTATTCATAAAGAGGTTAATCGTGTTGAGTTTGTGGGTCATGTTAAACTTTGCCACCTGCCAAATAGTTACTATGATTATGATTCACCCCACTTGACCAAGTAGTGAGCTGCCTTGTTAGAAGATATAAGAACCCAATTGAAGAAGTAACAAAGATCACTACTGCTACTTATAGGGGTGAAAATGGCCAAATACCACCATTTTGCAAAATTTGTAGCAAACTAGCACTGTTTCGAAAATATTTAGCAATGTACCACTTTTTAAGTACTTGAATTTCACAAAATCGAGTTCTAAATAGTACTCGAGTTCCCAGGGAATCGCTAGCATGACACTGCTGACCTAGAATTTGGTCAATGAAAAAAAAAAATGTGGTACTAGAGCTTGGTAAACTTGAGTTCCATGCAACACAATACTTGAGCATACCAGGCTCGAGTTCTTTATAAATAAAATCCTTTATTTTTTTCTTCGGTACTTGAGCTCACCAAGCTTGAGTCCCTTGTAATATGGAACTCGAGTTTGGTAAGCTCGAGTTCCTTATAACCTTTTTTTTTTTTTTTTGGATAATCGACAAATAAACATAAACATACAAATAAGTAGTTTTTTTTTTAATGTTTTTATTTATTTAAATAGAAGCATTGTAAAATATAGATATTTTAATTTCAAAATATGAATTTTTAGGCCACTCATACCCTTTGTTCATTCATTTTTAACATGCTAATCAATTTCTTACTTCTCGGAAGCGTTATGGTCAAATTGGTTAATATATTGGGGTTACAATGAGAAATTAGAACAACATGTAAAAGGAAAATCTCACTCTATTTTTAGCAATGGGCATACTGAAAGAATTTTAAGCTACATATTGTTACTTTATCAACCCTGTTCGGAATTACCTTATGGTTAAATGATTGATAAGTATTGCGGAAAGAGTGGACCACTCGGATATAAAGAAGAACTTAAGTTTTACCACATCTGGATATGTAAGTTCTCGACTTGCAGTGTTTCTAAGCGGAATGTGAAACGTTTTTTTTTTTTATGTATATCTAAATGTTTGGCTGATGATGTAAAAGTCGCTTTGGCAACTTTTTTTCTTGGCAAGTTGTAGCACCTCATGTTTAGATATTGTTCACTGTTTTCTCATAAAACACCTCCTGAAATAGTGTTCACTAAATTTAAAATCCAAATTTGTATGCTTTTTCATGTTTAAATTTCACAATAATCGAATATGTTTTTCTGCATTGATAAAATCTGTTTCTACATTAATAAAATTTGCTTTATGCACATTATGTTTACTGTATATTCAAATCTACTTATCGCATTCATAAAATCCGATTTCTACATTAATTAAAACTGTTTATTGTTTTCTCATAAAAATTGTACACTATTTTCTGCATAAACTATTTCTAGCATTTTGCATAAATTATTTTCTGTTCAGCATTATTTAAAAAATTGACCACTCTCTTTTCTGCATAAATTATTTTCTGTTTACTATTTAAAAAATTGTTCACTATTTTCTCATAAAAAGCGTCCTGAAATTGTGTACTCTAAATTTAAAAACAAAATCTAAATGCTTTTTTATGTTTGAATTTCACAATAATCGATTCTATTTTTCTGCATTGATAAAATCTGTTTCTACATTAATTAAATTTGCTCTCTGCACATCATGTTTACTGTATATTCAAATCTACTTACTGCATTCATAAAATCTGTTTTCTGCATTAGTTAAAACTGTTCACTGTTTTTTGCATAAATATTTCTAGCATTCTACATAAAATTATTTTCTATTCAGCATTATTTAAAAAGTTGCTCACTCTCTTTTTTGCATAAATTGTTCACTGTTTTCTCATAAAACACCTCCTGAAGTTGTGTACTGTAAATTTAAAAGCCAAATCTGAATGCTTTTTCATGTTTGAATTTCACAATAATCGAATCTATTTTTCTGTATTGATAAAATCTGTTTCTACATTAATAAAATTTGCTCTCTACACATTATGTTTACTCTATATTCAAATCTACTTACTACAATCATAAAATCTATTTTTTGCATTAATTAAAATTGTTCACTGTTTTCTGCATAAACTATTTTTAGTATTCTGCATAAAATTATTTTCTGTTCAGCATTATTTAATAAATTGTTCTCTGTTTTCTCATAAAATACCTCCTGAAATTGTGTTCTCTAAATTTAAAAGCCAAATCTGTATGCTTTTTTATGTTTAAATTTCACAATAATCTAATATGTTTTTTTGCATTGATAAAATCTGTTTCTCCGTAAAAAAAATTTGCTTACTGCACATCATATTCACTGTATATTCAAATCTACTTACTACATTCATAAAATTTGTTTTCTATATTAATTAAAATTGTTCATTGTTTTCTCATAAAAATTGTTCACTATTTTCTGCATAAATTATTTCTAGCATTCTGCATAAAATTATTTTCTATTTAGCATTATTTAAAAAATTGTTCGCTCTCTTTTCTGAATAAATTATTCTCTGTTCACTGCATAAATTGTTCATTGTTTTCTCATAAAACACCTAGCGAAATCATGTTTTCTAAATTTAAAAGCCAAATCTAAATTTTTTTTTTATGTTTGAATTTCACAATAATCAAATCTATTTTTTTGCATTGATAAAATTTGTTTTCACATTAATAAAATCTATTTTTTGTATTAATTAAAACTATTCACAGTTTTCTCATGAAAATTGTTCACTGTTTTCTGCATAAATTGTTTTTAGCATTGGCGCGGTTATTGCACTTGAATGGTTTTTGTATTTTTTTTTTTAATATGTAACCATATGAATAATGTACAAACTCCATGAAAGAAAAATGAATGATTCGTATAAATCACCTAATTGTAAATGCCTCGAATAAATCCAAAAAGTAACTAATAATCCTACTATACAAATAAAAGTAGTTGTTATGCCTTTTTTGGACAAATCATATAGTCCTAAGGATGTATGTAAACATGCAGTGAATAGTGAATAATTTATGCAGAAAAAACAGTGAACAATTTTTTAAATAATGCTGACCATACGGTAAAGCTTAAGTTCTTCTTTATATCCAAGTGGTCTACTCTTTCTGCAATACTTATCAATCATTTGACCATACAGTAATTCAGAACAGGATTGGTAAAGTAGCAATATGTAGCTTAAACTTGGAGATTCTAGCCTTTTGCCCCTATTAAGCAAAACGTTTGGCAATATGTCCCTGTTTTGAAACTATATAGGGTCGTGCCCCTATTTCGATACTCGTCCACCATAAAGCCGAGTTACTTAAGGAACTCAGCTATTATGAAGCTGAGTTATGGGCAGTCTGTTGCCATGCTAGATCGCCACCGTGGCGTTTCCTTAATAAAATATTCCCAACTTATTGGTTAGAACTCGGCAAAGGGGAAACCGATTTATATTCAGAAACTTGATCCTTTCGAAATCGAGTTACTGAGCGAATTTCATTTACCTGTTTATGCGTGAGGTGTTCTTGTCATGTGCTTAACCCAATGAATGGAAAACTGAGTTTAGTAATGACTACTCGGCTCTGACATAATCAAGTTTAGTAATGAATACTCGCAATGGTGGACAACTCACCCCCAAAATTGATGCATAAACTTTTCAGGGATGCTTTACATCCTTGAAAATAGTGCATTGCAAAGGGTTGCATATGTGTGTATTCATGTGAGTGTGGATTGGTACTTCTGGTTAGGGCTCAACGGTGCCGATCTATTGAGCAACACATGCAGCACTGCGAACATCAGTGTAGCAATGGTGGATAGCTCACCCCCAAAATTGATGCATAAACTTTCCAGGGATGCTCTGCATCCTTGAAAACAGTGCATTGCAAAAGGTTGCATATCTGTGTATTCACGTGAGTGTGGATGGGTACTTCTGGTTAGGGCTTAATAGTGCCGAGTTGTTAAGCAGCACATGTAGAACTATTTATTATCTTTGGTCATTTTCAAGGATGCTAGTAAAAAAGCTCTTCCCATAATCTGTGACTATTGGTTAGAAGTAATAGCACATAGTAAAGCCATCTTGAACCCTGAAACTGAGTTGTCAAACAATCACATCTCATAAAAATGTACATTAAAAGCATCACTTTACTCTCAAAACCATCACTCTTACAAATTAAGCAGCCCTACAACCTGAAACACTAAAATATCTCTTGTAATCGTAGCAAATTATTGTTACGCTACAGATTTTGAATACATATTTATTTGAATGTTCGATCAAACATCATGATCATATACGTTTGATTATGGGTGCTAAATCAAAGACTCACCAGTCTGAAGTGAAGCCCAACTGGAACTAACTTTTAAATCTGTTATAACTTTGTTATTGGTGGCTTGAGCTCCCTGTTATATATGTTTAATATACTTTTGTGATCTCTTTTTATTTTTTTTGGTATAGCCATTGCGAACCATCACTTTTACGATCTCTTTTCACATGAATAAAGATGATATGACTCAGCAGTGTGTGAAGCAGTGGCGAGCTGGTGAGTAGCATATGTAGAACTGCAAACTTCAGTGTAGCAATGGTGGACACAGCTCACCCCCAAAATTAATGCATAAACTTTTTAGGGATGCTGTGCATGCTTGAAAATGGTGCATTGCAAAGGGTTGCATATCTGTGTATTCACGTGGCAAGTCCTTACTTTAGGAGCCATATGGTTTTTTTATGAAAGAGTGGTTGGTCTGTGTGGTTTGGATAAGTATGTATGTATTGAATCTATTCAATTTTGCTACAAGTAATGTACAATAAATCTAATTTGGGTGATAAGTGTTATGTGTGTAACATTTCAAATTACACAAATAGAATATTGGAAACATCAGCATATCTAATTGGAGGCATTTCACTTCCTAAAGTGTTTCCTACATTACAAAGCAGAGGACATTGTCCAACCAAAGCACAAGAATCATATGTAGTAACAAAGAATAGCAGGGAAAAAATGAGCAAGTGATTTCATATAAACTTAGCCAAAACTAATGAACAGTTAATCTTTAGATTTGCAAAAGTTGAATGTACATAATCATCAATTGTCAGACATTAACAACAACATTCTGCATTGCACAGAACGTGTAGACATTAACAAAAATGTCTAATGTTCGTAGGTAGAAATTTTTGGAAATCATCATTGCTTGAATTTGAGAAGTCTGAAATATCTCTTTCATCATCTAACGCAGTAACTTCATTAATAGACTTGATAGCTCGCTTTTACACCTTCCCCTTTAGATTCTTCCTAGCTTTTTGGATTGCATGAAAACTGTCTAGTCACCTTTGCATTTGATTGTTCTCTTGTTCAAGACAAGAAATTATGTTGGCAGGTTCACCTTTAGGTAACTCGGCTGAGCATGCCTGAGGAAGTCGTAACCCGTGCCATCGATAATACACATCCAACTCACACCTCTTCTCGTATAGGGTTAACCATGGTGGTTTTGCTACGGTGAACTCTATTACAGTGGTATCTGTATTTAGTTTGTAGGTTTGCCGACCATGATGTGCCCGACGCTTCCAAGACTCTCATACGTGTATATTGGCATATTAATGAAATCTCTCTTCTTTCCAACCCATTTCCCTCCATAGTGGTCTGTGTATGTCTGTAGCTTTTGATCTACTAGAACTTGTGATAATCCATCTGTTGAAGTAAATCCAAACTTGTTTCGCATTGTATGATTTGATGTTGAGGCGTTGCGACTCATAACTTAGTCAATCAACAAAGTTGGTGAGGTAGAAATAAGATCATTATTGTGGTGCATTTATAACCTCATTTCATGTTCCAAGCATTATAATTTTAGTTATTAGGGCTTGTCATGTCAATACAGGCTGGAAAAACACTATATGAATAGGATTTTAAATGTTCCCAATGTCACAGTGAGATTTGAAGATGTGGGCGGTAGTTGCAGTGTTCTTGAATAAAGCATCATATTTAATTGATATAGTGCTATGTTCCTAACACCAGGATACGATTATTCATATATTTAAGTTATAAGTTAGGAGATTTGAGTTTTGCAAGGGTAAGTATTCACATGAATGTGGATGATATGACTAGACAGTGTGTGAAACAGTGCCAAGCTATTGAGTAGCATGTGAGGACTTGCGAACATGACTTTAAAGGCAAATGAAACTGCATATAAAGAGAACTTCTACTTTGGTGACTTCTACTGGTTCATTGCGTATAAAACATCATATCTCCCATCATCATTTTCACATTTTTCATATGACAATTTTAATAAAACCGGTTCTTTTAGAAACCACAAAGCTAAAATCCAGTTCAAAACCAAACCCAACAAAGCTAAAACAGCAACAATAATAATGAATAGAGAAAATTCTAACAGAGAAAAACTTAACAAGCCACACTCAAATCAGAGTACATGCACAAGCCACACTTAACTCAGATTAAATGCAAAGGGAAAAACAAAATTGAACCCAGCATTTAGAAATTACCTTAATACGTTTCTGATCCTTTAACTTTGAAGATGGATTGGGTTGAGCTTCGGCTATGGTGAGGGTTATGGTGAGAGTTTTGGGTGTGGGTTTGGGTTGAGCTTTGGCCTATGAGTGGAAATAAGATAACTTGAAGATGCATTGAACTTGGTAAGGGTCTACTCTGAATGGATTGAAGGAGATAGAACAGATTGAGGGTGGCTACTGATCGGACTGAGGGAGGGAGACAAATTGTTTTGGAGACGTTACATTTAAAATCCCATTTTATTTTGCATATAACTCAGTTTCCCCATTGCCAAGTTCTAAACAACAACGCGAGAATATTTTATTAAGGAAACGCCATGGTGGCGAACCAATGTTGCAATAGACTGCCCAGAACTCGGCTTCCTAATAGCCGAGTTCCTTAAGTAACTCGGCTTTGTGGTGGTCGAGTATCGAAATAGGGGCACGCCCTTATAAAGTTTCGAAACAGGGACATATTGCCAAATATTTTGCTCAATAGGGGCAAAAGGCTAGAATCTCTAAGTTTAAGCTACATATTGCTACTTTATCAATCCTATTCTGAATTATCATATGGTCAAATGATTGATAAGTATTGTAGAAAGAGTGGAGCACTTGGAATTAAGAAAAACTTAAGCTTTACCGTATGGTCAACATTATTTAAAAAAATGTTCACTGTTTTTTCTGCATAAATTATTTACTGTTCACTGCATGTTTACATACAACAAACATGTTTACATGCAACCTTAGGACTATATGATTCGTCCAAAAAAGGCATAATAACTACTTTTGTCTGTATAACAGGATTATTAGTTACTCGTTGGATTTATTCGAGGCATTTACCATTAAGTGATTTATACGAATCATTCATTTTTCTTTCATGGAGTTTGTCCATTATTCATATGGTTCCATATTTAAAAAAACACAAAAACCATTTAAGTGCAATAACCGCGCCAATGCTAAAAACAGTTTATGCAGAAAACAGTGAACAATTTTTATGAGAAAACAGTGAATAGTTTTAATTAATGCAAATAATATGTAGCTTATACTTCTTTCGGTGTGCCCATGGCTAAAAATGAGTAAGATTTTTCTTTTACATGTTGTTCTAATTTCTCATCTTAACCCCAATATTTTAACCAATTTAACCATAACACTTCCGAGAAGTAAGAAATTGATGAGTATGTTAAAAATGAATGAACAAGGGATATGAGTGGCCTAAAAATTCTTATTTTGAAATTAAATCTCTATATTTTACAATGCTTCTATTTAAATAAATAAAAACATAAAAAAAAAAACTACTTATTTTTATGTTTATGCTTATTTTTCGATTATCCAAAAATAAAAAATTTATAAGAAACTCGAGCTTACCAAACTTGAGTTCCATATTACAAGGAACTCGAGCTTGATGAGCTCGAGTACCCGTAGAAAAGATATAAAGAGGATTTTATTTAGAAAGAACTCGAGCTTGGTATGCTCGAGTATCGTGTTGCATGGAACTCGAGTTTACCAAGCTCAAGTACCACATTATTTTTTTTAATTGCACAAATTCTAGGTTAGCAATGCCATGCTGGCGACTCCCTAAGAACTCGAGTTCACTAAACTCGAGTACTATTTAGAACTCGATTTTGTGAAACTCGAGTACTAAAAAAGTGGTACGTTGCTAAATATTTCCAAAACAGTGCTAGTTTGCTAAAAATTTTGTAAAATGGTGGTATTTGGTCATTTTCACCCCTTATCAGGCATGCTCTGTGCATTGTTGTTTTGGGGCTAGAACTTGAGCCTTTTATTTGGCATGCATGCTTTACTAAGGGACCAAGACTAGTGCACCGGGCTCAAGCTCTGATTCAAAGACTTTTTCAACTAGAGTTGGGTTGGCTCTAAGCTTACTGCATTGGCCCTAGAAGATGTCCAAATAGAGCATTTAGGCCCGAAACTACCTAAAGGTTCCAAAAGAAACAAAGAGACAAATGAAAAAGAACGAATCAAAAATGTTGGATCATATATTATTATTATTTGTAATTAGATAGCTACAATAATGGGTAAGAAGAATTTAAACTCTAGATATTTTTGCTGAAAATATCAAAAAAATTGTAATTGAGTTACAACAATAATAACTAAAAAAATTGAATCATCTACCATAAAATTACATGCTTTGGTCGAACCAAGTCCAGTAAAGCTTGAAAAAACAAGTAATTGAAATGTCCAATCCAATACAGTTAAAGAATTGTCAATGCCACTTACATGAAGATCCAAGTAATTAATTAATGATTAGCCAGTACATCGTTTTCGAAGAAAACAACCTTCCAATTTCCAAAATTAAAATAATTGATGCTTGCATATGTTAGTTATGGTCCTCGTGGAATCAAATTCTAAAGGGAAATGATTTGAATGACCACTTTCTTCATCCGTCATTCGAAGTGAAAATGGCCATCTTGTCCTCTTGCATAACTATATTATTCGAGGTCATTTTCCAAGATTGCTTTCTATTCACTTCTTAAATAAGTGGTTCATCAACATGACAAATTTCTCTTTGCACTGATTATCTTCATATAAATAATGACATGTAACCCTATATATTTTGCTTTCTTTGGGCATAGCAATGAAAGATGAAAGAGTTATAATTAGTCCTAAAACCCACCCAATTGGGCTAACTAACCAATAAAATAATGGGGAATAAGTTTTTACAATGAGAGCAAGCTGACTATGTACTCTTTATTGTGGACTTGATTTCCAAGTGGACATCCCAACTAAGTGATTAAACCCCATCAGAAGAAAAATGATCCACTTAGAAGAAAAGTGATCCATTCAGATTGGAGTATAGCCGAAGTTGTGTGCATGTCCTTGTGTGTCTATTTGATTACCGTTTTTTCCTTTTTAATAAAATCTCAAAATTTTCTAACTACAATTATATTTAACCCATTTCAATAAATACACTTTCAACAAAAAGAACATGAGAGAGAGGGAGAGAGAGAGGGAATTTTCATATATTCATCAATACATATATGTAGTACAATCTACTTTCAGTTCCACTAACAACATTAGCTTTCATCCTTACATCATTTTGTACATCTCATATTATACTACAACTTATATTTACCAACCTTGGCCCAAAAAGGGAGAAAGAAAAAAAGAACTTACATATACCAACTAAAACTAGATGTCCCTCTCTACTTTAACATGCATGAAGATAACTATACCTACCCGGATGCTCAAACAATTGACCAACTTGCTCTCTCTCTAGCTGCACAATAAGGTAAATGTACATTCAAGAATATCACAATGTCACCAATATATACCACCTTCAAATGTGACCTTTATTTCAGTCTCTTTCCATACAGTAAAGCACAAGAAACTCAGTCTTGAGGCTAACCAAAAGCCAGAGGGTAGTTTGTTATAAACAATGAATTTTTACTTTTTATGAAGCCTATTATGACTAGGATATTGGTAGCTCTATGGAAAAAAAATTCTAAGAAAGGTATATTGAAAGAGAAATAAAAAAGGAAAATATTATAAGGTCACAGATCAATTACTCAACTTGAAAATCAAGTAAAGGAAAAGAGGGAACATCCTTCATCAACTCCTCCATGTCCCATTCCCCCATTCTAAGCTCTTCTCCTTCCCAATAATTTCCAACTCGAGCTAAGTTTTCTGCTCTATTATTGTTGTTACTGCAGTTGCTGATGTTGTTCAGGTTATTTGAGGTGTTATTATTCATTGTCCTCTTAATATACATATTTTCAGTTTTAACATTTTCTTCAATGCTAATACTCTCCAAAGGAGGAACAAATAGTTCACCATCTAAGCCCATATCAGCACCCCCAAAGACTCCATTTCCACCATAAAAACTATCTCCATTGACACCAATTTGAGTCATGTATTGTGGTGGTGCATTGAAGTATCCACTCGCATTATTGGACAGGTTTAGGCCATGATGGATCATAGGCAATGGATCAATCATGTGGTTTAAGGTCATAGCCTGCATGGAATTTGTTGTTGACGATGATGAATCCAAGTACAAGGGCATGATGCCTTGTTCTTGCATGGAAATTAGCCCTCCCATGACATCTTTAGGTGATGATGAATCGCTTGTATTTGGTGAGGGTGTAGATGAAAAGTTCTTAAGCCTTTTCTTTATTGTTGAATTCCAAAAATTCTTGATTTCATTGTCAGTTCGTCCAGGCAAGCGTGCTGCAATTTGAGACCACCTTGAAATGAGAAACATAACAAAAGTGTCAGTTTCAACTAAAGTGTATTATGTATTATTTATTTTCTGAATGCATGATTTGCATGCTAAAACTAGAACTCAAAAAAAGGTAAGGAGTGTCTTTAACTTAAAGCGCAGCTATCGACACCACGTTACCAGTTTTCTTTTGGGTCAACTTTGTCTTTCAAAAGAAGTATTTGAAAACCAAAATTATATGTTAGACTCTAAATTATGTAATATTTTATGCTTTTTAAGTGTTTTTTTTTTCTTTTTTTTCCCATGAAAGCTTAATTCAATAAACAAAAATAGGGTATGGAGTGTCTTCAACTCAAAGAGCAGTTGTCCACATCAGAAGACCAATGTCCCTTTCAGCTCTAATCCTCCAAAAAGAGTGTTTCAAATATATAATATAACTAACCCTCGTGCACATAAGTCCAGATATATACTACACAAATGAATAAATACAAACACATAATTGTTTATTATGTGTGAGTAAATCTATATTATATGTATACATTTTAACTTTATTTGATAAACACACACAAACATATATATATATATATATATATATATATATAAAAGAGATAAGAAATACATTTTAACGCTAAAACTAGATGTGAATATGTATATAGGCTGATTATAAAAAGGCAAAACTTACAGGTCATATTTGATGGCCAAGACTAACATATTATATTGGTCAGGAGATTTGGATGAGATACGTAAAACATGGGCTGATTATGCGTTTGTTTGACTATTTGCACACACTTTGTGCTTTTCTTTCCTATATATATATATAGAGAGAGAGAGAGAGAGATTTATTATTATTATTTACTTTTTGGGTTCCAGGAGTTTCCACAATAAGTAAATTATAAAATATAATTACTATATTTATGCCACGTATCCTTTTTAAAAATTTATTTACCTTTTTTTTGATAAAAATTTATTTACTTATGTACAAAATTTTTTATTTTTTTAAGATACAATTTTTGACTTTCAAAGAAAATCTTATGTTCCTTTCGATGCACCTTGTTGTTGAAATTTATTTGTTAAAATTTTATTACAATACAATTGTACCTGAAAAGGTGAAGTTTTAAAAATTGTATAAAAAAAAAACTAAATTACTAAAAGAAAAAACCGTTAGCAAAAGTTCATAATGCCATAATCACATTATGAATTTCTATCATCTTCTTTTTACGTCATTCACATAAAAGAGAATGCTTATAAAATTTATTTAAATCTTAAATAAACAAAGTATAGAAAAAAAAATATCTTTTTTTTTTCCTAAAGGAAAATATTTTATCAAACACAAGAAAAATTAAACCGAAATAAAGTTGGGTACATCAGAGGAAGGCATTAACAAACTCAAGGAAACACTAAACCATTTATTTTCATACAAAAACCCCAATTACAGTTCCTAAAAATACCAGTTAGTGCGCGCGCTCACATATATATACACATATCAGAAGTTCTAAATAAAAACATCAAAATACATTATGACAGTACAGAAAACACTTAAGCATGATGCAAATGATGATGGCAGAGATGGATGGATGAACCTGTTGCCAAGAAGGGTGTGCAAATGGATGATGAGAGCTTCTTCTTGAGGCGAGAAGGCGCCGCGCTTAAGGTCAGGCCTCAAGTAGTTAATCCAACGAAGGCGACAGCTCTTTCCACACCTCTGCAAGCCAGCATTTCTTGCTACGTCACTCCAGCAGCCTTGTCCGTTGTTCATCATATAGTTCATGAGCTTGTCATCCTCTTCTGGTGACCACAAACCCTTTCTAAGCTTATTGTTGTTAACATGGTTGTTTTTCCCAACTGATGAGAGCTCAGGCTTCCTCATTATTTTTGAGAGACTAGCTAGCTTTGGATCCAATTTTTGCTAGCTAGCTTATTGGTATATGAGTATTTTGATTTCTCTCCCAAATGAGTTGATGTAGATTGGTAAACACTTTATAGATAAAGAGCTAGCTTGAGAGAGAGAGAGAAAGAGAGAGGAGGCTTCATGAAGTGGGAAAAATGATCATGATTATATTGATGGTTGTGGGGTTTGCTTAGAATATAGGGAATAGAGAGAGAAAGAGAGAGAAGGGTTGGTTGATGGGTCTGAGTAGAAAACGGTTTGGAGGGGGACCTGTGTGTGTGTGTGTGTGTGAGAGAGAGAGAGAGAGAGAGAGAGAGAGAGAGAGAGGTCGTCTTGTCTTTGACTCCATGACTCCATAACCTTTGTCTTTTTCTATTACATATATCGATCTCTTCACTCACAAGGTAATCATCAAATATAAATCATAAAGAGCATGAAGAAAAATATATCAAAGTTTGTTTTATAACCAAGCCAATGTATTTGCTTCCACTTCACATAATCTCTCTCTCTCTCTCTCTCTCTGTCTTTCTCTCCTCCACACGTGTATCTGAAGGTAAAAAATAAAATAGTAAAAATTAAATGATGATGATGATGCACGTGGGGCATGCTCAGTCGGTCCAAATCAAACGGTTTAGAATTTAATTAGTCAAGACTAAATATTAGTAACACAACTTTTTTTTACCACATTTCTTACATCTCTGCTAAATTGGCAAATTATAATGTCGTGTTAACAGAAGAAATTACGTCAAATTTTTTTTTCTTTATATTATATTTTTGACCAGTTTTTTAGGTTATGGAGCTAGTGGAACTAACTTTTTAAATTCCATTTATCACTTCAGCATTTATACTAATTTTTAATTAACTGAAATCCACTATAATCCATCCTTAATTGATACCATATGGTGCTTGTAACATTTCTCAAATATAATTGAAAAAATTCAACTTTAATCTAAATCCATCACTTACCACTTTTATTTATGATCAATCACAATATACTATGTCAATAATAGTAAAAAAATATGTATTATTCTACTCATTGTTTGGCTAAGATGCTCCCTTTAAAGTTACATAGAGAAATTGAGGAAAAGTATTTTTAGTCGTCACTCTCTATAATATAGGGAAAAATGCCTATAAAAATTTCTCACTTGAGAGGTGGCAAAAGAAAAGATTTGGAACTTTCTCAGACACCTTGTTATTTGCAAACATAGAGTTTTCAGTGAAAGTTGCACACCATGCCATCATCATGTTCTTCTGTTGACTACACAAAAACTTTATACCTAGTTGATTTATAACTATGCAAAAATTTCTGTGCATTTTTCATTTTTTTTTCCCATCGACATACTCTCTCTCTCTCTCTCTCTCTCTTTCTCATCCAAAAACAGTGGGGACATAATTAATCTTCTAGAATGTAAAAAATACGTAATCCATGACTGCGATTTGCTTTCCATGTGCCAAACAGACCTTGTAGTAGGTTCAAGTGGTAATATGAGAGTATAAAAACTTCTCAAAATTACTGGCAAAAGAACAAACAAGAGCCACCACCACACCCGGGGGTCCATAATTGGTTGTCATTACATGGGAATCTTCTAAACTGAGAAACATACACAACTAACAAATCACATAAAATCTTTTCCAGAGAAATAGACCCTAAAACAAGTGAAGATTAATGGCCACACCAAACAGAAATATATATTGCCATGACACATTATATATATATATATATATATGCTTCTACATTATATTCTTCCTATGTTTCGTCTCACTTCAATTTCTTTAGCAGCTACTCTATTGATGCCAAAAAAAAAAAAAATGGTTGAAAGGAAGTCTAGAAGTTTGAGGGCAGTGAAAAAGTAAACGAGTAATTGATGTGATAAACTGTAAAGAGTCCCCATTGGGACCAAAAAATGTAAACAACTCATCTCAAGTGGGTAAAAGAGGGAGGACCAAAGAGAGTCAATAATAAAATCTCGTACTTATTGAATCATTGTATGTGGCAATGTAAGATTTGTTTGGGATTAAATGGAGGAAAAAATATCAGTGTTCACAATTATGTCGTTAGTAGCACGTCATTGTGCCGACTTCATAGTAGTCTCATGATTAATCACAGTGAAAGCAAGCTATATATGCTAAAGAAAACAAAGATACAATGAATGAACAATGTCGGCAATTAAACAGAATACTTGAGCAGACTTAAAAATACATCATCATCATATATTATCGAAGTAGACTAAACCAAACTTGCTTAAACTTGCCTCCAAATGCCTTTTTATTCACAAAAGAATCAGAACCCCAAAAATACATATGAAGTTGATAAATAATAAAAATACTAATGGAGAGTAACAAGTACAGGGAAATATTATAAGCATTCAAAAGCTTCCATTTTGTCCATGCTTTCTCTTTACAATTGTCAAGACAAATTAAGAAGCTTTGTTCTTGTTCCTTTACATATTGATTGCCTTGGTGATAGGCAAACATGGCTTTAGGTTGATAAGAATGGACTAATTAAAAAGAATGACCTTCCATTTCAGACCTAGTCAAGGAATGAGCAATTATATCATCAAGCCAGTCTATCTTCTAATGCAGGGGAGGGGCATACGTACTAGAAAGATTCCATTAGAATACATCACTCAATTAAAAGCAGCCGCAATAGAAACATTGTTGAAAAGGCAGGGATTTTAGCGATGACTATGAAATTATTTCCCTCCATAAGTTTTTATTTTGAGGTAGAGAGTATCACCTTTTCAATGTGAAAAGAACATAAGAGCGTATGAAGCGGCAGATACAACAGTTACGAAAGAAGAAGCATGAAAAGAAAGGGACCTATTGATTGGTTCAGCTTCTCTTTTGTAGGACCTAAGCATTTATGAGTCCCCAAGAAAACTCTCTCTCTCTCTCTCTCTCTCTTCCAATCCTATCTTTCATCTCATGCATAATTGGCTTGCCTCTCCAAACAGGAATACGCAGAAAACTTGTATCTTACCCCCAAAGCAGCTTTGATCATAACCAAAATTTCTTTTTACATTATCAAATTTTTCAGTTTTGATTGTATTCTATGTATTGCCTCTACTCTACTTTGATTAAAAATGTAGGATTTTTTTTGGACTTGACAATGTTTAGAAGATTATTACATTCAAAACTATTTGATATATTTGCTTTTGCTGTAAATAGATGGATAGATGAATAAAGATAGAGGTACCTCAAATACCATGGAATTATCTGTAGTCAGGACCAACATGCATGATAGCACACATAAAGTGTGATCAATGAACATTTGACAGATTGGGAAGGATTTGGCTTTAGTAAATTAGCGTTGACAGACAGGTCAAGGTAAGGAAAACTTCTAAAACTAGCTAAGTTCCAGTGTCCAAATTTAAATCGCTTGGAAAGAAGTTGAAAAAGGATCTCCTTCTAAAGTCGCACATAAGTGTTTTAACTTTTAATCAGTGAAAACTGAATACACATGGACCATAAGATAGCAAAGGGAATTGACATATGAATGTTCTACACTTCTACGTGGCATTAAAATGGTCACGAAATACTAGTTGTACAGAAGCAAATTGCAGCTCAAGTCATTTCAATTGACTTTGAGGTCAGTAAAATATTAGAAAGCAAAAGCTTAAATTAAAAAAAAAAAAAAATTTGTTATCTAACAAAAGCTAAACTCAATGTTTAAGTTTTTCAAGAGTCTAATTGAATCGCTTAACCCGGAAGCCTAAATCCGAACACTCGCACAGAATTTATGGCATACGCTAAATATTCCTTATGTTAGAAAACACATACAAAAATTGTTGACTAGATGAAGTCCACAAAATAGAAAATACATGTTGCACTGTGGGGAACCAAGCATCACTATCTTTTAGCTCACCTAACAAACATCTTCACAATGCAAAAACTTTAAGATCTACAAAGGTCTGAAAATTGAAGACACCTCTCCTTAATCTTCAGCATGCAAAAACTTGAGACCAAGCACATTCAGCTTTCATTTATTGCCCTCACAAATCACAAACAAGATAATTGACTGAATTATCAACACCATTTATGCAACATCCAAATATAATACTCCAAGATAGAATTATGACTGATGAATCAACACATACAAAATGGGTGATAAGGACACAAGTGCAGTGTGAACTACTGATCCTCCGATGCTTAAAGTCAGTGATGACAGCTAATCTATTGTCATTAAAGCTTTATAATCTGACACTCTCTTTAAGAACCAAATATTGATAGCAACTTCTCCAATAAAAAGGTATATGTCAATATTGACTGACAACCCTCACAAAGAAACTACCTGTTAGTACGTCTGCATTAAAAACTTACTCTTGGTACTAGACTACTCAGACAAACCATCAGTACTGAAACTAATTAGTTCTTCGAGACAGAAGCTCCACGAGAACGAAGCATAGTTCCACAGTTCAAAGTATCACAAACCCATGTGCAATATGGGACCAAATTAACCATTAGTGGGCTAAATGATTGGTAAAGATGCTGACAATGTTGGCCCCTCACGTCACACCAAAATTGTTCTTGTTAGATGCAAGGTGACTCAGATGCAAGTGTCTCTTCAGATGAGCAACACATGTATATAGATTATTAGCGCAAGGTTACATAACCTTTAATATGTCTACTAAACATAGAATTCAAGTAGCTAGATTATTTGTGAAAGATGAAAAGAAATGCATCTAGTTCACCTTAATTTTCACTTTCACATGCTAATACTATAGGATAAGTTAGATTGAGAACTGCAAGGATAAAGTGACAACTATTAGGCCATAGTGTGTATACACATTGATGTGATGTTTGGTATGGGATAATATTTTAGGATTCTCAGGAATATTTAAAGATTTCAATGTTTGATTGCAAATCATGTCAGGAAATCAAATGCTAGGAGAATCTGAATTCCCCCTTTAAACCCCTCTCAATAGGAATGTGGATTCTGTTTAAAACAGGTGGATATTCAGATTCTCGAGCTTAAAGGAAATTGTATATTTTCTTATAAATTGACAATTTTAACAATTTTTCCTTATCAATTAAGAAATTAAGATAAAATATAAAACAAATCATCAATATATTTTCTCGTGTCTTTACCTTTTCTCGTCAAAATAACATAAACATGATAGACAACTTTGTTGATATATTTCTGTGGGCACCATATCCAGCTAGGATGATGGTGTCTAGGCCCCCAATTAATTTGTAAGTAGGCTACTTCGCAATCCTACCAGTTGGGCTTTGAGCTTCGCCTAGACTTGCTTCACTGAGCCTTAATTCCTAACCCTCACCAAGTTTCCCTACAATCCCAATGTTTCCCCTTCCGTACTTTCCTCTCCCCCTTCTTTTTTCAACCCCTTGCTCTTTGTCCGCCTTCCCCTTTTATAGCCTCTTACTAGTGGGGTCTTCATCATTACTTTCCCACTTCTCACTTATTCCCACACCCCTCATAATCTCAAGGGATCCTCATGACTTTAGAGGATTCTCTTGGAACTTGCTCTAGACACCCATGAGTACTCGACAATGGAATTCCCCACATGCACAGCCTGCCCTCGGTCTCCGACCCTGCCATGTAAACGTCATGTGCTTGTGTTCCTCTTCACCCGACAATGTTTGGGTTGACCACCTGAAACTCCCTCGGCGTGGTGTCCGTTTATTAGTTATCCTGACCTTGGGGTAGAGGCTGCGATTGTAGGGCCCAGGGTCAAGTCCCTCTACGTGTATCACAGCAAGCTACCCCAATTGGCCCCTGGCCCTACTTTGGGTTCCATTTAAGTGGGCTTGTTTGGGACTTTTGGGCCCAATCCTCCACAATAGCCCCCCGACCCTACTGTTGCTTCGTGACATTAGGGTCGAGGACTTCAGGCTCGGTGAAGTCTTCGGAAGAAACAGCGGCTGCACCTCGGAAAAGAAAAACGTCACACTGCAATTACTTCAGATATGACAGCTATCATCCCTCATACACGTGGCATTACAGCCTTGACCAATAGATGCTTTGATTACCGAGGAGCACATACGTTGTGATAGTGGTACACATTGTTCAAATGCTTTTCAGTTTGCACTAAATGGCCTCACTCTCTACATATACTGTCTTTGCCTCTCTCATAGTTTTCTTTACATCTTTTCAAATTTGTAACTTCCCTCGCTCTCCCTTCTTGAGCCCTTAGAACTCTCGTGTCTCTCCCTCTCACCAAGAAGCTACTTTGTAAGTCTTCTTTCCTACTTCTTTCTCATTTTCAATCTTCCATAGTTATCTTAGTAGTCAAACATGGGTTTCTCTCATCTTTTAAAGTCGGATGGTAATGTAGTGTTATTTAGGACCAAGTTTAACATCCCTCGTGATGTGAACATATCATACTGTCGCGAGGGTGATATTGAGGGTCAAAGGCTTCCCCATATTGTCTTTTTTCCTTTGATGTTTATATTAGAGGGTGGGGTTAGGTTTCTTGTAGATCCTTTCTTGCTTAGGACTTTAGGTTTTCATGAGCTCTGCCTCGACTAGTGTTTGCCCAACTTTTACTAGGTAGTGAGTTGTGTCAGGCGCCTAAACCGACTATATAACCTTAAATTAGCCCACCATGATATTAACTTCCTTTACACCATTCGAGGGAGTCTAAAACACGGTTACTACCTCCAGACCCGAAACATCATGGCTAGGCTGATCTCATGCCTTCTTGATTCTAACAAGAACTCTGCAAGGGAGTTTGTTAGGGTGAGCGGGAACTGGCTCAATGGAGAGCTGACCTGCCCAACTTCTCCTTGTCAGATAGGTTAGTATTTCCATGATGCATAGATTTGCTTACAGCCTCCACTGTTACTGTTGCAGTCTGTTTTATTTTTTTTTTTTTAAACTAACCTTTCTCCAATTTTGTTATTAGATTTCAAGAGGTACCAACCTGACCTCAACTTGTACATGTTGCGGAGTTGAACTTCGTGCTCCAATCCGAAATTTTTGTTCACTACAATGGACAACTAAGGGCCTCCCATTTGATCCTCAGATGCACCCCTTCCTGTACAAGTTATCAAGACTCATCAGGGGCTCTCATGGTTTAGAGCCCACTTCTGTCATACTTAGACGTGTGTCTACCAAGGTTCCTGCTGCCTGAACTTATGAGTGGGGAGGCCAAACACCAAGGGCCTAAGATTGTCCGAGCAGGATCACTTGAACCGATTCGAGATAGTTCAGGTGATACTATGTTCTAAGGTAGGGCCATGCATATCCCCATAGACAACCCAGTGGTGGACGAACTGAACTCGCAGAATCCCCCTGTCCCAATGGTTCAATGATGCAACATGGTCTTTGAGCGCTGGTTCCCAATAGTGCAACTGGTCAATGGACAATCGATACCCCTGGCTACCTTTCAGCGGTCCGCTTCTGCTTCCGCAGTGCAACCAAAAAAAGAAAGAAAGAGGAAGAGGGAGGCCGAAAGCCAGTTGTACTGAATCCAGCACCCCTCCCACTGACCAAACTCCGATTACCACCGTGATCACTTCGCCGATTACCCTTACTGAGAAGGCACCTTAAGGGGAGAGCCCTAATCGCCAGCTAACCGTGATAGGCTCTCACGTGGCCACCATGTCTTCGGCTACCAAGTAGGAGTGTACCTCTCAGTTGGGAGACAAGGTCTCCCTGACTGATTCATTTGTTCATACCTGGTGGAATGGTCTCAGCGGAGAGGTCTTCGACAGCCTCATGACGGCTCTACTGCTTCTTAATGATATGGACCACTACGCTGGCTGCCGCGATGACGATCTCATCTTTAAGCTAAAGTGGCACACTATAGAAATAAGTGTCCTAACTCTCTGAGTTTTCCCCTTGCACTTAATTTCTTCTTTGTCTAGTTATGTTTCAATTTTTCTAAGTGTTAGCTTTTAGTTTGTGGTGGACCTTTTTCGCAACTCCAAATTGGGCTGCCTCCGGCCACACTATGGCCCAAAGGTTCTGGATAGGAGAGTTAGGACCAATTTGACTGCAACACACCCTAAGCCAGTTTGTACACAAACTAGACCCCCTTTGCTGAAACCTTGGTCATGTGCCCATAGTAGATGAAACTGTTACAAAAAATTTATGGTAGGCAAGTTTAGTATAGCAACAAACAAAAGAAATATGATTACTGTCAACTAGAAAACATAAAATACTAAGTGATGAGCTTAATAAAGGAAGAAGCAATGCAGTAATATAAATTCAACATAAATAAGATGATAACAATAAAGAAAGGAGAGCACACTAATGCTTAATCAATAAAATAAATGGGAGAATGGTCAATCTGCCATGCTTGATTTCTCTACAGAGTTAAGTCCAGGAAGAGAACCACTATTCAATGTGGGCAATCTCACAAGAGGATCCTGCCACGAAAATTACCCACTTTGAGAGAATGGGCTTAAATGGCTTATCCTCAAACTTCTTAATCCTTACTAGAGGGTAGGCTTTTAGAGGGAGAGAAGGGAATAGCCTATTGGTGCATACCCACTATCACACTCTTGTTTTGCTCTCTGTTTTTCTCTCTAATTATTTTCTTTTTCTTTCTAAGTTTCCTATTCTTTCACTCTCTTTCTTACTTTCTTTTCTCTTCGTTCTCTCCTACTCTGTGGTTATGTTGTTGTTCCACTATGCACAGCTGAGGCACCTTTTATACTACCTGTCATGACTGAGTTTTTACTATTTTACCCCTTAACCGCTTTTGTCTTGGTGTGGGTGTCCTTCCCAGACCACTCACTGGTCTGTCGACTACCCAACCATCACTACTTACCTGTGCTAGTTGCGCCACAGCCCATTCTGGATAAAGAGTCTTATTTTGTTTGTTTGCTCACCGTGGCATTCCTATCCGAATAAGGGTAGGCATTCTCTCTCACTATCCCTTATGGCATGTACCTAATGATTCCAACTTATTTTTTCCTCTTTTAAGTGGTATGTCATCCTAGCAAGACATTTTCCCCAAAAGAGTTTGAGCTGGAATCCCAAAATAGGCTTTCATCTTCTCCTCATCGCCAGACCATACCATCTCTTACCTTTGATCCATGGCCCACCACTGTTATATCTACTATGTACAAGTTAATGGTGCCTGAGCCTTGTGCTTGCTCCACTTCCATGTGTGTCCATGGCTTGTCTGTTGTTCATGCGTTTGCCATGACTTGAAAGCTCGTCTGCATATTCTGCTACTCATTCTTGACCTCTTGTGGTGTGAATGAGTTTCTAAGCTTTCATTCTTTATTTCTTACTTCTTTACCTAGGCTGGGCCTTGTTTGATTGCAGGCTTTTCCTTTTCTAATCCATCCCACACTCTTTTTGCAAGTCAGCTAGCACTTCTGTCGTGCCATTCTGTTATTCATGTCATGCTATTATTTGACTCGTTCTTACTGGGCTCCTTTTGGGCCTACTGTATGCTTTCCTTTTAATCAATTCCAGTAGTACATCATCATCATTAGGCTGATTCTCATGCTGTTTTGGGCTCCCTTGGCTTGTTTCATTGCTTCCGGGCTTCCTTGGCCCATTTCATTCTTTTAGGCATCCTCGGCCCATTCCATTTCCTTAGGCATCCTCGGCCTATTCCAATTTTTCATTCCCATGGGCTTTTGCTATGTCTTTTGGACTTCCCTAGCCCAAATTACCATATCCTATACCTTCGGGGTTTATGGGTTTTTCCACCAACTCCTTACTTACTTGATTCTTTATTTTGGGCCTCTTTGGCCCATTCTTGCTTGCTTTCTATTTCTCATAGTGCCTATGAGTTTACTACTTCTTTCTCTGGGTTTCTTTGGGCCCGCTTACTTTCTTTGATGCCCTTTTGCTATTTTTTTAGGCATATAGTCCATTATTCCTACCATTTGGGCTTAATGGTTTTTCTTATCAATTTACTAACCCCCTGTCTCCCATGTTGTTGGGATTCTTCCTGTTATTGGGCCTCGTTGCCAAAGTGGGCATCGACACAATATATTGACTATCCTTATAAATCCTAATGCCTTAAGCTGCTCAACTGACCCACATGGTGGAGGGTCGATACAAAGGGATGGTGAAGGAGGCTAACAAGGAGAAGGCTTTGAAGCAGTTGGCAGAAGCCAACTTGAGTGAGAAAACCTTGGAGCTGAGCTCGGTACAGCGCCGGGTAACTACGATTAAGAACGCTCAAGAAGTTGCTGAGAAGTTTGCCTTGCAAATACAAGTGAAGCTGGATGAGACTAAGGTTAAACTGGCAGAGGCATCCAGCGTAGTCTCGGCTCGGGACAAGGAGCTTGCTGACCTTAAAGATACAATGATTAACTCCAAGCAAGTCTTCTACAACACAAGCTTCAAAGAAGCCAAGAACTCAGCTGGGCCTGTTATCTTCCAGTCCTGAAAATTGGGGTTTATGGAGGGTTGAATGGCTGTAGTGAACTCACTCGGTTTACCAGAGAACTCCCCCTTCAGGGATGCTAGCTAGGTCCCCCTGCAGGAAACCCCCCTATGGACACTTAGGCAAATGATTAGGAGGAAGAAACTGATGATGAAGGAAATGGGAGCCCGAGTATAAGGGAGTTATCCGAACAAGTTGATTCCCATGTAGTATTGGATGAAGAGATCCTGGGTGGTACCATCCCAACCAATGCCCAAAGTGCCCAGCCAATAAACCCGAGCTCTACTATCCCGGACGCTGCCACTGCTCCTAAAACCATGACTGTAAACCCCTAGACCCCGTCCAATTAGTTTACCTCTTTGTTTTTGTTCTCTATTTACTTCTTCCTTCTTCTTTTTTTCTCACTCAGGGTTTTGAGCGCTTTGTATCAGACTAAATTTGGTCCGCCTTTTGTATGTTAGTGCATTTTATTTCATTTCTTTCCTTTGCAAGACTTGCCATATTCTTCTTGCTGTGATTGAATTTTCATTATTAAGAAATTTTTTTATTGAGGCTTTCTCTCTTCCTTTTTGTTTGTATGATTTAATAACCTGACACTAAATGGCGCTTCCATGCCCAAAAAATAAAACCAAGACCATGTTCCAGTCCTTAGAGTAAGTTGATTAAGGTTTCCACACAGTCGGTGATTGGGGTTAGGCCAAGACCATGTTTTCGTCCTTAGAGTGAAATCATTAAGGTTTCCACATGGTCGATGACCGGGGTTAGGCTGAGGCCATGTTTCTATCCTTAAAGTAAAAATAAAATCATTAAATCATGACAAGCATTCTGTATAATGATGGAGACTCTGAACTGATCATTCTGCACTTATTTACAAAGTTGAAGTACATTTTACAACAGTTACTCTCTTCATTATCATTCACTTAGGGGCAGTACTTCTTGAGATTACACACTTTCTACTGTCGGGGTAGGGGTTGCTCTTCCATGTCTTCCAAGTAATAAGCCCCCATCCTGTTTGAAGCAAGCTTTCTCGTGCTCCAATCCTTCATGTTCCCAACGGCCTTCCGCAAGCCTAGGTTGCCCGGCACGAACTTCTTGGACTTTAATGCTCGATTATACCCCTTAGCTAGCCTTTTTTGGTAATCTGCCAGCCGAATAGCTTTTGCGTCTTGCGTTTCCTCTAATGTATCTAGTATTCTGATCATTCGGACATCGTTACTCTCTTGACTATAGATGTCAACCCTCATGCTCAACAAGTTTACCTCAATCAGCACCCCAACTTCCATCCCGTAAGTCATGGAAAAGGGGGTTTCACCCGTTGACCTCCTCGGTGTGGTCCTATACACCCAAAGAATACTCGGTAACTCATCGGCCTAGTTTCCTTTTGCCCCTTTCGGCCTTTTTTTGAGACCATTCACTATGGATTTGTTCATTGCCTTTGCCTATCCGTTGCTTTGAGGATATGCTGGGGATGAACATCTGTTAACTATCCCAAAGTTGACATAATGCTCACGGAAGGCCTTGCTTTCAAATTGCAACCCGTTATCGGAGACAAAGGTGCGAGGCACTCCAAACCTTGTTATAATATTTTTCCAAACAAACCTTTTCACATCCACGCCTCGGATATTTTCCAGAGCCTCTGTTTCCACCCATTTTGTGAAATAATCGATGGTAACCACTACGAACCTTCTATTCCTGGTGGCCTGAGGGAATGACCCGATTATGTCTAAACCCCATTGTGCAAAGGGCCAATGACTGATGACTGGGTTCAAATTCCTTCTTGGCTGGTGAATGATCGATCTGTCCTTTTGGCACCGATCACATTTTTTAACGTACTTAGCTGCGTCTCTTTGCATTCTCAGCCACTAGAAGCCCTTTATCATAGCTCGGTGTGCAAGGGATTTCCCCCTTAAATGTCCTCCACATACACCTTCGTGTAACTCAGCCAACAATTTAGCGACTTTGTCTGGATGGATGCAGCACAGATAGGGGCCCCCAAATTAGTACCGATACACCTTACCATCTTGAGATAGCTAGAACTAAGAAGAGGTCCTCCTAATCTTTTCCGACTTTGTAGGGTCATCAGGCAAAGACCCATCTAACAAAAAGGAAGTGTAATGATCCATCCAACTCAGGTTCATCTCGGCTACCGACATAGCTACTACAGACTACTCTATGCTTGGTTGTTCCACCAACTCCACGGAGATCATTCGGGTATGTTCTCGTCTAACGATGAGGCTAAGGTTGCCAATGAGTCGACATGGCTATTCTGACTCCTCGGTATCCTGGCCATGCTTACTTTCTAGAAAGTTGCTTATAAGGCTTTAAATGATTTCAAGTGTTTCTACATGCAGGCATCCCTTGCTTCGAGGCTTCCCTCCACCTGGCTCACCACCAAATTTGAATCTGAGAACATCTCCACCTCTTCTGCCCCTAATTGATGGGCTGCTCAGAGACCAGAGATAAGGGCTTCACATTCTGCCTTGTTATTGGAGGCATGAAAACCCAGTCTCAACGACCTTTCCAGCCGAACCCCCTCGGGTGATACCATTACTATTCTGATCCTCGATCCCCTTGTGTTTGAGGCTTCATTCACGTATATACGCCACTTTCTAGTCATGACTTGGCATACCCCAATTAGGACCTTTGATTCGAGTTTGAAATTCACAATGAAGTCCACTAGTACTTGCCCTTTTATAGCATTCCTTGTTTTGTAGTGTATGTTGAACATCTCAAGCCTAGTTTCCCACTTGGCTATCCGCCCGGTGAAGTCCAACCTCCTTAACAAAGACTGGAGTGGGTGTTCGGTAAGTACCCATAGTATATGAGCCTAGAAGTAATGCAGCAACTTCCTCGTAGTATGTACAAGTGCTAACACCACTTTCTCTAGCAACAAATACATGGTCTTAGAATCTACTGAGTAGTACACTGGCCTTTGCACTCCATCATTTTGTCTCAACAAAATTGAACTTATGGCGTGGTCAGATAATGCAAGGTACATGTACAGATCCTCCTTGGGGTAGGGCTGAGATAGGATAGGAGGGCTCATCAAATATGCCTTCAACTCTTTGAATGTCAAGTTGCACTTCTCTATCCATTGAAAACTCTTCCACTTCTTCAAAAGTTGAAAGAAAGGCCTGCACTTATTTGCTGACCTTGAAAGAAACGTGCTAAGGGCAGCGACCATCCTTGTGAGCCTCGGCACTTCCTTCGGGTTAGTGGGGGGTTTTAGTTGTTGTATGGCCCTAATCTGATCGGGGTTGACCTCTATTCCCAGAGTAGTTATCATGTAGCCCAGAAACTTGCTTAACCCTATGCCAAAAGTACATATATTTGTGTTAAGCCGCAACTTATGTTGCCTTAAAATCCCAAACACTTCTACCAAATTAGGGACATGCTCTTTTTTTTTCTGGCTCTTGATGGCCACATCGTTAATGTAGATCTCCACCGTCTCACTAATTCGATCATGAAACATCCTGGTCATCATTCACTGGTATGTTGCCCCTTCATTCTTTAATCTGAACGGCAATATTGTGTAATGGTAGTTGGCCTTGGGGGATATGAAGGTAGTACCTGATTCTCGGGCACTAGGGAGATCCAATGGTAGCCCTAGAACACATCAAGAAAACTCTTCCTCTCGTGGCTGACTGTTGCATCCACCAACTGATCTATCTTCAGTACGGAGAACAAATCCTTTAGGCACGCTCATTTGAGGTCGATGAAATCAATGCAAACCCTTCACTTCACGTTCTTCTTTCTTACCACCATGGTGTTAGATAACCACTCGGAAAAAAAATAAATAAATAAATAAATAAATAAATAATCTTTTTGATAGCCCTCGCTTTCTTTAGTTTCCTCACTTCCTCTATCACTACTTCCAAATGCGGTTTCACTAATCTTCTAATTTTTTATTTCTTTGTAACGACAGAAGGACTGACTTTCAACCGATGTACAATAAATGCTAGATCCACATCAGGTACTTCATACGGGCTCCAAGCGAAAACATCCAAATTTTGTACCAATGCTAGCAAGATCTCCACTTGATTCTTTGCTTGCATATTTTTCCCTATTTGAAAGAACTAATTGTCATATGGCAGGATACACACCCGAACCAATTCCTTCACACTGTTCACCCTTAACTAGCCCTCAGGGTCCTGTAATTGCTATAAACACTTGGCCTCTACACGATCTTTCTACTTGATTTCGTGGTTTATGGCAGCTACTAAGCACTGTTTTGCTACCTTCTAGTCGGCGCACTCCACTGCCACCTCATTTTCAAATGGGAACTTGATCTTCTGGTGTAGTGTGGAAGGTACTGCTCCCATAACGTGAATCCATGGCCGCCCCAAGATCGCGGTGTAGGGTGAAAAGGCATTCATCACTATGAAATTCACTTCAACTTCCTTCCCTTTGGTCACTACGGGAAGTTTTATCTGTTTCTTGGGTACCACTATCTTCCTGTCAAACCCCACCAAAGGGGTATCATACTCAGTTAAATCCTTTGACTTCAATCCCAACCCCTTATAGAGATCAAGATACATGATCTTTGCCCCCATTGCCCTGATCTACGAAGACCCTCTTGATTAAAAATCCCCCAATCCTTGACATCACCACCAAAGCATCGTCATGAGGCTGAGACATCCCCTTCAAGTTCTCTTCACTGAACATGATTGAGGTCAAGGTCTTTCTAAGCCTTTTCTTCGGCCGGTTTTCGTCGCCTACCTCTGGCGGAATCACGACGTTCAACACGCCTTTCCGAGGGCTCATGCTGACTCCCCTAAGAACCGCATGAAGGACTTCAATAATCCCCAAATGCAGTGGGAGCATGTTGTTAGCCCGGCTCCTTGACCTCTGACCCGCATTCCGCCTTTCTTGACTGACCAAGAATTCTTTCAAATGCCCTGCTTTCACAAGCTGATCCAAATAGTCATTTAGCACTCGACATTGCTCTGTAGTATGGCCTTTCTCCCTATGATAAGTGCAAAACAAACTCTAGTTCCTTCTAGCTAAATCCCCACCCATTTTTCCTTGGCCATCGGAAGTAAGGTTCGTTCTTAATGCATTCCAATATCTTGTAAATAGGCTCTTTGAACGTAACGTTTATCCCTTTAGGACACTGTGCTAATCCATCCCCGGGGCTTTTGACTCTCTTTTTGCCCTTGGCTGGAACTTTTCGATACAATACTCTTTACGGTATTGGGACGTGGCCAGGGCTTTGTCCTTGCCCTACAACCAGTTATCCTCCAGTTTCTTGTACTCTTTAATCCTTCTCATCAACTAATATATGTCCTTGGGGGGCCGCATAGCCAGGGAGTCGCTTAACTCTGACTCCTCAAGAAGTTCTAATCAGAAGGCATTCGATGCCACCTGTTCATTCCCTCCTCCGATTTCGTTGTATAACTCCCAATATCTGTTCTATAAGATTGAAGGGTCTCCTTGCTCCTCATTCTCATGGATAGCAATGAACCTATCAGTTGGGGAACTTTGCTGTACGTTATGAATCGAGCCTCAAACACCTACACTAATTCACCAAAGTTTCGAATGGAACCTTTCCTTAGATTGTTAAACCACCTCATGGCAGTGGGTTCGAGATTGGATGGGAAAACTTTGCACATCAAACCATCATTATGCGAATAGAGTGACATCATTTGTATGTAGTGACTGACATGTTCAGTTGGGTTAGTTTTCCCATCATAAATAATAAACGGTGGGCGGTTGAACCGCCTTGGCATCTCCATGCGCTCTATCTCTTCAAAGAAGGGTGATTGGACTGCTCTCCTTAGTGCTTGGCTCATGGCATCCAGTGCTGCATTATTATGGTCGTGTTGACCATCATGGGGTGATTTTTCACGGTGCCTTACAGTTTCGAGAGACCTGTCCCTTGACCTTCGTGAGCTGGACCCTCGAGATGACTCTACTGCTTTGTAGTCTGGATCGTTAGAAGAATCTTCCCGGTCCCTTCTGTGGCATCTTCCCTTCAGCTCAATTTCCAGGTCATTGACCTGCTTTCGCAGATTCTCCAACCCTCACAATCGATCCTTGCATTGAGACTATTCGGGGATGTACGACACTATCCGTTCCCCTTGTAAAGACCCTTCTTGAGAATAAACTCTGGTCTCATGTCCGTCCTTCATAGATTGTTGTTCTCTCCTACGTTCCTTCTCCTGCCTCCTACGACCCCTTGAAGAGGCCCTTGACTAATTTGCCCCCCACAGACCCTTCGCCAGCCTAAGGTCCTTCCATAGCTAGATAGCACCAAACTTACTCAAAATCTCAAGTGAAGTAGGATCCCCATAGACGGCGCCAATTGTGAGCACCAAATCCAACTAAGATGATAGTGTCTAGGCTCTTAATTAATTTGTAAGTGGACTACTTCGCAATCCTACTAGTTGGGCTTTAAGCTTCACCTAGACTTTCTTCCCTGAGCCTTAATTCCTAACCCTCGCTAAGTTTCCCTACAATCTCAGCGTTTCCCCTTCCGTACTTTCCTCTCCTCCTCCTTTTTTCAACCCCCTGCTCTTTGTCCCCCTTTCCCTTTAATAGCCTCGTGCTAGTGGGGTCTTTATTATTACCTTCCCACTTCTCACTTATTTCCACACATCTCAAAATCCCAAGGAATCCTCACGACTTTAGAGGATTCCCTTGGAACTTTTTCCAGATGCCAATGAGTACTCAGTAGTGGACTTCCCCACATGCACAGCCTGCTCTTGGTCACCAACCCTGCCATGTAAATGTCCTGTGCTTACATTCCTCTTCACCTGACAATGTTTGGGCCGACCACCTGAATCTTCCTCGACATGGTGTCCATTTGCTAGTTATCTCAACCTTGGGGTTGGGCTTGCAATTGTAGGGCTTGGGGCCAACTCCCTCCACATGTATCACAGCAAGCTGCCCCGATGGGCCCCAAGCCCTACTTTGGGTTCCATTTAAGTGGGCTTGTATGGGCCTTCTAGGCCCAATCTCCCACAATTCTTTAACAAAGTTCTATTTAGGTTTCACATGTGGAAAAAAAAAAGTTTGAAAGAGACCCTTCATTATTGCCAGGTATTCACTTTTGTAGTTGTGTGTGTGTTGCTCAACAAATTATTAATAGTTTATATTTTGTTTTTCATTATTTATTTAAAGGAAGATTTTTTTTAAAAGGATTTGGCAGTTCACATTCAAATCTAATGATAGAATGGGAAGAATAAATATTATCATCTCACATTCTTAGGAATCTTAAGAGATTCCCAATAAAACTAAATATAAGAATAACAACATTCTTAGACATCCAGATTGCAAAGAATCACATTCTTAAGAATCTGGATGTTAGAAGTAATATGGATTCCCTCGTACCAAGCGTCACGTGAATGTTCTATTTGTTTATAAATTACCCTATAAATCAAGAATGTTGTGTTTGTTTATCAAAATTGGCATCCCTCAAGGTCAAATAGTGGTATTGGGTTAAAGTTGATTGGATTAACTTTTTGCTTATATATGTTTACTTGCAAAAATTGGCAAAAATATAATTGTAACTATATATATATATATATATATGTGTGTGTGTGTGTGTGTGTGTGTGTGTGTGTGTGTGTGTGTATATATATATATAAAGTGAGTGTAAAACGTAAGCAAACATACTAAACCAAGCGCACTATCAACACTTAAAGGCATTTATAGACTAGATAAGATGGTATTTGGGAGGGAAAAAACTATATTATCTAGTGCTAAATGTTTTGCAATAAGCATTAATTGGATATGGCCAAACCAAGGCAATTAGGATCTCCATTCAGCGTTCTCAAGACACAGAAGCACCTATCATGCAACCAGAGCATTGCCAACGTTAAGCGTTTTTCTTGTGAGAAGTGCGACATATTCATACCAATTCTGAATTTCCCTGGCTCTGTACCACTAGTCATCATCAAATTTCAAGTACCGTGGACTAATTCAGCAACAACTGAATGGTCACTTTTGGCCATTCACATTATTTTCTTGCTAGGCGTCACATACTCATCTCCTTACAGAACCAAAGGAACACGTACCCACGCAAATAACACACTACCCCCCTTTATATGACCCCCAGTAATGTTAGACTGATACCAATAAAGGCACAAACATGCATGCCAGTATTGACCCCTAAACAATTAAAAAAATTAGAATGATCATGTGAAAAATGCAAACTTGCGTACGTGATAACATTACAAAAGATTAACAAATGCTCAAACAGTTCATAATTATATTATTACTAGTTAGAGCAGCACGTGCAAGGCACGTGCTTGCTGTGGAAAAAAAGTAGTAATTGAGGTCAATTTTAGATTTTATTTGTATTACAAAACAAAGATATGAATCATTTGATTTTTAAAGTATATATAGATTAACATTAATCAAAAGAGACATTAATTTTAAGAATTTTGATAATTATGTCACAAAAAACAAATGTCATTCGCTTAAGAATTTTGATCAACCATAAAGTTAGGGTAGCTATTTAAAATATAAATATTAATTTAAGTATAATAGTTTTTTAGTACGTACTTGCTAAAGACAATATATCTACTCTTTAAAAACTTCTAAAAATGATAACGAATATCATCATCTTCCAATAATAAACAACTGAGTTTTGCTAAAAAATTAAAAAAAAAAAAGATAATAAAAGGCATGTGCCATCGTATTTTTCATTAGATAAATTATAAGTTTTGAAAATTTAAACCTAGAAAATCAACGTCTTTTAAAAAACAAATAAAACACCTAATATCATCATTCTAACTTTCTAAGAATTTTTATCATTTAAAACTCAAAATACGTAAAGAAAACTTTTAAGATGTTAAAATTTAATGGGAGTAATTTAGACATTACACAATAAAATATTTTAAGAATCATAAGTGTTCATTAAGGTTTAACTGAGAGAATAACAATATGACATATTGGCTCTTTTCCAAAATATTAAGGGAAAAATTGTTTGATTTTAAAGCTTAATGAAGAATTGTAAACTACCTCAAACATAAAGGATGAAAAATATTTCTTTTTCTAAGTTTTTGTTTTTGTTTTTGTTTTTGTGCATAAAACTATGCGCTTTTACTTAAAATAGTGTGTAAAAAAAAATATACTAAAAGTTAACCCAAGAAAATTTGTTGTGGAATAGTGAATTTTGGCTCAACAAAATCTTCATAATACCTTTATAATTTTGTTATATTTTATTTTAACTTGTAAAGAATTGATAGCTCAGCAGTTTTGAAAATATTGTGACAACATCAAGATGTCTTAACATTTTTCACACAAAAAAATGTTATGTCCATGACATTTTTATAACAAATCATAAGTAGTAGGTTACTACAAGTTATTGGTGGGCAAAAAAGTAGTTTCATTGGTAAGTTTAAATTATAACCAATAACAATTTACCATATTTAATTTGTTATGAAAGTGTTGTGAAAATTATTGTGGATACAGCACTTCTTTTTCACAATACTTTTATTTTTAGTTGTAACTGGTTATAGTATGATATTTTATTATTTTATTTTGACCTGTAATGAATTAACATTTTAACAATTGTAAAAATATTGTGCTAATTTTTTATGTTAATATTTTATTATAATGTGAAATAGAGTGAATTGGAAAAACCAAAAATAATATAGCAAATATACTACAACTTTATGCATTCACAAAAAAAAAAAAAAAAAAAAAAAAAAAAAAAAAAAAACAGAAACAAAAACAAAACAAAACAAAAAAATGGCCAGCAAAGCAATGAAAGTTGAATAAACCAAAATAACTGTAGCGAAATTACACTTTATATATATATATATATATACACACACACACACATTGCACTTACAATGTAAATTTATATTGTAAACACATAAAAATTAGTAAATGTTGAACATATTTGCAATATTTGTATAATTTTTTTTTTTTTTTTTGCACATGTATATAATATTTACTACATTTTGTATGTATACAATGTAAGCTTACATTACAAGTAGAAAGTAAACATATAAAGATCATTTAAATAGAAAAAAAAAAGTTCAAACCAAGTTAGTGAACTTAAAGAAATAAAAATAAAAATAAAAAAGAGAAAGAGGCAACTCACTAAATCAAAAATACTGTTCATACAGTAAACATATAAAGATCCTTAAAAAAAAAAAAAAAAGTTGGAGAACTTGAAGAAAAAAAAGGGGGGAAAATGCAAGTCACTAAACAAAAAATACTATTCATAACACTGTTTATGAGCCTATTCCCTCTTTTTATATATAGAAAAAAGAGCACAAATCGATAACAGGAAAAAAAAAATGATGAACAATACATATTGAGCAAACCAAAAATACTGTAACTTTTATACATTCATCTAACAAATGTCACAACATTTTCACAAAATCTTTATTTCCAATTGTGGTTGTTCATAGTTTTATATTTTATTATTTTATTTTGACTTATAAAAAACTGACACCTCAATAATTGTAAAAATATTTTGACATTTGTTGTGTCAGTATAACAATATATATGCAAGTTCTTATAAATATTTAGAAAAAAAAATACGGGTTCTTATAAATATTTAGAAAAAAAAAATACAAATGGAAGACTGAAAAAAATAAAAAAAATAATTAAAAAAAAATACGCTGTAACTACTGTATCCCTTGAACAAAGCAAAGTGGCACTGTAGCAACTGTTAAAAAAAATGGGCTCACTAAACCATAAGGGCACTGTAGAGGCATTGCCTCTTTTTATATAGTTAATAGAAATAGAAATAGATATAGACAGGCATGGTGTAGTATCTGAATGATAACATAATAGTTGTCATATATCTTGCTCAGGTATTGGGGACCATTTCATTGTTGATTTTATGTATTACCTTACTCTGGACCCTCTTCTTTCTTAAAGAAATCCAAGATATGGCCTATTTAACCTGATAAAATCTTTGTACAATCTTCCATTCATTGCAAGGTAGGACACTTCGGGTGCTACCGTAACTCAATCAGAGAACTGTTACAAAATAGTAATAAATGAAAACATAATTTGATTTGGGTCTGAGAGCATCGAACAAACAGCAATTAAGCCAAATTCATCTGCGAACTCATACATATTTACAAGATTAAAGAGAAACAACCAAGAAAAGAATTTGACTGAATCAGAGAATTGTTTCAAAATGGTCATAGATGAAAACATAATTTGAATTGGGTCTTGGAGTATCTAACAAACAGCAATTAGGCCAAATTCATTTGTGAACTCAAACACATTACAATATTAAGAGAAAAAGTCAAAAAAACAAAGCAAAAAATTTAATATGAAGTCACATTCAAGACGCTTAGGAAAAATTATAATTTAAAGCGTTTCTCCAACTCAAAATTGCCTCAACATTATGCTAAAAGAAAGAAGATAACAAAAATCTGCTGATATGCTGCCATGGTCAAGAAGTGTGCAACCTACAGCCAAACCAAAGTAATAAAGGAACAAAATTCTTTCTTGACTGCAAGCTAAACCAAGGAATGCTGTCTCCACGAACCATAAACCAACATGCCCTGTACAAAAAAGCATCTTGATTATTACTCTAAAGAAATCAAACCTCCCAAAGATTATAAAATTTGTGTCTCTAATATCGTAATATGATGTCAATTATAAAGCCTAGAATGGGAAAAGTAGTCAATAAACCTGACCTCTAAGCTCTTCCAATTGCCTTTCTTAAGGGTTAAACAGCCCCCGCAAGAATGTAAGCAGCATGAGATTATTCCACATGGCTAAAAAATATTCCAATGCAAGCACAATTTCTTATATTTAGCCATATCCAATAAAGGATAAATGCTAGTTTGCATGTGAGGAAAATAAAAGGGGATGCTCTTTATTCCAAAAGAATTTTCGAGAAAGGAATAAAACAAGTGCACCTAACACCTATCGATATGATATTCATATTAGCATTTAACAAACTGAAGGTAATCAACATACCAAACTTTTCCATACAATGGATGCACGGCAAAGAGCTTAGTAAAAATTTACAAACACTGCACTTGATTCTCAAAAAAATAAAATCAAGCATCAAGGGAACTTCCAAATATATACTTTGCCTAGGAATCTCGGATAAAATAGGTTATATTGTCTGATGTTTTAGCAATTTTATGCATAAAATGATTTGATAACTAAAATGTCTCAAAGTAGAACCAAGTTACAAGAAGGTTGAGTACCATCATCAATACATGTTCAATCAAGAACCAAATAATTGCTGCTGACAGCTTTGGCATCCTCCTATTTACCTTCTTCCGTATAATCTGAAAATCTTAAAACAGATGCATCTGTTCCAAAAGCATGCAGGAGGGGAGAAGGAAAAAAGATGCACCTGAAGACTCAGATAACAGGCACGCAGCGAAACCATGAACATTCTGTTGTTCCTAAGAACAATAATTAATAAATAAATTGAATTTCATAACATTCAACATATCATATAAATGATTAAAATTCACATAAATTAGAATATACGATAAAATTAGAGAAAAATTGAGAAATATTACCACAATGATGCTTTAAATTAATCTAATAACATCAGAAGCAAATTACTGTCAATTCATAAATGTTTTTAGATGGTAGGGTTGAGTTGTGGACCATGTCACTGTCTTGAGATGATACAAGAATCTACAGGATTACCGGTGTAATAGACTAATATTATGCGTGCTGCTCCTAGGATACAACAACCCAGCCACTTTGCTAATTATCTTTACAAGCCTACACAGCTTGTAGGATAGGAAGTTCTCAACAGTATTTTTCTTCTACCCAAAAATATAGTATATACCTAGGTATATTATTTTCATGAAACTAGAATTTTTAACTCGGCAAAAATGTAGGGAGTTTTCTTTTTACATGAAAATGGTGCACATAAGAAAATTGATTTTCTCATCCCAAATCTGGACATGCTGGCTGCATCTTCATATAGGCTAAAGAAACGTTGAACTATATAAACAGAAATATCATAACTTGCTTTTAGTGGTCAAAACATTTTAAAGCAATAACTTCAGCCAATAAGGAAACAATTGATAGCTTAAAGACTCCAACGTGTGGAATTATTTTTAAACAATTAGCATGAATTTGTCAACTAATGAAATGTATCTGAACCATCTATGAGATATTATTATATTGATTGAATTATAAATATATAAAACTGATTTCATCATTCAATGAATGACCATTTAATCAAAATTATGATTTTTAAAAAAATATTCCAACACATTCAACATACAGTGTAAATACTAGTTATTATACAATGAAAATATCTCTTAAATATCAATAAATAAATAAAAAATGCAATCTTAATATATATAGATAAGCAATGAGAAAAATCATAAGTGCGTTAAAATAAAAGGACAAGCTCAAGTGAAAATGAAAAGGCAATGCACATGGATTTACCTCTAGTAAATCAACGTCTATCAGTTTTTCCGGTAGACCGCTTCCCAGAGAACAAATGCTTTGGTTTCAAAGTAGGTATTACCCTATCTGCCTCACTACGACGTGCATCCTTGTTCCTCTTCTTGGAAGATCTCTTTGCAAGCTTTTGTGCCTTAACCTTTTGAGCAGAGTCCTTGAAGCCCTCTCCAGGGACAACTTCACCCGGTGGCCGTGAGACTGACCTTGATCGGGATCTAGACCTCATTCGCAGCTTCTTGTTAGGTGTGTCCACATCCATATCCATAGCATCACCACCATCATTATCAGGTGACCTCTCCCTCTTCCGACCCTTTGACCTACTACGGGCTCGGTCAATGGCCTTAGATGGATCCAGCCCCAAAGCAGATAGCTGCCTTCCCATTCTCCTGGTTGTGAACTGCTTGTCCTTGTCAAATTTTCTTGGTACAATAGGCCGGCTCTCTGCAGTGCTTTTCTTGATCCTGTGCTGTTGAATGAGTAAGCTTCTCTTTTTCCTAATCTCAGCCAATGCTTGTTGCTCTTCTGGAGTCAATTCCTTGCCATCCATCTCAAAATCATCATCAACTTCCTCTGCCTGCCTTAGCCCTTCTTCTTGTTCCAACTCCTCAAGCCTTTGTAAAATATCAGGATCAATGAAGTCATACACATTGTGCCCATCAAAAATTTCTGGCAATACATCTTCTTTCCATTCATCATTAGCTAAGATATAGTTCTTCTTCAAACTAGCAGAGTATACACCTGCACCACCATTCTCATTCTCCAAATGCTTCTCAGTTTTCCTCTTTTCCTTCTCTGCTGCTTGCTTCACTTTAGCTTCCAAAACTGCCTGAGGTATACAAGATGGTCTTTCCTTCTGGTCCCGTGGCTTTGGTATCGCAACATGAAAACGATTTAAGCAATCATTTATCTTTTTGGATTTCATCTTTATTTCAACCCTCTGATCCAATAACCTCTCACAAGCTGCATTTTTCACAGCAATTACCCCATCCTCAGTCAAAGTACTCATGGTCAGCAGCACCCCTTGGTCATCAGTAGGCTCGCCTCCTTGACCAATCACTGTCTTCATAGCTTCAGCTTTCATCTCCATGACCAACTTCATATCTTCCTCTGATATCCCTTCAAGTGGTTGCAAATCAGTCTTGTTGCATACAATAGTCAGAGGTTTGTTGAACTTTGTTCATAAACAGAGACTTAATGCCGTGAAAAAGTGCGGCCTGTTGTGCAATGGTATATCCACAAGACCCTGAGATGTCTAAGAAGAACAACACTGCAGCTCGAAGATGTGCCAAAGCTGTGATACTGCACATCTCAATAATATTGCGATCCTCAAAAGGCCGGTCCAAAATACCAGGTGTATCAATGACTTGATACCTTAGGTATTTATAGTCAGTATGACCGACAAAGAGTGACTTTGTGGTGAAAGCATAGGGCTGGACATCCACATCAGCTCTAGCGATCTTGTTAATGAAGGAACTCTTGCCCACATTGGGATACCCGCAAATCAAGATAGTCCGAGTATTCGGGCCAATTGAAGGTAGCCTAGCCATATGCTGTCTGATCTGTTCTAAATAAGCCAAACTAGGAGCAACCCTTTTTATGACAGTGCACATGCGACCAAGAGCAGCAACCTTCAGACACTTGCATCGGTACAATGAATCACCATACTTCAACAACCTGACATAATCTTTAGCAATCTTACTAATCAGATTCCTTGCAGTATTGATTTGGCCAAGGGCAAGCTTGTAGTGATCTTTGTTGTAGAGCACATGAAGAAGATCTCCATAAAAAAGGATGGATATCATCAAGCCGAGGAAACTCATCGATGATGGTAGAGAGCTTGTCATAATAGTTCGTCTGGGTATACTTCACTTTACGCATATAAAATTGGCGGAGGCGAGAGATAGCATAGCCCTTGTGGACAACTGTCGGTGTTTGCCGTTGGGTACGAGACAGAATTATGTCGATGAAGTCCTTCCCATTTGGAACCACAGTAATGTTCTTAAAATTATACTGCACCATCTTGAAGGTTCAGCAGCTATCACCCTACAACAACAACAACAACAACAACAACAGCAACAACAACAGCAACAAAGTAGTGAAAGTAAGATCAAATTCCATTCTTAACTACACAGAAACAAAATCCACAACCCCATCTAATTTAATAGAATCAAAAACAACGGAGACAATTTAGCATCCGTCCAATTTTCTTTACTGAAACAAAATTATTCAAAACTCAAAAGGGTACTATTATTAATACAATAACCTTATTAGATCAATGGGTATAACATGAACAAGCTATTTCCATCATAAAATTACTATAAAGCGTGAAATAAACCCAATCTCTAGCTTCAACCAGAAAAACAAATTAAAAAAAAAAAAAATCAAATCAGAAACCATTAAAACAATAACATATCCAGCTAAATAAGCAAATTCAAAATCCAAAAAACAAACACTAAGCATATTCTTACACGTAAACAAAAGGAATCGTTTCTTAGAAGTGAAGGAAAAGATACCTGAAATTCGATTATTAACGAAGCAAATAGTGATATACGGAGAGAGAAGCAGGGGTTAGGGTTTTAGAGAGGTACCTGGTGGTGGTGGATGGTAATAGGGACAGCGAGAGAGAGAGAGAGAGGAAATGAGGAATTCGGGTCTTTTCCAAAAAGACCCGAATTCGATACTAGTAGTTTTATTGGGCCTCAATTCGATACTAGTAGTTTTATTGGGCCTTTAATTGAGCTTTTTTAAATATTTTTTGGTCTGTCTTTCGAGATATAATCATGCCCAAATAAAAAATTATATATAAAAACAAAAATTCCTCTTGAATTAAGAGCTAAGAACTCGGCTATGGGTAAGCTGCAAAATTGTGGTACGGTGGCTCCAAGCTTTCACCTGTGTGTGTTTTTATTAGTTTATACTTTATACTAGTATAGTGTTTTGACAAAGAAATTAAATTTTATAAGAATGTGGTGTAAAATCTGTGTTTTGCCCCTCTAATCTCAATATACCACATTATTTTATTACATTTTTATATATCTATCTATATATATAATAATAATAAGTAAAACTGAGAGAAACTCAAATTAGAATTCCAAATTAGAATTTTAATTTTGCGTCATGTATTCTAAATTATTTATTCTTAAAAAATTTTATTTCTTAATTTTAGAATAAAATGTGAGTCTACATCATAAATATTCATCTAAGTGAGTTATTAAGTACAAAAACTAAAGAGTCTAGAATATATGAATCGTAAATAAATAAATAAAAAGTGCTTCACGATAATTTTATAAAAAAAAAATGAACAATTTACATTTTACATTTTATATCTAATAATATCCTTACAATTTTTTTTAAAGATTTAACAAAAATAAAAAATGACTATCAATAGTATTTAAATTATATATATATAGGAATTATATCATACATCTTATTGTATATTTTTAAGTGTATCCATGCATATGCATAGGGTTACAAGCTAGTTTAAGAATAAACACAACCATACCCAATCAATTCTAATACCTATATATAAATCTAACCAAATTAAGAGTTTATTAGATGTTATTAAGTGTGATAGGATGTAGTAAATTTTAACTAAAATACTGATGTGTTAATCTCTTATTAGGTAGTGTAAAATATGAGTTTTACACCCCATCCTTACCAAATTCAAAATCTTTAATAAACTCTCTTTTACCATGTGTGACTGCATAGTGTACTTGTGTAGTTAACTGGGTATTTAAAAAGTGATTTGATAAGAAGCTTTTAAGTTTTAAGTTTTTATCTTTTTCACTTTTGCGTCTGTGTCCATCAGTTTTTATGAGTGTGTTTATTGTTTGATTGTTTAAAGTGTTTTGATAAAAAGTGGATTAGATAGTGGGAGCATTAACACTAAAAAAACTAGAGGTGACCAAGGGTCTGTCTAGGTCGAGTTTGTGCCGAACTCGCGACCGACCCGACTTCCTAGGGTTAAAAATTTCCAGACCCGCCGCCGACCGGTCAAAGAGTCGGATCGGATCGGATGATTCTTCGCCATAAAATGGTCTGGTCTCAATCGGGTCAGATCTGGCCGTAACTTGCCTGTTTTGGCCAAAAATTGGGCAGATCTGGCCGAAATCCAGCGAATCTGGCCGAAAAATAGCCTTTTCTGGTAAGAACTCACCAGATCTTGAAGAGATCTCACCGGATCTGTCGAGATTTGATTGAGAAACTGTGTAAACGGTAGAGATCGGTAGCCTTTTGGTGGTAGAATCGGTCAAGTCGGTTGAAATCGGGTTTAGATGCAAGGACCCGCCAACTGAACCATCGGAATTGGGTTGGGTTCCTCGAAAACCGCCGCCAACCCATCACTGGACTCGGATCTGACGGTTTTCGGATCGGGCCGATCGGAATCTCGGGTGGGTCGGGTACTCGGTTTGTCTTTGATAGGCCTAAAAAAACCAATGAAATTATGAAACAATTGTTAATGCCCACTATAAGAGACCGGGGAAATTGCCTCTCAAAAAAAAGATATTTTTGGAGTGCTTTTTAGGGAACTTCTCTTTTTGGGTAAGTGGCATGGATTCGCCACTTATTTTTATGTACAAAAAATAAGAAAAACTAAATACAAATTTACATGACTGATTGTTCCATTCGTTGATTGAATAATAAAAAATACAAGTTCGAAAATTTGAACTTTACATGGATTTGGATCCTAGTTACAATCTACCAAAAATACATGGCCTTTTGTCCTAGTTATAATCTACTCAAGATAAAAACAAAGATAAAGCAAGATCTACTTAACCAAAAATCTAAATCCAGAGGCTAGGTTACAGAATGGGAAGGTGTTAGGCACCCATTCCACCTAGATAGAGTTTGGTCTTCTAAACTCTTGTGACCAATGTACCAATTTATACATGTCATGAATGATATGTTGAATATGTGAAATCAAATCAAATCACACAAATTTATTTATGAATGAAATCTCTTCTTTTATTTATTTTTTTTTTAAATTCAGATCTGCTTTTATTTAATAAAAACAAAGTCATTTAGTTGGTTTAAAAAATCCAGATCTGTGAGAAAGAGATAAAAAAAAATTGGTTTTAACTTTGTAATTTAAAAATGGTTTTTTGAAGAGAATTTTACTCATAATATGAATTTATGCAATCATGAATAAAAACAAACACAAATATAGTAGTACATGATCTCTTTCTTTATTTCAACAACTTGCATGTATTAAAAAATTAGATTTGTATCTTAAGAAAGATACAAATCAGCTTTGTTTTGAGAAAAAATTAGATCTGCATCTCATAAAGATGTAGATCTCTTTTACATTGAGAAAAATTTAGATCTACATCTAGAAAGGATGTAGATCTATTTTTATATTGAGAAAAATTCAGATCTACATCTAAAAAAGATGCAAATTTGTTTTTATATTAAGAAAAATTCAGATCTACATCTAGAAAAGATGTAAATCTATTTTATTTTAATAAAAAGAATTATTTATATGCAAATTATTGACATTCAAAAAAAAGATTATAACAATCACATAAAAAAACAACAATCAATAAATCATATTATGCCTATTTGTGAAAGAAAGAGATATGACATGCATCATCACATCATAAGAAAAAGGGTTAAGAAATAACCTCTTGCATGAGCACTCTTTGTTCTTGAAATGATGTTTTAGGGTTCAAACTTTTTTTTCAGTTTTCTTTGAAACCTAAATCCCCTAATTTAGACAACAACACTTAGAGAAGGGATCAAAAAATATGGGTGATTTGAGAGCCTAAAGCGTATGCCTCTTAGAGCGTAGCAAAAAGGTTGCTGAATTATGAGGTTCAGCCTCTATTTATAGAGGCCAACGAACTCTAAAAAGTAGGTACAAATGATTAGGGTTTGAATTCAAATGCATCCTTTTGCGAAAAGGTCGAAAAAGTGTGTTTTATCGTCACCTGAAGGCCGCTAGGCCAAAGTCCAACAAGGTGCAATTCGGCACTTTTAGAGTGCTGAATTGGATCTCGAAGGCCAAACGCGCTTTCGTGTTCGGGTGCCATTTGGACTCCTTTTCTAGGGTTTTTTACCGATCCTTATATCTAGACGTGTTTTCATCCTTCGTCCATGATTGTATATCTCTTTTCTAGATAATCAAGGCTTTTTAAGAACAATTATCTTGAATCTTGACTCATTATCTTGAGATAAATCCCTTAAAATAAATCTTGATAAAGTTCAGATTATCTACAATTTTATTGTCATCCAATCATTCCTTTTATTCCTATGCATGCATTCCTATCTTAAACACTAATTATTAACCAATCATAAAATTATTTAATTAATTTTAATTGTTTGACCAATCAAAATTAATTTAAATTAATCGTATGTAGTCGACTCTTCCTAAACACAATGCATATGGACTATGCAAACTTGATCATGCGATATTATTCGATCCAATGGTTCAATTTAGAAACTGGACACACCGTTGCAATCATTAAAATCTCAAGATTATTGTTATGATATATAAAAAATGACATGATGCATGTAATGCTAGAACAAATTGATGCACGTGATGCAAAGACAAATGATGCATGTAATGCAAGAATCATTTTTTTGATACATGGATAGTCAATCGAGTCATCTTCCTTGATTAAATCATAGGTGCAAAATCCAATATCTACACCCACTTTTGACAGAAGCCTAATAGCAGAAGAGGCCCAACAATATGAAGAAAGTGAGAAGAGAAAATAGTAAGTAAGCCTAGCAGGCCGAAATGGTAGGAATAATGGCTAACAGACCCATAAGAACAATAAGAGGTAAAAAGGAAGTAAATGGGTTGAGGAAGCCCAATGAATAAAGTAGTAAACTCATGGAAACAATAAGAAGTAAAGAAAAGGTAAATGAGTCGGGGAAGCCTAGGAATTGAATTAGTAAATTCATTGGGTTGGGTTAAAGGCCAATAATTTCAAAAAGTTATAAGAAGTAAAGATGTGGTAGTTGGGCTGAGTAAACCCAAAGGATTTAGCAAAAGTCCACGAGAGTAAAAGAGGTAAAGAGAAAGTAAATGGGCCGGAGAAGCCCGAGGAATGGAATGGGCAAGCATAGCAATTGGCCAATAAAGGCCAAAAAATGTAAAGATGTGGAAAGTGGATTGGCATAGTAGGAGCATCAGCTCATAAGCCCACAAGTTACAAGAAATAGAAGAGAGGTAATGATATAGTAGGAACAATGAAGTGGCATGGCAAGATCTCCAACCAAGAGGTCTCACAGACACAGGAAAGAAGAGAAGATGGGCTATGCAAGAAGGAGATGGCTTTTACCCAAGCAATGTCCAGTCCAAAGAAGATAAGAAAGACAGAGAACATGAGCTTAAAAGCCCATATGTCTTTTACACCATAAAAGTTAAACACCCACCAAAACGTACAGCATAATCAAATAAACATGACAACAATAGCAAAGGCATGAAGGCTAGAAAAGTAACGGATTCAAACGGAAGTGGATCATACACACAAGGTTTAAGCACCACCTACTTGTACCCAGCCAATACATGGGAGGTGGGTGATAGGTCAAGGGCATTAAAGGGTGTGATCTGGTGGTAGGGAGAAAGAGGGAATCTATTTTAGGGTTCCTGCACAAACTTCTTTGGGGAGAAATGTCCTGCTGTGATGACATCTCACCCAAAAGAAGTAAGTATGAGTTAAATGCATGTCATAGAGGTAGGTAAGAGAGAGGTTTAACCCTTATCCAAATGAAAGTAGTGAAAACAAAGAGAGATAAGAAATAAGACAAGCCATTTTTGTCTGGGAATGAGATGTGGGGCAACCAACATAGTACAATGGTAGTGGCTGAGCAGTTAGTAGGCCAGTGGGTAATCTTGGAAAGATGCTTACAACAAGCCAAAAGAGGTTGGGGGGTAAAAATGGTAAATCTTGTCATGACATACAATATAAAATGTAGTAGCTGTGAATGGTGAATAGGGATCAAGGATCACAGAAAGAAATAGATGTAGAACAAAGAAGAAAATGAGAGAAAAGAAAAGAAAAACACAAAAATTAGAGAAAAGCATGAATGATAGAAATAGAGGCACGCATCAATAGGCTACCCATTTCTCTCCTTCTTGACAAACTCACTCTCTGAGAAGTTAAGAGTTAAAGTTTAAGCCATCTAGGTCCTTTTTCCTATAGCAGAAGCCTTCTCTGATATTACTCTCATTGGAGATTGGCTCCCTTTTTGGACTTGTGTTTGTTAAAAAGCTAAGCTCAATTTTTTGGCAAACGAGTTTTACTTTTTTTATTGATGAACAAGTAGCTTATTAGCTTATTACTAAAACTGTTTGTTGTAACTTTGTTATTTGTGGTTATATTATTTGACCATAACCTCATTAGATTTCTTTTTCCTTTTATTTAGGTGTTAGCATTATCTGTCCAATGTTATAGCTATTCTGCCATATTGTATTCACTACTGTAATGTCTGTAACAGCTGCTCCTACCATGAGCACGCCGTACATTCAAGATTCCTGCCAAGGCGTGTCTATAGTAGGCATGGCAATTTAGGCCCCCAACCTGGGGTTCCCGACCCAGCTTGACCCTAATGGGTTGATTTTTACCTGACTTGCGAAGCAAATGGGACGGGTCTGGGTTTTAATATAAAAAAAAAAAACCTGAAACAGGTTTGGGTCGAGTTCAGGTATCATGCAAACCCAGCCTAAACCTGACCTGGTTACATATATAATATTAAAAAAATTTAAAAAACCCTAACCCTAAGTATAAATATATTCTAAACTCATTCTTCATCTCTCATCTCTCTCACTCACAGAACCGCCTCTCCCTCTTTATCTCTCAGGCCTCAGCTCTCTCACTCACACGGCCATAAGAAGTCAAGCATAAACACAGCTCTTTACTCTCTTAACTCCGTTTCATCCTAGCCGTCGCCGATCTCGCACTGTCACATAGCCCTCTGCCCCTCTCATCTCCCTTACCCATCTGCCATATCTCTCACCCATCTTGCACCTTGCCAATTAGCCACCCTCTCACGGCCTCACTCAGCCGCCCCCCCTCACGGCCTTGCTCCACCTCGTTCTCCATTTTTTGTTTTGGGTTTGGTTCGTCTCAATCATGTGAGTTTATGTTTGTGTTTGTGATTTTGAAAGGAAAATTCATAAATCTGAAATTTGTGTTTGGTTTGTGATTTTGAATTGGAAAATCATAAATATGAAATTTATGTTTGTGATTTCTATGTTTATGTTTATGTTTTTGTTTAGATTTGTGTTTGTGTTTTTTATTTTGGGCCGAAAAATCATAAATCGAAATTAGTGTTTCTGATTTTAGGCTAGGTTGGGCATGAGGGGATAGGGCCCACGGAGGCCCAACAGGGCAGGTTTGGGGTGGAAAAAAATCCGTTTATTAAACGGCCCGAGTTCAGGTCTCAGTAGCAGGCCTAAGGGTCAGGTTAGGGCATAGAAAAACCCACCCAAACCCTACCTATTGTCATTCCTAGTCTAAACTAGGATGACCCAACTTGTGCGTAAATTAGCCTAAGGTGTGTTTCACTCAGGCCAATCTCAACTCTCCTACTTCAGAATCACAAGCAGGTACAACAAAAAATATCGAAGCCCAACAACACAAAAAGCCCACCACAACAATTAAACAATTTAGTCACCTACTCAGTGGGGCTGTGGGACATAAATTAATAAATTAAATTAAAGAATTATAAAAAATATACTAAAAAATGTCTTGTGAATTCAATAAAAGAATTGCAAAAGTAAAAGATATAAATTGAAAAATTAAAGTGTTCTAAGCAATAATAATTAATACAATTTATTTATTTAGAAACACTAGATGATTTTCAAGATTTAATTTTAGTAACAATAATTGGTGTGTTTATTGTATTAGGAAAAAAAATATTTAAAATGAACTTTATAATTTATCTTTGATTTTTTTTTTTTTTTTGTTAGTACAATTGAAAAATTTGTAATAACGAATGGGAGATCCGCGGATGAATGATTGTTTGGCAATGTACATTGAAAAATATGTAGCTAATAGGATTGATAATAAAGTTATTATGCAACGATTTCAAAATATGAAGAAAAAAAAATTCAAAATATAAAAGGCAATTGTAAAACTTCCTGTATTTGAATACTTTTTTTTTTTTTTGGGTGATATTGTTATATTCAAGTTCTCTTTTGTTTTAGATTTTATATTGTTTATGTTTTCTATTGATCCAATAACCCCCCTAAAAAAAATTCCTAGAGCCACCATTGCTCCTCGACAATAAGCACCTGAGTGTGCTCCTGGTTGTGTTTGCTTGATTCTTTTGAGAAAAAATAAATTGATATGAAGTGTGCAATAGTAAATTTATATTTAATTCATTTTCCACTATTTGTTTTATATACTTCCAATCGCTCTAAATAAAATACACTAAATTACTTTCTATTCCATTCATTTTTGTTTTGTTTTTTGTTTTTTCTTTGTGCTTGTTCCATTTCAATCTCTTATAAATTTTCAATTAAAGAGAGCGATGAGGGCAGTTTTGAATAAAATAACAATTATGTATCTCTTTTAAATTGGGAATAGTATAAAAAGAACTCATAAAATTTATAATGACAACATGCAAAATAAAAGTGATATGCATTGTCCTAGTGCCTTAAAAGTAAAACTTTCGAAACATTTAATATAATTTTTTATAAAATCCAAGATTAATTATAGATAACTATCATAAAGTATGGAGGCATTTGCATTTTACATCCTAAACTTTGAAAACATGTAATCAACACTTTGATTAATCCATAATTTAGTAAATGGTATTCTACTATTCAAATGAAAGTTAAAATTACTAGTCAAGTAACTAGTATGATGAAATTACCCTCGTAGCTAACTTATATTAAATATGTATCACATATAATTAGTTTTTAAAATCAATTTGACATCTAGTTTGTCAATTAAAAACAACTCCACTCGTTGTGATACTCATCGAAGTGAGCCAAAATAAAGAAAAAGAAAAAGAAAGCTTTTTAGTTTTCATTAGTCTCATTTATGGAACTAATAGTATGAAATATTAATCAAACTGCCAATGCATGCTCAAGGATTATATTATTTTCAGTTTGTCTTATTTCTTGACGAAAAGCCTTTGGGTCGTGTTCGTGGGTCATATCAAATATTGCCGCCCCTAATCCTCCCTTGGTTTGAGACAACTCTACCTCAAGTATTGAAGTATGAAACAATATGAATTCAAGAACTTAATACTTGCTCCCATTTTGGAATCACTTTTGATAGCATAGTGTAGTGGAGAAAAAGTAGTAAGTTCATATGAAATTGATAAACCATATCAAAATTGTGGCAAAAAGCTATGACACAAATATTCGATTTCTTGAAATCTAAAAGGTTTGTTTTGGAGAGCCCGTCAATTGCACATACATCAAAATCGTCTCCCCGAATAAGAAGATGCTATTTTTGTGTTTCGAATTCATACTGCATCACACTCAGAAGTCAGAACATAGGTTATTATTATTAATTTGTGTACAATGGAAATAATGCAACATGGTCACTTATATAACAAAAATATAACAATGATATAAATGAGAAAATCTATGAACACAACTTTTGTACCATGCTTGACGTCATTTAATGTGAGTGATATAAAAAAAGTTGTGGATTCATATGAAACTAATAAGTATTCAATAGTTACTAACAATTTGCCACAACAGAGCTACTACAAAAATAATCGCAGAAAACATCCCTAATTTCTATATGTATTTTAGTTTCCTTGTGGGAGATCATGGAGATGGGAGTCTTTTTTATGAAGCTGCTAATGCAGTTGTTGCTAATACCATCGCCCATGCTTTTCCGTCAATTCTGATGCAGATGAGCAATGAAGTGCTGTTGGTGTTGTTCAAGGTGCGTTTGACTACGAGACAGTTGCCTTACATGCACTGGCGACTCCACTTGCAAGTCAGCCTGAATGAATTGTAAAAAAAATGTATCCACCACCCCAATAAAAATGTTGAACACCCAGACTTGAGAATTACAAAAATTTGGATCAATAAAAATAAGAGTAATGTTACATTCATGTCATTTTTCACAATAAATCCAATATAGTAAGTTGTTATTGATTCTAATTTGGTGCTAATATTAATATTATTTTTTAACCCACCAATAATAGCTTTTTACATAAGATTTATTGTAAAAATGTTGCGGACGTATTACTCCAAAATTAATTCTACCCCTTAAGCATAATCCTTAATCCCTTTTTTTAAAAGACTTAAATAACAATATAAATATTAGCCCAAATAACAACAAACATAAACCAAACAAAAATAAGACAAGATCAAACAATAAGAAGTGAACAAATTATTCAACAAAAAAACCCATTATAAAACAAAAAGATAAAAATCGCTAATCATTTAAATTTGTAACTCATTTAACCTATTCAATAAAAATGGTTCATAATGAAGAAACGTGAAGTTCGAAGAGTGTTTAACAATGGTGATTTGACAATCACAGAGAATTGAACAAACAAAAACAGAGAGAGAAATTCAAAGAGAAGAAAACTGATTTCATTAATTGGTATATCTTATACATTCTAACTCTACTCTGTATATATATAGCTTAAGATCAACCACAACTGGAACATTCCAGAGATAACAACCATAACTAACTTTCTAACCAATCCCAATCTTTGCTCCGTGAATCAAGGAGTGCCAGCCTAGATAACCGTTACAGCTGGAGCTGTAACTGCTACTGAAGAACAGAGGCTTGTATCCTCTGCGCAAAGAACAGAGTCCTAGACTAGAAGACGATGGTGCTCCAATAACGACATCGTTCTGTTCTTTGGAGTTAAACGACACCGTCCCTGTTATACTTATAATCAAGACGACAACATTTCCATTTAATAGGACGACACCGTTTTGCCACCATTTAACAGAACGACATCGTTTTTGCCACAAATCCGTTAGTCTTCAACTAGCCGTTGTGGTCTTCATCTTCTATTTTCAAACTTGGCTTTTGAGAGTCAGTGCTCTCCTTAACACATAATTCATTTTTCCTAAAAAAATGGTACAAAGAGAAATATTGTGGATGTAAGTTCTCCTTAATGGTGACGATAGTTACGAAAATTTTGATCTGCTTGCTCCTTAGCTACTTGACTCGTAGTTGTAACAAATATTCTTCTCTCTCTCTCTGTCTCATCATTACAGAATTACTCTCATTTTAGCATTATCAATTCCCACTTTATCTATTATTAATCTTTTTTTTTTTTTTTTTGCTCTCTTTGTTAATAGAAAGAAATTTAATACTTCGTGTATTTATGTGGGTTTTTTTTTTTTTTTTTGTGACTTTAATATATTCAAGTTATCGCTTTATTATATTTTTGTAATTAAAATTTCTTAGTAACCACTCTAAAAAAAATTTCTAGAACCACCACTGCTTAGATGAAATTCAAGAGAAATTCAAAGTTTGTACCAGGGCGATATTGATAGCATTGAAGAGCCTTATAATTTTTAAGTGTTCAAGAATTTGCAATATTCAATTATTAGAAGGTAAATATTAAAAAGCATTTGTCATATACTATTAAATAAAATTATGTGCAAATGCATGGCGCTAGCCTAGAAGCTCTAGGGCATTTCCTGAGAACAAGGGTGAAAGATTAGTGCAAGAAACAAATTAATGGAAGCTCTTAAGCTTTTATTGACTCACAGGAGAAAGTGAGGCTCGAAACACCTTCCTTTCATGTACTTGTCAAAAAGGAAAACATGAAAAAAGAAGGAAAAAAAAAACTTTCATTTCTTTATTTATTTACTTTTTTGGGTGCATAATGTAGGATTTTATCTCCTTAAAGAGAATTTGGTGGCCCGCGGATGAGTGAAGATAAAACTCATGTTTTAAGTTTCTTATTTCATGTCTTAAGTTTCCTATTTGTGAAAGTTACATGTTAAATGTAGCATCTTTTAGTAACTCTCAATTGGTATAACCTCCTTGGTTAATAAATGTTAGACTTATGGTTAAGTGATTAAATTCACCATTTCCTAACAACTTAAACTTTTGGGACAATCGGTAATTTAACATGGTATCAGAGCAGGAGATCTTGAGTTAGATCCTTGGTTTTACTTTACCTCTCATTAAAAAAGTTAAATTCCCACTTGTTGGGCTCCCACAGTGAGGGGAGAGTGTTAGACTAATTTGTTGGGCTCCCACTTATAAAGAGAAAGTTTAGGCTCACAAGTGAGGGAGAGTGTTAGATTTATGATTAAGTGATTAAATTCACTATTTTCTAACAATTTAAACTTTTCGAATAATCGGTAATTTAACAATAAAACACCATAAAGTTACAATTTTTAAGCTCCTTGATGGAAGGAGAGTTACGGAAATTTTGATCCCTAGTCTAGCTTATATATATAGCATGTGTTTCCATCAAAAGGATATGTGTGAGGTAAAGGGCATAGACTAGAAGACCCTTTCATATACACTATTATCATATAGTGAGTCTTCTTTTCTTCAAAATCTAAAACAACTTTGGCTGGAAGTATATTTATTTTATTCCGCAACTCTAAATTTACCTTACAAATAATGCAACATCATATTACAATTTGGTTGAAAGTTTTGTTTTATATTACCAAAGTTGGGATCCCAAAATTTGGGGACTAAGGCATTTGTTGTTATTGCATGCATGGAGTGAACCCTAAGTTTCAATTATAGCCCTATGACTACTATTGAACCATGGCTAAGTAAACAACCCCAACATTATTGGATAATCTCGTATCCTTAAGACATACAGGGCTTCTGCATTTATGCTTTTGCACCTATTAAGCCTTAATTCTGAACTGGTCTAGATCTGCAAAACAGTTAAGCATTTGCAGCATTCATAGTTTGTTCATGGAGAACAGGTATCTGTATGCAGTCTTGCATTGGGTCACCTTCTTCCTCATCTTCCGTCTCCCACAGAAAACTAGCATATGCTGCAAGAACATGACTGAACAAAAGAGCAAAACACGTAATGTCATATATATCTCATTCTTTTAATATATATTTTTTTTAACAACAAGTGAGGGAGGGGAGATTTGAACCCTGGTTCTCCTTCTAAGGAGAGCAAATAATACCATCGAGTTACAATGCTCTTAGCATAAGTACCTTGTTGAGAACTGCCTTTTGCTTTTGGAGTTAAAATAAGAACTTATAAACTTCCGACTCTATGGAGACTTTAAGCATGTAATGGAAGCCTATCCACCAATGTCTGGAGAATAGGATTTGCACAAGAGAAGTGAGTTTGCGACAACTATTGGTAACGGTCCAAACTTTAAATGTTCTAGATCCCTATTTTTCAATTTCTTTAGGAGCCTTTGAAGTGGCACCCAGGATTATCCAACCATTAAATAACCTTCTAGATGGGGCTACTTGAGAGTTATCTCCTGCATGATCATGATACAAGTGCGGAATGCAAAGTGTGTGCATTAAGTGTGAAAGAGCATGAGCATCTAACATGTTGAGATTGTGGGCCAGCTTCTAAAGTATAAATAGAGAAGCAAGGAACACCGCAGGAAAATTTTACCTATCTCCAGGAGTAGCCTCAACTGCTCTCTCAAAGTAGCACAATGCTTTATTTCTATCATGATGAAGTTCCCACACCAATTTAGCATACTGAGAAATGATTTCACCATCCCTAGGATCAGCTAGTATAGCACGCATGTAAAATTCCTCTGCTGCTGGGAGGTCATTCTTGGACTGTAGGTTAAACGTAATAATTACATAATTGATATTGGATCAACTTAATGCAGAGACACTGATTTAATATACTACAAATAGGTCAATAACAGAACAAGCTAATGAAATTAAGGGAAGCCGTGCATCATCTTCTCTACACCTGTTTTTCTTATCCCGATCAAGGTTCATGTGCTTTATGGTAAGTGATACATGTTCATAGAAAATGTTAAGATAGGTATTTCTGCACTGCCTTTAATTTGCACTCTAGGTCAAAATTTTATCTTAATTTCATAAAATGGGCTGCAGACCTGCAACAACTAGATATATATATATATATATATATATTCAAACATGTCATTTGGGCAAACATGCCCATAGTTAGTTGGATGGATATATTGTAACCGAAAAAATGCAGCTCCTATCATCAACCCTTGAGACAATGGATTCATTCTGAAAAATGATTAGTAAGTGGTTATTAAAAGGAGCATTTAAATATTCTTTTGAGTCCATTTACCTAAATTTTCATCTTCTTCTCAGTATTTTTCAGCAAAATCCAGCTAACTTCATGTGTAGTCATCTTGTTGACCTTTTGTGAGGTAGGTAGTTGGGGTTTGAACTACAGACACAGGGCAACACAAAGGATGCAATTACCATTGGACTATCACTTGAAGGAACCTTGGTTATCTTGTGGACTAACTATTGAATATGGATATGAAATTTTGTGAAAAAGTATAATCCAGCAATGGAACAGTTAGTGGCTTTTAGTGTTCTCTCTTTGGGGCACTGAGAGGGCCTATAATTTTTGAAAGCTTAAAATGCCAAAATAGCTAGGCATATGAAGTTTCTGATGTAGTCTCATGATTTCTTGACTTGGGCGAATTTGTCTTGGCTTAATCACTGAAAACCATGGAATGGTTGCCATCGATATCCAGACTACTTTAATCAATAACATCAGGAGCAAAATTGGTAAGATTTATTATATAGACATTACCTTTCAGTAGGAGTTAGTCACAGACATTTTATATAACATGTTTGAATCTATTTTAATGAATTTAACTACATGTTGAAATCAAATTTTCAACCATGGGCATTAGGTGCTCATTTTGCTGAAAGATTAGTAGCAAGAGATGTGTTTCTTTATGCCAAGATGTATTTACAGCATTACAATTCTGTTGGTGCATGATTGTATTTGAAATATGTGTAGCTTGTGGGAAGGGTGTAAGCCTGGGTCGTGTAAAAAATTTGCTAAAGGGCTCCTTATTAGACACCCCCCCCCCCCCCCCCCCCCCCCCACGCCGTAGAAGGAAAAAGGAAACACACAACACACACACACACACAAGCAGTTGTATCCATCTGTTACAACTCACAGTATATTTTAATCTGTAGTAAGAGCAAAAGGACTCTTAGCTGACATTAATCATAAGAACTTAATGAAAAGGCTAACTGAGAAATGGTATCTCAGTCCAGTAGGTGGGGAGAAATCAGATTATTCAGAAATTTAGTAAAATCCAGAGCAAAAGCATATGCTTTTCGTATAACTAAAATTGTTAGATCAGTGTTAGTCTTCCACAAAGCTGGATACTGAGTAGGCCACCTATGGGATATGCTATAGAACTGGGTTCCATACAGATGGTGATCTTACAATCTGTTTCCTGTATTGGAATCAATGAGCTCTAGCTCAAATGACACTTACTCTTCCCACTAGAATCAGTGGATGGAGGTTGTGGGTTCAAAACTCACTAGTTGTGTGCCCAACTTACTATTAATAATTAAAAAATATGTTATCTGTAATGGCCTCACATTCTTGTCAATAGTTGCCCAGTTTAATGAGATGACTATGAAGGGTTGAAACAAAATGGGGAACAGAATGTTCTTATCTTACCTGACACAGAAATTGAGCATAATTTCTTAGAAACAAGGGGTTGTTAGGGCTCTCATCTATCATCTTTTTATAATACTCCTCAACATTGCCAACGTTGCTGGATTCATCTGCAGTAGAATCAGCCACATCAACCCCAAGTGCTGCTTCAAGGTGTAGGGATGGACTAACTAGTTCAATTTCTTCTTTGGATGTTGAGATTTCAATTTCTTTCTTATGTTCTTTCTCTTCAATCTGCACATAATCTGCAAGGCATTAGATCATTCCAACAATGTGAAACGTTTTCCAGAGTCATCAATTCCTCTGATGAAAGTAACACCTGAATGTGATCTTGACGTGCTTCATCCTCTTCCCCTTCGCCCCCTATTTCCCAGAGGAAGCTAGCATATGCTGCGAGAACATGGCTGGAAATGAGACTAAAAGGTTAGTTTTAAGACATGATAAACAATCAGGTTGCCAAGTTCAAACTAGGACATCTGGTTTCTGCAGGTCAGTGGCAGGTTTTGCAAACAACTGAGGCTAGAATTTAATCCAAATCAATTTAGTAGAATCTCCGGCTGTTTGAAGTACAAACTTAGGGTTGTATTTCTTTTAGAAGCCAGATGGAGAAAGGAAGTACTCACCTATCTTGAGGAGCAGCTTGAGCAGCACGTTCAAAGTAACTCAAGGCTCGATCTTGGTCATTAAGGTTTTCCCACACAAATTTAGCATACTGAACCAAAATTTCACCATCTTCAGGATCTGCTAGTGTAGCACGAGAATAGTATTCCACCGCTCCTTGAAGATCTCCCTTAGACTATTGTATAAAAAAAAATAAGAAAAAAGAAGTCCACTTCATGCATAAGGTGAGAAATCATCATCTAATTGCAAATGCACTGCATCCCTTCATTGAACATGATTTGGGTATTACTGGTTATTTTTCAATATTTTTGTTATTCCTATTAATTTCCTGTTTATCCATAATTGGCATAAATATAATGCTTCTGCAATTGAGTAGTAGATCTTTTTAATCAACAAAGTTAAACTAAGTTTCCACATACACTAATTTCAGCTTTACCAATAAACTATTGGTTGGCAAGAGAAGATTTGTGAGAGACTATATGATTGGGAAGGAAGCATATCATGTCTCCAATGATGGTTTAATCGGTTAGTGGGGCATACATGTGTTAGCAATGGAAACACATCATAGACCTGCAATTTTGGTCTGCTCATCAATCCGAGATTTCAGTCAATGTTCACATCTCTAATGTTTTAACCAAAAATCCTGCTTCAAAATGAAGGTAATTCATTACAAGTTTCGGTTGCAAAACAGATCTGGACCCTTCACCCAAACCCAGACCAGTAATGTCTACGCTGATGCATAAATTATGCTGTTGAGACCTCCTCCTCATGACATGAACACACAATTGGCCTTCAAACCTAAGGGCATCAGAGCAGCCCCCCTCATGTCAAGGTTTCTTCCTTTTGAGGCACTTTTGCTCAGGTACAGTGGTGATACATTTTGGAAAAGGGTCATTGGACGCACATGGTTTATGGTTAGGCCTAGCAATAGGACTATAGAAAAAGTAGCAACTGCAGCAGTAGCAGCACTGCCGCTGCCGCCACCAACAACAATACTAGTACAGAAGCAAACTGCATAAAAGTATTCTGAGGTAAGGTCTATTTAGTGTGTAGCATAGCCTTTGATTTTTCCCACACTTGGATAATTAGAACAAGATTTTTAAAAAGCTTCGACCTTCTGCTCATAATCCCTATTATCAAGCAGATCTGATAAAACAGGGCAACAACAGGAGTTGAACACAGGTATTTGATCTATCAATCAATCTATGGGTGCACAATCAAGGTCTTTGTGAAGCTCTAATAAGTTTATATATTGAGAAAGCAGAGAAAAGATGAGAAAAAGAAGACTAACCTGCAAAACCTGAGCATAGTTTCTCAGAAACAAAGGGTGGCAAGGATACTGATCAACCATCTTCCTATAATACTCTTCAACGTCACTGCTATCATCAAAGTTCGCAGGAGATAAAAAGTCCCCATCGAGCTCACCACCACCAATACTAAAACTGTCAATCCCAAGCCCAGCAGCAAGATACATGGTAGGTTCATTTCCTACTTCAACACTCAGATTCTGAATCCCATTTAAACCGTCTTCCTCCTCATCCTCCTCCCCCTCCTCAATCAACCCCATACTCTTCTTATTAGCAAAACTGAATTCACCACTACCCATCGCTTCTATGCTCTCTCCTATTGTAGCAGTTCTCTCCAGTTCTTCTTTGCCGGGATCTTGCAGCCAATTATTATGCTCTTCATCTTGAAACTCATCGGTTGAAGTAAATATCGCAAAAGATGGTGATGTGTGCAACATGTTGGTCCCAGTTAATTTGCTATGTTTATGAAAAAACTCTCTTGGTTTACTTGAATTGCCAAAGTCTTCTACGTCACAATAAGAACCACTATAACTTAAGCCTTCCAAGTTTCCATCAGACCAGGCTCGTCGAAAGCCAGAGGATTCAGAGAAGTGGGAAGCACTGTTAGAGACTGGAGATGAGCTGCATGAAACTTGGGAGAAAGAAAGCTTTTTGGAATGGTGATCAAACAGTAGTGGTGGGTGTTCGTTGCATTTTTTGTTTGTAGTGTCTAAGTCTCTGTTGGGACTGTCTGAGAAAGGTAACCGATGGGTTCCAATATGTGGGGTTGAAGAGCTTCTTATTAGTAGCATTTTATTGAAGCTTTTAGTAATTTGCTTGCTTAAGATTGCATTGCAAGGTCAAATTGCTTTCTGAGCTGTGAATAAGAAGAGCTTAAAATATCAATTTAAAATGTATAAAATAGAAGAGAAAAAAAAAACACAATTATTAATGAAAAAAAAATATAATAACATCAAACTCTAATTCACTATAATTTGAGTGATTAATGATAATAATACTACTTAATTGTAGTTAATTAGTACATGTTAGGTTGACTCATTTAATTACAATAAAATAAACGGGATATTTTGAAATGGTTTGAGATTCTAGTAACTTGCTGTAGTACTAGAGATAAAAAGTTTCACAATTTTTATTATAACTTGACATGTGATAAATTGTAAATGATAAAGAGTAAATGGTGGATTTATGTTTCCACTACCCACAACTCACCAGGTGACAAATTCTGAAAAAAAGAAAGTTATAGGACTTTATGTGTGCATCGCATTAGTCTAGAAGAAATGTATACATACTTGTGTCTTATACTTGTGATAGAAAAGCAAAGTTGTGGAAGACCATGCAGTAAGATACTTGTGATTCCATTTTGAGAAGTGTGAAAGACTCTCTGATCACATGGAACTTGATTTTCTTTTTGAGTGCTTTCTAAAGATGCAAACGTGAAGACACGAGTATGTATACTAGAGATCTCACGAGACTTAATCTTAAATGGGGTGACTTATCAGCAATGTACTTTAAAAATGTCCCATTTATCTCGGAAGTTTCAGTAAGCCATGTGCCAATCACGAGATCGGATCAAATAAGAAGATAAGTAGTTTATTTTTTTTAATGAAAAAGAAAATTCTAAGTGGGATTTAAACTCGGTGGGATTACTCAATAACAAGTAAGGAGATTAGAAATTTTACTGATGAGTCAAACTCATCCTCTTATAGCCACATTTCTTCGCTAAAGTTTAACTTGTGAATTGTAAAGTGCTTGTGGGGTGTGAGGACAAAAGTCGAGATTCAAGTCTTTAAAATGAAACTTTACATACATATACACTTAAATTATGCTAGAGTAAAAATTCTATCTTGTATAAAAAAAAATATATATATATATATATTTCAAGAAAACGATACGAGCTAAAACTTTTATAACTTAGTCGCATAATCTACACTCAGTTATTAGGAGAAGCAAGGTTGAAATTGTCCACTTTATTGCTGTAACTGTTGAATTACATACATGCTTAAAACACTAATGCATTGATGGTTCCTCTTTCGGGGAAATAATTAATTTTGAAAGGCTTGCCAAGAGGTGAATAGAAAAAGAAAGAAGTGAATAGCGTGTGTATGTCTATATATAAAAGGCATAATAGCATTTTAACTTATAACATTTGTTTTATGATAATTATTATTTATTAACAAGTCAAGACACATATTTGATGCACACATACAAATATGCGCAAACAAGTTCTTGAGACTATTCAAATAATAAAAATCCGTTCATGTGAAGTCTAAGTGATATTTTTAATACAAGAATAACAAATTTGTCATACTGTGCTTACCTATAAGGTGTTTACACCATGGTTATGGAACCCGGACCGGACCGTACGGTCCGACCGGAAAACCCGCGAACCTCTCAACTTTACGGTTCTTTAAACTTCAAAGACCGTTCTAGATGAAAAAGCAGGGACCCGTGCGAACCGTGGTTGGACCGCACGGGTTTGAGAACCGTGAACGGTTTTAGCGGTTCTCACGGGCCCTTTTTCTTAAAGAGAAATAAAGCCTTAAACGGCATCAATGTGTCTTTGTTTTCCCTTATACAGCGTCGTTTAGGATGCTCAAAGAGTCAAAATTAGAAACCAAACCAGATCTCCATCATTCGGTGCTCAAGCTCAAGAAAAATCGCCTCCCTTCGAACCCTCCCCGCCTCAAATCGCCTCTCTCCCTCGTCGGCCACCATGCTAAGTCAAATCTCTGATGATATCCTCGTCGGCGTTGTCGTCTATTGTTGCCTCCAGTTGATGACCAGCGATCAAATCTCTCTAACCAGTGAAAGACTTGCTTTTTCTCACTGTGTTGCTCTCTCTTTTTTTGCTGAGATGATATGTCTGTTGTTTCAACTCTATTGATGTCTTTCTCCGTTGGGTAAAGGTGTAAAGCAATACAATGCTTAGTAAAAAACGCCAGACTTCGTGTATCACCACAGACCACATAAATTGATATATTTATTAATTATTATATTTAGTTTTTATGTTTTATGATATTATTTTAGTGTATTTCAACTTTTACAGTACCACCAGTACTATGGCTCTAAGCTCTCCCGTTTTTTAAACTTTTTAAGTTCTCCCATTTTAATAATATTATAATGTTAGATTTAGATTTGATAATGGTTTTTTTTATACGAAAAAATTGATAGTGGTTGTTTAATAGTTGGTTACTGCAATTGTGGTGTTATACTCATTACATCATCTACTATGATGCTATTATACATTTATTTGTTTGTTTATTTATTAGGTTTGCTTAAGATTTAATATTTTCTATTTTTTTTATGAAAATTATGATATAAAAAATATATTTAAAAGATAAATCTCATATTTATTTGGCGACTATTTTAGTTAATTTTTCTATTTTTACTAATTTAATGTATTTATTTATATTTAAAATAGTTATTAAATTAATTATGTCATACTTCGACCTCGTTCACTTTCGACCTTAAAAACTTTGAAGGTTCAATGTTTACACACACCAATAAGCCATTTTGTGGTTTTATTTTTCAACTCAAATATTCATGTGAATTATGAATTTATGATATTTTGGTTAACAAACTCATAAAATGATCACATTGTGTATTTTATTTTATTACTTATACACAAATTTTCACAGAGAAAAAAAAAAATTATAATAGTAAGAATTCGAGCTTTTATTATTTTGTACAAAATTTAGGTTCAATTCTTTGTGAATGTTCCCCAATTTAAATTCAAACACTTGGTTGCATACTTGCATTAATCAATGAAACAGCAAACAAGGTTCTTTTTTTGGTAAACAAACAGCAAACAATGTTCTTTTCCAATAACAATTAAGACTAATGCAACTATGTGTTTGAATCTAATTGTAGAATTTAATGCAGTGCACCTAAGAAACTATACCTAAAAGCATTCACGTCAGTCTAGCCAAATTAGTTTGAGGTTAAAAATATAACTAAAGACTCTAAAAACTCTCACGTATGGCCTCCTCAATCTAGCCTAAAATTTTAGCAATGAGAAGTTGTATGCCACATCCAGCGAGCACCAACCATTCATCGCCAAAACTAAAAACAAAATTTTTTTTATCTTTCTCTCTGGTAGACCCATTCTCTCTCTCCCCCCTCTGCTCTCTCACATGTTCTTTCTCCCCTTTGCTCTACAACGTCATTCTCTCTCCCTTTCCCCTCTACAACCTCTCTCCTCTTCCTACTATTTTTAGGCCTGCACCCTAAGATCTGGGTTATTGTAGTCGTGGAGGTCGCCGATTTGAGATGGGTCTGCGTTTTTAGTGAGGTTCAAGAGGCTGAGGTGGGTTTGCGTTCTTTGTGGGTTGTTATTATTATTTTTTGTGGTTGAGACATCTAGGCGTGTGTTGTGGTTTAGAACTTTAGAAATATGGGTTTTATGTGGATGGGTTTGTGTTTGTAAAGGAGAGAAGGTGGGTTTGTGTTAATGGATGGTACTGGAGGTGCGTTTGTGAAGGAGAAGAAGCCAAGAAGGCTGTGCTTTTTGGGGGAAAAGGATTAATAAAAAAAATTATTTATTTATTTTTTGAGAGAGGAAAAAATATTTAAATGAAGTAGAGAAATAAATATTGAGAAGGATGAATGTACGTGTTTATTAAAGTAGCAAAAGTGAAGTTTTTTGGGTTAGTTTTGTGAAAATTTTGTTAAGACTCGTGTGAATATTCTAAGAGTCCGTTTGGTTAGAAGATTGAAAAAGTGAAAAGATGAAAAATTGTGAGATGATAAAAAAGTAGGAGGATAGAAAATATTTGGTTTTTCCTCTTGTGTGTTTAGTTGGAGGGGTGGAAAAGTAGGAAGGTGAAAAATTCTTTTGTTTGGTTGGAGAGAAAAAAAAATGATAGAAAATGTAATTTATATAAATTGACTATTATACCTCTTTGTTACATAATATGTGAAGGGTAGGTGAGGGAATATTTGTGTAAAATGGATTTCTTATCACTTTTCTCTCCTCATTTTCCTATCAATATGGGAGGATAAAAAAAGTAGATCCAGGAGGGAAAACTTTCTCCCCTATTTTCTGTTTCTCCTATTTTCCTTCCTTAATCAAATAGTAGAAAATAACATTTTTTACCCTATTTTCTTCTTTCTATTTTTCATCATTTCTATTTTCACCCTAACTAAACACACTCTAAGTTTCATCTTATAAATTTTTATCACGATTGGAGCATTTGGCTTTATTTAATCCCAAGACCTGCCCAGCTGTGAAACACATTTAGCACTTGGTTGATGGCCAACACAAAAATAATGATTTTTTTTTCTCTTTTAAATTAAAATTGTTGTTTATTATTTAATTTTTTTCGTCCAACCTTTACTTTCTTTTTATCTTTAAAAGAGATGGACAATACTTTTTTTCTTTTTCTTTTATAAATAATTATTAGATAAATGAAAGAGATACCTACAGCACATCTTTGAAAAATAAGCCCAACCAAATACTGCATGTGCTCTCAGAGGTAATAGCCCAAATCAATAGCTTATAAAATACATAGCCACAAGCCAAGAGCTTTAAGAATCATGGGCAGGCCGTATCCAAAAAATAAAAAAAGAATTATGGGCAGGCCAGGGAGAAATTGCCTCCTCTCAATCTCCCCTTGACTCCACCTTTATCATGAGACATTACTAATTTAGCTAACTAAAATATATGAACAGAAAATGATTGAGTGTATTATTAGTGAAATATAGTAGCATTCAATCTGAAAAAGTACATTTTGAGTAAGAATTTTTCTAACTCCTTTTGCCCATCAGGATGAAGAACCCCTTCAAGTTGGAAGTCTCCTTCGAGTTTGATTGCGATGCAATATCAGCCGTGCTTTTCACTCACATTCATCGCCGGGTAGGAAAGTAAATGTTGGGTTGCCCAATATACTGACAATGGATTACACAGTCCCACACCATTTGCGTGTTCTCCACTAATGCATTCTTATACAGAAAGAACTAGCACATTACGTCCAAAGATCCTTCTACATATTCGTATCCCCCCTAAGTATGGGAAGCAAAGCCCTAAGATCTCAGAACATTAACTACATATCTTTTCTACAAGGAAAGATCCTACGTTCATGAGATCTTGGTCAACCTTACATTGCTATATAAGCAACAAGTCTCCTCTTCTCCAAAGTTTGTGAAATTTTCTAACTCTTACACTTTTGAGTTATTAGAGATTCTTCTATCACTAACTCAACAGTCGGAGAGTCTTTGGTCGGGATTTCACCAACACTCTTTGTATGTTCTTTATTATTTTTGTCTTTCAGGTACCTCATTCGACGCATGTATGGACGATCAACTCACTAACGAAATAGTACTTCATCACAATCTATTTATCTTTGGTTGGGGGGATAGCAGGATGGCACGTGTAGCTCGCTGAAACATGTCACATTGATCTTCTCATGGGTGTTGAATGAATGTTTTGTGCAAAGAACCTGCTCTTGCGGTGGTGACTAGAGGAAGGTATGTAGTTTGGCTGTGGGTTGTGATTGGGCATCTAAAACTAGGAGCAATACATGACCACAACCTGGACTTTTTGTTTTTATTTTCATTTAATAATTTGTTTTGATGAGATCTTAAAGTTAGCTGAATCCTCAAAAGTTGTTGGGACTGTTTTGTTTTTACTCCCCAACTATGATATAAAAATAAATAAATAAATAAAAATACCAAGTCTTTGCCAGAATGAAGTGGAGCTCACTTCAATGCGTTTCTTGTAAGAATTCTTAACATCTTGGATATTATCTTCTAAAAGAACCATGATTTTTTTTTCTTATATATATATATATATATATATATATATAAAGCCTTTCTTTTGGTACCTTTCTACAATTTTATACATCAGTATTATTTGGTACCTTTTACAATTTTACACATCAGTATTATTTAAATAAATGTTGATGAAAAAAACCTCTAACCAGTGTTAGACTTCTAGCCAAATACAATAAAACTAACATCAACTTATTCGGAGCAATCTTTCATAAAATATTAATATTTACACTGGAATCAATCCCATCATAATTTGAATTTGACAGGGAGTAGGTAATTCAATATGTGCTAGAATTTTACTTGCCAACAGTAACAATTAATGTCATTGGCTTGAAATGTGCGGTTCTTATGGCTTGTTTGGAAGTTTAGAGAGGGAGGAGAGTAGGGGAGTAAAGGGGAGGAGAGTAGAGAGAAATAGTTATCCTCTACCTTGTTTGAATGTTTTTAAAATTAGTAAAGGAGAAGAGAGTAATTAGTCCTTCCTCTTGTTTGGATGTTTTAAAAATTAGGATGGAAAGGAGAGGAAATGATTTAAATAGACAAATTTACCCTTTTAATCAACATTCTCTTTTCTTATCCTAATCACACAAAACCAATAAAGTCAAAATCTCAAATTCAATTTTAACCTAAAATCCGATTCCATGTCCGTGGGTTTTGTTAATTTGGTTCTTACCGTTAACTTATTAACGAAAAATGCCTACGTGGCAAATGGTTTGTCTTGTTGGCATATACTAGGTTAATATAATAATATATAATAATATATTTAAATATTTAAAAAACCACCTAAGCATTTTAATTTTAAAAAAATCCATGTCAAACAAAAAAAAAACAATTGAAAGAAAAAAATATATTATTTTTTATAACAATCCTCGATTTCTTTTATTTTCTTTTGTATTCTTAAAAACTTTTCTTAGCTTCCAAACACTATTCCCAGCAACTCAACAATCTAAAACTAAACAATAATCACACAGACTCAATTTTTTTTCATATTGTCTTCAAAAAAAAATAAGAAAAAAAAATTTATTTCATATTATTCTCTTTTTATCTATTTTCCTGGCAACTTCACATAACTATCAACACCCCAGATTTAACCATTTACAACCACCATCAATATCCAAACCATTGAAGGTAGGAAAACTTAGCCACAAGGCCTAGATCGGTTCGCCAATATCGAATCCCAATCACCCATCTCGAAGTGAATGGAGGTAGATATGTTCCGGTGAGTTATCGGAATGGATGAGACCCACTTCTCCTCCTCGCGTCGTCCACGGTGGCGTACTCCACGTCCACAGTTCCCCTTGGGCATCTGATGTCGAATCCTCCCATGAAGCTTAGGTTTGCCGTCGTTTAGGTGGCAAAACCCGCGGATCAGTGTGGCCTTGTAGAGCGAGTCGGCAGCGATCTCCATGCGGTGCATCGTCGCCAAGTCACAGAAGAAGGAGAGGAGCTCCGATGGCGTGGTCTCAACGGAGCGCGACGGCGATTCGCATTGTGGGAGGTGAATGGAACGGAGGTCTCGATCATGAGGGTTCTGATGTCGTCAATTGAGAGTTGACAGCGGAGATTTGGGGAGATGAAGGCAGAGATAAGGCGGAGGAGATTGGAGCGCAAGGTTGAAGAAGCTCTAGGAATTTGAGATTTCTTTACTGTTTTCAATGACTTCATTAATTACTGCTTGTTTCTAGGTGAAATGTTACTTTCTCAAAGAAAATATCCTGTGAAATATTGAAGAGTTTCTTTTTAAATAATCAAAGATTATTTATATAATTGGTTTGTAATTTTGTTAATTTAAAAAGGGTAAATTAGAAAATTCATTTGGTTAATAATTTAACTCCTCTACTCTCCCTCCAAATCTCTCCAATTTGGGGAAATTAAAAATAAGGGGTTAAAGGGAGTTGAAACCCCTTCAAATCCCTCCAAACCCCTCCCCCTCCTTCTTTAAAAAACTTCCAAACAGGGTAATTGAATTACTCTCCCTCCCTTTACTCTACTCTCCCTCCTTTTTTTAACTTCCAAACAGGCCATTAGTTAGAATTTCACCTACCTTCTTGATGTCGTAAAATCATATTTGATCATTGACCAAAATTAGTACCAGGCTACTAGTTGTGTTTGGGTGAGAATCTGTAAGTGTCATTATGTGGGTAAATTAATTTATGTTCTTCGGATTAGTAAATTTGGTGTATCATTATCACAATGTGTTAGGAATCACGTTTTATAAAGTGAAAAATATTAATTATAATATTCTATTTAGTATTGAAGACTTTAACTTTTTATTAGCCTCTTTAGAGCTTACCACATTATTATCATTTTCTTAGGACTATTAAAAAATATTTATCACAATCAAACTTCTCCCTCTCAAACTCTCTGAAGCTACACACTTACAAGTTTTTCTTGTGAGTTTCAACCTCTCAAATCTGGTTCTTTTCAGGTTGTGGTAAAGGTCGTGTTTTTATTTCCCTTTTTTTCGATTTCTTCCTCTAAACCTTCTTTCTCTTTGTCTTTTAAATACTTTTCTTCTTTCTTTTCTATTTTTGGTTTCTGTTAATATGGATGCTGCCATGGAGGAACTTTGGAAACATTTCAAGTTGTCTGATGAGGAAAAAGGTATTATGGCTGTGGAATCCCATTAAGTTGCTATCTCTAAACAACAAGCTCAGTTTAGCATCCTTTCACGCTGCAAACTACCAAAAATTTCAAAAAAGAGGCATTCAAATCCACTTGCACAAGTCTTTGGCGAAGCTCTCGAGGAGTAACCATAAAGGAGGTAGGACAGAATTCATTTTTGGCAATCTTTGGTTCTGAAGAACATCTGTAGGAGATCATTGATAAGAGTCCATGGTCTTTCGATAAAATACTTATTTTGATGAAACACTTTTGTGGTGATATTAGTCCAGCTAAGGTTACCTTTACCCATTCCCTTTTTTGGATTCGTATTTTTAATATTCCAATTAAAAGTATGAATAAGGATGTAAGAGCTCGCATTGCTAACGAGATGGGTGAACTTATTATGGTGGATGCTCCCAAAAGTGGTCTTGCTTGGGGACCCTTTCTGCGAGTTAGAGTAAGGATTGATATCACTAAGCCTCTCATGCGTGGAAAAATGATCCAGATTGAGAACCCTGGTGCAAATTGGGCTGTTTTTAAATATGAAAGACTTCCTATTTTTTGCCCTTCTTGGGCATCAAGATCGTGAGTGTCCTCAGTTAAAACAAGATGTTTTGCCGCTGATAAGGATGATTTTTAGTATGGACCTTGGCTTCGCTCTATGGCTCCACAGGGTAAACAGAAAAAAGATGCTGGTATCCCTCATTCAGTGTCACGGGAAGTGGATGATGAAGATGTTTTATCAGTATCTGAGGAACCTGAGGAGTCCCAACATATTGGAAGGCTAGCGAAGGACCTTCCCATCGTGGTTGGGATCAGAAATTCAACACTTACGGTGGCTACACCAAGAAGCAGTACAACTGTTATAGCACGAGGAAAATCTTCTTTCTACGATTACTTAGGAAGATTCAAATGTTCAAAAGGACACAGTTGTTCCAAATTTGGTGTTGGCTTTTGATTCGAATTCGAAATTGATTTTTCAGGATTAGATTCAAGATTTGGATCAATCCAAGATATCTCTCGAAAAGGTAACTCCCTCATTAGTTCTAGATTTTAAAGATACATATAAGAAGTCTCCTTATAATGCTCAAACATTTAGTGATAAGGCCATTAATTGTGGGGAGGTTATCAAAGAATCTTTTTCAAACTCTACGGTGCTACATCCTAATGGTCCAAATTTGGAGATAATTGTTAAAGATTTTGAAAATTCTATTGAAGAGCTTGGAGATAATTATGAGGATATTGAAATGGAATCATGTTCAGATGTCAACACCGAAAATATGGAGCAGAGAAAATCTTCCCTTCATAGTTGGACGCGTGTTTTAAGAAATAACAGGATTTCAAATTCAAAAGTCTCTGTCAATCCAACATTTCTCCTTTCCAAACGGCCTGCTGAAGTCTCTAATCTGAATACCCAGCTTGAACCACATCTTAAGCAGACAAAACTAGATTCGGCTTTTCCTATCACTGGGGTTGGTACTCAACCCCCCTTTTCTCCATGAAAAATGCTTAGTCCTAATTGCTTCCCAAGTTTCTCTCAACCAAAAAAAAAAAAAAACACTCATCACTTTGATGTCCATGTAAATCAAGAAGGTGTCGTTTGGCATTTTTTTAGATTTTCTGGGCATCCAAGTGAAGATTCGCCTTTCTTACAGTAGTTTGGATTTTGAAGCTTTTTCTTTGTTTCTTTGTTTCTTTTCTTTCTTTCTTTTTTTTACGATGTAATCGTGCTACTTTAGTGTATGCTAGTGTTGTAAAAGAGAAAAAGTGGGTCATACATTCCTATTTCTCTTTCCCATTGTATATCGTATTTATCAATTAATAAAGTCTACTATCGTTTCCTCTAAAAAAAAAATATTATCATTTTCTTAAAACAAAATTAATTTTTTAAATAAAAAATTTTTAACTTTTTTTAATTAATAATATCAACTTCAACCCAAGGAGGACTAATCTTTGACATCAACAGCTAAAGTTCAAACTAACAATGAGTGAAACTCTATCTCTCTAATAAGCCCAACTTAAACTCAAACTCAAACTCAAATATTTATTGATAATTTATCTCCAAATTTGCAAGATTAATCATGAACACTATAAAAGCAATGCAAACCCCAATATTTTTTTTGAAAGCCGAGTAGAGGTATGAACTCTTATTCTGTTATTTTTTTCTCCTCTACTTTGTCAAAAAAAAAAAAAAAAAAAATTATGGTTTTTCATGTATTTTTTAAAAGTGATTTTTGTGCATGAACCACCAAACCCTACGCCTGTGACTGTATATGATTTTTTATCATTGTTTAAAGTTTAAACCCGTTAAAATTTAACACTTATTGCTTTATGGGTTCGTGTTTTTTTTTTCTTATATTTTTCCTATTATTTAATCATACATGTAGGGCTAAAAGGCCTAGAAATGTATATTGGGCCGAGGGCTTTGTCCAAGAACGCTTAGTAGTCCAAGGACAAGGAAACGTTATAGAAGGGGTAAAAATCAGTTGGCTACAAAAAGATTATGTCTATAAGAATTTGAGAAGGTAGTCTAAGGAGGAATGCCTCCTTGGCTAAGCTGAGCAGAGTTCAGAAGGTGTGGTTTGTCATCAAGAGCAAAACTCCGGAAGTAACTATTGATAAGGATAAACATTAGAAAAGTATAAGACAAAGGGAAATTAAGAAATATCTAAGAGAAAGTTGCTACCACTGCATTGAATACTCTGCAGCTAACTCTTCGGCCATATTAATGTGAAGGTGATAACTAAATAGTGATATTCAGGCTTACAACTACTCTTAGAGATTTCAGGAAGGTGCTGATAGGACAAGGATCAAAGCCAACAACTTAACCTACTCGTGAAGGGTGGAGATGAAAGAAATAGGATAATAAGAGAGAGAGAGAGAGAGAGAGAGAGAGAGGCCTTTTAGAAAGGGGATCTATCCAAGAATCAATAGAAAAAACACTATAGTTGTAAGAACAGAAACTGTAATCAAGTCTAATAGAAATATATCCAATAATTGTTCTCCTCGGACTTTGCCGAGGAAGGATTTCGTTGCATAAAACTTATTTTTCTTTGCTTCCTTTTCAACTTTAGTTCATTGTGAGCCTTGTTCAATTAATTAAAATCTAGTTTTTTAGCCCATTCTCTACAAAGTCATTGTGTTGGGTTTTTTGGGCCTAAATCTTGTTACCTCTTGGGCTTCGAACTCAAATTTCACCCTTACAATATATATATTTTTTTGTTTCAATAATTTCTAAGAGGCAAATCATCTAATTCTTTAATATTTTTTGGTCTTTCATAAGTTTTAATATTTGAATTTTTTTTACTATTTTTTTATAGTATCTAAAACTTTCTAACAAATTTTTTAAGTCATTGCACGTTCAAGCAATGGCTTATTCATCAAATTGTAACACAAATTGAAGTCATACATGTAACAGCAAATTATAAGATGATGTAGTTTCTTAATCAATTTAAGATTTTATAAAATTATTTTAGTTTACCTCACAAATAGATAGGTTCTCGTGCATAGCACAGGTTGGAGACTGATTTTTTTTCTTTTTAAAAAAAGGTTTGGAATTAGAATCCAAATGTCTTAGATTACCAACTAAACAAACTGCCATCAACGTTAAAATTGAATTTTAGAGCCTTTATATATATATATATATATATATATATAGACACACACACACACACACACACACACACACACACACACACACACACACACACTCTCTTTTTAACTAGCTTATCTATAATCTATAAATACTATATAGCTGAAAGACTTTTTGTTGACTTATTAATATTGTGACACATATGTGTGTGTGTTTCTTAAAAAAAAGATATTCAGTATTGTTGAATCATCCCACATCGGTAAGGTGTGATATTGAGAAGAGGTTTATCACTTGCCCTGCGACACTTACTGCCGCATGCAGTTTTGGTGTTGACGTGTGAGTATATTCTCTTATCTCATCCCCTTTCCCTAAATATGTGTGTGTGTGTGTGTGTGTGTGTGTGTGTGTTTCTCAACAAAAAAAAAAAAAAAAAAATTCTCAATATTGTTGAGTTGTCCCACATCGGTAAGGTGTGATATTGAGAAAAGGGTTTATCATTTGCTTTGCAACACTAACTGCCGCATGCAGTTTTGGTGTTGGCGTGTAAGTGTATTCCCTTATCTGATCCTCCTTCCCCTATATGTGTGTGTGTGTGTTTCTAAAAAAAAAGATATTCAGTATTGTTGAGTCGTCCCACATCGGTAAGGTGTGATAATGAAAAGGGGTTTATTACTTGCTTTGGGACACTAACTGCTGCATGCAGTTTTGGTGTTAGCGTGTGAGTGTATTCTCTTATCTCATCTCCCTTCCCCTATATATATGTGTGTATGTGTGTGTTTCTCAAAAAAGAAAAAAAAAAATTTGTGACACATAAGATTTGCTGCCTCCACAATTTTACATCTCATTTTTATTTTTTAAATAGATTAAATTTTAGATTTTGTTTTTTACTTTTACTTGACTCCTCTGATAAACCTTTCATTCTCCTTTGTCTCTCACCTTTCTCAGTCTGAAGGTTCCAAACCATTCAAATTAGGGTTACATGAGTGGAAAGGAAATTGATATGGGTTTTAGAGTTGTTATTTATTTATTATGTTGTTTGAGAGAGTCCAATAATAAACATTGTGAATAACTTTGTTATGGGTTGTGTAAGGAGTTTTGCACAAAACAAAGGTGATGGCTGGAATGAGTAAAACAAGGTTTCTACTGTACTTGATGCTCATCTTTTGGGACTGTAATGATCTTTCCTTTCCTTTCCTTTTATTAGATGAGCATCCTTGTCATACCCTTGATGTGTTTGAGAGATTCCCTGAATGTTTTTTCAAAAATAAAAGTTGTTTATGTTGCTCAATAGTGCTATAACTTAAGAGCCAAAAAAAAAAAAAACTCTTGTCTAATTTCAGCTCCAGGAAAAATGTAGTTTGAAGCTCTATTTCTTTGAACTATTAGTTGCTTTTTTTACTAGGGAGGCTTTTAGGAAATCTGATAATACATTTACGTTAGATAATGTTCACAACTTGATCTTTTACCAAGAAAATGTTTTGTTGCTCCTTTTCTTTGAACTGTAAGCAGTGAATCCAATGTAGGAATTAGGTGATTCATAAAGAGGATCTTCGACTCTATTTTACAAACTGTCAATGCAATTAAACTTACACAAATAACTGAATTGAAGCAATTTCCAGCTCACACCTGCAGCTATAAACAACAAAATGAATTATTCATAAAATTGCTACACATTGTGCCCTTTTAAGGTTATTTTTAGTATATTTTCAATATTTGTTGGATGGTACTTTATTTTGGTTTTTAAATTTATTATGAGTGTTCAATTTTTTTTTTAAATTGTTTGCTATTTTGAAAAATTGTTACAGTTATTAGATATTATTAATGTAATATCCATCTAATAGGATTTGAAACAAAAAGAGAGATTATAATTAACTGAATAAATTAAAAAAAAAAAAAAAAAAAAAGATGTTTTAGGAACATAGATATGTAGGACCCAAGTAACATCAGTCCACTAGTGGAAATAAGCCCAATACTGACCAGTCCACTTTGAGAATAAGCCTTTCCAAAAGAATCAAGTTTTGGACCACAGATTAGGCATAGCGCCACTCTGGATTCGAGGACGAACTCACCAAGGACCCCACTGAGGTTAAGATCCTCACCAATCTCACAAAGCCAATGCCTCCACCGAGCTTCTTAGGTAGAATTCTAGAAAATATGAGGTATGTTGAGGATGCTTTCTGAAGCATTCTGATGATTCTACAGTAACCTCCACATTAATGAGAATCATTTGCCTGGAACAATCATATTTAATGCTGTAGGACGGGCCTAAACAAATAAATAAGCCCCAAAAGTCTCCATTCATGATGAAGAATGAAGAAAGAAGAACCTAATGGAACCACAAGTTATCCAGCTCTACAAGGACAACACACCCTAGAGAAGAAAATAGAGCTAATATAAGGGAAGAAAAGGGCAAAAGAGAGACACAAAAAACACGAGAGAAAGAGAGTTGTAAAAAAAGAGAGAGAATCCCTAGAACATTAGAGTATTATTGTTCTTAGGAAAAAACGTTGTAACACTATTTACAATATGATATGATACATCTTGTTTACGTGATTTTACGTAACTGTTTATTGTTCTCATTCAAATCTCCAATTGTGGATTAATTAATATTACCTCATAATACAAAATTAGTTGTGATCCTAATCTTGCTCAACCACAATCATATTCAAACCTGAGTTTTTGGCTCACATAGATGTCTTTAAATCTCATTTTCAATTGTTTTTCCCGTAAATTGCAGAGGTTTGCCTAGTATATCAATATTATAATTGAACTTATGAGAGGGGGCAGGTGGGGGGACTAACCTTCAGTTTACTTAAATAGTGTGAGATGACTTTGCCCCATCTGAAATAGAAAAAAAAAAAACAAGACACCTTCTATCTTTTAAAACTAGAAACTGTCAATAGAGAGAGAGGAAAATGAGAGAGAGAGAGAGAGAGAGAGAGAGAGGAGGACAAAAGCTCCTTAAATAAAGCATATCATTATTTTTGAGCTTTGATCCATCTTTACACCCTTCTCACTGGTCACGATACCTTTCTTGCTTATTCTCCCAATTTATTTTCCTTTCTCACGGAACTAAAATTAATAGCTCCTTCCCATAAAAAAAATAAAAATTATGGCTCCTATAATATACACAAACTTGCAAAAAATTATTTATTATCCTATTGCAGCACAAAATACCTTAAATCCATTACTATCTTTTTCGCTGCAAACAACTTAATATTCTTGTGCGCTAATAATGAAATAATTTGGGTTTTTGCTATAAATTCTAATTTTATATACTTCTAAAAATAGATAAAGGTATGTTTTTTAATAGAAATGTGTGTATACAATTTTGTAGTTATATTGTCATACTCTTAACACTTTTAAATTTTTTTTTTTTTTTTTTGAGAAAGAAACCTGAAATTTATTTCATTAAGGCATGTCTGCCTAGTAAACATTTAAACAAAGGTCTGGAACATCTTCCATCCATATATTATAACCTGTGATATGTCGTGCATATCTAGCAAGGTTGTGAGCTACTTTGTTGCCTTCTCTACCAATATATTGGAACCTAACCCCCCTAAACCAATTAACCAAGTTGTGAGCATCTTGAATCAGCAAACCATACGCGGCGAAAGGGTGTATAGGGGCCGCTAAAGCATTCATGACTGTTTGACTATCACCTTCGAAGACAACTCTGTCAAAACCTAGCTCAACTGAGAGTTCAATGGCTCTAATAGCAGCCAAAGCTTCCATTTCCACCACTGAAGACATAAGCTGAATGTTCTGTGAAATTGACACCAAAACCAAGCCTCTGCTGTCACGCCAAATTATGCTTATTCCAGCTCTTCCCTCTTCATGAAACGTGGTTGCATCAAGGTTGGCTTTGAACCAATCATCCCGAGGGGGCGTCCACCTAGCAACTGATTGATCAGAAGGTCTAGTGTTGCGTTTCTTTCCCTGAGCTGCATTAAACTCCCATAAAGCCTCACCTGCTCTCTGTGCAACGACATTCAGAGGGAAACCCAGAGGAGCTGTTCTGACATTATTTCTCCTGAACCACACCGTCCAAGCTAGCATGGCAAAGAGTTCTCTATCACAATCCGACTCAAAGACATGTTGGAGCAAAAGTGGGAAGTTTTCAAACGTCAATTGGCTTCTGAAACTCCACTGTGAACTGTTATTCCAAACTTGTGCTAACTCTGGACAGGACCAAAGTGCATGGAGCACGGTCTCTTCATTCTGTGTACAGAGTGGGCAGACCGGATCATCTACAACACACCTGCGTTGCAGGTTCTTCTTCGTTGGGATGGCATTCTTGCAAGCCCTCCACAAGAAGTTTCGAACTTTGCAAGGCACGGGCAACTTCCAGATTTTTTTTTCCACAAAGGTTTCATCAATTCGAAGCTAGGTTGTCTCACTGGAAGAACCAAATTTGCTTCAGTTTTGAGGAAGAAATATCCGAACCTCACTGAGTACTCTCCAGATTGCACATACGGCCAGAAAAGGGTGTCGTTTGCATTTAATCTACTGAGTGGGATTTTCTGTACCAGCTCTGCTTCCTCTGCTGTAAAATGATTTTGCATCAACAAACTTTTCCACTGCCTTGTGACTGGATTAATGAGGAAACTCACCCTTTCATCTTGCAAGTTTTCCGTAAGGGGTCCATGAATTGTCGGAGTTTGTAAAGAGGGTAGCCATTTGTCACCCCAAATTTTGATACTCTCCCCATCCCCCACTCGCCACCTTGCACCCCAAATTAATTTTTTTGAAAGAATCAATTAAAAGTGTTAAACCTTATGTATATAGATTAATGTCTTACTCTTTTTTTATGGGGATTATAATGTTTCAATTACTTGGCCTAAAAATGTGAAACAATATATAAAAAATTGGTGTTTGTTTATTTAGACTCTAAACATTCAAATTGTTTAACCTAATTAATTAACCAAGTTGTTACTTGGATTTATTATGAAATAGAGGTTAAACACAAAAATCATATCAATGAGTTTGAGTTAAAGAGATTTAAAGTCCACACTGTGCCTGTGTAACCAAGAGTTAGGCAATTTTGGATATCCACTACTCTCAGTTTCTTTAAGACTTTTTCCTCTCTCTCCGTGTGTGTGTGTGTGTTAAAAATACTTAGCATTCTCAAAAGAAAAAAAAAATGGGTTAATCCCACATTGAAAAATGAATGTGAGTTAAAGAGGTTTAAAACCTGTACTGTGCATCCAAGAGTTAGGCCCTTTTGAATATCTACCACCATTAGTTTCTTTAAGACCTTCTCTCCTCTCCTCATGTGTGTGTGTGTGTTATAAAAATACTTAGTATTTTTAAAAGAAAAAACAATGGGTTAATCTCACATTAGAAAATAAGTCTGAGTTAAAAAGGTTTAAAGCTTGTACTGTGTATCTAAAAATTAAGCCATTTTAGATATTTAAAAATATGATGACCTAGGAAAACTAATGAAACTGTCCAATTTCAAGGTAAAAAAATATAAGGTGGATTTGACCTAAACAATCCACAAGGCAATAAATTCACTATATACAATGGAAGTTTTACAATAGATTTTTCCCTAATTCTAAAGCTACCTTTTGTAGTACTTACTCACGTGACCATCGTAGCTCCAAACCTACAAACTTTTCTATTTGAATTTGTTGCATACAAACACCCCTATTTGTGACTTTGAGATCCCACTCAAACCTCTAAATCATCAGTAGTAATTGATCTTGTATGTAGCAACTTATCTCCACCGGTTCTTGCAATTGGATCTTCTTTTTGGTAGATGCTTGTTGAGTTAGAAGATTACAAAACCTCACAGATCTCACAGGAGTAACTCATAGAACTTCACAAGACTCCTGAAACGTGAATTAGGGTTTTCCTTTAATACCTAACAGTGTTGGACTCAAAGTCTAAATGTTTCATGGGATTTCAGACCTTATTTAAAATCTGCAAAAAATGAGTTTTGATCGGTCAAGCATTGCAGTTTCTGAATTCTTTTTTTTGTAGCTTAACTGTTCTTAAATCTTGACTTGAATCAACTTGAGCAATGTCTAACGTTGTTCTAAGACATAAACATCTTATACTAGAAATGTTTTTTTACTCAGTTTGCCAATATACATAAAATTAGAATCTAAACATTTATTCCTAAATATTTAGAACCTAACGCTTAAAATCAACATATTTGAGAATATGGCATTTTATCTGAGCATATTTTTGGGAATTGAGTCTAATTTACTTATCTTTTTGAATCTTTTGGCTGAGAAATTGAATAGTTATGTTTTTATTGTCTTATATCTGCACCACATAATTTAAATGTTATTAAAAATACATAAATAGTCAATTGTCATACTAAATGAGTTGGAAGTGCAAGAAAGAAAAATATGATAAATAACATTAGCAAGACAAACTGAAATAGTGTGCGTGCATTAAGTTAATCATAATCTGGTATTCGAGATATGCTGGCTTTGATGGTTTAGTTTATTGCGTCCTCCTGAAATCTTTTGATTTTGAGATATGTTGACAAAGAGCAAGATGGCTTTGATGGTTTATAATGATTGTTGAGTTAATCAGATAAAGAAAATTGGTGTAAGAGTTAATTAGAATGCCTTTTCTCATTTAAAGAATAACGTAAGTAATAATTTGAAGGACAATTTATGCTTTCTCAAGTTTCGGCGACCAAGTTATCTGATCGATCTTTCTCAGAAAAATAAGTTATCTGATCGATCATTAACATATGTATATGCTATTTGTGTGTCATTTAATTTTCATTTTGTGATGAAATTCTCACTCAATTATATTAATAACAAGTTGGAAAATATCTTCTCAAAAAACAAAAAACAAAAAAAGTAGGAAAGTAAGTGTTATATCATATTAGAGCTGTTGTCTGTCTGCCCCCACTTGCTAGTTGCTAGCTCATTGACGGTCTCACTGACCTCGAATGGAGATGGTATCCCAACCATATCATCGTCGTAAAGGATACTTTTTCCATCAAGTGGTGCTACAACAAGGACTACTATGATTGGACGTTCTTTATTTTGACGAAATTTATTTATTTTTATTTAAAAAAAATACATGGACTATTGTGTTCTAAAACTTTAGGTTTAAATGTATGAGAACTTCAATTTGTAATGTTAGCAAACCATGATCAAAACGTTTAGTCGTGTTTTAGACTTGCTCAAAGTATGTTTACGTTGGAAAGTTGGAATCGAGTGTTCTGCAAGATTTATTGTGTAAATCTACCTGGCTCAATCGATCGAAAATTAGACTCGATCGGTCGAAGTTCGTGCAGATTGTTTTTCTGCAGAATTTTTCAACTCAGCCCAAGCCCGTTTTACGTGTAGGGTTTTATATTTTGCCCTAGGTATAAAAGGAAAAACCCTAGCCACCTTTTAATGATGCTATTTATGCTGTATGTGTGAATCTTTTGTAAGATCAAGAGGTGTTTGCCTTCACATGCACTTAGGATTATCAAGATCTAAATTGATGCCAACAGCTTGGTGATCAATTTAGTTGCAGATTTAAGAGCTTAAAAATATACAAGCGGGAGTGTTAGCTTGTGCTTGTTGGGAATCCAAGAAAGAAGTAGTTCGTAGACTCGGAGCTGTCACGTGGTTATGGTAATAAGTTTCCTATTCGAGGTAGCAATAGGATGTTAGTGGTCTAAGTCGCTATTGTGTAAACTTCAATTCTTTCATAGTGGATTCAGTTTTACCTTGATAATAGCTTCATTAAATCCTCCCCAGGCCTTTTACCGATTTGGTTTTCAAGGTTATCATATTGTTGTATTCTTTATTACCACACTTTACAATGATATGATTTATGTATGTTAACCTAGATCTGCATAATTTACTTAAGTTAATCACTTGGCTAAATAACTAGGTTAATCTGGTTGTGTTTAAGGGGTCTAAAAATGTACAAATGGTGTTAGAGCGGGTTAGCTCTTGTGTTTAAATCCTTTGATCTAAGAGTTGATCCTTGACCCCTATTGTCATGAATTCTTGGAAGATCTTTTTGCTAATATGTCAACTTGTCTACTTGTTGTTTTTGTCTCTTGTTGCTTCTGTTAAATCTTTCCTTGAGCATCTTAGCATAATTACATGTAATGATAATTATTTGTGTTATACTGCTTTAACTGCCTTAAAGGCACGAGATTCTTGTCTTTGGTATTTGGATAGTGGTTGTTCTAGGCATATGATAGGAAATAAAACTTTATACAAGACACTCTTTGAAGGAAAGATTGGGACAATCACGTTTGGAGATGGAAGCAAATCTGTGATCAGAGGCATTGGTACTGTGGACATTCCTGGGTTGCCAGTTTTTGAAGATGTCTGGTATGTTGATGGGTTGAAAGCTAACTTACTCAGTATCGGTCAGATTTGTGACAATGGACTAAATGTTCTCTTCACCAAGTATGAATGTAGGATACTCGATAAAGGAGGTGACTGTATGTGTATTGGTGTGAGGACAACTAACAACTGTTATGGTATAACACCAAGTATAAACAACAAGTGTTTTAGTGCAAAGCTCAATCAAGTTGACTTATGGCATCAACGGTTAGGACATGCAAGTCACAAGCAATTAGAGAAGATTTCCAAGTGTGATGTAGTTATTGGGTTGTCTAAGTTTGAGAAGATAGAAAAGTGCATCTGTGGACCTTATCAGACGGGTAAACAAGTGAAGTCTAAACATCCGTCTGTAACTAATGTTCAAACTTCAAGACCTCTAGAGTTGTTGCACATTGATCTTATGGGTCCTACCAGAGTTCAGAGTTTAAGTGGAAAGAGGTATATTCTAGTTGTTGTGAATGATTTCACTAGATATACTTGCGTTGTGCTTTTGAAAGATAAAACTGAGGCTCTTAAAAAGATAATACACTTATGTAAGAAATTGCAAGTTGAGAAAGGTACTGTGATAGTCAGAATTAGAAGTGATCATAGAAGAGAATTTGAGAACACAAAGCTGGCTACCTTCTGCAATGATCAAGGCACTCATTACTGACAGGCCACAAACACGTTGACCCCTTGTAATAACTTAAATTAATTAAATTAGCCCAGTTATTAATTAATCAAATTAACATGCAATATCACGTGGTAGCACAAACAAATCACCAAACTAAGTAATGCAGCGGAAAATAAATGATACGGTGATTTGTTCACGAATGGGGAAAACCTGACGGCAAAAACCCCACCGGGTGATTTAAGGTCACCACTCCCGAAACTTCACTATTATCACAACAAGCAGTTACAAGCAAGGAATCCCAAGTACCTTACCAACCTACAGTTGAACTCTTACTTCAATACCCAATTGGACTTGTTCTGTAGTGACAGTTTCTCCTTTTCAATGCACGGCTCCCAAGTACGTGACTAACCAATTTGATGCGCGGATCCCAGTACGCTGCTTACTCCTTTGCACGAATCCCAATACGTGACTAACTCCACAGCAACCCTTTGATTGTTGTAGTTGATTTGCAACAGCTTCACATAGAAACACCAATAAGATCTTCAATGTTGGTGCAAGAAACTTTGCTTGGTTACAAAACCCTAAGGCGTACAAGAAACGCAGCAAGAACTCTTTCTTCTATAGGAGGAGGCTAGGGTTTCAAAAAGAAAACCTTATGAAGCTCTCTAGGGTTAGGTTTTTCTTTTTCCACCTCCTTTAAATAGGAGCTTAATGGGCTCTCCTATTTCAAATAGGTTTACACAAACCTTGGGTTTTCCTAGTCCAATAAGAATTATACAAACCCATAAACAATTAGCCTTTTAGAATAAAAACGTTGCTGGCTATAATCTGAAACCCGTAAGCTCAATCGATCGGGACATTTGTCGAGCTTTAATGAATCTCGACAGATCGAGATTCTGTCGAGGAGGTATCGAGACCTGCAGTTTGCACTTTTCTTGAGCAGTTCTTAAGTAATCTTCATGTCTTCAATTTAACAACTTGTAATGATCATCTTGAACCTACTTAGATTTACCCAAATACAAGTAAAGTATGTTTTGTCAAAGGATATGCCAATTACAAAATATGTCCCCAACAATCAAGAGTTCTCTTCTCCCAAGACACCACAACATAATGGAATGGTGGAATGGAAAAATAGGGTTATACAAGAGATGGCATGTGTTATGCTACACAACAAGAAATGCCCAAATCCTTTTGGGGAGAAGTAGTTAACATTGCTTGTCATACACTTAACCGAGTGTATTTTAAACCTGAGTCCAAGCAAACTCCCTATGAACTCTAGAGAGGAAAGAAGTCTATTGTCAAATATTTCCGACTATTTGGCAGCAACTATTACATCCTACATGATAGAGAGAACCTAGAAAAGTTTGATGTAAAAAGCAATAAGGGATACTTTCTGAGATACTCTTCCACTAGTAGAGCATATAGAGTGTACAATCTGAGAACCAAAATAGTCATGGAATCTTCCAATGTTGTGATCAATGATGAATTAAGCTCAGAGAGTCATTTAGAAAACACTTCTCCTGTTTAAGAAAAGATTATGGAAGTTGATGATTCACTACCTGATGATTATGTGGGCTAGCATTGTGAGGAAGAGCTGCTATTGTTGAATGATACAGTTTCAGTACCATCAAGTTCAAAACCATCCACACCGATCCATGACACTCAACAAGAACAAAGTGAGTTTAGTCCTCCATCAGAACAGAAAAGTGCCTCTACATCTCTAGTTAAAGGTCCATCTTCTAGAGTTAAGTTGAATCATCCTGCCACAAATATATTGGGTAGTTTGAATGATAAAATGAGATTGAGATCAAAGGCCTTGAATGTGATTACTCACTCATACTATCTATCTCAATTTGAACCGAAAAAGGTGGATGAAGCACTTCAAGATGCTGATTGGGTAAATTCAATGCATGAAGAATTTCATCAATTTGTTCGGAATGATGTGTGGAAATTAGTTCCTAGACCAAAGGGAGCCAATGTGATTGGAACTAAGTGGATATTTAAGAACAAGTCAGATGAACATAGTATTGTTATAAGAAATAAATCAAGACTTGTTGCTCAAGGTTACACACAAGTGGAAGGGATTGATTTAGATGAGACTTTTACACCAGTAGCAAGACTGGAATCCATTAGGATACTTTTGGCCATAGCAAGTCATCTGAAATTCAAGCTGTATCAAATGAATGTTAAGAGTGCTTTCTTGAATAGCATGTTGCAAGAAGAGGTATATGTTGAACAACCAAAGGGCTTTGTTGATTCTCACAGACCGGATGATGTTTACAAGTTGAAGAGAGCCTTCTATGGTTTGAAACAAGCTCCAAGGGCTTGGTATGATAGGTTAACTGCATATCTCACTGAGCATGGCTTCAAAAGAGGATTTGCAAATACTACTCTCTTTATACAAAAGGATAATGATTACTTTGTAGTAGCTCAAATTTATGTTGATGATATTGTTTTTGATGCTACTAATGACTCTCTTACTCAATCTTTTGCAGATGAAATGAAGGCAATGTTCGAAATGAGTATGGTTGGTGAACTAACTTATTTCATGGGATTGTAGGTGAAGCAAACAGATTCTAGAATTTACATCAACCAAGCAAAATATGCAAGAAATCTAGTCAAGAGATTTGAACTTGACAAGGCTGCACGTGCTAGAACACCAATGGCTGCAAATGCAAAATTAATTAATGATCTATCAGGTGAGTCTGTTGATGTTACATTAAATATAAGCATGATTGGTTGTCTTTTGTATTTAACTGCTAGTCGGCTTGATATTGCTTTTAGTGTTAGTGTCTGTTCTAGATTTCAATCTAATCCTAAGGTTTCACATTTTAATGCTGTTAAAAGGACCATTATATATGTTAGTGGAACTTGTGATTATGGATTGTTTTATAGTAAAGAGTCAAATCTATCTCTTCCTGGATTTTCTGATCTGATTGGGCTAGTAATGCTGATGATAGAAAAAGAACCACTAGTGGGTGTTTTTATTTAGAAGCCAATTTTATTGCTTGGATGAGTAAGAAGCAAAATTATGTATCTTTGTCTACTGCAGAGGTAGAATATATTGCTGCTGGAAGTTGTTGTTCACAGCTTTTTTGGATGAAAAAGCTTTTGAGTGATTATGGGATATCACAAGACACCATGGTTGTTTATTGTGATAATTCTAGTGCTATCGATATCTCTAAGAATCCTATTCAACACTTTAAGACTAAGCACATAGAGATTAGATATCACTTTATTAGGGATTTGGTTGAAAGAAAGATTGTTACTCTTGAGTATATCCCTACTAAACGTCAAAATGCTGACATTTTCACCAAACCACTTAATAGAAGTAAGTTTGAGACACTTCATCAAGTAATTAGTGTGATTTTGTGTCCCTAGTCTTCCTTGGCTTTCTTGGTCCTTGTGCATCATCGTTTTCTCTTTGTGGCCTTTTTCCTTTGTTGTTTGTGTTTTCTTTGTCTTGCTAGGATTTGCATTGCATAACATTCATGCATTTCATTCTAGGTTGTTTTTTTTTTTGTTTTTCAAAAATAAAAAGAAGGGGGGAAAAGGGAAGTAAAATGTTTTTTGCATTATTTTTCTTGGATTTGAAATCAAGGTTGACCAATTTATCTTTACATAACATGTTTTATGTTTCTTGTTTAGCTTGGATGAGCTTTTTTTTTTTTTTTTTTGTACTTTACTAGTTTGAGCTTTGTAGTGCATGTTGTGTAGGAAGATGTTTATAGTTTTTGATCACTTTGTCTTGATCTTGAAGTCACATGCCTTTGATTGACAGACTTGATCTTAATGAGAAAGGCATAAGTAACCATCTCACCACTGTTTACTAGCCAATCATGAACACCATAGTGCATATCATATGATTTTGTGCTTAAGAAAGTGTAGCACATGCACAAAAAGAACATAAGTAGTAGCCTCGGTTTAAATGCTAAAATTGGTATGCAAATTATTGGACTACAATTAAATCAATCAAATAAAATTGGTGTGTACATTATCCCGGCTATTTTTAATAAGTTTCTAATCAAATAAAATTGGTGTGTACATTATGAGGCATATCAAGAAACTTACATGATTGTAAGCTTGTTTTCTAAGAGATGTGAGAGTTATATAATGTAACTCTTTAAGGGATAGTCTCTTTTAAATGAATGTGATAGATTTTGTAGAAATTGTGTTTAAATGCTATTCACATATTCACCTCACATGTGCCTCAAGCTTTTGCTAGTTGCACACACTAGACAAGCTACTCTTTGCTAAACTTTGTATATGTTATTGTGTGTGATTTTGGTTTGGCCAACCAAGTTTGAGAATTCCGTGAGTTTTATGCAAAAAGTATTTGAAGTTTGCAAATTTAAGGTGAATTGATTGAAAATCTTAATTTTTGCAAAACTGTGTTCAAAACAGTGTTTTTGAAAAGCATTTCATCTCATACTCATGCATTTTATTCATTAATTAAATATTCTTTGAGGATTTTCTACATAAAAATGTTTTGTTTTCAAAAAATTAGTTTTTCTAGAATTTCGATCGATCAAACTTGTTTCTCGACCGATCGAAATTGCGATTGAAATTTTGGTTTAGTTCTGTGTATTTTGATCAGTGCTCGATTGATGTTCGATCAATCGAAGGCATTTTCTATCGATCGAATCTATTTTTTTGATCAATCGAAAATCGTATAGAGAGTTTTTTTAAAAACTGAGTTTTTCACGTGTTCATTCACTAATTCAAAATTTCATAACTCTTTCTCTCTCTATTCAATCGGTCTAAGGGTCAAAGCAAGATTTTTGTCGTTTTCTCTCAATTTTCTTCTAGGGTTTTTGTCATCTAAGGCCAGTAAGACCTTTATACCCCTTATTTTTCTTTTATTTTCATGTTTACATGCATTTTTACCTTGCATTGAAAGGAGATTTTGAACCTAAGGGAGATAGGGATTTTTGATGATTCAAGCTTTTTCTTTGGAAATTGATCAATGGGTTTTTGTTATGGGATGATATACAACTGTTCTTCATGAATTAATTTGATCAATTTGATGAATTTTGAAAAATGGAAATTTCTAGGGCTTGAATTTACCCGAATTGGGGATTTTGTTTAATTGGGTGTAATTGGATGAAATTGGCTTGTTGGATTGATTAATTTGATCATTATAATGTATTATCTATCTTGTTTAATGATCAATTGATCAATTTCTTGAAAATTGTACAAATAGTTTTTCAAAATTTTGGTTTTTTGATAAAAACTCTATGCTCAATCCAATTTTGTAATTTTAAAGTTATATTGAACTTATTCTCACTGCATTAGATCATGCATCATCTGATTATCCTGTTCATGCATCATATAGATTGTCATTTTTAATTTCTATATTTGTTTTGTGTTAACTTGCAGTCTACCCTTGGTTTTTGTTTTCTTTTCTTTTAGTTCTGTTTGTGTGTCTTATCCTATCCTTAGCACTATGCCTAAGAAGACTAGAGCCAATAGGAAAGCCTCCTCTTCTTCTGCTCCTTCCTTTAAGAGTAATAAGTTTCTAAGTGAGAAAAACTAGGAAACATATGAGACTTTGAACCTTTTGAGAACTGTTTGAGCTGAGAGAAAGGTTGTTTTAGATGAACTTGATCCTGAGATTAGGAGAAACTTTGAGCGTAGGGACTGGTTACTGTTGCTAGATATTTCACTTCCCCCTTCGGCTACCTTGATCAGAGAGTTCTACTCGAACCTCTCTATCCACTCCTATGATTCCAACACTTTTGTGAGAAGTTGGATACGAGGTGACGAGTACACCATTACTACTTCAGTAGTGGCTACTGCTCTTGGGGTGCTACTAGTCCAGCATCCTATTTATCCTTTTGATGAGTCTCCACCCCTTGATGACATTATGTCATATCTTACTAGGTCTTCTATCCAATGTGGTTCTGATCCTCGATCACTACTCAAGAGTTGACTGAGATTCATTATCTCTTTTTCAGGATTTCGTGTCATTCCATCTGGCCTATCTCTCATTTGCACATCATTCCTATTAAAAGATGTGCATTTTTGTATGCCCTTATTACCAATGCTCCAATGAGTTTTCCTCATCTTTTCATTCATTCCTTGATTAAGGTTCATCGGAGTAGTTCTGTTTCTTATGCTCTTTTCTTTCCTGTTTTTATTCATTAGATTCTTTTGCATTTGGGTTTAGAATACTTTTCCGTGTCTGGGCCTATCCATATAGTTGCTCCTATAGGTGCCACCTTTTTTAGGTAGAGGGCTGCTCAGATGAGAGCCAACTCTAAACGTCCTAGAGTTGAGCCTTATAATGTCGCTCCTCCTCCTCCCTCCTTTACAGGTGATACTTCTGTTGAGGCGTCTGTCGATCCGTCTACTGCTGTTCCTCCACCTTTTACTTCGAATGATTCAGACATTCATCGTATGTTGGAAATTGTCATGACCGTTCAGGCGACTCATGGTCAGCTTTTGGTGGACAAGCTTGATGAGCTTCGTGCTTTGCAAATGGATTTGGAGAGTATTAGATCGCCACCTCCTTTTGATGATGAGTGAGTGTTATTTGGCAATTTGTCACAAAAAGGGGGAGCACATATGTTGTAGAGTGGAGTTTTTGATGTTAGGAGGAGATTTTGATGCTTTGGAGCTATGGTGTTTTTAGATTATATCTAGGTGCTTCATTCTGTATTTACATTTTTTTTTGCTCATGATGTATTGTGTATGGTTTATCCATGATAGGGGAGATACTTTTTGCATATCTGTTTCTTGTTTCACTTTGTTTATTGATTTATATTTATGAGGTATTCATGATATATTTCTTTATTTTGTGTTATGTAAAATCAAGAAGTTATATTTGATTACTTGTATTTTTCACACATGCGTTTATGTGTTAGTTAAGTGTTACAAGAATATAGAAGTTGTTTCAGTCGTAATACTGTTTACACTTGCAACTGATGAATAGTAGTTAGGTTGAATTTGTTGTAATTGGACTATGACTTTGTAAAAGGCTGTTTTGTTTGTAACTTTGAGCAATTTGTTTAAATTTGTGTTTTGTCACGGATTGCCAAAGGGAGAGTTTGCTGGGTTCTAAGACTTTAGGTTTAAATATATTAGAACTTCAATTTGTAATGTTGGCAAACCATAATCAAAACGTTTAGTCATGTTTTAGACTTACTCAAAGTATGTTTACGTTGTAAAGTTGGAATCGAATGTTTTGCAGGATTTACTGTGTAAATCTGCTTGGCTTAATCGATCAAAAATTAGACTTGATTGATCAAAACTCATGCAGATTGTTTTTGTGCAAAATTTTCCCACTCAGCCCAGACCCATTTTACATGTAAGGTTTTATGTTTTGTCCTAGGTATAAAAGAGAAAACTGTAGCCACATTTTAATGATGATTTTTATGCTGTGTGTGTGAATTTTTTGTAAGATCTAGAGGTGTTTGCCTTCACATGCATTTAGGGTTATCAAGATCTAGATTGATGTCAAGAGCTTGGTGATCAATTCAGTTGTAGATTCAAAAGCTTAAAGATATACAAACGGGAGTGCTTGTGCTTGCTGGGAATCCAAGAAAGAACTAGTTTGTGGACTCGAAGCTGTCACGTGGTTGTGATAGTAAGTTGCCTACTTGAGGTAGTAATAGGATGTTAGTGGTCGAAGTCGCTATTGTGTAAACTTCAATTCTTTCATAGTGGATTCAATTTTACCTTGAGGATAACTAGGTTAAATCCTCCCTAGGTTTTTTACCGGTTTGGTTTTGCTAAATTATCATATTGTTGTATTCTTTATTTGCCACACTTTACAATGATATGATTTATGTGTGTTAACCTAAATCTGCATAATTTGCCTAAGTTAATCACTTGACTAAATAACTAGGTTAATCTGGTGGTGTTTAAGGGACCAAAAAATGTACATGGACATATAATTAGTCAATGAATATGAATTTTATTTGATTTATCGATGGTGGAAAACCAACTACATTATTTGGATTTTTTAAACAAAAACAACAGGTAAAAATATATTTTTAATTCCTATATTTGGATTAGTTTCGATTTTGGTCTTCACATTTTTTTTTTTTTGGTTCCTATTTTAGTTTCTAAAATTTTTAAATAGTTTTCAATATCGTACTTACCATCATCTTACTAATAAAAATAGTTTATGTGACACACGGAGTGCGCAATTGGGAGACAAAGTGACCATGTCATTGAAATAATAATAAATATTTCATGTCAGCATTCACACTATTTGATTTAAAAAAAAATTAATGTATTGATTTTAACAAAAATAAAAATAGAATTTAAAACAAAAAACACATGAATTCGGATCTAGGTTTATCTTGAACAAGAACACAGACCCAAAAATTCCAAAAAACAAAAAAAAAAAAAAAAACCCAAAAAATCAAAAACAAGAAAACAAACCCATTTTTTTAAAAAAATAAAAAAAAAATGGTATTTTCCTTTATTTGGCATTTCCATTTTTTTCTTAGAAAATAAACACACACTAACCTAGAAAATCAAACCCCACACAACACCAAAACAACACTCTCTTTTTGTCTCTCATCTCAAACTCTCTCTCATCCACCATGATCAAACAAGCCAAGCATTACAGATAACACCACCTCTCTCTCTTTGTCTCACAATGTTGAATCTGTTGAAGTTTTGGGATCTATGATAGCTGATTTGAGTTTAGATTTGTTATGGATCGGTTGGGCTTGCTGATGTTGTAAGCCGAATTAGCTGAGTTTTTTTGGGTTTGTCTGTTTGTTTGATTCAATAACCAAAGTTGGGCAGGTTAGTTGAATTTGTTGTTGATTGTTTGAAATAAACTGGGTTTTGTTTGAGTGTTTGAGATTTTTGGGTTTTCTTTGATTTTATGATTTTGGCTATGAGTCCTTGGGGAAGAAGAAGAAAAATTGATGGGTCTTCAGCATGGGTCATTGGGGAAGAAGGATTTTTGGCCATGGGTATTTGTTCCAACATTCATCTGATCACCGTTCGGTCATTCCATCCAACCATTTCCACTATGATTCTCTCTGATTTTCTTCAAATTTCAATGGGTAATCTCTCATTCAATAGTTTTTTTTTGTAATAAAATCTCATCTAATTTCAATTTCAATGGGTTTGATTCGTTTGAAGGAAGTTGATTTGAGTGTGAATCTAAAACTTCAAGTCCTTTAGTTGATTCAATGGGCATATGTTGATTTTTTTCCCTTTTGGAATGTGATTTTTTTTTTTGCATTTTGGATTTTTTTTTCTTTTATTGGTAACAAGTTTGAATTTAGTTTGAATGAATTTTGATTTGCTCTTTGTTCTCTTCTCAAATTTTATTGCATTATTGATTTGATTTTAAGTGTGAAAGGAAGTTGATTCAATGGGTTTAATTTTGAATTCGTTTTCTTGTGTTTGATTTTCTAGGTTTGTGGTCTTGTGTTTGAATTTTCCGAATTTGTGTCCATATGTGTTCTTTTTATTTTTATTTTTTTATACAAGTGTTCATATGTGTTCTTGTTGAAGATGAACCAAGTATGAATTCATGTGTTTTTGGTTTTCAATTCTTTATTTTTTTTATTTTAGTAAAATAGATAAATTAATTTTTTTAAAAATAAAATGCTGATGTGAATGCCAATTTGACATTTCTTATTATTATTTTAATGGCTGTGTAGGCTATTTCCACTAATGGGAGGATGGTAGGGACGACATTGAAAACATATTTCAAAAATTTAGGTACCAAAATAGGGGTATGAAAAAAAAATAAGGGAGCAAAACGGAAATGAGTCCAAAATGTAAAGACAAATATATATATATATATATATACCAAATTAAAAATTATTCAAAAGTCAATATTGGTGATTTAGTATTGTTTATCTTTAATATCGATGTCCCAATATTTGAAAATCCTTATACAAAATTTTGACAAATTAAATCAATAAAATTGACATTAATTTGTTAGAGTGTGATCCTAGAGTAAGTAAGAAAATATGAGATTATCATGTTAATCAACATGATAAAATATATATATATATATATAGATAAATTATGTTGTGTCTTTTTATTATTTTATATTTTTTAAATACTAAATAAATGTTAGATTTAATGCTATTTATTAATTTAATTTTGAATCTTAATACACATTAATCATGAATGTCGAAATTTTCCCTACTACTAGCAATACGAATGTCTTGATGCACTAGTTAGTAAAAAATCATATGTAAGTAAAAGAAATAATTTTAATAATAAAAATTGAATTTAAACAATAAAAAAAATGTAAGAAATAAGAGAATAAAAACTACTTTAAATTATGTGGTGAAAGCATATTGTGTAAGACTGGGTTTTTATCAAATCTAATTATAATAGAATATTTTTTGAGACATTTAGTAATTAAGTTTTAATGTTGGTAAAAGCTAGTCAACAGTGATCAAGGTTAGTCAAAATGCTAAAGTAAATTTTTTTTATCATTGAACCTATAAAATTAATCAGTTTTATGTTTAATTGGGGTTGATTAATCCTGGATGAAATCCTACCAAACTTGGCCAATAAACTCAAAAAAGTATATTTTTTAAAGGAAAAAAAGAAGAAGAAAAAAGCGATCTCCCTTTTATTGCCCATAAGCATCTCACATAGAGTAAAAGGAATAAAAATAATTTGTCTCACTTTATACTTCACCAACTATAGTATATCATGTATTTATCTGACAAACTCTTTTTCATATTTTAAATTTTAATTTCTTACAAATAAAAAAAGAGATATGTGGCTAGTTGTAATTAGTAGAATATAACATGAAACATTCATGGTGAGAAAAAGGATTTTTTAGAAAAAATAGGGGGACAAAGGATTTTTATTCCACTAAAATGTGTTGATGTTAAAAAAATTAGGCAAGATTAAAACTTGATATCAATACATTTTTGTTACTAAATTGTAAGTTTACAACCTTGGTATGAAAAAAAAAATTATAAGTTTACAACGTTGTGTGTGCGTGTGCGCATGTATGTGTGTATGTGTGTGTGACAGAGAGAGACAGAGACACTAAGAGAGAGAGAGAACCAACTTAGTTCTACAATTCCTTAATTCTTGTATCTTATATTTTACAATTAAATTCAAATACAGTTACATTGACTAATGACTTACAAAATTCGTCATATTTGCTAAAAGTGATACTAAGGATATCATGAATTTGCAGCATAACATTTATAAATTGATATGTTATCAATAAAATAAAATAAATTCTAAAATTCATTTAATATGTTTTTGAAATCTACAAATCATATTCATGATAATGTGAGTTTGTAAATATTATAATTTATAATATTATAATTTGTAGAAACTTCTACATTTTCCATTTTCTAAAAACAATTAAAGTCAATTTGCTTGTGTCCCTAAAAACAATTAAAGTCAATTCAGTTATGTGGTTGAATTTATTTGGGCACTCTATATAGTGCACCTAATGAATATCCTTTCACACGGATGTAGATCTAAGAATTATGTCACACACTCTGACAGGATTTACATATTTATCAATGTATTTTATTACTAATACGTAAGACCATCACTAGGACTTGTAAAAATATGTTTACTGATTATGTCAAAGCGGGACCTCTTCTTAAAGTTAATAAATAATAAAATCAAAAAGAGAGAACAAGAAAGTCCTTGAAATCCTCAAAATAATCATATTACAGTTGGCCTTATTAGGTCAACCTACCTGGCTAAATAACCATCACAACCTGAAAATAATTGCAGCCTCCCAAATTAGGAGTTTGACTAGTTAAAAAATAGTAAATAACAAACTTCCATCTCTTTCGGAGTTTTGACACTCTCATTTTCCCTAACACGCAAATTACAACCTTTCTGTATCTGACCTTTTTCTTCGCTGCCTTTTCTTTCACATTCAGGCGCTGTCCCTCTCTCGTCAGCCTCCTCTTTTGGTCGGCGACGAGAGGGATCAAGTTTCACACAAACCCCATTTAACCAACTCTACCCCATAACCCGTTCTTCTTTCTTTCTTTCTTTCTTTTATCATATTATCATTACCATTTTTTTTTTTTTTTTTTTGAGAAAAATTATCATTGCCATATCTAAATAGCTATTTCTACTTCATTCATATTATTTTGCTTTTGTGTAATGTCAAACATTTTAGCCCCGTTCCAGCTCTTGGAACTGAATATAATATCAGCACAAGATCTCGCAAATGTGTCTCGTTCCATGCGGACCTATGCGGTCGCATGGGTTCACCCAGATCGTAAACTTTCAACACGAGTGGACACTCATGGTGACAACAATCCAACATGGAATGACAAGTTTGTGTTCCGCGTGGACGAGGAATTTCTACACTCGGACACGTCAGCGGTGATGATTGAGATCTATGGACTCCATTGGTTCCGAGACGTCCACGTGGGCACAGTCCGTGTTCTTGTAGGCAATCTGATCCCGACCCCGCCTAGGCCCCACCAACCCAACCACCATCCCAAGATTGGAATGAGGTTCGTGGCACTTCAGGTACGTAGGCCGTCAGGTCGGCCCCAAGGAATCCTTAACATTGGGGTTGCGGTCCTTGATAGTTCCATGAGGAGCATGCCATTGTATACACAACTCAATCTCTCTGGAGCTGTTGGATATCGGCATTTGATGGGTGAAGATGAATCATTTATGCAAGGGAGTCATACAACGCTAACAAGCAAGCCTGAATTTCGTCGTTCGAAGAGTGATACAAGTTCCATGATTGGTTCAGAGCTTCGAACTTCTCAATTCCGTGGGACAACAACACGTAAAGGAAAAGCCAGTTCCATGGTGAACGAGTCTTCCTCCGAAATTGATCACAAGAAGAAAGGTCAATCCAAAGGCAGCTCTTTGCTCAGTGGCTCTATGATGTTGAGAAGAGTGAAAAGCAAAAAGGCCAAAAAGACTCGCTCAGTTGTTAGTGCATCGGATGCTGGAGACCGTGACCGTGACCGCGACAGGGACTCACATAATAATAAGAAGGGTAAAAATGGAAAAGCAAGTTCGTTGGTGAGCGGGTCGGAAATATCGGTGGATCCTCCAAGGAAGAGTAAAGCTGGAAGAGCAAGTTCAGTGTTGAGCACATCTGAGGTTAGTACGGACGTGGAGGCTCAGCCACCCATTAAGGTTATTAATGGAAAAAAGAATGGTAAGCCAAGTTCGTTGGTTAACGGTAACGGCTCAGATGCTGGGGACCCTCCACCAAAAAAGGTTGTGTTAAATGAGAATCCTGTCATTGAAGAATCCGATGTTAATTGGTCAGAATCTGAGGTTGAAAGGATACCAACTCCACCGCCACCAAAATCAAAGGGAACAAAATTAGAAAAAACTACAAGTTTCCAAATTGATCCTGTGATTCAAAACCCACCTCCCAGAAAATCTACGGGAACGACCCCGTTGCACCCACGTGCCACCAATGTCAATTCCAGTTCCACACCCAAGCATGCACGTGCCAATGCCACACCCATCCATCCTCGTACCAGTGCAACACCACCCATGCATTCTAAATCTTCTGGTAAATTCACCGGCTTGACTGAGTACGGAACCCCAAGAAAGTTCTCCGAGTATGGCACTCCGAAAAAGTTCATACCCCCAGCTATACTGACGGAGTCGGAGCTGGGTCCATCAGCATCGGAGGTGGCAGCGGAGGTGGCAAGAGCGCCAAGAGTGGAAGAGGAGGGAAGCTCTATTGTGGGTGGGTGGAGCTTGGCTGAAGAGAGCGTGGAAGGCCTACAATCAAAGCTCGAACGTTGGAGGACGGAGCTTCCACCCGTCTATGACCGTGGCGAGTTTTCGAGCATAAGGGGATCGACCGAGCCTCGAGGCCATGCGCGGCGCCACACTGATGGTGGCAATGGGTTGTTTTCTTGCTTCAGCAATATTTGTGGGTGTCAATGCCATATTGTTTGCGGTGGTAACTCTGCCCGTGTGGACAAGAAAGGCGGTACAAGTGCTCGGATCCCCCGGAGCTCTTCCACTGATAATGTGGGCTATACTTGAATTGCCTGACTGACTTAGTTGTCATCATTCGTGGTCGTTTTTTTGACAATATGAAGCAGTCCGGTGTGGAATGAGGGAGCTAACTCATCACTTTGGATTTTATTGCTTTTTAGTTTTTTCTTTTTAATATATATATATTTCATTTTTGAAGGACTGAAAATTGTGTGGTATTGGAAGTTTTGGCCATGCATCATGCCAAGGATGAATGTTAGGGAATCCATATGTCGATGGGTTAGAACACCCTAACTTCTTCTTCTTCCTTTATAATATATATTTTTTCTTTCTTTCTCACAAAATTCTGTCTCTTTCATTCTTTGGGAGCCATAGAAAACAAATGTACAAGAAGGGGAAAAAGGAAATTTTTCATATTTCTGCCTGTAGATTATTAATCTTCATGAACAATACATTTTCGTTATTCAAATGTTCAGTAATATATATGTGGTGCCGTAGTGTTTATTTCAAATGTTCAATAATGATATCTGCTCTTTGATGGCCATGAACAGTATATAAGGTAATGCAATGCTTTTAAATTTGAGCCCCAAAATAATCTGGAATGTTCTTAATTCTATTCTCACAGCTTGAAGTTCTGGGTATTTATCACTGATCCTGTTATGGTACCCAAACGTTGCTCCCACTGATCCTTTTCCATTTTCCTTTACAAACTAAATGAAATTTAGGTATTTGCAGTTCTATTCCAGTGATGCCAATTACTGATATGCTAGCTCTCATCAATAGTCCCCCAAAATATCTAACAATTTACAGATTGTATTCCTTTTTGTTAAAATTTTCTGGACGCCTTTGTAGGTTTATTCTAGAATGTAACATGTAGGCGTCTTTGTTCTATTTAAAAAATCAAATACATGGCATACCATGATTGTTGAAAGATAAAATGAGACAAAAAATAAAAGTGAGATAAATGATTATCTGTCTTCAAGTAATTAATTCCCTTCCCTAAATACGAATTCCTCTAAATGTGTGTCTCTCTTCTATTTGGTTGGAACATTTTCTCTCAATTTTATCTTTGCATAGTTAATATGTAACTTTTGAATATTTTTTTTGAGAGAGTTTAATTTATGGTGTTCACTCTTGATGAGAGTTTTTTATTATCAGACGAAGATACCAATTTGGTTTTTGGTGTAAGAAAGAATTGAATCTCAAATATTTTATTTGACAATAAAAGACTTTACCATATATTTTTTTATATATAATATAAAGAATTTTTTAAAGATGGGACATTTGAACTTACCTTTAGCCAATAAAATCTATGAATAACTTACCCCACCCACCTAACTAGTTGTCGAATAAATCTGATTGTATTTATTCACCACTAACAAGTTAAGCATGTGTGATTTCCATACATACATACATACATACATACATATATATATATATATATATATATAGTATGACTTGGGGCTGGTCTATTATAAGAGGACTCAAAAAATGAAGAGAGAGAGAGAGAGAGAGAGAGATAGAGATGCTTAGCTAGGTCTAACTCATGGCATACCAAACAAGGTTTCTTGCTTTCAAGATTACCTGATATAAGTGGATTTTAGTGAATTTTCTTTGATCTTGATCTTGTGCAGGGATTTGTGAACAATTTTACTTGGTCGATCATGGCAAAGCATAGACAATGGGAAAGGGAGAGGTCAAAAATATTCAGAGTAGGCTGAGGTTGTGACTGAGAAAATTGTAGTGGGTTTTCCAAAGAAATCCTGGGAGCATGAAGTTGAAGAGTGCTTTAATGGAGCATTGTATTAAAGAACCAGAGGAAGCAAACATTGAAATAAACGAGAGGCTTGCATGGGTCTTGATATGTATAATTGATTTGGATAATGCTATTATTATGGATCATCAGCCTAATGCTAAAGGACCTTCGGTGAGACCCAATAGTGTGCCTCACTCGAACACAAAGGACATTCTGAAGACAAAGTCTAAGAATGTTGGGCGTGAGATTAGGGAATCACTAGTTAGGCTGGATTTATCCCTTCTTTTCATGATCTTTGTTCATGAGTTGGCTTGTAAGGAACATAGGCGCTTGAATTGCCCCTTAAAGTAGAAGGACGTGACAAGGATGGTGAAAATGTTTGGACTTAGCATTGTGTGTATGGTAGAAAAAATTGGCTTTCATTAATTATTATATTTAATTACTCTTTTGTCTCTGTAAATTAAGAGAATACCCAAGATTTGTTATCACTTTTCCGAATCGTCAAAATACCCGAATTTATCTTTGTATATTAGTAGGATACCCAGAGTTAGTAATCATTTTCCCGAATTATCAAAATACCCCAATTTAATTAGATAATTTTACTCTTAAAAAATAAAAAATGAGGATAAAACTATATTTCAACAAAATTTAAAAACAACCTACATGATTAGAAAAACTCTCATTCCACGTACACAGCCAAAAACACCCTACTCGTACAATCAATTTCATTTTCCTCACAATAACTTCCCACTAAATGATTACTTTACTAATAGCCCTGTGACAGTGGTTACCAACCACAACAAACTTCTCCTAATCTCAAGCACCATTTTTGCTCTAAAAAATTTAATAAAATACACACACACACACACACACACACACATATATATATATATATATATTCATGCACAATATTTTTTTTTTCATTTGAATTCCAACTTCTCATTAACTTTTACCCACTTTTAAAACATTTTAGTTCTAGTCAGACTTCTTTTTTTTTTTTTAAATAATAATAATAATAAAGAAAAAGTTTAACAATTATCCTTATCCCATTGCAATTATCTCTCTCCTCATTATTTTTTTTCTCTATGTCTACAATTCTACATCTCTATACTACTATTTATCAAGTTGTTTCACATAGTTCAAACTGTTTTTTTTCCTCTTTGTCACATTAATCTCTCTCTCTCAAAGGTAGCCCCTAATCCATATCCCCTAAAATTAGGCACTTCAACTTCTCCTTATTATTTTGGATGGCAAGTCATTTTCCAAAATAAAAAATAAATAATTGTCTTTGAAAAGGGTAAAATTAAAGTGAACGGCTAAAATTTACGAGACCTACCATGAGTAGCTTCACTAAGTCGACAGACAAGGAGATGAGGTGGCAACGACGCATAGAAGGTGGACAGATGACCTGTGAGCAACGGATCACCTGCAGTGGACGAATAACAGTTCAAACGGATACTGAGGTTAACAGCCATGTGACAATAACATGGCTTATTTGGCCTCTAATGAACTTCAAAAGGTAATAACTTGTGCTCCACGATTAACCCTAATCAGTAGAGCCTCTATATGGAAGGGGTCCCTTAAAATGCGCACATTTATGAAGATCTTCTCTACAAGAAAATATTCCTCTTCACTAAGGAACCAAGGTCGGTTCCCCACTACTATTAAAAGCCAAAACCTTCAGAAAATGAGGTACGCATAATTGACCCCAGCTCTGACACTCTAGAGTTGTAACAAATCTTCAAACTTGACCTTCGGAGAGTATTTGGCCGGTACCACACCGGTACTCTCTTGAAGTTTTCTTTCTTGTTGTGTAGGTGTTGTTTGGAATGTAAGGACCGTGCAACTTACTAACGATTTTCAACATCATCAGTTGGTGTCGTCTGCGGGAAAGTAAACATAAGTGAGCCGTGTTGCTGTTTCTAAGATAAAGAGTTGCATGGTACTTACTCGCTCAATGGCAACCAACGCCAACAACCAAGGAGACGAACCATATGCCATGACCTTTGAGAGACAAATTCACACACTCGCTGCGGCAGTTGAACGCCTTTCCAAGCAAAGTCATGACTTGGAAGAACAGCTGCACCAAAAGAACAGCTGCCCCAAAGGAACACCAAGCCTTGAGACCAAGAGGGGGAGCAAGAGGGCAACAACCTTTAGCACAATGACAACAAGCAGAATCACAAAGGGCCAGAAGGTAGTAATGTCATGAGTTGCCCGACGGCCACGAAGATCGCCCCATCGAACCTGGTCGCAGATATGCAGATGATGAGGGAACAGATGGATCTGATGATGAATGCCCTCAGAGGACCAGTATCAAGTGATCTCGACGAATTGGTGCACCAACCGGATTCACCTTTCACTGCACCCTTAACTTCGTTCCCTCTCCCGTCGAAGTTTCGCATGTTGCAAATAGAGGCCTACGACGGGTCAAAAGACCCATTAGACCACTTAGAGATGTTCAAGACCCTCATGCACCTGCAAGGTGTAGCAGACGAAATCATGTGCCGGGTCTTTCCAACAACATTGAGAGGTCCTGCAAGAGTATGGTTTAGTAGGCTGATGCCAAACTCCATCAGTACCTTCAAGGAGTCGAGCACCCAGTTTGCCTCACACTTCATTGGGCGGCATAGGTACAAGAAGTCGACGGTGTGCCTAATGAATATCAAACAATGGGAGGATGAGACGCTAAGGTCTTATATCACTCGCTTTAACAAGGAGGCCTTCTCGATCGATGAAGCAGATGATAAAATACTCGTAGCAGCGTTCACCAATGGACTACGGAAGAGTAATTTTTTGTTTTCCCTATACAAGAATGACCTGAAGACCATGTCAGACGTGCTCTACAGGGCTACCAAATACATGAACGCAGAAGACGCGCTGCTCGAGTGAGAGGAAAGGCCTAGGAAGAGAGAAAGACAAGAAGAAGTAAGATAGGAAAGAGGATGAAAGGCTATGAGGATGGGAGACGGATTAGAGGATAGACGCTCTAAGGCCCCCACCGCAAGGTTCGCAAACTTTACCCCATTAAACATTCCCATCGATCAGGTACTTATACAGATCAAGGATGAAAGATCATTAACGCTTTCTAGCAAGCTGAAAGGTGACCTCAACAAGAGGTCCATGGACAAGTACTACCACTTCCACCTAGACCATGGCCACGATACGTCTGAATGCTACGATTTGAAGCAGTAAATAGAAGCCTTGATCAAGTAAAGGAAATTGCAAAGGTTTATTAGCAGAGAGAAGACAAACCAGCCACAAGAATAGGGCTCCCAGAGAGAAAGTGAGCACCCTAAACCCCCCATAGGGGACATAAGGATAATTATAGGGGGCACAACAACTTCCTGTTCAAGAAGGCTCGCAAGACCTACCTCCAGGTGGTTCAGAACATCCAGCTAACAGGTTTGGTCCCAAAGATGGCGCACATTGACAACCCGGTGATCGGGTTCTCAGAGGAAGACGCTCAATGTCTCCATCATCCACATGATGACGCACTTGTTATGAGCATTTAGATTGGGGACTACAACACTCATAGGGTCTTAGTGGATAACGGTAACTCAATCGATATACTCTACTACCCAGCATTCCACCAGATGAGGATTGGAAGAGAATGGTTGATTCCAACTGACACACCACTCTTTGGGTTCGGAGGAACGAAAGTGTACCCACTAGGACCTTGCCCGTCAAAGTTGTCAATTACCCCCAACAGATCACCAAGGATGTTTCGTTCTTGGTAGTAGACTGTTCATCTACTTACAATGCCATTTGGGCCACCCTACTCTCAATTTATGGAAGGCTATAACTTCCACTTACCACCTGATGATCAAGTTCCCCACTGAGTATAGGGTAGGAGAAGTAATAGGAGATCAAGTAGCGGCACGCGAATGTTATATCACCATGCTAGAGATGGACGACCATTTACCAGCAATATGCATAGAGGAACAACGAACGGTGGTGGAACCAGTAGAAGGGATAGAACAAGTGCTTCTTGATGACTCCAAACCCAAGCTGATGACAAAAATAAATGCTCTTGCTAGCCCACCATTCTGCCAAGCCCTAATATCATTTCTAAGAGAGAACTATGACATCTTCGCCTGGAGCCATGAAGACATGCCCAGAATCGACCCATTGGTCATTGTCCACAAGCAAAATGTATCGCCCTCTTTCCCTCCCATCTGCCAAAAGAAACGGGTGTTTGCTCAAGAATGGAACTGGGCCATAGTGGATGAGGTTCGCAAGCTGTAGGAGGTAAAATTTATACAAGAAGTGTACTACCCTGACTGGTTAGCCAACGTGGTGATGATAAAAAAGCCAACGGAAGGTGGAGGATGTACGTGGATTGCACAGACCTGAACACGGCGTGCCCCAAGGATAGCTACCCACTCCCAAGGATTGATATCTTGGTGGATTCAATGGCAAGACACCAACTGCTAAGTTTCATAGGCGCATCTTCTAGGTACAACCAAATCAAGTTGGACGAAACTGACCAAAAGAAGACTTCTTTCATCACAAGCCAGGGTCTATAAGGTGATGTCATTCGGCCTCAAGAACGTAGGCGCGACGTATCAAAGGCTTATGAATAAGATGTTTATGCACCAGATTAGGAGGAACGTCGAAGTGTACGTAGACGACATACTGATAAAAAGCGTAGGGGAGGACGAGCACCTAGGATTCATGCTGACATGAAGCTGAATCCGAACAAATGTGCGTTCGGAGTGACGACAGGGAACTTCCTAGAATTCATGGTATCCCAAAGGGGTATTGAAGTCAACCTAGACAAGGTACCGACTATCATGAAGTTAGCTCCACCAAAAACCACCAAGGATGTGCAGAGTTTGAACGGTAAGATTGCTGCGTTGAAAAAATTCGTTTCAAGAGTGACAGATAAGTGTCTTCCCTTCTTTCGCACATTAAAAAGGCCCTTTGAATGGACGATGAGTGTTAGCGAGCATTCGAGGATCTAAAGGCATACCTTTCTTCCCCACCTTTACTAAGCCCACCCAAACTATGAGAGGAGCTCTTCCTCTACTTAGCCGTCTCCTCAACCGCTATCAGTACAGCTCTAGTCAGGGAAGATGATGAGGCCCAGAAACCCGTATACTTCACAAGTTAAGCGCTCCGAGGGGCAGAAGGGAGGTACCCACCTATGGAGAATCTCGCCTTCGCATTGGTAACTATAACGTGTAAGCTCAAACCATGCTTTCAGGCCTACACTGTAGTTGTCTTGACAGAAAACCCTTACGGAAAGTAATAAGCAGTCTAGAGGTAACTAGACGGATGACGCTATGGGCAATCGAGCTGAGTGAGTTTGACATACAGTATCGTCCGCGTACGGCCATAAAAAGGACAAGGTATGGTTGACTTCATTGCTGAATTCACCCACACAGATAAGCAGGAAGCAGAAGGGAACCCCCAGTGGATGATCCACATGAACGGGTCGGCAAATAAACATACAAAAGGAGCCGGTATAGTACTTCGCAACCCAGAAGGGAACGAGGTCAAATGCGTGGTCTGACTTGACTTCCCCATAACAAATAATAAGGCTGAGTACAAAACTCTAATAGCAGGACTGGATCTCGTGCAAGCAGCAGGGGCCACGGGTGCGATAGTGCATTGCGACTCCCAAGTGGTCACCAATTAGATTAACAGCAGTTACAAGTGCAGAAGAGAACAGATGAAGGAGTACCTCGAACAAGTGAAGAATTGGATGCATAACCTCAAGACCAAATTCGTTCAAATCCCAAGGGAGGAGAATGAGCGAGTCGACCGTCTTGCCAAGGCTACATCAGCAAATGATATGTCTTTAACCAGTTAGGTACTCTTCTTTGTTCAGAAATCACCAATAATAAACACAGTTAGTTGCTTGATGATAAGGGAGCCGCGAGGAAGTTGAAAGTCTACACTGCACGATTCGTATTGATCAAAGATATCTTATACAAGAGAGGTTTCTCCTGCCCTTACTTGAGGTGCCTTATCCCCGAGGAAGCGAACTATGTAATGAGAGAAGTCCATGAAAGAGTATGCGGGAACCACTCAGGATCGCAATCCTTAGTTCATAAGCTGATTAGGGCTGGATACTATTGGCCCATTATGCAGAAGAATGCCTAAGCATACATTAGAAAATGTGACAAATGTTAGAGGTTTGGCAACCTCATAAGGCAACCGACGAAGGAACTCACCCTAATGACGGCCCCATGTCCCTTTGCTCAATGAGGGCTTGATATCATGGGACCGTTTCCTATAGTAGTTAGACAGCTGAAATTCCTACTAGTCGGCATAAACTACTTCACCAAATGGCTACCATCATGGAAATGAATGTACACAGTTTTGTATAAAGAAACATCGTTTGCAGGTACGGTATACCTAAGGTCCTGGTCTTAGACAAAGGGAAACAGTTCGATAACGATGCATTCAGGAACTTTTGCCCATAGCTTGGAATCAAGAACCACTATTTGTCGCCCTCACACCCTCAAGCTAATAGACAGGTTGAGGTCACGAACTAATCCTTGCTGAAAATCATTAGGACCTGGCTCGAGGGGCTAAAAGGTGTTTGGTTGGAAAAGTTACCAAGTGTACTATGGGCGTACAGGACGACGACAAGGACACCTATAGGAGAGACATCATTTCAACTTGCGTATGGCAGTGAGGCAGTCATCCTAGCTAAGGTAGGTCTCACAAGCTACAAAGTAGCAAACCACGACGAGGAGAAAAATGATGAGGTGATGCATCTACAGCTCGATATGGTAGATGAGGTCAGAGCGATAGCTGAACAAAGGTTAGCACGATACCAAAACCTCATGGCCAGGCACTATAACTCCTGGGTGAAACACAGGGACTTCTAAGAAGGAGACCTCGTCTTGAGGAAAGTAATGGCTGCCACCAAAGACCCCTCTCATGGGAAATTAGGACCCAATTGGGAAGGACCGTACAGAATCGCATCATGGCATAAGAAGGGCACATACTATCTCGTGACACTGGATGGAAAAAAAGCTGCAGCATCCCTAGAACATGGAACACCTGAAGAAATACTACCAGTAGATAAGGGTGCAAGCGATGACACTTCTTATTCCTAGTTTATTTTTCCAGTTTATAAATTTAGTTTTTATTATTATTATCTATAGTACTTTTAGAGCCCAAAGGGCAATTTTCTTATTTTTCATGAACAAATTTCTACTTGCATATCTATCATAATAAGAGAAGTTTACTCAGAACACGTTGAATGTTTTTCCACAGAATTATATTCACCAAGTCCATAAACTGGATGGATTATCCTAAGAAGGGTGAAATTTATTAAGTAAGTCCACAAACCGGACGGATCATCCTAAGAAGGATGAAATTTATTCAACAAGTCCATAAACTGGATGGATTATCCTAGGAAGGGTGAAATTTATTCACTAAGTCCATAAACTGGATGAATCATCCTATGAAGGATGAAATTTATTTAGTAAGTCCATAAATTGAACGAATCATCCTATGAAGGATGAAATTTATTTATTAAGTCCATAAATTGGATGTATCATCCTAAGAAGGGTGAAATTTATTCAATAAGTCCACAAACCAGACAGATCATCCTAAGAAGGATGAAATTTATTTAGCAAGTCTGTAACCTAAATAGATCATCCTGAGAATGATGAAATTTATTCAGTAAGACCACAGACCGAACAGATCATCCTAAGAAGGATGAAATTTATTCAACAAGTCCATAAACTGGACGGATCATCCTAAGAATGATGAAATTTATTCAGAAAGACTACAAACTGGATGAGTCATTCCAAGAAGGGTGAAATTTATTCAACAAATCCGTTGATTGAACGGATCGCCCCAAAAGGACAATTCATTCACAAAATCTACAAGGTGGACAAACCCATTACATAAATAGATTGGCGTAGTCCATATAAAGACGAGTGCAAAGTTGACGTGTGTATATTATAAAACAGATAACTAAAATATTATAAAAGAATGTCTACATAAAAGCCTACAAAATGATAGGCAACGAATAAAATTAACAAGGATACTGTTCTCTCAAGCATTTTCAAATTTGAACATAAATAAATATAAAAATAACTACTATGGGGTGACAGGGGTTTCCTCCTCCTTCTCATCAAGTGTTAGACCTCGGCCAGATGGGTGTAATCCTCAACAGACTTTTTTGTACCAACTTTTTGAGCATCACCGTCGCTAGGGTCGTCACCAAAGAGCTCATCCGTCTCTTCAGAGTCAACGAGGTGGGCAGGAGTTTGGCCTTCAGGATCTATGGTAATGTGCAAAAGGTTCAAGTCTGAGAAGGAAGCCTTGACTTGACGGAGGCAATCGTCGAAACCGTCAACAAAGGATGTGACCAGTTCTCTTAAAAGGGCATCATAATCTCGATACTCTTGTATAGCATCAATCTTTGCCTGACGAAGACTATCCTTTTTATCTTCCAAGACTTTTCCTAGCTCCTCTACTTGTTTCTCCAACTTACCCCGGAGTTGCTCCGACGTCTTGAGCTTTTCTCCTGATGGACCTTACAGGCCTTCAGCTCCATCAGCTCCTCCTCTGTTGCTTTCGCCTTTGCACGGGCATGCTCCAATGCCATCTCATGGGAAAGGCAACACTCCATCAACCCTTTCATCATTAGGACTCCCTACACCAACCATAAAAATGAGATAAGGAAAGTAATAAATAAACACAATGGAAAGGTATTGGGACGGAGACAAACCTGTGCAAGGTTGAACAAACCTGTCTTCCCCATAGCTTCAGTGGCGTGGTTACCCAAGTCCTCGTAGTCTTTGTCCTTGATAATGGATGTGATTTGCTTAAGGGAATACTGAGAATCCTCATGAAGAATGACGGGTGGTTTCTCCTTAACGGGGTCCAAGCTAACCATCAAGCCCTTACCCTTCCCTAAGCCGAGCTTAAGGGGCAACTTGAACGAGCCAAAAGTTTGCCCGGTAGCTAGCCCCGTCACCACTTTAGGCTTCTTTGCATGACGGTCCAATTTTTTGGACAACTGCCTTTTGGTGGATGGGTGAGCCAAGCCCGTCTTAGGAGGGAGGCCCCCCTCCTGTTTTTTCTTAGCAAGAACCTATTGCTTGATGTAAGCTCTTCTCCTACTATCTTCCATTTCTGCATAAAAGTGGGCGGGTAAGAATCAAGGGAGTTGCTAAAGAACACATAGATATATATATATATAGGCAACAGACTTACGTTTGCGAATTCATGCGTCGTATTGACGGGTAGCAATAGTGGGTTCAGGGTCGTCACAGTACCAATGGAGAGTATCCAAAGTAACCAGCTTAACCCATATTCTATTCGACAGTTTGGTGGTCCTAAAGATTCTTTCCAAGAAACCAAACTGCTCAGTGGTAACCTGCAAACGATCTCGAGCTGCAAAAAGAGATAGTTAGAACGATTAAACAAATTGAAAAATTAAACCTAAGGAGAATGGACACCTACCAGACAGGGGCATTATACCCTAGGTCTTGTCCACAGGCATGTACTCCGGGTCATCGAGGTGACACATCCAGTCGTCCCCTTGGAGGAAAAAATATCGACTTTTCCAATTCTTGTTGGAGTCTGAGGTCTCGCATACTAACCTAAGCAACGGACTCCTCTACAGGAAACTATACATACCTTTGGATTAGGCGATCTCAGATGGACGGTAACAATAGAAGAACTCCTCCACTATCAACCGGCGTGCCCTATTAGACATCACCTTGTACAAAACTTCCACACCTAAGCAGACCCTCCAGACATTTGGGGAGATCTGGGTGATGGCTAGTCCTAGGTATTAGAGAAGACGACGATGAAGAGCACTCAATGGGAAACGAAGTCCTGCTTTCAACATCTGCTCATACATTTCGATTTCTTCGAGACCCCTATAGTAACATTTTTCAGTCTTAAAGGGTAGACGGATGGGTATCTGGTCGGGTATCTGGTATTCCTCCCTAAGTGTATTGAATTGTGTTTGTTTTCTGGTGGAAACAAAGTCATTAATCGTCCACAAGGGAAGTAGGATAAATTCCCTAAATCCATCAGGACCTATGACGGATTGAATTGGGGGGTCTACATTGTCTAGATCATCATTTGAATTATACTCTGACTTGTCCTCACCCCATACCTCATCCTCCATTGTGAAAGGTGAGTTGGCTGACGGAACCCTTTCCTCCCTAGAGGTGCCGGGGTCTACCTGACCTAACAGAAACACCTCATCGTAGCTCACTCCTTCGCGAATAAATGATTGACCACTTGACGCCTCACTAGACATCGGACGCCTCACTAGACATCGGACACCTACAAGTGACGGGTAAAAATCCTAAGACTCTAGGTCTACACAAACGACGGGTAGGCGAATAGAATGATAAAATGAAAAAACTTGAGATAAAAGAAAGAATACTTACAGCTTGATGACGTAAGAAGGGGCGATGGGAAGATTGTAGAGAACGGTGACACCAAGTCAACAGAGTGACAACTTAAAAAGAGTGGACAGTAGCGCTCTCCTCAGTGAAAAATTTTTAAAAATGGAAAAATGAAAGGGACGAGCAGCATATATATAAAGGGAACGGCGCGGAAGACGAAGGGACGCTTCGATTCAAGCAATCAACCACTAAAAGCTTGCCACGTGTCCCTACTGCATTAATGACCCTAGGATAGCCTGTCAATCAACACACGCTTCTCAAGGATAAGGGCAGACCGTCACTCCATGGATCCGTACAAAAATAGGTGACAAGTCCATGGCGTGAGGGGGAAACTGAAGAGGGTAAAATTAAAGTGGATGGCCAAAATTTACGAGACCTACCATGAGTAGCTTCACTAGGTCTATGAATAAGGAGATGAGGCAGCAATGATGCATCGAAGGTGGACGGATGACTTGTAGCGAACGGATCACCTGCAGTGGACAGATAACGGTTCAGACAGATACCAAGGTTAACAGTCACGTGGTAATGACATGGCTTATTTGGCCCCCAAGGAACTTCAAACGACAATTACTTGTGCTCCACGATTAACCCTAGTCAATAGAGCTTCTATATGGAAAGGGTCCCTTAAAATGCATATATTTGTGAAGATCTTCTCTACAAGGAAATATTTCTCTTCTCTAAGGAACCAAGGTCATTTCCTCACTACTATAAAAAACCAAAACCTTCAGAAAGCAAGGTACGCGCATAATTGACCCCGACTCTGACACTCTAGAGCTGTGACAGTTCTTTAGACTTGACCTTCGAATGGTATTTAGCACGTACCACACCGGTACTCTCTTGAAGTTCTCTTTCTTGTTGTGCAGGTGTTGTTTGGAACGTAAGGAATGTGCAGCTTACTGACGATTTTCAACATCATCAGTCTCTCTCATGTATAATCATCAGTCTCTCTCCTGTATAATCTTTTATATATGGGTCATGCTAATGAGTGTCCTTAGGGCAATAGTTAACAATCTAGTTTAGGAAAGTTTTGACACTACTTTTATAGGAAATGGAAAAAACTGTCAAAATATTAATTGCTTTTCATTCTTTTCCAATAAAAACTTTCTTTAAATGGATTGTTAACCAATATCCTAAGGGCGTCTATTAGCATTTCCCTTTATATATATATATATATATATATATATATATATATATATATAAATATACACTACACTCATCACACACGTTTTGTGAATATAGTAATGCTTTTTCTTTTTCTTTTTGGTTTAGTGTTATAATGTTTAAAAGTGATATATTGTATTTTTTTTTTTTTTTTAAAGAAAGGTAACGTAACATAAAATAATGTTTAAGAATGAGATAGAGACAATGTTCTAAGTTTTAGGCAAAATGAAGAAGTTAAAGGAAAAGGCCAAAAACATAATTGAAGTATTTGAACTCAAATAGATAACAAATACAGATATGAATCAAACATTTGAATACGGGATAATAATGGATAGTTATTACGTGAGGTAGTGGGTTTGTTTTGGAAGAAGTAATTTTTTTATTTTTATTTATAAACATATTTGAATTCAAATAGATAACAAACTACAGATAGGTATCAAACATTTGAATACAAATGATAACGGTTTTTCCCCCCTTTTGTACATGAGATGGTATTACTCTTTTAACCTTTCTGTTTTTTGTAGGAAAAAAAATTAAACTAAAGGGTATGTTATTTTAGAATTTGTATGAGGATATTTTGGTACGTTAAAAATTGAAAAAGATATTGGGGAATGTTCTTATTAGTAGTCTAGATAAAAAATCTCTTTTTCTCTCTCAGAGGAAGGAGTATTCATTTCCTATAAGGTAATTCTCTTAGTGCTGTTTCTTTTTTTATTGTTTAATTTGCCCATATGATTTTGATTGTTGTATATTATTATGATTTTTTTTCTTCTCTATATCTACACTTATATCTATAGATTCTATACTACTCCATTCATCCCAAATTGTTTTGCCTAGTTAGAAAAACCCAGTTATTTAGGGAAACATCATTAACTGTCTTATCTCTTTAAGAAAAAGTTAGAAATTTCCTAAATTATCCTTAAAAAAATTTATCAAATAATTATTTAAGAAAAAAAAATATTTCTAGTATTGGTGCCAACTACCAAGAAATATTCAAAGTTATTGCAAACCTATATTCAAATCCAAATTCTATAGCCACCAAGCCTAATCCAAATTCAATCTTTATCTTTAAACCAAATTTGAATATGGTAGATTAGAAACTCTACTGGTGGCAATACATTGGCTTTAGTGGATTTCAAAATTTAGGTTTCTATTTTTTTTATTAAAAAATGCTCCAACAAATAAATTAAGGGCATAAAGGGAATGTTTATAAATTAATGGTATTTGACTTTTCAAACAGGACATAATTTTAGGACATCCCAAATTGGAATACAGGCCAAATAATTTGGGATGGAGGGAGTACTTTTTTTTTTTATTTATGAGGGAGGGAGTACCATTTATCAAGTTGTTTTACATAGTTTCAAACTGCTTTTTCCTCTCTCTCTCTCTCTCTCTCTCTCTCTCTCTCTCTCAAAGATAACCCCTTATCCAAATCCCTTAAAATTAGTCACTTCTACTTCTCCTTATTCCTTTTGAACGACAAGTCATTTGCCAAAATCAAACATAAATTAATGTCTCCTCATCTTGTTTAATCTTTACTTCAATAAAATTAAAAAATAAAATAAAATAAAATAAAAAATAAAAATCTATCTTTTCCTCTCTTAGAGGAAGGAGTAGCCATTTCCTACAAGGTGATTCTCTTAGTGCTATTTCTTTTTTATTGTGTTATATGCCCATATGATTTTGATTGTTGTATAACATTTTGATTTTTTTGGAAATTCTAAGAAAAAAAATTGAAATAATAAACAGTATATAATAACTATTTCTAGGGTCATTGGAGCAATTGTAGTTAAAGAAGTCAATATCGTGCCAGTACCGACCATACTTGAGAAATATACTGTACTGGTCTTAAACTAGTACCAGTACTCTTCCAAAACATACTAGAAAAAATATCGGGTTATACCTGCCTATTTCAGTTATACTAGCCTATATCAGCCCATACAGGCTGGTACTGGCACTTCTGCTGGTATAGTAAAAGAAAATTGTAAAACATTATTAAAAAAATTTTTATTTAAAATAATATATTGGTTAATTTACTTAAGCTAATATATAAACTTATAAAATATGTGGATTTTAAATTTTATTTTGATAAATGTAAAAATTAATAAATACATACTTACATAAATAATACAAATATATATTTATGTATAGAAATATATAAATAACGGTAATCTTGAAACAGTACACCAGTATTAACTGGTACCAAAATATTTTATTCCCCTAGCCAAACTAAAACAGCCTCCAGTACAAAATTGGCTCACTTGATTACAGTTATTGCATATATGTTTTTATACGAACAAAACTAAGGAATTAAGGACTAAATGAAATCGAAGTCAAACAATGAAAAAGGTTCAAGAGATAGCCCAACTTTCTTACCCTATTTGTTTTGTTTTATTTTATTTTTCCCATTTTTTCCCTTTCAATTCTTCTTAGAAGTTATTGTTTGTTGTATATGAGTGAGTTACATGTGTGACTAAATTCTTTTTTCATATTTTTTTTCCATTTTTTTTTTGTAATTCATAATTGTGAGCTATAGAATTTCAGGTAAGGAAGTGGAATTATTTACTTTATTTTATTGCAATTGGTTTGTCCATGATGATGGGACCCTATAATGGAAGGACATGGAAATAGGAGAGATAAAGTAGGATAAAATTCATGTGAAAATTGGATTGGGTTGGATTGATTTTTTTTTTTTTTTTTTTTTTTTTTTTTTTTGGTGGGGGGGAGGTGAGATTGGTGAGTTGAATCCTCACCTCTACTTTTAAGCGTCTGTTGATGCCCACTTTGGTAAAAAGACCCAATAACAAGAAGAAGCCCAACAATATAAAAAGGGTAAGGAAGAAGAGTTAGCAAGGTAAGAAAAACCATTAAACCCGAATGGCAGGAATAATGGTCCGCAGGCCTAGAAAATAGTAAAAAGACCACAAAGAAAGCAAACAAGCCCAAGGAAGCCTAGAGGAAGGAGTAGGAAGCTCATGGATATCATAAGAAATGGAAATCAAGCAAAGATGGGCTAAATGAGCCCAAATGAAGGAATTAGTAAATGGTATGGTAATTGGGCTAGGAAAGCCTGAAAGATTTAGCAAAAGCCCATTGGAATGTAGTAATGGAATGGGCCATAAATACCCAAAAAAAGCAGGCCAGGAATGCCCCGAAGGGATAAAATGGGCCAAGGAAGCCTAAGATAGTATGAGAATAAGCCTAATAGAAATACTGGGCAACGTGAACTAAGTAAAGAAAAAGTATACGACAGGTCCAAAGGACGCCCAGCAAGCACAAGTTAAATGATAACATAGCAGAAACAATGAAGCGGCATGGCAAAAGTGTCAGCAAACCCAGAAAGAAGGCTGGGACTGAATTGAAGACGAAAGGACCCATACCCGAGCAAAGCCCAACCTAAGGAAGAAACAAGATGCAGAGAATGAAGACCCAGTGACTCCTCCACGCCACAAAGGGTTAAAAATAAGCAACAAGACACACAATCCACAGGCCACGGCAAATGCATGAATGATAGACAAGCCCTAAACTCACATGGGAGTGGAGCACGTACAAGGCTTAGGCACCACCCACTTATACCCAGACATTACAGGCGCAGTGGGTCATGGGTCAAAGGTAAGAGAAGGTATGGTTTGGCGGTGGGGAGAATGGGAAAGTCTATTTTGGGATTCTTGCTCAAAACTCTTTTGGGGAAATGTCCTGCTGGGATGACATATCACCCAAAAGGGGGAAAGATGAGCTAGAATCACTAAGTGTATGCCATAGAAATTAGTTAGAGAGAATGCCCAATTCTTATCCAGAGGGGAACGCCATGGAAGGCAAGAAAGTAAAACAAAAACTTATCTAGAATTAAGACATGGTGCAACCAGCACAAGGTTGTGGTGTTGGTTGAGCAGTCGGCAAATCAATAGATGGTCCAAGAAGGACACCCACACCAGGCCAAAAGTAATTAAGAGGTAAAACAGTAAAACCCATTATGGCAAGCAGTATAAAAAGGCCTTAGTTATGCACAGCAAAAGCAAGGAGGAGAATACAATAAAGTGTGAGAATGCAAGCACCAATAAGCTATTCCCGTCTCTCCCTCTCAATAGTCTACTCTCTAGCAAGTTAGAAGACTCCGGATCAAGCCATTTAAGTCCATTTCTTCAAAGTAAGCATTTTCTTTGGCAGGATTTCCATGCGAGATTGCTCACATTGAAGGCTAGTTCCCTTCTTGAATTTAATCTATCGAGAAACTAAATACATCAGATTAACTCCCCCTTGCCTCCCTTTGTTGTAATTAATTAAGCAGTAACGATACTTTAGCCATATTCACATAGTCGTGTTTTCTTGTTAAGAAAATTTTTTAAGTGGTCTTTTACTGTCAGTAGACATATCCTTATCGTATTATATGCCTCTTGCCATAACATTTTTGTAATAGTATCCTTTGCCGTAAGCGAGTGATTAAGATATTGGTGAAAGGATCCTAGCTTGCGCACAAGCTGGCTTGAAGTGGGTTTCAATTAAGCTAGTCCTGACTCTCCTACCCCAAAATCATTAGGCCACGATGCGGTAGGAAACAACCTAGCCCAAAAAAGAAAAATACGAAAAGGGCCACCACAGTGTCAAACAATGCTAAGAAAAGTGGCATTATATCAATTGATTAAGGATGAGCGTGGACCCAGTCAATCCGACCAGACAAGAAGGGTCTCAAGTAGGTTGGTGGATGCTCGAGTGGGACTCAAGCCAAATAATTTAGTCAGATTTAGGTCTCGGGTTGGTGTTGGGTCCAATCTGACTTGCCTGATTATTTATTTTTTAAAGAAAAAACAAAACAAAAAACACAACCACAGTATGAATCAAAGAAACAAGAAACTCTAATTGAAACTAAATCTTTGCCTTCTTGTTTCAATGGAAAATGTTGTGTGAATGTAGTTTTCTATGTTTTCTAGTTTTTGATAGTATCAGAAAAAATGAGTCAAATAAAAACTATTTTTAGTCAACAGAAAAAGGATGGTTTTTTTCAGAGATTATTTTCCACTAAAATTTTTTGGAAAAAAACTCTATTTCATAGCAAGCTAAATAAAAGAAGTTAAAAGATTGTTTTTCAATAATTTAAGGTTGCTACAAAACATAGGAAAATGAGATAGTTTTTTAGAAAAATGACAAAATTTAGCTACAAAATTGGTTGTAGCCTAAAGTTACACAACCTTGCTCAATAAAACAAATATTACTAGATATTTTGAAAATCTAACCATTGAATTGCATGTTCTTCACGCTCTTAATACACATGTCAAATTTGATATTAATCGGATATTATTTACTATATGATCTATTAGTTTATATTTTATGCATAATTTTAAATTACAAAAACTTGCAATTTAAACAGTTTGTTGATGACATACCTATTGATCTTTAATTTTTTAAAAATTTTGCAAGCATGGAGGATATAAGAATAAGTTATAATCCAGTCAAAATTTACCTCTAATAAAAAAATATTAAGTAAGGTTGCAGCCTAAGGTTACAACTAATTTTGTAGCTAAACTTTATTCTTTGGATAATACGTTTTAGAAAATGACTCGGTTATTTTCTTAAAAACATTATCACCAAAACAAATAAAGTGTAAATATAAAATGTATACTTGAGGTATATATGAGATGAGAAAACGTTTTGTCTGAAACTAGCAAAAAAGTGAGGTTTTACGCCACCAATGAGGGGCTGCCACGTCAAATATTCAATGAGGCCTCAGTACACTCTATCGCACAGGATTGTAGCTCAAATAAAACCAAAATCACCAAACAAAACGTGTTCAGAAGCCCTTACTAGGAGAAAACAGCACCAACACCAACGCCTCCTCTCCTCTAACCAACAGAGCTCCTCCCCGCCGCTAGAGCCACCGCGGCGTCATTCTGAGCCAGCGGCCACGCACCCAAATATTGTGGTTTGTTTCGATTAACCCTTTTATTGTTTGATTAGTTATCTCCCCAATATTTAGGTTTCAAAATTTTGATGGGTTTGGTTTTTTGGACATTAATCACTTGCTTTGGTATGTGTTTCACTGTATTTTGGTACTTTGGTGCGTTTTGATTGGATTCCAAAGTGGTTAAGTTCAACCCTTTACAAATCTGATTTGTCTATTATGAGAATCTTGTTTTCTTGTCCCAGCTAATTTTGTTTGGGTTTCAAACCATGATTTTTTTAGAATGAAAATTTTTGGGGTTTTTCTTTGTATTTTTATCCCCGATCTTGCGCTGCTCTGTTTGTTCTTTTGATAGGATTTATTTAGTTAGCATTTCAAGTTCTTAAATGAATAAATTATATATTATGTGTACATTAATATCTTTGGTGACATTAACCATCAGAGTGACATACTTATTTTCTACATGTCCCTCAAAGCTTTTGGATTGTCAAGCTTCTATAGCTTTAGAATGTGTAACCAAAAAAAACAGAATATGTAAGCGTAATACTCTCTCCCAAAATCAGCAATATCTATAATTGTTTCTCATTTTGCAGCCCATAGAAAGAAGGATCAGGAACAACTTTGTTCTCTACCAAGGTTGCCAAAACACTATCAATCAAATCACCACTAACCCTTACTGACTGAAAAACAAAACTTTCATTTTTCTTTTTCTGCCCCAAAATTCCCAATAGCCATCACATAGAAGAATAACAATGACATTTTCTTCTGAAGCTATAGAAGCTTGACAATCCAAAAGCTTTAAGGGACATGTAGAAAATAAGTATGTCACTCTGATGGTTAATATCACCAAAGATCTTAATGCACACATAATATATAATATATTCATGTAAGAAGTGAAATACTAACTAAATAAATCCTATCAAAAGAACAAACACAGCAGCGCAAGACCGGGGATAAAATACAAAGAAAAACCCCCAAAAAGTTTCATCCTAAAAAAATCATGATTTGAAACCCAAACAAAATTAGCTGGAACAAGAAAACAAGATTCTCATAATAGACAAATCAGATTTGTTTAGGGTTGAACTTAACCACTTTGGAATCCAATCAAAACACACCAAGGTACCAAAATACAGCAAAACCCATACCAAAGCAAGTGATTAACATCCAAAAAAACCAAACCCATCAAAATTTTGAAACCTAAATATTGGGGAGATAACTAATCAAACAATAAAGGGTTAATCGGAACAAACCGTAGTATTTGGGTGCGTGGGCGTCGGCTCAAAACAACGTCGCGGCGGCCCCAGTGGCAGGGAAGAGCTTTGTTGGTTAGAGGAGAGGAGGCGTTGGTGTTGGTGCTATTTTCTCTAGGTAATGGCTTCTAAACACGTTTTGTTTAGTAATTTTGGTTTTATTTGAACTACAATCCTATGTGATAGAGTGTACTGAGGCCTCATTGAATATTTGACATGGCAGCTCCTCATTGGTGACTTAAAACCTCACTTTTCTGCCAACTCCGGACAGAATGTTTTCTCATATGAGATAATTCCTTATTAGGTCTACCATTATTCTTGCAATTAAAATAAAATGAATTTGTTAAAATGGAAAGAAATTAAAGCATTTAAGGATATAAGATATTTGTTTTAATGTTAAAGCATTGTAATCGTCAAAGAATGGTAAAAGTGGGAGGAGAAAGTTAAGGAGTACATTCTCCCAAAAAAAAAAAAAAGTTGAAGAGTAATATTGCTCATTGATAAACATATGGACATATGATTAGTAAATAATATATAACGAATATAGTGTTCTAAACAAAAAGTATTCTTGCTAAAAGCCTTGTAGCTGAATTGACACCTCCCCATATATAAAGTGCTTAGGGGTCTACAGGGGAAATAATTCGAGTAATTCGAGTTGCGGGATTAGCAGCATGTTGTAATTATTTCTCAAAAAAAAAATATTATTAATATAAATTTCATTTTCATGAATCATTTGCCAGATATAACCATTTCTTGGAATTTCCTAAAGCAAAATTTTTGAAAATTAAAATTTCTTTGTAAGTCATGCATGTATCCCTCCATTAAACCTTGATTTCAAATTAGAATTTTATTTTAAATTTGGTCATCCATGACAGATTAGAAAAGTTGGCTAAACTAGTTAATTCCCAAAATTATAAATAAAAAAAAAAGAAAAAGAAAATGGATAAATAAATGAAAAAAAAAAAACGTTTAAACTTATGAGTGAATGCCATCCTAATTTGGTTTTAACCAAAAATAAATAAAATTAATAAAATTCAGGAAAATTATTGTGTATTCCCGGAGTACCATAAATGCGTACTCCCATCTCTCACATTAATGGTGGGTCTCACTAATTAAATTCATGGTAGGACCCACCATTCATGTGAGAGAGGAAAATACACATTTATGGTATTCTGAGAGTACCTAATAATTTTCCTAAGATTCATCAGTATAGAAATTTTACTGTTTATGGCTGAGACTTAATTTTAACCTTCAAGAGGAATGTTATTTTCCAATATTGAATATTGACTAGGTTCTTAGAAGCTTGGGCGTAAAAGACAATTTCGTTAACTAGGGTGTTAGTAAATGACTTAATTAGTGGTATAATATATAGCTTGACTTCTATATAAGTAACATAACTATATTTATTTAGTACTATTATTAATTTATTACTACTATTTATTTTTTCTTTTTGTGCATGTTTTTTACTCCATATATATAGTCAAACAACATAACCTTAAGACATTAACTTTAAAACTTAGACCACCACACACCCTTAGTGAAGTGATGACTCCTCCACTATAAGTCCATTAGGTGTAGAGAGCAAAGGCCTGGGTTCAAATATAAGTGTTTATAGGTGACTTTTGGTGCAAGTTAGCACAATTTAGGAGAAAATTAAACACCAAAAATAGACTTTCATCTTGAAACTTAATTTCTATATTTAATTTTATAAAAAAAGAACAAAAAATTAGATAATTTTATAGTTGCTCAATTGGTCAAACATTCCCAAGAAATAATTATTAAAAAAAGTCAAATATGTATGCTCGTAATTCTATATTTAGTGTTTGAATAAAATTTATTTCATTAAAGGAAGAATAAACAATCCAAAACCCAAACATTATTCCTTTTTTTTAGACCTTTTGATATTTTGATATATTGATCAAAATATCAAAAATGGAAGATGTATAAATTTATTTGGAAAAATATAGTTTTTCAAAACCACACATTAAAACCCCAGAGTTTTCATAAAACCCTAAAATTATCCAGTCTTAAATTGGCTTTTAAGATTCAAATTTTCAAAATAGAAGTATGAGGAAAGAAACATGCTATATATGTCAACTATATTCAAGAAAGAAATAAAATATAAGGATTCATTTGACTTCATAGGACCGGATTTTCATTAAATTTTATATATATGTATATATATATATATATATATACACATACATATATATATATATATATGTAAAGAAAAAGACCCGACCCGAGACCTTATTTACTAGCCCAAAACCCTACCCGACCCAGCTGTGCCCGGCCAATTCTATCTGGTTGGGTTGCGGGTCAGGTCTGAACCTGACCCGTGCTCAGTCTTATAAGATTTAGATTATACACCACTTGCTGAACAAAATTTTGGAAATTCTAGATTTATCTTTATATATCTCTTATTCCTCAAAGTAGTACCATTGATAGTTTTTATTATTTTTTATTTATTCCTCATCGCATGCCACAATCAATTTTCCATCTCAGGACACAGAGGATAATTGAAAACTTATTTTTCCTATAATTATTAAGTACATAAAGGAGAATAATTTAAAGCTGAGATTATCTGATATGCAACAGCAATTCTGTCCGAAAGGAAATCTTATCTCCCTATTCTTTAAGGGAAAATATCTAGCTTCCAATATTTTCTTTTTCCTGGCCCAATAACCTGTAATGCTCGAGTGAGGCTTTCTTTTTATCACACCTCTTTTTTCTTTTTCTTTTTCTTTTTTTTTTTTTTTTTTTTTTTTTTTTTTTTTTTGATAAACACACACTAGGGAAGAGGAAAAAGATAAAGAAATATACTCACACATTGACACCAAAATTACATGTAACAATTAATGTCATGGAGCAAGTGATAAACTCCTTCTCAATATCACACCTTATCCATGTGAGATGACTCGACAACACAAAAGAAATGAGACGAGAGAATACACTCACACGACAACACCAAAACTCCATGCAGCAATTAGTGACGCGGAGCAAGTGATAAACTCATTCTCAATATCACACGTTTCCAATGTAGAATGACTTGACAAATTATACAATTTTTTTTTAAGAGAGGTTCAAATTATACATGTATTAGCTTACACTTTTTTTAACCATACATGTACGGACATCACCTTTCCCAGGCCCATTTGCTCAGAGGCCCATGGAAACGACTCCCCGAGTAGGAGTTTGACACTAATCAGACCGACGGACTCATTCTAGACCAACCTAATGCTCACCAAGCATCCGGAACTTGAAAATGGAATCATTCGTGGCATGTCCGGCAGTGTGAAACCTCGTCACTCCAGATAATCATGTCTCCCGGTTTGGGTCAATGTTTAGGTGCACGGCAATACCTGGAGACCGCCGAGCATCGAACCTACAAACGGTAGTGGACTTCCCATCTGTCGCCTAGGGAATGCCTTCGTCGGGCAACAGACCTAACGGTGGAACTAGTTCCAATGCCATTATCATCTTCTTTCACTCATAATTAAACATCCACTTAGGAGAAATAGTATTGGACCTCACCTTTCACTGACCTAGAGAATGATCGTGGCAATCCCATGGACTGCGGGTATAGATAGGGAAGAGGGGATCAATGGAAGGGGGCTGAAAAATTGGAGGAAAGAGAGGAGGAAGGAGGAGAATTGGAGTACTTGGGCTGCCGAGCTTAGAATCACCCATTGTAGGAAATCTAAAAACCCACAATACAAATAGATTGTGAGCCCAAATATCTTTGAGGCCCAATTGCCGTATTTGGGTGCACACAATACATTTTTTAAATATGTAATAATTTAATCGAATTTAGAGTCTTCAATTTTTGTACTCAATAATTCACCTACCACATAAATTAAAAAATTAGATAAACAAGTGGTGCAAAATTGAACTCCAATTGAAATATAACTTAGAGTCTAATTGGATTTAGACTTTTAGATTTTTACACTCGATAATTCACTTGGCATAAAAATTAAAAATTAGATAGAACACATGACACAAAATTGAGAATTCAATTGAAATCTAATTGGATTTTCTCTGAGTTTTGACTTTTAATATATATATATATATATATATATATGAGAAATGTTATATTTACAATATTTTCACAATAAATCTTATCCAATAAGTTGTTATTTACTGCTACTAGTGGGAAAAAAAAAAAAGTAATTTCAGTGAAAGATTCAAATTAAAACCGGTAACAATCTACTACTTAAAATTTATTGTGAAAATGTTATGAAACAAAAAACTTTTTTTTGAATGTTAGCTGAGCTTTTACAAAGCATTATTTTCTACTTTCACACGAGCTCTATATTTTGCTTTAAAAAAATTATATTAGATGCTCTCTTTTTCTGGAACTACTATACATCCGGTAGTTTTTTTTAATAGTGAATTTATAAAGGGAGGAAAGAAATTAATCTTATTGAATAAAACACTAGAATGTGTTATTTTATTTAAGTTACAAGACACTTGACATAAATACTTAATATAGTTAACTTTATACTTTTACATACCTTTTTATTGTAATGTTTTTTTTTTTTTTTTTGCCCTTTTTAATCATATTAAATAGTAGTAACAAAGACATACAATAACGTCACATGAGTAACAAGTAATCTTTTTAATCTTTTTTTTTTTTTTTTTTTTTTTTTTTTTTTTTTTTTGTGTTAGTCCGTGACAGAGTCTTATAATTTTTGTATTAAACAGGACGGTGAAGTGCACCATGTCGTCGTCTTCTAATCACTTTTTTTTTTTTTTTTTTTTTTTTTCAATTTGAATTTTGTTGTAGCTTTCGGAAAACAGTAATAAGGTCACAAATGATGTTAACTTCGTCAATGGTAACGTCTCATTGAACGACAATTTTACAGTTGTGTATATGTATATATTATTTTATGCCATGGTAGAATCTAGAATGGGATAGGATCGCAAAAGATTTCTTTTTTATTTTTTTTAATTTCAAAATTTTATGTTTTTTTTTTTTGGTTAAAATTTTATGTTCACTTTAGGCAGATAGTAACAATGTCACTGTCGACACATTATTTTATACTGACCATTATTAAGAGTTCCCTATATTAAGAGAAACAACCCTAGTCAGTAGTCAGTAGTCGCCATCAATAAAAGATTGCTACACCTTTCGTTAAAAAACTCAAGGGTCTCTACTTGAAGTGACTTACGCCCCTCCCATGCAAGCATACCTATATGCTGCTGTATCTAAACAAGTAAACATCTATATATAGAGCACTCAAAAACTAGGCAAACTTTTGGCACATGATATAGCGGGGTGTTGAAAGACTCGCATACTTGAGCAGGTTATCAGGGAACCAAAAGCCTCTTGGGAGAAACATTGTTTGGTGCTAGTCTACATCACACAAAGGCTATGGCATTACTTTCTGGTATATATTTGCTCAATTCTTTTATTCTTGTAATCAAAACTAACCCTATTAAGTTCTTGCTGATGAAGATTGGCGATAACACTAGCCGTAGATGAATGCCTCTTAGCACTAAGCCAGTTAGATATCTCAATTAAGTACTACGTGAGTTAGGCCCTGTTTGGTTTTTTTTTTTTTCATGACTCATTATTCCTCACTCAATTTTTGTCACTCATCACTCATCACTTATCACTTAAAATACCCCAATTTTCTAATACCACCCGTTTGGCAATTGTTTTCACTTAACATCACTTAATTATTTCTACTGTTTGTGAGACCCCCCCACTAACCCAAAGAAAACTTTTCTCTCCTTTTTTTTTTTTCCTTTTCCCTTAACTCTTACATCTTTCTCTGCCTCTCCTTTTTTTTTCGCCCCTTCGTCTTTCTCTGGAACAATTGCGAGATCGGAGATCGAGCTTGTGAAATTGACCTGTCTCTCTTCCCCCCCCCCCCCCTTCGTCTTTCTCCAGAACAGCTACGACGAGGGAGGTCCAACTCGTGAAATCGAAGTGATTGTTCTCCTTTTTTTTTTCCCTTCATCTTTCTCTGGAACAGCTACAGCGAGGGAGGTCGAGCTCATAAAATCGTGAAGCAACGGCGGCGAGGGAGAGGGTGGCAGCCACGGAAGATGTTTGTGGGTTTGTGAAATCATGAAGCAGCAGCGGCTATAGAGTCAAACCCACGGTGAACATGTTTGTGGGTTTGTGATTATGGGTTAGTGTGTATGATCTAACTCATGTGTTTATGGGTTTGATTTTCTGGGTTTGAGAAATCGGTACCCATGTGTTTGTTCTTCTTCTTTTTTTTGATAAAGTATATTTGGTGTTTCTGTGAAGAAGAAAAGAAAGAAAAAGAATGAAGAAGAAGAAAAAAATGGCCGTTGGAGTGAGTCTGTGAAGAAGAAAGAAAGAAAGAAAAAGAAAGAAGAAGAAAAAGGTGCGTCTAACGTGACTTGTCTTTGGCCGTGGGCTCCATGAATGTGTGTTTAATTATGAAAATATCATTGGAAACAGATTTTTGGAAACTGAAAATACCTAAAATGTGCTTTCAGTTTTCTTAACTCATCACTTAAAAATTAGAGAATTAAGTAATGAAAACAAAAACAGGAAACAAATCCAAACCAAGTTTTTTTTTTGTGAGACCCACATATTTTGAGTTATGAGTGATGGAAACAGAGTTATGAGTTATGGAAACAGCAAATCTAAACACCCCTTTAGACATCTCAATTAAGTATCCTCATCATGCCATTAAGAGCCTAGCTAAGCACTCTTTCCCTTCAAGAGAATATGAGTCTGTCAATGAAGATCTACCGAATGAATGTCAAGATATAAGAAATTTAAATTATACAAAATTTAAAAAAAAAAGAAAACTTAAATATATTATCATTATAAGGAAAAAATGCAAATACATAAAATTTTACAATTTTCTTCTACTAATAAAATGAAAAGGCAAAACAAGAATGATAAGAGATAAAATGAAAACTAAGAATGTTGAGATAAGAGTAATAAAAAGAAAGAAAGTCTACAATGATGATAGAAAAGAGAAAAATGAAGAGAGAGAGAGAGAGGTGATACCTATCACGATTATGAGCCGAACGCCACAATATCTCTCTTGGTTTCGTTTAGGAAAAATGAAATTAAAAATATTTTATGGAATAATTTGAATGAATTGCAAATTTAAATGAATAGAATTTTTTTTTTTTGTTTTTTAATGGACTTTTTTCTTGAATAAATTTTTTTTTCATTTGTAGTTGTTTGGACTATGTTTTGTTATTATTTGAGCTAATTTTTATTGTTGTTTTTTGGGCTTTTATTTTTTATTTTTGTTTAGAGGGTTAAGAATTACATTTAAGGACCAAGAGTTTTTTGGAGTAATGTTATGCATTGTAATTTCACAAAAAATCATATGTAACAAACTGTTATTGATGGGAAAAAAAATGTAATGTTAATAGTGGGTTTAAAATACAATCAATAACAACTTACCACCTAGTATTTGTTGTGAAAATATTGTGAATGTAGCATTTCATCTTTTTTTGTTGATCCCAAATTTTTATGATTCTCAAGCCAACCTATTCATTATTTTTTTAGGGTAGACAAAACATGTTAGCTTAGTATATAATCTTTTTTTTTTTTGGGCAAGTAAAAATTTTGTTTTTTCTAAGTCAATCTGAGTGTTAGGTTTTAGACCCCTTAACACAATATGTTTAACTTAATATTAAGCAAAGTTGATTAACAAGTTTGTTAATTAAAAATTAGGTTAAAAAAATATGTGTAAAATAAATATAATGCGAAAAGTAAAGAACACAAAGTTCTGATGATCCAAGAAAACCTAACCAGTAAAAAACCTAGAAATGATTTAACCTAGCTATTTTCAAGATAAAAACAGATCCACTATAAAAGAATTGAAGTTTATACAATAAAACTTAGACCACTAACATCATATTGCTACCTTATGTAGAAAACTTACTACCACGACCACGGGATAGCTCTGAGTCCACGGACTACTTCTTTCCTTGATCTGCAACAACCACAAGTTCTCCTTATTATGACTTTGAGACACCTCTCAAAGGTTTTAGATCTTCTCGAAAGTTCTTTACGTAGAAACTGAAGCAACCATCAAGTTCTTGATGTGAATCTTAATCTTGATAGTTCTATCATGTGTCTGAAGGTAAATACCTCTTAAATCTCACAAAAGATTCGCACACAACTCATCAAAGATTTCTAAAACGTAGCTAGGGTTTTTCCTTTTATACTTGGAGTGAAACACTTAACCCTACACGTCATATGGGCTTGGACTAGTTTGAAACTATTGTAGAAAGTTCTTGTTCTACGAGATTCGATCAATAATGTCTAATTTTCGATCGATTGAGTCTTGCAGAATTTGGCCAATAAATTTCTGCAATTACTCGATTCCAAACTTACACTTATCCAAACTTTAAGCAAGTCTAAACCTAAACTCATTGTTTTGATCATGATTTGCCAATATATACAATGTGAATTTCTAATACATTAGTTCCTAAAGTCTTAGAACCTAACAATGAGTATAATGTAGAACCACCACTGAAGATATCGTGATATGTAAAGAAGGGACTTGATTTCTGATTTTTGATAGCTCATCATCGCAACTCGAAGGTGGCACTGGCATCTTTTTAGTAAGTTGAAAATTGAAGAAGATTTCTACCGCTTTCAAGCTCATGATCTTTTCGTGCACAAATGATAAGGTAGACTATGAAATTTTAACCCTTGGATTATTGCTCTGTCTCATGCCTTGGGATCTCTATTCTCTAAGGTACAAGTTAGGGGTGACTTAGAAAAATAGAAGAAACTTTGATATCAATTTTTTGCAAGTACAGTTAATTATTAGCAAGTTTATGTGCATTCACATATGAAATACTAAGATTATGTGGTTTGACCTTAAACCTAAGTTTATGAGTGGCATTAAAGAGAAAGTTTCACAATAAGAAAAATAGAAGAATACAAGCATGGAAAAAATACAATATCTCACAAATTAACCCAACCCCAAATATCCTAAAGAGCTCTCTCTCTCTCACCACGAGCAACACAATATTGGCTTCAATGTGACAGGAATTCCATGTCCACAAACTTAATTCAAGTCAACAATCAACAATCAGAAATATGCAAAATTTGCTTAACAAATCTTTCTTTAAATTTAGTCATCAAAGTCTAAAGATTTGTTTATAAGTAGTCGCCTAAAATGACTTTCTTTTGATTCTCTTTTATCCAAAATTTTCTGCATCTACAAAAGTGTGCTTTAATAGATTATATTCCTGCAATAGAGACTTTGTTGACTTTTTGGTTACACAACTGTGAAAATAAAGCACAACCTTGGAATTGGATACATAATTCACCACAATAGCCATGATATAAAGGAATCCTTTGGGTGATAATGCTTTTAGTTTGGCTTTCCTTTCCACATTGATTTTTCAACTTAGAAGTTCTTGCTTTTGTTTTGGCTAATTGAGAATATATAAAAAGACGTGGTCTTGATATTGATAGACATTCCCTTGTTTGTCAGTGGCTCTTCGCAATTTTGTTATGTTGTGGTCTTTGTGATCTTCATGTAAGTGTCATATATCATACTTAATGTGTGGAGCCATAAAACATATCTATCAATAAATACTTTTCAAGAAATTGAGGAAGAATTCGAAGGGAAGAAGATTGAGTTAGTTGAGAAGAATGGTAAATGTTAGACTTATGGTTAAGTGATTAAATGCACTATTTTCTAACAGCTTAAGTTTTTGAAAAAATCAGTAATTTAATATAATATTAAAATAGGAGATCAACAACTTAAGTCTTTGGGACAATTGGTAATTTAACAGTAAATATACATATAATAACATAAATTTTGTTGGAAATACTATTAAAGATATTCTTGAAATTAAATATGATGTTTAGCCCAAAATCATTAAGTGACATAATTCCATTGACAATGCATGCATTGAAGGATTAATTTTTCTAGGTTTAGGGAATTTTAATTTTTTCTACAATCCTATATTGATTGATGCAATATAATAAGAACAAATGTTACATAAACCCATCTTAAGGGACCAAGATTGGGATCAACTAGATGACCTGTGGGCTGTTTAATTACCACGTCTACAACCAGCCATATCCACAGAAATTACACTTAATCTCGCTAGCTCTTATACCAAATGATGTAGTCCATGGTAACCAATGGTTGTTGGAACTAATTTAGAGCAAAGGAAAACAAGAGAATAAAAAGATTAGATGAAGAAACAAACCCAAAATAGGATTGTAGAGAATGGTTCTTTAAAATAGATATACTAATTGGTAAAAGATATCTTACATTAGCCCATACTTGACATAAAAATAGCACTAAATTCTCTAGTGACAACTTACATAATAACTTTCTCAAAAAAAAAAAACTTACATAATAATTATTTTCTCTAGTTCTAAGATCATGCCGTCAAAAGGTCATAAAAGACTATTGATTCAAATTAAGACTTATGTGATTGACTTGAATTCTACACAAAGTACAACATAAAAGACTAAATAATAAATTTAGCAGACTTCAAGAAATATTAAAGAGATCTCTGAAAAATCATAACTAGCGCTTTATCAAGTTAGGGTTTTATTTCATTGAGTTTAGATTTTTTAAGACTTTCATTGTTTAATTATTAGAGTTCTATTATATGGTTTAGTATCAATTAGGATTTGTTCAAGAGTATTTATACTTTAAAAAAGATAAGTTTCTTTGAGCATTTAAGATTTTAAGTAGACTTGTAATCTATAAAATAGAAGTCTGTATTAATAATATTTTAGTATTTTTTTTTCATCTCCAAAATTCTTTCTTGTAGATTTAGGGAACCACTTATAAATATAAGGGTTTATATTTAGTTAGAATGATATCTAACCTAATACACTTTCCGATCTCCATTAATTGGAATCTAATTAAGAAGTGATACTGTGATACTACGAACTAAAGCCCACTGGACATCAAGTCGACTCATTAATTAACTTTTTAGAAAGCTTCTCTCTCTTCTCTTCTCTTCTCTTTGCTTTGTGGATTCATTATTTTCTCTAATATTCAAGTGCATTTTTTGAGATAGACGGGAAATTCTAGCATTTTGTCTCTATTTTGTAAAAAATTTGGTAATATGCCTCTGCTTTGAAACTATTTAGGTCCATGTCTCTGTTTTGAAACTCGATTTACTCAAAATCGAGTTCAATGTCGCTATAAGTCCTTAAAACATCGCTATAGGCAAAAAAAAACTTACATGGAACTCGATTTAGAGAAAATCAAGTTTCAAAACGTCACTATAGGTCTTTAAAATGTTGCTATAGGGCTCCTTAAAACACCACTATAGGGCTGAACTTAATTTAGAGAAAATTGAGTTTCAAAACAAGAACATGGACCTAAATAATTTGAAAACAATGACATATTGCCAAATTTTTTACAAAATAAGGGCAAAATGCTAGAATCTCTGAGATATACGTGCTCCACTTCTTGTTACTATTCTACGACATCATGATATCTACCTTGATAAACCAAAATTAAGTACAGAAAAATGTAAAACTACAACAGTAACAATTTTTCTACTAATATATTATTAGTCTCTTGAATTGTGTTAATCTTTTTTCCCCTTTCTCTTTAGCTAAAATTGAACTGTATTAATCATGAATTTCAAACCTAGCTAGCTAACCTTGGTTCCACATATAGCTCATGCCAAAGGATTCTCTTCATCGTGTGTTTCACTTAGTTTAATTGATAAAATCTCTTATCTCTCAAGCAAAAGATCTAATGTTCAAGCTAGTCTACACCAAAAATTAATTAATATCTTCGCTGATAATAAAGAGTAATTATTATAAAACAAATATTATAGATTGAAATTTTATCATTATGCCTTCGAATCAAAATTGCTAGTTGTTGTTAAATATAAAGTTGATTATGTACTCTTGATTAAAAGGCTAAAGATTTTTATGACTATTTTTCCATTGTCCGTTTTTGGTTTTTTTTTTTTTTTTTTTTTTTTTGGGCATGGGTATTAAAGCAGATTAACAAAGTACAACAAATCCAAATTAAAAAAAGGAAAAAAAGAAAGAAAGAAAGGATATTATGTATTTGTTGTGGATATTTAGCCCTCACACTAATGGGATTCACATGTTGTAAGAGACCCACTACATATAATGGACACCAGATATACCTTCCAGTCCAAAATAAGTAAGCAGTCTAGATCAACATTAAAACACAAAGAATGAAAACTTAACTTGGGCAGTAGAAAAGAGCAGGCATCATAAAGAACATTTCATTCCTGCTGAGAAGGCGGTTTGCACAAAAACTAACTTCCCTCCAAAAATGCTTAATGCATTCCTTCCATGGCCGTTCCAATAGGGATCTGAAATCCAAAATCAGGTTAGTTAAAGCAGTTAGGAATCTAGAATCTAGATTCTCTTAACTAAACCAATTTACTCCTAGGAGAGAATCAGTTTGAAGAAAAATAGAGCAAAATCCACTTTGCCATAATATTTGGACACCTGCTCAAATTTCCTAGAATTTTTCTTGTATGCTAGTAGTAATTTTAAGATGACTTGTGTTAAAGATATATTAGTCCAATATAATAAGCTTAAGCCCAATCCTTCTATCTGTGCAAGTCAAGTTTCATGCATGTACTATAAAAGTCTATTAATCATAATTAATGTATAGTTACTCTAGGGTTTAGCTTACTATATATACTCATGTTATAATCCATTGTAATATGGAATTTGTACAACACTCTTATATATTAAATAGAGATAATTACAATAAACTCACCTGTAGTTTGGTCCATTTTCACTTTGCCTATCCGTGGTTTAAAACTTAACATTTTATCCATCTGATGTTACTTCTATTTAGTCTCTGTTACCCACCTTTGTTAAAAAAGAGGTAAATAAGTCTTTTTACTCCCATTTTATGTCTCTCTCCTCCCAAAACAAGAGAAAAAAAAAAAAAAACAAGATCAAAATGGGCTATTTTAAACCTAGGGATATGCATCTCTTAGAAGTTAGAACATGACTCAAATCAACATTTTTTCAAACCCAAAACACAAGAACACAAAATTGTTATTGTTGTGATTGTTTATGTGGTGAATTAAATTCATGGTTTTGGAGATTGAATCAATGTATTTATAGCTTCTTCATCTGAATGCTTGTAATGGTTGTTTTACTCACATAGGATGATACCTTAGGAATGGAATATTTGCATTAGACTTGGTAGAATGAGTTAATTGTTTACGCTGGTTCTTAGGAACAAAAATTTAAGATTAGAAAGTCAATCTATTACAATTCCTGCACCTTCCTGATGGCAATTTGGGGGCACTTTTCATTTCCTATATTTATATTGCAAAAAGTATTGTTACTCACAGGTTTAATAGACGTTTTTAGTTGTTGTTGATTTGTTATGCCATGGGTAATTGAGTTTTCTCTGTGCACTTGAGTTTTTCTTCAATTTCTGCATGCTAGGAATATGAATTTGATTACAAGCACTATTTTCAAAACCGGACCGAACCGGGAGGTTGGACCGTGAAAACCAGGAACCAGGATGAAAACCGGTTTTTTAACCATAAAGAATCATATTTTTAGTTAATTCCGTGAACCCCTAAAACCGGGGTGGACCGCACGAATCGGTCAAGAACCGTGCAGTCCAACTCCTTAGCAATTTTTTTTTTTTTATAAAAACAACTTAACACAATTTTATTCTACTTAATTAAATTATCCATCTCTTACAAGGAATAAAAAAAATTATAATTAAAATCCTTGAAAGATATTCAACTTTACTTCAAAAATTAATCAAAAATTTTAATATTTTCATGGTTATCATTTTATTTTATTAACTTTCTTATTTAATTATTAAATATATGCTTGAAAATCATTAAATTTCCCTCACATATATAGATATATTAGTCAATTTTGCTAGTTTTATAAATTTAATATCTATATTTAGGCTTTAATTAATTATTAAATTAATTATGACATCATCACAGTTCGACTTCGGTTCGACCTCAAAAATCTTAAACCTCTCCCTTTTACGGTTCAATAAATAGTCTGGGTTTCAAAACCTTGATTACAAGTAGCTGACCAGTCAGATTACAACTTTTCCTTTCCTTTTTCTTTTTCTGGGTAAAAATTAGATCACAAGCTTAATGGCTATAAGTTACATCTATGCATTTTAAAGAAACCCACAAACACCAAAGAGAACCTTCATCATCAATAGTGGCGGTGAACGAAGTAACGACATCCACTAGCCAAAACAAAAAGAAACCCACAATCACAACAACTAACAAACAAACAAAGAAACCCTCTGGTACTCATTGTCCGAAATCAAAACCCACCATACCCACCTTCATCGTGAAAGCCAACCCCCATGAAGATCACCATAACCATATCCCACGAACATCGATCTCCAGGACCACCATACCGATTTACCACCTATCTCCATGGCAGAAGTTTCACCGATCTCCATGCTGACCCACACCCATGGCGAAGCCACCTTGCCCGCCCCTCTTTGTTTGGCACCAGACCAAATGCCATTACTCAAGCTTTTCTTCTCTCTTTTCTGATCTAAACCAAACCCATATCCATAGGGGAACTTATTTTTTGTTGTTGTGATCTCTCTCTCTCTCTCTCTCTCTCTCTCTCTCTCTCTCTCTCTCTCTCTCTCTCTCTCTCTCTCTCTCTCTCTCTCTCTCTCTCTCTCTCTCTCTCTCTCTGAGATCTTGTGTTGTGTTATGTGTTTATTGTAATATGTGGACTCTCCATAATCTGTGGGCATTTCATTGATTTGTACTTGTTTTAATTTCAAACAATTTGATTTGTAGTTGTTTGGAATTTTATTTGTTACATTCATATACATTTATTTTTAATATCAAACCCTAATTTTTTTGATTCGTTTTATGTTTGTTTTCGTCTAAAAAATGTGTTTTTTAACGGTGATAACAAAGGAGGGTAACAGAGACTAAACGGAAGTAACTTCAAGTGGGCAATGTGTTAAATTTTAAATCACGAATAGGCAAAGTGAAAATAGGTCAATCCACAAGTAGGTTTACTGTAATTATCCCTATTAAATATGTAGCTCTTAAGTGTTTTCTTCGTAGATGTAGGCTATTAGGTTGAACCATGTAAATCTCGTGTTCTTGTGCTCTATACTTTATGGTTCTGCTTCCACATATATTCTAGCAAATTCATTATGATGTATCAATGCTAATATTTAACAACTTGAAAATCCTAATATCCATCTACTTGATACGTACCTAATGCATATCCCTTATAATATTTAAAGTAACAAATCAAGGGATAGTAACCCTTAGCACTTCCATCAATTCATATACCATTTGTTGATGAACTTCCCATCAATACCATTGGTGGACAGAGCAGGTATATGATCTAATCATTTGATTGGGTTTAGCTAAAGAAGATTATATAAGGCTTGACCCATTCAACTACAATCTCTAATATAAGTAAAGGTATTAAATTAACTACAGCATCTAATTAAGGCAGGAGGGGTCCATGGGAAGATGAGCAAAACACTGCCGACGAGTGTAATAGTAGGCGGATTATGGACAGATTTCCCCTTTGTCAATTATTAGTACAGCTTGCCCGTGATCCGTATCACGTACTACATAATAATATATAACTAATCATGATATATGTCTGCACAAATATTAAGCATAAATTAATTCCATTTCCACGGATATTTTATGTTATTCAATCCAATTCTTTTTTATAAGGGACCATTAAATTGATTCATATAAAAAATTCTCAAACTCCATGCACATTATCCATGTTTTACACATAATGTATAGAGAGTGTGTACATGTTATTAGCTAGTGTGTGAACTAATAGTTTTCCTTTTACACAACATAAAAAATTTTCTTTACACAACTTTCATGCAAAGAACGCCATTCATTGTAACAGACAAATGAGCTGAGCTTAACTTGTTGAAAGGGTCGTCTTGTGTGAGCTTGGATTAGGTTTTTTTTTTTTTTTAATTATTATAAGTTTTTAGTCTATTTTGAACTTTTAAGTTTAAAGCTTTTTTTTTTTTTTTTGAGGTAATAGGATTTAAAGCTTCTTCTCTCCCAAAAAATAAAAGTTTTGAAGCTTGATATTCTTTTATTTAGACAAATTTTGATTTTAAATATGATTGAAGGTTTAACTATATCTTTTCTAACTTACTACATGACATATTATGAAACTATCCACCTATGTTATTTAAATAGGTCATATAATTTAAATTATGTATAATTTTTTTTTAGAATCAAATAATCTCTTTAAGTATCATATAATTTAAGAAGCTTTTTTCTGTCTTACCTCCAAAACTGATTGATAATAAAAAATTATTATAAAATGTGAACATTGAAATTCTCTCATAAAAAAAATTGCAACGAAAAACTAGAAACCCTAAATCTAAACGCATGTATAAAAGAGCGGTGGGAAAGAAGTAAGGAAGAGAAATAGCGAAGAAGGCGCCGCGCGGCAGCTAAAGAGTAAAAGAGGCGTGGGGAGACACAAAATCATAACAACCGTACGTAGGAAAAACATATCAACCTTTTGTTCGAAAATGTAATCTAATTATAGTAGTCATAGAAGAATGTGAATTACTATATATATATATATATATATATATATATATATAAACGAATGAATGGATGTCCTCCTCTAGTCCCACACCTTTTGTGGGCTCCATTAATTGCAGGCACTTCCGTACCATCTCATTAGAATAGAGACAGCAGCAGCTAGGCATTCGGCAGCAAGCAATGCATGATGGACCCACCCCATATTTGCCACTAATAAGTCCTGTTTTACTTTCGGATCCCAATCCCCACAAACCAAGATCTCCCACCTCCAAATCTTCTTCTGTGAATTGATCTTCTCGCAATTAAATATTTATATATATTTTTTGTAAATTTTTTATGTAGCTATATCTAAAACATACTACTTCTAAAATGTTATAACTTTTTATTAAACAGCTAGCAGAGACGGATAATGTTTTTTTTTTCTTTCAAAAAAATTGGGTTTAAATTGGACCACTAATTCACATGAGACGAAATTTGGAGATAAAGAGAGTATATATAAATCTAGATCATATTGAAATTCTTCATAACTTAATAATAAGTATCAAACAAAAGGATATTTGGTGTCACTCTCGCTTATTACTTCAAGCAAGACGCATGCTTTTGTTTACAAATATCACTATCATATTATTTTCCATTGCTTAAACAAGTTCTCTTACTGTGTTATTAGTAAACTGAAAATCCACAACTACTTGCTCAGAAAAAATAGACCAGTTGTACGAAACTAATCATATCAATTGATATCAATAGTAGTATAGTACACCTATACTACACAACATATTTAGAAAATATAAACCCTATTACCCTACTTTTTTGGCTTTTTGTTTTGGGAGAAGGGGATTGATGGCCTTAAAACTACAAATCAAAGGGTTTGTACTTTAGGGTATTTTTTTTAGTTTAAACTTTCATTTTTCTTTCACTTTTAAGCCTTATATTTTGGGCATATAACCGTACTTTTATAGAATTTTTTTATAAAATAATGCAATGAAAATAAATTAGTCTTTGATGCCAATTCTTAGCATCTCTGTGTATATTTCAATTAGGTTTATTTTTTTAGCCAAAAAATAGTTCAAATTTTGAAAATTTGTATATAAACCATCTCTAACCATTTTTACTGGCAAGAAAAATATTAATCTTAGAGACACACCAAATATTAAACTTCTTTTCATCACAATATGTTAAACCGAAAATTTGTGATTAATGCAAATATTATTTTCACATGGAATTGTCTTTCATATAACTTTGATTATGCATCAATCACAAAACATTTAGAAGTGTGAAATTATTTAGTTGTTTGTTTAGAATGATCAAAAGACAATAAGTAGAAACACAAAAAAATTTCATATTATTGAGATGACAAGTTTTTATCAATAAATAAAAACTAAATTGAATAATGCTACATTTATAGTATTTTCACAATAAACAAAGTAACAAGCTGTTACTAGTGAGTAAAACTATTATATTAATTATGAGATCAGATCATAATCGATAAGAGCTTGTTACTTACAATTTGTTAAGAAACTATATTATAAATATAAAATTACTCAGACAAATTACGTCAATAATAGAAGATAAGAGATCCGATAAAAAAAACTCGTTAAACAAACAATTGTGAAAATTATGAAAACAACAATGCTAGGGCTACAATAAATATAATGACAATTTTTATTATAGTTGACTCATATAATGAATTGTGAATGATAAAATTATAGACCCATATAAACCAGTTTTTTTTTTTTTTTCTCGCTCCGAACTCGCGGACGGAAAATTTTGCATTGTTGTTGTGAAATAATTAAGAGTGAAAAATGAGTAGATGGAAGAAAGGAGGGGAGAGGAGGGGGCGTGGAGGAAAGAGAAAGAATAGGGCTGTGATGAAAAGGAGCGAGCTGTCTCGGACTAAAATGGTAGTGATAATCATAAAACAAAACAGAACAAAAGAAAAAGAAAAAGAAAAGAAGGAAATGGTGGGAGCTAAAGGTTCCCCGGTCAGCCGCGTACCTTGTCGGGCTAGGTGTCGTTATATGAAAGGCTCAAACCACGTGACTTACCTCCCTTCTTGTCGGTTTGTCCTTTGCAGCGACAACCTTTTCACCTTACCTTTGCTTTCGGATCCCACCTTTCGGATTTCTACCAGTATTTTAATTCATCTCCTTTTACTTCTCGCGATATTTTGGAAATGCCAATTACACTATTTCTCATAATTGGAAATTAGATATAAAATTTCTCTTTTTTTTGGCAAAATTTTACGACAACAGGTTGCATCTCATTCTCATTCTCATACTCATACTCATACATGGGCCATGGCAATGGCAGGTTTTTCCTTTTGGTTTCTTTTTAAACTATTCGCTTATTTGAAACAAATAATAATAATAATACACAATTTTATAAATTAAAATAGATTTTTGAAGAAACTTAAAATATATTTCAACTAAGTTTTTGTTAAAACTCCATTTATTATAAAAATAATTAAAACTTCATTTTATTCATCAATTTTTTTAAACTAATAAAAAATTTAAAACTTGATTACATTTTTATGTTGACTTTAATTTGTGAATCTATAGTTATAAAGAGTTGTACTCACCTAAGTAATTTTGGTGCCTTATGAAAAGAAATTTCTTTTCAAAAAAATAATTTAATTGCAATCTAAGTGCAGCAGGCTTAATATTAAAAAAAAAAATAGACCCTCATGTAAATAAAGTTCAAAATTTTAACTTATGAGTTATAAATTCAAACTAAACCTAACCCATACATGGAAGGGAAATTAATAGGACTTATTACAATCTTCTTAAACTAAAAATATAAAAAGGAGAAGAAAAAGAAAAGGGAAAACCTTTATGCCATTCTTTAAATAGATAGTCTAATTCCATTTTTACTCGAAGTTCTAGTCTTCACATTTTTTAACAATAATTAAAAAGAGAAAAAGAAAATATTTATATAAATTAATGAAAGTCACAATTGGGTGCAGACTTTCTAGCCAAATTGGGTTCTGTTCAGACTAGAGATTTTATTTTGTTTAGTGATCTGCCTGTGGATCTTGAAGAGCTTATAAGCTCGGATGCTTTTGGTGTGTACCATAACAGACTGCTACCTGAGCTCTCTTTTCCCCCTTAGTCTCTATTTAATGAAGTTTCCAGTTTACCAAATAAAAAGTCACAATTGCGAAAAGCAAGTAACTCTTTATGGCATCTACTCACTTTTTGTTTTGTTTTATGACATGATAATATTATGTGAATTAAAGATTAAATTTTAAGCCAATCAAGACTTGAAATCTCATTTTTGTTGTCTGTTTTACGACAAAATGTCAATGAGATCTTGTGCACTAAAGCTATAATGGTAAGATTTTATGTTATCTTTTACCTTTAACCCCTTTTCAATGTTGGTATTCTTTTGTCCATGATTTAAGAGGCAAATAATTGAGAAAAAAAAAATCAAGCAAGAAAACTGGTTTGTAGATCTTTTTTGTTTTTAAAAAGGAAAAGGTTTGTAGCTAGATCTACTTGTTTTATGCTTTCTCAGTCGATATGCCCTCAAAAAGATGACAAATCTTATTATTTATATTGAAAAATTCCACTTGTTTTCTACGCTAATAATTATAATATGTTTAAATAAATTCCTGCACAAAATCTTCTATAAACTTATATATAAGGGCAGCATTATCACATTGCCTGTATCTTGCAACAAATTGTACTGGCCTGAGTATAAAGTGTTGCATCATGGGAAATATATTCGAGTTGTTTAACTTATTAATTTTTTCTTTGGGAGAAATTAGTTGTTTAACTTTATAGCAATACAATTAACAAAATATAATTTCTCATCTGGTAGTTCTTATATTAATGTTGCTGTTGTAATGCACAATTACACTAAAAAAGAACATTGAACCTTACGTTAGTCCTTCCTAATATTGTCCTTACTGAGGCTACGTCATCATAACATATGGGATTGAATTTGAAATATGTCATATTTTAAGTAGACATAGGCATAATAAAAATTTATGGATACGGATTGTGTTCGGTGTTTTTTTTTTTTTGTATTGGACACGCTAAGATGCAAACACGTGTTTAAAATTGGATACATATTTGAATTGTATTGTGTTCAATGCAAAAAGACATTGGCTATTTAGTTCTTATTACATGATCAAGATGTGCCAAATTAGTTAATCTTTGTATCAATATGCACTATTACCATTATCTAACCACTGAGAGCACAACTGATTCTTTAATCCACACCCTATTATCTCTAGGTTGTATTATTAATGTTTCTGTTAGTAACAATTTAATCAATCCCCTTTGCTTCTATGGTATGAAAAAACCTACAAGATATACTTTTTTTTTTCTTTAAAGAAGCTGGGGTTCAAAAGTTTTTTAATTAAGTGATTAACAGTAGAGTATTGTTGTCTACCAGTCAGGGACGGACCCACGCTTGGGCAGGGGGGCCATTAAAAAAAAAAAAAAAAAAAAAAAAAAAAAAAAAAAAAAAAAAAAACCTTGTGTATATATGTGATGAAAAAATGCAGAAGATGTTAAAGTTGTTGAATTCATCCTTTTAACAGAATATAAAATGATGAAGGTAGCATCTAAAATGAAGTGACTTTTTAAAGAGATAATTCAGAAAAAAAAAAATACAAACCGGATATAAATGTATATTTAAGAGCTCCTCTAAAATAGGATGAAAAAAAAAGATTTGCCCTTAAATATATATATATATATATATATATATATATATATATTTATATTTTTGGATCTCCTCTGAAATAGTGTCGAGTTCTATTTTGATAAATATGTTGAAATATTTAAGAAACACTTATTTTATGTTATACTTTGTTGACATTTCATAAAAAAAAAAAAAAGTTTTAAGCTTTGCCCCCCTCAGGTTTGAATCTTGGTTCCGTCCCTGCTACCAGTTACAAGAGAAAGCAATATTGCTCTGCGAGCGAGTTTTGTTGTGTAAGCAATATTAATAGAAAAACAATGTCATTTCAGGGAGAAAATAGAAGAGTCATGTAGCTAACTTAGTATTACGATATCCTCCAATCTTGTGCACTTTTTTTATTCTCAATGGGTAACATATTCCAATTCAATGCATGAAGCTTGTGGTCAGTTTAAATAATTGGACCACGAATGATTTTATATCCAAGAGTAAAATAAAAATGTATAGAATCCACAGGTTACATGATGTAACGAAAATGTACAATAATTCAAATTTGGACCACGAATTTTTTTATACGAATGTTTTTATTGTATGGCATATGAAAGCGTCTATTATCTATATAAAGATAACGTCTTCATTTTTACTTCAATGTGGCATTCAAACAGTGCGAGGAATATCAGTCACCACTCACCAGTTCTCTTTTCAGCAACTCTAGGATTTAATCTTGAAATAGCTTCTTTAATTTTCCAATGAAATGGCTTTCTTTCTCTCTCAACAAAAAAAATCTCGATCTTTTTACTGAACAACTAGTGCAAGGAGTGAGTTCTAATTAACTTAACTGGTAAAATTTCTGATAATTGAATAAGAAATCTGGAGTTTTATTCCCGTTTACACCAAAAACTGATTGGTATCTTGAACTGATAATGAAAGTTATTGCCTATCTTAAGAGCGGATTTCATAAGTTGAAACTCTTTTAAAAAAAAATAATAATGCAGGGAATTACGAAAGCAAACTCTAAAAATTGCAAGTATTTATGAGAGCAAAGTTTTTTACTTTCTATTTTTTATTTTGTAAACTAAAGTGAAAACAAAGTCTAGCAAGCAGGCATTGACTATTTCTCTTCTACTTTTTTTTTTTTTTTTTTTTTGGCTGAATATTTTCTCTCTTTATTATTCTTCCTTTCTTTCCTAAACATTCAATTGATTAGACCATCTCTACCAAACCAAATGTTTAGATGTGGTCCCTATGAAGAGGATTTGTAATGATAAGTATGGATTTATGAATAATTAATAATGAATATGTTTTCTTGCTCTTGAAAATATTTTCATCTTTTTTGGGCAGGCCCACCGTCCACTGCCAATGCATCTCTTTAGGTCTCAACTTTCTAAAACAAGTTTTGGTGCTGTTTGTCTTCTAAATAGTAGACAACACATAAGAAGAAAGATAGGGAGCATAGAGAAGTAAAGATTAGAATAATGCTTTTTTCTTGTAAAAAGACTAAACCTTTAGACTTTAACCTATGCTTTTATACTAAAGTTAAGAGAAACCTAACCCTCATATATATATTAAAGGTATTGCCATTGGTACTCTTTATTCGACCAATATAATTTTCATCTAGGTTGGGTTAGTGGTAGCAAATCTTAATTAACTCCTCAATGCTCCTAGTCCTACCTAGCTACCCTTTTGGCTCTTGTTACTTTTATTTATTAGCAGAGCTATAAACATAGGTTTAGATCGATGGTAAAGAGATGAGTAGGTAATTAAGTATAAATCTGTATCTTGCTAAGTAAGATAAGATATAAATAAATAAATAAAATCTCACCTCTAATTGGTGTTAGGCTTTGAAACAGATTTGTTGTTAAGCATATCAAAAACTATTTCTAGAGCTTGTTGTCTCCACCTTAGTTTTAAATTAAACTTTACTTAGTTAAGTACATCTTTTTAAGAAATTTGCTCAAATTAAAATATATATATATATATATATATATATATATATATAAATCTACAAAGAAACAGTACATGTGGACAGTGCACCTTATTCTTGTACCTTTTTTTTCCTTTTTGTTTTTAGTAATTACTTAAATTTTAAGACAAATATAAATTGAAATCTCTAATTTTTTATAAAATTTAATTCAATATTATAATTTCTAATTTATTCATTTCAATCCTATTATTTCCATTAGCTTTCAATGTAATTTAACCAAATTTTACATAAGCATCCAATGTCACCTATCAAGAACTGATTTTCTACTATATACCTATTAGATGATAGCAAAAGAAAAAAAAAATATATATATATATATATAAAAAATAAAATCCCCCAGTGACCAAGTTAAAAAACCCAACAAGTCCAAACAACTGATATCATTAACCATCATACTAAGGCTTAACTTAAAAAATCAAAAGAATATATTAAAAAACAAAAACCATCATAATTGAAAGACTTTTTGTATAATTTTTTTATCTCATCTATAGGAAGTCTTTTACATCACTTCCAAGTTCCAATATTTATCATATCAAATCAATATTCAATGCCAAATCTTACATTGGTTTAATTTTCTTCTTTCATTCTCTTTGAGAATTAGGCTACCTAAAGCCCTCACATTTATGAAAAAACATAAGGAGTTAATTTTGCAAGTTTAAACTAAAAAATCACTTATATCAGTTAATTTAAAAGTGAGTAAATTTATATTGTTACTACGATAATCATGTAAATGTACACCATTACTATTATTCATATGCAAATTTATTTTAATACTTCTTTACTCACATATATATATATATATATAAAAAAGAAATAAAAATGATTTGGAATCGTATTAAAAAATAATATTTTAATAGAATATAGTGTAAAATAAATAATATTAAAAATAATTATATAAAATAAAATAAAAATTATACTAAATTAAACACAAATATTTGTATAAACTAATACCAATACTATAAAGATGTCCAAAATCAGTCTAGATAATATTCTTTATTAATATCCTATTACTGTTCCTCTGTCTCTTTCACTATCAAAAACTTTCTTTTCACGATATGAGATTAGAAAAGAGATAGGAAAGCATTTGAAGAAGAAAAAAAAAAAAAGGGAAAAAAGAAGCTAGAGGCTGGGGTGAGAGTGGAAGTGCAAGGCGCACTAGGAGACACATGGGGCCCATATCATCACTCTCTCCACCATCTCCTCCCTGCAACCTGCATTTTCTCCTTCCTTGCTTTTTGCTGCCCCCCTAATCTCCTATCCTATTATACTCTCCTCTGCTTTCATTTCCCACATTCCATTCCTCTCTTTATTATACACCCTTCTTTCAACTACTTCTCTTTACTCACACACTCTCTCTGTTGCTCTCATCTCATGGATGCTACACTTGGTTTACTTGGTGGTGCTGGCAGTGTTGGTGGTTCTTCTGGGGCTTCTACAAATGAGTCCACTGTGTCAAAAGTGGAGCAAGACTTTGTTGCCATGTCTTCTGAGGCATCTTCATACCCAGCTGAGGCTGAGCTTGAGTTGGGTCTTGGTCTCAGCCTTGGAAGTGGTGGTGCTGCTATGAAGGCTAATAAGGGTTGTGCATGGGGTGAGCGTGGTCGAATCTTGACTGCCAAAGACTTCCCTTCTGTTGTCTCTCATGCTTCCTCTATTCCTTCCCGTTTCTCTGACAGAGCTAATCCTGTTGTTGCTGTTTCTGGCACTAAGAGAGGTGCTGACTCTGTTTCTCAGGAGGGTACTGGATCTCCTCCTGGTGCCAGGTTAGAATTGGAATCTTTCTTCCAACCTTTTTTTTTTTCTAATATGCGTAAGGCTAGTTTGTCTAGTATTCCTGATAATGTGCAAACACTGCAACAAAATCAAAATTTTCACTTTTTTTTTTTTTTTAACCTTCAGCAACTAAATTAAGTAATATACCTCCCTTTTTTGTAGTTTCATCTTTTTGGTTTAGCCATATGTGTATTATGGCCTACTCTAAAAAGATTGTATAAATTTGTTATGATTTTAATCTTTTATGTTTATAAGCGTTGATAGAACTGGGGTTTTGGTTTCTCACGTGAAGTATTTCCTTCTTTGGGTACACAGTACACTGACTGATCATTTTACTTCTTATTCTTTTTTTTAAGAAAATATTTAGTCATTATGTCTTAGTTCGTGAATAGTTCTATGCCTTAGTTCAGTTTTATATTTTTCATCAATAACTTTGTAATAGGCCATATATGTGTTCTTTAGGAACAGGGGTCTCGTATTTCTTATTTAGAATAAATTTCCTGTTTTTGGTTTTCCTTGTTTTATATACACTTTTTACAATTATCTTCTTTTTCTTATTATTATCATTATTTATTTGGTTTATATTCGAATAATAGGCTCTTTTATAAAATTTTAAAATAAAAGATTTCCTTGTGAGTGACACCTTTCATGCAAATTTCTGGTATTTTACATTGTTGAAGTAATTGCCAGGTTATGACTGATCTTTATCTATGTTCTTCAATCAATTCTCTGATATTCATTTGTTGTGATACTCTTCATGAAAGCAGTCAGGTTGTGGGATGGCCACCCATAAGGGCTTATAGAATGAACAGCTTAGTTAATCAAGCAAAGAGTCAAAGAGCTGAAGAAGAGAAGGACATTGATGAGAAAGATAAGTCTAAAGATCCTTCAAAGAAGAAAATTTATACCAAGACTGATACTGCTGCCAAAGAAAAAGGCCAACTTGGATTTGTGAAGGTGAATATGGATGGAGTTCCGATAGGAAGGAAGGTTGATTTGAATGCTCATTCTTGCTATGATACTTTAGCCCAAATGCTGGAAGACATGTTCTTTAGATCCACCACAACTGTCAATTCAAGGGGTTAGTGACTTCTTTTTCTTTCTCTTGTGCGTCGGTCTTCAGAATGTTGAAATCGGTCAAATTAAGAATTTTATTCATGGTTTTCGTAAACTAATTTTCGAAGCGTCGCTTGGGGTAGAAAGTCTAGTATGAGTTGTATGTAGTCATGCCAGATAATTATGCCTAAGTTGACTTCACCATTGCATGCCATGATGATTGATTGTATTTTAACCAGTGACAAGCGAGTGTTTTCTCAATGTTTTTCTGTGTATGGAAAATGTTATATGATCATTATGGGGTTAAACATGGATGAGTAATTTATGTGTTCTTTGTTCTTGTATGTCATTGACATGGTTCTTGTGTAATTGGGCTCAGGTGGAGAGAAGGAACAAGCAACTCAGCCCTCTAAGCTTTTGGATAGTTCATCTGAATTTGTGCTTACCTATGAAGACAAAGAGGGAGACTGGATGCTTGTGGGAGATGTTCCATGGGGGTACGCAACAACCAGTTAACTCTTATTTTCAAATAAAAATAAAAAAATAGAAGGGGAATAAGGGAAAGGTAAAAATGGGCACGCATATGAAGTGGAAGTGAGCCAAGCCTCTCTTGAAGGTCCTAGCCATTGATGGACTGTATTACTAGGTGGTCTATTTGAGGCTTGGATGACCAAAAGAGGGGGGGGATAGAAAGAAAGAAATTGCTTGGTTCAATTCTTTTTATTGTTTATTTATTTATTTTGTAATGCTTACAGTATGTTTGCTATATTCTGTTGTATTTAGGATGTTCCTCACCTCTGTGAAACGGCTTCGAATCATGAAAACCTCTGAGGCTAATGGACTTGGTATGTAAACTTACTGTTATCATTCATGTATCCCGCTTTCAAATTTTCAGTTTTATTCGTTTTGCCCTTCTTTCTAAGTTTATCTATATGTATTTCCAGGAACAAGATTTCAAGAAAGGAATGAGAGACAAAGAAGCAAGCCCATATAATATCAGGGCTGTCTGATAATTTTAAATTTGGTAAGATGAAGAAAGCCCACAGTTTGACTACAGAAGTTAAAGGAAAGTAGAAAAAAAAAAAAGTTGATGAGACAGAGTGTTTTGTTAAAGATTGTTCTTCCACTGGTTTTACCCTGCTTTTTTTGTATACTCAACCAGTCTCTGGTTCTTGCTGCCTTTTTGTTCTTTTAGGCCATTTGATTTTAGATCTTTTACAGCCCCTTATATAATGCTACCATACAGGCCTGCCTACTTGGCTGATTGCTGCTTCACCGTATTGTAAATATGGGAGTACTTGATATCTAGAGTGTTGAGTTTGCTGCAATCTAGTGGACTCAGTTTTTACTTGGTGATGAAAGAAAAACTTGTGTGGTTTTGATTTCAAAAAGTTTTATGGTTGTGTTGGTTGGCACATGTTTTCTTTGTGTTTACTACAACCTAGAATTTTTTTATTTTTTCAGTGGCCTTTTGTTTGTGGCTCGGCATAATTTGATTATTTTTGGGTTTTTTTGGCTGAATCTCAAATTTTGCTAACCTTCCATGTAGCAGGCAGGGAAAATGTGTTGCATTATATAAGCAAATCAATCCACTACGAAATTTCCATATTATCAGATTCTTTAATATAAAACATTGAATCGTGTACAGAAATTGACATTTCATCAAAAGGTGAAAGGGTATTACATCATAAATGTTGACTAGTTACAACTCCACAAGAGGTTCATTGTTTACATTGCCACATGGTGATGCTAAGTTCTGTATTCCCTCTAAGATCATCCTTATTTCAAAGATAAAGAGTTTATTTCAGGTTCTATATTAAATTGCAAAGATTTATACGATGCCAATTAAATGACATGAGATTATGCTAAGAGTATTATAACTTGGGATTATCTTATTATTATTTCGTAGCAAAAAATATGGGTTTAAATCTTTTCACCTTAAAATAAAATATGACATATTGTATATCACTAAATAAAATAAAATATGACGGTTCATTTCACCTAGGATTTGTTGTTTTCATTTCAAGTTGAAAAATATTTTTAACTCGAAATAATTGAGGATTATAATTTTTGATACAACTCTAATATGAGAGAATGCGAGTCATGGAGAAAAAATGTTGAATTTATAAGAAAATAATAGCCAATTATTTACTATTTATCACGTTAAAGTTGTGGTATAAAAATTATGGTCATAAAAGAACTATTTTAGTTAAAACTTTCTTAAATTTATTAGCCTTCTGTGGTTACTACCTCAAAAAGATTGTTATGGAATTGTGGATGAGGTGTGAGTTGGTTAATGGCCTTGGCCTAATATATTTAATCAAAACTGACTCAGGAATGGTTGGCATTGAAGTGTAGATAAATAAGATTTAAGAATCAATAAATTATCCGCAACTTTTGCTTCACCCGATTCATTAACATTTTTCACTTTTGTTTTCGTACAATGCATAGGATTCCCTATCTCTCTTTCTCTCTTCAAAGTTAATCCTCTCTGCTCTAATTAGCCGACCAACCAACAAAAACTGCTTTCTTTCTTTTTAACCCTCATCCCCTCTAAAACTCTTTGTGCGCGCGCGCGCGTAGATAGGGGAAGCTCTGAGAAAATTTTCATTTTAAAACCTTAAAATGAATCGATATTCTATCACATGGGTTATGTTTTGCAAAATTATTTTGAGATTTAATTAGTTCTTAAAAATCAATTAATTGTTTTTTTTTTTTTTTTGCCTATATCAGTATGTTGAAAGAGAAAAGTTGTTCCAATTATTATGTTTTAAACCAACTTAAAATGCTATTGTTAATTTTTTATTTTAATCTCTTTCTTTAACCATGGTGTGCAAAAATACCAAGCTTTGACCACCGTCTCTTTTGTAAAAAAAGTTGGCACAATAACACTTGACAAAAAATAAATAAAAAATAAAAAAATCAAACAAACAAACAAAATGGGGGGCGTGGGGAAGGACAGTGGTAAGATTGTGCAATCATGGCAATTTTGACTGCAGAAGACCACCCATTGATGACTTAAGAGAAGTGCTTTTTCTTAGAATAATTACATTCTTTTTAATTGAGTAGAGGACAACTGTATTCTACTACTAGCACTAGGGACCAAATGCGAATTTCCCCCCAACCCCCAAAGAATGTTCAGCTTTTTTCTCTTATTAACTAGTTTCTCATACTTTCTTGCTGGTTTCCATTTCACTTCTTGCAAACAAAGGAAAACGTTTCTTGTAGCATAAAAGTTTCACCTAAATTGGCCTAATGTGTGCCTTTTTACGTTTTAACGTTTTTCTCAATTTGGCTAATGGAAGTGCCAACTGGCCCACATGTTAAAGCACAATTATAACTTTAATCCAGCCATTATAAATGTACCCTCAACTGGAACACTAATGATGGGACATAGAACCCCCCACAGCTGGAAAGCTTCTTTTTTTAATGTTGTTTTTACATGGTTCCACACCAATCCTAATAACTCCTTAACTTGAGATTGGAAATATATTTTCATGCCCAAAAAAAAACTATAGTAGGCCCGCCAGGAGAGAGAGAGAGAGAGAGAGAGAGAATTTGCAATGAGTTGAAAAGTGACCAAATCAATCTTACCATTGGTGCCGCTGAGTTCACCATGGTGGACAATCAGGCAGCAATGTGGAACTAGACAGGACCACTTAGTTCAAGGATATGATCATATGCTCCCAAAAATGAATGATGAGGTTCAGCTCGTTGATTGGTGAGGCCCGATGAGGCCTGGCCGCCTGGCTCAGGATTTTGTCACTTTCTATAATTGTGTTTCTGCAACTTTTTGCAGATATTATGGCCACTACTGAAATGTGCTTACATATATTTTTTCTGTTGTAAGCCAAGAAATTATTACCTTGAAAAGCCCAACAATCCCATGTAGGTGAATAATTTCTCATAAGGGCTGCATCCCTATAATGCGAAATGATTCGAAAACAGAAGGTAGGCTGCTGATGACAATGGAGACTCCACCAGCCTAGACGACATAGTAATTTCTTCTCAGAGCCAAAACTTTTTGTGAACGACTGCCCCACCACCCCAAATGATTACTTTGTAGGAGGAACAAAATTAACATACCCAATAGTCTAGCACTTTAAATTGTGGTCCGTTCCCTTTGGGGAGGAATAAAAACCGAAACAAGCAACAGAGAGAAAGGAAGAGTTGGCCATCAACTCCTTCCATTTGTTTGTGTAACATCACAACCCTGAGATAAGATGCTGACATCAAAATCGGATTCACAGAACCACTGTTTTCCAACTTGGGGTGCCGGGTCTTAGGTTTTCCTATCATTGAGACAGAAAACAAAAGTGAAAAAAACCAAATTCGCATGGAAAAATCATATACAAAGATAAGTCTAGTCATCACCGGTTCTCATTCATCTTCCCTGATCACTTATTTCATTTCTTGCAATAAGTTTATTATTGCATGGTGGCATCTAAACAATCTTCTGTAGTACAAACCTCTTAGTAATCACAAACTATATAAACTAATATCCATACAGAAAAACCCATTATGTATTTCAGCTCAGGCATTTTAACCTACAGTGGTACTACAGTGGTAGGATACAAAGCAACCATAACATACAACATGAGCAGATTTATGGTATTTATAGCCTACTGCAAGAATTCCCTTGGATCGGTCACATAACCGGTCAAAGCAGATGCTGCTGCAGTATATGGGGATGCAAGATATATCTGGCCCTCTTTGTGTCCCATTCGGCCTGGGAAGTTCCTGTTTGTTGTTGACACACAGACCTGCAAAGACCATCACAGAAATAGTCATTGGCCTTAGGAATAAAGCATAATGGGGAAACAATAAATTCTATGCTTGAAATAATACAATTAGATTTCTATGTTCTGATACTCTATAATAGATAAATCTGTATTTATAGTTTCTTCATCTTCAGCCCTCATTAGATGGGCGTAGACAACCCCCAACAGCCATCTCACCCCAATGCCAATAGAAATCAGTGTTTGAATTATAATCCCCAACATCTTTTACATTGAAGCCCCAACAACTCTGGCCCCAGACGAACCAGTGCAGCATTCACAAGTTACCATATCAGTAAAGAGAATAGTTCATTATACACAATGATTCCACTGCTAACCAACAATAACAACTTAAAACCCACCGACAAATTATTAAAATGAAGTGTTAAGGCTTGCTTTTGGTCCCTAAAACAGTACTTTCCTCAAACAAATTTGTGTGCCAATTTTTAGACCCTGGATATTTTAGGTGTCACTTTGGTTAATTTGTACCAAGGAACATAACATTTTGGGCAAAAAAAAAATCTCCGATTATTTTTTTTATTTTGGATAAGTAAAAAGTTTATTGATATCAAAACAAGGGGAACACCCTAGTACACAAGGAATGTACAAGGGGTCAAACAATCAAGAACAAAAATTACAAGAATCTAATAAATCAAAAAAGGCTAAAAAAGATTGGTTCCACAAAGCAGCCAACCAATAAATTAAAGTTCTAAAAAAAAAAAAAAAAAAAAAAAGCTTCAAGTCTGATATGGATCTCTCCTTATCCTCAAATCACCAACTTTTTCTCTCCCTCCAAAGGCACCAAGATAAGCAATGGGGAACCATCAATCATATGAGGATAGATTAGTGACTGTGTTACTAGCCTCGTAAGACAAGATTTTGTCCTATGAGTTCCTAAATCACCCTAAAATGTTAAAGGGATCACTGCACAGGAGTTCAAACCCTACATCAAGATCAACTAGGTAGACCATGTACATTATGCATCAGCAAAGTAAAAGGTTTAAACATTATAACTTTGTAAACCTATTTCCAGAACATCGCCAACTAGTATCCACCTTCCAAAGAACTGAACTATGGCCAGAAAGTCGTACCAATTTGATCTTTTTGTTGATATATTAATGCACAATTATTTCTTAATGCAGTCATGGAGAATGCAACTCGTTACAGGATAGAGGGAACAGAATCGATGAACTTTGAGTATATTAAAAGTATGAGGACTCAGTCAGTCAGTTGTTAGCAACTTTCACTAGTTCTTTATATGAGTGGTCTCGGCGTCTTGCACTTGGGGCTATACAACTAACCATTCTATTGTTTAGTTTATAGAGTCGTTGCCATGTTACTGTATATAATTCTTTCTTGAAGTAATTATTTAGGTTGCTTTATGTTATTGTACATGTAGTCTCTCTTTAATAAAAGTATTTGTACTTATAAAAAAAAAGTTATGGGATACTAGTGGATAGCAAGGTATCAAGGATCCACACTCCACAAGAATGCCCATTTGAATTTTGCTTCAACATGCGTGGCTCTACAAGCCATTTTACATGATGCATAAAGCTCCTAAAATAAATATGATATGCTAAATAAGAAATACATGAGAGGTTGCTTTGTTGACAGTATTTAAGTGTAAATTACCAACAGTTACTCTTATGAAGGTTTGCTTAAATTGACACAATATAAGTGCTATTTAAAAAATTACTCTTAATATTCAATACAGATTAATCTCCTAATGAGACCCACCAAAGGTCAGGCATCAATCCCATCCATTTGAGATCCTGATGAGAAATGGGATTCATCTATGAGCTCCAACACATTAGAGATTATGCCTAATTGTATCACAATATTGCTAGACTACACTGTAACAAATCTAATCATTTAATCGTGATTATTATCCTATTGGAATAATGACAAGCAATATGTAAAATTCTCAGGAAAAATTATTGGACTTTAACGTTATGACCTGGAGTACCTGAAATGAGCAACAAAGTTATTACAGTGCTCACAGAACATGTAATGCATTCAGAATCGTGTTGCTCATGGCAGACCTGCTGCTAATGAGAGGCTGAAATCTAAAGGAATCACAGACACTCACTGATACTGATGGAAGGCATTAAGGATAACAGACCAGCAGTGACGCAAGACTAGGGGTGGCAAATGGGCGGGTTGGGTCATAAATGGGTTGGGTGTGTAATTATCCATTTATTCATTTATGATTCGTTTATATATAAATTAATTATCCATTACCCGCCCAACCCATTTAATTAGCAACCCACCCATTTAACCCAATATGACCCAAATAAATAAATAACTTGTAAAAAACTTTAAAAACAAAATTTAAAAAGTTCAAAAATCACTTTTCCTGTTATTTCCTTTCATTTTCCCTTCACAAAATTCATTTCTCAGCAATCAAACAAAGCCACACAGAGAGAGAGAAAAAAAAAGGACTTTCTTCTCTTTTTTTTTTTTTTCCTCAAGAATGAAACAGAGTCTCAAATGGATGATTAATTTCTCAAGTACTACCATCTGAATCTTCATCATGAGGGAGAGGGAAATCCAACCAAGTTTCTGGATGCATCGCGATGTTTCTCGCGAAAGCTAGCACCTCTTCAATGACACCGACCGCGTTGCCGATCTCATGCTCCTCCGATCCAAGCTGGAGAAAATTGGAAACGCTTTTGGTGATCTCCGACACCGTTTTGGTGCTCGAAAGCTTGGAGATCCCGGTCTTGAATCTCCCACTGATATCCGCGAAATCGTTGCGGATTCTGGTGATCACGTCCTCCTCTTCCTCTTCGGGTGCTTTGTGATCAGAAAGTTGAGAGGGATTTGAGTCGGCGATCTAGCGCAGCGGAGCAGAGGAGGAAATTTGCTCCGGAGGAGGAGGGGCAAGGAAGGAGGCAACGCCCCAGAGTTGGCGAGTTAGGGTTTTGGTGATCTCCAAGAGATCCTCTTTGATGCCACATGGCGATTGGTTCGACGACTGTGACGATGGTGATTCAGTTTGGTCACCGCGGTGGTGTTGATCAGGTTTGAGAGGTGGATTTGGATCTGTGGAATCGGTGAAGTGAGGAATGTCCTCAAGAGCATAACCAACTTCGCCCAAGACGAAGCTGATACACTACCTCTGGTGAAATCCAATTCCACCCCCATTCTCTCTCTAGAATTTCCTTTTGTTTGGTTACTGAGAAAATCTAAGGGAAAGTGTTTGGGCTTAAAAATCTAGAGGTTTAAGTGTTTGGGAAAGTGTTTGGTTACTGAGAAAATTTTAGAGAGAGTGAGACTGAGAGTGAGACTGAGGTCATACTGTTTATTTAAGTTTTAGATTTTAGAAGGGGTATAGTGGGTATTAAAGGGTTTATTTAATTTTTAAATTTCACATGGATTTAGTGGGTATTAGTGGATTTATTCATTTAGACCTATCTAATTAAATAACCAAATGGGTTTTTATCCATTTAACCCAAATACTCAAATGAGTTGGATTACGACTTATCCAAATAAGGTGGATAATGGGCGGGTTCATGGATATGGATAAAAATTGTCACCTCTACACAAGACCTACCAGAACATTGCCAATAAAATTAAACAACAGGGAAATAAAGGACAGGATCTAGGAATCAGCACCTAGGCTTGCTTGGGGTCAGCACCAAGCGAAGAAAAAAAAAACCTACTAGGAGTCAGCAACTAGGCTTGGTTGGAGTCAACAGTAGACCAAAGAAACCAAACGGGACTTTCATTCATTAAAACCATCTCAAAAATCCTTCCCCAAAAGGAGTACAATAGTTTGCCTATATAGGAAAACTAAACCCTAATTATAATTGGCGTAGAAAACCCTAGTTGCCTTATTACAAAAATAACCTTGCTTCCAAAAATTAAAATACTAATAGCCTAATATACTACTAGGACCTACAAAATAAATATACAACTGACTTGCAAAAGTAAATAATACAAAGTTAAAATAAAAACCACCTTGTGTCTTCCTCATCAAGAGGAACAAATGCGCTTGTAGTGCTAATCTTACCGAGTTGCTCGTTTCAAATAAGTCTAGAATTTTTTTGTACAATTGCGGAATCAATGGCTGACGATAGGGGTAGGCCACATTGCCACAAGCAAGTTTTTTTTTTTTAATCCAATTTAAAAATTCTATTAATTTTCTCTATAGATTATAGCTGGAAATAAGGATCTTGTTTCAGAAAATAGAGAGCTATGTTAAGTTGAACAATTGATAAAACTTATTGAAAAGGTTTAAAACAAGAAGAAAAAAAGAAAGAATAACTTGCCGTAGGCTCATTCATGCGTGCATAAGTGTCTTTAGGGCCACCCAGACAAGCACCACAATTAGGACTTGCAGGTGTATCACAACCAGCTTCTTCAAAAATCTGGGAGCAAGTCTTGCCACCAGATCCTGGCACTGGGAGACTATATACGTCCATCCAAACCTGAAAATTTTATTGTATAGATGCTTATAGTTTTATTTATCATTAATCTACCTATGATTATTTCTATTTATCAAAACTGTGATTTAGAATTCCACACCTTTTGGGTTGCGGGAACGAGGAATGTGGGGACTTTGACCTTTTTGCCCTGAGAAAAAGCAATTACATCTTTTCAGCTTAATCCCCAAAATATATGAGAGAAAATAATACCAGCAAACTACAACCATGGCTCACGAAAAACAAATGAACTAAAATAAAATAAAAAGCTCTAAAAAGGAGCATGGTTACTATATAAACACCACCAGAAGGAAGTCTCAATAACCCCTAAAAATGCACAAAATGCAAATACCTAAATCTCAATTAAATTTTTCATTAATTAAATTATGTTGAAATGCAGATTAAAATGTATAAGAACAAAATATGCAAATAAGGCATGCTACTATAGAAAAGTAATTGAGATACATGTTGGTCAGAAAAACACAACTCGGATACTCACTAAGTACACTATACTCTCATATAAGGCAGAGGATTGATCATTATATTCATGGATTTTAACAAATAAACAAAGATCAATAAGATGAGCCACCAGCAATCAAAATTTCCAAAAACTCAAGCCATGAATATTTTAAAAAGAATTTTAAAAGAATATTACATTTAGATTTAAACCCATGCAAGCATATAAGTAACAAAAAATTCTCCAACGGCAATATAACAGGGATAATACAGCTTCTTACTGAAGCTAGGAAAACTTTGGCTGCAGCCATAAAATCCTCTGTTTTTCCTCCAGTACAAGATCCAATGTATACCCTGTCAATTTTCACATCTTTGCATTCTCTTGCTAAAGCCCGATTATCCGGAGAATGTGGCTGCAAAGATATATTGACATCATTACTCATTCAAGAAAAAAGGCAGATCCAGCAAAATTATCAAGAATTACGACAGAGGCGAACTGTTTTTGGGAGATAAACATATGTGATCCGCAGCATATAGGTTATCCCATTTTAAATTACATTTGTAAAAGATAAAGGGAAATCTTCTCTTCAACACCTGTCAAAATCACCCACCTTTGCTACCAGTGGCTCCAGTTTTGAGACATCAAATCTGTACTCAGAAAGAAATCTAAAAGCCAAGAAAATTAAACTCATCAATAAAAATGAAATCCAAAAGAGGGAGGTTATTGGAAAAGTCACCATTTTGCTAAGTAAAGAAATTAATTCAGTATGCCATTAAATAACATGTTCTCATCTTGATCACAGTCTGCCAGAAGATATGAATAATTCATTGAATTACTAAAGTCAATATTCAATAGCTGATAGAAATAAAATTTATAAAAATAAAAAATCTGATAAAAATTTCAAGATGAGAAAGTTAATAACCCTGTGACAAACAAATATTTTCTTAATGCTGCCAGCTTTCAGTCAATACATGTTCAATGATATGACAGCAGCAAATCTTTAAGTCAAGGCATGAATCAAATTTGTACCAATTTAGTTTGTGTTGCATGACAGAATTATGAGAGCAAAGTAGATCTGAGATATTTCTAGTGCTTCAGAAAGTACTTCCAAAACACGCATAGGCATTAAATGAGAGAAATAGAAAATGAATATGAAAGCCTTGTATTTCACTCGTTAAGAAAAAGAAACATTTGGCCTATACATAATTTTTCTATCTATGGAAAAGCAAGAATTGGTACACTAATGCTATTGTTTTTCACATCTCATTTACAAACTGCAAAAATTCATTAAAATAGACAACTATAATGAGAAGTATACATTACTAAATTTCCAAATTAAAAATGATGGCATTACTAAACTCACACAAACTCCTCCACCATCAACCACAAAAATTCTCCCAATCACTGGGAATGTATCTTTGATACAAAGCAACTATTCACTAATTACCATTATAATGAACAAAATAAGGCTTTCCAATTAGGAAACTTACACGAAACCTTCCTTTGATGATTCAATATTTTACATATTGCCTTAGAATAATTATTTTTTAGCAATTAGATCAACCATAACTTAATAAGTCGGGAAGTTTGATTTTATGATGGGGAATTGACTGTTTTCTATGAACTATTGCAGTTCTGGCAAGAAAGTGCATCTGTGAGTATTAAGATGCCAATTAATCCATAGCTAATTATTTGAATGCAGGTTGGAAGGTCCTCAATATCCATTTCAAATTTGGCATCAACTATGTGTTGAAAATCTTTTTTTTTTTTTTTAACTACTAGGTACTCAATGATATGATAACCCCTACCCTCCAAAAAAATAATAATAGTAGTTCAATATATTTTCCATATAAATTGAGTATATATCCAAGTAAAGTTCAAATTATATACTCTAGATCAAATATTTAATACACAGAAGCAGTAACATTATAACTAGGATTTAGGCATGGAATTCTTTTTACGAAAAAATAAAAATAAAATAGGTATGGAACTCTTGAGCATTTTACACATGTACTACCTTGCTCGTTCATCACTATAAACTGGTTCATACGCCGCAGAAGTCTTATCCTGTGCAGAACAAAAGATAAGATTATAAGCATATGTTCAGAACAAGAGATAAAATTATAAGAGATTGTTCATGTGTAGAATACATAAAGAAAAAAAAATTATGTTCCAAAAAAGCACGTCTCGAAGCAATTAACTTTTCACCAGGTAACAACCCAACCCCACAAAGACAAGGATGGGATTTCAGACATAGACCCATGGTTTATTAATCTTGTGTTTGCATAAACATGCATAGCCAACACATACATATGTGAGAAAGTACACACACACGCAAAGAGTACCACGAAGACCAAATGCATTTGATTATCTATATCACTAACCTCAAGGTACTTAAATGTAGTGCTATCAGCAGGGACAACACCATTTTTCCCCCCAGCTTCAACAACCATGTTGCATAATGTCATCCTCTCTTCCATCTATCAAACACAGAGGATTAGAGAACTTAAATTTATGATGCACCAGAAAAGAAATTACTAATAGATAAGTGTAATTAACACTTGAAGTCATAAATTTGGAATGATATCATAGACTTCCAGCAAATATCTTTTTAGGTTTACTTACAGTTAGACTTTCAACAGTTGTACCAACAAACTCCATAGATTTATATGTCGCACCAGACACAGATATTTCACCAATTATCTGCGAAGTGAAGATTATTAAGGAAAAACATATTCATGTATATAAACCAATTAAAAACTTTTGGCTCACACTACAAAAGTGATATACTGTATAAGGCTACAGTATGAACATTCAGAGGAAATAAAAGGTTTCAGAACCAGTTCAACATACTTGTAAAATCAAATCTTTTGCAAGCAAATAATTTGGCATTTCACCATCCATTACAAATCTCAAAGTTGGAGGCACCTGCAAATTAAAGCAAGAAATTAGATATTAGGATACCAGAAATATAATTCTACATAAGACAAGAACTTTGTCAATTTATTAGATGGAACACCCATACAGGATGCAGAAATATGGGCAACACATAGCCAAAGAAAATTAAAAGGCATAATTTTTCTCTCCTTTAGTTTCTAGTTCTCTTTATGTCTAGGAAGCACAAACACAGGAACTGGTACAACAGAGTGACACGAGCAATTTCTGAAAAATTATAAAATGAAATGGCTAGTATGACACCTGTATAACACGGACACAACATGGGTACAGCACCCTAAATGAAGTGTTCGTGCTTCCTAGGTTTATGTTTAACAATAGCAAGATTTGAGACTTGATGATCTAATAGCTTTCCAGAATTTAAGGTGAAAAAAGAAGGAAAATGCACAATCATAGTAATGCTTTTTTGTGGAAATGTTTTCTTTCCCCTTTCTGTTTTTATTTTTTCAATGAGTATAATTATATTAAGAAAACGCAAAGGGGCCCAAAGCTAGTATATGGGTAGCATACAAAGGAAGGGCCAAAAGAGAAATAAAACATACAATAAAAAAGTATCCAGGAACTCTATAAATTTTGAGGTATTAATGTAGAAGAGGCCGAAGTCCATTCATATAACCTCTTCAAAAATAAGAACTTCACCTTCCTCAAATGTAACTTAATGCGCTAAAAGCAGCATGCATTCCTCTCTTCAAATACACCACATTAAGCAAAATGAAATAGCTTTCCATGTTCCCCACTACTTATCTTGTAAAACTGTCCTTTCCAACAGGATAATAAGTCCATCACGGCATCATAAAATTACAGAATTGGGCATTACCCATGAAATACCAAACAAATTAGGGGTATCCATGGGTCAAGTCAATTCGGGTTGAGGCTCAACCCAACCACATCAGATGGGGGAGGAGGAAATGTGCTGCCTACCAAAGAGAAATGGCTGCTCAATCAATTGAATATCCACAACTAGCAGTCAGACACAGTCAAAACTGACGACGGGCAAATGTGTAAAAAGAGAGAATTGTGTGTTAAAAAAGAGAATAATATTTTGCAACTTCATTGGTTTTTCAATAATTAGCTGAAATGAGCAGGATATATCTATGCAAATATGTATAATGAACACACCAAAATATACACAATAGACAAAGAGATATCTTAATTCTTAACCACCTTAAATCCATTAAAAAAATTCAAAAATTGTCTTGGACAAAGATAATTGGAATCGTGTGTTTGTGTGTATGCATGCATGCATGCTAAGGAATGTCCAAATTCCTATAGTTGCAGGAAGACCTCTTATTTGAGAAATCAAGCTTTTCCGGAAGACCTTAAATATTACAATTAAAATTATCAAGTAAGTTGTTAGCCAACAGAACAACAACATAGTTCCTGATGAGAGCACTGAAGGATACATAGAATAATAGCTAGAACCAAAGGGGCCCCGCATAGACAGGGCAGGAAGGGGAGGGACAAAATAATAAACTTTAGGACACCAAAATAAAGCATCTACAGACCTTGAGCAGGAGCTTCCCGGCGCCCAACACAAAGCCTGCATCTGTGTTGCCAATTCCAGTGGCAAATTGGCCAAATGCTCCAGCTGTACAAGTGTGAGAATCTGTTCCCAGCAGGACCTGAAGGCAGTGAAAAAGGTTTAACAAGAGTTGTGGAACATAAAGGCATAAAATTTTTGCATATTACAAATATTTGCATAAACTTGATAACATAACCATACCTCTCCAGGCCTGCAATGACCTTCTTGCGCAAGAGCAATATGGCATACTCCTTTGTAATCTGGGTTCGCCTGAAAGTAATTAAGTAAACTTTACTATTAGTGTCAATAATCAGGGGATGAATAAACTATAAGCTCTTGAGGATAACAGATTAGGAAATGGAGAGTAAGTAAAAAGAGACTGTAGAGCCATACCTTAAAATCACTAAGATCCTTAATATCATAAAAGTACTTGATGTTCTGTTCCATGCAGAAATCCCTCAATATATCCACATTACGGTTTGCCCGTTCATCACTTGTGAAGATGTAATGGTCAGGAATTATTACAATCTTTTCCCGGTCCCAAACCTTAATTCCAAAACAATAGTATCTCAGACGCAGCAAATACACAGTTCAACAACACAGTGAACACCAAAAATTGAACTACAACAGCATTTAAGCTCAAAACTCAGCAACCAGGATATAATGACTAGTACTGGAGTAAAAACCAAAATTAAATGAATTTTTAGACAGAAATGGTACAGTTACACCTTTTACGAGCACAAACAAGACCCTAATTGCATTTGCATGAAACATCACAAAACTAGATTAAAGCTACTAGCACAGTCAATTTAGCATATGAGCTTCACAAACATCATGGGTAATGGGTGAAGAGGATTCAATACCTTCGCGTTCTGGCCAAACTCTTTCTTGAAGATTCCGATCGAACCAGGGCCACAAACATCATGGGTCATCAAAATGTCAATGTTAACCCAAGTATTCTCACCAGGGCTCAACTGGGTTTTCTCAGAAGCCCTAGCCAATATCTTCTCAGTCATCGTCATTGCTGTCTTGACCTAAAATCAACAAAAATCCCACCTTTAAAACCCACAAAACTATGAAACCCATTAACCAAAAACACAAAACCAATGAGAAAATTGACAGAAACCCAACTGAGCCAGTGGTAGAAGGCCTGCGTTCCGATTGTTGCGGTGCCATGACTGAACAAATTTTCTTGGAAATCCTTCTGTTGCATTTGGGAATAGAAAATTGTGACGATGTCGAAAACGCAGTGAACCCCAAATCTTTCTGCAAAAAATAAAAATCAGTAATGGGTTTTACTGAAATCTGACAAATTGGGGAAATGGGAACTGAGAAAATGTACTGACCTTGATGGAGATGAAAGATGTGGGATTTGGAGCAATGGTAGAGGAAGCCATGCTGTTCATTGTTGCGAAAAATCTTCTGTATTTTTCTAAGGAAAATATAACATACTAAAATAGAGTGCTTTTTTTACTTCTGAGGAAATAGGAGGCGGCGCCCGATCACTTTTTTTTTTTTTTTTTGCTAACAATGTCAATGTCCGTAGGAAGAGTTTTTTGGGTTTTTTTTTTTTTGAGCGGTTTTACGTTTACAATATTTTTATAATATTTTCACAACAAATCATAGGTGGTTAATTATTATTGGTTTAAATTTGAATCTAACACTAAAATTATTTTTTTACCCCAACAATAACAACTAGTAACAACCTGTCACTTAAAATTTGTTATAAAAATATTATGAACATTTTATTTTTTTTAAATAATTATTTCTCTCTAACAATTTCATTAATTAGCCAAAGTTTGAAATTATTTTGATACCTAACAAATAAAGTGTTTTAAACTCAGATTTACTCTTTAAAATTGCATTTACAAATTGAAAATTGAGTATTTCACACACGAGTATGATACTCAATATCTCACACTTGAATTTCATACTTGAGTGTTTCACAATCGAGTTATCTAATAAAATTGTTTGAATTTTATAGTTATTAAAAAAGAAAATCCTAACTTTTGCTTCGGCTCTTTCGGTTTCGAATTAAGAAAGCCATTTACAAGGCTAGGATTTAACCAAAATAAATGTATGGCTTAGATTGTGCCACCTCATTTGGAAAATATATTAACTTAACTAAACCAGGAGTTAACCAAACCAAAATGATTGTTGATTGTTCAACCAAAAAGACAAAAAAGAAAAATCAAAAGAAAGAAAGAAGGAAAGAGGATTCGTGGTATTGGGTGCATATTCTGTCAAGTGGTGCAGGATAAAAGAACCTTGTCACTGTGGTCAACTAAAACGTTTTATCTTCTCAGCACCTGTCCTATTTTGTTTTCTATTTTGCTTTTGTTTTTTTCAATAGTTAACTATGGTTCGTTTTTTACACGGTTACGTCTGTGGTTAAGGCTACGTATGTATTATGCAGTATTTGGTTCTACGTAAAATATTTTTCAAATGTAAAATATTTTTAGGAGAAAATACTTTTTAAAAAAAATATATATTTAGGTGTTTGATGGTATTTTAAAATATATTTCAAAAAATATTTTTTAGTGTTTGATTGTGTTCTTACAAATACTATAAAAAACACATTTTCTACTTGTTGCTCATATTTTCTTAGCTTTCAAACAAATATATACTATCATTTCTCAACAAAGAAACAAAACCCAAAAAAAAAAAAAATTCATCAAATGCGGTCAAATTGAGAGGAGAAGGAAAAGATAGAGGCGACTAGGTTTGATTTAGAGGTGAGATTGCGCGGCAGAGGCGAAGGCGAAATCGCGCAGCAGAGGTGAGATTGCACAGCGTTGGAGTCTATCTTTGCTTGATTGGCGGTGAGAGACTTGGCCCCGACAGCAAGATTGCATGGCATTGGAGTCGATCTTGGTTCGGTTCTTTTGTTTTTTTTGGAAATGGTTTGAAGGTACAGCTTGGAGATGGGTTTTGGACCGTGGGGCGGCACGATTTGGGCTGGCCGGAGCTTCGCTGAGGTGAGCTTGGAGATGGGTTTTGGACTGTGTGAGGAGTGTGCTCGAGCTCTCTCTCTTCAGGTGTGGTTTCCATAAATTGTTTGAAGGTAAAATCAAAGCATAGATGATTTTCCATTCAAAGGGGCTCATTTTCCTATCAAAGTGTAAATGATTTTCCGTTGACCGTATTTTTCGTGGCTCCCAAACACACGTAAGGGAGTAAAATAATTTCCTGAAAGTGTTCTCAGTCCAAACAAACGTAGCCTTAACGTAAAATATTTTTCGAGTGTAAAATAATTTCATATGAAAATATTTTTAGGAAAGAAAAATATTTTCTAGTGTTTGGCTTCATTTTAAAATTTATATTAGAAAATAATTTTAAGTGTTTGGTAACATTTTGAAAATGCAAAATTTTTACTAGTTTCTCACATTTTCTCAGCTTCCAAACAAATTTTGTAATAAAAATTGCAATGTATAAACTTTTAAAAGAAAGAAAAATCAGATTACAACCATTAATCCTCTCAAACTCAGTCAAATCAGAGAGAGGAAAGAAGAAAGGGGGAGAGATTGAGTCGGTCAAACCAGAGAGAGGGAGGAAGAAAGAGGGAGAGATTAAGGGAAAGAGGGAGGTAGATCGAGAAACTTGGTTGAAATCGGGTCAAGGGGGGGTTGATCTAGAGGCGGTGACAACGATCTTTGGAGGTGACGACGAGATCAGTCATGGGTGGGTCAATCTAGAGGGCGGCGGCGATGAGATCGAGAAAGCTGGAGGAGACAAGCTACAAGGCGGTGGCGACGAGAATGAGATGGTCAAATCGAGGTGGGTTTAGTTGGGTTCATCGGGGACAGATCAGCAGCTGGGTTCATCGGGAAAATGCAGTGCTCGAAGATGGGTTTGAGCACGATGGAAGAGCTGAGGTAGCGCGATCAGGAGAAGAAAAGCCAAGGATGACAAGGAAATAGTATTGACCGAGACGTGGAGGGGAATGAACGACGCGATCTGACCGGCGATGGGTTTGTGTGGATCGACCTTACCACTGCTCTCCCTCTCTTTCTTTGTTTTCAGTCCGTAAAATGAGATTTGAAGGTAAAATAAAAATTGAAATAGTTTTTCGGGTGAAAAGGCTTATTTTACGATCAACGTGTAAAATAATTTCCATTAACCCAACTTTCTATGCATACCAAACACACGCCTAGTGTAAAATAATTTCCTGAAATGCTTTTCAGCCAAAACAAACGCAGCCTAAGTTTCAATATTTTAAGAGGAATAATCCGCTTTAGCTTTTAATTTTTAGTTTTTATATACAGTTTTTTAAAATCTTAATTTTTTTCGTTTTTTTTTTTCAAATTTTTTCAAGATATTATTATACTTTAACACACATTTAGTAAAAACAATTCAGTAAAAAGCTAGATAAATTATTCCCAAACAGACAATAAATAAGCTAATGAGGTGTCACAATCCAAGCCACATATTTGTTTTATGTACATCCTAGCCTTGAAACAGAGGAGTCATGGTAAATCATGTTCCAAGTGTATACACCCAACTCTCTCACAACAAGTTAGACCCACACTTTCAAGTGTATACATTCAACTATCTTGCAACAATTGAAATCCATAGTGAAATGGAGAGGATCTAGATCCAACTAAAATCCTGTAGTGCGCATGTTTGTACTTTGTAATTGGATCCAAACAACTTTTAAGAAACTTTTTTTTTTTTTTTTTTTTGTGGGTATGAGGGGATTGAACGGTGGGATGAATGCCACCTTGATAAAGATGATTTTTTTAAAATTATAGAATTTCAATTTATGACATTCATTCCAAAATAATTGCTCTTTATGATAATTTATAATACAAATCTTTAATCTTTAAAGTCTACTAGCTTGTAACCCCATGCATATATATGGAAACACTTAAAGATATACAATTAGATGCGTGATATAATTTATATATATATATATATATATATATATATATAAAATTTAAATTCTATTGATAGTCATTTTTATATTTAGTTAACTCTTTAAAAAATTTTATACCGATATTACTAGGTATAAAATGTAAATTGTCCACTTTTTTTTTTAATTATTGTGAAGCACTTTTTTTTTTAAGATTCATTTATTCTAAATTCTTTGGTTTTTGTACTTAATAACTCACTTGAATGAATATTTATGATGTGGTCTCACGTTTGATTCTAAAATTAAGAAATAAAACTCTTTAAGAATAAATAATTTAGGACATATGACACAAAATTAGAACTCTAATTTGGAATTATAATTAAGTTTCTCTTAACTTCATCTATTATTATATACTAGTATGTAACCCTGTGCATTTGCACAGATACATTTAAAAATAATCACAATTACATATATATATATATAATTTAAAATCTAATTAGATCTAAACTCTTTTGTTTTTGCATACAATAATTTACTTGTCACAAAAATTAAAAAAATTAGATGGAACACATGCGCAAAATTGAACTCCAATTAAAATTCAATTTATAATCTAATTGAATTTAGACTCTTTAATTTTTACACATCATAATTCACTTCACACATAAATTCAAAAATTAGGTGAGACATATGGCGCAAAATTAGAATTCAGTTTAGAATTTAATTGGATTTTCTCTTAGCTTTGGCTATAAATATATATATATATATATATATATATATGACTTTGTTGTTTTTAGTTATACAAAAAAATAAAAATAAAAACTCATAAATATAAAATCATTCAAAAATTATATTTTTTATGGTTTACTTATATTGAACTTCTCATTTTTTACACTAAATTAACTCATTTGACACAAAAATTTAAAAACTTAGATTAAATGGGACACATGACACAAAATTAAACTCCAATTGAAATCCAATTTTTACATTGAATTAACTCACTTGGCACAAAAATTTAAAAACTTGGATTAGATGGGACACACATAAAATTAGACTTTAATTTAATTCAAATTTGAAATCGAATTGGATTTTCTCTCAGTTTTACCTATTATTATTATTATTATTATTATTATTATTATTATTATTATTATTATTATTATTATAGATCTATAGATTTGCCAAAAACTTTTAGATTTTATCTTTTCGCTTTTTACATTGGTTTGTTTTAATTTTTTTTTTTAGAATAAAACTAGCTTTTCTAAAAGAGATTAAATTCTATAAGGATATGGTGTAAAACTTACACCCTCCAATTCCAACATATCACATCATTATATTACATATTATTAAAGAATAAATACAATCACACCCAATCAATTCTAATACCCATTTGAAAATCCAACTCAACTATGAGTTTATTGAGATGTTATTATGTGTGGTTGTGTTGATGCCCATTTTTGACAAAAAGGCCCAACAACAGAAGAAGCCCAACAATAAGGAAAGATGAAAGAAAAAAAAAGAAGGTAAAAATAAAGTAAATGAGCCGGAGAAGCCCAAGGAAAGAGATAATAAGCTCAATGGGCCAACATGGCCAGAATGTAGCCAACAAGCTCATAGACACAATAAGAGGTCAAAGTAAAGCAAATGGGTCAAGGAAGCCCAAGGAAAGAGGTAATAAGCCCAATGAGCCAACATGACAAGAATGACAGCCAGCAGACCCATAAGCATAACAAGAGGTAAAAGTAAAGTAAATGGGCCAAGGAAGCCCAAGGAAAGAGGTAATAAGCCCAATGGGTCAACGTGGCAGGAATGACAGCCAGCAAATCATAGGCACAACAAGAGGTAAAAGTAAAGTAAGTGGGTTAGGGAAGCCCAAGGAAAGAGATAATAAACCCAATGGGCTAGCATGACAGTAATGACAATCAGTAGGTCCACAAACATGCCAAAAAAAGAAATAATAGGAGCAAAAGCCTAGTGGGTTGGATGAGCAGGGACTTCTGTCAACACACCATCCAAGCCTATAGGGAAATAAGAAAAAATGATGCGAGTCCAAAAGCCCACGCCCTTCATTCTGTGGAGGATAAGCATGACCATAAGACATGCAGCAGAAGAAGACATGGCAAAAACAGCAGATATGGTGTGAGAGCGTAAGAAGACAAACACAAAGGGTAGTGAAACTCACACACAATGGCCAAAGCACCACCTACTTGTACCCAGCCAATACAGGAAAGGTGACCCCTTAGTCAGGGGATTCAAAGGGTGTGGTTTGGTGGTGGGGATAAAAGGGATCTATTTTGAGATTCATGTCGAGGCTTCTTTTAGGAAAAATGCTTTGTTGGGATGGCATTTCGCCCAAAAGAGGCAAGCAAAGGGCTTGGACCACTTGATGCATGCCATAAGGATAGATAGAGTGAGCCTCCAATCTTTACCCATTCAGGTAAGATAGAAATGGGGAAGGGGAGAAACAAAATAAGGAGTTTTGTCCTAGAATGAGGAATGGTGTAGCAAGAACACTCTGGGTAGAGGTATTGGCCTAACCAACGGATTAGTGGGTAATCTTGGAGGGATGCCCACAAGAAACCAAAAACGGTTGGTGAAGCCTTAGGGACAAAAGGAAGAAATCTCATAGAATCAAGCAGTATAAAAAGGAGAAAGGTAGCCCTAAATAGGGGGGAGAACTCACGGAGAGGATAGGAAGAAAAACTAAGAGTAATATAAAAAATAAATAAATAAATTAAATAAAAAAAGTGGTAAAAAAGGAAGAGAGAAAACACAGCAGAAATAGAGGCGTGCATCAGTAGACCATCTTTTCTATCCTTCTTGACATTCCAACCCTCTAGGACTCTATAAATCGAATCCAAAACCATTTAGGCCCCTACACCAATATGAATAAATTCAATGCCAAAAACCTATAATGAGGTTATCCGTGTTGGTGTTTGGCTTCCTTCTTAGACTTGTTTTTGCTAACTTACTCAACCCAAAATTGGTAGGGTGAACTAACACTATTACGTTTTCCTGGAGTTATTGCTATTGGTCTGTTGTGGCTTCTTTTAGCTTGTTTGATAGTTTTTGTTGCTATTTGTTCTACTATAGAGTCTTTTGATGCATTAGTTGTCCTGCTATAGGATTGATTACTATCTTGCTATAACAGTTGCTCTGTGGTAACACATATTATTAAACCATTTATACCATTTATTCTACTATCGCATTTCTCTGCTATGTCTGCTATAACAATTACTCTACCATAACATCACTTGCTATATTCACAAGTAGGGCTGTCCATTAACTCGTCAGACTTGACCCACTCGTTCGACCAAATCCAACCTGAAGACCTATGGGCAGATTCGATTGCCCAAACAGGTTGGGTGCAGGTTAGTTAGAGATAAATTTTTAGGTTTCGATTTGGTTTTGAGTTCCACAACTCAAAACCCATAGAAACTGACCCAACCCGTGAGAAGTTTGAAAATAAGACAAAAAATCCAACCCATGAGAAGTTTCATTTTTTAGAACTTTATTTTCACGCTTTCTCTCCCTCTCTGATCTCTCTCCCTGAAATCCCTAACCCTAACCCTTCATACAACCACCGCCATCATCAAGTTTTCCTATTGTTGCTGCCGCCACCGTCGTCAAGCTGCTTAAACCCAACTTTCAAAGCCTCCTCTAATTTGCTTGAAATATCGTTTGATCTTATGCATCTTATGGTGGGCGAGGTTCAGTAAAAAAAGTAATTTTTTTTTTAGATTTCACACTGATCTTGTGATTGATGTGGTGATGATGGGTGAGGGGAGTGGTGATGGTGCCGATTTAGTGTTATATCTCTCTTTCTTTCTTCGTTTCAGTCCATAGATCTGAGTTCTTGTTTGTGCTATATGATTTCTGCAGTTTGTGTTTGGGTTTGTGTCCTTTGGGTTTTGATTTCTTTGTGTTCTTTGGGTTGATTTCTCTGTCCTTTTTGGGTTTTGACTTTTGTGTTTATTTGGCTTGATTTCTTCATCTATGTTCTTTTGGGTTTTGATTTCTATATTGTTTGGGTTGTGATTTCTTAGTTTTCGTCTTTTGTTTCAAACTCGATATTACTCGACGGCTCAGACCTGCTCAACCAATGACCTAAGCCGTCAGTTTCAATCCGAACATATGGTCGGTTGCGGGTACATTTTATGTTCACTTGAGCTAATCGGGTCAGGTGTGGGTCAACCCTAAACCCGACTCGTGGACAACCCTATTCACAAGGACACCTAGCTTATTGCATCATTCTCTGTTCTATCTAACATTGGGCATGCCTAGCTTGTGCACAAGTTGGCCTACAGTATGACCCTATAAGGCCAATCCTGACTCCCTTACCCATTAGTTCACATGCCTTGGTGTAGTAGAACGGGTTTTGGCCCATTGACACTAAAAGGCCCCTATAAGTTGTAATGAGCTAAAAGGAGGGTCTTGCATTCCATAGAATCTCACATCGCCTAAGGAAGTACATGAGGATATGCTTATAAGGAGTGACCTCCCTTTAATGTGTAAAGGCATTTTCCCCCACTGCTATGTGCTTTGGGGGAGAATAAAATCATAAGGGGTATGGGCCTTAAAGCGGATAGTATCTACACAGTTGGGACGAGGTCGTTATAGATGGTATCAAAGCCATGCCCTAGCTAGAAGTGTGGGCCCCACACACAAGGATGCATGTGCCCGTAAGGGGGGTGGATTGTAGTGACCTGAAAAGGGGATCTTGCATTCCATGGAATCCCACATCGCCTAAGGAAGCACATGAAGATGTGCTTATAAGGAGGAACTTCTCTTTAATGTGCAAATGCATTTTCCCTCACTGCTGTGTGCTTTAGGAGAGAACAAAGCTGTGAGGGGTATGAGCTTTAAAGTGGACAATGTCTACATAATTGGGACGGAGTTGTTACAATGATAGGATGTATATGTGAATATGATAAAAGAAAAGAATGGTGTAATTGAAAGTAGAGAGAGCTCTAAAATACTTTGAGTAATTTGTATTGAAAGCACTTAGTTATAAATTTAAAAAAAAAAATCTGAATTTGGTAAAGATGGAGTGTAAAACTATGTTTTATACCATCCAATAAAAAATTGCCACATCAGCATTTTACTTAAAACTCAATACATCATACCACACCTAATAACATCTCAATGAACTCCTAATTTTGTTGGATTTATATATGGGTATTAGAATTGATTGGGTAATTTTATACTTATTCTTAAATATGTGATAAAATGATGTGATATGTCAAGAGAGGAGGGTAAACATAAGTTTTTCACCACTTACTTATAGAATTTTAATCTCTAAAAAAAAAATACAATCATGCTCTATTTATCTCTATAACATTAGCCTAAAAATTTTGGATTCCAATCTAACAAACTAATAAATGCTTCACTAAAAAACTCTATATTTACGGTCTAAACTACCACAATGAATACTAACGAGTTATAAGGGAAAATATCTAGAAAAATATCTGAAAGAAGAATCTTGGAGTCCCAGTCTATCGAGGAAAAAGAATGGGGAAGAATAAGACTTTCCCAGCTTTTGTATAAAACGACATCATGTTTCTTTGAGTCTTGAAAAATGCTATGTTCATAACATTTTCACAATATTTTCATAACAACTTATATGTGCCAAGTTGTTATAGGTTGTTATTAGTGGGGTAGAAAAGTAATTTAAGTGGTAGGTTTATATTAGAACCAATAACAACCAACTACTTATGATTTGTTTGTGAAAATATTGTGAATGTAACACCTCTCTTTTATTTAATGAATGTTGAAACACCATCCAAGACTTATAACATTTAGGTGCCTAATAGAATGAAGTCATATAGATCTTTGCACCTAAACGCAATTGTATTGTTGAGTTGTAATGTTACCGTTGGAACATTTAAGCTCTGACTCCGATTTTGTTCTTATTCCTTCGGTATGAAGTTTTAAGTAAAAAGTTAATGTGACAATCTATCATTAGATTATATAAAACATGGGTTTTATACTCTATCTTTATTAAATTCAGACTCTTTTTTTAAATAAGCTAATTTGTAGCTTTTGTCATACATTTACCATAAAAATTACCAAAAACTATATATTGTAGATTTGGCTTTTAAATCAAACCCACACATATGGGTACGTGATTGGAGATTATTTGGATTATTTTGTTTTTATTATATATTTTACATCTAGTATCAATATAGTGATTTAGAAGATATATATATATATATATATTTATTAGCTATTAAATATTATTTTCTTGCTTCTCAACCAAAAAAAAAAAAAAAATTTCTTTTGTGGACTTACAATATTTTTCATTCAATTCGATTATTTTTATTATTTTACAGATTGTGTAGTTATTAAGGAAAAAAGGAGCATGATATGTATATAGTTAGGTTTTTTTTTTTTTTTGATGAGCATATAGTTAGGTATTTATTATGCATTCAGAAAGAAGAAAATACTTGTACTTCGATTAAAACTCTAAATTTTATTATACGATATGTAAATCTAGGAATATTAAATACGTAGTAATTTTTTCATGCATGACCGTGATATTTGATTTTATGTACAAAATTAATCTAGATATTTTGAGTGTTAATTCATTGAATGATGTAATGAACATGTCATTGCTAGATACTTTCATTGTTGGATGAAGCTGCAATAGTACTTTTTAGAAATAAATTCTATTGCTTTGTACTTAAAAATTTATATTTATTTTAATTATATAGCATTAAAGGAGAGAGGTTCCTAGAATTTTTTTTTTTTCCTTTAGGTTTGTTTTGAGAGTCTTTTGTCTAAATATTGTATAAAATACTGTTTTTTATGGTTATAGGGACTGTTCAAAATTATTTAGGAAAGTGAGGAGAGAGAGTGAATTTCGGCAACAGTGTTGCCGAAATTCTAAGAAAAGTAGGAGAGAGAAAGGAAAAAGTGGGTGAGAGAAAATTTGGAATTTTGGTAACAGTGTTACCAAAATTCTGCCTACCCAGCCTCCTGCCCGTGCGCGAGTGCCCACGAGTGATCGAAGGAGAAAAAAAAGAATAGGTTTTCGGCAACACTGTTACCGAAAATGGGGAAGAAAAAAAAAAAAGGGTTTTCGGCAACACTGTTACCGAAAATGGGGAAGAAAGAAAAAAAAAAAAAAAAAAGGTTTTCGGCAACACTATTACCGAAAATGGGAAAAAAAAAAAAAAAGAAGGTGAAAAGAAACACTGTTACCGAAAATGGGGAAAAAAAAAAAAGAAGGAGAAAAAATGCTGCACAACTGCTCTAATTAAACTAGCAACACGCAACCCAAGCGATTCTTTAAATGATTGTGCATCAGTCAAAAGATATCACATAGAGAATGAACCTATTCTCTTTTTTTTTTTGCCAAAAACCCTTCTTTTTTCGGTAACAGTGTTGCCTTTAAAACACTAAATTAACATATTACTCTCTCTCTTTTTTTTTTCTTTCCCATTTTTGGCAACAGTGTTGCCGAAAAACTTTTTTTTTTTCTTCCCCATTTTCGATAACAGTGTTGCTAAAAACGTATTCTTTTTCTTCTCTTTCAGTCACTCGCGCACACTCGCGCACGGGCAGGGGGCTGGGCAGGTAGAATTTCAGTAACACTGTTACCAAAATTCCAAATTTTCTCTCACCCACTTTTTTCCTTTCTCTCTCCTACTTTTCTTAGAATATCGGCAACACTGTTGCCAAAATTCACTCTCGCTCCTCACTTACCTAAATAACTTTGAACAGTCCCTATAACCATAAAAAACAGTATTTTTTGCAATATTTAGACAAAAGACTCTCTGTTTTGAACTAGTGACAGCTGGAATTTCGACAATCAATGAAGGCCAATTAGCTAGCACTGGATATAGGGTATCGTAGAGTTGTTCTTGAGTGGGCCTCGCAAGTAGCCCTGGTTTCCCGTGCCCACTTGCGTTTTACCATCGTAGAAGAATTATTGATGCTTGTACACAACTTGTACATTCAGGGACGGAGCTATAGTTTGGCATTGGGGGGCCATTGCCCCCTGAGACTTTGAAAAAACCAACAGTTATATATGTCATATATGCAATAGGCTTAACTTACAATTTAGGCCAAAGAAAAATTAAACCTGTCCCCTATCTCCAAACTCTTGGCCCCTTTTAAAAAAAATTATATGCCTAACTCTTGGCCCCTTTAAAAAAAAATGTGCTTAAAATACCCATTTATGATATTGGTGTCTCTTTTTGTGACTATTGTTGTTGTTGTTGTTGTTTTTTTTTTTTAAATAATTTTTCTTTGTGAAATATGTTGCAAAACTGTGAAGTGTTGAGTGTGTGTGAGTGTAACCTATTATAACTTATAAAGAGAGTAGATACTTCTAGGCTTGATTTTGTATCGTTTCCCTTAGTCAAATCTATCACAAATCAATAAGAATGTGACTAGTAATCTTAAAATTCAATGATCAAGGCTAGAAAAGGCCCTAATCAAATAAAATAGACTTGAGGTTGTTTTGTGAGTGAGTAATTACTAAAAAGTTACTTAGTAAAGTTAAAGAAACTTATAAAAGAAGAAGAAGAAGTAAATTTAAAGAAAAAAAACTGGTACAGTTAATAAAAACATTTGGTTGGCTAATGGGTTGTTGAGGGAAATTCATTAGCTATAACAAGCTAATAAATTTATAAATTGAAAACTAAATTATGAATTGGTAAGTAATAAATTTATAATTAATTTCTTATGCATACTGTCCAAATTCTTATATTTGTCTTTATTTAGTAATAATAATTAGTCCTTTTGTTCTAAAAAAAAACAAAAATTAGTCCTTTTGTGAGATTCAATCCTAGAAGAATTTTGCCCCCCCTTAACTCAAAACTTTGGCTCCGTCCTTACTATACATTGTGAAATCCTTCCATTGGGCCTGTCTGCATGTGTGTAGGCTAGGCCACCCTTCCAATGAAGAATTGAAGATTGTATAGAAGCTGTTAATGTGTAATAGGCCCACCTTGTTTACTTGTACTATACACTCTGTCTCTTATATGAAGACACTCTTGTATATTTTATTACTTGTGAAATAAACACTATTCATTCAGTATTTCTAACATGGTATCAAAGCCACTGCTCTAACCTTTTCTTGTGTCTTGCAATCTTGTCTTTATTGGTATTCTTCGCTGCCTCAACTTCTTCAGTCAGTAAGCTTTCTGCATCCTCTCCCGATTGCTCTGCTGCAGTTAGAGGTTCTCAAGGTTGAATCTCCACTGCCAGAAGCACTCTCTCCATTGCCAAATACCACTGCCTTCTCGAATCTGTCCATTGTGATCTCCGATTACGACACCAGAAATACCATTATGTAAACCTTAAACTAATCTACTCAGCGCCGCCAGAATCATTCCTATCTAACTATTCACGCGCCGGTCAAAGTTTCGGCCAAGATCGTCCACGCGCCTCATGCATCTTCAATATTGCTCCAATCTTGACGCCGCCGCAACCATTGGAATTAACTTTCTCTGATCTACCTCATCAGAAAAGAATTGGCGTCAACGAAAGCTCCACGCCCCCTCACGCGTTGCCTAAAGCTTCGGCATCCTCATCTATGCACTCCACGCGCCACCACTGCTACTGTTGACGTCATCAATGACGTCACCCTGCCACGTCAGCCCTAAGTGACATCATTATTGCCATGTGATCAAGTTGACATCATCACTGCCACATCATCGCTAACGTCATCCATAACTCAGCCACTTACGTCATCCACAGGTTAGTTGCTTACATCATCCTTGACCTGCTAGCATTGACTTTGACCAGCATTGACTTTTCTTATTGACTTTAACCTGTGTTGACCATTGACTTTTTACCAGAGTTGACTTTTTGCAGTTCAGGTGCTTCTTACCCAGTTTTTTGCGTAGATTTCATTTTTGGAGTCCATTTTTGCATATTTTTCTTCTAAATAAAGAATAAGGGCATGTCTTCTTTCTATTGCAATAATTGTCGCCAACAATCCAACAAACACTTTTGCAATTTTTGCAAACATTTTGGCCATAATATTGAGACTTGCTACCAATACAACAAATTAGCTGCTTCCATTTTAGCTGCTAATTGCTAACACTGAGAGTATCTTACTAATGACTCCCATCTCTGCAAAGTCCAAGTCTTTTGGATCCATTATCACAATTTTCACAGTTGACCTTCAAAACATTATCGCTAATACCATTCGTATGGTTGGTAATGCATCTTATTACTCTTCTCTCTCAGTTACATTTGGTATGTCTCCTTCCTCTTGGCTTATGGATTCTGCTTGTTGCAATCACATGACACCTCACTCATACTTATTTTCTCAACTTGAACCTGCACCACACCCTCTTAATATTTGCACAGCCAATGTTTCCACAATATTTTGTCATAATATATGCTTTATCTTGACCTCCAATCTCTCGATTCTTGGGGTTTTTAATGTTCCTACCCTTTCTTACAATTTATTTTCTATGAGCCAATTAGCTAAGTTGGGTTATCGCATTACCTTTAATTATTCTGGGAATATTGTGCAAGATCTGAGACGGGACAAGAGCTTGGGACCGGTTCCAAAGTTGGACATATGTTTTCCATAGACAACCTTCGTCTTCTACTTATTGCTTATGTTTCTATTGCTGCTATAGCTGCTGCAATATCTTCTATTCCTTTCCTTACACTTTGACATGCTCAACTTGGTCAAGCATCTTCCTACTGGGTACAACACTTGGCTTCTAGAGGTTTGTTAGGTTCAATATCCACATAAAATTTTGATTGTACTTCATGTTAGTTAGGAAAACAACTAGCTTTGCCTTTTCAATACTAATAAATCGATGTCCACTAATATCTTTGACCTAATTCATTTTGATGTCTGGAGACTTTCCTCTATCTCTAATATTGGTGGATCTTGATATTTTATTGTCTTTGTTGATGATTATTCCCGCTATAACTGGATTTTTCATATGAAACATCGTTCTGAATTATTATAAGTATCTTATAATTTTGCAAAAATGGTTGAAACTCAATTTTCCAAACATATCAAAATTTTTCTATCTAATAATGATCTTGAATACACTCAATATGCTTTCCAAGCTGTTTTGCATTCCTATGACACATTCAACAACTAACTTGTCTAGGTACCTCTTAGCATAATGGTAAAGACAAACGAAAACTTCGTCATATTCTTGACACTTTTCGTGCTCTCATTCTCTCTGCCAAAGTTCCTGCTTCTTTTTGGGTCAAAGCTGCTCTTCATGATGTTTGTCAAGGGCGGCTTTTTGCACATAGCATCGTGTCTTCCACTGGATGTGTGACTTTGCTAAGCCCGGATTTGTTTTGGGGAGTTCAACCTGGAACTCGACATTGGGCCACATAGACCAATGACTTTCGGCGTATTTTTAAGTCTACAAAATAGATAAAGCCCAAAGTCTTAGAATTATGATAATGGTTGAAATATATAAATAATATACTTAGCATAATAGGTTTGATTAAATGGTGGGTTGAACGTTATTATTATGTGTGTTAAGTGATGTTCATTATAATGTAATTAATTAAGTGTCATATGTCCAATGATGAGTCCAAAATAGTTCATATCCAGTTGCGGTTCGTGGTTCATGTCCAATATAATAAGGTATGTCTAGCAATGGGCCATGTCCAAATAAGGTATGTCCAACAATGTTTTATGTCCAAATAATATATGTCAATCGGTGGTATATGTCCAAATAATATATGTCAATAGGCAGTATATGTCTAAATAATATATGTGCAACGGTGGTAGATCAATTTATTAATATGTATGTTCATTAATGAAGTATTAATGATATCATATTTATTAAATGGTGAGATAACATTAAAGTAACTTGCATCTAGCAGTGTAATAACAATGAATTAACATGTACTTAATAATGTAATATTGAATATAGAGAGATTTTGACTTATCTTGACAATTTATAGCTCTAGCCGTAGAATCACAGTGGACTTATGACATTTCAGCAGTGTAATAAAATGAGTCCAGCGGTATAATATGATATTATGAGTCCTTCCGTGGTGACTTCATGATTGAAGGGAAAAAATGGGTGCAATTGGAGAGAGAGAGAGTATATGTCCAACCGTGTGTATAGGTTGGTTAAGTTAATTCCCTCCCGTCATGCACTTAAATGACTTTCCCCATGTAACGCTCTTTTAGGTTTTTTAGTCAAATATGAGTGACGTTACCTTCCATGAAAATGACTTTTAGTATTATAAGTTTTTTTGCCTTTCATAAAAAGGGCTTTTAGCATTATAAATATGTCTTTCATGAGAAATGGCTTTTAGTAATAAGTTATTGGAAGAGTGTTTGATATGTTTGAAGATGTGTGGAGATGGTAAGAAATATATATATATATATATATATATATATATACTGTGAGATATGGTGTTTGTAAGTATAAGAATTATATGTAAATACTTTGTTGAACATGGATCTTGTATATGTATACTTTGTGAGATATGGAGTTTAAAGATATATGAGAAGTATGTATGGGTATTTGTGAGGAATGTGTTCGTAAAATATATGGAATGCTCTATTTGTTTCGGTGGAAAACCTTCTGTAAAGATAGCTTTCCATATTTTTCGACGTTTGACAGTATAAAAAAAATTTGTCAATGGAAAACTATCTTTAGTCAAAGGAAAACCTTAACAAAAATAAAGCTTATTTTCTATAGGTTGTTTTCCAGAAAAAAATTTCGAAAAATAATCTCTCTCTCACGCACTTCATCACTCCTATAAATAATTCTATTCTTTTGTGCATAGGAAACAAAATTAATTTCACACTAGGTTGGTCATAGAGCAAAGCTTGTTCAACAATGGCTATAACATCCTCGCTTCCATAGTAATCATAGCTGGCTTTGAATGGGTAACCTTTATCATCATTGGGTGGGAAAATTTTGGGTGCAAAATAAACAATTGCACTTCAAAATGGATGAACGCCAATAACCACCTTTGGTAACAAGACAAGATGATGAGGTATTTTTTAGTGGCTTAGCCATTGAACAGAATAGGTTGCAGATGGTGAAGTTGGCTTTGCTCTATGATCACCAAGGTAACATCTCTTTCTTTTTTTGTGCATGTCTATATATATATATATATATATATATATATATATAAAATTTTGTTGAGAATCAACTTTTTATTTATATTGATTACATTAATTGGGTTTACACAATACACATGATATATATGTTTTATATTATATAAGAAATGTTATAACAACTTTGTGCATACCAAATACCAAACAGCAAAAAACAATCTCAAGCTTATTTTTAAGGTCATTACCAAACACTGGAAAATGAAATAGTTTTTCAGAAAATACTTTTTAGAAAATGATAATGCTGAAACAAACAGAGCGGAAGTGTGAGATAGATAATATGAAGGTTAAATATAGTAAATACATGAAATTATAGCTGCTGTTGGAGTGGTTTTTTATGTTATGTCATGGGTTATGTTCTTTCTAAGAATGAAGATTTTGTATGAGAAGTAAAGAATGAGATAGAGATGTGTTTTTGGGCAGCAAAATGATGAAGTTTCAGAACATTAAGGATGAGAGAGGGATGTATGGTTTAATAGGTGTCTTCTAATGGTATGTGACTTGGTCCTCTTTATATAAAGCCAAGCATGTAACTAGATTAAAACTAGTTGAAGGGAATTTAGCAAATAAGGAAAAGTCTTTGACAAAGTTAGCAGTTTTTTGTTTTTTAGCCAAAAGAAGAAAAGTTTGAGACTTTAATGTTGCTGTCACAGCTGGATGATGTCATCTGAATGACATCTTTGGCATTAAATTTATGGTTTGGCTAAAGATGGTAAGATAATCTTTATGGGGTCCTTTTATTTCTGGTATTACAACTGGAGCTACTGCAGAAGCTGTTTTTGCAGAAGTTTCTACTAGAGTTGTTGCAGCTTCAACTGCAGCTATCTCAGCTTCTAACGAAACTGTTTCAGTTTTTATCAGAGTTGTTGTTGGTATTTTTGGCTAAGTTTCCTCTTTTGGAAAAATTATATGCTTAGTCCATATATAATTTTGGTAAGTAATAGGCTAGTTGGTTGATATTTGATGAAATTTTAGAGATGTAATCTTGATCTTTTTGTATTTTAACCAAATCTTGGAGAGTAGGGAGAGCATTTAATGCTAGATATGAGATATTAATATATATTTAGCCATGTGCTTGGAATTGATTTAGATGATAATAATATAATTTACATGAAATACTATAATTATATTTTTAAACTTATATTATATGATGGACATTAATTTTTTATGTAAAGAGTATGGGAAGTTTTATCATTTTGAGTGTTATGTGATATGAGAGGCTTACCAAATGTTACCTATTTGCACACTGACCTGTCAGAGTTTAGGGAATTGGGGAAGACATGCTAAGCAACATATTTTCCTTTATCAACTTTGAACCACTAGAGCTTTACTGAACATAGTTCTTAGCCTTCCAAACCACGACTCCCAATATTCCTTCAATGAGACTCATGAGCTTGGATCATGAACAAAAAATGAGATGATGTGCTATGAGCTTGAATCATGGGCTTTGACGCATTTTTGTGTAAATATGGGCTCTTTTGGGCTTTTAAAAGAGGTTTTCCCAAAATCCATGATAATGTTGATGTGGTATGAGCCACCAATGAAATGAAGTTATGTGGTGTGAAAAATTTGTCCTCAACATTGTTCATGCTATTATCACATTCTCAATCTTGTCATCCAAAATCAAACTCCATATGAGCGTATTTTTAAGTTACCTCCAAACTATCACCACCTTCGCTCCTTTAACTTTGCCTATTTTGTTCTTCTTCAGCTACATGAGCATAACAAACTTGAGCTTCGATGTAGATTTTGTTGTTTTCTTGGCTATGGCGAAATTCAAAAGGGGTATTGGTATTACGATCTTGTCTCTCATTGTCTTCGTATATCCCGCAATGTTGTCTATTGAGAACATCACTCCTTTATCGAGCTTTCACACTTTCGTGCCTCCCTATATACTTCCTCTGTCTGTTTTTTTTTTTTTTTTTTTTTTTTGAGATGAACCACATATTCCTTCTACAGTTGCTCCTAATGCTCCTATAGACTTCTCTGTCCAACCACCAGATATTTTTTATGCCTCTCCTAGGTCACCCTCTAATGAACGGGTGAAAGTTGAACAGATCAAAGATGAGCCACTCAACCTGGAGCTTGGATCCCCTACTCCTGGTCCGCCTGAAAATCTTGCACAAGACATTCCATTTTGTCACTCAACTTGGGTAAAATCCATTCCTACACATTTACTTGACAATCATTGTTATACTACAGTTGCTACATTGCACGAGCCTCACACCTATCGTAAGGCCTCCACTGACCCTTTATGGCAGATTGCAATGAAAGAGGAACTTAATGCATTATCTAAAAACCATACTTGGGATTTGGTGACTCTCCCCCCTAAGAAATTCGTGGTTGGTTGTAAGTGGATCTATAAGATCAAGACTTGCTTTGATGGGTCAATTGAATGATATAAAACTCATCTTGTTGCAAAAGGTTTTACATAGGAGTATGAGATTGATTATGAAAAGACCTTTGTTCCAGTTGTTTAAATCTCATCTGTTCGTGCCCTCTTAGCTGTTGCTGGTGCCAGTAAATAGGATCTTTTCAAATGGATGTCAAAAATGTCTTCCTTAATGGGAATTTAAGGGAAGAAGTTTATATGCAACCTCCTCCTAGTCTCTCTATTGAACCAAACAAGGTTTGTCACCTTCGACATGCACTTTATGACCTTAAACAAGCTCTATGAGCTTGGTTTGCCAAGTTTAGCTCTACCGTCTCTCACTTGAGTTACATTGCCAGTTATTATGATTCTGCCTTATTTCTTTGTCGCACCGACAAAGGCGCCATTTTGCTTCTACTATATGTGGATGATATAATCATAACTGGTGATGACCTTATGGCATTTAAGAACTCAAGGATTTTCTCAGTCAACAATTTGAGATGAAAGATCTTGGCCATCTCAGCTACATCTTGGGTCTTGAAATCACTCATTCCATTGTCTAATCCATCTCTTTACAAACGATTGGTTGGTAGCCTAGTTTATCTCACTGTCACTCGTCCAGACATTTCCTATGTTGTGCACCAAATGAGCTAGTATCTGTCTACTCCATGATCGACACACTATGCTACTGTTCTACGCATTCTTTGATACTTGAAGGACACTCTCTTCCATGGCCTCTTCTACTCTACTTAGTCTCCTCGTACTTTCCATGCATTCTTTAATGTTGATTGGGTAAGAGATCCTACTAATTGTAGGTCCACCACTAGTTATTGCTTTCTTCTTGGTTTTTCTTTGATTTCTTGGTGAAGCAAGAAACAAACCCATATGGCCTGCTCCAATACTAAAGCAGAATATTGTGCCCTTGTTAATACCATATCTGAGCTCTTTTGGCTACATTGACTTCTTAAGGACTTAGGTGTGTCTACATCGTCTGCTACTCCTCTTTATTATGACAACCAGAGTGTCATTCATATTGAGTACAGTGACGTCTTCCATGAACAGACTAAATACATCCAGATCGATTGTCATTTTACCCGTTATCATCTTGTCCATGGTGCTCTTAAGCTGTGTTAAAAAGCTAGCTGCATCAGGTCTGCATCAGGTTGTATAGTTGAGTTGTAGTGTATAGGTACATTGGATTAGATCAAGACACATGCTAAGATTGTATTTAGGCATGTGATTGATTGTAAGTATACTTAATTGTAATAAGCATGTGCTGATTATAGGAAGCTTGTGTTGATGCATTGGCAGTAGGTAGCTAGGCAGTTAGTTTGTTACTTGGCAGTTAGAGATTGACATGAGGGTATAAGAGAAGATTGTAAGGTGAGGCAAAGGTTTATGTGAAATGTAATGATTCTTTTGTTCTTAACCATTCCTAATCTTCACCCCTTTTCTTGTGGAGGCCCGGTTGTTCTTGAAATCAACCAGAAATATATCTTCAATTGTCTAAGATCAATTGATAGATTGAAGAGTCATAATGAGCTGTTTTCGGTCTCTTCTAAAGATCAACTTGTATATATCTTCACCAAGTCACATCCTAAAGGACGCTTTCGTGCTTTGGTTGACAACCTCAAGTTGGTCTCACACCCACCTTGAGTTTGAGGGGAGCTGTTAACGTGTAGTAGGTTATGGGCTTTAGACCTACATTGTTTACTTGTACTACACACATACTTATATTACACACTTTGCCTCTTATATAAAGGAAATTTTGTATATTTTATTACTTGCAAAATACAACATTATTCATTTAGTATTTCTGACAGAAGCCTTTAGCTTAGTTCTGTTTCTGTTGTGTACGGTTGAGCATAGCCCACCCTTTGTGGAAAAAATAATTTTTAAAACAAAGCAAAGCCTTTGTGGTTGCTCTGATGGAATCAACTCAATCAACAAAGCAAGGAATAGTCATCAATCCGTTGCGAAATTGCCATGAGCAGCTAGATTGGTCCTTTGCTTCTATTCTTGCGTATATGCTAGTTGGTTCTCTTGCCTGAGATTTCAAAACTTTCAAATCAACCAACATTTAAGGTTTTCTTAATAAATCTGCTGAAACAATTATTTTACTTCATATGCACAAGAAATTCACTAAATCTATCTCAAAAGGTTCCATGTAATTGTCCCAATGAAAAGAATATCCCTCAAACTATAATAAACACAAAACAATAAATAAAGATAATTGGTTTTCATTTTGATTTTTTAAATTATGGAATAGATATATCACACAATTAGCTCTAGAGATGGTTGATAGAATGTACTTGTTGGCTAATTCTAATTTGATCGAAGAGATCGAATCATTCACGAAAGTATATAACAGGGTAATCAATGAGTACAAGCTCAACCTAGCTATCTTACTATTATAACTTTTAATATCATGATTCAGATTAAAGGAGGATGATGAGAGAGTAGAGAAAAGAGAGAAATGTGGCCAAAATATGCTAACTTTAATGCAGTCTAAGAACACTACAAAAAACGCAGGCTATAGCCACGTTTTTTCTAGCCACATTTACAAAAATGTGGCTATAGCCGATCTATAGCTGCGTTTTTAAAAAATGCGGCTATAGATTTAATCTATAGCCGCGTTTTTTAAAAGCGCAGCTATAGATAACCTATAGCTACGTTTTTAACACGCAGCTACGGTCCAATTGAATAATTTTTTTTTTAAAAGGGGGACCTATAGCTGCGTTTTAAAACGCAGCTAGAGGTTACTTATAGCCGCGTTTTTAAAAAACGCAGCTATAGGTCCTCCAGCAATTTTTTTTTTTTAAAGGGGGGCCTATGGCTGCGTTTTTAAAAAATGCGGTTAGATCGAACCTATAGCTGCGTTTTAAAACGCAGCTAGAGGTCACCTATAGCCGCGTTTTAAAACGCAGCTAGAGGTCACCTATAGCCGCGTTTTTCATAAACGCAGCTATAGGTCCTCTAGCAAAATTTTTTTTAAGGGGGGCCTATGGCTGCGTTTTTAAAAACGCGGCTATAGGTCCTCCAGCACAATTTTTTTTAAAGGGGGCCTATGGCTGCGTTTTTAAAAAACGCAGCTATAGGTCCTCCAGCAGAATAAATTATTTTTAAAGGGGGCCTATAGCCGCTTTTTTGAAAAACGCAGCTATAGGTCCTCCAGCAGAAGCAAAAAAAAAGTTTGCTTCTTTTCCCACGTGCCCCCCCTTTCCCACCTACATCCTCACTTTCCCACCTACCCGGCTTTTATCTTTTCTCCTTCTTTGTTTTTTCTTTCTTCCTTCGTACACTTCCAAAGCTTCAGTGCTCCCTTCTTCCTCTTCTTCTTCTTTATTTATTTATTTTTTTTTTCTCTCCAACATAACTCTTTTTTTCTTTTTCTTTTTTTTCTTTGTTTCTTTGGAGCTACTGGTGCTGCTTCTACTTTTGTTTTTTTTTTTTTTTTTTTTCTTCTTTTCTTCTTTTTTTGGTCATTCTTCTGCAAGTCACGCCACCAAGGTTTTTTTTTTTTTTTTTTCCTTTTTTCTTTCTTCCTTCTTCACTCTAGCACAACTCTTTTTTTTTTTTTTTTTTTTCTCTTTGTTTCTTTGCAGCTACTTTTTTTTTCTTTCTTTCTTTCTTTATTTCTTCATCTTAAGCACACTGATTTGTCTATAGATCTATTTTTTTTTTTTTGTTATTTTACATTTAGTTAGTAAGAAAATGGAGAAAATGCTGAAAATTTTGAATGAAGTGGATATTCTAGCAATATTTGTGTTTGTCTTGATTTTGATTTGAGTTTTGATTTTGAATTTTTTGGATCTGTGCTTGAATTTGTGCTATTGTGTTGCTAATATTGTGATTATGTTTAAATGAGTTTGTGTTCTTGAGCTTGTTCTTTTGTGTTTCTGAGCAATATTGTTGAATGAGAGGAGATCATGGGATTGTGTTTCTATATTTTGAAGCACATTGTGTTTGAATTGTCAGGATGTTGTACTTGATTTTGAATTTTCTGGGTGTGTTTATATTGTGAGTATGTTGTGTTTTATTTTGAATTTTCTGGGTTTGTGTTTGATTTTGAATTTTTTGGGTGTGTTTGTATTGTGAGTATGTTGTGTTTGATTTTGAATTTTCTGGGTTTGTGTTTGATTTTGAATTTTCTAGGTGTGTTTGTATTGTGAGTATGTTGTGTTTTATTTTGAATTTTTTAGGTTTGTGTTTAATTTTGAATTTTTTGGGTTTGTGTTTACTATTGAATTTTTTTTGTTTGAATTTTGAATTTTTTGGGGAAAAAAAAAACCACAGAAATTTTTTTTTTTGTTTTAAAAAAACTATAGCTGCGTTTTAAAAACGCAGCTATAGGAGGCTTTAGCCGCGTTTTTAAAACGCAGCCAAAACAATACCTATAGCTGCATTTCAAACGCAGCCCAAAGGGGGTCTATAGCCGCGTTTTTTAGAAAACACAGCTATAGGTCTCAGCCTTCAGGGGGCTAAAAAACGCAGCTTTAGGGGCTAAGAAACGCAGCTATAGGTCCCCGCAAGGGGCTATTGTCACGCGGCTTAAGCTGCGTTTAAAAACACGGCCATAAAAACGCAGCTACTGTCCTATAGCTGCGTTTTTAGGGTCTATAGCTGCGTTTTTGAAACGCGGCTAAAGCCCCCTTTTTTTGTAGTGGAAAGTCAATACCGTAGTGGAGGTTGTACCGGTTTGGCCATCGATACGATATATTTTGGGATACCGGTGTACCATTTCGGGTTTACCGCTATTTTATAGATTTAATATATATATATATATATACACACGCGCGCGCATACACACACAAAATCTCTATTTACCATAAAACTATTTACCATAAAACTTACTACAATAAAACATTACTTCAATTTTTTTTTTTTTTTTATGGGAAAAACATTACTTCAATTTTTCATTCATACAACACTGAAAAAAAAATAAGTTGTTGGACAAATGGCTCCAAGTTTTGTCACTTTGCGATGTCAACATCATTCCTGCCTCATATAAAAAAAAAGAAAAAGAAAAAAAATCATTCCTGCTGATTAGATTTGAATCAACACTATACATTTCCTCACTCAGGGTCCACCATGGTTAAGTCAACTAACACAACATTTCAAATCCCCAAATCATCCTTACATTTCCAACTTAATTACCATTTGCCCCTTTTAATCCCTAGCTACTCTCTTGCTGTCTCTTTCTCTTGATTTCTCTCTCTAGCTTAACAATGGCGACCTCTTCCTCTAGAACTAGATCAAGTGGACCAATCCTACGCTCACTCTCACCCTCAGGCAGGTTTTGTTCCTCTACCAAATCAAACTCTTCCTTTGCTTCTTCTACATCTGCCTTTGCTTCTAGTTTCTCATCTCCATCTTCCAATTTTTTCCACCATGATCTTCACCATCAAAGCCATCTTCACCAAAGTTATGAAATTTAGGTCCGGTATTCATTTACCGGCTGGTATGGCCAGAATTCGTCTATACAGCCAGTATTTTTTCTGGTACGAAATAAGGGGTGTACCTGTACCGGTGCACTAGCCGGTAGGGTATGTACCGGCTGGTACGGTATCGCCTTCCATGGTTCAGTCACCTTTCCTTTATCTTCCCACTATGTTTAAAACATACCCTAAACTAATTGTCAAAACTAAGAAAAATACTATTAAAATTATGCCTTATGCTCTAAAAGGACTAAGTCAAAGTTAGAATTTCTTATATATATTTATATAGTCCAAATCGAGATAATACACATTTGATATAAAATTTAATACTCCTTAAAAGTTATTATGACTTTTGAGTGGAGATTGTGATATATCTTTATGTTTGAACCACTTTCACTCCTCCTTATATGTGTCTGTTTCTCATATATATATATATATAAAACATCCTTAATTTCAATCCAATTCTACCCAAAGTATCACGTAAATAATGCCTTACGCGAAAGTAATTGGACGATTAAAATATTATATATAATGAAGAAACAACTGATTCTTTCACACTTGGCATGCAATTGGCGCATACATATATAGGGTTGACACACGCACGCGACATAAGTTCCTTCCCCTATCTAACCGTCTTAATTGTGTCTTTATACAAAGGAATCCAAAGCCAACAAAAATAATAGAATGATGAACCAACGACTATAAAATGTACTTTCCCACTTGGGTAATTTTTTTTTTCTCCTATCCCATTAATTTGTTTTTTTCATTATAGTCCACTTGGCCACTTACAAATCAAGTGTACATGCAAAAAACCCAGTCAGTCAACCAGATCTGCACCTTGCACCCTGATGCGCACTACTCAAGCACTAGTACATATATAATTTTTTTTTTTTTAATCGTCAATTATTAAAGTTTCCACTGGATAAATCTAACACAGAATCATGGCTGTCATTGCTACGGTCAACGTCTCCAAACCACGACTTTTACACAAGGGGTGTGCTAGAACAGCTGGACCAAGCTAGCCTATGCAAACAAGTACATACTTCTCTATTTAACTGAAGCAAATTAGTTAAGACTTATGTTATCATCATATTGCCAAATTAAACGTATAACGCAATAAGCAGCTCAAGCAGGCTTTGACATGGCAAATATGGAAGAGTTACACGTGGCTGCTTCAGCTTACTATATGAATGCCTCCATTGAACCTAGGCAACGAGCAACAGAGTTCTTCCACCCAATGGATACGAATGGCGATGGGGGAGTTAGCTTCAATGAGTTCGTCCAATTCTTCGTTCAAAACGGATACAATAGGGTCGACCGCAATTTTTTCCGTAGTTTGGACCGCAATGGAGATGGGTTCTTGGATTTCTTTGAAGTCCTCACGTTTTACTACATCTTGAAAACCAGGGGTGTGTGGTGTGATTACTGTGGAATTTGCCTAATGGGACTGTATTTCACGTGCGTTGCATGCTTTGACATGGTAGAGGTAACACCTACGACCTTTGTTCTACGTGCTATGAGGCACGGAGGCACCAGCAACAGCATCCCCACCGTAGCTAATTCTTGGATATAGTAATGGCTCTAGAAATTTTGTTCAAGGTGTTACTTAAGAAGTATAAATTATACAATCTTATTTCTTTTTAGCCTTTAGGTAATTAGATTTGATTCAATGTTATTAATTTCATTCTATTCCAGCAATAACGGCTGAAAAATACCATGCTGGTAAACAAACCGAAACGGTAACCCATCTTATTCCACTTCAGAAAAAATTTCGAGTCATTCCGGTCTATTTTGGGTGTTTTGGTAAATACCAGCCGAAATGCAAGATTTGGCAGGCATGAAGTTTGTGCTTTTAAAAAAAAAAAAATTTCTTAAAATCAAAACAAATTTGCATTCTGGAAACCAAAAAACCTCAAAAGGAAAAAGATGAAAAGAAAAGAAATGAACAAAGATACATATATAACTAAAAAAAAATCGTATTGAGAAATTTGAGACTCAAAACTTGAGAAAAGGCACTGCCGTACTGGTACTGGTAGAAGACACAGAAGTTACGAATAAGGAGGAAGGCAAAACATAGATGTAAAATTATAGATGAAGATGTGATAAAATTTAAAAGTATGAAGTGTAAAAATCGAGGAGACAAAAGACGTGTGTGGTTAAAGAATAAACAAGAAAAAATAATTAAAAATGAGAAGTAAGTAAGTAAGTAATATATGTCTGGTGAGGAAAAATAATATTGTAATTAAAAATAATAAAATGTTGAAAATTATGTTGTATTAGGCAATCAAGCAATTACCCAGCTTGTGGTACTTTTATTATAATTTTTTTTTTCTAGATTTTAGTTCAAATTTTTTTTTTTTTGTTTTTCCTTTTTGCTTGAAAGACTCCAATATATTGTTAAGTTACTCAAATTGTGGACCAAAATTTAATTTTATTGGCAAAAAAAAAAAATTCAGGGTGGTCTCAAAAAAAATTTTTAAGGTAAATAAATATAAAATTTTAAATTATTATTATTATATATATATATATATATATTTTTTCAGGTCAAGGTGGTCCTGAGACCACCCTGGCCATAAGGTGGTGCCGCCACTGCTTGGATAGCTACGTCTTGCTTTGGGCCAAGGCAGGCCTCCCTCTTCTTGTAGGTGCCCCAAATCTTCAACGAGTAAGGAAAATGTTTTTGTTTTTTTCTTTGTCATTTTGATTTGAAAAATATATAGAGTACACAGCAAGTCACAAGTATAGGAAAAAGTACTAAAATAATTTTTTTTTATAACTATATATTTGTAACTGTTAGGACATATGTAGTTCAAGTTTGTTAACTTATGTCGCTATTTTATGTAGTTGGCTAATCCTTTGACAAAACACACTTTACTTGTATTTGGATAGATCTAGGATGTGTTTAATACTTCAAAGAACATGTTGTTCAAGTTTAGTATTAAATCCATGAAGATTGGACCAAGAAACAAGTGAAGAAAAAGTGTGTACTAAAGCTGGACACCTGGTGGACACCTGGCGGATAGCTGCTGGACACCTGCGGACAGATAGCTATCTATCGAGCTATCTATCGAGGTATCTATCGAGATTTAATGAGGCTCGACAGCTGCCCGATCGATCGAGGTATCTATCGAGGTTACGGGAATTGAGATTTCCAGATCTGATTTTTGGGCCAGGCTTTTGTATTTGTGTAGGGTTTCTTTTCTCACAACCCTAGGCATATATAAAGCATATTTTTGAGGCCGTCACATAAGAGAATACAAGGAGAACACATGCAAAAGGTGACCGAAGCCTAATTCTCTCTGAAAGAAGCTACTGCGTCTTTACGCCTTAGGGTTTTGTAACCAAGTGCTTCTTAATCTTCATCGTGTGTATGAAGTGAAGAACTTTGCAGCCAACATTCTTCTTCCTCAAGTTGGTGAGTGAGTCACGTACTGGGATTCGTGCAAAGGAGTTAGTCACGTACTGGGATCCGTGCATCAAAGGGTGGCGTTCATATATTGAAGAGTTCAGAGGTTCTGAAGCAGTAGAAGGTTTCTGCTGTGAGTTCATCTACAGGGATTGTAGAGTCTAGTGACAAAGGTTTTGTACTAGATCTGAAACTTCTCTTTACTATAGTGGATTGCTTTTCGGGAAGGTTTCCCCCCAGGTTTTTTACAGTGAAACTGGTTGGTTTCATTGGTTTTCCTGGGTCATCATATCTTGTCTTATTTATTTTTCCGCTGCACTTAGTTTTGACATGATATTGATATTTGTTGTTTTAACAAGTTTTATGCATAATAAATCTAAATAACAACTTGGGTTTAAAACTTGTTAATTATATCAACTGGGGTCTAAATTTCCCAACAGTAACTACTTCATGTAATGTTAGTAGTATGTTCAAAATAAAACTAGTAAGAGCATTTGCATCAACCAATGCAAAATAGAAAAAGATATTAATTTTACACCTTTATTATCAAAATCACTCACATAATGTAAAATAGATAATCTGATGTGGATTATTTTGAAAAGTGATTATATAAAATAGAAAAAGTAGATTTTTAGGCTAAAAAAGACGAAATTTTTTGAGTGAGCTGATGTGAATCCTATAACAACTTACCCTTTAAAATTTGTTATAAAAATATTGTGGATATATTATTACTCATAGGAAAAATTACTAAAATAGTTATATGGATATATATTTTTTTTAATAAAATGCTACACTCACAATATTTTTACAACAAATTTTAGGTAATAAGTTATTGTTGATTATAGTTTGAATTCATCATTAAAATTATTTTTTTATCCACTATTAATAACCTGCCTTTTGTTAAGAAAATATTATCGACATATCATTTTTTATTTTATTTTAAGGTTTAAGGGTAACAACTAGTATTTATTTACCTTTTAAGGGATATTAGCATTTCCTATTTATAGATGAATATAAATGCTTTACTCACTTATTCATGTATCTTATTAGGATACCCTTGGTGCGATGGTCACTCCAAGTATAAGTGCTCGTGAGATGTGGGGGGCAAGGGTCGGAGTTCAAGTCTTCAGAAGTGAGCTTCACACACATTTATACTTAGATTAGGTTAGAGTAGAATTTCTATCTTGTATAAAAAAAAAAAAAAAAAATCAATAGGACAAACTATATATATATATATATGTTGACACATCAAACCAATGAAATAAATTGTGTTGTAAGAACTCTAAACTTTGATTCTAACAAAAAAAAAATTAAACTTTATATAATTGTTTAACGCAAGCACTGGTTCAACATGCTCCAAATATATCTCAACAAGTAATTTTTTTTGCTCTCTTCGTCTTCTTGTTCTTCTTCTTCTTTAATTTTCCCCTTTACTACCTTCTAAAAAAAAAAAAAACCATTTACTAATAATTTTATATCTTTATATTGACAATTAAATGACAAATTAAGAATAGTAGTTCTTGCAAATGTAAATCCACTTGAATTAAGTTAATTTAGTAAAATTAATATTATGCAAGAACGTTGGTGCGAAAAACTTGTTATTTTATTTCATTTTTATTTTGAAATGTACTAATTTGTTGTAGATAGTTTTTTTTTTTTTGGAGAAGAGGTGGTATATAGTTTGAATCAGGTCAAACTATATACAAAAGATTATGTTGTATAACTATAAATTTGTCAAGAGCTTTCAAGTTCAATTAATAGTGTTAGGACATATGTAGTTGTTCAAACTTGTGAACATATGTCGCTATTTTATGTAATTGGCTTATCCTTAGACAAAACGCACTTTACTTGTAATTGGGTAGATCTAGGATGGGTTAAACACTTCAAGAAACAGTGGTTCAAGTTTAAGTGTTGAAGCCGTCAAAGTCTGTCCAAGATACAAGCAAGGAAGTGCAAGATTTTAAAGCTCGATAGATAACCTCGACAGATACATCTATCGAGATTTAAAGAAGCTGTTTAGCCCGAGCCTCGACAGCTGTCTCGACACCTCTCGACACCTCTATCTGTCGAGAATTAAAGAAAACAGAATTCCAAGTCTGTTTCAAGTCCAATCCGTGTGTGTGTCTTTGGGACTTCTTTTCTCCTAACCCTAGACATATAAAAGGATTATTTTAAGGGCCGTAAAAGAGCTGCACAAGTGAATAAGCAGAAATCACAAGATACAAGTTGCATCTTCTCTCTTCATGCAAATTGTGATCTGTGAGAAAAAGTTCGTGCCCTAGTTCATCTCTGATGATTTGAAGAACTTTGCAGCCAACATTCTTTCTTTCTCAAGTTGGTGAGTGAGTCACGTAATTCGTGCAAAGGAGTAAGACGCGTACTGGGATCCGCGCATCACATTGGTTAGTCACGTACTGGGAGCCGTGCATTGAACTGGAGAAATTGTCACTACAGAACGAGTCCAATTGGGTATTGGGGTAAGAGTTCAACTGTAGGTTGGTGAGGTACTGGGATTCCTTACTTGTAACTGCTCGTTGTGATAATAGTGGAGTTTCGGGAGTGGTGACCTTAAATCACCCGGTGGGGTTTTTGCCTTAGGGTTTTCCCCATTCGTGAACAAATCACCGTGTTATTTTTTTTTCCGCTGCATAATTTAGTTTCGGTGATTTGTTTGTGCTGCCACGTAAATTTGCATGTTAATTTGATTAATTAATAACTGGGCTAATTTAATTAATCTAAATTATCACAAGGGGTCAACGCGTTTGTGGCCTGTCAAATAGCTCTTGGTGTTTCTAATGGAAATATTGGAGTTCAAATACTCTCTCTTTTAGCCAAGGTTTTGAAACCCGGACCGTTCATTGAACCGTAAAAGGGAGAGGTTCAAGGTTTTTGAGGTCGAACCGAGGTTGAACCGGAGTCGAACCGTGATGATACCATAATTAATTTAATAATTAATTAAAGCCTAAATATAGATATTAAATTTATAAAACTAGTAAAATTGACTAATATATTTATATATGTGAGAGAAATTTAATGATTTTCAAGCATATATTTAATATTTAAATAAGAAAGTTAATAAAATAAAATAATAATCATGAAAACATTAAAATTTATTATTAATTTTTGAAGTAATGTTGAATATCTTTGAAGGATTTTAATTATAATTTGTTTTATTCCTTGTAAGAGATGGATAAAATTGTATAAAGTTGTTTTTATTAAAAAAAAAAAATTGCTAAGGGGTTGGACCGCACGGTTCTTGACCGGTTCGAGCGGTCCAACCCCGATTTTAGGGGTTCACGGAATTAACTAAAAATACGGTTCTTTAGGCTTAAAAAACCGGTTTTCATTCCGGTTCCCGGTTTTCACGGTCCGACCTCCCGGTCCGGTCTGGTTCTGACAACAGTGCTTTTAGCTATTGAATTAGCACCCAAAAAAAAAAAAACACTCTAAACTTAATCTAATTTTTTAATACAAGAACTAGTTCCACGACATGCTCCAAATACACCACAACGGGTAAGCTTCTATGTTCTCTTTTTCTTCTTTAATTCTCTCCTTTACTAATAAGTTTACATCTTTGTCTTGACAATTAATAGACACAATTTATTTTTAAAAAAATACTAGTTTTCTTGCATACGCACATCGATCCACTTGAATTAAGTTAATTTTGGAAAATCATATATATTAAATGAACCAATCACACATTTAATTTCATAACTTTTTTTTTTTTTGGTTGTTGTTGTGTTAGTACCTATGATCTAAATCACTTTAAGGTTGATCTTAGAATAATATGTAACATTTTATGGACTATATAACATACTAGAAATATTATGTGCCACTAATATGTTTCATTTTAGTAACCAAAAAAATGATAAGTGTTGTTAATGATAGAATATTTAAAATTTAGATATTAACAAAAAATTAAATGAAATTATCATGGTTTAAGTTGAATATAAGCTACAGTTAAAAAATACTTAAAATAAAAATAAAAATAAAAACCTAAAAATATTAGAATATTATAGCTAAATGTAGAATCTTGGTATATTATAGCTAAATGTACAAATCATGGTATATGTAGAATTGCAGCTACACATAGTGCGAGTTACAAGCTAGTTAATATTATGCAAGAAACAATGGTGTGGAAATTACTTTTTATTTTAAACTTCTATTTTTTGGAAATTTCCTAAACTAGTAGTAGGTAGTTTAAATTAGGTCAAACTATACTTTTGGTCCCCCAACAATGGGAGTCTTTTCTAGTTCATCTTATACATTTAATCATGTGAATTTCACTCCCAAAAATTAGTTGTTTTAGTTTCATCCCTCAACTTTAAAAATCAAGTCATTAAGTTAACTTATAATGATATGTTGTCAATACAAGCGGCTCATCCCTACAATATTCAAGAACCTAAATCGAATCAGGCAAGGCTGTCTGGCCTGAAGGCAACTCGTCAAGCACCTGCATCAGAGTGGAAAGCCGTGAACTTCAAAGGCCTTGCAACCAACTCCTCATCGTCGTTTGTGATGAAAAGTCTTGCCGAACTGAATGAAGGATGAACTACGTGGGTTTCATGGTAGGAGGGTCAAAGACTGAGGGGTCCCATTCAGCGTGCACTGAATTCGGTCTCCTAGAGAAGGATCATGCAGAGGTAAAGCAATCATTTAGGGATGAAATAAGGGTTGTTTCTCCTGCGAAGATGAACCGTGTATTGATCCATCTCTTCATTCGAAGAAAACAGACAAAATAGATGAGGATGAGAGAGTTCCTTTGCCTAAAGAACAGAGCATTCGAAGAGAGGAGTTGGTTCTAGCATGCAAGAGGATGGGGATTCTGTTGATAGGAAATGCAATTGGAGCAAGGAGGTGATTTTTCCTCTTAACTCTTGCTAAAGTCTTTTCTTTTCCTTTTTTGTTTATCAATGAATATGTTAATTTGGAATTGTCGGGGTGCCCATAACCACAATTTTTGTGAAACTGTTAATGAGTTGGTTCGCTTACGCTCCCCTGTAATCATGATTATTGTTAAGACAAAAGTTTGTGGTGAGAGAGCAAAAAGGATTTCGAAGAAGCTAGATTTTAATGGGGCAATTATTGCAAACTCTATTGGTCTCACTAGAGGTTTGTGGATGAGACTGGGACTTTGGCCAAGTGGGAATTTTAGATTTAGCTTCCACTGAACAGGAAATTCACGCGGTTGTTTCATCCTTAGCTAACCCCTAATGGCTCTTGTCTGCCATCTATGCTAGTCTGCGTTTTGCAGAAAGACGCCTTCTCTAGGAAAACCTGGAGGTAGTGGCTGGTCTCCACTCCATGCCATGGGTTATAGCCGGGGACTTTAATAAGGTACTCATGGGAGACAACAAGTTTAGGGGAAATTCGATCAACATGAATAGAGCCCTTCGATTCTAGGAGTGTCTGGATATTTCAGAATGATAGATATTGGTTTTTCGGGCCCCCGCTTCACCTGGTCCAATCGTCAACCCCTTTCTCATTTAGTCCAAGAAAGGATTAACAGAGATTTTGAGTATGCAGATTGGAGCTCTATCTTTCCCGAAGCTATTGTGTTACACCTAGAGAAGATGCATTTGGACCACTGCCCTATAAAAGTGTGTTTTGAGAATAATAGAGAGTTTCACCCTCCAAGACCATTCTGGTTCCAACCAATGTGGCTTTCTCACCCTATGTTCATGAATGTAGTTAGGGAAGCATGGCATAACCCCCCTTTCCCTTCAACAAGCTTTGGCCACTTTCACTATCAAGGCTAGAATTTGGAACAAGGACCACTTCAGTAATCTATACCACAGGAAGAAAAGAATCCAAGCTAGACTAAAAGGCATTCAAGATAGCTTGTCGATTAGCCCTAACATTTTTTTGGTAAAGTTAGAGAACAAGTTGAGACTTGAATACGCAGAAGTTGCAAAACTAGAAGAGGAGCATTGGGCTATGAAAGATAGAATTCTTTGGTTAGTAGAGGGAGACAGAAATACCTCATTCTACCATACCTCAGCCCTTGTTCGCAGAAGACATAACCGTATCCTATGTATGAAAGATAAGATGGGTAATTGGTTAAATGGGGAAAAAGAGATTGCAGATTTCATTAGAAGAGGGTTTCTGGAGCTGTTTACCTCGGAACATCTTAGTGCTGCCTTAGCTGAATGGGACCCCTCTTCTTGGAAAACCCTCCTTCAGGAAAATGCATTGACTGCTTTGAACTACCCCATCTCAGACAAGGAGATTTTAGCGGGCCTTTAGGCATTAGAACCCTTCAAAGCCCTTGGTCCCAATGGTCTCCATGCGTGTTTCTTCTATCGTTTCTGGCTAGTGGTAGGCGACTTTGTGCGAAAGGAGGTGAAATCCATTTTTACTTCGGGAGTGATTCCAGAGTACCAGAACCAAACCCTTATTACTCTCGTCCCTAAATGCAAGAATCCATAGTCTTTCACCCATTACCGCCCAATCAGCTTATGCAACACTATCTACAAGGTAGTGGCGAAGATCATTGTAGGCCAGATTCGCCCGTTCTTAGCTGACATAGTCTCACCTCTTCAATCTGCATTTTTCCCAGGAAGGAAAGGAATGGATAATGCAATAATTGTTCAGGAATTGATCCATTCTATGGCCAAGAAAAAGGGTAGGACCAGGGTTTTGGCTATTAAGCTTGACTTGGAAAAGGACTGTGATCGTCTTGAGTGGGGTTTCATTCGTGATACATTAAAGCTTTTCAGATTTTTGAGCCATTTGATTTCCTTGATTATGAGTTGTGTGTCCACCACTTCAATCTCTATTCTCTTCAACGGGGCAGCCTTAGAGACTTTTCAACCTTCAAGGGGTATTCGACAGGGCGACCCTATTTTGCCTTGCCTGTTCATCCTTTGTATGGAAGTTCTTGGGGCTTTAATTGAGGATAAGTGCCATGAGAGACTTTGGAATCCCATAAAAGCTTCACAAAATGGCCCCGCCTTCTCACATCTATTTTTTGCCGATGATCTCATGCTTTTTGCCAAAGCTAATTGGAAGAATTGTGTTGCCATTAAAGAAGTTCTGGATTCTTTTGGTGAGCTCTCCGAGCAAAAAATCAGTAGTGAGAAGTCTCATGTCTACTTCTCCCCCAATGTGGACCAAGATTCTCAAGAAGGGTTGTTTGAAATTTTGGGTTTCAAACCCACTTCTTCTCTTGGAAAGTATCTAGGGTTTCCCATCAAGCATAAAGGAACCCCTCAGGATTTTGGTTTTATTTTGGATTGAATGAAAAGCAAGATGGCAGGTTGGAAATCAAATCTCTAATCCCTTACAGGTAGGATTGTGTTAACCTAATTAGTCACCTCCACCATTCCTAGCTATGTGATGCAGTACACGACCCTTCCCCCAAAAATCCTCCAAGGGATAGATAAATTAAATAGAAACTTCCTTTGGGGCACTTCAAAAACTAGGAAAATGGTTCACCTTATTGGCTAGAACAAAATTACAAAGGCAAAGGAAAAGGGTGGTTTGGGTATCCATGCAACCAAACCAAAAAATACTGCATTACTTGCCAAGTTGAATTGGAGATTACACTCAGATAAATCCTTTCTTTGGGTGAGAGTTTTGTCAAAAAAACATAGAGGGTAGCGGGGAAGGACTAGGAACTCGGCTTGCCATCCCACCAACTCATCCGCTTGGATTGGTCTCAAGAAAGGAAAAGCTACTTTCATAAATGGTTCTAAGTGGATTGCAGGTAGAAATAGCTTTCACTCTTTCTAGTTTGATAAGTGGATGAACAAGGGTACTTTAAGAAGTCAGATTGAAGGTCCTTTAAATAAAGGTGAGGAAAATCTTACTCTGAGGGATATTTCTAATTACTCGGGTTGGAACTAGGGTAGCCTATCATTTGCTTTTCCTAAGTCTCTTGCTCTTGAAATGAAAGCCACTCCTCTCCCCTTCTTTAATTGAGAAGAGGATCGGCTTTCCTGGTTTTCATCTCCTAATGGAGATTTTATACTAAAGGAAGCTTACAGATTAGCCAATAGGGGTGACAATAACACTGTAAGGCAGCAATTCAATGGTGATTGGGTTTGGAAAGTTGTTACTCTCCCAAAGATCAAGTGTTTTCTCTAGAAATGTTGCCACCAAAGCATCCCGGTTCGGGCCATATTAGCTCAATGAGGTATGGATGTTCCTTTCCTTTGCCCTATGTGTAATAATGAGCCAGAAACAATTCGCCGCACATTAAATGACTACCCTAAGGCGCAATCCTTATGGAATTCCCTCTTTCTCCCTTCCAAGGTAACCTCTTTTATGGCTTGCAATTAGTGGATTGGCTGAACCTGAATTGTAAGACCTCCATGACTAGTCATTCTTTGAGTATCAGTTGGAGCATTCTCTTCCCTTTTGCAATGTGGACTTTTTGGCTGCATCGAAATTGCACTACTTTTGAAAATCCAAACCAACACAAGGACCTGAAGCTCAAGATAATGGCCAAGGCTTTGGAGTTCTTGTACCTTGGGATGGATGGGAAGCAGAATCGGGTTAAGGTAAAAATTCAAGTTCAATGGTTGCCACCTCCTTCCAATTGGGTGAAGCTGAACTCAGATGGCTCTTCATTGGGGAATCCTAGCCTGGCAGGTGGAGGAGGGTTAATTAGAAATGATAGAGGTGAATGGATTAAGGGGTATGCAAGAGTGATTGGTATTACAACGGGTGTCGCAGCGGAGCTTTGGGCACTTAGAGATGGTATTTGCTTGTGTGCTGCACTCAAACTTCCAACAGTAATCATTGAGCTAGATTCCAAATTGGTTGTTGACCCGTTGAAGAAGGAGCTGGACAATCCTAACGGAATAGATGTCTTGGTCACTAATTGTAGGGAGAGTATGAGAGTCATTCCTTGTGTAAGAATTCAACATTATTATAGGGAGGCTAATAAATGTTCAGATACTCTCACTAGAAGTGGTGCATTGCTTAGCCAAGATTTTTCAAATTTTCTATCCCCCCTCCCCCCGGTTGTAGATTTTCTCCTTGGTCTTGATTTGGCTGGAGCCTTGTATGAGTGTTTTGTACCCTCTGTTTTAGAGGCTGGCTAGTTGTTAATTAAAGCATCCTTTTAACCAAAAAAAGAAAAAAAAAGAGAAAAAAAAAGGGAGAAATGTGAATCCACCCTTCTCTCTCCACATGCACAAAAAAAAAAAAAAAAAAAGTAGTTAAACCAATATCTACAAATTCTCGAAGGAGTACTTGCAGGTGAAAACCATGATTGTTCTAACCAAGCGAATAGTATACACTATAAATTTTACAATATGGAGAATTTTTTTTTTAATTAATGGAATATCTCAACAAATTAATGGTGCACATATATATGAATAAACATATCTTATTTTTTAGGGTTTAATTAGATGTTTGATCACTGACCTTTGTCTCATATTTCAAAATGGTCCTAAATATTTTAATTGCGTCGATTTAGCCCCTGACATTTTTATGTTAGGTTAAAAGGTGTTATTAAAATAATCATTTTGATGCCACATGGATGCCATGTGGACTTAATCTTTTTTTTTTTTTTTTAAAGAGAAGCAAAAACTAAATCAAATGAAACTTAAGAGGGACACAAACAGAGAAGAGGGTGGAGAGCTAACAAGAGATCATAGATAGCTTGAGATTGTGAGGTCCACAAAGAACTCTAGAACCCCAAAAATACTCATTACAACTCATTGGTGATGCTTCATTTTTATTGAGTTGGTTACTTCAGTTAGGACCATATTTTGGTGAAGGCTTTCCTTTGCACTATGTCTTGGTACAATTACTACCGTCGATTTATATCTTTCTCCACTTGTTCTCATGGAAAAATCTTTTATGTGTTTTATACATTTGGCACAGTAGATGCTTTCTCAACTCATCCATGGCCTATAGTCCAAAGCTAAAGCTAATGTCAAGTATACTAACAATTAGATAAAGGAGGCTGCCTATCATGCTTCTATATAAGGTGGGATCAACACTCTTACCCAACAAGTCAATAATGAGCTTAACATGAGGACTCATGGGTGTTCTAACAGAACTAGCAGATTTTGCTCTAATACCACTTGTTAGGTTATAGATAGACCTCAGTTAATTAATTTAATTACCCGCACTCAAAATTTCTTCCTCCAATCCCATTTTCGGCCTTCATTGATCTTCAAAACCTTGGTAAGTGTTCTTAATCACTTCCAATCCTAGTGTTCATCTGACACACATCTCATTAATAAGATGGTCAAGACAATCACCATGTGAAGCTTAAGTCTCCCGGATGTTGCCAAGATCACCATGTACATGCTGAAGCTGATCAAGAATGGCAACTACTGTGGTCTCTACACAGTAGATACTTTCTCAACTCATCCATGCCCCATAGTCATTGAAAGGTTGCAATAGCACTAGGTGCATGTCAAAGGAGCAACTGTGCAAGGGCCTTATACACTACAAAAAAGTTAGGTTTTTACATGGGTCAAAACCCATGAAAAAAATATGAAAACCCCATGAAAAAAGATTATTTTGAGAGTTAGGATGATCCTCAATGACCTTTGAAATATACACCATCAAAAAAGAAATTTTGATATCCTTCGTGACCCTCAAGACAAGTGATTTATCTTTATAGAGGATATTCGACCCTTTAAAAAGTTAAAAATAATGATAAATATCTCAAAAGTGTCGAAAGATTTAAAAGTGAGTCAAAACAAGTCATGTTTTTTGTATAGAATGCTACATGTTATTTACACATTCCATATCAGCATGAAGGCTTGAACATTTGCGAAATGTTGCATGATTAATTCAGTGGTGATCTATTCCTAATAACCTTGGGCATTTGGGCCTGGACCCCAATTTACTTATACTCTAGGTTGGGCTTTTCCCACAATGGGAGATCCAAGATGTGGCTATTGATATTACTTTTGGAGTTCTAGTGTTACTTTGACACCAAACCACCTTAATCTTAGCTCAGTCGAAAAGGCTGCTAAGCAGCCAAGCCCTCTCATTGAAATTTGAATAGGATTTCCTTCTCCCCAGAATGTATTTTTCCTTACTGCTCTCGTGTCTCGCTTCCCAATATTTTCCAACCACCCCCCTTCTTCTTATCACCCCTCCCCTATGTATTATCCTTTCTCAATGGGGTCATCATGATGAGAGGATATTCCACATATTAGTGGGTCCCTATGTATCATATCTCTAATCAGAGGAGACCCACTTCCGGTTGTTGACATGACTTCCTAATAACTTGTGCTTGACGCCAGTTATTGGTTGGTAGACAGATTCCCCTAAGACATGGTCTCTTGATCATGACATGTTTTAGGGTACTTTATTCGTATGTTCAGCCTGTTCCAAACAGTTCGTCTAGTAGGCTGAGATGGGCCGAGGCTATCTAATGAGTGGGCCTACAATTCGAGGTTAGCCTGCTATTCTTGGTCCATACAAATTCTATTTGAGAACAATTTAAAATAGTAATGGTATAAAAATAAAATCTTCATAATGAAATGAGTCTCCATATCAATTAAAATGGAAAGGATATTAGTTTCACATTGGAGGGATGAGATGAGAGAGGAGAGAAGAGGAAAATGTGGCCAAAATATCAGGCTTCTTATTTGCAGGGGGCGAGTTCAGGGTTTCGAGTGAGAAATAGCAAAGTATTAATAAAAAGATTCATGAAATTGAAACTAATACTTGAAAATACTAATTATTTTTGTAAGTAAAAAAGAATGCATAAAAAAAAAGACTAAAAAAAATGTGATGACAAATCACAAATAGACAAACAAAAAGAAATAGAAAGGCAAATAGTTTTATATAAAATTTGATGCTAAGATTAATTGATGTTAATAAGATTATTTATTTGTGTCTAACAATACTCTTTGTGTGTGTTTAGATACTGCTTATTTTGCTGAAAACTAAAAACTTATTGCTCAGAACAATAAAAAAATAATTTCTGAATTGCTGTTCACATAAGAAAACACTGTTCAGCACTGTTCATTTTCCTTAATACACTGTTCATGTCCCATGAACAGTACAAGAGGTGCTGGTAAAAAAAAGGCAAAAATGCTGAAACGCATCAGCTATCCAAATGTAGCTTTTGTCACTTTGATATAAATATGCCATACAAAAAGATAAAATAAATATAACATTAATTAGGAAACATTCCCTGGGTCATTCCTGCACTTTTAGTACCATTAGTTAACACATATGATTGAAATTTAATTGGATAACCTAATATACTGTAATTAAGGAACTATATTTAAGTCTTGTCATATTATTAAATTATTTTCATGTAGATACAAGGGTTGTTTTTGGAAATATAGACAATTGGATCCTAGAGTTTTATTTTTATTATAAATTTGGATTAGATACAACTAAAAGATCTAGGGTTCAATTCCTGCCTATACTAAAAACTGATTGGTTTCTTGGTCTTCTGATAAAGAGTTATTACCAAGAGTGGACTCCATAGGTTGAAACTCTTTCTTAAAAAGCTAAATTAATTAGCTTGACTTCATTTTCTACCTGCATAGTTTGCAAACTTCTAACACCCATAAACAGTATAATTATATGTTCAATTTATTCCAAAAAATTGAATGTAAAAGTAAAACATTGATTTCTGATTCAAGTGTACGCGATTCTTATTTGGGTATGGTTTCAGAGGAGGTTGACAGCATTTCAAGCACTGGAGATAGCTCTTAGTGTTGGGAATTTGGCTGCTCAAGTTGGTTGTAGCATCATGTGGTGGTTTATTTGGACATTTAAGGAGGACAAGGATTGGCACGCACGCACGACACGGGAATCAACATGGCTAACAGAAGATTATATGTCTTCTTTCTTTGCATTTATTTTGCACTCCGCTTTCTTCATTTTTAACAACTTATCAAATATTTATTCTTGCTTTGGTTTTCCTAATGAGTGTTAAACTAGTTAACATAATATATATTTTTTTAAGAGTCTCGTTTCCAACTTTTCACAACAAAATTCTAGGTATCAAATTATTTTTGGTTTTGATCTGAACCTACCACTTTGAATAATAGTAAGTAACGATCTATTACCTTAAATTTGTTGTAAAAATATTGTAGACATAACTATTGGGTTAAAATAGATTGACCTCGATTAATTAATCTAATTACTCAAGTTGATTAATTAGGTCAAATTACATGTAAATCATGGAGGCACCAACTAATCACCAAATAACTAATATGTAGTGGAAAATAAATTAATATGGTGATTTGTTGACAAATGGGGAAAATCTCTCGCAAGACAAAAATCCCACCGGATGAATTTAAGGTCGCCACTCCCAAAAATCCACTAATCAATAATCAAGCAATTACAAGTATAAGGAATCTTACTACTACCTTGGTCTATCCCAATATACCAACCTACAATTGAACATTCACTTCAATACCAAATTGAACTTGATCTTGTAGCAAACTTCTTTCCTTTGTTACACAAATCTTTAATTTGTGACTAACTCCTTTGCACAGATTTCAGTACATGACTAACTCTAACAGCTTGATTGATTGTTGTTGGCTATAAAGTTCTTCATTTCATAAACGATGAAGATCAGGAAGCACTTAGTTACACAACCTAAGGTGCACAAACACAATAACCTCACACAAAGTGTATAAATTATAGGTCTCTGTTTCTGTGTATGATGACTTTTAAAATAAGCTCTATATATGACTGAGGTTGTAAGAAGAGAAACCTTAATCATTGAAGTCATCATGAGCCAAATTTCAGGCTTGAGATTTTTGAAATTATAGATCTTGATAGATCGAGCTTATGTCGAACTTCTCCATTAATCTTTGATAACAGCATTTGTCAAGCTAATGTCGAGATTTACGCCCCGTTTGTTTTGAAGTAAAATATTTTCAAATGTAAAATATTTTACATGTAATATATTTTATTGAAAATATTTTCCTTTTACTGTGTTTGGTTGCCAACATGTAAAATGAAAATTTTCCTTCAATCACGAAAAACCCAAACTCAAAATTCTGAACAAGTCAAACTCATATTCTCTAATTTCAGTCAAAGCACAACCATGAATCAAAGAAAAAATTCTTAAACCCAAATTATAAAATTTCTCTACAAACTCACCTAAATTCTAATTTCTCTACAAACTCACCCAAACTAAAATTAGCTACCCAAAAAAAAAAAAAAAGAACTTGATATTGGTAACAAGATTGAAACCCAGCAAACTCAAGTGGTCTTTCACAGTTTTTAGCAAAACAAACCATACAACTAAAACCCAATGGTAGAACCCAGATCAACATAGAAACCCAGTGGCAGAAACTAAGATCAGCATCCATAACAATCCCAAAACCCATATTGGGGAGACAAAACCAAATCGGCAGTGAGATTGGTGGAATTGATTGACATTGCAAACCAAGAAATCGAACCTAAGAGCTGGTTGCGTCGACGATGGTGGAGCCAGTGATGAGTTGCACCAACAAAATATGGAGGGGGAGAGAAGAACCAAGAGATGGAGGGTGACGAGGTTGAGGGTGAGTGACTAGCTGGGTTGTGGGAGAGAAGAGATGAGAGTGAGAGAGGGGAAGAAAGTATTGTGACTAAGAGATGGAGAGCAAGTGTAAAATGCTTTACCTTTGTTTTAAGCGTAAAATATTTTACAAAATTTTGCTTTGGTTTTACCTTTGACTGAAAATATTTTACATTTGACTAATTATTTTACTACAAAACAAACATAGGAAAATGTGAAAATATTTTCCTGAAAATATTTTACTTCGAAACAAACAGAGCGTTAATGATATAGTTTTTCTTCACTTGTTTCTTAGATCAACCTTCATGTCTTTGATGATACCACTTAATATGTTTGAATAAATATTACTTTATACATTAAACCCAACTTAGATTTACCCAATTACAAGTAAAGTATATTTTGTCAAAGGATTAACCAATTACATAGAAAAATATGACCCTAACAATAACATTTCTCTATTTTGTTTTCTCCTCTTTTATCCTTTCTTTTAAATAAATATGAAAAAGGATATTTTTTTATAGAAGAAAATAGGATACTTATTGTAGTAATTAATAAGTATCTATAATTATTATATTATATTTGTATATAAAATTATGTATTCTAGAATCATGCATTTATTATAATTGTGTTTATATATATGATTTTTTTTCTGTTTATAGAAACAAAGGCATACAACTCATAAAAAATAAAAATAAAAACACATACAAAGAGAAAATAATTCTAACACAAAAGTACACTCTAAACTTTACTAAAAAGTCATGGTAATTTTTAAAGGAGAGTATGATAAGTTATATATTTTACCGTTTAGAGAAAATTTAAGTGCCAAGATTAATCTAATAAAGAGTTTAAATATAATTTAAATTCAGTTATATATATATATAGAGAGAGAGAGAGAGAGAGAGAGATGTTCATACACATCACAAGCAAGGGCCCACTTTGCAACAATATGGGCTAACAACTTTTTTTTTTTTTTTTTTTTTTTTTTTTTTTATGACAAGGGCTAAGAAATTTAAATGTCCTTTGACAAGAACTAATATGCCTATTATACCCCGAACAGACCATGACCAATGCTATCAGAAAGTTTCCTTTAATTGCCTCGGCAACATTACCTTCAAGATTACGAATTTAAGTGCTCCTTCACTTGCATGATTTTATAGGTTTTCTTGGTTAAAAAATGTCAATATTAGAAGTTGGGACCCACAAACTGCTATAAGGTCCGATGTAGGTATGCAATGTATCCACTAGATGGGAGATTTTACAAATTTAGAGTCAGCTACTTAATTATTTAACTATAAAATAAAAAAAATTACATATTTATTTATATATATCATATATAAAAACAATGGTGATACTGAAATAGTACATTATTATTAATCGATACCAAAATATTTTATTCCCTTAATCAAACCAAAATAGCCAAGTTCAATTTTGATAGATTGTATTCCAATGTATTAAGAAACATCTGTTTTACGTTTTCCCATTTGTTTGATTTTATTTTTTAATTAAATTTTGTTGATATTATATGGATGCTAATTTGGATTTTTAAGATATTTTTTTTTTGGTTTACTCTCTCCTTCCATTGATATCCTGGCCTTGTCCTTGGAAGTAGTGTAAATCGATTTTTTTTTTTTTTTTTTGGCGTGGACATATGTTAGTTGCTTGGAGGCTAGCCTTGTTAGATTCTAATATACATACTGTAGTTTTTTTTTTGAAAAAGACATTATGTTGTTTCTAATACAATTTACAGATTATTGACTACTATACAATATGTTAAAAAATAGAGTACAAATTTGATAAGGATGTGGTCTAGAACCCATAGTTTACACTATTTAATAAAAGCTTGTGATCTCAATATCTACTACAACATACACTCCTGAAGTTTGGAATTGCTTGGATTTTACACTCTAAAATTTAAGAAATTTGATTTTTCACTCTGAAGTTTGGTTTTATTAGCAAAACTCCACCCTTCGTTAGTTTAAAGTGTTAAGTGAAATAGAGGTGTGCTGGCATGTTATATTTTTCACAAATCAGCCATTCAAAATGACACCATTTCAAAGGAAGAAAAAAGGTACTGCTACCATCTCTCTAAACAACACTGTTTCGCCGACTCAAAACAAAAATTATGAGTATTCCTATGACACCACCGTTTTGCCCAAACTATAAACACTGATGGGGTATGATAAAATACACCAACTCCAATGTCGTCCAAGACAAGGCCAGGAAAGCGAAGGTTGTAAGAACCTCATCCATAAAAAGCTCGTCCTTACAGGAAGATACTTGGATGAGCTTCGCATGGTCAAGATCGACAAAACTGCTCCATCTCATCCAAGGGAGTTATCAACCTCGTTTGTAATAAGGTCGTCCATATAGGAACGACCTTCCTTGGAAGCAAGGTACACTCGTCAGGAGGACCCCTAGATGAGCCCTTGACATTTAGGAACATTCTTGAGTGTTTACTACAACTCCTTATCACACGCATAACTTTCAGCGAGTAACTCATAAACAGTTGTGGAAGTTATCCTTGAACCCTCACACCTCCTCAAATCTAGGGGAGGTTACAAGTCTAACAACTACTTCAGACCAGACAAAGGTACGTTTCGACATTTCTTAAAAAGTTGAAACTTCAAAATTTTGAGAGAAAAACTAACTTTGGCATCAGAGGGTTCTTGGCCGGCAACCCTAGTTACCTTTGATCACTGTTCTTTCTTTTTCGGGCCATCAAGACAGCCAATAGTCCTTTCAAATCCAAAGCGTCCAGTCTGCTAATTTTCTTCGCATCATCAATTGGCGCCGTCTGTGGGAAGATAAAAATAGTGTTCTTTTCATTCGATTGTTTGTTTTCAACGATTAACCTTTCCCAGACAAAAGGTTGAATGGTTCGAACAAGATCGAAGGCTACCAGCCTAGGCCATTAGGAGAGTAGGGATGCTTCCAATAATCCTCATCGTGATCGTTAGTCTACGCCTGTCATGCAGCCGCCATGGTAGCCGCTATGGCAGAATTAACCCGTCAAAACCAAGAGTTGAATAGGGAGATCAGTTTAAGGAGGCAGCACCATGAAAGGCATGTGAAGGGGCAACCTCAGAGCCAAGAAGGTAGAGGGGAAAACATTGAGTTCGAGAATCAGTCAAGGGGTACTACTTCAAGAAGAGTGTCACACTTGGAGAAGGAGATGGATCAGATGAGGAAAGTTATGGATGAAATGAAGGAGAATATGAGACAGGCGAACCCCATGGATGACCTAGCTCACCGAATGGACTCCCCTTTCACGACTTCCATCAATAGTCATCCCCTACCCCCAAAGTTCAAAATGTCTTCTTTGGATTCGTATGATGGAACTAACCTGTGTGATCACATCGCTACCTTTAAGACCACCATGCACCTTCAAGGGGGTTCCAGACGAGATTATGTGTAAAGCATTCCCTACCACACTTAAGGACCAGTGCGGGTGTGGTTCAGTAAAAGACCCCCAAACTCTATGGGCTCATTTGAGGAGTTGAGTAAGTTGTTCGTTAATAATTTCATTGGAGGACAACGCTACAAGCGTTCTTCTTCTAGTTTGCTAACTATAGAGTAAGGGGAGAATGAGAGTTTGCGGTCCTTCATTACCCAGTTCAATAGAGAAGCATTGACGGTAGATGAAATGGATGACAAGTTGTTATTGGCCGCCTTCCATAATGGGGTCAACTTTGACTTGTTCATTCATAAACTCTATGAGAAGGAACCACAAACTATGGTTGAACTCGTCCATTCAGCCCAAAATTTTATGAATCCTGAAGACGCAATCATGCTGAGGAATTAGCAATACACTCCCCTAAATACGCCACTAGAGTAAGTACTTATGCAAATCAAGAACAATCTATCCTTGAAGTGGCCAGAAAAAATGAAAGGAGATCCTAATAAGCGCAATAGGAACAAGTATTGTCGCTTTCACAAAGACCACGGCCACGACAAGGATGAGTGTTTCGATTTTAAAGCAGTAGAGAATCTTATCAGGCAAGAGAAGTTGAGGAATTTCCTTGGATGAGATCATAAAGACAAGAAGCTGAAGGCCAAAGTGGAAAAGTCATCACGACCCCCACTTGGAGAAATAAGAGTTATTATAGGAGGAACCTCGGCAACTCAGTCGTCCAAATCAAGGAAGACATACCTAAAGGTGGTGCAAAACGTCCAGTTGTCTAGACGATCTCCCAGGACGAGGGAAGCTATTGAGCAGGTCATTACATTCACGGACGAGGATGCTGAAAAAGTTCACCACTCCCACGACAACGCGATCGTTTTTACTTTGCTCATTACCGATTATACGACCAGGAGGGTGTTGGTAGACAATGGCAACTCGGCAGACATTCTGTATTATCCTGCCTTCTAATAAATGAGGCTAGGACGAGATCAACTCTAACTAGTGAATTCCCCATTGGTGGGATTTGGAGGAATGAAGGTGCTGCCTGTGGACACCATTACATTACCTGTAGTGGTTGAAGCGCACCTGCAATAGGTAAACAAAGAGGTAAACTTCTTTATTATTGATTGTTCATCATCATATAATGCTATTATTGGAAAGCCTACTTTGAATAGTTGGAAGGCGGTCACTTCTACCTACCATTTGTTTGTCAAATTTTTGACCAAACATGGATTGGGTTAAGTACAAGGGGATCAGTTAGCCGTTAGAGAGCGCTACTTAGCCATGTTAGCGATGGACGAGCACGTAGAGACAATGAGCATAAACGAGAGAAGGATTGCAGCGGAACCCACTGAGGTGTTAGAAGATGTCCCTTTGGACGAAAGCAGACCCGAGAAGTTCACTAGAGTTGGGAGAAGCATGGAAAAAAAGGCAAAGCATACTCTGGTCCAGTTTTTGAAGAAAAGCCTTGATGTCTTTGCATGGAGTCATGAGAACATGTCGGGTATTGATCCAAGTGTCATTATTCATTGTCTGAATGTGTATCCCTACTCTAAACCAGTGTGTCAGAAGAAGAGGCTTTTTGCTCCTGAGCGAGAAGATGCCATCAAAGAAGAAGTCCAGAAGTTGATTACCGCGAAGTTCGTTCGAGAAGTTTATTATCTGAACTGGTTGGTGAATGTAGTCATGGTAAAGAAGGCCAACGGCAAGTGGCAGATGTGCGTGGACTTTACTGACTTAAACAAGGCTTGCCCCAAGGACAGTTATCCATTGCCAAGAATTTACTAACTGGTAAACTCGACGGCAAGTCACAGACTACTGAGTTTCATTGACGCCTTTTCAGGCTACAACCAAATAAAGATAGACGTGATAGATCAAGAAAAGACTTCTTTCATTACTAGCCAAAGGCTATTTTACTACAAGGTAATGCATTTTGGTTTAAAGAACGCATAGACGACTTATCAAAGACTGGTTAACCACATGTTCCATCCTCAAATCGGATGAAATATGGAGGTTTACATAGATGATATGCTAGTAAAGAGCTTGGACGAGGGGAAGCATCTAGACGACCTTCAAAAAACCTTTGATACACTTCAGGGTATAACATGAAATTAAATCCAAGCTTGCGTGCTTTTGGAGTTTCATCAGGGAAGTTTCTAGGGTTCATGGTTTCACATAGAGGAATTAAGGCAAATCTGGACCAAATACAGGCGATACTAAATATGGAACCACCGAAGAACATCAAAGAAGTCCAGTCTCTTGCCGGACGAGTTGCCGCCCTTAACAGGTTTGTCTCAAAAGCAACTGACAAGTGTTTGCCATTCTTTAAAGTCCACAGGAAGGCATTTGAGTGGACGGGCGAGTGTCAAATAGCCTTTCAAGACTTGAAGGCTTACCTCATGACGGCACCGTTGCTAAGCTCATCTGTACCTGGTGAAGAATTGTATTTGTATTTGGCGATGTCTCCACACGCAGTAAGCTCGGTGTTGGTCAGAGAAGAAGGCAGATTCAGAAACCAGTTTACTATACGAGCTGGGCACTGAGAGGAGCAGAAGGACGATACCCGATGATGGAAAAGCTAGCATATGCTTTGATCACGGCTTCTAGGAAGCTGAGACATTATTTTCAAACTCATGTTATCAATGTCCTAACGGATCATCCCCTAAAGAAGATGATGAACAAGTTGGAAGCCGAAGGACGACTAATCCAATGGGCAGTGGAACTTAGTGAGTTTGATGTCTAGCACCAACCAATGAGCACGATAAAGGCACAGACGTTGGCAAATTTCATTGCGAAGTTCACCCCCAGCCAGGACGAGCTGGACAAAGACGAAGGAGTTGAAAGGTGGGTTATCAACGTAGACGGGTCGTCTACACTATACGCAAGAGGGATTGGAGTCATACTCAAGTCCCTAGAGGGTGACAAATTGGAGTATGCAGCCCATTTACAGTAGGGGTGTTCACCAAACAGCATAAACCACACAAACCACAAAAATCGCACCAAAACCACCCGCAAAATGACATAACCGCACCGCACCGCAAGTAATTTTGCACCGCACCGCACCGCACCACACCGCATGTTGCAGTGCGGTTTGCGGTTTTATAATAAGAAAACCGCACCGCACCCTCTCTTTATATTAATATTTTTAAATTATTTTTAATATCAAATATATTATTAATAGTTTAATAACCCTAGTTAAAAAAAAAAGTTTGATAATCCTAGCAAGTGTTGATTAGGAAGGCCAGCCCAAAATAAAGAAAAACTAGCTTAATAGTTTAAAACTTGGACTAAAACAAAGGGAAAAATTAGTTTTGGGCTGGGTAGAAAAAGCCCAAATTTCGAAAAATATACTAATTTCAAATCATTCAATCCGCATCTTCTACACCGCACCACATATGTGACCACAAAAATGAGGTGCGGTGCGGTTATGGTTATGGTTTTGGCTAAACTTTAAACCGCACCGCATCACACCGCACCGCACCGCACCACACCGCACCGCACATGTGACCGCAAAAATAAGGTGCAGTGTAGTTATGGTTTTAGCTAAAAGGCACCGCAAAGTGTGGTGCTAAAAATGGCCCAAAACCGCACCGCACCGCATCGCGAACATCCCTAATTTACAGTATCAAACCACCAACAATGAAGTTGAGTATGAAGCTCTACTCAAAGGGCTGGAATTGGCTAAGCCTTTAAGGGCGGAGTCAATAATAGTTAAGGGAGACTCACAGCTAGTCATCAATCAAATAAATGGAATGTGTGAAGTGAAGGAAGATCGAATGAAAAAATACCTTAACAAAGTGAAGCGACTTATCCAGAAATTTAAAGAAGTGAGTTTTATTCAACTCTCGAGGGAGGAAAATATGGAAACAGATGTCTTGGCAAAAGCTACTTTGGTATGAGGAGTTATGGATGAATACAATAGAATCCAATACATGCCGAGCGTAGACCTTCCAGATATACAGCAAATAGGAGGGGGAGACAGTTGGATGAGTCCAATTGTAATCTATCTTAAGGATGGAAGGCTCCCAGAACATAAGGACAAGGCTAGGAAGCTAAGGGTCAAGGCTGCCAAGTGCGTCCTCATAAATGAAGTACTATACATGCAAGGCTTTTCTAAGCCCTACCTAAGGTGCCTGGGTTCGGACGAGTCAAACTATGTGTTGAAGGAGGTCCATGAAGGGTCATGTGGGAATCACTCGGGAGCAAGGTCGCTAGTCCATAAGGTTGTCCATGTAGGCTATTATTGGCCAACAATTCAAGCAGATGCTAACGCTTATGTCAAGGTATGTGACCAGTGACCAGTGCCAGTGCTTCAGTAATGTTCTTAGACAGCTATCAGAGTACCAGACCCCCATGATGGCCCCATGGCCCTTTGTACAATGGGTATTGGATATCCTAGGTCCTTTCCCCTAGGAATTAGACAGATGAAATTTTTGGTGGTAGGGATTGACTACTTCACCAAGCGGGTGGAGACCAAACCTCTTTCAAAAATTACTCAGCAAAATATTAAGAACTTTGTTTGGAAGAACATTCTATGTAGGTTCGGAGTACCTGGAGTACTAGTATCCGATAACAGACGACAATTTGACAACACGCCTTTGAGGGACTTTTGTGAACAATTCGGAATTAAGAATCACTATTCCTCACCCTCTCACTCATAGGCTAATGGACAGGCAAAAGTAGTGAACCGATCCCTATTGAAAATCATCAAGACTTGACTCGAGGGGGCAAAGGGGGTATGGTCTGACAAGTTGCCAGGTGTTCTTTGGGCTTACAGAACGACTGTGAGGACCCCGATAGGAGAAACCCCCTTTAAATTAGCCTACGGAAGTGAAGCAGTCATACCTGCGGAGGTTCATATGGCTAACCATCGAGTGATGAAATATCAGGAGAAAGAAAATGAGGAACAACTTCGTCTTGACCTCGATCTCATTGATGAGGTAAGAATGGATGCAGAGCAAAGAACAGCAAGATACAAAAATCTTATGGTTAAGCAACATGACGCCATGGTAAAACCCAGGCGCTTCAACCTTGGGGACCTCGTTCTCAAAAGGGTCTCCTTGGCAACCAAGAACCCAACTCATGAAAAATTAGGATCCAATTGGGAAGGGCCCTATAGGGTAGTCAACTGCAAGAAGTAGGGGTCGTACTACTTAGAAGCTCTGGACGGACTAAAGTTAAGGCATCCCTGGAACGTGGAGCACCTAAGGAGGTACTATCAGTAATAAGCTTGGACGAAATTCACCAAGGACAAGGTTACAACTATGGACGAAGTTACTACGTGTTTACTCATGTTTACTGTTATGTTCTTACTACTACTATTGTGTGTTGAGAATAAAAAGTGCACTAGTTCTTAAACTTTTGCACCATTTATAAACAAGTTTGTTCAAGAAGAAGTTGTGTACATTTAAGTATTTTCCTAAGTATTTTCTTAAGGCACTGGCTTCTAAGCATGTGCCATATTTGTGAACGATATTTATATAGTAATATAGTTTGGATTTCAATGTATTTAATGCATAAATCTAATTTCCATAATAGTACCCACAAGAAGGCAAAAGCCTAAGATGAATGAAAATCTCTGAACGCAGGGATGTAACGTTCATAAGCTTTCCTTAAAATGAGGATAAAGCACAGAAAAATAAGCTAAGGCATACTCGTCCAAAGAAAATGATGAAAAGAAACTGTAAGCCCAACGCCCAAGTAGTAGACAAGGAAAAGCATACAGTGAGCATTAGAGTCCATGGATGAGCATCTAGCCAAGACGCTTCAGTGTCCTGGACGAGTGAAGCGCTAGAAACTTTTAGACGAATGGTGAATGCCAATTGTCCAACTTGAGGATGAGGGAAAGACCTGGAAAAATCATCACTACCACTCTTAGGATGAGTCATACTTGTAAAAATTGTTGAATGACAAATGAGTCGTCTATATGCAAATAGGTCGTCCATAGAAAAAGTGCGTGGATAAACCTCTAACATCATCCATAGGAAAAGCATATGGACGACCCTCTAATACTTAGGAGTATGCAGATCCCATAAAAGCCAATAGAATAAGTGCTATATATATATATATATATAAACTCATCCATGCAACAATATGTTCAAAAATTAGACAAATAATGTAAATAAGCATTCATAAGTCAAAGTTTTAAAGTCAAAGCTTTAAAGGGTAGACGACCACTGTCCAAAAACCCTTATAAAGTAAAAGCCTAAAAAGCAATTATTTATGAACTCGTCCTAATTTCCTGGACGAACAAATTGTACTTGAATAAATTTCAGATGGTCCCAAGACTATGAACCTTACAAAAAAAAGAAAAAGAAAAGAACAAAGAAGAAAGGAACTGAGATAAACTTTTTCTGATACAAATTTACTGAAGGTTGTCTCTAGCCTTAGGCTCGTCCCGGGTAGGGTGCGTGGTGGCATTGTCCTCAACGTTGGCGTCATCTGAACTTGTCTGGAGGAGGGAGCTAGCAGAGCCACCAAGGTGAAGTTTGATGGGGCTAAAATCTACCTCGGGGAAGCGTTCAACGGCATCCATGCAGAAGTCTTCGAAGCCAGCAGCATAGTTCCTGTCCAACAAGTCAGCAAACTGGCTTGAAGCTTTGAATTCCTCTACAGCTACCTTTCCGGCGTCCTTGAGGAGGGTATCAAGCTCGTCATTCCTTTTTTGAAAATGATCCAGACGAGTGTCCTTCTCAACAATGTTAGCCTTCAGCTCCTCGACAAGATTTTTAAGATCCTTAACCTCGTCCTTAGCTTTACCTGCTGCCTTAGCCTAGCTTCTACAGTCGTCCTTGACCTGCCGTAGCTTTGTCTCAAGCTTGGCCCTCTCCTTGTCTATCTTTGTGGCTTGTCTAGACGCTACTATGAACTGTGACATGGCCTATGCAAACAATTAAAAGTCCTATTAAGAATAAAACATTGACCACAGTAAAATGACAGGACGAGGTAAAAGATAGGATCATATGCCTTGAAGAGGTCATGGACAGCAGAGTGGTCAAACTCCTTCAAAGACATATCATAGCAAGCAACCACGTCTTCCTCAGTCATAGATTTTTCAAACCTTTCCCAGGCTAAATCCTTATTTTCAATCATGTTCATGGGGACCTTTGAACGAGGCTGAGATGAGGTAGGAGTGACGACCTTGGAAGGGGTAGCACTAGCAGGCTTAGGCATTTCCACGTCAAGGACTTGGACGAGAGGCGCATAGGAGACAGGGGGGTAGTGCTTAGCTTAACAATTTCGGGCTTAGACAACCCGTGCCTTGCCTTCATATGCCCTCGACGATTGGAAAGATCTTCCAAATTTAGATTCTTAGATAGGTTCTTCCTTTTATCCCCAGTGGCAGGACGAGCTAAGACTCCCCAAGGGTAGGACGAGGCTGAGACTGAGCCTCTGGCCTCACAACCTTGTCCACTATCTCCTTCCCTTTTTTCTTCTTCATGGTAGCCATTCCTGCAAAGAAATTTGTTAGAATCACTCCAAAAAATGACAAAAGGGATCATTCAAATTAAAAACTTACGTCTACGGATTGTAAGCTCGTGGGCTGTGGCTTCAAGAGAAGGCTTAGGACCAAGTCTCCAAGTAGCAAGGCGTTGAAGAGTAACCAAGGAGTGAAAATCCCTCTTAGGGTGAAGACAAGCCTTTTGAACGCGTCCAAGATAAAACTTGTTCAAAGACGATCGTCTAACGCCTGCAAGAAAGAGAGTTGGAGTTGAATAATTATAAAACGACATGCGATAAAGATAACAACGCATAGTAATAAAAATACCTTTCGGACGAAGGTTCCCTAACTCTCTAGTATATGGGGCAAATGGATCCCTGCCAACCTCAACAGGGTGTCCTGCCTAGAAACTTGAGACGAAGAAAAACCCCGTCTTCCAGTTCCTATCTGTCGTAACCAAAGACTATATAATCCTACAATTTCTCCCTCTAGCTGTGAATTGATAAAAACCATGGGATTGACTAATTTTAGAAGGTTTGTAACAATAAAGGAACTCGTCCATAGTGAGAGGACGGTCCCTTTCAAACACCTCTCTCCACAAAATTTGCATAGAGACAACTAGTCTCCACGCTTTGGGGTTAAATTGACACAACCCTAAACCTAACCTAGTGAGTAGCTCCCTAGCAAAAGCGTTAAGAGGCAACCTAAGACCTCCTAAAAGATAGGCCTCATAAACTCCCATGCCAAAATGAGGCTGGCAACACCATTCCTCTCGGACGGCCAACCTAGGGTTCAACTTGTCTGGGATTTGATACCAACTCCTAAGAAACGCTAACTTTTTGTCCTCCGTCTTAGAAGTGACTCCCACAACGCAGCTATATATGGTTTCTACCTCATCCTGAGGGACGGACGGAGGAACACTTCATGGACCAGCCCCAGACCCAAACATTGCTCTCGTCCTAAATTGTTCTTGAAGGACTTCCAGAGGATGCCCAGGAACCCCAGAAGTATACGCCTCGTCCGTGGTATTCCCACCACTACTACTATCACTACTAGAGCCACTGTAGCTAGTGGAGTTATGATACTCGTCTATTTCTTTATTAACACTATTACTAGACGAAGAAACAACAATTTTAGACATTTTAAAAATTTAAGGAAAACCTAAAGACGAGTATGAAGAAGATACTTGGCTCTAGACGAAGGGAAACTAAGGACGCTGAAAAACTTCTAGACAAGCCGATGGACAAGGAATGTCAAAGAAGAAAATTTGAAAAATGCAGAGGGTACGAGAGGAATTCTACTATTTATAGGCATTGAAAAATGGTATCTGGAACAACGTGATCAAGCAGGAAGTGCCACGTGGCAGTTTCCTCGAAAACCTGAATCAACGTGACAATTAACCAATGAAACTATGACTCGTGGCACAATCCGAGACCATAAGAATTCAGCTATTAAAATTGTGACACCTGGAGTAGTGCGTGATCGTTAACTTGGAATCACGATTCCAAAGAACAACAGTAGATCCTCTGGAGCTTTGGACGACCTTTGGACAAAGGGGCAATTGATGCAGTATGATAAAATACACCAACTCCAATGTCGTCCAGGATAAGGCCTGAAAGCGAAGGTTGTAAACCTTGTCCATAAAAAGCTTGTCCTTGCAGGAAGATGCTTGGACGAGCTTCGCATGGTCAAGATTAACAAGGGAGTCATCAACCTCGTCCATAAGAAGGTCGTCCATATAGGAATGACCTTCCTTGGAATCGAGCTATGCTCGTTAAGAGGACCCCTGGATGCGCCCTTGACATTTAGGAACATTCCTGATTGTGTACTACAACTCCTTATCAGTTATCACACGCATAACTTCCAGTTACAGTTATGTAAGAAAAATGTAATTCCTAAACAGTTGTGGAAATTATCCTTGAACCCTCACACCTCCTCAAATCTAAGAGAGGTTACAAGTCTAATAACTGCTTCTAAGACATTATATAAACGCTCATTCAGACCAGACAAAGGTACGTTTTGACATTTCCTAAAAAGTTGGAACTCCAAAATTTGAGAGAAAAAACTAACTTTGGCATCGGAGGGTTCTTGGCCGGCGACCCCGGTCACCTTTGATCACTGTTCTTTCTTTTTCAGGCCATCAAGATAGCCAGTAATCCTTTCAAATCCGAAGCATCCAGCCTACTGATTTTTTTCGTATCATCAAACACAATTACACAAAACATAGGATCTGCAATGTGACACACTGTTTCTGCCATTCAACCTATTCCCAAAATCAAAACCCCAGGTACAATTCAAGAAAGGAAAGAATAAATTTGTTACAGTGCAATATTGATATTTAACAGTTTTCCACTCTCTCTGCAATAGTGGTTGTGGCTTTGTTAAGCTTGTCTAAGGGTGCTTCCCACTTCATGTGGTAACATTCCCCCCCCCCCCACCATACCTGTAACGATCCAAGGAAAAACGTTAGCCACATCTGCGCTATATCTCAAAATGACTAGTCACAAATGAGGCTTCTTATAGCTGTTAACAAAGCCCAGATATGCCCAGTAAATATCCAATGTGGGACTCATCACACACCCACACACATCACAAAATCAAGCAAATTGAGTCATCACAATGTCCCCCACTTAAATCCCTAACGTCCTCATTAGGGCCCACTTTGTAGGGTAGTGTCTTTGGGTCCACATAAGGTTACCGGGCCGACTCTGATACCATATATAATAACCCAAGAAAAAGCGATAGTCACATTTGCGCTATACCTCAAAAGGGCTAGTCATAAATGAGGTTTCTTGTAGTTGTTAATAAAGCCTAAATTTACCTAATAAATACTCGATGTAGGACTCATCACACATCCACACATATCACACAATCAATTGAATTAGGGCATCACAATACCTACCCTCTTACCCATTGGCCTTTGCCCTATCGTAACCACCATGAACCCAAAACAACCTAATCTCACCATAATAGCAGACTCGCCTATCTCAAACCACTACACCAGCAGACCCATTTCTCTACCACCCAAACCCAATATAACTTGTGAGCTCTCTTCCTTTGGCCTTATTGGAAGGCTTATCGCTAACAAAGCCAATAACAAGGTTAGAGGCTTAGAGCTATTCTCTTCAAGGCTTGGGAATAGGTTGAATATACATTGGGCAAAACGGTGGTGTTGTAGGCATACCTAGAATTTTTGTTTTGAGTTGGCAAAATAGTGCCATTTAGAGAGATGGTAGCAAAACTTTTTTCCTTCCTTTGAAACAATGTCATTTTGAATGGTTGATTTGACAAAAGTAAACCTCGGTGGTGTGCCCACGCTCTTGGTGGTATTGGCAATGAAGACTCTGGTTACGCTTTGTGGGGTCCCCTGCCATCTTATTTGGCTACTTAATGTAGGGCTCGTTCCTTATTTTTTCTAGGATCCGGTGCACGGGCTCCTGAAACACGGTGCTAACGGCCTGGGCAATAGCTGGACACAAGGGCCCCACGAGATCCCTCCGAGGTCTATTGCTATTGTATCGGTCTGACCTGAAATCTCCTTTCTTAGGGGATAACCTTAACCTTTCCCTTTCCTTTTCCTTGCTGTTGGTTTTGTCAACCCGTTTGTACTCATTGATGTGATCCATGAGCTAGCGCATAGTCTTTACAGGCTTTCTCGTCAGGGACTTCCTCAAGTCATGCTTGGTGGGCAGGCTAACCTTAAAGGTGCTTATGGCCACGTCATCGAAGTTTTCCTCAATCTCGTTGAACATCTCCTAGTACCTATCGAAATACGTTTTTAGGGTCTCCCCCTCACGCATTGCCATGGACAATAGTGAGTCCAGAGGCCGAGGAACCCTACTGCAAGTGATGAAACAGGCCCCAAATGCCTACGTGAGCTCCCTGAAAGAGCCAATGGAGCGTTCCCTTAGGTTGCTAAACCATCTCATCGCCACAGGCCCCAAACTAGAGGGGAACACCCTGCATATTAGGACCTCATTTTTGGAATGTACAGTCATTCTCTGGTTGAAGTGGCTCACACGCTCTACAGGGTCTGTCCTACCATTTTACATGGTAAACGTAGGCTGGGTAAACTGGAAAGGAAGTCTTCCTGCCTCGATTCTACGCGTGAAGGGCGACTTGGAGATCTGGTTCAATGCCTTACTCATGACGTCATTCCCCAGGCCTTCACAGGATGAGCCCCTGTTTCCGTGCCTATGATGGCGCTCCTTTTCCTTTGAAAAATACTCACTGAGGGGGGAGGGTCCTCGATCTAGGCCTGTAGCTGCCATTCTAGTCGTCCTCGGAAGAGTGGTCGGAGAGTGAGGGAGTCCTTTTTCGTCTCTCCTTTTACAGCCTCCTGCAGAGGCGGTTAATTTCCCGCTGCATGCTTTTAGTATTTTCCTTGTGGGAGATGTAGCTCCTTCCTCAAGACTAGCTCCTGGTTGTTTGTGTAGTATGCACACTGACCTCTCTCTCTCCTCCTTGTTCACAGTTAACGAAGCGGTCTTGGCGTTGGGAGCCGACAGACTCTTCTTGGTTTGGCTCTGGCCCAAGCCCTGACCCTACCATGGCTAAACGCTGAATGTCCTAAAAGCTCAAGTATATTCCCACAGACGATGCCAATTGTAAGGACTGTTTTTGGTGTTCGAGCCCAAACGAGTGAAGGACCCATGCCCAAATAGCCCAACACAATGAATTTATTAGAGAGTGGACTCCAAAACTAGGCTTTTATGGGTGAGATAGCGCTTACCATGGGCCAAGAATAACAAAGAAACAAGAAAAATTAGAAGGCAATCACAATATTAAGAAGAATAATTCTCCTCGGATGAGTCCGAGGAGGTTTTGTTTTTGAATATCTCACTATCAGACTTGTTTACAATTTCTTTTCTTCGTGCTACAGTATATTTCTCTACTGTTTCCCCCCTCCCCTCCCTACTCTCCGGGGGACCTTTTACCTTATATAAGCCCTTTTGGATGATCCTGTTCCTCAATTTGTTGATCACGCAGGCCATCACTCAAGTGCCAGTCCCATCAACCATCTTTCCTGTACCCCTATGAGATGCAACAACTAAGGCAGCACTGTTCAAAAGTCTTTTCCACTTTAATGCGGCCAGGAGGTTTGGTAGAATGTATTAAATGCAGTGGCAGCCTCCAGTTCTTCAGTCACGTTAGTGCTAGTCCCCTTTCCAAAGCTCTTACCGCACAGTAAGGCCTCCTCTGATGACACATTGATGACGCGATCATAGAATTTAAGGACGTGGACTCCTCGGCGCAACGACTGCCCTTCTCAGCCATGCCATGACATGTGGCATGACTGCCTTACTCGGAATTCTAATACCCCACAATAATGATTATAAGAGACTTTATTAGTTAAGTTAATTGAAACTCAATAATTTTTATATTCTAATTTATTATATATGTTCAATTTTATTTTAAATTTCATCTTGCAAAATCATTACAATTTGTATATTATTAATGTTACCTCATGCTTCTAAGTATATTACGAATTTATTCAAACTAAGTTTCCTATTAAAGTATATTGATATGATGATCGTAGTAGATGAAACTAAGATTAGGTCCTAACTATCTCATAGGCAACACCTTTCTCGTTCAGTGCACATATTAGCTACCAGTTCTAACAATAAAATAAAGTATAGCTAAATAACCACACATAATAATTACAATTATTGGTGGCAAATCCTTCCAATTTAATAATCCTCACAAAACACCATGCTACGCACACATGAGCAGTGTGTGTAAAACATGTTCCCATTTTAGGATTAGTCTGAGATTCAATAATACCGACGACAAGTATATAAGAGTAGGTGGAAATAATTGGCCGGAAATTTCAGACAAATGAAATTTCTTGTGGACCATAAATTTGCTATCATTACAAACCCTTCTCAGCATAGATGAAGTTTATAAGATATAAATTCAGTACGGAGGCCATGCCCTTTCATGTATCGCAATTAGTGGTAATTCTTTTACTCCTCCAATTTTCTCGTAATCAATCATTTCATGTCACATTATGCTACAACTTAGAATTGAAGACATCGAACTCCCTATGCTTATCACCCCTATCGCCGCTTCCAATGCTTTAACTGCTGTCCACTTCCTCGACTGAAACAGAAGGAAATCAATTGCATATCTCTTAGTTTTTATATGAAGTAAATTGAAAATTAATAACCCTTATTTTTTCTTGGAAATGATTTTGCAGTTACTAAGGTTTTTATATATACTATATAATCGACATATGTTTTTACGTGACAGTGCCATAATTGGATGCACTAGCGACAATCATGACGTTTTTTCCTGACAATTCTTTGGAGATTTTGCATAATATGGTATCTTTTCTTTAATTGTTTTTAAAATACAATTAATTTTTATTTTTTGCTAATTTATAATACAATTTATTTGATATTTGCAGATGATTCAATTACATTTTATCTCTTGACTTTTAAAAGCATGTACTCCTTATATCTTTTACATTGATATATTTGTTCACGATTTTTAGTTGTTTTTAAGAGGGTGTAAAACTATGTAAAATAGTTTATGGGTAACATATTTAACCCTTGTTTTTAAGGTTCACTACATTGAACTGAAATATAATTTATATTTATTTTATCGTTGAAGTATGGTACTATAACAGTATTGTGGAGAAACGAATCTCTCCCCGATGTGGGATTGGGCAAATCCGTGAAGGTGGCATCAGTTTCCTCAGCCCATTCTCAAAGCGGACAATACCTTCGAAGGGAGAAATTCGTTCCTCCACATGTATAACCATCAATTTGAAAGGAATTAAGCGATGTCAATCAAAACATATCATCTGCTGCAGAATAATAAATAAAGCTATCTACTAGAATCCTAACAAAAAAATAAAAATTTAAAATGAAAGTTCAAAGTTAAATCTATACATGCCACCTCTCTTACATAATATTTTTCTTAAATTTACTTAATTCAACTGGACGAATACATGCACAGAAGAAAAAAAAATACAATTCTAAATTTTTGGCTATCAATAATGCATGAAACTTTTGTTATAATTTTATGGTGAGAAATTAAAAGACATAGAAGATAGAATACAAAGTAACTCACCCTTTCCGGTGTATTTATAACAACAGTTGGTTGAACAGGAACTAGTGCCTGAAACAGGTATATAACGAAATCAAGATAGAGTCCAAAAAATGTGGCTATAGGACGATTTGGTCTATAGCTGCGTTTTTTTAGGCCACATTTTCTACCGTGGCCTAAAACACGTGACTATAGGCTTGAGGGGTCTATGGCCACATTTTTTCAAACGCGGCTATAGACCAGGACCAATGGCCGCATTTCAATAACCGTGGCTATAGGACATACTCTAGCCGCGTTTTTGAAACGTGGCTTTATCCCATCACTATGGCCGCGTTTTAAAAACGCGGCTATAGGAAACCTGTCACATACTAAAATCCAGCTTGTTATTTGTTGCATTCAATTTCAGAATTGAATGCAACAAATAACAAGCTGTAATTTTCTCAAATATAATGTGAATCACAAAGGCATAGAGGAACTGTGAGTAATTTAAGGTTTTTTGGTACAATAAACTCCCGACAACAAACAATAAAATCATAAGAAGTAAATTTCCAAAGACATCAAAACCAAGAATGGTTTAAAGCAAACCAACTACCTTCTCTCAAGTAAAACATTCTCTTAAATTGTAATTTGCAGTTTCATGTACACTAGTTAACAAATAGAAAAAACCAACAATGTAGTAACTACATGTGTACATTCCATACTACTCACTGTATTAGAAAAAATTAACTAAAGCATATTTTTGTTATGGTGGACAAAAAACCCATCAAAGATGTTGAACCTGGGAAGTATTGAGTTTGTATGGTCATCATATAAAGAATCTCACAGAGGGGTTCCCCTCTCTTTGACTAACACCAAGGAACTCATGAAAGTAAAATACAATTTAACAGTTCATTTATTGCATTGAATTCAATAATATATTTGAAAAGCTCTTATGCAATATGTTGCAATAAATTCTGAACAGAGTTCCTACTTTTATGGGAACGTGCTAATGTTGATATGATTATTGGGTCAAACGGTAAGCTAGAGTTCTATGTTTCCAGTGATCAATTAGAGTGACCTACAGGTCAATATCAACTCAAATAAGTATCAAGAGTCCAGGAAAATTTAAATTAAAACAACAAAAAAAAGAAAAAACTACCCAAAAACAGCATACTTCAATCTTTGGATCTAAGAAATCCTTACTTTGAAAAGTAGATGATTTGAAATCATCCCAGCAACACTTGAGACAACAATATTAATTAATTTCTTCTAGGTTTTTGTCTCTTCTTCCTGGGGCCACATATTAAAAAAATTTGTTAGCTGTAGTCATTTTGACTAATGAGCCATTACTGCGTCAAAACAACTAAAAAGATGTCATGGATATGAATTTGCATCTTCTAACACCCCCAACCACACACACAAAAAAACAATCAAGATGTTACTAGATTCGAAAATGGTGTACCCCATGTCCATATGTAATCTATACCCCATTATTTCTTTGTCAAATCAAGTGCCACAATCAAAGGGATTCAGTACTCAATAGAAAATTTTATAACTTGTATATACAAAATCAAGATAACGCTCTCTGCACTTGCCTTGAGTAACAATTCATATGCATTTTGTTAAAAAATCCAAGCCGGTAACATTTGTTTCTTCTTTCCCCATTCCACAGTAATTATATTAGCATTATTGATTACCATGATTTAAATGTTACATAAATAACAATGTCAATCCTTTGAAGTTCTAATTCACAGAGAGAAGTTAAAAGAGAATGTATTGATCACATCACCAATCTTTTTTACCTGTGCTGGAAATCGTGATTCTCCTTGAACTTCTTGTCTTCCCATGTTGTTGGGTTTATGTTAGACCCTCCAAAACTCACTGCCTTTTTTCATTTCAAAATTAAATAAAAGTAACTCAAAAAGAGAAAGAAAAAGTGTATATAATTGTGACTTAATTTAGCTTTCTAAATATTTTCTAGGCTCAATCAAATTGTTGAGAGCAGAGGCGCTCTTAAGGAAGGTTTTTAGCATTCATACCTGGAACATTCCATCAAGTTGGTTAGATCGTAGTTATAAAGAAAAAGGGGTATGGCAGGGATTAATGCCCTAACAAAGTCCTTATATTTGTGTTGCTAGTAGGGTCACTTTCAAATTCCTAAAAAAAAAAAAGAAAAAAAAAAAGAAAAAGGAAAAAACATTGTAGTGTCCAACATCGATTGGACACTACAACTGCCAAAACGAACATAAACGAGAACCCCACAATGGAAAATAATTAAGACTAAATATTAGAGAGATAGAGATATCACAAAACATAAAAAATTTTAAAAAACAAAAATAAAAGTGTACCATTGGTTCATGCAAGCCGGACTTAAACTGCAAAATAGTTCCATTTTATTCTTCTAGTCAAATACAGTTCTTATGCTCTACAAATAGTAACTCAATCTTAATTCAACAAAGGCAGTTGCTATTTTGGAAGGCATTTATAAATTTATTCCCAGAGAAATAGATAAAGAGCTTTCCTTTGTCATAGAACCTATATGGTGGAGAATAGTTGATATAAAAAATAAAATGTAACTCATCAAAAGATTATAATAAAGTGCCTACCCTTTTATTCTTGAAATTCACCTTTCTAGAAAACAGGAATGGCTCCCTATGTGTCAAAGAAAGAAGCAACTGAAATCTAAGTGTCAACAAAGGAAGGATCAAGCACCAATCAAGCATGCAAGTAGACACCTCATGGACAAATGTCAATTAAAGAGAAATGAAGCAAACTTCTGTAGTATTCTTGAAGCTTGTAGTCATCCTAAACTCCTAACACATCTATATATAGATGTGAGTTGTAAATGAGGTTGTAACATCCGAAATTCAGCAATAGAGTTTATACAATACTCTGTTTTTTTCATATCTAGCATAACAGCAACTTAAATACTAAATTCTACTCCAAGCCATATTGTTCTAATCTTGCACCCAACAGTTTAAAGAAAAACTCAAGCAATGAGAATTACTTTCGTTGCTAACCCTTTTCTCTTAAAATGGTATCTTTGAGAAAAATTACACATGGAAGATCACTAGTGCTCCAACAATGAAAGGAGCTGACTAATGATGAAAGCTAATAAGTACAGCATCATAAATACAAGAAATTATAATGAGACTAGTGATCTCCTTTCATCCGCCACCTAAAGCAAAAGGTAAATTCACATGCAGTAGCCTTCAAAGATGACAAAATTGATGGTTTCATTGCACCTTTGCCCATACAATGTACCATATTAAAAACAAAATAAATGCATGCAAGCTTTAATCATATACATCGTATGGAGACAACCTTTTTACCTTCTTTTTTTGCCCCTTTTATTTAACTTCCTAGATTATTATACTTATATATAAATTAAAAAAAAAAATCCTAAATTATACGTATTAAAAAAAATTCCTAGATTATTATCCTCCAAACTTTGAATGTGGTCCATTGTTTCTACTACTATCCTACCCATCAGATAAGCTTAAACCCAATCCCACCAACATTCTCTACCCAACATAAGGTTATGCAGTAATTTGAGACATGCTCTTTATTATACTAATTAATACTAATCAAAATCTCAGAAGAGAGCGATAGAGAGAGAAACCCAATTATACTATGAAAATTGGAAAATTAATATTACTAAAAAAAAAAACATGTTGACTGTAGAGACAGAAAATTGCAAAGCAATGCCCAAAATTTAAAATTAAAAAAAAAAAAAAAAAAAAAAAAAAAAAAAAAACTTTCTTTCTTCTTGTTTATCAAAAAACAAAACAAAAATTTCAGTGTAACTAAAAACAGCAATACTACTTACACATCCAATTTCATAGTTAACTAAAACAATTGGCATAATTAACTAAAACACTTGGTAGTGTTTTACCATCTGGTAATCAAGAATACCAAATAAAACATGAATTTATTCAAACTCGGAGTATATAAAATTATTAAGAAACACAATGCAAAAACATGAAACATCCTAAACGTGGAACAAACTAAAATCAAGATAAAAGAACAACCCAATTCCCACCATACCACAAAGACATAATCTGAAACACACAAAACTCAAAATTCTTTCCAAAATTCAAGGACAATCCACAATTCCTCAACACCTATTATACAGAGAAACAAAAAGAATCCATCAGTCACTATCCATACCTCATATTGATGGGGTCATAAGAGGAACCCATTTCAGAAGAAGAACATTGATCCATTAACTGTCCATTTGAGCTGGGATTACCCACCACCAAAGCATTGATGTCGAGGCCATTGTTGGCTCCATGGTTGAGTGCCACCTGTACACCCCCAATCACATCATACACCGTTAATACCAACAACAAATCCTCACCGTTGAAACTAAGTGAGTGAGTGAGAAAGAGAAAGTAAGAGAGAAAGAGATCGTACGCGATGCGGAGCATGAGAGTCTTCTCAGCAATGAGTCCCCTTGGCTTCCTCCTTGCCTTCTCAACGGTCTTCTGGTACTCAGCGCTCACGGTTGGGTACTGCTTCGTCGTTTTTCAACGATTCTACCAGCCAAACAACCAAATCAGAAACCCAAAACAATACATACAAAGATCTTCGATTCAAAAATGTAGATCGATTAAAGAAACAAAAATACACACAAATAGAAACCAAAATAGCTTGATCGATGAAGATCAGGAACGAACCTTGGGAAAGCCGATTAGAGATCGGATAGGTGGAGGGCGCGAGGGCTTGAGAGATAAAGTCTTGGAGGTGAGGGTTGAGATCGGAGATGAAGGGTGAGGGCTAGCTTGAGAGATGGGGGCTGATGATGTGCGATGGGAGAGGTTGGAAATTTTTTTCTCTACTATTTATACAAAGCCTAAAGCCGCGTTTTTAGCCTGCGGCTATAGGAAAAATCTGAAGTTGCGTTTAAGAAACGCGGCCCCATCCCAAACTAAAGTCGCGTTTTAAAAACACGGCTTCAGAGTAAATTTAAAGCCGCGTCTATTAAACGCAACTTTAGGAAAGCTGCAGCTGGGGTTTTTCAAACACAGCCATGGCTAAGATTAAAAAAAAAGGGAAGGTCCTATGGCCGCGTTTTTTAAACGCGGCAATAGCTCTACCCCCAAAAACGCGGCTATACATACTAAAAAACGCGGCTCTAGACATGGGCTATAGCCACACGTATAAAACGCAGCTTCATATGAATAACTAAAGCGTTTTTTAAAAATGCGGCTTTATCCAGTCTATAGCCGCGTTTTTGAAAACGCGGCCTAAAAAAACGCGGCCTAAGACCCGCGTGTTTTGTAGTGATATTTATAGTATACTACAGCCCATTTGGAACTGGAATTTCATAAAATTGAAATGCATTTTTTTTTTTTTTAATTATGTCATAACTTGCAATGTTTTCTGCTATTGTTGCAAACTACAATTCAAACCGCGTTTCATTAAAGTTGCCGCTTACTTAGGTGTTAGTGTCCAAGTCCATTATTAGACTGAAGAGCTTTTCTTTCACGCACCGTGACTTAATTCCTCCTATCATTTTACATGACTAGGTCCTGTGGACTAATGTTGTTTGCTAATGATAGATTTGAGCTATACGCAGTGGAGTTAATTTGTAGCATTGAGAGGATCCTGCTCCCTTCAAGAAGGTGAAAACTTGTAAAACTATGACCTGGTTTAATAGTGTGCAAAGTCAACAGCTGTGGAGTGTGCCAATTGGGACTCTATTTCACATGCGTTGCATGCTTTGACAATGCTAGCAACACCTATGATCTCTGTACTGATTGCTATAGCCAACGGAGGTACAGCCACCACCACGTCTCCTTCTTAGATAGCTACGTGTTGTTGCGCTCCAAGAGAGGACTTCCTCCTGGTGCACCAAATCTGAATCAGGTAAGGAAATGCACCCATATATATATTATTGAAATATAGAAAAGACAAAGCCAACAACTATTTTGAGCTAGGGTTCTAAATAAACAAAATTATATATGAATAGCTTAATTTTTATTTTTTTATTTTATATATAATGTAGATGAAATAATGATAATAGTATTCATCAACTCTAGATGTAATCGACTATATATGAATATTACTAATGTCAAATCTACTATATTTATTGAGTATTTTTTTTTTCGGGTAAGTTTATTATAGATTTCTATCTAAAGTTATTTTTATAGATGATTTTTAACTATATTTCTTGTTTTATGTATGATATAATAAGACTAAAGTGGAAGATAGCTTAGATAGAAATATGAATAACTAATAGGGGACGTTTGGTAATGTTGTTCAAGTAACATTGTTTGTATTTTTTGAAAATATATGTGAGTGAAAATATATGTGAAAATACGTGTAATGTTGTTTAAATACTGAAAAACGTTGCCCAATCTATCTAAATGTGCTATATTTCTAAAGTGGTAGATCCCTATATATGAATAGCTTAGTTTTTCTTTTCTTATTTTGTAGAATTGGTGGACTTGTAGACAATTAAAATTAATAATAAGACTAGAATCTTAAGAATTTATATATTATAAATTTATATTTTTAAATGTTTTAATTATTCTATATTTTGTATTAAAGAAAGAGGAAAATAAATTGCAAAGTAGGCTTAAGTTTTTTTTTTTTTTTAGAAGATGGTTCATGACTGATTGATTGAATTGGCCCTCAAAGACTGTTTATGGGTATTAAAAATAAAAACCTGTATACTTGGACAGGTCGAACCTAAATCAAACAACCCAAACATATTGGCTAAGTCGAATTACACAAATGTTCGCAGTTTGTAGGCCAAAATTGGAAATTAATACTGTTTGCCAAATAATATAATTAGTAGACACTGTTTTCAAACTATATTTTTTACTAACATCTCAAGTTTAAAATATTCGATTTTGGGCCTAAAAATTGAGTCTTTGAGACTTGATTTCAGTGTTCTGATCACGTCTGATGTAGCGTTTTTTTCTCGTGGCATCTACCTAGAAATCGGGTCTCTAAGACTCGATTTATAAACCCACCCTTTCCAAAACAACTATAATGTTTTAAACACAACCTTTACACCTTCTCTTCCTCTCTCCCCACTCTCTGTTTGTTCTCTCCTTTCTCTGTCTCGATCCATCTCTCTCAGATCAGCATAGAGGGTGTGGGTTTGTGGGGATCAACGTGGTGGAGGGTGTGGGTTTGTGGAGATCAACGTCTGTGGTGGACATTGGTGTTTGTGTTCGAGGTTGAGGTGTGGGTCATGGTGGTTGCTAGGTTGTGGAGTCGATGAATCAATGGTTGGGTTATGGAAATCGGTGACTGGGTTGTGGGAATCGGTGGCTAGGTTGTGGGATTCGGTGATTGGATTATGGAGTTAGTGATTGGGTTGTGGAGTCGGTGATTGGTTTGTCGATGTCAGTGAGTGGGTTGTGGGAAACGGTGAGTGGGTTGTGGGTTGTGTGGGTTTGGGTTTTGGTGGGTCATTAGGTGGCAGAGTCCGGTCTGTTTGGGTTTGTGGGTATGGATTTGGTGGTGGTAGTGTTGTTGGATTTTAGGTGGTGGTGGTGGCTGCTGTGCTGTGGGTGAGGTTTTTTTTTTCTCTCTATCTTTCTTCTCTGGTGGCGGAATCCGGTCTTTTTGCATTTGTGGGTATGGATTTGGCGGTGGTCGTGTTGTTGGAATTTAGGTGGTGGTGGTGGCTGCTATGCTGTGGGTGAGTTTTTTTTTCATTCAAACATTATAAATCGAGTCTTAGAGACTCAATTTTCAAGTGGACGTCACATGCAAAAATGCCACATCAGATGTGATAAGAACACTAAAATTGAGTATTTGAGACTCGATTTTTAGGCCCAAAATCGACTCTTTTAAACTCGAGATGTCAGTAAAAAAATATAGTTTTGTAACGATGCCTACTAATTATATTGTTTGACAAATAGGGTTAATTCTCAATTTTGGCCGCAATTTGTCTGATCTTTAAAATGGTGCTTCTTTTTTTCTATTTTTTCTTATTTTTTTTGTCATCGATTGCAGGCACTAGTTGTACCGAATGCTGACGCAAATGCACCTCAAAGACAGGTAAGCTTCTTTGTCTTTTAATTTCTCCTTCTAATAATAATTTCACTTCTTCATGCAATGTTGATATCCCCTTGAATTCTCAGCCAAAAAAAAAACCCTTGAATTAAGTAAGTAAATTCAAGAAAAAAATAATATGCAAGGAACGGACGGTGTTATAAATTTATTTATTTTTTATTTATTAGAACTTCCATTTTTAAAAAGGAAAATTCTAGGTTTCCAGTATGTAGTTGAAATTATAATTCTGCCGCATAGGATGTCATTTGATTGAAACAACTCGTTTCCTTCCATTATTGATAGTTACGCCACTACATTTACTATCAAGAAAATGAGGTAACAATTCATTTTGTTATTGATAAAAATTCTTTGTTCCACCTTTTTTATTTCACATTATACTCTACAAATTACAACTGGTCCGTATAGAATATCTAAAGTTTAAAATGGGGAAAAAAAAAGTACATGACATACTATTTGCCCGTTTGGATGCACGTTGCGTTTTGCAAACTTGCGTTTTCTCCTTCTTCCTTTTTATTTTTATTTTTTGGTTCTGCTGCGGGGGACAAGAGGCGCAGTATGGTGCGCGCACTGTTCACGCACTTTTTCAGCAACTTTTTATTAAAAATTGGTCCCACAGTATTATTCATACATTTAAAAATTATTTTGCTACAGTATTTTCAGTTTTCAACAATAAATTCTATTCAAATGGACCCTATAATTAATGGAGAATAAAATGTAACACAAAAATGTGAAAAAGACTTTTATTCCCTCCTTAGTTGATATGGCTCCCACGCTCTTGTGGAATCTTCCACGCATCATCTCTATGTGATACACAAGTTGCATATAATCTCTGTATACTTTTTTTTTTTTTTTTTTTTCCTTTTCCCGTCAAACTGGTTGTTCAAAATATTTCATTCCAATCCACTCTACAAGAATGCCAAAAAAGATTAACGGAGGGATAATAATGGGTCTCAGGGCTCGTTGGTAGGGTTGGCAATTGGGGGATTTGGGAATATCATAAATGGGCTAGGTATATAAACACACATTGGCCCCTTACCCATTTAACCAAATAATACATACCCATACTCAACTCAACTCAATTATTGAACATAAAACTCAACCCACCAAATTACCAAATATATTTCGTCAAAAAAAAAGAAAAAGAAATTACCCAATATGTATATATATATATATATCTATTTAATTCAATAAAAGGGAGAATGCATAAAAGAATTTCAACTTTCCAGCCTCTAGGCAACATTTTCTTTCGCATTTTCTTTGTTTCTCACCAACCAAACAGAAACTATATAAAAAAATATTTCATATATATTTCACTCACTTTCCATAAAGCCAAACAGATGCAAACCACCAAAAGAAATCAAAATTTTCTTTTACTTTCTATCACTTTCTCATCAACTAAACATATACAACTCACCAAAAGAAGATCAATTTTTTTCACTCTCTTGCACTTTCTCACCAACCATACAAAAACAAATCACCATATCCATAGCCCAAAAACTCAAACCCTAGTGCTAATTACCACAACTACAACTCAAAAAATTGAAGAAGAAGAAATCATCTCAATACAAATCCATGGATCGTCAACTTGTGGCTTGTCTTCCCAGTGAATCATGAATTTCAACAAATCAATGTCTTTTTGGCCATACAATCTAAAATCAGTGACTTGTACCTCGAGTTTTCAGCTCAATTTTGACACAATATTCATTATGGTTATTTTTTGGGTTTGAACAGAGAAAAATGAAGAGAGAGAGAGAGAGAGAGTGTGTGTGTTAAGGCTATTGGGTAAATTATACTTGGGTCTAATTAGATACCTAGTTAGTAGTTAAGACCAAAGTCACCAAACTAGTACTTATTTATGACTCAGTCTATACGCATTTAACTCAATTAGTTATTGGGTGGGTTTGGCCTTATTTCACCAGATGGGTTTGGGAGGCTTTTATCGCTCTACCCAATGCCAATGTGCCCTGGCCTCCAACAAGTCCCTAGACCAGCACCTGACCCAATGGATGTTTGGTCCAAAACTATTCCCATATGGTAATTCATCATCCTGTCAACCATTATACTTCGAATGTGGCATATCCTAATTAAGCAAGAATGCTTTGAAAAAGGATTGGCTAAAAATCTTGAAGGATATTTCCTATTTTTGGTCAATAACGCTTAGAGCTTGATAGCTGAGCTCCCTAATATAATAGGAGTGCGTAAGAACATTCGGTGGATCCATCCTTTCGCTTTCACCCATTTTGCATTAAATGTAATAGGACATGCAGTAAAATTGGGATGAACTCCCTAGGAGCCCATCCCTTCAACCAAACCTGAGAGTATGACATGTTAGGTTCCCACATCCACTCCTACAAAACACCCACACCAGTTTATCTATTTTACACATTTTATTCAATAAAATATTAATTCTTTTTACATTTTTTATTATTTCCTTCCCTCTCCTCTCTGCGTCTTCTCCGTCGAGCCACAGCCACACCCAACCACCCTTCAACAAAATCCTTCAACAAACCCACCGAGCCACACCTACCGAGCCATACCCACACCCATCCTTCAACTTTCCACACCCACCGATCAAGATCAAAACAAGCTGATCAAGATCAAAACCCACTGATCAAAATCTCAGCCACCATCAACCCGATCAACAGCCACGGATCAATACCCATCAAAACCCACCATCAACCCGATACCCCACGGATCAAAACCCACACATCACGTCCCTGAGAGCTCTGCCACGACTTCATTTCTGGGTCTCGTGCGAGTGAGATCGTACCATCAAAGCTCCACCACGGCATCGTTTGCTTGTTGAATTCTCTTCGGCGGTGAGTGAGATCGGTGGTGTGAGAGTGAGATCAGCGGCCTGAAGTGAGATCGGTGGACTAATCGGTAGACTGAGATGAGATTGGTGGACTGAGGGAGAGCTGAAACGATAGAGAGGTGAGAGAGTTAAGAGCAGAGAGGAGAGCGGAGAGATGTGAGCTGAGAGAGTTGAGAGCAGAGAGGAGAGCGGAGAGTGAGAGGAGAGCTGTGAGCTGAGGGAAAAACAAATAATAAAATAAAGGTTATAAGAGCTACAATAACCGTGTATATTTACACGGTTACTGTAGCCTTTTATCTCTTTTTCACATTTTTGCACTTTTTAACACCCACTGATGTGGGTGTTTTTTTTCTCAAAATGTGCAAATTTTGTTCTTTCTTTTATTTTACAAGACTTTAAATGGGCTGATGGGAATGCTCTAAAAAGTAAAAACTAAACCTATAAATACCTTCCAGAATCTCAACACTCTGCAGTCCATCTCCAAAGCTCTTTCTACTGAATAAACCTTTTAGGTGCCTCCGATTAACCCATATATTGTTCTAAAACCTAGATAGTAGACCGTTCTATTCTTGTAGGTTCAAATTTAGGTGCACGTACGAACACAAATCGATTCTGGAGTATGTATAATAACCGTAGTAACTTCTAAATCATTTTCAAGCAAAATTAATGGTTAACTACAATGTAAATTTTCAAATATTCAATATACTTAAGATAATAACAAAGAGATCTGCACTTGATTTCCTAATGAAATTGTTCCATATATCGTTTGACTACGTACAGTTTCGGCGGCCGGGGCTGTTGACAGCACTTGAATTATTGGATGTGGCGCTAAGCATAGGGACTTTGATAGTTTCGCAAGGTTGTACCATAATGTGATTTGATTAATTACGAGGAAATTTAAGGTCGACCAGAATTTTCAATAGTTGTGATACACAGAAAGGCATGGTCATCAGGAGTATTATATATTTATCTTATAAACCCAGTACCCTCTCCAGTCTCCACCACAAGGGTAGATGTACCTGTACAAGTATTTCTTAGTTTTTGTTTCACTTGTTTTGCTCTTCTTAAACAGCTTTCCATGTGTTTCTTTATGATATGTCTCTAATAAAAAAAAATGTTTCTTTATGATTTGGTGTTAAGAAAAAGTTCAAGAGGAAGGATTATTCAATTAAATGAAGGATTTGTAATAGCCAAATCATGATCCATATGAAACTTAATTTGTCTAAAATTTCCAATTATTAACTCCAGCTCTTATATATAATATATGTTGTCGATACTGGATTTGCCAACAAATAAATGAGGAAATTATGACACAAAAATTAGTATTTCAACATACAAAACTTAATATAAATATAAAGTGAATGATATCTGTCAAGAGACAAAGCCAGGATTTGGAGGGCGGCTTTGCTGCTACTTGTATTCGGCGGTTTTGGCCTTTGACTCTATTGCGCAGTAGTAAAACATGCTTTACTCCTAAAGATTTTTGTTTAAAATTTTTAAATTGCCAAGTTGTTTGTTTTGAGTAAAATAGATTAATTGGACTTAATTTTTTTTAGTTTTATTATTGGTAATTTTTGTTATTGGGCTAATATTTTGGGGCTTGTATATTTTGTTTTAAATTTAATCTGTTAATGGCTTTTAAAAGGTAAAAAATGCTAATACGACAAATTTTTTACAAATTGTTAATGTGATGAATAGTTATTGATAAATAAAAAGTTATGCAGGTGTGCGAACCAATAAGAATTTGCTACCTCAATAGTTTGTAAAAACGTTTGTGGCTGTAACATTATTCTTAAAAAAATTTATGGCATTGTTAAGGAGGATAAGGTAATTTTATTGAACAAAATTACTAAAATTAGTACCTAATATACTTTTATTTTTATTAAAAAAAATAGGGGGCCATTGCCATCAATTAGCAGGACCATGAACTCTCAAAAAACCAAGTAAACACCATCAAACAAATGTCCAAAAGCAGCCATGTATCAGCATCTAATTTTATTGTCTTTTCCTCCCAAGTCCCTCCCACCTCTTTTGTAAAGGGTTTTTTTGGGTCCAGAAAAAAGAGGATAATCTAAAACTTTAGTATAGATAGTTTGTAATGAAAGAAAAAAAAAAAAAAAACTAATAGCAAAGCATTGTTGCAAGCCTGGTAGTTTATTCAGATGTTCCATTCCGGAACCAAAGCATTTAGGTAAATACAAGAGTATATATATTGCCAAATCTTGATTCTTGACCATGTTTTATTGAAACACGAGCTAGCGTACGTAGTTGCATGGCCGTCATGCCTTGCTCGTGATATGATTACATAACGATGCAAGTGCTCGTTTTCCCTGCAGCAACCCGTCTCCAATGCTTGAAATGCTTGCAGCAAATCATCATCCTGAGCCAAACAATAATTTTATATATATATATATATATTTATAAAATTAGAAACTCATGCAATGCAAAGAAAAGTTTAATAAAATATGATTTTTTTATATTAAAAAATAAAATGATATTTTTTTTTTTTTGAAAATATAAAATCGGTAGTTGTTTTTAGACAATTATTATTCTTATTTTTGTTACTCTTTATTCTATTATTTAAATAAAATGTGATGTAATAGGATTCTATTAAAACGTGTAAATATAGAATGTTTTGAGATTTAGGTGTTGTCATGCAGTATCTGGGTCCATCTAGGCAATCCGTTTAGTGTTTTTTTTTTTTTTTAAACTCCTTTTTTATAACTATTTAGCAACATGTTATAACAATATCTGACATATTTCTTATTTTTTTGTAAAAAAATAAAAATATTTGACATATTTATGTAGTAATATAAGATGATAGCCTTAGAGTTTTTGTTGACATTTAATGAACAAAAAATCTGTCAACTTTTCCAAAGTGAGTCTTTCTGTTACTTACTATTTACTAGTTCTTACAAGTCATTCAATTTATATATATAATATATGATTTTACTTTATGGCGTTTACTTCATGTATATTCAATTTATTCTAATAATTGTATTTATGGATTGAATAGTAAATTTTTTAGACCATATCTATTGCATGCTAATGTCAATTAGCACTAATCATACACTAAAACACACACACATGTGGTGAGAGATCGAGAGAGAAAACACAGACACACACAGCCTATATATGTAAGTCTGAGAAGAGAGAAGACACTACCACAGCAGCTGAAGCATTAATCGCAGATCGTGGAGCGAGTGCCTGCATAAAAAATATGTACAACTTCCTCCATGAGAAGCCTTCTCAAATAAACTAAAATAAATAAATAAAAAATTGAAAGAATAAAAAGCCCTCATAGCGTCAAGTTAAATCTGCACAGTACGCCTCTCTAGCACAACATTACTCAACTAATTAAGCTCTAGATATATTAAAAATAAAACATAAAAATTATGTTACCCAAGTAAACAATATTAGTGAGAGAAAAAGATGTACATGTGGTTTCACCATTTTATGCTAAATCTTTTGAGCTTGTTTCTCTCAATGTTTGGTGATTCTAGGTTTGCTAGTAACATCGATTATTATTGTTTTTGCTAAATGGCATAACCTATATATATATTGTTCTTACCAGATTGATGTTTGCAGTACCAGAAGGAAGCCCTCTCTTGGACCGAAGCAAGAGATGGTTATCCATGAAGTTGGTGTGGTTGTGACTGAACTTCTTTTGCTTATAGCATGTAGGACAAAGATCATAAGTCCTGGAGCCACTGTCAAAGCATGAAACGCAAGTAAAATACAGTCCAACTAGGCATGTTTGACACCCTTGGCACCAAAGGCCCCTGGTTTTAATCACATAGTACAGAGTGAGGACTTCCCAGAAACCCAGGCAGCCATCGCGGTTGCGGTCCAGGTCCTTGAAGAAGTTGGAGCTGATCCAGCCATAGCCGCATTGTCGGAGGAAGTTGATGTACTCCATGTAGCTGATTTGGCCATCTCCATCCGAGTCCAATGCGAGGAAGAAACTCCATGCTAGTCGCTGAAGGTTTCTAGGGGCATTGTTGTAGTAAGCTATAGCAACCTCATGAAATTCTTCCATTGCTTTCTTTTTGGGGGGGGGGGGGGGGGGGGGGGGGGGGTGATCACCTGTGAGTCTGTGACTTTGAGCTAGCTACCAGTCCGCAGGTTTTATAGGGGAGTTTAATAATAGGGAAATCAATTTGCTCTATGGGGTTGTATTGAAATGGAATCTTTCCATGACAAAGCCACAGTTCATAAAACGGAATAAAAAAGAAAACAGAATTTGGGTCTTATTCCTTATCACCTTCTTATCAAAAAAATCTTTATAAATTGGAGCATAAAAAATAACAGAATTTTTGCTATAATTCGTCACGCAACATGAGTGGTGAAGAAAAAAATAATAAGTCCGTAATACTTACAGTTCGCCACATAGCGAGTTGTGGTAAAAGTTATATTATTTTTTGTGGTCTTAGAATTTTTTTATCTTTATAAATACAACAAGTTTGATATTTGCTTTATGTAACATATTATTAATAGTAGGTAAAAAAAAATTATGTTAATTATAAGCCTAAATGAGCACCAATAGAAGCTTGTCAACTAAACTAATATAAAAAATGTCGTCAATTTTTTGTGTACATAACATAGCCCCTTTATTGGATATGGAACATATTTAAGAAAAGGCACACTACTCTGAGTCATATAATTCTTATTTTTATTTTTTTGATGAACATCACTTTTATTTCACACTTTATTCCTCAACATGCACTGATGATATATACAGTATCTGTTAAGAATATCACTGTCACCCATATCTTCTTGGTTCGTTCTTTTGGGGTTCTGATCTAAAGGGGTGAGGATGACTGATGAGGAAAAGGATAATTTTAAGTTTCAATCGACAATTTTTGATGGAAATGCATTGATTTCAATTAGGATCTAAGCTAGGCACTAGCAGAATAATTTGACACAATTAGTTCATTTTTTTTTTTTTAAGTCTAAGATTTCGATTTTGAAATCGGCTATAAAGCAAGATTCTGGATTAGCGTCTTATAAGTTTCTCTGCAGAATCTTTTGCTTCCTTCCAGCTTTACGTAATTGTTGAAGAATAGCCACCTAGGTTGCACCGATACGCCATTTTTGGCGAGGTATCAGTGTCTGACATGTGTCGAACACGGATACTGGCACTACTCGCCGGACTTCGGTGTTCGAGCGGTGTCTTTTTTTCTTTTTTCTTTTTTGTTCGCTTCTCTAATACGGCGCCGACACGGCTCCAACACGATGGACACGCTAGCAGTAAAAAAACAAAAAAACAAAAAACCACAGATTTTGACAGTCGCCAGTGGTCTGAGAAGTCATTATCGTGAAAGTTAGACAATCGCCGATGCTAGATCAGGCCGATCAGTGAGTCAGCGAGCTCCATAGACAGTCGCCGTGGCGCCATGCCCTCTGTCCCTTCCGATCTCTCTCTCTCTCTCGGCGTGGACAGGTCTGATCCGACCTCTTCTCTTCTCACTCTCTATTTTTTTTTTCTCAGATATGCCATATCTGTGTACTATAGTGTTATAACGCATTATAACTTATAAGTTATAACGCCTTTTTTTTTTCTTTTTTCTTTTTTTAATCCCACTCTCACTGCATATATATATATATATATATATTAATTTTTTTTAATCCCAAAAGTTGAAAGCTTGTTTTTCTATTACCTTTTTAGTTTGATGTTGAATGTAGCTTATTTAAAATTTTGGTTTGTACTCTAAATATTTTATATGTATTATTGTAGCATTTTGGGTGTTAGTTTACTTATTTGTAATTCTTACATAATTTAAATTCTACACATAAACATATTTTATGTCTAAAAATATTTAAAAATATGCCTAAATATAAAATTTAATTAATTATTTAATTGCCGTGTACATGTCGTGTCGTATCCTTATTTTTCAAAAATTGTTGCATCGCCATATCCGTGTCCGTGTCATGTCCTTATCTGTGTCCGTGCATCATAGATAGCCACGAGAAGAAAAAAAGACAAGGCAGGGTTCGAGAGGGAGGGCCACAGCTAGTAATAGTTCCCTAATAGTCCCACTATTTCATCCATCTTAATTAATTAAGATGGAAATGCACGAGACCCATTTTTTCGTCGTTTGTGGTTTTGATGATAGATTCTATTTTGCTCAAACAGGAAATCGCAGAATCCAAATATTCTTATAACGCATAAAAAGTTGCCCCACTAGAAATCACAAATGCCAAAAGTCTGTCATGTTTCTTTATATTCGCCAAGTGATCTAACACCCTCACAAAGAAAAATTCCTAACCGAAAATTTGAATTTTTAAAATATAATATATATATATATATATATTACGGCAAAAATGGGCAAATGCCCATTTCGCGCAAAAAAAATGGACAAATGCCTTCTTTCCCAAACTAATTAGAGAAATATTTTCTTTTAAAGCTCGATTTTCTCAAAATCGAGTTTCAAAAAAAAAAAATTTCTGGAGCTCTATAGAGACGTTTTAGGGAACCTATAGTGACATTTTAAGGACCTATAGCGGCATTTTGTAACTCGACTTCCATGGAATCGAGTTACATGCAAGTTTTTTTCTTTTTTTTTTTTTTACCTATAACTCGATTTCATGGAAGTCAAGTTACAAAATGTCACTATAGGATCCTTAAAACGTTACTATAGGGTCTTTAAAACGTCGCTATAGGGCTTAACTCGATTTTAAGAAAATCGAGTTTCAAAAGAGAAGCATTTCCCTAATTAGAGAGCGAAATTGGGGAATAGAGATTAGCACTTCGTTTGGAGTTCATAAAGGAAAGAAAATGAATGAAATGCATTTAAGTAATGGAATGAAATGGAAAAGAAATTAATGAAATGAAGTAGTCTTTTTTTTTTTTTTTTTTTAATACAAGATAGAATTTCTACTCTAACCTAATTCTAAATGTGTGTGAAGCTCCCTCTTGAAAACTTGAACCCCGGCTCTTACCCCCCACACTCCACAAGTATTTATACTTATGAAGTGACCACCGCACTAAGAGTGTGCGGTGGTGAAATGAAATGAAGAAGTCTTGTTTGTACTAACCTAATTGAAATCTTTATATTTTTTGTGGAATACAATAAACAGGGAAAAAAACAATTAGAGAATTTCTAAAGTGATGGTGAAAGCGTGGAGGGGGAATCTCATGCTCGTGAGTTCAGATGTATTTCTCTAGGCGTGGAGAGGGAATCTTATGCTCGTGAGTTCAGATGTATTTCTCTAGTCTCTAACTCTTTGCTTGCTTCTCAGTATGGTGGCTCCCAAACTAGTGGCTCTTAGGTGGAAGGTTGAGTTTGGGTTTTTGATTTTCTGGGTTTTAATTTTTCAGATTTTAGTGTACGTAAATAGGCAATAAGGTATCACTGAGATGTGAGTGTGTGTGTGTGTGTGTGAGAACCTATTCATTAAGTTGTAAAAATCTGAGGTGGCACACTAGTATTAGAGGGTACCGGTGTAAAAAGTTGGGTTTACATCATATCCTTGTTGATGGTCACCACCTTTAGAATTTAGATTCTCTCTTCAGCAAATACATCATTAGGTCTACTTCATTCCCTCTAATCAAAAGCTCCATAACTACCATTTTCATTCGATTAGTAAAAGTAGGTGTTTTGAGATTCCTAATTTTCCCTCTTTAATGAAAGCTTCCTCAAAGGTATTTAGTTTCTTCACCTCTGTAAAATACAAAGAAAAAAAAAAAGAAAAAGAAAAAAAAGAGGACATGATTCTTTCACCTTCATTCAAAGTTCAAACAATTGACAGTACAAGTTTGGGTAAAATGCATTTTATGTCCCTTAAAAATGGAGTCTATTCAATTTTGGCTCCTTAATTTTAAAATGTTCAATTTTGGTCCTTCAAAATGTTTAAAATTTTAACAATTAGTTCCTCTATTTTATTTTCTTTCGTTTACGTGATTAATGGAACGCTAGGCCAAAATCAAATTGACCTAATATATAGGAGCCTAAAATTGAACTAATTAATCCCAAATTTAAGGGACTAAAATCAAAAGAAAAAATAAGTAAGGAATTGAAAAATACATGAGGGACAAACCTATTACTTTTTAAGTTTGAAATCAATATTAATATTTTAAAATTGAGAAACCAAAACTGAACATATCCCATATTTGAAGGTAGACGTGTGGCAAAATCAGCCAAGTTCGGGTTTGAGTCAAAAAGTAGATCTTTTTAAGCGGATTAGAAATAGTTTGAGTCAATTAGGTTACGGATCGCGTTTGGTCGACTCATATTTTTTCACATGAAATATTTTAATAAAAAAAAATTAATTTATCATTTGGTAAGTCATGCAGCAAATTACTTGGTGTAAAATGTATTATATTGAATTCACCACTCATATCAAGAGTGGGCTCAACTCAAAAAATTAATATTTGTTTAATAATTATAAAATTATACAAATCCCAACATTGCTAAAAAAAAAAAAAACAGTAGCACAAATACAAAGGAGTGCGGTCTACCATTTGAAAATCCAATTAAAATAAACAGACAAGTTTCACTTCAACACAATATTAGCATCCCAAAACATAAGACAAAATTACAAATACCCTATTGGATAGTTGATTTGACAAAGTACATAAGCATATAGAAAATTTACAATCTTAAAAACTAATTTCTTAATCTAATATCAATTGTGGTTGATACTTTGATTCAATTTGAAAATATTGTGGGCTAACGGAGTCGCCACCTAAATTAGGTCTAGAAAACATATTGGGCCCTTTGGGCCAATCGCTTGCACACATGAATCCCTGTATCAGATTATGGGTTCAGAATTTGGGTACGGCTTGGGAAGGAGTTAAGCACCCAAGACCGAGCTTGTGAGCCAGTTTCCATTATGTGTTGCTAGGTCATATTTAATTAAAGAGTTTATTGAGAGAGTCCTAATCTTTACCTAAATATACATCATGCACTTTAAATAAATAAAAAACAGATACAACATGTTAAAAACATATCACAGTATAAGAGGAAATAAATTAAACATAATAAAAAAAAAATTAAACATAGCAAGTTGGCAATTAAATAAAACACACAAGGAAATAATATCAAATAGACTAAGCATGGCAAAAATACTAAAACAAACATGGAAAATAATTAAACCTAAATAATTAACCTAAAACAGAGTCAACTCATAATCAAAGACTATGTGAAAAATGATTAAAACAAATAAAAATGAGATTTTACCCTAATCTGGATTTGGGGTGCATGCGCATACTCAACTATGCGTAAGCATAGTTGAATCACGCGTATGCCTAGTTGAACCACGCGCATGCATACTTAATGATGTGCTGCGCACGCATCCTTTAACACAGATTCGAAAAATTACATTTTTAGAGATTTAATTAAACAAAAATATAATATGTGAGATCAAACAAGCATGTTAGAAACCCTAAAAACTAAACTAACGTAAAACAAAAACGCGAAGCATCAACATAAACAAATAAACATGAAACAAAACAATTAATTAAACAAAACTATATAAAATAAACATACATGTTATACATACATGTTATACTTTACATGAAACCAAAATAACAAACCAAGGACAACAAGGATAAGATTATAAACAACCTAAAATTATATTAGAACATATCAAACATAATTAAAACATCAAACACATCTGTGAGAGACTGCGCTTCTTTGAGGGGTGCTCTCAAAAAGATTAAGGTGCTTAGGGCACCTCTCTTTTGAGTAATTGCGTGGAGTCACCATTTTTTTTATACAAAAAAATAAGAAAAAAATAAAATAAAATTACATGTCCAAAAAATACCTCAAATGCTTTAATTGATTATACAAATGCGTCTTGGTAGAATTACTTTACAAGGCTTTGGTCCTAAATACAATCTATGTAAAAATTACAAAGCTTTGATCCTAGTTACAATCTACCAAAACAAAAGATACAACGCTAGTCTACTCTCCAAAAACCTAAGTTCGGGGGCTAGTTTACAGAATGTGAAGGTGTTAGGCACCCATTCCTCATAGATAAAGTATGTTCTTCTAGACTCTAATGACCATTATATACCCTTTTGTCTGATATTGAATGATATGTTGTAATACATGTAACAAACACTTACTTGACAAAATTAATTTAAACAAATTCGTCTTATGAATATTTCCTCTTCTCAAAGAAAAATCATAAATGTTTTTTTTAACGTTGAGAAAAATGAAATTTGATTAACAAAAATCAAATCTGTTTTGTAAGGGATAAAAAAAAATAGAATTTGGTTAATGAAAATCAGATTTGTTTTGTAAGGGATAAAAAAATGGGATTTGGTTAATAAAAATCAGATTTGTTTTGTAAGGGATAAAAAAATGTGATTTGGTTAATAAAAATCAGATCTATTTTGTAAGGGATAAAAAAAAAGGATTTTTAAAAGATGATTCATATTCATAATTCAAATCTATTATTCATACATCACATATTTATGGAATGACATTAAAAAAAAAAAAAAAAGCTTTAACCTAACTATTAATTCATTCTTTGAAAATTCAAAATCTGCATTTTTTTTTTTATTTAAGAAGAAAACTATTTCAGAAAAATTTTCAGATCTGTGTTTAATGAAAATACAGATCTGCATTTTATGAAAATACAGATTTGCATTTTATGAAAATGCAGATCTGTTTTGTATCCTTGAAAAATTCAAATATGCATTTAATGAAAATACAGATCTGTTTTTGTGTAGAAAAATTTTCAGAAAAATTTTCAGATCTGTATTTAGTGAAAATACAAATTTGTTTTTGTTTTAGAAAAATTTGCAGATTTGTATTTAATGTAAATACAGATTTGTTTTTGTTTTTTTTTTAAGTTTTGGTGATTAATTGCAAGTTTTGAAATTAAAGAACAATTAAAACATGTTAAAGAAATTCCAACTAAACATATAAACATGCCATATATGAATTGTGAACAAGAACATAATTAATCAAACACATATTGACAAAAACCATGCAACGAACAACACGACATATCAATTAAGAGAAAAGAAAAATAAACACAAGATCCAAATTAAATACCTACTTGCATGAGCGTACCCTTCAATGGAAGAATATTTTAGAAATCAAAGAAATTTTCACTTCTTTGAGATCTAAAATAGTTTACTTACAAAAAAGAAATTCTTAAAGCCAAGGCTTTTAGAATGTCTTTAACGTAAGGAGAGTATAGAAGTCAAAAAAAGAAGGGCCCTGAATTTTGATCTTTTTCCTCTATTTATAGTGCTTGAGATGCTTGAAAAATAAGCTGAATAAGATCATATACGAATTGACACATGTCCTTATCTCTAAAAATTTGAAAAATATAGGTTTTATCCTAATTAGGAGGTTCCCAGGCTAGGCCACGCATTTAGGCCAATTAGCGCTTGCCATTTGCCGATCAGCACTTACCATGTGTCGATCGACACTCCAAGAGTGCCGACTGGCCCTCTTGGGTGCCAAGCCCCCTTTTCAATTTTGGTTTAGTTTGATTTGGACTCTTTTTTTTGAGAATTTTTTAGCCAAGAATTGCACCTAGACGCGTTTTTAATTCATATTCAAAAAATTAATTACTTTTTCTTGATATTCAGGTCTATAAAGTAATAATTATCTGATAGATAAATATTTTAAAAAGACTTAACTATCAACAATTTATTTGTTATTTGATTATCCACTTTACCCTCATGCAAGCAAACTTATTTTTTACAACAACCAATAACCAATCATAGAATTATTTAATTAATTTTAATTGTTTAACTAATTAGAATTAATTTAAATTAATCACGCGTGAATTGTTCCACCTAGACAAAATGCATGCAGACCGTAAAAACTTAATCATGTGATATCTTTCAATTTGATAGTCCGATTTGGGAATTGGGAATACCGTCACAACCGTTAGAATCTTAAGATCATTTTTATGATATGCAATGAACGAATTAATGCATGTAATGCAACTCTAAATTATGGGTATATGAATGGTCATTTTAACCATCTTCCAAGATTAAAGTATGGGTGCAAAATCGAGTGTATACAACATCAAATATAACAAATGAAGAAACTATATCAAGAAAATCATATGAATCGTATTAATCATGGTGGTAAATCATGGAATAGAGACTCATGTTGCTTTAGAATCACAAATTCGATGTTATTTAACTGGTCCCTCAATGCCTACAATCACAAAGGTTAGATGGAGAAGACAAAGATAAGCAAAGAACACAATATTTGTTAGTAATTACAATTCAAGAACAAAAGGTTTTTAGAAAAAAATTTGAAAAAAAAAAAATTTCTCCCTTAGAACTAACTAAAGAGAGCTTTTTTGATGATTAAAAAACGTGCTAGGACGTTGCCCTCTAGTTTTGAAAAGAGAAAAAAAAATGTTTTAGAGAATATGGAGACCAAAAAATCACTCTCTCTAGCTAGGGTTTTGATTGAAAACATAAGACAAGTATTTATAAGTTAAAATTAGGGTTTTGGGGGCTTTTAGTTGTCTTTGGACGTTACAAGGGTATATGGGCCGGGCCACATCAAAACATGATGTTTTGGGCCTTAAAATGAAGTTTTAAAACCCAAAAGATTGAACTACCCAGTTAACCCAACTTAAAATGATCTTAACTTACTCAATATAAGTCCAAATTAGACAAAATTTGTGTCTAATTAAAGCCCAAGATGTCTACTTTCCAATGAAACAAAAATCACTCAAAAATTCTTTGTGGATCGAAAGTTACGATCAAAATAGTGAGCAAATGTCATTGTTCAGTATCAATTTCAAAGCGATTTAAGCATTTTTTATTTATGGTTACTTCCAAATTATTGTGAACTCTTTAATTACCCTTGGTTGACATATGTCAAGCTTATCTTTGGGGTTGGGGATTAAAATTTATTATTGGGTATAAAATATGTTTACAAATATACATCAAAATTTGATTGTTTACTTATTTATATATGATTTCTTCTATGAATATCATGTCATTGTTAAGCAAAATACTCCAAAGGATATCACGTCATTATTAAACAACACACACTCCATAAAAATATCATCTTTTATTTTGAAAAATCATTTATTTTGGCCATGGATTTAAAAAAAAAATAGATCTAAGCATCCATAATTTATGCAAATTTCATTAATATATTTCGGTTTCACTTTTTTTCCCACACTTGTAAATGCTTCTTATACATGTCTATAATTTTAAATACATATTTTTAACTCTACTGTAATCAAATTGTCTTGGCCAACCATATTATTTTGACAAATCCACCGTTGGATTTCATTTTTTTTTATATCCTCCATGCTTGCAAAACTTTTAGAAAATTAAGATTAATAATTATGTCATCAATAAATTGTTTAAATTGCAAGTTTTGTAGTTGCATAAAATATAAGTCTATAGATTATATAATAAACAATATCCGATTGGCACAAAATTTGAAATGTCTTAAAAGCGTAAAGAACATGTATTTCAACGACTAGATTTTCAAAATATGTAGTAATGTAATTGATTTGTAATATAAAAAGTACAAATCGTCCATAAGCGTTGTCCAAGAGAACAACATCTTTCCAAGATAATCGTCTAGAAGGAAAGAAGAGAGTAGTAACACCAAGAAGTAGCAATTTTGTCGTCTAAAGACAATAGACGGTAGACGATGGATGAACACTTAGTAAATTCTAAGGTGTTCCTTGCAAACCAAGAACGGTTACACCGCTATCTACTATTCCGAGATGTGGGGTGAATTTCCCAAAATTCACTCTACTCTCTCCACAAGTCCACACATCTCTCATGATGATAATGACACCTAATAAGTAGACCCACTCCAAACTGTCTATAAAAGGACCAAACCTCATCAAGCCAAGGTATCCACAACTATTTATCCACTTCTCATACTTGAGTCATTGAGAGAAATACTGACTTACTTGTCGAAGGGTCTTTGGCCAGTTCTACCCCAATAAACTCCGATAGTCTTTCTTCTTTTTTCAAGTTGTTGATCCACGTTAAGAGTTCAAAGCATACAACCTATTGATTTCATATCTCATCATTAATGATATTAAGAAATGTTGTAACCTTAGGCTACAATAAATTTTGTTATAAAATTATTATATAAAAAAAGTGCAATAGAGCATTTTTATGTATAAAACTTAACTACTTAGATTGCATTTGGAAATATGTTAAATATTTTTCCTAGTGTAAAATATTTTCAGGTGAAAATATTTTTCAAAAAAGAAAACATTTTCATGTGTTTGGTTGCATTCCAAAAAAATGCTTTGGAAAATATTTTATAGTGTTTGGTTATATTCTTGAAAATGCTCTAGAAAAAATATTTTTTGGTGGCTCCTGCTCTCTGTGCTCCATTGTAAGTGTTCTCTCTCTCTCTCTCTCTCTCTATCTCTCTTTCTCAATTCGAGTAGAAGAGGAAAATGGGTGTAAATAGTTTGAAGGTAAATTAGAAATGTAATTTATTTTACATCTCATAGGCTGATATTTTTCAGTCAACATAATTGACTGAGTTTTCCGACCAACCCAAACACTCATCATGATGTAAAATATTTTCCGTATTCTTTTTACACATGAAACAAACACATCCTTAGACTTCAACTTCCTCTAAGAAGCTGATATGTGTGTAATGCACATAATAAGTGTTGGTTAAATTAAATGAATTGTGAAAGAAAAATGCTATCATCATAGCTATTATATGACTTTTGCTACAACTCGTCACGTGGTGAGTTATAAGTGGTAAAAATATAAACTCACAATTACCCACAACTTTTTTCTACTACCCACAACTTTTTTCTACTACTCATAACTCAACATACGACAAGTTGTAGTCCTAGACTCCTAGCATTTTTTTAGAGAAAGTTAAAGCTATCAAAATTTATTTCTTTCTAGAAACTTGAATCCTTAACTATCCTCTCACTTTTGCATGAACTTTGCACTTGCACTCATGAATGGACCAACTTTATTACATTTTTATTGACAAGTCGAGGAGAGTAGATAGACGACAAATTATGTCTGGACGCTGTCGTGTCCTCTCACTTTCCCAAAATAATCTTCTACGCACAATTCCTAAAATCTTTCCTTGTACCCTTTTGTGGCGGGAAGCAAAAACCCAGGGTTTAATAAAATATTTAAAAAAGAAAAAGAAAAAGACAAAACCCTAATTAAACTCCCCAATATCTTAGTATTTGACACAGTTGAGAAGCAACAACAAAAAGCCAAATAAATTGGATAAGGAATTGTTGTGCTCGGAGACACAACTCCTCCCCTCCCCACTATCACTATGTACTGGCTCGCCACTAGAAACGCCGTCGTTTCGTTCCCCCGGTGGCGTTCCCTCTCTCTATTGCTCCGTTCCCCTGCTCGTACATACACCTCATTTCGCCCTTCACCAACGCTTCTGTAATCTCTCTCTCTCTCTCTCTCTCTCTATATGTGTGTGTGTATTTTATTGCAAGCTAACTATTAATCTATAGGGGATTTTTTTTGGTGTGGGTGTGGATAAAAAATGTTACTTCTATTAGGAAATTATGGAAATGGTGTGGAATTAATGATCTTTGTTTTTTTTTTTTTTTTAATGCAATAGATGAAGCTGAGAAATGGGTATTGAGTGATTTTTATAACTGCATTTTGTGTTTGTTTCAACAAGGCATGTGGGTTCAACCTCGAATTTTATTTTAAAGTATGCGTTATGTATTAAAGCTAAGAATTTCATTGCTACAAGAAAGATGTGCATGAATCAAGAGTGGAAAATAACAAGCATAATAATATATCCACTTAAATGCATTACTTGTGCTTGGGTTTTAATACCAATTTCAGCTATGAGTACTGACCCATTTCTATGTTTCTGTTTTTGGTATTTGTAATTGCATTTGGGAAATTTCAAATGCGCATGTGATCAACTAATATGGTGAGATTGTTATTTCTGTTTTTGTGTTATGTGTAATTGGTATAAGGGCTTAGTATAGGAATGTGCCATTAATGATATAATCATTTGTTGATCATTAATGATATAAAACCAATTTAGAAAAGGTAAAATGTTTTTTTCGCCCCTAAAATTTGTATGAAGTTTTTTTTTTTCGTCCCTAAACTTTAAAAGTTCTTTTTTGGTTAAAAAACTATTGAAAATGTTACACCTTTTGTCCTTAAATTTTAAAAAAATCCTTCCTTTTTTTTGGTCCCTAAACTAATGAAAGGCTCCGTTTTTGTCCTAAACTTTTAAAAAATCTTTCATAATGTGCATGTGATCAATAGTTTCATGCCACCTATTCACCTCATGTGTGTAATTTTTTTTAATAAAAAAATGTAATTGTCCATGTCAGGCATGTCAAATTCTCTAAAGCGAAAAATAGTGTCACCTAGTTAGACACATGGGATAAAAGTTAACAAGAGTGCACGGAAGGACAAAAAGTGTAACATTTTCAATAGTTTAGGGACAAATAAAAGAACATTTTAAAGTTTAGGCTCACTTTAGGAACGGAAACAATTTCTTTTGCCTAGAAAAAACTTAAGTGATATAGCTGATAACTGTATTTAATATTTAATTCCTGATTTTTCTTTTCTGTTTTGATTTTAAAATCTAAATCATGAGATTTTGTTGTAATAGGTACAGCTGCAGACAATTGGAGCAAATCTATTGTTTCAAAGGTCAGAAAGTTTTGAAGGGAAGCTCAAAACCCACCAAGAAGCTTAAAGCATCAAGTGATACCCTAAATGATAAGGATCTTTCTCACTTACTATGGTGGAAGGAGGTTTGCTAGTTCATACATTTTTGTTATGTTGCTTGATTAGTCCTGCTGCTTTAATACATTTAAAATATGAAATTTCTTGAGAGTTTTAAGTAAGGCCTTTCATGCTTGTGGTTTCTTTATTGTAGAGGTTGAAGATATGCAGGAAGCCTTCAACTGTCCAGCTGATTAAAAGGCTGACATATTCCAATTTGCTAGGCTTGGATGTTAACTTGAAAAATGGGAGGTGAGCTCTTATAATGTTGCTGTTAGCCTTGTAGCTTAACTAGATCCTCCTAATGTTTCGAAAGGAGACATTTAGGAATCAAATCCCCCCTCCCCCCAGCTATCCAATTATTAAAAAAAGAAGGAAAAAGAAATCTAATTGATCATTATCACTTTTTATTCCAAAAACAAAAAAAATGTTGCCATTGGCATACTTATGATTTAGGAACACCAAAAAGACAAAACAGAGACTTGACTGGGTCTTTTCTATTTCCTGATTTTTAATATATATATTCAGTGTCATGCATTCAATTTGCGTATTTAGATTATATGAGGTCCAGAATTGAAGTAGACTGTTTAGGAACATTGTTCTTTTAAAATTTTAATTAATGAAATGATCAGCAGAACTAGAGCTGTGTAGCAGGTTGGTGATAAGCTATTAAATGTGAAATTGAATCTTGAAAATGGGGTAGGTTTTGGATTTATGTTAAAAAAAATGGGCCGGTTTAAAGTAATCTTGATCTGCAGTTTGATTATTTAATCCTTATCCTATGCCTAAGCCAAGTGGGTAGGACTTTCATGCATTAAATTATCATCTCTCTCTCTCTCTTCCCTGGAGAGGTCAACGTAATCTAAACACATAGCATTGGAGAATCTTAGGATGTACATCTTGATCATCACTTACAAGATTGTAGGTATGCCCAAATAACTCACATTCACGTTCAACTAAAACTCAAAACCTTCTTGCAATCTTCGCTTTACATCTAAAGTTTCATCTTTATTTAAGACCTGAAATGCTGGAACTGACAGCATAAACACTCGGTTTCACCGATGTTCCTGTAGTTTGCTCTATTATGAGTGTTTTTGGATGCACATTGCTGATTGCTTTTTTGGTGAAGGTATGGTAGAAAAGGAAAGGAAAAAGGTTTTTATTTATTTATTTATTTTTTGCGCTTGCCGAACACACACTTGGTTTAATCAATACTTTATGTAGCTTTGCTCAAAATTTTTTTTTTTCCCCTTTAAGATTGGCAATGCATGTTTGTTTTCTGGTGATTAGTAGATTTCTGAGTTTGTGTTTACACTAGTTTCCTGGGCATTGTGTGCTTGTAGGGATCCAATTTTGTTATGTTTGTTTTCCCACCTTTTAGAGGAGTGCTGTTATTGTTAAGAATTTTAATATGATAATTTCTCTGCTTGTCTTTCCTGGAATGACTGGAAGAGTGTTGATAAAATAGCACCCAATGATGTTAATGTGATTGCAAAAACTATGTACTCCCTCCCTCTCTCTAAAGCATCCCAGATGGTTTTCTTCAAAATAGAACTAATACATAATTTTTTTTTTCCAATTTAGTCTAAAAGAAGGAACGCTCAACTCGGAGATATTGCAGTTCAAGTCAAGGTTTCCCCGTGAAGTTTTGCTATGCAGAGTATGGCTATTTTCTTCCCCCCCCCCTTATTTTTTATTACCTTCTCCTTCAAGTTATTCTTATCGATCCTCAGGAGGTTCCCTTCTATTTTTTGATTTATAGGGTGCATTTTTGCCTCCCTGAATATTTAGTTTTGCATTTTTACCATATTGTTATCTTTAGTCAATTGTGTTTTCAGGTTGGAGATTTTTATGAAGCCATTGGAATAGATGCTTGTATTCTTGTTGAATATGCAGGCTTGAACCCATTTGGTGGTCTGCGTTCAGATAGTATTCCAAGAGCTGGTTGCCCTGTTGTGGTATTATTTTCTCTCTTTTCTGAATGATATGTACTTCAGTTTCTCGTATTCAATTTTTGTGCATTATTGTTATTTTTTTATTTGTTTTTGTTTTGGTTAGTTGCTTGGTGCTTTGTCATTTTCTGCAGATATATAGATGTTCAAGGGGTTGTTTTGTCGTTGGTTATTGTTTTGAAAAATGCAGGGGTGTTGAGTTGGAAATGATATTCAATCACGTATGATTACCTTCTCATTTGTATAGCTTGTCTTAGGTCTTGCTTTGGTCTTCTATTTGTGGCTGCTTAAAAGGGGAAAAAAAACTAAGGCTGGAATTAATTCCAATCCTTTAGTACAACCTCCTAGAGACATCAATAGTTGATTGTGTAACGCCTATTTATGTTTTGTAGGAATGAATTTGAAATTATGAAAAACACAACCTTGGAATTTTACAACTATAAATGTCATTGGTGAATAAATCTTGTAGGAACATTATTTCTCCAATTTCATTTCTTTCAAGAAATATCCTAAACTTGTGAAGTAATAAGCAACTTGGTTTTCTTCTCTATAAACATAAGAGACTAGAGTCTCTATATTTGTTGCAAAATTTTAATTTTGAGCTCTTTCTTGCATTTTTAATTTTATTTATTTTATTTTTGGCAAGAAAAAGTAGGTACAATGGATTAGATCCCAAAACTTCAAATTGGTATTTCTTTAAAAAAATCCCAAAATATTCAAACAGCATCATATTCTGCAATTGTCAGATTAGTTCTTCTGAATATCAATTATGATGTATCTGTTGTTTCTTTTCTTTTGGTTAATTTTTACACGCTTTTAATCATACACTCTGACCAATTTATAGTTAGTCAATGCTTCATTGCATCTGGTTAAATACTTTCATTGCAGAATCTTCGACAAACTTTGGATGATCTGACACGTAATGGGTATTCAGTGGTAAGTATAGCATCATATCTTGCCTACTCATATGTGTATGGGTGTTTGCTTTTACCTTCATGTATTCTCAATTTTATTTTCAAAGAATGTATTTCATATTGAGATTTACTTTTCTGTTTCATGGCATATGAGATTAGTCTCTTGGGCTGGGCTCTATTTATTTGGTTGTGCACTTATGCTCTTGTATTGGTTACTTGACATCTGGATTATGACGAAAGTTTCTGTTATAGTAATAGAACATGTTTTCCCATTCTTGTAACTTGTTATTCTGACCTTTATTAGAAAAAAATATTTTAAATAAAACTTAACAATTATGGTTTGTGATCCAAAATTATGGAGTCATAAAACAAAGCTCCTATACCCAAAAAAAGTTTGCATTTTTAAATTTATTTTCTAATGGATTCTAGCTTCTTATTCTAGTCAATTAGATCTTTATTTCTTTTTTGATATTAAGGCAAAAAGATAGAGATTTGGTAATAATTATATTGGATTCAATGATTCGAAACTTGATTTTGGTCGAATATCTGTATGTAAATTTGGAATTTTCTTCTTGATTTAGAATGTTGATCCACACTGTTTTATCCATAAGAAGTTGAATATTATTTCTTGTTTTTCCACTTGTTCTAAATATATGAAATGAGACTGCCAAATGAGATTATATCTGTGGATCAATTTATGTCAGCATGAATCTGAAAGGAGATAAAACCCTTTGTTTGGGTGATTATATTTAGGAACTTTCTTTAGTATGTAGCATTGTTCCCTTCACATGCATGGATCAAATTGATGCCTTCTTGTTGTAATAACAGCAAGTGAAAATTATTTTCTGCATCACTGGTTGGGGGCTTAGTATTGTGGCCGAGAAGTTACTTTATACTGTAAAAACCAAAGAAAGAAAATGAAAATAAAGCCTAAAGTTTCATTATTTCCAATGTCATGGGTTATGGATGAATATGTAACTAATTTTTAGGTACATGCATCAAGTCGTGCAGAGATAAGCTCTTGAATATATTCATGACTTATCCTTCATGTGTTTGTTATTTATGTGGTTCCTTTCTTCTTTATTGGTATTCTGGATTCTCAATGAAAAAATTTGAAAAGCTAATAGTAAAGAAAGAAACATCAATCTACGATACATGTGGATCCTCGCAGATGGTTGATAACCAAATTCCAATTGAAAACAAAATATTTCGGATAAATCAATGCAAGTATTAGTTTGACTTTGGACTTCCATCTCATCACATTGGAAAGCAGTAGTGTATAATAAGTAGTTAGCTTCACAGACATCCTTCCCAACCACCTCCTCCTCCCCACCCAGAGTTGGTAAAAGCGCGCTTTAAGCGTGCTTTGAGCTTAAGTGCAAAGCCCAAGCTCCAGTGCTTTTTGCCAACTGAATTAAAACTATAGGATCTTGACACTATTGATATAAACCATTGATTTGACATATTTTTAGTGTAACTTACTTATCAATTTTTTTTTTGAGTGTAACTTGTCTTGAAACCCACAACCTTCTAGTTCTTCTCTATTTTTATTTAATTTTTTCTCCTTAAAACAGTAACCCACCCAGCTTCTTCTTCTTATTCTACTTTTTCCCTTTTGGATATCTGCTTGGTATCAATCATATTGCTATGTCCTCATATTCTTAGCTCATTCATGAAAAAAAAAAAAAGTATGATATACTATATTTGTGGTAATTGTTTAGTTATTTTAGTGGTTGATGTTGAGCATAGCAGACTAATTCTTATAGACTTATAGTCATGAAGTGATTAAAATGTTAACTAATGTTACTAATTAGTCATAGGGCATTATGGATATTAGAGATTCTAGAAAGCACGGACGTGGCTAGGAGGGTGCCGCACCCGAGTCCGACGCGGCGCGACGTGGGATGCGGCGTCCGATGTGGTTGCCCGCCCGTCGGTGCCGCGTCTGAGCTTTTTTTTCACGGATTCGTGTGACGCGGCTTCGATTCGGGCCGATTCGTGCCGAATCGGGCAGCTTCAGCCAGAATCGTGCCGTATTGGGCCGTATCAGCCGGCGACTGAAACGGCCGAAACAGGCCGAAATCGGCCTTGAATCATGCCGGAACAGCCGAAATCTGCTTTTAATAAGGCCCAAACACCCTAAATCTGTCATTCCTCAATTTTATTTTGAATATTTGTTGCTTCTTTGGTGTTTTCTTTTTGGTTTTGTGTTTTGTTTTGTGTTTCTTGCCTCCTTTCTTTGTTTTGTGAATCAAGGCATAGTAATATGTTTTTTAAAAATATTTTAATAATTCAAATATATAAAAAATATAAATAAAAATATTTTTAATAATTTTTTAATCGCTGAGTCCCGCCGCACCCGCACCCACCTTTTTCAAAAATTGCTGAGTCCCGCACCCGCACCTGAGTCTCGAAACGCACCTGTGCTTCATAGTGGAGATCTAAGAAAGGCTGTTACACGGAAGTACTCATATCTAGCTGATCCAACAAAATAAAATGACCTGACTTGCAATATTTGTGTTAAAATTGCAAAAGTAGGGCTTATCTAAATGTTATATGAATTATATAAAAAAATTTATTTCAATTTATATGATAATTTGATCATTTGATTGTTGCATTTCTTATTAATAATGATTTTCCAAAAATGTGCGCTTCACTTCAATTAGGCATGCGCTTGCGCTTTGCGCCTAGGCTCCAGGAGGCCTTTGTGCTTAAGTGCGCCCCTCACTTTTACCAACACCCCACCTCTACCACCCTTTTTTTAAGTTAGAGTTGAGGGAGGGTATTTAGTATCCAAATATCAAATATGATTGACTCAATTCACTCAATTTTTGGGCCAATAGTCGATGTATCGTTGAAAAGTCTGATGGCCAGTCTCTTAGCACAAAGAATCTTTCACAATCCTCTTTTGCAGGTCCATTTAATTATCAACCAACAACCGATGTCTCTGTTCCTTTCTACACTTGTCTTGGTTTGGTGGACTGTCCAATGTTGACCTTCTTGCTTTTGATATATAAGTCTACAAATGAAGTTTTCCTTTCCTTTTAGTAAGCCTCTCAAGATTTCTAAGTATTCTCAAGTTTGGTTAAAAATAGCTCCAGGGGGGAATTTAAATGCATGTGGGACCAAACCTCACTTTTCTGGGAATTTGGATTCCTTTTTGAAAGGTGGGTGTCCTCCATGGTTTTGCAAAGTTCTATTTACTTTAAAGTGAAAATTATAGCCCCAATTTAATGTCCTTTAACTAACTAAATACAAATTTTTTCTAATCAAATGCTTATGCTATGTATTCAACTTTTTTTTCTTTTTTAATTATGTTTATATTCACATTAAAGTATAGTTTACTTCAATTTTTATCTGCAATTTGCAATTGTTCTGGTCTTTTAAGAAAATAAATAATTTTGATTGATAAGACATGATGTCTTGATAAACCACTATATTTTGAAATAATTATTTTGGTTTTGTATGTGTTATTTAGAAATGTTAGAATATTATTTTAAGATACTGACTTTTAATATATTTTTTAACAAGTAAAAATTTTATTTGAAAAGGAAAAGAGAATGACACATAATAACATGTGCACAAACCCTTTTCAAAGAATACTACTCACAATGAAAGGAAGTCAATATTATCAACAAAAGACATCAAAGGGATGTTACCTACAGCAAGCATCGAATCAAACAAGGACTTAAGGTTTGCTCCTCGATAACATAAGCAAGTCGCTCAACACCATCAATGACCTGCCTATTTCCTCCGTACCACAGAGGCCACATAACACATAGGGGCAAATCTCGCCACACAATAGTAATCCTGTGGCTTTGAAATTGTCTTTGCCAACTCTCCAACATCTCATACACAGATGTGGGCACCACCCAAGCTAACCCTAGCAACGTTGAAATGAAGGACCAGACATCTGTTGTTGTAAGACAATGAAGAAGAAAGTGATCAAGAGTCTTGCCGCAACCTTTACACATACAGTACCAATCAGCTAACAAAATATGTCTCTTGCTTAGGTTATCAACTGTCATGATTATTTTAAAGGTTGCAGTCCACACAAAGAACACAGCTTTCGTGGGATCTTGGCCCTCCAAATGTTCTTCCATGGGAAAGAAAGACCTGTAAGGCCCCTAAGGGCATTATGGTAGAATCTATAACTGAAAATTTCCACTTCTACTCTAACCTCGAACACGCCCCAATCTTGAAAAGGCTAGACGAAGTGGGGATTCCAATGTAGAACCTCCCCCCATAGCTCACATAAAGATGATGGATAATGTGCTTGACATTGTATGTTTAGGTCCAAGGATACTTTGGAAAGAATAAATAATTCCTATAGTTAAGAATAAAGCAAACATGGAAATCGCACATTCCCAGGAATCTTAGCAAATTTCAAGTCAAACCAGACATGGGTCTATTATATTTTCGAGCTTCCAAGTTCTTAGATCTCACATTCTTGAGAATTTGGATGCCAGGGACATATTAGATTACCTGAACCAAATGCTACATTAGGGTTAACAGCTTTGAGATGGTACATTTTACCCTTTCCATATTCCTAAGAGGAAAAGGAAATTATCATATATTTTTTGTAATTCACTCTTTTCTATTAGTTGTACAATAGATTTTGGTTATATCTGTGAATTGGACAACTATTTTTAAGTTCTAGGTAGATCAGTCATACTTTTTTGCATGTTCATGCTGAACTTATCTTCGCTTAGGACTAAAACTGCCTATTCTCTTCTCTTATCTGTTTGATCTTTGTTCTGTCTTGCCAATTAAAGCAAATGTCAAAGGAGCTTTTTTCATTATGTGATTATTTTTTTGAATGGCCATATTTTGGTCTTTGTAGTGCATAGTGGAGGAAGTTCAGGGTCCTACTCAAGCTCGTTCTCGTAAAGGTCGTTTTATATCTGGGTAATTACTTGCCAACACTTCTGCTTCAAATTTACCTGTGATTTGTCATGTCATATCCTTTTTTTTATGGGCTTTTGGTCATTGTTTGTACTCATGCTGAAGTGATCGATAAATTTACAATGGCAAAAGAAAAAAGCAGTTCTCCTTTCCTTTGCCCTGGTTTATTCTCCAAGTAGAATGTAAATGTTACAGATTCTTAGTTGTATTTTAATTTATTTTCAGTAAACTGATTATATTAATTGGAAGTATGTACTCTCTGTTGAAGGAAGCTAATTTTTAATACTAAGAAATCGATCAAATCATTGACTAAAATCAATGGACTGAAGGGAGTGCTTATATGTGTACCTTATATTTCTTTCTGGTGTTTATATATTAACTCCCTCTCCTTCTACAGCCACTGAAAATACCAGTGTGTTTCTAGTTGATCGAGTGACCTTATTATCTGTTATCTAGATTTTAATAAATGGAATCATCTGAATAAATTTTGAAGGAAGATACATGATAGAATACCAAAGGTTATACATAAAAAAATGATTTTTGAGTAGCAAATAAAGAATATGATTTAATTAATGAATACAGATAATCTTATCACCAGCTAATTTGGACCATAGTATCTCCAAACATAATCGGAAATTTTTTTTGTTTGTGCTAAGCTTTCTTGAGGGATTACTTTATACCTTACTGTGGTATCTGGATGTAAGAAAAAAAAAAAAAAACTGAAATTACATCTGCCTACCACTATCTGGAGATGTTACTTATTATCAACAAAGAAGGAGATAAATAGTATCTGAAAAAAAAACTGTAAAGTTTCTTTAAACAAGATCAGACTTTTAGCTGATTGGTTTAGTGCTATCTACATGCTTTGTTATTTATTTTTTAATAAATTGTACTATCTACATGGTAGGAAATTAATCTTGTGTAAGTTTCAGAGGACTTAAATAAATAAAAACACATTTCATTTAGCTCATTTTTCTCCCTAGACTTGCCTGCATCATAAACTCAAGTTGTTCCTTGGAAAATTACATTATTCCTACGCTGCCTTGGGAAAAAAGAAGAGAAATGAGATAGAAATAAGAGGACACATATGCAAATCCACATTATTTAATGTCATCTTTTCTTCTTTATATCACAAAACAATGTACTACTTGGATAATTGAGGCAGATTTTTTGGATGATTGTGCATTTACATCATGCCAAGGATTCTCCTAATATTGGGGGTTTGAAAATTGTTGTACATTTCCTTACCATTTTATTTGCTGGATGCCTTTATTTTTATTTACTTTTCCTGACATGCTTATCTTGCACTAACTTGCAATTTTCAAGTATTCAGGCATGCTCATCCAGGTAGTCCATATGTATTTGGACTTGTAGGAGTCGATCATGATCTTGACTTTCCAGAACCCATGCCTGTAGTTGGTATGAACAAATTGTCTTTATGTCCAATGATTGTTTCAGTAGGCATTACGCTTTAAGCTATCCAATCCGTTTTGTTGCATATTTATACAGTATGTGTTTATTGTCAAGTTGCAAGAAGTAGAATATGTGCAACAATATTAATGTGTTTGTGAGGGGATGTGCGTGGAACTGTTTGAGGACAAGATGAGGGAGTGTCAACTAAGATGACGATGTTCTGATCACGATCACTAACTTTCTTAGGTGCCTGATTTATAATGATGGTTTTCATCCTATTAATAGTTGGCCATGCTTATTGTTTTCCATGTGGTCACACTTTATTGTTTATTATAAGATACCAGCTATTTGAGTGATATGATTTAATCATGGTCAATAACTTGCATTGGTATCTCATATTTTTCTTTCTAAATGATGGCATGTTAGGTAAATTTTGCTGCACTAGGTGGGCCAAATACTTATTTACCTGCTCTGGGATGGTTCCATTAGCAAAATTTATTTGGAAATTTGTATGGTTCTTTAAAATTCTTCGGAGAGAAGACGTTCACAATTTTCCTTCATGCCTTTAAGATTCACTTCCATAGAGTGATTCGTTTTAACACCATATTTGTTACTTAGAATCTACCTTACTGCCTCAATGAAGTTCTCTGGCTATGTAGTTCTCTGATCATAATGATTATCCAAGCTACTGCAGTTGAGACCTGAACTACAGAGTTAAATGTTACCAGATATGCTAACCCACAGTAAGACATGATATTTTGTAGTCGCATTTGGGAAAAGATGTACTGATATCTTACAATAACAAACTCAAATTACCATAATTTGTAATTTCAGTCCAATAACCTTCATAAATTGGTTTGTTTTTGTTGGATCTAGTCTCTTCTTTCTTTCTTCTCTGTTTTTTGACCTTTAATGTCCTACTAATCCACCATAAGTGGATGCAATTTCTCTTTTATATAATCCCTTTTAATTATAAATATAGGTCTAGTGAACATTTTTGTTTAACTTGGAGTTGGCTCTTCATGGATAGTTTGGAAAGAATTATCTGGTTTCATATGGAGCAACATGCAGTTTATTTTATTTGATTATCAGTTATTGAGATTTGTATTTAATTTCTGCAGTCTAATAACTGTTCTTTTCTTCATAATACTATTATAATTTGAATACTTTGATAGACTCATAGTTTGTACTAATGTAGTACATATGGTACTTGTAGGAATATCTCGGTCTGCAAGAGGTTATTGCATAAATTTAGTCCTAGAGACTATGAAGACATATTCTTCTGAGGATGGATTAACTGAAGAGGCTTTAGTTACCAAGCTTCGTACTTGTCGGTACCATCATTTATTTCTGCATACATCTTTGAGAAACAATTCTTCAGGTCGAATATAAACTTCCACAATATGGCCTCATTGATGTTGTTATATAATCTCTCTCTCTCTCTCTCTCCCCTTGGAGCCATAATTGGGTTACACATCTTTTTTCTTTCTTTTTTTATTTATTTTTTATGTGGGGAGGGGGGGGGGGGTGCAAGTGTGTTACTGAAGTACCAGTCTGGGGGTTAATTCGGTTTCTTAAGAGGTGAAATCTTTTAAGCAATATTCAAGAATAACAAAAAAAATCTCTATTACCACTTTATGCAGGCTTAGCCTCTGTTTGTTTCACTAGAAAATATTTTGATAATGGAAAATGTTTTCCTAAAAAATATTTTCTAGGAACATATATGAAATTTTTTTTTCCAATTTGGTTGGTTAGGAGTGGATTTTTTCAAGATAGCTAATAAAAGGAAAGAATTCTAAATAATAAAATCATTAGTGCTCACCATTTCTAACAAACTTTACTTCCTAAAATATTTCAAGGCGTATTAATTTGCTTGTATGTTTCCATTAGTGCTTTAGGAATCCAGAATAAAATCTTGGAAACATTTTCCTTTATTTTCCAAGACTTTGAAAGTTCTTGTAAAACAAATTGGGTGGGAAATATAAAACTGCCACAGATAATTTTCTTTCCCCTTTATTTTCTGTAAAACAAACCCTAGGCATATTCTAAGTATATATCAGTAAGTCTTGGCTTGATAGGTGCCAATTAGGCGAATTTGTTAGTTGTTTGTTATGCAAATCAATGAGGCCATGGCTTAAGTCTCATGTTTATTAGTTTATAATTGATATTTGGCAAGTGGCGCATGGAGGAAGTTGCTTTTATGCTTTATATGAATAGGCCCCAGACTAGTTTAATTATAATTACTTTTTTATTATGGGCAAAATTAAAAACTTTCTTTCTTCTTTCTTTCTTTCTTTATGACAGTCACAAACAATAATTTTATTATGTTCACTTTTTTTCTAAAGCATTTTTACAAAAACTATTTGTATTAGAGAAAGAAAACACCTGGTACATTTATCTTTTCTGCTTTATTGTTGATGACAGGCACTTGTCGCTGGGGAGAATTTGGTGAGGGTGGCCTATTGTGGGGAGAATGTAGTGGCAGACAATTTGAATGGTTTGAAGGGAATCCTGTCAATGAGCTTTTGCTTAAGGTTTGTATGCGATTGCTGATTGGTTTGATTGCTACTCAAATTATGAGCCTGCCTTTTTGTTTACTACATTACTTTGTTTGAAAATAATGCATGTCATAATTATTGAACATTTGTAGGTAAAGGAGCTCTATGGTCTTGATGATGATGTTGCATTTAGGAATGTCACTGTGTCTTCAGAAAATAGGCCCCAACCTTTAACCTTAGGAACAGCAACGCAAATTGGTTAGTGACTTATAGGCAAGGTTCATTTTTAATTTTCAAACTCCAAATGAAAGTCGTATTAAACTTATTTGTCCTTGTGTTGCATCTTCCAGGGGCCATACCAACAGAGGGAATACCCTGTTTGTTGAAGGTGTTGCTTCCATCTAATTGCACTGGTCTACCTGTATTGTGAGTCTGTAATTGCTTTGTATGATTTGTTATATTGTTACATTATAAGGACATGTCATCTAATAATTCTGGTAATTTAATTCTATTTTTTATTCATCTTATTTTTGAACTTTGGCTATAATTAGTTAAAAAATTTGTTCAATAAGTATTATAGTGATAGTTGTAGACCTCGTTCCCTTTGTAGCTACTTTTAAGTAAAAATGAGAGACTATGTAACAGTAGGAGGAATCTTGGAGATGATCAAGTTGAACTTCTTGGGATCCAGATATTGTGATGTTAGATATTAATTTGACTGTGATCTCATTAATAAGATTTGGTAATTTTAATTCTAAAATTTAAAAGTCCCATTACATCATTGAACTATACCGTTGATTTTGTACATTATATGATTTATATAATTTTGATCTGAACCTTGCATCTAAAAAGATGCTTGCAAACCTGGTTTCTTTTGTATGGCTCTTCTGGCCAAATTTGTTGGAGTCTAGTGTAATACGCTTATTAAAGAGGGAATGAGGATAAAATGAAACACCTTTTTTTTTTTTTTTAATTTTAATTTTATAATTAGTTATGACAACAGGGGAGGGGGATTTGACTCCTAGATGTCTCCGTTGGAAACACCAGGAGGTACTAGTTTAGCTACAAGGCTCTTGGCTAGATTATATGAAACACTTAAAATGAGATATGGAGACAAATGCTATATAGAGACAAAGAAAACACTTACAGTGAAATAGGGCAGAGCATAATTGGGCAGAAGAAGTATTTAGTTGGAGTAGTTTAGACTTGTTAAGTGTATTGTACCGAGAGGTTGGGCCTTGGTGCAATGGCAAGTATCTTCCACCAAATGCGATAAGTCGTGGGTTCAAGTATGGGAATCAGCATCTCAAAAAAAAAAAAAAAAATAATTTGGGGTTAGACTTCCTAGCTTCCTAATTTCCATAAAAGTGGGAGATTTGTGCACTGGGTATAACATTTTTTTAAGTGCTTTATATTAGGTGGAGTAGTTTAGAGTTGTTTATTTTTTTGATAGATTAGCTTGTTGATCATAAGGTTTGATTTGAAGAAGTAGATTAAGGATTTAAAGGAAATGCATTTTATAAATTTACCTCAAGAAAAAAGGGTTTATTGGAGACAAATGCAGTTTTTACAGGGGAGAAAAATTCTTGAAAGTGGGGAGAGCAAGAAGAGGCCGTTGAAAGCTAACTTGGTATATGGGCACGTTGATTTTCAAAAATTAGCCCTTAAGTGGGTATTAATGTTGGTTGTGAATGATATTTAAGTAATTCATGTGACATCCATCCTTGAGGAGAGCTCTTTGCAGAGAATTAAAAGCTTGCTAAAAGGTTTCAACTTTTGCGTTTAAATTGCTAACATCTATATGTTGATTTCAAATTGGAGCCCATGAAGTCATTGTTTTATTTGTAATTTTAGGCTTTAAGTTTTCTTTTAAAGTAAGCATTCATTTCCAACTTTCTGTTGTTGATATTCACATTCTCATATGAAAATAAATTTACCATGCAACTCTGTTTTCTGAATTATGCACCGTGTTAGGGTTGACTCTTTGTTCCTTAGTTATGATGATTTCTTTATGTTGCAGGTATATTAGAGATCTTCTTCTTAACCCTCCTGCCTATGAGATTGCATCCAAAATTCAAGGTGAATTGTGAAGTACATTTTATAGATGTGAATATGTAGTTGGATATGATTATGAGCTAAATAGGCCTCTGAAATCTTTATTATTCTCTCCATGAGTTGTGGAAAATTGCATGGTGATAATATGATCAGGTTTTATTTCATTTACTATTGTTTATGTTTTCATTTGTTTTTTTGGTTACAAGAATGTTATAGAGTTACAAGCTGAGAACCCAACTTGAGCATTTATTAATTTTTTTAAAGATTGTACATTGAAGATATTAGATAAACTTTTGCCACTGGTCTAGTAGAACATGGTCCTCCTAATGCTTGGTAAGAATTAAAGTTTTGAACCTAGGCCCTATCAACCCCCACCTAACTCTTTTACTCTTGAAACAAACCAAAGTGGCAAAGGTACTGTAATTAAATTATTAACTATCAAGAATTGAGTCTAAACTTTTGGTAGGGTAAGTCATGTGTCTTATGCAAAAAAAAAAGAAGGTTTTATTTTTAAACAACTGGAGTTAAGGTTTTTTTTTTTTTTTTGGGGGGTGGGGGGGAAGGTGATGTTGTGGGTTCAATAACCATGGGGTGCATGGGTAACTTTCAAATAAACAAAAAATATGTAGTTACTTTAGAGTCTAAACAAGGAACAAATACAATATAATCAAGAACTAAAGTAAATAGAGACTAAGAATTCAGATGAAGAAATACATTTTGTACACCCCCAAATATGAGCCCAATGAAACAAAGTACCAAAGAGGAGAGATTTTAGATGATCTAATGTTCTCTCCTTGTCTGCAAAAATGCGGGGATTGCGTTCTTGCCAAATTAACCACATTAAACATGCCGCGACCATATTCCAAATGGTTGAAAGATGCTTTCTAAACTAATTTCTCTAGATAAAGAAAAAAGAGTTGATTGACCTCGGCATTACCCACTGGATCCCAAACACTACAAAAACTTCACACCATTTGGCGTGAGAAAACTTACAATGAAGAAGAAGGTAATCCACTGATATCCCATCGCAGCAGCATAAACAGCACCTATAAACCAGAGATTTACCTCTCTTAACAAGATTATCAATGGTGAGTATCCCATTATTAGCTGCTATCCATAGAAGAAAGACACCCGTTTAGAGTCATTTTCATTTTGTACAACAATAGGTGTTGACAAGGTAAAGCTAAAACGGTAAAAATTTCCTGACAAAATCTATTTCACTTGAATATTCAATTTTTGAACCGTTTAACTGGCCCAATTGCATTCTCTTGAGTTCTCATAATGAATAAGGTTTGGTAATAGTTATTATTTAGGAGCTTCTATAACATCTAACTGATTGCTGGAACAAAATGTGTACTGGATTGCTATTGTTAACAGCAAGTCAAATAATAATATGCATGACTTAATCTTTTCACTGGCATGCTTTGATTGGCATATTTCCATGATTTAGTTTGCTATAGGTCGGATTTGCTATGGCTTTATTCCCCCTGACAGATAATAGAGGCAACTACCAGAAATTCAAAATGAAGGGTGTGACAGAAAGAGGAATGACTAACCTGTGATAACCTTTGTGTGGGATTGTGAACCTGAAAGTTTCCTGCTTTTTTTGTACTTTAACACGAGTCAATTTTCCTTGTAAATTAAATGTTTTCTTCTTTCTCCGTGTTACTACGATAGTATTTTATCGCATAATTGAATATTTTGTGAATATTCTCTAAGCTGTATCTGTTTGGGCAGCAACTTGCAAGCTTATGAGCAACGTGACATGCTCCATTCCTGAGTTTACGTGTGTTTCATCTGCAAAGGTTGTATTCCAATTTCTCTCTTAATGTGTTTTTCCCCTAACTTCTTTATTAGTGTGTTTCATTCAAAAATACCGGCACATGCTATGTGTTGTTCTCCCTTTTGAAAGCTTCCGTGAAATACTGTTCTGACTGAATCTGTTTCCTCGTTGTACTAAGTGATATTAATAAGAAAGTGGAACCAATATTTTTTGTCACCTAATAGACAATGATTAAATTTTATAACCTAAACTTGCATTTTACAGATTTTTGATTTATAGAAATAACTTGAGGAAAACTTTGAGCTCTTGCTATTTGAAAGAATATAGCTTTCGTCTCCACTTTTCAAGTTTTATGCACTTGATCTATAATAATTTTCTTGGTGGTGTGAGAATATAGGTAATGGGTTAGTCTAAAAGATACTATGGATCTGTTCAATGTTGCTTTTATCATTACAAATTTTAGATTCTCTGTTCAAGATGGATCTTTATATTATGTAAAATTCTACTTCATCAGTGTAGAACTGATAATTCCTATTTTACTAGTCATCCCATGCCCCAACGGCATCTAATTCCTTGGTGACATTAGCCATCCTATTGACTGTTTGAGTACAAGGTTGTAATCAAATTCTAGCTGACTTAGGTGTTGTCGCTACCAATAAAGTGTGTCAGTAACTTCTATAAATGTGGATAGGCAATATGACATTGAAATGTTAGTTCTCTGGAGTTCATTACCATGAACTGCAACGTGGTGTTATGTAATTGTAAACCAATAATTTTGAACGAATTCTATTTTGCTTTCTGTGGATCCATGGTGACAAACCAATTTTCTATTTTCTATGGGGCAATTTTCTCCCTTACTCTCATATGCTCTTAACATTTTTCTTTTTATTAGGTAATACTGATTTTGTTATAAAAGAGGGGATAGTTTAACTCTGCATTATGCATATCAAACCACTCCTAATGAATTATACTGTCAATCTCAAGAGATCTAAAAATTCTGATAGAGAAGACAATGGATGTTACCCAAGGTAGTCAACTAATTATACAGAAATCCCAACATTCACTGTGATAACTTGATAGTGGTGTTCAATACCATGAAAAATCTACCATTCTTCTCCCTTCAGATTGTCCAAATTAGACGGGAAAAGGTAAATGGCCTTCCAAATCTTGAATTCCTGTGATGATAAAATCTCCCATGCCACTTGTCTAACATCTATATCACCATTTTTGCATCACCCAGGATATCCCAAATAACACAAACACAAAACCGACCAAATATTGATGCAGGACAGCCAGAACAAAACTAAAACAACAATAAAATAAAGAGATATGACCTAAGAGTCAGCACCTAAGCCTTGCTTGGAGTTAGCACCAAGCAGAGAAACCTCTAAGAGTCAGTACCTAAGGTAGATATGGAGTTAGCACCAGACCAAAGAAAGACCAAACGACCATTTTTTTTATTCATCAAAATGTTAACAATCTCCTCAAGGAGTACAATAGGTTGTTTATAAAGGATTGCTAAATCCTAGTTCTAATTGGCTGGGAACCCCCAATTGCTTTATTCCAAAAATAACCTTGCTTCCAAATTAAATACTAATAGCCTAATAAACTACTAGGACCTAAAACATTAAAATACAATTGACTTGCAAACATAAATAATTTTAAATAATATTTTTCTTGCATCTCCGGCATCAAATATCCTCTTAACATTTTCCTTTGGAATGCATGTATGATCTCTCTCTCTCTTCTTCTTCTTCTTCTTTTGTGACAATGCGCTTATGTAGGTATATATGTGAATGTATTGAGGACATCTATATCTGATTTTTGGTTTGTCTGTGTCTTTCTTATGTTGTGCAGCTTGTGAAGCTACTTGAACAGAGGGAGGCCAATCATATTGAGTTTTGTAGAATAAAAAATTTACTGGACGACATATTGCACATGAATAAAAATTCTGAGCTCAATGAAATCCTGAAATTGTTGATGGATCCGACATGGGTGGCAACTGGATTAAAAATTGACTTTGAGACATTGGTAAGTATAACACTTAACCTTGTTGATTGTTTTTGCACTTCTGTCCTAAATTTATTTTATTAGGGAAAAAGAGAGGTAGTAATTCATGTAGTATTAAAAGGGGTGAATTCATAAATGAACAAGGTACATCTTTTTTTTTTTTTTTTTTTTGATAAGTAACATAAGAACTTGATTAAAACTCAGCGCTGTACATAGGAAATGTACGAAAAAGGCATAAACATCAAGAAACTAAGGTACAATGAGCAATCAACACAGGAAGGGAGAAACAAGAAAAAGATGGTAGAACAAGACACCATTCGAGAAGAGTAAAAAAGAAAAAAGACTTAAACTCAAGACTAAAATTGACAAGTTGCACTGATCACTTTTAAATAATGAACCTTTGCATTGTTGCATAATTACCTTGGGAAATGTTGTAAGAACCCTACAGTTCTACTTGGAACGTTCTAGATTTGAGAGAGAGAGAGAGAGAGAGAGAGAGAGAGATAACACTTGGTGTTATTTCCATGAGCGTAGACTCCATTATTCAAATTGCTTTTTTATGACCCAAGTTGTTCTTTTTTTCTAGATTATTGTTATTCTTTTTGCAAGTGGCTGAGCATATATAATTGAAGGTGTCAAACTGGGGGATTAAAGAAAATTCAAGTCATAGTCAGGGTGTTTTGTGCATTTTTACCCGCTGATTCCTTTACTAATGACAATCGCAGGTCAGCCAGACTCAACCCAAATTGCACCCCTGAGTTATGTGATTAAATCAGGCCGTATAATAACTCATCTCAAGCCTTGCTGAGCCTGGACAAGAAATTTTCTTTTGGGCTGACGTTATGCAAGACTCAGCTCATGCCGATTGGCATGCCTACTTAAAAAATGTCAAACCTCCCTATATACACCATCATTTTAATTTATCTTCCAAAATAATTTTGGGAAAACAGAGAACTCAAATTTTGTGTTTATTAATCATTATTGTTGTTAAATTACCGATTGCCTCAAAAGTTTAAGCTATTAGGAAATGGTGAATTTAATCACTTAACTATAAGTCTAACACTTCTCCTCACTTGTGGACCTAAATTTTCCCATTATAAGTGAGGGTCCAACAAGTGGGAATTTAACTTTTTAAATGGGAGGTAGAGTCAAATCAGGGATTGAACTCAGGATCTCTTGCTCTGATACCATGTTAAATTACCGATTATCCCAAAAGCTTAAGTTATTAGGAAATGGTGAATTTAATCACTTAACCATAAGTCTAATAATTGTTAATTTGGTTAGTCATAACATTGTCTTAGGTCCAATTTACTTGTGCTAGCTTCATAAACAGTTGTACTTTAACTTGATGCTTTCATGGATTGTCAGACTATGGTTTGTGGGGGTTTGAATTAAGCATAAATTGAAGTTGATGCTGTCAATATATAATTTCTTGTTCATCTGCCCAGCTCAATATTTATGGTGTATAATTTTTACTGTCCTTGTTTTCTTCCAGGTTACTGAATGTGAATGGGCTTCAGGTAGAATTGGTAAAATGATCTCTCTAGATGGGGAAAGTGACCAAAAGATTAGTTCCTCTTCTGTTATTCCAAGTGACTTTTTTGAGGATATGGAGTCTTCTTGGAAAGGTCGTGTGAAGAGGATTCATATAGAGGAAGAACTTGCACAACTGCAAAGTGCAGCTGAGGCCTTATCTTCAGCAGTAGGTCTCTAGAACTCAAACTTGCCATGACTGGATATCTTTATGCTTTACTGTGATATTCAGTGTATCCAAGCAGATCATAATTTCTCATTTGCCTTCAGTTGTGTACAATCTATCCTTATTTGTTAACCATGGATATGGATAAAAATTAGAAGTACCATTTCATATAAATGCCACAATATGATGAATGTGTGCTTGTATGTATTGTCAGAGTTGCAATTGTAGCCTATTGTTTAGTAATTTGCATGCAATTTCAATCTGTACATCCTTCAATGAGATAACACTAGCATTAAAAGGGTCAAATCCATGTCATAGACTCTTTGGACATTTATCTTTATGTCTATAATATGATTTTATAACTTTGGAAAGAATTTTATTAAATATATATTCCTCATACAATGTTTGTCCAAGTTTTTAATAAAAGGGGAAAAAAGGTCTTATCAAAATAAATAAAGGGGAAAAAGTTTCAAGGTATATGGAATGTCATATACATATTGAGTATGGAAGAAGTATCAGTAGCTTACTTATTGCAAGTATGGATGCTACTTCCAAATATTCTCCATTCTCAACAGATCCTCAAATTGTACAACTGCTATGTAAATTGCACATCTACTTACAAATCCTTGCCAAGTTTGTAGATCTTATCACCAGATTGCACATCTACTTACAAAGCTATGACAAGTATGGTTATCTGCATAACTACTATTTATTCAAATTCAACAATTGCTATGTTATGCATGTTGTTGCATGTACCACCCATGTGTTTGAAGTCAAATGAATGTTATCATATTCTCATTTTGTTCACTACATTAGCAAATTTGCAAGTTGTGTTATTATATTCTCATGTCCTTTTGTTCAAAATTTTTAATTAGTTATGCTTATAAATTTTTAATTGCATATATTATATATTTCTATGGTTTTATTTATGGGCAATTACTTGCAGGTTACTGAAGATTTCCTCCCAATAATTTCTAGAATAAAGGCTACCACAGCTCCATTTGGAGGTCCAAAGGGAGAAATTTTATATGCCCGAGAGCATGAAGCTGTTTGGTTCAAGGGCAAACGGTTTGCACCATCTGTATGGGCTGGGACTCCTGGGGAGGAACAAATTAAACAACTTAAATCTGCTGCTGATTCAAGAGGTAGAAAGGTTGGAGAGGAATGGTTTACCACAATGAAGGTGGAGGATGCTTTAATGAGGTATCCAAATAAGCCAAGGAAATTTTATAATGGTTCGTCTCATTAAAATACTTCCCTCATGATAATTATCTTTTGATAATGATAAAGTGTTTGTTTTCTTTTTTGCTTCAGGTATCATGAGGCTGGTGCCAAGGCAAAAGTAAAGGTCTTGGAATTATTGAGGGGACTTTCTTTTGAAATGCAATCTAAAATCAATGTCCTTGTCTTTGCTTCTATGTTGCTTGTTATTGCAAAGGCGTTATTTGCTCATGTGAGGTTGGGATCACATATCATCATTAAGCTTCCTTACATATCTATAACAATAAATCATCAGGCCCATTAGTTGCATTTCTGACAAGAAAACTTCTGCTTTCTTTAACTGTAGACTTTGTTTACTGATAACTTAGAAGAATTATCCCAGGCGGAAAAAAAAACAGGATAAGTTAGAATGATTAGGGTGTTGACATATATCTTTTGCCCAATACCTAGGTGTAAAACTTGGTTAGGACAGTGTTGGCTTGAAATCAATTTAGCTTTTCTGTATCCATATTAGAATCATCCGAATTGTGGTTCACTACTCAGCCTTTGAACTGCAGATATTAAGAAGACAGTAATATGCGTATTAGTTCATATTTATATTCTTAGGTTTTAACTAAGTTGTATAAATTGTTAATTCTTTCATGGAAATGATTCAACTAAATGAAAGCACTGTTTTTTTTTGGGGGGGGGGGGGGGGCATACAGTCTACACCTTAACTAAAGGTTTTGTGGAGTTGGTTGGCTTATCCAAAGCTACATCCAAGCTCCAACTTAACCTTTTGTCAATTTCATCGTGTTGTATAGTGTTGCAAAATTTTAGTTGTTGATATACTATGTTGTTTCATCACCACTAGTCTCCTATTAATCTGGCTGACTGTATTTAAATTATGTTGATTAATATTTTGCAGTGAAGGGAGAAGAAGGAAATGGGTTTTTCCCACTCTTGCCAAGTCACATAGGTCCAAGGTTGTATTCAAGAAATCATCATATGATTGAGCAATTATTACATCATTCCATCTGGCAATACTAATCATACTTGCCATATTTTATTTGCTAATATTATGATATGTACTTTCAACTTCATAAGAATGATTATTAGTTCTGTTCTTGTTTATCCCAATGAAGATGTTCGTGAACAGGATGCAACTTATATATGGGGTTTTTTTTTTTTTTTCCTATTTTAATCTTTTAACTGTAATCAATGCATGCTAGAGTTGTGAAACTGTTGTCTTGTCCATGCTGATATTGTAGGTGTGAATAATAGATCCCATGTGTATGTGGTGTGTTTTTATTTAACGTAGATAGTACCTTGTCCTATTAACTGATATAGAAGCATCATTTTTTAGGTTTTTGATGAATATGATAAGATGTTGGCAGAACTCCAGTATTGTGACTGTGTATATGTTGCACCGGATGATGTCTTACAGTTTTCTAACACTAGTGCACTAGATCCCATCAACATCTCTTACTTCATTGTGTACTTTTTGCTTTCTCTTTATTTGGAGTTCATTGGGTGACATCTTTGAAGGTCATTAATGTCTTATTTTGTTGGGAAGGGTTGTTTCAAAGACATAGCAGAAGATTGGAACTACTCTTCTATGTCTTATGTGGACTATTTGAATGGGGGGAAATAATAGGATGTGTACTGGTGTTGAATTTCCCAAGATGAAGCTTAAGTTTTTGTTTTTTAAGACAATTGTATAAGTGGATGCTTGCTTTTGGCTGCATCCAGTTTTCTTCTCTTTCTGATTTCATAGATCAGTTGAATTTTGGTTGCATTTTTAGGTGAACCTTTTGCATACATATAATATAGTTAAGGTTTTCCTTCATTATACTAAAGTTTGTTTATTACTTATAAAAAAAGAAAAAGAAAAAAACCCAAACGTAATTAATATATGCTGTATATTAAATTGCCTGTGCTTTGTAGCTATACATGTTTTGACATAATAAGGTGTAATTATCAGGGTCACTGCTGACTCTGATGTACTAGAAATGCTAATGTCATTTAATGACAGAAACCGTTGTCATTATGTTTTTTACATAGCGGTATGACATTATTGTATTGATTACAGGATGTGAGGCCTTTAGATGAAGCATATGGGATGGAGATAATTGCTCTATCACCATATTGGTTTGATGTAGCAGAAGGCAGTGCTGTACATAATACAGTTGCTATGCAATCATTGTTTCTTTTGACAGGACCAAATGGGGGTGGTAAATCAAGCTTACTTCGGTCAATTTGTGCTGCTGCATTACTTGGAATATGTGGATTTATGGTGCCTGCAGAGTCAGCCTTGATTCCTCAATATGATTCAATCATGCTTCACATGAAATCTTATGATAGTCCTGCAGATGGAAAAAGCTCATTTCAGGTATGATATTAAATTATCTACATTTTATGTGTTCATACTTTTCAGGCATCAGATATATGGTGTTTTAGCAACGGAGTCATTCTTTGGTATCTTGAATGGCTTTCTTGTTAGATTTACCTCTCTGTACTCATTATTTTGTCAATTGGATAGCAATGTTATCCTTTTTGCCCCATCATATAGCAAATTGGTAACAGGTAGGGAACAGAGAAGATAATAGAGAAGATCCACACTCATCTTGCTCTGTGATGAATGCAGAGCAGCATGTTGAACCATAAATCTTGTAGCTTACCCCATGTAATTTGGACAACACTTTGACGAGGTAATTAATCACCTTAATTGTGTTTTGGCCATAAATAATGTAAGGCATTCAAAAATTAAGGTACATTATAATTTGTAAACTTCTTTCAGGAATTTGAACATATAATTCATCAAAAAAACAAAGTCAATAGCCCATTTTGTGCTTTTGAAATATCGGCATATCGCTAACTTATATCTCTAGTGTCCCCTTAGGTCTTAGAGTCTTATGCCTACCTCTAATCCATAAAAGCTTTCCCATTTCAAGCAGGAAAGACCCTAAATTTAGAATCATCCAATATCTGCTGAAGCATTGGATTGTGAACTTGTTATGGAAGGAGGTGTAAGATACTATATCAAAATTTCAGAAAAATGTTATTGATGTCCCCAAAACCAAAAGGTACTATAGTTGTCCTTAAAACCAACGTTGAAGAGTTTCATGATGTATTCAGGTTAAGCATCAAGCAAAATCACTAAGATGTCGACATACTGTGATGTGATGAAACTATTGCATTCCTTCCAAATAGTCCATGTAAGGCAATATGGAAATGCCTTGCAAATCTTAGTACAATTAGCTTGACTAAACTTCTCAAACAGCTCATGAACTTAGGCATCACCTTCTGTACTTCGAATAAAGAGAACACTAGGGGCCACAACTCTCGAGCCATTGGACAAGGCTGAAGTAGATAACTAACTCTTTCCTCAGAATTCTTACACATACAACACGAGTCTACTATAAGACTATTATGCTTGATAAGATTATCTTCTGTCAAAAAAATTTCTTCTGCAATACCTAAAATTAAGAGGTTAGTCATTTGACAATTTAAGGAGTCGAAAAGTGGTGGTGGTGGTTGTTATTGCACGTGCAAGAAGAACAGGGAAACCATCGATCACTTACTCTTGCACTGCCCAGTAGCCTAAGAGTTGTGGAATATGGTGTGTTAACTTTTTGGGGTTCATTGGGTCATGCCACTTAGTGTTGTGGAACTCAATAGCATGTTTGCTAGGCAAGCTTAATAGAATCAGAACGAAGGTGCTTTGGAGAATGCTTCCTCATTGTCTTATGTGGGTCATTTAGAGGGAAAGGAATTCACTCTCCTTTGAAGGGAATGAAAGATCGATTCATGAGTTGAAACTTCCCTTCCCTCAGACTTTGTTTGAATGCGCAAATGCTTTAGGTGTTTTTACTTTCAACTTTTTGCCTGATATGCTTCATTTTTGTACTTTCTTGTTTAGTTTATTTCTTTGTTGCCTTTAGTACACTGCCTGTGTTTTTCCCCCCTGTATTTCCTTACATTTTATTTCAATGAAGTTTTACTGGTTAAATGGAGAGGTTAACCTTGTTTGAGTTCAAATTTTATTCTTTCATCTATATCTTTACGTTTGATGTGCTAGAACCTAAAAAAATCTTTGGCCCTCCTACCTCATGTTGTCTTTCTTGCCTATTTACTGGTAAACAGAAATTTATTATCTAAAAAATCATTTCTTTGATCTTAATCTTTTGGATTTATCAAAGAAACACAACTTAAATTCTTAATTTTTTGATAACATGGAATATGAACCAATTGGGCAATATAAATTCTTAATTTCTTAATTCTTATCATGTGTTATATTATTTGGGGAATAAACTTCAATTTTATAACATGGAAAAATGAAGAATATGAACCAATTGCTTGAGTGAATTGACATATATTTGATTATTTCCACTAATATAATAGTAAAATTATCTTTTATATCCTTGATTGGTGTATAATTAAATTTGCTTTTATCTTTTCTTGTACATTGTTTCAACTGTTGCCAAGAGAACTGAATTTGAGCTAGAATGTCATATTCCAAAATTGTTTCTTATTTAAATCTGATAAAAATAATCGTAAAAAATCATTTTATGTAAATAATTAGTGCATCACTTATAAATAATTAATGCATGAAGACAAATGCATTTACCCTATTAATATTCTACTCAATTACATAGCCAAAATATAGAATATAGAATAATACAGTTTTGATTCATACATATATTGCATATCACTAAAAAGATTTAGGAAATGTAAATTGTTAAGATTAATATAATTAAAAATATGAACTTATATCTTCAGAAGATTCCCATGAACACTTCATTTGGGTTGTTGAACTCATGTCGTAACGGTGTCTTATATGTAGTGTCATATTATAATTTTTCAAAAATTGCTTGTGTTGCCGTATCATACCCATACCCTTGTCCATGCATCCTAGGTAAATTCACAAATATTTAATTATTTCAACTAATTCAAGCATACAATTATCTTTTATATCATTTGATTTCAGGTGCTACTCATTTTGCTTTTGCGTTTTGATGTTTTTGTTGCTAGGGCAACATGACAAATAATGTTACATTCCAAATTAATTGTGTTTTTTTTTAATAATACATATATAATAAAAATAAACGTATAAATTCCTTTTGTATAAATAATTAGTTCACCATCTATAAATAATTAATAGATGAAAAATCAATGCATTTACCCTATCAATACATGGAAATTAATTAATACATTGACATAAATGCAAAGTTTTGATTTTGATGAGGTGGAAGCTTAAATGATGAGAATTCTCATTCTTTCTCAAGGAATGTGCCACTTGGTAGACCACTATGGCTAAATTTCCTGCTTTTATATATATGTGCTGATTTTTAAACCTTGTGTCATTCAGTCATATACTCATATCATCATAATTACCCCTCAATTTATTTACCTTGCTTTTAACATGTCAGGTAGAAATGTCAGAAATTCGGTCCATTATTTCTGCAACCACTAAAAGAAGCCTTGTGCTTATAGATGAAATTTGCAGAGGAACAGAAACAGCAAAAGGGACCTGTATTGCTGGTAGCATTGTTGAAATTCTTGACAAAATTGGTTGTTTGGGTGTTGTATCCACTCATTTGCATGGAATATTCACGTTGCCACTCAATACCAAGAACACTGTTTACAAAGCAATGGGAACAGTATCTGTTGATGGCAAAACAAAACCAACACTGAAGTTGATAGACGGGATATGTAGAGAAAGCCTAGCATTTGAAACAGCTAAAAAGGAGGGGATTTCTGAATCAATAATCCAAAGAGCTGAAAGCCTGTATCTATCAGCTTATGCAAAAGAAGTTGTTTCAGCAAAAAATGACTCACAACTAGTGGACATTTGTTCTAATATGAGTATTGATGGTTCTGATGAATCCCACCTTCAGTTGAGAAGAATTAGAGAAGGGGTTGCCCATAATTGGACAGGGTCAACAAACCAAACAGAATTTCTACAGAAGGAAGTTGAGAGTGCTGTCACAGTAATATGTCAGAAGAAGCTTATTGAGCTCTACAAGAAGAAAAACATATCAGAACTAGCTGAGGTACACTGTGTCCTAATTGGTGCTAGGGAACGGCCACCTCCATCAACAATAGGTGCTTCAAGTGTCTATGTGATGCTTAGACCTGACAAGAAATTATATGTTGGAGAGGTACTTCTCTTTTGACATTCTTTTCTCCTTTTTTTTCCTGTTAATTATGAGCTCATACTCTGAAAGTTGTCCTGAAAGCTTTTTTCAAGAATGATTAAATACATCACGCCATGACGTCATGATGAGGGTTTGTTTTGGTTACTGGCTGAAAAGTGCCATAAAGAAAATTTTATTCGTAGTTTTGCTATTTCAGCAAGATAACCCAAGCAGCCTTAGCTCAAAGTGTGGTGCAATGTATTTGTCTTCACTCTCTGGCACAGTCAATTTATTGATGTCATCTTATAATCTGATATGCCTTTTTTTTTCCTGTACATATTAAACTATCAGCTATAATGCTAAATTAACTTTTCCAAAAACTTTTGTTGCTCTAGACGGATGATCTCGAGGGCCGAGTCACTGCACATCGTTCAAAGGAAGGGCTGCAGAATGTGTCTTTTCTTTATTTTATAGTCCCTGGAAAGAGCCTGGCTTGTCAACTGGAAACTCTTCTCATCAACCAGCTTCCTAATCAAGGGTTCCGACTAACCAATGTGGCCGATGGTAAGCACAGAAATTTTGGCACATCCATCTCCATAGAAAGTGTGCCCGTTTGTTCATGATGCTACAGCCCATGATCCCATGTGCAACCCTTGGCTAGTCAGTCAAGAAAGAGGTAGTTGACCTTGATTTGTTATTGTATGTAATTAAAGGTAGAAAAACAAGTGGTTGTGTCATCCCAATTTTATCGGATATCCCTTAAGCGACAAGCAAGAGGATGTAAAATTGATCTGGCAGTGGCAGCAACAATTTTGTCTCTGTTGCTCCACTTGAAGCGTAATGTCTTCATGCTTCACCCCTAGTAAGTTGGGTAAGATTTTGTTGTTATTTGACATGTAATCTCGTTGTAAGTAATGCCTACATGTACATAAAGCTTTTGTTTATTTCATTTTGTCCATTCTATCCTCTGTTCACTTCTTTTTCGACTTTGTGTTTGATCAATTTTACCAAGTTTTGAACTTGGTTGAGTGCCAGGTTTAATATGGCTTGGAAGGAGAGCATATTGAAGAAGTATAACAATGACTAGGCTCGTCGTAGCCGGTGACCATCAGCGGGCGATGTGCACGGTTCTACCGAACTCCTATTATTGTTAGTAAATGGACAATGAATATCACACGAGGTTTCAATGATGGGAAAATAATGAGAAATTATCATGTTCTTTGGGCTGATTAAGCAATGTTTTGCAAGCAAACTCATTCATGGGTTTAATGATTCTCAAAATGGAGGAGTCCTAAAAAAATTGACTCATCATTCTTGGGTTGTTGCCTCAGATTAGGGTGGCAATTGGGTGGGTTGGGAAGGTTTTGGGTTGGGTATATAATTACCTATTTACCCGTTTACTACCCATTAAAAAAAATTTCAAATACTCATTGCCCACCCAACCCATCTAATTACAAAACTTGCTCATTTAACCAATTGTTAGATTTTAAAAACACTTAAAACTTATAAAATTACCCTTTCAAAAAAAAAAAAAAAAAAAAAACTAATGAAATTACCAAGAAAACAATCAAGATTCATTCTTTTAAACCTTCTTGCATTTTCCTAGCAACCAAACAGAGATTTTTCACACTTCAAATTGCACAATAAAACAATCATAATAACAATAATTGAAATACAAATTTTTGTTCTAATACTTGAAATTCACACAAATTTTTTGCAAATGATTCATTGGATTTCACAAAGCTCACTAAATCATGCTTGGAAGTTCATAAATTTCATTTTCCCTTACATTTTTTTTGCCACCAAACACAGAGTTGATACACACTGTAAGGGACATATTTTTATGTAATTGGCATATCTTTTGACAAAACACACTTTACTTATATATGGGTAAATCTAGGTAAGTTTAAGATGATCATTACAAATGGTTACATTGAAGACATGAAGATTACTTAAGGACTGTTCAAGAAAAGTACAATCTGCAGGTCTCAATACCTCCTTGACAGATGCCTGATCTGTCAAGATTCATTAAAGCTTAACACATGTTTCGATTTATTGAGCTTACGGGATTCAGACTATAACTAACCACGTTTTTATTTTAAAATGCTATTTGTTTATGGGTTTGTATAGTCCTTATAGGACTAGGAAAACCCAAGGTTTGTGGGTTTGTATAATTCGTATTGAATTAGGAAATGTCAAGGTTTGTATAAACCTATTTGGAATAGGAGCGCTCATTAAACTCCTATATAAAGGAGGTGGAGAAAGAAAAACCTAACCCTACCGAGCTTCATAAGATTTTCTTTTTAAACCCTAACCTCCTCCTATAGAAGAAATAGTTCTTATTGCGTTTTTTGTACGCCTTTGGGTTCTGTAACCAAGCAAAGTCTCTCACACCATCATTGAAGATCTTATTGGTGTTTCTATGTGAAGCTGTTACAAATCGACTACATCAATTAAAGGGTTGTTGTGGAGTTAGTTACGTACTGGGATTCGTGTAAAGGAGTTAGTCACGTACTGATATCTGTGCATTGAATTGAAAGATTTCCATTACAATATAAGTCCAATTGGGTATTGGGGTAAGGGTTCAACTGTAAGTTGGTATTTCGGGATAGCCTAAAGGGTTTGGTAAGATTCCTTATACTTGTAACTACTTGTAATTAATAGTAGTGGATTCTTAGGAGTGGTGACCTTAAAATTAACAAGTGGGATTTTTGCCTTATTGGTTTTCCCCATTCGTAAACAAATCACCATGTCAAATTTAATTTTCGCTGAATTTAGTTTAATTAGTGATTTGTTTGTGTTACCATGACATTGCATGTAATTGAACCCAATTAATTAACTTGGGTAATTAATTAATTTGTAATGGGTAAAATACATTTTTGGCCTAACACACACCTCACTTCAAATAGAAAATTTCAAAAATAAAGCAAAAGAAACAAAAACAAGAATAGAGAGAAAGTGATTAGAATCGGTATTGTCTCCATAGAAAAGGAGATCGAGAATTGGAAAGTCGATTTGGTAAGTCAAGGAAAATCAAGTCGATTCAAGTTCATCTCTAACGCTCTTAGGAGGTTTTGTTCTCATCCATGGGCTCCAATGAGTTCATCTCCAATGCTGTCATAAGATCTTTGAGAATCTAAGGAGAGAGAGAGAGAGAGAGAGAGAGAGAGAGAGAGAGAGAGAGAGAGAGAGAGAGAGAGAGAGAGAGAGAGAGAGAGAGAGGATTAGGACGCGTTTGGTAGCTAAGAAAATGAGAAGAAATCAAACATAAAATTTTGCTTTATAGGGTTTAGAAGCAAGAAATAGTACGACTGAATCTGAATTGGTTTTGGTTTTATTTTTTAAAATGTTTTTTAGGTTTTAGATTTTAGATGGGTAAATATTGGTTACAGTGGGCTTACCCATTTAGATTGATTTAATTAGATGGGTCTTTACCCATTTAACCCAAATATTTAATTGGGTTGGTCAAGACTTACCAAAATTAAGTGAAGGATGGATTGATGGGTTTGGATAAAAATTACCACCCCTAATTCTAACAATGTGGTTTTGAGATTCACTTAGCTTTGTGATTAACATCTATAAATTAAAGTTATGAAATATGCTTGATACCATTAGAATACTAATACAACCAACCTATGTGATTCCATTTGTTAAAATATACCTTTTTCTTTTATGTATTAGTTTTAGTGAATTTTTTTATCTCTTTTTGAGTATTAAAAAACCTTTATGAATTTATGCTGACTAAAGAAATGACATCATTAATAAATTAAGATATTGGTATGAAGGGTTGCCAAATAACCCATTGTCCATGGTCCACCAGGCTAATGGTCAACTTGGTCCGTTATTATTGAGGCCCATGGGTAGCCCACTAGCTCAGGAGTTAGGTTGTGGTAGTGGGCTAGTGTTTATACTCAAGGGTGCTTGTTGGCCCAACTCGCTGCCTAGTTCAATAACTCATAATTTATTAAAAAAATATATAAAAGGAGTATGGAGAATTGATCTTGAGACATTATAGAGAAATTTCTTAAGACATTATTGAAGATTGTGTTAAACTTAGTTTATTAAATATATATTTTCTAGTAGTCTAACAATTTTGAATTAAACATTTGACATTTTTTTTTATTAAAGATAAAAATAAAAAACCATTTAAAGCCTTAATAAAAAAAATTAAATAGGGTTTTACCAACAAAACAAAAAATTAAATAGATTTGATTGTAAAAAAAAAATATATATATATATATATTTAAGAAAAAATTATTTAAGTATTAAATTCTTGGATTCTTTCCTTTTAAAGAAAAATGATATGACTTACCTCTAATACTTTTTAAAAAGAAATCACCTTTTATTTTAATGAGAGATTGGCATATCACCCACTAACTATATAAAAGGTGGAGATTAAAACTTACTACCACTTATCATTGTATATTTAAAACAAAGAGACATGTCCAGTTAAAAAAGTACTGGAGGTAAGCTAAACCCTAAAAAAAAAAATTATAAATTATTTTCTTATAAATTTTTTTATAAAAAATAATAAAATAAGATGCAAACACAAGCCCATAAGTAACCCATTAGGCCTAACTCGCTAACGACAAAATGGGCATTGCCCATGGGTTGTGTTTTTTCTTTCGGCACAGCTTGACCTGACCTGTTAACTAACTAATAGTCCACTATGCCCAACTTATTGTGCCATAAGCCACGTAAAAATAGGTCAGATCGGCCTAACTTGGCCCATTGATGAATTCTTATTTGAGAATATTAAGTATTTTTAACATACATATTAGGAGAGAGAAAAATGTTTTAAAAAAATTGACAGTGGTATATATCAAAATATTTTATTTCTATAGTTGTACCTACTATGGTCCAAAATTTTGTTATAAACCCCTAAATTAATTAATAAAAACTAGAAAACCATGATAAAAGAAAGAAATACAATATATAACAATAATAAGTTTTGAGTTACAATAATTTTTTCAAAATATTTCGCAAGTCATAATTATTGAGTTGACAAGTTTTTAATGGTAGATAATAGGTTTAAATGAGAATATATACAAAAAAATTAGCTAAAATGCAAGTTGTGCCCTTTAAATTTGATCGATATTCATTCCAGTTTTTTAATTTTACTTTCATTCAATTGAATTTTCTAAATTTCAAATTTATTCAATTTAATTTCCATTAAAAAATATTTTTCTAACATGAAAAAAAATAATAAAATCAATAAATAAATTTTTAATGAAAATTTTTTATCATTAATTACTTGTACACTTAACGAAAATTTTTTAATTGAGTTGATTGAACGACCTAAATCGAATGAATTTAAAGTTTACAATGTGCAATTTGTATTTTAACCCAAAAAAAAAAAAGTATCAATTTTATATTTTATTTTTTGAGAAGAAAAAATATTAGTATCAATTTAAATGTTAATTGTACTTATCGAAAAAAAAAAAATGTTAATTGTAAAAATGGTTGCTACGTGGCATTACATAAAACATACATTCCCTGTTCCCAATCCCAGGTCCCACAAATCCAACCGGAGAACGCAAAAACGGTGCGTTGCATTTATAACGTTGAAGAGTACAGACGGTGCATTGCAGCCTCTCCCTCTCTTCTCCTGTTCCTGGATTTTTTTTTCCAAATAACTGTAGTACGGTAACATTTTTGTTAGTTGGCCGGAACAGAAACAATGTGGGAAACTAGCATCTCGAGTTTCAGAAACTCGAGATTCATTATGTAAATCGAGTTTTTAATACTCGATTTTAGATGTGCTGTTGTATGATGACATGGCTAAGTTTGTCCACGTGGATCTCGAGTGTATAAAACTCTATTTCTGAAAACGAGTTTTATAAACTCGATTTGTTGTATTCATTTTGCCTGAAACCGTGTTTCAGACCCACGGTTTTGTCAACCTAAAACTAAACTTCCCTCACTCTCACTCTCACTTTCACTCTCACTCTCACTCTCACGATCACGATCATGATCACTCTCACTCTCACTCTCACGATCTCTGTTTCCTCTTCCACTCTGTCCGCCGCCGCCGCCGCCGAAGTCCCACTGTTTCCTCTTTCGCTCTGTCCGCCGCAGCCGCCGCCGAAGTCCCAAACTCCTTCTCTCTATTTCGGCCCCTCCGAAGTCGCTCTCTCATTCAAAAGCATCTCAAGATTGTCAGAGATCTTTGTCGCAATTTCAAGGTAAACAAAATTTCAATGTGAAAATCGAGCTCAAGATTAGCTGATTATTACAGCATTTATTTTTTTGCGGCAACTGGATTGCGTTGCTTGAATTTTGTTCGTGATTATTGCTAGTTTGGTTTTGTTAGTCGTTTAGTCTAAGGCCCTTTGACCTTGATTGTTGAAACTGTGTTACTTCAACTTCTCTACTAGGGTTCGTGAATGAGGTTTACCTTTTTTTTTTTGGAGAACCATGATAGAAATTTTATTGAACTTTAGGAAACAACAATTGTTTTACACCAGTTTTGCCTTGGGCACCTGAGCCACTTAGCATTACAAAACATCAAAAAAGGTAAAGCCTAGTCTAGGACATAACAGCACCACTCTAAAAGAGTGAGGAAGAGGATTCATAATAATGCAAGTAGGTAAGTCCAGTGCCAAAACTGGTGGAAATCACCAAATCAAAAATAGCTTAAATGCCCTATTGGAAAAAAATTTGGTTTTCAACGAAAAATTTGAAGGGGAGAAAAAAAAGAGTTTTCTTGAATCATAGAAAACAATTAGATTTATTCTTACTTATATGCTTGTTATCAAATTTACGACATCCATATTATCATTATTTATGAATATAAGGAACTAATGTGAAAATCCTTTTGTTTGGTTTGGTTGCTTTAGAGACTTGGGAAAACAATAGACATTGAACAGTTTCCTTATGAGTTCACTCTCACTCTCACGTCTCTTATCATTTAAATTAATGTGTTTATTATTTTGTAAATGGTCTCACTGAAAGGACCTTTATTGATTTGCAGTCTGGGTTGTTATCCTTTTGTAAATATTTCTAAATTTGTACCCTCCTTTTATGGTGAGCTTGCAGGGGATCTAAGAGTTTTGGGGCCTTCGTTAAGTTCTTGAAGAGCAAGGACCCCAGTGATGGATCCGACCAGGCTTTGCTTGATGAATTGAAGGCATTGGATGAACACCTTAAGGCACATGTATGTGTGTTTACATTTAAGGAAAACACTTGTAAGAGTTATTAGTTTTACTTCGTTTTTGCTTTGGAAATGTATGCTGATAAGTTGGAGATGGAATCAGGGGCCGTATATTGCTGGAGAGAAGATAACTTCTGTTGATTTGAGTTTGGCACCAAAGCTGTACCATCTTGATGTTGGTCTTGGTAATTTGAAGAAGTGGACTGTGCCTTCCCCTTTAGTCATTTCCACAAATACAAGAAGGTATATAATTTTTTTATGTTGTTTTGTACTGAATGCAGTTTTGTTTTCGTTTTTTTGTGTTAAACAATGAGATGGCTTTTTGGCATGTGTGCCTTGATAAATAGCGGATATCGGTATGACGAAGTGTGGAAACTAATACCCCCCCCCCCAAGGCATTGTGTTTCAGGCAGAGAGGCAGGGGAAGAATGCTCTGTTTTTTTCCTCGTGGGACTAGGAACTCGAGCCTCTGAAACTCGAGTTCCACTGGGAATTTTTTTTTTCCCCCTTACACATGCAGCAAACCAAAACTTGAGATGTGCGCACATTGACTGAGAAACAGACATAGAGAAGCTTCAAATGCAATCCTTAACATACTCATTCAGAGGTAGAGAAGTTGAGAATGTAAATGCATTTAAATTACATCAAAATGCCATCTCAATGGGCACCAAAGTATAGAAATTGTTATGCTCTTTGCATAACCATAATTTTACAATGTAAATCCACTCAAATCAGAACAAAAGTCCTTCTCAATATATCAACATTCTAAACATGTCCAACCACCCTTAATTTGCAACTCTAACCATACTACTCAAATCACAGTCAGTTTATACAAGTACATTGGATAGAGAATTACAAGTACATTCAACAAAAACTAAAACATTAATTGTGCCAATACAACGCAGTCACAAGTCGTAAGATTGGCGGTTCGCACTACAAAAACATCGTCCATGGAAGCATACCTGAAAAATGTAAACAAGAGGTTAGGAGAGAAGCTAGTAAACATTACGTAAACATAGAATGAACAACCTTATTCAGAACTCTTTGCCATCTGTCACCTACCTAGTTTGGAACATGACCGCTTGTGGAAGCGCCACCGGACTGCGGACATTTTCTGCGGTTATGCCCGGAAGCATGACACAGTCCACATGTCTGCTTGGGTTGACTCTTTATCAAATCTGCGTCCTCCCTCCGCCATCCCGGTTCTCGATCCTTATTCCTCACTCCATCCATCTCGTTCCTTATTCTTGACTTCACTGGTCGACCTTTGGCCCGCAACAATTCTGGATTAGGCAACCACTTTGGCCCTGTGGGCTCCCTCCACAATGACCGTGACTTAGGAACCACAAATGCATGTGAGTAAGTTGCAAGGGCATACTCCAAACTATAACATGGGTGAATATGTGTGGTCGAATCAATTTTTAGATAGTCAAAGACTCTAATTGCATGTCAACACGGGATGGCTATGTTTTGCCATTTCCCACAACTGCATGTTCTTTCCAATAACCGAACTTCATAATTGTGGTTTCCCCCTCCTCTGCTACACATGTTGAATGAAGTCACTATTTGATATACCAAACGTTCATTGCTAAATTCCCTGAGATAGTGCTTCTCAGATTTACGCCTATTTTTCGACCACGTGGAGAATGCATATGTACTCCATTTCTTATGCTTCGCTATTTCATGACTATACACCTTGTGCCGGTCGTGAAAATATTGAACAAGTTTCTCCCAAGTGAACTCAACCATTGCGGAAATAGGAAGACCCCATGCACTTTTCAGTACACCATTGAAGCACTCTGATATATTGGTTGTCATTGCCCCAAAACGTCTTCCACCATCATGTGACTGGGTCCACATATCCACAGACTCTTTCATTAGGTATGTGTATGGACAATAATCTTGATTCTTTTCCTTGCCATCTTTCCCCATCACCTTCTTCTTATTCCTAATGGCCTCAATTTCCACCTGCTTAATGGACTCCATTATGGTATCAAATTTTTCTTTTTGAGTAGCATATCCCGCTTTCATTGCCGCTGACTTTAGAGTCGAGTTCTGAAAATGTGTATTGAAGTTGCTGGCAACGTGTCGAAGGCAATATCTATGAAATACCCGTGTTTCTCCATCATCCCCTCTAGGCCACTTTGCAATGGCATTTTTTATACCGAGATGTCGATCAGAAATTATGCAAATGCCTTCCTTAGGTATCATGTGGCTAATCGTATCTCTGAGGCATCGTAAAAACCACCCCCAGCTGGACCCTGACTCACAATCCACAACAGCAAAGGCAAGAGGGAATACCTTGTTGTTAGCGTCGGTTGCCATTGCGACCAACAACTTTCCTTGGTATTTACCATACAGATGTGTCCCATCAATACTGATCACCGGCTTGCAATATTTGAATCCATCAATGCACGGACCGAAAGACCAAAACACATATCGCAACATTACGGTGTCATCTTCATCGGGGTCTGTGGTATGAAAGAACACCTGAGTAGTCGGATCCTGATCAACATATGCCATTAGCAACTTTTGCAACATCTGGTAAGACTCTTCCCAATTCCCAAACATCTTCGCAATCGCCTTTTGTTTTGCATCCCATACCTTGTAGTAAGAAGGCTTATGACCCTCATATTTCGCCTCTATCATAGATATGAGATGTTTAATTTGGGTAGTGTGATCCTCACTTATCTTCTTAAAGATGTCGGATGCAATAAAATTAGAAGTCATCATTCTACCATCATTTCGCACCCCAATCGGTATACACGTGTGAGGACCGGCATACACGGTCACCATCCATAGTCCATGGAGATTGGGCTTCATAACTGCACAAACATACCACTTGCATGACTCATCCACACATTTCGCAGAAAGTTTTTTCTTCGTCCACCTACTGATCATAAAATGTCTGTTTTCGTTGAGGGCACAAGTTGTTAATGCGCGCTGCACCTCCACTTTATTGGCAAAAGTCAACCCTTTGCACAAATTCATCCCCTGTCTCCAACTAGACACGAATGGTATCTCAATATGTGAAGGATCAACCATATTGTCTCAAGTATTTGCAGTAAATGACAAGGCAAGAGGTCCGTAGGCAGGATTTGTGTTCGTAATGTTTTCCACACTAATAACATTGTCTGCATCAGGTTCAATACCATCCAATGTGTCATCGTGATCAATGTCCCTCTGAAAGCCCCGAAAGTCCCTTTGTTCAATCATCTCTTCAAACTCATCTCTATCGACAAAATCTTCACCGTTAATGGCAATATTCTCATCAACATAGTCTTCATCATCATCTTCATCATCATCATCATCTTCATCTTCATCTTCATTTTCATCATCATTCACATTATCCTCGTACTGTGTAGAATACTCATATTGAGCATCCGGAACTATAACCTGATGACTTGTGGTTGTTTGTTGGAATTCCTCTATACCAACTTCTGCACGCGGCTCCAACTGTATGTACAACTCAATTGTACTCACTTCGGCTGTTCCCTCAAACTTGTCAAACATCATCCTTACATGTTTATCGGCTTTTATCGCCATATACTTGTAATTAATCTTCTCCCTAAAGATTTCACTTGGCATACGATAAGTAATTTGTATGTTGTGCATAGCAGGATTCACACCCAGTTCTTCCAGAACTATCTTCTTCAATTCATCAAGGGTCTTCAACCTACGATCAATTTGGGTGAACTCCATGTTTATACCCGGCCCTGCAAATGGCAATCCCTGCTCCGAATCGGCGTTCTCAAGCGGACCACCATGGTATAGGACTATATCAATTCCAGTCATTGTGCACCTGTTTAAGTCAAGTTACTATGTTAGTTAAAAAACAAAGCAAGTCATCAACCTCACATACATCAAACAAAATTAGTTCCGACATTATTCTGGGTGCATCAACTAATACATAAGGCCAGAAATAAAATAACTCCTGCAAAAGTAAGTAAACTCAAACACCACTATAAAACATTAAAATGAATCTAATACACCCCTTATGCATTGTTATCAACAATCACCTTTGGTGTTGCAAAATAGGTATGGTGTTGGATGCTTAGCCAACTTTTTCCTTCTTGGAATATTTCTAGAGTGAAAGGAATTGAGAGGAATTTATTTTGCTATAGTTACTTTCTAGTTCACTTGCCAAAGCAGTTGTATACATTGCTGAGGCATGCTTTACTGGCTTTATTCTCTCTAAATCTGTTATTTATATAAGATCCTAAATCATAATCCAAGAGAAGTAGAGTGCAGCTTACACAAGTAAAAAGTAGGGATCTTCACATTATTTGTAATACACACACTATCGAAACATGCATGCATTGAGCCCAAGATAAACACAAACACCTAAAGAATACTTGACAGATTTACCAAGAGCATTGCCCATATCAACACCCTCAATAATAACATTAAATTAGTGATCTTCCTACTTCCATTTGTCTAGAACAAGATTACAAAGCTGAATCCTATGTAGTCGTTTGCACTAAAAGTGACTAGACCAATTGGCTAAGCTCATATCAAAGCAAGAACTAACATAACTATATACTGCTCAGTTAACTATGCAAACGTTTTTTAGGAAAGGTACAGGAATTATAACTTCAAAAAACAAACTATATCATCAAACCACAATATGTTAAAAACAGCCTAATTAACCAAAATCAAATAAACATTTAACCTTACCTACTCCATTAGGTTAATAATGGAGGCAGTTTACTAACCAATGTTTGTAATTTGATGATCTACAAAACATACCATTCATAAAGTACATTAACTCTACTTCAAAAGCAACATATTTATTTTGAAATGTTCCTTTACTAAAATAGGTTGTCTCACCCAACAACAAACAACAAGAAATTTAACAATCCAAAAATGGGTCCAACAAAGCAAGGTTTCTTAAAAGTAAGTTATGTTAATTATCTACAAATAATACCCAACAATAAATAGGCAACTAAAATGAACCCCATACCTGATATATGAATTTCTTGAGAGGGAGGAGACAATGTGTTCAGTGAGGAGGTGAGGTTGAGTGTGGGTGAGAGAGTTCTAAGTGAGGTTGAGTGTGAGTGAGGCAGTGAGAGCAAACGGAGATGGTGTGGACTGATATAAGTGGGTGTGGACTGATACAAGCTATTTCCGTGCGTGAGTGATCTGATATAGAGTGAAAAAGTGCTCAGTAAAACTCGAGTTTCTAAGACTCGAGATCCATCTGTCAAAAAAAGTGTCACGCAGAAATCGAGTTTAAGAAACTCGATTTCTGCTTTGCAAAGAACTCGAGTTTTTGAAACTCGAGATTTACGTGGAGTTTTTTCACATCAGCACCTTAAAAACGGACCCGAAAGACTTAAGATTTGGCTGCATCTCGAGTTTCTAAAACTCGAGATGTTAGTTTCTTTATTTCTTTGTTTCTTACGTTAACTTATTATATTCTTTCTTTTTCATTTGTTACCTTGCAAAATTCCCCCCTGTTCCTGACTGGAAAGGATCTCCCCTTCCTCATTTCTGAACCAAGAAAATCTCCATTTTTATTTATTTATATTTTCCCGCATTTTCTCGGCAACCAAACAAAAAAGGAATTGGACTTGTTTCTAGATCTGGATGGACAAGGTGGTGGAGGCTGTAGAAACGGCGAAGAAGGAATGGGACGAAGCGTATGGTCGGGCCAAAGAGCATATAAAGGCGATCGAAGAGTACGGTAAATCTAGGGAGGAACAGAATTCGAATTCGCTTCCGAGATTGAACGGGCTTGCCCAGGACGCCTTGGCTTTGCTCTCCTCGCTCCAATTCAGGCTCGATCTTCTCGCGCCACAGTTGCCTACCGATGATCAAGTCCAATCCGCTACAGCTCTGCTCGATTCCTGGAAAAACCAATCCCACAAGTACTCAATCCTCTCCCCTCCCTCTTGCTCTCTGAAATTTGAGATTGTACTCTATGTTTGGTTGCTAAGAAAATGTAAGGAAAGTGAACTGGGAAAGGGATAGAGTGCAAAAAGAAAATTTTGACTCTTTTGTTGAATTCTCCTTTTTTTTTTTTTTTTTTTAATTATGAATTGAATTGCCTGATAGGAACTGAACTTTGAAGCCAACTAGTTAAAAGCGATTGCATTGATTATAGGATTATGTTGGAAATGAAATATAGTGAGTTCAACTATAATTAATACAATTCTCCGTTCTTTTACCATTTCTCAGGAACCAAATACAATGCCCTGTGCTTTATTAGTTTTCTTAGAATTGCTGAAAAATATGAGAGAAAACAAAAATGTTCAACAAGTGCTAACGGTAATGCTTGTGTTTTGTTGTGATGTTTGCTAGTTTGCGACAGAGTTTGAGAAATGCAAATTTACAAGCAAAGGCTAACATGAGAAAAGCTGCTCAGGAAGAGGTAATCAACTCCATGTTTAGATATACTCTCCCCTCAAAATTGGATGAGGAAATATATTTCTAATACCCCATCTTTGAAATAACCCATTTCGCGAAAATCTTGTAAGTTTTTATTTTATTTTGTTTACACAATGGGTATTGAGCACACGACCTCACCGTCTCCCTAGAACTTATGAGGGGAGGAGGTTCCAGTTGAGTCAGAGCACATTGGCGAGCTCTGAAATGAGGTTTGGTTTAACATGGTTGTGTTGATTGCAGAGAGAGCTATTGCTGGGTGGTGGAGGAGAGTCCACAAGTCGCAGACGCAACTTACAGTATGTATGATGCTCTATATATTTGTTCCCAATTTTAATACTGGGATTGTCATTTTGGGCATACTTGATGAAGTTCAACAAATTTCGTCATATTTTTAATGTGGATTAGTTAATGTAGTGTATGATCTACAATTGTCTGTCAGGACAAAGGCTGGAATGACATCTGCTGCTGAAAGCATCACTGATAGCCTTCGGCGTACTCGCCAATTGATGGTTCAGGTTAGTAGCTATGGTTCTTCTTGTCGTGTTTTGTAATAGACTAATAGGTTTTTTTGTGGGACGTGCAATTAATTTACTCACTGGATCTTTATGTGCTTATAGGAGGTGGAAAGAAGTGCAAGCACACTCATGACTGTTGGTACGTCCTTTTAATTCCAACATCTTATATAAATCTAACTTTTTTTTATCATAATGATACTGGATTAGATCTGATCTTTTATCCTGGTTGTTTCTTTTATTTTAGGTAATCAGTTTGGGTACTCTTTCTGATTTGATATAAACAAGGTTAAAAAAAAAAAAATTAAATAATTAAGGAATCAAAGAATTATGGTATGATTTTGATATGACTGCATGATTTAGCAATGATGTTGAATCTACTTTAACCCAATGATCAAATAGGGAAAAAAGAGTAGAATCTTCCAATATATGGGATTCATTTGAAGCTGCAGTGGAATTGTTAATTCATTTTCTATTAGGGTTGCATCACAAAGGAAAGATGCTGGGTTTTTCTTTTGGTATGTGGTTGATTCTCCCTCTTCATTACTCAGTCATATTTCAAGATGAATTACCTAGATTTCTGAAAGAAATTGTTCTTTGGAGCTCTTCTCCTTTATAACTTTAATCAACTATATAATATGCAACCACTGCCCATTATAGCTGTAAGAAGATTTATGCAGTTTTATTTTTTATTCTTAATCATTTTCCATTCCCTTGTGAAATTTTATTATGGCCATCTTCTTGTGGTTCATCCCGTGTGGGGATGCAAAAATTTTGGTCATCCCAAAAACTTGAATTTAAGCGTGTGTTAGAAGAAAGTGCTTGGCTCATTTTTATCTTGAGTATTATGATTTGTTTTTGGGAAGCCTACACAACTAGTTGGAAGTTATAGCTCTAACAAGTAAAGCATAATATTTTCTTTACTTTCTTTTGCTTGCTGAAAGAACAATATATATGTTATGTTTGTCATCAAATTACACACATGGACTTAACGACAAGAAATTTGGTCTGATGGAATAGAATTGTGGCGCAATTATGCAAAAAAAAAAAAAGTGGGGTTAGTGAGTTAGTCCCTTAAATTCATGTATTTGGATAATAATGACTTGGATTTTGGTTTTTAGTTTGGATCTAGTGATGAGGTTATAGTTTCTTCAAAATATTCATGTGGTTAGGCCTATGGCTGTAACCCCAGTTATCCACCTCCGATTTCACAGATTCACCTAGTGATCTATCATGAGAAACTAGGAGCCTATGGAAAGATTATAGAATAATCCTCCAAAAGTGACCTCCTGGGCATGAGGATAAATTGCTTAGCTCATTAAAGGTGAAAAGCCCCTACATTACCCGATAACTAGTTCTGGTGGGTGGGGTTAGTTGCCCATAGGAGTTTGATTAGTAGTGAGGATTGTTGTATAGTATGCTCTGTGACATACGACTAATCTAAGTGAAGTTCTCCTATGTCTTCTTAAAAAAAAAAAAATTCTCTTGAAGTGAATAATGACAAAGAAACAGATTTGTCATCATATAGGCTTCACCATGAGGATGATGCAATTTGGTTTAATTTTTTTTTTTGTATAGTTTTGTGTGATTTGTTTGTTCAATGTTCCCCCTATGATTTTTCTTGTGATGCTGTTTTCATTCTTCTTTTTGGTTAGATGCTCACAAGAAGCATATTTATAAGAAATATTTAGCCAAAGTTTTATGTGATTGTATTGCTTCCTAGTATATGAACGTAGACCATACTTTGTCAAAGACAAGAAATAAAAGAACATAAACCGTTTACAAGAACCTGGGACATGACTTTGTTCTGTGTTTGTTTGGTTGGATCTGTAGAGGAATCAACCGGAGTATTAAAGAAGGCTGAAAGTGAATACAAAGGGCATCGCTCATTGTTGATGCGAACCCGGAACCTACTCTCTACAATGCAACGTCAAGATGTCCTTGATAGGTAAAGAAGAAACTGTATTTTTCTCTGATGACTAATTATCTTCATTTGCACAAGTCCATACTGAATCTTTCTCTGAACAGGGTGATACTTGCAGTTGGGTTTTTCTTGTTCTCTTGTGCTGTTCTTTATGTTGTCTCAAAGCGATTTGGGATTCTAAAGTTGCAGCAAAAGGTTACTGCTGCCATTAAAGCTGGTATGGTGGGACAAGCCAAGATTGGAGATGGGGCTGTCGCAAATGGCATAAATGACAATGCAGTTCATAGGGTGGATGTTCCTTTAGATAGACCTATGCGTGATGAACTTTAAAGTTACTTTCTTTTTGTCATGATCAAAAGCGTTGTCCTATGAAATGGCTCTCATGCTTTCTTGTGCCCTTATCTAAGGCCATATCTAATGCAATGTGCCATAATCCCCTAATAATAATTTTTCTTTTTAGACCTGCGCCCCCCAAAACCCAAAAACACTAAATATCACAGACTAAATTGCTTCATTTCTCAATGGCCGAAAAGATGAGGAGGCTTGTAACTCAATTGACACACTTTTGTAATTCCGACGAAAATGTCCAAGTTTAAATCCTCCCTCCTCTATTGGTGTAACTATCAAATTATTTATCTAAAAAAAATGCCCAAAAGTTATTTAAGAAGATAACGGAAAAGTAAAGTTGGCTTTAATCTTATTTTTGTATGGTCAGTTATCAAGAGACTGCCTTGTGCAAATATATACAATCATCTTGCATTGGATGTAGAGAAAAATCATGCATATGGTTCACTTCATAGCTAAAGGAAAGCAGAGAGAAATCCATTTCAGTGAATCTAACAATCAACTCATTCCTTGAACTCAAAGCAGTCAAGCTTTTCTATTAAACATCAACTGAATAGAGCCAATTGACTGCCATACAGAGAACTTGAAGAAGTGCGAGTGACTCTTGGATAGATTTGAGTGCTTACGCCAGGAGCCAGAAATTCCTGTGGGTTTTTGTATTGAGAAGAAAGCCTGCATTTTGGCCCTTTTTCTGTACTGCAACACAGGTGCACTTGCTATTCTCGATCAGGTACTCTGCCGTGTCTACCACTTTTGTCCCTCTAAGTGGCCGCTTATTTCTGTTGGTACACAAAGAGATGCAATAAATGATTAGGAAATAATATGTGTTCACCGTCTAAAATTTTATAGAACTTGTTAAGAAAAAAATATATATAAACAAGAATTAATTTGTGTAAGTTAAGAACTACAAATTGTTTCTTGAAACCAAAATGAGCTTCCCGAGGACTAGGGAACAACTTTTCTGGTTGCTAGGTTGGAAACCATGTTTGGTTTCAAATTGTGCAATTAGTTTAGAGGGCAACAAAATTCATAACAAATTTTACAACTATCTAAGGTGATTAGTTGATTATGGTAGATAATAAAGTAGTTCCAGTGGTAGGTTTATATGAGAATTAATAATAACTTATTAAAATAATTATTGTGAAAATTGTTGTATCTGTAGCATTACTCTTTAAAATAGCTTTGCAAAATTTGCTTAACACTTTTTCTATCATAAAGTTCGAATGAATAGAAAGCAGGAAATGGAGTTGGTTTAAGAGGTGTACGGTGGAAGTAAACAATTTTTCTATCATACCATTTTTTGATTTATATTATTATGTATAATTGTTGAAACATGTCTCTCAATTAGAGAGGAAAGTACTGGTTATCCTAAAGTTCATTAGCAAGTAACATACATTTTTAATCATAATTGATTTGTAATAATCTTTGCTTTATATATAGTAGGAAAATTGTGCCTAGGTTTTATTTATAAGATAATGATACTCTCACATTTACATTTAAACATCTACTTTCATATTTTAAATGAAGATATTTCCTTTTATCCATATCAAATGTGTACATCAACACATTAATTGTAGTTTTGAATTGTAAATGAGTGTAAGATGATATTTTACATGACATTTATCCAATTACAAAAAGAAAAAGAAAGTTAATCCATGTAGAAAACCATTTTCGTTTCTTGTTATTCAAATTCTGAACCATGTAATATTATTAGAACTTTTTTTTTCTTTCTTTTTGATAGGATATATTAGAATAACTTGAATTTCTATCCACCATACATATTGTAACGTGAAATTAAAACTAAAAGATATGTTATTCTAAAAACTCACCCTAATATTGCTGTTGAAAGACTCCGGCGTTGCCCTATAACTATGACATCGATCCCAAGTTGGTGGCTTTGGAAAAGAATAGCATTTGCCTTGTCCTTGCCTTCCATTTCCACCCTCTCTACACGGACTCTAACTTTAGGATGAGCAACCTTACATGCACTCTTCATTTCTTCAAGAAAATCCACATCCACAGGCACAGCTCCACATGATCCACCTCCTTCCGAGGATCCCATGTTTGAGGGTGAAGAAGATGATGATGATGATGAGCCTACACTGGGCCTTTTAAGAAACGTAGAGAATGTGTATTTCCATGATGGGTTTTGATTCTCAACGTGAAGAAGAATCAATTCATCTTGCTCAAACAATACATGTGAAAGAGCATATTGCAATGCAACTACAGACTCACGGTTTGGCTCTGCCACCACCATTATCTTCCGCAACGCCGGAGGATTGCCGGTACCGTTCCCGCTGCCACCACCTTGCATGGGGGCCGTGCATGGCCCTCCTCCAGTACTGTTGATATTATTGATCATCGACCGAATTATTAACAACAAACACTACACAAAGGCTTTGGAAGGAGTTAGGAAGTGTGTAATAATATAAAACGCAGTAAGTCATGATTTTCTATGTGTTTATCGAGATGGACAACTATTAACAAATTTTTAATTAGCTTTCATCATGTGAATAACGATCTGGTTCTGCTTTGTTTCCATGCTAAATTTGGATGTGTTTGTTTTCGAAACTTCAACCTCGAGACCCGGTCAAGCTCTAACACAAAAAACCAATTTTACTACCCAAAAAAAAAAAAAAAGACCGTAAACATTACAGTTACAATAAAAGTGGTTTTTTTTTTTTTTTTGTTGATAATTTCAAAACATAATAAATAAATGTCTAAACGAGTTCTTCAATAAAATAAAATGTCAAGTCTACTACTAATTACTTTTACACCACAAAACATCTACAACCTTATATGATAGTAAATGTAATTGGTGATGGTTTAAAACTAAGACTAATACTATATATACAACATTGTCATAATAAATCTTAAGTGATAGGTTGTTGTTGTTTTTTTTATTTTTTTTACAAGATAAAATTTCTACTCTAGTCTAATCTAATCTAAGTGTATATATGTGTGAATCTCCTTCCTGAAGACTTGAACTCTGACCCTTACCTCTTATACCCCATAAGTGCTTATACTTGTACAGTGACTACCGCACCAAGGGTGCACGGTAATATTAGGTTGTTATTAGTTGTTATGAGTTAGCAAAAAAATAATTTTAGTTGTGAATTCAGATTAAAATCAATAATAACTTACCATTTATAAATTATTATAAAAGTACTGTGGAAATAACACATCTCTAAAACTTACATAGTAAAATTTGTAATCTCCTAATACTACTTAACAATAAAATGTATTTTTTTATACGTGTCTAATCAATGATCACTTACTTAATTTCAAATCAATATCATCTCGTACACCATGTAAACTTAAGAGTTTTCAATTAAAATAAAGCATTGAATTAAGTTTCTCTAGAGTTCTTAAGTTAATTCTATTTTTTTTTTCTTTTATTTATTTATATATAATTATGAAGGTTACCCCATCCCATGAGTTTCTATAATTTTTAATCTTAGTAATCAATTTGAAAATAAGCATACTAGATTTTATCACGTGGTCATCATTTAAATAAACATTTTAAACATTTTTTTTGGGGTGAAATTAAATAAACATTGACTATCATCATTGTGGCATCTATTTAAGGGAAAATGTTGCTGTCCACACTACACACAAGCTATTTTACACAATTTGTGTGTAATAAATTCTAGTCTTTACTTTAATAGTTATCTTCCATTTACTAGCTGTGCTACGGGCTTTGGAAAAAAACATCGGAAAAGCATGCTGACAGCCTGATCAGTCATCCTTCTCTAAACGAGTTTCGCTTTGAACAAAATATTTTAGGACTTCGGAGTTTCAAGCTTTAAGAGCACCTAAATGCACTTTTAATAATGCTGGTATGAAACACATAAATTCGGTCTGTTTGGTAATATTGTCCTAGTAATGTCATTTGTACTTTTTGAAAATACGTGTTCCAGTAATATGTTCACAATATTTTTACAATATTTTTACAACAAATCCTAATTGACAGATTGTTACTGGTTGTTATTGTTAGTGCAAAAAAGTAATCTTATTGTTAGGTTCAAATTTGAACCAATAACAACTAACCACTTATAATTTGTTGTGAAAATATTATAAAAATGTTGTAGACGTAGCACCTATCCATTTAAAATATAGAACCAAACACCCTCTCTCTAAATATATTTACTCTCAAATCAGTGTCGTCTCCAAACTAAACCCCTCCAAAACCCAATTCAAATCAATTAATATAAATTGTTATAAATATATAGATCATATTAATAAATGTTCCTGGACAATTATTAATAAATCATAATAAAAAGTTTTAACACTACTTTTATAGTAATTGTAAAAAGTTGTCAATAACATTTATTATTTTATCATTTTTTTTCATAAAATGTTTCTAAAAATAGCTTCTAAACTAATGCTCACAGTGGTTAACATTTTTCCTAAATATATTAGTTACAACTTAAGAGGTGTATTGACAATTCCTACCATTTTCTAGAAGCTCCAATGTTCCATGTAACTTTTTCCGCAAAAATTATTTTTCTTACGCAGCATGCAATATATAATTATACAATGATACATACTAAATATAATATATATATATATATATATATTAATATCCAGCAAGTATTTCTCTGGATTGCCATATCAATTAATATCTCCTGCATTTTTTCAGCATCAGGAAAGGTAAATCTGACTCAAAAGCAATCCAAGAACTTAAGGCTTGTTCAGTGAGTGAGTTCTAACTCACATTTTCACATTTTAAATAACTTTATTACATACATTTATATGTAACTTTTCACCCATACGTATATCAAAAATATTTAAATAACATAATTCAAAATTTTCTCCTAAGCACCTCCTAAATTACTGGTCAATTGTGCGAGATCTATGCCCGACCAAAATATGCCCAAATGATTCCGTTCTAGAAATTCCCATCCATTTGACATTTTGATTACTTCTAATGAATCACGATACAATCGTTCAATAACACTGACATCGTACCTACATTACGAGAGGGTATTACATGCAGCAGATGCATGTTTCCTCTCTCTCACAAGGGGGTGGACCCCACACGTGTGGGGTCCACCCCCTTGTGAGAGAGAGGAAACATGCATCTGCTGCATGTGGAAGTTTTTCCTACATTACACCAAATTCCCTCCCAATTGCGCACCGAACCAGTCCCTGTCAAAATTTCTCTAATTTGATCACGATACTCCCAACCACCCAAAATGGCCCAATATTCCAAATTATGTATTTAAAAAGGGACGTACTTAAAGATTTTAAGTTTGGAAGGTCCGGAGTATAAAGGAAAAAAAAAAAAAAAAAAAACTCTAAATTGGTATCTATATAGTATTAAAAAATTATAAATACTCAAAATTGTTGTTGATAAATAATTGCATCTTAATGTATTTAGAAAACAAAAACATTTCTCTCCAAAAAAAACAAAAACATTTAATGTTTTTTTTTTAATACTAGGTTGGCTAGGATTTTTTTTTGTTATTGTTGAAGTTAGAGCATTCAAAGTGGTGGCCCTAAAACTTTTAGCTTTTAGTACCTCAAAAAGCTACTTTATTTATTTTACTACACCACTTTACAATATATCCACTATCAAATGTTTTATTTTATTTTTTATCACTTAATTTAAAATAATATAAACAACTCATTAAAATAATAAAGGAAGTGAGATAATTTGAGTTTTTTAATTGAAGGTAGAGATATAATTTTGATAAAATAGTTGCAAAAAATTTAGCTTTAGCTTCTCTAATAACATATGATTTTTTGGTTCTTTGGTGGTAGTATAGTTTTTTTTGCTAAAATACAATCCCATTGTGAATGTTTTTATTGTTTTTGTTAAGATTTTAAGTTGGATAGTTGCCATTTGGACGAGACCAGCTAGATTTATTGAGGAGAAATGAGACCTAAAGTTTTTGAAGGGGACTCAACCACAAAATTAAACATATAATAACTAAAAAAAAATCTTGGACCCGGGGGGGAGGCCCCCACCTAGGTGGTTTGTCCCTGTATTTAAATATAATTGCCTGCATGTAATATATATATATATATATATATCTAAAATTGCGTGGGACCTTCATGTAATGAATATATAATGCCTAAAGATGTTAGCCTTGTATTTCAACTAATTTTTGAACAGATAAATACATCCACGGACCATGGTTCAATCCTGTTGTAGGAAAGCGCCTCTGGATAGTACTCCCACCTCAATATTGATTGTGAAAATATTTTGATTACAGAAAGATCTCCAAGAAATAAACAATAGGAACGAAGCAAGCCCCATATCAAAAAATAAACAAACACACACAAACAAAAGAACACCAAGGATTCAAGTTGGTATATCAATATTGTCACACACACTCAATCCCCAATACATTCAATAGCTCTCTCACAAATACAAAGAATAGAGAAAACCTTGCACCCTATTCTAAACTAGAGAACTCTCAGAAATATGTACCAGCCAATCTCTATATTTCACTCTCTGTTTTTTCCCTCTTCAATTGCTGAGACACCTATGTCCTATTTATACATAGAGTTAGTCGGCTAAGTGATGATTGCTTGTGTATTAGAGTTGTTGCAGGATACCACAATATGATAATTAATGTAGAGCCGTGGTGTACAATAATGGAGAAAATGGGCTTTTGCCATTTTTTTAAAAAAAAAAATCTAGCATTTTGCCCTATTTTTGAAACTAATTAGAGAAATACCCTTGTTTTGAAACTCGGTTTTCTAAAAATCGAGTTTCAATTTAAAACTCAATTTTTGGACAATCGAGTTATAGTGAACTAAAAATTAAAAAAAAATATATATATATTCTGGGACTCGAGTTCCTTGAAAAAATTCAAGTGGAATTCCAGTTCTATGAACTCAAGTACTTCATATGAAACTTGAGTTCTAAAAAACAAAATTCCAAAGTCCATGTTCGCTATTACTCGATATTCCAAAAATAGAGTTATACATCTGAAACTCGATTTTTAGAAAATCGAGTTTCAAAATATGGACATTTCTCTAATTAGTTTCAGATATGGAGCATTTTGCTGAAAAATTTGTGAGAAAGAAGTAAAAACTCATTTTGGCCGTAGACTAAAAGATTCCAAGTTGGACTTGGATATCTAAGGCCGGTGGGAATCCAATATTTTTACACAAAACTTGCTAAGAATACTAGTCTAGAGCAATTGGGAGATAGTGTTGCACTTGAAATAGACTTCAAGTCTTGCATGACATTTCAAAACAAAACATGGATTAAGATAAGTCAAGCCACCGACTTCACAAATCCATCATTCCTTAACCATCGAATTATTTAAAATCATAATAATGCTTATATTATATAATATATATATAAAAAAATAATGTTTATAAGCACTTTTAATCGCTGAGATTAAAAGTTAAAAAAATTACTTTTAATCTCAAATCAAAACTTTCAACATTTTTATTATTTTACCATCTCAACTATTTTCTCTCACAATATTACGGTGCAATAATTAAGATATGTGCGCAAACGATCAGACCCACTTCTTACAATGTTATCTAAGAAAAAATTTTGAGTTTTTAATATCATTAAATTGTTTAAATATTAATAATTGCAATAAAAAGTGAAAGACAAAATGTTTGATAAAACTTTTTACAATTTTGAATGATTGATATTATTAAGTTTATATTAAAATTAATAATAACGATTAACTCGAGGTACATAGCACTCTTTTTTCTTGTCTGGAATAATAATTATGAAAAATTAATTAGAAATAGAGAAACCAAATACAGAGAAGGAACATTCGTTCTCTCATCCTCTGAGCTTTCAGAAGTCAGACCAGAAGAAGAGATGGAGGAGAGATGAAGACACACACCCACGTGAACCATGGAGGAGCTCGGTCTTTTGTAATATGATAATGTAGATTTATTTTATTTTTTCGTAATTTTATATTGTAGAATGTTTCTATATTCAATTGTAGCATTCTTGAATAAAGAATGTCTTGCCCACTCAATGAAGGACTATTCTATTCTCATTTTCTTCTTTCTTCTTTCTTTTTATTTAAGGGTCATGTTAAGGGATGTCTTTAATTAGTTAACAATTTATTACTTCATTCTTGTCAAAACATTAATTTTTTTTTTCTCATAAAAATTTTCTGGCATCTGTTAACATTTCTCACTATTTAATACATGTAAGTGGAGAAGACAATAAAGTCTAGTTATTTATTTATTTATTTATTTTATATAAGATAAAATTCTACTCTAACCTAATTTAAGTTTATATTTGTGTGAAACTCTCTCTTGAAGACTTGAATCCGGCTCTTGCCTCTCACACCCTCACAAACACTTATACTTGTAAAGTGATAATCGCACCAAGGCGTGCTGCGGTGACAATAAAGTCCAGTTGAAAACCCAAAATAAGCTATTTGAGTTTGTCACCCAACAGTGTTAGATATGTTGCAAGAGAGCTAGAGAGCTAGAGAGAGAGCGAGTTGTAAGAAGAAAAGGGAGTACTTTAATGGGTTCTAGTATCTGTGGTGATATTGATGCACGACCACACCATGTGGTTCTCTTGCCCTTTATGTCCAAAGGTCACATCATACCAATCCTCCATCGCCGCCTAGCTGTGACCATCTTCACCACCCAAGCCAATCATGCCTTCACTGAATCCCTCAATGACACTTCAACCTCCATTCTTGACCTCCCCTTCTCTCACAACGTGCCTGATATCCCTGCTGGAAACGAGAGCACTGAAAAACTGCCTTCAATATCCCTATTCCATTCATTTGCTAACGCTACAAAGGTCATGCAATCTGACTTCGAACGAGCGCTTCAGACTCTTCCACATGTCAGCTTCATGGTATCTGATGGGTAGTTTAACAGCCCACGATTGTTCTATGGTATGAGCTATTACTCTCTGTCAATGTACAGAGCTGTGGCTAATGATAGGCTTCTCTTTGGAGCCGAGTTAGACGACGAGTTAATAACAGTCACTCCTTTTCCTTGGATTAAAGTTACTAGAAATGAATTTGAGCCCCCATTTACTGAACCGGAGCCAAAGGGTCTGAAATTTGAGTTCACCATGAAAGCAGTCACAGCAACAAAGAATAGCTATGGTATTATATTCAATAGCTTCAATGAGCTCGAACCTTTGTTTGTTGATTTTTGGAATCGTAAATATATACCCAAGGCTTGGTCTGTGGGACCTTTATGCCTAGCTGAACCACCAAAGGTTAGAAATGAAGCCCACAATAATTATAAGCCCATGTGAGTTCAGTGGCTCGACAAGAAGCTTGAGCAAGGAAACTCAGTTCTGTATATAGCCTTTGGGTCTCAGACAGAGATTCACCTGCACAACTCAAAGAAATAGCAATTGGGTTGGAGGAATCCAAAGTGAATTTCTTGTGGGTGATAAGAAAAAGTGAGTCAGAGATTTCAGATGAGTTTGAAGAGAGAGTGAAAGGCACAGGAATTTATGGAGAGAATGGGTTGACCAAAGGGAGATTTTGATGCATGAGAGTGTGCAAGGGTTTTTTATTCACTGTGAGTGGAATTCTGTGTTGGAGAGCATATGTGCTGGCGTTCCAATCCTTGCATGGCCTATGATGGCAGAGCAACCTTTGAATGCAAGAATGGTTGTGGAGGAGATAAAGGTGGGACTGAGGGGGATATTTGCAGACTAACAATCTGAAGGAATATAATATAGTAAGTTAATATGGGTTTGAAAGAAAGTTGCAAACTAGTATCTCGAGTTTTAGAAACTCGAGTTCCATATCAAACTCAACGTTATAACACTCGCTTTCTACTTGCTGAGATGGGATAGGTAACGCCACATAGATCTCGAGTTTCTGACAGTCGAGTTCAAAACACATGAATCTCGAGCTTTTAACACTCGATTTGAAAAGAAAGAAGGAACCCGAGGAAATGGAACCCGAAGAAAGAACCCAAGAAAAAAAAAAAAGAAAAAGAAAAAAAAGAAAGAACCCAAAGAAAGAACCCAGAAAAAAAAAGAAAAGAAAAAAAAGAAAGAACCTGAAGAACGAAAAAAAAAAAAAGAACCTAGAAAAAAAAAAGAAAAAAGAAAGAACCCGAAGAAAGAACCAGGAAAAAAAAAAAAAAAAAAAAAAAAAAAAAAAAAACTCAAAGAAAGAATTTGTACAGACCCCATAAAAAGAAAACCCAGGAAAAGAAGAAAGAACCCAGAAGAAAGAAGGAAACCCAGAAGAAGAAAGGAAGAAGAAGAAGATCTACGGTGAAGAAGAAGACCCTCGGCACACACAAGTCCAGTCTCCATCAAGCACATCCCGATTGTCGAAAGAAAAAGCAATGGGTCTCCATCATCGGGCATTGCTTGCTTTTTGTTGTCTTGGTTTGTATTGAAAAGGGTCTTGCTGCTTTTTGGGTTTTGAAGGGTTGAGCATTTGCTGGAGATTGGTGGGTTGGTTCTTGATGGAGCTTCGGTTGGTTCTTGATGGGAGTTTCTTCTTTCTTAAGTGAGGTAGGGCTGTGAGGTCGCTCTGGAACTCGAGTCTTAGAAACTCGAGTTCCACGTAGATTCCACGTGGAATTTTTATCCAAGTCAGCTGTCTCAAAATTTTGGAACTCGAGTTTTTAAAACTCGATTTGCTATTAAACTCGAGATGCTAGTTTTCCACTTTCTTTTGCAACTTGTCAATTAACAAGATTCTTCTAATAACAAGGTTAAATGGAAAAAAAATTCTGGGACTGAGGGTTGAGACATGTAATGGGTCAGTGAGAGGGTTTGTGAAGTGGGAGGGGTTAGAAAATGGTGAAGGAGTTGATGGAAGGAAAGAAAGGTAAGGAGGTGAGGAAGAAGAACAAAGAGGTGGCACAGATGGCCAAGAAAACTATCGAGGAGGGTGGATCGTCCAAGTGCACATTGGACTTGCTCATATTATTGGGATATGTGGCAAGAAGACATGATCATCAGGTGCATGAATATATAATGTAACAGGGTTTTGATATAATATCATAGCTTAAGATACAATTATGCACTGAATAATTTGCGACTTCTCCACTTAATTTGTGTGCTGTTGTTTTTAATAACTTTAGTAGAACAACACCAAGAGTCAATATCTAAATATAGGCTACTTATCTATTTGATGCAATCCAGAGGTTTTTTGGTCTCCTATTGTACACACACACTCAACAAACAAACACGGCCATATAGACTGAAATTGTGTTTTTAAAACTTAATTTCAGAAGGGAGTGTGCATGAGATGTATAATAGGAATTGTGTAATAAGATTTACCAAACAACTGTTATTACAATTTTTTTTTCACGCAATAGACTCACGATTTTCTTGCATACATTAGGTCATTGCCTCTAATATTGGAGCCGACCTGGCGACCCCAATTAAATTATGCTAAATTCTTAAAATAATTTTTTAGATCTTTCTTATACAACTTTTCATCCCTATAATTTAGGCAAGATTATGTAGAATGTTACAACAAGTGCCTCAATAACTTATTATGCCTAACTCAAAAGTTGTCTTCTAATCATACATAACAATGGTAGATTTTATGAAGGGTAACATATCTAAGGTAGATTGCATTACCATTTACCCACACTAAGGGTTGTTTGAGTTTTCTGAGCTAAAAATAGATGAATATTATTTTTAGGATAAAAAAAGACCTCACCCAGTACACAATAATGCTTTTCACTTGTTGATAGATCCCATTGTTTACTAATTACATTTTTTTTTTTTTTGAGTTGATTATAATTATATAGGCCCTATTGTTGACTAATCAAAGAGAAAAGATCCTAGATTTGGGCTAAAATCAAGGACTTGAGTTGATCATATAAGCCCTATGGTTGACTAAATACAGAGAAAAGATCCTTAATTTGGGCTCAAGAAAGAATAAGCTATAAGATCAAGTGCAATACTTGGAATAATACACATCATATGCAATTGCTCTTAATAGTTGAGATTGAGAGTTAAAAAAGCAACTTTCAATCTCAACTCTTGAATGAAAAATATTAAAATTAAAATGTTTTAAAAAATGTGAAGTAAAAATTGTTTGTTAGAGGAATGAGGGTAATTGCAGCCCATGCAATGAAGCCCTAGGTATTGCAAAGCATCCAAATCCCGGCTATACATGGTTAGGATAAAGAGCATACTAACATCCCCCTGTCATAAAACCTAAACAACCCTCAGTGTCGTAATCCCTCAAGCTATTCTTATAATTAGCGTCCATTGCATCATGATAAAGTCATTATAAAATATGAAGGACTAAAATATCTAACATGCAATATGGCATTAACTGAAAAAAGTTCTCTCTTCTCTTTTCTTTCACTAATTAATGTTATCATATTATTATGCACCCCTTTTTTCTTGAATCAAATTTTTAAATAACTGAATCTTAGTTCCAATTTTTTTTTTTTTTTTAAAGGGACTAATGATAATCTGAAATGTATTGGACGAACAAGCTAAGGAAAATCTCAGTGACTAACAAGCAAACTAAAAACCTGGCAAGATTATCAATAAGCATCAATTAATATTTACTAGGCCACAGCCAACCAATTATATTCAAAATGAAACTGAAAGAAACAAGAATGTATTTGGAAAGGTTGGAATGGGCAGGGTAACAATAACATACTAACCCTTTCCACCAAATTATAATCATCAACAGAAAGCAATGTAAGTCTAAAGTACAGTGCTTGACTTCCTACAAGTGTGAAATGTAAATACCAAAACAAAATGAGATTACAACCCACTATTAATCTATCCCACTATGGAAAGCCGCTCAAGTGACAGAAGAATATATAAGTGACAAGCAAGTAACACCACCAGCCTCTTCCACACAATTCCATTCCATGTTTCTTGCAGAACAGGTATAACTGCAATTCGCTGCGAAGTATTATGATTTCAGAAGTAAACTGCAAGCTGCTGTGAGTATTATGAGTTCAGAAGTAAAGATCAAACATGTCAGTCAGAGTTACAATATTCTTGTACCATCAGTAGGCAGGGATAAATAATTCATCAGAAAAGTTCATGGGGTGACATCATCAGCAAACTTACGTCACTGGGACAACACTGATTTGCCTCCAGTAAGTGCATCATCTAGCTATACGCAAGGATAGACTAATTTCTATGATGGAACCTGGCAAGAGTTATGGCATGAATAAGAAGGTTGCTTGTGTTTTTCGTTTTCTTGTAATAAACAGGAAATATATGGAGATACCCACCAACAACATCATCAGCTTTGGGCATTTAATTTCTCCAAAAGGATCTTGTTTAGAAGCCCTGGATTTGCTTTACCTTTTGACAGTTTCATTACCTGCACATCCCAAAACATACAGAATCATCTTGGTAGACAGGAAAATTAATAACAAATTAACCAGGATGAAGAAATAGATTACAAGTTTCATATTATAACCCATAAATTTCTTACCTGGCCAGCAAAATAACCTTGTAGCTTAGTTTTTCCCCCACGATATTGCTCCAGCTGTTTCGGGTTCTCTGAAAGCACTTTATCTACTATTTTCTCAATCTCCACAGGATCTACTATCTGTTATATTCCAAACCATGAGACTTCTTTACCCAATTTCTTCTAAGCCAAATGTTACTATAATCGTCATTAGCATACAAATAATTGCAACCATTTGATTGACAGTGTAAATGATCTTATCACTTAATGAAATTACTCCCAATTTAGGGAATAACTTGTTCAGGCCTATTCATTATCATATTACAGACTCTCTTGTATCATGCTGATTGCCAAACAATCCAAGGCTTGACAGCAGTATGCTTGAACACAAGTTGATGGATTCCATGTGAAAGTGTGTTGCTTTTTCCTTAAAAAAAAGAAAAAGAAAAAAAAGAGGGGTGGGTTGCTGTAATTAATATTGAATTAACATTAAAGTAATAATCAAATTAGGCTACTGAACAACCTCAGTTAAACCCATGAATAAGCTCAAATTTTGGCTCATATCAGTGAAGATCAAAATAAGCACACGAAGTTCAAATATACCCAAAGCTTAAACAACCAACCATTTAGCTTCTCTTGGTTCATACCATCTCCAAGAAATTAAACTGCTTATACACTTTCATCCTTATTTACATCTTTGTCACTATATCAACAAAAAAGGGGTTTGGAAGATTTTGTATATTCTGCAGGTGCAGATTCAGCATCTGAAACAATGTACAATACAGGGCAATCTTGGTAAATGGGTGTTTGGATGGAAGGAGAGGAGAAGAGAGGAGAGGAGAGGAGAAGGTAGGGGATGGGAGGGTTTAGTGAACCTTGTTTGGATTTTTCAAAGGGTGAGGGAAATGGTTCGAGGGTGGGGGAATTTGGCGTGGAGGTGTTCCACTAATATTAAAAAAATTTAAATAATCAATTTTGCCCTTATGATGTCAATTTATATCTCTTACTTAATTTTTAAAATATCCAAACAGAGGGAAGGGATAACCATTTCCCTCCTTTTCCTCCCCTCTCCTCTCCCTCCCCCCTTGACTGGGACCCTCTACTCTACTCTCTTCTTGCTCAAAAAAAAATTCCAAACACACTGTAAATTAGTTAACCAGCTCAGTTGTCTAATCTCACACATAACACGCTGAAGCAAAATTTAAGAATCAGCTCTTATTTTAATGGAACAGGACAATGTAATCCTATATTTGAAGCAACTATAAATGTCAATACAGTGTTTTTTGGGATCTCTACAATGACTAACCTAAAATTAGCATACAATTGACAAATTCTACTTCAAAAAGTTTTTTGTCATTAAAATCCTTAGGTACAACATTCACTAAAACTAGTTTTTCTTGCTTCCTGCTCACTCACTCTCACATCAGTCCAAGACCATGTACCTTTGAAATTGAGCAACCAATCATAGGTCTTTCAAATTTAGACATCTCATGTGAGCATTTCAAGGCAAAGGTATGGGAAATAAAATTTGTAGAGTCAAAAACAAACAATAGAGAGCTTCATATTTCATATATTTTACCATTTGAAAGAATCATATCTATACTAGATCCTAAATAAAGTAACTTACCTGAACCAAATCCTTTTCTTTTATTAGTCCCTTGACAGTTCCACCTTTGGCCAGTAGTTCAAACAGTATCTGCAAATTATTAATTATAAGGTGAGAATATTAGAAATACACAATATGGTAAAATAAAATATGTCCACAAAAGAGTAGAATTACAGCAAAACTATCATAAGGTCTTGTTTCCTTTTCCATTCACTTGGACAAGTTAACACAGCAACATGCGCGACAAAGGAAATTTGCAAAATCTAGGCCTGCACAAATGCCAATGCCCCAGATGCCAATTGAACTCTCTCATTGCTAAACTATCATAGGGTCCCTATGTATATAATACTTTTAAAAGTATCCTCCATATGGTGCAGCTACAATATATTAAAACTTATCAACTAGGAACTTTAGCTCAAATGGAACCTCCTCCCCTTGTAAGAGTAAGATAGAGGATGAGATCGCGGTTCCAAACCCATCAAGTGTGTGTATGGGTTACCAATAAAATAATTTTTTTTTTAAATCTTAAAACCTTGCAACCTTAGGGAGCCTAGCAATTTATTAAACCCTTATGCCACATGCTATTACAAGATTTATATAAGCTAGTTTTATTTGATATTTTACCTGCTTATAAGTTAGGCAGGCTCTTACATTCCAATAACATTAAAAAGACTTAAAGAAGGGCGGACGAGGGGGAGGGGGGGGGGGGGGGGGGGGGGGGGGGGAGCAGAAAAAGAAAAAAGAAGAAAATCTTTTATACAATGAGATTGTTGGAAAAGTAAGCATATAAATCTTTCAGTCTGACAAATTAGGAAAAATAAAAAGTAAATTTACAAACAAGTGAAAAAAAGACTTAGAGGCACTAGGGCATACAATGATCAACTAGGACATCGGAGTTCAAATGAAATTTGAAAATGTTGCATGTGATAAGCATTATTACCAGAGGCAAACTCTTACCTCTTTCCCAATTTTCCCACTAATGGTCCCACCTTTTATTGAAGCTATCAACTCAGCTAGCTCCTGGGGGATTAACTTTATCTCATTTATGGTCAACTTTTCATTCTTCATGTAGGCAGCAATGTCACCCATTATCCAATTGGCAGCCAGCTTCACATCAGCTCCCTTTGCAATAGTTGCATCAAAAAATTCTGCAACCTAAGATATTTGTTCAGCAAAAGAGCCATATCTCAGATCATTCTAGCATGATATATATCCCAAACAATATTATAAAGCAACAGATACAAGGTCATAAAGGACTGTAAGAAATTCTTTCAGGCTTGTCTTGAAGTAAGACCAAGTGCCTTAAGGTGCGGAATTAGAGTCTTGAATGACCTTGGCTACACCTCAAACAACACTCAAGACGCATATGGAAAATGCCTGAAGCTTGTGATAGATGACTGAAATACATGACTTAGCAAATACTGGGGTTTTGTATTCCAGGATAAAGAGCTAACACACAACCCCCCCCCCCCTCTCTCTCTCTCTCTCTCCATGTTTATTTACATTCATTTTAAATAAAATATATGTGAATTGTAAGGACCTTGGGCACAATTCTAAATTGGGGATTACTGTATCATATATCAAAAGACTAACCCAAATTTTAGCTTTTCTTACTATTCTTTTAATTCTAAGTTTGAATATGAATTCAGTGTCAACTTTTTACTCTTCTTTTTTTATTTTTTTATTATTTGATAAGTAATAAGAGATTGTATTAAAACATAGAAAATTCTTCTTTTTTTATTTGATTGGCCTTTTCCTTCAAACTCCTGAATATGAAAATCAAAATCTTTTAAATGCCAACTGAGCAATCCCCAGCCAGCAAAAACATTTGAAGTAAAAAGGAGAACTCACATTAACGTCATTTGCAAGGAAAAGAACATCCTGCATGCTCAGGCCCATCTTCTCATACCTCCGACGCTTCACTTCTGGAAGTTCTGGCAATGAATCACGAATACTATTGACATATTCTTTAGTGAGGATAACTCCCGGAAGGTCTGGTTCTGGGAAATATCGATAATCAGCAAGCCCTTCCTTTTTCCTCATTGTAACTGTTTTCTAAACATTCTGACAAAGGTTAATGGAGCATAAAGTAGACATAAAATAACTAAGTGAACCATATATCTGGTACTTGTTTCTACAACATGACGAGAATAAAAGATGTAACAATAACCTGAGCGCCTTCTTCCCAGAGACGAGTTTCTTGTGTAATTTGATCACCCTGGCCTTGGCTGTGAAGAAGCACCTGCCTTGAAATTTCAAAATCAATGGCCCGGCTGACTGATGAAAAAGAGTTCAAATTTTTTATCTCAACCTGCCAATACAAGGGGAATTAGATAATTAACTTCCAATAAATTTTAACACCAAATCCATTGGAGCTTTGACTCAAATGACGCTTCCTCCTCCTATAAGAGTGGGTAGAGGGTAAGGTCATGGGTTCAAAACCCATTGAGTGTGTGTATAACTTACCAACTAAAAGAAATATAAAACACCAATTAGAAAAACAATTAGTGCCTTTTTTTGTTATTGTTATACATCCATGAATATATTTATCTTCTTAAGTAGTGTCATTACCCCCAAAATTAAAATGAAATACAAAGATCAATCATGGTAGTACAAGAAAATTATATGCTAGAAAAGTTCTTCTGGTTACCAGTAACTACATGCATTTAAAAGGATCATGATGAGGAGGTCGAAGCAATATAGGAACCTCCAAGTATAATTCTTCGCCTTTTTTTTATATACATTTTTGTGATTTTATGAAAGGGCATATTATACACAATGAATTTTTCTTATTTTTAAGCACATCTTGTCATAGAACCCCAAGCCAACAATTGCCAAAGGCCTTGTAACTTAATGGCATTAGGATCTGAATCCCCCCTCCCCAATTATTGTAACAATTAAATTAGGGAGTAAATTTCTATCATTTTTTTTTTCTCTTGTTTTGTTTTGTATATATAAATCATTCAACCATAAAAGACTTAACTCGTGACCTATTATGGAGAAAAGACGATGCCATTTAGTCCAAGGGCCATTGAGCTCCAGCTCAAAAGGCACTTTCTCCTCCTATAATAGTGGGTGGAGGGTGAGGTTGTGGTTTCAAAACCACTGTATGTATGTGAAAACTTATCAATAGTAAAAGAAAAAAATTCCATGCAAAAAAAAAAAAAAGTCATTGTATTCTTTCATTATCATATGGTATCAAGTACTTGTATGTTAGCATGGTAAGTTTGGTCATAACAGGAGAAAAAGATTTGGCATGCTCCCTAGTGTGCAATGAGTATGGTGAGAAGAATAGGACTTTTGAAGGTGCTAAGTGTCCTTGGCATGCAAATAAAGTTCTCTCTTTTGAGAACTTTGGAGAACTGGATGACTGTTTTAGGCAATGCGCAACCCACATCTTTATTTGATTTTCTAGATCTTCTGAACTGGAGTTTGTAATTATTTAGGAGTAGCACTAATACATCCCCTTTGTATTTGAGTTTTACTTCTCTATGAAACAAATTTATATATTACATTATATTTATAAATTAAGAAAAAGGCTTCTTTCACACATCAGAACATTTTACTGTTTACTTTCTGAACTGTTTCAGTTTTTCTAGTTGCTAGGATAACAAAAACAGTAATAAGTGAGAAGTCAACTACCTTTGTCCCAAACTGTGCTTGCCCAATTGGTCGAATTGAGACATTCACATCACAACGAAGTGAACCTTCTTGCATATTGCCATTACTCACTCCCAAATACCGAACTAACCTCTGCAATTCAGCTGCGTATTCTGCAGCCTCAATACCAGTTCTCATATCTGGTTCAGAAACAATCTCAAGTAAAGGCACCCCTGCTCTATTTAAATCAACCTGCAATAAAATCAACCATATCAACAAGCCTATACTATACATGATAATTGCCATTTTCAGCAGTCTTCAAAATCTATGGAAAGAGATATGTCACAAATAAATTTTCATTTTGAATGCATATGAACTCATACACACCACTAGATAAGAAGGCAATAAATTATAGAATTAGTGTGTATAGAGTCAACTTAACCCACAAATCATATGACTGCTACTTGAACCTGATTAAAAGTGAAAACGGCAATTTATATTCTTGAAAGCAAAGGACAATACAGTAAAAAGTTGTACAGTATTTAGGGAAAGGGGACACAGTAATTTCCTGTGAATGACTTCCATTTTCTGAATGAAGCAGCTTGCCTGCATCTTCCTCCATGTGAACCCTTGTAATGCCAAACCTCCTATGCCCCCCACCAAATTCCACAGGAAGATCCAAATCAATGTAACCACCACTTGCAATTGGAACATCAAACTGAGATATTTGGTAGCCTTTTGGAAGGTCAGGGTAAAAGTACTGTTTCCTATCAAACTTTGAGTTTAGAGACAACTTGCTATTCAGTGCAAGACCCACTTTCACCGCTAATTCAATGACCTTTGAGTTCAAAACTGGCAAAGCACCAGGCAAACCCATGCAAATGGGGCAGACACTGGTGTTTGGTGGAGACCCATAATTGTAAGGACAACCACAGAAGGCTTTGGTAAGGGTGTTGAGCTGGACATGGGTTTCTATACCAATGACTGCTTCATAATCTTTTGAGAATTTATCACTTGTTTTGGTCTGCTTCATAATCTTTGGTAAGGGTGGCTTTTGCTTTTCTTGAGTGGCAGTTTGGGCTTCTGTGCTTTTCATGGTGCAATAAAAAACGCCATTCTTTCTTCTAAACAATGCAGTTTGGTACAGCAACAAAGGGTGATTTTGAATGCTTCTAAAAATGGTAGAAGCCATCATGGCACTAATTCAATCAATCTATCAAACACTACAAAGGCGGTGTCTGCAGAGCATTAAGAAAACAAAGGCATTGGTAAGCTATAAAGATATTCAAAACGAAATAATTTAAAAATTAAGAACCAAAATCAGTTAGAAGGACTCCAACTGTTGAATATCATGCTCAGAACTTGAAAATCAGTTGAAGTCACACAAATAACAAATTCTGGGATATGCAAGGAATCAGGTTTTTGCAAAAATGGTAGTGAAGTTTCCTCAAAATACATAAAAAGAATCGATTTTGAAGGATACCCAGAAAGGATTTTAATGTAAAACACTGGAAAATTAGTCAAGAAGATGACAAAAAGAGTTGCTATGTCACAGTAGAATTACATTACACACGAAGTGTTTAGTGCAGAATTCAAAAGATTTAGAAGAAATCAAAAGATATGTGAAGAATAACGGATGGAAAGAACAGGATAATGATCGATGGAAACCATTTCTGACCTGCTCTAGCCTCTAGCAGCAAAGATAGACTCATAGACCCGAATTGCTTCACAACCTACCATACTAACAGTCATCCATTTCAAAGACAATGAACCCGGTTCAGTATCGTATGTAGCTCAAAATAAATTATAACATAAAATGGTATGACACTTTCCCAACAAGTAAGTGGGCGTGCCGGAGTGGTTATCGGGCATGACTAGAAATCATGTGGGCTTTGCCCGCGCAGGTTCGAATCCTGCCGCCCACGTTTTTTCATAGGTGACATATTTCCTTTCCGCTTAATTGTTTTTATTTTTTATAAAACAATAATATTTTCCAACAAAATTTTTGTACAACACAACAGAGTTTACACTGCTCATCGAGACAGCAGAAACTTACACAAACGGACTTACAAAACAACACCTAGACTACAAACGAAAAATTAGAAGACACCAATATTAGAACTACAAACACGCATAACTAAACGTGATAGCTAAGGCTTTATTTGCAGATAATTCTACGAGATGAGATGAAACCCATGGAATCACATGGAATAACTTCGCTAACAGGTCTGTACAACTGTTGGCTTCTCTCCACACGTGTTCAATGTGGACCGCTCATGGCTTGGACAGGAGCCACCTGCAATCCAGGATTAATTTGGTAAACTCAAGAGGATAATCAATATTGGTAGAATGGTAGTTAACCATTTAGTAGCAAGTAAGGAGTCTGTTTGGAGTCATGTGGCTGGTATCCACGATTCCAAGCTAGCTTTAGGCCTTTGCGGATGGCAACAAGTTCGACCACAATATTGGTGTTACCTAAATGTAGAGAGAAGGCCCAAAGCCAGTTGCCATCAGAATCTCAAGCTAGGCCACTTGCACCCAATTGTCCAGGATTTCCTTTCAAGCTGCCATGTGTGTTTATGGTAATAAAAGGGTTACTAGCTGGCGTCCATGTAATAAGGATAAAAAAGTATTGGGGTGTTGATGAAGAGGGTATTGAGCGAAGAAAGAAAATTTAGTTGCATGAGATAGAGCTTTGTTCCTAAGTGGGGGGATGTTTTGGTTGTTAAAGATCATGGAGTTATGGTTTAGCCAAATGGACCACAAAGTGAAGGCAGATATGGTATTCAATGGTAAATAATCAGATGTAAAGTTATCTTGTGAATTTGTTTTACACCAGGTATGGATAAGCAAAGAGAAAAAATTATAAAACATGAGAGATGATACTTTTTTAACCAGAGAGAGAGAGAGGATACTTTTATCTTCCCTTTTCGCTTTTTATTTTATTTTACTTAAAAAAAAAAAAAAAACCATGGAATTAACTTTTCAATTGTTAGAACAAGGTTTCTCAACAAACAAACAAAAAAACTTGTTACAACAAGAGAGAGGATACTTTTATTTTATGGAAGAGACGGCTTTTTTTTCTTTTTTCTTTTGTTAGTACAATAGTTGGGAGAGGGGGATTTAAACATTGAGTGCTTCCCTTAAAAACAACAAAAAAAGTTAATTAAATTACCAGACTCTTTTTTTTTTGGTAAACTGGACAATAACATTAAACTAACAAGAAAACAAAGAGGAGCGACGACGCTCATACATAGACCCAGCAACGTCAAGCATAACCAAAAGAGTTACATCAGAAGGAGGGGATTGGAAAATAACAAAATCTTGAGGCAACAAGGCGCCTCTTCTAGCAAGAGCGTCGGCACACTTATTTGCCTCTCTGAAGCAATGTTGAACTCTAGTCCTAGGAATCTTCTGCAAACCATCAATACAGTCCGCAATAATCACATCATTACCCGAAGATCCATTACTACCTTTCTGTACCAGGTTCACCACAAGCATAGCATCTAATTCAAAAATGACATTAGTCAAATTCAGAGCAATGCAGAGGTTAATTCCATCCCGGAGAGCCCATAATTCAGCAGCAACACTCGATGTATGACCAATGGCACGGGCATAGCCACTCACCCATTCTCCACAGGAGTTGCGAATAATACCACCTCCACCAGCCCTACCCGGATTGCCGAAGGAAGACCCATCAGAATTTAGCTTGAACCAATCGTCAGGAGGAGGGTACCATTGAACCTGAATGACAGATAGCATGCGATGGAGTTTCTCATTCAAACCGAGAAAAGCATATTCAGCAGCTTTTGCTATAGTTTCCTCCTTTAAAGATTTATTGAAAGATGGATCTCTAAATATCACTTTGTTGCGTCTGAGCCAGAGGCACCACACACCAAAAGGGAAAAGAATGCTCTAGGATATGCCAAGCAAAGACACTTGATGATTAGAACAATTTATTCGAAGCCAATCCACAAGGTTAGTACCAAAGAAAGAGTTGTAATGAATTGGCAAAGGGAAGGAAAGCCAAAACTCTTTGGCAAGAGGGCAGTCACGCAATAAGTGTGTAATTGATTCAACCCCTGTGTGACACATCGGACAAGAGGTGGGAATAGCAAGACCTCTCGCACAAAGCACTTCTCTAGTGGGAATACTCTTGTGGATGCATTGCCAAAGGAAGCATTTAATCTTGGGAAGAGTAATAGTTTTCCACACCTAACTCCCCATAAAAGGATCATACAAATGGGAATCCTGACTTGCGCAAGCAAGTTTATAAGCCTCTTTCAACTCAAACTCCCCATTAGGCGAAGAACACCAAGAAATATGATCCATAGCCGTAGCTGCCATTGGAATAGGAACAGCTCTGAGTCTCTGCCTTAAGGAATATGGAAAGGAAAAGAAATGTTTCCCAAGTTCCAAGAATTATGCTGAATCACATCCTTAATAGACAAAGTCTCCTCTCCTCTAAGCAAAGGTCCTTCAATAAGGCTTCTTATGGTACCATCACTCAACCACTTATCATGCCAAAAAGATAAATTACTATCTTTCCCTGCTATCCATTTTATACCCCTGTTAAAAACAGCCTCACCTTTCTTGATTGCTGCCCAAGTGGTAGAACAGGACCTGAAAATATTTGGAGGCCGCCTCCTATGCGTGCTGTATTTATGGGAAAGAACTCTAGCCCAAGGAGAATCCTTTTCTTGATGAAAACGCCAATTCAGCTTGGCAAGAAGAGCTGTGTTTTTCTCCTTAGCTGACTGAAGGCCAAGACCACCATAGGCTTTAGGTTTGGTTATTTTCTTCCAACTGACCAGATGAATTTTCTTTTCAGTTTTTGTAGTGCCCCAAATAAAATTGCGGCAAAGTCTATCTACTGTCTAGGTTACTTTTGCAGGAAGAGCAGCATATTGCATGACATAATATGGGATGGTAAATAAGGTGGATTGAGTTAACACAAGTCTCCCGGCAAAAGAGAGGAGGTGAGACTTCCACCCCGCAAGGCGGCTTTGAACACGCTCAATAACTGAACCAAAATCTTGAGGAATCGCCGTGTGTTTTATGGGAAAACCAAGATATTTCCTCAAGGAAGGGGTGGATCGAAATTCTAAAATGTGGCACATCTCCTCCCTATGTTGCTGCGACAGATTTGGGGAGAAATACACACGAGATTTTTCAGCATTAACCTTGTGACCAGAAAGCTCACAAAAGGTGTCTAGCACGTCCCTCACAGCTTGGCAGTTTTTGATATCAGCCTTAGCAAAAAGCACAAGGTCGTCCGCAAAGAATAAGTGAGAAAAGGCCAAACCACCTCTAGAAGCCTGAATTGGATCCCAAAGCTTATCTTCACATTTTTTTGAAATAAGGGCTCCTAATACCTCCATACACAAGATGAAGAGGTAAGGCGAGAGAGGATCACCTTGCCTTATCCCCATTGAAGGAAGGAAAGAGTCTAATGTCCCACCATTGAAAAGGACAGAAATGGATGAGGAAGAGACGCAGCTCATAATGAGAGAAATGAGATGGCTGGGGAACTTAAAAAGAGCCAAAGTGTCACGAATAAAGCTCCACTCAAGGCGATCATAGGCTTTTTCCAAATCAATTTTTATTGCCATCCAGCCTTCTCTACCTTTCTTTTTAGACATGGAATGGACCAACTCCTGCACTATAATAGCATTATCGACCCCCTTCCTTTTAGGAACAAAAGCTATTTGGAGCAGAGAGATAAGACTGTCCAACAGCGGACGAATGCGACCCACAGTAATCTTGGTTATGACTTTATACACCGTGTTGCACAATCCAATGGGACGATAGTTACTTAGAGATTCTGGACTGCTACATTTGGGTATAAGAGTAATCAAAGTTCAATTAAGATACTCAGGCATTATTCCGGTGGTGAAAAAATTTTTGACTTCCTCCTTGACTGAACTACCTACCACCATCCAAAAACGCTAGAAAAAACCAACATGTAGTCCGTCAGGACCAGGAGCTTTGTATGGCTTGAGAGACTGAAGAGCCGCAAGAATTTTAGCATCAGTGACTGGAAGCTCCAACTTAAGAATATCATCAGCTTGTAAAGAACACCTCCAGAATGGAGGCTGCCAAACCTGCCTATGAGAATGGCATTGAGAGATAGTAAAAAGCTCAAGAAATCCTTGCCTAATAAAGTTTGCAATCTCATAATCCCCAGTCAGCCAATTACCCATGCGGTCTTTCAAGTTAGAAATACGATTCCTCCTGCGACGGATTAGAGTGGAATTATGAAAGAAGGCAATATTTCTATCGCCTTCGACAACCCAAGAGATCCTTGCCTTCATACTCCAAAACTCCGCTTCCAATGAGGCAACAGAAGATAACTCATTTAACAAAGAATTTTCCAATTCAATTAGAAAGTTATTAGGATTAACCCCTAATGCCGATTGCACCCCCTTAAGTCTAGCACATATGCGGCGCTTCCTGTGGAAAATGTTACCAAAGTGCTCCTTATTCCAGCATTTGGCACGGGCAGTAAAGGAGGTTACCGCACTAGGGAGATTGGAAGGCCCTGTCCAAGCCTCCTTAACCAGGTCGAGAAAAGAGGGGAACGATAACCACATAAGCTGAAACCGGAAAGGCCTAGGAAAGGAATTCCCCTGATTGTGGTGAAGAGAAAGGACAATGGGGCAATGATCAGAGTGAGAACGCTCCAAATGACGAACATTGGCTTCTGGATAGAGCTCATTCCGGTCAGTATTAACAAAAACTCTATCGATTCTTTCTTGGATAAGATGAGTTAGGGGTTGTCGATTTGACCAAGTGAACCGAGGACCAGAGAAGCCCAAATCAAACAACCGGCAGCTATTAAGGCATACTTGAAATTTGATTGCTCTGGATATGTTAATTGGCAGACCCCCAAATTTATCCTCCCCGGTAAGCACCTCATTGAAGTCCCCAGCAATAATCCAAGGTAATGTATGAAGCTCAGCAACCTAAGACAAATTTTCCCAAAGCAAACGTCTTTCCGCATATCTGGGACTAGCATAGATAGCAGACATCAACCAAAAAGAATTAGAAGAAAGGTTTCGCACCAAGGTATGGATTTCTTGCTCAGATGAGGAAAGCTCAGAGATTTCCACTTGAGTTGAGTCCTACAAGACCCACAAACCACCAGTGAACCCAATGTTATTAGCATGAATAGCCCCATCAAATTGGAGTTGATCAGTAATGTTTTTAGCTCTAAGGCCACTAATCTTAGTTATTGTGATGATCATGATAGCAGGAGAATGCATCTAAACTAAATTATGAACATAACTTTGAAAGGAGGGGTTTGAAGCACCCCGAAAATTCCATATTACAATATTCATAACTAAAATAAAAGGAGGGAAAGGAAAGAGATCAGTAAGAGGTAGGGGGCTCACCTCCGCCATCAACCTGCATACCAAGCGGTTCCTCATACTGGCATGGACTGGGGAGACCATCAGAGCCAGCCTTTTGATCACTGCTAACTTCAGATTTCCCCTGAGCTATGGATTTAGATGCTCTAAGCTTAGGATCAATTTTGTTTAGGATGGCATTGGAGATATTCAAAGAAGCTGTGGCCACCGGATCTGCAGTACTCCCCTCGATGCACATAACATCATCGCCTTCCATGCGTGTCTGAACATTGCATGTAGAGGCATTCGATTCCTTTAGCATGGAAATCTTTGTATCATTGGAACTACCTGCCGTAAACACCAGCGGATTCAAGGCTGAGGTGTTAAAAAACAGCTCCTGATTTACATCTTTCCTCTCTAGAGACTGGCCTAACCGGTTCTCCTTCTTCTCTGCTGACACAAGATGTTTTTGAGTGGCTCTAGAAGCACGGGTATTGTGTTTGGCTGAGGGTTGAGCTGGAACCCAACTTTTCTTTGTCCTAGCAACCTTTTTGGTAGTGTGATCTGTCACAAACGCACTAGGCTCTGCATGATGGCTGAATAGTTGCTTTCCATCACTATCCAAAGATCCAGTTGAAACAGACCAAAGATTAGGTAGGCTTTCAAAAAGGTTTTGGGCCCTTACCTTTGGAGGGTGAAATACGCCCAAATGGGAATGCTGGGCTGGGTCTTTCAATCCCTTACTAGCCACATGCTTTTTCCGTGTAATAAGCACCCATGGTCCATAGACCTCTTCAGTAGGGGCAGAAGGGTCTTTGACCATTGAACTCTTCCCCACCTCTTTGTCTTCACCATCTTTGCATGGAGCTCTAGCCATGTACGGACAGGCATCAACCTTATGCCCCACCCGACCACAGGAGAAGCAAAGAGCATTAATCCCCTCATATTGAACCGGCTGCTCGATACCACCAATTCTGATGAGCTTAATGAGAGGGTTATCAAAATTAACTTGAACACAAATCTTGGCAAATCTCCCTCTAGTTTCTGATGCTATATGTGTATCGATCCTTAGCACTGGACCTATGGCTAGGCCGATGTCTTGAAGCACTGATGATTCATAGTATTCAATGGGCAGTTGTGGAAGCCGAACCCAAACAGCTACCGATAATACACTGGCCGTAGATGGCTTGAAATTTGGCTCCCATTTTCTGATGGATAAGTAATGCCCACCAACAAACCATGGGCCTTCTCTCAAAACTCTTTCATAATCCACTTTCAGTGAGAAACGGACTAAGAAAAAATCTTTCTCCAGATCAACACAATCCAACCTACCACTTGGTTTCCACAGATTGTTAATGCGAGAGGTTAAAAACTGATAGCCAACGGACTTACCAATCACTTTGATTATAAGGGCGTTAGACCATGAAGCTCTGATGTTGGCTTTTCTAGCCCCGGAGAGGTTAACCGCTGCTATCCCCGCTGCAATATCAGAACTTTCATCATCAGAATCAACCTCCGTCTCCATCTCGTGCTCAAACCTAAAGGCTTGTTCATAAGCCCCAGGAACATCTCCAGTAAGCCTCTCTTTGTAAGAGTTTCGCCCCTCTCCAAAACGAGGAAAGGAGTTGTCTGTCCTGTCAAAGCTACCAGGATTTTCCTTTACTTTTTTAGTACTGCGGTGAAGTTCAGCGTCTTCCTCCCTTGACCTAACGGCGGCTTCAAGCGAAGTCATCTACTAGTTTGTTGTTACTTGTTAATTACCAAACTCTTAGCTTTATGGAAGATAAATTGTATTGCATTTGCATTATTGGTTCTCTTACCATGAGAGTTAATAATGAAATAAGACAAGCTAACTCTTAGTTTGAGCATATAAGAAATAAAAGAGTATATTACAAGAAAAAAGACTTGTTACAACAAGTACTATTGCAACAACAAAAATAATTGGGGTAATATATATACTATTACACCTGGGTTTTTTTTTTTTTTTTTGTAATAGTAACTTAAATGTATTACATCAATTAAAGATTGTTGTAAGAATTATCTTGTTAGATCTAAATGTGTTGTTGTAATAGCTAAACCTTATTTTATGTTGAAATATGTTATTGCAATAAGTAACCACTTATTTTACATCAAAATATTTTATTATAATATGTAAAACCTTATTTATTTATTTTTGATAAACGACAATGCATTAAACGAAACTCAAAAGAAAACATCAACATCATGGCATAGCCTATTCATAGCTAAGCCATTCCCATCATCCTGAAAAGTCTCCAAAACGTCCACAGGTGGACTAAAATAACTAATTAAGTCTAAGTCCTGCTCTACACCCATTCTAGCCAACATGTCAAAACAACGGTTAGCTTGCCTAAAATAGTGCTTGATTTGGATTTGCTGAAACCTGGACATTAGCTGCTTGCAATCATCTAAAATCGGGGAGATCACATTATTTACATAGTTGGAGTTTTTTAGAACTTCCACCACCACTCTAGCATCTAGCTCCACAATGAGGCAAGAAATATTTAGCGCATTGCAAATCATTAGCCCATCCCGCAGCCCCTATATTTCAGCTACAAAGCTGCTTGCTACCCCTATATGCCTTGAGAATCCCGCTACCCATTCCCCATGCTCATCTCTAATGACACCTCCACAACCTGCTTGACCAGAACTTTTCATAAAGGAGCCATTAGTGTTCAGCTTCTTCCAACCCGCAGCTGGCCTCTTCCATCTGATGCTTCTGATCACATATCGGACTGGATTCCTAGGAGAAAACACATAGCACATACACTCCATAGCTTGGTTACAAATCTCAAACGGAAGTTTTGGGTTTTGGCTTTTCCTGTTGAAAACCTGCATGTTTCTACTCTTCCATAAATTCCATACTGCCAAAGGAAATGTAACTTTCCATGGAGGTTTGCCTTGGATGTAACATTTACTTACTTTCCCATTCATCCTAAGCCACTCTTGCAAATTGCTTGTCCAAAAAACTCGATCTGCCACCTTAACTCCCAGCTGATTCCACACTTCTTTTACCTTAGGACAGTCCCTAAGGGCATGTAAGATTGATTTCGGCTCCCTTTTACAGATTGGACAAAAGACCTCATCAAGCACACCTCTTCTCGCCAGACAAACTTTCACACCTATACTTTCATGAGCGCACATCCACACAAAAGTCTTAATTCGAGGCAGAGTATTCATCTTCCAAATCCACCTAAAATCAAGAGGGATTCTATTATCTTCTGGGTCCATTGCAAAAGAGTAAGCACTCTTTAAGTCAAAATGCCTTTCGGATTGCCCAACCAAAGAATTCTATCCCTCACTCTGCTAGTTATAGGAATAGGTACTGCCTGCATCATTGACTTAATATCCAACGGCAAATCAAATGGGATTTGACTCCAATCCCAGCCCGCATCTGTTAAAACATCCTTTACTTCCAAATGAGCTGTTTCTAGTGTTAACGAGCCATGAATCAACTGATGAAGAGGACCTTTACCCGTCCAATTACCCCACCAAAAGTTGATATTACTGTCTCTACCTATTGTCATCATGCTACCTTTGTTGAAAATCTCCCTACCTCTTTTTATGGCTGTCCAAACTTGGGAACATGGCAGTCTGTCAGCGTTAATAGCATTAATTCTTCTATTATTACAGTATTTCCTCCAAAGGACTTTAGCCCACAAAGCTTCTTTTTCCATATGCAACCGCCAATTGAGCTTAGCAAGGAGGGCTGTGCTTCTTCCTTTTGCCGCTTGTAAGCCAAGTCCTCTTTCCTCTTTGGGTTTTGTTACTTTTTGCCATCCCACCGAATGGATTTTTTTGGTGGTCTTCGTGGTTCCCCACAAAAAATTCCTATTGACTCGGTCAATTCCATCCAAAATTCTGCCGGGTAATTGTGTGTGCTGCATAACATAAGATGGGATTGCCACCGATGAAGCTTGAATAAGAATTGAGCGGCCAGCAAGAGAAAGCATGTTTGCCTTCCACCCTACAAGTATTTGTTTAACCCTATCCAAAACAAAATTGTACTCATGGTAGGAAGAACAGCCCGGATGCTTAATGGGAAACCCAAGATATTTACCGAGAGAAGGAGTAGATGCAAATCCAAGAATATCACTAAGAGATTCCCTAGTTTCCCTATCCACATTGGGCGAGAAGTAAACTCTCGACTTTGAATCGCTAATTTTCTGCCCGGACTCGTCCAAAACATCTCTTATGGTGGAGCAGTTGGTACCATCAGCTCTAGTAAATAAAACCAAGTCGTCCGCAAAAAACAAGTGAGAGAATGCCGGTCCACCACTGGATGCCTTCACAGGCTGCCAAAGATGAGCACCACATTTTTCCTCAATAAGCTGACCCAAGAACTTCATACACAAAATGAATAAGTACAGAGAAAGAGGATCTCCTTGCCGAATCCCTCTAGAAGGGTATATCGGCTCCAAGGCTTCTCCATTAAACAAGATGGAAGTCGAGACGGTGGAGATACAACTCATAATAATATCAATCAAGTCAGCCGACAAATTTGCTCTAATAAGCATATCCCTAATGAAGCTCCATTCAAGCTTATCGTACGCCTTTTCTAGATCAATCTTTAAAGCCATGTACCCTACCTTCCCTTTTTTCTTGCTAAGGGTATGAATCACTTCTTGGACTATAATTGCATTATCAACCCCCTTACGCCCAGACACAAAAGCTGTTTGAAGGGGGGAGATAAGTTTATGCAAGAAAGGCCTCAAACGAGTAACGATGATCTTGGTTATAATTATGTACACGGTGTTGCAAAGACTAATCGGTCTATAATTTGCAAGAGTCTCTGGACCTTGGATCTTTGGAATGGGGGCAATGTGGGTTTTGTTAAGGTATTCTGGAACTTTTTTATCAGTAAACACCTTTTTCACCACATCCACCATTGGGTTACCCACAATCAACCAGAATCTATGGAAAAAACCCGCATGTAGCCCATCTAGACCCAGCACTTTAAAGGCTTTTAACGATCACAAAGCAGCTTTAATTTCTTCATCCGAAACATCCCCACCAATACTCTGCTTGTCCTCCTCAGATAAACAAACCTGCCATTGAGATACATAGGGAGCTCATCGGGAAACACTAGGAAAAGAAGAGGTGTAAACTTCATTAAACCCATTTCTAATGAAATCCTTAATCGAATTCTCCTCATAGATCCACTCCCTAGCTGAATTCTAGTCTGGTTCCTTTTCCTTCTCATAAGCGTGGAAACATGATAAAAAGCGGTGTTGCAGTCTCCTTGCACCATCCAATTAACCTTGGATTTTAAAGCCCAAATCTCTTCCTCTTGGTTAAGAACAACATCCAGCTCCTTAAGCAGCTCATTTTCTAAATTTATGAGAAAATTTGAAGGTCTTATAGATAAGGCCCGCTAAATACCATTTAACCTTGCCATGATATTCTTCTTTCTAATAAAGACATTACCAAATTGCATTCTATTCCACCTCATGGCCTCCTCTGTGAATTTGTTAATAACATCCACAAGCAGACCAGCTTGACTCCAAGGTCGGGTTACAATGTTCGGGAAAGAAGGGTCTGATAGCCAACATGTTTGGAACTTAAAGGGTCTTGCCCTCCTCACACCCCATCTTGGTTGCATCTCCAGTAATACAGGGCAATGGTCAGAATGGCATCTCGTAAGGTGAACCACTTTAGTTTCCAGGAAAAGCAGACACCAACTAGGATTAACAAAAAACCTGTCTATCCTCTCTCGAATTAAAACATGCAGGTCCCTTCTACTAGTCCACATGAATCTGGGCCCAGAAAAACCTATATCTATCATATTGCACTTATCCAGACACTTCTTGAAAAGAAGAGACCTACTAACACTCACCGCTCTTCCCCCATATTTATCACCCTCCATAAGAGGTTCATTAAAGTCACCAGCTAATACCCAGGGTAGGCTATGCAGCTCAGACACTTTTGATAAATTATTCCACAAGATATATCTTTCAGCAGTCCTAGGACTAGCATACATAGCAGAAAACATCCAGCTAGAGTTAGAGTAACATACCTTAACAACAATATGAATTTCTTGCTTAGTGCTAAGGAGTTGGGTGATGTTGTTGTAATAGAGGTTAGGGGCGGTTGATGCATTTGGAGGCCTAAGACAAAAATTGAAATTGAGGCATTTTATATATTTAAGGCAAAAACACACTTTTGATCTCTACATTATGAGCCCATTCTCATTTTGGTCTCTACTTTTTTGGAGCAACTATGTTGATCCCTAAAAATCGAAAATTGTTACTATTTTGGTTCACATTGCCATCTTAGTAACGGAAATTGTCTACGTGGCAGACAGATTACATTGTTGGCAAATTAAACACTAGCATGACTTATAAAATAATAATAATAAAATTTATTTGGCAATTAAAAATACCACGTTAGCAAAAATTGAAACAAAAATTAAATTAAATTAAAAAAACAATCCTTCAACCTAATTCAATTAAATAATAAAATATATTTTTTATTGCTTTTCATTATTTTTTTTTGGAAGAACATAAGAACATGTTCTTCCCCAAATCAAGACATATCCGACACTGAATTCTTCGTTCTTCCCCAAATTCTAACACAACTAACACTAAATTCTCTAGCATATCAAACCCATAAACTCAGTAAACAAACCAATCTACAACAAACCCCATAACCTTATAAATTTTCTTGGAAAGCAAACACAAAAAAAAACCCAGAAAATTCAGCTTAAATACAAAATAATAAAATCCCAAAGCCCTCATTTTCTCAAACTCAAGCAAAATCATCAAATTCCAAAGCCTAGCCCTAAAATCTCCAAAGACTCACAACATGCCACACCCAAAATCTCCATACTTTTTCTTATTCTTCTTCCCTTAGATCCATGGCCAATAACCCATCTTTCCCATAGACCTAGGCCAAAAACCCATATTCCCCATAAATCCATGCCAAAAATCATTCTTCCCTATAGACCCATGGTCGAAAATCAATGATGTGAACTTTCTCTATCTCATGGTCGAATCCCAAGGCCGAAACTCATGGCTGATGGCCCGTAGCCACACTCCGTGAATTGAACTCTATCTTATCATATTTCTCTCTCTCTCTCTCTCTCTCTCTCTCTCTCTCTCTCTAAATCCATGGCTGAAACTCTGGCCACACCCCACCAGTTGCCTGTTGCTGATATTTGATCTGGGTCTTTATTGTTTGGATGATATATTTGATTGTTGGTGATAAACTTTGAGTGGGTAATGTGTTTATGGAGCATATAGTTGTGTTTTTGGTGGCTTTTGAGATAACTTGTGATTTGAGTTTAAGTTTTTGAGGTTGGATGAGGCATTGTGTTTTGAATTTGGGTTCAAGTTGAACGAAGAACTGAGATTCTTTCTAGGTATGATTATCTATGTGTTTATGTGTTAAGATGTTCCCAGGTCTTTTTTTTTTTTTTTTTGGTTTTTGATTCTGTTTTTTGTTTTTAGAATCATTAAAAATTAATTTGTTTAATTTTTTTCCAAATCAAATGCTGATGTGGCATTTTTAAAATGCCAAATATTTTTTTAAAAAAATTTATTAGCCACATCAGCATCTAACTTGCCAATAGTGCATTATGTCTTCCACATAAACAATTTTCTTTATTGAGATGATGGTAGAGACCAAAATGATATAATTTTCAATTTTTAGGAACCAGCATAGGCGCTTCAAAAAAGTGGAGACCAAAATAGTAATTGGCCTAAAATGTAGTGACTAAAAGTGTACTTTTGCCTATATTTAAATATGACTTAAAAAGAATTAAATATTACATAAACTCTATTATCTTGTTTTAGATGCAAAATTATGATTAATTAAGATGAACCACGTAGAATTTTGTTTTAGAAAGTCTATAAACACAAAAAAATTGACAAAACTTTGCACACCTGTTGATGTGATAAATTGATAGCGGTAAGTAAAAGAGTGATGTTAGTAGTAGACCTAGGTGGGAACTAATAAAATTTTGTCAATTCAACTATTGTGATGTTGTGAATTTTGTTTAGAAGTGCTACATTCACAATATTTTTCACAGCAAATCTTAGACGTTAATTTGTTACTAGTTGTAATCTGAACCCACCACTATAATTTTTTTTTTTTTTTCCATCAATAACAACATCTTTTTTTAGAGAGTTTCAACCTATGACGTCCACTCCTGATGATACTTTTTATCATCATACCAAAATACCAATCAGTTTTTGGTGTACGCGGGGATTAAGTCTCAGATTTCTTATTCAATTATAAAAAATTTTATCAGTTGAGCTAACTAGAACCCACTGCCATCAATAACAACTTGTACTTGTAACAACTTGCGATTTAGGATTTATTGTAAAAAATGGTATGAACATAACATCTCTTTGTCTTTTTTTCTTATTTTTTTTATGGCAAAAAACTCATTTTCGTCCCTATATTTTCACGTGATTCCTACTTTAGTCCCTAACTTTTATTTCCACCGCTTTTAGTCCTTATTCTGGAAAACGAGTCTTGTTTTTGTCCCTACTGTTACATCAGAGACAGAAAATGCACACGTGACAAACTAAGTGCACTATTGGCACACTAAAAGCTGACGTAGCCATTAAAATAATAATAATAAATGTTATTTGGCATTAAAAAATGTCACGTCAGCATCTAAATTAAAAAAATTAATTATTAATTTTAACTAAATAAAAAAATTAAAAACAAAAAATCACATGAATTGAGATCTAAGTGTGTCTTGAACAAGAACACAAACCCAGATACAAGATCACAAACCTAGAAATTTTAAAAAATATATATCAAAATCAAAACCAAAACCAAACCTAACCTTCACTCGCCAACTCGGTCATGACTCAGAGCCAACTCATCGACTCACTTACCTCCCACATCTCTCTCTACCATTCTCGCACCACCGCCTACTCAGATCTTCCTCCACTCCAAAACTCAAACCCTAGATCCTCAATCCTCAAATGGTTCTCATCTCTCACCGTCCACCAATGCCAAGCTCACATCACCGCCATAGATTTTAGGTTCGTCTGAGTCCTCGTCAACATGCTCGGCAAGGTTCGAACACGTGGCCATGGGTGCTTTGCTTCAAGAAGTCGCGTGACCTTCTCTCTCGCGTCGCCGAGTCAAACCGCTCCAAGCGACTCGTCTCTGAGCTGGGTTTTGATTTACTTTTTTTTTTTTTTTTTAATTTCTAGGTTTGTGATCTCTCTCTCTCTCTCTCTCCTTCAATTGAATCACCATGGCCATAATTCCCAACTCATTTGCCGTTTACTACCACTGCCAGTTGTCTTTGGATTTGGGTTTTGTGTTCTAATGAGTCATGGTGATGAGGGAGAGGATGGGTTTGCTAGGATTTTTATTGAGTTGGTTTGCTGTTTGGCTTGGGTTATCTGGCATATGAGATTAATATTTGGTGAGGGGAAGATGCTCATGAAGGATGGATTTTTGTTAAGTGGGTGTTCCAACAAATGGGTTTGATTCAACGAGTTTGCTTTGATGGTTTGGTTGAGATTGATGAGATTACTGCAACTGATGATTCAAACCGATTTGCTTTGATAGTTCAATTTGCTTTGTTTGCTAATTTTCTATTCAAAATTTGTGGTTTTGATTTTTCAGGGTTCAAATTTGCTGGGGAAATTGATTGTTGTAGGTAGATGGCTTTGATTCAACGAGTTTGCTTTGATGGTTTGGTTGAGTTTGATGGATTTTTTTTTTTTTTTTTAATTTATGGGTTTGTGATCTTAGGTTTGTGTTCTTGTTATTTTTTTAAAGTAATGTTAGTAAAGTGTATGGCATTTTTTAATGCCAAATAACATTTTTTATTATTATTTTAATGGCCACGTCAGCTTTTAGTGTGCCACATGTGCATTTTCCGTCTTTGATGAACGGTAGAGACAAAAATGAGATACGTTTTCCAAAATAAGGACTAAAAGAGGTGAAAATAAAAGTTAGAGACCAAAGTGGGAATCGCGTGAAAATTTAGGGACGAAAATAGGTTTTTCGACTTTTTTTATTTGGTAAAAAATTATTTTATTTATTTGCTAATGTTTGGGCTTAATTAAATTAAATTTTTGGATCTCTTTTCTACTTGGAGCCTTAGGCAACCACATCAATCAATTGCTTATAATGTAAAGCTGGATATTGTTGCAATATTTCGCACAATAGGATATTGGGTAGCGGGAAGGTTTTTTTTGTTTTTTTTTTTTTTGAGAAAAAAATTGGGTAGTGGGAAAATTGAGTCATTTTCCCTTTTTTTTTCTCATCTTTGTACTTTTTTTTCAAGGATTTTAAAGGTTAAGGAATACTTCTGCTTACCAATGAATAAAATCTTATAAAGTAAGGAATACTTCTACACCAGCCAACCATATCTTTAGAACCTTCTTTGTTACCACCCATATCATGTTAAATTTTTAGAATGTTTAGTTCATAAGGCTCATAATTAGAATCATTATTCTCATCATCTACTTCTTGCTCCCTATTTGGCATAGCAAAGAGGTTTCTTGGTCTCAACTTTATCACAGAAAATCAATTTGAACTTTTAACATCCTTTGCATAACAAACTTGATCTGCTTGAATTCTTAAGATGAAGGGGTCATCTTTGTAGTGAAGACATGCCATGTTAACATTGATAAATTCATACTCATCCTTCTTATACCCTCTACTTTGGTTTCTACATTGAGGTGGCACCTCAAACCAATCACAATTAAACAGAATAACTTCTTCACTTCCCAAATTATCTAAAGCAATAATCTTCCTAATGATGCCAAACCAATCTATATACCCTATGGTTTCATCACCTTTAAAAATTGTTCTTTGTGTTTTTATTCTACAGTTTGAGAGTTTATTAATATAAGCTCCCTAATATGTTCTCTACACACATGTAAAGGCATTATTAATAAAAAAATTATTAGCAAATAAAAATTTTAAAGAATTATGCTTCTTATGAATATATAATGAGTTACTCAACCCATGAAGAAACTTCTTCACAATTGGTTAAAATGTAAGGATGTGCCATTTGGAGCTTTGAATTACAAAGAGCTTCTAAAATGTAGTTTTGCCTATCATGGTTAACCATTATAAATACACTCAAACCAAATGCTGCTTCTGCTAGACAAATTTCAACATTCCTTTCTAGTTGATTAAGTTTTCTATCCATATCATCAAAATACCAGGAGCAAAATGTCATACATTCCTTTGAAATATACTATTCAGCAATTGATCCTTTTGGATGAGCTTTGTTACACACATACCCTTTTAACGTGTATAAATATCTCTCAATTGGATACATCCACCTATATTGCACAAGACCTGCAACCTTAGCTTCATATGCAAGGTGAATAAATAAGTGCATCATAACATCAAAGAATGAAGGTAGAAATACTTATTCCAATTTACAGAGGGTTTCTGCAATTTGATGATCTATTTGGTCCAATGCTTCAATAGTTAATTCGTTTGAACATGTTTCCACAAAAAAATGACTTTAAGCAATTAAAGGTTCACAAACTTTCTTCGATAATAAACCATGTATCACAAGTAGAAGTAAAAGTTGAAATATAACTTGAAAATCATGTGTTTTCAACTCGACCATGTTATTGTTTTTCATTTTTACACATCGCCCTATATTTGAAGCATAAGCATCAACCAACTTCACACCTTTTAAAAACTGACACAACATTTATTTTTCATCTTTTGTTAGTGCGTAACATGCAAGAGGAAGACTATATTTATTACCTTTATGTTTTGGATGTAGATCTTTTCTGATTCCCTTTACTTTAAGATCATGATGTGCATTTAGGCCATCTTTTGTCTTCCCTTTTATTTTAAGCAACATTCCCAATATACTATCATAAATATTCTTTTCTATGTGCATCACATCCAAATTATGTTAAAGTGTGCAAGGATTTGAGGAATTTTATGGTAGCTGAATTCGAGGACAGCTAGACCTCCTAGAACAGAGAAGGAAAATAATGAGAGATAGGAAGAGTAGAGAGATAAAAGTATAAGAGGGAAAACAACAATTTTCTATCTATGTTTTGTACATCTACACTTCAGGCTTAATACCCTCAATAGCTACAGTAGTAACCAACTCCCTAACTGCCATAACGTCTCACAAGCTGCTATATAACTACCTTGCTAGCTAGAAAATCCTACTCATCATCCTAACTAACTCAATTAACTAACTCAAGTATAATGCCAATGCAGCCCATTGTTACTCAATGGTTAACCCTAGCTATACTCCAGTACAAGTATATATATCATAGCATAAGTATATGCCAGCTAAGCAATTACAATACACTCCATGACATAGCAACAGTGCGTACTTCAAGCGGCACTGACACAACACCCTATCATCAATATTACAACACCTTGACATTAGTAACACACTCACACAGTGGTACCATTGCAACCCAGCAGCATCAACAACACTATCTCAACACCAGAACAGCACTCATCAACTTAACATACCACATACACACCCCACACACTCCTAACAAAGTAACAACGTCTTCCAGTATGGTAAATTAAAAAAAAAAAATACTCTTCTTTCACCAATTATAACATTTTATATCTTGATCTCATTTCCTTCTACCTGTGCTTTTGCCAAAGATCACTTGCTTAAGAGTTTTACATCGTTCAATCACATCATCCCCTAATAATGGCTTTGGTGCTTGTCTTGTTTCCCTTGTGTTATTGAATGCTTCCTTTCTCCTATGCCATTTATGATTAGCTTCAAAAAATCTGTGATGACCCAAATAACAATGCTTTCGTCCATGCTTAAGTCTTAATGACACCGTATCCTTATAGTAACGTGGACATGCTAGCTCTCCTTTGGTACTTCATCCAGACAATACTGCATATGTAGGGAAGTCGTTGATTGTCTATAAAATTGTTGCATGCATACAAAAATTTTGCTCCAACAAAACATCATATGTCTTGACACCATTTTCTCGCAATTGATTTAATTCTTTAATTAATGGTTGTAGATAAACGTCAATGTTATTTCCAAGGGATGTAGGACTAGGTATAATCATAGACATTATCCAAAAAGGTTGCTTTAAGCACATCCATGGTGGCAAGTTATATGGAATTCTCACCTCTCATCATATTATTGATCATCTCATATGCCTTAGCCTTCTCACTTCTTTCCTATTTTCATTAGAAGGTTCATCATATTATTCTTCATCGTGATAGATCTATATCTTGTAGTTTTGATCCATTCCAAATTTACACAAATCTAGTGCTACCTCATCACATGTCTTAGGAACCACATTAACACATTTACTGCATGGACATCGAATTGTATTTGCCTTTGCTACTTTGGCAAAAGTCATATCTATAAACGTTTTCATACCATTTTGCCATTATTATTACTTCCTATCTTTAATATATATCTAAGCCTTATCTATTGACATCTTCATTGTAAATAAACACAAAACACATAAATTCTAGACTTTAAGTTCCTAAAATGTTTACTACTTGGACAATTATAAAATGAATTGCATGGTTCTATCTTATTTCACATCAAACAAAAAGAATCACAATTTTTAGTTGCTAACATGGAAGCCACATACAATAAAAATGGCATGTTCAAACTCAATAAATTGTCAAGCAAACATAGAAATTTACTTGCTTTGAAAATCTGAAATGCTAGGATGCCATTAAGGTAAGCAGAAAAAGTAGTTACCGTTTATATCCTAATTGACTACCTAAGGACCATGTACATTACACTAACAAAATTTGGTCTAATAAAGCTCAACGAACATTAGTGGGAAACAAAAGGAATCTTCACACAAAAGGAAAAGAGAGGCATCTTTGTACTACCAATTCTGATTACCATTAAGGCAATTACTTAAGCCTTCTTTACTTACATATTTTAGTGCCAATTATAGTTACCATTTGTTTGTAACCCGTTGTATCTAACCAAAAATTTGTACAAAAGTATGTTCCAAGATCTTTAGAAAAATGTAGTTAGCTTTCAAGCATAAAGGTCTAGGATGTTGCTTAAACATTTTGCAACATGGAGCTATGGATATTCATTAATAAATAAATAAAAGAGAAATTGAAGCTAGGGGTTAGTCCAATTGTAACATTACATTAAATGAGATTTTTACATCTACAAACCGCCTCATGTAGGATACCAACATTTTTTTACTCGACGGTACAAGTATAAACTACACATCTAACAAAGTCTTATGACACAAATTTGTGTTTGATAGATTTGATATATTATGGAAATTACAACTAAAGCTAGTCAAAGCTAGATGATCTGCTTCATCTTCCTTTCAAGTATTCTTCTAAAGAATTGATGTTGTTGTGCTTAACACTACTATATGACGTGTTATTATCTTCATCATCATCATTGTTATTTTTCTTTAGATCATCATTTTGGGTGTTCAACCATTTTTCAACATATATATCTCCATATACTGCAGTAAAACAAACAATTTTTTTAAAAAAAAAATAGAAACACCAGAAGAAATTGCTTAATAAAACAAATTTTAAATGCATATGAGATTATCTCTAACTCATATACAAATAAATAAACAAATTGATAAAAAGCCACTCATGGCATCTAATTATTTGCCAATGAACACCCAAAACCTAGGGAAAAAATAGAAATTTAGAATTCTAATAGTGAATCACATACGATTTATATTTTATACAATCTCTAAACCCAACCAAAACAAAAAGTAAATTGACACCAACAAGTATAACAAAACCACCAAGTTTTGTGTTTAGCTTTACAAAGATTCAAAAGTACCCAATTAACAAATAAAGAATAGCAAAGCTACTATAATTCAAACTAACAAGATATAGCATATTTTTAATTGAGAGAGAGAGAGAGAGAGATTATACTAGTTTCATGATTGCGAGTCTTGACCATTTTGGACTTACCGTTGATCCTCACCGTTAGCTTTGGAGTGCGTCTTAGCCTTATTGTCACCAACGTGCCTCACTGTTATCTCTCAACAAATTTAAGAAGGAACCCAATTTTCAGGTACGGGTGTGCATGGGTTGAGTTGAGGAGTTTTTTCGACCTAAAGTGGATTAAAAAAATTCAAACTCAACTCAACCCATTATAGGGGTTGAAACCAACCCAACCCATGTGCGTTGGATTAAGTTGGGTTGGACCCATGGGTTGAACATTTTTTATTAAAAAACTATTATTATTATTAATATTATTATTATTAATATTACTATTTTTTATTAGAAAAATGCTATGTTCATAATATTTTCACAACAAGTTTTAAGTGACAAATATTACTAATGGACAAAAAAGTAATTTTAGTTATGAATTTAAATTAGAACTTAATAAATTTATGAATATTTAAATCTTTTATACAACTATTAGAGATTTTACTAATTAAGTTAACTAGAACCTATAACTTATTACTTATAATTTATTGTGAAAGTATTGTAAAAATGTACGAGGTAGAAGTCTAGAAGACTTGGTAGTTGACAACTTGATAGGACTTGGTACTTTAAAAAAAAAAAAAAAAATTCTCCTAAGCGGGAAGAGACCCAGAAATGAAAAAATAAAAATAAAAAGGCCATCGCCCATGTGTTATAGTGTTTTAGGTCGAAACCTGAAACGCAGAAAGAAACAGTGCCGCCGTCTGCTCATTTTCCGTAAAGATGTCGATGTCAAAGAGCTCAAAGATGCTCCAGTACATTAACTACCGTATGCGAGTCACTATCCAAGACGGCCGTCAGTTGGTTGGTAAGTTCATGGCCTTCGACCGCCACATGAATCTCGTCTTAGGCGACTGCGAAGAGTTCCGCAACCTTCCCTCCTCCAAAGGCAAGACCACCCCCACCGAAGACCGCCGCACTCTCGGCCTCGTCCTCCTCCGTGGCGAAGAAGTCATCTCCATGACCGTCGAAGGCCCGCCTCCTCCCGAAGAGTCCCGAGCCAAAGCTGCCAACGCCGCCGCTATGGCTGGTCCCGGCATTGGTCGAGCTGCCGGCAGAGGCATTCCTACTGGCCCTCTTATTCAAGCCCAGCCTGGCCTTGCTGGCCCCGTCCGTGGAGTCGGTGGGCCTGCACCTAACATGATGCAGCCACAGATGATGTCGAGACCTCAGCTCTCTGCTCCGCCTGTGAATTACCCGACTCCGCCTGTGATGCGGCCCCAGGTGTATCCCGGAGGCCCCCCTCCTCCGATGATGCGGGGCCCACCGCCTATGCAACAGGGCCAGCAGTTTGTTGCCAGGCCTGGTGGACCTCCACCGCCGCAGCAGTTCGTGCCGCAGTTTGCGCAGAGGCCGATGGGTCCGCCACCGCCTGGTGGTCAGATGATGAGAGGACCGCCGCCGCCGCCGATGCCTCGTCCTGGAATGCAACCTCCGCCTGTTGGTGTTTATGGGCCTCCGCGTCCTAATATGCCTCCTCCACCAAACCCTCAGAATCAACAGCAGCAGCAGCAACAACAACAACAACAGCAGCAGCAGTGATTACTACATTAGGTTCGCTATTCTTTCCTTTAAACTTATTTGTTAGAATGGTCCTTAAATTAAGGAAGTCTTATATGTGTTTCGTTTCATTTTCACTTGTTTATGTGAGTGAATTTATTTGAAAAAGCCAGTACTTGAGAAATTTGACCAAGGTTTTGAAAAGAAAAGACAAACCGTTTGGCAATGTTCTAGAGAATTCAACTAATTTGAGATTATACATGAATGCTGGCTTAGTTGGTCCTATAAAAAAAAAAAAAAGCTTGTATTGAGTTTCTGGAGCACCTAAAGTGCATTTAAAGTAGGCATTATTATTAAGCTTGTTTGTTTCATTTATATTAACTTATAAATCCTAGCATCTACTCTTCCGTTAATGAGGCTGTTTGTTTCATTTGTGCTGTTTCTGTTTATCAGGTTATAAAATGAGTTCACTATGTTGTATTTGTAGCATTGTTGCTGGTATAGAAAATATTTGCATTTCAACCTTCTCTCTCCTTGGGCTTTCAATTTATTTCGTTATGATTTCCACCGTACAGCATATGTGTTTCTCAATGCCTTGAAAACTATTTAAATTATGTGCACTTTGTAAAAATGTTTAGTTTTTACTGCATAGATGTGTTTTATTAGGGGTTCATATCCTTTGTGCACAGTAATAGGTTACCCAGTTGGGCCCGTAATAAGTACTAAGGTGCTGGAACCACTGGGGTATCCCTCAAACTCTAGTACCTAGGCACCAGAAGAGAGGTTGAAACCACTGGGATATCCCTTGAACCCCTCAATCACTGTGGTATTATTGTTTATGTTTCAGCATGACACTGTCGCAGTTTTGTAATTATGGATTTTTCTTGTCTTGCTGCTTGGCGTAGACTTTTTCAATTTTTGTCAATTAACTTCTTCATGTCCTCTGCCTTGTCTTGATGCAGGCAATTGCAACTCTAGGTATGGTTGTTCCTTCTTGATGACATGTTAAATATATATAAAGACTATTTATTATCATTTTTTTTTTATAAGTAATCAGAGAAAATATATTAATGATTAAACAAAGAGAGAAAAGTACAAGATGTTCATGATGATGAACAACTAGAAAAAAAGAGCACAAAGCACAATACAAGGGGGGGATCAGGAAACTAAGCTAAGGGAAGACACAAAATCAGAGAGAGACGAACAAACAGTAAAACCCCAACAACGAGACCACTCCCAAAGACTGCGATGAATTAAAACTTTTAACTCAACCAACGACTTCTCCTTGTCCTCAAAAGAACGACGATTTCACTCCAACCACATAGTCCACATTAAATACCCAGGAACCATATTCCAAATGTTCGAATTATGCTTCCCAAGCCACTGATGCCAACAAGATAACAAACCTTCCACCGAACATGGCATAACCCAATGAATACCGAAAGCCTGAAGCATAAGAGACCATAGGGAATGAGTGACAGGACAATGAAGAAAAGGTGGTCTACCGACTCCCCAGCTTGGCAACACATAACACACCAATTAGCCAAGGGACGATCCTTAAGCATAAGGTTATCCAAAGTGAGGATCTGGCCATGAGTAGCTGTCCACAAAAAGACCACCACTCGTTTAAGAATCTTTGGTTTCCAAATCCCCTTCCAAGGAAACAAAGAATTCGAAACACCCCGAATCGCCTGATAGAAAGACCGGGTGTCAAAAATACCATCACCTTTAAGCCGCTAGCAGAGAGTGTCACTCCTCTCACCCCGAGGCATACGGGATTGGATAAATTGAAGCAGAGAATAAGAAGCAGCCAACTCCCAATATATACTCCTTAAATATATAGCTTCTTAGGTATAAGCATCATTAGATATTTGTCAGCTAACTTCTTGATGTGACGATATTCACGGTCTTTATTTTCAGCATATACTATGTAGTTTCTATCTGCTATGAAATTAACAATAGATCCTCACAACTCATGATGCTTATCAGAAATTTAAAATCTGTTTGGCCCTACTGTTATTCCAGCCACAATGATTGCTATGATTGCAAACATCTCACCTCCACATCCTCCCCGACTCCTTCCCCTTGTCCTAAACATTAGACCGATGAGTTGGTCTCATCCTGAATCTCACTTTGGGTTGTGGAACACTGTGTGGTCTCTGCGCTGCTGCTCTAATCTCCTAATATCCTTGGTCGTCCTAACATCAGTGTTCTTCCACTGAAACCATGATCGCCCAACATACAATTTTGGGTTCCTCCATCTCTAAGCCTTCTCCATTGTGTTTCCCTCTAATATGGGACCCTTGTGCTTTGCTTATTTGCTAACCTTTTTGTCATAGTAGAACTGAATACTTAACAAAGTTTTGAATTCAGCCCACCCCTTGCATCCTTACCTTCCAGTATGCACACCATCCCCCCTAGAGACACTCTAAAATTTTGAGAATTCCATGAACCTCCCATTCCTGTTTCCTGGTCAGATAAAATGGATGGCCCAATACATATCACGGCAATGTTTGAAGAACATGTTGTTAGAAGATTGATTTTTCTCTCTTCTAGACACTCCAATCCCCTGATGCGGTCCATAATGATTCAAAATTCTATTTTCATTCCTCTCACATATGTTCAGCAATCCTGCCCTACTGCCATTACAACAAAATTCAAATATTTTTGCATCAATATTTAGTTACACAGACACTTATCCTCCCTTTTGCATGCCTAAATATTTCCAGCTTGGTTTAAAATTTTCTAGTTGATTATTTTTTTATCATTAGGATTTTACCATAGATTGACAGCAGAGTTCAAGATAGGTTGAGGGAGATCTTTCACCAGAACCTTTGTGTGATGCTAGAGATTCAGTGGGTGAGGTTATCCTGTACAACAATCTCATTATGAGGGTTGACTGGTACCAGAGCGAGAAGAAGCTACATAGATTTTATGGTTTTCGCCCTTTCTTAAGTTGGGGGTTTGCTTGATTTTGTAGTTTTTTTCAACAGTACATTATGTTTTTCATGTAGTTTTGTTTCCATATGGTATATTTTTGGATATATTATAACCTAAAAATCATGGATACTTCATTTGAAGTGCTATACCCGTGTCGAATAAGGGACACGCCTTGGACACTTGCACCTGTGTTCTTTTTTTTTTTGAAAATTTGCAGAACATGGGAGGGACACTCATCTTTTATTTCTTTTTAGTTTTAATCTCAAACACTTATTTAGTTGTCATTTATTTACTCTTTTAGATCTTATTCTTTGGTTTGTATTCTAATTTATAAATATCATAAATTAGTCTTGAATTCACTTTATTATAATTTATTGCTCTTAATGTGATATATGTTTTAACATTATGTGAAAAAAAAAATTCTTAAAAATATTTAAAAATAGAAATAAAAATATATTTAATAATTAATTAATATACGTATCCCCTCCTTACCCATCTCCTAATCTTTTAAAATTTCCGTGTCATTGTGTCATACCCATAACGTGCCAGTGTCCATGTTTGTGCTTCATAGAACTTATAACTTGCTTTTGTACATTAATGTTGTATTTGTTAGAAGTAGCATCAGATAGCTCAAAGTGATAGGTTATTCTTTCACTTGTGTTTTGAAAATGGTACCATCTTATGGAACCAGCACTGCTTGTGTAACAGCTGTGCTCTCTCAAAATAACATGTGGCAAGGGTGCTAAGGGTCTTGTAGCTCAATTGGTGCCTTCTAGTGTTTCCAATAGAGACGTCCAAGGTTCAATCCCTTCTCCCGTGTTGTAACTATCAAAAAAACAATCTTGTGGCAACGTTAAATACTATTAAATTGTTCTAAGAAACATATAACTTATTCTATGTGGAAAACTTAGGGGTGATTAAATATATTGGGCAATGCCACTTGATAATGTTAATATTAGGTTTTGTGAATATCTTGTACTGCAATCAATTGTAGTCATGTTTACAAAGTCCTGCATATGGTAATGGAACTGGCTTTTGTGTTGGACTCTTGAGCGATTAAGGTGCAATTGATATTATTTAGGGATGCCATCATACCGGTGTAGTAAATGACAGAAACAAATCTGAATTTGGATGGACTAGGTTTTTACTAATTTCTGATTTATCTAAAAAAAACTAGGAATTGAAAATGGAAAGATAGAACTGTTAGTTGTGGCAGCGATCTCTTTGTTATGGTGTAATGATTTTTCAATAATCAAAAAAATAAAAAATGTTGTATTGATTTCTCAATTGTTGGCCTTGTGACGCTCTTGCATATCACGTTTTCTGCTGGGGCTCAATTTTTGTGTCTTGAATGACTTTGGGATTCCAGCGCTCTCCTTAGTAGCTCTGTTTCTCTTGGTTTTTTCTTTCTTCTTTTCGTTTGTTTGGATCTGTGTCTGGGTGCATATCACATGTCATTGTCAAAGCTTCAACATCTGTTGCAACTTTAAATTGAATACATATATATGTAATTCAAATTTTCTATAGGTAACTATACTCACTTTGTGGGTCTTGAACTCATGACCATATTCTTTACCCTATTCCTTTAACGGGAGGACGTGCCATTTGAGCTAGAGTTTATTGGCATGCAAATGTATTTTGTAGAACTCATTGGAGGAGACGACCTTACATATTTTAGTTTCTTTGGAAATATCTTGTCGAAGAATTGACTTCATAAGGATTGCTAAGTGCTCATTTTAGAGAGCTTATTTTCATTGGTTTGTTGGGCTTAACAAATAAGTTGGTCAAAAATACAGCTGTAGCAATAAAACGTAAAGCCTTGAAAAAACTATACATAATAAATAAACCCAATAAAGTGGAAGTAAGCTCTAACAAACTATGTGACTTATCTCTTGCAAATATTACAGTAAAATTATCAATTGTGGCCCAGCCACCAAAATCGAAATGCAATGTATGAGAATGATTTGGGTATATTTAATTGACCGGATTTATGTGGTAAGATTATACTTGTGGTACCAATTATTCTTATTATTTTCATATATTAAAGTTTCTATAAAAAAATTTTCTTGGTTAGAAAACTCACTTCTATAATTTTTTTTTTTTGTGCAGGGATATTACAATGTGCTGTGAACACTTTTCTGCTGGATCTCTTCTTTTACTACCTTTAATTACAGTCTCAGATTTGCTAATCCTTTGCACCAGGATGAATCTTTCGCTAATACCTTTGGATATTATTGATGTTGTGTTATGATGTTAGCATAGTCTGGCCAATATATTGACTGTTAAGACAAATATTATATATGTATTTTTGTTAGAGCAGGTTTTCAGGTGAACAATTTCGTGACATGCTATGGGTACATATTAGAGATCAAGATTCGCTGGTGTTCTTAGAGAGTTCTTTAAACATTTCTTTAATAATAAAGGGCTAAGATGCTACATCATCAATCTACTAATATAACCCTGAAAGCCCTCTTGCCTCCCCCACTCCCATGGCAGTTGCTTACATCAAATTATCATTCCGTGGTGGCAATGGTTATCGCAACTAAGGATGCTAAGATAATTGAAGTCGAAGATTCTTTTTGCAATTTTGATCTTTTAGAATTCGGCATTTGTTGAGAGATGTTCTCATTAGGGAAGCAACAGATTTATTACTCTTTTTCTTCTAACGAGTTTCAGGACAATTATTTCCTTGTCTATTGATTGTAGGGTCCTTCAATTAATTAACAATTCTTCTTCCACTTCTCAGAAAATTCATGGTCATAGGAATTTTGTGAATAATAGCAGTCATAACATCCATAACAACCTGATCTGTCACTTTTTTTTTTTTTTTTTTTAAAATCTTGTTCATACATGCTATTTCTCTGGTTAAGATCCTTGAATCGACTTGATTCTCACATCTCACTCCGATTTTTCAAATGGTGGACTGAACTTCGAGAAGAATTACTGGCAAATTCAGCCATATTTTGGTTTGATTTCAAAATTGTGTTATAGTCAATCCCATTTTTTCCACTTAACACCAGTTGATTATGGGAGTGGTGGGCCAGACGAGAGCCTGAATCTTGTAAAGTTTTTAACTGAAATATATTGTTTAAATTGATTGCATAAAAAACGTCCAGCAAGGTAGAAACTCCTTTTATCTTGAGTGAAGCATTTGTTGGTCAGTTCCTTCGCCTCTTAGAAATACCTTGGTTGGCAGTTTGGCACCTTTCATCTTGAAGTTATAAGACACCCGTCTGGTTTAAAATTTTACGTTGTGTTTGGATGACAATATTTGGATTTGGATTTGGTGTCTATCCAACAATTACATTTCCAAGAGGTGCAACAATAAAATTAATGTCATGAAATTCATTCTAAAATGAGGTTGTAATAGGGTTATATATACTATAAGATCATAATTCATGAATAGTACTTCATTTGGCAGAAATTGAGAATTACAGGAGCCTTCTTGGTAGTTTTAAGTCAATATACAAGCCTTATTTTTAATAATCTTTAAAATCGGTTCACTATTTTCATGCACAGAGACCATGCTATGAATTACCAACCCACTAGCGTATCAAAAACATGCGACTCAGTTCAATTAACGCACTCTACATATATTCTCGTATTAATCAAATCAATCACTTATTATTTCACAACCCATAAACAATTCATAGAAGCATTTCATCAAACACATAATTTGCATTACAAATCCACACACGAAAATAGAAATAGAGAATAAAGACAAATGCAAAACAAATCATTACAAATACTACGAAATAAAACGTACAAATAAATCAAACGAAGCCCACACAAAAATCAAATGAAACCCAAACAAACCCACAAAAAAATCAAATGAAAACCATAGAAACACAAAAAGCCTATATGGATTCAGATTTAGTAGAAAGAGAGAAATAAAGAGGTCAAAGAGGAAGAGAAGAGTTGAGAGAGACAAACTTGTGTTGCAGCGAGAAAGAGAGAAAGAAGAAGAGCTTGTGACGAGGACGAGAGAGGTTAAGAAAGGCGAGCTAATTAAAAATAAAAAACAGTGTGTGTGAAGGATTTCCAAATTTCAGGATTTGTGAGAGGATTTGAAATCAATTGATTTAGACCCTTAAAATCCAGGATGGATTTGGGCTGAATCCAAATTCTTCTCATTTTAAGTTACCCAAACAAAGAATTTGGATTTGGCCTCCTCAAATCCAAATCCTAGCCCAAATCCATGGCATCCAAACAGAGCAATAACGTGTAATTAGAATGAGATTTTGAAGATTATGTTATTGGATTGATGTGGCATAATTTTGACATATTATTAAAGAATAGAATTTTAACAACTCTACACAGTAAAATTTGGTAGGAATTCTGGAGGATTTTAATCCATATATTAGATCTTATTACCCCTCTCTCTCTCATGTGCATCGCATGTTCCCTCCTTCCCCCTTCAAAGAAGGTGCATGTGAATAATCTAGATGATATTCCATATATTCTATTTGGTATTCCATATTTTTGCATGATTGTTGGTTAAGCACATAGTTTTCAAGCTGATTAAGATGCTGAAAAAAAATAAATTTTAGGATGTTTTTGTTTAAAGTCATTACTTATCTGGATCATAAAAAATGTGACTTTAGTTCATAATCTGGCCTAAGATTGATCTTGTAGGTACCCTCCTTTTTTTGCCATGTGCAAGTCTGTGTCTGCTTTGGCTAACATGAGTAACCCCATGTTTGGATGAATCAATACATTCCGATCACATTCTCTTCTCTCCTCTCCTCATTACCCTCTACTCCAAACATACCTTGAGAAATTTTGGTCTTGATTGACCTCTTTTATGGATCAATTGTAAATTAATATTGAATTCCTTTCATACTGTCGGATCATCTCAATAAGACAATTAATTTTTTTTTAATTGAGCTTAAAATATTTAATGCCTTTTAAATTGATGTGTATACAACTTAAATTACATCAGTACCATATGCCATTGTTTGTCTAATAGATATGCTAAACAAAAGCTTCCAAAATTTGTTGATATTGTGTCAGTGTTGCACGCACAGCAGGTTGTGCATGCAGGTTAACTAAAAACCGTACGGTTGAACATCATGTATTTATAATTTATCCATCGTTTCATTTTTTAGAAATATATGAAAAAATTTTCCAGAAAAGAAAATAAGACTCTAACAGTGCTCAATTGAAGATCTAACTGGTCTTCTATGATCTAGCTTAATGAGCTCTCCTTGAAGAAAAAAAGAAAGAAAACTAAGGAAAAAACAAAGGATGAACACACTTTAAGAAAGCAATGATTTCATGATATTTTAAGGTAACAAATATCTGTAAGTAATTAAATCAACAGTAAATTATCCATCAGTAAGCAAAGCAACTCAAGCAGACAACAAAATTATGCTAGGTAAGTCGTAGATAAACTTTATTATGTAAGTGTATAGAGCTTAATATAATTTGTATATACTATAATTTTTATCAATGCAAGTAGTGATATGTATATACTATATACATGTAAAGAGAGATTCACGTGATATTGATTTGTTCACGAGGATCCAAACATCCAAGTTTCTTATCAAAATCAAAATCAAAAACTTCTTCATGCTTGAGAAGTGATTGTTCCGTTTTTCTCTAGTTCCCGCCGTCTGGCTCGATCCATCTTCCGTTTACGCCATTCCTCCAGAGCTAAGGAACATTACAAATTTTAGTAAATCAATCCATCACATTAACAATGTTGTAACACCCCAACAGTAATAGCAACAAAAACAAAGCCTTGGTCCCAAATTTTTAGGATCCTCAATAAATTAGTAAGAGGATGGCTATATGTATTTTTTCCTCTGTAACACCCAAAGAAGAAAAATATAGGAAAACCATAAAGGGAAAGAGTAAAACACATTTCTGGTGAGAAGAACTTTGATTGACACGTTTATTAGATTTCTGGATCTTGGCATATTAGGGAGAAAGCTTTTAGATCCCAAAGTAAACAAAGCTTAATACTAATGGAGTTTGATGTGAAAAGAAACAATATGGTGCAGGCCTCAATACTTGGGACTAGTGCTATTAGTTAAGAAGAGTTAAACAACAAAGCCATTGCGCTTCAACCACAGCAAAACACTCTCTTTCAGTATTATTGATTGGAGATAAGTTACGGGCTTCATGAATGAAGCATGTTGGACAACATTATGCTGGATGCTAGGCAACATCTATTTTGAAAGGTGATGAATGTCTGAATTTCAAGAAGACGCTGGTGACCACAAGAAGGCATTTTTTCAATATCACGAGTGTAGATAATAAGACACAGAAATGGCAAGGATTTAACTCTTCGTAGGAAATGGCATCCTGTTTGACAACTACCAAACTGGGGATGTTATGTGTAAATCCAAAGGCAAATATCAAATTTGGTGGATCTCATAAATGACTTTCTTTGTTAGATGCGTGTACAAGTAATGTAAGTACATTAATTTCACACTTGTTAAAATCAGACCTGGCAAAGCAACTTTTCTGACAGATGAGACAACTAAAATGTTATTGAAAATACATTAAAAAAAAAAAAAAACCCTCATAGTTTTATACTTGGGACACATTAAACCCCATACTCTCACATATATACAAAAAAAAAAAAAAAATTCCCACCCTCACACCATTAGTCCTTGTGAGAGGAATCACTTCTCTCTCTCTCTCTCTCTCTCTCTCTATATATATATATATATATTCTGATATGCTGTTGGGGTAGGGTTTTGTTTTGGTTCTAACATGTGGACTAACGATGTGGGGAGGAATTGTTTGCAGTTTTTTAGGGTACATTTATGAAAGTCTAGTGCTTAAAGTGTCTCAATTAAAAGAGTGGGCTTTAATGTATCAAAAATATGAAACTATGGGGTTTTTTTTATATACTTTCCCCTAAAATGTTCTACTTCCTAGATATGCCTGCTCGCAGATATGAAACTGATGCAAAAAGTCTAAACCCAGAAGTCCAGATACAAGAATTTGATGATATAGTGAAGAACACCCTTATGCCAAATTCAACCATAAGCTATCATTGCAAGACTTAAAAAAGCCACAATTTAACATCAGCTCACTACAGAGAGAAGTTAGACGACTACAAACAATAAAATAAGCCTAATGAAGCAATGTGACAAACTTTTTATTTCAGTTAAGGCTAAACAATTAGAATAGACGTTACAAACATTATGCGGAATCCATAACACAAGATGAACTTCTATTCGAATCATACTGGAAACTCTACAATCATTCTAATTGACAATTGAAAGTTAGAGAGATGGGGATTCTACAGAAAAAAGAAAAAGAAAAAGAGTCACCTTTTAAGCTGGCAGCATCATTAATGGAACGAAAATCCTTTAACCTTTTAGAAAGATCAACTGCAGCAGTTTGCTTTGAATCTTTCTGTTGGACTGTCTCTGGTTGTGCATATACTTCTTGCTCAATTTCCCTCACCTATAAATGGGAAAAGATTCAACCCCAATGCAAATGAACCAGTTATCCGTTTGATAAAGGAAAGAAAAAAGGGAAAACTATGAAAAGAAAATATAAGTTTTAATTCAATCTTCAGAATGCAAGAGTCTGTCCCCACCAATATCTTATATGTCTTTTCTTTGCCTTTGTTTAACTTATAGGACAAAGTCATAAAAATGAATTTGTTCAAATTAGAGGCCATGCTTACTCTCTTTATCAGTTCCAAAGGTTGCATTGCTAGACGGATTTCGTCAGATTCCTTGATATACCTGATTTGAGCTGCAATTTGAAAGTAAATCCAATATACCTTAGTCGCAAACCCAGTGCTCAGCAACTGATCTATATACAAACTGAAAAAAGACCCCAAATAAAATAATAAAATAAATCAGAATCAAGTTAAGGAAGCAGTCCATGAGCGAGCAACAAACTTCTAGACCCCTGTCATGTGATGCCTTCATGCTTGGCCTAGTCTCATGTAATTTAATGTCCTCATGTTTGGCCAAGAACCAGAAACTGAATTTCAATTATATCTATAGGCTATACAAATATAAATTGGGTAAAATTGCCATTTTAGTCCCTAAAGGGCCTAAACTGTGTTTTAGATTTTAATTTCATCCTTGGATTATTAATTCTGGTGTTTAGTACACTGGAAAATGGAATCTAGAGAAAATATTTAGTGTGGTCAATGAAAAAAAAAAGCCAAAAGAAGCAGAAAACGTTTTCAACTTTTAGAAGCGGAAACGTTTTCTACCATTCCAATGTACCCTAATCCCCACCATTCCTTTGCACTGCCAACACCAGTGCCACCATTACCATTGGCACCACTACCACAATATTGCTACCACTGCCACCACCACCACACTATCTTTGATGTTGCCATTACCAACACCTCCACCGCTACCATATTACTATCAACCTCCATTACCACTTTTGCTACTGCCACTATCACCACATCACCTTTGCCACTACTGTCACTACCACTTTCATGTCGCCACTGCCACCACCACCATAGCGTTTAAATAAAATATTAATGATTTTCCGTATGAGCCAAATGATGGAACAATATTCTGTTACACCAGCATAGTTATAACACCTACTTTTGTAAGTTTGTAACTTGCAATCACTGCCTGCAACTTGTAATCACAGCCTGCACATGTGCCCCCGTCATCAACCAACAGCGTTAATGTTCTCAAATGCCTGCCCGCACTGCCATTGCATAGTCTGCACTGCATTACACAGCCTACACCTGTATTGCACATCCTACACTTGCAACTTGCAAGACTAGCAAGCAGCAGCTGGTCATAGCTTCATTGTTGGAACAGCTAGGGCTCCTCACATAATCAGCACCTCCCTTGAGCAGCAGCAGAGCACCTTCATTGAGGTGCAGCACACATAATGCAGCAGCAGAATACACAGCACACATGATGCAGCAGGATACCAGGGCTCCTAACACAGTATATACACAGTATATAGAGACTTTTTTTTTTTTTTTTTTTTAAATTACCAAATTAACGTTTTCTCACATATTCTGATTTTTTTACTAGAATAAATCCAAACATGTCACATAAGCATTATATCGACGTGTATGGAAAAAATATGCCATATCAGCAATAGTTGTTTATGGTGGAACTATGAGACAATTAAAGAGGAAAGTGAAATTGACACATAGTTTAAGGACCGAAAATCATTTTGACCTATGCTTTTTTTGGCAATTAATGCTCAGTAACCATGCTATACCAATTCAAAGAGTTTGATAAAGTAATTTATGAGAACCTAAGTACCAAAATGAAAGAGAAAAGAAGATCGTCCCATCTTGTGAGATCTTTCTTTGATTCTCATCCTCTACTCTGCAATTCATCCTTATAGACTAGAAAAAAAGGAAGTGAGGTGCTTGAAAGTCAATCTTAGGATACATGAAACTAGCAATTAAATCGATATAATGAGACCTGCTCATTATCAGATTTCCTTAATTAATGACACCTTTCTTTTCAATGAGTACTAGCTACCCCCTGGTCAACAAATCTTGAACCTTGAACTAGGATTATGTACAATCTGAATTTGCTACTCTCACTCAAGCTTGCCGCATATATCATATGATACCAACTATGACTAACAACCATAGAGAGATAAGATTTTAATCTGTGTGTGACAGTCTTGGCAATATTATGCTTCAGCATATGACAGTCTAATAATAGTGAAAATTTTAAGTGAAATTCAGTTTCAGATTCTAAGAAGTTGCAAATTTCATCCCCAGTGAGGCTTTATATAAAGAATGATATGAGTGTCATAACTTAGAAATGGTGAAGTTATTTTTAAATGGGTCAAAATGTTACATATGACCTGACATCAGCATATTGAGCTAACCAGCCCAAAACTTACCCACAAGATGCTAAGAAGTGGGTTCTAACCACCGGTTTGATTTACAATTAATCATCTTGTAGAAGTTTTTCCTGCTCACTAAATCTAATTTTAGCAAAAATTATGATTTTTAATAAGGTCTGCAGAACCAATGTTATTATGGGCTACCACGTGAGTTTTGGAGACATGTAAATGATCCTAAGAGACTAGAGAATCTGAAGACAATAGAAATAGAATGGTTTCAAGAATTTATGCTAAGTGAACTTGAGTATGACCATGTCATAAATAAAATATTCATTAAGCTAAAAATAAGTCGAATTTTATTTTCAGAAAAAAAGCCATTACATTCATCTGTCAGGCAAAAGTAAAACTGTAGAAAAGCAAAAAATCCTTGTTTTACCCAAAAAAAAGAAAGTATATTAGCAGATATCTGGACAACAAGTTAGAAACAATCAACTAAAAGAACAACACAAAGAGCTAATCCCCTTAAGGGAAACAAGATGCCATTGTGAAGCCTTTTTTAATCACTTTGATACTATGTGTTATAAACATAATTGGGAAGCCACAAATGACAGCTACAGGACTATTAAACCTGTTATTTTATTTGAAAAATTCTACACAAATTTTCACTTCAATTTTAATCTCTCTCCTCATGCATTAATCTTAGAAAAACACAAAAGGGACGGTAGGGTCATGGGTTCAAAACCCACTGGTTGCATGTGTAAACTTATCAATTAGAATAAGAAGAACACACAAAAGGGAAAGAAAACCAATATAAATCTCATTGGCAATTGAATACACACACACACACACACATATATCAGTTGGCTGGAAGAATTAAATCAATAAATTTACGGCTATGAAATAACAGTTACAAAGTTTCACATACATATACAGACACAAATAATAAAGCATTATAGAGTTGAAAAGGCTCTTTCTATCCTAATTGAAAACAAGAGTCCTAATAGAAGATGAATGTAATGCGTTTGACATCCTCTTTTTACAATAAGCTCTTTAGTAAAGTAGTGAGGACTGTAAAAGTGATTCCTCTCAAACTCAGCCCTATTCTTTTTTATTTTTTGGATAAAAGATAGAAATTTTGCTCTAATCTAATCCTTGTGTATACGTATATGAAACTCTTTCTTAGAGACTTGAACCCGACCCTTGTCCCCACACCCTTCAAGGCTGCAATAACTTATTTTCGTGGAAGTGATCATCAGGTGTACAGTACTTACAGGCTTACATCAGTCAACCTTCCCAAAATAGCTTCAATTCAAGAACTTATATTCACTTACAGTCAGCCACAGCCAGTTTTTTTTTTTTTTTTTTTTTTTTTTTTTTTATAAATAATTTTATAGAAAAAAAACCCAATTAAATTTCGGATTAAATTCTTTAGAAAAAAAAAAAAAAAGAAGAAGAAAGAAATCCCAGCCCAAACAGATGGACCACCGAGTGGATCAACCACAAGATCAAAATACCAACAATTCAATTCGGTTCAGTTCTAAAAGAACCCATTACTCTTCCATAATCTAGTAACCCAGAACACCCAAAAAAAAAAAAAATCATATATTTTTTAACTTAACTTGCAAAAAAATTCGAGACCCACAAGCAATCTCAGTTTATTGAGAAAGAAATTTCTAGAAGAATAAAATCAAATTGAGAAAAGAGGAAAACCTGAATTAAATTGAGAAGCAGAGATCTTGCTTCTGGAAAAGGAAGAAGAGAGAAAACCCTGAAGCAAGAGAAGAGCAGCAAGAACGTTCAAGAAACATACAACTATGGTTGCATTCCTGAAGGAGAACTTCAACCTCCATGACTGAGCTACCTCCATCTTCTTCTATTCCTAAACGGACTTGTAAATTCAGTAATTCTAGGAATAGTAACAGTAATACTACTGTAATAGTATTAGTAATACGTGCTATATATAATATATGGGTCTTTGTTTTGTTGGGGCAAAAAAGTAATCTTTAGTTCTCCAATAACTGGGTTGTGAAAATATTGTAAAAATATTGTGAACGTAGCATATCTCATATAATATATGTCTTTGTTTTACTTTAGTTCTCTCTGGGTCCACTTGACACAGACAAAATAGTGATCTTTATCTTTATATGCTTTAATAGTTTTTTTTTTTTTGAAAAAATTTTACGAAGATTTGAAAAAAATGGTCAAAACTTCTTATTATTATTTTTTTATTTTTTAATAACTTTTTTATTTTAAAATGGCTGAGTAACGTGAGCCTAAAGGAATTTGTCAGTAAAATTTAAATAACCACCGCACGCTTTAAGGGTTATGATCACTTTACAAATATAAGTATTTGGGGTATGAGGGTAAAGGCTGGAGTTTAAATCTGTAAGAGAAAATTTCACATAATTGTATACTTAGATTAGGCTAAATTAGGAATTCTATCTTGTAAATATTTAAAAAAAAAAAAAACCTGAAATGCTTCAAAATGGTACAAGTTAGAAACTAACCGGCATATTAGCTGCCCTTAACCGGTTTATCTCCAAAGTCGCTAATCGGTGCTGCCCATTTTACCAGCTTCTAAAGAAATAGAAGGGATTTCAATGGAATGAGGAGTGCAAAAAGCTTTTTAGGATCTGAAGGAATATTTGTTGCAGGCACCTATGTTGATGACCCCAGAGCCTTTAGAGGATTTGTTAATATATCTCTCGATGTCTGAACATGCCGTGAGCGGCATGCTTTTTAGGGATCTAGGAGTGCAACAGCCAGTATATTATGTTAGCAAAACCTTGGTTGACATCGATACGAGGTACTTGCCCCTAAAGAAGCTGGTGTTGGCACTAGTGCATGCTACAAGGAAGTTGCCCCACTATTTCCAAGCTCATACCGTCTATGTGCTAACCGAATATCCCTTGCAGTCATTATTAAAGAGATTTGATTTCACGGGCCAAATAGCTAAATGGGGGACCCGACTTGGCTCATTCGATGTTAGATACAGAGTAAGAAGTGAAGGGCCAGGTCCTTGCTAACTTTGTTGTAGAATTTTCCCCAAGGAAGTAGATGGAGGTGATTTGTCATGTCGACTTCCGCCCTTGGAGGGTATATGTGGACGATGCCTCCAGCACAACGGGGGCTGGGGCTGGGGCTGGAATTGTCATCATCACTTTAGAGGGGATAAGGCTAGAACATTCTCTCAAGTTAGGCTTTAGGGCTTCTAACAACGAAGCCGAGTACGAAACTTTGATTGCCGGGTTGAGAGTTGTTCGGGATATGGGTGCTCGAGAAGTTGAGATTTACTCGGACTCTAGGTTGGTTGTCAGTCAGGTACAAGGCAGTTTCGAAGCTCGGGACCCCCGAATGAAGGAATACTTACGAGTGGCGAGGCAGGTCAGGGGCCATTTTCTTAAAGTAAAGGTGGCCTAACTGACTAGGGGGCAAAATCGACATGCGAACTCTCTGGCCACTTTGGCGTCATCAGTAACTGAGGAGGTACCTCGGCTAATCAAAGTGGTGCTCGTTGTAGAACCAAGCATTAACATGGCAGTAGGCATTTCAATGGTAGCATCATCCGAGCCAAGCTAGATGGACCCAATCATTGATTTTTTGGTCAAAGATCGGGTGCCAGACGATGAAAAGAAAGCTGGTAGGGTACGTTAGGTAGCCTCTTGGTACTAGTTGTAGGCAGACCAGAAGTTGTTCCGAAGATCTTTTGGGGGGCCATATCTTTTATGCTTGTGCCCTGAGAGAGTCAGCGAACTTTTGAAGAAACCCCATGAGGGGGTGTGTGGCAGCCACGTCGGGGGATGCACGTTGGCACACCGAGCGAGTGGCCACAAATGAAAAGAGATGCTGCAGAATACGTGCAGAAATGCGAACAATGCTAAAAGCACGCCCCGTTAATCTATCAACCAGCAAGGTCCCCGAATCTCGTCACTAGTCCTTGGCCTTTTGCACAATGGGGACTAGACATTGTCGGTCCGTTTCCCAGGGCCACGGGTAATCGTAAGTTTGTTTTAATGGCTGTGGACTACTTCACCAAGTGGACGAAGGCTAAGGCATTGGCTAATATCAAGGATGTAGATGTTAAAAAGTTTGTGTGGAAAAGCATAGTTACGAGATATGGAGTTCTGGAGTCCCTCATGTTTGAAAATAGGTTGCAGTTCGATAGTAGAGCCTTTCGTAAGTTCTACAGCAATCTTGGCATCAAAAATAGATATTCCACCCCAACCTATCCGCAAAGCAATTTCCAAGCCAAAGCCATTAACAAGGTGATCGTGAACTAGTTAAAGAAAATATTGGAGGATGAGAAGGGTCGATAGGCCAAGGAGCTTCTAAGCGTTTTATGGGCATACCGCACAACCCCTGGAGGTCCACAAAAGAAACCCCTTTTTCCCTAACATATGGAGCGGAAGCCGTCATTCTGACCGAGGTAAACCTCTGCAGTGCATGGGTTATGGGGTTTGCCCCTACCCATAATGATGAATTGATGGCAAGGCAATTGGATTTGTTAGAGGAATGTCGAGAATCAGCGATGATACATCTGGCAGAGTATCAACAAAAGCTTGCCCGTCGTTATAACCAGGGTGTAAAGACAAGAGGATTTGGTGCTGGAGACTTAGTACTGCGGAAAGTGGTAGGAAATATGCGAGACACCAATGCGAGAAAATTAGCCCCAACCTGGGAAGGACCTTATAGAGTCATCGCCATCGCTGGTGCGAGGGCATACTATTTGCAGAACTTAGACGAAAAACCACTTCCCCGGCTATGGAATGCCAACAATTTGAAGAAATTTTACCACTAACTATCAATGCGCGAGGGCATAGATTTAGTATAATGTTGTATTTGCACATTATTAATTAATATGAAAATGATGTTTATTCATCCAGGTGTATCTGTACACATAATACCATCATTTGTTAATTCATTAATCCGGTCAACAAACGCAAGGGGGATTGAGGCTAATTATCGTAAAGACAGAAACCTGCTTCTCGGTTCGATCATAATCACCGAGCAGGTGAAAACCTTACGTCAAATTATCATAAGGATAGAAACTTACTTCTCGATTCTGTCCTAATCCTTGAGCAGATGAAAACCTTACATCGAATTATCATAAGGACAGAAACTTGCTTCTCGGTTCGATCCTAATCACCGAGCGGGTGGAAACCTTACGTCAAATTATTTTAAGGACAGAAACCTGCTTCTCTATTCAATCCTAATCACTGAGCGGGTGGAAACTTTATGTCAAATAATTCTAAGGACAAAAACCTGTTTCTCGATTCGATCCTAATCACTGAGTGGGTGGAAACCCTACGTCAAATGATTATGAGGACAGAAACTTGTTCCCAATTCAATTTCCATCATCGGACAGGTGGAAATCTAATTTCAAATTTTATTTGACAGAAACCTATTTCTGGTTCAATCTTCATCACTGGATAAGAGAAAACCTAGCACTCAATTGTTGGTGTAAGAACCAAAAATTGATCTCTTGGGTCAAGCCTTAATCATTGGGGAGGTAAGAAACTTAACACTAAATTCTCCTAACAAAGGAAGGTTATGTCCTCAGCTAGACTCAGTCGCCAAAAGTTTATTTTTCAGCAATCATCAAATTTAGTTCTCATTATCAGAGTTAACTCCTAAGGTATGGGCAGTTTGTTCCAGACAAATCCCGGTCATTATGCGTATAAAGTTACAGCCCATCCTATTAGAAACAAATGAGTAGTTTTAATCACCGATTAGATACAGACAAACAACTCAATGGCAACAAGATAGTCATTCATAAATCTGATAAAAACAAATGTTCGGTCAACATGCTCGGATCAGATAAAGCAAACGGTAAAAATTAAACCAAGGTTTTGTCACCACAATCCAATGACTATAGGAAAATAAAGCTTGGAAAAATAAAATCAAATTGTTGTTTTGTCACCACATCTCGGTGACTTTAGGCCAACCGAACAAATAAAAGAGAAAAATAAACACTGATAAGAAAAAAAAAAATAGCAAACTAAAAGCATAACTCTTAAACAGCAGGATTGGTGGGCGGGAAATGTTCTGCATCATCGACTTGCTGGTCTGGAATGTCCCCGGTTGGTTGTTGCTGGGCTTGTACGTCTTCAGCCGTGTTAAGGTTACTGGTGACCTCGAGATCAATGGTCTCCACATGCGTGTCAATAGCTCGGACTAGCTCCCTCATACTGGGGGTATCTTCTTCATCAGCAGCATCAGCCTGGCTCTGAACGGGGGGTGTAGGAGCTGAGTATGGGATTTGTTTTGGATTCCTTAGTGGGGCGTTATCGGGCACTCCCATTGCTTGAAGGGCTGCCAACCACCCCTACCCAAACCTATGAACCCGGGCTTTATGGACAATAGGCTCCATGGAGTTCTCAGCATCCGCGAAGCCCTTATCGTACCACTTGTCCTTGTAAGCTTTAAAGGTCACCTTCAGATTGGCCATCGCATCAGCTTGGGCTAGGTTTAGGCTGGTTGCCTCAGTCAACTTTCTCTACACCACCAACCTAGCTTTCTCTGAAGACCAAGCTTTTTCTTCGACAGTCTCAGTAGCTTTGCCCTTTTCCTTCGTCATGGCAGCAGCAACATCCTTCAGGGCATTCTCCTGTTCAGCTTCCTCGGCGAGTTCCTTCAGCCTCTCACCGAGGACATGGGTCAGCTGTGCGGATTGATATTGTAGTAGTGGTTAGTATGAAAGTCAAAAAAATACACATACATTGAAATAAATGTGAAAGAAAATTACCGCTATGGTGTGCCATTGTAGCCGTCTAGCAAGCGATTCTTCGTCTCCTTCCAAGAAGAAGTGAACGTCGTCGGGAAGTAGTAGGCCGTGGACCAAGCTTTGGACCATTTGCCCCCCTTTGCCTTGGGCCCAGGTCCTAAGCCTGGCGAACAGCGGCAGCGGCTCGCTGTCGAGTTTGAAGTTGGGCTGCCAACTAACCTCGAGCCGAAAAGAGGACGCCACGTCGGTGCCGATCTTTGAAGTTGGCTGGACATCACCTGCCATCTCTCGGATAGTGATCCCGCTCGATATTTGTGGAGGGGTCTTCGAGGGAGCATCACTTGGAATCTCGGTCTGTTAATCGGCAACTCTCTGTTTCTTCTTGGCACGGCCGGTAGAGGGAGGAGGAATCCTGTCCTTGCCTTAAGGCTGAGTCGTAGGACGAGTGCCAGGCAAGAAATGGTCAACAATCATTTTTTGCCAATTCACCATATTTGCATCTTGGTTAGCCTTGGTTGCTTCCAGCTCGGCTACTCGGGTTTGAGCCTCAGATTGTTCAATAGGAACGTGGACTCTACGGCTTTGAGACACACATTCAGCCGACTCGTCTCTCACCGGTGCAAGGTCCTCTGTTGTGGTATACTTAGGGCTGAGATCCCGAGCTTCACCGACCATCAAGGATGGAGGGAGAAAATTGGCGTGCCGAACGTCGATATACAACAGCAACAGACTATCCATCAACAGAGTCGGCCCAAAAGGTTGCCATGTAGCATAGCTAGGATTGCAGCCGAGGATGAGGTACGACGCCCGGAGATGCCCATTGGAATGCACGAATATCTCGGACCAGAGTACAAAGTTCAAGTCATTCACGTGCACTACTCTGAGGTCTTTCCTAAACATTTTGCTTTCTGCATCGAAATAACACGAAAGCTAGTTAGCGGCTATTTGAGCGAAATAATCATAAGTAGAGCGCAATTAACAAATAAAAGATGCCCGGCACCGGCCAACGTCATGCGGCAAAAGTGGGCAAGGGAGCTCATTGGCATGCTAGTTGCCACGCACCCGAACAAACTGTCCTGCTGAGTTTCTATTTGAGTTGAGCACACATGATATAAGCCGAACCTGCATGTCTCTAATCTTTAAATAATAATCTATTCTAATGTTGCCGCATAAACTATACATAAAGTTAATGTCATGGTGGTTTAATTGCAACCCGAATATCTGATTTAGCCTACTGACACAACTCACAACTCTATAAAAATTGGGGGGTAGTTGGTCAGGGTACAGGCCATAGAACCTAAGTGTACCTATAATGAGAGGGTCGATGGGAAATCTAACCCCACCCTCAAGTATAGCCATCAGTGGAAAGAATGCAACGTTTGAACTAAAGGCCCTTTCAAGAGCGATATCGCCCTCATGACAATAGGCAATATCGACATCCCTTGGGACGCCATAGACCTCTCTAAAATTGGCCAAGGTAGCCCTAGGTGCAAGAAGATGAGAGTATCCCATTCCTAAACTATGGAGCGAAGAAAAACTGAAAGGAAGAAAGAGTAAAGAAAACTTACTTTGGGCTCTAGAGAGTGATGATCTGGAGTGGACTGTTTACACACAGGAGGATGATGCTCGGCAGAAAAGAAATTGAAGGAGAAGGGATGTAAAGAGTGATATGGAGAACCAGAGGGAACTATTTATAGAGGCCAGATGGGGGTGGAAACATTTAATGCAAAGGAGAGGCAGGAAAAAACTTTTCGAATTCTTTTTGTAACTGACATGTGCACCGCTTCGATTCACGAACCATTAGGAAATGATGACAGTTAATATCTGATAGTCTAGCACGACGCACCTTTAAGGGCACATAAATGAACGTCCCATCCGTTCAGTGATTAACACCTAAGCTTTTCAGGGAATCTCAGGCACATACCTTCCTTGATTCTTGCCCGGGATCCAGACACGAATCAAGGGGGGGTTATTGTACTCAGGCCCAAGCCTCGTGATGTGTTATTTGACCCTACTCCCATCTTTGGTCCTTTGGCCTCGATTCGAACACCCCGAGGACCAATTTGTGCCCTAAAGCTGAAATAGAACTTCGCCAGCCTGAATACCCCAAGCGAATCCCCCCAATCATTTTTTAACTTGGTCAGGAGCATCATTACTCGGAGATATCCTATGCCCGGTTGCTCGGTAGTGCCTTCGGGGATATCACTATTGAGCGGGCGTTTGGAGGTGGGAATCAGTTCCAAAGACACTACCACTTTCCCATCTGAAACCTACCTAAGGATGATAGTATTGGGCCCTCAATTGCACTAGTAACGGGGAGTAATCATGGCACTTCCACTTATTTAAGACAATGAATAGGAGAATGAAAAGAGAGATAGGGGTTGGCAATTCTAGAGAAAGAGAGAGAGAACTGGTAAAAAGAATCGATCAGAATAAGACAAGAGAGTGACATTGTGAGAGAAGGGTTTGCAGAAGTAGGAAAATATTTGGGTCACTGAGTATAGGACCACCCATAGTAGGAAACCCAAAAACTTATTCTCTATCCTTTACTATTATTATTATTATTATTATTATTATTATTATTATTATTATTATTATTATTATTATTATTATTATTAAATTGAGTAGAAAAAAATATATCCTACTTGCTACCTGAGTTGATAAACAAAATAAATAAACTAGTATTTCAACTTATTTATAAACAAAATTTATCCAACTAAGTTGATAAATAAGATATACATGAACTAGTATATCAACTCAGTTATAAACAAATTAGAGTGGAGTGGGAGGCGGCAAAGAGAGAAATAAGATTATTAGGGTTTGTGAGGTAGTTGAGTGGAGTGGGAGGCGGCAAAGAGAGAAATAAGATTATTAGGGTTTGTGAGGTAGTTGAGTTTTATATAGGAAGAGCCAAATAGCGGAAAATTAAATTAAAAAATTATTAATTATATAATATATTTTTAAATATATATATATAATTTAAATTTTAGATATCTAGGTGGGACGGGTTGGGTAGGCAGGTTTGTGATTGTTATGACCTGAAACCCAACCCACCAAACCCTTAAAACCAACCCAACTCGGTGGGTTGGGTTGGATTAATTTTGGTGAGTTTGCTGCACACCCCTAAATAGCTACATGTTTTGAAAATATAATTGTTTGATTAAATTTTCTTTATATATTTAACACATATATCAAATTTTGTGTTAATCATATATATTTACTATTCAAAGAGTTTCATAATGGCAATTTATGAGACCCTTGTTACGGAAATGAAGGAAAAGAAGAGAGTCCCATCTTGTGAAATCTCTCTTCGATTTGATCGTATGTTTCGCAATTCATCTTTATAGAAATATTTAGAAATAAGTGAGATGCTTGATAGTCCATCGTAGGTATGATACACAAAACAGTCAATTAAATTTTTTTTTTTTAAGAATACTAAATATTTTTAACACACACACACGAGGAGAGGAGAGGAGAGAAAGTTTTTAAAGAAACTTACAACGATCTACTAAATTATCAGATTTGGCAATTATCAGATTTCCTTAATGAATGACACCTTCCTTAATTTTCAACGATTCAAAGAAGTACTCATTCAAACCAAAATTGAGAAACAATTCGAAGCCCATCCTTATTCCCAACATGGATTGTCCTTAGAGCGAGAAAAAAAGGAATGAAATCTTTTTTTTTTTTTTCTTTTTTGAGAAACAAAAGGAATGAAATCTTTAGTTACTAGATTAGTTGAATTGTTTTTTTAGCGAAAGATTAGCTTATTCATGAATAATATATAGACCTCATGTCGGAAAGTATGAATTCTTGTTGTATGGTGTATTCTTTGAGATTTTATATATTTAGGATTTTACCTCAACAATGTTTTCATTTATATCAAATTATTAATACATTGAATTATTTAATGGAGTTAATGCATATATTAATTATTTATATTAGAGGAATTTATATATATAGTTACTTTTATAAATTTTATATATGCAGCTATTTTTTTTTGGACTAATAATAATAATAATAATAGATTTAGAATATGACATTCAATGTAAATAAAAAGATTACTAATAGGATAAATACTTTTTATATTAATTATTTTAAATGGTGTATTAATTATTTAACTATAATGAAATTTTGATGTCAATATTCTAAAAAAAATTATTTGAAATAAGTTATTTTTGCTCAAATTTAGATATTTTTGCAACAGTTGAAACAAAGTTCAACAAAAACACACACACACACAATTAAGAATGTAAAAAAAAAAAAAAAAATTATTAATGGATATTTTGTATTTTTATTTATTAAAACAAAATTTGTATTCTTGAGTAGGCATGAAACATGCCTATTTATATTAGTCACTATATCATATAAATTTTAAATTTAAAAATATATATATAGTATAATAAAATCACTATACTATTATTATTGTCTTCCTATTTTGTTTATAAAATATAACATTGAATATTATAATCTTTTACAGTAAAAATTATTGTAGTATTGGAGGAAGCTAATAATAAAATGACCTGCACATGCAAAACTTCCGAAAGTATTGAAGTATTTTTCATCATCGCATCCATGCTCAGACCTCCTTGTCGAACTCTTTGGTGTTATGTTAAGAAAGTTTTCTTCTGTCGACTGCATTCGCTTCAATGTTGTTTGTTCTTGATCAGCCGCACAAGAACAATCACAATCCCAATTTTCCTCTTCAACCTACCTGTTGCCTTTAAACTCCATGGCTCATGCTTCCTGGCAACCAAAAATATACTCTACAACTCAGCTACTTCTTTAACCTTTCAGAAAACAAGGTTTACCAGCTTAAGATTGTATTTGAGGTGGCTGCTGTTGATACTTGGTGGGCGGACTCTTCTCAGGGCTACTTGGTAGTTCTGGATGATGTAGCCAAAACTACCATTAATTTTTGATGAATTCTTCCACCTAGTGGATAGGTTCTACTTCGTCCTATCTTTGTGGAAGATTTTAATCTTCAAAGTTGTTGGCAAATAATCGTTTACTGGAGTTACGGGCTTTCTTGAGTAATTTTCAGATTAAAATCATGAGCATTCAAACCTCAACACCACTACAGTGCTTGAAAATTTCCAAGAGTCAATGCTAAGTCACTTTTATTTAGTGAAGACAACCAGTGATTTTTTGTTCAATGTTCATCAAATGATTCATTAAAAATATTTTTAACAAAAATGCTAATGTTGTTGATTAAGTCTTACCTTTAGATTTTAGGCATAAATTATAGAAAAATGTGGAATTTGGGTTGTGTTTTTGGGTGGAAATCAGTTAATGTCGCTCTTAAATTCTATTTATTTTATAGATGATAGATGGTTTGAGATGGAAATGGAGTTCTTGTATATATGGTGGTCACAATTTTGGAATGACGAAAATATTAAGCCATATTATCATTCTAATTTGGTAATCCACTACCCTTTCGGATTACCCCGAATCCAAGGCGAGGGACTAAGAGATCATGTTTAATCACTTCGTATGGTGATTTAGTCAATATAATTTTTTTGTTCAATTCAGTTGTCTTTGTTATCATTATTTTTTTTTATTAAAATGACTTTTTTTTTTTTTTTATACGTTTTATTAAAATGACTTTGTAGTTATGTTTAGTCTATTTCCATATTCCTATCTTTGCCTCTGGCGAATCTGAACGTCTGATTTCAAGTAGATTTTGTGATCATTAGATTCCACAATGTTAGAGATATATTAGCCCGTTAGCATAAGTCCAAGTTTAATTCTACTTTGTGTGTAAGCCAAGTCTCCTACTTGTACTAGAAGTCTATGAGTTTAGGGTTTAGTCCACTATATATACACATGTTATGGTTCATTGTAATACATGATTTGTACTACATTCTAATATATTATTGATGTAGCCCTTTAGGGTTTCCTCCATGGATGTAGGCCGTTAGGCTGAATCACGTAACCCTCGTGTATTATTGTGTTCTATACTTTATGCTTTCACTTTCACATTCATACTATCATATTCAATATGATGTATCAATGGTAATATTTAACATGGTATTAGATCCACCTTCTTGTGGCCATGGTTTTCTATCCTTACAGTGTATTAAGAGCAATCTTTGTCTTCCTTAGTGTTTCTTGGCTGTATTCATTTTCTTGGGTTTCTCATTACTGCTATCAAAACTCTCTGGTATAGTCATGCCACCGTTAGAAGCCGCATCAACACTGCAAGACCATTGCCTTTCTCAAACTATCATCACAGAGCCAAATTTCATTCAAGAGATCTTCCTAACCTTATCAAATCTCAAGGTTTCATCAAGCTTTCATCTTGAGTTTGAGAGGGAGTGTTAGAGACATATTAGCCCATTAGCATAAGCTCAAGCCTAATTTTACTTTGTGTGCAAGCCAGGTCTCCTACTTGTACTAAAAGTCTATTAGTCAAAGGTTTAGTCTACTATATATACACATGTTATGGTTCATAGTAACACAATATTTGTACTATACTTTAATATATTATATTATTAATATAGCCCTTTAGGGTTTCTTCCGTGGATATAGGCCATTAGGCTGAACCACATAACTCTCATATGTTATTGTGTTCTATACTTTCGCTTTCGCATCCATACTAGCATATTCAACATGGTGTATCAATGCTAATATTTAACACACAACAACCCATTACCAGTCAAAATAACTCCTATTACATAGCTAGGAAAATTACATTTAAGCTCCTAAACAATATTTGTTACACTTATCCTCTTGAACTACAAGAATGCACGATTGCTCACTGAACTAATGGCCGTGTAACACTTTGTACCCTACCATCTATTTCACAATTAAGTTAGAAAAACAAGGCACACACTAGTCATGTGACTTTTTCATACAACTTAACTGTCAAATAGACAATAATTTGCAAAGTGTTACACATGCATTATCAAGAATCTCTCCTTATAATTACCTGGTGTATATATGACATGCGAAAGAGAGACCGCACTTGTTTAAGGAAATAATTAAGCTCCCAAAAACCTCTACTCTCATTAGCCAAAAATAAAAGTAGTGTACCACATAAAATTATATTATTAATAGTAAAATAAATGTTAATTTAAGAAATAACAGAAGTCTCATTTTAGATAGAATAAACCAAAAACATTAAAAAAAAAGAAAAAGAAAAAAACAATTGATGACCGATAATCAATCCCTATATATATATATATATATATATATACAAAGACTGGCTTCACTCCCTAACTTTGCCGAACTAAAGATACAAGATGCCTATTTATAGGCAATAAGTTATAGAAATATTTTACAATCAAAGGATAAGAGATTTCCACAGCAGATGGTAGGGGTTGACTGATCCTTGACAAATGTCCAAGAGAGTGGGGGACATGAAAATGGATTGACAAATGTCACCACGAGCCAAGGGTCCTGGTTCAGTAGTGATCTTCATCCAGATATGTTGCTGACCACCAGATAGATGTTGTTTGGGGGGAGAAGACAAAAAGTCATGGATTTCTTGCATGACTGACTAGTGTCGCAATAAGGCTATAGGAGCTTGGACTGGACCATCATGAGGCAAAGAAAGGAGAAGTTGCTAGCAAAAAAAGCCCACTATGGTGTGGCTAGTGGTCAAAAGGTCTTGTAGTATTTCCAATACTCAAAAAAAAAATATATATATATATATATATATATATTTAGATATATATTCAACTTCAGCAGACTTTCTTTTCCCTAGAAGACTTTGTATCTACTCTCCAACATGTGCATTTCCTCTACTACAAGACCTTTTGACCACTAGCCAACCATAGTGAACTTTTTTTTGCAGGCAACTTCTCATTTCTTTGCCTCATGATGGTCTAGTCCAGGCCCCTATAGCCTTATTGCGACACTTGTCAGTCATGCAAAAAATCCCTGACTTTTTGTCTTCTCCCCCCAGACAACATCTATCTGGTGCTTAGTAACATATCCGGATGAAGATCACTACTGAACCAGGACCCTTGGCTCCTGGTGACATTTGTAAATCCATTTTCATGTCCCCCACTCTCTTGGACATTTGTCAAGGATCAGTCAGCCTCTACCATCTGCTGTAGAAATCTCTTATCCTTTGATTGAAAATATTTCTATAAATTATTGCCTATAAATAGGTCTCTTGTATCTTTAGTTCAGCATAGTTAGAAAGTGAAGCCAGTCTTTGTATCATATGTTTCAGTTTCTCTTATGCCTGATGTAAAAAAGCTGTTAAACTTAATAATATCCCTTAGTTTGTTGTATTTGGTTTTGTGTTCCATTATTTATGTTCATGCTATCTTTTATATATTCTTAGTAATATATGCAATAAAGCAGTCCTAATAACCTTATCGTAATCTTAATATATGCAATAAACCAGTTCTAGTAACCTTAACATAATATTCTAGTATATACATATTTATATTTGTTTAACATATGTGCATAAATGCAAGGCTCCAAATTGGATTAATCGATTGCTATAGCTGTCAAGTCAGAGCTACTGTCAGGAAAATTGGTCCTTTCATTGTACCAGGTCAAAAGAATCAGTACATGATAAAAAATTACCCTTCAAGACGGCACGGCTACATCTGAAGGTGAAGAATCAGACATAATGGATGTTTGTGGGCACCATAAACGGTAATCATATACTAGATTAGCTCGCTTAAAGAAAAGGCCGAATCAAAAGGAGGATAAAGCATTTGTGTCCCAAGTCCCATTACTAATATAGCACACAAACCAAGGGCAGCAGCTTTGGCTGGTTGAGAAGCACTGGCTCTCTTTTACATTCTCTCTTCCCTCTGGATTACCTAAGATATACAAATAAATAGAAACAATAAAAGGACAAGCCACCATCTCTGTGCATGAACTGATACAATTTCTATACAAGCTTTATCCAATTTGCACTTCATATTTACAAGCTAATAGTACAACAAGTTCATAGAGTCAAGCATACAAGTTTTAAAACCTCGTGGCAACCAGTCCCAGTGGAAAAGCTTGCAGAAAGATTTGGTCATCAAAGTCCAAAAAAGGGGATTATAATTTCTTAAATTGTCAGTGTTTTAACCATTGCAGCAGGTTTTGTGGTGTGGAAAATTTGTTGATTTTCTTCACCACCCGGGAACCATCAGTATTGTGTACTTCAGAAATAGTCAGATATAACCATAGCAGTAAGAGATCAAGTCAGCTTTTTTGTGATAATCTGACGAGCATTCACATTTGCCGCATCTACTTTTGAGGAAAAATATGAGTAGAAAATTTAGGAAGCCCGGAGACAAAACTTGGTAAACATGTAGTCCATTCTCATCTGCATAGCATAACCAAAGTAAGAGAACAAATCTTAGATATTTAATGCAACAACACTGCGGCAAGCTTGCAACAATATGTCAGACATAAAAATTAGGTCACTTTAATCAACAATTTTAGCGGGGTTGCCAAATATATTGACATGGAGAAAAAAATGAGAAAGAACAACATTCACAACCAATCTGAAAAAGATTCAAAATTCTCAGATTGATTAAACATCCAAGGGACCGTGCAGATGACAAAAGAGAATAAGTTAAATAAGAAGAAATCATTATGAACCCCATTATGATTACCAAAATAATGTGACTTGCAACCAGATGACATTCCATAAATGCAATAATTAATGACTAAAGTTAATGCAAATCCAACATTGCCATTCGGAAAAAATGTCAATACCGACTTTCCAAAATAGATGCAAATAAAAATATTTTCTAAAACAAGGCTCAAAGTATCCTGGACAAAAGCTGCTCAACTGGGGAACATTATCAAGTCCTTGCCTCACTTTCTGAACCACAAAAGATTTACCCCCTTGATTGCACAAGTTTAAAGCTGCACCCATGAACCACAAAATATTTACAATTTCTTGTCACTTAATAAGTTACAAGAAATTGTAAAACAATTGAAAATACTTATGTGCCTGTGCAAGTCAGATATAGACTCAAGCACAAATCCATCAGACGCTTTCCACTGGGAAGTGACAAGAACAACTAACATATTTTAATGACAATAAAGTCAAAATTGTTGTAAAGAGGAAACCATGATAGCAGCTTTCCAACACTAGAAATGAAGTAGCAGTTTTGGCTGTTGTGAAACCTAAACGTTTTCAATGGAACTACATGTAATAGTCACTCATTCACATCACTTTTTAGGATCTTCAACTTACGCAAGCTCTTTCAGAGCGGGCATAGGCAGTGTGTAATTTATACATACACTATTAAATCACATGGGACAGCTAAAGGTTATTTGAGATAAGTAAAAAGTGATAACCCCCAATCCCCAAAACAAAGAGGGAAGGGAATGAAAATTCCACTGGCATGAGCACCAGCCTAAGCACAATCTTTACCGGTTACAATTCCAGCGTCCAATTCAATATCACAAATTCTGCCAACACATATGAAATGATAAAATTCACATAAAGGTTGCAAAAGTACACATGCATTTCCATACAGTAGGACCTTCATTCTCCAAATATGAGGTTATCAAAGAAACTGATGTACATGTACCGATAGCTATCCTAGAACTAACTAGCAAACCATTCAACCTAAGAAGTATGGTGTTGTTTAACCAAGCTTTAATAGGGAAATGACTGTGGAGATATGGTCATGAAGTTACCCATCTTTGGCGGAGAGTTATCTCCACAATATATGGTGAGGGTCAAAGGGGGTGAAATACTAAAATTTGCAGGAGGACTCATGGATGTGGCCTTTGGAGAAGCATTCATGAAGGGTAGGAGAGCTTTTCTAAGCATCTGTCTATTGTAGTGAGTGAAGGCACTCGTATCCGCTTCTACCAAGGATGCTTGTATCTCTGAGGTTTTGTGGGTTCCAAAATGGGGTACTGTTAGAGTGGGATTTAAGGTTTTATAGAGCTTTTGGGGATTGGGAGCTAGCTACATCTTATTCTCTACTTCAGTTTATCCAAACTCATATTCCTCGGGGTGATAGGAGAGATACTCTTTGTTGGCGGCTAAAAGGAGATGGTAAGTTTGATACTCGGTCTTACTACCACGCGATTTGAGGTACTCCGAATTCTTTGTTTTCTTGGAAGGGTGTTTGGAAACCAAAAGTTCCTAAGCAAGTGGCTTTCTTTTTGTGAACAGCTGCTTATGATCGGATTCTTACTTTGGATAATCAAATGCTTAGAGGTCGCCCTTTGGCAAATCGATGTTGTATGTGTTGTTGTGATGAAGAGTCAGTGGACCACCTTCTTCATTGTCCTGTTACTCATACCTTAAGAACTTTTCGACTTCAGGCTTCAGGCTTTTATTATTCATTGGGTTATGCCAGGATCGGTGGCAGGATTGTTATCTTGTTGGCATCAGTGGCTTGGGAAGCATTATTCGAACATTTGAAATTTGGTTCCAAGATGCTTAATGTGGACTGTTTGGTTGGAACAAAATCATCGCTCCTTTGAGGACAATGAGAAGACGTTGGATGAGTAAAAGGTCTTATGCCAACGTAGCCTCTTTGAGCAATCTCGTTGTTGGGGATTTATTGATTTTTCTTCTCTCTCTGAGTTTTTGTTTTCCCTTAGATTAGTTTCTTGATTACCCTCTTTTTTGTTTTGCTATTTGTTCTATTTTTTTTTCTTGTTGTTCATCATCATGAACAACTTGTACTTTTCCTTATTTACTCATTAATAATAGCTCTCTGATTACCTATCAATTTTTTTTTAATAATTTAATTACTTTAACACAGAAAAATATACTCATTTAAATGCAGACAGATCTGCTTAAACTGAACAAGATTACAAGGAAAGTTAAATAACAGTAAGTGACCCGCAAAAGAAAAGAGTTTATTTACAGAGATATGTAGTGACTAGCCCAAACAAGAGAAGAGGATGAGGTTTGTGCAAAAAAAAAACAACCTGGTAGTTCAGGTGCAGATGTACTTCTGGGTGTAGTGCGAGATCTACTCCCTGACCCATAATAGGTGTCTTCTATAATAAAAATAAACATCTTAAGGAGTATTTGATGCCTTGAAAACTCAAGTTTTTTGTAGGTTCTCCAAAAATGACCCTTATATTACTGGTACTTTGAACTTATCATAAATGATCTACATTACAAAGTAAACGATATATAGGAAAAGTAAAATTTTTGTATTTATAAATTTTATTTATTTAAAGACACATATTTTGTGATGTAAAATTGAAAAGTACAACAATTATTGGGGGATGGAAGGTGCATAAATTTCATTGCTCAGAGAACACATGAAAGAGGAAAAACAATTGAGCCAACTGGATAATTGACATTTTTAAACAGCCTTAAGAAAGTGAGTTGGCCATACATGAATATGACACAGATCTAGCAAAAGAATTAATTCATATGCATAAACAAAAGAAATAATATTTTACATTATAAGGTTGTAAGGTCTAGCTGAAGTCATCCCCTGAATCTAGAAAACACAACCTGGCAGGGAAGCAAGTAATCCTATGAGTTCATACTTCAAACAGAGTGTGAATCTAGAAATCACAAACCTGGCATCAGGTAGTAACTCTGTCACAGGAAAACCATAATTCCTATAAATTCCTAACACAGCCACAGAAATATTGCCACGCCCCAGTGTCTAATTAAAGCCAGCATGAAATTAAGTCAAGTATTCTAGCTGAAGTTATGCCAGAAGTGGGTTTGAACATGAATATAGAATCACTAGATAAGGAATTACAACATTGACTTTTCACCACTCTAATTATATATATTATAAATCACTGCTTATTTAGAAGTTTAAGCTATTAGGAAATGCTAAATTTTTTCATTTAACCATAATATTTTAACACTCCCCCTCACGTGTGGGACTGTGAGCCCAAACTCCTCAGTAAATGAGGCTTAATACATGAGATTTTTAACTTTTTAAATGGGAGGTAGAGCACAAACAAGGCTCAAACTTAAGACCACAAGCTCTAATACCATAAAAAATTACCACGTGTCCTAAAAGCTTATTAGGAAATAGTGAATTTAATATAGTAACCTAAAAATATATAAGTAGACCTCTAGATGAGGACAATAATCAAATTTCCTGCTGTCAAGTCCCACTCCGAGGAATTCAAGCGACTCCAATTGGAACAGGACCAGCACCAGATTCAGAAATTCTCAAGCGCTGAGATATGATATACCTTAACCCAATGCAGCACACATTCCAAGCAGCCATTGCTACAACTCACTTTGGATCTAAAAGATTATACCAGAAGGTTTAACTATTTAACTATATATATACATATATATATATATATATATATATATAGGGTTTGGAATAGGTCATATTACAATGATTGCTTAATTAATTTAGTAATAGTTGAGTTTTTTTTTTTATACGTGATAGTTATGGGAAGTTATACATTACTAGTTAGCCTCTTAAGTATTTTTTACTTCAATAGGCTTTGATATGAGGAAAAAGTGTAATATATAATATATTCGAAAGTGTACTTTATTTAAAACTCACAAGTAGAAGATTTTGAATATGGTATTCCCGAAAACTCCATTCCTTCACTTGTAGGTCCATGCTTTGGTCTAAAGCATGCATAGACAAGGAAATGGATGTGGTTTGCCAACAGCCATGTAGCTCACCCAACACTTCTTGGTGTTTCTAATGAAGATGTCCAGGGTTCAATAGACAAGAAAATAGATGTGGTTTGCCAAGAGCCTTGTAGCTCACTGATGTTCCCAATGAAGACGTGTATAGGGTTCAAATCCCCCCTCCCCGATTGTTGCAACTATTAAATTATCAAAAAAAGGAGGCAAGGAAAGTAACAAAGGTATATATATATATATAAACTATTTTCCTCTCTAGCCCACTAGAATTTTCTCTCTCTAACAGATGATATATAGAGAGAACCTTAGCTGTAAGGAATAAATATACACAAACTGTCTTCTCTTTATTTTCTCTCCAAATTAAGAACCTTAGGTGTAAGAAACAAAATATACTAAAAATTTTCACCCTTTATTATGTCTCCAAATCAATAACCCTTTTCCAAGGTTGCACACAACACTACACTCCTTTTCCATAGTTGCATCAAACAAACTCCATCAAAATTAAAAAAATTCATTATTACAGCCATGTGGCTTCACCTATATGTTCTGATTTTAGAGTTGCATCTTGAAGCACTCCTGAACAAAAAGCAATTATATAAAACATTTAGACTACATTATTAATGCATATGTTAATACCAGTATGTAGTCTAAATCAACATTTCTCTATTTTCTTCTGATCAATATCCTTGTATCCCTTATTATGCCTTACACTGAGGTTAATATCTCAACACAAAAGCTTAAAAGCCTTAAATTACTCTTTTTGCCTCACAAGAGAAGTACTAGTTTCATAAATTTAAAATTTAAGCAGTATAACGTTAATTAATTGTTTATATAAATATACTAAAGCTAAATGCATGTACTATCATAATTATTTTGTTTGAACATTAATTTGAGTCAGTTTATATACACACGCAGTCACACACACACACACACACACACACACACACACACACTCACACACATAAAAGTATAATTTTTGAGTCAATTAAGCTGTCTCAAGGCTATTGTATCGGAAACATCGTGTTCTTTTAATAATTCACCATCATTATTAAACTGTCTCAATTTTTTTTTTTTTGAGGGAAAGAGTGATAATTGGGGGGGTGGGAGTGTTTCAACAAAATAATTTTGTTTCATGGCTATTGTGGTAAGTCATATGGTAAAATGAAAGCTTCAACAAGTGCCATTGCCACAAAATATGGGGAGGAATGGGGTGGTTGGACTTTGGGTTTAGTTAGGGGGGTTCTCATGGGTGCAGCCTGTGGAGTAGTATTAGGGCAGATTGGAGCAATTTTCAGCGTTTTGTGTCTTTTGACAATGGGAATGGCCATCATCTTCAGTTTTGGCATGATGTGTGGAGTGGGAGTCAATCCTTGAAGGAGTTATATCCTGCTTTGTTTGCTTGTTCTCTTGATCAGAGTGCTTTGGTACATTCAATCATGGATTTCCAGGTGGAAGGGGGTGGTAGGCTCTGGAACGTGAGATTTCATAGAGGTTTTCATGACTGGGAATTGGAGGCAGTTGATTCTTTCTTAGATCTTATATATTCCAATATCCCTGGAAGGAACCTGTGACAGGATGTAGTGGAAATTAAAAGGTGTGGTGTCTTTACTGTCGACTCTATTATGAGGCTATCCGTGGTGCATCACCAAATTATTTCCCTTGGAGGAGTATTTGGTATTCTAAGGCCCCTACGACGGTTTCCTTCGTTGTCTAAACTGCTGCCTGTGGGAAGATCCTAACTTGTGATAATCTTATCAAGCAAGAATTTACCCTAGTTGGGTGGACTTGCATGCATAGACGTAATGGAGAGACAGTAGACCATTTGTTGATCCATTGTGAACTTATGATTTATGGAGCTTGGTTTTTAGAATGTTTGGAATCTATTGGGTACTATCAAGGAGGGTGGTTGACCTCTTATCAGACTGGTGGAATTGGTTTGGAAAGCACTCTTCAGAGATTTGAAATTTGCTCCTTTATGTGTAATGCGGCTGTTGTGGGGAGATGAATAATCACGCTTTTGAGGCTAGAGAAAGATCAAAAAATCAGTTAGAAGATTTGCTAATTCGTACCCTGTTTGATTGGTCCCGTGTGTGTGGTCTTACAAATAGTAACACTCTCATAGACTTCATACATTCATTTTGTTATTGTTCATAAGTTTTGTAACTCTTTTAGGTTACAAAGTGCTCATCATTGTGACCTTGCGTAACCATTTTACAAGCACGGCTTGAGATACCTGAACTCCACCCCAATCTGCTTGTAAATTAGGCTTGCATGGGGAGGATTATAAACAGGTAAGGTTCAAATAACACAATATTTGCCAAGACAAAATTCACAATAACATCGAAGATGGACTAGAGTTGTCTAGTTTGATTCCTCAAACAGATCCCTGGTTTTTAATATGAAAATCTGTTCAAATTGCCACAACATGTTATTTCAGATATCACAAGATATTGTATACCCAAACAATGGAGCAATTACAAAGTAATCTTTTCTGTAGATGAACCTATGTCATGCACCCTTAATATGCATTGCAATGCCAGAACTGTGCTCATTAATCATATAATCTCAAAACAACCAAAGCTAACCGTCTTACTGCTCCAAAATGAGCACTATTAGAACATGTCAAAACAACACTATCCCAAAACATGCAAACGCTATCCTGATACCAAAAATCTGTTTATGTTTGGGGAATTTTTGGATATTTTCATTGGGTTTTTAGATGTTACAGATGTCATCCTCACTTATGTAATTAAATAAAACTATAGGTGTGTACACTCAAATGTATAGGAAAACTGCTTGTATGATTACTAGTTGGACACTATCACGCTAACCACTAACACATTTGACACCCTTCTTAGTTCTTTGAAATGCCCTCAAGAATATTCACAAAAATATCTACTGAAGACCTTTTGTACAAGGGCACCCAATGCTTTTGATATCCCACTTAAGCTTTTACTTTCAAGCATTAATGTCTTCACAGATTAGGTTCAGGTAGAGGTAAATCAGCATTGGAAAAAGAAGTTGGTGCTAAGCTGGACCACTTTGCACTTGCTGCTTTTACTTGCACTTAAGTAATCATTGAAATTAACTAAAAGTAATAAAGCAACCTATGACTGAGAGCGCTTTGTCCAACACAACCAAGCAAATTCAAACAAGCAGCAATATTTATAAAGGGGGATTAACAGACAGGAAAATTAAAAAATTGTAGTCTTTATCATAGAAATGAAACTCATTATCAACCTCAAAGCCCCTTTTCACCATAATATCTAGAAATAATGAAGTATCAAGGCATCATATTATAAGTTGCAACAAAGTTAAACATGTGACTCTAGGCTTACTAAGCTTAGGAAGGCACTTCCAAAATCCAACAACATTAAATTATTGCATCTAGTCTTTAAGATTGCTTACTATAATCATTAAACTTTTAAGTCAAAATTGCAGGACAAACTACATTTCCAATCCTAAAGAAATAATATACCTGCACCATAAAACTATTCAAACATTGGGGACTAAGTCAAGAAATATTCACCATGAAAACGAAAACCTGCAATCTTAATCATATAAGGGTAAAGTTAGGTAAAGTATTCAAACTTGATACTCTTTACATTTCTAGGTCCCCTCATATCATGACATACATAAGAGTACAAATCATATCAGCTATTCCCTTTATTGATGTGGATTTTTATTTGTTACCAATGCAGTAGTTTTTTAAGCATCATAACAATTTTGGTCTTGAACACAGATATATGTCCTATAGCTAGTTACCAAACCACTACACCAAGTTCAAATGGATGACTCCAATAAGTTTAGACTTTAAACACACTGCAAAGTATTGGATAAAAACAAAATTCAAGAATTAATCTAAATGACAAATCCAGCAATGTAACCCTAAGTGTGCGTTTGGGAAGCGCAAAACGCACGTTTAACGTTTCAGAATTTTTTTATATTTTTTTATTATTTTCTGAGCTGACATATTTGACTTTTTCTGTGAACAGTGCCCACTGTGCACTGTTCATGGACCCACAAATTTCACTTTTTAGCAACTTTTTTATTAAAAATGACAAATCCAGCAATGTAACCCTAAAGCATTTTAACTCTGCATTAAAACGTTCCCATACACACATGCACACAAACTTGTGTGTATTTTCTTTAGTAGGTGACGCACACACAGACCAGTTGATTTTGAACTAACCCATGACCTCACAGTATATGAAGTGGGGGAAATTGGTAAGGCATTTATCTAACAGGCTCGGAGTATAATAATTAAACAAGCTCTGAGTATTAACCCAACATAAATTACAGAAAACAAGAACATAATAGAGAATCCATCCCAAAATATACATTTGAATGACCAGCGATTGTATGCTAAACCTAAAGAGACACATCAAGTCCATCTATAGCAATACAGCGATTATATAACAATACAGAAATATTTTTAAAAGGGGATTAACATAGAGGAAAAATGTAACAATTGCAGTCTCTATCAGGGAAATGAAGCTCACTATCAACCTCAGAGCCCCTTAAAAAATTAGTTACATATGCTGCTGGAATATCTTTTCAAGAAGTAATTTAAATGTTTTAGAACACACCAATCAATGTAACATGAAGTTGTTTTACAACTCATCTGGAATCATCATAAGATTCAGAAATAAAGGTATCTAGGCATCACTTTATCAGTTGTAATAAAATTAAAATGTGACTCTAGGTTTACTAAGCTCAGGAACGCACTTCCCAAATCCAGCTCCCACCATACATTCCAACATATATTTAGATCCAGACAACATGAAACTACTGCCTCAAGTCTTCAAGATGGCTAACTGTAATCATTAAACTTAAGTCTAACTTGCAGTTGCAGGACAAACTACATTTCCAATCCTAAAGAAATAACAGAGCTGCTATCTAAACATATTGGGGGCTTAATTCTAGATATATTCACCATGAAATCAAAAACCTGCAATCTTAGATATAAAAAAGAGTAAAGATAGTTAAAATATTCATACCTGATATTCTTCACATTCCTAGTTCCCCTCAAATCATGACATACCAAAGAGAAGAGTACAAATCAAATCAGCCATTCCCTTTATTCATGTAGAGTTTTATTGGTTACCATTGGAGTAGATTTCTAGGCATCATAATCTATTTTGAACTTGAACACAGATATCTGTACTATAGCTAGTTACCAAACCACTATACCAATCTTAAATGCATGACTCCAATTAGTTTAGACGTTAGCCACACTGCAAAGTACTGGATAAAAAATTAAAAATTAATAAAAAAATCAAGCATTAATCCAGATGACAAATCTGGCACTCTGAATTTATATGCCATACACACGTGCACACAAACTCGAGCGTGTTTTCTTTGGTAGGTTGCACACGCAGACCACCAATGAATCTTGAACCCACAACCTCACCATTTACCTTGTTCTTGCAAGGGAAGAAAGACTCATTGGCAGCAAGTGTGCGTATAAAAAAAATAAGCCACTGATGATTACAAGCAGTGCCATAACAGTAACCGACTGCAGGGCACTTTTCTGACAGTATATAAAGAGAGGGAAACTGGAAAAGTACCTATCTAACAAGCTCTAAATGTTAGCCCACCATAAAGTACAGAAAACAAGTACTTAACACAAAACCCATGCCAGAATATACGTTTTTGAATGACCAGAAATTGAATGCTAATAAGACACAGGAACTCCATCTCACAGAAATGCTAAAGATTCCACAATATGATCGTAAATATAATGACTATGGTACATAGTTGCACAAATAAATAACATCCCTATCATCTACAGATAGGCAAAACTTGACATCGAACTAGAGCTATAAGATAGCAGAGGAAAGCCATCAACCATATATAATTCATAATAACCGGAAGGAAACGGTGCTTGCCAAATGCAATTAAACTAGATAGAAAAGACAACTGTTACTGAGGCAGAAAGTTGGGTATACCTTAGTGAATCATGTCCCCGGGACTCTGTGATTTGCCACATTCAAAATTGCACCACCTCTTCAAAACTATTCAATTACAGATAGATAGCTTCCCACTCCATTCATCAGCCACACCATAATCAATGCTGAGCTCCCTCATAGGAGGGATGTTCTCCATTGCAAACAGCATAAGGTGAGGGAACATCAAGTTATTGTGATCGTAAAGTACAAATTGTACCAACACATTTGGAGTTGTACTATGGCTCATATAACAAGCAACATTCCTCATTCTTGATACATCCATGGCAAAATCCAACGGAGGAATTGAGGGATATGACGGACGCACATAATCAGTGAAAATCTGAGATAAATCACCCCATTCTGCCCATCTGCTTGAAAACCGATTCGGATAAACCAGGGTATCACCATTCATAGACAAAATTTGAGCTTGATCCCTTGTCAAAACAACCCCAGCATATTCACATATAAAAGAACCAGCTTGTATCAAATCCAAGGACCTAACTCCCCAACCCGTCTCCCTCGACCTAAATACTTCTAGTCTATTTCTCAGCCCTCTTTGAGTAACACGATTTCGGCAAGCAGGAGGGCAACTACAAAAGGGTCCACATTCAAAGACAATGGGCTTCCCTCTCAAGAGATTACCACTATAATCGTAAGCAAACTCTCCACCATTCTTCATAGCACAAAAGCAATCATCAGTACAACCTGAAAGGCAATCACACCCGGTACCACTCACCGTCTGATGAAATGCATACGGTGGAAACACAGTCCTCACTAGATAGTCATAATACATAGGCTCCTGATCAGAGTCAATGTCATTGAATAGCAATACTGGCACATTCTCCTTCTTCATGGAAACATCAAGGCTAAGATAGCCAGCAGGCCTAGCCTCCAAGGGTCTAGTCCTAAGACTCTCAGCAAACCTCAACATGGCACTACCCATTTCAGTCTGCCCCTCAATCCTCAACAATTTATACTTGTAAACCCCAAAACCAGACTTTCCTACATCAAACCAACAATCATGAATTCTATATAAACCATCATAAACATAGACCTTACTCGTTACACCGCCCTCATATTTCATCCCTCTGATAACCCTAACCTCAATCCCGTAATGCATGCTCCTCTCCAATGCCAAGTTCCCACTCTCCAACTTCTGGTGCATACATTGTCTCGAATACTTGTCCTGCCCACCCTGACCTGTGTAGACGATCACATCCCCGGCATCCTCATCGTCCTCATAACCGCCAGAGACGATGATACTAGTAGCTATGGGCTCACCATTGGAGCTCTGGCTCGCCGGTACATAGTCGATCCCGGCTTGAGCCTGGCCATGTAAGCCGACCACACACAACTCCATTCGAAAAAAGAAGAGATCACCAATGTAGACCCCAGGGATTGACCCTACGATTCGCTTGTCTCGGTTGAGCCAGAGCCCGCGATCGCGCATCACGGAGGCGGCGCGTAGATCGCCACGGACTCGCCGCAGCGTGGGAATTGGACTGAGCTCTTCGCCTGGGGTCGGGCTCGGGGTCGGGTTCGGGTTGGGGATCGAGTTCTGACTTTGGTTGAAGCTGTGGCTCAGGCTCTGTCGGCGCTTCTCGTCTTCCATCAAGGACAAGATTCGGAGAGAATCGTAGATCATACGCGTCCTACGAACGACGTCGCGGAAGTAACGCTGGTCTTCCATGCCCAGATCCGTGACCCGAACGAGCTCCGAGGAGCGTTGGTGGTGGTGCCGCCTCCGCGAAACGGTGAGGGTTGTTGTTGAGACCTGGTTGGGGTTGGTGTTGGAGTTGGCGTTGGTGGTGGTAGTTGTGGTGGTTGGGGTGGTGGCTTCTTGTGGGACCGGGACTATGGCGCGTGAATCGGGGTCCACCAAGACGTCCACGTCACCATACCGCTGTAACCCCTTGGCGAAAGCAGTGCGGAAGAGCTCAGAAATGCGGTAGAATTCGGAGTACACGTTGTCTGATTCATCGGGGGAAGGCTGAGAGGTCGAGAGAGGGGTATTTTCGGTATTTGAAAAAAACAGCTGTTGCTGCTGCTGCTGTTGCTGTTGTTGCTGCTCCTGTTGTTGTTGGTGTTGGAGTTGCAGTAGTAGTTGATGTGGTTGGTGATTTTCAAGTGGCTCGTCTAAAGGTTCGAGTTTGGGTTCGATTTTGGGGGTTAGTAGTGTAGGTCTGGTTGTGTTGGTGTTGGTGTTGGTCAGAGGTGGGTCTGGGAGGAGATTGAGGTCTTGGAAGGGGATAAGAGAGCCCATTTTGTTGGGAGAGCTGGAGGCTAGGGCATAGAAAGATTGGTAGGTTTTTTTTTGAACTTTCGTTAGGGTTTAGAGGAAAGCTTTGGAGGCATTTTCATGGCGGAATTTGAAATAGCAGAGAGAGAGAGAGAGAGAGAGAGAGAGAGAGAGAATTGGCTTTGTAATAAGAGAAAGAAAAGCAAATGAAAGAGAATTTTTTTAATTTGAAACTAGAACAAGTTGTTTTGGATTTTGGGGGCATTGGTATGACAGAAATGCCCCTCGATGTGTTGAGTTGAGTTAGTGATGGTGTTTAACATGTTTGCAGTAACGCCTTTTTTGAATGAGAGGAGAGGGTGTTCTTTCTTTCTTAGGACACGAAATTTGTTTGGCTTTCAACTTAGCTCACGAATTATTCCATTACCATGCCATCCAATGTGGATGACCTCAACTACACTTCAATTGGGTCCCCTCCCCCCCATCTGTCCCAAAATCCAGAATTTTTCCTTTTTCTATTTTTGGTAATTCTTCTTTGAAGTGAATTTGAAAATTAAATAAAGCAACCATCCCTTTTTATATATGTTTTTAAAAAAGGCCTTCAGATAAAATATTTAAGTATTTATATAGGGTTAACAAAAATGATCTCAGATTTATTTAAAAACAAAAAACCATAATACTTTTTATGAAAGTTTATTTCTTCAATAAACATATGATTAATTGTAATTTAATTATATATACTATTATAAACATCATAGTAATGTCGTTATGAAGATGAGAAATAAAAACTTTCAATTTATTTATTGCTTTTTTTAAATAGAAATTTATTTATTGCTTTTATATAAAAAATTATCTATTTTTTCACTTACATTAATAAATATGGACACATGATTTTTTATATCAATTTGTCTCTACTTTTTATTTTAAGTATGAAGATTTAAATTTTAGATGTTTACAATAAAAAGAAATGTTATTTAATTTAAAATGTATTGGTTGTGTAAGATTGAAGTGTGAACACATGAATTTCTACTTAGTTAAAAGCTCTATTTCCAAGTTTAAGTATAAACAGTTTGATTTTTTTTAATTCTTCTCTTAATTTTCATTTTAATTTATTTTTAATTGCATGAATAAAATATGAGCACATGATTTTTTATATCAATTTTTTGCATACATTTTATTTTATGTGTGGAGATTTTAATGTTGAATGTTTACCATAAAAACAATAAAAAAATTTATTTGACTTAAAAGTCATTGGCTACATTAGATTTAAGTGTGAACACATAGGAATGCTTATCTAGTAAGAAAAAGGATCTCTTTTCAAATTTAGGTATGAAAATTTTGATTTTTTCTTTACGTATTTAATTTTTCTTTTAATATTCATTTGAAAAACAAACCCACCTGTTTTTTTTAGTCAAGTCCTTTATTAAAGACAAAATGAAAATACATGAACTTTATTATTTTTTAGAATTTTTTTAATTTAATTTGTTTTCACATTAATGACTTAATTTTTTGACTTTGATAAACATATGTGTTAATTTAAATTTGAGTGGATCAATATGAACTATTCAAGATATCTTTATTTTTCTATATATTTATTTTTCATAAAATAAAATAATTTTAAAAATTGCGCCACTTATAATATAAGTAAATTTTATGCATATGTTAAAAAAAAGAGTAAATTTTATGCATAATATGAAAATTATAAGTATGTTTCGTATGAATAAGCAACGCTGCAGCCTGCAACACCTTAATAAAATCAGTTCATGAAGCATTCAAAAACAAAACATTCCATCTTTTCACATTGTTAAGGACTCGAGGTGCATCAAGACACTGCTTTAATAAAAGCTTTTCATTATTATTTTTTTTTTTATTCCAACTCAAATCTACGACACTAACTTTTGACTTTTGTGGTCCAAGTAATAATCCAATGATAATATCATTTTTTTTATGGTGTCTTGTATATGTGTTTCAAACCCTACCTCCCCCTCCAATGTTTAACCATGTAAAAAAATAAATAATAAATAATTAAACAAAAAAAAAACTTTTGACTCTTAGAAATAGGCAAAACGTTTGAGACAAGCAAAAAGAGAAAATATAGTAGAAATAGATAAATATATATATATATATATGATAACAAGTAATTTCTAATTAGTTCAACTAGTAAATTATTGTCATCTATTAAGTGATTTAGGATCACAATCCACCAATACCAAAAGAAAACTCAATGGTGTTTTTGCATGCGGTGAAAAGAAATTATAATATAATGAATATCAAAAGTTGAAATCATAGTATTCGTATAATTAAATATTAAAAAGATATTTTGATTTTTGGTCCCAAAAAATTCAACAAACATATATGAAAACTTATATGGTTATCAATTTTACAGAAAATATTTTTAAAATGACATTTTTGTAAATATTTAATAATATTGATATATTATTGTCTTTATTGATTATTTTAGCAAAACAATAGAAATAGGATAACAAAAAATTGATATTTCAAATATCATATTTGGTTTTCTATTTTTTCTTTTGTATTTATATGATTTTAGAAAATATGAAAGTAGTTCATAATTTTTCATGTTTGTTTTATATTTAACATATATACATAGGGGTGCTTATAGGTCAATCAAGCTTGGGTTGGATATACATCACTTTTAGTTTCTTTAATACCTTCTCCTCTCTCCCTTTGTGTGCGTATGTGTTAAAATACTTACCATTTTAGATCCACATATGTTACTGAAATTAAAAACTTTTCGCTAAAAGTATTGTAAATAAAAGTAAAAGTTAGTTAAAATAGTATAGTGGAACCTATGAATAGTACCAAAAATGATCCACGCCAAACGCTAGCCCATCTAGTCACTTAAGACTTCACAAAATTCCAATCAATGTGACCAAAAAAGATCAGGTGATTGATTGAAATTCTTTTTCACGTCAATAGTCAAATTGGGTGGTTTTAATTGATTTGGCTCATAAGGATGTTGGAAGAAGAGGCATTAGGGATGTCCAAGCAACCCAATCACCTCCAATCGACTAAACTGACCAATCTGTTGCTTGACCCGAAGACTCCGACAGTCAACGACGAGTATCAGTCCTCATAAATTGACTCTAATGGATTTCTTCCTCTAAAACTTGAGTCATCCCACCTAACCAATAAGCACTTTAAAGAAGGTTGGCTTTACCCAGATCTAGTGATGATTAGGCTCTTCTCCTCGCAAATTTTTACATGTTTGGCCCTCCTTCACTCAGATCTGACAACATTTGGCTTTCCTCCACTTAGATCTAGCAACATCTGGCTCTCTTTAGCTCCAATCCGGTGACATTTTTCTCTCCTCCGCTCAAATTTAACCAATTTTTGCTCTCTTCTACTTTGATCCAACAAAGATCTATAGATTGCCATCCATTGCCGCTCCTTCATCGGTTTCGATCGAGCCGACCAATTGTCTGCATGAGCTTGATCTGACTCAACTCGTGGTGATTGGTGATTGGTAGCGAGTCTCCTCTTCTTCTATCCAACCTAAGCGGGTCGGGTCCGAGTTGAGCCCAAAACTAAGTTGTGGACAACCCTAGGAAGCATGATGTCAAGGCTGGTGATTTATGGTGAGATGACATTAGAGCTAATGGTCAATCTCTATAATATCTCATAAGCTTCTCTATAAGATTCGATGGAGATAGAGTTGAATTCTATTAAATTTGCCAAAAATTTGTTGAAGGGTGTTGTCACAATTTAAAGAAAATGCTAGCCACATCTATGAAATATACTAAAAGGATTAGTTAAATTACAATTAGGCCTTCATATAATGATTTATAAGGCACATATCAACCTAGTAAACATTTGATGTGGGACTCCTCACTTACAACACATACACTCATCCAATCCAATGCACATAATTGGGGTATCATGATCTCCCCTACCTTAAATCCTTGATGTCCTCATCAATGTTTGCATTGCACAACATTAATTTCAAGCCACATGTCATTATTAGTTTTTTTATTAGTTACAACTTAAATAAGTTGTAACACCTCTAAACACGTTCGGTACATTAAATAAGGTTTACAACATAAATCGTAATCTTTATTACTGAGAATAAAATGTATTGTAATAGAATAACTAAACTTATTCATAAGTTTGGTTGTGAGTTGTAACTCGTAACATTATAATAAAACTTAAGATCTATTTTAGGAAATATATTACTCGTTCAACTATATATTTTAAATTTGAGAAGGAGATGAGTTATTTTTTATATTTATATTTTCATATTTATTATATGTATATGGAAAGCTTGTTTATTTGGAAATATATTAAAGTTAAAAATTATTACATTTACTAATAAATAACTATTACAACACTTTTAGAGAAAAATAATTTTTTATCATTTTAAAAAATAGCTATTCATAAGGAATAACTATTCCCTGTAATAAAAACATAACCAAAATATAGAATGACTAAATGATAGAAATAACAATTATATTACAATACCTATTACAGTTTACCAAACATAGCTTTAGGTCCTTCAATCCCAAAAGGCCCCTCAATGGGGAATAAATTTCCAACCTCCTCGTCACTAGTCAAGATGGAACTCCACCAATTAGGTTTTCTGAGAAAAAAACATGGGAATCAAGGTCAATTTGTGTGGAGAGCAAGCCACACTTAAAAGGAAAGAAAATCTGGAGATCACCACTTGGTCCTAGATCCTTTAGATCTTTTCCTATTTCATTTAGTCTATTTCCATTTTCAATTCAAGCCTAATTTCCTCCGAATTTTGATTTCCTTTTTTGCTTTTCTTAGTCCTTAAGGTCGCAAATTAATTCTAAAAATGTCTAATTAATCAAATTTTGCTTATTTTGTCGGGAATCAATAAATGGTTTGACTTGGATTAAATTTGGTCATGCAACCTTACCATAAATCCTTCCCTTATCCAATAGTATCATTACACATCATTTAATTTAAATTGGACTAAAAATAGGTCAATCAAAATTAAGAGTTTATAAATCACATATGGTCGGAATTTGATTTATGTAAGGGCACCGTACCGTTAAAACTTGTTTCTTTGATATCTTTTAATTTGGTGGTCTGATTAATGTTCATGAATTGTTGTTTTGATCATCATGACCTCAAGATTTATTTCATGAAAAAGTATTTGAAGATCAAAATGCTAAAATTACAGTCTTACCTAGGAGACGTGAGATGTTAATGATATGCAACACAATGCAATGCAAGTGAGGTTAAATGAGATTTGCAAAATGGGGTGTTCACACTACTAAAACACTCAAATTCAACTTTTTTTTTTTTTGAGTTGTTGCGGACACAACGAGGAATCACCACCTAGTTTTAAAATGGCCTAAGAACCATGAAGATAACATCTTTTCGAGAAATGACCATTGATCTTACTACTAGAGTATGGGTTCAAAGTTTAGATATGTTTTTGGGAAGGTGTTAAGTACCCAAGACCTCCCAACCTTAAGGTTGAGTTCCTCTCATTGTGTTTCACGTCTTAATCCTATTAAATGCACACTCAATATTGTATCTATACTCACACACATACTAGCATTCATCTAACAATCAAAATGGCATCATTCATCCCTAAAACAACCAAAACTTTCATCTATCATGGCATATCACAACTTAAGCCTACCATACATCTATCATGTTTATCAACCAAACCTAGCATGGCATCTCATAAAGTATAAGCCTTAGCATCCATCTAGCATGGCATCTCATAAAGTATAAGCCTTAGCATCCATCTAGCATGGCATCTCATAAAGTATAAACCCTAGCATCCATCTAGCATCATGTCATCATCATGTTATATCATCCAAGACAGTAACATTACATCAAGATAAAATCATGGCAAACAAATCATATTATCACTCAAAAGCATTAAAAACATGTTTATCCAAACCATCACATTATGATCATCATCCTCAGACAAGATTTCATCACAAAAAAATGCATGTACATATGAATGCATGACTTATCTCACTTACCTTGCTACATCTCAGCATCTATGGCTTTAATGCATGAACATGTGAATGTGTGTTCATGGCATTAAAGCAAGGAAATAAAGACAAACCCTAATTTCAACATGTGAAAGGCAAATAAAAAAACAACATGTGAAACAAAGACTCAAACTTATATACATAGAAAAAAAAGGGCCAAAACAAAAGCATAACATGTGAGACAAACAGAGAAAACAAAAGCAAAAACTTAATTTAGGGTTTTTGGGCAGGTTCATGCGTATGCATGAACAAGCCTACGTACTCATAATTTGGCCTGCATGTGCATGCTGAATTATATATACACAGTTTCAACCTAGAAATCCTAACCAAGAATGCAACAACACAAAAATCAGAGCAGAACTTCAAAACAATAAATCTAACAACCTAACATGCTATAAAACGTAAAAACTAAATAGACTTAACTAAACAAACATATTAAAACACATAAAAGCAAAAAATTAAAGCAAACAGAAAGATTAAAGTCTAAAAAGAAAAAGAAAAAGAAAAGAAAGAATACCTCAATAAAAAAAGTGATTAGTAATCTTAAACTCAAAAAATCAAGGCCAAAAAATGCCTTAATCAAAAGAAAATTGACCTAAGGATATTTTGTAAAAAACTCTCTCTTTGATTCACTGTTTCTAGTGAATGTTTGTATTTTTCCTTAAGATTTTTTTGTCTTTTGAAAATATACCATGTAAGGCTATTTATATTGTGAAAAACGAGGTTTGGAACGACTCACAGACGATATAAGATTCGTTTCAAAACTCAGTTTAATGCTGAAAACTTTCCTTTAATAGCTTCTAAAACCCTACACATGTACACAAATTTGGACTTGCGTACGCATGAATTGATGCGTAAGCAGTTTGAATCCTGCATGCGCATATTGTGGGATTTCATGGCATTTTCTTTCCAAAAATAGATTTCTTTATTCATTAAAAGTTATATTTTCCCTTTTAACATTTCTTAAGTCAATTTAACATCTAATTGGGCCCCAAACCAACCTTAGGTCTTGGAATCTAAACATCATTGGGGAACAGGGGCCTGAGTCATAAGAGTACAAAATGCGGTTTCTATATATGCCCCTCTTTTGATTTATGAGCTTCACTAACGGAATCAAAAGAATAAGAAAAAAAAAATTTTTGTTTCAACGTATGGCTCGGGCCCAACCCACACACACGACATACATCACGCATTCATGGGGTGGGGTGCAACTCCGAAGAGTTGTGTGGGATTCGTATATCCGAATTCCCAAAAGCATACACCAACAAAATGATGCAAATATGTGCATTTTGTAGCATATGCAATTTTAGGCAAAACTAGGAATGGCAAAATCTAACATGACTCGCGAATCTAACATGACTAACTCGTTTATAAACAAGTCATGGGTTGAAGCTAAACGGATTCAAGTCATATTCGGGTTGACACGGCTAACCCGTTTAATAAATGGGTCGTGTTCGTGTTCAACATACAAACCCATCTGATCTATTTAGCTTATAAAATTATTAGTTACTTTGATATTATTACTTAATTTATGATTATTTATATATGTTTATTACTATATTTATAGTTGTAATTGTATTTTAATTTTAGATATATGAGAATTGATAAAAAATTTTATATAGGTTAGGTATGACCTATTAATCAAATAGATAATTAAATAGGTCATTTGTTTTGACTTTACATGACTTGTTAATTAAAAGAATTAAACATGTCGGGTCGGGTCAACCTGTTTAATAAATAGATCGTGTTCGGGTTAAGGATTCTTAACACGTTTACTAAATAGGTCGGGTTCGAGAAACACTACACAAACCCAACCCGCAAACACAAATCGCCACCCCTAGGCAGAACCCATAATTTTGACATTTTTTATTTTTTATTTTTATTTTATACAAGATAAAAATTCTACTCTAACCTAATCTAAGTGTATATATATGTAAAACTCCCTCCTAGAGGCTTAAACCCCAGTCCTTATCTCCCACACCACACAAGTACTTATACTTGTGGAGTGATCATCATACTAAAGGTGTGCGGTGGTGACTTATTTTAATTTATTTCCATTGTTGTTGTGCAATTCTTTCTTTCTTTTGTTTTATTTGTGTGTGTAATTAAGTGTGTGTAATTAAGTTTTTTCTTGACTTTGTTTATTGGTTTGTTTTATGTTAATTTAAATAGTAAAACCTAAAATACCAAAAATATTTAAATTTTGTAATTAATTAATTTTCCTTTTTAATAAAATTTTCATTAATTTTAGGGTTAGTTAACCAGGTCAACAAAATCTAAAAGATCATATTAAGGAAGGTAATCAAGTCATTAATGCAAGATACTTCCTAAATAATAAATGATAGCATTTGAAATTTGTATTTAAATTTGCATTCAAATTAAAAGCTTTTTATAAGGAAGAGTAATTCTACGGTACCCCTCCAAAAAAAAAGGGGTACAGTACCCACTAGTAGGTAACTTGCTACACTAGGTTACTTTTTCCTTACATTTGACGGTTTTATCATCACATTGTGCAGTTCCAATATCACATGTAACAGTTCTTTTCTCACATTTGGTGATTCTCTTACTTTTTTATCACATTTGACGGTTCCATCTTTACATTGTGTAGTTCTAACATCACATGTGACAGTTTTTTTTCTCACATTTGGTGATTCCCTTACTTTTTTTTTTTCCACATTTAACGGTTTCATCCTCACATTGTGCAGTTCCAACATCACATATGACAATTCTTTTCTCACATTGGGTGGTTCCCTTATTTTTTTCTCACACTTGACGGTTCCATCCTCACATTGCGCAGTTCCAACATCACATGTGATAATTCTTTTCTCACATTTGGTGGTTCTCTTACTCTTTTTTTCACATTTGACGGTTCCATCCTTACATTGTGCAGTTTTAACATCACATGTGACAATTTTTTTCTCATATTGAGTGGTTCCATTACTTTTTTCTTACACTTGACGGTTTCATCCTCACATTGTACAATTCCAATATCACATGTGACAATTCTTTTCCCACATTTTTTTCTCATATTTGACGGTTCCATCCTCACATTATGCAGTTCCAATATCACATGTGACAGTTTTTTTTCTCACATTTGGTTGTTCCCTTACCTTTTTTTTCTTACATTTGACGGTTTCATCCTCATATTGTTCATTTCCAACATCATATATGACAGTTCTTTTGTCACACTAGGTAGCTCTCTTATTTTTTTCTCATACTTGACGATTTCATTCTCACATTGTGCAGTTCTAACATCACATGTGACAGTTTTTTTCTCACATTTGATAATTCCTTTATTTTTTTCTCACATTTAACAGTTCCATCATCACATTATGTAGTTTCAACATTACATTTGACAGTACTTTTGTCACATTTGGTGGTTCCCTTATTTTTTTTCTCACATTTGACGGTTCCGTCTTCACATTATGCAATTCTAAAATCACATGTGACAGATCTTTTGTCACATTTGATGGTTCTCTTATTTTTTTTTCTCACATTTAATGATTTCATCATCACATTTTGCAGTTTCAACATCACATTTAATAGTACTTTTGTCACATTTGGTGATTCCCTTATTTTTTTTTTCTCACATTTGACGGTTCCATCTTCACATTGTGCAGTATTAACATCACATATGACTGTATTTTTTTCTATGATTTAGTGAATTGTTTTTATATTTATTGAATGGGAGATTGAATGTTTATCTTTAGCAATTTAGTGAATTGTCTTTCTCTTTCTCTTTTTCTTTTTCTTTTACTTTTTTCTTTTGAAAGGGAGACTAATTTTTTTATCATTCAAAAATAAAATTATTATATGAGAAGTATTAAAAAAAAATTATATGTAAAGAAATAGCAAGGAATCCATGATTAAAATTTCTTTAACAATTAAGCACAAGTTACTTTCTCAAAGTTCATTGTCAAAACATAGATAAGTTGGTATTTTCTAGCATTCAACTTGAGCCTTAATTTTAGGCTCGTTTAATAAATAAGTCAAGCCCAAGCAAAAAAAATCGACATGCATGAACATGCAAGGTTTCAGGGAAATATTTGTTGGTGACTTATAGTGAGAAGCTAGTAAGGGAAAACTTGCATCTGCATCAATGTGCCCAAACTGTGTCTCTCTATTTGACATGCATAAACATGCAAGGTTTCAGGTAAATATCTGTCAGTGAGTGAAAGTGAGAAGCTTGCATAGCCTAAACATTGATTAAATTCAATACTTGTAACATTAAAACTCACATTTTTTTTGGATTTAGAACTCTGCCTTTCTAATTTTTTAAAATATCATTTATTAGAATAAGTATCACAACTTGCATCGAAATTATTAGAAATGTAAATTGGAATTTTATAATTGGCATGGCGTAACTCAAGACAACATCTTAATGTACAATTTAGGAAGATGGATAAAACATGACGTGACAATGATGCATCAAGCAAATATCTGTGACTAATGCCTCCAAGATGCCATTCATTCTACAACAAATAGGTACTTTACTCCTAAAAGAAAAAAATCATGTGCAGGATCATAAGGATGGTCTTTGGAAGGAATCTCCATAATAACTAGAATTAGCTTGTTGTAACTATCTACCAAAAGCCTTATCATATTTGCATCCTAAAGATCAAAATATTCAGGGTTCGTTTGGGAGTTTATAAGGGAAGAGAATGAAATGAAATAGAATGATCATAAAGGAATGGAAAGGAATGGAATGGAACAGAATGTATTTAAGTAAGGGAAAGGAATGGAAAAGAATAGAATGGAATGAAATTAAGTAACCTTGATTGGATGTTTTAAAATAAAGGAATGGAAAGAAATGAAAATGAAAGGAATTTAAGTAATCTTGTTTGGGAGTAACATAGAGGGAATGGAATGGAATGGAATTATTTTATGACAATATTACTATTAGACCTCTATTTTAAAATTAAGGATTGAATATATAGGGGTATTTTGGGAGTTTTAGTAAAAAATTCATTAAATCTAAATCTAATTCCATTCCCTTCCATTCCTCCCAATTTTGGGGGGAATGAAAATTTGAGATTTTAAGGGAATAGAGAGGAATAAGTGTTCCCTCCTACCCATTCCATTCCCTCTCACTTAAACTCTCAAACAAGGGAATGGACTTTCCATTCCCTCCATTAAAACTCCCAAATAAGGGAAGGAAAGAATATTCTAAAATTATTCTTTTCATTCCTTTTCATTCCATTCAATTCCCTCCTCCCAAACAAGGCCTCAAGGTCTACAAACAACACTTGCAGAAAGTGATCTGAAAGCTTTAGGCCTTTCTTCTCCTAATTAACCGAAAGGGTATCAATTCGAAACTTTACAAAGTCTGGGCCATCAGACCTCACAATTGAAACAACCAAACCATCAAACCTCTACATCACAAAAACCAACCTAAAGCAAAATAAACCCCTACTCAAAAACAGGGGAAATCCAGCACAAATTCAAAGAGTCTTACCTATCATTTTTTTTTAACAAACAGTTTTTAAGTCTAGGGGTTGAGATATATGGTTGTCAATGAGTTTGGATTGCTCTAGTTAATAATGAGTAGTATAGACCATTATTGCAGTAATAGGAACACAAATCTAGAATATTACACAAGAAATTAGGTCCTATAGTTTTAATTGTAAAGAGAACATATAAATCCAAACATATGTAGGAAGGTGATTTCTCCCAACAGGCAATATGAATCATAAATTCATAATACTTTACTTAGATGTCCTAGTCAATATAATTCATGTACTTAAGAAAACTAAAGAACATATATATTCTTGGCACAGATGGATATGGCATCTCTGCTACTGTCGAGATGATAATTTTAATTAATCAAATAAAATAAAATGAAAAAAAAAGAGAGTAGAAGTTTATAGAGATAATTTAATTAACCAAATATAGCACCATCTTTTACTGCCAGAATCTGTACCTCCAGTCCTCCCCCCCACCCACCCCGTACACAATACCCACAATACAAAATTAGACTTTGGCCATATCAAATAGAGAGAGGGATCATTGATTAGAGGTGCAATAAACTCTAATTAGTTGATCTAAAAAATAGTTGAATCCAAAAAACTAACAAACAATTTGGGGAAAGAAAACAAACATGCTAATAATTAATTTAGAGATTTCACAGCTTGCATGAAATTAGGGTTTTGTCATTTTCATCCTTACCTTCAACAATAATAAACCGATTTCGATCAAACAAGTTTAAGAGAGAAGAATTTTGGGGGAGAGAATGCAAGAGAGAATGGGGTAAATCCGTTTTTTCTGAAAATCTTTTACCAAATGCAAGAGAGGGAAGCAATTTGAGAGAGAACGCGAGAGCAAATTTTTTTTTTCTCTGTGTTTTTTTTCTTTTTCTTTTCTTTTCTCTTTTATACATTACCTACTTGACCGGTGACAAGTATTCTATTAAAAATAAATAAATGGCCAAGATTAAAACAAGTAAGATCTATGGTCAAAATTTACATGGGTATCGTACCCCCTAAAAAATACATGGGTACCATAGAATGACCCTATAAGGAAAGTCTTAATCGTCAAAATCCTTGCAAAATCTGAAAGGTTAATTAAGTCTTGATGTTGATTAAAAATTTAAATAGTACTTTCCAAGATAAGTGAATTAATCAAGATTTAATAAAATAAATGAAGGGTGATTACCTTGAAGATATAGACTAATTAACTTTATTAACTTTAATTTAAATGGAAACATTATAGAAGGCAAGTTAATTTTAACTTAAATGGTCAAGTATAGCAGGACAATTCCAATAAGGCTAGTTGATTAATCTTTAATAATCAATTTAAATGATGTTTGAAATTAAATTCAAAAGTCTAATAAAGAAACATCTTTAACCAAAGATCTTTTCATTTCTAAAAGGCTTTGATATTTGGGTTTAAATCATTTGGTTTAAGGAAAGTTTAAGTTTGATCAAACATGCAAGACCATTAATGAAGAATTAAAAGCATTTGATTAATTTATTAAGTTAACTAAATGAAAGACATGCAATAATTAATGACTATTCAATTTGAATTAAATGTCACTCATTCATAAGACTTAAGCATTAATTCTCATTGGACATTTAATCATTTGTTTGATATCCACATGCTTGCACACTTGTGCAACCGCACGATCGAATACTCACATGCACACACACTTGAACGGTAACATATTTATATGCTTGTATGCTCACATGCTTACATGTTCTTTAGCTCTCATATGATTGGTCACCTTAAACATGACTCGTAGATGTCTAGATAGATGCCATTCAAACCTGTTCTACCTATCCCTGAGTCTCTATCCCTTGTTTTTGTTTTGTTTGTTTTGTTTTATTCCTTTTAGGCTTATTAAGGTTTTAGTTTGTTTGAATCCCATGCTTTTGATGCTATAACATGTATATCTTGGTTTGCCTTGTGATGTTTTTACCCTTGGTTATGCTTGTTTAATGCTATGATAAATGAATATTAGGCTTGAGGATGTTTATGCCATGTTGTTTGCTTTAGATGCATGTTAGTGTTTGTGTGAGTTAGAATAGCGTGTTAAACATGCCTTTAATGAGATTAAGATTTGGAACACAATGAGTGGCTTGTTTGTGCTTGGAAGTAAATTTCTCGCTTTGAGTGATCCTCCTAACTTTAGGTAGAGTCCTTAAAACTCGAAAACATCATAGATTTTCTTATGGTACATTTCTTGTTTGCATGATTGCTTGCATGTATGTGTGTCATGAAGGTAGAGTCCTTAAAACTCAAAAATATCTCAGTTTTTTTCTTTTATGTGGTCTTTCACACTTCTTGTTGGAAGTGCACCAATCACCTTTTTGAGCACGCCCCCATGTTTATATGTTTGCTTGCGTGTTTGCGTGTAGTGCGTGTGTGTGGACTCAAAATTTACTAACTTACAAAATGTTCTCTTTATGCTTTTAACCTTGCTTACCTTGCTTACACTGGAAGTAAAGTTAAAAGAGAGGCATCTATAGACACCGCATTTTGTACCAGTTAATAAATTTTGGTCCCTAGCCCCAATGATATGTCAACCAAGGGTAATTCAAGAGTTCACAATAGTTTGAAAGTAATCACAAACTTAAAAGTGCTCAAATCGCTTTGAAATCAATACTGAAAAATGATCTTTGCTCATTATTTTGACCATAACTTTTGATCCTTAAAGAATTTTTGAGTGAGGTTCATTAGAACATAGACATCCTGGGCTTCAATTTGAACACAAATTTTGCCTAATTTGGACTTATATTGAGTAAGCAATGACTATTTGAAGTTGGGCCAGCTGGACAGTCCGATTTTCTAGGTTTTAAAACTTCATTTTAAGAGCCCAAAACATCATGCTTTGATGTGGGCTAGCCTATAGACCCTTAACAACTTCCAAAGATCACTAAAAAACCCCAAAAAACCTAATGTCTCCAACCAAAACCCTAGTTAGAGAGAGTATTTGTTGGCCCTCATCTTCTCTAAAACCATTTTTTCTCTTTTCAAAACCCTAGGGCAGCACCTTAGCACGTTTTTTACAAAATTAATACCTCTCTTTATTTAGTTCTAAGGCAGAAACTATTTTTCTAAATTAATTTCTCATAACCTTTTTTAAAATCTCTTGTTCTTGAGTTGTGATTACTAACAATTGTTGTGTTATTTTGATTATTCTTGTCCTCAATCTAATCTTTGTATTGTAGGCACTGAGGGGTCGGTTAAACAATTTCAAATTTATGATTCTAAAGCAAGGTGAGCTTCTTTCCCATGGTTTCCCACTTTGCTTAATATGTTTCACATGATTTTCTTGATATAGTTTCTCCTTTTGTTATATTTGACTTATTTGATGTTTTTAATTATGTTTGATATGCTTTAATATGATTTTAGGTGGTTCATAATATGTTCATTTTGTTCTTATTTCAATTCCTAGGTTAGTTTGATATGATTTAATGTAGTTTAGTTTAATTGTTTGATTTTGTTTCATGCTTATTTGTTTATATTGATATTTGTTTTATTTGCTTCATGTTAGTTTAAGTGTTTAGGGTTCTAACATATTTGTTTGATTTTTGTTTTAATATATTTGAATGTTTAAATCAATAAAAATGTAATTTTTTCGAATCTGTGCTAAAGGATGCATGTGCATCTTTGAGTATGCATACACAGCTCGAACCCAGATTAGGGCAAAATCTTTTCTTTCTTTCTTTTTTTTTTAATTTTTTTATCACTTTTTAACATGTAATTTGATTCTGTTTGACTATGATTAGGTTAATTATTTATGTTTAATTATTTTCCTCATTTGTTTTAGTATTTTTGCCATGTTTAGTCTATTTAATATTCTTTCCTCGTGTGTTTTATTTAATTGTCAACTTGCCATGTTTAATTTATTTATTTTGATTATGTTTTATTTGTTTCCTTTCATATTGTGATTTTTAATATGTTGTGTGTGTTATTTCCTTAAATGCATGATGTATGTTTAAGTTAAGGATTAGGGATCTCTTAATAAACTCTTTATTTAAATATAGCCTAGCAATACATAATGGAGGCTGGCCCACAAGCCGGGTGGTCTTGGTTGCCTAACACCTTCCCTATCCATACCTAAACTTCCGACCCATAATCTGATATGCAAACCCATGTGTGTAAGTAATTGGCCCAAAAGACCAGATATGGTTCCTAGACCTAATCTAGGTGGCGACTCCATTAGTCCATAGGATTAATTATTTAATTCAATATATTTGGAATTGATTTTCTAGCTTGTGGACTAAGAAATTCAAAAAATAGAGTTGAATTTTGAAAGGAATTATATCGCAACTAATACGGAATTGAAAAGGAAAAGATATAGAGAAGACTTGAAATAAGTGTTGATCGGAATTTGGACCAAATCCCCTTGAATCCCTTCCTTTTTTGGCCCGACTTGCTCCCCACTCAAGTTAACTTTGCCACCTAATTTTTCATTCAAAAAGCCCTATTTTCCTGAATACCACATTGCCCAAAGACCTAGCTCCCCAACATCTAGTATAAATACTCCACTCCATCAACTATTCAAAGCATCTGAAAATCTGAGTGCTTTCTAGAAACCTAAGATCTCTCTCTCTCTCTCTCTCTCTCTCTCTCTCTCTCTCTCTCTCTCTCTCTCTCTCTCTTTCTCTCTCTAGATAGTAGTAGGATGGTGCTTTTGGTGTCTTGGACCTCTTGGTCTTAATTCACTAGATGGGATAGCTTGGACCTCTTGGTCTAAGCTACCAACTTCCTATTCACAAACCCCCTTCTAGAGAACTCTATTCCTATTCTATAAAATTAGTAGTAGGAAGGTGCCTTTTGTGTCTTGCACTTACTAGTCTCAATTCACTAAAAAAAATAGCTTGGATCTCCTAGTCTCAGGCTACCAACTTCCTAAATGAGAATCCCATTCTGGAGAAACTTTCTTGCTTGGAGTGCTCAAAAGTGTTGGTGCATGTAGGTAAGGTTTCTAAACCTTTCTTTAAATCATACCCTAATCTATTTAGACTCAAGCAAGCTTTCATTTCTATTTATTCACATGTTCTTGATTGCTAGCATGTTAGATTTAGCTTGTTCTTAGTCTTTGCATGATTAGGGTTTTTCAATTCAATAGCATGTTCACATGCTCTAGATTAGGATTTGTCACATATTCACCATGTCTTTCAATTATTTGCATGCCTAGGATAGGATTTCATCATACTCTTGAATGTTTCAATCTTTTTAATCACTTGTTCTTATATACATGGTTAGAGTATTCACATCAACTTATGCAAAAATTCTTGCCTATTTTAGCATGATAATTTGTCTTTTCTCGTTTATATAATTATTTTTCTAAAACACTTATATCAAATTATCTATTTTATATTATATATTATTAAAATACTATTTATTTATTAATTTTTTATTACTCTCTTAAATTATCTCTCTTTGCGTATACAAATAAAGAAGTATTAAAAAATGAATTTAGGAGGAAATAAAAAATGGATCTGCACGTAAATAGTACTTTTGCAACAAGATGTATCATATTTAAAAGTTAAAGACCATCTCTATCGTGAATAATATTCACTCTCATAGTTATTAATTATCTAAAAGTTAATGCGATTTATTTTTTTGGTCAAGTAATCCATTTTGGGCAACAAAACGTAAATTTTAGATCATTAAGTCAACATTTTTCAAAAGAGGAATCGTTAAGTCATCATCAATAAGAAAACCTTTATATATAAGTGAGTTTCAGTTAGTTTAATTGCTAAAGTCTTCAATAGTTGAATAAGAGATTTAGAATTTGATCCTGCTTATACGAAAAATCAATTGATGCCTTGATTTGATAATAAAAAACTATCATTAGAAGTGGTTGCTATAAGTTGAAATTATTTATAAAAAAAAAAAAAAAAAACTTTATATATATAACACTAAAGTAATAGTAGTAAATTAGTAATAATCAAAACCTAAAAAAAGAAAAAGAAGAAAAATAGTAGTAATTATCAAACTGATAATAGATTTATTTGGGTTATCCACTGACAATACTTTTAGTCTTTTTCGAAATGGGGAAGTAAAATAATATATAATCTTTTAACGCAACAAATTTTTTCGTATTTATTATCAAGTTGATCCATCTGTTCATTTGAAACGAAAGTGATTTAAAAGAAATAAAGACATTGCAATCAACGTCTCACATATGGTGGAGATCACGGAAAATTATTGAATACAGCTTGTGGGCCAGCCTCCATTATGTGTAACTAAACCGTATTTAATTAAAAAGTTTATTAAGAGCCTTAACCTAAACATACATAATACACTTAAAGAAATAACACACAACATAATAAAGATCACATCATAATATAAAATGAAACAAATAAAACACAGTCAAACATATTATATTAAAAAAAGAAAAAGATAATGTACGAGGTATGAGCTCGGGCCCATTGAACTTCGAGCGATGGCCCTATGGCCCGACGCATGGTCTCAGGCCTTTGGGCCTTTGACCTCGATCTAAACACATCTTTGGGCCCAATTAGAGCCCAAATACCAGAACAGGCTCGTCTCCCCCTCAAAACATGTTAGAGATGAGCTCATGCCGATCACGTTACACCTTAGTCGGGAAGAGCGCATGCCGAGAACGTCTAGCGTACTTGGCTGCCCGGTATTGCCTTGGGGAACATTGCCACCGAACAGTCTTTTGAAAGTGGAAACCAATTCCAATGCTATAACCACCATTCCCAACAGAATATCCACTTAGAGACGATGGAATTGGATCCCCATTTGCACTAGTAAGATCTGGAAGTAATCATAACACCTCCACTTATCTGAGGTTATAAATAGGGGGATAGAGTGAGAAGTGGGGGTTGGTAGGTAAAGGGAGAAAAGAGAACGATAGTATCAATGGGGAAGAGAGCAACTAGAAGTGAGAGTAGAGTTCACCAAAACTAGGGGGTACTATTGGGTTTCCCAACAAAGAACCACCCATAGTAGGAAACTCTAAAACCCACCATATAAATAAGTTGTAAGCTCAAATATTGGCCCATCTTGGTTAAAGCCCATTTGGGTATGCACAAATAACAATTAAATCATACACGTAAAGAAAAATTATAAAATAAACTAAACATAGCAAAAAGACTCAAACAAACATGGTAAATAATTAGACATAAATAATTAACCTAAAACATAGTTAAATAGAATCAAATTACATGTGAAAAATGATTAAAAAAAAAAAAAGATTTTGCCCTAATCTGGGTTCAGGGTGCATATGCATACTTAACTATGAGTACGCACGGTTAAACCATGCACACGCATACTCAATAATGCGTATGCATTCTATAGCATAGATCTAAAAAAATTACATTTGTATTGATTTGATTGTTCAAAAATATTAAAACAGAAATCAAACAAGCATTTTACAAACAAGTAAATATGAAACAAAACAAACAATTATACTAAACTAACATTAACTCAATAAACATGTCAAACTTTACATGAAACTAAAATAATAAAGCAAGAACAACTAAAACATATTATAAACAATCTAAAATCAGATTAATACATGTCAAACATAACCATAAACATCGAACAAATCAAATCAAATATAACAAATATAAAAACTATGTTAAGAAACTCATGTGAATCTCATTAAACAAAGAAAGAGTTCATGGAAAGAACACTCACCTTGCTTTAGATTATGAGTTTAGTGTTTGTTTAATCGACCCTTCAATGCCTACACTAAGATTAGATTGACAGGACAAGAATTTAAAAAAAAAAAAAAACACAATAGTTTAGCTAATCACAACTCAAGAACAAAATTTAATTGAAAAAGGTTTTGAAAACAATTTGGAGAATACACTTTTTGCCTTAGAACTAACTAACTAAAGAGAGGTTTTAATTTGTAAAAAAACGTGCTAAGGCGCTGCCTTAGGTTTTGAAAAGAGAAAATAGAGTCTTGGAGAAGATGGAGGCCAAAAAATCACTCTCTCTAGCTAGGGTTTTCATTGGAGACATAAGATAAGTATTTTTAAGTTGAAATTACGGTTTTCAGGGATTTTTAATAATCTTTGGACATTCCCAAGGGTCTAGGAGCCAGCCCACATCAAAGAATGATGCTTTGTGCCCTTAAAAAAGAAGTTCTGGAACCCAGAAAATCAACTTGTGTATGCAAGTCCTGACCATGCATACGCATGCATGATTCATGAGTACGCATGCTCCACAGAAACCTTAATTTGACAACTTTAATGACCCAACTTTAAACGGCCATAACTCATTCTATATAAATTCAAATTAGGAGAAATTTGTGTTCAAATTAAAGCCTAGGATGTCTAATCTCCATTAAAACAAACTTCACTCAAATATTCTTTATGGAGAAAAATTTATGGTAAAAAAGGTGAGCAAAGGTCATTTTTCAGAATAGTTTTAAACGCGATTTGAGCACTTTTGAGTTGTGATTACTTCCAAACTATTGTGACCTATGTAAATAACATTGGTTGACATATTTCAAGCTCATCATTGGGGTTAGAGACCAAAATTTATTAATGGGTGCAAAATGAGGTGTCTACAACTGGCCGCATTTAATATCAGAATGACCCCTGAACACTATCTTTACAACTTGCAACCTATTTAACCACCACCAACAAGACAATGATGGGACAAGTATCCAAGTGAGGATCCATAATGATCTAAGTGAAAGGCTGGGATGCAACCCCAACTACTATAAAAAGGAGGGAAGCTCTCCCAAGATGGGGGATCAAAAAAAAGGAAGAGAGATAAATACAGTACCTGCTTTTGCACCACCTTGCGTACTAGAGCCATTGAAATACACTTTCCATGAAGTTATGGTCAAATGAATGACCTCTCCATCATTCCAATCGGGCAACTCATTGCCTAAGTCCAATAGATGATTTATAAAAAATTTGGCCAACACCTGTCTTGTGACTGAGCTCCGAAGTTTTTCATTCATCCCTCCCCATAGTCAGGGTTTTACCTTCCAAATATGACTATTTGGTCCCAGTATGAAAAGATTCTAGATTTCCTTTATGGAGAGATTGATCATTTCCACTTTTTGTTCATATCAACTTCTTCAATGTGGAGTGTGTGTGTGTGTGTGTGTGTCAAATACTTCATAATGAATACCTACCATATGGTTTCTTTTTCTCTATTTTTCTCTTCTTCTACTTACAACCTTGTAGAGTTGCAGGTTTGTATTTGTTTACTCTAATTTTTTTTTCCATTAAATTGAAAAGATTTTGTGTATTTCTTGTCTTTTGTTTAACCTAATTTGCTTAAGTTTTGTCCAATTTATATGATTATGGTTTGAGAATCAATCATTAAATATGCTTAGACATGTATGAGAAATTGCGCCCTTGGCCCATTTTTAGATGTTGGACCAAACCCACGCAAATAGGCAGAGTCGTGTTATTGCCTCTCAAAATGGAGGTTTGATTAATTATATTTTCCCCTGTAGAATAAGGATTTTACAGTGGAGTTGTCGCTTATTTAATTGTTGGAATAAATGAGAAAACCATAATTGAAAAATTCTTCATTTTATTGCTTTGTAAATGAATTTACATTGATCATAAAAAATTATATTGCTTGGTCCTAGATACAATCTAAGATAAAGTACTTGACTTTGTTTCCTAGTTACAATCTAGAAATTGAAAATTACATGGATAAACATCGATCTATCAGCCCTTGATCTAATTTAGAGGCTATGTTACAAGATGAGAAGTTGTTAGGCACCCACTTTGCTTAGTGAAACCGGTCTTCTTGGCTATGGTGGCCAACATTCATATCATATCATCTAATATGTTTTCAATAAATTTACATGTTGAATTTAATGTGTGTGCGTGCGATAAACCATAATTAAATTTATTAAGCATTGCATTTGGATTGAAAAATAGATTCTAGTGAATATGTGTAGATGGTGATATCCTAGATTCAAGGATTTGAGAGAATTATGAAACAAATATGTTTTTTAGATTTTTTTTTTTATGTGGATTTAAGATCAAAGATAGTGTTATGCATGAACATGTGATGAACAACCAAGAACATATGAATAGCACATATAAACATTTAAGAACATTCAAACATATTCAAAGAATTTAAATAAACACTATCATGCTCTAATTTTAATCTCATCATTATAATATAAAAAAAAAACAAGTTAGGGAAAGAGATTATACTTGCATACAAGATCCACACGGTGGAGGAGGAGACTTTTGATGGAGGTCTTAAAGGGTGAAGTAGAAAAGAAGAACTAAGAGTGGGAGAGTGAGTCTCAGTCAATACCTTGAGTCTTAGGAAGACCAAGATATGACAAAACTACTCTACTTCACTAGAACTCAAGAAAGGAGAAGAGAGAGTTTTTTCGTGTCTTGAAATAAAGGAGAGGAGAGTTTATATAGCAGTGATGGAGAAAATATGAATGGAAGGACATTTAATGAGGGTTGACAAATAATCAAAGAGAATTACAAACCTAGACCCTATTTCAGACTTTGGGGAAAGTTGGTGCATTAAATTTGGGGGTTGGTGGGAGTGATTAGCAAGCAAAATGTTTAACACTTTGGTTTTTCCCGTAGCTCCTATAATAGTTTATTAGAGCTAACTTCAAAAAATTATATCTACCTCAATTTTGATCGAAATTGCCTCATTCTTATGCTCAAATTGAAGCCTCAGATGTCTAGTTTCTAGCAAAATTCTCACAAAGTCAAAATATTTTGAGAGACATCAACAAAATTGTGAGCAGAGGTCATTTGTTAGAAAATAATTTCAGCACAATTAACATTAATAGGTCCCAAATTAGTTTCCAATTAACATTGATAGGCTCCAATCACTTTCATTTCAGAATTAATTAGTTCCAAATTTACCCTAATTAAAAAGATAATTACACAAATTACTCATTGAATAATTGATGTTTAACTATCTAATTAATTGTGTACAATCTTACCATAAGATGTAGTTCTAGCCAATTAAATTATGACACATCATTAATCTCAAATTGATTATAATTATAATCAATTAGAATCAATTTTTCATAATCACATATAGTCGAACTCAATTTGTGATAGTGCATCTCATCCATTAAAACTTGATTTGATGATGATTTTCAATCTGGTGGTCCGATTAGGGCTTATGACTAGTCAATTTGATCGTTACAACATCAAGATCATTTTGATAAATGAAATGATGGATCAAGTGGCCAAAATAAAATTATTATTTCTAAGGTGAAATTACCCTTTTATCCTCCATGTGAGGTTAAATGCGTATTGCAAAATAGGGTGTCAACAAAATACCCCTCATTGATAGAGCCCGAAAAGTGAATGTTAATGTATGAAGAAGACACCAAACTTTGCAATCAGTATTTAACCAGGGTGAATGTATGATGAATGCAAATCGAGAAGGTGATTGACATGTAGTGGATCAAAATGTGGATCGAATCTCAGGAGAGATTGCCTATGTACCTCTTGGTGTGAAGATCGGGTCCAAATGTAGTTCATGCATGCAAATCTATTTTATTTTTTTATTGAAAAAAATGTGTACAAGACATGCTTACCAAAGGTCAAGACAAAATGGGGATTTCGGTCGTGCTTCCAAGAGGACCAAAGATCTTGAATTTTGGATGTGCTTCCAGAGATCTGTTGAATTTGAATTTTGGATGTGTTTCCTAAAGGTCTGTTGAATTTGAATTTTGGACATACTTCCTAGAGGTCCAAAAATTTCTTGTAAGGATTCGTGCTAATGTCTATGGGTCTTCTACCCTAGCTCCTGCAAAATAAATATTTTTAGAGCTATTCATTGAAAAGAATTGGACGAACCTAGCCAATGCCCCTAGTTGGGGACACCTCAATGCTCGAATAAGTGCTGAGTGTGGGACAGTTAACTTTATGTTGCGACCACTAGGGTATATGGAAGGAGATTGTAGTCCTCCATTTGTTTTGGAGATTTTTCATTTGAAGATGTGTTCTAAAGATTTGAACATTTTTTATGAGGATTTTTTAATGCAAGTTTTTCCTTAAAGATTTATTCTGGAGATTTTTCCATTGAAGTTTTGAAAATTTTTAATGAAGAAATGTTCATTGGAGATTTTTCATATGAAGATTTATTCATTGGAAACTTTTCCTTTGAAGATTTGAGATTTTTTCGTTGAAGATTTATCTTGGAGATTTATCCTTTGAAAATTTTTAAAGAAGATTTGTTTATGGAGATTTTTCCTTGAAAATTTATTTTGGAGATTTTTCAATTGAATTTTTGACAAATTTTAATGAAGACTTGTTCATTGGAGATTTTTCCTTTGAAGATTTGAGGTTATTCATTGAAGATTTTGAATAATTGTAAAGAAGATTTGTTCATGGAGATTTTTCCTTAAAGATTTATTCTAGAGATTTTTCCAATAAAGTTTTGGAAATTATTTATGAAGTTTTGTTCATTGGAGATTTTTTCTTGAAAAATAGTTTTGGAGATTTTTCCTTTGAAAAATGGAGATTTTTCCTTTTGAAAATTTGTTCATGGTGATTTATCCTTGAAGATTTATTCTGGAGATTGAAGATTCATTTTGGAGATTTTTCCATCGAATTTTTTAAAATTTTTAATGAAGATTTTTTCATTGAAGATTTTTTTTTTTTGATAGTGAAGGTGTGTTCATTATCAAAAGGTGAAGGAGATGAAGATGGAGTAAGAATGATGAAGATTTATTCATGAGGCAAGAATGATGATGATTTTTTTTTTTGACAACCTAGACTTTGATTGACAATAACTTTGGCTAGAAGTTGATGACGATTTCTTGATAAGTCCTTGTTTAATTCCTACAAAAAGATAATTTCAATTAGTAATGGAGTTATTCATTTAAATGAATTGGAAGTACTTAGCCAATGCCCCTAGTTTAGGGCATATTCCATACTTGGATGGAAGTTAAGTTCATTTGATGTTGTGACCCTTGGGGAAATGAAAGAAGATCACAGCCTACCATCCTTGGTTCCTACAAAATGGCTTTCTTTCTTTAACTTGTTAGAAACCAATTATCATGAAAACATTTTCGGCCATTGCCCTTAGTGTGGACATACTTGCAAAAAAGAAAAGGGTTAATGCTTCAAATGAAAACTTGCTTTCATGTAAGAAGGACATATCCAAACATAATATAAATAGGCCAACACCCCAGTTTAAGCATACACGATGCAAAACAAATGGGTTTAGACTAACATGTACCCAAACAATTTTGTCACATTGCTTTGAATTTTTTCCCCAAGGTTGTTTGGGTGATTGGGATCGGGCCTTTGAAAGGCTGCTTACATACCTCTCTTATAGAGGATCAAGTTAAGATGTAGTTCAGGAGAATTGAATTTTGAAAAAGAATGATTTTTTATTTTTTTTTGGAAATGAGATTATTCTTCCTTTTTTTTTTTTTAATGAACAAAAGGTGATCCTTTGAACAACCATTTTGGAAAATCATGGTGTTTAAGAATCAAACAAATCTCCTTGATTAGAAAGGATCAAGATCATTAAACTCATGTAATCAAATTTGCTTATTTCTTTTGAACACTATCCAATTAAGTCTCCAAATACAATCAATAAATGAAATGTGATAATATTTAGGAATCAGATTGTTGGGTCCAAACAAGGAGAGTGCTCCAAGTTTGAAATTTCTTTTGAGTCATTTGGGGATTTGAGAATTTGATAAGTTTTGTCCTTCAATGTATCATCCAATGGGGTTTGAAAATCTTAAGAATTTTTCCTTTTTAATTCAAGAGAAATATTATTAGAGTTTAAGATGTGGCTACAATTAGCTAGATTTCAAGGAGGTTCATGGGTTGTAATGTAGGCGGATTTAGGTTATTAAATGAAGGATAAAAGGCTCAAAACCCCTATAATATTCCCCTTAAATATGCATTACTCAGAAATCAAGTATTGGTGGAGTTTGCCATTTCTTCCATGTCATCTTCTCACTGGTCTTCATCAATCACTTGTATCAACATTTTTTTCATGCTCATTCCTCTTGGATCATTTCTCTAGACTTTCATCTAGGTTGCATCTTTAAGTTTTCAATTTGTTGGGATTTTCCCTCTTTTTTTCTTTGGCCCTAACTTTTGCCAAGGCTGCTCTTTTAGGTTTTCAACCTAGCGGACTTTCTTTTTCTTTTTCCTTCTCTTTTTTATTATTTATTATTTTTATTTTTTGGCTCTACTTTTGCCTAGATTGCCCATTTGGGTTTTCAGCCTAGCGAGTGTTTTTTTTTTTTTTTTTTTTTTTTTTTTTTTTTTTCTATGTCTTTCATCTCTTGATTGAATGAACTTTTTGGGATCTTTTGCCTTCCTTGTTTTTCTCAGCTTAAGTCATTTTGATGCACTTTCTAGACTTCTTTCTTGGCTTAATTCACTTGCACCTTTTTGTGCTTGATGAATCTTTTCTTTTTTGATGAACTCTCTCTTAGATGAACCTTGTATTCCTCTTGGCATGATGAATTTTAAGCTTTTCAAACTTGATGCGCTTTTTTTCACATTGATGGAATTTCATTTCTCTTGATTGAGTGAAACCTCTTTTTTTCTTTGATGATCTCTTGTATTTAGCTTAATGAATTCTTTACTTGTCTTTCATGTCTTCTAGGAGAGCTTTATCAATTAGCTCAAAGTTACAAGGTCGACTCCTCCTTAACATAAAATTTAAGCATGCATACTTTGATTTTTTCCATCTTAGGTTTAGATTTTAGTGGGTTCATGCAAAAAAGAGGATAAGTGATTGAAGGCTCAAATGGGATAGCAATGGATAATGATTATTCTAGGTATTAAGGTATAATCTTGTTTAACCAAAGACAGTCTCATATCCTTAGCAATGCTTGCTTGTAGGCACAGTGACTTGAGCTCTTTTAATAAACTCCTCTTAAAAGAAATAGTATGAATACTCTATTGGAGACACAAATGTTTTTAGAAATTTGGAATTAATGCATGAGCTTTTTGAATTTTTTGATGGATAGATTTTCTTTGATTGCCTTTAAGACCATTTCTTTTTATATTCAAAGTAATTTAGCAAAAGTGCTTACATGAATCAAATGAAATTAATCCTTTCTCAATACAAGTTGATTGTTCAAGCCTTTAAACATCATGATTTAGAAAAGGTTTTTTCCAATGGACCCTCATGTACCTTTTGAAAAGAAGACTTTTAAAAAAAATCTTGAAATCCTTAAAAGAAAAAATATCTGGACCTTTTTGAAAAAGTCACTAGGAAGTCCAATGCCTCTAGTTCAAAGAATTATTTATTATTATTATTTAAAAATGACTCAAGGGCCCAATGGCCCTTGTCCAAAGACTTTTTTATTTGAAATTTTTTATCTCTTTTTTTAGAAAGATTTGGAAATCTTGATTATTTTTTATTTATTTATTTTTGGATTTTTGTTTTTTGTTTTTTGTAATGAACAAAGAGCTCCACCCAAATTCAAGATGCCAAGCTTGGACAAGTTTGATGGAACAGGCTACCCCAAATCCCATCTAAAGATGTACACAAGGGCCTTCAAACCTTTGGGAGCTACTGAAGAACTTTTGACCCAAATGTTCCAAAACACACTTACTGGGGCTACTGTTTGTTGGTTTTTGAATCTTGAAGACTCTTTAATCTGTACTTGGGAGGACATTGGCAATGAGTTCTATAAGCAATACAAATACAATACTAAACATTACTAGGCGTGATTTAGAGACAACTAAGCAAAAGTCCAAGGAAACTTTCACAGTCTTTATCACAAGATGGAGGGCAAAAGAAGGCCAAATGACAAATAAGCCCAACGAAGAAGAGCAACTCCAAATGGTGGTGAAAAATTTGTTGCCCATATATCACAAACATCTCTTTGCCCAATACTTTCTTAACTTCAAAGCCTTGATCGTAGCTAGTACTCAAGTGGAAGATGCTGTTAATGAAAGAAGCTACACTTCTATGAAAGCGGTAGCCCACACCACCAATGAGGAAGTGGTCAATGTTGTAGTTTCCCAAACATCATCGATTTCCAATACTAGGCCTCGAAGGAAGTTTAGTGAACTCCACATACCTTTGAGCCAATTGTTTGAAAAGCTCAAAATTGAGGGATATTTCAACCCACTTAACCCTCGCCCTCCTCCAAGCCCATTGCCAAAAGGGTACAAGCCACATGAATTTTGCAAATCATTAAGAACCTAGCCATCAAACAAACAAGTGCATCAACCTACGACATGCCATTCAAAATCTAATTGATGAAAAAGTCATCACTCCACCTTCATCTGTTGGTCGATCAAACTTTTCTTAAGTTCAAGTCAACAAGTTGTTGAGCATAAACTTTTTTATATATATTTAATTTGGTTGCTTATTTAGAGTTTGTTGTTGGTCAATAAATTTCGTGATTGGTGCATTTTCATGCTTGTTTGTTTCATTTACTAGTGGGAAGAGAAAAAGAGAATGGAAGTTCATGGCATCATCCTTCCACCGGAACTTTTGAAATAGTTGTTCCATTTGATCCAGGCGCTCCTTCAAATTTTTCTCACTTTCAGTCAATTGTGGGCCTTGAACTTCATTCTCATCGTTTTGGAAAGTGGCAGTATCTTTTCTTTGAGCTTTTGACCCAAAGTGTTGAACTCTTTGTGAAGTTGGGCTTGGCTCACCACCAAAGTATTGAACAATTAACGAAAGTTGGTCATTGGCTTATTCAATGTATTCTCTTCAACCATTGCTACAAGAAATGAGTTTGGGTTGGCAAATGAATTTGGTGATGAACTTGGTTGACTTAAGCTGGAACTTTAAAGGCTTGAACCTTCACTTGATTGGGCTTGCACTTGGAAAACTGCATGCACACATGTTATGTTTTCTCTAGAAAAACAAATTGGGCCTCCTTGGTGAGTAGGCTTCAATCACAAGCATTTAGGCTTCGATTCATTCATAGCATACATGGTTCAAACAATTATGATAGGCTTAAGCGTTGGACTTGGGCTCATCATGGTTTAAACAAGGGCCAATCACATGCATAATGCAATGCAATATTCTTGGACCGACCTAGGGGTAGGTTCTATGGGCTTTTACAACATGGGTAGAAGGTAGGTTAAAGTAGGGTTGTATACGGTGTAGTGCGGTCGGTTTTTTGGGGCATTTTTGCACTGCACCTATAGGAGTGGTTTTCCCTCATCCCTCACCGCACCTCACCTGTGGAGGGGTGAGAACCGGTCTACACAAGGTGTGGTGCAAAATATCGGTTTGGTGCGGTTAGTTCAGTTAATTCCTCATTTTCTCAGGAACCAAACACAATGCAATTAACAACCCAAACCACATCATACTCATGAAAAAAAAAACACAAATATTCCAAAAACAAAAAATAAAAAGAAAACAAATTCACAATCTTTCTCTCAAACATACCCATTTCAAATCACAAAAACCCAAATAAAAAAACTAAACCAAACCTATAAAACATCAAATAAAACGATTAAAAATAAATTACATAAACAAACTTGATAGAAAGCATTACATTTGCAAGGAAGAGCATCTGAAGGAGAGGGTGGAACTCCAAAAAACACGGCATCAAGCATTAGATTGCGGTGGTAGCAAGCGGCGAAGGTTGAGGGGAGAGAGAATGAGGAGAGATGAAGACTTTTGTTGCTGACTTGCTGGGATTGGAAGAGGCAAACGGAAGAGGGTGTGGGTAAATTAACCTAGGGTTTTAAATTAAAAGGCAAAAAAATGTTTATTTTTTTTTTATTTTTTTTTATAATCTGATGATAAAACTACGTCATTTTGGAGCTGGTATTAAAATTTAATATCAGGTCCTAAAACGACGTAGTTTTAGTGCCAAATTTTATACATATTAAAAAAAAAAAAAAAAAAGAAGAAGAAGAAGAAAACCTATCTTAAGTCCAGCGTCGTTTTCTTCTTCTTCTTCTTCCTGTTCTTTGCATTTGCTTTCATGGCTTCTCTAGGTTTTATTTAATCTACTAAAACATAAAAATATAAAAGTGTAAACATTGATACTTATATGTTAAAATATAGTGTGTACCTATATATATACCGTTGCGGTGCGGTTTCTCATCGGAGTGCAAAATAGCCACCGCTCTTCGCACCGGAAGTCTTCGGTTTGTCCAAATCGTTGCTGACCACTGTGCCGAACACTTACGGTGGATTTGTGAAGTGGTTAGAGCGGCTCGGCGCCAGTTGGTTTCATCGGTGCCGGTTGGTACCTGAACAGGCCTAGGTTAAAGGTCTCCACAAGATAGGATGTCATACCTCACAACTTGTGATGCCAGGAGTGCCGCGTTGGTCCGAACAGTACAGTTTGTCCCAATGAACCATGATGGTATAACCATGATGATCCTTGTCATGGTGGGTGGTAGGTTCACCACTGGGTATGCAAGTCTCAAGAAGACCACAAGTTATGGCTAATACTACCGGGCTTCTAGACTAGCACATAATTAAAATAGATTTCATTCAAGCAAATGATGCATGACATAATAGACATATTATAGACAAAAAAGCAATAAAGAAACAATAACATGGTTGGCCACCATAACCTGATTGAAGCTTAGCTCTCAATATCCCTAGCGGAGTCACCACTATGAGACACCAAGTCCCTGACTTGTTTTTTTTATTTTTATTTTATGTTGAGCCAAACTCATGTAAATGGGTGGAGTCGTATTATTGCCTCTTAAAATGGAGGTTCGACTGATTATATTTTTCATTTTAGATTAAGGGTTTTACAATGGAGTCGTCACTTATTTATGTTGAAATAAATAAGAAAACCATAATTGAAATTTTTTTAATTTTATTGATTTGTAAATGAATTTACATTGATCATAAGAAATTACATGGCTTTGATCCTAGATACAATTTAAGATAAAGTACATGGCTTTGTTTCCTAGTTACAATCTAGAGATTAAAAATTACATGAATAAGCATTGATCTATAAACCTTTGATCTAAGTTTGGTGGCTATGTTACAAGATAGAAAGGTGTTAGGCACCTACTTTGCCCGGTAAAACCGGTCTTCTAAACTATGATAGTCAACATTCATATCATATCATCCAATATGTTATCAATCAATTTGTATAATGAATTTAATGTATGTGCATGTGATAAACCTTAATTCAATTTATTACGTATTGCATTTGGATTGAAAAATAGATTCTAGTGAATGTGTGTGGATGGTGATATCTTAGATTCAAGGATTTGAGAGAATTATGAAACAAATATGTTTTTAATATTTTTGATGTGGATTTAAGATCAAAGATAGTGTTATGCATGAACATGTAATGAACAACAAAAAACATGTGAAGAACACATATGAACATTTAAGAACATTCAAACATATTCAAGAAATTTAAATAAACACTAGTATGCTCTAATCTTCTCTTTATAATAATATAAAAAAACAAGTTAGGGAAAAAGATTATATCTGCATATAAGATTCATACGGTGGAGGAGAAGACTCTTGATGGAGGTCCTAAAAGGTGGAGTAGAAAAGAACTAAGAGAGTGAGTGAGTCTCACTCAATACCTTGAGTCTCAGGAAGACCAAGATATAACTAGACTAATTTATTTCACTAAAACTCAAGAAAGGAGAAGAGATGGGTTTTTTTTGTGTCTTGAAATGGAGGAGAGGAGGGTTTATATAGTAGTGGTAGAGAAAATATGAATGGAAGGGCATTAATGAGAGTTGGCAAATGATCAAAGAGAATCATGAACCTAGACCCTATTTTAGACTTTGGGGAAAGCTGATGCATTAAATTTGGGGGTTGGTGGGAGTGATGAGCAAGTAAAATGTTTAAAACTTCGGTTTTTCCTGTAGCTCCTAAAACTGTTTTTAGAGCTAACTTTGAAAAATCATATCTATCTCAATTCTAATCAGAATTGCCTCATTCTTATGCTCAAATTGAAGCCCCAGATGTCTAACTTTTGGAAAAATTAACCTCACTCACAAATTCAAAATATTCTGAGAGATATCAACAAAATGGTGAGTAGAGTTCATTTGTTAGAAAATAATTTTAGCACAATTAACATTAATAGGTCCTAAATTAGTTTCCAATTAACATTAATAGGCTCCAATCACTTCCATTTCAGACTTAATTAGTTCCAAATTTTACCCTAATTAAAAAGATAATTACACAAATTACTCATTGGATAATTAATGTTTGACTATATAATTAAGTGTGTGCAACCTTATCATAATATGTAGTCCTAACAATCAAATTATGACACGTCATTTATCTCAAATTGATTATAATTATAACCAATTGGAATCAATTGTTCATAATCACATATAGTCGGACTCAGTTTGTGATAGAGCATTTTGTCCATTAAAACTTGATTTGATGATAACTTTCGATAAGGTTGGCCAATTAGGGCTTATGACCAATCAATTTGATTGTTACAATATCGAGATCATTTTAATGAAATGAAATGAAGGATCTAGTAGCCAAAATTAAGATGCCTATTTTCAAGGTGAAATTACCCTTTTACCCTCTATGTGAGGTTAAATGCCATTTGCAAAATGGGGTGTCAATAACATGATTTTTAAAATTATTTTGTGCTTTATGACATGGGTTCCAACGGTGATATGATGATTTCATCCTCTCAATTTTGATTTAGAGAACAATCTTCTTTTTAGTTTATTATTAAGCATGTCTTGACATATAAAAAAAAGTAGTCTGTCCATTTAGTTTTTTTTTTTTTAATCAATCATTAAATATGTTTGAAATGATTTTATCAATCATTAAGTTTTCTAATAAAGAACAATAACAAACAAAAACAAGGATACGTTAAAAATATAGTGTACAAAGAGGTATTCAACAATCTCCCAAAGATACAAAATTCTCATTAGAGCACAATTGGTATGTTACAAAATAATAATTTTTTGTTTAGGTGTTATCATTTTATATTTGATAGTTATTATACCAATAAAATTTATACCTTTTATTATTATAATAATAATTATTTATTTCGTTATTGTCTAAATTAGAATCCAATTTTGCATCATTGTCTAAATTTATGTGAGGATCACACCATATTGTCCACTTAAGTTTGTGTCACGTGTCCACTTAAATTTTTAAATTTTTATGTCAAGTGAGTTAATGAATGTAAAATACTAAGAATCTAATATTGATGAATTATATAAAAGTAATAGTCACATATACTCAATAAAAATCATCACACAATAAAAATCACCACACATTCTATTTTATTAAAAATTAGAAAAAAGAATGATTATAAGTAGTATTAAATTTAGATAATGATTATAATATGTGACTGATTACGTTTACTTTTTAATAAAAATAATTTGACTAATTATTTATATTTTTATGATAAAAATTACGTTTAATTTTAAATGTATCTATACGTATGCATTAATACATGTGTTACATGCTATTTGTTTTTAAATAATTTGATTAATTATTTATATTTTTATAATAAAAATTGCGTTTAATTTTAAATGTATCCAAGAATTTACATGATCAACATGCTAGTCTATATATCTAATAATAGGTGAAATTGAGAGAAACTCATATTAAAATTCCAAATTAGAGTACCAATTTTGTGCCATGTATTCTAAATTTTTTATTTTTAAAGAATTTTATTTCTTAATTTTAGAATCAAATGTGAGATTACATCATTAATATTCATCCAAATGAGTTATTAAGTACAAAAATTAAAGAGTCTAGAATAAATGAATCGTAAAAAAAAATGTTTCACAATAATAAAAAAAATGGACAATTTACACTTTATACCTAATAATATCCTTACAAATTTTTTAAAAGAGTTAACAAAATATAAAATTTACTATCAATAGTATTTAAATTATATATACAGGAATTATATTATGCATCTTATTGTATATATTTAAGTGTATTCATGCATATGCTTGAGACTACATGCTGGTATATATTAATAGCCACAACTTAGAGAAAATCCAATTAGATTTGAATTGGATATCAATTTTGCGCCACATGTCTCATTTAATTTTTAATTTTGTGCCAAGTGCATTATTGAGTGTAAAAATCTAAGAGTTCAAATCCAATTAGAGTCCAATTTTTTGCCATGAATCTAGCTAAGTTTTTAATTTTTGTGTCAAGTAAATTATTAATTGTAGAAACCGAAGAGTATAAAACTAATTAAATTCTAAATCATATATATATATATATATATATATAATGAGAAACTATTATATGTTTTAGAAATATATAATTTTAAAAAAATGTAAGCTAATACCATATATAATTTGAACCGTATAATTGTGATTATTTTTAATTGTATTTGTGTGCATAGAACTCCACACTAGTATTATTAACAAAAGAAACAAATAGAACACAAGTCAATCTTCTTCTTCTTCTTCTTCTTCTTCTTGATAGGAGACAAGTCAATCCTTAACACACCAACTTGCAACAGCCCTAAAATCACAAACCTTCGCTTAAAAAACAAAGACTCCATACGCTAGCGCATTTCTCACAAGCATGTAGAGCCACGTACATGTGAGAGGCGCTTCATGTGTCTGGTGCATATAATAATCTTTCCCAAATTGGGGAGAAAATGGGGGAAAAAAGGGCATTTAAATGAAAAAACTTCTTTGTCCTTCCATTATAACTTTCAACCATGCACTGGTTCCTCCTTTTTTTATTTTTTGTTTTTTTAATTATCTTGTCTTCGTGTTTGACCCTAATATATATAGAAAATGATGTCTTAACTTTTATAAGATGTCTCTTTACAAATCTTTACTAATTTAATTAATAAGAAGTAATATTTTTCTTATATTAGAATAATAATAAAAAAAAAAAAAACACTCTTCTTATACACTATGTAATATGGACATAATAGTAAATTCATGTAAACTATCATTTTCATCATCTCATTTTTCATCCAAACTAAAAAAAAAAAAGAAGGTAAATTACATATTTGTTCCCTATTCTTTACATTATATTTCAATTTAGTCCCTAACCTTTCAATTGTGGCAATTTGGTCCCTAACCTTTCAATGATGTGGCAATTTGGTCCCTAACCTTTCAATGACGTGTCAATTTAGTTTTTACCATTATCTCTTAGATGGAAAAGTCTAACATGTCAAATAGCATAAATAAAAAAAAAAAAAAAAAAAAATTTGCCACATCAACCGTTGCCTAGACTAACATGTCAGTTTTTTTTTTTTTTTTGGTAGAGAACACGTCAGTTTTTTAAAAAGAAAAAACCCAAATAAAATCTTTTTAACTTGATTCATAAATTTGTTTATTTCATTAAACAAGGACAATCACAGTCCCATGTAAAACACTCTCCCTAAAATCCAAAATCTCTTCTCCTTTTGATGGCGCCTTCTCTTTCCTTCCAGCGGCGCCTTCTCTATTCCAATGGCTTCAAGTTCGTCCCTCTCTCTCTCTCTCTTTGAGTGATCCAAACAACAATAAAACATTCCCAAACCCCTGACTCTTCCTCCACAATTCCCTTTAATCATTCTGCACTTAAGGGGAAAAAAATCCAATGAATTCATATGAAGAGTAATAATTTATTCAAACAATTGGGTATCAAGAAAATTTTATTTAAGCAAAGAAAAGTTCAAACACATCGGTACACAAAACAAGATAAAAAAGAAAATACAACAAATCAAATCTATCTACAAAAGACCAAGAGGCCGCCTCTGATGCCAACTTTCTTTGCTCTACCACAATAACAGGTAGGATTTGCAAATCTTCAAAAAGGATGACGAGTCAAAAGGATGACTACTTAAATCCAAAGCTCCTTAAGGCTAAATAAAGATTCTCCCACAGCAAGCAGAATGATCGTTGTTTTATAAGATAAGTCTAGCTAAAGTCACAGTCAAGTAAAGAGGTCTGCCATTTCTTGCTTTACACAAAATACCACCTCTATCTTCCTTTGTTGCTCCTATATCCACCAATATAGAATTGCTTGAAAATCTGGAAAAAAATTGTCAATACCAACTCAAACTGAACGTTCAATTTCTGGTCCATTCCAAACAAAAAAGAGATAAAAACCTACGAGGAAGATAATACCGCAAGAGAGAGATATTACCAGCAGATTGGCAACTTCATTGGCCCTCAGATTGGCAAATCCATCAACCCTTAGATCCAGTCGTTGCCATCAATCATCACCTTTGGTATAATTTCTGGCCATCGTAATGCTTCACCTTTCTCTCTAGAGGACCAAACGTGAAGCAATCGTGGTTGAGTTAGAGATTTTTGTTGTTTATTGAGGAAAGAGATTTTTTGTTGTTGATAGGCGTGAGTTTGGTATTCACTTATTGTTTTTTTTTAAGTTAAAATTATTTTAACATTTCACAAATTAAAATTACAAATGCTGACATGTTAGTCCAGGTGGTAGTTGATGTGGCAACAATTTTTTTTTTTTTTGTTTTAATTTAAGTCGTTTGACACAATAAACTTTTTCATCCAATAGATAATGGCAATGATTAAATTAACAAAACATTAAAAGGTAAGGGACCAACTTGACACAATTAAAGGGTTAGAGACTAAACTGAAATCTGGTGTAAAAATAGAGACCATATATGTAGTTTACTCAAAAAAAAAAAAATTGTCAACCTTCTTTTCTATTCTCCCAATCAACCAAAGAGAGCCTCGTATCCCCCATTTGACCAGCCCATCATAAGCAGGTGAAAGGTATGCCCACTGTATACAACGAGTCCTGGCACGAGCACAACGCACACTAATGAAGCACACATTTGAGGGACCTGCTGCATCCAGCGGGTAGAGTATATACTCTTTTCTCAAGCAGATAGCCTACTTATTGTAGCCAATAAAAGAACGCTTAGGAACCACCGCCTTAGTTAGACCACACCAAGCTGATCGACAAGAAAAGATTCCAAATTTGGAAGGCTTCTACACGACAGTATATATACTCCTCAAACAATTGAACTGAGGGCAAACCAACTTGAATAATCAGAGCACACTCGGGACTCTTTTTAAGTTTTAACCAAAACAATGCTAGATATTACTAACAGTATAATAAGCCACCCCATGCCCAACTTTAGAAGCCAAAGCAAAGCACATTCAAGATATCAATCATCAAATGAAGGAACGTTGTATCACCTGTTCCACTCAGACGCTTGAAAAAGGTCCAAGCCAATTCTCTTTAACTTCAATAGCTTGTCCATCCCTGAGAGCAATTTCAATTATCCCATGCTACCCATAGTGAGCCCACCTTTATAAGAAGATTACACATGCTTAAAAATAGCAGCTCTGTTCCAATCTGTGACACGTTTCAACCCAGGCCACCCACCTTCCTTCTAGGCAAACAAACACACCCTTTTTCTCCCGTTTACTTTGTTTGTGGAATAAGTAGTACCCTTCCACAAATAGCAATTTAACCACCTTTTAACTTCTGAAGGTAAAATGAAGGTGCTAATCTTTTTTTTCTTTTTTTGATAGGTAATCAGAAATATAATATTAAAGATAAAACAGTAAGAGAAAAGTGCAAGATGTTCATGATGATGAACAAGAAGAAAAAAAGAGCACACAACACAGCACAAAGAGGGAAATCAGGAAACTAAGCTAAGGGAAGACAAACTCAAAGAGAGAAGAACAATCAGTAAAACCCCAACAACGAGACCACTCCAAAAGATTGCGACGACTTAAAACCTTTAACTCATTCAACGTCTCTTCCTTATCCTCAAAAGATCGACGATTTCGTTCCAACCACACAGTCCACATTAAACACCCTAGAACCAAATTCCAAATGTCCGAATTATGCTTCCCAAGCCACTGATGCCAACAAGATAACAAACCTGCCACCGAGCCTGACATAACCCAATGAAAATCGAAAGCCTGAAGCAAACAAGACCATAGGGAATGCGTAACAGGACAATACAGAAGAAGGTGGTCTACCGACTCCTCATCTTGGCAACACATAACACACCAATTAGCCAAGGGGCGACCCTTAAGCATTAGATTATCCAAAGTGAAGATTTGACCATTAGCAGCTATCCACAGAAAGATCGCCACTCATTTAGGAATCTTTGGTTTCCAAATCCCCTTCCAAGGAAACAAAGAATTCGAAGCACCTCGAACCACCTGATAGTAAGACCGGGTGTCAAAATTACCATCATCTTTTAGCCGTCAGCAAAGAGTATCTCTCTTCTCACCTCGAGGAATACGGGTTTGGATAAGTTGAAGTAGAGAATAAGATGCAGTCAACTCCCAATCTTCAAAAGCTCTATAAAACCTTAAATTCCACACTTTAGCAGCACCTCTTTTTGGAATCTACAATACCTCAGAGTTGTAAGCATCCTTGACTACTGAACACACATAGAGCTCAGGATAGAGATCTTTTAGAGTAATATCACCAATTCACCTGTCATGCCAAAAACATATACGAGTGCCTTCCCCCACTACAAAAGATAGATGCTTACAAAAGCTTTCCCATTCTTCATTAATGCTTCTCCATAGACCACACCCACGAGTTCTCCTGCAGACTTTAGTACACCACCCCCCTTGACCCTGGTCATATTTAATAGAGATAACTCTTCGCCCGAGATAAGTAACTTCATGACCAAATCTCCACAACCATTTCCCTAATAGAGCTTGATTAAAAGCAACCACACTTCTTATCCCCAATCCACCCATCTCAATGGGTAAACACACCTTTTCCCAAGCTACCAAAGGATACTTGAAACTCCCCTCAGAAGACCCCCACAGAAAATTCCTCTGAATACTTTCCAATCTAGAAGCCACAGCTTTAGAAATAGTAAAAAAAGATAAGAAGTACATTGGGAGATTAGAGAGAGTACTCTTTATTAGCATGAGTCTACCACCCTTAGATAAATAGAGACGCTTCCACCCAGATAGTTTCTTCTCCATTTTCTCCAAAATAGGATTCTAGATCGAAGCTTTCTTAAAAGAATTTCCCAATGGTATTCCCAAATATTTCATAGGCAACTTGCCCACTCTACAATGAAGATTATTAGCCAATGCATCTAGATTATTCACCTCTCCAATAGGGACAATTTCACTTTTCCCGACATTGACCTTTAAGCCAGTAAAAGCCTGGAAACAAGACAACACCAACCTAATGGATAGCAACTATTCCCGAGAGGCATCACAAAATAAGATAGTGTCATCAGCAAATAACAAATGGGAGATACGAACACCAACAGTGTTCACAGCTCTCATATGAAAACCCCGAATAAGATTACATTTCTCAGTCTTCTTCAGGAGTCTACTCAAGACCTCCATTATCAAGAGAAACAAAAGCAAGGATAGGGGATCCCTTTGTCTCAGCCTATGAGAGCTTCCAAAAAAACCTTTAGGGGATCCATTAACCAAGACTGGAAAACGGACTGACGTAACACAAGCCGTAATCCACTCCCTCCATTTCAGCCCAAAACCCTTTTGGCCCAACAAATAAAACAAGGCCTCCCAATTCACATGGTCGTAAGCTTTTTCAATATCAAGCTTGCAAGCCACGACAATATTCTGCTCTTCAACCTGCTGTCTAGGCATTCATTTGCAATAAGCATTAAATCCAGAATCTGCCTTCCACCAACAAACAAATTTTGAGAATTAGAGATGAGATTATCCAAAACCACCCTCAACCTATTAGCTAACACCTTGGATAGTTCTTTGTACACACTACCCACCAAACTGATGGGACGAAAGTCCTTAATGTTAACGACATTACACTTAGGAATTAAAGTGAGAAACGAAGCATTCATAGACTGTTCAAACACAGAGTGCCGATGAAAGTAAACAAAAAAAATCCATGACATCCTTTTCCACCACACTCCAACATTTGTGAAAGAAAGTCATGGTGAAACCATCAGGACCTGAGGTTTTCTCACCTACCATCTCCCTTAACACATGGAAGACTTCCTCTTTCATGAACTCCTTCTCTAAAGATAACCGCTCATCCTCTTCAACACAAGCAAAATCTAACCCATCCATGGTAGGATGCCCCACCTCAGTTTCCTTATACAGCCCTTGATAAAAGAGAACTAACTGAGAGCGAATATCAGACTCATTCTCATAAAGAACTCCATCCACCTTAATCCGTTTAATTTGATTAGCGTTTTTATGAGAGTTTGCTAATCTATGAAAGAACTTAGTATTATTGTCGCCCTCCTTCACAAACAAAACCCGAGACTTTTGCCTTTAAAAAATCTCCTTAAGGGAAGTCAACTGTTCTATGTGTCCTTTGAGTTGGAGGAGATGAATCTGTTCTTCGATTGAAAGACCCACCAACTCCTCTCTCGCATCTAAACCCATCAGCTCAGTCAACAAGTTCTTTTTTCTAAAAGCCAAATCACCAAACTCCTCCCTATTCCACTTTTTTAAATAAGCTTTTAGATCCTTCAATTTTTGAGCCAAAATGAAACTAGGAGAGCTTGCAAAACTGTACCCATCCCACCATTGTTTAACTATATCAACAAAACCCTTAACTTTCAACCACATATTTTCAAATTTAAAGGCACTTCACCCACGACAAATAACACCAGCTTCCACCAAAAGCCACCAAAAGCGGGCAATGATTTGAAAGAACACAGGGAAGCACCCATTGGGATATATTCTCAAAGTGCTCCTCCCAATCAAGAGAAACCAAAGCCCTGCCAATTCTTGACATAGAGGGAAGGCTAGAATCTCTAAACCACGTGAAGAGGCCCCCTCTAAAGGTAAATCAACTAAGGAATTATTCTCTATAAAATCCGAGAATGCGATCATAGTAGGACTAAAAAACTCATAACCAAGCCTTTCACTTGGGTACTTGATAATATTGAAATCACCTACTAAACACCATGCCATGGGTCACCTGACACGCATCTGTGATAACTCCTCCCATAAAGAAGACTGCTGACCATTGTCATTAGGGCCATACACACCTATACAAGCCCACACAAAGTCATCCACCACTCCTCTCAATAATACACTAACAGAAAATTGTCCAACAATGACATCCAACTTCTTAAAAACCCTCTTATCCCAAATCAGTAAGACCCCTCCTGAAGTCTCCACAACATCCAACCCAGCCCAATCAATGAAAAGAACTACCCCATAAACTACGAAAAAAAGCAATGTCGATAGAATATACTCTCATTTCTTGAAAACATACAATATCACACTTTCAATCTTTTAGGAGATTCTCACAAACCTCTCTCTTCCGGGGGATTGTTAAGCCCCCTTACATTCTAAGACACAAGTCGTAGAGTCATTTAAAACTACCAACAACCCCCAAAGCAGTCGAAGAAGCTCTGCTCCTACCCCTAGATGAGACACCATCGTAATTAACATTAGAAATAAACCCCTTAAACTCCTTGAGACCTCGTGACCCTGAGTTTGCATTTCGCTTAGACACCCCATCATCGTTCACCTTGAGGCATTCTGGTTCTAGAATGCGAAAAAGAGCCAAACATGGAGCTTCATGTTTCACAATAGGGAAACCCACCATTTTACAAAAGTTACTCATCAACTGTGACACCCAATTTGAAGGTGGCCTAGACTCTGTCCCCTGTGATTCCTTTGCAGAATCTTGAGCCAGCAAACTCTCACTGAGATGCTTGGGTTCCCACTAAGACAGAGGTTCACATTCCAACACACACATCTTTCTCTCCACTGCCACAACCACTGTCATCCACCCCAAACTCAGCTTCCGTCCCATTACCCGAAACAGTGGGAGGAGAAAATCCATTTTGAACCACCCATGGTTCTCGGTGAAGGATCGATGGCACCTCTGTCAGAGTTGGAGGCTCAATCACAGCTACTACCGAGCTAAACCCCATACCATCGGTGAACCCAGAATCTCAAGAACCTAAACTGTGAGTTACCTCGGCACTAGAGTTCGTGAACCCAGAAAAATCAGCCTCGTCGGAGTCAAGCTTGACTAACTCCGAGTTACAACTTGTTGCCGGTTCTTTTCTGGTCACTTGATCACCGAGAACACTCATCAGCTTCGACCTAGAGCCACTTGAGCTCTCACCCACTCGTCTCTCTACCGAAGGCTCTCGCCCAACGGAAGCTTCATCGACTTCAGAGCTTAAGCCCCTAGCACTTGGGCTACGCTTGCTGATTTAAATTGTTGGCTGTGGGCTGGGTTTACCACATGTTGGCTTTGTCGTGACCTCCAAACGGACTTGGGCTTGACTGTCTTCAATGGGTTTGATCTATTAATATTATGGCTAGTGAGCTTTAAGATTTCACCACATTTGGGCCCACTTCAACAACCTCAGGCCACCCTATAGCCCATTTTCCATCTAACCCATGCTCCATGCGCATAAAGAGATCCAATGTCAACTCAAAATTTATACCTTCACCTTCAATCCCATTTATTGATGAGAGAATCTTCGCCCCAAACTGCTCTCTCTGTCCTAGAGTACTTTCTTTGTAGGTAGCACGGTTCTTACAGCTGAAATCTAACACAAACTTCTCCCAAAGTTGCTCCATCTGTCCTAGACTACTTTCCTTGCAAATAACATGGCTATTACGGCTGGGGAGTTGACAAAATCTTCACCCCAAGTTGTGCTCTCTGTCCAAGAAGTATTTCCCCGCAAGTGTCTGTATTTTGAACCAAGGCAGTTTTATACTTTCCTTCATCTCCTCCGCCACCATTGGTTTTCCGATTCCCCACCACCACCGATGCAAAGGATTTTGAGGCATCTCTTTTGGGCATACCAATGATTGCTTGCTTGGGAGATAGAAACTCTGAGTCTATCGCCTTTCTCGAGTGTAAACCAAAACCTCTCTAACCACTCCCTGACTTCCCTTTTGGCACCACTATAGACCCCTTACGATGACCATTAATGAGTTCAGATATTAATAAGAAAGCACCGTAAGAGTTGGCTCCCAACTAAAGAATAAAGCATTTGTCACCCTCACAGAAAGATTTCGTAAACTTACCACGAGATTGCCTAAAGATCAGTTCATCCACATTAAACAGCAATCTCTTTGCACTACCTTTTCCCATAAAAATGGATTTTAAAGAGTCTTTGCCTCTCTCATAAATACGGAGCTGGTACAAAAACCCACCTTCCTTAACAGAAAGCTCAAAAGTTTTTGATTCCACGAAGAAAAAATCAGAGCCTCCCATAATGAAAAAGAAATCAGCTAGTAGAAACTGTCTCATAAAATTGTAAAAACTACCATAGAGAAAAAGGCCCAACCTACAAATCATGAGATTGGAAACTAGAAAATCTGTCCCTGGACATGCATCCATATACCAGAGTCAACAATATACGCCTGCATGATTTTTTAAAATATTTTTTATTTTATTTTAATTCAGTTATCACTAAACTGAATCAAAATGAAGTGCTAATCTGAAAGAATTGCATACCATAAAGAGATGATTGAACCAATTGGACCTCCCTGTGCAGCAAAGGATAAGTGTTCTGAAGACCCAAATTGATTCTAGTTACAATTCTGTAAATAAGGATTTTATAGTTTTGGGAGGATAGTTTACTAGAAATAAGACTTTAAGAGAAGTATTAACTGGTAACTTCCCTAAAAGCATTCATGGTACAACCTGGACACGTGTGTAAAAGAAAGAGGGCTTTATGTCATCAATGGGAACCAAATTAGTCTATTTCCATTTCATGCATCTCCAAATGCCCCATCGTATGTGAATTCTAATTAGTTGTGCAAAAAAAGTTCCACATGTTACATAAACTACAAGTAAGATTCATCATATTTTATGCATTGTAGTTGTAGAGAGGCTCAGCTATACATCATTTTGCACATTCACACACGCATTGGTAAATTCAGTGCTTATGAGTTGTATAGATTTTAGACCACAGCAAGAGAGTAGTTGTTGGGACAAACTCCAGTAGTTAGCAAGTAGGAGATACATATATAGGTTCTTAAATTATAGAAGTCAAGATAAAACAAGACAAAACTTTAATTCAATTTAACAAGTGAGAATCCAAAATTATATAACCTACACAAAACTTCTTTCTCCTTTTCTTTCACTCAGGACAGAAGTTCAAACAAAGATCAGTACTCAACCTGATTAATCATAACAGAATCTAAGCCTTCCCATTGTTGAACATCTTACTTCCATCATCAATACCTTGGAGCTGCACCAGAAAAACGATAAGGTCTCAGAAACTATTACCCCAAAAAATGGGAAAGGCAGCCACATATATATGTAAACAGAAAAAAATGCCTATAATTTTTACAGATAATTCATAGGGATCCAAACTACATAGTGCACATTTAACTTTGAAAAAAGGGATCCAGTAGAACTGTGTCAGTCAAGACAGCAGTAAGTTAATAATTAGTCATTAGTTTACCTCCACCGACTGTTGCTTCAGGCAACCGTTCAATTGAGTACTTGTGCCGAGTAATATACATAATTGGTACACCGGGAACCTGCCAGTAAATAAGCAACCTTATACATCAGAACCCAGTTTCATGTAATATTGGACTCCAGTTTTGTGATACAGTGTCAAGCCATTATCAATAGATCATACCTTTCGGATCCTTCGCTTCAAATCTCGATCACATGTAGCAACAATGTAGCATTTATGCTGTTTCCAACAAAATAGTTCACAAATGTTACCAGAAGGAAAAAGAGCTAAACGCAACAATAAACTAAATTTACAATTGCATTCATCCGGAAAGAGCCCAAAAATTACAAACCCAAATATTCTGACAAAGAACTTTAATCTAAACAGTCTCAGTGACTGAGAACAACGCATAAAGTGAAGACCATAATGGAAATGAGGCCTTACTCTGGACTGATACTTTTTTTTTTTGGTGGGATAATACAGACAAAAGACAAGGGATGGGGAAGAAGGGAGTGGGAAGACAAGACTTACAACACTAGCACTTACAAAAGGGTCTAACCTTTGTAAGTACTAGCCAAAATTTCCATCTGTAAACCTTGCCTATTATGACAAATAAAAATTTCAAACGCAGTATGTGGTCTCCAAATTAAATGGACCAAGCCACCTGAGGAATGATTTAAACACAGCTCTGATGAATCCTCCTTAGTTAATCCTATGCTAACAGAAGGAAGGGGTTTAGCCAGAGATACTTAGGGGAGGACCGTTAGAAGTTACTCTAGAGCTGTTGTTGGTACTAGTTTAATGGCAGAGATATGCATTATGGGTACTACAGCCACAGAAGGTGAGGATACAGTGACATTAGTGAACAAATTACAAATATAACAATAGGCTGCTATGTGCTGTCATGGATGACTGCAGGTGTTTACTACAGCTTTTTGAGCAAAGAGAGGTGAAGCATGCATATCATTAAGTCCAAAAATGTGATGTGTCCTTGCCAAATGTGGATGCACCAAGTTTAAGACTTTTTTCATTCATCACATTCCAACTAATGTTATTGTTTCATTATTTGCAACCAATTTTTAGGCTGTATTTCAAATGATCTATAACCCGTTCACTGTTCGATAAATATTGTTGAAATGAAGCTGCTATTACTATAAGACTGAAAACACTTGTACCAGTCACTCCATAAACATTATAGCAATTTGATATCCAAGAAACAAGGACATTGATGTGGCTTGGGAATTCTGATGCATAATTTTAATGGCGTATCATTCTTAGTCGTAAAATTAATTGAAACACCCACATGCTGATCTATTAACAAATCCAGTGAACATTTGAGAATGAATATGGGTGCTGACAACCTATTACATTTATTCAACATCATTACTGTAAGTTTCTCTATTATTCATTCTAATAACATATTCTTTGGGGGAAAAAAAAGGAGCACCTTCAATTTCAAATCACAGTTCTTTTGTCTGTCAAATCCTTGGGTCAATTACACCAACCTATGACAACTCATGCGCCCTAAAGAACTTAGACAAGATATTATTTTTACAGTTTATCAAAAAAGGATATTATTTTTACAAATATTACTTTCTGCAATCCCTGCAAATTAAGGTATTTTAATAATTTAGTTGAGTCTAAAATTTTCGAGGAGATCCTAAGTATCTTAGGTTTTATTTATTAACACATGTTGTATTGTACTCAAAAGTCAAAACAGGAAGTTGATAAAAAAAAAAAAATGATGTGTTTTGAGTATTGAAGCATGTAAGCCTAGTTGTTCTTTACTTCCTTTTCTCTTCTCTTTTTTCTTCTACCCTTTCTTGCAATACTGTTTATGTAACTGTTCACCCATACTGTTCATATCCACTGTTCGCGGCCATTTCTTTACAGATTTAATTTCTGTTTGTCTTACCTCTTTTTAACCCTATCAAATCTTTTCTCTTCCCTACAAAACCCTATTCTAAGTTATAAACCCTAGATCAACAAATCCACCTAAACCTTAACCCACCACAAGCCCAAGTAAACATCCCCCAGTTTGTCCTACATTGATTAGATGAATACTCTAATTTCTTCAGAAATGGTAGGATCATTGCCGCAAGAAGGTTATGTCCATATCATCTTGACTTGTAAAATCTAATCTCCTTAAGGGTCATAGTGCCATTCTAGCACGAGGAGGTAAGTTCCTAAAATTTCCTCAAATAAGAATTATCCCAAACCCTTTCAAGAAGCAGTTGACTGTATAACCTTACATCTTATCATACGGACCTCACATATATTTTGGAGCATTTAAATAATTCTTGGAGAAGTTTGTCAGACATTTAAAAAGTGGGAAAATTTAAACTATTACTAAATATGGGTGATGCACACAAGAAATTTCACATCAAATTAATTCAAATCATACCTCTGTAACTCTATCAACAATACAATCATCAGCATAGGTCCCTTTATGAGTGCAAATTAGTCTTTCAAAACGAGGATCCTTAGCAATCCTGTACCAAAATAAGTATAGAGGACAGTACTCATTAGCTGATGATCATTACTGGTTGTATCTTCAATTGTTTACTTATTCCCAAAAAATAAAAATCCTAGATTATCAGTATACAACGAGATTCTCAATATCAAAATCCAATAGGAAAAGAGCAGAACAACGCTAGTTTATGACCCATTGATGCATGAGAATGGCCACAGAAAACATGCAAGGTTCAGAATTTTATTGCATAACCAATATAATTAATAAATTACTTTTTAATCTTTTTCCTTTTGATTGAATAGATTTCATTCATCCAAATGGGGAAAATAGAAATCGACTTGAATGAGAATCATTCCATAAAACAATAACATTTTTTCTTAAATAGCACATCAAAACACCATAAAAATTCTCATTTCTCACTCAGATTATAAATACGGATATCTAATATTTTAGTTATTAAAAAAAAAATATTGATAGCCAATACTATTGGATATGGAATAAAACAAACAAAAATGTACACAGTATATTGAATAAGATCCACAACTAATCCCATTCCCACATACACATTAACACATGCATCCAACAAATCTAGATCCTCTTCATACTAACATAGATAAAGAAATGTGAATGACAATCATAATTTTTTTTTTTTTTTGGGGCTAAGTAGACAACAAGCATAAAAGTTTATTGGGAAATATTGCAGAGTGAGTAAAAAGTACGGGAACATACCTCAAAGCAACTCGATATTTCTGACCTAGCTTCTCAAGCTCTGCCATCACACATTGCGTGATACAAGGAGTGCCTTCAATCCACAAGGTAGGCAGATTCAATAAAATCATAATTTAAAAAAGAAAAGAAAAAAGATCCTCATATTATTCCTCAAGCATTCTCATGGACATCCACACAACCAAGCATAATATTTTGATAAATATCATTAAGCAACCAACACATATTTAAGTGTTTGCCAATGATACATGGCACTCAATGCTTGTAATAAAACCACATTAAAAACTGTGTTGAACTTAGGATACCTCATCAACACAGCACAACAATTCTTGCAGCAAATAATAGCTGCATTAAATTGAAGAAACCAGTGATTCTAAACTCACATTTTGCATATAGGCAGTCCATCATTCCCTTCTCCAAGTCCAGCTACACAACAATGAAAGAAATTGCATAAGTTAGGATTGTAATGCAAAGTTACCGAGTCAAAATACAAGCAAGTTATTATTTTTATCCAAGCTTCCAGAACATATCCTTCAATGCATTAATGGGAAGAGAACAAGCTCCAGAATTGAATAAGGATTTCTATCTCATTCTTTGATTTTTTTTCCTTTTCAATTGGTAATTACACACGTTCTGTGAGTCATGAACAATAAAAATTTCTCTCAAATGATGCATTTTTATGAACCAAACCCATTTAAAATAAAATGGAATAAAACTAGAAATCACTCACTTTATTTTGGATAGAGAAATTGATGAAGTTGGTATCTACCAAAACCCGATACGGTGGTCCCAACGAGGTGTTGTAATTGAAGAAAAGTGCCGATGAAACCTTCGGCCTATATCACACAAAATTAAACACATTACAACACAATATAATCCCTTACAAATTCCAAAGCTCCTATACCCAAAATTTAACACCAAAAATCTATATATATATATATAGACTTTTATAAATACTTACAAAATTCAAAGGAAAACTAGATAAATAACAATGATAAACAACACAATAAGGCTTACACATTTCTTGGGAGCTTCTTTTCGTTGTTATCATTCTTTTTTGGGTCTAAAACCTGTTGTTTGTAACTGAATCCAGTATATAAAAGCAAAAATTACTACTGATTAGAGAATAATATAAAAAAACTTTAAGTGAAAAAAAAAAAGAGACTTACTTTTTAATGGATTTTTTGGTGACCATTTTTTTCATGGCAGCAAATTTGGGACCTTTCTTTGCTTTCCCCATCTCTTAGGATGAACAGCAGAACAAACTAAGATGAAGTTATTCCTAGTCCGAACAACAGAGAGAGAGAGAGACAGAGAGAGTCTCAGAAACCTGTCTGGTTTGGTTTGATTTAGAATTATTGTGCAACTATAATTAAATCGAAACCTATTTTGACGTAAACACTTGGGAAGAGAGAGCGAGAGAGGTCGGCGAAAGAGGATGAACAAGGCGAGAGCGGCGGTGATGGCTAGCCTAAACTAGGCCTGTTCAGATTCTGCCCGCAGCCGACAAAACAGGCCTGCACCGATCCGAACCGCACCCTACAGAGCTCCACCGGAGGTATATGGCGCGTGGTTTCAAACACCAACGACAGCCGGTGCGGCGAGCGGTTGTGGATTTTGCATTCCGATGAGTACAATCAAGTTCGGGTTTTAAGAAATTTCCACACAGAGAGAGAGAGAGAGAGAAACTGTGCAACGTGGTTGAGAGGGGAGGTGCGAAAACTGAAAACAGAAGGGGGATAAAATAGGGTTAAGTGATTATAAAACGACGTAGTGTCATTATTATTATTATTATTTTAAAATTTCAATGCAAAACAACGTCGTTTTGGACATAAAACTAATTTTAATTTCAACTTCAACATGACGTCGTTTTAGTTGGAGTCTAGATTAATTCTAGTTTAGATCAATTGATTCTCTTTCTGCTGTTTGCCTCTCTCTCCTTACCCTTGCTGCAACTGTTATTTGCAGCTCGCCGCCGCTGCCATCTGTAGCTCCCCGCCACTGCTTTTGACTACAACTTGATTACACTGTTTTCCAAGTTTCCCTCTCTCCTCTCTGCTCTCTATCATGGTTATTATCTAGAAATTTTAGAGAATGTTTTGAAGCTCAGTTGTCAATACCTGCTTACTATGCTTTCTACAAGTATGTGGAATTATATAATGCTTAAGACTTAGGCTATGTTTGTTTTGGTTTCAAACGGTTTCAGGAAATTGCTTTACATGAAATCGTGTGTTTAGTTGTGCATAAAAAATAGAGTTTTCCGGAAAATCACTTCCGTTGACTGTAAAATTAAAGGGTTTGACCGGCGGTGCGATCTTTAGATCGCGATCGCGCTGCTTCGCGATCTCGCGATCGCGCCACTTCGCGATCTTGCCTCTCTCTCTTCCTTCTTCTCTCCCAGATTTTATGATTCTTTTGTTTCTCTGAGAAATGATGTTATATATTTATTTAGAAGCTGAGAAAATGTGAGCAACAAGTAGAAAATGTATTTTCTATAATATTTTCAAGATTATAACCAAACACCTGAAAATATTTTCCAAAATGCCACCAAACACCTAAAAATATTTTCCTTTCCCGAAAATTTTTTTACCTGAAATTATTTTACACTCGGAAAATATTTTACACCCAACCAAACACAGCCTTAGGCTACTTATCTTCTCCTTGCTCTGGTTTCTAGAAAGATTGTAATTTTTTTTTGAAAATTTTGTGTGGGTATTAGAGAAATATTTTGACCATGTGTGTTTGTTAATATTTGAGTTTTTTTTGAAATTTCTATGTGGGTTGTTTGATGATTCTAATGTGATTTTGAATTTTTTTTTTTCGCACCGAACTAATCGCACTACACCACTATGGTGAACCAAATCTGGTGTAGACCAGTTACTACCATCCAAATATGAGGTGTGGTGAAGCATGAGAGGAAACCACACCTTATAGGTGGGGTGCAAAAAAAAAAAAATCTAACCGGCCGCACTGCGCCATGTTATAATAATTTGACTCTAGGGTTCAATTTGTTATATTTTGCAAAATTCAGGGTTTAATTTGTAATATTTGAAAGTTGAGGGTTTAATTTGTTACCATAATAAAACCTCTAAGGTGAGGTTTAGGCTAACTATCACCACCTCTCTCGCCTTCTTTTTGCCGATCTCCCTCTCTCTCTTTTCCCAAGTGTTTATGTTAAAATAGGTTTCGATTTCATTATAGTTGGACAATAATTCTAAATCAAACCAAACCAAATAGGATTATGGGACTCACCAGGAATAACTTCATCTTAGTTTGTTCTGCTCTTCATCCTAAGAGATGGGGAAAGTGAAGAAAGGTCCCAAATTTGCTGCCATGAAAAAATTGGTCACCAAAAAATTAAAAATCCATTAAAAAGGTAAGTCTCTTTTTTTCTTCACTTAAGTTTTTTTTTATTATTCTCTAATCAGTACTAATTTTTGCTTTATGTATTGGATTCAGTAAACACATATTTAAGTGTTTGCTAATGATACATGGCACTCAATGCTTGCCAAAAAACCACATTAAGAACAATGTTGAACTTAGGATACCTCATTAACATGGCACAACAATTCTAGCAGCAAATTAATAGTCACATTAAATTGAAGAAACTAGTGATTCCAAACTCACATTTTGCATATAGGTAGTCCATCATTCCCTTCTCCAAGTCCAGCTACAACAATGAAAGAAATTGCATAAGTTAGGATTGTAATGCAAAGTTACCAAGTCAAAATACAATCCAGTTATTATTTTTATCCATGCTTCCAGAACATATCCTTCAATGCATCAATGGGAAGAGAATAAGCTCTAGAATTGAATAAGGATTTCTATCTCATTCTTAGATTTTTTTCCTTTTCAATTGGTAATTACACACATTCAGTGAGTCGTGAACAATTAAAATTTATCTCAATTGATGCATATTTATGAACTAAAACCATTTAAAATAAAATGGAATAAAACCACTAATCACTCACTTTATTCTGGATGGAGAAATTGATGAAGTTGGTGTTGGAAAAATACATGTTTGTATCGCATACAAAACATACGCAGTTGAAAATTAACGGATCTACTTCATTTGCGATGGATAACATGTACTATGTAAATTTCAGAATTAAAAAATAAGAGAGTGTACCTTGGTGCGGTGAAATTTAAAACTAAATATTAGAAGTACTTGGGAACACACTAAAGTGTCACATAAAATTATGTATGTTTCTCTCCTTATAACTAACTGATTATCTAATTGGACTAGCTTTTTAGGCCATTCCAATTGGGTTTTAGTATGTGGTTTGAAGTGGGATCAAAAGGAAACAAATAAGACTCTAGCTCCAATGGGCTTTGGGCTTTTTTGTCAATTCTTGACAAGTCCAAAGTTATCATTAATTATATTCAATATCACTATATAAATATAATTGCACTCTGGACCTTATTAATAATTTTTTTTTTGGAGAGATTCAAATCTATAACATCCACTCCTAATGATAGCTCTTTATTATCAGACCAAGATATCAATCAGTTGTTGGTGTAGGCGGGAATTAAATCCTAGATCTCTTATTCAACCATTAGAGATTTTACCAGTTGAATTAATTGGAACCTACTATTATTAAATTATATCTCAAGACTTTATTATACATTCAACCTCTTCATAAAATATTCGTAGTAATACAAAGTCATGAATGTAAACTGACATTTTGAAGATTACTACATCTTAATCCTTGAGTACCCGATTTAATCCTTTAAGTTATTAATCCTTTAAGTTATTAATCTTATATTTATAAAATCCAATTTCATAAATGTATTCTTTAGTAACTCCTTACTAAAGTAGTTAGGCCTAACATTCTGAATAATCAAACCCATTAAACTTATCTCAAGGGAATATTTTATATCTCCATTAAGAGATTATGAATCCCATCTTGAGAATATATGTTTCATCAACACTAAATGCTGCTGCCCAACATATTGAGGTTTTGATCGTGATTTTAGATCTCACTCCTGATATATCAAAGCAACCTACATCTCATGATTAGGTCCATTATTCTCTCAAGATTAAGAGTTCATGTAAATAAAAGTCGTGAGATTTATTATTTATTTGATAATTGTTAGGAGAATAATGAACCTCACAGCGGTCCAATTCAATATGTTTTAACTCTTAAAACATATCAATTAGAAGTCTCCACTTCTATGATCAAGACAAATCATCTTAATTGATATGTTATAGTCTCCGCAGATGAAATGCCCAATTTCATCATTGATTATGAACTAAAATTCTAAGTTTACAAAAAACTTGTAATCTATATCTTTTGTGACTAAATCACATATTATGAATCTCATGAACTATATGATAATGTCCAAATATTCATGTTACAATTATTTTAGATAATAATAAAACAACTTTATTAATCATAACATAATGTCATACATAGTATCTTATAATAGGATTTAAGTGCACTAATCCTAACAGTTGGTATCTACCAAAAATCGATATGGCGGTCCTAACGAGGTGTTGTAATTGAAGAAAAGTGCCGACGAAACCTTCGGCCTATATCACACGAATTTAAACGTGTTACAACACAATATAAACCCTTACAAATTCCAAAGCTCCTATACCCAAAATTTAACACCAAAAATCTATATATATATATATATATATATATGTGCGTGTGTGTGTGTGTGTTATGCTTCTACCCAAACTTTTGATACTTCCTTTGTTGTGTCTTTCTTCTTATCTCCATTGGCGCCACCCTCATCAGAAAGTGAATTCCCTATACCAAACAGTAAGGCCTGTTTTGCTAGAAGTGCGCTAGGGCGTGAGAGGTAGAGGGTTGATTAGGGTATGTGTTACGAAATGCAATAGTTGTAAGAATAAACATAACAAGTGAGTGTTAAAACTAAGATAGAATGGATAGATTAATTAGATCCAATTCCTCTGTTAGCTCCAGATCTATCGTCCCTCCTAATATTATAAATGAAGAAGATTACGCTGTTGAAGAAACTGATCTCACTTATTTTCAAAAATGGAGTATCCCTAAAATTGATACTAAATCCGTCTATAGGATTAGTTGGGTCCAAAATACCTTCAATTCCTAGTTTTGTGTCAGGACTGTTGAGCAAACATATTCTACTTCAAGAACCCATGAAAAATGTTGTTTGTTTAATAGAAGAAATTTTAATGAATTCCTTGCTAAAAAATTCAGTTATTTACATATTGGACTAGTTCAAGTTGCTGTTAGACCCCTTACTCGAAAAGGTATTAATGTTTTTGTTCTTATGTGCCTAAGAGATGCTAAATTTAAAGACTTTACTACTAGTATTCTTGGCATGGTCACCTTATCTCTGTTTGATGGTCTTATTTATTTTAACTGCGATCTTGATATTACTCTTGCTTTGGATGATCCTAATATTGTTAAAGCTTTAACTTTAAATATTTTAACATTTGGGTGTGATATGGATGAAGGCAGTAAGCCCTTTGCTATCATATATCACATTTATTATAGATTGTTAGGTACTCAACTTAATCCTTGTGCTAGGCTAAGAGACCCTGGTGATAAAACTTTGTTAATTCAATGTTCCACTCCTGATACTAAGGTTCAAGTTCCAAAAATGATTCAATGGAAAGATATTAATCTTCCCAAAGAACGGTTGTTGGAACGAGAAGCTCAGCCTGCTAAGCTTGTTTATTATGAATTAAATCTTGATCACATCCAACAATATCTCGATGGAACTATCAAAATAAGTTTTGATGATAATAAGCCTCTTATGATTAAAGAAGGAAGACATTCTTTTACTGAATCTGTTGTTTCTGAAGACATTTAAAAAAGAGATCAAGATCTCAATGAATTTTTACAAAAGAATTTTGAAAAACTTGATTTAAAGTTGAAAAGAGTTGCAAGTAACAACGCCCAAGTTAGCACTGCTTAGTATTCCACAAAAACAAGGCCTCCTTCTAAACATGGAAAACATGTCATTGAAGAAGAAGAAGAGACCGAATCTGGGTCTCCAACTACTTCTAATTTCCAAGCTCTTACTGCCCCTGATTTTCAAACCCCCATTATTAATAGCCAATTAGGAGTTTTAAACAAAAATTTTGTTATTGACATGGTAGCTTTGTTTGATGAGTTTAAATCTGCAAAAAAAACAAAGAAAAAAGAAAATCTTATCATGTTACTTTTGAATAGAAAGAAAAAGATCATGTGAAAAGAAAATGGAAAGAAAAAATGCACCAACTACAAAAACATATTTTGTTTCTTGATTTCATTGAAAACTACTATGTTCCAAAAATATTTCAAAAAAACAGTTTGAATATGGTGAAAAAATCAAATTTTGTCAAAGAAAATAAAACTATTGTTCAGTCTATTCATCCACCCCTTGACACGTTTATTATTAACTATAAATGGACTGAGATAAACGCCTCCCTTTTCAAAATTGCTGAAATAATTGATGCTAACACTCCTATTTCTACTGAAAGAAAAAAATATTATTGAACAAAACAATTTTGTTAATAATTCCTTACATATTATTGGCCAACAACTTGACCAAATTGAAAAAAAAATTGAAAAACCTACTTCTTCAAAAACTGAAAAACCTTTGACTGATTTACCTAGCCAAAGGCAAACCTTGAGCCTTAAGACCACCCAGAAAAAAAAAAAACTATTGACAAAGTTGAACATATGCTTCTTGATTTATCAAAAATAAAAATCGAGCAGAATACTTCTACTAGTGCTGCTCGTGCTATTTCAAGAAAAAGGGAAGAGACTGGTTTGAAGATTCAGATTCTAACTCCTCATCCTCTACTTCTGATAAATCTGTTTTCAAACTACTTGAAATTAAAAGATTTGTCGAAAAACCCAATCCCACTTCTCTTAAAAAGAATTGGTATTCAAAACCTACTCCTCCTGATATGTAGTTCGAAGAGAGATTTTTGGAAACCCAGTTTTCTGTTTCTGCTGATAAGCTTTATGAATGGAACATTAATGACTTAATTGAATAAGAAATTATCAATAAAATGGGTCATATGTCTATGGTTGCTAATGCTTATATTACCAACCATAATCTTGACCATGCTGAAGTTGTTGATCTCCTTACTACCAGTTTTTTTGGAACCCTTCGCGGTTGGTGGGAAAAATATCTTACCAAAGAATCTAGAGAATCCATCAAAAATGCTATTAAAAAAGATGATGATGGTTAACCCATTTTTGATGAAAGAATTGCTAAGGTATTCTTGATGAAGTCAATACTTTAATTTATACTATTAGTAAACACTTTGTTGGAACTCCTAATATTTCTTCTCGTATCAATGACTATCTAAACAATTTCCGTTGTCCTACTATGTCTGATTATAGATGAGACCAAGATGTTTTTGTTTCTAGAGTAATGCTTCGGAAAGACTGTTTCAAACCCTATTGGAAAAAGAAGTTTATTGTTGGTTTGCCTCCTCTCTTTTCTCATAAGGTAAAATAAGAATTAACGATAAAAACGGTGAAATTTTTAGCACTATTAAAAAACTTGGTATTAACATGTGTAATGACCAAAAAATGTTAAAGCAATAGTTAAAACACAGCAAAAAGGCTAAATATGAAATGAGTGATTTTTGTGAACAATATGATTTACCTTCTGATAATGCAAAGAAAATCAGTAGGTTGGATGTTTCGAAATTTCAAAGGACTAGTGACTGTCTTGATAGCCTAAAAAAGAAAGAACAATGATCAAAGGTGACCGGGGTTGCCGGCCAAGAACCCTTCGATGCCAAAGTTAGTTTTCTCTCTTAAATTCTGTAGTTCTCACTTTTCAGGAATTGTAAAAACGTACATTTGTCTGGTTTGAATGAGCATTTATACAGTGCGCCCTAGGGACGGTTATTAGTTTTGTAACTTTCCCTATATTTGAGGAAGTCTGAGGGTTCAGGGATAACTTCCACAACCGTTTAGGAGTTACACTTTTTCATATACCTATCATTGGAAGTTATGCATTTTGATAACAAGTTGTAGCACTGGACCTGGATTTTGCTCATATCCTAGAACACTAGCATGTAAGCAAGTTCACGCTTGGAAATTTTCCAGTGTTAGGGGCTCGTCCAGAAGCCTTCCTAAAGAGCATACCTTGTTCCTAAGGAAGGTCGTCCCTGCACGGATGACCTTCTAACGGATGACCATCCTTACATGGACGACCTTCCTATGTGGGATGTCCCTTCTGTTCTGGACGCCTCCTTTGGATGAGCTGGGATTGGTTAGATTTTTAATTCACCACCACCTTCCATTGCCCCTTCCATGCAAAAAGGGAATAAGAAACATGAAAAGGTCCATAAAGACTATAAATATAAAAGATATAAACGACGTTTTACTAAACCTAATAATTTTTATGATAAGAAGAAAAATGTCTATAAAAAACATGATAAGCAGAAACTGTTTCAATTGTGGAAAATTTGGCCACTTTAGTAAAGACTGCAAACAAAAACCTGGTAAATTGAAGAATAAGCTTACTATGTTAGATATTAATGATAATGATAAAGAAGATCTGCTTTGGATCTTTGAATCAAGATCTACTGCTTCATCTGATTCATCAGGAAGAGGATTTTCTTGCCTTATTTGGTTCTGGCTATCACTCTAACAGTGAAACTTTTGATTCCCCTAATATTAAAATTGGTTGTAGAGACTCTTCTTGCAATAATATTAATGTGCTTTCCAAAGGCCGCAAAGCAATTAATGTTTTAACCAAAGGAGAAGAACAAGAAAATTTGCTAATAAATCTAATAAGCCAAATTGATAACCTTGAGCTAAAAGAAGAATATCTTAAAAAGCTCAAGAAAACCCTAGTAAAGGATGAAAATGATAAAAAGATGAAATCAAAGATAAGTCTTGATGAAACTTTGGAAAGATTTAATAAAAAAAAAGTCCAAAGAGATAACTGTTAATGATTTACAACATGAAATTACTATTATTATGAAAGAAATCATTGAGCTAAAAAATGATTTAAAAAATGTTAAAAATGATAACTTTGACTTAAAACAAGAAATGTTACTTTTAAAAATTGATAAACAATTTGATAATGGACAATTTGGTAGTGAGCCAGATGAGAAAAGAGAAAAAGATGGCTTCAGCCCATAAGCTCCTCTTTCTTATACTGCTCTTATTGATAATAGGGCTCTTCTTTCTTATATTGCTCTTATTGATAATAGGGCTCCTCTTTCTTATACTGCTTTTATTGATAATAGGCTTAGTCTTATTAACAAATTGATCCCTCCAAAATGGTTTTCCAAAGTTATATTGTTGTCTACCATGAATATGAATTCAATGTTATTGCTATGATTGACTTTGGTGCTGATATGAATTGCATTCAAGAAGGAATAATTCCTTCCAAGTATTATGAAAAATCCATTGAAAAACTATTTTTTGCTCATGTTTGTCATGACAATGTTTGCTTTAAAATTCCTTCTGTTCTTGTTAAAAACATGACTGATAGAGTGATTCTTGGTATGCCCTTCATAAATTCTTTATATCCTTTTCTTTCTGAACATGATGGTATCACTACTGACCCTTTTGGGTAGAAGGTCAAATTTAAATTTGCTTCAAGATTTGAAATTGATACTGATGCTTCTTGAAACCCGATTCATGCTAAAACCAAACATCTAAATTTTCTTAACCAAGAAGTTAGATATAAGAAGAGTGTTGAATAACTCTCCAATAAATTATTACAATCCAAAATTGATAGCTTTCATAAAATTTTGATCAATGATGTTTTTTTTAATATCCCTAATGCCTTTTGGCATAGGAAAAGACATTGTTAATTTGCCCTATGTTAAAGATTTCAATGAAAAAAACATTCCTACTAAGGCTCGTCCCATTCAAATGAATGCTAAAACTGTTAAATTTTGTAAAAAAAAAAAAAAATTATGATTTTCTTCATAAAAAGCTGATTAGGAATAGTAAGTCCCCATGGTCTTGTGCTGCTTTTTATGTTAAAAAAAAATGCTGAAATTGAAAGAGGGACTCCTCACTTAGTTATTAGTTACAAGAATAAAGTATTAGAATGGATTAGGTATCCTATCCCTAACAAAAATGACCTAGTACATAGGCTGAGTGATGCTGTCGACTTTTCTAAATTCGATATGAAATTTGGGTTCTGGCAATTCCAAAATAGTGAGGCTGATAAGTACAAAACTGCTTTCACCACCTGTTTTGGATATTATGAGTGGAATGTTATGCCTTTTGGTCTCAAGAATGCCCCTAGTGAATTCCAAAGCATTATGAATGATATCTTCAACTCCATTAATCATTTCACTATTGTTTACATTGATGACATTCTTGTCTACTCCAAATCCATTGATGAACATTGGAAACATTTTTATTCGTTCCTTGATACCATCAAATGCAATGGTCTTGTTGTCACTGCTAAGAAAATCAAGCTATTTCAAACAAAGGTTTGTTTCCTTGGTTATGACATTTTTGAAGGACAAATTCGTCCCATTGACAGAGCCATTCAGTTTGCTGATAAGTTTCTCAATGCCATTATTGATAAAACATAACTACAAAGATTCCTTGGGTCTCTAAACTACATTGCTGACTTCTATAAGGACTTGGGGAAGAAATGTAAGCCTCTATTTAATCGATTACAAAATAATCCTCCTCCCTGGACTGATATTCATACTTCTCTTGTCAAAAAAATCAAGTCCCATGTCAAAACTCTGCCTTGTCTTGGTATCCCTACTATTAATGCTTTCAAAATTGTTGAAACTGATGCCTCTAACATTAGTTATGGAGGTATCTTGAAACAACGTGTTTCACTAGACTCATCTAAACAAATTGTTCGTTTCCATTTAGGAGTCTAAAATAGTGCACAAATAAATTATAATACGATTAAAAAAGAAATCTTATCTGTAGCATTATGTATTTCCAAATTTTAAAGTGATTTGCTAAATCAAAAGTTTTTATTAGGAATTGATGGCAAAAGTGCTAAATATGTTATAGAAAAAGATGTTGAAAATATTACTTTAAAACATATTTTTGCTCTATGGCAAGCTATTTTAAGTGTTTTCGATTTTGATATTGAATATATTAAAGTTTCTCAAAATACTATCCCTGATTTTCTTACCTGTGAATTCCTGTAGTGCTGAAATGGCAAGTAGAAGGTCCAAAGACAAACACCCTACTACAAATACTACTAAACTAATGGAAAATAATATGCTTGTATTACATACAAAACATACGCAGCGGAAAAAATAACAGATCCACTTCATTCATAAATGTTAACATGCACCATGTAAGTTTCAGAATATAGAACAAGAGGGTGTACCTTAGAGTGGTGAATTTCAAAACCAAAGATCAAAAGCATTTGGGAATACTTTCAATCTTCACTCCAATTCCACTAACGCCCAAGATGTGTGGTCTATCAATTAGTTTTCCAAAGGGAGAATATCAAAGTGTCTAATATTTCTTAGACCACTTCACAATAGTGTTCTTGTTGTTCTCTACAGAAAATTTTGTATGTTTCTCCCTTTGTATCTAACTGATTATCTAATTGGGCTGGTTTTTTGGGCCTTTCCAATTGGGCTTAAGTGTGTGGCTTGAAGTGGGACCAAAAGGGACTAATAAGACACTAACTTTAATGGGCCTTGGGCTTTTCTATCAACTCTTGACAAGTCTAAAGTTACCATTAACTATATTTAATACCACTATAAAAATATAGTTGCACTCTAGGTCTTATTTATAAATTATATCCCAAAAATATATTGTACATTCAACTCCTTCATAAAATATTCGTAGTAATACAAAGTCTTGAAAGAAGACTGCCACTTTGTAGATTACTAGATCTTAATTTCTTGAGTACCCGGTTTAATCCTTTAAAGTTATTCATCATATATTTATGAAATCCAATTCCATAAATATATACTTTAGTAACTCTTTACTAAAGTGGTTAGGCCTAACTCTCTGAATAACCAAACCCTTTAAAGTTATATCAAAGGAATATTTTATATCTCTGTTAAGAGACTATGAATTTCATCTTGAGGATATATGTTCTATCAACACTAAATGTGGTTGCCCAACATACTGAATTTTTGACCGTAACTATAGATCTCACTCCTGATATATTAAAGCAACCTACACTTCATGATCAAGTCTATTATCCTTTCAAGATTAAGAGTTCATGTAAATATAAGTCATGAGTTTATTATTCATTTGACAGTCGTTAGAAGAATAATAATTCTCACAGTGGTCCAGTTCAGTATGTCTTAACTCTTAAAACATATCAACATATCAACTAGAAATCTCCATTTCCATGATTAAGACAAACCATCTTAGTTGATATGTTATAGTTTTTGCAGATGAAATGCCTAATTTCATAACCGATTACGAACTACACTTTTGAGTTTACAAAGAACTTGTGATTTATATCTTTTGTAACTTTTCACATAAATTGCATACTCTGTATCTCATGGACTATATAATAATGTTCCAATATTTATGTTACCATTATTTTAGATAATAATAAAATAACTTTATTAAACACCACATTAAGTCATACATAATGTTATACATAGCATCATACAATAGGATTTAAGGGCACTAATCCTAACATATACGACTTGTCAAACAAGAACCTGCTTCCCCTGTTGCCATTGCTAACCGATTTACTACCCTAGGTACTACTCCCAAACCAAACTATTCTTCTGTGTTAGCATCCTCTCAGGATCCTTATGCTTTGGTCCCTGTTAACCAACTTGTAAAAGCCACCTTCCCTAAAAACCTCAATGCTTCCTAATATGTTAAAAAATAGTATTTCCAAAATCTGTCCTCCATTGAACCCAATAAAGCTATGATTAAAGACCCCCTTAAACTTGCTATAGATTATTTTCCCTTGAACTCCCACTAGATACCAGAACACAATGGTAAAAATTTAAGTTATTACTCTATATCCTGTTTCATGAAAAATCAATTTTTATCAAATCTATACCTGATAAGATTGATAAGTCAAAAATTATTTACCATAGTGTTTTCATCCTCAATGTGGTCACTGAAGAAAAATGGGGACTCCGTCCTGTTGCTACGAAACCATTACCTAATTCAGCTATTCCATATTCATACCGTGATTATATTCAGTCATGGTTCAAGTTCATGTTATACCAAGATGACACCATGACCCATTCCTGGTTTGTAAAGTTTGATAAAGACTTCAATTCTTAGCTCCTTTGTGGTTCATCTGTTGGTGGACTCAATTTGGCCCTATTATTGACATTTTTCTAGTGCCTCTGATTAGCTCCCTCAAGTATTTTTCAAGTGTTTTTAAGACAGACGCACATGGTGCTAAGTTTTTTGTTACACTACATTTGTTAAAATATAAGGTGCCTTGGATCCTAAAATGTCAATATGTCAAGGAAGGTGATGTTCTTACACAACAATGGTTTGTTAAATAGTGGGAAAAATTTTCTCACACCTAAGATGTTATTGATAATGTTACTCGAGAGTTTCCACTTGATCCTCAAAGTGCCATTACCACTACTACTCAGGCTAAAAATCAAGCATTGGCATACCAGCTGGGGCAACCCACTACACCTGCTACCACATCTGTTGCAAAATCTACTAAGTCTAAAAGAAAAAAAATCTGCTTTTGATGATCTCAGCAGTTCTGATATATTTGCACTATTAAAACAAAAAATGAAGGATGAAGAAGAAGCAGCAAATGCTAATTCAGAAGGAGAAGTGGATGATCAAGAATCCAAGGCATCCTCAGAAGCCTCCGTTACTAAATATGATCCTTATTACCCTTACAATCTGGAATTATTCAGACATGATGAAGCCTCCACTCTAGAGTTAGGTGAGGATTAAATCTGTCGACATAAGCTCCAAAATTGCTAAAAGAAAGAATCTCTTGCCAAAGCTATTTGATCTGCCATGATTCCCTTCTATTTGCATTGATTCCCTACTGATGTTACTAAAGTTGTTTTGATTCCCTGATAAAGGTATGGCTATTGCTTTGGCTATTCCCCACGGGGGATGATTCCCTCCAGACAGCACATGTTGACAACTTTGCTGACCTACAAGGAATAGTAAAATTGATTTTACTATTCACTAATCATTGTTTAAATAGTACTTTATTTTGCCTATAAAAGGGGAGATGTCCCTTTCAAAAAGATCGTCACATATTTTCCTAGTTTCAAATCCCTTTTAATTTTCAGATTGCTATCAAAGCTTGTAACCTTTCCCTTTCCAGTTCCAAGCCTTGTAACTACTATTATCATGTAAGTGTTTTAATCTAATCTATTATCGAAGCTATATTTTGTTGAAATCTTAACAACTTATATTTTATTGTTTATTTTAAAGTTAACATATTGTGCACTTCCACCCATCTTATGATAGGGATTAACTCAGGAGGACACGTACTTGGTTGTCATCCATAGCCTAATCACGTCTAAAGAAGATGTGATAACACCCATCTGTCGATAGTGATGTGATCTAATAGAGGTTCTCCACAGATGACTTTATCTACAGAAGACTAAACATATGTAGACGACCAAATTATACTTGTGTAATTTGTTAGAAAATCCTCTAAAGATTTCACATAAACAAAATGCGACACGTTGGTTACGTGGAAGGAATTCCATGTACTTTGTTCCACATACCCCATTTTTCTCATTAACCATCAACATCACCCACGATGGTGATGGATCCAAACAAGTAGACCCACGTCTAACTTTCTATAAAAGGAGCAAATCCCATCCGCCAAAAGTAAGTTCTAACCATTCACTATTTTCTATCCTTGTGTCCTAGAGAGAAAACTGACTTAACCGTCAGAGTCCTAGGTCAGGTCACACCGGTCACCTTTAACAGTTCTTTCTTTCTTTCTTTTAAGGATTTTATAGCCATTACCATAGCTCGAAATATTTCAGCTTACTGATTTTCATATATCATTACTTGGCGCTGTCTATGGGAAAAATACGAGAGGAGTTAAACTTTTTTGTACACCATCAGTTTAGCTTTTTTGTTTTCCAAAAGACAAAAAGGTTGCATGGTTCGAACTAGGTTAATGGCCACTAGTCTAGGACCCCATGAGAGTGAAAATGCCTCCAGTCATCCAAATCATGCACCGCCACCACCCATGACCGTCCAACAATAGTTACAGTCCATGGTAGCAGCGATGGTAGAACTAACACAACAGAACCAAAAGTTACCTAGGGAAGTTAACAGACAACGTCAACAACATGGTGAAGAAAGGGGTTATAATTCAAGAAATGAAGGCGTTGAAAATAATGTTGAAGGAGACCAGTCTAGGGGTACCGTTATTCGTAGGGTACCACATTTGGAGAGAGAAATGGACTAGATGAAAAAAGCCATAAAAGAGATGAAGGATTGCATGAGAAGAGCAAACTATGTGGATGATCTTGTCCACAGGACTAACTCCCCTATCATTGCATCAATCACCAGTCATCCTTTGCCTTCTAAGTTCAAAATGCCTACTCTGGACTCATATGATGGAGCGCGTGATCCTTGCGACCATATTGCCACATTCAAGATGGCTATGCATCTCCCAGGTTTTCTAGATGAAATTATGCGTAGATCTTTTCCTACCATGTTGAAAGGACCAGCCAGAGTGTAGTTTGGAAAGTTACCACCAAATACCATAACTTCGTTCTAGGAGTTAAGTAAGTTATCCGTTAACAACTTCGTAGGTGGACAAAGGTAGAAATGCTCATCGTTCTGTTTGTTGAGCATAGAGCAAGGAGAGAATGAAAGTGTACGATCTTTAATCAGCTGTTTTAATAAGGAAGCCCTATTAGTGGATGAGGTGGATGACAAGATTCTCTTGGTAGCTTTTTACAATGGAGTCAGCTTAGATTTATTCATTCATAAGTTGTATGACCAAGAGCCACAGACGATGGCTGAGTTGATATATTCAGCCCAAAGTTTTATGAACGCAAGAGACACCATTATTTCCAAGAGAAAAAAGAAAGGTGAATGACTGGAAAATAGTTATGTGCATCATCAAGAGTAGGGTCCTTATACAAAGAAAGCCAAAGTGAAGGAGAAAAGAGACCGGGACAGCAGGAAGACAGGATTGTCATCAAGACGATACTCCAACTACACTTCCTTGAACACTCAACTTGACCAAGTGTTGATGCAGATAAAAGATGATCCATCTTTGAAGTGGCAAGAGAGGATGAAAGGAGATCCCAACAAGTGAAATAAAAGCAAGTACTATCGCTTTCATCGTGACCATGGACATGATACAGGCAAATGTTATGACTTGAAGCAACAAATTGAAGTTCTTATCAAATAAGGAAAGTTAAAAAATTTCCTTGGATGAGATCACAAGGACGGGAGACAGTTGATGAAAGGTAAGGCAGAAGAACCAATACGTTCACTGTTTGGAGAAATAAAGAATATTGTAGGAGGCACGTCAACAAGAAGCTTGTCTAGAGCTAGGAAGACTTATCTACAGGAAGTTTAGCATGTTCAGATATTTGGACAACCACTAAGGATGATCAAAGATGATGAGCCGGCCATTATTTTCATAGATGAAGATGCAAAATGACTGCACCACTCTCATGATGATGTGATTGTAATTACTTTGACTATTGTGAATTGTACAACTAGAAGGGTGTTGGTAGAAAATGGGAGTTCGACAGATATTCTTTACTATTCAGCCTTCTAGCAAATGAGAATCAACAAAGAATTACTTCGTCTAGTAAATGTGCCATTGATCGGGTTTGGAGGGATAAAGGTTCTACCAGTAGGTACCATCTCCTTGCTAGTCAAGGTTGGCTCTTACCCACAAAAAATCAATAAAGAAGTGAATTTCCTTGTTGTAGACTGCTCGCCCTCATATAATGTCATCATTGGACAACCAACTTTGAACAGTTAGAAGGCTGTAACGTCCACCTACCATTTGTCAGTCAAGTTTCCAATAGAGTATGGCATTGGAGAAGTATAGGGAGATCAGTTAGCTGCTAGAGAATGTTACTTAACAACGCTAGCTATAGACAAGCAGATGCAAACAATGAACATTAAAGAAAGAAGAACGTTAGCTAAACTGATTAAAGTATTAGAGGATGTACCATTGGATGAATCCAACTCGGAGAAGTTTATTAAGATTGGGACGAGTATGGAGGAGAAGACAAAGTAGGACCTTGTTGAATTCCTCAAAAGAAGCATAGATGTTTTTGCTTAGAGTCATGAAGACATGCCTAAGATTGACCTAAGTGTGATTATTCATTGCCTAAATGTATCCCCGTCCTACAAGCCAGTTTGTCAGAAGAAGAGATTGTTTGCCTTAGAATGAGATAATGCTATCAAAGAAGAAGTTCATAAGATGGTCACCATGAAATTCATTCGCGAAGTTTATTATCCTAATTGGCTAGCTAATGTAGTTCATAGGCCACAAACGCGTTGACCCCTTGTGATTAATTAAATTGATTAATTAGCCTAGTTATTAATTAATTAAGTTAACATGCAAATTCACGTGGCAGCACAAACAAATCACCAAGACTAAAGTATGCAGCAGAAAATAAATGACACGGTGATTTGTTTACGAATGGGAAAAACCTGATGGCAAAAACCCCATCGGGTGATTTAAGGTCACCACTCCCAAAACTCCATTATTATCACAGCAAGCGATTACAAGCAAGGAATCCCAAGTACCTTACCAACCTACAGTTGAACTCTTACCCCAATACCCAATTGGACTTGCTCTGTAGTGACAGTTTCTCCTTTCAATGCACAGCTCCCAAGTATGTGACTAACTAATTGCGCGGATCCCAGTACGCGACTTCAATTCACCAACTAGAGAGAGAGTTGTTGGCTGCAAAGTTCTTCAGATCATCTACACGATGAAGATAAAGAAGATGCTCTGTCACAAAACCCTACGGTGCACATTACACAGTAATTTTCTTCACAAGAGATGAACTAGGGCACGAACTTTGTCTTTGATCACAAATTGCATGAATAATGATTGCTCAATACTTGTGCAACTTGCATCTATTTTACGGCCCTTAAAACAATCCTTTTATATGTCTAGGGTTAGGAGAAAAGAAGTCCCAAAGACACATTCATGGATTGGAATTAAAACAGAATTGAAAATCTGTTTTCTTTAATTCTCAACAGATAGAGGTGTCGAGGATCTATCGAGAAGCTGTTGAGGCTCGGGCTAAAACAGCTTCTTAAAGCTCGATAGAGGCATGTGTCGAGACAGGTGTCGAGCTTTAGCAACTTGCACTTCCTTGCTTGTTTCTTGGACAGACTTGATGACTTCAACACTGAATCTTGAAGCACTGTTTCTTGAAGTGTTAAACACATCCTAAATCTACCCAATTACAAGTAAAGTACATTTTGTCTAAGGATAAGCCAATTACATAAAATAGTGACATATGTCAATAATTTGAACTACATATGTCCTAACAATCTCCCCCTTTGACAATCCGTGACAAAACCACAACAAACAAATGAAGATATGAGAGAAGTCATAAAACATTTTAACTCATATTCACTTGTTATATACAATAAAATCTATCCTAACACAAACTCTTGAAAAACTTTGTAAGAAGAGAGTTTATGGCAAGTAGACTTTGACAACCTGTATTTCTGAAACACTTATAAACAAAACACATCAAGGCATCTTTGTGTGAAGTAGAAATAATAGATTGTGTACAAGTAAAAGAAACATGTGTATAAAGACAGAAAAGAAACAACACATGGAAAGATAGGTGAAAGAAACATACATCATCATATACATCAAGAAATAAGTACAATGTATGTCAATACATGATCAATGTATCTCTAAAAAGATAGAAAAGAAGAAAATACATATGATCCTCACTACATCCCTCAAGTCAACACTCCCCCTATCAAAAATGTCCTATACTAGCTCTCCCCCTAAGTATGACTACTCTCATACACTAAAACTACTCCCCCTTTTTGTCACGAGTGACAAAGGGTAGAGTGTCAAGTAGACATCTCATCAGAAGAGCTCGTATCTTCATCATCATCATCCGAAGCATCATCGTCATCATTAGCCTCAGCCTTAGAAGAAACATGAGGTGGCGGAGGAGAAGTCTCTAGAGCAAAGCCGCCCAAGGTCGCCTGTCGCCTGGCGATGTGACCAACACGAACGTTCACCTGATACAACTCCGTGGAGAGTGTATCGAGGCGAGCATCCATGCGCTGAAGTTGCGCCATGATGTCTCCTAGAGTGACGTCTCTCGAAGAAGAAGGAGCAGATGTCACTCGAGCAGATCTGGATGTAGTCGGACAGGAGGAAGGAGTAGCATTCGACTGTCTCGATCTGAACTGTGCCTCGCTACATTTTACGGTAGCGGCGTCTATGGCAGACATGACATGAAATGAAATGGATCGGACAAAGGGAAAGAGATGGAAAAACGGCGAAGAATCCTGGTGATAGCGGAAGGGAAAATGAGCTTATCACGGGGGGCTGTATCTCTATAGACATCTATGATAGAGAAGATAAAGTGTGAGGGGAAGTCTATAGTGAGATGCTCTAAGAGGGACAACAAAAATTGAGCACGAGGCTCTGTGATGGAGTTGTAGTGAGAAAGAGGGTGCAAAACAAAAGTCATCACCATGTTAAGGAAACGAGGACCTTTAGCAAAAGGCCGACATGGTGTGTACTGATGATCTCCCCAAGAGGAAGGACGTTCACAGAACGCCGAGATCATCTCGTCTTTGGACACAGTTCATAGACGCTTACATCCGGGGTAATCAGGATGATCCACCCTCGGAACATGAAGAACCTTGGAGACTAACTCCGGGGTGACAGCAAAGCGCGTACCTCGAACGCTAGAGTAGAAGATAGGTACTGAAGAATCAATCCCGTGGATGTTGGAGTAGAACTCCTATATCAACACGAGAGGACAGGTGATCGGGACGTCACACAGTGACTCCCAAGCCCGACTGTGAATGACATCGGGTAGGTCAGTGTCGGCAAAGTCTGCTAGGACAACGTGACGTTCTGAATGAACACCTTGTTTAGAGAAGTTCTCCGAGAAGTCCTTATGGGCCTTCTCATCACGGAACCGGATAGACAACGAAGTGGAATCCGAAGAAGAAGATCCCTTAGAACGCAAAGGGTTCTGGGATGGAATAGACTTACGTTTAGGTGCCATAGACACTACTAATGCAAACATAGAGAGGGGGAGAAGAAGAGAGACAAACAGAAAAGTCCCAAATAGTTCAATATAGGAAGAATATATTGAAAAGAAAGAACGTATGCATGGGAAATGTATGAACATGTGACATGCAATAAAAAAAAATCATGGGCTCTGCCCAATCCAAACCTAACAGCACACAACAAGTTTGCACACATCTAAATGCATGAAAATATAATTAGAATGCTAATGTGATGCAATGCATGTAGTTTTAAAGATCAAATCTATAAAACCAACCCAAAAATTTCATGAAACTTCCAACAATTTTGAAAAACCCCAAAAATTTTCAAAGATCTCAAACCTAGGGTTTTGAAACATGAAATGCATGAATAATGAGAGGATATATGCTTACCAAGTGAGGAAAACAAGAAAAACACTTGAAGAAGCCTTAGGAAGAGGTTTGGAGAGAGTGAGAAAGGTTTTGGGAGAGAAAACACGAGCTATCGAGTGAGAGAGATCGAGCAAAATGAGAGAAAATCGCGAGGAAAGAATATATAGCCCTTCAGTAATTCTCGACAGATGCAGGTATCGAGAGGTGTCGAGACAGCTATCGAGGTAGGTGTCGAGAAAATGAACATCGACAGATGAAGCTATCGAGGACATGTGTCGAGAAAGAAGGATCAAGAATTTAAGAACCTCGATCGATCTAGAAGCTGTCGAGAATCTATCGAGCAGACAGAAAGTTTCTCGATCGAGCCACTAGGTGTCGAGAATGTGTCGAGACTGCGTTTAGAAAAAGTCTAAGAAGCTCGACAGACAGCTAGGTGTCGAGAGGTATCGAGGAGGTGTTGAGATGCCTTTAAAAACAGTTTTTCAAGAGGGGAAAAACACAGACATGAATGCAATCACGCATGCAACTCAACCAAAGATCCAAACAACACATTCAGCTCTCAAAATCATCTCTCATCAAGAATATAAAGCACATAATTCCCAAAACACGCATACACACACTAAACAAGTCTAACCAATTTTATATTTCAAAAATGAGTTAAGACAGTTTAGTGAGCATACATTAACGCATGTAAACCTTGTGATGGCCAAATCACATTGTACCTGCACATGTATCAAGAATAGCAAAGAGTATTGCATGTTGTGTGTGAAAACATCGCAAGATTGCATAAGTGTCTCAATGTTATGACGATTTGAGATATGAAAAAATCACTTTAACTCACACACAATCATAACTGTTTGATGGGGGACTATCACCTTCGAGGTACATCCTATAACTCCTACATCTCCTAGAAAACATGCTTGCAACCATATTTTAAAGCATTTTGATCTTTTTGCTTTTTATTTCTTTGCATATTTTCTTTTATTAAGCATATCATGCATGAGCATACAAGAGAAAGAAAAGAAATACTCAATTATGTTAAGCTTTTGACATTGTACTTTTACTTTGCCGAAGTATACAGATGTCATTGACATTACACTTTTGCTATGCCGAATCATACAGATGTCATATCATGATTGACGAGTAATAGTGGTGAGATGGTTATTTATGCCTTTCTCTTAGGATTTTCTAGTCCTACCCGTCAAAAAGAGTGATACGAGTGTTAAGTAGAAGAGATCACTTAACCTTACTCATCACAAACAAAGAGCTACAAAGCTCACTTGCTTAGTTGTGCAGAAGAATGCTCATCTAAGTTATAGGTGATACAAAGTTTAGAAAACTCTGTTTCAATGGCCATTTTAAGATTCACAAGAACCAATGCACACAAACACACACTGTTTTTGTATTTTTCAATTTTTTTTTATTTTATTTTATCAGACAAGCAAAAATAAAACACAAAACTGAAAACATACAAACAAAAACAAGTTTAAAGAAAGCACAACAATGCATAAAATTAGACTGACTCAAAACAGTAAAGCAACACACAAGTAATGCAAAACAATAAAACAGGGAGAGAGAAGAAGAAGAAGTGACCAGAATCACTTAGAACCCTTTTCCTTCCACACCTTGGAAGAACCTTTCCTTTTAGTCAACCCTTGAACCGGTGATGAGGGGGAAGAGTTTAAATCGTTCAAGTTCGAAAGGAACATGAGGGCTTTAAGAATGTCTCCAAGAGGAGCAAGAGAGGTCTGAAGCTGATTCTGGTTCCTAGATGCTATCATGCCATTGCTTTGTTAAGTGGCTAGCCACTTGTAGCAATTTGGTCGAGTATGACCGGCAACACCACAATGATAACAAAGATGCTGCTTCTTCTGTTTGGGCTTTTGAGAGATAGCCTTCTTAGTCCTAGGGTTTCTAGTTTCCCTTTTCTCAACTTTAGGGGGTGCTCCTAGGATAGGCTTGCCCTTGTCTACGTTCTCACTTGCTAATTCAGTTTTAACATTTTTATCCTCAGTTTTAATGTTATTAGCAAGTGGAACAAAAACAGTAGTACTAGCAGATGGAGTATTAGAGAGAGAGAATACATACCCCAATCCAGTACGATCTGAAGAAGATTTCTGAACACTTAGCATCTCGTCTAGCTTTGCACTTGATGTCCTCTCCAATTGTGCTCTTACTTAAAACAGTTCCGCTTCAAGCTTCTTGGTCTTCTCAGCCAAGAAATTGTTCTCAAACCTCAGTGCCCCAATGGTCTGATTTGCTTCATTAACCTTAGTGGAAAGCTCCTCACGGTCAAGTTCCACATCACTGAGCTTCTTAGTGGCCAGCCTATAGAGCTTCTCATACTTCTCAGAAAGTTTGTACAGTTTCTCATAGGCGGTATGGATATCATCTTGATCATCCATAGTCTCACACTTGGCATCCACCAATTCTTTTTCTTCATCCACTTCTTCAGTAACCCCATCAGTAGGATTAACAGTGGCAGTGAAGGCATTCAAGATTCTGTCATCTTCATTTTCAAAATCATCCTCAGGCTCCGTGTCGCTTAAGGTAACAGCAAGTGCCTTGCTCTTCCCTATGCTCTTAAGGTACGTTAGACACTCTTGTTTCATGTGTCCGAAGCCTTGACACCCAAAGTATTTTGGTCTAGCGAGAACAGTGTATTGACCGCCATCCTTGACATCCTTCTTCCCTTTATCTGAATTCTTGAATTGAGAAGAACTGTATTGCCTACGGTCTTTGTTGAAGCCTTTTCTATTGGCATTCTTCATGAATTTCTTGAATTGCCTTGTAATATAGGACTTCGTTTTAGAATCTTCATCATCTAAAAAATCATCTATATCACTGCTCTTGGCTTTTAGTGCCATGCTCTTGCCCTTGCTTGACTTGCCTATCCTAGTCAGCCCTAACTCGTAGATTTGCAAGTTTCCAACCAGCTCAGTCAGAGGAATTCTGTCAATATCCTTCGATTCCTCTATCGCCATGATCTTAGCATGGAATCTCTCGGGCAGCAATCTGAGCACTTTCCTTGCTATCTTGGGTTCAGGAATGGTTTCCCTAAGATTGAAAGCTGAGTTTACTATGTCTTTAAGCTTTGCATAAAACTCATCAAATGACTCATCCTCCTCCATCTTAATTTCTTCAAAGCTTGTGGTGAGCCTCTGTAGTTTTGAATCCTTGATAGTCTTAGTTCCCTCATAGGTTGTCTGGAGAATGGTCAATGCTTCCTTAGCAGTTTCTGTTGAGGAAATTTTCTTGAACTCCTCATTGGTGACTGCACTGAATAGGGCATTCAATGCTCTGCTGTTAAAATTTGCTGCCTTGATCTTGGCATCATCCCAATCGGCCGGCGCTTCTGTAGGCTTGGTTCAGCCTATCTCCATAGCTTGCCACACCTTCTCATCTAAAGACTGCAAGAAAGCTCTCATGTGTACTTTCTAGCATGCATAGTTAGTGTCATCAAATAATGGAGGTATAATAAGAGATTGACCTCTATCCATGACAGCAGGGGTCAATGGATCACATACAAGGATTAAACCCTAATCAGAGTGTGCCTGCTCTGATACCACTTGATAGGCCACAAACGCGTTGACCCCTTGTGATTAATTAAATTGATTAATTAGCCTAGTTATTAATTAATCAAGTTAACATGCAAATTCACGTGGTAGCACAAACAAATCACCAAGACTAAAGTATGCAGCGAAAAATAAATGACACGGTGATTTGTTTACGAATGGGGAAAACCTGACGGCAAAAACTCCATCGGGTGATTTAAGGTCACCACTCCCGAAACTCCATTATTATCACAGCAAGCGATTACAAGCAAGGAATCCTAAGTACCTTACCAATCTACAGTGGAACCCTTACCTTAATACCTAATTGGACTTGCTCTGTAGTGACAGTTTCTCCTTTCAATGCACGGCTCCCAAGTACGTGACTAACCAATTGCGCGGATCCTAGTACGCGACTTCAATTCACCAACTAGAGAGAGAGTTGTTGGCTGCAAAGTTCTTCAGATCATCTACACGATGAAGATCAAGAAGATGCTCGGTCACAAAACCCTACGGTGCACATTACACAGCAATCTTCTTCACAAGAGATGAACTAGGGTACGAACTTTGTCTTTGATCACAAATTACATGAACAAGGATTGCTCAATACTTGTGCAACTTGCATCTATTTTACGGCCCTTAAAACAATTCTTTTATATGTCTAGGGTTAGGAGAAAAGAAGTCCCAAAGACACATTCACGGATTGGAATTAAAACAGAACTGAAAATCTGTTTTCTTTAATTCTCGACAGATAAAGGTGTCGAGGATCTGTCGAGAAGCTGTCGAGGCTCAAGCTAAAACAGCTTCTTAAAGCTCGATAGATGCATGTGTCGAGACAGGTGTCGAGCTTTAGCAACTTGCACTTCCTTGCTTGTTTCTTGGACAGACTTGATGACTTCAACACTGAATATTGAAACATTGTTTCTTGAAGTGTTAAACACATCCTAAATCTACCAAATTACAAGTAAAGTGCGTTTTGTCTAGGGATAAGCCAATTACATAAAATAGTGACATATGTTAACAACTTGAACTACATATGTCCTAACAGTAATGATGGTAAAAAAGGCTAACGTCAAATGAAGGATGTGTGTGGATTTCACAAATTTAAATAAAGTATGCCCTAAGGATATTTATCCTCTTCCACGCATTGATCAGCTAGTAGATTCAACAGCTGGACATTAGCTATTAAGTTTTACAGACGTCTTCTTAGTGTACAACCAGATTAGGATAGATGAAGCAAATCAGGAGAAAATATCCTTCATAACAAGCCAAGGCTTATTTTTGTTACAAAGTGATGTCGTTCGGTTTGAAAAATGTAGGAGTTACCTACCAGAAGCTAGTCAACTATATGTTTCATCCATAGATTGGGTGGAATGTTGAAGTATATGAGACGACATGCTGGTTACGAGTGTGAAAGAGACACAGCATCTGGACAACCTTCAAGAAACCTTTAACACATTTATGCTATATAAGATGAAAGTAAACCTAAGCAAATGTGCTTTTGGAGTTGCATCAGGGAAATTTCTTGGGTTTATGGTTTCACAAAGGGGGATTGAAGCAAACCTTGATCAGATCCAAGTGATCTTGAACATAGAGCCTCCAAAGAATATCAAAGACATCCAAAGCCTTACTAGACAAGTAGGGGCCGTTAACAAGTTTGTTTTGAAAGCTACTAACAAGTGTTTACTGTTTTTCAGAGTATTATAGAAAGCATTTGAATGGACGGACGAGTGCCAACAAGCATTTGAAGACTTGAAGACTTATCTTGCTTCGACTTCGCTGTTGAGCTCGTCCAAATTAGGAGAGGAGTTGTATCTCTACCTAGCAATGTCTCCCCATTTAGTAAGTTTAGCTTTGATCAGAGAAGAGGGAAAGATACAAAAACGTATCTACTACATCGGCAAAGCCTTAAGTGGAGCTGAAGAATGGTATCCACCAATGGAAAAGTTGGCATTTTCATTAGTAATGGCAGCAAGAAAACTTAGGGCTTATTTTCAAGCTTATGTAACCAACGTCCTGATAGATCACCTACTAAAGAAAGCCATGAACAAGCTAGAGGCCATTGGATGACTAATCCAGTGGGCAGTGGAACTTAGTGAATTTGATGTGGGTACACACCAAGAGACATAATAAAAGATCAAGTCCTTGCAGATTTCATTATTGAATTCACTCCTTCTAGGGAGCAACACAATGAGGAACATGGGACAAAGTAGTGGGTTGTCCGTGTAGATGACTCATTCACACAACATACAAGAGGAATTAGAATAGTTCTACACTCACCAAAAGGAGATCATTTGGAGTATGCAATCCATCTACAGTTTCAAACAACCAATAATGAAGCAAAGTATGAAGCCTTACTTCAGGGCTTGGAGTTAGTCAAATCATTTAGAACAGATTCAATCCTCGTCTAGGGAGATTCGCAGTTGGTAATAGGCCAAGTAAATGGGACGTGTGAAGCCAAAGAAGAACGAATGAAAAAGTATTTGAGCAAGGTCAAGTAACGCATCAAAGACTTCACAACAGCCCAGTTCCAACAAATACCAAGGGAAGAAAATACAGAAGTTGACGTCTTAGCTAAGATAGCATCTACAGACGAGGTAATAGGTGATCAAGTCAAAATCCAATACATTCTAAGCATAGATATGTTGGAAGTGAATCAGATAGATGGAGTTGCCAGTTGGACCACCCCAATCATGTCTTATCTCAAGAATGGAGTTCTCCTAGAAGATAAGGAAGAGGCAAGAAAGTTAAGAGTAAGGGCAGTGAAGTTCGTGCTTAAGGATGAAGTACAGTATGAAAGGGGTTTCTCTCAACCCTATCTGAGGTGTTTAAATCTAGGTGAGTCTCTTTATGTTTTGAGGGACGTATATGAGGGAGCCTGTGGAAACCATTCAAAGGCAAGGTCCTTGGTCTATACGATAGTCTGTGCAGGATATTACTAGCCGTCCATGCAAGTAGATACTAAAGCTTACGTCAAGGAGTGTGACAAGTGTCAGTGCTATAGCAACATACCTAGGCACCATCAGAGTATCTCACTCCAATGGTTGCCCTTTAGCCCTTTGCCCAATGGAGACTTGACATCCTTAGTCCCTTTCCCATGGGGACGAGACAAATGAAGTTCTTGGTAGTAGGGATTGACAGTTTTACCAAATAGGTAGAAGCAGAGCTTGTAGGAAGAATCATTGAGCAAAATGTCAAAAGTTTTGTCTAGAAAAATATAATCTGTCGTTTTGGAATCCCTAGGGTGCTCGTCTCAGACAATGGATGTTAATTTGACAATACACCCTTTAGAGAGTTTTACGTGTAGTTAGGAATCAAGAATTACTACTCTTCACCCTCCCACCCACAAGCCAACAAACAAGTTGAAGTTGCAAATCGATTCTTGCTGAAGATCATCAAGACTTGACTTGAGACGACAAAAGGAATATGGCCAAATGAACTACCTAGTGTCCTTTGGGCGCATAGGACAATAAGGCCTCTAATTGGAGACACTCCTTTTAAGTTGGCATATTGAAGTGATGCAGTCATACCCACAGAGGTCAGTCTAACTAGCTACAGGGTGGCTCACTACAATAATGAGGAGAATGAAAAATAGCTTTGTCTAAGCCTTGACCTTATGGACGAGGTTAGAATGGATGCAAAATAGAGGGTGGCTCGTTACAAAACCTGATGCAAAGCACCATGATGCACTAGTAAAGCCAAGACAGTTCAAAATTGGAGATCTTGTTCTAAAAAGGGTATCCTTGGCTACTAAAGATTCCGCTCATGAAAAATTAGGACCCAACTGGGAAGGACCTAATAGAGTAATTAATTCTAAAAGGTGTGGTTCATACTATTTGGAGGCTTTGGATAGATGAAAGTTGGAGCACCCGTGGAACATGAAGCATTTGAAGAAGTACTACCAGTAAAATGGACTCGTCAAGAAGGTCAACATGGACAAGATTAAGGATTACTTGTGATTACTAGTAGTTTGTTCGTGTTATCTTTTAGTATTTATGTTCTAGGGCAGTTTTTTATGTTTCTAAGTATTTAAATTCCCTAAAAAACACTAGCTACTAGTGTGTATCATGGACGATGTCATGAACAAAGTCCCTTTGTACATAAAGTAATTTGAATTCCCTAAAAAAGGAACTAAGTACTAGCAAGGACGATATGCTCAGATGATGCTATGTACTAAGTTTTTTGATGCCTATGGACAATGTTATGTATAGTTATTATATATAAAGCAGCTGGAATTTCCTAATTTAAGTGTTTATGATTCTATGAAATTAACATCCATATAAAGTTAAAGACATTTGAAATCTTTGGATTCAGAGATATATCATCACAAGCCATCCTTGGTAAAAAAAGGGGGCAAATTGCCATAAAAAGGCAATAAGCAAGGGAAAGAATATACTTCCCAATGAAATTTGTACAAAAAAATTAAGGATGAAAGAAAAGCATTTATGCAACACTCCATGGACGACATGTCCAACCAATTGTATAATCCAAGGTATAGACAAGAATAACCAAGTAAAATTCCAAAAAAGTCTAAGGATGAGAAATATATAAATATAATTTTCAACATAAAGTCCTAAACATAGACAGAAAATACTTGGAATTGAAATCGCCAATAACAATATGGATAAAAATATTCATAAATAAAAAAGGTAGACGACCATCGTCCAAAATCCCTTAAAGAAAATTAAGCCTAAAAAGGTAATTGTATTCAGGCCCGTCTTAAAATATGGACAAGATTAATGTACTTAGATAAATCCAAATGGTCCAAAACAATGAACCTCATATATATAATAATTAAAAAAAAAAAAAAACTTACTACAGGGAAACAAATAAAGTAGTTTCAAAATTCCTTCATAAACCACTGGAGGGATTTTCTCCAGACTTGGGGTCGTCAATAGCAGGCTGAGTAGAAGCATCATCCTCAATGTTAACGTCCTTAGAGCTCGTCTGAAGAAGAGGCCTTCTAGCAACGAAGTTAAGCTTAATAGGGGTAAAGTCCACCTCAGGAAAATGCTCCACTGCGTCCATATGGAAATCTTCAAACCCTGTAGTATAGTTCTTGTCCAAAAGGTTAGTGAACTCGTTGGACACTTTGAATTCCTTGATGGTTTCGCCTTTGGCCTTTTTAAGAAGGATGCAGAGCTCGTTACTTCACTTTTGTAGATGATCAAGACAAGTGTCTTTCTTAATAGCATTCGCCTTAAGCTCTTTGACAAGGTTCTTCAGCTTTTTCACCTTGTCCTCAACCTTAGCCGTCAACTTATCTCGACTCCTACACTCCACTTGTACTTCACGAACCCTTGCCTTCAACCTAACCCTTTTGTGATCCATCTCAGTAGCTTGTCAGGACGCTACCATAAACTTTGACATAACTTGTATAAACAGAATTGGTTGAAAAGATGAGTGGACAAGAATATCAATTATGAAAGATTCAAGACAAAAAATATATACCTTGAAAAGATCATGAATTGTGGAATGTTTAAACTCTTTCAAAGACATGCCGTAGCACATAGCAACCTCCTCGTCAGTCACAACTTGTTGAAACATTTCATAGGCGAGATCTTCATTCTCAAGAAGATTCATAGGAGCGCTTCTGGGAGGTTTGGAAGAGGTGGTGTCAGCAGGCTTGGATGGAGTAGTTTTAGCAGGGTTAGACGAATCTAGATCAAGGATCTGTACAAATGACAGCTTGGTAAAAGCAAGAGGGATGACAGAACAGGGCTTGACAACTTTAGACTTGGACGACCCATGTTTCGACTTCTTGTGGCCTCAACGACTTGGAAGACTTCCCAAGTCTATTGTCTTAGATAGAGTCTTCCTCTTATCTCCTACAGTTGGAGGAGGCTGAGAATGAATCTATTCTCCTATGGTTTCCTCATCTGCCAAGCCCTTCCCCTTATTCTCTTTCATAGTTGCCATTCCTACAAAGAAGAAAAATGTTAGTTTGAACGAAACAAGTAATGAAGATGCTAAGTAAAAAAAAAAAAAACCTATGTCTACGTGTAGTAAGCTCGTGGGTCAAGGCTTCCATAGTTGGTTCAGGTCCAAGCTCCTAAGTGGCAAGACGATGTAAGGTAACCAAAGAATGGAAACCTCTATCAGTAATTAGACGAGCTCGTTGGATGCACTCGAGATAGAATTTGCTTTAAGAAGTCTTACAGCTGTAATAAAAGAAGAAGAAGAAGAAGACGAAGAAGAAGTTAGATGAATACAACAAAAGATATAAAATGAAGAGTAAAAAGAGACATACCCTCTAAATAAAGATTCCCTATCTCGCTAGAATAAAGAGGAAATGGATCACTGCCTACCACAACAGGGTTCCCAGCCCAAAACCCAGAGACGAAGAAGAACTCTGTCTTCCAGGACCTATTAGATGTAAGGAGTGACTTAATCAATCTACAATTTGAACCCCTAGCCGAGAACTGATAAAAACCCTAGAATTGAATAATTATGAAGGGTTTATAACAGTATAGGAACTCGTCCACAGTGAGAGGACAGCTCCAGTCGAATACTTCCTTCCATAAAATTTGCATAGAGACGATGAGCCTCCATGCATTGGGATTAAGTTAAAATATTCCTACACCTAACCTGAAAAGTATTTCTTTTGCAAAAGCATTGAGAGGTAATCTAAGTCCTCCTAAAAGATAAGTCTCATAAATACCTACCCCAAAACGAGGCTCGTACCACTATTCACCACGAATGACCAGTCAAGGATTAAGCTCGTTTGGGATCTGGTACCAACTTCTAATTGAAGTATATATAATATAAATAGTAAAACATGGAACTAAAAATACAAGCTTTGATAATTTCATTATCGTTTATAATGGAAGTATGGAGCACGTTAACAAAATAAATTAATAGTTATCATATTTGAAAGTATTGAAACTAAGTCAAGTTTGAGTATTTTTCACACATGTAATTTAGAAAATGTTTAATATGTGTTTCATACATTTAATTAGAAAATAAAATAAAATAATTTTTAGAATATTTTTTGTTTTGTACTGTAAATTAGGGTTTTATAATAAAAATACATACAAACATATAATATATAGTAGTGTACGCTACATCACTTAGGCTTCGTTTGAGAGTTCATAAGTGAGTGGAATAGAATGGAATGAAATGATCATAAGGAAATGAAAATGAATAGAATATATTTAAGCAAGATAAGAAATGGAAAAGAAAGAAATGGAATAGAATTAAGTAACCTTGTTTGGATACTTTAAAATAAAGAAATGAAAATGAATGAAATGTAACTTTGCTTAGGAGTAACATAAAGGAAAATTAACGAATAAAATCATTTTATGAAAATAATACTATTATGCTCCTATTTTAAAATAAATGTTGAATATATAGGGGCATTTTGGAAACTTTAGTAAAAAAATTTATTAAATCTAATTCTATTCCCTCAAATTCCTCCTAATTTCAAGAAGAATGAAAAATTTGAGGTTTTAAGATAATAGAAAGAGTGTTTCCTCTTACCCATTAAATTCCTCTTCACTTAAACTCCAAAATAAGGGAATAGACTTTCAATTCCCTCCATTAAAACTCTCAAACAAGAGAAGGGAATAATATTCTAAAATTATTCCTTTATTTCTTTCCATTTCATTTCATTACCTCCTCCCAAACAAGGAATTAATAGTAACTCTCAAAATAATAATAATAATAATAATAATAATAATAATAATAATAATAATAATAATAATAAAAGTTGGAAAAAAAAGTTTGAGTTTGGTCTTATAAGCAAAAATATGGTGTCTTTTAGCTAAATATTGATAAAAATGAAGTTTATTTGTGATATATATAATGTTCAAAGTTATTTAGCTATTTGAGAAGAGATACAAATTTTGACAATAGTGTTGCTAAAATTGTAAGAAACAGTACTAAGAAGGAGAAAAGAGAAATGATGTGAAAAGAGAGGAGAGAGAAAAGCAATTTCAACAATAGTATTTTCGAAAAACAATTTCAACAATAGTATTGCTGAAATTGTTGCCACCCATTCTCCTATTGTGACCAGCTGCCATGACCAAATAAAGAGAGAAAATTTTGTATTAATGGCAATGCCATTGCCAAAATAAGAGAAATGGGAGAAGCTAAAAATTTGTATTTTGGGAATCTTATTCCTGAAATAAGAGAGAATGAAAACTTGCTAGCTAATAATTTAATAAGCAAAATTTAGCTACAAAATTGGTTGTAGTCTTAAGTTACAATTTTACTCAATATCTTTTTATTCGATGTGACTTTTGACAAATCCACCATTGAATTACATCTTTTTCTTATATCCTCCATACTTGCAAAATTTTAAGAAAATTAAAGATCAATAGCTATGTCATCAATAAATTGTTTAGATTACAAATTTTTGTAATTTAAAATTATGCATAAAATATAAACATATAGATCATATAGTAAATAATATCTGATTGACACAAAATTTGACATGTGTATTAATAATGCAAAGAGCATGCAATTTAACAATTAAATTTTCAAAATATATAGTAATATTTATTTTATTGAGTAAGGTTGTAGCCTTAGGCCACAACTAGTTTTGTAGCTAAAATTTATCATAATTTAATATAAAAAAAAATATATAAACACATCTAGTAGACCATAGGACAAAGCAAGACAAAAGAAAAGAGGACCATGGCCTTTTGGCCCAACGGGCTCCCCCTATAAACCAAAATTTTTTACTAAATATTATATTTTTATACATTTCAATTTTAACTTTGTAAACAATATTTAATACAGAAAATTTAAAAAATAAACTAGCTTATAGTTATAATCTTTTCAAAATAAAATTTTTATACAAAATATATTTTTTTAATTGTTTCTGGTGTGCTTTTGTGTTTTATGCAGCAATGTCAAATGTGTGTTTCTTTTTTCCATCAAAATTTTGATGAGATGGTAATAAATCTTAAGTACACTTCTTTTTATTCTTCACCATTTCTTTTTGAATGATGCCAAATGATTGGTAAATATTAAAATATCAACAAATATTAATTAGGATTGTAACAAACCAAACCTTTTGTTCATATCTTCTATTAGTCTTACATAGACTAAAGTACTTTTTTTTTCTTAAATTTTGGAATTATTTTCCTTGTGGTCTTCATGTTTGATACCATTTTCATATTGACTATATCCTCCATTTTTTTTAGTAATCTAATTATTAAGTGATCTTCATATTTAGCTCTTTGTGTGATCCTTTTTTTTACAGTACCCAGGCCTAAGTAAAAACAAGGATCCTGGGCCTGATACTTGTTATTTGGTGAACTGAGCTTGGTTCACCACAGGTGTGTTGGACTGATTACGAACCAAGTTGCGCACAAAACATGGATCCTACAACACATACACATCCATACATACAAAATATATATGTATTGTACAATAAGAAACAGTAAAGAGATAATAAAAGAGTACATAAGACGTTAGGGATCCTTAGAAAATATAATGATATTTCTTTATATTAAGTTTCAGTACATTGGACCCTTCTTTTTACTAGGATGTGTCACAAGGTTCAAATAAGTTCAAAAGTCACAGACTTAGATAGCTATTTGTAGGCTTCCAAGACTTGTGAGGTTTGAATCCCCTTGAATCCAAGTGTATCATCTAGTGCCTGTCTCAGGGTCCCTTACCATGTTTTTCCCTTTTTCTATTTTTTTGAGATTTAAAGAAGATTTTCAAATGATCTTTTTGCTCTGATTCCTTATTACTGAATGGTTTTTGCTATGGGCTTCGTCCTCTTTTATAGTACCTTCTTAGGATTTTTGGCGTACCATTGATTCCCTCTATTTGTTGTCTTGGGTACCAGAACCAATGTTGTGTTAACAACATTAGTGGCTAGTCCATTCCTTATTTTCTCATTATTTTCTCCTTTTGAGGTTTCCTCCCAAAAAGTCTCTAGCCGACCGTCCTCTTTTGGGAGGTCCTAAGGTTTGACTTTTAAACCTCTTTTCCTAAGGCTTCTAGATGCTACTTTTCAGACCCACCTTTTGACAACTTCACCTTTTGTCATTTTCTCTAAATGAGCATATTCCTCTCTGTCAAGCTGAAAGATCCCCAGCCACCTTCCTTTATAGTACATCTTCTTGTGTTCTCCGAGGTACCAAACTTCTTTTCATGAAATGCTGATTCCTAAGTCATTAGCCTTTTTTTTTTTTTTTTTTTTTTTTTTTTTTCTGAATCATGGACGGCTGATGGGACTTATCCACCCTCATCCTTTGTATTTATGGGCATGCTCCCTTGAGCTATCTCAATCCCAGCTAATCTCCTTCTACACATCTCAAGGATCCTAAGCTTCTGGGAATCCCCAGATATCATGGTTCAACCCCCTATCTGAGCTTCCAAGTAAATTTCTCTCACAAGGGCTAGGCTGAGCTTCCTTTTTCCCTTTCCTTTATTTTCTAAGGCCCAAAGCTTATCCATTCATGGGTTTGGACCCCCTTTACTTATTTTAAGTAGTCCTTAAATGGCGGATTTGGGCCTTGTCCCTTCTTTGAAAGCCTATATGGTTTTTAAATTTCAATTTTGTAATATTTTGGGCCTTGATACCATGCTTGTGATATTTTGAACCTCAACACTATTTCATGAAATACTAACTCTAGAATGTTTTGGAATACATGAATTTCATTATTGTAGGAAGAAAATAAATATATTATAGACAATCATATTACTAACATATATGGAAAATAGAGCCAATATGAAAACTGAATCAAATATAAAGGGTCAAAATGAAAATTTTGAGACATAAAGATTCAAAATAAAAACAACTCCAAACTTTAAGGGTCAAAAGAGTAATTTAATATTTATTCTTTAGCAAAAAATCCAAAAATGCAAAGAGAATATGAGGGTATCTATTCAGGGTTTAGATTAGGATTATAAACTTGTTAAAAACTTAAAATAGGGAAGAGTTGAATTTGAACTTTTGATGTCTTGGAAAGATATATAGGGTGCCAACCAATTGAGCCGCAAGACTCTTGACTATATAATCATTTTAATAATATACATGCACACACACACTAGCCTCCATATACACTAGCTTCATCACACACTATCTACAAGGCTCTTGGGTTCCATGTCATAATGTTTAAAAGTGAAATAGAGATTGTGTTCTAATTCTTAGGATCTTTCTCTAGGTAATTTTTTTTTTCTAATTATTAATTTGTACATGAGTTAGTGGTTGATATGAACAGAAGAAACTATGTGAAACTGAAACTCTTGATTTTTTTTCCCAACTCATGTAAAGGCATTGGAGTTCAAAAAGGAGAAGTTATATGTCTTAAAAAAATAATATTGTAATAATATAAGTAATAACCGTGAATTTTTTGTTTATTTATTTATTTAAATTTAAGAAAGAGATAGGTAACATGGAATAGTGTTTAAAAGTAAGATAGAGATACTGTCTTAAATGTTTAGATCTTTCTTTACTTGAGAGTTGATAAAAGTTTGAAAATTTGAATTTAAAATTAAAAGTGGTTAAAAAAAATGAAAAAACATAAAACTTATGAAATTTTTAAAAAATAGTAAATTACTCTTTAAACCAGTTTGTATTTTTTATTTTAAAATTATTTAACTAACAAATAAAAGTATTTTAGAAAGTTTAATAATTTGTGTGAGAATATCTTAGTAGTATAGATAGATACTCTGTACATGTATACATGTATGTATAATTTCCACAACTAACAAATATAAGAAGTAAGAATATCCATTGTTATATAATATGGGTTACAGCGTTAACCATGTAAATGAATGAAGGTTCTATCTAGACATAATTTACTAACGTGCTTTCTATATCTCATGCAATCAGATAACACTGTTATCTAGGGAAATAAACACACACACCTCTAGCTTATTAGTAGTTTTTTTTTTTTTTTTTGCTGAATTTATTAGTATTAATTTTTAACAAGATGACATCCGTCCTCTAATATAAAAATAAAATAAGCAGTTATCAATAGTATCTTGCAAATCTTATAAAAAAAATAAAAAGTTGTATCTTGCAAATCAATCTGTACTTGATGGTGTTTTAAAAAGAAACGTCTAAAATTTAAATTTTCAATCTCTGCTGGTCTGTAATTATTGAAATATCCAAAAAATAATAATAGTAATCTAGGCATTAGTGCTGAACAGTGCAAAAGATAACTAAAGAAAAAAAAAAACCGTAAAAGGTATGGGTTAATCTTTATTTAATGTTGTATTATATGATTTTTCTTCTTTTTTGAAAGGTGAATCTATTTCTTTATAGTTTATAGAATTAATATGTCAAGATTTGGCGAGGGCCCCGATAGATTAACCACTACATCTAATGTTTAATCTAGTTTTTTTTTAAAAAATAGACAAATAGCTTTTATTTAAAAAGGCAGTCTAATTTGAACCATCTTGGTTGGAAAACTGGGTTTGAAGGTTTTAAGATTTCTAAAGTCCAAATTGCATCTTTATAATGTTTTAGTTAGCTCAATTGGTTAGGTAGAGCTTTTTTTCTGTCATATAAGGGAGTTTAAATTGCATCTACACAAAAACTCAATTGATATTTTAGTTTGATTAAAAAGAATAATTGTCATTAGCATATAGAGGATACCATAAATTTAAATCCCACCATATCTTATAAAAATATCGTGTCTAAGTTAATCATAAATTTATTAATGCCAAACAGGAAACCACATTTGAAATTAGCAAATGGAATGCAGAGTAGCTCTCTAGATTACAACGTATAATCTTGGTTGTTGGATTCGTTTTGGAAAAAGAGTTTGGCTCTAAACCGAAAAAAGACCAAAACTGTTTTTTTGGGGGGGAGAGTCAGGCAAATACCTCCTACCCTAATCATCCATCCACTCATTGCAATGGGATGGAAGAATATAAATTTTTTGCTCCACTTTTTATGTACTACTTCATGGCTTCATGCTCCACCAATAACAACTTGCAATGTATTTATTTTACTTTCCTTATAAAATTAGTTACCTAACCTAATCATCCATCCTCTTTTGCTTTAGGGTGGAACTAGTAGGAAAAAAAGCATAGAGCTAGAAATTTTTTGTTAGTAAGGTCGAGTAATAATATTGATACGCACTAAAGAAATTTGTGATAGGTAAATAAAAAAGAAGAAGAAGAAGACATGAGAATTTTATTTGGTTCAGGTACAGAACCTACAATTCATACTATATTAACTCAAAGGGTTATGTTTTCTTCATTCACTTAGATAATGATACATTACAATAGAACTCATCTATATATATATATAAATATATATATATATATATATATATAATAGGTAAAGCAGAAAGAAACTTCAATTGCAATTCTAAATTAGAATTCTAATCTATATTGTGCCACGTGTCAATGTAAATATGAAATTGGAGTGTAATTTTTCTCCATCTGTTGTCCGAAGTGCTTTTTTTTTTTCCCACACCCGTGTATTTTCAAGTTTACCTCCCTTTTTCATACCCACAAATCTTCAGGTTCACCTTCCTTTTCCACACCCAGGTATTTTCAGATTCACCTCCATTTTCCACACCAATTTAAGCACCTTAATATACAGCTCCTCTCTTTTTCAATCAATGCTATAGAATTTCAAAAGAATTTCTCGGTATCAATGATGCATGTATTTGAGTATTTCTATATCTTATATAAGAAGATGTTCTCCAGATATTCCGATTGTATTTGTCTTTACAATTTTCATGGTCCTGGTTTATGCTCTGCAAAACGAATTCTAACCATTCCTAAGGTTTAATTACTGTTTTCTTTCATCTGCAAATACTGTCGTTTCTTTTTATGTAATTTTTTTATTGTTTAATTATATAATTTTGTGGTTTTCCTATGATTGATGTTGCATGTTTATTTTCTTTCATCTGTCTATACTTTCTTTCCTTTTTTGTCAATAATTTTTATTATTTAATTATAAAATTATTTTGTTTTCCTATCATTGATGTTGCATGTTTCTTTTCTTTTTCATAACACGTTATCAGCACAAATCTCTATCAAAAGGAAGTTGTAATCCCATTATTCTTTAAACATCAAAGATTATTTATGTAGTTTTCTCAACTCATTGTAAGTTTTCTTTTAAGGAATTAGTACTTATCCTATTTGTTTGTCTTTACGATTTATATGCTTATAATTTTAGTGATTTTTAATTGATTAAAATTTTTTTTATGAGATTCACGTTATTCTATTGTTATATATTGTTATGAAATGCATGCTATGAGATTCACATTTAATTGATTAAAATACTTTGCTAAAAATGGTTTGTGATAAAGCAACTTAATTATAACTATATGTACAATGTATGAATCAACCTTAAATATATATGTCTATGTAGTATTTTTTTCATTAGAATTTTTTATGATAAAAACATTTGTTAAAAAATTACATAATGTTAAGTTTTATTAAACATGAATAAACTAAGTCTTTTAAACATGACTAATATCATGATTAATAAAACAAAAAACAAAACAAAACAAAACCAATAGTATCACTTAAATAATAAAATGCAATATATTTATTTCCATTTTTTTATTAAATTATATTCATTCTTGTGCGGTAGCATGGGTTACATACTAGTTTTTATAATGGAAATCACATATACAAATCAATCACAATTTAAATTTTGAATTAATTGGTTCAATCATACAATTTTCTTTTCTAACAATCAATTTCTTGATTTCTTTAAATCCCATGATTTTTTGAAATAATTAATACATTGATTTGATCTTCGATAATATGGAAAGTATATACGTCTCTACCCTACATGCCCCTCTCAAGTTGTGCGACAAATCCTTGATGAAATGTGCATCTTAAAAAAATTAAATCCTTTTTTTTTGCCAAAATATTTTCCATCTCTAAATTTTACCCAAAGTTTTTTTTTTTTTTTCATCTCTTAAAAAGGGGTGGGTATGTGGTGGTGTTGCTATGAAAGGAGGTGAACAAGAGAAAAAAAAATATATATATTTATTGAAGAGAAAATAATATTGAAATATAGTAGAGAAATAAATATTGAAAATGATGTAGGTGTTTGGAGAAAAGACTTATGTGAATGCTTTTAGTTTGACAATTTGTATTTATTTAAAAACAATTTATTTAGCTGAAACTGAATTTTTTTTTTTGCTGAAAGTACTATAGAGAAAATCTAAAAGCTAAAAGCTAACTAAATAATACAGTGTGACTCTAAATGGTACCAAAAAGTGCAATAGGACCTAAGAATAGTAGCAAAATAAGTTAAAAATGCTAATAAGTTTCAACTTTCATCACTTCCCAAGTGCACTCAAGAGTCCACCAAAGATGGTATCTTGTACATTGGTAGCATGCACAATAGTATCTCACCAATAATTCTAGGACCACACCCTTTTTTCACAACTTTCTTACATGGTTTTTTGTTTTTTGTTTTTTGTTTTTTGTTTTTTGTTTTTTGTTTTTTGTTTTTTTTTGTTATGATGGGAAATTTAGACCCTGGTTGATAGAATTAACAAGTTTTAAACCCAAGTTGTTAATTAGGTTTATTACGAATAAAACTTGTTAAAATAAACAAACATCAATATTGTAGAGTCAATGGGACCAGTGATGTATGTTAGGTTGGCCCAAGAATGTTTGTTGGGCTAAAGGTCCAATCCGAGGACACTGAGTGGTCCGAGGATGTAGGAATATCAACCCATAGGGCGCTATGAATAGATAGGGAAGTGGTATCTGATTAAGGTCATCTAAGGATATGATCTGAGGAAGAATATATCATCGGCTATGATGAGCCGAGATAGGAAAGGATTGTTTAACGTCTAAAGGCAATATTCTAGAAGATCCTATGGGTAACGGTAGGCAAGGAGGGTATACAAGATAAGAAGAAGGATTGAGAAATATCTATGATAAAGCTGTTACCACCGCATTAAATGTCTTGCAACTACTTCTCTGGCCACATTAATGGGGAAGTGATGCCTGAGCATCAGAATTCAGCCTTACAGCTGCCTCCAAAGACTTTAGGGGTGGGTTGATGGAACTGTTAGGACATATGTAGTTCAAGTGATTTCAAACATATGTCACTATTTTGTATAATTGGCTTTTCCTTTGACAAAACGCACTTTACTTGTAATTGGGTAGATTTAGGATGTGTTTAACGCTTCAAGAAACTGTTTTTAAGATCAAGTGTTGAAGTCATCAAGTCTGTCCAAGAAACAAGCTGGAAAGTGCAAGTTACTAAAACTCGACACCTAATCTCGATACATGCATCTATCGAGCTTTAGAAGCTGTTTCAGCCCCGAGGCTCGACAGTTTCTTGACAGATCCTCGACACCTCTTTCGAGATTTAAGGAAAATAGATTCCAAGTTCTATTTTGATTCCAAACCGTGAATGTGTCTTTGGGACTTCCTTTCTCCTAACCCTAGATATATAAAAGGATTGTTTTAAGGGCTGTCAAAGTAACGCAAGTTGCACAAGCATTGAGAAATTCTTGTTCATGCAATTTGTGACCTAAGACAAAGCTCATGCCCTAGTTCATCTCTTGTGAAGAAGTTGCTATGTAATGTGCACCGTAAGGTTTTGTAACCAAGCACCTTCTTGAGCTTCATCGTGTGAATGATTTAAAGAACTTTGCAGCCAACAACTCTCTCTCTAGTTGGTGAATTGAAGTTGTGTACTAGGATCCAGGCAATTGGTTAGTCACGTACTTGGGAGCCGTGCATCAACAGGAGAAACTGTCATTATAAAACAAGTCCAATTGGGTATTGGGGTAAGGGTTCAACTGTAGGTTGGTAAGGTACTTGGGATTCCTTGCTTGTAACCGCTTGTTATGATAATAGTGGAGTTTCGGGAGTGGTGACCTTAAATCAGCCAGCGGGGTTTTTGCCGTCAGGTTTTCCCCATTCGTAAACAAATCACCGTGTCAATTTTATTTCCGCTATATACTTTAGTTATTAGTGATTTGTTTGTGCTGCAACATGAATTTGCATGTTAACTTGATTAATTAAGAACTTGGCTAATTAATCAATTTACTTAATCATAAGGGGTCAACGCATTTGTGGCCTATCAAGTGGTATTAGAGCAGGCACACTCTAATTAGGGTTTAATCCTTGTGTGTGATCCATTGACCCCTGTTTATCATGGACAGAGGTCAGTCTCTTATTATACCTCTATTGTTAGATGGTGCTAACTATGCATACTGGAAAGTACGCATAAGAGCTTTCTTGCAGTCATTAGATGAGAATGTGTGACAAGCTGTGGAGATAGGCTGGACCAAGCCTACAGAAGCGCCGGCCGATTAGGATGATGCCAAGATCAAGGCGGCTAATTTCAACAGCAGAGCATTGAATGCCCTATTCAGTGCGGTCACCAATGAGGAGTTCAAGAAAATTTCCTCCATAGAAATAGCTAAGGAAGCATGGACCATTCTCTAGACAAACTATGAGGGAACCAAGGCTATCAAGGATTCGAAACTACAGAGGCTCACTACAAGCTTTGAAGAAATTAAGATGGAGGAGGATGAGTCATTTGATGAGCTCTATGCAAAGCTCAAAGACATAGTGAACTCAGCCTTCAATCTTGAGGAAACCATTCCTGAACCTAAGATAGTGAGAAAGATACTCAGATCTTTGCCCAAGAAATTCCATGCTAAGATCACAGCAATAGAGGAATCAAAGGATATTGACAGGATTCCTCTGACTGAGTTGGTTGGAAACTTACAAACCTACGAGCTAGGACTGACTAGAATGGGCAAGTCAAGCAAGGGCAAGAGCATGGCACTAAAGGCCAAGAGTAGTGATACAGAGCATTCTTCAGACGATGAAGATTCTAAGATGAAGTCCTACATTACTAGGAAATTCAAGAAATTTATGAAGAATGCCAATGGAAAAGGCTTTAACAAGGACCGTAGGCAATCCAATTCTTCTCAGTTCAAGAGCCCAGATAAAGGAAAGAATGATATCAGGGATGGCGGTCAATACACTGTTCCCGCTGGACCGAAATGCTTCGGGTGTCAAGGCTTCAGACACATGAAACAAGAGTGTCCAACGTACCTCAAGAGCATTGGGAAGAGCAAGACACTTGCTGCTACCTTAAGTGACACGGAGCCCGAGGATGATTTCGACAATGAAGATGACGAAATGTTGAATGCCTTCACTGCCACTATTAATCCTACTGAAGGGATTACTGAAGAAGTAGATGAAGAAAAGGAATTGGTGGATGCTAAGTTTGAAACTATGGATGATCAAGATGATATCCATACCGCCTATGAGAAACTGTACAAGCTTTCTGAGAAGCATGAGAAATTCTATAGGCTGGCCACCAAGAAGCTCAGTGATGTGGAACTTGACCGAGAGGAGCTTTCCACTAAGGTTGATGAAGCAAATCAGACCATTGGGGCACTGAGGTTCGAGAACAATTTTCTGGTTGAGAAGACCAAGAAGCTTGAAGCAGAGCCGTTTCAAGTAAGAGCACAATTGGAGAGGACATCAAGTGCAAAGCTAGATGAGATGCTAAGTGTTCAGAAATTTTCTTCGGACCGTACAGGATTGGGGTATGAATTCTCTCTCTCTAATACTCCATCTGCTAGTACTACTATTTTTGTTCCTCCTGCTAACAACATTAAAATTGAGAATAAAGATGTTAAAATTGAATTAGCAAGTAAGAACTTAGATAAGGGCAAGTCTATCTTAGGAGCACCTCCTACGCTTAAGAAGAAGCAAACTAGAAACCCTAGGACTAAGAAGGCTATCTCTCAAAAGCCCAAACAGAAGAAGCAGCATCTCTGTTATCATTGTGGTGTTGCCGGTCATACTCGACCAAATTGCTATAAATGGCTAGTCACTCAACAAAGCAATGGCATGATAGCATTTGGGAACCAGAATCAACTCCAGACCTCTCTTGCTCCTCTTGGAGATATTCTCAAAGTCTTTATGTTCCTTTCGAACTTGAACGGTTTAAATTCTTCCGCATCATCACCGATTCAAGGATTGGCATAAAGGAAAGTTTCTTCCGAAGTGTGGAAGGAAAAGTGTTCTAAGTGATTGTGTTCACTTCTTCTCTCTCTCCCCGTTTTATTGTTTTTGCATTACTTGTGTGTTACTCTACTGTTTTGAGTCAATCTAGTTTTATGCATTGTTTTGCCTTCTTTAACATGTTTTTGTTTGTATTTGTGTACATTGGTTCTTGTGAACCTTAAAATGGCCAATAAAACAGAGTTTTCTAAACTTTGTGTCTCTTGTAGCTTAGATGAGCATTCTTATGCACAACTAAGCAAGTGAGCTTTGTAGCTCTTTGTTTGTGATGGGTAAGATTAAGTGATCTCTTGTACTTAACACTCGTATCACTCTTTTTGTCGGGTAGGACTAGAAAATCCTAAGAGAAATGTATAAATAACCATCTTACCACTGTTATTCGCCAATCATGATATGACATCTGTATGCTTCAGCATAGCAAAAGTGCAATAAGTGATTGTGTTCACTTCTTCGCTCTCTTCTCGTTTTATTGTTTTTGCATTACTTGTGTGTTACTCTACTGTTTTGAGTCAATCTAGTTTTATACATTGTTTTGCCTTCTTTAACATGTTTTTGTTTGTATTTGTGTACATTGGTTCTTGTGAACCTTAAAATGGCCAATGAAACAGAGTTTTCTAAATTTTGTATCTCTTGTAGCTTAGATGAGCATTCTTATGCACAACTAAGCAAGTGAGCTTTGTAGCTCTTTGTTTGTGATGGGTAAGATTAAGTGATCTCTTGTACTTAACACTCGTATCACTCTTTTTGACGGGTAGGACTAGAAAATCCTAAGAGAAAGGTATAAATAACCATCTTACCGCTGTTATTCGCCAATCATGATATGACATCTGTATGCTTCGGCATAGCAAAACTGCAATGTCAATGACATCTATATTCTTCGGCATAGCAAAAGTGCAATGTCAAAAACTTAACATAATTGGGTATTTCTTTTCCTCTCTTATATGCCCATGCATGATATGCTTAGTAAAAGAAAATATGCAAAGAAATAAAAGCAAAAAGATTAAAATGCTTTAAAATATGGTTACAAGCATGTTTTCTAGGATATGTGAGAGTTATAAGATGTACCTTGAAGGTGATAGTCCCCATCAAACGTTATGATTATGTGTGAATTAAAGTGATTTTCTTATATCTCAAATCGTCATAACATTGAGACACTTATGCAATCTTTTGATGTTTTTCACACACAACATGTAATATTCTTTGCTATTCTTGATACATGTGCAGGTATAATGTGATTTGGCCATCACAAGGTTTTCATGTGTTAATATATGCTTACTAAACTGTCTTAACTCATTTTTTAAATATAAAATTGGTAAGACTTGTTTAGTGTGTGTGTGTGTGTTTTGGGATCCATGTGCTTAAAATTTTTGTTGAGAGATGATTTTGAGAGCTTAATGTGTTTCTTGGATCATTGGTTGGGATTGCATCCGTGATTGCATTCATGTTTGTGTTTTTCCTCTCTTGAAAAACTGTTTTTTAAGGCAACCTCGACTCCTCCTCGATACCTTCTCGACACCTGGCTGTCTGTCGAGCTTCTTTGCTTTTTCTTATCGCAGTCTCGACACCTGGTGGATCGATTGAGAAACTTTATATCTGCTCGATAGCTTCTCGACAGCTTCTGGATCGATCGAGATTCGTTTGTGTTTGATCTTCCTTTCTCAACACCTGTTCTCGATAGCTGTATCTGTCGAAGTTCATTTTCTTGATACCTACCTCGATAGCTGTCTCAACACCTCTCGATACCTGCATCTGTCAAGAAATACTGAAGGTTTATATATTGGTTTTTTGCGATTTCTCTCTCATTTCGCTCGATCTCTCTCTCGATACTTTGCTGTTTTTTCTCCTAAAACTTCTCTCACTCACTCAAAACCCCTTCCTAAGGATTCTTCAAGCGTTACTTGAGATTTTCCTCACTTGGTAAGCTTCAATCCTCTCATTCTTCATGCATTTCATGTTTCAAAACCTAAGTTTTGGGGTTTTTGAAAAATTTTGGGGTTTTTTCAAAATAGATGAGTGTTTAATGAAATTTTTGGGTTGGTTTTATAGATTTGATCTTTAAAACTACATACATTGCATTACATTAGCATTCTAACTGTATTTTCATGCATTTAGATGTGTGTTTTCTGCTTGTGTGCTGGTAGGATTGGATTAGGCTGAGCCCATGATTCTTTTTATGTTGCATGTCACATGTTCATGCATTTCCCATGCATACGTTCTTTCTTTATAATATACTCTTCTTATATTGAACTGTTTTGGGACATTTCTGTGTGTCTTTCTTTCTCTGTCTCTCTATGTTTGCGTTAGCGGTGTCTATGGCACCTAAGGTTAAATCCATTCCATCCCAGAACCCTCTGCATTCTCGGGGTTCTTCTTCTTCTTATCCCTCTCCTATGTCTATCTGGTTCTGTGATGAGAAAGCCCAACAGGACTTCTCGAAGAACTTTTCTAAACGAGGTGTTCATTCGGAACGTCATGTTATCCTGGCAGATTTTGTCGACACTGACCTATTCGATGTCATTCACAGTAGGGCTTGGGAGTCACTGTGTGACGTCCCGGTCACTTGTCCTCTCATATTGATATAGGAGTTTTACTCCAATATCCACGGGATAGATTCTTCAGTACCTCTCTTTCACTCTCGCGTTCGAGGTACGCGCTTTGCTGTCACTCTGGAGTTAGTCTCCGAGGTTCTTCATGTCCCGAGGGTGGATCATCTTGATTACCCTGGATGTGAGCGTCTATGGACTGTGTCCAAAGACGAGATGATCTCTGCGTTCTGTAAGCGCCCCTCTGATTAGGGAGATCATCAGTATACACCATGTAGGCCTTTTGCTAAGGTCCTCGTTTCCTTAACATGGTGATGACTTTTGTTTTGCACCCTCTATCTCATTACAACTCTATCACAGAGTCTCGTGCTCGATTTTTGCTGTCTCTTTTAAAGCATCTTACTATTGACTTCCCTTCACACTTCATCTTCTCTATCATAGATGTCTATAGAGATACGGCTACCCGTGATAAGCTCATTTTCCCTTCCGCTATCACGAGGATTCTTCGCTGTTTTTCCATCCCCTTTCCATCGTCTGATCCTTTTCATGTCATGTCTGCCATAGACACCGCTACCGTAAAACGTAGTGAGGCACAGTTCAAATCACGACAGTCAGATTCTGCTGCTCCTTCCTCCCGTCCGACTCCATCCAGATCTACTCGAGCCACATCTGCTCCCTCTTCTTCCTCGAGCGATGTGACACTAGGAGATATCATGGCGCAGCTTCAGTGCATGGATGCTCGTCTCGATACCCTCTCTACGGAGTTGTATTAGGTGAACGTTCGTGTTGGTCACATTGCTAGGCGACAGGCGACCTTGGGCAACTTTGCTTCTGAGGCTTCTCCTCATGTCACTTCTAAGACTGAGGATGATGATGACGGTGATGATGATGATGATTCCAATGATGATGATGGAGATGCGAGTGCTTCTGATGAGATGTCTACCTGACGCTTTACCCTTTGTCACTCGTGACAAAAATGGGGAGTAGTTTTGATGTATGAGAGTAGTCATACTTAGGGGAAGAGCTTGTATAGAACATTTTTGATAGGGGAAGTGTTGATATGAGGAATGTAGTGATGATTACATGTATTTCTTTTCTTTTCTTTCTTTTAAAGATACATTGATCATGTACCCCGGTCTTGTGACCATTTATTGACATACATTGTACTTATTTCTTTATATATATATATATATATATATGTGATAATGTATGTTTCTTTCACCTACCTTTTCATGTGTTGTTTCTTTTCTATCTTTATACACATGTTTCTTTACTTATATGCAATCTATTATTTCTGCTTCACACAAAGATGCATTGATGTGTTTTGTTTAAAAGTGTTTCAGAAATACAAGTTGTCAAAGTCTACTTGCCATAAACTCTCTTCTTGTAAAGTTTTTCAAGAGTTTGTGTTAGGATAGATTTTATTGTATTCAACAAGTGAATATGAGTTAAGTGTTTTATGACTTCTCTCATATCTTCATTTATTTGTTGTGATTTTGTCACGGATTGCCAAAAGGGGAGATTGTTAGGACATATGTAGCTCAAGTGATTCATATATATGTCACTATTTTGTGTAATTGGCTTATCCTTTGACAAAACGCACTTTACTTGTAATTGGGTAGATTTAGGATGTGTTTAACGCTTCAAGAAACTGTATTTCAAGATCAAGTGTTGAAGTCATCAAGTCTGTCTAAGAAACAAGCTGGAAAGTGCTAGTTACTAAAGCTCGACATCTAATCTTGACACAAACATCTATCAAGCTTTAGAAGTTGTTTCAGCCCCGAGGCTCGACAGCTTTTCGACAGATCCTCGACACCTCTATCTGTCGAGATTTAAGGAAAACAGATTCCAAGTTCTGTTTTGATTCTAATCTGTGAATGTGTCTATGAGACTTCTTTTCTCCTAACCCTAGACATATAAAAGAATTGTTTTAAGGGCCATCAAAGTGATGCAAGTTGCACAAGCATTGAGAAATTCTTGTTCATGCAATTTGTGACCTAAGACAAAGTTCATATCTTAGTTCAGCTCTTATGAAGAAGTTGCTGTGTAATGTGCATCGTAGGGTTTTGTAACCAAGCACCTTCTTGAGCTTTATCGTGTGGATGATTTGAAGAATTTTGCAGCCAACAACTCTCTCTCTAGTTGGTGAATTGAAGTCGCGTACTGGGATTCGCGCAATTGGTTAGTCACGTACTTGCAAGCCATACATCAACAGGAGAAATTGTCACTACAGAATAAGTCCAATTGGGTATTGGGGTAAGGGTTCAACTGTAGGTTGGTAAGGTACTTGGGATTCCTTGCTTGCAATCGCTTGTTGTGATAATAGCGGAGTTTCGGGAATGGTGACCTTAAATCACCCGGTGGGATTTTTGCCGTCAGGTTTTCCCCATTCGTAAACAAATTACCATGTCAATTTTATTTCCGCTGTATACTTTAGTTATTGGTGATTTGTTTGTGCTACTACGTGAATTTACATGTTAACTTGATTAATTAAGAACTTGGCTAATTAATCAATTTACTTAATCAAAAGGGGTCAACGCATTTGTGGCTTATCTGGGACAAGTATCTAAATTAAAAATCTGAATCATATGTGGAGAGGAAGGAGGATGATATAAAAGGCAAGGAAAGACGTTCAGGATGGGTAATTGATAGGAAGTAAAAAGGAAAAACTGTATACACCACCACCCTTAATTTTAACCTACTTGAGAAAGAAGGAAAGAGAATACAAATCGTACTCAGCTTATATCCGAGGAGAAATTCTGTTATATAAACAGTTTTTTGCATATGACTCGAGGATCTAGCCCATCATTTTTGTTATACAATATCTCTAGAACCTAAATTTCAAACTCACTCTCTACCAATTTGATTGTATTGGGCTTTTTGGGCCTGTTCCCTTCATACTGTTGGATTCAAGTGCGAATTGTGACTTTACAATTAGCGCCGTCTGTGGGAAATCTTGTGTTTTAGAAAGGGTAGCATTATGGTAGGCTCAGGTCCACACTATGCAGAGTCGATACGGTCCCAGTGTGAAGATCATTTCTTACATTTGGAGCAGGAAAGGGATTGAGAAGGCAATGTGCATATGGCTCATACTAGTATGAGCCATTCACGAGGCGGAAGTAGAGTTCCTCACAAGGAAAATACAAAGGCCATGCAGAAGGAGATTGACCACTTAAAGAAAAATTTGTATCGCGTGAGACAAAGGAGAACTTCCTCTTCTTCTGAAGTTTCCCAGAGTAGTAGTTATAGGCCTAGGTCAAGAACTCCTCCTAGTGAGTCTTTCTCCTATGAGGAGGATTATCTTCATGGTCATAGGGACAAAAAGCCTTCTTCGAGGGGGGGAAGTGATACTATGAGTAGGGCGTTGCACCAAATTTCGAAGTCACCTTTCACATGTAAGGTGGAGAAAGGGAAGCTTCCACGGTAATTCACCCAACCCACATTCACCATTTATAATGGCCAAATAGACCCTGTAGAGCATGTGAGCCATTTCAATCAGTGGATGGCGGTACACTCTAAAAATGAAACTTTAATGTGCAAAGTCTTCCCTTTTAGCTTGGGACCTGTTGTGATAAGGTGGTTTAATGGTTTGAGGGCAGGTTTTATTGATTCCTTCATGGAACTCACTAGGGCATTTGGGTATCTATTCATTACTTGCAGTAGAGTTCATCGGCCCTTAGATTTATTATTGTCTATGGCCATGAGAGAGGGAGAAACCTTGAAAACATATTCTGACAGTTATTAGGAGATGTTCAATAAGATCGATAATGATTTTGACGACATAGCAATAAGGACTTTCAAGGTTGGCCTCCCTGTTAAGCACGACTTAAGGAAGTCTTTGACCAAAAAGCCTATAAGGAGTGTACGTCGGCTCATGGATCGCATTGACTAATACAAATGGGTAAAGGAAGATCAACAGCAATGTAAGGGAAAGGCGAAGGTTATCCCTCAAGAGAGGGGGGATTTCAGGTGGGACAGATACAACAACAACAAGCGCCGGAGAGATTACGCTAGGCAATCTGGTCTTACCACTCCTCAAGTGGTTAACACTGTATTCCGAGAACCAGTGCATCAGGTGTTGAAGAAAATCCAGAATGAACTATACTTTAAGTGGCCCAACAAGATGGCAGGGTACCCCATAAGGCGTAATCAAAACCTCCATTGTCACTATCATCGAGAAAGGGGTTATACTACCTAGGATTATAGAACTTTGTGGAATCATTTGGAGAAGTTGGTGAAGGAGGGAAGGTTGAAGCAATTCTTATATTGTCTCAATGGGCAGGGAGACCATTCAGGTTCGATGAATCAGGGTAATAACGCTTCAAGGCCTCCTCTGGGCATAATCAATGTTATCTTCACTGCTCCGGGTAGGACTGGTTCTTGTCCTTCCAGTGTGATGTCTGTAGCACGAACCCTTGCCGAGGAGTCTAGCTTTGAGCCGAAAAGGATTAAAGGTTGTGTCCCACCTATTTTAGGTTTTTCGAAAGAAGATAAGATCGAAACTATCCAACCCCATAATGATGCCTTAGTGGTTACGCTAAAGATAGGAGGCTACGATGTGAAGAGGGTGATGGTTGACCAAGGTAGTGGTGCAGATATTATGTATCCTGATTTGTTCAAGGGGCTAAACTTAAACCTTAAGGATCTTACGGCTTATGATTCGCCACTAATAAGCTTTGAGGGGAAAGCTGTCATACTAAAGGGGAAAATTAGGTTGCCTGTGTAAGCAGGTCCAGAAGTGGTGTATGTGGATTTTATTGTGGTAGATGCCTATTCCCCCTACATAGCCATTATGGCAAGACTTTGGTTGCATGCTCTAGGTGCCATGTCCTCAACTCTACATGTTAAGGTCAAGTTTCTATCTGGGGATCAGATCGAGGAACTAATTAGGAGTCAATCTGTGGCTAGATAGTGCATGGCGGCCACAATTCTGCATCAGCCTGGGCCGGAATCCTCAGCCTTGGCTGAGGGGGGTTCATAGAAATCACTGTCTCTGGTTACTCGCAGAGTAGCAGCAATGGAAGAACCTGCGTGTGAAGATTTAGAGAAGGTTCTTATAGGTGATGATCCTGAAAAATTCTTTCAGGTGGGAGTTCTATTGCCACCTTAAGAGAAGGCGGAGCTGGTTATGTTTCTAAAGGATAATGTCGACGTATTTGCATGGGATGCTTATGAGGCCCTTGGGGTTGATCCGATTTTCATTGGTCATCATTTGAATGTCAATCCGACTGTGGTGCCGAGGAAGTAACCACCTAGGCGCTCATCTAAAGAGCATTTTGAAGCCATCAAGGAGGAGGTACTCAAGCTAAAAAAGGCTGGTGCTATCAAAGAAGTGTTTTATCTTGAATGACTGGCTCACATGATGGTAGTGAAGAAGAAGAATGGGAAGTGGAGAGTATGCATAGACTTTATAGATTTGAACAAGGCTTGTCCTAAAGATTCTTTCCCAATACCTCGTATAGATTAATTGGTGGATGCCACTGTTGGGCATCCTTGGATGAGTTTCCTGGATGCTTTCAAGGTTATCACCAATTACCTTTAGCTGTAGATGATCAGGAAAAGACTACCTTTGTCACCCCTACAGGGAATTATCACTATAAGGTAATGCATTTTGGTTTGAAGAATGCAAGGGCTACCTATCAGAGGATGACGACCAGAATGTTTGAGTCACAACTGGGAAAGACTATTGAAATTTATGTGGATGACATGGTGGTAAAAAGTAGAACGGTTTCTAAGCATTTGAAAGACCTAAATGATACCTTCCCAACATTAAGAGAGTACAAGTTGTGTCTTAATGCTTCAAAGTGTTCTTTTGTCAGGTAAATTTCTGGGTTATATGGTGACTCACCGGGGAATTAAAGTTAATTTTGCATAGGTTAAGGAAATTCATAACTTACAGCCACCTCGGAATCCTAAGGAGGTTCAGAAGTTGATAGGGATGATTGATGCCCTCAACTGGTTTATTTCTTGGTCCGCAGATAAATGTCGGCCTTTCTTCCAACTGTTGAATAAATGGAAGTGATTTGAATGGACCGAGGAGTGTGCTTTAGCTTTTCAACAACTTAAGGAGTCTCTTTCGAGACCACTCATTATGTCTTGGCCAGAAATGGATGTAGTTTTGTTCGCGTATATTGCTGTGACTAATCATGCTTTTAATTGGGTACTGATACGGGTTGATGATGGTGTGCAGAGGCCAGTTTATTACATGAGTAAATCTCTGCATAAAGCAGAAGTGCATTATTTACCATTGGAACAAGCGATCTTAGCAGTGGTACATGTTACGCGTAAGTTTCCCCATTATTTTCAATCTCATACAGTTGTTGTTCTAACCCAACTTTCTCTTAAGTTTATACTTCGAAGTGCTAACTATACGAGAAGGATAGCTAAGTGGGGTACCATTTTGGGGGCTTTGGATATCAGGTATATGTCTTGCACCTCTATAAAGGGCCAAGTCCTTATTGATTTGGTGGCAGAATTTGCTGAGACCCCATTAGAAGAAAGTACTATAGGTTTGACCATGGATAAAAAATCAATTGGCATGGTTTTGTGCAAGGAACCCTTGGTATGGAAAGTGTATGTTGACGGAGCGACGAATCAAAGAGGGTCTGTGTTGACACCTCATTTTGCAACCTGCATTTAACCTCACTTGGAAGGTAAAATGGTAATTTCACCTTGGAAGTATGCATCTTGATTTTGGTCATTAGATCCTTAATCTCATTTCACCAAAATGATCTTGATGTTGTAACGATCAAATCGACTGGTTATAAGCCCTAATCGGACCATCAGATTGAAAGTTATCATCAGATGTTTTAATGGCCGAGGTGCACTATCACAAATTGAGTCCGACCTTATGTGATTATGAACAATTGATTCTAATTGGTTATAATTATAATCAATTTGAAATTAATGATGTGTCATAATTTGATTGGTTAGGACTACATTTTATGGTAAGGACTACATTTTATGGTAAGGTTGCATACACCTAATTAATTAGATAGTTAAACATTAATTATTCAATGAGTAATTTGTGCAATTATCTTTTAATTAGGGTAAATTTGGAACTAATTAGGTCTGAAATGGGAGTGATTGGAGCCTATTAATGTTAATTGAAAACTAATTTGGGACCTATTAATGCTAATTGTGTTGAAACCATTTTTCTAAGAAATGACCTCTGCTCACAATTTCATTGATATCTCTCAGAATATTTTGAATCTGTGAATGAGGTTAATTTTCCCAGAAACTAGACATCTGGGGCTTCAATTTGAGCATAAGAACGACACAATTCCAATCAAAATTGAGTCAGATATGATTTTTCAAAGTTGGCTCTACAGGATGTTACAGAAGCTACAGAAAAACCCCCATTTCTTCTCCTCTCTTGAGTTCTAGGAAGTTGAGTAGTCTTGTCATATTTTGGTCTTCTTGAGACTCAAAGTATTGAGCGAGATTTACTATTCCTCTCCTAACTCTTCTTTTCCTCCACCCATAGGACCTCCCTCAAGAGTCTCCTCATCCACCATATGGATCTTGCATGAAGGTATAATTTCTTTCCCTAACTTGTTTTTTTGTATTGCCATGATAGGAATTTAGGATTAAAGCATTATAGTAACTGTTTAAATTCCCTTGAATATGTTTGAATGTTCTTAAATATTCTTATGTGTTCATCACATGTTCTTGGTTGTTCATCACACGTTTATACATAACACTAGTTTTAATCTTAAATTCACATCAAAAATATGAAAAACATGTTTGTTTAATAATTCTTTCAAATTCTTGAATCTAGGATATCACCATACACACACATTCACTAGAATTCATTTTTCAATCCAAATGCCATGCTTAATAAATTGAATTAGGGTTCATCACATGCACACACCTTAAATTCAACATGTAAATTGATTGACATATTGGATGATATGATATAAGTGTTGGCCACCATAGTCTAGAAGACCGATTTCACCGGGCAAGGTGGGTGCCTAACACCTTCCCACCTAGTAACATAGCCTCCGAACTTAGATCAAGGGTTAGTAGATCAAATGCTTGTTCATGTAATTTTCAATTTTTAGATTGTAACTAGTAAACAAAGCCATGTACTTTTTCTTAGATTGTATCTAGGACCAAAGCCATGTAATTTTCCTATTACTAATGTAAATTCAATTGAAAATTAATAAAATGATGAATTTTTCAATGTTGGTTTTCTTATTTTTCCAATAATTAAATAAGTGGCGATTCCATTGTAAAACCCTTAATCTAAAGGGAAAAATATAACTAGTAGAACCTCCATTTTGAGAGGCAATAACATGACTCCACCAATTCACGTGGGTTTGGCCCAACTTATTATAAAACGGGCCGGGGGCGCGGTCTCTCACAGTCTAGAGTGAGGCTAGTTTTGGTGTCCCCTAAGAGAATTACTTTTGAGAAATCCTTGAGATTAAGGTTCTCGGCCACCAACAATGAGGCCGAATATGAAACTTATTGGTAGGGATGGATATGGTTTAGAAAATGAGTAGAAAAACAGTGTGGATCTTCTCAGATTCACAATTGGTTGTGGGCCAGGTGGAAGGGAAATTGGAGGCTAGAGAATCGAGAATGCAAGAGTATCTAACCTAGGCGAAGTATTTGCAATCAAAGTTTGAATCTTTTACCTTGTGGCATATCTCTAGGAGTATGAATACTCATGCTGACTCCTTAGCCACCCTTGCGACATCCTCGACACAAGGTCTACCTCAAGTCATCCTTATTGAGGATCTGTGTAAATCCACTAGGATGAAGAATGATACCATTCGAATTCATCAAATTATGGTGGGACTTAGTTGGATGGATCCTATAGTATCCTTCCTTAAAAATGATATTTTACCTGAAGAGAAATCCAAAGTAGATAAAGTACGCAAGAAAGCACCTCAGTTCTGGCTGTCCAAGGACCAGAAATTGTACAAGCACTCTTTTTCAAGGCCGTATCTGCTGTGTATACACCCTGAGGCAACGAAATTACTTTTGGAAGAGTTGCATGAAGGAATTTGCGGAAGTCACACTAGGAGAAGATCTCTAGCTCATAGAGCTCTTACGCAAGGGTGTTTTTTTCTTTCTTTGTTCTTAGATCTGGAACTGTGTTCTTGTTGTTCTTGATCTCAGGGTTTGGTTTTTTTTTTTTTTTTTTTTAATTTCTGGGTTTGTGTTCTTGGATGTGGGTTTGTGTTCTTATTGTTTTTGTTCAAGACATACTTAGATCTCAATTCATATGATTTTTAGTTTTTAATTCTGTTTTTAACTTTTTTTATTTAGTTAAATTTAATAAATTAATTTTTTTAATTTAAATGCTGACATGGTATTTTTTAATGCCAAATAACATTTTTTTATTATTATTTTAATGGCCACGCCAGCTTTTAGTGTGCCAATAGTGCATGCCGTTTGCCAGTTGTGTAATTTTTGTCTCTGATATAATGTCAGGGACAAAAAAAAAATGCATTTTCCAAGATAGAAACTAAAATCGGTGGGAAAAAAAAAGTTAGGGACCAAAGTGGGAATCGCATGAAAATGTAGGGACTAAAATCAGTTTTTCGCCTAAAATCTATCCTAACAAAAACTCTTGAAAATTTTTGCAAGAAGAGAGTTTATAGCAAGAAGACTTTGACAATCTGTATTTCTGAAACACTTAAACAAAACTCATCAAAGCATCTTTGTGTGAAACAGAAATAAAATATTGCATACAGGTAATAAGAAACATGTGTATAAAGGGAGAAAAGAAATAGTCACATGGAGAGATAGGTGAAATAACATACATCAACGTATATATAAAGCAAATATAAGTACAATATATGTCAAATGGTCACAAGACCGAAGGTACACAAATAAGGAGGTAAACACTCCTCCTAACAAGATGAAACACAACTCTCCCTTACAAGATGAAACACAACTCTCCCTTACAAGAGTATGTATTTCTCCCCCTAACTTGTAGAATCTAAAAAAGAAACTACAATTTCTCCCCTTTTTTGTCATGATTGACAAAGGATACAAGAAGTTATAAAGCCTCACCCGAGAAACATAAAGATGATCAAAGATGATCAAGGGGGTAAAGGAATCCATAAAAATGCATGAATGTTTTGAAATAAGATGCTATGGATGACAAGATAATAGAAAAATACAAAACATGTGAAAAATAATGTATGCAAGAGAATCTCGATGGATCGAGAGGTGTCGAGCTGCTATCAAGCTGACCTCGATGGATCAAACAGCTATCGAGAAGCTATTGAAGAGACAAAAACTTTCTTGATAGATCGAGAAGCTGTCGAAAAGTTATCGAGATTGCGATAAAGTGAAACTAAAAAATCTCGATAGATAGCCTAGCTATCAAGAGGTGTCCAGCAACTGTCGAGATTGCTTAAAACAGTTTTTTAAGAAGAGAAAAACACAGATATGAATGCAATCAATAATGCTACATAAGCAAGGATCCAAGCAACATTTTAATCTCTCAAAACATCTCTCAATCAAGAAAAATGTAAGCACGTAGATCCAAAAACACTCACACACACACTAAACAAGTCTAACCAATTTTATATTTCAAAAACAAGTTAAGACAGTTTAGTGAGCATACATTAATACAAACATTCCTTGTGATGGCCAAATCACATTGTACCTGCACATATATCAAAAGTAGTAAATAATATTGCATGTTATGTGTGAAAAATATTGCAAGATTGCATAAGTGTGTACATGTTATGACGATTTGAGATATGAGAAAATTACTTTAACTCACACACAATCATAACTGTTTGGTGGGGGCTATCACCTTCGAGGTACATCCTATAACTCCCACATATTCTAAAATACAGGCTTGCAATCACATGTAAAGTATTTTGATATTTTTGCTTTTATTTTTCTTTGCATATTTTTTTTTTAAGCAAACCATGCATGGACATATAAGAGATAGAAAAGAAATACCCAATAATGTTAAGCATTTGACATTGCACTTTTACTATGTCGAAGCATAAAAATGTCATTTCATGATTGGTGGGCAACAGTGGTGAGATGGTTATTTATGCCTTTCTCTTAGGATTTTCTAGTCCTTTCTGTCAAAAAGAGTGATATCAGTGTTAAGTGCAAGAGATTACCTAACCTTATTCATCACAAATACGAGCCACAAATCTCACTTACTTAATTGTGCATGGAGATGCTCATCTAAACTACAAGAGTTACAAAATTTAGAAAATTTTGTTTCAATGGCCATCCGAGATACACAAGTACCAATGTACACAAACACACACTGTTTTTGTATTTTTCAGATTTTTCATTTTTTATTTATTTTTAAAACAAAACAAAATAAAAACTAAACAACCAAACAAAAATAGACAAACCATATGAAAGCATAAAAAAAAGATGCAGATGCATGAAAGCATGATTCCAAAAGCAGATAAAAAATCAAGTAAAAGAGTCCTACTTTAGATAAAAAGAATTAAAGTAGTGGACAACAGAAAAGACAATTAAGTTTTAAGCACTTTTCTCACTCACACAACACGAGTCTTTGGCCGTAAAGATGAAAAGGCACGTGTCCTAGTATGTTTACTAAAGGAAATGGAAGAATCAAAATTCTCCTGAAATTGAGTTAAAAAGCTCAAGGCTTTTAATAACTCTCCAAACAAAGGTATAGGTCCTTGAGAGGAAACTTGTAACCATTTGGACACTTGCTTTTGAGGATACAACTTAAAGCAATTAGGATGAATGTGTCCGGAAACACCACAACGATGACAAACATGAGGTCTAACAAGGGATTTAGAATTAGCCAAATCAGTTTTGGATTTCATACCTTTATTACCTTTCGCAAATTAAAGCACAATGACAGTCCTTGATCTAGAAGCCGTGGAAGAGGAGGGACGAGAGAAAATAGCATATCTTAAGCTAGTCTTATCAGAAATAGGCTTTTGAGCACTCAATACCTCATCAAGTTTTACACTAGACATTCTCTCTATTTGAGTTCTAGCTTGACTAAGCTCAACCTCAAGATTATTAACCTTCTCTTCTAATGAGGTGTTCTCCAAAACAAGAGTCTCAACTAACCTTGTATTCTCATCTAATTTGACTAATAGATCAGCTTTTTCAGTTTTTACCTCATTAAGCTCTTTTCTACAAAGATGAGAGGTCTTTTTAGATTTTATGAATTCAGTGCATAGTTTATCATAAGCTTCCTGAAGGATCAACTTCTTAGGTACTTCCTCATCAGAAGAATTCTCACTGTCACTAGCACTCTCCATAATCACCTTATTAGTTGAGGCAACAAAGGTCATAACGTGACTACATTCATCTATATACACGTTAAAAGAGTCATTCTCAATGTCACTCCAAGTGGCAATCAACCCTTTATCTTTTTACTTCTTGATCTTTTTCTTCATAAGGTAGTTTGGGCACTCTATCCTTATATGACCAAAACTTTTACACTCATGGCATTGGATGAGGGATTTCTCATTCTTACCCTTCCCAAAGGATTTAGATTTCCTAGGAGGTTTGCCCTTATCTTTTTTCCTATATTGAAGAAACTTGATAATCTCATCAATTATGAAAGTTAGATCCTCATCCTCATCTTCATCTTCATCTTCATCTTCATCTTCAGAGTCCTCAATCTCTTCTTCTATACTCTTAAGAGCCAAGTTTTTACTCTTTCCACCTTTTCTCATTGAGCCTAATCCTATCTCATAAGTTTTAAGGTTCCTTACAATCTCAATTAAAGGAAGTTGATCAATGTCCTTCACTTCTTCAATGGCAGTGATCTTGGCATGGAATCTTTCAGGTAAGGACCTAAGAATTTTTCTAACAATTTTGGATTCTGCTATAGATTCTCCAAGGTTAAAGCCAGACCACAATATCCTTAAGTTTAGCATAGAACTCATCAAAGGTCTCATCCTCCTCCATCCTTATTTCTTCAAAACTACTAATGAGTCTTTGAAACTTCGCAATCTTTACTATCTTGGTACCTTCATAGATGGTCTCAAGAATGGTTCATGCTTCCTTGGCAACTTTCGTGGATGATATTTTCTTGAATTCCTCATTGGTCACCCCATAAAACAAAGCACTTCAATGCCTTATTGTTGAAATTTGCCGCTATGATTGTTGCATCATTCCAATCCACTGGCGATTCCTTTCGCTTAATCCAGCTAACTTTAATAGCTTGCCATACCTGTTCACCTAGAGCCTGCAAAAAAACTCTCATACGAACTTTCTAGTACGCATAATTAGTGCCATCAAATAAAGGAAGTACAATAAGTGACTGTTCTCTATCCATGACAAATAGGGGTCAATGGATCTCATAGCAAAGATTAAACTCTAATCAGAGTGTGCCTGCTCTGATACCACTTGATGGGAAATTTAGACCTCGATTGATAGAATTAACAAGTTTTAAAACCAAGTTGTTAATTAGGTTTATTATAAATAAAACTTGTTAAAATAAACAAATATTAATATCATGTAATAATCATCCATAGCGAAAAATTAAATAAGACAAGATATGATGACCTAGGAAAATCAATGAAACAAACTAGTTTCACAGTAAAAAACCTAGGAGGAAACCATCTCGTAAAGCAATCCACTATAGTAAAGAGAAGTTTCAGATCTAGTACAAAACTTTTGTCCCTAGACTCTACAAACCCCATAGATGAACTTATAGTAGAAATCTTCTACCGCTTCAGAACCTTTAAACTCTTCAATATATGAACGCCACCCTTTGATACACGGATCCCAGTGTGTGACTAACTCTTTTGCATGAATTCCAGTACATGACTCACTCACCAACTTAAGAAAGAAGAATGTTGGCTACAAAACCCTAAGGCGCAAAGACCCTAAGGCGCAAAGATGCAGTAACTTCTTTTTTGAGAGAATAAGGCTTCGGTCACCTTTTGCGTATATTCTCCTTATATTCTCTTATGTGACGGCCTTTAAAATAAGCCTTATATATGTCTAGGATTGTGAGAAAAGAAGCCCTATATATACATGTCAGTATGGGCCGAAAATTAGATTTGGAAATCTGAATTTCGTAAAACTCGATAGATACAGCTGTCAAGACCTCGATAGATAGCTATTTGTTTAGCAGCTGTCGAGCTTAAATGATTCAGCACTTCTTCACTTATTTTTTAGACAGATTTACATGACTTCAATACTAGACTTGAACTCTTGTTCTTTGAAATATTAAACATATCCTAGAGTGCGTTTTGTCAAAAGATTAGCCAATACATAAAATATTGACATATGTTCCTAATATCAAATCACATATGTCCTAACATGTTAAAATTCTTATGTGGTTGTATGTGAGTGATAGAGAAAAAGTTGTGGTTTGTGAGCCTATGTGAATATAATAAGTTGTTAGTCACATAAAAAATTATAGGAAAGAATGTGATAAAGGTTGTAGTCCTAAAACAAAATTTATCACAAAGAAATTTTATTTTTTCTTTTTTCAGAGAAGAATTTTCATTTTTTGACTTTGTATAAAGTTTCTTTGTCTCTAAGAAAGCTCTCTCTAGCTACTCTTATACAGTAGAGTTGGGGTCCCTTCTTAATGAAGGTGTGATAATATTCCTTGAAATAACAACGTTATTTCAGGATTTGTGGGTGTTTTTACAAGGGTTCTTTAGAAACACTTGAGGTTTTATATTTTTCTCACTCTCTTTTTTCTACCTTGTTTCCTTCTCTTCACTACCAATTTTTTTCATCCTTGCCTGCTACCACCATGGATGATTTGACCACCAATTGGAACAGCCTCACCTTGTCGGACAAGGAAAGGCCGGGCTGCTGTCTCGATGATGAAGTAAGTTCTCAAGAATTTATTATTGCGGTAAAATTATTAAAAAAAAAAAAAAAAAAAAAAAAGAGCACTAAATATCGATGCCTTAGCAAAAACCTTCATTCCACTATGGCACTCTAGAAACGGGTTTAAGGTTCGTAATCTAGGTAATCACGAATTGCTGTTCGTATTTGATAATAAAGTAAAGGTTGAAAAAGTGCTCCAAAGTCAACCATGGAGCTTCGAGAAACACCTAATGATCATGGAGAGGTACGATAAAAATTCCAACATTGAGGAATTGAAGTTTGACAATTCGACCTTTTGGGTGCAAGTTCATGGCCTTCCTATTAAGTTCATGAATGTGAAAGCAGCGCAGAAAATTTGTGTTGTTCTTGGCAAAGTTATACCTACTATAAATTTGAATGAAGTGGAGGGTAGAAATTTTATTCGAGTCAGAGCTTCAATGGACATTAATGTTCCTTTATGTCGTGGTCGACTTGTATCTTTGGGTAGAGAGAAAGATGTATGGATTTCTTTTAAATATGGGCGCCTGTCGAATATTTGTTATTGGTGCGACTGTTTTGATCATGATGATAAGAATGCAAGATATGGTTGAGCAACGAAGGCACTCTTTCACAGGAACAAAAACAATTTGGACCAAGTCTTATGGTAGAGCCTTTTTCATCCATGCGAAAGAATGTTCTTTCAATCCCAGGATTTTACAAACTCAAGCAAAATTCAACCACGTCCTCGGTAACTCCTACTAGGGCCGAGACAGTTACCCAGGATGTTGGAAAGGACATGGCCAACAAACCATCGGCTGAAGCGGGACTGAAACCACCAACAAATAATTGTGACTCTGGTGCTCTAAAAATTTGGATTAATGGCTCGGCTAAGGTGACAAACTCAACCTATAAATAGACAAGGGGTATACGAAGTAGGTGGTTGGCAACAGAGGGGAGGAGAGGAAGGTAACAGAGAATAGATGTGTTTATGAAGGGAGACAATTGGGAAACGTGTGAGATTGAGGGAGGGATTTGAAAGAGCTAGGGAGCAGAAATCAAAGCAAACCATTACTCTCCATAAATCATCTCCTGCAGTTACATTACAAGCTGAAACCCTAGAGTCCATCAGCCGCGAATCACTTACATCCATACGGAGCATTGAATTACAACTTAAAAAGATAGATGAGGCATCAAATGTGATTGATACCAAGAAATTCCCTGTCCAAAATGGTAACCATGCTGGTTCTTTACTTCTAGAATTAAACACAATTAATATTCCACCTGTTGCCAACCTCCCAGCACTCCCAAACCGATTTGGAAACCTTCCATCACATTTACACTCAGTTTCAATTCCAAATTTAAATCCCATTAATGACAATCATGTGGCATGTGACAAGCATGGAAATCCTGGGCTTCCTTACACCCATATACACCGAAGTGGACAAGGACTGACAGGCAAAGCAAAACTGTTGGTGATTCCTTGACTCAAGTTTTTTCAAGTTGTGCAAAAAGATCAATAACACCAATTGACAACCTCTCTGAGTTATCGAACAAGCGCCTGCAGGTTTCAAGGAGTAAGGATTATGATATTTCTGAAGTGGTGGAGGCTGATTACAGCCTCGCCAATCACAATGAATTTCCTAGTGTGGAATTTTCGCAGGCTTGGGAACTTGTGTACAAGGAAGGAGCTTGGGGAAATAGTCTAGGCAAAAAATCCATTTATTGTGTTTATAGACGAGATATTGGCAAACAAAGCAAGGTTGGACATGGTACCATGAAATATTTATTTTGAACACAAGTGGATGGTGCTTAGAGAAGGCATGGGTGGTGGTTTAGCACTCATTTGGAGGTCCTCGGTGAACCTAGTGGTGGTTGATTGATCACGTTACTACATTGATAATTGGATTGATAAAGGTTCAAAAAATGATTGGAGCTTCACAGGATTTTATGGAGAACCGAATACAGCAAAAGATGTGAGACGTGTAATAGTCTCAGACTCCTAGATCACAATCCTGAAATACCTTGGTTATGCATAGGAGATTTTAATGAGCTTATTCGGCAAGATGAAAAGCGTGGTAGGGCAATCTGAAACCATAGCCAAATGCAATTATTCAGGGATGTGATAGATGAATGTGTCTTTATGGATCTAGGATTTGTGGGTAATCAGTTCATATGGAGCAAAAAATTTCGTGGATGGACATTCCATTTGGGAAAAGACTTGATCGAGGGTTGGCTAATGATACTTGGTTCCTTAAATTCCGAGATACAGTTGTTCACCACCTCCAATGAACTTCTTCAGATCACTGGCCTTATTAATTAATCTGCTAGGATTGGAAACACCATCACGAAAAAGAATTTTCAGGTTCGAAGAGATGTGGCTATTAGATAAGTGTTGTGCTGAAATGGTGGAGTCTTCATGGTCCTCTTATTCTTATGGGTATAGTGATGGTAGTATTTTACAAAGGGTGAAGGATTGCAATAGGGGCCTAGATTGATGGAACCGAAACATCTTTGGTATTGCAAGGAAGGAACTGGTGAAGAAGAAGGCACTCTTGGCAAAGGCCAAAAATGATGCTTTAATTAGTGGGCAAAATTCTCGGGTTAGAATGCTAAGAGATGAGATAAATATTCTCTTGGATATGGAGGCTCATTTGTGGAGCTAAAGATCTCGTGTTCTTTGGTTAAAAATGGTGATAACAACACAAACTTTTTCACTGCCGAGCCACTCAAAGACATAGAAAAAATTTCATTCGAGGAATCATGGATAAATTCAACACTTGGAGAACACAACTACAGGATATTGCAGAATCACTAATCAGTGACTATTAAGACTTGTTCTCCACTTCAAATATAGATCCACATTGGCCATCCCTTGATCAGATTCCTTTGGTTATCACTGAAGAAATGAACTCAACACTCATTGCCACTTTTCAAATTTGTGAAGTAAAAGAAGCCTTGAAGCAAATGGCACCTCTCAAAGCTTCAGGTCTTAATGGTATGCCCCCGTTGTTTTATTAACATTTTTGGGGTGTGGTTGAAGATGATGTAACAACCTTAATCTTATCTTGGCTTAATTCAGGTGTTGGGTTAAAATGAAATAACCCCTTACAAATTAAATAATTACCCTAGTTAATCAATTAGTCAAATTACACGCAATAGCGTAGTAGCATAAACAAATTACTAAATAACTAAATGCAGCGAAAAATAAATTTGACACAAGTGATTTGTTTATGAATGGAGAAAACCACTGAGGCAAAACCCCACAAAGTGAATTTAAGGTCACCGTTCCCAAGAATCCACTATTATCAATCACAAGTGGTTACAAGTATAAGGAATCTTATCAAACCCTATGTTCTATCCTGAAATACCAACCTATAGTTGAACCCTTACCCTAATACCTAATTGGACTTGTATTGTAGCGGCAATCTCTTTGTTTAATGCACGAATCCCAGTACGTGACTAACCAATGATGCATAGATCCCATTACGTGACTCACTCACCAACTTGAGAACGATATTGGTTGTAGAGTTCTTCAGTTCATCAACAATGAAGATCAGGAAGCTCTTTGGTCACAAAACCCTTGGCGTAAAAATGCAGTAACTTCTCTAGAGAGAATGATGAACTAGGTCACAATATGCTTGTATTTTGTTTGCATACACTTTGCATATTCTGTGCATAATGCGACGATCTTTAAAATAAGCCTTATATATGTATAGGATTGTAAGAAAAGAAACCCTATATAAATATATTACAATATGCGTGTAATCAGATCTGAAAAGTCTGATTTCGTAATTCTCGATAGATACAACTTCTGTCGAGCTTCAACATTAAATATCGATAGAAAGGATTCTATAGAGCTTTAATGAACAACACTTCTTAACTTGTTTCTTGGTCAAACTTGCATGGCTTTAATACTCATCTTGAATATTGTTTCTTGAAGTACTAAACCTATCCTAGATCTACCTAATTACAAGTAAATTGCGTTTTGTTAAAAGATAAGCCAATTACATAAATATGTCCTAACAATCTCCCCCTTTGGCAATTCGTGACAAAACCACAACAAAAAAATAATCATGAAAGAAATCTTAAATTACTCAACTCATAACCACTTGTTGAAATACAACATAAATCTAACCCTAACATAAACTCTTGAAAAATTTTGCAAGAAAATAGTTCATGGCATGGTAGACTTTTACAACCTATCTTTCTGAAACACTTAAACAAAACTCATCAAGGCATCATATGTGAAATAGAAATAAAAATTGCATACATAGAGAAACATGTGTATAAAAAGAGAAAAGGAACAATACATGAAGAGATAGGTGAAGAAAAACATACATCATTGTATATATGAAGAAAAAAAAGTACAATATATGTCAAAAATGGTCACAAGACCAGTATACAAGAGGCTAATGTAAAGATAATACAAGAACATATATGTAAACCTCACTACATCCCTTAAAAATATAAACATTTCCCTTATCAAAAATGTCCTATACTAACTCTCTCCTTAAATACAAAACTACTCCCAAACCAAAACTACTCCCCTTTTTTGTCACAAATAACAAAAGGTAAGCCACTAAGAGGGAGTCATCTTGTCATCACCAAAAAAGCTAGCAGCATCTTCATCATCACCATCCGAGGCTTCTAAAGAAGGAGAGGGAGAAAGGGCAAAGCCAACCATGCAAGCCTATTGGCAGGCAATGTGACCATCTCTGGTGTTCATCTGACACATCTCATCAATGAGATAGTCAAAACGATCGCCAAAGTCAACCTCCATCCGTTGAAGCTGCGTCATGATAGACTTCAGAGTCATTTCACCAGCTATGGAGGTAAAAGGAGCCGGGGAAGAAGGAACAGCAGAAGCTATAAGATCGGTCATCTCTACATGCGGCCGCTTCGAACTAAGCTAGGTTTCGCTCTGCCTAATAGAACCGGCCTTGATGGCACCCATGGTGGTGAAGTAAGGAGAGGAAGGAATATCAATGGAGAAGTGCCGAAGGATCCGCGTGATAGTCGAAGGAAAGATGAGCTTATCACGGGTGGCAGTACCCTGATAAACATCAAGGATAGAAATGATAAAGTAAGAGGGAAAATCAATATAGAGATCCTCCAAAAGGGCAAGAAGGAAACGAGAACAAGGCTCATTGATGGAGTTATAGTGAAACAAAGGAGTAAGAGTAAATTTCATCACCATGTGAAGGAACCTTAGGCCTTTGGCAAAGCCCGAGCATGGGGTGTTTAGCTTACCACCCTATGTGGAACGAGTCTCACAAAAGTGAGAGATAAGCTCGTCTCTAGAAATGGTACGGAGATGCTCATAGCCAGGGTAGTCAGGATGTGCTACCCTGAGTATATTTAGTACCTTGGATATAAGATTTGGAGTAATTATGATTAATGTACCTTGGATGTAAGTAGCAAACCGAGGCACAGAGGTATCGATGCCATGTATATTGGAGTAAAACTTCTGTATAAACACAATGGCACAAAGAGAAGACAAACGCAGGGTCCAAATGACAGCGGGGAGAGGAGTGTTGGAAAATTTCGACATGATAACCTGGCGTTCCAAATGAACGCCACGTTTCTGGAAGTTCTTCAAAAAGTCCTTCTAGGCCTTCTCATCATAGAACTGAATGTGAGATGGAGGATCGGAAGAAGAAGAAGACCTAGAACCACGAAGAGGGTTTTAAGCTAGAGTAGATTTGTGAGGCTTGGGTGCCATAGCGCAGTCTATTTGCGAGAGAGAGAGAGAGAGAGAGAGAGAGAAACAAGAACACATCACAACCAAAAAAACAAGAATGGATATATGCATGAAAAATGCATGAACATGTGACGTGCAAAAATAAAAGCATCATGGGCAAAAACCTAATCCAACTTAATAGCACTCACAATTTTAATCAAGCACAAAATCCTAAAATGCCTGAAACATAGTTATAATTCATAAAGAATGCAATGCGTGAACATATAACAACAAAAACACAATGCCCAACCCAAAAAATTCATGAAAAAGAGAGAATAAGAAGACTTACCAAGTGATTTTAGCTTGGAATAGGCTGAAAACTTGATAGGTAGAGGGATTATAGAGAGAAAAAGGGTTTTAGGTCAAGAGAGAAATGTTTTTTGTCAAAGAGAGAAGTGAGAAATGAATTCTAAATTGCGCCTGACCCTTAAATAGAAATCACAGCTCAATGGATCGAAGATGCTATTTGGATCTGTCAAGCACTAAATCTCGACAAAAATGAATTTGTCGAGGTACTATTGAGGATCTGTCGAGGGCAAAACACTTCAATGGATCGAGAAGCTATGGAGAATCTATCGGTCAAACAAAATGCTCAAAAATATTGGCTCAATGGATCTAGATGTTGTCGATATTCCGTTAAGGAAAGACCCAGAAATCTCGATGGATCAAAGATTTGTCGAGATTCTATCGAGGCTGAAGAAAGAAAGCTCGATAGAAGATAAATCTGTTGAGGATCTGTTGAGAAGCTATCGAGCTTAAAGAGAAAGAGTTTTTTTAAGGAGGAAAAACACATAAAGATGAACGCAACAAGCAAGAGCAATCTGGCTGCATTTGTCTCATCCTCGCCGTACCAAGGCAAAAGTGTCGTCTTCACCGGTGACCATACCCCACTCTCTATTTCAAACATTGGTACGATCTCTCTATCATCTCATTCTGGCAATGTTCCTCATCTCAATGATGCTATGTTGCTTCCTAAAGTCAGTCTCTCGAAAGATTTGATAAAAGATCCAAGTAACATGTTAAGTTCTCAAAACATCTCTCAACATATAAACATAGCATCCATAGATCCATAAACACACACACACACACACACACACACTAAACATGTTTAACCAATTTTATATTTCAAAAACAAGTTAAGACAGTTTAGTGAGCATATATTAACACATGTATTCCTTGCGATGGCCAAATCACATTATACCTACACATGTATCAAAAGAAGCAAAGAATTTTTGCCTGTTGTGTGTAAAAACATAACAAGTATGCACAAGTTTCTTATATTGTGACGATTTGAGATATAAGAGAATAAAAAACACTCATACACAATCATACCTGTTTGATGGGGACTATCACCTTCAAGGTACATCATACAACTCCCACGCTTGCAACCATATTTAAAAATATTTTTGTTCTTTTTGCTTTTACATTTTTTGCATATTTTCTTTTTGAACATATCATGCATGGGCATATATAGAGAGAGAAGAAATGCCCAATTATGTAAGCCAAAACATCACAATTTTGTTATGCCGAAGCATACAAATGTTATACATGATTAACGGGCTTTAGTGGTGAGATAGTTAGTTATGCATTTCTCTTAGGATTTTCTAGTCCTTCACATCAAAAAGAGTGATATGAGTATTAAGTGTAAAAGAGACAAACTTAATTGTATTTATCACAAACACGAGCCACAAAGCTCACTTACTTAGTTGTGCATTTAAGTGCTCATCTAAGCTACAAGAGATACAAAGCTTAGAAAATTTTGTTTCAATGGCCATCCAATGTACACAAGTACCAATATACACAAACACACATTGTTTTTGTATTTTTCTGATTTTTCAATTTTTTTTATTTTATGAAAAACAAATAAAGCAAAACTGAAAATAAACAAACAATAACATGTTAAACAAACAAAGCATAAAACTAGACTGACTCAAAAGCTAGAAAGCAAAACAAACAAGTAATGCATAAACATAAAGGGAGAGAGAGAGAGAGAGTGACTAAATCACTTTGAGTCTTTTTCCTTCCACACCTTGGAAGAACCTTTCCTTTGAAGGAACCTTTGATCCTGAGAAGAAGGGGAAGAATTGAAATCGTTCAAATTCGAAAGGAACATGAGGTCTTTAAGAATATCTCCGAGAGGACCCAAAGATGATGGAAACTGGTCTTGACCACCAAATGATAATACATTGTTGCTCTGTTGAGTGGCTAACCACTTATAGCAATTTGGACAACTGTGTTCCAAAACTCCATAATGATGACAAAAATGCGGCTTCTTTGGTTGAGACTTCTTATTTTTAGCCTTATTGTCTTTCTTAGCCCTTGGGTTTCTAGTCTCTTTCTTCTCTATCTTAGGGGCTGCTTCTTGAATAGATTTGCCTTGTTTATGTTCTCACTAGCTATTTCAGTTTTAGATTCATTGTTCTCAGAATTAACATTATTAGCAGGTGAGACAAAAACAATTCTACTGGAAGAGGTAATATTAAAAGAGTTAGAGAGTTTATACCCAAGCCGGTTTTGTTAGAAGCTGATTTCTGGAGGTTCAGCATTTCATCCAACTTTGCACTGGAAGTCCTCTTCAATTGAGCTCGAACTTGGAATTGTTCTCAAGAAATTTTTCTCAAAACACAGTGCTCCAATGACTTGGTTGGCTTCATCAACCTTGGTAGAGAGCTCCTCTCATTCCAGCTCCACTTCACTAAGCTTCTTAATGGACAGCCTTTACAACTTCTCATACTTTTCAGACACTTTGTATAACTTTGCATAGGCTGTATGGATGTCATCCTGATCATCCATTTTCTCGAACTTGGATTCCACCAAGTCCTCTTTTTCATCCACTTTTTCTATGATCCCCTCAGTAAGACCTACTGTGCTAGTGAAAGCATTCAAGATTCCCTCGTCATCACTGTCATTTGACTTAGTCTCAGACTCGGTATCACTCAAGGTAGCAGCAAGAGCCTTGCTTTTCCCAATCGACTTGAGATATGTTGGACATTCTTGTTTCATGTGTCTAAGGCCTTGACATCTGAAGCACTTTGGTCCGGAGGGAATAGTATATTAACCGCCATCCCTAGCATTCTTCTTCCCTCTATCTTGACTTTTGAATTGAGAAGAACTAAATTACTTACAGTCCTTGTCAAAACTTTTCACATTGGCATTCTTAATGAAATTCTTGAACTACCTAGATATAGGACTTCATTTTGGAATCTTCATCATCTAAAGACTCATTAGTCTCATTGCTTTTGGCCTTCAGTGCCATGCTCTTACTTCTGGTTCCTTTCCCAAGTCTAGTCAAACCCAATTCATAGGTTTGTAGGTTGCCAATCAGCTCTGTCAAAGGAATGGTGTCAATATCCTTTGACTCTTCGATAATCATTGGCATGAAACCTCTCAGGCAAAGACCTTAGCACTTTTCTTACAACCTTGGCTTCGGGAATGGTTTCCTCAAAATTAAAGGCTGAGTTGACTATGTCTTTGAGAAAAGAAACCCTATACAAATATATTACAATATACATGTAATTAGATCTGAAAAGTCTGATTTCGTAATTCTCGACAGATACAGCTTGTGTCGAGCCTCTGTCAAGCTTCAACATTAAATATCGATAGAAAGGATTTTGTCGAGCTTCAATGAGCAACACTTCTTCACTTGTTTCTTGGTCAGACTTGCATGGCTTCAATACTCTAGTTGAACATTTGTTTCTTGAAGTACTAAGCTCATCCTAAATCTACCCAATTACAAACAAAGTGTGTTTGTCAAAGGATTAGCAAATTATATAAATACATCCTAACATCAGGTATTGTCCCTTTTTTATTATAATCTTGATTTTTACTTATTTATTAAGATTCCTTTACAATTTGAGTGATTGGATCTTATTGTTATATATAATATGTAGGCAAAAATGGTTAAATGCCCCATTTCCCAAACTAATTAGGAAAATGTCCCTCTTTTGAAACTCGATTTTCTCAAAATCGAGTTTTTAAAAAAAAAAAAAAAAAAAAAATCTAAAGCCCTATAATGGCGTTTTAAGGAGCCTATAGTGACGTTTTAAGGACTTAAAGCGGCGTTTTGTAACTTGAACTCTCTGAACTTGAGTTCCATGAAAGTTTTTTTTTTTTTCCCCCTATAACTCAAGTTCATGGAGCTCAAGTTATAAAACGCCGCTATAAACTTCTTAAAACGTCACTATAGGCTTCTTAAAACGCCACTATAGGTTCCTTAAAACACTATTATAAGGCTTAACTCGATTTTAAGAAAAGCAAGTTTCAAAATATGAGCATTTTCCTAATTAGTTTGGGAAAGGGGGCATAATTTTTTTTTTTTTTGCGCGAAAAGGGCATTTGCCCATTTTGGCCATAATATGTATGTATGTATGTAAGATTTTGGATCAAAATCCAAATTACACTCTTTAAGTTCGGGTGAATTGTAATTTTGGTCTATAAAGTATAATTTTGTCATTTTAATTCATAAACTAATATTTCTATTGGATTGGTCCACTTGTCTATTGTCGCCGGTAAAATTATTGTTAACTCTAGTAAAAGGGGTCCTATCACATACATAAATAGTGTCAATTTTATAGAAGATAATGAATTGAAAGACCAATTTTACAGGGATATACAAATATTGTGCTAATTAACATTTCTCTAAAGTTGAAGGGCTAAACCTACGATAATTTTTGTTTTTGAAGCCAAACCTACAATAATTAGTTTTTCTGTTCATATGACAAAAAACAAGTAGCCTGCCAATCTATTTTTGATAGATAGAATAATATTTCAAATTTATGACGTCTACTTTGTAACGATTACTCTTTATAAGTCAATATATCAATTAATTTTTTTATATAGACGAGAATCGAATTTCAAATATCTTATTTGATGATAAGAGACTTTACGTTTAACTGAAACCCACCCCAACTAGCCAATCTTGAGATACTAGGATCCTCTAATCTCTAAGAGAATATTACAATAGCTTTGATTTTAAGCCATCAATAGGCCTTTCTGAACGGTCCATGGCTCAAGTAATAAACAAGTGGTATTCCCCAACTTCAGAGCAAGCTTTAGTCAAGTGTCATTGTGGCCACGATCAAGCCACATCCTACAATTTTATTTACGTTCTAAACTAGATGGACTTATTTCTCAGAAAAAAAGAAAAAGAAAAAAAAGAACAACCTATACGAACTTAATATAATTATTATTTTCCCAAAATTATTACTGACTAAATATACAAATTAACAAAAAAAAAAAAAAAAACATAATTTTGTGTCAAGAAATCAAGTGTAAATTACCAAAAATTTATTGTTTATTACCCACAAAAAGGGGCTGAACGGCCCAAATCACAGCAAGGATATCCTTCTGTTCAAATCACTATTAAAAAAATAAAAAATCTATTTGGTTTGTTTGCCAACTTTTTACTTTTTGTTTCATTTTTTACTGATTAAGCCATTAAAACTAACATTTTGTTAAAAATAATTTTTCTTTGGGGAGAGAGTACTTTTTGTATATATGTTTGAGGTAATTTACAATTACCCTCTATTAGAGCATTCGCATTTAGGTTTGCATAAAAGTGATCATTTTACCATCTAAAAAGTTATTTTTATCTATTAAACAGTCTTACTTTACAATACACCAAATATCTCAATTTTTATTTTACCATACAATACATTAAAATAATATAAACTATATAATAAAATAATATAAAACAATCCATCTCTCTCTCTCTCTCTCTCTCTCTCTCTCAACCATCCACCACCAAACCCAAAACCACCACCCAACAACTACAATTGGCACCATCACACCAAAACCAATTCCTCTCTCTCTCTCTCTCTCTCTCTCTCTCTCTCTCTCAACCATCCACCACCAAACTTAAAACCACCACCCAACAACTACAATTGGCACCATCACACCAAAACCAATTCCTCTATCTTTGTCTTTGTCTCTCTTAATTTCTCTCAACCACCCACACCAAACCCAAACCTAGAACCACCACCAACAACTACAATCGGCACCACTACACCAAAAACCATTCTTTAACTTTCACACAATACTTCATAGCAAACTCACTCTCACAACAACCACCACAATTGGCACCACCATCACTGCCACAATCCTTCACAACAAAACCAGCCACATATCTATCAACCACAGTGACTTATACTAGTCCCAAGAACAAAACACAACCATCGCAACCAAGCCACAACCACCGTGACCCAACAACACCAATGACCCCTGACTTCCACCACAAATGCCACCTCAACCACAACCCATGACCTCCACGGCTCCACAGCAGACGTCAATTTCCATGTTGATCTAAGGAGAGATAGACCGAGACAGAGAGAGGAAAGAGAGAATGAAACAGAGTAAGGAGAGAGTGACTGAGATAAGAGAGAGATAAATCAATGACTTGTGAGGTTCATCCTTATGTGAGGCTGAGGACTCATGCATTCGTAGCATGATGTATTTTTCTCAAAACAAATGTGGTGTAAATAAATTGAGAAACTAATTACCATACACTCTACCACAACTTATCAATGTGTTAACTTGTGATTGAATTATGTCACATATACATTGATCCTTCATTCTTCATTGTTACTTGGTGTAAAATAATTCAATCATTACTTGACACATGTGCGATTTATATCAAAGCGAATGACAAAGTGTGTAACTAGATTTTTCCTTGAAAAGCAACTTGTATATTTTGGATGGACTGGGTCTACCGTTAACATCAGTTTATTAATAATTTGTTTAAATTTTTTTAATAAAAAATTAAGGAAAAAATTATTGCAAAATTAATATGTTTTTTTAGAGGAATGCTGTAATTTTATTAAAATAAAACAACCACGCCAGCTAAGATTACAACGTTGGAGTGTGAAGGAACATCTTTTATCTAGACTAATAAACTTCTAACATGTTTGTAAAAAGTTACATTATTATAAAGTGACAATTCTACCCATTTCTCCTACCCTTTAACCAATAGAACCAAAACTTTAAAAAAATTATGGATTTAGCACTCCTTTTAAACATTACGATTAAGGATTAGTCTTTTTGTTTTTCTTTTTATGTGGGATTGAGTTAGAAATTAAAAAATATATTTTTATTGACAAGACATGATGTCGTGATTGCCATGAAGAACTATAATTTAAATAATTATTTTTGTATTATATATGTTATTCAAAAATGTTAGATTATAGTTTTAATGAAATTTTCAAATGATTTATAATCTATGTTTTGTTTCTCATATTTTAATTTGGAGGAAAAAAAAAATAGTATTTTGTTTACAAATCTACAGATATTTCGGAAAGAAAAAAAATTTCCTATAAGATTCTTAGGGAATTAAAAAAAACATATTCTTAAGAATCTTATTAGATTTCTAATCAAATTAAACGTATAAATAATTAAATTAAATATTGTATTCTCAATAATTTGGATACCAAGGGTAACGTGTGTAAAGTTGTTATTTACAACTATTTTGTGTTGGCTTTATTAATTTTGTGCCAAATTTGATTGTAATTTTATTTAATCATATTTACCCTGTATTTTATGTGGGATTTCATTGTATGGGTTGTGTGTGAGAGAGAGTGTGAAGACTCAAGCTTGCATTGAAGAATGAGTGGTTTTCGCGGGTATTTCGAGAGTAAACTTCCCGCGAAGTAAGCCATGTGAAGAGCACATAGCTGGAATGCGAAGAGTCATGGCCATCCAGTGACAGCTGGTTTTCAAGAGTAGCTTGCGGGTAAGGCCTTTCCGCGAGATACTTGCGAAACATTCTATTTTACTGTTTTAGCTTATCTGCTCCACCATGTTTTCACCCATACTATATATTCCCACATTACTCACATATTGTGAGGCGTGCTTTTCAAAGAGAAAATCCTAACAAACACACTTGAGAGTTAGAGATTGTCATACCCACAATCATCTATACAATCCTTTGTGGTTTTCTTCATACTCTTACCTCTCTATATCCATATTCTTGAGAGGTTAATAACTCAAACACTTACCACACCCAATCTAAGTGTCAAGTGAGATTTTGGTGCTGCTGGAAAGTATTGGAAGAAGCCAAGTTTTGACAAATGCAATCGAGTACATTGTGGGATCTGAAATGCTAGACAAGACACGGTTGTGAGAAGTTTTGTTGGAGTAGAAGTTTGGTGAGGTGCACTGGGTACATTGGGCTTGGAAGATCTCTTGCTATTCGTGTATCCCAATTTATTGTTTAGTGGATTGATTTATCGCTTGGAGCACTTGGAGGGCGGTGGAAAGTTTTTTCACCGAATTCTTCGGTTTCCTCTTCGATAACACACCGATGTGTTATCTTGTATTAGCATTTCTCTTCTCTACTCTTTTAGCTTTCATTTTACTGCTGGTATATGATGAATATGGCTTAAAGTAGTTTTATTGTTTGTTCGCTCGCATTTACTCTATTCAGCACTTAGTTTAAGTTAAAGTAAAATCAACCGAGCCGTAATTTTTTAATATGGGATCTGAGCAGCTCTTGTGTTTTTGACACAAATTCGAGCTTTCAATGTGGATTTTCCCAAACCAAATTTAGCGTAAAGAAATTTAGAAACTAATTACTATACATGTTGCCACAACTTATCCATGTGTTAACTTGTGATTGAATTATATCACTTATACATTGATCCTTAATTCTTCATTGTTACTTGGTGACAAATAATTTAATAATTACTTGACACACGTGCAAATTATATCAAAGTGTATGACAAAGTGTGTATCTAGATTTTTCCTTCAAAAAAAAGCTTGTATTTATTGGTTGGACTATGTCTATCGTTAATATCAATTTATTATCAACTGCTAAAAATTTGACACCTCTAAAGTCGTAAAATAATTGGTAAAAACAAAGTCATCACATCACAAGTTACTTCTATAACGAAATAAATTAAGCTTGTATTTGTTGGCTGGACCGGGTCTATAGTTGATGTCAACTGCTGAGAATTTGACGACTCTAAAGTTGTGAAATATTTAGTAAAAACAAGTCAACACATCACAAATCACATACCAAAACGAGGTATAAGAACTAAGACGGAGAAGCCAAATTTCTTTCCACATGGTAATTATACTACAAAAAAAAAGTTCTATGGAGTATATATGTTAGCAGTAATAAGACTTATTTTTCCTTCTCCAGTTTTTTACTATTAATGATATTAATTAAATTCTTTGGAGTATATATGTTAGCAGTAATAAGACTTATTTTTCAAATGATGTCAATTTTGAGCAGTTGTGGGAGGTGCAAGTCTGGAAGATTGATCCTTCAAACTCACAAAGCAAATCCTTCGTATCATCATCTAGGGTTACTCTTCTTGCTAACGCGCCAATGCCGGAGCACTTAAAAGATACCGCTGCAACGGTCAGGAAGCATGCAAAATTGTGCACCACCTGTACATGCACTATGTTTACATGATTTTGCACGCTATGTGTTTTAACAATCAATTGAAATCAAAGCCGTAGTAAATAAGGATTTCCTGGACATAATTGTATTATGAAACAAAAGAGAAGTAATAAATTATTCTGCACAGAGATGCTGATGGTGCTTCACTTTTTCGCTGTTCTGATTTGGCATTTTCATGTTTCTCCTTAGTAACCACAACTTTGCACTCAAGGGCTAGCATATGTAACAAACTTCAAAAGGCCTTTCTTCCTTTTTGCATAGATTCAAAATAAAGTAGAGGTAGTTGTCCGCAAAATTGCAAATGTAATCTACATGATGTTAGTTTCAACTAACAATGCTCTCAATGAAGCAAAAGATTCCTTGCCTCTCTCTCTCTCTCTCTCTCTCTCTCTATATATATATATATATTATGACCATCTCCTTTCTTTTAATGATATTTATTTTTGACGCAATGAAAGAGATTAGCCTTTAGCCGCTACCATGCCTTTTGCTTTAATTATCTTACCCTCTCTACATTTTTTTTGTTAATTTTTTTTTTTTTGAGCATGATGCAGTTTTTTAGTGCCTTTGTAATTTGTTTTCTGCTGCTATTCTTCTCTCTCTCTCTCTCTCTTTATTTTTTATTTTTAATACCATATAAATATTATAGAAGGTTACGAAGGGGTTGCAGAGGGGATTACAGATTAGTAATGATTGTTATGACCTGATGAAGTCCACGTTAAAAATACAAAAGAGCTGGAGTCTTCCACTGCCAGTGCCTTCTTCATCTTTAATTGCTAAATATATGACAAATAAAAAATTTAACTTATTTATTTAAAAAGACTAGTTTTGTCAAATTTTTAAGATTACAACATTGAAGTGTGAAGAAACATCTTCCATCTATGCCAATAAACTCTTAACATGTCTAGCATTAGCAAGGTTATAAGTAACAAAATTATCAAATCTCTTAGTATGGGAATGATTTATAATCTATATTTTGTTTCTTTTTTTTTTTTTTTTTTTTAAATTTGGAGGAAGATTAAAAAAAAAAAAAAAAAACTAGTATTGTGTTCACAGATCCATGGATATTTTGAAATTTTTTTTTAAAGATTTTTTTTTTTTTTTTTAAGATTCTTAAGAATAAACCCAAAAAAAAAAAAAAAAATCTCACATTCTCAAGAATCTTATTAGATTTTTAATTGAATCAAATATAAGAATAGTTACATTATGAGACACCCAGATTTTGAGACATCATATTCATAGGAATTTGAATACAAAGGGTAATATGGATTTCCTCAAACCAAACATTGTGTAAAGAAGTTGAAAAACCAATTCTTATACTATTACACATACTTTACTGAGAAATTATAAAGTACTTATGATGAATAAGTGATATGGTCCACTATTCCATTAAAAGATTCTTACCTATTTAAAATTGCTGAGTTAGAATTTTTTTTTTAAATAGAAACTAATTACTGACTCAGTAATTTTAAACAAGTAGGAATCTTTTAGTAAAATAGTGAACAAATGACGCGTTCATCGTAAAAATTGCATAATTTTTCTACTTTACCATGCAGGAGTTTACCACAAATTATCCATGTGTCAACTTATTATTGGATAACATAACCTCTATATTTATTGATCCTTCATTGTTGCTTGGTAAAAAGTAAATCAATCATTCCTTGACACGTGCAAATTATATCAAAGTGTATAACTAGACGTTTCCTCTTGAAAACCAGTATGTTTTTATTGGCTGGTTCGGTTTATCAGCCACTGCTGAGAATTTGACACCTCTATTTAGTAATAAAAAGTCATCATATCAGAAGTCAACGTTCGAAATCGAGAAGAAGAAGGGGAAGTCAAATTTCTTTCGGCATGATAAGATGAGAAAATTTTGATAATTGCCTTAACGACAGAGACAATAATTGCCAATACAGACATGGAAGAAAAGAAATTAAACAGCAGCAATAAAATCATCATCGTCCTTGACTGCGCCTATTGATGTTCCGCTTCATGCGATGGGGTTCCATTTTGAACATATCTCGCCACAAAAAGTTACCGGCCGCCTTATCTTACTCAGATTTGTTGTCTGGCTACCACTTTAACTATTCCTCTCTAATTCATTAATTCGCTTATGAAAGACAAAAATTAATAATTCTTATGTTAAATTTTTTTTTTTGTAATTATAATTAACATGATTGATGAAATGGAAAAAAGTACAGTCATTCAAGAATCAAGATGCTACATGGAGGTGTATCAGCACTGATATCTGAGTCTATGGCAAGCTTAATTAGGAGCCCACATGGCTTCGGGTTATCAGAGAATAGCTGGTGCTCATCTTGGCATCAGCCATCTGAGGCCTGCTCAGCTTGGTGACCATGTGTTTGCAGAGGCTACCACTCTTAGTGTTGGCAAAACCATTCAGGTGAGCTCATTTTGGATTACACACAATCCCTACATAATTTATGCTTTAATTTGGTACTTATTATCGAATTATTTCCCTTCAATCATCACTCTATCCCTCCATGGGATTTCCGGCCTATCTTACAGAGGCATAAGGTATTGGAATAGTAGAGCCAAAAGATAGACACTACATATATCCTAATATAAAAGAAAAATAATGATAATAATTCTTTCCCTCCACAAATATTTTGTATGTTTTGACTCTTCAGATTGATGTATACATGCAAATCAACATTTAGGGATAATTATTTTCACGGTAATTTTTAAAGAATAGATGGTTAAGGTTGCAAGTTGTGTTTGGAACAATATTACTTTGAGATGGTTTGACCATTAACACAATTTTTATTATGCGTTAACTACAACTGATCACATCAACATTTAAGAAAATTCTGGTGTCCCTCAACTAATTGGTACATATTTTAAGGGTGAAACTTAGTTGTAGTTTCTTAGACGTTGATTTCCAATTAAATTCAAATATATGGATTCATGAACAAGTGCAAAACAAGGTTAGGATAATTATTTTAATATTCTGATTTAATTGTTAATGCAACTACATTGTTGAATTTAATTATGAAATCTAAAAGATACAGTACTTTGGATATTATACCTAATTAATTTGGTTCTTTTATTTTTAATTCTAGATAATTTCCAATATATATCGGCTCATTCGAAATAGAATCTTCTTTACTGAAAGTTGCATTCTAAGACCCTAGTTACTATAATTTTCATTTATCCATATGCATCCCCCCTCCTTTCCTGCTATTGATTCTATTTTATAAGTAGCAATTCCATATATCCATTAGCCAGCTCATATAGAAAAACTGGGTTTCCTATGACATAAAACCAAACTACTACAAGCTTTTCTAGAAAAACTATGCAACATCTTCAGTTTCCCTTCTCCCCCTTTATACTTTTTTATTATTAATGATATTAATTAAATTCTTGTAGTATATATGTTAATATTAATAAGACTAATACAAATCTTCTGCACCATATTTTGGTTCCAATAATTACAACTTGCCATATATTTGTTTAATTTTCCTTATAAAATAGTCAAAGTTTAAAATGAAAAAAATAAATACACATGAAAAATTATAATTAGTAGAACATAAAGTAAAACACAAAAAGCGGTATATAGAATTATATTCTAATAAGACTTATTTTTCAAATAATGTCAATTTTGAGCAGGTGTGGGAGGTGCAAGTCTGGAAGATTGATCCTTCAAACTCAAAGCAAATCCTTGGTATCATCAATTCATCATCTAGGGTTACTCTTCTTTGTAACTTGCCAATGCCGGAGCACGAAAAAGATACCATGCCAGTGCAAGGATCAGGAAGTATGCAAAATTGTGAACCACCTGTGCATGTACTATGTTTGCATGACTTTGCACACTTGACATTTTAGCACTCGATTGAAATCAAAGCCATAGTAAAATAAGGATTTCCTGGACATAATTGTATTATGAAACAAAAGAGAACTAATAAATTATTTTGCACATAGATATTGATGTAAATGCTTTAAGATTTTAGCTATTTTAGTACATTTGATGTTAATGCTCTAACTTTACTAATTTAGTAACTTTAGTAATTACTCACTTTGTGTTTATTTGGGTAAACAATTTTAAAAATCACACTTCACCTATTGGTAAAATTTGTTGAGAATTGTTGTTTCTATGAATTAAACATTTAGATAATATCAACATAAGGTATTATCCCGGGTAAACTAAAGATTATCAAAATGGCCTAAGTCTAACTAGTTATAAAGTATTCTATTTAAATAAATAAAAAGGCAAGACTACACATGGAGAGTGAAGAAACCACACCTCCGTGTGAAGTTCCTTCACCTCACAAGTAAGGACATATACCATGTTGACATGCATATGATGATGATGTGATGAGATAGATGATGAATATGCAAAGTCATATGATGCAATGAGATGTATGTAATATACCCTGATTAGATGAATGCTACGGTGGATGCTAGATGTATATTAGGGTTGACTTAGAGTGTGTGTGTGTATAGAATAATCAATTAGAGGACTTTTTGATAGACTTAAGATGTGGAACACAAAGATTGGAGGTTGATCCACATGAATCAGGTGGGGTTGAATGCCTAATACCTAAACATCCCTGTACTTAAACTCTGGACACATGCTTTGGTAAGAACAAGCTCTTTACACAGAGCTCTCATATTTATAGTTCCAAGACCTAATTTAGACGGTGACTCCATTTACATTTGTTAGGTTATAGATTTATCTTAATTAATTAATTTAATTACCCAAGTTGATAATTATTTAGATTTTATGCACATAACGTGAAGGGACAAACAAATCACAAATCTAATCTAGATGCAGCGGAAATTAAATTTAACACAGTAATTTGTTGACTAATAGGGAAAACCTTTATAAGGTATAAGGAATCTTTACCACTCCTAAGAATCCATTAATAAAGAACAAGTAGTTACAAGTATAAGAAATCTTACCACTACTCGGCCTATCCCAAAATACCAACCGATAGTTGAACTATTACGCTAATCTCCAATTAGAATTGATCTTCTAGAGACTTCTTCAATGCACAAATCTCCAATCTATGGCTAACTCCCAGCAACCTAAAGTTCGTTAATGGATGCAAAGTTCTTCACTAAACACTTGTAGAATTGAAGGCAATTTAATTACAAAATCCTAAGACGCAAAAGAATGTAATTACTTTACAAAATGCATGTAGATTCTTTGTGCATGTTTCTGTGTATGAAGATGGCAATAAAATAAATTTTTATATCATATGGTAGGTTAGAAACCGTAGAAAAATCTTGTCATTATGGGCCAAAAATCAGATATAAGAATTCAAAATCTACAACACTCAATAGATTGAGAGGTATCGAGAGGTGTCAGGCTTCGTTATTCTTGACAGATAGAGCTATCAAGATAGGTGTCGAGATCCCAATTTTCAACTTTTCACAACTTGTTTCTTTGTGCACTCTTCATGTCTTCAATACTACAGCTTGATATACTTCTTTAAAGAACTTCATGATATTCTTGAATCCACTTAGATCTACATAAATACAAGTAAAGTGTGTTTTGTCATAAACTCATAGGATATGCCAATTACATATAAATATGACCTTACCAACATTCCCTTTGCCTAAGTCTACTTGGCCGATGCATACCCTCCATAAGAAAAAGTGGGGACCTGTTGCGGGGTGATGGCGCTGACAATGACTAATTTTATTTACTTTACAAATTTTTATTTGTTGTATTAGGTATTGTGTTTAGATTATGTCTGTTGATTATATTTACAGCATCTATTTGTGTTCTTGATTATACAAGATGTTTGTCTTTTTGTTTACATGATCACAAAAATAAATTAATTTTATACAATAATTCCAACAATCTGAAGATATAGTTGATTTCCTCTTGTAATTTTTGTGAAAGAATTTTTATGAATTTTGAAAATAAATATTTCATTTTTTTTTCTCTTTTCCGTGAACGTTGTGTGCCAACGTTAGACTTGTTCATATCTTGAATCCCTTGTGTTTTAGCCTTTATTTATTTTTTTATTATAATTTTTTTAACCGTAAACGACAACGTTTGTATAAGAGATTGATTTCATCTTTTGAATTTGGGCGAATTGCTAAAAATTATGCGTTTGGAGAAGGTAGCTTATTTGCTAAATATAAAATAAAAGATACTATTAGTTTTTAGTACCTTATTGATCAACTATGACAAATATACCTATCAAAAAAAAAAAAAAAAACTATGACAAATATAAATTTTAGCTTTTTTTTTATTATTTTAAAAGCTAGCTGTGTTAATTTTTTTTAAAAAAAAATTAAGACAAAAAAAAATTGTGAAACGGATAATTTTGTTGGTCATTCATAATAGTATAATAAATAAACATCTAGATAGTTAAGTTGGCTAATGTCATATGAATCCATCCTACAAACACACCCAAACCTACAACCTGTTCACAACATACTTATGGTGTTTATGATTTTATTTTGTTAGCCACAAGGTAAATATCGAGCTTAGGGATTTCAATGCCTCAAATCGTGTTTCAACTGTTTTATTTTATTTTATTTTTTACATTCTTGAATTTTTTTTTTCATTTATTAATAATTTTTTTTTAAACTCTTCCATGTGATAGCTTCAAAAAAAAAAAAACCTTCAATGTGATAGACCAAGTGGAAACCCAAGTGGCACACAAAAGCATTTTTAATTTGGCCGTTAACCACGTTAATTAGTATTTTTCAGCTTTAGCTAGGGACTAAACTAATACATTTAGAACATTAAGTACCATTTTGATACATAATGCAAACAATAAGGACCAAAATAGTTAATAACCCTGCTGTCTAATTTTTCCAATGGACATAATTAAACATAAAAGCATACATTTTTCCTCACTCTTCTCTTTACAAATGAAACAAATGAAAGATAGAATTTTCATATTTTCTTCTTCCTTTTTCCCATATCTAAACATACCACACAAAAATATTTTATTTTCCATTTTTTTCTCTATTATTTTCCTCATCCCTTCATTCAGAGTCAAACATATGGAAGCATTTGGAGTGGGGTAAGAATATGGATTCTCTTTAAAATGGGTGGGTATTCACATTCCAATATCTATAAAAATTTACATTATTATAAAGTGACAATTTTACTCATTCCTTCCTACCCTATACCAATAGAAACAAAGCTTTAAAACATTATGGATTTAACACTCCTTTAAAAAATTATGATTAAGAATTAGTCATTTTGATTTTGATTTTCTTTTTATATCTCATATGTGGGATTGAGTTAGCTCAATGTTAAAAGAAAAAATTATTTTTATTAACAAAACATGATGTCATGATTTTCACGAAGAACAAGAATTTAAATAATTACTTTTGTATTATATATGTCATTCAGAAATGTTAGATTATAGTATTAATTAATAAATTTGCCAAATAATTTAAAATTTATATTTTTTTTCTTATATCTTAATTTGGAGAGAAAAAAAAAAACACATATTTTGTTTACAAATATAAAGATAATTTGAAAATATATATATATATATACTATCTATAAGAGGACTCGTCTCTTTGAACTGGACTTTTATATGGTTCAAAAATATCCTCATTAATGAAGTATAACTTCTCTTTGAAATATGATCATAAATGTCAAATAATAAAATTTATTTTGAATTCAAAAAGAGAACTCCTAAAATTTAGGATTTTTTTCTCTTCACATTCATCTTTTTAGTCCCTAAAATTTAGCATTTTTTATACATTTTTCATTCGAATAAAAGTTAAACTCCAATTTAAAAAAAAATAAAAAATAAAAAACTAAGAGAACTTCTAAAATTTAGCCTTCTTTCCCCTCGCTTTCATCTTATTTTTCCTACCCAAACTTTTCTCTATATAACAACACCACTTTCAAACACATGTTCAAAAAATAAATTATAGTTTCTATTTATCTCTAAAGTTTATTCTTTTTATTTGTTTGAAATAAAAAATATATATATTTTTTCAAATTATAATAGATGCGAATTATTAACTTTTATTCAAAAAAATAGAAGAGTCTTAAAGGCTAGTTTCCTATAAGATTCTTAGACATAAACTAAAAATAAAAAATTTCATATTCTCATGAATCTTATTAGTTATTAGATTTCTAATCATAGCAAACATATAAATAATTACATTTCGAGAGGAATTTGAATGCCGAGGCTAAATCAAATGTAGTGTAAAAAAATTGAGAAACTAATTTAGACAATTTGCCATAACTTATCCATATGTTAGCTTGTGATTGAATTTTATCATTTATACATTGATCCATCACTCTTCATTGTCAGTTGGTGAAAAATAATTCAATCGTTACTTGACACGTGCAAATCATATCAAAGTGTGTGACTAGTCTTATCCTTGAAAATATTTCCCTAAAAAAAGAAGAAATTCTATATTCAAAATATTTTCATAACACTTTCATAATAAATCATAAATAATAGGTTATTATTAGCTATTACGGGTAGACAAAAAGGTAATTTGAGTCGTGAATTCAAATTAAATTTTCTGTAAAAATGTTGTAAACATATCATTTCCCTTCAAATTAGAAGCAATAACAACTCACTATATTTATTGTGAAAATGTTGTGGCCGAACTGGGTCTACCTTTAATATCAGCTGCTGAGAATTTGACACCATTGAAGTCGTGAAATCATATACTATATAATAAAAATTGAGCTTAGAATAGTTGCACTAAATGGTTTCACCAAATTGCAGTAATGGCTTATCAATATTTTAGATAAAAACAGGAAGTTTTTGATCTTATCAATCACTTTGGACAAAGTAAGAGCAAACGTGCTACAAGATAATGATAAAGCCTAGCAATTCAATGGATAATGATAAGCCCTTTGAGCTGTGTTTATCTAAAATCTTATATTGATAAGTTTTCAGATAAACACCGTGTGACAAAGTCAATCTGTGTTTGAATTTGTATAATAGTAATTCATATATAAGTAGAATTATAGACTCTTGGTTAATTAGGCAGTCAAAATACTTCTCATTAATATTGTTGCTTTCTTAATCCGCAAAGCAAGGTATGAATTTCTCCTCCTCTTCCTCTTCTTCTTCTAAATTTTATTTTGGTTATTTTGTTTTTTCTTTAATTTACTTATTGGCCAGAAAATAAATTTAATGTACGTTAAATCCACGGTACAATTATCTTCAATAGAAATAGATAAATTTATATAAGCACTCCTAACAACAAATATCTTGAATGATTCATGTTTGATTCAAAAATTACATGTTCTACTATATATATATATATATATATATATATAGGGAAATGCTAATGAATGCCCTTAGGGCATTGGTTAACAATCTATTTAAAGAAAGTTTTTATGAGAAAATGAAATAAAGCAATTAATGTTTTGACAGCTTTTTTCATTTCCCATAAAAGTGGTGTTAAAACTTTCCTAAAATGGATTATTAACTAATGCCCTAAGGGCATTCGTTAGCATGACCCATATATATATATATAGTTTATTAAGAGTGCAACAATTTTTTTTTAATAAGCATTAAAACTCACATGGATTTGAATTTCTCATTAACATTGGTGGGTTTTGGTGCCCTAATTAATGAGTGGTTTGTAGGTTTTTTTCCCGCAAATTTCAATGCTAACAGTTTAGAATATTTGAAAAAGTTCCAAAAAAATATATTAGAAATAAAGTATAAAAAATGACAACAATATTAATTTTTAAATGACAAAAATAGTTATTGTTTTCCAAAAAATTATATAGAAAAATTAATGACCAAATACCTTTTTTTATTAAAAAAAATAGATATAATTTTTTTTTCTTATCATCTTCTCCTATTTTCTAAGTTTTTCTTATTAAGAGTAAATAAAATCTTATCTCCAAAATAAATAGATTGCAGTGCCGTCATTTTTTTAGCTGAATTTTTTTGAAGCCAACCCCATTATTAATATATATTAAATACACAAAAAATTCATTTATGAATTGTATTCATCTCATTCTGGGTATTAAAAATTAGTATTTTAAGTTTTATAATTTATGAGGAAATGGTAAGGAAAGTTTATGGATCTAGCTCTACTTACTTTCCAGTAAATACAAGAGAGTTAATCCTCTAATCTATTCCGCTTATATTGCTTCCTTAATATATTTTTTAATTAGTTTCCTTTGGAATGCAAGCACTTACATTTTGCTAAATAACTACACAAGTAGTGCGAGAATTAGTTCATGCACCACTAACAATATTAGTTCACCTTTAACAAAGTTGGGCAAGGAATAAAAAAAAAAATAGTTCATTCATTGCTTTGTACGATATCTTTGGGGCATAGTAGTGAAGATGCAAGGATGGTTGCGACAGGTTTGAGAGATTGGAGTTCATTAATTCTATTTTGTTGTATGTGATGTCTTTGGGCACATGAGTGAAGATGCAAAGATGATTGCAATAGGTTTGAGAGATTGTACTTAGAACTTTATCCTCAAATATCATGCTAAGTAGTTTTTTTTTAGTTGATCAAACACAAATTTAGATAATATGTGGGGTAGAATTTAAATCCAGTACTTCACATAGGGATTAGAAAGTGCCACTAAGCTAAAATCTAAGGTATGATGGATACAACTTTGTTATTAACTTAACATGTTTTTTTTCTTTTAAAATCAAATATAGAATTTATAAATTATAAATATGATTGTGATCATTATCAAATCATACACACACACACACATATATATATATATATATTGCTGACTTATTTTGTTTTGTCAATAATACAGAGATAGAGGATGAGATCAAATAATACAAATTGTTGTTTAGATTGTTTTTAAATTATCAATACAAACTTATTACCAAGGTCTTAACTCTAAGTTTTTCTCCAAAAAAAAAAATTTTGATTTTGAGCCTTAAAGTTCAATGTATTATTCAAAATCCTTTTATATATTTTTTTAAAGTATCTCTACCATCTTCCATTCAATTATTATTATTATTTTAGTCTCACACAATATGCATTCATTATAAAACTTAAAAGTAAAATATTCATTTATATATTATCTATTTTATTATTTAATTTTAAGTAAAATTAATTAAAAATTTATTTAAATATGAATTTTGACTAAACTATGCATCACACGGGCATAATGCAAGTATTTAATAAAAAAAAAGGTATCACATCACAATTTTTCACATACCAAAACAAAAATACAGCTTATATTTATTTGTTGGACTGGGTCCTACTGTTAAAATTTTGATTTTGAGCCTTAAAGTTCAATGTATTATTCAAAATCCTTTTATATATTTTTTTAAAGTATCTCTACCATCTTTCATTTAATTATTATTATTATTATTATTATTATTATAATTATAGTCTCACGCGATATTCATTCATTATAAAACTTAAAAGTAAAATATTCATTTATATATTATCTATTTTATTATTTAATTTTAAGTAAATTAATTAAAAAACTATTTACATATAGATTTTGACTAAACTATGCATCACACGGGCATAATGCAAGTATTTAATAAAAACAAGTTATCACATGACAATTTTTCACATACCAAAACAAAAAATAGCTTATATTTATTTGTTCGATTGGGTCCTACCATTAATAATATTAACTACAGAGAATTTGACACCTCTAAAAACAAGTCATCATATCACAAGTCACATATATCAATATGGAGAATGTATCATTAGGAGCGAACGTCATTGGTTGAAACCCTCTCAAAAAAATGAAGAAGTTATTTAGTATCAAAAGATACCAGATTAAGATATCAAAATCCAATAAGTGTAAGATATATCAACAAAAAATAACTAACTCACTAACAAATGAAAGACGTGTATTAGTGGGTAGTTATTTTTACACCCATGTCTTTTATTTAATGAATTTTAATTAGAATAACATGATATTATTATTATAAAATAATTTTTCACCAAAATGAGTTATAAGAAAGAGAAGTCAAATTTCTTTGCACATGATGAGATGAGAAATATTGATTAGCTTAGCGAGAGAGACAATAATTATCAATGCAGACATGGAGGAAAAGAAAACAGCAACAATATTATCATCATCGTCCATGACTGCAGATCTCGATGCTCCGCTTCATGTGTTGGGTTTCCAGTTTGAAGACTTCTCGCCACAAAAAGTTTCCGGCCGCCTTCATCTTACCGAGATTTGTTGTCAGGTCACCACTCTTATGTTAGTTTGTTTTCTTTCTTTTTTGGAAAAAAGTACAGCCATTCAAGAGGCTACATGGAGGTGTATCAGCATTGATAGCTGAGGCTCTGGCAAGCTTAGGAGCCGTCATGGCTTCGGGTTATCAGAGAGTAGCTGGTGTTCAGCTCAGCATTAGCCATCTGAAACCTGCTCATCTTGGTGATCATGTGTTTGCAGAGGCTACACCTATTAATGTTGGCAAAACCATGAAGGTGGCTTATTTTTGATTACGCTCAGTCCCTACATAATATATGCTTTAATTTGGCACTTGGCTATTGAACATTCGATGACTTCCCTTCAATCATCATACTATTGCTCCACTGGATTTCCGGCTTTATCTTCTAGGCCAAGTGTGGAATAATCGAGCCCAAAGCTGGAACACCACTTCCTAATAATATCAAAAAATATTTTTAAAAAAAAGATTTATTAATTCTTTGCCTCCACAAATATTTTGTACAATTTGACTTGTCAGATTGATGTATATATGCAAATCAACATTTATGACAATTTTTTCACGGTCATTTTCGAAGGACAAATGAATAAGTTCACGAGTTGTGTTTGGAACAACATTTTGAAATGACTTAACCATTAACATCATTTTTATTATGCGTTAATAACAACATATCACAGTTGGGAAAAATTCTTGTATCCCTCAACTAATTAATACATATTTTAAGGGTGAAACTTAGTTGTAGTTTCTTAGATGCTGATTTCCGATTAAATTCGAATACATGGATTCATTAACAAATGCAAAATAGGGTTAGGATAATTATTTCAATCATTTGATTTATTTGTAAATACAACTACATGGTTAAATTTAATTGAGAAATCTAAAACACAACACTTTAGATATTTTACCTAAATATTGTTCTTTTTATTTTTAATTAGGAATTATGGCTAACTTCCAATATCCAAATCGGCTCATTCCAATTAGAATCTTCTTTACTGCAAGATGCATTCTAAGACAATAGTTACTGTAATTTTCATTTATCCATAGGCATTCCCCCTCCTTTCCTGATATTGATTTTATTTTATTAATAGCAATTCCATATATCCATTAGCCAGCTCATATTGAAAAACTGGGTTTCCTATGACATAAAACCAAACTACTACAAGCTTTTCTGGAGAAACCATGCAATATCTTCAGTTTTCCTTCTCCCCCTTTACACTTTTTACTATTAATGATATTAATTAAATTCTGGGAGTATATATGTTCATGCTAATAAGACTTATAGTTCAAATGATGTCAATTTTGAGCAGGCGTGGGAGGTGAAACTCTGGAGGATTGATCCTTCAAACTCACAAAGAATATCCTTGGTATAGCATCATCTTCTTTCTAACGTGCCAATGCCGGAGCACTTAATAGATGACGCTGAAAGGATCAGGAAGTATGCTAAATTATAAACCACCCATGCATGTGCTATGTTTGCATGATTTGCACACTAGACATTTTAACATTCAGTTGAAATCAAAGCCATGGTAAAATAAGGATTTCCTGGACATATAATTGTATTATGAAACAAAAGAGAAGTAATAAATTATCTTGCAGAGAGATACTGATGGTGCTTAACTTTTTCGCTGTTCTGATTTGGCATTTTCATGTTTCTCCTCGTAACCACAATTTTGAACTCAAAGGCTAGCATATGAAACAAATTTCAAAAAGTCTTTTCTACCTCTTTGCATAGATTCAAAATAAAAGTAGAGGCAGCTATTTGCAAAATTGCAAATGTAATCTACATGATGTTAGTTTCAACTAACAATGGAGAATGAGAAGGGCTGGGAAGTGGGAATGCTCTCGATGAAGCAAAAGATTCCTTGCTTCTCTCTCTCTCTCTCTCTCTCTCTCTCTCTCTCTCTCTCTCTATATATATATATATATATATATATGTATATATTAAGAGAATTTAAAAAGTTAGTTATTACTTTTTTTTTCTGTCGAAAATATCCCTAAATTAATTAACCAACAACTTAAAAATGGGGTTAAAATAGTAAATTGATAAAGATAATAAATTTCTACTTCTACGTTGAAATACTTTTCTGCTTCTAATAGACTTCTACTTTTACATTAATTTAAATACCTACTTCTACTCACTAACTCTCTTAAAAATAGGATTAAACTTTTGTTAGTTTTAAAACTTTTCCAATCTACAAAACTCACCTCACATATTCATTTTTTTTTACTTCATGTGAGTGGAAAAGGTAGAAATCCAAAATTATAATAAATCCAAATTCTTAATCTTTATCTAAAAAATAAAAGAGCTTCCGAGCATTTGCGTGAGCGTGTGCTGAGAGGCTAGTGTATATATTAAGATAATTCAGAAAGCCAGTTATTATTATTTTTTTTCCCTGTCAAAAATACCTCTAAATTAATTAACCAACAACTTAAAAATGAAGTTAAAACAGGAAATTGGCAAAAGAAAGTTAGTTATTGTTTTTTTTACTGTAAAAAATACCCCTACCTAAAACTTAAAAATGGGATTAAAATAGTAAATTGACAAAGATAATAAATTTCTATTTCTACATCGAAATGCCTTCCAGCTTCTAATAAATTTCTACTTTTACGTTGATTTAAATTCATGCTTCTACTCACTAACTCCCTACATTCCTGCTTCTACTCACTAACTCCCTACAAAATAGAATTACTCTTTTTTTATTTTTAAAACTCTTCCAATCTACAAAACTCACCCCACGTATTCTTTTTTTTTTTTTTACTTCATGCGAGTGGAAAAAGTAGAAATTCCAAAATTATAATAAATGCAAATTATTAATCTTTACCCAAAAAATAAAAGAGCCTCACGCGTGTGCTCAGAGGCTAGTATATATTATGACCATCTCCTTTCTTGACACAATGAAAGGGGTTAGCAGTTAGCCTCTGCTTGTCCAAAGGCTAATATATATTATGACCATCTCCTTTCTTGACGCAATGAAAGGGGTTAGCAGTTAGCCTCTTATCATGCCTTTCGCTTTAATTATCCTACCCACCATACAATTATTTATTTATTGTTTTTTTCTTGTTGATCATGATACAGTTTTTTAGAGCCTTTGTTGTCACACCCGAACTAAAAAGGGTCCAAAGCATGTGGAATTGAACCTTCAAGATAAATTGTAGGGGATTTTTTTTCTTCCATCAAGTAAATAATATATCTACATGATAAATATTAACTTGCTAAAAAATCTCCACAATATAAGTCAAAACTCTAGATACATTTACAAACAATACAAGCTACAAATCATGTCTCTCCAAATATGCATAAAATTTCAAAGCTCCAAATAAATCAACACAAAGTCAAGGTCTTCATTAGGATACCTCAATAGCAAAGTCTAGGCCTAATGGCACGTTTGGTAGACTGTAATGATAGTTACACAAGAATAAGAATATGAATTACAAAGAATACAAGTTGTTATAATGTAATGCTTATTACTAATCATTTGTTTGATGACAACACAAGAATAGAACCTAAAAACAATGGAATGAAATCACTTTAAATCAAATTGTCTAAGTATGAAACTTAAGATGTATTTTAGGAAATATCTTACTCATATAATTAAATTTCCTTTTTTTTTTTTTTTTTTGATTTGAAAGAGAAATTTGTTATTTTTTACGATTTTTTTTATTTTCATAATTGTTATGTGTATATAAAAAGTTTGTTTATTTGAAAATATTTTCATTTTAAAAATTAATACACCTACTAAGGAATAACTATTACAACCATTTTAGAGAGGAATAGTTATTCCTTATTTTAAAGAATAGCTATTCATAAGAAATAACTATTTCCTGTAATCAAAATATAACAAAACTACTAAATAGCTAAACCATTAGAATAATTTATAATATTTGTTTGTCTACCAAACATACCATTTGTTTATTTTGACAATAATGTTTTATAGAAAATGAGTCATTTTTCAAATAGTATTTTCAATAAAACTATCTTATTTTCTTATGTTTAGTAGTAACATTAAATGAGTGAAAAACAATCTTTTAACTTCTCTTATTTAGCTTATTGTGAGATAGAGTTGTTTTTCAAAAAAATTTAGTTGGAAAAAATCTCTAAAAATAAGCCATACTTTTTATGTTGACCAAAAATAGTTTTCTTTAAACTCATTTTTTTGATCCTACCAAACATTAGAAAACATGAAAAACTACATTTATACAAAATTTTCCATTGAAATAAACATAGCGTTAATCACACTTAAAGTGAAAAGATTAGATTTAAGATGGGAAAACAAAAAATAAAAATAAAAACCTTGGCAAACGCATGTCAAATGTCGATTCCATTTGAGTTTGACTCTACCAAGTTCAAATCATATATTTTTGGATTAAAACGAGTTTTTATTCCTATGATACTTACATAGTTTTTGACAAGTCAACTTGAAAATGATTCAGATTCTCTCTCTCTCTCTCTCTCTCTCTCTCTCTCTCTCTCTCTCTCTCTCTCTCTCTCTCTCTCTCTCTCTCTCTCTCTCATGTATATATATTAAAAAAAATTTAACATGCTTTCTAACCTGTGTGCATGTGTCAATAAAATTAAAAATTAAGAACATAAAAATTAAAGATAAAAGTTGAATAATACATAAATCCTTAAGTTTATAGTCCAATAATTAATTTTACCAATCTAAAAGTATAATAATTTTACAAAAGAAGAACAAAAAAAGCTCATACATGTTATACATGAAATAAAGTTAAATCACCTATAAATTATGTGTGCTTTTAGATTAGCTTCTGCTAAAAACTAATTTGCTAAAAGTTGGACAAATTATATTTATTTAAAAGAATTGATACTTTTAAAAATATGTACATAAGCAAATAAGCTAAAAAATTAATAGAAAAACAAATCCAAAATCATACAATATAGATAGCTTTAAGAGTAAAATATAACCCAAAGTATACTTTTAGCCTTTAATGTTATGGGATGTTTTTATTTTGGCTTTTTAAGCTTCAAAATTTTCATTTTGGCTATTAATGTTTGATTTAGGTTTTTATTTAGCCTTTTATGCATGCTTCAAAAAAATTTTATTTTGATCCTTCATTTTTTTTTTTATATATATATAAGATAAAATTTCTACTCTAACTTAATCTAAGTGTATATATATATATATATATATATATATGTGTGTGTGTGTGTGTGTGTGAAGCTTTTTACTAGAGACTTGAATCTCGACCCTTGTCCACGAAAATTAAGTTTGAAATTTTATAATAAAGGCTTGATGAACATGTAGTACTGTTGTCGAGTGGGGTATGGATTTGACCAACCCATGTTGGGTCAAAATTGGGTACAAATCTTAAACTTATCCCTTTTTTTTTTGGGATTTGAACTGGTTAATGGGTTTTAATTAAGTCCATTTTATAGGGGGAATATATATACACACACACAAAGATTAAAGTTGGAAGATAGGATATATACAAGCAAGGCTATACAAATTCACAAGTGAGAGAGCTATGTCTTGCACTTGAACTAGGGTTTCTTGAAGCCCTTGGGGTCTTGGCTGATCTCTTATAGGTTCATATAGAGTAACCATTGAGAATCATGCCCTTTCAGATAATATTGATTACGTAATTCATATTTTTATGCCACAGTTTTTTATTTATATTATAAATGCTAACTGTGGAACTCTTGAAATTTTTTGTTGGTCAGCATAACTCATGGCAATGAGTTAAAACACAACTTACCCTCGTTCTCCTTGTTCATGCCAAATTATTGTAGATTGTAGGTATCCCCAACTAGCCTGAACCGTACGTAGTATTGGGTTGGGCTTGGGCATAGAGCTTGAGCTAAGGCCTTTCTTTCTTTTTTTCTTTTTTTTTTTTGAAAGGGAGCTAAGGCCTTTCTAATGCTTGGATAACCAGCCTAATTAATTAGCCAATCATCTAGTTAATTTTGATCACGAAGAGAGGCATACCTAAAAAAAACTAATTTGGTAATGAATCGTGGCTAAAGTAAGAAACAATAACAAACGTTGGACCAAAACTAATCTACCTCTTGCGAAAGAAATGATTACATTTCCGGTTGATAGTTACCTTGGACCTTTGGTATCCTCTTTGGACTAGTGATAGAAGAACTAACTCTTTTTTATTCTGAAAGCTCCTTTATTCTGAAAGCTCCTTAAAAATATTTGGCTACTCAATGTTTCTTTCACCGGATAATAGATATAAAAGTAAATTTCATTAATATACCTGAGGTTTGATCTAATGTCAATTAGATTCAAAATTTTTTAAAATTAATTAATTTAGTCCATAAAATCAACTTAGTCCATAAATACTGTTAAGTCAATTATTTAGTTATTTTCTCAAATATCTTAGATACTTAGTTGGCTTTAAAGACCAAATTGGTCCGTTTTGAATAATCTTAAATTTGGTTAATATTATCCCAAACTTTAGAATATATTAATGAAATTTACTCTGCGATATATTAGTGAAATTTGTAAATTTCCAGCTCTCACCATTATAGCCCATTGAATTGCATGGACCATATTCTAGAAAGAGAGCTCTAGACAAAATCTTCCAAGTAGGAGCTACTATTGGTTACAGAAAAACCAGTTTAAAACTCAGAATTTCTATATCAAATCTAAAGAGTTATATATATGATCAAAACCATACATTATCACTTTTTCTCATGATTTAAATTTTTTTTTTTTTTTCTTAAATGAAGAGAAGAGAAGAGAACCTAAAAATAAATCTATACGCATAAAGTTTTTCACAATATCTGACATACATTATCAGTTTAACACTGTTTTCCCTATTAATTTTTTTTTTTTTAAATGAAGAGAACCAAAAATTAAGTCTATACTTGTAAATCTTTTATCAATATCTTATTCGAAATATCATGCTTGATACGTGACAAAAGTGGTATTATTGACATTCTAATTCACTACCATCATAAATCATAAAAGAAATTGTATTTATATTTTTGGAGAACCAAAATTTTATTTTCCTATTTTTAGGCTGAACAGAACTCACGTGCAGCTTAATTATAATGAAATTCTCATCACAAGGAGATACATAAAAAAAAATTGAACACCGCTATCCCGTGGGCATACAGGGGTGAAGACACTGTAAACCGTGTAACTAAGAAGTATGCTATAGATATCTCTGGATAATGCACCGCTGGATTAAACTTTTGACAAAGAAGTGTTTGCAAGAGATCTTTTGCCATGGATAAGATCAAACTTGACAAGTGTCCCAACACCTGTAACCAAAAGTACACATGCAAAACCTGATTGGCTTACACGTATCCTGGACTTATAACCTTTGCTTCTCTATATGTATAGTCTATACATTCACTTGGAAGCAGGAAAATCTAAAGGAATTTGCAAGTGTGTTATTTCTTTGAAACTAGAAGCGGTTTGTTTGGTCTTTTCTGGGTTTGTTTTTGAAGGAGAAATTAAGCTAAGAAAGATATGGCTCAAACCGTGGGAAGGAACATAGCAGCTCCTTTGTTGTTTTTAAACTTGATCATGTACCTTATTGTGTTGGGTTTTGCTAGTTGGTGTCTTGACAGGCACATCAACGGCCAAACCAACCATCCTAGTAAGTTCATGCTCTTTCTCTCTTTCTCTTACACACAATTTTGGAGGCTCCTAACTCCCTTTGACTAACTTCTTTTGTGATAATATATAATAAATATTTTCTTGGGAAAAAAAAATGTACAGGTTTTGGAGGTAATGGTGCAACAATGTTCTTCTTGACTTTCGCTATGTTGGCTGCTGTTCTTGGCGTGGTATCTAAGTTCCTGGGTGGAAACCATATCAGAGCTTGGAGGAATGACAGTCTAGCTGCAGCAGCAGCATCATCAGTAGTGGCATGGGCCCTGACTGCACTAGCAGCTGGGTAATTTAATTTAATTTAATTTCTACATATATACTAGCTTGTATTCTTCAACAGTTCTTCTAGGCACACACATTATATATATGACACACTTGGCTAACTTGTGATTAGATAATCCAATAATCACTTAAACACATATATGTACCAGTTGTGGCAAAGTGTGTTCTGTGTCTTCAGACATTTTGATTCTTCAATTGTGGTACGTACACAGTGTCATATAGTTTTGACATTTTGCAGCTTGGCTTGCAAGGAGATAGACATAGGAGGGTACAGAGGGTGGAAACTGAAGATGGTAGAGGCATTCATAATCATTCTAGCATTCACCGAACTGGCGTACGTTTTGTTGCTTCATGCTGGGATCTTCAGCAGCAAGTATGGCCCTGGTTACCGAGACACAGATTATGCCATGAGGGCAACAACTGGTGCTGATCCCATTCATAAGGGTGGTGCTCCTGTTGCTGGGTCCAGGGTGGTTTAATAAATCAAAATGTAACACTTCATAATTGCTGTTTTAATTTGGGTTTCTTTTTCTTTTTTTGGGGCTGGGGGATCTGTTTGTGGTTCTGTAATGTGAAGGTAATAACCTTTATGTTGTTTCTTGTGTGAGTTTCCAGCATCATGTACAGTTTGTAATGACTTTGGCCTATCTAACGTAAGCATTTTCCGTCGTTATGATAGGCATATTTCATCAGTGTTTGTAATCAGCATGGTTTTCCTGATATCTGGTTGTACTTGACTTACTTATCAAAAATAAAAACTCTTTGATATCTGGTTGCACTTGACAAATCTCTTTACAACATTTTTTTTTATAAAGAAAATAGCACTCTCCCCTAATCAAAATTTAACTATTTTAAGTTTTTATTAAAAAAAAAGATTTCCTTTACCAAATTTTAACTCTAATTAGTAAAAACAGAACTAATAAATTTAGAATAATGATATAAAGTTTACCAATATTTTAAAAAGTTTACCAATATTTTAATTAAATTATTAGTTTATACACTTTAATTAAAAATTTTAATCAATCCATTTTTGAAATGAGGGATAGTTTTTGAAACCTACGCTCTGTTTGTTTCGATGTAAAATATTTTCAAGAAAATATTTTCTCATTTTACCATATTTGTTTTGCAGTAAAATATTTAGTCAAAAGTATAATATTTTCAGTCAACTAAATCGACCTAGCCAAATTTGTGTAAAATATTTTATGCTTAAAATTTTGGTAAAACATTTTACAATTACTCTTCTCCTCTTACCCGATACTTTCACTTCTCCACAACTCAGTCCCTCTCAGTTTTTGCTCTCCCTCTCTCACGACTGTTATACCTTCTCACTCTCAAGTTCTCCCTCATCTTTCTTCTTTTCTCTCTGGCAATCCATTGGGACTCGTACTGGTGAGCAATGAGGCCGTCGGCAGCGTCGATGTCTCCGGCATAGAGGTTGCGGCAATAAGTGCGGTGCCAATCGTCAATCTGGGTTGCTTTGTCTCTCTCTCCTCCCTTTTACACTCTTCCTCATGTTGCTAATATCTTTCAAGTCGCATCTCTCAAATATGGATAGGTGGGTTGTCGGTAGTGGGTTTGGTTTTGAGTTTGGTAGGTGGGTTTAGTTTTGGGTTTTGGTGGCTAGGTTTTGTTTTGATTTGGCGGCTAGGTATGGTGTTGCGTGATCGATGGTTTGTCGTGGTGGTTAGGTATGGTTTTGCTGGATTTTGTTGAGTTTGGTGGCTGGGTATGGTGTTGGGTGATCAATGGTTTTTTGTGGTGGCTGGGTATGGGTATGGTTTTGGTGGCTGGGTATCGTTTTGCTGGGGTTTATTTTGAGTTTGGCTACTGGGTATGGTGTTGGGGGTGGGTTCCGGTGTTGATGATGGCCGGTTGGTGATAGCGGCAGTGATGGCATTTTATTTTCCTTCTTCCCAATTTGGATTTGGTACTGTTGTTGGTGATTTGTGCTTGCACCCAGTGGTGGTTGGTGGTGGCTGATTTGTGCTTGCAATTTTAAGTGTCTAAGACAATACAAACACTTGAAAATGTTTTACTGAAATTATTCTACTGTAAAAATTTTACGTTTGAAAATGTTTTACTTCATAACAAACAGAGCGCTAGTTACCCCCAAGCAAAATAGCAGGTTAGTACATGAAATTGCTATAATCCTAGTATCATACACGGTTGAGTACCTCATCATTGCTTTTCTAGGATCCTAACGATTTTAGGAAATGTCATTAATAAATATATAAAAGTTGTAGTAGTCAAGCTCAATGTTGATGTACATGTTGTCGCAAATACCTTCACTCCTCTGATCAGTGATCATAGGAGCTCGAAATGCTAGGGAGTGATCAGGTATATTGTGTGGTCCTCTACAAGCCGAAGTTGCAGCCTTCCACTGGGCCTTACAAAACGAAAAACATCAAAAGGCTATCGTAGATAGAGATTCCAAATTATATGTTGATATTTTTAATTTAGGTTTAATATTTGTTGAAGTGGTCTACATAATGTTATATAGCGGAGGTCTTATCCAATGTGTACTTAGCTGGGTTAAGAGAGATGCTAATTGCGTTGCTGGGTTAAGACTTAAGAGGGATGCTAATTGTGTTGCTAAATTTGTATGTTGTTGTTCATTGGTTTTTTAGATCCTGTAACAAGCAATCTTCTTGTTTCTTGAGCAATTGATGGGGGATATTTTATTATTAAAAATAAATATAAAAAATAAAAACCGAAAGTTAAGTATACGTGTCAATACCAGTTGAAATATGTGATAGTCCCTCATCCTCACGTCCATAATTCCCCGACTAAGGAAGGAATCATTTTATGCCCGGACAATATAGTACACCGTACACGTAATAAGTTATAACAATGGACAACTAGACATGGCAAAACGGGCAGGTCGGGTCAGGTCGGGTCAATCGGGTTTACGGGTTAAACGGGTTACGGGTCAAAACGGGTCATTTTTAAACGGGTCAATCGGGTTGCAGGTCAATTGGGTTACGAGTCGGGTCGAGTTGACCCATATTTTTCAAAAATGTTTTTTTTTTTTTTTCAATTACAAAAACAAATCAATGACAATCCATTAATAAAGAATGAATAAAATCAATCAAGCAAGTGAATTGTACTTAATGCCACTTGTTAATATCCTTCCAATTCTGACAATATTGAGCATAACAAAAATTATTTATAGTCATAAATTCATGATGGAAAAAGTCTTCAATGTTAATAGTTCACTGTTAAAATGCATATAATTACAAGTTTACATCTTTAAAAAAAGATAGATCTTAAAACAAACAAAACAAGTAAGCTAGCAAAGTAGCAAGTTATCGGTCTTCTTAATTGCATATGTTCATGTTGCATTTAAAATAATAGTAAAGTTAGATTACTTAGAAAAATAAACTAAAGAAAAAAAGATTTAAAAATAAACACAACATATTAAGTAAAGAAGAATAAGTAAATATTTTATAAAAATTACTCCTCAATCTCAATCTCAATCTTAATCTCAATCTACTCAACGTTGGTAGCAGATTCAGCATTGCAAATATTCATACTTGCAAATTGTAACTCAAGTTGGTCAATATCGTCAGCATTTTCATCTACAATACAATATTTTAATATAACTTAATGTACCATGAAAGCAAATCAATAAAGAATTAAAATTGTATAATTATGATTATAAAAAAAATTAAATCACCTTCAAATCCATATAGCCAACTTTTAGTACACAACGTAGCATCCACATTCTCAGGTAAAAGACGTGATCGATACGAAGTAAAATTTTTTTTCCCAGTTCTAAAACTTGATTTAGAAGCAATAGTAGTTATTGAAATGCTCATGAGATCTTGTACCATTAAGGAGAGCTCTAGAAACCAATTGTAAAACTTTTTTCATTTGTTTAATTGCTTGGATTTGGAAAACCCAAATTGTCTACAGCTAGGCAGCACGAATTGTTGACCAAATGAGTCAATGTGTAATGTGTAATGTGTTGGATAACTTGGAGTCTTGGACGGATGGACTCATGAATGGTGTGTAAGATAAAGTGATGTGCTTTTAAGTGCCTGTGAGTTGTCATGTCAATTGTCATGACATGACAATTGATTTAATTTTTATTAGTTTATAATTTATATGATTATATTTATATGAAGTATTTAGGTGCATTCCTTTATGCACTAATTTAAATACTTTTTTAGCGAATTTTTTTAACGGGTCGGGTCACGGGTTATCCGGGTCGGGTCGGGTCGGGTTGACCTGCAAAAAAATCGGGTCGGGTCACGGGTCAACTCATTTTTGCTTCGGATCAAAAAATCGGGTTCGGGTCAGGTTTTTTTCGGGTCGGGTCAGAAAATTCTGACCCGTATTGCCATGTCTATGGACAACAATGATACACAAAGAATCTTGTTGTGAGGAACTCACAGCACAGGGTTAGTAAATACGAAAGCAACACAACAGCACCAGTAAATGGGCCACCACAAATGGCAAATGTCTAGAATAGCCTACTACATATATAGTTGCTAACGATAGATTTTTTTTATCGGTTACAAAGTGAAATAAGTGAGACTGTGTACCTGATGTAAGCTAAATGAAAGTTAAAACATCTTTTTTCTTTCATTCATTCTTGTCTTCTTCTTCTTCTTCTTTTTCTTTTTTCTTTTTTCTTTTTTTTAACTCTGTTTATTTAAATTAAAACCTTTTAAAAAAAAAAATTGTCTCGTCTTTTTTTAATGTACCCTGGCTGTGGAAAGGTCATTTTCAAGCATGCATACAATTGCCAGCACCTTGTGCGCCATACATGATGAAATCATTTTCCAGCCTCCAGCAAAGAGCATAGTTTCCACAATTTTGAAGCATATATGCGTTAACCTTTTTTTCTTTTTCCGAGGACTTGGTGTTGCCACTTGCCAATGCCAACAGTCAACTTGTTGTGGCTCCATATATATATATATATATATATATGGAATGCCGAATATTGCTATGGTTGGCACAAGGTTATTTGTGGTTCAGAGATTATTTCAAAATTGACACTAAAGTCTATCATGAAGTTAAACAGCGTCAATTACTAACACACCACACCCTGCTTAATACAAAGCACGTAACCCTCAGAGAGATATACAATGTTATCTTAGGAGGATAGGTAAAGATTCCGACTAACTCAGCCTAAATTAATGCATCCTAGACTAACAAGGAAATTAAGAAAGCATTCTCTCTCTATGCGGTAAATATTATTAAAACCAGGTCTGTCCATTGATCACAATTGCAACATCAATGACAAAACAGTCAGCTAATACTATTTAGAAGGAATTTAATTGCTTGGCTAAGCATTAGAAAACCAGGGGGAAAACTATTTTCCTATTAACGTTATAACCCCACCTCTCTGCTAAGCTAGGAACTCAAAAAATTTGATACAGGCTTGACTGCAGGAACGGGCCAACGTGGCATAAGTACATGAAATTAATTCAGCATGATGAAGAACTTCAACTAAGCTCCACATACGAAATGAGAAAACAGCTAAAAAGTTCCAGATAGCAGAAAGGGATGAAAACACCATATCAAACTCTCTAGAAATACTAGCATACATTTGACACCAAATAAATGAGTAAACCTGATTAAACTATTAATTATAAGGAGCACTAAAATGAACCAATATTAACAAGATATGGTGATCACAATCTACAATTGGATCTTACAAATGCCCACTAAAATACACCCCAACTAATCCATGTTTTTATTAAATACATAAAACAATGACTGCTAGCCCACAACATAAAAAATGTTAAACACAGTAAAGTTACTAGTAGTAGTAGTAGTAGATGTTTTTCAATGACTACTTTCATAACATGTTAGAAATACTGTAGTGGTGAAATGCATTGTTGAGATATATTATGATTGGGATTTCCTCCACATTGGAGATATTCATCAAACAAATCCGGTGTACTGTATAGCATTAAACTCTAAGTGCATCATTAATCATATGCACACCCATGAATTTTGAAATCGAGATCTCACCTTCCAATTTACATGGAGGAGCCATTTGTACTCAACCCTTTTGCTCGTCTCTTAATGATTCTGAGACAAGAAACTGGCAACAATAATAGTCTATTATGATAACATGCAAATTTCTCATGCACTGCGATGAAGTTAATAATAAACAAGGACCTAGACCATTCGTTCAATGAAATCTCTCAGAAAAAAACCACATGCTTGACGAAAAACAAGCTCATGACAACATTAGGGCTTGAAAACCGAAGAAGCTGCACAGGTGTGTTTCAGGACTCGGCAATTTTTGAAAAAATACGGTACTCGTGCGGCAATTAAAAAATTATTAAAAATATTTTTATTTATATTTTCTATATATTTTTACTATTAAAATATTCTTAAAAAAACACATTACTATGGCCTTGGTTCACAAAACAAAGAAAGAAGAAGGCAAGAAATACAAAACAAAACACAAAACAAAAAAGAAAACACAAAAGAAGCAACAAGTATTCAAAATAAAATTGAGGAAGGACAGATTTAGGATGTTTGGACCTCATTCAAAGCCAATTTCGGCTGTTCCAGCATGATTCAAGGCTGATTTCGACTGATATGACCCGATTCTGGCCGAATCAGCCCAATTCAGCGTGAATCCGAAAAAAATAAATAAATAAAAAATCAGACACGGTACCAACGCACGGGCAGCAGCGTCAGCAGCAGAACCCCGTGTCGGATTCCGGTGTGGCACCCTCCCAACCACATTAGTGCTTCCTAGTTGAAAACTACCAACAAGCCAATTGAAATGTATTGGTGATTATTCATGATATTAGTAGCAGAGATGACGTCCTAGTACAAATAATTAGCCAATTGAAACTAAAAAGAAAATTGTTTCTCAAAAAAGAAACTAAAAGAAAATTAACTTTAAACTTCAAGTAGGGAAATCTGTTTATCGTGTGCTTGGAATGGGATTACAGTCAATAAAATTCAGATCTAAGATTTAGAGTTGTAGTAGAGAAAAGGGTAAGGAGCTTAAATTGACTAAAATTTGATACGGTTAGATTACAGCAACCTCACTTGAGTTTTTACAAAAAGACATTCTTTTCCACATTTCATGAAATGACACTCCCCTTGGAGTTATTATAAATGTAAAAAGTTAAGTTTTACTGACATAATATTCCTTTTTTTTTTTAATGATACCAAATCCCTACATGAGACACCTAGGAAACCTCATGAAAAATTCATAATAATTTTTATATAACTCAAGAGGATGTGTCTCATTCATAAGGTCCATAAGGGTGTCCACGGATTAGTTTGGTTCGGGTTTAGGCTCAATTTGGACTCCACCTGATTCCATTGAGTGGCAAAAAACAACACCCTTCATTGATTGAAGAGAAGAGAAGAGAGGATCAGATCGATTTGGTTGTTGGGTGCGGTCAATTGAGTTTCAGAAGAAATCAATTTGAAACAGAGACAAAGGAGATGACGGAAAACTCGTCAAATATTGCAAATCTTCACTGAATAGGGGTCAAGATCGTGATGGAGATGGTAGATCTAGGCGAAGAGCTAAACGAAGATGGCAAATTTGAACAGAAATATGAATGGCAAAGGGGGATGACGGTCGGGTCGGTTCGAATGAGTTTTAGAGAGGTAGAACCGCCATTGGAAGGTTCCGATGAACAACCCTACTTAAGGAAAAGGAGTGTCATTTCATTCATAATATATACATATATATATATATATATATATACTGTTACTAAATCATAGTTTGAGAGGGCATGGACTTAAGTGTTATATTTATATAAACCTTAAAGAGAGTATTATTTATAGACAATTTGAAAAGAGATAATTTCAATGAACTTAGTGTAATTATGGAAGTATTATTTATAGACTTTTTTTTTTTTTTCACAAGGTAAAATTTCTACTCTAGTCTAATTTAAGTGTATATATGTGTGTGAAGCTCCATCTTAGAGACTTGAACTCCGAATCTTGCCCTCCCACACCACAAGCACTTATACTAGTGAAGTAACCATCGCACCAAAAGTGTGCGGTGGTATTTATAGACTCTTTGGAAAGGGTATCATTTCAATGAACTTAGTGTAATTAATCGAAATTGATAAAATGGGGAAAAGGGGCAAAAACACTTTCTTGATGCTGACAAATTACTAGAAGATACTAAACAATTGTTATCTTTAGAGTTGGTTTGATAAATTTTTTAAAGATTATTTGATAGGAAATGTTCATGGACATTATTAGGTTTTATATCAGAGGTTTAAATTTTGTTTTTTACTAACCAATAAACAAAAATATACCATACCGATCACCAATCCAGTATGATAATCCTTGAGAATGTGCCAGTTTGAATACCAAGGATGCTCAGCTTATTTCGACCAATATAACTTATTTGGCTATTTCAAACTACAAATTCATTGTGGAGTATAAATTTTTTTTTAATAAAATGTTTAAGATTAAAAGTTTCTCTACAGTAATTATTAAATACATACATCGTTTGATTTGCTCACATTGAAGCCGTTCTTGAGGGCTCAATTGTGAACTGATGTAGATCATAGCCTATTCTTAGGGACTTGAGATTTCAAAGATTTGTTTAAAGTGGCAAAGGTCTAGTAGAAGGATTTTAGAAAAAATACCAAAATCAACATAGGAAATTGGGAATAAATCTACATGTGCTTCTGATATAGGTAGGATTAAGAGAATTTTGTGGATCTATGGTTTAGAGTTGTAGAAGAAAGGGTTGTGCTTAAAATTTACTAGAGTTTGATAAGAATAAGAAAAATGATAAGAATACTATTTATTGAAGCAAACAAGTTGCTAGAAATTCTAGACATTAGTTGTCAATAGGAATTGAAGGGTGGTTTGATAGGTTATTTAATGACTTCTTGGTAAGTTAAGTACATGAATTTCAAGGTTTTGATAGGGTAGGGGAAGTGCTTGACTTGAGATCATAGCAAAATGAGGAAAAGAAAGGTTCATGAGCTATATGAACAGCACCCATGAATGGTATCACGGAAAAAAATAAAATAAAAAAATAAGGATGTTATATATACAAAAGGTTACTCTATGCATGAAGAACATAGAGCAAACCCAGAAAATACAAGAAGAAAACAGAGAAAAATCATAAAAGAAAACCAATCAACAGAATAATTACAAAAGAAAAAGGGAGCTAAGAAAAGAAGGGAGAAAATCACTAGTCGTGAGTCCCCAACACCCCGAGACCAATCAAAAAGAGTCCCACTAAAAGAAGCAAGCATTTGATCACCAGAGCTATCCAAGTCTTCAAAAACCCGCCGATTCCGTTCCTTCCAAATACACCATAGGATGCACAACGGAACTAAGTTCCAAATTTGAGACGAATGCTTTCCCAACCAATTCCACCAGCCAAAAAGAAAATCTGGTATCAATCTAGGTATAACCCAAGACAAGCCAAAGGTTATAAAGACAAAACTCCATAACCGATAAGCCATCACACAATGAAGAATCGGTCTACCGTCTCTCTCCACAATGATAGCACATAATGCACCAATCTATAAAATCCAATCTCCTCAATCTCAAGATATCCCCCCGTTAGAATCTTATTCCAAGCTACACACCAAATAAAAAAAGAAACTTGCCTAGCAGCCTTTGATCTCCGTATAGCTTTCCAAGAAAAGACAGTTGAAGGAGAATCCCTTAATTTGTTATAACACAACCGGATGTCAAATTCCCCATTAGGCTTCAGTTTCCATCTCATCCTGTCTCCAACATCCTATTATTGTAGACTCTAGATCTTAGTATTTTGTAACTAGCAAACAAACTCTACTTCAATAGGAAAGCCCCCACCCCCCCCCCTCCCCCCACCCAAAAAAAAAAAAAAAAAAAAAAAAACATAAAAGCTAATCAAGACTTATCTATTAATAAATAGCCCGTGAACCTAGAAAAAAAATCAAATAAAACATAAAATAAACAACAACAATAACCTAATTAACTACCAGAAACGCATATTCTTAAGCTTTACTTTAATTTTAGACTTCCAAAGAAGATTTTTTTCTCCCTAACTCAAGGAAAACACATGGTGCAATCTTCAAATATATATAAGAATTACCAAAATTTCTTCAGGTATTGTAATGGCAACCCTAAATACTTTCAAGGTGCATCGACATTCTCTTTGAAATTGGTTTGACATTCTTCCATGATTGTGCTAGAATTGTTAGCATGGTATATTAAAGCATCAAGATTAATTATATCCGTTAACATAGCTATCAAATAACACATAAAAGATGACATTCAGACCATTAACTATCAGCACTCAGCCATTTGGTAACAAACATTTGCAGATATCAACTGAAGGTCAATTCTTCAACAATATTCATCTACTAAGTAGTTAAAAGAGAGTATGAGAAGGGAAGGGGAAGGCAAAAAGTGGATCTATATAACAGAATCCCTACATTGAAACTTTACCATAATTTAATATGATGTTTATGCCAACTGATCTTAAAGCAAAGATTAAAAAAAAAAAGCAATGTAAGAGGCAGAGAAACTCAACTTTTAAGATGAACCTTCGTTAATAAAACCTTCCTTTCGACCTTCAAATCCTGGACGCAATAGCTTTTTCTCTCTCTTTGCAATTCGCCGCATTTTCTTCTCATGAATCCTCTGTCCTATATTTTCTGATCTCTTTTTCTGTTTCTCTGCTTTCATCTTCTCTGTGGTCTGTGCCCTCTCCTTCCATTTCTCAGCATTCTTCTGATGCCTCTTCTTCTCCTTGTGTATGCTCCTTTTCAACAGGCTTGAATCATCATGAACCTTCATCCCAGCTGCTCTACTTGTTGCTGATTTCCACGAATGCTTCTTTGAGATAACCTCACCTTTCTCAGGATCTTTCATTGCTTCCTCCAATTTCTTTGCCCTTTCAAGCTCCTTAAACTTTGAAAGTTTCCTCTTCTTCTTACCATGCTCCTCCTCATTTCCAAGTTTGACATGACTAAATGCGAGTTCCTTCGAAGCCTCTGCTACATCCTTCTCCACTTTATCTACAGAACTGCTAGTTGGTTTCTTTTCTTCAGAAACAGACTCTCTTTTGCGTTTTTTCTGCTGATTTCCTTTTTTGAGATATTTTGCATACTTCTTTTTTCTGTTCGAATCTTCAACATGACGATCTGCTCGGGACTGTTCAATTTTTTGATGCAGCCGTTGCCGAAGTTCCTCCAAAGTCACCTTCCGATCATTACCTTCATGACCAGACAACATTGGTTTAATCTCTATTTCCTCCTCATCACTCTCACTTGATTTTTCTTTCTCCAAGCTTTTCTTTAGCAAATCAAGGGTTGTTGTGGAAGCCTTTTCTGGATCCATACGATCTCTTCGAGCTTTCTTAATGTTCTCCCTTGATTCCTTCTTTGCTGAAGCTTTTTCGGCCTTACTAAGGCCCTGAAACCATGGCTTCTCCTCATCATTGTTCGGTAGATAGAACCTTGCAGGGATTAACTCAACTAACTTGTCAAAGAACAGAGAATGCTGACGAATGATAGACTTCAATTCAGTGTCCACTTTTGAATCGGTGATAGGCTTTTGCTTTTTGTTCTTCATCTGTACTATAATTGAAAAAGAAGCAACAACAAATGAGGATGAAATGCCCAAAATCCAAATAAAGCATAATAGTACAACAATACAAATCTCAAAACAGAAAACAAAAATCATAAAAACATAAACATCATAAACAAAGTTTTAAGAGCTAAGACTACAAAACCACATAACAATATTACAATTTCATATCTTCCAGCAATAATGAGGCTGTTATGCCCTGATCCTAAACAACTTAATTGAGCAAAAGAAAGCCTCACTTATAATCCAGAATTGCCTATACTGTAGGCTAAAAAAGTCAAGTAAAAATGTTGAGGAAAACATGCCACTAATTTTAACCAAAATGTGGACTTAATCACTCAAAACAGTAGGGGCTGACCCAAAACACAGTTCATGCACTTCAATGTCTACCTCCAGTTTTTCGTTTTCAATCAGATGATATCTACTTTCAACATAGATTTCAGGCATCAAGTCTTCACATGTTTTTATATTTCTTAAATACGTAAATAGAAACTCCTCCAATAAGAAAGAGGGGAGGATAAAGTTGCGAACTCATAATCCACTGTGTGTAAACTTAAAAAGGTCGTACCCCGACGCACAAAACTCTCACTATTGCAAGGTCTAGGACTCGAACCCACAACCTATCAAATTTGGTGAAAGGCGTCAAACCCAGGCCCAAACTCCTACTGTGTGTGTAAACTTACCAATCTTTGATGATGTGATAGTACAATGGGGAAGGGGGATTTGAACCCTAGACCTGTCCGTTAGAAACAATAGTACTAGAGAATAAAAGTAGAAGTACAAACAACAAAACCAACAAACGAAACCTGAAAGTTAAGGCTCTGGCGAATACAGTAATGCGAACAAAATTCCAGCCAGAAAATAGTGTCATTCAAGGAGGCAGGTCGAAAGAGAACGGTACTAGAGAGTTTACTAACTTTAAACTCTAGGTTAAGGACAAATTTTATAAAATATAATTAGAAAATATCAGGGTTTTATAAAACAGAAAGGTCAGAGAACCGGAAAAGGGAACGGTTACTGGTTTTATGGTCCGACTGGGTCAGTGGGTCATATCAATGACGTCATAAATAATAATATATAACATATTTTAAAGAATTTATGTAAGTTTTGAGCATTTTACATCTAATATTTACAAAATAAAAATACCAAAACGTAACAAAGAGTAGTAAACATTAACATATTAGCATTACAAAATAATCATCCTTAATGAGACTCCATTCCACTCAACAATTTCATACTGGCAGCAACCATATTCATCAACTATCAGTATCAACACAGCTTGTTCCGAACATTTCAATGAATATAAGAAATAAATTATGATGCTCTAAGAACTCAGCTTGTGACAAATATTTCAACGTATAATTACTAATTAGTGAAAGAATAATTTGAAGAAGATAGAGGTTATTGAATGACGCTTACCAGTGGACCGTAAGATTGAAACAAGAATTCAAGAACCTTCAGCAAACCAAACCGTAAGGGAGAGAGAGAGAGAGAGAGAGAGAGTTTACCTTTACTAAGCCGTGAGAGCAAAGAGTGAAAGAGGCCGAGATACAGTGAGAGAAGAAGAGAGGCTGAGACGGTCAGAGAGAGAATCGGAAAACAGAGAGAGAGAGAGAGGAGAGGAAGCGTCTGAGTTTCAGAGTGAGAGGCGTGTGAGGGAAAGAAAGAAAGAGACGGTTTGGGTTTGTTAGGGTTAGCTTGCCAAAACGACCTAGTTTTAGGTTGGGCCAAAAGGTCCAAAATGTGTAAATTTGTGTTGCATACTGAAGCTTTGAGTGATGGGTCTCGCAATTGCGGTGAACACTAAAGCCCACTGAACGTGGTCAAATACTCAATTCTATTAAGAAATGGGCTTTCCACTCTTTTGAACGTCCAGACTAACCCCTAGTATATGGATCCAATTGTGTTTCCATTTTTTTTTCTTTTTTACTTTTTCTTTTTTATTTAATATATTTTCTGGTGAAGCCATGAAAGTCATGGTTTTCAAACTCGGACCGTTCATTAAACCGTAAAAAGGAGAGGTTCAAGATTTTTGAGGTCGAACTGGGGTCGAACCGTGATGACGTCATAATTAATTTAATAATTATTTTAAATATATATATATATAAAAATATTAAATTAGTAAAAAAATATAAAAATTAACTAAAATAGTCTAATTAAAACTATAAATCCATATTTTAACTATGTCTAATATATCTATATCCATCTCAAACCCAAATATGAAATATCTACCCAATAATAATAATAACCATTTTTTTATTAAAAAAATAAATAAAAGCATCATATTGTCTTTCTAATTTTCACTTTATAATGCCCACATGACCAGTTGTCTAGCTCACATTCACAAACCTAAAAAATCACTAGAAACAAAGTGAATGAAATTAAAGGAAGAGATAAAAAAGAAATACAAACAAAAGCAGATGAAGAAAGAATTGTTATGTTATATTCATAACATTTTTTGTAATATTTTCACAAGAATCACATCAAAAAATTATGTGGAAAGTTATTACTATTTTTAATTTGAACTCACTACTGAAATTATTTTTTTACTCACCAATATTAGCTAATAACAATCTATTACTTAAAATTTATTGTGAAAATATTGTGGTATCATTTCATAATTCCCATTTCTTAATATTAAATACCACACGTTTGATTCTCAAAGAAAAAAAAAACACACGATTACATAAAAAAAAATAATAAAACTTAAAGATAATAACCTCCACCACACAATTTTTATACCCAATTTATTTCTCAACCGTCACATTTATCACAACCTCCTGAGAACTGAGAAGTATTCATTATTCACATCAGAGAGAGAGAGAGAGAGAGAGGAGAATCTGAAGTGCCGGTGGGGATCAAGCTGCGCCAGTGGAGATCGAGGTTGCTGGTGAAGATCGAGGTCGCCGGTGAAGATCGAGGTCGTCGAAAGAGTAAAGCCAGTGGAGATTGAGGTTGCCGATGGAAATCGAGGTCGCTGAAAAGCAAAGTTGGCAGAGATCGGCATTCCCCATGCAAAACTACCTCGTCCGTCACCCCATCGCTGTCCATCCTCCTCCCCACCACCAACTGGGTCAAATCGGCTTGTTCTTCTGCTTCTTTTTCTTTTTTTTTTTTCATATTTGCTTGTTCTAATTCAACTTTATTGTAAGAACTGGATTTTGTTTTGTGTTTTGTGTTTGGATCATGTGAGATGTTTTTTGAGAGTGAAGCAAAGAGAATCAGATGTTTTCTAGGTCAGATCGTTCGTTTTCTGATTTCTTTTTTATGTTTTCTGTTTGGATTTTGTTTTCCTGACCAAAAATAGTAAATACTCCGGTGCAGTTTAAGGTTTTAAATTTTTTTTAAAAGGGACCTATGAGAACCGCGATAACTGTTCACGGTTCATAGACCCATGAGGTCCGACCACGATTCGCACGGGTCCCTGCATTTTTCACATAAAGCAGTTCTTGAGGTTAAAAGAACCGCAAAAATCAACGGTTCGAGGTTTTCTTGGTCGAACTGTACGGTCCGGTCCGGATTTCAAAACTATGATGAAAGTACGATGGTATCTCCTAGCGGTGGTTTTTTTTTTTTTTTTTTTTTGGTGTTAAACATTGTGGAGAGTTTTTACCTTGTTGGTTTTTCACTTTTTTGTTATTAATTTTTTATGATTTATGATTTTAATTTCATTTCTTATGTTTTAGGAATAAGAATAAGTTTATTAAACTAGAGGCATTTTTGTAAGTCATAAAGGCAATAATTAACTTTCTGAATTTTCTTAATATATAAATGTTAATATGTAAAGATAAAATAAAAGTCTAACTTAAATATATCCTTAGAGCATAATTCACTATGAAGCGATGAAGTCAACAAACTATCGAAAATCAAATGAAACCAAACAACAAACACTCCAAACTGTGTTTACATTTTATTATAAGCTAGTTTATTACTTATTTGATGTACTATTTGTGGATTCTATACTATTTTTTGTCTCAATTTTCTTTTCAAATCATTTTTTTTTTTTTTTTGGAGAAAGAAAGAACACTATAATTTTTAATTGATGAAAGCCGAATTGGCTTGAATTACAGCAAAGAGATATGCAGAAACATCCTTCATTCACACCGAAAATTCACTAACATGTCTTGCATGTCTAGCAATGTTGTGAGTTGCCTTATTTCCTTCCCTCTTAACATGCCTATACTCTATTACATTGAATTGGCGTCCACACAGCTTTGTCTCTTCTATGAGATGTCCTATGTCTGCTAATGATACATCCTTGCACATCAGAGAATCAATAGTGTGCTTTAAGTCACCTTCGAGAACAATGGCTAATAGACCAAGCTCTTGAGTGAATTTAAAGGCTTCCTTGGCTACAAAAACTTCCACTGCATCAACCGAAAAGGGCAGTGGAATATTATCTGCCATGGAAGTTATGACCCTGCCTTGCTCATCCCTTATAATTACCCCAACACCTGCCTTCTGATCCTCTCTAAAAATAGCCCCGTCGAAGTTTACCTAAAGCATGTGATTGTTCGAAGGAGTCCACCCCGTGTGCTAAGGAACATGACTGCCTCGGTCTGGAGGTTTTGAAGGGATAGCTCGTACATAAGAGGCTTGTGCAGACCACGCATCATGAAGGACACGTTGGATTGGCAATGGTTTATCACTCGTCCGAAGTGTATTCCTACGATGCTAGATCGTCCAAACTACGTTGGCAAGGTAATTCAAATCCACCCCTGCTTCTATTGAGTACTCAACCTGGTCCTTGAAGGTTGTAAATGGCTGGGAACCTCTGAAGTTCCAGCATGGATTGTGGGTCCACACCGATGCTAGCAGCGGACAAGACCAGAGTGCATGAACCATGTCTTCAGGTGAGCTTTTGCAGTGATCGCATAAATCATTAGAAATAACCATACACTGCTTGAGGTTAACTTTTGATGGAATCGAATCTTTGATGGGTCACCAAAATAAGTTCCTGACTTTGGGCTGCACCTATAAATCCCACACCTTCTTCCATAAATTTGTCTCAACAGGTTGATGGCCATTATCCTCAAAACTTTGCGATCTACATAGGAACTGATATCCCGACTTAACTGTGTAAACACCTGTTGGAGAGTAAGGCCACACTAGCTTATCTGCCATAGGAATAGAGCTCAAGGGAATGGACATAATTAGTTCAGCATCACGGGGAGAAAAAATGGACTGTAGAATGGCCGATTGCCACTTTTTGGTGACTAGAGGGACACTACCTTGGCTTCCTGAATGATAACATGTATAGTGTTGTAGGCTTTAGGCCCAACTAGTTTATTTGTATAGCACACATTCTTATACTACACTCTTACTTGTACTACACTCTTACTTGTACTACACTCTTACTTGTACTGCACTCATATGCCTCCTATATAAAGGCACCCATGTATATTCTTTTAATGAGAAATACAATACAATTATTCAGTATTTCTGACATGGTATCAGAGCTACTGCTCTGACCTTTTACTTAGCAGTCTTGTCTTTATTGGTGTCACTTCATTCTCAACATCGCTTCTGCCGTCACAACAACTACCGCAACCTTTCGCCGTTGAACCTTTGACATCTTCCAGACATCGTCCTTGGGTTCCGAACCTGTAGCAGCCGTCGTTGAAGAGTTCCACACTACAAAGACCACTGCCCTTTTCCGCACGGCTGCGACTCTTGCTCCGATCAATTTTCTGCCGGTACCACTGCAATCGTCGTGCATCGATCTACACCTTAGTAGAAGCTGTGAAGCCATAGGACTCTGCACGCGCTCTCACACAGTGCTAGAAGATCCTGTGCTGCCTCCCACGCGTCGTCAACAGCTCCAACTGACGTCACCCATGATGTCAGTAGTGCCACGTCAGCCCTAGCTTATGTCAGCATCTAGTCACCTGCTGACGTCAGCACCACATCATCTTGCTGACGTCATCACTTTTGACCGGGCGGTTGACCGTTGACCGTTGACCATTGACCGGCGTTGACTTTGACCATTGACTTTTCTCATAGTTGACTTTTTGCAGTCCAGGTTCTCTTTACCCAGTTTTTTGAGTAGATTTCATTTTTGCAGTCCATTTTTGCATATTTTGCTTCTAAATGAAGAATAAGGACATGTCTTCTTCCTTTTACAACAATCGTCGCCGACAATCTAGCAAACATTTTTGCAATTTTTGCAAACATTTTGGTCATAATATTGAGACTTACTATCAGCGCAATAAATCAGCTATTTCAATTTCTACTGCCGTTGTTGCTAACACTGAGAGTGTCCAACCAATGGCTTCCGTCACTGCACAGTCTAAGTCTTCAGGTTGCACTTTCACCATGTCTACAGATGACCTTAAAAACATCATTGTCAATGTCATTCATATGGTTGGTAATGCATCTTATTTCTCTTCTCTATCAACTTTATCTGGTATGTCTCCTTCCTCTTGGCTTATGAATTCTGCTTGTTGCAATCACATGACACCCCACTCGTCCTTATTTTCTGAACTTAAACCTGCACCACACCCTCTTAATATTCGCACAGCAAATGGTTCCACAATGTCTGGTCATAATATGGGTTCCGTTTCGACCTCCAACCTCTCAATTCTTAGGGTCTTTAATGTTCCTGATCTTTCTTAGAATTTGTTTTTTATGGGACAATTAGCTGAATTGGGTTATCGCATTATATTTGATTATTCTTGGTATATTGTGTAGGATCCAAGGACAGAACAGGAGCTTAGGACCAGTCCCAAAGTTGGGCGTATGTTTCTCGTGGACAACCTTCATCTTCCACTTGTTGCTCCTGTTTCTGTTGCCGCAGCTGATGCAATTTCTTCTATTCCTTCCCTTGCACTTTGGCATGCTCGACTTGGTCAAGCATCTTCTTCTCGAGTACAACAATTGGCTTCTAGAGGTTTGTTAGGTTCAGTGTCTACAGAAAATTTTGATTGTGTTTCATATCAGTTAGAAAAACAACCAGCTTTATCTTTCAATACCAGTGAATCAATATCCACTAATATCTTTGATCTTATTCATTTTGATATTTGGGGACCTTCCTCTGTCTCTAGTATTGATGGATCTCGATATTTTGTTGTCTTTGTTGATGATTACTCTCGCTATAGCTGGATTTTCAATATGAAACATTGTTCTGAATTATTGCCAGTGTATTCTAATTTTGCAAAAATGGTTGAAACTCAATTTTCCAAATGTATCAAAAATTTTCGATCTGATAATGCTTTTGAGTACACTCAATATGCTTTCCAAGCTGTTTTGCATTCCTATGGTACTGTTCATCAACTAACTTGTCCAGGTACCTCTCAACAAAATGGTAGAGCCGAACGAAAACTTCGTTATATTCTTGACATTGTTCGTGCTCTCCTTCTCTCTGCCAAAGTTTCTGCTCCTTTTTAAAGCGAAGTTGCTCTTCATGCTGTTCATACTATTAATCGCATTCCAAGTCCGGTCATCTAAAATCAAACTCCATATGAGCGCCTTTTTAGGTCACCTTCAGACTATAACCACCTTCGCTCTTTCGGTTCTGCTTGCTTCGTTCTTCTTCAGCCACATGAGCATAACAAGCTTGAGCCTAAGTCAAGACTTTGTTATTTTCTTGGCTATGGCGAAACTCAAAAGGGGTATCGGTGTTATGATCCTGTTTCTCGTTGTCTTTCTATTTCCTGCAATGTTGTCTTTTGGGAACATCGCCTCTTTGTTGAGCTCTCTCACTTCCGTGCTTCTCTATCTTCCTCTTTTGTCTTAGATATATTTCTAGATAAGGCACATATTCCTCCTATAGCTGCTCCTGACCCTCTTGTAGCTGCTCTTGATCTTCTTGTAGCTGCTCCTGATTCTACTATAGACTTCTCTGTCCAACCACCAGATATCCTTGATCCCTTTCCTAGTTCCCCCTTTAATGAACAGGTGAAAGATGAACAAGTCAAAGACGAGCTACCCAACCTTGATCTTAGGTCCCCTGCTCCTACTCTTCTTGAAGATCTTACACAAGACATTCCACCTCATCACTCAACTCGGGTAAGGTCCATTCCTGCACATTTACTTGACTATCATTGTTACACTGCCCTTGCTACACTGCACAAGCCTCACACCTATTGTGAGGCTTCCACTGGCCCTTTATGGAAAATTGTAATGAAAGAGGAACTTGATGTATTATCTAAAAATCATACTTGGGACTTGGTCACTCTCCCCTCTAGAAATCTGTGGTTGGTTGTAAGTGAATCTACAAGATTAAGACTCGCTCTGATGGGTCCATTGAGTACTACAAAACTCGTCTTGTTACAAAAGGTTTCACACAGGAGTATGGGATTGATTATGAGAAGACCTTTCCTCTAGTTGCTCGTATCTCATCTGTTCGTGCCCTCTTGGCTGTTGCTGCTGCCAATAAATAGGACCTTTTTTAGATAAATGTCAAAAATGCATTCCTTAATCAAGATTTAAGTGAAGAAGTTTATATGCAACCTCCTCCTAGTCTCTTTATTGAATCAAATAAAATTTGTCACATTCGACGTGCACTTCATGGCCTTAAACAAGCACCATGAGCTTGGTTTGCCAAATTCAGTTCTACCATCTCTCGCTTAGGTTACATGGCTAGTCACTATAATTCTGCCTTATTTCTTCACCGCACTAACAAATGCACTATTTTACTTCTCTTGTATGTGGATGATATGATCATAACTGTTGATGACCTCAGTGGCATTCAAGAACTCCAGGATTTTCTCAATCAGCAGTTTGAGATGAAAGATTTTAGACATCTCAACTACTTCTTAGGTCTTGAAATCACTCATTCTACAGATGGCTTTACATTACTCAAGCCAAGTATGACTCTGAACTCTTGTCTAGAGCTGGACTCACAAATAGCAAGACTATTGACACTCTAGTTGAGCTTAATGCGCATCTAACTCCCTTAGGGGGGAAACCATTGTCTAATCCCTCTCTTTATAGACGCTTAGTTGGCAGCCTAGTTTATCTCACTATTACTCATCCAAACATTTCTTATGTTGTTCACTAGGTGAGCCAGTATCTGCCTGCTCCACGATCGACTCACTATGCTGTTGTTCTGCGCATTCTTTGATATCTAAAGGGCACTCTCTTCCATGGTCTTTTCTACTCTGCTCAGTCTCCTCTTATTCTCCGTGCATTTTCTGATGTTGATTGGGCAGGAGATTCCACTAATCATAGGTCCACCACTGGTTATTGCTTTCTTCTTGGTTCTTCTCTGATTTCTTGGCGAAGTAAGAAACAAACTCATGTGGCCCGTTCCAGTACTGAAGCAGAATATCGTGGCTTTGTTGATACCACATCTGATCTTGTTTGGCTACGATGGCTTCTCAAAAACTTAGGTGTGTCTACATCCTCTGCTACTTCTCTTTATTGTGGCAACAAGAGTGCCATTCATATTGCTTATAATAATGTCTTCCAAGAACAAACTAAACACATCGAGATCGATTGTCATTTTATCTGTTATCATCTTATCCATGGTGCTCTCAAGCTAATCCCAGTCTCCTCTACAGATCAACTTGCAGATATCTTTACCAAGTCACATCCTAAGGGACGCCTTCGTACTTTGGTTAACAACCTCAAGTTGGTCTCACATCCACCTTGAGTTTGAAAGGGGCTGTTAGCATGTATGGTGTTATGGGCTTTAGACCCAACTAGTTTACTTGTATAGCGCACATTCTTGTACTACACTCATACTTGTACTGCACTTATATCCTCCTATATAAAGTCACTCATGTATATTCTTTTAATGAGAAATACAATACAATTATTCAGTATTTCTGACACTCAAAAACTTGTGCCACGGATGAGGAGACAAAAGGCAAAAACTCTGCAGGTAGCCAGGGGTCTGTCCAAATCCGGATTGAAGTTCCATCCCCCACCCTCCATCTCATGCCCTCCTTAAGCACCTCCCTCCCTTTTAAAATGCCCCGCCATGCATAAGAAGCTATTGGTGAGTCTGCTGCTTTCATGAAAGAACAATGAGGGAAAAATTTGGACTTGAACACTCTATAGAGAAGTGAGTTTTTGTCTTGGAATAATCTCCATGCTTGCTTTGCTAGTAGAGCATCGTTGAAAAGAGCCAAGTTTCTAAACCCCATCCCTCATTTCATTCTTTAATTTGCATAATTCCTCTCATTTAACCCACTGAATTTTCCTACAATCTTCTCGTTGTCCCCACCAAAATTTGTAGATTAGACCCTTAACCTCATTGCACAATCCTTGGGAGTTTGAAACAATTCATTGTATACATAGGTATAGCTTGGACCACCGCTTTGATGAGCACTTTTCTACCTGCTTGAGATAGCAATTTTTCTTCCCACCCTTGAAGCTTTCTCCAAACCCGCTCCTTGATATATTGAAGCTAGCTTTCTTGTTTTTCCCCAAAAGAAAGGGCAAACCCAAGTATGTCTCATAATTTCGGATCTCTGCCACTCCTAAGGTGTCTTTGAGCAACAATTTTTCTTCTTCACTAGTAGACTTACTAAAGAAGATGGTTGTTTTCGCCTTGTTGATTTGTTGACCTGAGCTCCTCTCATAAATATAAAGGATCACCAAAATTTTTTGGCATTCTTCCGCATTATACCTGCAAAACAATAAGCTATTGTCTACAAATAAGAGGTGGGTTAGTGATGGGCTTTTTTTGCTAAGTGAGAAGCCATGAATGTCTCCTCTCAAGGTCGATTGGGTGATTAGCCCATGAAGCCCTTCAGTACATAAAAGGAATAGGAATGGTGAAAGGGGGTCTCCTTGTCTTATCCCCCTCGCTGATCTAATGAACCCATTTGGCACACCATTGATAAGTGTCGAATAAGAAACTATTGACACGCAAAGCATCATGAATGTGATCCATCTTTCATCAAACCCCATTTTTCTCATAATACATTCTAAAAAGGGCCACTTCACATGGTCATAAGCTTTGCTCATAACTAACTTAAGTGCCATAAAACCCCCCTTGGCAGATTTGTGATTTTTCATACAATGAAGAGACTCAAAAGCCAAAAGAATATTGTTCAAAATAAGCCTATCTTTTGTAAAAGCACTTTGGTGCTCGGTGATAATTTGAGAGAGAATCTTTTTCAACCTGCTTGCAAGGACCTTTGAGAAAATTTTACATAACACATTGCATAAACTTATGGGGTGAAATTCAGATACAAGTTCAAGATTTTTAACCTTTGGAATCAAGGTGATGAATGTATGGTTTAGATGCTCGGGTAGAGATGCTAAATTTAAAAAAGAGAGGACAGAAGTAGTAATTTCCTTACTCACCAAGTCCCAATAGTGTTGATAAAAGAGGGAAGGCATGACATCCGGTCCGGGTGCCTTTAGTGGTGCCATCTGATTGAGAGCCATCATGACTTGACCTTCTAAAAATTCTACCAACAATTGCCTATTCATGTCTTCGGTCACTGTGGTTTGAATTGCTTCCAAGGCCCATTCGGGTTGAACATAATTAGATGATGAGAATAGGATACTGTAAAACTCCAACATCACCGAAGCTACAATTTTTGGGTTTGATCTCCACTATCCCGCCTTATCCCTTATGCCTTCAATCTTATTTTTTTCAAAACTGCTGTGTAGCTCGACTATGGAAATATTTAGAGTTTTTATCCCCATGAGTCACCCACAATGCCCGAGATCTTTCAAACCACATTCTTGTCTCTTTATCAAGTAGACCATTGACTTCACATTTGAGTTGCCTTGCCCAAAAATTTATACCTAAAGTAAGTGCCTCTAATTCTGTCTTAGCTAAGAGCTTTTGCTTTAGTTTTAACTCCTCTCTAATGCACCCAAATTCCGACTGCTCCATTTCTTCAAAGCCTTCCCGCACTGTTCAATCTTTAACACACTACCCAATCCATCTTGAGCAAAACCCCTCTTATACCATTCGGTCTTGATGGTGCTTGTACAACCCTTATCGCCCACCCACATTTATTCGCAGCAGAAGGGCTTCTTTGGGTTAACTGGTACCAAAATTTTGGGTAGGATTAGAATGGAAGAATGGTCCGAAGTGCTACATGTCAAGTGATGCACCGAGGAACCTCTAAACCGTACAAGCCACTCATTGTTCGCCAAACTCCTATCCAACCTCTCCTAAATGGTTTGCCCACTTTGATAGAATTTTTTTCCACGTGAAAGGATTTCCCTTGTACCCCATATCGAGAAAGCCACATTCGCCAATGGCATCCTTGAACTATTGCATCTGGGCATGACTTCTACTAGATCCACCTTTTTTCTCGAACCCCCTCAATATCTCGTTAAAGTCACCTGCACACAACTAGGGAAGATCGAATTGATTATTTATTTGGTGGAGTAGAGACCACGATTCATATCGTTTGTGTGTGATTGGCTCACCATAGAAGCTAGGAAACCTTTATGCTCCTTCACTACCTCCCCCAATGATACAATTTATGTGATTTTTTGGAGATGTCTCCACTCGCAATTTCATTGACTCCTTTCGAAAAAGAACCAGTCCTCCCCCCCTGTGAATCTGAGGGACTATGAACATGTGATTAAACTTCAACCTGCGTTTTGTTGTTTTTAGCCTTGCTTCATCTGTCCATGTCTCAGCCATGAACCCAATGGAAGGATATTTTGCCTAGATTAAATCCTCAAGTTCCTTCTTTATCATCAGGTTCCCAAGCCCATGATAGTTCCACACTAAGATAAGAAACTCATGGCTCTTTGCGGGGCTGCTCAACAACCTCCACCACTGGATTGTTTGAGTTTTGAACTTCTTGAGAGACATGCATGTGGTTGTGTGAAAATTCTAAATAGTCCACATCACTGGTACTTTGTTTCCTCTTCCTCTTTGGCTTGGGTTGGACCCTTGCTTCGTAGGGGTTAGGTTGGCGTAGGATACATTTCCAAGTTCTAACATTGGTTGGCTGCTCTTCAATCTCAGCCATTGGTTGTGTTGATTGGATTTTTTGAATCTGTGGCTTGAGTTGGTGCTGGTAGGGTTTTTTTGTTTGAAATAGAATTGCATTGAATGGGGGTAGGCTTAATGGATAACTCATTACGTCCAGGATCCCCAGAATTTGATTCTGAATTAAATTCCTCTAAACTCCCCTTATCATTACCATACCTTCCCAAATCAGGCTTTTTAATGTCGTAACTCATGCTTCCCAAATTTGGCCTTATTGATTCGGAATCAATATCCTCCAGCTGTGACAATAATGTCGTGTCTTTATTGTGTTTTAAAGCTTGCAAATTATACGGGTTATCAATATCTTCACCATGAATAACGTTTGTAACATTAGCCTTGAAGGGTTGCTCACGTGCACTCACCCCTTCATCCGTGCCGGTGGTCCCGGCCTGCCCTAACTCTTCCACTTCCATACCGGAACATGGCACCCCAGGTGGCACGAAGGTTGGGTCGATTTTGATCTTTGCTTGAGCCGCCATCTCAGCTCGTTTTTCGGTTTGCATTATGCGCTTCTTTTCCTCGTAATAGCCTGGTATGCAAATAACATCCCTCCCTGTAGAACGATAAGGAGGAGCTCTAAGATCTGGACCAAACTATTGCTACTCTGAAGTAAGCGTGCCATTACTCTGAATCCACAGATCGTAGTCCTTGTTGTCGTGACCCAAGTGACCAAACCAGTAGCAGATGCTCAAAAGTCATTCATACTTGAACTTAACCCAACTTTTACTTCCATCAGGTAATGCTATTACCCTTCCACGGCATAAGGGGAGTGTAGTATCAACCACCACCCTGACACGAAAGAAACGACCACCATTAGCTTTTTGGAAATAAAATAGTTTTTAACTTTTTGTCTCATATTTTGCAAATAAGCTACTAAAAATAAATAATTCCCAAACCAAGTAGTATAAAATTATTAATTGTTTAGCAATTTCTCTTTGATTATTGATCTATCACTCAATTCCAATGCGATTTTAACCCGTGAACGTACAAATGAAAGGGAATTTCACGATAATTAAGATAGAACCACATCTATTTCGATGGGATAACTTGTTTTTTAGTCAAAATTTTATCAAATTGAGTCAAATCTTGTCAAACATAATCAAAGTTTGTGTTTGGCTATAAGTTCATGAAAATTATTATTCCAAAATTAGATCCAAGTAAACAACTTTGGTCAAACCTTGGTCAACCCTCAACCAACCTCGGTCAACTTTGACAAAATTTCAAAAAAGTCCATTAAGGCTAAGGTTTGAGTGGGATTTCATGAAATTCATCACTTTGATGCTCCTTGATGTAATTGGATTAAATCAATATGATTTCCCATGCTTTAGGGATTTTTTTATAATTTTTTAAAGGATTTTATAGTATATTTTTGAAAAAAAAAGGAAAGCTAAGATATGGTATCAATTAACAATCATAATTGAACATCTTAAAGTACACATTTTGTGTGTGTCCGTGTATGTGTATATATATATCTTTTAATTATATGTTTGTCATTACCGTATTTTATCGCTTTTCTATTTGTGTGCAAAAATCCCAATTTGAGCAAAAATGTTAAAATCACAATTTTAATTTTAGGATTAAGGGAATCCTAAAATTAACATAGTTTTTTCTACTCAAATGTTGAAACATCCACTTCTACAAATCAAAATAACCAAAATGCTATTAGTTGATCAAATTTTGACCCAGTTGACCAATGGTTAGAGGGACTATAAAATTCACCCAAATACCATATATCATCATTTTACATCACAAAATATATTTCCAAACACTTTTCTTGAGCTTGACCAAAAATCTGTTCTTCAGTGAAAGGCCACAAATGTGTTGACCCTTTGTGATGAATTAAGTTGATTAATTAGCCAAGTTATTAATTAATCAAATTAATATGCAAATTGCGTGGTAGCACAAACAAATCACCAATAAACTAAAGTATGCAGCGGAAATTAAATGACACAGTGATTTGTTTACGAATGGGAAAACCTACACGGCAAAAACCCATCGAGTGATTTTAAGGTCACGACTCCCGAAATTCCACTATTATCACAACAAGCAGTTACAAGTAAAGAAATCTTAAGTACCTTACCAACCTACAATTGAACTTTTACCCCAATACCCAATTGGATTTGTTCTGTAGTGACAATTTCTCCTTTTGATGCACGACTCCCAAGTACGTGACTAACCAATTGCGCGGATCTCAGAACGCGACTTCAATCACCAACTAGAGAAAGTTGTTGGCTGCAAAATTCTTCAATTCATCCACACGATGAAGATCAAGAAGATACTTGGTTACAAAACTCTACGGAGCACATTACATAGCAACTTCTTCACAAAATAGATGAACTAGGGTAAGAACTTTGTCTCAGGTCACAAATTGCTTGAATAAGGGTTTCTCAATACTTGTGCAACTTGTGTACACTTTAACGGCCCTTAAGATAATCCTTTTATATGTCTAGGATTAAAAGAAAAGAAGTTCCAAAAACACATGTACGGATTAGAATAAAAACAGAACTCAAAATCTGTTTTTCTTAAATCTCAACAGCTAGAGGTGTCGAGGTGCTGTCGAGCCTTGAGGCTAAACAACTTCTTAAAGCTTGATAGATGCAGCTGTCGAGCCAAGTGTCGAGCTTTAAAATCTGGCACTTCTCAACTTGAATCTTGGACAACTTGCATGGTTTTAACACTTGATCTTGAAACCTTATTTCTTGAAGTATTAAAATCATCCTAGAGCTACTCAAATACAAGCTGAGTGTGTTTTGTCAAAGGATAAGCCAATTACATAAAAGAATGACATATGTTCAAAACAAAATGAAACACATATGTCCTAACATTCAGAATAGGATAAATTCAAACTCATATCGAAGATAACAAATTTGCCTTTGAAGCGACCATTTACAAGCCCAGTTCGGAATTTAATTGAATAAGATATCATAAAAACAATGAAAAAAATTGTCCAACACTTTATTTTTCAAACAAAGTGTCATATAGCTTGATTGTAGTTCAATCTTGATTGAACTATAAGCAAATGACCATGATTTGATACAAGTAGGGAGTCATTAGAATGGTCTTATGAAAAACTTCAATTTTGTATACTTGGATTTCCAAAAACTCCCTTTGAATAAAAAGAATTTTTGAAAATTCCAAAATGGGATTTTTGGATAAAAAAGTTGAGTTTGATACTACCTTTCAAGACATCTAGTTTACAAATTTTGAAAATTGAAACCATGAAGTGGAAATGATGGTCAAAAAGGCCAAAATCTACATGCACAAAAACAAGACAAATCATGAGAAACCCATAAAAATAATACTAAAAATCTATTTTTGGTACTCATTTTGAACACAAATTTCTCTTCGCTTACAAAAATATGGATCCAAAACATTGGAACTTTATTAAGCTAGAGATGATTGTCTACATCTTGGAAAAGACAGCTTCTCAAGACAATGTCATTGTTAGAAATCGCTTGTGCAAAAATAACAAAAGCCAAATTTGAGACTTTCTCCTATTTGGACAATTGGACCAGCCAAATTTAGAGCTATTTAGGCACCGTTTGGTCACCTAGTTTAAACACTAGTGTTCAGTGTTTAAACACTAAACACTAGTGTCCAAAATCAAAACACAGTGTTTGGTGGACCATTCGTGTTCTCAATGTTTGGAAAAACATTGTTCAAAAACCCATGTTATAAAATGCTTATTTTGAAATCACCTTCGCCCTTTTTTTAAACAGTAAACACTAGTGTTCAGTGGCAATTGAGTAACTATTTTGAACACTATTATGGGCCCACCTAGTTAGCGTTTTTTCCCATCTTGTCTCCTCTCTTCTGAAGATCTCTTCACTCTGAATCCATCTTGCAGGTACCAAGATCTTCATCTCACCCACACAGTCAGAGCAACCCAATTACCCAGTTCTCACCCACCTCCATAACTCCTCACCGACCCAGCGCCATTAATCTCCACCCACACAGTTAGAGCAACCTAGCAGCATTAAATCCTCATTGACCCAAGTCAATAGACTTTTATTAGTTCTCTATTTCTTTACCATCACCAAAACTAGAGGTAATACGAAGGAAATGTTTGGGCTTTGAAATAAAAGTGCTCCTCTCTCTCTATTTGGTTCTCAAAGACTACTTTGTTGAGTTGAGGTTTTTGTTTTTATTTCATTTCAAATCTTGTACAATAAATCCTCACCAACCCATCACCATTAATCCTCACCGACCCATTAAAAAACGTCTTCTACACACTCTCAACTTACACCGCATCACCAACCTCAGTCAATCACAATAACCCCTTGCTCAAAATCATAATTCAATGCCTAACTGCCCCTAATCCTTGTAGAGATCTCACCCTCACCTACAAAGCTTTGGTGCAAACCAAAAGCCAAAGTCACACAGTGCGAAGGGCTTGATCAGGTAAATATTTATAATTTTCTTAATTTCTTGTTGCAGCTTTCTTTCACATCCCAATCTAACTCAAATCAGTTGACATTAATCCAGCTTAGGGCTTATTTAATCCCACATCTTCTGCCCCAGATGGAAGCCTCATCCTCATCCTCCTCCACCCCTCTCGTGTTATACAGAGCATCAGTGCCCTCCTCTGCTTCCTCCTCTCACCGTGTTCCCTTACTGGTAAGTCTACCTAAATGTAAATTGTTATAATTTTGTAGGTAGTGAATCATTTGTTTGCTTGTTTTATTATGATTTTGTACCTAGGTCACGCATTTTGTCTTCATTTTGTGGCCTCTGTGTTGTTGCCTTTAAATCTTTGAGATTAGTAGGTGTAAGTGTAACTGTAAACTATAAACATGTATCCTTTACTTTCAAAAGAATGAAGGGCATAAAAGTTTGGTACTCAGGCCATTCTCCCTTACCCACTGCTTCGAAGGAATAATCCATCTCTTTTACAATACCTCTAAATTTGTAATTGATGCACTATATAAGTAAACATGATCTACTTAATAATCCCTTTCATTTGACAAAATTTTAAGGTATGATGAAATACAATATTTAATTTTTTTTTTTTTTTTTTTTTAGAATCAATATTTTAAAAATTAATTGTACTTATATCATATGTATTTATTAAGCAAAATAAACAAAAGAAAATGAAATGATCCCAAATAAGCTTCATAATGTGTTCAGTATTGCTTGTTTCCATGCCCAAATAGGAATGTCCACATGCAACTGATTACTGCTCTTTGGCTCTCACACTATATAATAATTTAATTATATTATTTTTTTCCTTTATTACCTCCCCTCTCCCCCTTCTTTTTTCCTGAAAAAATAAAAAGTAAGGCTGGCCATTATCCCAACAAAGAGTAAGTAGATGTATGGATAAAGATGCTCTAAATACCAGTTTCTTTTTTTCCCAACAAGTTTTTTCCTTCTAAATTGCATCATTGGGCCATTTATTTTCAAAACTAAAGACTTCCTTTTATGTAGTTAGAAGAGGTTCTCCTTTTTTTTCTTAATAATACACTAACTATCTATAAGTTGAAACTGTGGAGTGAATAATCTTAGCTTTTGTTAACTATAAGATTAAATAACATGAGTCTTGCCAAGGAATTATAACAACAATTGTTGTTGATATGAGTTTCTAAGAACTGATTGTTGTTGAGATGTAATTTCTGTCTATACTACTCCATTATAATTACTAGACTTTTTATATGTTCTTCAAATGTGCAAATTCTTGTTAATCCACTTTGTTAGCAACCTTGCAGCCACTTAAATTATTGGGTTCTCATATCATATATGATCATTTATGGTCCTTGGCCTTGCTTATATTAAAATTCAGAAAATCTATCTTAAAATTTCTAGATTTAGACCTTCGTTTCTCTTATATGCCTACTACTTGGTACTTTTAGTGAGTAGGAAGTTCATATTTTTTAATCCGTATCATACAATTTCAAATGACGAGTCTATGTAAGTATTCCAAAATTTATTTAGATGGAAGAGAGAACAACTGATGCCAAAAATGGGAAGTTGTGGCCTTTCGCAGTCGAGAAGTATTTCATTGATGTATTGTTAAAAGAGGATGCTAAAGGGAATATGCCCCAAGGCTAGTTCAAGACTGGATCTTGGACAGCCATTATGAATGAGTTTAACAAACGCACGAATAAAAATTACAACAAGACACAACTTACACAAAAATATCAACAAATGAAAGGTCGACACCGTACATTCTCCCAGCTCATCAGACATACGGGAATGGGATGGAACCCCATTTCAAATACGGTGACGGCCTGTAAGGAAGCATGGGCTACTGCATTTGCGGTAAGTCCTTTAACATAATCCAAATTAAATTTATTACAATTAGCTATACGCATGGTTTATGGTTGTAATTAAAATGACGCTAAAATCTACCTTGTGTTCATAATAGCATGGCCCATCTTTTAAACACTGAATGTATTCACAACTAAAAAAGAGACAAAAATCAAAAACAAAAATGTTTATATGGACCAACACTATGTTGTAAGTGTATACACGAATCTGAAAAGCAATTTGCTAGATCTTTGTTTACCTTTCCCTGCATTTGAAGAATATAGGGTTTATTAAATGGTTGCTATGTAAATAATGTGCTGAAATAGTTTTTTTGTAGCATTTTCTCATGATGATGCTTTTAGAAATGAAATAAAATCTTATCTAAGGAGTTTATTACTGTAGAATTTGTGTGTGATTTTGGTATAAAGTTAAATTCTGATGAAATGCTATTACTCTTTCTGTGTTTGGTATCTAAGAGTGGATGGTTATTATAGGCTTATTATAATTACCCATTTGATTTGTATTGGGTTTTATATGAATAAGTCATCTAACCCAATATATATGGCTGTTAATAGATGAATCATAAATTTAAGGAGTTAAAAAAAAAAAACGGGCTGCAACACTACGAGCTGTTGGGCAGGCTTTTCAATTCAAACACATCCACTGGTTTCCTCCAAATATCATCTACCCAACTAGCTCCCGATAGTGACGAAGAGAGAGAGCTAGATGCAGCCTTCCTATCACCGGGGGTACATGTCAATGCCAACACCGATAGTGTGGACATTAACATGGAGGAGCTGCCCACACCGAGTGAAGTCCAAAGCCGAAGACAAGCTGAAAAGCGGCCAGCTGAACCGTCTCATTCAAGCGGAAAAAGGAAGAAAGGGCATTCCCTCGAAACTATGACTGAGGCAATTTGGGCGTTTACTGACATGAGGAACCGGAGGGGGAAAAAGTCCACCAACACCGAAGAGGAAAGTATGGGGGGACACACTGAGTCAGTTACGCAAGCTGTAACACTGCTCAACCAGCACATAGATGTGGATCATGTCACATATCGCAAGGTTGTGGAGCTTCATAACACCCAAAGTAGAGCCGATTTTTTTGCTTTGATAGTTGATAGAAGAAGGGCTTGGATTGTGTTTATTAGGGGTGGACTGCAGTAGACGCGGCAAAACGGGCGGGGCGGGTCAATCGAGTTTGCGGGTTAAAACGGGCCATTTTTGAACGGGTCAATCGGGTTGCGGGTCGGGTCGAGTTGACCCATATTTTTCAAACGAATTTTTTTTTTCAATTACAAAAACAAATCAATGACAACTTGTTTAGAGAGAATGAATAAAATCAATTAAGCAAATGAATTTCACTTAATGCCACTTGTTAATATTCTTCCAATTCTGACAGTTTTGAGCATAAAAAAAATTATTTATAGTCATAAATTCATGATGGAAAAAGTCTTCAATGATAATAGTTCACTATCAAAATATATATAATTACAAGTTTACATCTTCAAAAAGAGATAAATCTTAAAACAAACAAAAAAAGTAAGCCAGCAAAGTAGCAAGTTATCGGTCTTCTTAAGTGTACATGTTTTTGTTGCATTTAAAATAATAGTAAATGTTACTTAGAAAGATAAACTAAACTAAAAAAGATTTAAAAATAAACAAAGCATATTAAGTAAAGAAGAATAAGTAAATATTTTATAAGAATTACACCTCAATCTCAATCTACTTAACGTTGGTAGCAGATTCAGCACTGCAAATATTTATACTTGCAAATTGTAACTCAAGTTGGCCAATTTCATCAGCATCTTCATCTACAATACAATATTTTTATATAACTTAATGTACCATGAAAGTAAATCAATAAAGAATTAAAATTGTATAATTATGACTATAAAAAAATTAAACTACCTTCAAATCCATATAGCCAACTTTTAGTACACAATGTAGCTTCTACATTCTCAGGTAAAAGACATAATCGATACGGAGTAAGAATTTTTTTCCCAGTACTAAAACTTGATTTAAAAGCAACAGTGGTTATCGGAATGCTCATGAGATCTCGTGCCATTAAAGAGAGCTCTAGAAACCGATTCTAATGCTCTTTCCACCAAGAGAGAACTTTCAACTTTGAATTTTGTTTTTTGTTAAGTCTAGGCTCTTTTAAATACAGGTCCAATTGAGATTTTTTTTTTGTTTTGGCACCAAGACCACTTTCATAATGATCAAATTCCTAGTCATTAAAAAAAATTGCAATGAAAAATAATACCACACAACATTAAAATCTTTATTATAAAAAAAAACATAACATAATGTCAAGTTTCAAGTTCAACTTTCAGGTTTGTGTGCATTGTGCCTTGGCTAGTTGGCTTTGGACAATGGAGTGAATGGACTACAACTATTGAATGAGTTTTTTTTTTTTTTTTTTTGGTTGTCTTGATTCTTGACAGCCTTGTAACGTGTTGTCTTGTTACACGTCAAGGATTGAAGGCACTGAAGCTTAGCTCTTGAGTTGACAATAGTTTTAATTGTTAATAATTTTATATCTATAATATATTGATTATTAGTTTTGGTACTTTGTGCTTAATGCACTTAGTATCAAGATGTAATTTTATTTATTTTTTTTTAGCGAATTTTTTTAACAGGTCGAGTCACGAGTTATCCGGGTCGGATCGGTTGACTCGCAAAAATCAAGTCGGGTCACGGGTCAACCCATTTTTGCTTCTGGTCAAAAAAATCTAGTTCAAGTCAGATATTTTTCGGGTCAGGTCAAAATTTTATGACCCATATTGCCATGTCTAGACTGCAGTAGTGGTGGGGGTGGTTGATGGTGTGCGCCGTTTAGATAGCCTAGGAAGTTAATTAGTACTCTTATTTTGCTTTAATGTGAATAGGCAAAGTATGTATTATGTTAATATTTTGGATAATGTTTGCATGCTGCCTTCTTTTATTATGTTCAATGCTTTGGACATCTATGCTACTTATGTAAGAAATATGTTATGTGGTTGTCGTCTCTTCTGTGAATTGTTTTGCTTGGAGACATGTATATATTTTAGAAAATCTGATGTGTTCTTTACGAAATTTTTGTGGTACACACAGTAACATCTATATATATATATATATATATATATTCTATTGATTTTGTATCTCTCTTAATTTTAGACTCACTTATATATACATGCAGAATTATATATACTCACTTATGCAGAATTATATATTTTCTCACTTATGTAGAAAAATATATATACTCAGTTATGCAGAATTATATACTCAGTTATGCAGAAATATATATAGTATGACTTATATATTCATACAACAATATATACTCACTTATATATATATATATACTCATTTATATATACACTCACTTATGCAGAAATATATATTCTCACGTATATATACATACAGCCATATATAATCATTTATATATATACTAACTTATATATACATATAGCAACAATTATATATATATATATATATATATATATATACGTACATATATATAGTGGCTGATGTTCACTTATTGGCTGCCCATAGGTGTGATTCAGTTATGGCCGACATCGATTCAGATCGTGACTTAGTTTTGGCCTACACCAATTCAGATCGTGATTCAGAGATATCTGACCCCGATTCAGATGAGTACGATAGTGAGGTGGAGCTCGAGATTGCCACAGCCTACGTTCAGCTATGTATAGAGTACGTGCAAAAGTACTACATGAAGCGACCTATGTGCACTAGTATCCTGAGTGGGAGGTCATATGTGATTGAAGTACTACAAGGAAATCCCCAAGTGTGTTACGACATATTCCGCATGGACAAGACCATTTTTAGGCACTTGTGTAATGAGTTGAGGACACTGGTATTGTTTCAGTTGAAGAGGCCGTTAGGATAGTGCTATTTATCGTCGGACACAACGTTGACTACCGACTAACTGCCAACCACTTCCAACATTCTCTCGAGACCATTCAAAGGTGGTTCCAGCGTGCCTTGCGTGCAATGCATGCTTTGGGATGTCTCATCATCCAACCCGACGCTGATGCAGTTGAGCTTCCTCATTCACTTCGAGGGAATGCAAAATATTATCCATGGTTTGAGGTATGCTTTGATTTTTGTTTTTTTAGTTCTTAGATAAATTATCACTTTGATTCATTAAAATGTGAAAGATTTGTAATAGATAATAAAAAGAAAACAATATGAAGTGTGAAAGAGATCTGAAGTATTTCTAGTTTTTATAATTTAAGGTTAATTGAAAAATATTAAATCAAGTAGAGAAGTTAACATATCCAAGTTGACCTAAACAACAATGAACATACTGTGTTTAATCCTTATCATTTGAGGAATTTATATGGTGTAGTTATCCTAACAATTATAAAATATATTATAGTTAGAGTTACCTTTTTTTTTAACAGAAATGTGTAGGGGTCATCAATGGAACGCACATAAGTGCTTCTACCCCATCCGGTAGGACACTGTATTCAGAGATAGACGGAGTGACATCACCCAAAACGTAATGTGTGCATGCAACTTCGACATGCGGTTTATGTATATGCATTCTGGATGGGAAGGGAGTGCAAATGATTCACAAGTCATACAGGATGCACTTGGACATGCCAAGTATGAGTTCCCTTGGCCACCTAGAGGTAAAAAATAAAAAATAATAAAAATAAAAATTTGTTGCATTTAGTTTTGGATTTGTTCGTTGGGATTGAGATCTATTGGATATTTTTGGTAAGCAATCTGGTCAAAAAGTTTTGTGGGTTTTAGCCACTTGGCATACACTTTTTTAATTTCAACTTATTTCAAGTAATTCAGTTGAATTTGAAATGTGAATTTATTTAGATGGTTCCCTTATTTGAGCTGAATAATTAAAGTTTCTCACCTCTTTATTAACTTCATCTTTATTTCTAGTTTATGAATTTAGACTTCTGTATTTGCATCATCACTTCTATAAATGGTAACTTCTCTAGAAGAGATGGAAGAAGAGTGGCTTCATGCAGTGAAAATTTGATCTAAACTAGATCAATGGGCTTAGAAAGTTGGATCATTAAGAACTATTGAATGATGAGTTTAGTAGATTATTTTACTATACTTAGCAGAAAAGATAGTTGTGTTGGGTAACATTAATTGCCAATGGTTATCACTCTTTTTGCAAGATCGTACTACCTCGTTGACTCAAGGTACGCAATAGACAGTGTATTCCTTCCCCCACACAAGTCTGCACGCTACCATGCCCAAGAGTTTCGAGGTACGAACCAGCAGCCTACTACCCTACAAGAATTGTTTAATTATAGGCATTCCTTATTGCGGATGGTGATTGAACGATGCTTTGGCGTGTTGAAGGCGAAGTTCCTAATCCTGACTGAAATGCACTCCTTCTCCATCTCTAGACAACGGCTGATTGTGACCGCTTGCTGTGCACTGCACAATTTTATCCTCATGTACAACTGTGCCAATGAAATGTTCCATGTGTGGGAAGGTCATTTGTGCGTAATAGCGATGCAAACCCAGCGGGAGCTGCACACGTAGATAGTGGGAGCACTGAAGAAACTTTTAATGGTCGAGCACAACGAGCGATGTTGGAATATCGTGATGCGATAACTGCTGCTATGTGGGCAGATTACACAGGCAACCGTGATTGTGCTTTTTGGGAATAGATTGTAAATGTGGATAACATGGAACTGTAACTATTGTTGACGTTATTGGCTTATTTTCCTCTCTTTTTAGTTTAGATTCAAAACAAAATCCCCTATGTTTTGGTTGGTCTTTGAAACATTTGTTATCACTAGGAACATTTTTCTTTTTGTTTTTGTCATTTCCTCATGTTTCATATGATGCTAAACTAATTCTTGTGTTTGGTACATTATGATGAGTGTTAGGATGAGTTCAACTTTAGTAGATATTTGTTAGCCATCTTTGATGAATGAAGCTCTATGCCTTTAAAAATAAAGTTGTTTCTTGCACTCCAATAGCCCAGGTCAGGTTCACTCACTGTTCTCTTCGAGTGGGAACACCATTTTCATTTTATAGTGTTGCAGTTGATCATGTATGCAAACTGTTATTTATAGGTACTGTGGCAATTAACTTGAGACTGTTTTTTGGAAAGAAATTGTTGCTAAAAGATAGGAAATGTATTGTTTTTCATGGAAAATGATGTAGTGGCAGAGGAATGCAAGGCATGGAAGAAACCCATAATAATTCATAAGAGTCAATGTGCAATCTGTTGTACTCAAAATTCTTCAAAGTAAAGTTTCAATAACATACTATTATAAAAGTACTATTAAGCCAATAACATACTATTGTAAGAGTCAAGAGTCAGCCCCATATATATACCTAGCACTAGCAAAATAGATGACTCAAGATTGTCCAAAAATAATACACAGCGCATCAAGTTCATAAGGAGTCAGTAGTACATAATAAGATAATATGGTTACACAGCAAGAACGAAGACATCATCATAATAGTTTAGTTTACACCATTGTCATAGTTAGCAGTAGTGCAAGTGCGGTGCATAACAAACACCATCCAATGAATATAATTTTGACCATTTTTTTGTCTGATCTAAGGGGTGGACCTTGTCATGCATGACCCTCAATACCTCTCACAATACACACAACTCTTTTTGTAGTTACTGGAAATCCTCCGCATATGACAATGGCATCTTCAAAGGAATACACCATTGAAAAAACCCACATGAGTCCTTTCGGCAACATTAGAAGGCCTGTATCGATTCTCATTTCGCTTATCTGAAATCCTCACGCTTGCTCTCAAGCCACAGAAACAGTTGGAATTTCGAAACTGAAGGCCATCGTCAATATCCTCATGCATTGCGTCCGACATCTGCAAGAAGAAGCCACAAACCTACTCACTTACACATTACAAAACGTAATCAACACTATTACACAACCATTTGAACATGCTATCAATTCGTGCAACAAAAACTATAGCAACATATCCAAGTAGACCTTATGGCTGTGCAATTTCCTATAACTGTTTTCAAAATTTTGGTGCAAGATTAATACAAACTTTCAAATTTTTGAATTAGAAAACCATCATTCACAGAACCAGAACAGAGAAAACCAAAAGTACTCCAAACCTCAGAAAACCTTTCTTTTGATCACTATAATTGAGGAATTGGCCTCAACAGCACCACATTATATCCATCATATCCAAATTGAATTCAACAAAGTTTAGTCAAACCTACCACAAAATCATCAAATTCTCCAAGCTTAAATTCATGAATAATTAAACTAAACCCAATCAACTAAAACTAACAGTAAAAATTCACTAAAGAAACTAATAATCAGCAATGAAGAATTTCATATTAGCTTAAAAATCACAACGAAAAGACCCTCAAATTTAAAACAGTAAGCAAGCTACATTGGAGCTTGGTAGCTGAGAAACCCTAGGAAAAACCACAAGAATTATATTAATTTAGAGTTCATTGGATTTGTTAGACTTTTTTTTTTTTTATTTTTTTATTTTAATCTTCCGAGATGCTATCTCAGCAACCAAATAGAGTGTTAAGAAAAATGAAAAATTGAATGGGTTGTAAATCAAATATTGTTTCAATAGCAAAAGGTTTCGAGAAAACCTATTTTGATTTCGAGAATGTAGGGAGTGTGTGTTTGGATTGTGAAACAAATATTATTTCAACAGCAAACAAAGAACAGAAAAAATGGGTTTTCTAGATTGGTGAGGAAAACAAAAAACAAAAAAGTGAGAAATCTGTGAGTGACGAAGGAAGTGTTTAGTCTTTAGACAATAACCCACTGACAAGCAAGGTGAAAGTGAGATTCTTTACCTGGATCTTGGAGTGATGGGTAGACGGCGACAAAAGGTGTGTGCCGTTGTTGGGTCTTGAAGTGCTGATAGTGGAGATGAGATCCAAGGAACGTGAAGGCCAACCGTGGATCTTCTGAGGCGTAGGTGGAGATGAGGACTGTGCGTGGGTTTGGTTTTCTGCTCTCAGGGAAGAGAAGGGATAAAGAAGGAAATAGAGGAGCAACGGGTTCTATGATGTACTCTCTCCTGATTAAAAAAAAAAATTTATTCCATACTTTGGTCAGCTTTTTTTACAAAATTAAATACACATACCAAACACATATTTATGTTTTTTGAACAATGAAATATGCTATTTTAAACCATGATGCCAAACACATTTTTTTTTTTTATTTTATAAACACCAAAAACATGTTTTTCAACAATACTTTTTAAACCAAACAGGCTCTTAACTTTCTGCACACTGCACTAAACTGTAAAAAGCTAGAACCTTTAGAAAGTACACGACTTTTTTGACAGGTATAAGATTGCAAAAATTGGAGTCCAAGACCTTCAAATAAGTGTGCAAAGATGATACCTCAAAATTGGTAAAACTGGAGCAAAAGCTAGCAGAAAAAAGTGCCAAACTAGGAGCCTAAGTTCGTGCTCAGCCATAGGCTGTGTGCATGGGCTCCGGTGTTCAGCTTAATGCTGAATATGACAATTACATGCACTCCTTATATTCAGCAATCATCCCCTCTGTTTGAAAATGAGAAAAACCCACAAAATTTCGTCGCCATCACAACCAAACTCTCCAAAAACCTCCCCATCTCAATTTCCTTCATTGAAATCAAGCTTTTAAGTGTATAATCCTATAATTCCTTCTCTAATTACCTTGTTATCATGTTGCAATGGTGTGAAAATTTTTGTTTGGCTGAACTATGTTCTAAGTATGTTTTGATTGACGTATACGAATATGGCTATGCATGCTTTAACTTAGTTTGTGAAAAATATGTATGAAGTTAATATTTTAATCTTTATGCTTTGAAATATATCCATGTATGCTTAAAAATGGATATCACATGATCTTGCATGTTTATATACTCTTATATGACTACTAATTTTATAATTTTACTTGTTTGGATTAATATACTTTCCCCCTATTATATGCTTTGTTGTGCTTTGATCTACATGCCTTGATTTGCATGCTTACCCATTTCATATACTTTAATTACATGCTTACCCATTTTTATGTCATTTGGATCTGCATGCTTACATGCTTTGATTTAGGTGCTCCACTTATGCTTTGTTTGGACTTTGGATGCCATATTTATCTTTGTAGCTTTTGCATGTATGAATAACATGTTCAATGAATATTTCTATGAATTTTCACATGATCCATATTTATATAATAGTTATTTTTGGCTTTGTGTTTGGATGTCCATCCGTGCTGAATTCGTGATCTATGTTGGATGTATTGGTTGTTGTAAATTCATTGTTAGTATTCATGTGAATAAAGGGTTATTGTATAATTATATTATATAGGTAAGAAATTGTAAGTTATGTTGCATCACTCATTTATTTTATTTTATTAGATGCTAATTTTAACAAATCTAGTGATGGATTAGATTTTCTTATTATAGGCTACATGCTTGCAAAATTTCAAGATGATCTTATATTAATAATTATATTATCAATTAAATATTTAAATTTCAAGTTTTTGCATTTAAAATTGTACTCAAAAGATGAGTTTCTAAATCAAATGGTAAATAGAATTTGATTGGCATGAAACTTAGTATGCATGTTATTAGGAGAAAATGGGCATTTGCCCATTTCGCCAAAAATTTTCAGCAAAATGCTCCATATCTAAAACTATTTAGGAAAATGCATCTATTTTGAAACTCGATTTTCTAAAAATCGACTTTCAATTTAAAACTCGATTTTTGAAGAATCAAGTTATAGCAAATTGAAAATTAAAAAAAAAAAAAAAAATTGGAACTCAAGTTCCAAAATTTTTTTTCCTAAATCCACGTTCGCTATAACTCAATGTTCCAAATATCGAGTTTTAAAACAAGAGCATTCCCTTAATTAGTTTCAAACATGGGAAATTTTGCTGGAAAGTATGTGAAAAATGGATAAAAGCCTATTTTGGCCCATGTTATTAACATAGAGAATATGTAATTCAATGGTGAAAATTTTAAAATACCATGCAATAAACATATATATATATACACACACACACATATACTATATGTTTTCCCTCTTTTTCTAAGCATGGATCAACATTTCTAGCTCATTAGCTAGCATCGTAAATCCATGATTCCACGATAAACGCTTGATCTAATAGAATCTTAATTTCGGTGTGATTTTCAAAATGATTTTCCAAATAAAACTTGATTTTTTAAATAATTTGTAAGTACATTTCAATGGGAAAACCTTTTCAAGCTTGGCAAAACTAATGGGTTTTTCATTTTTAAAAAATTACTTTCCTAGGAAAGCTTTTCCCAAAACCCATGGCACTTTTTTATAAAAATTGTTCTCCAAAAGAAGGTCTTTTCTTAGAAAAATTAACCATGAGATCATTTTTCATAAAAAATTGCCAATTGAAAGTAATCCCCTTCCTAAAAAACGTGGAACTTTTCACAATAATTCATTTTTCTAGGAATTTCTCTAGGTAATCTAATGAGATTTTTATTTTTATTTATTTATTTATTTTATATAATATATAATTTCTACTCTATCCTAATCTAAGTGTATATGTGTGTGAAGTTCTCTCCTGGAGAGCTGAACCCTGGCTTTTGCCCCCCATACCCCACAAACACTTATATTTGTAGAGTGACCATCGCACTAAGGGTGTGTGATGATTATTAAAAACTTTTTAAGAAAATTTTCATTAATTACTCCTGATGTTTTCATTAGAAAACCTTTCTTGGGAAATTCCTTTTTAAAACTCATAAGGTTTATTAACCTTTCCTAGGAAATTTCTTCAAACAGTTATGATATTATCATTACAAAACCTTTATTGGGAATTTCTATTAAAAATTCTATAAGATTTTTATTATGAAAAAAAAAACTTTCCTAAGAAATTTACATCAAAATCTCATGACATTTTCACTAAACCTTTCCCATGAAATTGATCTCTATCCAAAAACTCTTGATATATTCACTAAAACCCCATTAATCAAAATTTTATTTCCCTAAAATAAGATGTTTTTTCCAAAAGGAGTCCAAAAATTTCTCTCTCCAAAAATTCTCAAAACAATTTCCTTTTCCAAAACTCACAAAATCGCTTTTTTTAAAGGAAAAATTATTAAGTACTCCCGGAGTACCATAAATGCGTACTCCTTCATTTCACATAAATGGTGGGTCTCACCATAAATTTAATAAGTGAGACTCACCATTTATATAGGAGGTGAGAGGAAGGAGTACACATTTATGATACTTCAAGAATACACAATAATTTTCCTTTCCAAAGAATGGCTTTCAAAAGTGATGCTAGGCTAATGAATTACATGAATTAAGCCCATGGACCTTAAAATCAAGTTAACAAAATCCCCTTCCAGAACCTCTGTTTTTGGTGTTTCTTTTGCACGTGAATTTGCATGGTGATCAAGTTGAAAAACATTTACTTTGCTTTTAAAGGAGTGAGGTAAGCCATATTTAATTTGACATGAAATTTACTTTCCTAGTAAGTACTATGCAATCACATGTTAATGCTTTCACATGAAATTTACTTCGGAATCATGTTTGAAAGCATTGACTTTTTTTTTTTTTTTTTGAGAAACAAGCCCAGGCTGTACCCGGTCTGGTTTCTCAAAGAAAAAAAAAAAAAAAATGTCAATGCTTTCAAACATGATTTCGAAGTAAATCCTTTTAAGTTAAAATGTCATAGTTTCCTTTTAAATGATAAAAATATTATTAATTCAAAACATTTGTTATGTAACCGAATTTTTGAGTCCATGTCTTTGGTTCAAGATACTTGCCTACCCATTTAGCTTAAAAATCCTTTAGGAATTCCTTAGTTAATTAGTTAATAAAATGAATTATACATAGATAATCAATCACATCTTAAAAATTAATTGTTTGGGATAGGGGTGTGCAACAAACCCGCCAACCCACCAAAACCGACTCAATCTAATCCAACCCACAAAGTTCGGTTGGTTTTTAAAGGTTGTGGGTTGGGTTGGGTTGGGTTGGGTTGGGTTAGGTCATGTTTTTATTTTTTATTTTTTTACAGTGGCTCAGGTTAGGTTTGGGCTATAAGATTTACAAATCTATCTGACCCGACCCAACCTACTTATATTTAATATATTTTTAAATTTTAAAAATGTTTTTTTTATTTACTTTTTTGTCCCTCTTCCCAAATAAAACCCAAACCCTAAGTTTTTCTCGTATAGCTTGTGTTTATTCGATGTTGTGCTCATGTTTATTTGGTTATGATTTTGCTCTTATTTGTGGTGATATTGATCTAATGCTCAATTTAATAATAATAATAATAATTAAAAAAAATCTCCAACCCATGAGTCCAACCCGATCCACGTGAGTTGGGTTGAACCCTTGCAATGGGTTAGGTTGGGTTGAGTTGGGTTGGGTAAGATTTTTTTTTAACCCACCAAGATGGGTTGGGTTGAAAAAACTCCTTAATCCGATTCAATACCACTCCTGCACACCCCTAGTTGGGGGTGACTCCTACAAAATAAAAATATAAAATAAAAGACTCATTTACATACATCATCCTAGTGTCCCACGAGTCAAGCACTTTGCACTCAAAATGTCGCCAAAAACTCCTAAAAAGGATTGGGAGTTGAGCGCCAAAGCCCTGCTACTAATGATTGTTTTGACAATGTTTTTTTTTTTTTATGACATACTTCAAATTGTTATCGATTGCTCAAGCTAAAGAAATAAAAATGCCTGAAAGGAAGAGGATCAGATAGAAAAATGAAAATATGGTATAGGAGACAGCTAAGTGTCCCAAACTTGTCTTACTTCAAATCTACAGAACTAACTCTCATTTCTCCAACTTGATATGGATTTCGATGGAAAGTAGTTCCTTAAGAGTCCACGATAATTAAAGTCAATATATTAGGTTTCTGCGCATATCTAATCTATTTTTAATTGATCAGGCTTTTTTCTTTTTCTTTTTTCAAGAAATGATCAGGCATATTAATTGTGAACATCATGCTTAAAGGTGGTGAAAACGAAATTTGTTAGATTCATAGACTTTCAGATTTGAAGCCAATATGTTAGTGCGTGGTTCCACCAAACAATAAAAAGAGAGAAAGGGTAAGTAATTTTTCCTAAAAAGTATTGTTAGTGAGGCACAATTGAGTTATTTTAGGACCACAATCAATTTCATATTCATTTTCATAACTATTTATTTGACAAATTGTGACTAGCTACTTATTTATCACTTTTACATGGATTTACTATTTTTTTTTTTGGTACTTGTCATATCTAGCCACATTAAATAGCTATGAAAATAGGTGTGAAAATTGATTGTGCTCCTAAAATTTTTTGGCACAATTTGATAAACTTCAGCTGGGGTTGTATTTGAGTATTTCTCCATCAGTTCTCAGCACAATAGGGTGAGAGAGAGAGAGAGAGAGAGAGAGAGAGAGATCAACCATCTGTTTAGCTGCTCCTGAGAGATTCATACATGAAATTGATTTTATCAGTTGAGGTGTGGCATAAATTTCCATGCCAATTTTTCTATCGCCACAATTTTTTTCTGAAATTTGATAAAATGGTCAACTCTAAATGGTAAAAAATCATTTTCATATAAACCTGGATCAACCATGTCAAAACTGTGACAGAAGTTATGTGCCAAGTCTTTCATATTTCTATGCACATCTTGTCAAATACTTTCCACACATTGTTAATGGTTTGAATGGATCAGAATCAAAGTGCTTTTTAATGAGTAAATTTTGTCGATTTTATGGTTTATGATTTTATTATTTTTCTTTTAGAACCGATTAAAGAAATTAGACAGTCACCACTGAGAAGGATGATGATCTTATAGGTGAGTAATAAGTTGATATTAGAAATTAGATTATTCATTTTAGAGTGAACCTAGCTAAGATATACGCTTATGAGCCTTAGCCAAAATAGAAAATATGTCCCTTAGTGGGATTGAATGACGAAGTAACTATATAACCTCAGTGCAAACGTTATGCAGAAGGGGATCAGAAGAGAAATGCAGCCGAAATAAGTACATCAGAGGGAAATGCACTTATTTTTCTAGCTATTTCATCAAGTGTCCATGAGACAATGAAATGACAAGGATAAAAGCTATAAAACAAACGCAATCAAATGCATATAAATTTGTCTCTCAGGGACTTAAAAGTCTGAAATTTGATACGGGAACAATTATACAACTTTACCCTTTTCCCAAAAATAACACTTAATTAGTGAAAAAAAAAAAAAAAGACTTGTAAGAAGCATGTAATGGTGGATTATGGTGAGCATATTATAGTAATAAATCTACCAAAAAAAGAGGATGATTGCAATGTGTGCCTACCCAAACGTGTTGCAAGCGTGCTCAAGAGAGAGGATAAACTTGAGGGTTGACTGCTTGACCAGAATTGGATCATAATCCTTATACTCTCCGAGTCAAAAAGTTTGCTCAGAATGGCATTAATATGGATAGCTGGTCAAAGAAAATTAAGAAAGTACTAGCTTGAAATCGGCTCTCAAATTGGTGCAATGTTAAGTGAGAAATTAGGATGAAAGAACATTAAATTATGCTATCTCCTGGAGCTTTAACACTTTTACTTAATTTAATCATATTATACTCTGTTGAACTCATACGAGACACTAGTTGGATTGGTCGGTAGTGCTCAACAGCCTAAGCGTTGAAGATCTTTTGGACGACAAGAAGTTTGGTTAGCACTCTGTTTCTAAAGTTTTTGATGTAGATAGTGTACATATGATAAATGATAATCATCATTTTGTTTTGAAATTGGAAAAAAATTAGACTCATATTTATTTAATACAAACTTTTACCATAAATTGTTACTGTATATTTCACTGTATTTTTACTAAAAAAAAAAATTAAAATTCAATGATATTATCTTTTTTTTTTTTTTTTAAACAATGATATTATCTCATTCTTATATTAAAAGAAACTTGGGTTGGAATTCCCTTTTTTCACTTGCTGAAAGCTAAAATAACTAATTTGATTTCCATATTTTGTATTAAAAAAAATGATTCAATGTCATTCAAAACAACTATGTTTTCGATAGATAGACGGTGGGGTTGAGGAAAGTGAGATTCCAACCAATAAAAAAACATAGAGCACCATAAAAGTAATTATTATTGTTAAGCTTGAATTCCATAACAAAACAATTATAAATAGAAAAGGATTTATTGCATACTTCTATAAATACTATCATATCATCTAGAGTTCTAGACCCATTTTTTGTTGTATGTTACAAGATATAATTTTAAAATTACTTCTTCAATAATTTGCAAACTTTAATTTTCACAGGATATAACAAGTTGACAAAATAAATTTCCATATTGCAAAAAAAAAAAAAAAAAAAAAAAAGAAGAAGAAGAAGAAGAAGAAGAAGGAGAAGGAGAAGCTAAGAAGGTATTTGCAGTAGATAGACCTTACAAAATTAGACCCGAACCCCATAGGAAAAACAAGTCAATCCATACCCCTGGTCATCTCGTACCTAACTCAACCCTACTTGTTTTTTTTCTTTTCTTTTTTTCTTTTTTACAAAATAGAACTTTGAAATAAATAGAATTACAATCGGTTTTTTGAAATCTCTTTAGTGACAAGCAATCTATAAAGCATTCCTATAACACAATTGCTTTTGAATCAAATTTTAATAGTAGTATATGACATTTAGTATATATAGTAAGTGATGATATACACTGTAACTAAAAAAAAATAGTGGCTTTTTGCCTTCTTTTATGAAGATAATATTATTAGTGAATTACGAATTGTGCAAACTTAAGAATTGATGTATTATTTAAATTTTATTTTTGGGTATCTAGTATTTGTTCTCTTATTTGTATTGAAAGAAAGATAAAGACAATATGATCATATTTATTATGATTTTTTTATGTGAAAAAATACAAATCAACCCATAACTCAATTAACCCGACCTATAAGCCAATTGACCTAATCCGCTTGCAACCCATTTAGGATAACATGTATCTGACCCAAATTTGATTTGACTCGTAATCCAATTAACACAACTTATGTGAAAGTTGTGCAAAATTAGGAAATTTTGCTAATTAATGTACTTGTTTGTTGCTTCCAGTGTCTACTTCTTCTTCTTCTTCTTTCTGAAATGCTTCTCTAATCATAATTTATTAATCAATGATCTTAGGCGATGTTCTTCAAGGAAAAAAAAGATTACATTTTACCACAATTACTGCTTGATAAGTTGATATGTCATGGACTGAGCTTTCAGTTAAGGAAAGCTACTTCTTTTCTTATCCAAGAAAAATTAGAATATGGTTGAAAAGGGGAAGTCAAAAACAACAAATCAAAACCATACACACAGACAGACACACGCACGAGGGGGTTTGAAGAAGGTGAAGGTCCAAGTCTGTATATAGGTGAAGTTGGCTAAAGTAAACTCTACTAGGGTAGGTTGCACAAAGGAATAAAAACAACAAATGCACATTGTTATTTGTTATTGCATTTGCATATGGAGATTGGAGATAAGAGTTTGTGGTTTTGTCATAATGCATGTTTGAATTTTGGATTTGGATATTTTGAAGACCATCGTCAACACTTGAACTCCATCAATATATCCTTATGGTTTAGCAAAAAATCTTTGTAACAAAAAAATTAGGTCCCGATTAGTAGGCACCATTAACAATGGATTTCCGTGGCCTTTTGAACATATTTTACAGGTACAGTCAAAGAGAATTAAGTTGACACAAATTTTGATTGGCTACAGTGAATCATGCATACTTATTTCAATTCTGATCTTAATATCATCTTAAATTATTAGTATACTAATTAACTTTTAACCGGCCTTGATAGTTGATAGCTACGGTCAACGCGAAGTGCGAAGAGAGAAATTGATCAGTCAAAGTCGCAAATTCAAAAAAGGTGGAGGAGGTGTTTTCTGCATTACAACCATGAGATCACTAATCCGAATCCAGCTGAGCTGGGAGAGCTGACCTACCTTAAAACAATATCTGCCTTTGCTCTCCTTTGCCTTGCTGCATTCATTGCCGTTCAAATAATAATATTCCTTGCAATGTCTGTCGTATAACATAACACCTCATCAATACTAAACAGTACTAACGTTGCCTTTTGGTTGATTATTATTAATAGGAAAGCTATTACTTTCTGAGGTGATGCATGGGCGTTTCATCCTGGTATGTCCTTCGTTCTTTTGTGGGACCATACTTTTTTTTTTTTGTGGGGCCATACTTTTAGATGGTATTAAAAAATTTGTTTTTTTAATCCTATGTGATTATTAAAGTAACTTATCAAAATGTAGTGGACGAATTTCGAGTACCGAAATTAAATATATCAATAAATATACATAAACAATGAGTTTTAATTAGCTTAAGTACCAGAGTTACTTATGGTCGAAATAGACCTGAAGTTATTTTTTTTTTTTACAAGATAGAATTGTACTTTAGTCTAATCTAAGTGTATATATGTGTGAAACTTCCTCCTAGAGACTTGAATCCCGACTCTTGCCTCTCACACTCCACAAGCATTTATACTTGTGGAGTGACCATCGCACTAAGGATATGCGGTGGTGAAATAGACCTGAAGTTTTAATTAGCTTAATTAGTGTCTTGACTTGATAATAAAGAATATTCATCATAGAACGGATACCATAAATTAAAATTATATCGTATCTATATATATATATATATATATATATCACTTATATATAAAACATACGGGTAAATGCATTTTTAGTCCATACATTTTGCATTTTTTTTATTTTGGTCCCTATATTTTATTTTTATTATTTTTAGTCTCTAAACCAATTAACGTCTGATATTTAGGTCCTTTTCTTCACCCAACTAATAGCAAAAGCTGACGTAGCTAACGGTGAAATAAAAGAATAATATAATAACACATATTAATTAATTAAATTAAAAACAAATATTAAAAAAAAAAACTCATTAGTTTCTAGGAAGAATATGAAGATCACAAGAACTTGAACCCAGATTAAAGAACTCAAGAACACAAAAAATATCTAGGCATTCAACATCTTTCCCATAAAATTTCTTTCAAACCAAACACTAAAAAAATTCACATCTAAAAAGCTGATGCATCATAACATTTTCTTTCCACCCAAAACCATAAATTTTCTTATAAAACAACACACGCACACAAACCCAGTGAATTCAGTTCACAATAACAACAAACCCAACCAAACTCATAAATTTTTCTTGAACAATCATTAACATTTTTCCCAGAAAATCAAGATTTTCTTTCAAACTGAATACTAAAATAACTCACATATAACAAACAAACATAAACACAAACCTAGCCAACAAACTTAAACACAGAATTTTCTTTCCACCCGAACATAAACCTAGAAATTTTCTCTCTACCCAAATACAGAAAAATCCAACTACCACCTCCACCGATCAAACCTAACCAACAAACATAAACACAAACCCAACCAACAAACTTAAACGCAAAATTCCACCTGAACCCAAACCCAAAATCCAGCCACCACCTCCATTGATCAAACCCACCACCACAACTCTTATCAAACAATCGAGAGAGAGAGAGAGAGAGAGAGAGAGTCGGGTTTAGATAAAGAGAAAGTCAGATCCCCATTTGGTTGCCTCACTTTGACTCGGTCTCGGCTCGCACCCAATAAAGCCGTGGTCAAGCCTGGGAGTAAAGCTTTGGCGTAGACTCAAGAACGATCTTGTCACGAAGAAGCTTAAGGTTGTCATCACCCTTGCCGAGGGAGCGAAAACAAGAGGTAAAGACAGAGCTTTGGAGAGATTTGATGGGGACTGTGGAATAGTTCAGAGAGAGGAGAAGAGATTTTTTTTTTTTTTTCTTATATAAGTGGAGAAGAGAAATTGGTTTTTAAGGATTTGTTTGGTTTTAGTCAGGAATTGTAATTGGAAATGTAATTGGAAGAAAGAGATAGTCTGAACATGTTTCCAACCAAAGATTGGGGGAAAAACATGTTTTTCCAAATATTCTAATGAAAAAGAAAATTTTCCGAATATTTTTTTTTAACTTTGTTCAAGATACTTTTTAGATCTTAATTTTAGTGATTTTTGAGTTTTAATTCTGTTTTTTTATTTAGTTAAAATTAATAAATTAATTCTTTAAATTTATATGCTAACGTGGCATTATATTCTATGTGATTATATTATTTTTTTTATTCCACTGTCAGCCACATCAGCTTTTACTGTTAGTTGAGTGATAGAAAGAATCTAAATGTCAGACGTTAATTGGTTTAAGTACTAAAAGTTGTAAAAATAAAATATAGGGACTAAAATGGAAAAAATGCAAAATATAGGGACTAAAAATGCATTTACGCCTAAAACATAATATATGTTATCTTCTCAAATATGATGGAAAAAAAATTACATCAAGCTATTCTTTTACATAACTCAATAAACTATTTAAAGTTTTTTTATTATACAAAAATAATGTTATATCATTCTTTTTGAACGAATTAAAGTAGTGATAGAGCTAGAATTTCAATTTAGAGAGGCAAGATTAAAAACAAAACTAATTTTTTTAAAAGAAATATTAGTCAACATTAATAACAAAATAAATAAACAATTATAAACTCATATAAATTTCAAACAAGATCTAATATAATGTAAATTGTGTTGGGGATTTTACCAAATTAAGGAGTAACAATGAAAGAACAAATGAACACATAAAGTATATCCAAATTAGTGATTGACTTGGGGCACAATTGAATGTTATTCTTAGACAATATTTGTCCCCATACGCTAGTTGCTAAAGGATTTCCACAAACTTGTCCCCAGGATACAACCAAGTTTATTGGGTTTTACAAATAGCAATTTTGGAAAATACTCACAGGATCTTTTGTGTTTCTTTGCAACTTACTATTTTGGGGAGAACATTAACCTCTATTTATACCCATAGGGTTATAACCTTTCAAAAGGTACGTATAGAGAGTTTAAGTGTTTCATAAAACCATTCAAAAGGCTTGAAACGTTTTCAAACTTTCAAAACAGTCACTTGAAGATTCTGCAAAAAATTCCGTTCTGCGATTTTCGATTGATTCAGAGTTACTTTTGATTGATCAAATGCTCTTTTTCAATCAATCGACCAGGAATCGAATACCGATTGAATCTTGCAAAAACTCCTAGATTCTTTCCTTCAACATTTCGATTGATCGAACAAAAATCTCGAACAATCGAAATTCCTAAAACTTGAATTTTCACAAAGAAAATTTCAGAATTTGAATTTTCACTTTATTTATTTTACAAACGAATACTCTCAAATTTTATATCATTATTACAACCTATTCATATATATACTTATATATACAACAAATTGTAATATTTTGTCAATCTAAAAGTGTTAGGAGTATATAGAACTCAAACTTTTTTTTCTACTCTCATGAGTATTTAAAATTTGGATTTATAACGATAATCCAAAGTTTGGAACCGTAAAAAGCCAAGAGATGAAAGAGAGAGAAAAAAAGAAAAAAGAATAAAGAAAGTGGTAATTTTAGTGCCTTACAAGAGCATTAAGTAATTTATTGATTATGTGTAAATTATGGGACCTACTAATTAAAAAGACATGAAACATGAAAAAAGTAGCAATAATTTTAGAGTTACAAAAAATAATTACAAAATATTTCTAATTGTTAAAGGTGACCACTTGTTAATGGTAAATAAATAATAATAATAATTAAATGGTAAGCCAAATAAGGACCACTAAAAATTTACCAAACATTTCTTTGAAAAAGAAGAAGTGCTATTATATCTACAACATTTTTACAACAAATTTTAAGTGATCAATTATTATTAGTTTTAATTGAACTCACTACTGAAATTACTTTTTATCCCACCAGTAGCAACTCATTACTTGAATTTATTGTGAAAATGTTGTGAAAATATTAAGAATCTCATTTTTCTTTTGAAAAAAAATTACCATTTAACTACTATAAAAAATTGTTGTGCAAACTTTTTACTTTCGTGTCTCAGGAGCCTTTTACTCCCTTCATATTCCCAATTATACCCTTAGTTTTGGTTGTTTTTATTTAGGACTAAAAAGTGTTTCTTTGTAATTATGTCATGGTAGGAGGGGCAAACTCATCTCATGGAAGAGGCATACAGGTCAAACATTTTTGGGCAGTTAGGTTTTTTTTTTTTTTTTTTTTTTTTTTTTTTGATGAACTTTGGATCACCCCCACCCCCCGCGGTTAAATTAAAAAGACGTGACAAGCTATGTGACATTTAACAAGAAGAATGGATAGAAAAATTGCTAATCTAAACAAAATATAATTTTATAGGGTCAAATTTAAATTTTAAAACTTAAGAATAATTCTCAAAATTTTAAGTGTGTAATTTGCATGTTACCCACAAAAAAAAAAAAAAAAAAAAAAAAAATTGTAAAAGTATAGTTGATCTAGAAAAACTAATTTGTTAACAAGAAACATGCTTTGTTCTTTCACATAAGGCATAAGGCATGGTGTGGAAAGTCTATCCTAATTCCTAAGTGAAGAAGGGGATAAGTATAGATGTAAGAAAGAGTAGATGGTACATCAGATTTCTCTCACAATATAAGAAAAAAATCTCATGTACTAAATTAAGTGTTTATGGTATCATTTATTAAGTAGTGTGGGAGAGTTATTAAATTATTATATTTTATTTTGTGTATGGCTAATAGCTAACAGTAATTTTCTCCTATCCTATAACTTTTAGCCGCTAGATGGGCTCCACAATTTGTTCAGGAAATTGGAATTAGCCGTCGCCTCAAACAAGGAGATTATTTACCTCAAACAAGGAGATTATTTACCTCAAACAAGGTGATTATTTACGATCTGCCTATGGTCACTTGATTAAAGATATTCTCACTTTTGTAAACTCTTTGCAGAGTTATTCTTTCTCTCATATCAGTAAAATAATGCAGTAGCACATAGCTTACTTAGGAGATCAACACTTTCTTTACCTTTGTATGTTTGAATAGAGGCTGTTTCTTCAAACTTATTTTCTCTTGTTATATGACTGAGTTACCAACTAATTGAATAAAATATCGTGCTGACAATTTTCACCCAAAAAAAAAAAAAAAAGGGTGAGAGGAGCCAACATTGCTCCTCCCGGAGTATTGAACAATACTTGACTGGCTAGCCTTACAAATCACACATGAACGAAAAATCTTTCTCCATCACTTAAAATGCAAGCTTTTTAATAAGCTTGTTTCTATAATGACGTCCTCCTTACATTTTATTACTCATAAAATGTTAAAAATTAATTTTCTATTTCCTATGTATAAGAGGCGTCATATTTTGTAGATTTTTTTATCTTATAAGTTTGTTCAAATTTGTAAAGCTATAGTAGTTTATTTGGGTTGTTATATCTTGAGTGGGATCAAATATTCTTTGAAAGTTATTCAAAGCACTCTACCATGACAAGTCCTTTAAATCTCCACTTTCAATTTATGGCAAAAGCTAAAATTATGTCACATCACAAATCCATTAACATAATCATAAAATAATACTTAAAAAACTCAAACTTAAGGACTTCAATTCTTTTTAATTGGTTAAAGGTATTGTAACTAAATTGACACCTCCTCTTATACAAAGTGCTTAGGAGTTTAGGGAGGAAATGGTTTGACCTATGAGATTAACAACATATTGTAATTATTTCTAAATTTTTTTTTTTAATTGTAAAAGGAATGTGAGGATTTAAAGAGCTTTACATGATAGATTACTTTAAAAAATTTAGAAGATTTTGATCCAAATGAAGGAGAAAATGTTAATAATCTCTTTCTAGTTTCTACTAGTAATTTAACCAAAAAGGTATGAATGTCCTCAAGAGAGCAATGAATCCACGCCTCAATTTCTATCACTTACCTTTTTACAACTATCCAAAATTAAATTAATAATTATTTTATATCATTATATGAGGAATAATTTCTTATATACTCCAACATATGTACACACAATTTTTTTTAGAAGACAAGGATATACAACTGACTAATACATTTTAACATAGATAAACTTTTGAAAAAACAAATGTGAAAAAAATAATTATACTATAGAATATGCATCATAAGCTATATACGAAACAAAGTTTGCACGTTATAAACTTATGAAATATTATGATAAAAAAAAAGCACTAAAATAAATGAAAAAGGCTTTTAATTTCAGAGCTCTCATGATATTAAAAAAAAAATTCAAATCATCTTATTGAATTTTAAAGTTTGATAAACTTGCTAATACTTAATACAAGATAACCTAAGAGTTGCCCTTTTTGATATATTGCGACCGTGTTAAAAAATCTATAAATTTGACATTAATTTTCCCTTTTTAACTTTATCGTGTAAAGTGCATGAAAGATTTTATATATATATATATATATATATATAAAATTGGGTTCAAATTATACTTTATATAACTCTAAATAATGTTAGATCATTCAGTATATTTTTTATCAGATATAATGTTTGACAAAGTCACTTTTGATTATATTTTCTTCTTATACCTTCTATACTTGTTGAAAGTTCAGATTTGTGTTAAAAACACAAGAGCTGTTTAGATCCTAAATTAAAAAAATTACGGCTCGGTTGATTTTACTCTAACTTAAACTAAGTGCAAAATAGAGTAAATACGAGCGAACAAACAATACAACTACTCTAAGTCATATTCAACAAATCACGGCAGTAAAATGAAAGCTAAAATAATAGGAAAGAGAGATATAAACACAAGATAACACGTCGATGTGTTATCAAAGAGGAAACTGAAAAACTCTGCAAAAAACCCCTCCAAGCAGTAAATCGATCCACTAGAGAATAAAGTTAGAGTACAAGAATAACAAAAGACCCTCCAAGCCTAGTCTACCTAATGTACTTAAGCCCTCTAAGCTCCTGCTACCAACGGATTTCACGGAGTCATGTCTTCTCTAGCTTTCCGGATTCCGCAATACGCCCGATTGCATCCTCTAAACCTCACTGGCTTCTTTTGGCAAATCTCCAAAGCTTCCTAAGCTCCAAAACACTCTTTACACTCTGAAAATGTATGGGTTGTATTTGGGTACAAATCTCCTCTCAAGGTATGATAATAGAAGAGGGAATGAGAAAAGGTTAAAATGATTTCTCACTAAGGATGAGTAGCTCTATCTCTAAAAGATGAGTATGTGTGTTGTAGAAAACCTATCTAGGGTTTTTTTCTCTGAATGACCTCTCATACTTATGTGGGTAATAAGGGTATATATAGTATGGGTGAAGGGTAAGAAAGTTATAATTAAAAATCCTCCAAGCAGAGAGTTTCGCAGGTATCTCGTGAGAAGGCCTTACCAGCGAGACACTCGCAAAATCCTCCAAGCTGGCATGACTTTCAACTTCCAGCATATGCCTCTCACATGCCCTTTTCGAGAGAACCCTTCTCGCAAGCTAGTCACGAAATGCACTGATCTTCAATTAAGTTTGAGTCTTCACCAACTTAATACCAAATCCATTACAATAAAATCCCACAAAAATACAAGGAAACAAATTTATGTAAATACAACACTTTTTGTCATGGAATAAAACCAACATAAAATATAGTTGTAAATCAATACTTTACACTTGTAAAACTTCAAGATGATCAAAGTTCAGTGACTATACTCTGTCAAATATTTAAATTTCAGAATTTTATATTTCAAAACTATGCATATATGATGAGTTTTTGAATTGAATAATAAATAATACAATATATAATTTTAACTAAACTTGGCATTCATGTTAAAAACATAGAAAATATGTAATTCAATGATAGAATTTTCAAAATTTTCAATCAAACAAAAAGTCATTACATAGTATAATATTACTTAAAGTTAACCTTTTATTTATTTATTTTATTTTTAAAATCTGCTTAAGCTTTTTTTTTTATTATTATCTAAAATCTGCTTAAGTTAACTTTATAAAGAGTGACGTAGGTTCACATTTTGTCCTACCAAAAGAAAGAAAGGTCCATTTTTTTACCCAGATAGAAAGCTCCATTCCTTTATATTAATGCTTTGTTTAGCATCATCCTTCCCCTCTTTCCAAAAAAGATGTTCTTTTATATGATATTTTCAATGTTGCCCAGGCCATTTCGTTTTATAAAATCTATTTTGACGGAACTAAATTAAAGCTTCCAGTTCAGCAAAAATAAATAAATAAATAAATAAAGCGTCCAGTAAGGAAAAAAAAAAAAAGTAACTTTAACAACTCCCAACTTTATAAAAGTGACTATCACCGTCCTCAAATAGTAATACTACTCGAGTAAGTGTTATTGGGACGAAAAATTAAAATTACTTTATTAATTAATTTATTTTTATTACTATTTATGAGTCTCATCATATTTTTTGTACTATTTATAAATTTTACTATACTATTTTAACTAATTTTTATCTTAATTTATAATATTTTTAATATTAAATTTTTAATTTTAACAAAATAAGCACCGTCTAAAAACACATTAAAATTGGCTAAAGGAGCCTAGATTATTAAAGGCCGGTTTGAAAAGCTGTAGGCCACTAAATTCTAAATCAATGAGTACCGTTTAATCTTCTAGTTCCTACTGTGTCCGTCCAATTGGCTTCTAATCTTCAATTTTCAATCTCCTTTTCTTCTCTTTTTCCTTTTGTTTTTGTTTAAGTATAATATTTCAGTTATGATTTACGCTAACCTTGTTTAATATCTTAGGTAAAAAAAATTAACCTCAATTAGAGAGAAATTATGAGAGAGTGATCTAACGTAAGTTTAAATTCTAAATATAAGTAAGTATTTAAAATTATTTTAACTGTTACAATGATAAATTCTTCATTAAAACTTTAAAATTTATAACAATTTTACCAAAATAAAGGAAAATGAAATCTCTCTTTTCGGCTTATTTTTCTTAGATTGTCTATAAAACCAATTGAAATAAGCTGTGTCCCTGTGCAAGCCCCAAGGTACACTAAGTTTTTTTTTTTTAATATATTTTATTTTTAATTAATAGATTTTAATTGATTTTATTAATATACCAAACTTAAAATTTCATAATTCCAAACTCAAAACTTTTTATTGAAAATAATTTTTAAATATCCTAATGTTGTTAAGAAAAAAAAATTATTAACTTGATATACTATAGCAACATCCCCTAACCAATGTGCTGAATGTTATATGTTGTTTTGTTAAATAAAAAAAAAATATATATATATATATATATGTATGTATATGTATATGTATATGTATATGTATATATATTACACACACAATGCTATATCATTTTTAAGGGCATATGCAATCAATTAGTCCTTTGATTAGAAATAAAATCTCGGATAAAAAAACATTGATACTTATGAATTAATTTTAAATAAAAATATCATACAACATCTTTGTAAAATTAAGGTATAGATTAAAAATATTTAAATTTTTTTGAGTATATGATCATATTTTTAATACTTCTATGTTAATTTATTTTTTTCATTTTATTTTTATGTATTCAAATTATTATTTGAAATATCTTATATTTGGATTAATCTTTTAACTTCATATGTTAATGACTATTTATTGGCTATTTTCATTTATTTTATTTTACTTATATGAAATATAAATTTATAGTCAACTTAATTTATGTAGGCCATTCAGGCAATTGTCTAAGGTCCTTAATGCAAAAAGGCTCATAATTTGGTGTTACTACAACATCATTCTTTGATAAAAAAAAATGTATTAAATCTCTCTCTCTCTCTCTCTCTCTCTCTCTCTCTCTCTCTCTCTCTCTCTCTCTCTCTCTCTCTCTCTCTCTCTCTCTCTCTCTCTCAATTAGTCATATTAATGCCTCTAATACATTATATTATATTATTCTAATGTTTATAACTTATTTTATTTTAATCATATTAGAATTTGATACTGTAGCAAGTTCTTTTAATTGTATTAATTTTTGAATTATGAATATAACTATAAACTTGGAAATTTTTTTTTTTTTTTTTGAGAAAAGAAGCTGTGATATTTATTTAATGTTAGCCATGTCAGCTAAAGTTATAGCTAAAAGTTGGAGGAAAACGTCCTCCATCCACACCAAAAGAGAGTTAACATGTCTAGCTAAATGATGAGCGGCAGAATTACTTTGACTTCTAACATGAGAGAAACTACAAAAAGAAAATAAGCTAGATAGAAGTTTTGCTTCTTCTACTAGATGTCTGTGACCTGCAAATGAGGTGTCCGCACTGATCAATGCCTTAATCACGATATAAACTTTGAATCTAAATATGAAAAACTTTAACAAAAAAAAAAGGAATATAAAAATTAATTAAATCTTAAAAGAGATCTATTGATAAATTTGTTAGTAGTAATAAACAATAACAAAAGTGAAAATATATATGTTTGTATTTACTTTTAAAACTAAAGTCTTAAAAAGAAGTTTTATAAATAAAAGAAAATAATTTAATTGACAAACTAAATTATAAAAAAAAAAAATTATTTTCAATCTTTAGATGAATCGATCGTTACAAAATTTTAGAGATTGTACCTATCCCAAGAGTAAAATATATAATTGGAAAAGACACTTTTTGGATGGGAGAAATATAATATGGTGATTCTTTCTTTTCTACGGTGGATATCCAGAGCAAATGATTATATACGTGTAGGTTTGGTTATATGAATTATTTAATTATCATATGATTTGTTTAAATAAATTAGTAAATCATGTGATTAATTATTTTTGGATAGACTGCGGTATCATTCGGGCAGTTTGTACCTTCTTAGGCACTTAGTGCTTGGGATGAGTCGAAGGAAATTACTTTGAAATTAAAAGTGACATATTTTATTAAATTTGGGAGAGCTTGAGAAACAAAAGAAAACAAATAAAAAATAAAGATTTTTTTTTTTTTTTTTGGAGAGGAATCTAAAGATTTAAATGCTATAATGAATACATTTTTACAAGGGAAGATAAAAATAAATAAGAAGCCAAGCGGCAGTTATTGGATGTTTGCACACTTTTTTTTTTTAATTTTTTGATAGGAGTGTCATCACACTTTGGTTGGTTGGAATTCTTGTCACGGTCTTCTCTTAAATGCACTCACTTAAAGCTTATCCTATTTTATAATGAAAAAAATTATAATAGCCTGGAAAAAAGGCCAAAAGGGTTTATGGTCTTAAATTTATGCAAAATCCAGGTTTGTTTGTTTTTATTATTATTATTATTATTAATTCAGCCACAGCTTCTGCCTCTTACAACTCCAAGAAAAAAAAAGGAAAATTAATATGTTCTCACCAATCACACCAAAAGTTCTTCGATCTTCTTTTAAGCCTAGTCTACAATAGCAGATGGATTTTGTTTTTTTAGCCCGCCGATGAACAAATGGCTTATTAATTAGATTAAATTTGCAATCAAATGAATCTTAGTATGATCAAGTATCAAGAATTAAAAGTAGAGCCAGCCAACTTTCCCAGATACCAAATCTATGATTCTTGCTGTAAGGAACTTAGGATCAAATTCTCACCATTTTCCATCAAAAACAGATCTTGTATGTAGATCTAATCCTAAAATTAAAGATCTTGCAATCATACTAATTGTAGCATAATTTCTATTTTCATCCCTTATAAACAACTAAAAGTAGAACCTCAACAATTGGTTCTACGCCCTAGTGACATTCTGACTCAGTCACTCAACATAAATATCTCGGAAAAATTATTGTTTTCCAAGTGACCTGACTCGGTTGAGTTAAAACTGAGTCCAATATTCTCAACTCAAATCATAGCAATCCACATGATTGAGTTTACGGACATGGCTTGGGTATAATGTCTTATGCGCTAGACCAGAGACGATGCGGCCACGTGTTCATCAATTATCACATATTTACATTGTAGCGGGTCTAATGCACATGATACACTCATCTAGGCTTTATCCTGAGTTTATACTACGAGTTTCGAAGTATGATTGAACAAAGAATGTTTCTAGAAACTAGTGGCATTCCACAGCATCTCTTGCCAATGAATATAAAACAAAAAGAGAAATGAGTTATTTAATGCTCCTTATAACCCCACAAAGGCCACAACATCTCACAAACTCTATCCTAATCTATATTGATAACACTCCCAAACAAATTAAACAAAAGTATAGAATAAGGAACATGAAATCTTCTACCTTTTGTACCTTTAAGCACACATGCTTAGCTGGTAGACAAGCTTTGTTTAGTACAAGTATTTTATGGTTTCACTTTTTTGGTTATCCGTACTAAACACGGATTAGCTTTTGCGGTGTCTAGTAGCACTAATTAATTGATTTAATTCTAGAAACTTTCAAAATGATACAATGACCCATCAAAAAAAAAAAAAAAAAAAATGATACAATGACAATCAGAGTACAGATCTTCCGTGCAATGAGGTTTAATTTGATAACTACAAAAATATTAAGGACGTTACAAATGAATGGTCCAAAGTGGTCTCTTCCTCATTTTATTTGGCAAACATGATCAAACCACTTAAAAAGTACTAAATTTCTAAGAGATTTCCCTATTTTAAGGCGGTGTCGATTCACTTATTCACTAATATAACCAGCTTAATTTAATGTAAAAAAAAAACGAAACAAAAATTAATTCAAGATTTTTTTTTTTTGGTGAAATTAATTCAAGTTTTAATTCTAATTAATGAGCTGATATATATCTTTTTGGAGATCTCCTCCTTCAAAATCAGTTCAAATTTTTTGGTGATCAATTTTTATCTGCTCTTATTCTCAATTTAACCTTTTATATTCCTTCTCCAATTATCAATAATCTTATCTTTTATAATCTTGTGATATTTTCTTCTCTTTTTTAAGCAGAGTATTTGGGATTCAAATAATCATGAATATGGGAATATATGGTTTGGGGGTTAAGAAAAGGGGAAGTGTAATCTTCAAATGAAACTTTTTTGCTCAACAGAAAAACATAGTATCAAATGAAACTTGAAAACATGCATACTAGGACTTCCTTTTGTAAAAAGGCATATAATTTCAGAAAAAGTAAAAGTATTCAATTATTGAAAATACTTTTAGTTGATATCTATAATGTCTTGTAGTTGTTAATCCAAAAATAAACGAAAAGCGTGTGAAGCATTGTCCTAGCTCTTACCTAGCTTGGGAAATATAGAAACATTTTAATAATATTATAGTTTTTGGTTCAGTGAGTCAAAACTAAAAAGAAAAGGGTTTTTTTTTTTTTTTTTCAATTTCCTCAAAAGAGAAGAGGATGTTGAAATCAATAATGGCAACTTTTAAAAAATAAATAAAACACTCTGTCTCTCTCTCTCTCTCTCTCTCTCTCTCTCTCTCTCTCTCTCTCTCTCTATATATATATATATATATATATCCTTTTTCACTAGTAAATACTACTTTTTTTCCTTACAATAAGTAGGTGATAAGTAGAGGAGAGAGATTTGAATTTAGGTTTGTTTATTTATTTATTTATTTTTGTTGTCTTGTTTTGGTTTTTTGTTTTTTGTTTTAATAGTTAGATAGTGGGAAGGGGGAGGTAGAGTTCAAACCACATATATAAGGCTATTACCTAAACATACTTAGGGTATGTTTTGTAACTGTTTTTTCCTCTCTTTTTTTTTTTAAAAACAATTTTCTATTTTGGAGACTAAAAAGTTTGTCTGGCAACTTAAAATAGACAGGAAACAAAAACTCTTTTCAATTTGTGAAGAAATCAAAAACATGTAAAATGCTATTTTTCAGTTTCTAATTTTTAAAAAATCAATAGAAAAAAACATTTAATTTAATGAATCTGTCTCATTTAATAAATTAGCATTAGAGTTCAAATCCTAGTAACAATATGTTTTAGTATTTTCTTTTTTTTTTCTTCAAAAAACTATCTTTTTAATTTCAACTAACCAAACATGTTTGTTATTTCAAAAATACAAGCAATTTTTTTTCTTTATATTCACCAAAACAAGTTTTTGAAAATAGAAAACAAAAATTGTTACCAAACATAACCTTAGTATTTTCATAATAATTTATCAAAAGCAGATAAAAAAATGTTTAACTTTTTTGCTTAATCTTAGCACATTCTTATTAAGTTTGATGGACACTTATGTACCATTTTTTTTTTGACAGACACTCTTTTTTTATTCATCTACTGGTTTATCAAATACTTTATTTCATTATGTTTATAAATTTTTTTATACCATTAAATATAACATAATATAATCAGTTATATTTTAGAAAAAATTACACTTTGCCCTTCTAAACTACACCCCTGATTATACTTTGCACTCTAAACTTTATAGATAGATCTTTTGCACCCTGAACTATGACATTTGTATAATTTCTCCTTTATTTTTAAGAAATTGAAAAGATAGGCAATTGAGTCTTTTTAAAAGATGCCATATTTTTCCACCCAAGTTGACAACAAACTTGATGTCGGGATGCAAAGTGTAACGAGGTGGTTATAAATTTAGGGAACAAAACATGCATTAGAAAAACTTAGGGTACAAAGTGTGCATTTGAAAAGTTAAGGGAGCAAATTGTCATTAGGAGGATAGCTTTTTTTTTTTTTTTTTTTTTTTGATTGCTATTAGGAGGTGTAAGGACACAAATCACGCTGGATCCAATGTGCACTTTCAGACCAGCCCAATGAGTCCTAAATAATAAATTTATAGAGTGTGGGTATCTAATCTAGAGCTTTGAGCAATAGATAACATGAGAGTTGCATTCAATTACAGAACACAGGTGTATCTTTCATACATGGATGGAATCTCGTTTTATATATTACTGCCGAGAACAATCTTGTGTATTTCCTTACAAGTCTCTCTCCCTTCTTTGCAATATCCTCCACCTTTTATAGTCCTATCCCTCTTTCCCTCTTCTTCCACGTGTGGTCCAGGTGTTCCTTTCTAGATACTTGTCCCATCACCCCCTCTTACTAAAGTCTCTGGCGGTGAGGGTAAGGTTGAATTTCAATACTCAGGCGTCACTTTCTCATTAATGCGGCCAGGGAGGTAGGTAAGGTGCCTTCAATGCGATGATAGCAGCTTTTTCCTTGATATTTGTCTGTCAATTCCTTTTATCCCTTATCCTCCTTCTCTCAGTTGTTACATACAAGGTCCTTAGTACGGGGGTCCTTGAAACGCCAGATCACTAATACTGTCATCGGCAGCATGCTGCCGAGGACAAGGTCATCCTCAGACGTCATGTTTCATGGTGTCCTACTCATGCATGTCACATTTCTTTGCCACGTGACTTCGTAGGCTGGAGTTATTATGTCCTCGAACCATTTCATGATGTTGGGTTGGATTTTCCTCCTTATGGCAGCCTTTGGGCAGGCCCAATATGCGCTTTGGGCCCATGGGCACTACAGGAGGACAGTTTTGATTTGGTAAAGTGTAATTTCTACTGTACTTTAACTTGACTCTCTTAAAATAAATTAATTCTCTGCTCCTTGATTGGTCATGACTCATGACATAATTAAATGTGCAGCCCATAAACCATATGTCTTTTTATTTTATATTAACAAAATATCCCCCATTAACTCATCAACCACCAACTCACAATTTGCAGTTTTGAGACAGATTTTATTTTGATCTCCAAATGCTGTGGCCCCTAATTAATTCGATCTTAAGCTTAAATAAAGCAAGAATTTCCCAATTATGCAGTACTCCACTGTCACCATTAAAATAAAGAAAATAGTAGTAGCTCCCCAGGCTCAAGCCTGTCCTCGTCCAATCCATTACCGTTACCATTACTACTATAAACTAGCTTCTTCTGTCACAGCATGTGAATGTCCTGGCCAGTGGCCACTCGAGCTCTGTAGCAACGAAATTTGATACATCCTTTGTCTGCAGAAACTCTTCCTTTCCAGATATAGGACCCACAACCACCACGTGTCCTCTAGGTGACGTGCCAAGATCATCAATACCCTTAATATTTTAATACCGCAATACTCAAAATGGTATCCAACAAATTCCATTTTATAAAGATTTACTAGAGATTGCACGTATCAATCTCCTTAAGAAGTAAGCTAATCCAACAGCTGCTATAAGCCTATTGGTATTCCAGTAATTTTCAAGTTATAAAATTCCACCACCCACTTATATTTTATGTTTAATTTCCTAGCTTATGCTTTATAGCTAATAATTTTTATATTGTCTAAATTCATGAAGCCCTATTACACGTGTCCTATGGCCATCCGATTCCTATTTCTCTTTTGTCTCACTTTAACATCGACACATATAATCTATCTAATTGATTTGGATCCTTATTAAAGGATGTCACCCAATCCCTGAGCAGATCTTTGGATTCCTCTAATGACCTTCTATGTCACAAAATTCATGAAATTATTGTCATCAATATCCCTAGTTCTTACTGCTTGATGTAAACATTATGGTTGTTTGATTGGCATGATAAATTTGGATTAGTAATAATATGGGGTTTCAACCACACATGAACAATACTAGGAATTTGTGAATAGGACGCTACCATGAATGATATAACTCTTTCTTTCTTTCTTTCTTTCTTTTTTATTTTTATTTTTTTTTTAGAGTTCCGACCTATAGCATCCACTCCTAATAATAACTATTTATCATCAAACCAAGACAATAATCAATTTTTAGTGTAGACGAAGATTGAACCCCAAATCTTTTATTCAACCATTAAAAATTTTACCAGTTGAACTAATTAAAACCCCCTATAACTCTTTCTTTATTAGAGTGAGATGTTGTGATTAGAGTAATACTATCACTTAACATGAATCCATTATTGACACAATTTTTATTATACACTAATCACGTTAGACTGCCTTAATAGTTAAGAGAAATATTGTAATTACACTTCCTACCCCCCCTCCCCAAAAAACACAAAAACAAAAGGTGGATAAGGGTATTTTTGTCATTTTGTAGGTGATGATGGTGGTAGCCTTACTCTTAAAGGTACCAGTACCTTAAACAGTGGCTGAAAGGATTTGGATGATTTGAAAACGACTTCAAAATGACTGATGGAATGAAACAGGGGGCCTCAGGGCATATATAAATATGCCAGAAGCACAAACCCCATGTGCCACAGAATTTGGAAGACAAAGCATTAGGTTAAGCGTCATAAAAACAAAGCATTTGCTCTTTTTAACATTACATGAACTGGGAGGTCATGGCAGGCCAATTGGGATGGGGTATGATGGAAGATGAGGGCTGGAGGAAGGGACCTTGGACCTCTGAGGAAGATAGATTGCTTATTGAGTATGTCAGGTTGCATGGTGAAGGAAGATGGAACTCTGTGGCTAGGCTTGCAGGTAACGACTCTGCTCTGTTTAACATCTTATTAAGCAACTTAATATTACCCCAAAATTCTGTCACTTCTGCATTCCTACCTAGCTACTACATATTATATGGGCATGGAAAAAAGTGGCAGGGTCTCAACTTCATACCCCTGTCAATGATGTCAATTTTTTTTTTTTTTATTAAGTTTATGTGGTTAAACAAATACAAGACCCCCAAGTTGTAGCAACTTATTATTTTCTACTGTCACAGTGGATGCTCTCGTAAAGTTTCATTTCTGTTTGGTTTTTGGTATTTTCTTGTTACCTACTTACTGCTGTTGTAATCCCAATATCTAGGCCTATTCTCCTCTCTTTTGGATTGATTGACAATCTCTCTCTGTTTTTGCCTATGCAGGGTTGAAAAGGAATGGGAAGAGCTGTAGATTGAGGTGGGTGAATTATTTAAGGCCAGACCTCAAGAGGGGGCAGATAACGCCTCATGAAGAGAGCATAATTCTAGAGCTACATGCTAGATGGGGGAACAGGTAAATTCTTACACTCGGCTTTATGATCTTCAAATTTCTCAGCTTAATAATTTTTTTTTCTCGTAGTTTGATTACTGAATCATGAAATTCAGGTGGTCCACAATTGCACGGAGCTTGCCAGGAAGAACTGACAATGAGATCAAGAACTACTGGAGGACTCACTTCAAGAAAAAGGCTAAAGTCACTTCTGATGCCTCTGAAAAGGCGAAAAATCGCATTCTAAGGAGGCAACAATTTCATCATCATCAGCAACAACAACAACAACAACAGCAGCACCAACAACTACAGCAGCAGCAGCATCAACAACAACAGCAACAGCAACAGCAACAGCAACAACTACAACCTAATCAAGTAGACTTGAAAAGGATCATGGCCTTGCTCGATGAAAATGACAATCGGGCGGTGTGTGTACCTCAAATGAGGCAAGAAATGACCACCATGTATCCCAACACCAATGAGGAGCAAGGATACTTTTATTCCTTGCTTAACAGCAGTGTGTCTGTGCCTGAGGCCGCAAACGAGGACATAATATGGGATGGATTATGGAACTTGGATGATGTGCAAGGCAATTTCAATGCAGCCAGTGCGACAAGCAGAGCTACTCTGCACAATCTAGTGGCTCCTTTTTGTTAAATTTTAACTTTGTTTCAATTTTCATAGCAAACTAGTCTGCACAATCTAGTTTCCATCAAAATGTGAAGGCTCTCAAGCCTCAACTAGGTTGTTCCAGTCGATGCACTTGTACTGTACTCTGGGTTGTTAATGATGCAATCCAGGTAACCTGTTATCTATTTTGTCAATAAAGTGATCCAATTTTTACACTTAAAAATGACGTGCGTATTTTTAAATTGATTTAGGGTTTTATTTAACTACTTGTCTGATATTAGGTATGCTTCTAAGAAAGTTCAAATGTCATGAATCAGCTAGTAGTGCCGTGTTGAATTTGATCATGAACACTTCATGTTGATTTTCACATTAAGTACAAGAAAAGTTATTATTTCGCTTCTTTTTTTTTTTTTTTTTTTTTTTAAAGTTTATTTTGCCAAAATAAAAAATTTATTTTCTTGAGATTCAAAATTCATTGCTATTTTGCCTTTTTTTTCTTTTTTTCTTTTTTTTTGTCTGCTCTGCACATACTCTTCTGGAATAAAATGGAGGAAAAACATGAGTTAAAAGGGAGGAAATCTAGTAATCTACAATATAAAGCACCAAAGGAACCAAGTAATCAGTGCAACTTTAGAATGGAAGTCATTTGTTTAATCAAAGCATGCCATTAGAACATAAAAAACCATTTACGCATATGATTACTGCATCCTTTACACTAATATAGCTCTCATTGGAACATAAAGAAAACATTTTAGAATCGACTTACTTTATAATTCTACATTCGTACAACTAGTGTTTAACTTTTCATGATCCTTGTCGTTATATTCTTTATGCAGGCATGAGTATCATATAGAGAAAAGCTATCTTATTTTATTAATTAATTGAATTATTAATCTATGTTAAGATAAGAGCTAGATTCTCTGCATTGGGCATCTTTCACATTATCATTTGTGATTGCCAGATTTTTTTTTTTAAAGAAAATTTTAATGTTATTTTCTGAGTCTTTTTTTTAGAATTCTTTTAATTAATTTTTTTTTAATATCTGCGATTCGATATCCTAAGAGTATCTATACTGATGTAATTCTAAATTTCAAAAAAAAAAAATTCTAAATTATATTGAATCCTACTCATGCATATGCAACAATTGATGGGCTATTTTATGTTATGCCTATTTGGGGAAATATTGCAATGGTGATGGGTGAAACTAGAAAGCTTTCCAAAATATAAGATGCTCTCCTTTTGAAATAGAAATATTTTATAGTTTAGATTAAATATGCTAAACTTTATGGTCCACATCATTTAGAATTTAAAAATAGCACCATGGCCATGGGTAGCAAACTTTGGGCTTTTACTTTAGTGATGTCATGGTGGATCTCTGGCCCATTTTGGGGGGTGAAGTGTAGTTAAATGTAGGTAAAAATGTAAAACTGACCCTCTAACTTTCAACGTTTTTCATTTCAGTCCTCTAACTTTAAGTTTTGTCATTTCAGTCCTTTAACTTTCAATTTTTGTTAATTTAGGCTTTTGTTAAAACTCAGTTAAAATTACCATTAAACTCACTTGAAAATGACTGTTTTACCCTTCTTCTTTTTTTATAAATTTCAGAATTAAAAGAAAAAAAAGAAAAAAATGTAAAAAAAAAAAAATCATTACAATAAAGAACACAAGCAAACTACATGCTGCCAAATCTTCAAGCAACAACATTCCCACTTCAAGAACAAGAATTTACTCTCTACAACGCAAAAAGGAACCCCAAATGTGACAAATTGATAACAACCCCACTAATTTGTTCATTGAGACTTAATTAAAAAAAAGAAGAAGTTAAACCTTAAATAATTAAAAAAATAATTTTTATTTGAGAAAAATCTTTAAAAAAAAAATTATTTGAGAAAATATTAACTTTCAAAAAAAAAAAAGATCTTTTATTTGAGAATATCTTAAAATTTAAAAATAAAAATAAAAATTTTGTTTGGGGAAAAAAAAAAAGAACTTTTACAGTTTGCTGCGTTGATTTTTTTTGTTCAGCCTGAAAAATGAAAAATCAAAGATTGCTATACGTTAGATTTGATTTCTTATCCAAGAATTAGAACAAGCAGATCCAAGAAATGTTACCAAAACAAACAGATCTAAGACTTGAAAAAAAAGAAAAAGAGATCTATACCTTTGCATGCCGAGTTGAACGAGCTCATCAATGGCGGAATCCAAAGACAAGCGATCTTGTTTGTTAGCCAACAACTTGACCTCCTGAACCACATGGATCCCCCACCCACTTTTTAGATCCGGCGCGTACATGTGCTTTTTCGCCTCCTCTATGGTCTCCTTTTTCTCTGCCTTCGCCGATACGAAATCCTCCATGAACCTCCTCACTGTTCGCCTCCTCAGCTCCCGTACGTCCTCCCCACGCGCCTCGTCCTCCTCTGCCTCTGCTTTTTTTTTTTTTTTTACAGATTTTTCTTTTTCTCTTTTAATTTTGAAACTTACATAAAAAAAAAAAAAAAAAGGGGGGGTAAAGCGGTCATTTCTTAGTGAGTTTAACCTTAATCTTAATTGAGTTTTAACAAAAGTTTAGATTGAAAAAAATTGAAAGTTAGAGGACTGAAATGACAAAACTTAAAGTTAGAGGACTGAAATGAAAAACATTGAAAGTTAGAGAGTCAATTTTACATTTTTGCCTTAAATGTAAGCCTTAAGTTCTTCTAGGTTACGGGAGTGTTGGGTAAGGTCCTACTGTGTAGTGTAAAAATAATTCTTAGGAGCCCTTTTTTGTTTTATTCTTTTTCTTTTGCTGACTAGGCCGGTGTTTTCAAATGAGATTAAGCCATGTGGCAAGTGGAAAAAATTCTCATCAACAAAGAAAAAACCCATGCATGATTTAATTTTTCTCTTTCAACTCTCAGATTCACCACAAAAGGGGAACACTTTCAATGGGGTAATCGTAATACACCGAAGCATTTCTGTCCAAGTTCATCTTATCTTATGTTACTAATTCCAATTTATTCTACAGTTTCAACTTGGTTTTATTTATATTTTCCTATCAATTAGTTTTTGACCACGAAAATGGAAATTAGAGTCATTTCACGATAAAACTTCAATTTATTCGTATGCTCTGGGAAATATTTATTCATATGCTATTTATTTATGTTAGATTGATTTTTATGGCAATTGAAAAGGTACAGGGAGTGTCAAAAATAATGGAGAGTTACCGTATGCCATATAAGTTATAACTCCAATCTTTAATTCTATAAACTCCTACCGATACAATAATAAGTATAATATTTATGAAAGCAAATATGGTGATAATGCTCATTATTCTTGAGTTATTTTTATGAGTTTATATATGTACTTTTTTTTTGAGGAACATGTCTATATATATACCTAATTGCATCATTCCTCAAAATACACGTCTATATGTATAACAATATATATGTAAATAAGAAATGATTTACAATTAAACAATGGTTGGATAAAGTATGGTGTTCTTGTGGTAGAGCTTTTGCATATGAATTAGTGCAAATTCATGAAGCTTACAACATATGTGGCTAAGCTATTGTATCCTGGAGCACCGTGCTAGTGATTCCATTACACTGGTTGAGATGTATCTTCAATATTCTCCCACGGCAGGAACAGAACTGTGCTTGGACCAGGGGGGGCCATTGCCCCCCTAGCCCAATGAGAAAAGGAAAAATATCTAATATATAAAGCTTGTTTTTAAATTTTCATGCTCCATTTTTGTTCAATACTTCCATACTTTCACAAAAATTAAGTACACTCTCTTTATTCAAATTTTCATTAAATTTTGATTCTTTTTGTGGGTTTCTATCTAGCTTTTAAATGATTTATGAAATTTATTTTAAAACATTAGCATAAGATAATTACAGCTTAAGTGCTTGGTGAAGTTCCCTAAAGAAGCTTGGGATAAACACGCGCGCGCGCGCGCACACACACACACATATATATTATTTTATAAGTTGCTTGGATAAAAAATATGGTTGTCTTTGGGTTAATCTAGAGCTACAATATGAAGGTTTAGGTTATAACAAATTTTTTAAGCATTTGGGTTTGAGTATATCTCGCCCCCCCACTCATTTGAAATCTTAGCTCTGTCCCCTGTTCCACGGTGGTGCGAAACACCTTAAAGAGAGTGAGTGTCACACCTCAGCCAAGGTATGTACCACGGTGATATCTTCTTTATCATTCTTATTATTAAAAGCTTATTTGCACGTGATTATTTATTTGAGTGAATAAAATATTAAGTGAAAGTTTAGATAATTTGTTGCGAGCTTATTTATGAATGTAAATTATAAATTATTTTATTGTTTTTAAACCGCAGAACCATCAAATGGCCATGACTACTATCAAGAGTCAAGAAAATAACCAAAGCTATATGTTAAGAAAGGTGTGAAATTAGTGTCAGTTTGGAAATTGTTTATTTTTTATAGCTTATTTCCATAGTGTTTTTCAAAATATGTATTTTTTTATCATTTTTATTTTAAATGCGTAACAAAAAGTTAGATTATTTCAAAAAAGCTAAAAGTTAAAATTATTTATATAAAAAAAAAAGCTGAAAAAAAAAAAAATTCAACAATTCCCAAACACAAACTAAAACGAAACAATTGGGCTATATGCTAATATATAGTTCCTAATGTTAGAAATCGCAAACTGAAACAAAAAGACAGCCCAAGGAATTGAAGCATATCTTTTGTTATTTCCACTGCTTCAAGTGATTGTTACCACCACAACACCATCAACTCTTTTGTGAAGATGTTTGGGGTTACATTGGACTCTATGCTTTATTGTTACTATTTTAAGAATTCAAAACTATTTTTAAAATCACTAATATATAAAAAAAATAAAAATAAAAATAAAAAGAAGCACATAAACGTGCTACCATAATTTTGATCAATGGTTTTTTTTTTATAGGAAAATTTTATTCCAAAAACCAAGATATACAACAAGGCTCAAAACACGAATTGGGGGTTGCTTCCTACTTCCTAGTACCCCAAACACTCACTATACCTAGCATTATAAAATGGAAAAAAAAAAAACAAAGGAGCCAACCTGAAACTAAAATCTCACATCCTGATCCTGAGAGTGCGAAGAACAAGCTTTGACAAATTAAGAAAGTATTGGGATTCCTGACTCCCCCCAGCACAGCACACACAACAACAAGAAAAGAAACGCCTCACATCTTGAGACGCTAAGGACATCAAAGCTTTACCTATATTACAAAATTCAGCAAAATAATAAAACTTTAGAAATTATTTTCCTATGAAGGTTTAGTTTCCTTATTAGCGTTCACATCCTCCTCCACAAATTGAGCTTCCCTCTTCCTCTGCCTCATGAAATGGAATTACATACTACAACTTTCTCTCTTGATTGTTTTATGACCAATTTGGATGGAGGGGAGTAGAGTAGAGTTGGCTAAAAATAAGCTAAATTTGTGCTAAATCTACTTTACTCTACTCTACTCCTCAATTCAAATGGATCATTAATTTCTAAAAATTCTCACATGCTTTCCTCTTAATTAACTTCCTTGTTGATTCTCTCCCTGATAAAAAAAAAATACAGTTTTGGAAAATAATTTTGTAAGTTCTATGATTAATTATAAACATTTGTAAGTTCTTTTCTGCTCTCTGAAAATATTTTTTTGAAGACTATTTTCATAATACACAACTGGGCAAATCCAAAAAAAGGGAGCTTTAGCCGCGTTTCAAAAAACGCAGCTATAGACCCTAAAAACTAAAAACATAGCTATAGGGCAATAGCCGCGTTTTTAAACGCGGCTTTAGCCACAAGACAATAGCCCACTGTGGGGACCTATAGCTGCGTTTTTCCAACTGAGATCTATGGCTGGGTTTTGTAAAAAACACGACTATAGACCCTGTTTGGGTTGCGTTTAAAACGTGGTTATAGGTACAGTTTTGGCTGCGTTTTAAAACACGGCTAAAGCCACTTATAGCTACATTTTAAAAAAGCAGCTATAGGTTTTTTTTTTTTTTTTTAATTCTAGGTTTTCTTTTTCCCCAAAAAATTCAAAATTCAAACCAAAAAAATTCAAAGTTAAACACAAACCCAAAAAATTCAAAATTAAACATAACATACTCACAATACAAACACACTTAGATAATTCAAAATTAAATACAACATACTCACATTACAAACACACCCAAAAAAATTCAAAATCAAACACAATATACTAACAATATAAACAGAACTTGCTCCAAAATATAAGAACACAAACTCATGAATCTCCTCTCATTCAACAAAACCAACTCAAATCTAACACTAAACCCATTCAAGGAACACAAAAGTACAAGCTCAGAAACACAAAAGAACAAGCTCAAGAACACAAACCCATTTCAACATAAGCACAATATCAGCAACACAATAGCACAAATTCAAAATTTTTAGCATTTCCTCAATTTTCTTAATAGCTAAACATAAAATAACCAAAAAAAACTAGATCTATAGACAAATTAGTGTGCTCGAGATGAAGAAAAAAGAAGAAGAAGTAGTTGCAAAGAAACAAAGAAAAAAAAAAGAGTTGTGCTGGAGTGAAAAAAAAAAAAAAAATTGTCGTGACTTGCAGAAGAAAGGAGCAAAGAAAGAAAGAAAAAAGAAGCAGGAACTCCAAAGAAAGAAAGAAAAAAGAAGCAGGAAAAAAAAGAAAGAAAGAAAGAAAGAAAAAAAAAGCTACGTTGGAGTGAAGAAGGAAGAAAGAAAAAGGAAAAAAAAAAAAAAAAAAAGAACCTGAAGAGTTAGTGAAGAAGGAAAAAAAAAAAAAGAACCTCTCAAGCCTTGTTTGGATTTTGTTAACTCAGTTAACAAAACTGAGTTTTGTTAACTCAAAATCCAAAATTACTAGGCCCCACAGGTAGGGATGGTTGTTTGGCTTATTTTTGTGTTGTTAACTTAGTTAACAAAATTGAGAATTTTGAGAGATGAGTTAAGTAATTCGGAAACACCAAATGCTTGTTTGCAAGTTATGAGATATTAGATATCAGTGGCAATTTCGTAATTCTTCAACACAAATGGGTCCCACTGCTAGTGTCCCGCCTCATCATGCGCAGCTCCAACGGGTCTTTTTGCCTTTACTGTCCCTAGCACCCAATAGAGCTCTTCTTGTTTGCAAGTTATGAGATATCAGATATCAGTGGCAATTTCATAATTCTTCAACACAAATGGGTCCCACTGCCAGTGTCCCGCCTCATCATGCGCAGCTCCAACGGGTTTTTTTGCCTTTACTATCCCTAGCACCCAATAGAGCTCTTCTTCATCATCTCACTATCCCTTTTCCCTTCTCCCAAACCCATAGCACAAGCGCAACCTTTTGATATCACTGTGAATCCATCCGAAGCACAAGGCCCAGCTCCGTCAATCAGCAAAATCGCAACATATATTTTTCACAACAACTTCACATTAGAATTGAATCCGAGGAGAAAAAAAAAACACAAGTACAACAGCATTCCAGGGGCATTAAGAAATAACAACAAAGAAGCTAAAAGGACCCATCAAGGTTACACAATCATAGAACAAATTTTCAAAAAAAAAAAAAATGGGCATATAGCGCTGGGTTTGCAATCTCTAGGTTTGCTCATCGGCGCCGCTAGGTTCCGCTATTCAAAGTTTGCTCGTCGGCGTTGCTAGGTTTGTAATCTTTGGGTTTGCTCGTCAACGCTGTTGGGTTTCGCTATTCTGGGTTTGCTCGTCAGCGTCGATGGGTTTGCAATTTCTGAGTTTGCTTGTCGGCTTCGCTGGGTTTGCAATCTCTGGGTTTGCTTGTCGACACCGCTAGGTTTGCAATCTTTGGATTTGCTTAACGGTGCTGCTGGGTTCTGCTATTTTAGGTTTGCTCGCTAGGGCCACTGGGTTCCGCTGGGAGAGTATGTGGGCTGAAAGGGGAAGGGGAAATGAGAAAAGAGAAAAAAAAAAATTGGGGATGAAAGGTAGGCTAACAGCTTTGTTCTAACAAGTTATAAGTATGGGGCCCACAAATAGTTGAAAATTTTGAGTGATGATAAGTTGAGTGATGTGTGCCAAACAGGTGGGTATAAGAAATTGAGATATTTTGAGTGATGAGTGAGAAGTGATGAGTAATGAAAATTGAGTAGTGAGTGATGAGTGAGGAAAAAAAAAAAAACCAAATAGGGCCTTAGTTGCGTTCAGTGAAGAATGAAGAAATAAAAGAAAAAAGAAAGAGGAAAGGAAGATAAGATGATAGTGGGGGTAGGTGGGGATGTAGGTGGGAAAGTGGGGGGCAAGTGGGAAGCTTAAGAATTTTTTTTTTTTTTTTTTTTTTTTCCTGCTGTTACATATAAAAAGGGGACCTATAACCACATTTTTTAAAAACGCCGCTATAGGTCCCCTTTTAAAAAGAAAAAATTTATTCAGCTAGAGGTCCCATAGCTGTGTTTTTGAAAAACGAGGTATAGATAGTCTATGGTTGCGTTTTAAAATGTAGCTGTAGGTCCCACTTTAAAAAAAGTTTATTTGGTTGGAGGACCTATAGCTACGTTTTTTACAAACGCGGCTATAGATAATCTATAGCTGCGTTTCAAAATGCAATTATAGGTCCCGTTTAAAAAAAAAAAATTATTCGGTTGGAGGACCTATAGCTGCATTTTTTAAAAACGTAGCTATAGGTCCCCCTTTAAAAAATATTTATTTGAGAACCTATAGATTCAGTCTATAACTACATTTCTTAGAAACGCGGCTATAGATCAGCTATAGCTGCGTTTTTTGTAGTAAAAGTCTCTTTTAAGATTGAGGGTTACCTTCCTTTAACTCTACAACATGTTTGGTATTGGAAGTTTTATGCTAACATATCTAACAAACCTGTTAGCCTTTTGCATTCCTTTGGCAAAACGGTTAGCCCATTAATGAGCACAACCCATTAGCCAAATTGGCCTCATCAAGGCACGTTTAATGGCTGTTACAAAGGGAAATGCAAACATTTCTCTCTCTCTCTCTCTCTCTCTCTCTCTCTCTCTCTCTCTCTCTCTGTTTTTAAGCAATGGAAATAGTGTGCCTTGCTTTAGTAGCAAGCACCACCCCCTCACCTTGAGCAATAACATGTGTAGTTGCAATGTGAAATAACCACAAATTGATCCTAGAGGTATGTAACAATTTCTTTCATTGGTATCAAATTCAAAGCCATTGGCCATTTATCATTATTTCCAAGCCAATAGAAGGCTTTAGGAGGCATGAACCCATTTTTCAAAAAGTTTTATCATTAATGGACTTGATGTCCTTTGCTTTTGTTGGTACTCTAATGACTTTCTAGCAACACCACCACCACCAGTAGACTCTTCTTTCGAGTCCATAGGAACAAACATGTCATTTGGATAAATGTGGAAAGAGATCAATTTATTTTTATAGGATTTACATGTTTGAAACATAATTTTTTGGACTTGAATATCTCTTTAAATACTTGACCTTTTTTTTCCAATGATTCTTGAGTCTAAAATTGTAGGACCTAAGCACTACAAGAAATCTGGGTTTAATTGGCATTTTTAGCAACATTTTTAAATTCACTGCCATAAGTGGTATATTGCAATGCTTAACCTTTTTTTTCCAATGATTCTTGGTCTAAAATTGTAGGACCTGAGCACTACAAGAAATTTGGGTTTAAGCGATGTTTTTAAATCTGCCGCTGTAAATGGCATATTGCGACGTTTCTAACCAGCACTGCAAAGCGTGTGCCTTTTGCTACGTTTTTTAAAGAAGTGTTGCTGTAACCTAGAATAATAGCGGCATTTATTAAAACGTCACAAAAAGTACAGAAATTTATGTTCCCTCCAAAAAATAAATAAATAAATAAATCTCTAAACATCACTATATGTTCCCTCTAGAAATTTTGGTGTATGTTTCCCCCAAAAATTTTGGTATTCCTGCACAAAGTTTCCCCTACCTCTTCATTTCCCACTTATTTTTTCCTTATTTTTTCCTACACTTTTTTCTCTTTTTGTTTCTTTTCTGAGTCCATTCGTATACCCACTTCTTTGTCTCCCTTATATCTCCTCTTCTTACTCTCCCTCTTGCCGCCACTGCCCTCCACCAAGCCTAGCCACTACCCACCACCACCACCCTCAAAGCCACCGCAGCCGTCATCGACCTCCACCGATCTAGAGCTCCTATCATCATCATCACTATCTTGAAACCATTCCTCCCAAAATGAACCGTTTCCTCCTCAAAGTTGCTAAGTCAAATCAACCCACCTTGGTCTCTCCTCCACCACTTCTGCTGATAAAGGCTCCTTTCCCACTTTGCTCCTCATGTTTGATTCTTCTTTTACTCTTCCAATGCTTCATTTTCTCTTATTTTTTTTGTGGGTAATAGTGGTGTTCATCATCTATATCATGTTTGGTTTGTGTTTGTGGGTAATAGTACATTTGGGCCAAATGTGCAGACTAGCAGTGTCCTCATCTTCTATGTAGTAAGTTAGGCCACGGTTCAAAGAAAAATGGAAAGTAGCATCTCGAGTTTTAGAAACTTGAGATCTACATTCAAACTTGAGTGACAGAGAATTGCTTTCTGCTCGCTTTGTGCTGGCTGATTTAGACAAAAATGCCATCTAGATCTCGAGTCTTAAAGACTCGATTTGCACGACATAAAATTCGAGTCTTCAAGAGTCGATTTTCTTTAATTAAAATTTCCATAGGACTCGAGTCTATAAGACTCGAGTTCCACTGGGCAAAATTTAAAAAAAAAAAACACATAACATTCAGCCCGTAGCACACACAAATTACAAAAGCCTTCTCACCCAAAAACAGAGCATTCTCACTGCTTTTCCTCAGGCTCACTAACTCTCACTCACTGCTCTTCCCTCTCAACAAATTCATATCTCAGGTAAGGGTTTGCATAATTTGATAGTCATTGTAGTTGGGTATTAGTTGTCTATGGGTGTGGGTTAAAGATTTTGACTATTTATTTTGTAGATAGTTAACATAACTTAGTTAATTTACCAATATTGTGAATTATAGAACTTTGTTTTGTTAGTGTTAATTTTTTGAGTATTTATTTGCATGAGTTTTGTTATCAAAAATTTATTCATCATTTCTAGGGTTTTATTTTTACCATAATCTTTCAAGTTTTTTTGACTTTATTCATCATTATTTTGGGTATGAAATGGGTAGTGAATGAATGTAATGAATGGGTATGAAATGCGTATGTAATCATACTCCTCTACCCACCTAGTTATTTCAGAACCCTTTTAAGCATTATAGGTCACCATACAATGGAGTAAGAGATAATTCCGTCTCTCCATCTACTAGGATTAGAAAGTTTACATCTTGGCCTTTAGATATTAATGGGCAATGTGGCACTCTATAATCTGGCTTGAATATGTTTAGCCTTAAGATCACATTACTTTTTTCCCCCACTTTACGACTGTGTGATTTAACTAACATAGTAACTTAACTTGAACAAGTTCACAATGCCTGAAATTGATATAATCCTATACCACGATGGTCCGCTTAAGAATGCCAATGAGAACAAGGGATTGCCATTTGAAGGGCCGGGTATAAAGGCCTATTATACCCAAATTAATCATAGGTTGAAAACCCTTGAGGAATTGAAGATATTTGTCATGGAAGAGTTGTGTGAGAATCCTGCTGTGCACAACATACAAATTACTTATCGTATGCCAAATGAAATCCTGAAGCACCAGATTAATTACAAGTATATGGCGATAGAAATAGACAAACATGTAAAGATCACGTTTGACAAGTTGGAGAGAATAGCTGAAGTAACTAACCTTGAGTTGTACATATAGTTGGAGCCGCGTGCAGTGTGGCAAGAGGATATCCAACAAACAACCACAAGCTTACAGGTTACGATTCTGGATGCTCAATATGAGTATTTTACACATGTAGAGGATGATGATGTTCATGCCAATGGTGACGACGATGATGATGATGACGACGACGATTATGTTGATGAGACTACTGCCGTTAATAATGATGATGACGATGATGATGACGACTATGTTGATGAGAATCTTGCCATTAACGGTGAAGATTTTGCCGATAGAGATAAGTATGAAGACAGGATTAACAGAGGGGACTTTCGGGACTTTGAGGACTTTGAGAGGGACATTGATGACGATGAGACATTGGATGGTAGTGAACCTGATGCAGACAATGTTATTAGTGTCCAAAACATTACAAACACAATCCCTGCTTATAAACCTCCTGCGTTGTCATTCTCTGAAAATACTTGGGAAAATATGGTTGATCCTTCACATATTGAGATGCCATTTGTGTCTACTTGGAGAGAGGGGATGAATTTGTGCAAAGGGTTGACTTTTGACAATAAAGTGGAGGTGAAGCGCGTATTAACCATTTGTGCCCTCAAGGAAAACAAACAGTTTAGGATCACTAGGTCGACGACGAAAAAACTTTGTGCGAAATGCGTGCATAAGTCATGCAAGTGGTATGTCTTCGCAGTTATGAAGCCCAATCTCCAAGAACTATGGATGGTCACCGTGTATGTAGGTCCTCACACATGTATACCGACTGGGGTGTAAAATGATGGTAGAATGATGAGTTGTAATTTTATTGCAGCAGACATCCATAAGAAGTTATGTGAGGATCACACTACCCCAATTAAGCATCTCAGATCTATGGTAGAGGAGAAATATACAGGCCATAAGCCTTCTTACTACAAAGTATGGGATGCGAAACAAAAGGCAATTGCGAAGATGTTTGGGAATTGGGAAGAGTCTTACCAAAGGCTGCAAAAGTTGCTAATGGCATATATTAATTAGGACCCGACTACTCAGATATCCTACTGTATCACACCCACCGATGAAGATGACACCGTATTGTTGCATTATGTGTTTTGGTCTTTCGGTCCATGCATATCAGGATTCAAATACTGCAAGCCAGTTATCAGTATTGATGGGACCCATCTGTATGGTAAATATCAGGGAAAATTGTTGGTCGCAATGACAACGAATGCTAACAACAAAGTATTCCCTCTCGCCTTTGCTGCTGCGGATTGTGAGTTAGGGTCCAATTAGAGGTGGTTTTTAGAATGCCTCAGAGAAACGATTGGCCACGTGATACCTGACAAAGGCATTTGCATAATTTCTGACTGACATCTCGGTATCAAAAATGCCATTGCAAACTGGCCTAGAAGGAATGATGGAAGAATACGGGTATTTCATAGATATTGCCTTCGACATGTTGCTAGCAACTTCAACACCCATTTTCAGAACTCGACTCTAAAGTCAGTAGCGTTGAAAGTAGGATATGCTAGACAGGTAGTAAAATTTAATACCATAATGGACTCCATTAAGCAGGTGGAAATTGAGGCCATTAGGAATAAGAATAAGTGACGAGGAAGGCTGGTAAGGAAAAGAATCAAGATTATCTTCCATACACATACCTAATGAGTGAATCTGTGGATATATGGACCCAGTCACATGATAGTGGGAGACATTTTGGGGCAATGACAACCAATGTATCAGAGTGCTTCAATGGTGTACTGAAAGGTGCACGAGGGCTTCAATAGTGTACTGAAAGGTGCACGGGACCTTCAATGGTGTACTGAAGAGATGCATCTAGGATGGGTGGAGGGACCTCGGGCTGGGGAGATGTGTGCGGGATGGGTGCAGGTATCTCAAGACTACTTACAACCCGAGGGGTTGTTGTAGGCCGACCACGGCCCCTAGCTGCACTTGTGCTTGGGCTTGCTGTAGCAGGCCGACCACGGCCCCTAGCTGCGCTTGTGCTTGGGCTTGAAGTAGCACGCCTCCCACGGATCGGTGTACTTACGAGTGCTGCGCTTGTGCTTGGGGTTGCAGTAGCTGCTGATTCAGTCTCATGCCCATTGTTTGCCTGCCCATTTGCTGTAAGACCACCACCAAGCCCAACCACATCACTTAGGACACGCCGAACATGGTTGTGTGCTCGGCTGCCTATTGGAAGCATCTCTAACAGCGCTAAATAGCTTTCAATCTAAAATTGAGAAAGAAGCAGTACAATCAGATTTGATACATTTATGTATCAATTGTAGAATGGATAATATAGTACTTATTAATCTACTCAAATACCCAACTAAGAACTAAAAGTGTTATTAGAATATTATATGAAATAGAAAGTCTTTTTAATTAGAGATCAGTCAAATCAAACCAGATTTGCTGAAAAAAGAAATCAATTGATTCTACGTTCCTACATGTACTGAATAAAAAACGAAATAGGCAATAAAATCTAATTAGAACACATTATCGATGTATCTAATTTAGCGTTGTTGCAGTGCGGTCGACATACTTTCGAGTGACCAAACGGTACCAGCGATAATAGTTATGATCGCGAGGCATCTCACCAGTCTGAGGAGGTGCATGGCAAAGTCGTTGTTGTCTCATATCCCATGTAAGGATATACGGTCCATGCTCCTCCCTCCAATTCTTTTCCACCTTCCCACGTAAGTCTATTCTATGCAGTCTATCATCGTACACAACATGGTCGGGCCGCTCTTGCGCCAACCCAAACTGTCAAAGGACACGATCTGGGTGGTGTGTCTCTATTATGCAAAAACACACAAGTGACACCCTTACCGTCCACGTATCCCTCCCTGCAATGCAAAAGTCAGGAAGGTGGCCGAAGTCTGCCTCATATGGCTGCCACACAATCTACAATAGATAATCGGAAAAACAAAAATTAAAACACATATTCTTAAGGAAAATACATAGATAAAGGGAAAAACAAAAATTAAAACAGAAGCAATCATATTCTTAAGGAAAATTAACATAACTAAACAGAATTTTTGTATACTATTACTTGGTCTGGCTGCATTCTAACTAATTGCTCGCGATAGTGGATCAAGGTCATGCCGGATGGCCTACTCTTCGGGCTTGGCACCCACACCCACCTACAGTTACGAGCGAATAATATAAGATAAGATAATACCCATGTTATAGTTACTAAGAAGAGTACATTGCATAACAAACTAAATATCAGGAAAATACTTACTTAAATGCAAGTGGAGCATATGGCCATAGGCCATAATCACATCCAGGTGGGGGCTCTATCCTTGGGCACAAGAATGGCAACCTTGCCCATGCCCAAAACTGGACCAAGGTGCACGCCCCACCAATCTGCGATGCCCCTTTCTCGCTTGTCCGACACAACTCTCTGTACAACCAGGCCAGGCAACCACTACCCAACTATACTGTGGCGGATCACGAAGGTTCCGCAGGAACGCCAAGAACATCAGATGCACCCTATCTCCCGACTTGTCCATGAAAAGCTTATCCCCTAGCAGCGCTAAAATACAGCACCGGGCATACTGATGTATCTGCATCTCCGTTGCATCATGAGGCAGTGGTGCTGCAATGGCGTCAACAAGGCAGCTGATGAGAATTTTTCGTCCCACCAAAGTTTTGTTGTCACTTGCCGGAGTAAAACCAACCAACTCCATGCACAGATCTCTCCAATCCCCATCCACCACAGCAGTCGGCCCAACCAAGACCTCATCATCTATAGGAAGTCCGAAAATGACCTCCACATCTTGTAGGGTGATTGACATCTCACCATGTGGAAGATGGAACGTATGAGTCTCCGGCCGCCATTGCTCAACTAGGGCTGATATTAGGCAATGATCTATCTCTCTGGAAGGGGCCCTAAACAATCCTTCCTGCCTTAGCAACTTGATAATGTCAATCACCCGATTATCTTCCATCTGAATGTTTGCCATCTTCTTAGTGCGACCACAGCACGTAAGTGGGCCCGGGTCCTGCAAAATCGATAATAATTATAACGGTTGTTACAACTACAAATACAACTTTGAAAGAACTTGCTCACTAAAAGTCAAAGACAGCGACAACATAAAAATTAAAGTGGTTTTTAGAACTAGATATTTCACCTCGCCATTCCAAATGTCCTCTAATCGATTATATCGTTGTCGCGTCAACAGTGACTCATCAAGCGGACCAAGGTGCAAGATCTGTGGCTCGTCATCGATTTGAGGCTCCATACTACAAAGAGTGCTACTGTGAGATCATTAATAGTGTGGGGGCAAAGAAATTGTATTCTACATGCAAGGAAAATCTATACTGAAGAGCAGCTTATTGGCATTATTTAAAAAAGGATGCTAAACGAATGGAAAGCAAAAAGCAATACATCTATTTGGAAAGTAAACTGAGAACATGTGTGGATAGGTTCTAGAAGGTTATCATGCATACAAAAAGCTCAGTCTTCCAAGGTAAAGAAGACTTAGCAAATGTTATCAGATGGGTGGACATGTTTTGAAAAAACAGATGCACTGTAACTTCAGCTAGCTTTCTATTTCCTTCAATCATGTTAATCGGACTGATGGACTACATAATATTAATTTAAAAGGACACATCTTAATAAAAAAAATTTAGGAATTTTTTTTTTTTTTTTAACAACTGAACAAGTTTCTCAGCTTTAAAATATTCCCCTTCTTTATTACTTTATACCAATACCGAATGAAACAAACTTTTACCATGCAATGAGCCAACCCCAAAATATTAATAGAACATTTTATAAGTTGGACAATTAGCGCTACACCTGGACATCTACACCAGATCAACGGTATGAAATGGAGAGGATAAACAAAAGAAGCATTCTCATATGATGGACTGCATTGAAAATTGACAGTGCTGTGGATTTGTAATGAGCAGTCTTGATAACAATGTCAAAAACTATCACCATTTAAACAATGTCAAAAGAGTATCACCATTTAAACAATGTCAAAAAAGTATCACCAATTGAACAATGTCAAAAAGTATCACCATTTAAATAAATCTCAACATTAACACGATAAGCATATAACAAAAAGGCTATATGAACTGAGTTTCAATGTGGGAGTCAATTTTTAATGTCAGACTCAAGTTTCATATGAACCAAACTATAAATTCAAGTGGGAACTAATTAAAAAAAGGCTATACCTTTGAAAATCGCAAACCCAAATAAAATTCTAAGCAAACTAGTTACAAAACCTGCAACGAATAATAAGAATTCAAAATTACTAACTAAATCCCCCATCTTTCAAAGATACAAACAAATAACAACATTTGAAAGTACTAACTAAAACTTACAAAATATAAACAAACTGTTAAAGAATAACCACCATCAAAAGTATTCAAAACCAAAACACAAACAAACACATAAAACAGTCTTTCTTTTATATGAAAGAATGCAATTAAAATTAAATAAAAATGCAAACAAACACGGTTTCAACTTTCAAGGATCAAACTTTCTTAGCATTCAAGAGGGAATATTTGAAAATGACGTACCTTGGTTCAAAAGCTGAAAGAGACAAATACTGTGGAATAAATCGAATTGAAGAGAAAGATTGAATCTTGAAGGGAGAGACGTGAGAAAGGATGAGTCTCCGTGAGAATAGAATGAGTGTGTTGAAGTGCAGTGAGAATCAGAGAGAGTCTCCGTTTGAGTGAGAGTAACTGAGCGAGAGTGAGGAGAGCTCTAGTCAGGTGAGATTTTAGGTTTTAAGTGGTCAAAAATGGGTTTCTCAGACACGGGTTTAAAAATGATGCTTACAAATCGAGTTTTAGAAACTTGAGTTTGTAAGTTATCCACATAGAAACTTCTATCCACGTTAGTAAATGAAAAACCACAAAATCAAGTATTAAAAACTCAATTTTTAGTTTGATCTCGAGTTTTAGAAACTCAAGGTGCTAGTTTTCCACATTCTTTTAGAACCGGGCAACTAACAAAATCCTTTGCACAATAACATTATTTGGAAAGGGTGTTCATACATTTGAGATTTTGTGTTTGGTTTCTGAAATACACACTGGAGTAATGTAATGTGAAGGCAACTAGTTAGTAACTAGTGGGTAATAGTACCTTTGAGATTTAGAAGAAGTGAACAGATCTAGAAGTGAAAAATGAAAAAGAAAAATTGAAGGAATAAGGAAAAAATATTTTTTTTTTGAGGTACTCTTCATAATCTTCAAATCTAAAGCACAATATTCAAGTCCGTTGCAATGAGAGACAGAGAGTAAAAGAAAACAAATAGGCTTGGAACAATGAAATGTGGCTTCAACGGAAAGAAAAAGAGGTGGTGAAGTGGGGTAGTTGGTGGGGTAGGTTAGAGTATTAATGGGGATGACACATGTTGCATTACCAATGGTTAAAATTTCATATTATCACTTCTATTGCTTCACTAAATGTATTTATCATTGCATAGTGCCACGTTGGGCCATGCAACATAAAAACTATTTTTTTATATATTTTTTAATAATTAAATATGAGCACAAATACAAATAAATTTAATAAGTGGCCATGTATTTGGGAAGAATATATTTTTATATTTAATTGGACTCACTGGTGGTGCTTTTATAGGTGGGATTGTTGATTTAGCCAACCTTGTGGTGACATGTTGTATTCATGCTTATTTATATATTTTGATAAGATTTTATATTTTATGTATTAAGTTGTGTTTGTTTGTGTGTTATTGTATTAAAAATTACAATTATTGCTTTATTTGAAATTACAATAATTTCTTTATAGCCTTGGAAAATTAAGAAAGTTGTGGCTTTTTTTTTTTTTTCTTTTTGCAGGTTTCATTTGGTGTTATTGGCCTAGGTGTTGGGGTTTCACTCTTGTCGTGAGTAAATATTCTCAACTAAATGCTCTTTATATATATATATATATATATATATATATATATATATATTTATTGTAACTAAATTTTCATGCACCATTGCTCCTTAAAATTTTATGCAATGGCATTCTCATATGCAAAATTTAGATGATTTGAAGCACATTTTTCAGTTAAGACATTTAGGCATAATGGGTAATTTTTCTTATGTGTACCAAATGACAAAGTTTTGATACAATTAAACTTCAAATATTTTCTGCAAAGTGTGTTAGGACATATGTAGTTCAACTTGTTGACATATGTCACTATTTTATGTAATTGGCTTATCCTTAGACAAAACGCACTTTACTTGTAATTTGGTAGATTTAGGATGTGTTTAACACTTCAAGAAACAGTGTTTCAACATTCAATGTTGAAGTCATCAAGTCTGTTCAAGAAACAAGCTGGAAAAGTGCAAGTTACTAAAGCTCGACACCTATCTCGACACATGTATCTATCAAGCTTTAAGAAGCTGTTTTAGCCCGAGCCTCGACAGCTTCTCGACAGATCCTCGACACCTCTATTTGTCGAGATTTAAAAAAAAAACAGATTTTCAGTTCTATTTTAAGTCCAATCCGTGAATGTGTGTTTGTGACTTCTTTTCTCCTAACCCAAGACATATAAAAGGATTGTTTTAAAGGCCGTCAAAAAAGATGCAAGTTGCACAAGTATTGAGCAATCCTTGTTCATGCAATTTGTGATCAAAGACAAAGTTCGTGCCCTAGTTCATCTCTTGTGAAGAAGATTGCTGTGTATTGTGCACCATAGGGTTTTGTGACCGAGCATCTTCTTAATCTTCATCGTGTAGATGATCTGAAGAACTTTACAGCCAACAACTTTCTCTCTAGTTGGTGAATTGAAGTCGCGTACTGGGATCCGCGCAATTGGTTAGTCACGTACTTGAGAGCCGTGCATTGAAAGGAGAAACTATCACTACAGAGCAAGTCCAATTGGGTATTGGGGTAAGGGTTCAACTGTAGGTTGGTAAGGTACTTGGGATTCCTTGCTTGTAATCGCTTGCTGTGATAATAGTGGAATTTCGGGAGTGGTGATCTTAAATCACCCGGTGGGGTTTTTGTTGCAGGTTTTCCCCATTCGTAAACAAATCACCATGTCATTTATTTTTCCGCTGCATAACTTAGTTTTGGTGATTTGTTTGTGCTGCCACGTGATTTTGCATGTTAACTTGATTAATTAATAACTTAACTAATTAATCAACTTAATTAATCACAAGGGGTCAACGCGTTTGTGACCTATCAAAGTGGTCCTTACTTTTTTTGCCTAATTGTTCCAAGTCCTAACTTATAAAAATTTCCTACAATGGCACCTTTATTTGTCTTCTACATCATTTAATTGTCCTCTTTTATTTTGCAGATTAAGTACACATTTATTGTGATAAGCTTGGACTTTTTTTAGAAAGGTGATTGCTTGGATTGAGCATAGTAAGTAATTTTTGCTTAAAACTTTGTACTTGAAATGTTAATAATTGTGTTTGGGTGGATTGTTGAGTTTGAGCAAGCGGATGGCTTGCATGGTGGTATAAGGTGGTTTACATTCATATTGAAAATATTTACTTCTTTTTGAAAATTTAGATGTTGTTGAGTTGTGTTTATTGAATACTTTTTGGACTTCAATACTTGTAGGCATTCTATATTATTATATTGATAATTGTATTGGGTGGATTGTTGTATTGAAGCAAGTGGGTGGCTTGCATGGTGTTATAAGGTCATTACAATTGATATTGGGAATGTTTATTAAATTTGGAAATTTGGATGTATATGGTTGAGTTATATTTGTTGATTACTTTTTGAACTTCAATACGTGTAAGCACTCTATATTTGTGATTATGATAATTGTATTGGATGGATTGTTGAGTTGGAGCAAACAGATGGCTTGCATGGTGCTATAAGGCAATTTACATTCATATTGGAAGTGTTTACTATTTTTTGAAAAGTTAGATGGATATTTTTTGAGTTATATTTATTGATTACTTTTTCGACTTTAATATTTACAAGCATTCTATATTTGTGATTACGACAATTGTATTGGAAGGATTGTTATGTTGGAGCAAGTGGGTGGCTTGCATGGTGTTTTAAAGCGGTTTATATTCATATTGGAAGTGTTTATTAAATTTGGATGGATATGGTTGAGTTATGGTTGTTGATTACTTTTTAGACTTCAATACTTACAAGCATTCTATATTGTTATATTGATAATTGTTTTGTGGTGGAGTGTTTAGTTGAAGCAAGCGGGTAGCTTGCATTGATAATTGTTTTACGATATATTGTAGTTTGATTATTTCATTTCTTTCGCATGTTGAACATGTAAACTAAATGGCAATTATCAAGAGATATTGATTAGTTACCAAATGTATTAGTAAATTACTTATGAATTTTGACTCCTTATGGCTACACTTAGGACCTTGGTGCGACTTGCAAGTCATTTTCTCAAATTTGAAAATTTTGCCTTGTTTTCTTAGAAGCATAGGTTTGTTTTGTTAGAGTAATTGAAATATAGACTAATGGTTAGTTTATTCTTTCATGATATCCTGCTATAGATATTTATTGTGTAAATTTGTTCTATAGTTATGGACAAGAGTTGGATGGACATTAGAGATAGGACATCTGTGGAATATAGAAATGGAGTTGCACAATTCTTGAATTTTGCATCTCATCATGCACAACGAGATGGTACAATTGTTTGTCCATGTCGAAAAAGTGCACATTCAACAATGTTGGCTATAGATGTTGTACAAATTCATCTAGTATCACATGGGATTTGTAGGGGTTATCGACGTTGGACTTTTCACTGTTAGAACTCCTAGTACTTCTGTCCAAGAAAACTCAAATGAAAATAGTAATATGCGTGAAATGTTGCATCACATGTTTCCTATGCATGATATAGTGCCCAAACCAATGGAAAAGATATGGCATCAGAACCTGTGGTAGGAGGCCCTGGTGTCGAACAACCTACACAAGGTCCTAACGAAGAGTCACTCCAATTTCAGGTATTCAAGAAGTTATAGACTATATGTGTATTACTCTATCTTGTACTGAGTTTTACACAAGTGTTTAGCTTGATATGGACTTTACTAACTAAGCTATTGCATGTAGTCAAAATTGATTTTTCCTAAAGAACTTGCTATGTTAGAGGCAATGAAGAATAGGACATTGTCCACAATTGCGAAATCTTGGAGGAACCACAAGTCAACTTTGAAGAAGAAGTATTTCCTGGGAAGAGGAAATAGAGCACGAGTACCACCAAATTTAATTATTGAAGATTATGAAGCCCTTGTTCAATATTGAAATTTACCAAAAACGAAGGTATTATTCTATATTGATATGCTTTAATTGTTCTACATCATCATCAAAATAAGAACATTCATATGGATATCCTTATTCTACATTGAATATCTACCATGAAAAATATATTCAAATAATACTTTGTTTAAATATGTAATTTTTTTGAATGTAGGGTCTTGCTTTGTAAACAAGAATAGTCGTTCCAAGCAAAAAAATATGCATACTGATGGTTCAAAAAACTTTGCTTCATATGTAGAAAAAATGATAAGGACTCAATAATTATCTTGTAAATGACTTATTAGATTGTTCTTAAGTTTGTATGAAACCATTATTCCTAATTAAATTAATATAATGACCATAATTTAGGTAACAACGCTTGGGCATCTTGTAAAGCGTGCAGATGTATATGTAAAACTCCATCTTTGTAAAGATGGTACTCCTGTTAACACCGAAGCAAAAAGCAATATTGTAAGTAATATCATGATTTGCTAAGTGTAATATAGAATCTATGAACATTGTTAATTTCTAATGTGTTATTGTGTTCAAATTTTGAATATTAGGAAAAAATCAACGAACTGTTGAGTGAGTCCTCGAATCATGTGCAGTCATCCGACCTTACTGGTAGTATTGCATGGACACCAAATAAAGTATATGCTCAAGTGTTTGGAAATGAGCGCAATGGTCGTGTTCGGGGTGTGGGAATTGGCCCGAGCCCAAGTATGCATCTTACCAAGAGCACTCCTGCAATTGCTCAAGTAAGAAGCCAAGAAAGGGATGTTGAAGTGACTCAGTTAAAAAATCAAGTGGCTTTTTTGATGGAGAAAGTGAATCGTTATGAAAACTTGGAGAAGCGAGTGACCCAATTGATGCAATTAGTGCAAAATTAGCAAAATCATTCTTCAGAAGCTAGTCCGGTATTAAATTGTGATGTTTTAAGAATGTATTTGGTGTTTAAATTTTTTAAGAATAGCAACTATTATTTTGTTACTCGAAATGATTTCTTTATGAACTTATTAGATACTCTAAATTTGTTTCAGGGTGGTTTCAGTTTAGATAATCAATCTTCAACTCCTTATAAATTGCAGGCTTCATCACATCAAGAAACTAGCATATAGCAGTACATGCAATGTTTTAAGGACTCCATGAGCTATTATATAGTTGTTTTGAACAACCACAATTATTTTGGAACCATTGTACTTTGTTTATAATATTGCCATAGTTTGGGTGGCTGTTTGTTTTTTGGTATAGGTAAACAAGTGTTTTGTTACAACCACATTTATTTTGGAAGTATTGTACTTTGTTTAATATTGTCATAGTTTAGGTGGTTATTTTTCTTTTTTCTTTTTTGTGTAGGTAGACAAGTGTTTTGTTCAATTCAAGATGATACATGTATTGGTATTAAAGATATATATATATATATATGTGTGTGTGTGTGTGTGTGTGTGTGTGTGTGTATGTATATTTGAATCTATGGTTAATGTGTTATTGTGGAATATTGATGATCAATAGATATATTTGATCTATCATAAGCTTGTGTTAGTTATTGTTGAATTTTAAACAGGTTTAGCTAGCATTTTTAATATTTAAAAAAAAATGAGCAGGTTTTTGCAACGTTTTAAAAACGTTGCTAAAAAGTAAGAGGAAACATTTTTAACCAAGCCTACAAAATAACCAATCCTATAGCGACGTTTTTAAAAACATCCTAAAAAGCAAGAGGACAATGTTTTTGCAACGTTTTTGAAACGTCACTATAGGTTTGATTATTTGCAACGTTTTAAAAACGTCACTAAATGTATTTTCTACATTATATACGGAAATGTTATATTATTTAGTAATGTTTTAGAAAACGTCGCTAAAAGTTTTTGAACACCGCTAAAGAGTCACATATGGCGACGTTTTTCAAAACGTCGCAATAGACCTATAGCGATGCTTTTGAACGTCGAAAAAAAGTCGCTATAGACCATTTGTGTCTATGGTGACGTTTTTTGGGTTTTTAGTGACGTTTTACAAACGTCACTTAAACCCAGATTTCTTGTAGTGTGAAAGGATTTCCAAAGTGGACATGCCCATCTAGGTAACTCCCTGGAGTTACTCCTACGCATTGCCTTAGGCTATAACTCCTCTTCTCATAAAAATAGAAATTTATGACAATATAAACCCCACTATCGATACCCCAAAAATACATAACAAATTTAGCAATCTCGCAATGTGTTTATAGAGTGTTGGTGTTGGTGAGAATCGTAGGGTATGGGTGTAGTTTGCATCCCTTTAGTAGTGTGTAACACCATTGGTAAACTGATTTGATCGTGTTTTACTCAAGCTAAAATGAAGAACTAGTTTGAGTTGTTGGTTTGCATGGAGTGTAGCCCTGGATAACATAGAACAACCTCAAAACTCCTATGAGACCCTCGATTTAAGCCAAAAGAGGTATGCTGAAAAACAAAAAATAGATATTCCACTACTTGATCTGTGTTTATAATATTTACATTAGAGCGATATTAGGTTGTTTTTGTGTCTTATGCCCCTCAACTCTCTATTATTAATGATGTGCAAAATGCAAAACATACTTTACAGTTAAGTTACGCACGAAACTTCAATGGCATCACACAAATGAGAACCAAATTAGGGCCAGCTCTTACCTTAGGCAAGTTATGCGACTGACTAAGGCCCCCAAATTAAGGTAGCCCACAAATTTTAACCAATTATGTTAGTTATCTAATTCCCAAAAAAATTATAATCAAAATTAACTTAAGAAAAATATAATTTCATCATAATTTTTTAGTATATAGTCTTTAATAGTATTGTACCTTTTAGTTGTATTGTATAAAAATGGTAGATTATTTTCCAAATGCATGCACAGCTTATAGAATTTTAATGAAAATATCTGATACAGTTGCTTCTATAAAAATAATTTTTTCATAATTAATTTATAAAATAGTATCTAAGATTAATAATGCCCGTAGGAAGAATTTTTTTAATAATTAAATTATGAAAGTTGCTTAGTGTGAGTATGATTGAGTTGTGTCGTCTCTCATACATAATTTTGAATGAATTAGATTAAAATCAGGCTTAATAATGAACACTAGTGGCATAAGTGATGATTAGGAAGTTTAGCAAAATGTCAAACTTGTAACGTGTGCTAATTATCTAAGTTTATTTTAGATTGAACATGGCATTTTTTTTTCTTTTGAATGCGTGTCTAATATCTCATTGTTAAAAGTTTTGTCAAAAATGGTCTCGACAGGTATTGTTGTTGACCTTAACAAGTGAGAAAAAGTGGATGGAGATAATTAGGCTTCACAAAATCCATTATGTGTTATATGAGCAAGAATTCTTGGAAACTTTAACTCATTTGTTGAGTCTACTTGATTAAGGAAACACCAAGCAACACCATCGTAACCTTGTTGGCTATGAAAGTTGGTGCAAGAAAGATTAGCGTGCCCTCATCACCATGTTGAGCAGCATGCACAACTATCTTGTTAGTGAATTTGAGGAGTATCCAATTGCTCAAAATATGTAGAATGCACTTAAGCTAAGATATGTAGAAACATCAACCACTAGGCTACATGGGTTAACTTTGAAGTTTGACTCTTATAATATGCGCTCTGACCATACAATAAAGCAATAACTTAGGGAAATGTCCTCCATGATTTGAGAGCTTGAGCAGTCAACAAAAATCTCACTGACAAACAATAGATCTAGGCTATGATTCGTTTACTACCAAGTTCCTAGGACATAATGAGCCAAAACATGCACATAGCATAATGAGAACGTCAAAACCTATAATGATGTGGTGTGTAATTTGGAACTTGAAGCTGAGCAATTAAAGGCAAGCAAGTCGAATATTTCTATGCACGTGACTGATATCAACTCTAATAAGGTATCTAAGCCCAAATGCAAGTATCCTAATTAGGCTCTCGAACATACAGGACCTTCTAGACCACCACCTGAAAGGGCTAAAGATTGGCAAGCGCTGAATTAGAGGGATGCACTCAAAGAAGGAAAATTCTAAGTTAACTTGCTATAACTATGGAAAAAATGACACTTTACTTGTGAATGCACTGAGCTAAAGAATGTAGCTTCTCTTTACAGTGCAAAATTACTTTAGGTTTACCTTTTTTGGCTCAATGCATTCACAAGCAAAGTGTCCTTTTTTTCCACTATTATAGCAAGCCAACTTAGACTTATCCTTCTTTGTGCACCTCCCTCTAATGTTGTGCTTGAAAATCTTAACCTTTTTAGGTGGTGGTCCAGAAGGTCCTGCCTATTCAAAAGCATACTTAGGGTACTTGCATTTAGGCCTAAATACGTTATGTGAGTTGATATCAACCATATGCATAGAACTATTTTGCTTGGCTACCTCCAGGCACTTAGCTTCAAGATCAAAATGACGTGCCATATCATTGAAAGTTATTATGTTCTCACTATGTGTCATGTTTAGGCTCATTGTCTCCTAGGAACTAGGTAACAAAAAAATCACTACCTGGATATGTTGTTAGCTACTTTGAACTCTCAGATCACGAAGGACATTGCCCAAAGATGTTGTTTCATTGTATGGTCAAAGTTAATCTTGTAGGAGTCAAACTTCAAAGTTAACCCACACAACCTAGTGGTTGATGTCCCTCCATATCTCAGCTTAGGTGCTTTCCACATGTCATGAGCAATTGAAAACCCCCCAAATTCACCAATAAGATCATTGTGCATGCTGCTCAACATAATGAAGCATGCACACTAATCTTTCTTGCACCAACTTTCATAGCCAACTTGGACACTTTGGTGTTTCTCAATGTTTTCTTGCTTAACTAGACTCAACAAATGAGTCAAAATCTCCAAGACTTCTTGCTTATTTAACACACAATGGTTTTTGTGATGTCAAATATCATAATTATCACCATTCAGTTTTTCTCCCTTGTTAAGGTCAGCAACGATACCTTTTGAGGTTATTTCATTACAAAAATTTTAACAATAGGATATTACACACATTTAAAAAATATTCCACATTCAATCTAAATGAAGCTTAGATAATTAGCAAATGTTGCGAGATTGAGAATTCACTAATATTTTTAATCATCTCTTGCACCACTAGTATTCAATATTAAGCTTGATTTCACTATATTCGTGCAAAATTATTTGTGGAAACACGATTCAACTTACCCATACTCCCACTTTCCATACTTCTTAATTCTAAGCATATCTACAAGGAATATGCTTTTAAAATAATTTACCAATGTGTAAATTTCAACAATTAATTATTATGCTAACTATGCTTCCAAAACTTAAACTCATGAGAACAATACATATAGTCATGTTATTATTCACCAAGAAATAATTCTTGTTTTGTTGCATATTTATCAGTGTATATAAATTTGACTAAGAAATAATAGTAGAATTATTTAATTTAGAGTTTATTGATTCATATAATTAAAATATGCCTCGATATCTCTTGATATTCATAAAAACATTTTTCATGCATTTTAGAACAATTGGGCTTTAAATATATTCACATAATATAATATAGCCTCAGTTTCACTAATTAAAATGCACAAATTCATTTTCATCAAATAAAATCTTCGCATACCTTACCTCTTTTTTTCTTAGAGGAAAATTCGCATAACTTCATGTAGGGGTAGGCCTGTCCACGGGTCAGTCCGGGTCGAGTTTGTGCCCAACCTGGAACTGACCCCACCTGATCGGATGGCTAGAAATTCAACCCACCGCCGACCAGCATGGTTGATTGGATCAGGTGGATTGAACCTTCAGCGGATTGACCCTTCAACGGACAGTGGTCGGCTCGGTCAGAGTTGGACATCTGAAAATTGGCCAAAATTCGGCAATTTAACGACGAAATTGGCAAAATTTCAGAGATATTTTCATCGGATTTTCTTCGAATTTGTTGAAATCTCATCAGATCGGCGAGATCTCACCAGAGCTAGTGAGATCTCGCCAAATCCGGTGAAGATTCCATGGATCTAGCTGAGATCTCAAAGGAAATGGCTGAGATCTCGCCGAATCTAAGTAAAAATCCCCGGGAAATGCTAAGATCTCGGTTTGGTTGCATTTCTTCGAGTTTTGGAGAGAAAACCTGCCAACCGACCTGCCGTCGAGTTCTGGAGGTCGAGATCCATCGCTAACCGTCGGAATAGTCGGGTCGGCCAGTTTCGAATCGGACGCCGGTTGGATCCTCCAGGTGGGTCAGGCCTCGGATGGGTTTGGACAGGCCTATGTAGGGGTGTCAATTCAGGTTAGTATGTTTGGTTTGTGTCGTATCGAGGTATGCGTATTCGACTAAATGACTCAATCCGAACCCGACCCATTTAATAATCGTATCATGATGCTTCGACCCTAACCCAAATTATTAATAAGGCGGGTTGACCTAACCCAACCCATTTGAAACACTTAATTATGTTGGGTTGACGCAAATGTGACACAACCCATTTTAACCTACTTAATATTAAATATAACATCCATCTAGAATTTTTTTTTTTTTTTTTTTTTTACATCCCAAAAGTAGTGCATACACTTCAACTCTTCAACCTATTTCAATTTCCAATTATATCCCTTATAAATTTTTGTAATTATTCTTTTTTTTTAAGTTTTAAAATATAAGTTGAATATAAAAGTTATTTGATAAATCTAAAATGAATATTTATTGTTATATGAGCTAAATGAGTTGTGGTAAATGTGTTATTTCGGATTGACACAAATAGATTGACGTGTCAAACGTGTCTATTACAGGTCATGTGAGTCAACCCGCTTATGACACATTTCTTATCGTGTCCCATTCGAGTCGACCCATTTATGATTTAAACCCGCTAAAGCTCAACCCTAACCTGCCAAAACCTGTATCGGGTTCCTATCATGTTCGCGAGTTTGGTCAAACATTGACACCCCTACCTTCATGGCTTCACCTAATAGGTAATTACTCGTAAAAATAATAATAATAATAATAATAATAATAATGATTGGTTCGCCCAAAAAGAAAATAAATTTCTTTCCTAACTCACGAGGTAAACACGTGACTAAACTATTTTATTTAATTAATGTGGTACTAGTAGTACCATATGCGCACACAATTTGACAATTTTATCCTCATTCATCTAAGAAAAATTGCTTCGCCACAAGATCATTCTTCGTCAATCAGTTTTTGCCCCTTAAAACTTTGCTGTTGTTTTCTTTTCTCCTCTTTTTTGGCATCAAGTGCGTTCTTTGCAAGCGCTCGTTCTGTGTTTCCAACAGCAACAAGCACCGCCTTTCTTTTTTCTTTTTTTTACTGTGAGTGGTTTATGCTAAGGACGGACCTCCGTCGAGCCACTCACGTTCCACCCTCTCTTCCAGCGACAGTGGCCTTGCTAGATCAAGTTGCCTTCAACATCCAGCCCTCCAACTTTTTAAGAAAAATTTCAGTTTCTCCACCAAACTTTGCTTCCCAATAACTTGTTCATTTTGAATCCATTTTTTATTTTTTAATGTGCCATATATCAATTTAAAGCTTATAAATGGTAGGTTACAACCATAAAAAAGTTAAAAAAAAAAAAAAAAACAAACAAACAATGAAGATTTTATATTTTAAATGGCTCATGGCTGCTAAGGTTTCAGTTAGCTTGAACCACTTGCCTTATATCTCACAAACCATTTAATAGATTAACATGAAATTTTACCATGACCATACACCATATGAAAGCTATCACATATATAAATTTCGTGGTATTAATTTGGTGCTCATTTGTGTGAGATAATATTAAAGACTTGTGTGTAATTTAACTCTAAAACATGTTTTGCATATATTGCATATCATCACTAACCGAGAGTTAAGGAGGCATTAGATTATTTAGACACATGAAAACAGCCTATTAACACTCTGATAAATATGTTATAAACAGAGATCATATCAGGCAGCTGATTTTTTTTTTTTTTTTTTTTGGGGCATACTTCTTTTGGTTTAAACCAATGGAAATCATAGGAGTTTTGACGTTGTTCTATATTGTGCAGAGCTAGGCTTCACGTATACCAGCAACTCAATAGACGGATGCATACTATACCCACAGCCTAAGAGCCTCACTAACACCCTATAACTGTAAACACACTAAGAAAATTATGAATTTGGATTGTTTTTGTGGGGTATCACTGGTGGGATTTATATAGTCATAAACCCATTAATTTCTATGTTTAATTGGAGTGGAGCAACAGCCTAAGGCATTGAGTAACACTAGGGAGTTACTCTAGGCAGGGACGGACCCAGTAATTCAAGCTAAAGGGGGCCGGAGATAAGTGAAAAAAATTTTCAAAAAAAATTCAAATACGCATCTATATAATATTAACAAACTATCAACCAAGACAAATACAGCAAAATCATTGTTTCTTAATATATTAGGATACAATCACCTACCAAGAAAAACAAAAGACACAAAATTTATCTAACGTCAAATTACTAGTTATAGTATTATAAGTTAATGATAGGCACAAGTTAATCATTGTTATCTTCTTGAACTTGTTTAACAATTTAATATATTATATGATTTGTCTTTGTCTTTTATCTGTTTTTATCTCTCTTTTTTTTGTCACTGACCTAGTCCCACTAGCGGCGCAATGAATTTATTATGCACTACTAAGAAACACTTTTCCTAACTTTACCATTTTTGTTCCTTAAGATGAATCACTATTCAGTTTATTCCCACATCTGTCACTTGTCCCAATTTTATTGCCCAACTCCCAGACAACAAACAATCAAACACTAATATATTTTATAATTTCTATAGACTTTACTCTCTCTCTTATGATCTTTGCTATATAATATAAGAGAGAGAATCACAAGACTCACAACTCACAAAAACAGAGTCACAAAGCCAAAACGCCAAAAAAAAAAAAACACCACAAGCACAAATTCATATATTCAATCCACAATCACTGTCATTACTCATTAGTAAAAACTAAAAACACAAACACCAACAAGCATTGATTCTGAGTTTCACAAACACTATATTAGGTTTTGAAAGATAGATTAAATACTTGAGTGTGAACTGTGAAGACTGGAGTAACGAAGCAGGGCTGGGGAAATCAAGCAACCGGCGGCAAAATGCAGATGGGTCTTGCTGCATTGTGTGGCCAGTGGCCGTTTGGGTTTGCGTCTGCAAGATGGGTCTCATGGTGGCGGCAGCGTGGCCAGTGAGATGGTCTCGTTTGGTGGCGGCGTCACAACGTGGGCAGTGGCGAGATGGGTCTCTCTCACCTCTCAATTTCTCTCTATCTCGACTCTCAACTAGTCTCTACTCTCTAGATCTCTCTCGCCTCTCACTTTCTCTGTCTAGCACTCTCCATAATTTTTCTTTTCGTTTTCTCTTTCGTTATTCCGTTCGGACTGCTGGGTTTACATTCTTTTGGTTTCTTTTTTTTTTTCTTTTTTTTTTTAAAGATTCACGTGAGCTGTCCACTGGGTTAATAGTTCACATCACTGGGGCCCACGATACAAGTAAGGGGGGGCCAAGTCAAAATTTATTTATTTATTTTTTTGAAAATTAACTTGCTAATTTTTTTTTTTTTTTGGACCCAAGGGGGGCCCGGGCCCCCTTGGGCCCCTACCTGGGTCCGTCCCTGACTCTAGGGAGTTACACGGAGGGGCATGCCCACTTTGGGTGCCCCTCTATTTCCCTTTCAGTTTCTAACAAAATCAACGTTTTACTTGATTTAAATACTTGATAGATGTATTCTACTGAAGACACTGTGGAGTTTATCAAGGTACATCATGGCAGATTTATTTATTTTTAATGATTATAATATATGAATATTTTTAATGAGAATAAGACTAACTGAGTTTGCTATCTCTTTCCTATGTGTTTTACAATACTGATACGTGGGTTTGTAAAATTAACCATTTATTGCAAAATATCGTAAATAACCATATAGCTCAACTATCACCTTCAAATATTTTTAACAAAGATATTTAAGGTTCAAATTTCATTTTCCTCATTGTAATTATCAAATTATTAAAAAAAAAATAAAAAATAAAAAACTAACTTGCAATCTTTGACTTACTGTCTAAGATCAATGTCTAAATTTACATATTATTGGGCAACCACAACAACAATAGCCAAGTTTTAATCTTAAACTTTTTTGGACTGGTTGAGAATCCTCAACATTCTAGTTAGGGTTGGCCACATATGATCTCTTCTACTATGTACTTCTTCGGAAGTCATACTATCTGTTACTTTCTTAAATAACATGTCATTTTTTACTACTATTAACGTTATTAATTTTCGATCTTCTTCAACCTTCTTTTTATTCCCTTATTTTGAACCAACTCACTATTTCTCACTTGGGCATAGTTATTCTCCTTTGAATATGCCAAATCATCTCAAGTTGCTCTCCATTATCTTTTGGTCAATAGAGACCAAGGGTCATCCCTACAAATTTTCTCATTTTGAATTATATCTTTTCTTGTATTTACATTTATCTGTCTTAACATTCTCATTTCAGTTTCTCTACAACTCAAGTAACTCTCCCTCATATAATTTTTTCTTGTTTCTCCTTATCACACCACCAACTCTCCTTAGTTGATCTCTCATATCCTTTAGAATTTAGCCACTCTTTTAATACAACTAGTCAATATCCCGTGTGATGCGTGGTGCATTTTGATAAATCTTATAAAAAATTATTTATAACGTATTGATTTCATGAATACTATTAAGGTTAGTCACAGATTCATAGTTAACATTGCCACCTACAAACTTGTTGGTTCCTAGGTGTTTTTCTTGTATGATTTATGCTTTATATATAGATTCTGAGTAGTTAATCTCTATATTTCTTATGCCATTAAAGTCTCCATCTCCACTATTTCAACACCTATAATTTTTATGTCATTCAACATAGCTTTTCTTTAGTTTCAAAATTGACATGATAGATAAAATTAAGACACATTAACATTTGGATTGAAGAAAAGTTTGATTTTTAAGATTGTAATTATAATAGGATGTTTCTCCAAAAAAAAATTATAATAGGATGAAAATTGAAAGAATGATATTTTAATAAATTAGCTATAAAACAGCTATAATTTCATGATATGACAACACAAATAATAATGTCATATTGACATAATAATACAATTTAACCTCCCTAAAAGTAGCCAAAAGGCCCAAAACACCAAAAATACTACAAATCCCTACCAACTATATATATGCATCATACGAAAAATCAAAAATCTAAATTGACACACAATATGAAAAAAAAACAAAACAAAACAAAAAAACAAATCTAAACACATTACAATGCTACATTAGTAAAAAGTAAAAACACATACATAAAATCTAAACAAAATATTTAAGATGAACATAATATTTGGGAGTTCAACATACCTCTCAGAAAGGGAACCAAACATATTATGAGAGAAATTATATTGGACAAATGTGGACAAATGAGGATTTATATTGGACAAGTATGGAGACAAATAATCATATCATATTATGTAATTTATTGAATCCGTCTCTTGCAATTTTGCATTGGAGTTAGTCTTATGTTAAAAATTGAAAAGCTTTCTTAATTCCTACCTTTCTCATGACTTTTTAGATCCATTCATATTAATCCAAAGCATTTAAAGTTATAAATATATACGAATTCTTTGAATTTTATTAATACATTGTAATAAATGCATCTACAATTACTTAATAGTTTGATATAAATACTAAATTAGATAAGGTAAAAGTCTAAATCAACAGAATTTCATATAATGCACCACTTGGCAAAACCTCATGCTCTCTCACATGAAGTCTCTGATTTTATATATATATATATATATATATATATATATAATATATTAATTTATTGATTAGCCATTACATTCCACATTTATCAATATCTTTGCCTAAATCCCACTTTCCTTCGATGATTATTTTATCTTTAAACACATCTTGTTTATTCCTTTTCATCCCTTGAATTCTCTATTTTCTTTGTCTAATATCTCTTCTTTTCCATATTTCTAATACAAATATTTAGTACCGCTAACCTATTTTGAGTGGTTACCCTCTCTATTGGTGACTATCTCATTTGTTTATGAGCGCATTTCCAATGTGCACATGACGCTACAAAAATTCTATGATCAATACCCCAAATTGAGATCGAAATGTCTAAATTAGACACTAAATTGAAATGTGAGGTAGACATGCCTACTTTTTTTTTTTTTTTTGAGAATAGACATGCCGACTTAATTTCAGATTAAGATGTTGGTTGTAAAATTATATAGTTTGGAATAAACTTTAGTAAAGTTTCATAATTTAAAATGATTGCTGCAACTTACTCAAATTTTTTTATAACAAGTTGGCAAACAAGTAGCCAATCTCTGCTCATTGTATTAAGATCTTTATATATGTTGCTTTCATTACAGTCACCGTGACAAAATGGTGGAGACATTGTTTCATTGTGGTCAGCATGTGCTAGGGCAAATAGTGCTAGAGCAAGCTAAACAACGAGAACTCTTCGTCAGCACGATCAAAGACAGCACTAGATAATAGGATAGTTGTCAGTGCCACGAGAGGACATTTTGTCTTGATTTTATTTATTTACTTTTTCCTTCAATTGCTACACAATGTAATCTGCACAAAGGAAGCTTTACCGTTTTAGTCGTAGATGTTGAATAGTTTTCGGGACTCGTATTAAAGTTTCTAGTTTCTACTATTTTGGCACACCCATCTGACCATGCAACTCTAGCTCTTTACATCAGCTTGGCAGTCACAAACTTGGTGCAATTTACCCTCTTTGTGCTAGTAAAGGGGGTGGATGAGTGGATCAGATAATGGGTAAGGCACTTAATTGTTAGTACAATTTTTTGTTAGTTTATCTAGTTACAATGGGGCCGTTTGGTTTGAGCAAAAAAAAAAAAATGGTGTATTTTGTATTTATCTCAGTTTTTTCTTTATGAAGACCTATCGTTAAAACACTTGTTTGGCTTTGTATTTTTATTCGGTTTTTATCTCTACTTTTTAGTATCCAAAAAAAGAGGATTTGAATGCAAAAATTGAATACAACTTTCAATATTTTCATTTTCTGAAAATAAATACAATAGCATTTTCGTAAACAAATCAAATCTATAGGTCCCATTATCACTAACTTGTCACGTAAAAAAACACTCTCTCTGTTAGTTGGTGGCTGTCAAAAAAGAAAAAAGAAAAAAAAATAGTGAAGGGAAGAAAGTAGAAAATGATGCCAAAAAAAAAAAAAAAATGAAGGGTTTGTTTAGAATTTACTTATTTTGCTGAAACTATTGTAGATAAAAGTAAAAGTTAGCTAAATTAGTACAGTGAAACCCATGAATAGTACTAAAAAGTGTAGTGAAACTTATAAATAATAGTAAAAATAAGATGAATAATAAAATAAGTTGGCAAATATAATTTTTGCAAAACACACACAAAAACAAAAAATGAGTACAAGATTTGAATATAGAAAATGAGTACAGAAAATGAAAATTGAAAATAAATACAACTTCAATACAAACCAAACAGGCCTATATTTTTCTACGGGGGAAAACTACCACAATGGAAGAAGACGCTACATATTTGCACGAACGTCATCTATACTCTAAAGCATCAAAATAGATGCTTCAAAATGTCATTTCCTCGCTAGCAATGGTTAGGTCATGGCATGTGAAATGAATAGTCGAGAACTGAGCATTTTTGGTTCAGCAGATAAATGTTTCACGGCACAATTTAGGAGTGGAAGCTCACCAATATGTTCAGTTTCTCATAAAAGTGTCATCCATAATGTTACGAATTCCATTTCCATTCCTATTATGGCTTTCATTCTCTACTTTGGTTTTACCCTCATTTTTATCTATAAAAACCACGAGTGTAATGTGTACAAAGACATTTTGGATATTCATCCATGCAAAACCTCACTAAATACTAAATAGTTCGATTAATATGGCACGTGAGCACAGTCATCTGTGTGCATGTATGCATCAAGGGGAACGCATTCAAAATGGAATTAAAGAGTGACAAAAATGACGAAATTTTTGCCAGTGCCTCGCTTCATTAATAGCAATTTATATGAAAAACAAAATTTCAGAAGTTTCTACAAGACTATAACAGAGAGCTACACCAAAACAGAACTTAGAGAATACATGATCAAAACCGGTCAGATCCTCAAGAAGCATTTTTATACCGCATCTAAGCTGTTACTTGGTGTGTCACAACACCACTGGCGTGGAAAAAAGATGACTCCTTGTGTCCTTGAAAAGAGTACTAAATGAGAAACTTGTCAGGTTGGTGCTCAGGTGTCAGAACTGATAGATCATATATACAGTTCTGAAACAATGATTCTCATACTACAAAATGATTGCATTCTTCCTGTGTCCAAAACCATTCAACATGACAAAAAAACCCTATCCCTGTGGCAGAAACAAGATTATTCAGTGACAAATGGAGCCTTGTCTATTTCATTGGTTCAAGAGAATGTACATGACAAATGGAACTTGAACAATCCTATGATTCCTCTCCTGTATTTTATTCTCTACAAAGAATGTGACTATATATCTAGCTTCTTGACCTCTGTGTCTCAGATTCTCTCCCACGCCGGTAAGCATAAACTGAACTAAAAGTCACTCTTCCAACCCTTCTATTTCTTCGAGTTCTCTTACTCGTGCCTTTTTTCCTTTCCTTCTCAGCAACCACTCGTGTCAGGGGTACGAGATGAATCCATGCTAAAGGAACTAAAGCTGCAAGGAACTGTACCAGAATTCCCACAGGCAGCCTTGAATAATCACCAGACGTAATTCTGAAAAGTAAAGCTAATCCAACACCAAAAAATCCACTTATTATTGATGATAAACACACGGCTGATGCTAAGAAAGAAGTGAGAGATCCTTCACAACCACGAGGACATAAACTTGCTAATAGCACTGAAAAGGGGAGGAGCTTGAATTGTGCAAGAGTTTCTGCTAAACCCGAAAAGCATAGAGCAAATATCTCATTGGGAATTCCAAATTTAAGATTGATCTGTTTTACTAGAACAAGGTCAAGAAGAAGGGAAGAAGCATACAGAATCTGCACCCCACCAATCAGTTTCCTCATGGAAACCTTTTTCCAATATCTATCATAAAGTACAGTCGTCGATAGAAGCACCAACTGACTGATCACCCGAGACAACCCAATGATGGAAGGATCAAGATTTAGACACTGTGTTTGATAGCAAAACATAGAGCCCGAAAGAATCGGGACAATGGCAATAGAAGCTACAATCCAAGTAAGGGGGCAGGAGGTGCTCTCGTCACTAATAGCTGATACAAGATCAGAGAACTTCTTTCTAATACTTTCAGGGATTGATTTTTTTCCAAGAAAATGATTTGATGGTTGTGGTAAACCGAGAGATTCCTCTCTTGTTGTCATTGATATTGCAAGCTGGATTGAAAGGAGAAATGCAAACACAAGAAACATTGTTCTAGGTGGTGCTTTCAGTAAGAAATATCCTCCTATTAAATTGCCGAGGATTCCACCAGCAGCTAAAGCCATGAATACATATGACTGAAGGCCATTTATTTTGTGTCTTTGGCCATACTCTGCCACAAGAGCATCTTTTGCGACTTCTGTAATGGATGCTCCAAAATTACTGAGAAGAACACAAGCCACAAGGGTTGGAAGAGACTCCCCGGCAAATGGGATTAGTGCCAGTGACCCCCAAGACAGAACCTGCAAAAGAACTGAAAATTTGCATTCTATCAGTGTCTTTTAGCTGATTGAACAATTAACTGGCTCTTATGGAATCATGACTTTTACATAATCTTTATGTGCAATCTGAGGCTTAGCCTTTGTTTGACAGAAAGATATATTTACCCAACAGAATACCTGTCAACCTTTTCTAACTTCGAATGACAAGGGTCAATTTTCAATTCTAGTAGAATTTTCAGATTGATTCACAATAATTATTATCATCTAACTAGAACATAGCATTCAAAGTCTAGCATACATAAGAAACTCAGAAATTGAGACAAGTAATATGATTTTTGCTTCTGTTGTCTCATCCAAATTTATTTTTCCACTTTCTCGACTGACACATTATATATACCATTTACGGACATTTTTACAAGGTTCCACTTGAAATAGCCTTTTTAAGGTTAAACTAGCCTTTTACAACTGAAATGTATACAGTCAACTCCACCCGAACAAATTGTTAAACATAAGTATTCTGAAATTTTGGCACTCAACTTTACTTTCCATTCTCTGTTGAAAGAACTTTTGAACAAAGAAGCAGACAAAACGAATCAAGGGAAAATTTGAATTGGAAGAAAGATCAAGAAAGCAAAACCAAACAAAGAAAAGAATAAAAGAGATATAATAAAAAACCATAATCTTGAAGCTAGAAGAACTTGTCAAAACAACAAATGAAGTGTATTGCATCATTAACATGAATTAAAAATAAGAAAACACCTCAAAATTAAAACAGTCAATGAGATAACAAATTCAGGAACAGAATACAAAAATTAAAATTGAAAGAAGAAGAGCAAATGAACATGAAAGTTCTTAGAAATACAGGTCTAAATAGAACTGAAAATGAACATAATGGAGACAAAGCAAAACAGATGCTAACTAACCTCCAATGGAAACATAAGGTATTCTATGAGCACCACCAATATAGAAAGCATCAGATAATAGTCCATAAAGAGGCTTAGCCACCATGGGGAAGTTACCAGCATTCTGAACCAGCTGCAATGTTGAAGGGCTCAAGTTAAGATTGTGTGCCATGTGAACGTTGAGAGCCAGCCATGGGAAACACCTAAAACCCTGTACCCAGTACCCAAACCCGCATAAAAGCAACATATGTTTTCTACCCACTTGGGAAAAGCCTCTAAACTCCTCATATCCACTCTGTTTCTTGCTTTTCTTGTAACAGACTTGACTTGGGCTCACTGTGATTGGGTTTCTCAAACGGGTACTGGGTTTAGTGAATATGTCAATGGTGTTTTTGGGGACTTGATGGTGGAAACAAAAGATGGAATTGGAGTTTGAGAGAAACGACTTTGGTGGTGGGGGCTTATAGAATTTTGGAACTTTGACTGTTGTAAATGGGTTTTGAGAAGAAATTAATGGGTAATTCATGGTTTTGATGGTATTGGGATTTATATTGAAACTAAGACCTTAAAACCTGTAATCAAGAAAACAAACTTTTGGAACTCAGGTACTATATATATTTGTTTTCGCAAAATAGAGTTTGACCTTGAGAAGAAAAGAATGAGAAAACAAAGACATTTATGTATTGGAGACACAGAGTATAATGTAAGATGGCAAACCCACTTTTGTGAATAGCTCAAAACTGAAGAAAGAATATGATATAATGAGTAAGAGAGAAGAGAGAGAGAGAGAGAGATCTAGAAGAGTGTGGGTTTTTGTAAATTGAAATTGAATAAGCTTAAAAAAAAAAAAAAAAAAAAAAGAGGTGCGTTCCTGGCTGATACCTTGTTTTTCCTAGGTTGTTTGTTGTTTACCCGGAGGGGGATCTGCAAGGGCCCACTAAGATGCACGCGCCCCTGTCTGCCGAGGAGATTGGTAAATTGGGTAAGGGCCATGGGGAGAGTCACATCTCACATGTGGATTTCTATTTTTCGATAAAAAATTTTCTGACCCTAACATCTTGAAAATGATGTTTTGTCTTTCGGCTCTTTACTACATATGGAAGCGTCTGTTTCGGCTCTTTCTACGGTTCCCCTTCATTTTGCAGCAAGCAACTGTCAAAAAGATACAGTTTAATTTAAAATTTTCTAAGAGCATAAGCAATCATAGGCTCTTTTTACAACTAGTATCAAGTGGCTGATTGTTGGTTTAGCGTTATTTCTATATATTCTCTGCATATTAAAGTGATTTGGAAAATTAATTATGACTTTACAAAATGTTAAAAATAATCTTAATTTAATTAAATAATTTTTATTTTTATTTTTAAAAAAAGGGTTAAAATTGTAAATTAACAAAATTCAAAAAAAAAATACTGAAAAAAATACCAAAAAACTTATTTTCTAAAAATTAGCATTGTTTCTATTTAAATATATCTTACACAGCTTTGGTATTTTTTTTTTTTTTTCTAAAAACTAGTAGACACTAAACCCAGCAATGTATTTCATTTTAAATAGTTTCTTAAAAAGTCATTCACGTATAACCTCATTAACAATAGATAAGTTTAAATTGAAAAATTATATTAAACTCAAAATAAAAAAAGAGCTTCATCGCACGTGTGGAGTGCATGTGATAAAAATAGTGATGTTTAAAAGTGATATACAAATAACCATTTGTTTTTTTTTTTTTTTTAAGAAAGAGGTAAGACAACGTAAAATAATATTTAAAAATGAGATAGAGATAATTTCATACTCCTAAGTTTTAGACTAAAAAAAAAAAACCTAAAACTTAGGAACAATAAATTACTCTTTTAACCAATTTGTGTTTTTTAATTTAAAATTATGTAACTAAAGATAGGGGTATTTTAAAGAATTTAAGAATTTGTATAAGGGTATTTTAATACGCAAAAATGTTGAAACTCAAACAGAGAATCCTTCCAATTATTAATTGTGTGTGTGTGTGTGTGTGTGTGTGTGTGTGTGTGTGTATTGTAGGGGCAAAACTATATCCCAAGCCCAACCCAATTAGAATGGGCTAAGAAAGGAACCCAATATATCTAATTTGTAGAGATGGGAGTGCAAACCAACACTTTGATTCCTTTGAACTATGGCTTAATGATTAAAGAAGCAGGATTAACAACAAAGATAAAATTTGACAAAATTTTATCGATTCTTGGGCGGAACGAGGATCACTTGTTCTGGGAAAACTAAGTTCTCAGTGTTACACTAGTTTCTCTCTCTCTCTTTGAACTTTTCCGACCCCCTCTTATATGGGATCTTCCCTCCTTTTTTAGTCATTGAATTGCATCTCAACCTTCCACTTGGAGTGTTGCTGATCTTTCTTTGGATACTTGTTCTATCACTGCTTTACTGGTGGTAAAAGAGTAAGATATAACTTATGAAGATGTTGTTCATGGGTCATTCTATCATTAATGCAGCAGAGTGAGTTGTTGGAAGGTATTTAATGCGGAGGTGATAGATGTTTTATCTGGAAGGTTCCTCTCTCTTTTGTCTATCCATCATCATGGTCCTCTCGGTTCTTCAATTTCAACTCTTGCAGCCTTTCTCCTGTCTCCCGATGAGCAGTTGCTCCTCGGCATCCTCAGGCAGACAATAACCCTCAGTTTTCCTAGTCCGCAAAATGCTTAGGTTGTCTTGACTAGGTCGGGCCTGGTTTGTTAGATAGCTAGGCTAAATTACTCCTTGGGTTGATCTAGTCAAGGGTTCCTTCTTTTTGGGCTCTCTACCCCCCCCCCCTCCCCCCACGCGCACACAGACAGACACGCATATATATATATATATATATATATATAAGTTAAGCTTAGAAATTATGGTTACACAAAATGGTTTCACTAAATTATAGTAAATTTAATTACATATTAAATTAATTTTTTTTATTAATTTTGGAACTATTTTGTATTTTTTTTTTTTTGGTTTTGGTTATTCTATATATCTAGTTTGTGAGTGTTTAGATATTTTTTCTAGACTATTACTAGGAAAATTTTGGTTTTGACTATCTAAAAGTTTTAATAAAGAACAATGACAAAGAAGAACAATGATACACTAAAAATATAGTGTACAAAAGGTATTCAACAGTCTTCCTAAGGTAAAAACTACTTTTAACATTTTTTTAATCATTAATATTATTGTTAACAATACTACAAATTACTTACAAAACTCAAGTACTTATATTGTAGATCCATTAGATACATAATTCTTGATACGTGTAACTATAAATGTCATTATAGCACAATTGGTAAGTTAGAAAATAATTTTTTTATCGAGGTGTTATTGCTTTGTATATGATGGTTGTTACACCAATGCAATTCAGCCCTTTTGTCATAATAATAATTTTTTTATTATTATTTATCAAATAAAATATATATTCTATAAATTCATGGTAAAATCATACAATACATGGGCCTTTAACAAGTTATTATATAACAAAAGTTGGGCTGAGAAGCCGTAGTTGAGCCAAGTGGCTATTCTCACTAGTTAGTAAATTAATTTTATATTATTTGTTAGGATATATTTCCTCAAACTAAAAGATAAATTTAACAACTATTTAATTTAGGTAAAATTTTATCAATTTAAATTTCAACAAATTTAAAATCCATTCAAACTAAAATTCTATTATAAAAAATTTCTAAACTTAAATCTCACATAACAACCCATGTTTTCTTTCAAAAAAAAAAAAAACCCCACATATTGACTAAGGATAAAAATTTATCATCTAAATATTAGAATTTTTAACTATACTCCAACTAAAAGTCTATTATCAACATTTTAAAAACAATTAATTAGTAAATTAATTATATATTATTTGTTAGGATATTTTTCCTCAAATTAAGGGATAATATTTAATAACAGTTTAATTTGGATAAAATTTTATCATTTTAATTTCAACAAATTTAAATTTTATTTAAACTAAAAGTCTATTATCAAAATTTTCTAAACTTAAATCTCACACAACTCTCATTTTTGTTTTTGTGTTTTTCTTCAATTCGGGTAAGGGGAGAGTCACATGTGGATTTCTATATTTTGAAAAGAAAAAAAAATTCTGACCCTAACATCAAGAAAACGATGTTTTGTTATTTATTGTGCTACACATGGAAGCATCAGTTCAGCTCTTTATACGGTTCCCCTTGAATTTGCAACAAGCAACTTTTAAAAAAATACAGTTTAATTTAAAAAATTTCTAAGAGCATAAGCAATCATAGGCTCTTTTTACCTCTAATATCATGTGGTTGATTGCTGGTTTAGTGTTATCTCTATATATTCTCGGCATATTAAAGGGTTTAGAAAATTAATTATGACTTTATAAAATGTCAAAAATACATTTAATTTAATTAAATAATTTTTATTTAAATTTTTTTTAAATGGGGTTAAAATTGTAATTTAACAAAATTTTAAAAAAAAATACCAGAGAATTTTTCCTAAAAATTAACACTGTCACTATTTAAATATATCTTACGCAAGTTTGATATATATATTTTTTTCTAAAAACTAGACACACTAAACCCAGTAACGTACTCCATTTCAAATAGTTTCTTAAAAAGTCATTCCTGTATAACCTCATTAATAATAGATACATTCAAATTGAAAAATTATACTAAACTCAAAATGAAAAAAGAGGCTCATCGCATGTGATAAGGCCAATAATATAAAAAAGTGATATATAAATAACCATTTGTATTTTTTTTTTTTTTTAAGAAAGAGGTAAGACAATGTAGAATTATATTTAAAAATGAGATAGAGATAGTTTCCTACTCCTAAGTTTTAGATTGAAAGGAGAAGATAAAGATTATAAAAAAAAAAAAAACCAAAAACTTAGGAACAATAAATTACTCTTTTAACCAGCTTTTGTTTTTAATTTAAAATTATCTAACTACAGATAGAGATATTTTAGAGAATTTAAGAATTTATATGAGAGTATTTTAGTACGCAAAACATTGAAACTCAAGCAATGAATCCAACCTTTTATTAATAGTGTGTGTGTGTGTGTGTGTATTATAGGGGCAAAACTATATCCCAAGCCCAGCCCAATTAGAATGGGCTAAGAATGGAACCCAATACAACTAATTTATAGAGATGGGAGTGCATGCCAACACTTTGATTCCTTCGAACTACGGCTTAATGATTAAAGAAGAGGGATTAAAAACAAAGATAACATTTGACAAAATTTTAATCAAAAAGAAAAAGATTCTTATTAAAGTCGCCTATCGGGCTGGCCAAGGATCACTTGTTCTAGGAAAACTTAATTCTCGGTGTTACACTAGTTTCTTTCTCTCTCTCTCTCTTTCTATCTCTTTCTTTGAACTTTTCCAATCCCCTTTTAAGTGGAATCTTCCCTCCTTTTATAGCCATTGAATTGCACCTCAACCTTCCACTTGGAGGGTTGTTGATATTTCTTTGAATACTTGTTCTATCACTGCCATATTGGTGGTGATCGAGTAAGATACAACCTGTGAAGTCATTGTTCATGGGTCATTTTATCATTAATACGGCAAAGTGAGTTGTTGGAAGGCATTTAATATGGAGGTAATTGATGTTTTTTCTAGAAGTGTCCTCTCTCTTTTGTCTATGCATCATCATGGTCCTCCTCTGTTCTTCAACCTCAACTCTTGCGGCCTTCCTTTTGTCTCTTGATGAGCAGTTGTTCCTCAGCATCCTCAGACGAACCGTAACCCTCAGTTTTCCTGGGTTGCAAAATGCTTAGGTTGTCTTGATTGGGCCGAGCCTGGTTTGTTAGACAGCTAGGCCTTAACTACTCGTCGAGTTGATCTGGTCAGGGGTTCTTTCTTTTCGGGCTCTCTCCGCCCCCCCCCTGCCCCCACCCCCACCCCCGCCCTCGCCCCACACACACACACACACACACACACACACACACACACACACATATATATATATATATATAAGTTGGACTTAGAAATTGTGGTTACACCAAGTGATTTCACTAAATTATAGTAAATTTAATTACATATTAAATTAATTTTTTTATTCATTTTGGAACTATGTTGCATGTTTTTTATTTTTTGGGTTTTGGTTATCCTATATATTTAGTTTGTGAGTGTTTAGATATTTTTTCTAGACTATTACTAGGAAAATTTTGGTTTTGACTTTCTAAAATTTTTAATAAAGAACAATGACAAAGAAGAACAATGATACACTAAAAATATAGTGTACAAAAAGGTATTCCGGTGTACAAAAAGGTATTCCGCAATCTTCCTAAGGTAAAAACTACTTCTAACATTTTTTTAATCATTAACATAAATTGTTAACAATGCTGCAAATTACTTACAAAACTCAAGTACTTATATTGTAGATCCATTAGATACATAATTCTTGATACATGTAACTATAAATGTCATTATAGCACAATTGGTATGTTAGAAGATAATTTTTTTTATCAAGGTGTTTTTTTCTTTTTTGATACGTTTATCAAGGTGTTATTGCTTTGTATTTGATGGTTGTTACACCAATGCAATTCATTCCTTTTGTCATAATAATTATTTATTTATTATTTCTTAAATAAAATATATATTCTATAAATTTATGATAAAATTGTGCAACACACAAGCTTTAACTAGTTTTTATATAACAAAAGTTGGGCTTAGAAGGCTATAGTTAGGCCAAGTGGCTACTTTCACTAATTAGTAAATTAATTTTATATTAGTTTTAGGATCTATTTCCTCAAACTAAAATATAAATTTTAATAACTATTTAATTTAGGCAAAATTTTATCAATTTAAATTTCAACAAATTTAAATTCCATTCAAACTAAAATTTTATTATAAAAAATTTATAAACTTAAATCTCACACAATAACCCCATGCTTTCTTTCAAAAAAAAAAACAACCACATTTTGACTAAGAATAAAACTTTATCATCTAAATTTTAGAAATTTAACTATATTCCAACTAAAATTCTATTATCGACATTTTAAAAACAGTTAATTAGTAAATTAATTTTATATTATTTGTTAGAATATATTTCCTTAGAATAGAGGATAATATTTAATAACGGTTTAATTTAGATAAAACTTTATCATTTTAATTTCAACAAATTTAAATTTTATTCAAACTAAAAGTCTATTATCAAAATTTTGAAAACATAAATCCCACACAACCCTCATTTTTGTTTTTGTGTTTTTCTTCAAATTGCATCTTATTAAATTAATATTTTATTAGGATATTAAACTACAAGACTCTTGACTAAGGAATTCTATTCAAACTAAAAGTCTATTATCAAAATTTTTTAAACTTAAATTCCTCACAACCCATGTTTTTCTTTTTCTTTTTTTCCTCAAGCTGTATCTTATTAAATTAATATTTTATAAAGATATTAAACTTCAAGCCTCTTTAAAAACAATTAATTAGTAAATTAATTTTATATTATTTGTTAGGATATATTTCCTCAAATTAAGGGATAATATTTAATAACGGTTTAATTTAGATAAAAATTTATCATTTTAATTTTAACAAATTTAAATTTTATTCAAACTAAAAGTTTATTATCAAAATTTTCTAAACTTAAATCCCACATAACCCTTGTTCTTGTTTTTGTGTTTTTCTTCAAGTTGCATCTTATTAAATTAATATTTTATTAGGAAATTAAGCTACAAGGCTCTTGACTAAAGGATTCTATTCAAACTAAAAGTCTTTTATCAAAATTTTTTAAACTTAAATTCCTCACAACCCACGTTTTTGTTTTTGTTTTTTTACCTCAAGTTGTATCTTATTAAATTAATATTTTATAAAGATATTAAACTCAAGTCTCTTGACTAAGGAATAAGATTTAACAATAATTCAATTTAGATTAAACGTTCTCATATAAATTTTAGAAATTTAAATTCTACTACAACTAAAAGTTTATTATCAAAATTTTCATAACTTATATATATTCAGTCATGGCTTTTCAATACAATCCATCTTAACTAATAAGTCACTCCTATAAAAAAATCTCACACAATACACTCACTCTGGTTTTCTTTTTTCCACTTTTTTTCCACTTATGTTTTAATCTAATAAATTCATTTTACTTATTGTTCTTTACTTCTAAATTTGTGTGCAGAACATTATGAAGAAGAAAATTTACTATAAAAAAGCAAAATAGTGGACACCCATTTAAGTGCTTAGTTCTCTTATGTAAGTTATTTTTTTATTCTCAAATTTTGAACTCTTTTGTGTATGTTTTGATTTTTGGGTTTTGGTCATTGTATTTATTTTGTGAATTTGTTGATTTTTTTAAATTAGACTATCACTTGTGTGAGAGACTGGGAAATTTAGGCCTCTCAAAAAGAGATTTTGTGGGTGCTTTGAAGGGCACCTCTCTTTTGGGTAAATGGTGTGGAGTTGCCACTTATTTTTTTATACAAAAAAATAAGAAAAAAATTGATAACGATAATTTTGTAATTGAATCATGATGAAAGAAAAGGCGACGGACCCAATAATCTCATTGACATTGCTTATGACAGACGACTACATCATAGAGTCTACAGCTTCATATCGAGGTTGACGACCCTGCCTTGGTGACGACGCCAGAAGTTGACGAGAACAAGCTGAAGAAGGTAAGCAAACCTCCGTCAGATCTGACATGGCCTTACTTTGTCTCCATGCATACGTGTATAAGGAGACATCTTGCGCTGCGCATTTAACCCTAATCAAGAAGACTCTTACAAGGAAAGAACTCTAGGAGATACGCAAATCCAAGAGATTCTCTCCTAAAAGAAAAAAACTTCTTGGCCAAGGCATGGATGTCAACCCTACACTACTATAAATACTCCAAAACCCTAACAAATCAAGGTACGCATAATTCACCCCAGCTCTGGCACTCTAGAGTTGTGAGCAAGAAATTTCTCTAACTTGACTGTCGAAGGGTATTTGGCCAGTACCACGCCGGTACTCCTCTTAAGGTCTTTAGCTTTCGTGTTGTGCAGGTTCTTGTCTAAGGTACGTGAGGACCGTGTGGCTTACTGATAATTTTTGTCATTATTAATTGGCGCCGTCTGTGAGGAACCTTTGGTGACTTGTAAAGCCGCACTATCACTTCTCGAACAAAAATTTGCATGGTACTCACTGGCTCGATGACAACAACCAACAATGTTCAAGGAGACGAACCACGAACGATGGCGCTCAAGAGACAAGTCCAAGCTCTGGCCGCCGCTATGGAACGCCTCACTAGAGTAGCTGCACCAAAAGAATGCAGGCGTTAACACCCAGGAGGAAGACCAAGAAGGAACCAGCGCCAAGAGAAGGAACTAGGAAGGGCATAAAGGTAGCAACGCCCCAAGTAGGCTTGAACGATAGGACACGAGCTGACCATCTGTCACCGATACAGTCCCACCTCACATAGTAGCTAAAATGCAAATGATAAGGGAATGGATGGACTTTATGATGAACGCCCTTAGAGGACGGGTGTCTAGCGACCTCAACGACCTGGTCCAGCGAACTGATTCGCCATTCATAGCGTCCGTCACTTCATTCCCCCTTCCACTAAAGTTTTGTATGCCGCAAGTAGAGAGTTATGACGGATCCAAGGACCCCTTAGATCACTTGGAGTCTTTCAAAACCCTAATGCACCTTCAAGAGGTGCCAGACGAGATCATGTGTAAAGCCTTCCTCACCACACTGAAGGAACCTGCAAGAATCTGGTTTAGTAAACTGACGCCCAACTCCATTAGTACCTTCAAGGAATTAAGTGTCCAATTCGCCTCGCACTTTATCAAGGGGCACAGATATAAGAAATCCACTGCATGCCTGATGAACATTTAGCAGTGGGAAAATGAGTTGCTAAGGTCTTACATATCTCACTTTAACAATAAGGCCCTCTTGATCGACGAAGCGGACAACAAGATACTTGTGGCAGCATTCACCAATGGGCTACAAAAGGGTAAATTCCTATTTTCTTCATATAAGAATAACCAAAGATCATGTCAGAGGTGATTTACAAGGTGACCAAGTACATGAACGAGGAAGATTTACTACTGGCCCAAGAAGAGAAGCCCAAAAAAAGGGAAAGACAAGAAGACATACGGTCGAACAGGAGGACAGATACTCCAAACCACCTGCGGGGAAGTTCACAAGCTTCACCTTGCTGACTGCCCCCATCGACCAAGTGTTGATGCAAATTAAGGATGAAGGAACCCTAACCTTTCCCGGTAAGTTGAAGGGAGATCCTAACAAGAGGTCAAGAGACAAATATTGCCGCTTCCATGGTGATCACAGCCATGACACGGCTGACTGCTACAACTTGAAGCAACAAATAGAAGCTCTTATCAGGCAAGGAATGCTACAGAGGTTCGTCGGCAAGGAGAAAATGGACCCACCACAGGAATAGGTTCCCCGATGGGAGAACGAACGCCCTCAACCGCTCATAGGAGATATAAAAATGATTGTAGGAGGTACCGTGACTACTGGGTCATCAAAAAAGGCCCATAAGACTTACCTCAGAATGGTTCAAAACATCTAGCTGACGGGTTCCGTACCCAAAATGGCGCAGATTGACAACCCCCTCATCGAATTCTCGAAAGAAGATGCACGACGTCTTCACCACCCACATGACGATGCACTCGTTGTTAGCATACGAGCAGGAGACTATAACATGCACTAGGTTCTGGTTGACAACGACAGCTTGGCTGACATCCTCTACTACCCTGCATTCCAGCAGATGGGGATTGGTATGGAGCGACTGGTTCCAACAAATGCTCTACTCGTTGGTTTTGGAGGAACGAGGGTATTCCCCTTTGGTACCGTCACTTTGGCCGTAACAGTGGGCGACTATCCCCAACAAATCAGTAAGAATGTAACATTCATCGTGGTCGACTGCTCGTCCACTTACAACGCCATCAAAGGACGACCTACTCTTAATTCGTGGAAGGTTATAACCTCAACCTACCATTTGATGATAAAATTCCCTACTGACTATAGAGTAGGGGAATTGTGAGGAGATTAGGTGGCTGCATGCGAGTGTTACGTAGCTATGATGGAAATAGATGACCACCTCCAAGCCATAAGCATAGAAGAACATCGGAAAATGACGGAGCCCGTTGAGAGACTCGAAGATATACTTTTTGACGATTCTCAACCAGAACGAACAACCAAGATCGACACCCTTGCAAACCCGACGATCCGCCAAATGCTCGCAACTTTCCTCAAAGGAAACCAGGACGTATTCACTTGGAGCCATAAAGACATGCCAGGAATCGACCTGTCAGTCATGGTGCACAGGTTGAATGTGCCGCCTCCTTTCCACCCGTCCGTCAGAAGAAGCGGTTGTTCGCCCAAGAGATAAACCGGGCTGTGGCGGAAAATGTCCGTAAGCTACAAGAGGCAGGTTTCATTAGGGAAGTTTACTATCCTGACTGGTTGGCGAACGTTGTGATGGTCAAGAAGAGCAACAGAAAATGAAGGATGTGCGTAGACTTCACCAACCTGAACAAAACATGCCCTAAAGATAGCTACCCCCTCCCGCAGGTCGACCTCCTGGTGGACTCTATGGCTCAACACTAGCTGCTAAGATTCATGGTTGCATTTTCAGGATACAATCAAATCCAAATGAACGAAACTGGTCAAGAGAAGACTTCGTTCATAATTAGTCAGGGCCTTTTTTGTTACAAGGTCATGCCATTCGGCTTAAAAAACGCAGGCGCAACATATTAGAGGCTCATGAACAAGATGTTTGCACAGCAAATTGGGAGAAATGTCAATGTCTACGTCAACGACATACTAGTGAAAAGCCGAAGGGAAGATGATCACTTAAAGGATCTCAGGGAAACCTTCGACACTCTTCGTTCCTACAACATGAAGCTTAATCAGGGCAAGTGTGCCTTTAAAATGTCGGCGGGAAAATTCCTAGGATACATGGTGTCCTAAAGAAGTATTGAGGCTAACTTAGACAAGATCCGAGCTATAATAGAGATGGCAACTCCTAATAACGTAAAAGAAGTACAAAGCCCTAACGGCAAGATTGCCACGCTTAATAGATTCGTGTCCAGAGCGACGGATAAGTGTCTACCATTATTCCGTACGCTGAAGAAGTCTTTTAAGTGGACAGCCAAATGTCAGCAGGCATTCGAGGATCTGAAGGCTTACCTCTCTTCCCCACTGCTGCTGAGTCCCTCACAACCAAGAGAAAAGTTGTTCCTCTATTTGGCTGTCTCCCCGGCCACCATCAGTACGGCCTTGGCCAGGCACTTCATGGTGCAAAAGAAAGGTACCTTCCAATGGAAAAACTCGCCTTCGCTCTAGTCACTGCAACTCGTAAGCTCAAGCCATACTTCCAAGCCTAAACGATGATTGTCCTAACTGACAAGCTATCGGACGTATGGCGCTGTGGGCAATAAAGTTAAATGAATTCGAAATATAATATCGCTCACGTACTGCCATCAAGGGACAGGTGGTCACCGACTTCATTGCGGAGTTCACTAACGCAGAAGGCTAAGCAGTAGAATATCCCCAATGGAATGTATACACGAACGGATCGTCCAATAAACATGCTAGTGGAGCAGGGGTCATACTTCGATCTCCAGAGGGTGACGAGATCGAATGCATGGTTCGTCTCTATTTCCCTACAACTAACAACAAAACGGAGTATGAAACCCTAATAGCAAGACTAGATCTCACCAAAGCAGTAGGGGCCACAAATATGGTTATCCATTGCGACTCATAGGTCGTCACAAACCAAGTGAACTGTGATTATGAATGTAAGGGTGAAAAGATGAAGAATTACTTGGAGTAAGCAAAGAAAAGGGTAAACGAGCTGCAGGCCAAGATTGTTCAAATTCCAAGGGGAGAGAACGAGCAAGCCGACCGTCTTGCCAAGGTTGCATCAGCAAAATACATGACCACCCCCAACAAGGTACTCCTTTATTCAGCTCTCATCACTGATAGATGTCATCGATGTGTAGGAGATAGGTTCCGAAAGCAATTAGACCACCCCTTTAGTTTGTTACTTGAAAGACGACATGCTACCTGACGGGAAGGAAGCCGCAAGAAAGCTGAAGGTTCAAGTGGCGTGATTCGTCTTGATAAAGGACGTCCTGTATAAGAGGGGTTTCTCTCGACCGTACCTGAAATTTTTAGGCCTCGAAGAAGTGGATTATGTCATGAGAGAAGTACGTTAGGGGATTTGCGGCAACCACTTAGGGTCGCAGTCATTGGTGCATAAAATGACTCGGGCTGGATATTATTGGCCGACTTTGCAGAAGGACGTCCAGATTTATGTCAAAGCCTGCGACAAATGTCAAAGGTTTAGCGACACCATCAAACAGCCGACGGAAGAGCTAACCCCAATAATAGCCCCGTGGCTATTTGCCCAATGGGGACTGGACATCATGGGCCCATTCCCGATAACAATAAAACAGCTGAAATTCCTAATAGTTGGCATAGACTACTTCACCAAATGGGTAGAATCTAAAGCCCTGGCCACCATCACTGATAAGAATGTACAGAGCTTTGTTTGGAAGAGCATCATTTGCAAGTACAGAATCCCTAGGGTCTTGGTCTCAGACAACGATAAGTAATTTGACAATGACTCCTTCAGAGAATTCTGCTCACAATTAGGGATCAGGAACCACTACTCCTCCCCTGCCCATCCTCAAGCCAACGGACAAGTTGAGGTCACGAACCAATCCTTGCTTCAGATCATCAAGACTCGGCTCGAGGGGGCAAAGGGCGTATGGCCAGAGGAGCTACCCAGCATACTATGGGTGTACAAGATGACAGTAAGAACCCCCACAGGAGAAACTCCGTTTCTACTAGCATACGGAAGTGAAACGACCATCCCAACTGAGGTCGAGCTCACCAGCTACAGGGTGGATAATCACGACTAGGGGAGGAATGACGATGCCATACATCTACAGATTGACCTAGTTGATGAGGTCAGGGCGACAGCTGAATAAAGACTTGCGCGATACGAGGACCTCATGGCCAAATACTACAACTCCCAAGTCAAACACCAAGACTTCAAAGTTGGGGACCTCGTCTTAAGGAAAGTGATGTGCACCGCCAGAGTCCCCGCACAAGGAAAGCTCGGCCCAAACTAGAAAGGACCCTACAAAATCACGTCATGGCTAAGGAAAGGCACCTACCACTTGGAGACACTTGACAAGCAGAAGCTACGCCATCCGTGGAAAATTGAGCATCTCAAGAAGTACTACCAGTATAAGACAGTATAAAGAACGTTACTTCTCATTTCCAGTTTATTTTTTTTAGTCATTTATCTTAGTTTACTTTTACCTACAGTACTTTTTAAGCTTAAGGGGCTAAGTCTTATTCTTTTCGGAACAATTTTCTACTTATATATGCATCCATCATAATAAGAGGAGTTATTAAGAAATAACCAATATGCATGTTTGCCCCTACAAAGCTACGTTTATAAGTCTACAAAATAGACGAGCCTGGGTCCACAAAGTGGAAGGGCCTATTACCAAGTCTACAAAGTAGACGAGCTTAAGTCCACATAGTGGATGGGCTTGTTACCATGCCTACAAAGTAGGCAAGTTTAATGTGAGTTCACAAAGTGGATGAACCTACTACTAAGACCAAAGAGTGAACGAACTTACCACAAGTCCATAAAGTGGACTAGCCTATTACCATCCACAAAGTGGACGACCTTGCTATCAAATCCACGAAGGGTGCAAGATTAAAACAAAGTCCACAAAGTGGACAACCTTGTTATCAAATCCACAAAGTAGACGACTCCACAAAGTCCACAAAGCGGGCGACCTCATTAAAGTCCACCAAGTGGACGGATTTATTAAGTCCACAAAGTAGACAGGTTCAATATAAAGTCCACTAAGTGGACGAGTTCATTACAAAACCCACAAAGTGAATGAATTTATTAGTCCACAAAGTAGACGAATGTATGGCTTAGTCCACAAGTGGACGAGTCCATCAAGTAAAAGTAAGCTGACGTTGTTATCCATAAATTCACCAGTCCGCAAAAAGGACGCATTCAAAAAAGATGGTTTGAAACCGTTAAAGAAGACAAGTCAAAAGATACCTTAAGTGAATGGATTCGCTTTAAATTACCAAGTACAAACATATCCTAACATACATACAAGCGCAAAGGATAGACACACACATGAAATAAAAAGCAACGCATATATACTGTAAGTGAAGGGCATAAAATACTACAAATAAAGTGATATTTACAAGCAAGAGCCCAAAAACAAACGGGCGTCAAACATTGTCTGAAATTAGCTTACATTTACAATAAAAGAAAAGGCTAAGTTCAAGAGAATGGGGGATCTCGTGGGTCTTCATCACTCTTGGGCGAAAAGTCCTGGATGCCTTGAGTAGAAGGGTTTTCTGCAATAGGAGGATTGGCCGACGGGGTCAGAGGGATGACGGATTGGTCCATAGCAGGTTGGGCAAGGACGACACTATCATCTTTTGGATTCGCATTGGACTTGGTAGCATCGTCACTTTCCTCAAAGATAGTATCGCCCACAGCGATCGACGGTAGAGGCTCGTCCATTGTGACTTTGGATAAATCCAAGTTAGGGTAGATGGACTTGACCTGCTTTAGGCAGTCCTTAAACCCATCAACGTAGTAGATGGGCACAAGCATCTATGAAGGGTTGCAAAGCCTTAAACTCTGCCACAGCGTCACTCCTGGCCGTTTCCACTTGGCTTAAAAGAGCTTTCAACTCCTTTTCTGACGTCACTTTGGTTTCTTTTTCTTGTTTCCTCTGACGACCCTCTTCCTCCAGCTATTCCTTTAGCACTTCACCTCCTTATTGAGAGTACGAGCAACTTCCTTTTATTGCTCCTACCCATCGGTCAGGTTCTTGATGTGCTTATGCAGACGGGTGATCACCCCTTTTTAGCGGCGCCCTTATCCTGCAAAGCCTTCATACGAACCAGAGATTATACAAATGACGTCAGCTTGTTGAACACAAGTAAAAAGTAATGACAAAGAATAAAAAATATGTGTATATATAAAATAAAATAAAATAAAGTACCTAGGTAAGGTAAAAAAGGCCTAACGCCCCCAGCTCTTTTGTCGCTTGCTCAGCACAAGGATCTACCTCCTCACTTTTGAGGATGGACTCCATCACCTCAATGGCGTAGTCCTTGTGGGTTAGGAGACGGCAATCAGGTCCCTAAGTGACGGGGCTTGATGACATCATTAACCCATTGCCTGCCCCGTGGTTTGGCTTAAGGGGTGACAACTTTTTAGGGTGTTTGTCCCTAGGGATGATAGCAGTCTTCTTGGGAGGACGATCGTCTTTCCCGTTAACCTTCCTCTTAGCAGCCCCCTCGTCCTTTGCTTTCTTCTCTTCTTCCTTCCTTCGAGTAGCAGCTGCCCGCACCAATGCCTTTTGCCTAGCTAACTCCATCTCCCCAAAAGATAAGAAACAAGGGTTAAGACACGAAATGGCAAAAGGAAAGTGACGGGATAAACTAATGGATACTTACGATGATGAGAATAGGCGTTTAACCTATGAGCTACCAGTGTCGGCTTCAGACCACCACAGTACGGGTGTAAAGTGTCGAGTGTAATTAGGTCCCAACACTTCCGCTCATCCAACAGGATTGATGTCACCCGACAGATAAAGTCTTCTTGTTCAGCTATAATATGTGGACGAACACTAGCTAAAAAAGAAAGAGTAGACGGTGTTAGAAATTTGAAATGAATACACTAAGGGAAGATACAGACGGGGTTAACCTGAATCCCTGAGAAAAGCCCAAGTGTTGTCAAAGCCATGAGGTATCGTCTCCCACTCTTCCTTACGGCACACCTAGTTCGTCCCTTTGACAAAAAAGTATCTGCCCTTTTAATTCCTATTAGAATCAGGCATATCAGACACCAACTTTAGCTCCTTCTTCCTTATTGCAAAATGGTATATCAACTAGGATGAACACCAAAAGAACTCGTCAAGAGTTAATTGATGGTTCCCGTCACTCAGACGACTCCACAAAATCTCAGCCCCAATGAATATCCGCCAAGCATTGGGGGCAATCTGGCTGACAGATGAACCCAAAAAATTAGCCAGGTGACGATGAAATGCTGTCAGTGGCAGCCTCAATCCTGCCACGAACATGGCATCGTACATGCCGACGTTTGCGGTCTGCCCTGAATAACATTTCTTGAACTTCCCAGGGAGACGGAGGGGGATAATTTGGTAACGGTCACATAAAGGTTTGAAATCCTTGTCCGACATCGTCGATAGGAATTTGTTGACAGACCATTTCTTAGGAAGGATGAAAGAACGGTCATCTCCGGGGCCTCCTGAAGTACTCTCTAAGGCCTCCTCCTCACCATCGTTTTTACCCCCGTCACTCACTCTCTCCTCTTCCTCCTCACCAACATTTTCATCCCCGTCACTCACTCTTTCCTCTTCATTACCCTCGTCTTCGCCCTCACTTACTACTTCCTCATCTTCTCCTCTACAACTTTCTACTTCCTCGTCAGAAGATTAGGTTGACATTTCCCTCTCTGACGACCAGGAGAAGCCCTCCTCAAGCTCGCGCCCTAACTAGAAGACCTCATCATAGCCCGCTTCTTCGCGGACTGACAATTGTTCACTCGTCACTTCTCTAGACATTTGACTACCTATAAACGACGGATTCATTCTAAGAACCTAAGTTGACGGCATCACTATTGAGTTTACTAGCTAGAAAAATGAAAAAATAATAATAAAAGATAGAGTAAAAGAAAAGAGAACTTACAAGTGGGCGATTCCTTAGAAAAAAGGACAATCCTGGAAAGGTGACGGCTACGAAGATGACGCAAGTAGAAGGCTGATGGGGCAGAGGAGTTCAGAAATTGACGGGCTCTTTCTCTCAAGATTAGTGAAGGATAAAATGTTGAAATGAGGGAGGAGTTGAAATATATATATATATATATATATATATATAGGCAAAGAATGCATGAAAGACAAAGCGACACGCTCATCCGGAAGCGGAACTAATTAACTCGCGCCATGTGCACAAGCATTTAATAAAGGTGGGTCAAGGCATCACGCATAAATGACCTTTCAACGATGTTAACTCCATAACCCATCAGCTAAAGCCGATGAGGTTATGGAGTAGGGGGCAGCTGATAAGGATAATTTTGTAATTGAATCATAACGAAAGAAAAGGCGACGGACCCAATAATCTCGTCGACATTGCTTATGATAAACGACTACATCATAGTGTCTACAGCTTCATACCAAGGCTGACGACCCTACCTTGGTGACGACGCCAAAAGCTGATGAGAACAAGCTGAAGAAGGTAAGCAAACCTCCGTCAGATCTGACATGGCCTTACTTGGTCTCTACGCATACGTGTATAAGGAGACATCTTGCACTGCACACTTAACCCTAATCAAGAAGACTCCTACAAGGAAAGAACTCTAGAAGATACGCAAATCCAAGAGATTCTCTCCTAGAAGGAAAGAACTTCTTAACCAAGGCACGGATGTCAACTCTACACTACTATAAATACCCCCAAAACCCTCACAAATCAAGGTACTTATAATTCACCCCAGCTCTGACACTCTAGAATTGTGAGCAAGAGATTTCTCTAACTTGACCTTCGAAGGGTATTTGGCCAGTACCACACCGGTACTCCTCTTAAGGTCTTTAACTTTTGTGTTGTGCAGGTTCTTGTCTAGGGTACATGGGGATCGTGTGGCTTACTGACGATTTTCGACATCATCAAAAATAATACAACTTTACATGATCAAAATGCTTCAATGTTATTAATTGAATAAAAATAAATACAACTTTGATAAATTTAATATTGCAAGACTTTGAGTCCTAGTTACAATCTACCAAAAAATACATGCCTTTTTGTTCTAGTTACAATATACCCAAAAATAAAAAGAAAGACAAAGCCTAGGTATACCTATCTAAAAGAACTAGGTTCGGGGGCTAGGTTACAGAATGGAAAAGTGTTAAGCACTCATTCCGCCCAGACAGAGTCTGGTCTTCTAAACTCTAATGACCAATATACCATTTATGCATGATATGAATGATATGTTTCATACATGACAAACTTAACCAAAACTAACTCACAGAAATCTATTTTATGAATGTAGCCTCTTTTTTTAGAAAAAAATTCAGATATGTTCTTGTGAATAAAGAAAAAATTGATTTGATTCATTAAAAAGAAACCATATCTATTTTTATATATGTAAAAAAAATTAGTTTTGTAAAAAAAGTTAGATTTTTTTTTTGTGAATAAAAAATTAGTATTTTTTTTAATCAGATCTGTTTTGGAATAAAGTAAAAGAAAAAAAAAGATTTTGGTTTATATGTAAAAAAAAAACTAGATCCGTTTTGTAAGTAAGAAAATCTAGATTTGTAAAGAAGAAAAAATCAAATCTGTTTTTTTATGAATAAAATGAGAAAAAGACGTTTTTAGAAGAGGACTACACTCATGAAATATATCTACGTTACATGCATCAAACAAAAAAGCATCTCAACTATTGACTTCCTCTTTGAAATTTCAAAATCTGCTATGTTTGTGACAAAAGAAATCTTCTTGATAAAAATTAAATTTGTATTTAATGAAAACACTGACCAATTTTTATAGTTAAAAGAAAATCAAATCTATATTTAATGAAAATAAATATCAGTTTTGATGTGTAAAAAACTCATATTTGTATTTAATGTAAATACATACCTGTTTTGATGCGTAAAAAAATTCATATTTGTAATTAATGAAAATATAGATCTGTTTTGATGTGTAAAAAAATCAGATTTGTATTTGATAAAAATACAAATCCGTTTTTAGTTTTAAAAAATTTATTAATAAGCAAATTTTTGAAAATCAAAAGAAAAATTATAACAACAAAAGAATTATTTGAAGACATATTTCAAAAAATTTTACACAAACAAAGCAACAACATCAGAAATTAAAATAAAAAAAGAACATCCTAAATCTATTCATACGTCATTAAGAAGAATTAATAAAAAATAAAAAAAAAACACAGAAAAATGAAAAGAAAAACTACCTTTTGCATAGACGTGCTCTTCTTAGTGAAGAAATATTTGAGGGTTCAAAGAAATTTATTCAATTCTCTTTGAAACCTAAAATACTTTACTTACAGAAAAGAAATTCCTAAGGCCAGAGCCTTTAGAACGTCTTTAATGTAAGAGAAAATAAAAGAAGAGAAGAGTCAAAAAGAGGGGAGTCAAAGAGTGTGAAAAAATGTGCTGAATTTTGAAATGCAGCCTCTATTTATAGAGGCTGGGATGTTCAAAAAATTAGCTAAATGATTAGAATACGAACTGGGACGCGTCCTTATCTCTAAAAAATCGAAAATGATGTGTTTTATCTCAATCCAAGTGCCCTCACGCCAAGGCCCGCATTTGTGCCAATTGGCACTCAAGAAGTGTCAAATGGCTCTTTTGAGTGTTGGTCCCACTTTTGAGTTTCAATCCATTTTGGACTCCTTTTTTGAGGTTTTTTTTAGCCGAGACTTGCACTTAGGCACATTTTAAATCCGTATTCTAAAAATTAAACTCTTTTCTTGATAATTCAGATTTTTTCAACAATAATTATCTTGTAGATAAATACTCCAAAGAGTCTTGATTATCCACAATTTTATTGTTATCCAATTATTCCCTTTATTCCCATGCAAGCAAGCCTACTTTTTACACTAACTAACAACCAATCACAAAATTATTTAATTAATTTTAATTGTCTAGCCAATCAGAATTAATTTAAATTAATCATGTGTGGTTGATTTTACCTAAGTACAATGCATGCTGACTGTGCAAACTTGATCATACGATAACTTTCAATCCGATGGTCCAATTTGGAAATCGGGCATACTGTCACGACCGTTAGAACCTCAAGATCATTTTTATGTTATGCAATGAACAAATTAATGCATGTAATGCAGTCATGAATTTTCGGTATATAAATGGTCATTTCAGCCATCTTTCTGGATTAAATCATGGGTGCAAAATCGAGCGTCTACAACTAGGAAAAACTTGATATTGATGATCTGTTTTGTTTTTTATTGTTTGTGTTGGTTAGGGCATAAAATAGATATAGCCCAAATTGGAACGATCAAACTCTTACCACATCTCATATCAAGAAATTAACACAAAGCACAAAGATAATTTTTAAATATAAATATAGATAAACACTAATAAAGTCTAAACTCTGAAAAATTAAAACTTAAAGTAATTTTTTTATTAAAATCATTTACTTATAATTTTTTATTATTATTATTTATTTAATAAATTAGTTTTGATTATTTTAAAAAAATTAGCTCACATATGAATCTTCATGAATTATACTAGTGATAACAATAATTAAGTTTTTGTATAAATCCTAAAAATTGCTAAAGCATCAACTTCTTCTTTGTTTCTTTGGACAAAGTAACAAAACTGAAAATGCCTATGTTTTGTGTGTGTGTTTTCCTATATATATATATTGAGAGAGAGAGAGAGAGACGGTTTTTTTTTTTTGGTCTTTTCTATTTTTTAGAAACAACTTATTATTCTAATCAACTTTTTCTCTCCCCTATTATCAATAATTATCATTCTCTTATAATTTTTATGTGGGTTTTTTTTTTGTTTTTCCTTATTACTAGGCAATTTGACATTCGTAAAGTCCATGCTAGAATGCTTTATCAAACCTACTATTTACACTATTATGGGAATGTATTTCTCTTCTTTTTTATTTTTATATATAAGGCTTTTACTTATGAGTTATAAAGGAAAATTTAAATCCATGAAATTCATTATATAAAACTCCAAAAACTTTTACTCTTTATCTATATATTATTTAAAAATTATCAAATTTTTTATTCTATCCATCTTTTTTATTTTTGGGTTGTATTTGTGTTATGTTTATATGTGCATTAGATTTAATTGATTTTTCTTCAATTGTAAAATTTTATGTTATTATTTCTCCTTTTTATTTTTGTTGTTAGTAATATTATCTGCGTGTGAAGAGATTGTCTAACATTATGAGCTTGTAAATAAAAAAAGAAAAGAAAAAAAAAAATTCACTATAATTGTAGGTGCTCAAAAAGTTAGAAGCTCAAGCGAGCCCACTGAAAACAGTAGTGCCTTGTCCTTTAGATCAAGCCCAAACAATAAAATTTCTTTAGAGAGTGAGAAAACAAACTTCAAACACATTTCTGAGTCAAAAGTTAGTTTATGGTCGAGATCCCCTGACTGTTTGACAAACGTAACTAGAAGGAAAATTATGAGTGCAGTTCTCCTCGGGCTGATCCGAAGATAAATTCTTTATAAATGTTTAGTTCAACTTTAAACCAGATTATACACTGTTCACTTTCCTATTTTTCTCCCTTTATTTTTTGTAAGTCCCTCTCTTTTAGGAGGTTCCTTCTCCTTTTATATCTCTCCTCCATCCATCATAACCCTCCACATGTACGCCTTAAAACATTTCCAGGATACTTGTCCCGTCACAGCTCTGCAAATGGTGGTTGATAGGGCTGCTAGCTATGAAATCACTATTCTAATGTTATTTCCACATTAATGCAGCTGATATGGTTGGTGTGAAGCACTCAATGCAAGAGTAGGAGATATATCCCTCAGGAAAATTCCTTCCACGTCCCTTGCTTCCTCCATGGTCCCTTCTTCTCTTTTCAAGTCTTCGTAAGATACTAAATACTCTGTTTCTGTTTCCATCCTTGGGCAGTTGATTTCTTCGGATCCTATGCATCTCTTCGAGCTAGCTTATAAAAACTTTTTCCTCGGTCTAATCTTCTCTACACCTTGGACCCCCCACAATAATTAATTCATGTTTTGGTTTTTACAATTTTTTTTTTTTATAGAGAATTTCAACTTATGGCGTCCGCTCCTGATAATAGCTCTTTATTATCAGACCAAGACACTAATCAGTTTTTGGTGTAGACGGGGATTGAACTCCAGATCTCTTATACAACCATCAAAGACTTTACTAACTGAACAAACTGGAACCCACTGGTTTTTACAAATATTAAAATAACCAAGTAATATTAAATTTAAAGCATGAAAAAAAAATCACACCTGAATATGATCTAATTGAGGTAAACTCCAACTTGAGAGGATTGTTAAAGGGAAGGCAAAAAAAAAAAAAAAAAAAAAAAAAAAAAAAAAAAAAAAAAAAAAAAAAAAAACTACTCAAAGTCCACCGACCATCAGCAAATTAATCATCTTTATATTATCAGCAAAATCAAACTCACAAGAAAGGCAATGGCTAATAAACAATTACTACTATATTCATCAATGTAGATTGAAGATAAGTAGGGATCTGGTCAATAAAAACTGTGTACATAGAAGCACCTGTATAAAAATTAAATTACAATATAGGCAAAAAAAAAAAAAAAAGAGAATAACACAGACCGTAGATGTATCCCATTTATATAAAAGATGTTGTTAGTGTATTAGAACGTAACTCTAAATAAAGGTTTGAAAAAAAAAACCACCACGTAATATATACTCTTTAAGTGCATAACACATTTTAAATATAACTACAACTATCATTATGCCAATCGATAATTTAGAAGATAAGTAAGTTTCAATTAGCTCAACTGATAAAGTTTATAATAGTTGAATAAGAAATCTGAGGTTCAATTCTCACCTATACAAAAAACTGATTAATATTTTGATCTGATAAGACTAATATTGGTCTAATAATTGAGTACATACCTATTGGGAACCATGTGTCAATCCTGCACACACATCCATGAGACCTCAAGAGGAATTCCATGGGTTTTGATAAATCACTTTTTAAAGGAACAATGGATTTCATGGACTTGGAGAAAACTTATGCTCAAAATGTTTTTTTTCCCATAAAACAAGCTTTAAAAACTTAGGTAATTTGGAAGCATTTTTTGAAAACAAATTTCCTTTTGAAAAGCATTTTACCTTTGGAAACATGTATGTATAAAAAATACTATAGACTTGATATTATATTGTGTAAATTTGCAAATAAGTTATAAAAAAAATATTAATTATTGTTTGGAATTTATTGATAATATAAATAGTCAATTTGATTGAAAAAAATTCTATTCTTAATAATACAATGTTGGTAAATCTAATTTTTATAAATTTATAAGCAAAATCATTCTATCTAATTGAGTCAAATAACGTAATTTCATCTAAAAATTTGTAAAGCGGTAAAAAATTTTAATGGTGGTGTTCATTACATATGAGAAAAAAAATATGTTAATCAAGTAGTTTGTGAACAAATTTAAGCTTATTCGTCAAAACAATGAACTAAGTTTAAATATGTTAATAAGTTTGATTTTGACTAATGTTTGATATAAAATTAAATAAACAATTCTAAATTTTTAATACTTAACTCACCTCCTTTGTGGCCTTAATTTTCAACCATTCATAATGATCACAAAGATGAAAAATCTTTTTTTTTTTTTTTTGAGAAGAACAAAAATGAAAAATCTAATATTCATCAAAACATAAAATTAATTGCAAAACGAAAGTAGCATATATGGGAATTGAATTCATTTACATCTAAACTTGGTACATCTTCTAAAAATGTAATATTATAGTAATAAAGGAATTGAAACCCAAGAATAATACGTACATATATGAAGAGGTAATTACCCCCAAAAAATCTCACACAGAAAATTTAAAAGCATTAAGGATCCTGTGCAGTGTGAGTGTGTGACTGATGTGGGTATCATCTAAACTCTAAAGAATTCAAGAGGCAAAAAAAAAAAAATTTTTTAAATGAAAAGCAAGTATGATTAGTAACTCTATCAGTACAGGGTATTGGCTTTTCTACATGAGCTTGTAGTAACAGTTCCTTCCAGAGAGAAGAATCTGATAGCCTTTGCCACATGGACACTTGAAATGGACAGTTAGGCCCTCCTCCCCAACCCTTTCCACGAACACAGATTCTTCAAAATCTTGCGCAGAATTATTCTGAAACAAAAATGAATTTGCATAGATTAGTACCCACTACAGAATTCACATAAAAATCAAATAGAAGAGGAAATATAGGAAATCAAAACGAATGCATACTCTGCCTGGCGTCTGAGAATATGTGTACCATATAGCTAGACAGAAGAAATTAATTAAGAACCAAAGATTTTATATTCTTTTTCTTTATCTTTTACATATTCTCCAATTTCTTGGGAGCCAAACAGAAAGCAATGAATTAAATCTTGAGAAGCTAAAGACCAAACCTTTGTTACGGCATGAACATTAGTATCTTCTTCTTCTTCATCTTGTTCTTCTTTTTGTTCTTCTTCTTCTTCTTCTTCACGCATGACTTCTTCACACCACTTGCTCATCTCTCTCATGCAGTCCTTCATCCTCCTCAGCCTCTTCTATAGACCAAAACCATTACAGTCAATGAAATATATTCACAATCCATGAAAAGATTACAATTTTTCACATTAAATTCAAGAACCTAAAATAAGAAAAAGTATGAACCTTGGAATTGGAGTTGGAGTTGGAGTTGGGAGTATCTTCCTTAGTCAAATCCACACTTAAATCCCCAGAACTCGAGGACCTTGAATAGGTCTTCGCTGGAGACGGAGTCGGGTCAGAAACCGACCGACGCAGAGTCGGCGGGAGAGGCGGCAACCCGGGATTCGAAGACGGAGTAGCCGGAACGACATTGACGGTACCCGTCGACCTCGGATGCTGCTCTGGAGACAGGGAATTATTGGGGTTGGGTGCTTGAAAACCCGACCCAGATGGGAAAGGATCCGGGTCAGAAACGGTGCGGCGGAGAACCGGGTCTTGGAAGAGCTTCTTGGGCTTAGGCTGAGAGTCTGAGGAGAAGGTGTTGAGTGGGTCCTGGAAAGAAGAAGACGACGCGGGGGAACGTCGTTTCATGGGGTTGGAGGTGGAGCAGAGGCAGCCGCAAGTAGTGCAAGGTTGGTGTTGGTGGTAGTTATGGCAGTTGAAGCCGTTGAGCTGGAGCATGGCAAAGCGGTTATCAAAGGAAGGCTGATCATTCACTAATAAGTCTTCCGGGGCCGCCTCTGCCTCTTCTGCCTTATTTTCTTTACTCATTTTCTTCCTCTCTCTCTCTCTCTCTCTCTCTCTCTCGATTTTTTGTTCTTTCTTTCTTGCTTGCTTGTTTTTTTATCTCTCTTTCTTGCTTGTTTGTTATATATAGGATTCTGTGGCTTTTTGGAGGGAATGTGGATTTTGAAGCAGGATTTTCCTTTTATATAGAGGTCAGCATGTACGGATGGCCGGATGGGGTGTTTTTGGATAAAGAAAGAAACAACCAAGAGATTTAAGCCACGTGGTAGAACAGGGGCATTTTCGTCATTCTCTTATTAAAAAAAAAAGAAACGGGAATAGTATGGCGATTTGGTTGTCATCTTGTGAGTGAGTCGCACCGGTAGAAACAGGCTCACTTTAGCTAGTGACTACTGACTACCATGCAACTAAGTATGATGATCAAGTAAAGTGGTTAAATACCATATATAATGAATTCTGACAACTAAGCCCGTCTAGCTCAGTTGGTAGAGCGCAAGGCTCTTAACCTTGTGGTCGTGGGTTCGAGCCCCACGGTGGGCGTTCTTCATTACATTTTTTTAAATACCTAAGTTTTGTCCTTTAGTTATTAGATATTTCTAAACAGTTCCCAAAAAAAAAAAAAAAAACACATGAAACCTATGAAATACTTAAGACAAGTGTTTTCTACTAAACAAAAATACTATTAATATCTGGTTTTTGTCTCTTAATACTATTTTCTATTGGTCAAGCAATAGCTCAGGCATAATAAACGTTTCCTATACAACCAATCAACCATTAACGTTCTCTTCATAAAAATAAATAAATCAATAAATAAATAAAAAACCATTAACATTCTCCACCTTGTTCCTTGTTCAAGTAGAGGCCTTCGACTTCTAGATAAAACACTGCTATATATAAGATGGGCTGACGACCCAATATGAACTCATAAAACTCTAATTTAGTGAATATTTCGCTTTCCAAAGTCCAAACTCGAGCTAACAGACAGGAAATCAATAGAGTTATCCAAGCATCCGCAAAACCCAGCTTCAACATAATTGCCTTGAAAAAAAAACCCACTAGACTCCATCATGTGCATTACTCATATCCACTTTCAAAGCCAAACCACACTTCCTCCCTTGCCATGTTGTGGACACACCATATAACCAACTCAGATGCAATCAAAGCATCTGTCAACAAACGACCTACTAGGAAGGCACCCTATGTATTATCTACAGATTGCTTCAGAATGCTTATAAATTCTAACAAACTACCCTTAACAGGCGCCTGCAAAAACCGCAACCTTTTTTTTGTGCTTATCTTATATATATATATATAGAAAGATTCAAACCTGATTTTCCAAATAAAGGAGATCAGGCTATATCACTGATTCACTGAAATACAAGGCACTTGGCTTTTATGCGTATCTTTCTGTTAAGGCATAATCTACAAATTCTGAAGGTGCATCTGGCTAGAAGGAAAATAGTATGGATTGCTGTTTTCATTCAACATTACAACGTGTATGTAATCCAGAAAAAAGATAAATGTCCGAAATGAATCCTTACAAATACTTGTATCTACATTTGCAACAATCTTGCATACAAATAATTGGAAAGGTTAAAAATCTTTACCATACAGAACCACACCAAGACCAAGACCAAGACCAAGACCAAGAGAGAGGCATATTTTAATATCTCTGAAAGTGGTTCATAGGCTCATAGCCCCTGCAAGTAACAATTGGGCATTGTTCACCAGAATAAATTAGGTGGAATCTCTAACTCAGGTTCTGATTGAAGAATGGGCCATTCATAATCTTTTGCTTAGTACTGTTTTTGTTGATATCCTCTTTTTTCATAATTCAAAAAATATCTTTTTTGAGATCTTTCTTAGAACGAAGAACAAACCATCCTAAAAGTATTTTATCCTACATTCATCCCTTCATAGAACACAATTAAAGCTTCTCCTTTTAAAAGTGGAAGATTTTGTGGTCTACAGGTTGAAGATCATGGTGCCAGGTCAAAATGTTCTTCCAATAGCGAGTAAACTTCAGTAAGGGAAGAGACCTTGAAATCTGGCTTTAGATCCACGTTAGCATATTCAGGGGAGTCGTACCTCCCTGTTTGATCAAGCAAGCATGTAAAAGCTCCTGCTCGCTTCCCACAAGCCACCTGTAAAAGTCAGATTATAGAAACCAATTCTTATCCATTTGGGACAGGGAATAATTATCCATAGGAAGAGCAAGCAAAATTTCACAACAGCTCATGCTCCAAATTGCAAATATCTTAATCCTTTTGCATTTAGAAATCTGACATTGGCCCTTGCCATTGAAAATACCTCTTCAAATAAAATCATAATCATAATATATTTATAAAAATACATCACTGTATTTGCGCAAGGAAAGAAGATTCTCACTAAAACGCAGGGAAGGGCCGCATTCTAGATTTAAGCAAGGGAACATGAAAGGCACTTCACAAAGCATAAACAAGATAATCAGAAAAAAACAAACAAACAAAAAAAAACAAAAAAGAGAAAACAGAAAGAGAAAAAAGAAAAGAGAGAGAGAGAGAGAGAGAGAAATAGCGCACATCATCTTTAAGGCTATCACCAATCATCATTACTTCATTTGGTAGAACTTCCCAACCCGAACAGATATGAAGTAGTGGTGCAGGGTCTGGTTTATAAGGACGGAATTCCCTGCTTAGTGCTGGACAAAATGTCATCTGCAGTAATATAAAATTACAAAGGATATCAAACTGCAGCACTCATAAGGTATATCTACTTAGAAGGAGCCGTCAAAAAGACGGACCTTTTCAACAAATGCACACCAGAGGGAAGAGAGAGCTGTATCGAGAAATAAAATTGAATAAAGCTATCACATTGACACTTGATAATAATAAAAAACTAACCAGCATCATGTAAAAAAGAAAAGAAAAGTAAAGAAAATTCTAGATTGTACATGGGCCAACCTGCACAAAGGGAAACTTCAAGAGTAACATGCATGAAGTAGGCTAAGTTTGAAGCCAGGACACAAATATGCAGAATAAGAATCAGCATATAGAAATTACAACACTCATGCAGCAAGAAAGAAATATGCTCATATTTGAACACAACACATTAACTTTTTACATGTCTTTTTTTTATTTTTTTGTCCAGCTCTTTTGTGAGTGAAAAAAAAAATGTTTTGGTACAACTTTTGGTATTTTGCATGTTTGTTTCCACTTTTTTTTTTCCCAGGGGGGAGGTGGGCAAACATGTTTTTGGGGTGAGGGCCAACCACTTTTCATTTATGAGGGTTTTAGGACCCCAGGTAAAAAGAAATAATGGGACATGTTTATTTGAGAAATTTTGATTTCTGCATATGAGCCAGTGCATTGTTTTGCCAAATTTCTTTTGTAGTATAATTTTAACATATGCCAGATGCTTCTAACAAAAAGATCCTTTATATGGTTTTGGTATCTTGATGCTCAAAACTTCAGAATAATCAACTAAATGTAAACGACCATCTTTTTCACCAGATTGGCATCTAATAGATGAGGGGGTAAAAGGAGGTATTCAAACTCAGGGAAGACTAGAACAAATGCATAATATATAAAAACTTTAAACCTTCATTTGAATGAGATTAGTGTTAACATGGGAGTAGCGAAGTACTTTGTTGGGAAATATTTTCTGTAGTGTAGAGTGGTCCACCTTACGGTAAAGATGGTTAACTAGACAGCACACTGCTAAGAACACACAACCTATACCTTCTTCTTTTCTTTTTCTTTTTTCTTCAATAGCCCTTTCCAATACACTTCATAGAGTCATTTGTAATGGGCCATTGACAAAAAGAAGACAATATCGTCAATCATAGATGAAATCATGTTCAACAACCTTTATACAAAACTTTAGATTGCACACTAGGATAAACTTACCCCAAACCGTTGATGAAACAAATCAACAGCTGCCTTAACATTGCGTGTGATTAATCCCCTTCTGAAAATTAATGCAAACAAATAATCAACAAAATGCTCATGGTAGATTGTATAATTACAACATAGTAGTTGTTGCCAAAGATCATTATCACAAGAATATATATATATATATATATATATATATATATTTGCATTCAAAAATCTTGCAACATGTGGGTCAAGTTTTTTTTTTTTTCCTTTGACAAGTAATAACTTTCCTTAAAAAATAAAAATAAATAAATAAGAAGAGAGAGAGGATAATTGTAATAGATCCTCAAAACAAACTACAATAAAAAATAAAAAAATTAAAAAATTAAAAAGTTCATACAGGCAATAAAGTACAAGAAAGAGTCACGATGCATGTGTCTGAGCACTTGAATCCAATCGAATGGAGATTGTAATAGATTATATTTTAAAAGTTCCTGGTAAGTTCTACATTATTGAAGGTACAATCATTCGTTTCCTGCCATGTCCACATAATGCGTAAAGAAACAGCCTGACCAGCCCCCCAAGCCTCAACCATTTAATGACGACCCAATCTTTTCTTGACAAGTAATGATTTTTTATTGAGGAAAAGGACTACTTCAGGAGCATATATTATGGACACAAAGCAGCCTAAAGAATAGAATTATAGTGATGCCACAAAGTCTGCAATGGAATTGCGATGAGGGAAACCTAACACACAAGACCAACCAAACAACATGAACAATGATTTCAATTGAATGAACAAAATTTCTGCATCTTCAAAAGTGAGGCAATTGTTTTCCCTCCACAATGTCCACATCAAATATAAGCGACCTAGATTCCAAATATCCAATAAATGTTTACCAAACCAAATCCTCCAACCATATAAGAGATCAATTACCTTTGTGGTGACACCCATTGAATCCCAAAAGCTCTTTAAACAAAACTCCACCAATCATAGGCAACATCATAAATAATCAATAAATGGTCCATTGTCTCTTTCTGCATCAACACATACAAGATACGACTCCACCCAACTAAAGTAAATCCTCTCTTACATAATAATCTTCCCCCAAGCTGTTGTCCATGCAAAGAAAGAAACCCATCTTTGAAGCCTTAATACACCAATACTCTTCCAAGGAAAAGAGAATTCACCGGTACCTCGTATGGCAGCATAATATGAACGAACATTAAATCTGCCATTCCCGTTCAATCTCCACCTCATTCTATCACAAACTTCTCTCCTCAGGATATTTGAGTAAAGGAGATCTAGGAATGAATTTACCAACTCCTTCCCAATAATTAAAATCTCAATGAAATCAAACATTCCAGCTCTGTGCTTATCTATCTCTTGAGCAGGCATACATTATGGAAACAACATCTTCAAAGAATGATTCCCATGCCATTTTCCAAACTAAAATTGTCCTCAGCTACCATTCCCCCAAATCAAAGTACACAATTTAGGAAAATGTCCCATCCCGTTCTAATACTTATCCATACACTACAATTATGAGTCCCTCCAACTGGTTCCACCCCATTCCTCTCCATACCCCCTACCTATTTCTGTCTCCACAAATGTGTCCTCCTTCCCATGAAGCCAAAACCATTTTTCCAATGAAGCTTGATCAAAAATTCTTAATTTCCTTACTCCCAATCCTTCATAGGCAATAGGAGAGCAAACTATACTCCACCTCACCAAATATTATTTGAACTCAACACCCAAGATGCCAAACAAAAATATTCTATGTAGCCTCTCCAAAGTGTTTGTTTGCCAAACATGGGAATCGTACACAGAGATGATACATTCGTAACCTTAAAAGCATGCTCTTTAATAGCGCTATCTTCCCCCCTTGTTGACAAATATAATTTCTTCCAACCAGATGATTTGTGCTCATCTTCTCTAAATTGGATTCCACATTCGCCTTAAAGGATGCCCCCAATTGCATTCCAAGATAGCTCAAGTGTGTTTGGTTAGCATATTTGCTTAAAAGTACGACAAAAAGTGACTTTAAGCAAATAAGCTGGCTTATTTGAGGGAAAAAGCTAGCTTATTTGCTTAAAGCCACTTTTTGTTTCCCCTTTAAACAAATAAGCTTAGCCGAAACTACCCAACACACAGTCACAACATCTTAAAACGTAGGATACTTGGTAACTCTACCATGTTACCAATATCTCCTAATGGAAACCATTCCACTCTTACTCATGTTAAATTTCAAACTTTTAACAACTTCAAGGCAAGTCAACATCATTCTAATAAAAAGAACTTGTTCAGAATTTGCATCACAGAATAAATCGCATCAACAACAAATAAAAGATGAGATATATAGAACCCTTCTCTTGTATCATTCCCAACCCTAAAACCATGGATGTAGCCACCCTTGGTTCTTTTTAGCATCCGACTCAACACCTCCATAACCATTAACCAATATAAAAAGTAGTGGTGATAGCAAGTCACCTTGTCTAGCCCCCTTGAGCCAATCTTCCTTTCCATGAAGCCAATACGTCCATCATCTTTTGGGGCATCACTCATTGCACTTCAAAATAGGGTTAATACTAAGGACCACAACTCATGGGCCATCTCACAAAGTAAGAAAATATTTATTCACCACGCCTCAAAGCAAAACATGCTAAATCCACTAACCTTATCACTCTCATACACATTGAACAATACTCCACATAAGTGTATGTAGAAGTCAACTAAGAAAATCAAAGAAAATGTATATAGGAATAGCTCCACAAGGTAGCACAATAGGTTAGGGATCATAGAAAAGTTTACAATGGAAGAGAGTGGTTTTGCCTCTTCCCCCTTTTTTTTTATTTGTTATCAGTGCCTAATTCTAATCTACTTATCACTTAATGTACAAACCCAAACCCAAAACCCCCCCATCAAAGTTTAAAAAGGAAAAATAACAAACTTAGGCTGGCTTAAAAACCTATCTGCAGACACAAGATAATTATAAACAACTAAAAAGAATACGAAAGAGTGACGCGCTTCAACCTTATTTTCTTTGCATTGAGCAACTCACAAAGTTCTGCTGCACCTGCACTAGAATTAACCAAAAATATTAAAACCTATGTCAAGTAAAAGTTAAAAATTCTACGACATGCAACTAATCTGAGTGAAGTTCTCCTAAAAAAAAGTATAAGTTAAAAATAATAACAATCATATATTAAATCCTATAAAACTAGAAGGAGATCCATTTGGCAAAAGTAATGCAATAAATGAATCTAAAATTTGAACTTCCACACATGTACTTTTTTTTTATATAGATAATCCACATATGTATTTTAAATCAATGAAAAACCCTATAATTTACCTACTACTCCTGGAAAAGGTTGCTCTTTTTTTTTTCGATAAATAATGAAAAATTATATTAGAAAGAGAATACCCTGGTACTAAGAAAGCAGTACAATCAAGTCAAAATACAATGATCACACAAATATAAAAGAGAAAAACAAGGCAGAGAAAGAAAAACAGCATTCCAATACAAAAAATTATGAAGTAAAAGTTTACTCCTTATTTGAAATAAATCCATTTCACAGTTTAGTAGCTTTAACATTTCCCCAAATCTGACGGTGTCCAAATCTTTAAATAATGAGGCCGTCTATACATAGTTAGACCCTAGACATAAAATATTAACTACATCCATTTCAAGGGATTTATAAATGGAAAAAGTTTGGCTCTAAACTGGTTTGGACCTATCTTTTCCAACCTATTGTGTGGATAATTATAAGATTATCCATTTGTATTACTTAAACAAATCACATAACACATTGAAAAAGTCATGTGACTAAAACTACACACTATTGGTCTCTTCAATAGCCAGTTGGAGCCAAACTCTTTCCGCCATATGCCATTTTTAAGAGTAATAACTAATAATAGTCACACTCTCCTTGTTACACACTCAAGTACTCACATGTACAGACCGTGGAATAGCGAGTGTGTAATTAGATTTTCTACATTTTTAACAACTCGTATTACTTGACTTGTTTAAATAATAGACGTCTCCGCATAATGCGTTATAGTACGTTCTCCAAATCAGTTTCGAGAAAAAAAACTTATTGTCTTTTACAAAAACCGAACTGAGTAAGAGTCTACATTACAATGCAAAAATTGTTAAAAAAAACGAAGTGGCTAACCGGGCATGATTTGGAGGCGATCGAGGCCGCGGCGCTCGTAATCAGTGATGGTCTCGTAGGCCATCTGTTGCTTCTCGGGGCTCCAGCTCTCAATGTGGTGCAGGATGTCGATTCCGGACGGGCTCTCCGCCTTGATTCGGCGATACTCATCGTCGCCAAGGACGGCCTTGTACATGGCGACGAAATCGATGACGGGGACCGTTAGGGTTCCGTCCATGTCAAAGACGACGCCCTTAAGGCGAGCTTTCTTGTGAGTGGGAGTGGTGGTGATGAGAGTTGCCATTTGGGGAAATGGGATTTTGGAGTGCAAGAAAGAGAAGAGGGGTTTGGATTTGGATAGGGGCATTCGGTATTTAAAAGGTTTGGAGTTTTCGGGAGAGTGAGGATGAGGACAATTGGAGGATGGGAGAGTGCTGACGGAAGAGAGAGTGATGATGGAGAGTGTGTTAATGGAGGACATTTGGCTTGAGAGTAAAGGTCGTTGAAAGTGGAATTAAATTATGCATGTTTGTTGTAATTTGGTGGGAAATTATGGGTTTTTTTTTTTTTGTTTGTTGAGAAGGAGAAGAAGGAGACTTGTAATGTTGTTTAACTGTTGTTGAAATATGTGTAGATAAAGAAGTATCGTAGAAATACGTGTTGTGTTGTTTAAACAAAAACAACAAAAATCACATTTTCACCTTTTCTTTGTTTTTTGTTTTTTTATTGGCTTTTCATTGTTTTTTTAATAAACACAAAACTCACAAATCATCAAAACTTATTATAATGGTAAATTATTATTGTCAGGACTAGAATTAGACCTCCAGCCCACTAAAATAGGATGATGGCCCAACACAATATATTTGTTAGAGAGTAGATTTTATAGGTAAAAGACTTAGCAAATCAAGCATGGGCCATAATAGATTAGATTCGTGCCAAGAAGATAAGAAAACACAATTTAAAATGAATAACACTTTTCGGTTAGGTCCGAGGATGAAATGTTCTTATATTCACTCAAATTTATCTCAATACAAGGTGTTCTCTTTGTTTTTCTCTTTTCTTTTCAGATTACATACCCCCTCTTTTTTATGGAGGCATTTTCCTTATATAATTCTTTTATCCTTCATCCCCACCTTCTACTTGTTGATATGGTAATTGATCTTCTGGATGCTTGTCCCATTAGAATCCTCCTGGAAACTTTGTGAATAGCTGTAAGCCATAATATCGTTGTTCAAGCGTCATTTTCATAGAAATGCAGTCAGTGGATTAAATGCAGAACATTTAATGTGGTGGTAGCAGCATTTTTCTCAGATATTTCGTTGGTCACTGTTAGCTCCTTTCCCTAAAGCTTATCCTCAAGAGTATGGTTGCCTCTTGCACAGCATTCTCTAGGCGGCCGGGTTCCAACCTTCCAAAACGCTTTCCCAATGAAGTTTGGCTCCTCAGGAGACAACTGCTCGTTATTATTTGTCTTTGTCCTCGACCCATTGACCCCCATACTTATCTTACCACTTAACCCTCCTCAGGTTCCCTTATATCCTCGAGCATGGTCCACGGCCCAACACTCCTACTCGGCTCATTTATCCCCACAATTATTATTATTATTGTAAGGGCACGTTTTGAATTCAAAGCCCAAAAGTGAAAAGGACTAAGGCCCAAAGAGCCCAAAATAATGAATTTGTAGAGAGTGGGCTAGAAATTGAACTCCAATGAGTTGGATAGTAATTACAATATGCTAAATGATACTTGAAAGCATGAATAAATATTTTTGTGCAAATAAAATCCTCCTTGGCAAAGTCTGAGGATTGTAATTCTTATATATTTCTCTTAGACTTAAACACAATTACAGTTCTTGAATGTATAGTAATTTTTCCACAGATTATCTGATGATTCTCTTGTAATGGGGATTTCCTTATTTATATTCCCCTTCTTCACTTTATCTTAACCCTCCTTGTGTAGATCAAATTGCTAGTTTTGATACTCGTTCTATCAGCACCTTCCTAAAGTCTTTGTGGGTAACTGTAAGACTAGAGATCATTGTTCAGGTATCACCTCCACATTAATGCGGCTAGAGAGTTAGCTGCAGGACATTCAATGCAATGATAACAGCTTTCTTCTTAGATATTCCTCATCTTTCCTTTGTCTTATTCCCATCTCATGATTGTCTAGTGCCTTGTTCTTGACAAGAGGTCGAACTCTTGACTTCTACTCTACTTAGCCGATGAGATGTTTCTCCTCGGACTACACTCCCAATCACTTATGACCAGACTTCTTTCACGAACTATTAACTTTTATGCCCTCATTAGTATCTGCTTGTCCTCGAACGACTTGATGTTCTCGAACACGGCCCACGGCCCAATATCCTTTTCTAGGCCCTTTATCCTTACAATAGCCTCTCGAAATTCCACTCTTTTGCTCCTCAAACAAAAAAAGGGGATTTCAATCTTCCAATAGCTATCCTTCCCATTTTTACGTTATCTCTTTTTGTGCAAGTGTCTTTTCAACTGCTAAGAAGCACACTCCTAACACTTTGGCATCTGGGACGTGTCAGCATTTATTTCCTACGGCGCCATGTTCCCCACGTTCTACAGTTTGATGTAAATCCAACGGTGGAAAATATTATGGGGATTTGGGCAGGAATTGTCTCGCTGACTTTTCCCATTCATATATAGATTGCTTGAAGATTTCAGTTGTTCCACTTTTTACGTCTTCAACTCTCAAGAACCAGTCTAAAGAGCTCTCTTTCTCTTCCATAAGTTACCCTTAGCTCTTTCTTTTTATTTTTCTTTTTCTTTTTTTAATTTAGAACCTTCCCCTCCTCGGCCTCTCTGATTTCACCTCGTCTTCTTAACACCTTTAAATATTTTTCAAATGGGTAGGTTTGCTAGCTTAGTAGATACCCAAGAAGGTATAGAGAGCTTTAAAGCCCGTTATCATATTCCGCTTAGGGTTTCCATTAGGTATTGTCACTGAGGGGAATAGCATGCCCTGGGGCAAGAAGGGGAAGTTGTAATCCCTATGATTGCCTTTATAGGGGGAGAGATAAGAATCCCTACAGGTAGAGTGACTAGGAACTACCTTATTGCCCATAGACTTTCCCCTTCTCAGTGCGCCCCTAATGTGTTTAGGATTTTAAGTAGTGTAGATGCCCTTAACGAAAAGATGAATTTGAAACTTACCCACCACAACGTTAACTGGGTTTACAATCGTCACAAACTCACAGACCAGGGGTACTATCTGAAAACTAGAATCCCTGCGGTCAAACTTATATCGTGTCTCCTTAAGTCCAATAAGGGTATGGACAAAGATTTCTTAATCATCTCAGGAGAGTGGTATGATGGACTTCATTTCCCAACATGAGAAGGGACACTAGGTGGGGTGCTTAGATCTAGGATTATTACTCTAATAATAACCCCTTTCTTACTGACACTCTCTATGATCACTTCTTCCATTTTTACTTGTAAATTTGTTCTTATTTTACTTATGCTGTTTTCTAACTGTGTTTTTACTTCTGACAAATTTGCAGATAAGTATTTTGCATCCTGAATATTAACCTTGTCAACAAGCCTAATTTGACAAAGATACTCAAAGCCAAGATCTTTGTCTACACAGACGGACAACGAAGAGCGACTCACCTCATCCAGCTTCTAGGCACCCAAGTAAGTGATAAAGGCAAAAGACCCCCACTTGCATCATATCAATATTGCAGTACCGGGCTTCCTTGTTGGTCTTGCTCTAAGAGGTGTACAACAAGTGGAGTTACCCATCCAACACACTGTCGAGGAAGAAGAAACCTCTTCCTAACCAACTCCTAAGGAAACAGTAAGAGTAGTCGAAGTTTCGGACACCGAGGAGGACTTTGAGATTTTCAACCAAACTCAATCTCTAGAACCTTCTATCATTGATTTCAGCCACCTTCCTCCAGCCTAAGTAAGTAGTAACCAGGAAGCCCCTAGCGCACTTGAGGCGATGGTACTTCAACGTAAAGCCAAAACGAGCCTTTTTAAGCTTTTAGAATTTAGAGTCCCACACAGGGGGCACTGTGCATGAAGTGGCTGTCCAGACCAAACCTCCTATTCCTCTTCCTACCCACGCCTCCCAACCTGATCTTAGAGACAAGAAAAGGAAACGGGATCAAAAGGGCAAGGATGTAGTGAAGGAAGGATGGGGCCTTCCCCCCAAAGAAAGCAAGCCCTAGAAAGGGGCCAAAGTGGCCAGGACTGTTCAGACGAGGTCCTCAAGCGAAGGGTCCATTATGGAGAGGAGGCGTGATCGTCGCACCAAGATTCTAGCTTGGAACCCCCTTTTGGTGCTGAATGGATCTCCTATCCCTATAGATTCTTCTATTAGGGATTTCCAACAAGGAAAAGCCGGGTACGTAGTAGACTCCCTAGAGTAGCCCCTGCTACTGCCTGATGACCTGGCCAACCTAAGGACCATGAAAGAACACGAAGTGTACCTTACTTTGAAGAGAGATCTCGCAACAGTAAGTGTTTCCCCCCCCCCCCCTTTTAACTTAGTATTCCTATTACTTTCTCTCGTCATGTCATTGTTTTTTTTTTTTTTAAGGTTGTTCAAGCTACGCATATGGCCGAGGAATTGGTGAGCAATTCCTACAAGCAAATGAAGGAGGAAGAGGGAAGGCGCATAGCTGCTATGGATGCCTTCGCCTTGGCCAAGAAGAGTGAATAACCCGTGTATATGCATGGTATAATTAAAAACAATCACAATTATACACATATATAAGTTCAAATTATAAGAATTTAATCAGATTTAGACTCTTTGATTTTTGCACTCAATAATTCACTAGCTACAAAAAATAAAATAAAAAATAAAAAAGGATATGTAGTGCAAAATTGAACTTCAATTTTGCACCCAATAATTCACTTTGCTCAAAAATTTTATTAAAAAATTGTGTGAGATAAGTGGTGCAAAAATTGAACTCTAATTAAAATCCAATTTGAATTTTAATTAGATTTTCTCTCAATTTTAGCTTTATATATATAATTAAAATTACAAGCCTATGCAAAGACATTTCTTTTAAACTTTTCCCAACAATTCACTTTGCTCAAAAATTTTATTAAAAAATTATATGAGATAAGTGATGCAAAAATTGAACTCTAATTAAAATCCAAATTATAATTTAATTAGATTTTCTATCAATTTTAGCTTTATATATATAATTAAACTTACAAGCCCATGCAAAGATAATTAAATTTTTCTATGCTACATACTTACTTTTTGCTTAAACTCATTCTTCTAATGGAAGAAGTAGGCCAGATTATTAAAAATAAATAAATAATTCACAAGCCTTGCAATCTTGCTACAAATATAGGAAAAACAAATCTTATTCACATATTTACCTTGTGAGCTCATGCAGCGGCAATTCATTTGGAAAAAAAATAGAAATTTTGAATGAATTTTTTATGGAATAAGAAGTAACCCAATAGATTAAAAAAATTATAATATGAGGGATTCATTAAAAAAAATAAGTTTTTTTTAGACTAATGAGAGAAAAAATAAATAAATAAGTATTGAAAGTAACTAATTGTTAAACACCAAAAGATAAAAATTATTGTTTTTTTCAATCTCATGACTCATTCTCATTGCTCAAGGATGGTTATACAATATATATTTATGAGAAATGTTTATCTCCAAACTAGTTTAGAAAGAAACCCTCAAACTCTTCCTATATCTTTTTTATTTGATGTGAATTTTGAAAATCTAACAATTAGATTGCATGTTTTTATTATATTTTTCATACTTGCAAAATTTCAAGAATATCAAATATCAATAGCTATATTATCAAACAAATGCTTAAATTTCAAGTTTCTATGGTCTAAAATTCTGAATAAAAATAAATTTATTGATAAAATAGTAAATAACATTCGATTTGAACAAAATTTGACTTGCATGTTAAGAATACAAAGAATTTGCAATCTAACGATTAGATTTTCAAACTTCACGTCCAATAAAAAGATATATGAAAAGTTTGAAAAGAAATCTTACCCTTTTTCTAAATAAACAATCATAAGTATGCACCTATATAAAAATAAATAAATAAATAAAGAAGTCAACCAATAGACTAACCCGACCTTTGGTGACTGAATGCAGGGACGCTCTCCAAGCTTTCCATCAAGCTTAGCTCACCCACTGCTATAGAAAGGCCAACCAAGCAACTAATTTACTTGCCAAGATGGGTAGTTCTCAACGAAAGGCTTTTGTTTACTATGTTCCCCCTCCCCTTTCAATGTTGGATGTTTTATTTTTTGATAGCACTAGTGATAGCGCTCCTAATGTAACTACTATAATTGAAACTCCTGTATCCTTTGATACGCGCTCCTTTTCTAGTTAGTTTTAATAGACTTTTTGTTTAACTCAAAAAAAAAAAAAAAAGGCAAGGATTTGTTGCATACAAGGTTGCAACACTTGTTGCATACTAGTATAAATGTCAAAAAAATAGAGTGACATCTGTCCAAGGGTTATGTGTGTTGCACATGACCAATTTTGAAGAGAAACTTCCATTAACCTAGTGTTAACGCTTCTCACCCCTCTCTCTCTCTCTCTCTCTCTCTCTCTCTCTGCTCTTAAAATACAAACCTCTCTCTCTCTCTTCAAAAATCATCAACGCACTCATTTCTCTCTCTCTCTCTCTCTGAAACCTAACCCTTAACCCACCATTAAACCCATCAAAAATATCACCACCACCATCACATGCTCAGACCGTTGATCCTACCTAGCCGTATCTTTGTCAACCCCACCCATCCACCTTGTATTCTCGTCATTCCACCTCTTCACCTCTTTCCCTCTCCATCTTGAAAAAAAAAAAAAAAAAAAAAAAAACTCATCTCCTTCTTTCGTCTCAAAACACTTCCTTTCAATCCATCTCTTCCCTCTAGTAAATCAAATACGCATAGAAATTAAGCACCTTTTGAGAATAACCATGGGGAGTTTGTCGGTGGTGGGCATGAATCTCAATTAACAATTCAAAAGACTTATGCCTTCAGTATCTCCTATGGTGATTCTAGGTTTGGGCACATATCAACAATCGTAACCAAACCTCACTAGCAGTTATCTTATTTCCATGAATTAAATTGAACTTATTAAGTGTACCTTTCATATTGAGTGATGGTGGGTGTCTTAAAGCAATTTTTTTTTAGATGTGTAGGGGCAATTTCTAGCAGCCTATTTTATTTTATTTTTTTGATGGGAAATACTCAATTTTCATTCATAAATGAATAAAGCACGTACATCTTGCATGCATGCATGCATAATACAACTTAGGCACTCCTCAAGCCAAACTAGGAAGTCCTCCACGTTCACTGCATGTTAGGCCAATGTGTGGACCGTAGCATTTCCTTGTCTTTTTGTGTGTGAAAAATCAAAAGTCCAAAAACTTTGAGCACTTTGGAGTATACCTTTGATGACATTTTGAACAGATGGGGTAGCTTCATTCAATTCATGAATAGCATTGATGAGCACTAACGAGTCGTTCTCAAAAATCACATCCCGAACGCCGGCCTCTATCACGAACTTGACCCCAACCTCCATGGCTTTTTCCTCGGTCCCCAATGGCCCCAACGAAGTATACAATCTTCGACAAAGCGCTGCTATCACCTGTCCTGCTTCATCCCTAATGACTACTCCCACACCAACTTGCTTTCGTTTTGAGAACACAGCCCCATTAATGTTCAACTTATAGCATCCCATCGGAGGTTAGGCCCATTTTACAAGTTAAGTCTGTTCTACGTTGATTGTTGGTGGTTCGTTTGCTAACTGGAATTCCCCCAGCAAGATAAGGGAGCTCCTTGTCACTGCTAGTCCACTACGTTGATTGTTGGTGGTTCGTTTGCTAACTGGAATTCCCCCAACACGATAAGGGAGCTCCTTGTCACTGCCAGTCCACTATGCCGCTTGCCCCCATGTCTTACTTCATTCCTATTTGTCCATAGCCCCCAGCAGATCATAACTGTCCGCTCCAAAATTCCTGGCCTAGACTTCTCCCACTTTTGACAACACCATATCACATCCATAAAGTCCCACATAGGTTGAAGTCAAATGGGAAGGAGAGTTTGCATGAGGACCACACCTCTTTTGCATGTTTGCAAAACCAAAATAAATGGCCTATGGTCTCCACCTGCTCCTCACATGCCTCACATGTACTGTCTTTAGTGATGTTTCTCCTCCGTAAATTTTCTTTGGTGGCTAGGATATTTCTACAATCTTTCCACGTAAAATGTTGGACCTTGTTTGGCACATTCATCTACCATAATCTCTTCCATGTCTGTTTCATTGGTGACTGGTTTGACTGTGAATCGTCCCTTCTTATTCTCAGCCCATATCACTCTATCTCTTGCTCCAGTGACACACAGTGGAATGCTTAGGATGGCTTCTGAATCCTGGGGAAGAAAGCATTGGTTGATTAGGTTCCTCTTTCATTCCTTGGTATCTTCATCAATAATGTCACTGACCCATTTTATTTGCCCCAACACCCTTTCTGGCGTAATATCCTTATATGTTTGTGGGCTTGGAATCCATCTGTCTTTCCAGACCTTAATCTGTGTACCATCTCCTACTTGCCATCTCATTCCTCGTTTCACCAGTGCCTGTGCTGCCAGAATGCTCCTCCATGCATATAAGGGCTGGCACTCCATTTTCGCGTCCACAAAATCACAGCTTGGAAAGTATTTTGCCTTGTAAACTCGATAAAACAGAGAGGAGGGAATTGTTTGGAGCCTTCACCCCTGTTTTGCTAGGAGAGCAAGGTTGAAAAGCTGCAAATCCCGGAATCCCATCCCGCCTCTCTCCTTTGGAAGACACATCTTCTCCTAACTCGGCCAAGCCAATATCTTTTCATCCTTTACTTGTCCCCACCAAAATCACCTAACCATTCTTGTCAACTCCTTACATAGTGTATTAGGGAGCTTAAAGCAACTTATCGTGTAAGACGGCATTGCTTGTGCTACCACCTTAATCAGAACCTCCTTCCCGGCATTAGACAATAATTTTTCCTTCCATACGGTAAATTTGTTTGCCACCCTTTGCTTCAACTATGCAAATGTGTTCCTTTTTTATTTCCCCACTAATGAAGGCAGACCCAAATAAGACTCGTGTGGTCTAATGACTTGTGCCCAGAACATTGTTTTTATTGCCTCCCTTGTGTCATGGTCTGTGTTGTGGCTAAAGAAAAGAGAGGTCTTGCTTCTGTTGAGTTGTTGGCTAGAGGACACCTCATAAACTTTGAGCACCTGATGTATTTCTTCGCCCTCCTAACAGTGGCTCTTCTAAATATCAAGCTATTGTTAGCGAAGAAAAGATGGGAGATGGTGGGCCCCCTAACCGAGGCAGCCACCCCTTTGAGAGCCCTATTTTGGACGGCCTTGTGCAGCAAAGTGGCCTTGTGGATGCCAAGTGTTTGTCATTGTACTTCAACTAGATTTTATTTAAGTTGATAAACAAGAGATGTAACAAAGTTACTATGGCCCTTGCATTGGTTACACAAGCAAAGAGGGTCCTCAAGTATTTGTTAGAGAGATGTCCTCCTCTACTTTTCTCCATTAGACAAATAAATTCATTTTATTAATAGAAATTTATGTTGTTTTGTGCTCAAAATATTTTAGCACATTAACTTTTAGCACAATAAATCATCTCTTATGTAGCATAAAATTTATCTGGAATAGGAGTTCTTATAAGGAACCATGAAGGGTTGTTGATTGCTGCAAATTTGCAATAAATCAAAGGTTTGATCAGCTCCTAACTATGCAAAAATTGGAGGCAAAAGTAACCTCTACAGCTAAATTCTTTGGAGATCGAGCATTTTTATGTCATACTTGAAGGAAATAACTTGATTGTCACACACGACTTGCAAGGCGACAATTTGAGTGGAGCTACTTACTATTAGTTATTGTAAGATACAAAGGAATTATTAAGCAATCTTTAGTCTACTCTAATCTCACACATGAGAAGGCAAGGCAATTGCTTGGCTCATCAGTTGGCTTGCTATGCAATGAAGATAACTCATAAACTTGATTGTTTGAGAGTTAATTTAATAAAAGACATATATCTCTTTGTACTAGATAAGTTTGATTAATGAAATATTTTTTTCTCTGCTAAAATAAAAAAAATATATAAACCAACAAAACAATATAAAAAATATATCTTTATTATATTAAGTTATAAAGTAACAAAACAATATAATACTTGTACAACATTCTTGAGGAAATTTGGTCTCCTCAATTCAAATGTGATCATCATTACAACTTACAATCTCCTACATATCCTCTACATATTCTTCTGAACATATTGTTACTCTATTGCTTGATTTCTTAACACTTAAAATAGGCTAACTCCTTAATTCTAAGCATCTCTTTTTCACTTCATAGGTAAGATGCTGGTACATTGAAAAATCTTCTTCCGCCTTCATAAAATTGGGAATATGACTTCTTTCTCCCTTTAAAATGTTAAACATTACCAATAAGTCTTTTACAAACTATTAGTCTTGAATTACTTTAATAGCCCTTAACTCTTGTCTTCCTTTCACCTTTGTAGTGTGCTCCAACTACTCGACCTTGGTAATCTTGGAATATGATCCCAATAATTTTCATAGTTGGCTCCTTTTTCCATATTGCAGCAAGTTTCTTATAGAAATGTTGTCTATTACAACAAAATTGATTGATGGTTTTTGTCTCCTTACTATAAACCACACTCTAATTCATTATCCTAGATTACACCAATCTCCTTGCACATATTACAAAACATATTGACCTGCCAATAAAAAAATTCTCATGATTAATTAATCACATCAATAGAAAATATATATATCCTAATTATTCTATGGTCTCTAATACTAAAAATACAAATATGTATAGATAAGTTGATTAAATATTACAAAAAATTATATATCAACAACATTATGTTTTCACCATTTTGGTGCAAAAGTCATTAAGCACTAAAACAGAACATGACATAACTAAAATTTATCAATATTTCTGTAAGTCAATATAAAATCCTACTGGAGCACAATTGTTACAAACAGCCACTACTCATAATATGAATATAAATAATAAATTTAGCTCTTGCCTTCAAATTTATTGTTGTTGACAACAGCAAATAAGAAATCCAAGTATACAAAGCTTTTAGATTTCTTAATAAAAATATTTTTAAAAGACAATATTAAATATTTTCTATCTAATAGGGCGTAAAGAAAGAGTTACCAGCATGTCATTTCTAACATACTATCCTTCTAAAGTTGACATATCATTTATGCTAAACAACCAATCCATGAAATTGGGTGATGGAAAGATAAATGTTCTTGGCATTTGTCAGTAGCTTGTTCACCTTATGAGTTATGACTTGTTCTGCATTTCCTTGCTTTATAAATTGTTTCCTTACGTTGAAGTCAATTCAATGACCATATTATTTATAAAATTCATATGCACTATCATCATAATCAAATTTCATGCCAATTGTTGATGCTTCAATTTCCTTATTATGTATACTCGAGTGTTTGAGCTTCCATAAGTAGGTTCTACTTTAGCCTTTTTCTGAATCCAAAAACCAATAAAAAATAAAAGTTTTAAGAATATTTAAAATGAAAAACAATGTTCAATAATTTAAATAAACCCAGCAAAAAAACAACAGTTGCTTATAGTTTTAAACACTAGTCATGATGAACAACAATAATGTACATATCTCAAATACCTAAAATTTTTATTCAACGGAAACTGTGCATAACTCAACTCCATAAAAATTAGCAGTAAATAAAATCATGCCAGCAATAAGGACATTCATAACAAAGATGTGAAAATTGCTATAATGCTATTTTATAGCTCAAAACACAAAAATATGATCCACATCATATGTAACATCCCAACTTAATTGCATAATTAATTTTATGGATTTATATGCTTGTTATTATCTTAATTAATTTAAGTGCATAAGATTTTGATACTTTGATGTTATAAAATATATAGGTTTTTTTTATGCTATGGAAAGAAGTTTATCTAGGTAAGGATATATGTGTATAGTTATTTTATTAATTTGGTCTTTTTAGAATATAAGCTTATGAGGGTGGTGGTAACTAAATTTTAAAAATTGTAAGGGTGACTCATCAACCCTTTTCCCCTTAGTAAGACATGTGCCCCACCCAAATTCTTTTCTCTTGTCTTCTATGCTGCACCAGAATGTATATCCCTAGTTCTTCTTTCTTTGTTCTTGAATAGGTAGCACCATCTCATACCAACAGTCCTCCTTTCTCTCACCAAGATTATATATGTATATTGTGCGTACCCAAACTTTCCCTTATAGGCTGGGCCAAGGATTGGATTTACAACTTATTTATATAGTGGGTTGAGAGTTTCCTACTATGGGTAGTCCCTGGCCAAGCAACCCAATGACACCCTCTCCCTTACGAACTCCCTTTCTTTTTCTCTTGCGTGCTACTCTCCCTTCTAGTGGTGCTATCACTATTTGCTATCTGTTTTTCCTTTTGAAATGTCAACCCTTTCTTTTCATTTTATTCTCTTATTTATAGCATAAGATGAGTGGAATGGTTATGATAATTTCTGATCTCATTCGTGTAGATGGGGTCCAATCTCATCATTTCTTATCAAAAGATGTTCTGTTAGGAATGGTGGTTTAATGGCACTGGAACTAGTTCCAATCTCCACCAGACTACTCGGCAGCGATACTCCCCAAGGCCATACCTGGCAGCCGAGAACACAGGTTGTTCTTAGTGAGCGCGTTTCCTGATCAAACTACAATTGACCAGTACGGGCTTGTTTCTGATATGCTTAGGATAGGATGGGCTTACTGTGGTATTTGAGCTTAGCTTAGGCCTTAAAGCGTGTTTAGCCCAAGATTAAGGATCTAATTGGAACGAGGTCATGCGTTGTACCATAAGATCTGGTTTCAAGGCTCAATGGGCCTGGGACCAGTTCCTACACTCACGCGCGCGCGCGCGCGCACACACACACACATATTGATGGGGGCATTTTTGACATAAAAGACATTTATAAACGAAGGACCAAGAGAGCAGATTGACTTTATAGGGTCGACGACTTTAATGTAACATAAGAAGCTAGCGACACCTGCAAAGCAGATGATGACGAGGCCGACGACTATGCCTCGTACTAACTGGAAGAAATGAAGTGATGATGGACAATAAAGACTGACAGGCTGGAGAGACCGATGATTCTAGCATAGCTACGCGTGGTCTCCACGCGTGCTTTTATATGGAAATGTCTTGCACATCACGCACCTAGGCCTTGTCACGCATCTTTCTCATATGGAAAGACACCCTATAATCACGGAAATCCTAACACCAAATATCCTCTGCAAGGAAAGATCCCTACTTTTGGGGGATCTAAATTCACCACTCACCACTATATAAGTATTAGACCTCCTCTTTTCTCAGATACGTAGAAAATCCCTAGCTCTCTCACTAAAAAGTTCTTAGAGATTTCTCATTCACTAACATGACATTCGGAGGGTTTTGACCAGTACCACACCAGTGCCTTTTGTTTGGTCCATTTGTTCTTATTCCACAAGTACCCATTGGAGCGCTTTGGAACCTACAACTCACTGACGATTTCAGAACATCATCATATATATATATATATATATATATATGTATCCCTCTCTCTTTCTCTCATCAAAACCATAAATATCTCTATCTAAGAAGAAATCAAACTCTTACTAAAGTTTCAGTTTTAGTTGTGGCTATATATATACCCCTTTCTCTCTCTCACCAAAACCATAAATATCTCTATCCAAGAAGAAATCAAACTCTTACTAAAGTTTCAGTTTCAGTTGTGGATAAGTAAATAAGATTATTTTCTATTATGGGTAATTTTAATGGTGTAATGGTTTGCTTTAGTTTCCCTATTATTTTCTCTAATTTGATTGTTAGAAGTTGGAATTTGTGGTTTTGTGTTAGTAAGTTGAAAGATTAAAGATATTATTGTAAATTGGATGCCTATTAATGTATTCTAACATGTATAGTATAGGTATAAAAATACCCACACGAAATGAAGGCCATTCGAAATTATTTGATTATTTGTAAGAAAATGTGCTAAAAGCTGTCATTGTGACAAATTCGGTATTTATAACATGAAAAAGCTAGATTAAATCATATTCTATGAATTAGGATGCTAGGAGTAGTTATTATGAATTCTAAGACACACATGGTTGTAATGGAAGTGGCCTCCCAGCAATTGGATCAATATAAAAATAATAGTTTATTTTCTAAGTTGAATGAAATTCTGTTAGGACAAATTTGAGTATGTTATCTTGTATGATTTTTAGTAAATCATTGTTTTATGCTTTGACTTTGAAATTGATATGGTTTCTACTAGACATTTAGAGAAGTGGCTTTGTAAAATTGCATGAAAATTGGACGTGAATGGATATCCCATTTGTATTTTATAAATGAGGTATATGCTATTGAAATAAACAGTGAATAGTAAATGATATACCTAACTTTGAGGATTTAATTCTAAAGTTAGGGCGAATATTTTGAGTTATAAATTAGGAAGCTCATCTTTTGGTATGTCTGAATCATAGATAAATTTTGTATGCCTTGGTTTCTCTATGATTTGGTACATAATGTATTTGATGAATGTATCTTGTGCTATGAGAAACTTTTGAGATAAAAATTAACATTTTCTTGAGTTTGAGAGTTAGATTGTGATTTATGTATAAATTTAAATACTTAGGAAGAATTTGTCAGTAATAAGTTTTGGTCTTTCATTTAGGTGATTAGAACAAAAAGGTGGACACTTAAGCTCCTTTTATACAAATCTCTCGCTTTTTCTGTTTTTTGGTAAGGGATATATGACATTTGCGTTTGATAAGTATAAGGATTGTTTAAAAAATTATTATGCATCAAAACCTTTTAATTAGACCTATTACATATAAGCATGAATTAAGTAAAGATATATGTTTGTGAATTGTTGAATCCTATATATATATATATATGTTACTGCTATAAAATATTTATGTAAAAGCATAAATATCAGAAAAATATAGTTTCGGGTTATTCTATTGTTATGATTTGAACTCAGCTAGCAAGGGTTATAGTACTGACATTTCCATAAAAATTTTGATTGACTATTATAAGTGGTGAGGACTCTGATGTACCCGTTCTTGTTGGAAACGACCAACTTGTGGAAGATGCCAATCGACCCCATGGTTGATGACATGATCGCACCGAAAGGGATGTGATACTTTCTAATATGATCTTGGGATTTCTGAACATTGTGGGGAATGCTGGATGCTTGGCACAATATGCTAGAAGCCTCTCAAAATTGTGACAGACTTACAATTGGACTAACTAATATGTATTATGAATAAGCTATTAAGTTCTTTGGAATTTATAAGAAAAATATGATGATAAGAAAGGTATGTTGAGTGTGTTATAAGTCTGATGGAAAGTTAATGATAAAATATTTTATAGTCTATTTAAAGATAAGGTTAATGAATTATGTTTAAGTTCCTTATTATGTCATTTTATTATTACATGGAAGGAAAATAATATATTTTCATCTAAAAGTTCATAAGTTAAATGTTCATAGAGCTTAAAACCTTATTGGGTTTCGCAGCTCACCTTATTATATTTTAGTGCACAAGTTTTTTTTTTGAAGCAGCGAGAGTATTAAAGGTGGCAAGAAATTTGTGATTTTTGTTTGTTAGAATGTATAGCTGTTTGTTGTATAGTGGTTTAGCTCTTTTGTTGTATAGGAGAAATTAAGATGTACTTCATCTTTTTGAGTATAAATGTATTTCAGAACCTTAGTTTTTTTGATTCCCAGTTGTATGTCTTGGGGTTAGGCTTGTAAATAAGAGTTTTACTAAACGTTTAGTTATATAATATTTACATGAATACCTAAAGTTTCATCCAAGTTGTAATCTTGCAAAGTTCGAAATGAAATGAAGTTTCAAAGTTTTTATCAATTTTGTATATTATGCCTTTTATGCAAGGAAAAGGAATACAAGAATGGATTTTTGATAAGCATCTTTAGCTTTAGTTGGTTCGTGTTAGTATTGAGGTAAACTTGATATTAACATGTTGGTCATGTTCTAAATTCTGAAGTACAGGTTTGGGTCGTGACATAAAAGTTGCCAAATCTAAAAAGTTTTAGCAACTTGCTACAGGAAGTTGCTAGTAATACTAGCAACTTCCTGTAGCAAGTTGCTATGTTTTTTTATTTATTTATTATTTTTAATTTTCTCTTTCTTTCTCACCCTCTCTCTTGCCAAGTCTCTCACTCATTCTCTCTCTCTCTCTCTCTCTCTCTCTCTCTCTCTCTCTCTCTCTCTCTCAGACTTTGTAAGCTTCTTCTCTAGCGACTTCCTCTCTGCCATAGAGCTCAAACTTGACTATAAAAAAAAAAAAGGAATTAAAAATAATAAAGAAAGGCTATTTAAATGAAGTAGTAAAAAAAAAAAAATTTGATTATTTGAGTAAGGTATTAAAATAGATAAAATAGATTTTTGAGTTATTAAAAGCTAAAAGTTTCAAGAACCTTGATGTGAATGCTCTAAGTTGCTAAAATTTTTTGGCACCTTTGATGTAGAGCATATTTTAGTGTTTTAAGTTATAAAATAGCATTATAGTAATTTTTACATCTTTGATGTGAATGCTCTTAGATGTCCAGAGATATATTATCTGATTTTTTTTTTATTTGTTAGGTTTAAAATAATATTTAATGTTTTAATATGTTTATTTTTTAGTCATATTTTATATTACAAAAAATGTTTAGTCCCATTGTTATTTTTTTTTTTGAGAGAATTAAAAAAAAAAATGATTACATTTGTTTAGAAATTATAATATTTTATCAATTTTAAAGGTACCTACTTCCTGTACGTAATGCTTCAAATGGTTGTACTTTTCGTATGCTTGTTTTGAACATACAAAAAAGCCCAAAGCTAACTAACCCGCCGCTTAAACTTGCAAAGCCAGTGACCTCTCTCTCAGGCCATGGCTGCCGAACCCTCACTGCGCTTCCCTCAACCTTCAAAGAAAAAGCACAATAGAAAACGAACTCGACAGGATGTAAAACTCGAACGATTCGACTCACTACCATGGAACCCCGCTCTCCCTGACGACGACCCCTTCTCTGTTGTCGTCGGCACTAACGAACTCGAAGGAGGTTCGCCCTCGTTAATCGATTTGATTGATTTCTTCGTTTGGATTCCGAGAAAATAAAATTTGGAATATCAAAGAATATATCAAACAGAGCATTAGGGTTTATGTTCGTTCAATGTTCATGATTTCTGTTTTGGATTCTGTAGAAACGTTACAAATTTGGTTTAAAATTTACGAAATTATTTTGTTGTAGGGTTGTATTGAAACTATGTGGTTTACTAAATTTTCTTAGGGAGCAAGCATAGGATTGGGGTTTATGGGAGGTTTAAGGTTTGTTCATGTTTGATGATAATATGTTAATTTTGATCGAATGTATAGGGTTTCTTTCGCTTGAAGAGATCGATGAAGCCACGTATGGTTTAGGAATTCCTCAACCTGTGGTGGGAAATAGGAAGGAGAAGAAAGATAAGCAGAGTACAAAATCGAACAAAAGGAAGCCAAGTGATGTTGATGGCGGTTCTGGTGCGACTGAAGTTGAAAAGGAGGAGGAGGAGGAGGAGGAGGAGGAGGAGGCTGAAGTTGACGAGGCATCAGAGAAGGACGAGAATTTGAAGACTAGAAAGAAAAAGAAGAAGAAGAAGAAGACCAAAAAGAAGAAGACGGAGAATGAAAAGGAAAATGAGAGCCACAAAGGTGAGGAATTTCCAGCTGGTTAGTTTCTGGGTTGGTGTTTAACACAGTTTGATTCAATTTGCACATTGATGATTTGTTAGTTTTTCTAATATAATTGGTGTGTGGCTTAAAATTTATACTCATTACTCTGTAAATATATACATGTTTCTGATTGGTAATATATCAATTGAAATTTAGTTTATTTTGATTTTTGACTAGTGTACTTGTCAATGGTTCGAATGTGGGTTAATTTCTGGATTGGTGGGTGTTTTTGTTTTGGTTCATAATGATCTCTGTATATGTTTATGATTATATTTTTTTCTTTCTGACTCGCACTCAAACTTAAGTTGTTACCCTATGAATCAATGATGCTTATCTTACAGTTATTATGTCAAAAAAATTTCCATGTATCAATTTCTGGGTCAGTATTCAGGTTGGATATTCAAATTTGATCTTTAAATATGTTACTGATATGCTAGGCTATCAATGTCCGCGTCAAACTTTCCTTTTTAAAGATACACCAATTCTTGATTTTTTTTTTTTTGATAAGTAATAATGATTCATTGATAAAAAAAGAGAGGAACAAAACACCCCAATATACAGGGAGTATACAGGGGAAGCAAATAAAAAACGAACATTACAAAAGTCAAGAAAATCTAAAAGAGAAGAAAAAGCATGGTTTCTCCACACGAAGAGCCAATCAAGAAAGGTTCGGAGAAAAAGAAGCTTGAGATCCGGCAAGGAACACTCAACATCTTCAAAGCATCTGCTATTTCTCTCCTTCCAAATACACCACATCAAACAAGAAGAAATTGCCTTCCAAAAATCTCCATTACGATGACGACCAAAAGGACCTTGCCAACAAGCCAGAAGACCAACAACCGACCTAGGCATAACCCAAGAAACTCCAAATAAACCGAAAACCATATCCCACAAATCCAAAGCAACCGGGCAATGGAGGAAAAGGTGATCAACACTTTCACTATTGCACTTGCACATATAACACCAATCTAAAATGCAAATCCTTCTTTTCCTTAAGTTGTCAATTGTCAGGCATTTACCCAAGGTTGCGGTCCAAACGAAGAAGGCCACTCTAGGGGGAATCTTTTGCTTCCAAATTCTTTTCCAAGGGAAAAGCTGAACACTATGACCAACTAAGAGATGGTAATAAGCACTAACCGAGAACTCCTTACTTTTACAAGGCAGCCAACAACACTTGTCCTCCCCAAACCCCTTTACGGGAGTGCTATAAATGGAATTGATAAAGTTTCTGAAAGCTTCCAATTCACGATTATGCAACTCCCTACAAAACTGTAACTCTCAATGGAGGATTCCATTGGTGTACCTCAAAAAATCCGCCACACTTGTCTCTTTGCTACGGCAAATCCGAAATAATTCAGGGTAGCGGACAGCGAGGGAAGAGGATCCACACCAACGATGAAGCCAAAATTGCACTTTAGAGCCATCTCTAATTTCAAACATAATAAATCGAGATAAAGAATGCCACCCCCGCCTAATATTTTTCCACAAACTAACACCATATGGACCAGAGCAAGAGCTAGAGCTAGAACACCAACCACCCCAATCACAACCGTACTTTGCCTCTATCACTTGACGCCAAAGAGCGCCCCTTTCTTGCCCAAATCTCCATAACCACTTCCCTAATAAAGCTGCATTGAAAGATCTCAAGTTCCTAATCCCCAACCCACCTGAAGAAAGCGGAGTACAAACCGTAGACCAATCAACCAGATGAAACTTGGGATCGTCACCAAGACCACCCCACAGAAAGTCCCGTTGCAGTCTAGCAATACGATTGGCCACAGAAGCAGGAATAGGGAATAAGGAAAGAAAATAAGTAGGAAGATTACAGAGAGTGCTTTTAATTAAAGTGACTCTACCTCCCTTAGATAAATATAATTTTTTCCAACCTGCTAATTTTCTTTCCATCCGCTCAAGAATAGGATTTCAAATTGACTTGTCCTTAAATTTTGCCCCCAAAGGAAGGCCCAAGTATTTCATAGGGAGGGACCTTTGCTTGCAGCCTAAGACAGCCACCAAGAGATCCATGTCAAGAACAGACCCCACAGCCACCAGCTCAGACTTACCTAAGTTTACCTTCAGCCCTGACACAGCCTCAAACCAGATGAGCACAATACGGAGAATCAACATATGATCAATATCAGCATCACAAAAAAATAAAGTGTCATCAGCAAAAAGGAGATGGGAAACCATCAAAGGTCTTCTGGCAGAAACACCTACACTAAAGCCTGACAAACGACCTTCTTGGACAGCCTTATCCAACATTCTACCTAAGGCTTCCATAACCAAAACAAATAACAAAAGGGACAAAGGATCACCTTGCCGCAACCCCCTAGAACTTCCAAAAAACCCATGGGGAGAACCATTTATAAGGATAGAGAAGCGAACAGTTGAAACACAAAAAGAAATCCATCACCTCCATTTATTGGAAAAACCACACCGCTCAAGCAAGGAAGAAAGAAAGTCCTAGTTCACATGATCAAAGGCTTTCTCAATGTCCAATTTGCATAACAACCCTGGGTGACCAGACTTCAATCTATTGTCAAGACATTCATTAGCAATAAGAACGGAATCAATAATCTGCCTATTAAGCACGAAGGCATTCTGAGGAGCAGAGATGATCTCTCCTAAAACCAAGCGACGACGATTAGCCAAAACTTTGGCAAGAATTTTATAAACCCCCCCCCCCAACGAGGCTGATAGGCCGAAAATCCTTAACTTCCACTGCTGCAGGTTTTTTAGGAATGAGAGCAATGAAAGTTGCATTCAAGCTTTTTTCAAACTGGCCAGAAGCATGGAAATGGTGAAACATAGCCATGATGTCAGATTTGAGAATCCCCCAGCAAGCTTGAAAGAAAGCCATCGAAAAACCGTCAGGCCCAGGGGATTTATCTCCATTAAACTCCTTGATGACCTCAAAAATCTCAGAGTCCTCAAAAGGTCTCTCTAACCACACCATACTATCCCCAGAAATACTTGGAAAATCCAACACATTTGAGAGAGGGAGCTGCACTTGCTGCTCAGAGTATAGGTTCCTATAGAATTGCTCAATATGGTCAACGATCCTATCCTGATTGGAAGACAAAACCCCATCAATCATGAGATTTTCAATAGAATTACTTCTTTTATTAGAATTAGCCATCCTATGAAAAAACCTCGTGTTGGAGTCACCCTCCTTAAGAAACAAGACTCTGGATTTTTGCCTCCAGCTAATCTCCTCTAACAAAGTAGCCTTCTCAAGATCGGCGCGAAGGGAAGCTTTTTCCAACTTTTCCTCCTCTGAAAGAGGTTGAGAGTCCTCTTTTACATCTAAGGCATTCAACTTACTCCATAATTGATGTTTCTTGACTGTAATGTTACCAAAATCAGATTCGTTCCACTTCTTTAGGTCTGCTTTTAGAGCAGCCAATTTCTTGGCAAGAATGAAACTAGGAGACCCATGAAAGTGGTAATTCACCCACCAAGACTTCACCTTATCAAGAAACCCATCCGCCTTCAACCACATATTCTCAAAACGAAAAGGAATTCGGCCTTTTCGATGACTTCCACTCTCCAACAAAATAGGGAAGTGATCGGATAACACTCTAGGGAGCCTTTTTTGGGAGAAGTGGGTGAAGTAATCAGCCAAGGTGGGAGAGAAGAGAAAACGATCAATTTTGGAAGCCGAGGAAGAGTTAGACCATGTGAAAGTCCCTCCCTCTAAAGGGTTGTCCATAAGCCCATGATGCGAAATAAAGTCTGAAAAATCGATCATGCAACGAGAGAATCTACCCACCCCTAACCTTTCTGATGGAAAGCGGATGACATTAAAATCCCCTCCCAAACACTAAGGTAAATTCCACCAACTGATCAAGCCAGCCAATTCCTCCCACATAGAATGACGCATCCTATTCTGATTTGGACCATAGATACCAGTGAAGGCCCGCTTAAATTGGTCACAAACGTTTTTGAATTTACACGAAATTGAAAAGTGCCCCACTGCTTCCTCTGTTTTTCCAACCACCCTTCTGTCCCACAAGAGCAGAATACCACCGGAAGCACCCCTCAGAACCTAGATACATCCAATCAATGAAAGGACAACTGCAGATGCTCCTAACAAGACCTCTTGAAACACTTTCCAATTTTGTCTCTTGCAGACAAACGATATCAATCCTCCAAGAGCGTAACAAATTACGAACCTTTATCAGTTTTTCCTTGTCATTCAAACCTCTAACATTCCAAGATAAAATCTTTAAATTCATTGGGAAATTAAAAGAGCCCTGTCCTTTCCATTGTCACTGCGTCTGGAGGAAGGAGAACCATAATTGACAGAGCTAAATAAACCCCTCAATTCCCTTATCCCTTTTTTCCCTGAGCTCTTCACGGGTATCTCAGATTTTTCCTTATCGTTCCGCTGCTGTAACTCAGCTTCGACAGCCAACAGGAATTTGGTAGCTGGTCCTTCCAACCCTTTGAGGGATGTCCCAAGAAAATCATCAAAGCCACTGAATTTATCCTGAAACCATTCTGGGTATGAGACCTCTTCCAACAAACTCTCAACAGACAGAGAAACTGACCCATCAGACAAATCTCTGGCGCCCCTAGGCAAAGAGAAAGCTAGGGGTTCGACATTAAGAGGAGGGAAAGAATTAGAGAACTGAGAAGCATCCTCAGCAGAAATATTTGACACCCAATCCTCCACCATAACATCAACTCCTTTTTCCATTTCTGAATTTATCTCCATAGATTTCGATGACTTCCCCTGAACCATCTCCAATTGATTTGAAACATCCACATCGACATCAACACCTCCCACCGGCGGCAAAGAAATATGAATCGGGACAACCACCCTTTTCCCATCACGTAATTCAAGAACCCACTGGTCAGAATTCCCCCATTTCCTGATAGCATTGTCTGTGTGCTCATGGACGATCCGTTGGATGTCACGATGCCAGGCCACTTCATTCTCGGAGCACAAGGACTCCTCCGCCGATGCATCGGAGCTACAGGACTCTGAGACGGAGGCATCAGAGTCGCCGATCACGGAGGGAAGAAGCTCGGAGGATGTCGGAATCAAATGAGACAGCGAAAGGTCATCGTCGGACCCATCGTTGCCAACAACTGATGGTGCCGACGGAAAAAGGTGAGAAGAAGAGGCGACTTGCGAAGAGAGATTATGGGTCAGACGATGGGGTTTGGGTTTCCAAATATACACCAATTCTTGATCTATCTTTGTTAGCTCTATTTTTCTTTTTGTGAGAGCTATTGTTTGAATATATACTTGTTAATGGTTTTGGAATTTTTATTATTTTTTTGTCAGAGTAAAGCTAACTAAGTTTATGCAACTTAATCAGTATAATGTTTTAACTTTCATTTTTGATTTTTTTTTTTAAACTTAATCCATATAATTTTTTTGATATTACTTGATCTGAATATTGTCATTTTACTTTCGTAGTAGATTGAAAATTTTGTTTTGAGTTAGCACAATGAGAAAGTTCTTATAGTGATTGTACCGAGGTTTTTCCATCTGTCTTTATATTTAGAAATTTTTGTTTCAGCAAAACACCTCCTTTTGTGTGGGTAATTATTAGGTACTCCCGGAGTACTATAAATGCGTACTCCTTCCTCTCACATAACTGTGGATTCCACTAATTAAATTTATGGTGGGATCCACAATTCATGTGAGAGGGGAGAGTACACATTTATGGTACTCTAGAAGTAGTCAATAATTTTCCCTATTGTGTACACTTTAATTTGTGTACATATGAATGATTCATTGTCAAACCCTATTTTAAATGTAAAGTCAAACTTACTCTGGTTTGTAGCATGCTGTGTAATCTGTATAGGATTGTATTGAAAAATCAATGCGAACTAAAAGAGACATGTTCCACAAACTGTATGTTGTGATTTGTAGTTAGCAATGGCAAGAATGATGTTGAAGATGAGTTGGTTGATGAAGCTGAATATTATGCATGGAATGAATTAAGGCTCCATCCTCTGCTCATGAAATCAATATACAGGCTTGGGTTCAAGGAACCAACTCCAATACAGAAAGCTTGTATTCCTGCAGGTGCTCATCAAGGGAAGGTTGGTTAAGGTTCTTGCCTGTGGTGGTGCATGTGTGATGAAGACATTAACTTGATGGTCTTTGCAATTTGTTTATCTGTCAGGATATTATTGGTGCTGCGGAGACAGGTTCTGGGAAAACACTTGCTTTTGGGTTGCCCATTTTACAACGTCTCTTGGAGGAACAAGAGAAGACTGCAAGGATGTTTGAGCAAAAGGGGGAGGAAGCAGAAAGGATTGCCCCAAAAGGCTTTTTACGTGCTCTTATTATTACTCCTACAAGGGAACTTGCACTGCAGGTACTTAAAAATGCTTTATCCTGACTTTTGTTCACGTCATCTTTCAGTTACCTAAGTGCACTAATGGTATTAAGGATAGTCTGATCTGCGTTATTGGACCTAATAGCATTGAGTGTGGGCTTCTTGCATGTGGGTTCATATATAGTGACAAGATAGAATATACCCACACATTGGCCTTCTTGCATGTTTGTTTAGACATAGTGACTTAAAATGCACTCACACATACGGATACATGTGCACATAAATTCACTTTGTCCTAGCTTGTTCTAGCTTACTAGAACAAGTTAGAACATGATTGGGTGCCCCATAGGAATGATATCGGTCACTATAGCTTCTAAAGCATTCGATACATACATACATACATACATATGTATGTATGTATGTATTAATAAGTAATAAAATTGTATAAATCATAAAAAATGAGTCACCCAAGTATATAGGAAGTATAATGCGGTAAGCAATCAGTTACAAAAGTTACATAAATCTAGTAAATCAACAATAGAAAAAAAAGAAGAATAAAGGTTCCTCATGGCTGACAACCAATCCAATAAGGTTTTAAAAAAGAATAACTTGAGATCAGGCATAGAATTTTTGTGTCTTTAAAACTCCTATTCATTTCCCTCCAAATGTACCACATCAAGCAATGGGGGATGATCATCAAAATATAACTATGCTGGTGACGACCAAACTGACCTTGCCAACAAGCTAAAAGTTCAATAATAGATTTTGGCATCACCCAATGAACTCCAAACAAACTCAATATCATGGACCATAAGTCTAAAGCAATAGAGCAATGTAGCAAAAGGTGATCAACAGATTCACCATTACATTTACACATATAACACTAGTCTGTATTCCTTATTTTCCATCTTAATTTTTCAATTGTCAAAATCTTACCCAAAGCAGTAATCCATACAAAAAAGGCTACTCTCAAGGGGACCTTTGATCTCTAAATGATTTTCCAAGGGAAAGACTAATCACTAGTGCTTGGAGGGGCACCCAGAAGATGGTAAAAAGTACTAATCTTGAAGCCCTTCTTCTGATCTGGTTTACAGCACATCTTATCTTCCCCAATCTTCCTAATAACCATATCATAAATGATATCCATTAAGGTCATCAAAGACTCTAGATCCCAATCTAAAGAAAGGGGAGTACAAACATCTGCCCATTTAACTACATGATGTTTAGTCTCTTCCCCCATACCACCTCTCCCCCAAACCTTTATTTCTATCTGGTTTCCGATTCATTTTTTCCTCCCCGATCCCCCTTACAGAAGAATTATATATACTATCCATGAAGCTCGACAAGGCCTCCAATTCCCAATCATGGATAGCCCTTAAAAAACTTGCATCCCAATGAAGGACCTCATTAATGAACTTCATAAGCTCGGCCACACTTGCCTCCTTATCTCGGCAAATTCTAAATAGTCCAGGATAGCTAATAGCAAGAGGAGTCTCCCCACACTATTGTCTCGCCAAAACAAACTTCACCCTCTACCCATCACCAAATTCATACAGAATATAATGAGACAAAGAAGACCATCCCTAGCTAATAGTTTTCCACAAACTAACACCGTAGTGGCCCATTTAACTAGGTGAAATTTGGGTTCATCCCCTAGACCACCCAATAGGAAATTCCGCTGAAGTTTTGCAATTCAATTAGCCACAGAAGTAGGGATAGGAAATCAAGAGAGAAAATTAGTAGGTAAATTTGATAGATTAATTTTAACTAAAGTGACTCTAAAAACTTTTCCATCCTGCTAATCTTCTTTCCACCTTTTCCAAAATTGGGTTTCATATTGTCTTCTCCTTGAATTCTGCGCCTAAAGGAAGACCCAAATATTTCATTGGGAGAGTACCTTGCTTACAGCCAAGGACATTCAACAATAACTCAATATTATGAACCACTCATTGTGGAAAGGAGGTCTATTCATATTACTTTGTAACGGAATATAGGTTACTGTTGCATCCACTCTTGGGGTCTGGGAAACTAAGATAGCAGGTGGCAGGCCAGATGATTTAGATACTTGGCAGGAACTGGCTGGTCACATCTTGCTTACTTCATTTTCCGTTATGTTGATGGCCTGGAGTTCCACATTTGTCTATTTTCAGTTCATTGAGTTCTTAAGGCCATATTATTAGCTCTGTAGTTAAGTTGAATTTTCCATGTGTGGTTTTTGTTTTTACTTCTTTCTCAGGTTACTGATCATCTCAAGGCAGCAGCTAATGGATTTGATGTTAGAGTGGTTCCTATTGTTGGTGGGATGTCAACAGAGAAGCAGGAAAGACTCTTAAAGAAAAGGCCTGAGCTTGTTGTTGGAACTCCAGGGAGGTTATGGGAACTTATGTCGGGTGGAGAAAAACATCTTGTTGAGGTAGTACACATCCATTTTTGTGTCTTTCCCTTTTCTTTTTCCACTAATTTTAATAAGTTTCTTACTTATTTTTAATAAGTAATAAACTTTAGTTACTTCAAGCTCACAATGATGAGCAGTCCATAACCTAAAAGAATTACAAAAAATTATGCACTTCAAGGAATCTAATAAAATTTGTACTTGTAAAAAAAAGGTGTGTACGGATACATGTTGTAGATTGCATGTACAGGAGTTCCTTTCGCCATTCCCTATAATTGGCTTAAACTTTTATATTGTTTATTTTCAATTATTTTTATTTATATGACTCTGATTAAATGGTATAATGCAGTGCCCTGCACTTGGGGCATATTCCTATGTTTTTGCATGATAATTTTTTTGTATTTTTTTTGTTGGATACGAGAATTCTACAAGGACCTATGGTTAATACTCTAATAACTTGGGGTGTAAAGACTTGCTTTAGCTATCTCAATAACTTGCGGTCAATTCAAATTAATATTAAATAAAATTATGACCTTGGGTGTTCACTAAGCGATAATACACTTCAAAATTTTTTTTTGATAGGTAATAATCCTTTTATTGAATAAAATGAACATCATGTTTATGATGATGAACACTCTGGACATGAAAAAAATACAAAAGCTCAAAAGCTAAAGCTAACAGATTGTAGGAAAGCAGAAATTGAAATACATTGTGTAAAACCACAATACACGTATACATTTGAATGCCAAATCTAATTAGAAGCATCATCTAGTCACTAGAAGCTTATTAATCTTGATCTCAATTTTAATTATGAAAAAGAAGTTTATCTGACTCAAGTGGCAATTTGCATGAAGTTTATTTGTTATAGTACAAGTGTACAACCTGATATGGAGGGGAGGGTTGAAGCTGGATGAATTATAGGAGCCTTGTAAATTGGGCCAAACTTCAACTAGTGTTTCTGTGTGTGCACTAGTCATTCTGATGCACCATTGTTGGCTGCTAGCTGGTTGAATATAATTGGCAATTTGTGTAGCTAGTATAAAATCTCTACTATAAAACAATTAATTGTCTTGTCTGTAATATAGTTTTAAGTCACTCAAAGATGATGAATAATGATCTTTCGCCAATAAATGTACTTGGAAACCCTGCTTTGGATGATATTTTTATTTTTAAATGAGCATCACAGATGGCCTACCCTAAAACTGTGCTCAGCAACACCTGCCACCAACAACCAAGAGTGTTGCCACATCACCATTTCCACCTTCTACTTCATACCAGGGCAAGACGTTTTGTCTTTACCATCATTGGTTGCATCTCCTCCATAGCATGGCAAAACTGCATCTGTCCAACAATTGCTACCTTAGCACGCAATAATCATCATCACTTGCACCACTTCAGCACTTTTGATGCTTCTGCACCTTGTCACTGTTGTCACAATTTTTGCCTATTCAACTACTGCCATCTACTTGTTGCTGCAGTACACATAGCACCCTATTTATGTGCTATTGCCAGTGTCACCACTGCTACATCTCCAAGTTAAGGTCCAGCACCACTGTGCTCCACTTTTTTTTTTTTAATGGGATCTACTTTCATCCACCATTACCTCAGCCAATATGACAGAAGGCAATGCTGTCTTCCAAGTAGTAAAGTTCTTTATTCCAAACAATATAATTAAGGGTTCATTGATTTTTGACCAGAAATTTTATAATTGGATCATTCATATCCTGTCTTTCAGTGCTTTTTTCCTTGACATAATGACATGTTATATATTGTTTGAACTTATTTTTTTTTGTTTGACTCACTATTTTGGCTTTTGCAGTTACATTCGTTGTCTTTTTTTGTGCTGGATGAGGCTGATCGAATGATTGAAAATGGACATTTTCGTGAGTTGCAGTCAATAATTGACATGCTTCCTGTGGTCAATATCCCAATTGAAGTTAATTCTCAAAATACACAAAATTGTGCCACAGTTTCAAGCTTCCAGAGGAAGAAGAGACAAACATTTGTTTTTTCTGCTACCATAGCACTATCTGCTGATTTTCGTAAGAAGTTAAAGCGTGGTTCTCTAAAACCGAAGCAGTCATTGACTGATGAGTTGAACTCTATAGAAAAACTCTCTGAGCGAGCTGGAATGAGAGCTAATGTTGCCATCATTGATCTGACAAGTGCATCAATTTTGCCAGATAACCTTGAGGACTCTTTTATTGAGTAAGTAAATTTCCATCTGGTATCAGGCCCCTAAAATTCTTTTTTTTATTTTTTATTTTTTTATTTCCAAAATGCCAATGTGTTCTACCACTTGAAAGATCTTTGCCTGCTAGTGTGTTGAGATTCTGTTTTTCTACTGAATTTTGCAAATGTAAGGTTTTGCATATACATGTGCATTAGTTCATAGCCCAAATGTTTGTCCAAATTTAGTATGAGTATTAAAACTGAGTATGCATATGATTTATATAATCTGTATTTATTATTGTTGTTGCAAAGTGTAATTTGAGTTGTATTCTGTTTGCTTATTACAAGTCTCTTCATACCTTCATCGGTTCATGCTTTGACAATACATCTGTCTGAGGAGTAATCATTTTATTCTGTTTTGACCATTTATTAAATTGAAGTCCTTGTGTGAATTCATGATACTCTTATATTCTGGTACTTGGAAGCTTAAAGCGGTGATTTTTTTGTTTGTTACAACTTCTATTCTAATGTTTAGAATGTCTTTTTCTTTTATTGAGGGGGGTCAGTTACGCACCTGGTGGGTCTTGAACCCATAACCTCACCCTCCACCTTGCTCTTACAAGGGAAGACTTGTTTAGAACCTTTTTATGTGTGGAGTGTAGTGACTTTTGTTGTGAGATGTACTAAGTGCTTAGCTATTCCTGTATAAACCATGAGCTCTCTTTCAGATATGCCCCAGGACTTGGTTACCTAGAATGGTAGTCCCATAGTTATTTGAAATCCACATTGCACTGTTAAAAACCTCATTTTTTAAGGGTAATGGTGTCTTTAGTGGAATACTCTTAATTGTAGTAGGTTGCAGATGCAGGGAAGAAGATAAAGATGCCTATTTGTATTATATTTTGAGTGTTCATGGACAAGGCCGCACAATTGTGTTCTGTACATCAATCGCAGCTTTGCGCCATATTTCCTCTCTTTTGCGCATTCTTGGCATTAATGTTTGGACACTACATGCTCAGATGCAGCAGCGTGCTCGGTTGAAGGTTAGTCTTTCCTTAAAAATTTTGCCTGCCTTATATCTATTTGCCTACTTCTTTGCACATGAGAAGGCAGATGTGATGATATGTTTTGCTGCTACTCTAGTATTTTACATGTTTATCTAAGGCTTTGATTTCCTCGATCTATTATAGCTTATAGTTTGGCAGCATCATGTCTCTGTGACATTGTAGCAGCATTTCTTACTTTAGGGTCTAATTTGCATTTTACATCTCAGCTAGTATTTAATGAGATTGATTGATAAGGTTAATAAGGGAAGTGATTCAGCTACAGTTTGCAACCAGTTGTGAGCATATATGCCTGTCTCATTAGTAACTGAATTTTACAGGACTTTAAGTACATAAGAATTTTATTGAACAAGACTACTTGACGTACATGGAAATGAATACCAAGAAGTCTAAGGAATTATAAAATGTTATGTACAAAAGGAAAATGATTCTAAAAACTCAAGACTGTAGTTAAAACTAATAAAACCCCATGCCTGAGCCCAGTCAAACAATGATGTAAGTTGTAACAAACAATTCTATCAAATTTGTCCTGAAATTTCTAAATCCTCAAATGTATAGTATGACAGTTATGCTGTCCCATAATGTCCACTTTTAACATAACAGAACTAAATTCCAAAAATTAGAACTTTAGAATAATGTTTGCCTATCCAATTCCGCCACCTAAAAGGTCAGTGACCATTCCCAGTAACACCCATTGAAACCCAAAAGAACTAATGACCAAACTTTACAGCTCGAATGCAACATTACAGTGTAACATAAGATGCTCTATGGTCTCCCCACAACTATGTCACATACAACACCACCCTACTAGCATGTTTCCTTTCTTAACAAGATTATCACATGTAAGGATCTTCCCCCTTGCTACTGTCCAAACAAAGAAAGAAACCCTTCTTGGGACTTGACACCCCAAATACTTCTCCAAGGGAAACCGTTAGCACAAGCCCCCTTAATGCATCATAGAAAGAATGCCTATCAAAATCTCCCCTCCCTTTCAATTGCTATGTCCATTGATCTCTACATTCTTGATGAGGGATATAGGAATAAAGGAGATTACCACCTAGGAAGCATGGGTGCGGCGTTTCTTGATGAGGGATATAGGAATAAAGGAGATTACCACCTAGGAAGCATGGGTGCGGCGTTTGGGCCGCCGCACCTGCGTCCGACGCGGCGTGACGCGGGGACGCGTAGGCGACGCCGCTGCCTGCGGGTCCGTGCCGCGTCGGACATTAAAAAACTATTTTCTTCGGCGCGACATGCGCCGATTTGCGCCGATACGGCGCTGATTCGGGCCGACGCGCGCCAAACCGGGCCGACTTGCGCCGATTCGGCCCAAATCGGTCGGTATCGGGCGCAACGCCGATACTGGCATGAATCGGCCGATACGGTCGAAATTCCAAAAAAAAAAAAAAACCATCAGGTGCGAAACGCACCGTTTAACTTAGCCGAAAAAAAAAAAAAAAAAAAAAAAAGGTGCAAATGTACCGTTCAGAACAATGAAAACCCTACATACAGTCCACCCCACACTCATTTCTTCTCTTCAGTGACTCTTCTCTTCAGTTCTATCACTTAAATGCCTTTGGCCAGAGAGGCTTTATTTTGTTTGTTGTGCCTCTCTGACCAAACATGTGGGCCATCTTTTTTTTTTTTTTTTCTTCTTTTTTTAAATAATGAGAAGCTATACCTTTTATAATACCTGCCCCATGTATCTTTTATTTTGTTTGTGGGCTGATCAAATAAGTGAGCCACTAAACCACATCTTTTATTATTATTTATTTATTTATGGGAAGTCTTATCTATTTTAATACTTCTGTCAATAATTCAAGTGTCAAAAACTTGTGCATATCTATTTTTTATTATTATTATTATTATTATTATTATTATTATTATTATATGAATTTTCTATTATTATTATATAAGCATGCTTAGCAATATATAAAATATATATATAAATATTTTTAATAATTTTTTAATCGCCGCACCCCGCCACACCCGCACCTTATTTTTTCAAAAATTGCCGAGTCCCGCACCTGCACCCGCACCCGCACCCGCACCCGAATCTGGAAACGTACCCGTGCTTCTTAGATTACCACTTACCACCTCTATCTCCCAATCATTAAATTCACATTCAAATCTGACATACTGACTCCTCTGTTTCCTATCGCTCGATCTCCCAACAAGGAACCAATGAAAGCATGTATAGCTAATAAACAATCATACAAGTCCGGAATAACCACCCTCAACAGTTGGCTGCCACCTCCCTTATCATGCCAAAACTGAACACGACTACTATCACCTACATCAAAGTGGATATACTGTCGGAACCTTTCCCACCCCAAGCTAATGCTTTTTCAAACACCACAACAATGAGGTCCTCGAACAATCTTGGTGCACCAACCTCCCTACTGCTCTCCGCATTTCCAGCTGTTATAGGACATTAATAAATGGTGCAGCTTGTTTTGCTGCTAGTGATATGTAATACGTGTCTATATTTATACTCTATTGTTGACATGACACCTACAAAAGAGTTGGATTTTTTATTTTATTTTATTTTTTTTTATGAGAGTAAGAGTTGGAATTGTTTACAATATGAAGGTATGGCATTATAATGAATCAAAATTGGATTAGACAATTTGTTAATTGAATTTAGTGTAAAGAAGCATGCTTTGGAACGTTAAAATTACAAGCAGTTCCGTGCTCGTGGAGTGCTAGATTTTGTTTTGAGGAGCAGTTGTTGCAGGTGGCTCTTAGTCACTAGTAATTGCTGAAAATATTGATATTGATTGGAATCTAATCTGAGACTTCACTTGAGGAGAATGAAGCCTCTTCTTTGTGCTATTGAGAACCGAACAAGACTAAGCAAATTAAGGGAGAATCTTGCGACCAGTTAGCATGAGTTTAACACTTTGTTATTGGGGTATCTAGGCTATTGTGCCTTGGCTCAGGGTAGAAGGGGACAGCTTCTAGTATTCTTTTTGAGGAGAAGATATAATGCAACCCTAGAAGATTACTTTGTTACTACTTCACAAAGTCGTCTATTCAAACTTATTTTATGAGCCCATGTGTGAAGTTCAATTGAAGTAAAAGTCATGTGGGGAGTAACATTCACATTTTGGCTAATATTCTTCAATGCAAGGTGGGTACTTTGCCTATGAAATATTTGGGTATGCCTTTGGGTACTTCGTATAAGATAGCCTTTATTTGAAATCCTATTTTGGAGAGGATGGAGAAGAAGCTTTCGGGTTGGAAGATAGTTTATTTATCAAAGGGCGGTAGGCTCACTTTGTTCAAAAGTACCCTTTCAAGTCTTTCGACTTATTATCTTTCTTTATTTATTGTCCCCAAGGCTGTGGCTGCTAGATTAGAATGTATTCAGAGGAATTTTTTGTGGGGATCCTCAAAGGAATGTTTCAAATGCCCTTTGGTGGCTTGGGAAAAAGTTTGCTTACCTCTTGAGTTGGGTGGATTGGGGATTCAGAAGTTGGTGTCTTTTAATCAGGCTTTATTAGGGAAATGGCCATGGAGGTATGGTCATGAATCTAATCATCTTTGGCGGAGGGTTATTGCCATGAAATATGGAGAGGGGAAAGGGAGGTGGAGTACTAAAGTTTGTAGAAGGGCCCATAGGTGTGGTTTATGGCGAAGCATTAGTGAAGGGTGGGTGAGCTTTTATAAGCACTTGTCTTTTTGTGGTGGGTGATGGTTCTTGCATTCTTTTTTGGCATGATAAGCGGATTGAGAATAATTCTCTCAAAATTCTTCACCCTGAGTTGTTTGTGTGTTCAACTAATAAGGAAGCTTGTATTTTTGATGTTTTGTCTCCCCCAGCAGGTGGAAATGTCAGAGTGTGGAACTTACGTTTTTTTAGAAATTTCAATAACTGGGAGTTAGTGGCTTCTTTCTCCTTTCTTCACTTGATTCAATCTCGAATTACTGGGGGTGTTGGAAGCGACAGTCTTTAATGGTAGTGGAAAGTTTGATACTCGGTCTTTCTACCATAAGATTCTCCTACTTCGATTTTCCCTTGGAAGGGCATTTGGAAAGTAAAGGTTCCTAAAAGGGTAGCCTTTTTTATGCGGACAGTAGCTCATGGCCAGGCTCTTACATTGGATAATCATAATAATCTTATGCTTCGAGGTTGCCCCTTGGCAAATCGGTGCTGTATGTGTTGTTGTAATAAGGAATCTGTGAATCACCTTATTTATTGTCCATTAGCTTATTCTTTGTAGGTGCATATGCTTTGGCTGTTTGGGATTCATTGGGTCATGCGAGGCTTCGTTGCTGACTTATTATTTAGTTGGTAGCAATGGCTTGGGAAACATAATTCCAGTGTTTGGAATTTGGTTCCAGGCTGTTTGTTGTAGATTATTTGGACAAAACTTAATTGGCGTACTTTCAAAGATACTGAGAAATCTCTGGCTTAGTTGATAGATCTGCTCCAGCGGACTCTTTTTGATTGGTCTCGGTGTTGGGGTCTCTCGGACTGTTCTTCTCTTACTGCATTTCCTTTGTCTCTTAGCTTAGTTTCTTGCTTCCTTTGTTTCTTTGTTCATTATCGTGAACACAATGTATTCTTTTTCCTCTTTCTTTACAATAATATTACCTTCTTACCTATCAAAAAAAAGAAAATAATAGTCACGTGGTCTGAAGGTCTAGTTATATGTGTAGATTCTAGTTAGCTTAACTACTAATTCTCTTATTTTGAACAAGGGACTTGAGAAATCCTGCTTGCACCCAAAAGTAACCAGTTAGTGTGGTTTGATGGCAAAGAGTAATTATAATGGAGTGGATGACATAAGTTCAGATTCGATTGTATGTATTTAAAAAAATGTCTAGTTATATGTCTCCTATCCTATGGTTAAAAAAATTATTAATTTGAGTTTTTATTTAAGAAGTTATGGACCTTATGGTTTGTAATTTTTACAACCCTTGCAAATTAAGGGTATATGTGTAATTTTGTTTGGTGTCGAATTTCCTAGCAAATCGTAAGTATATTAGGTTTTATTTTCTTTGAGTCTAAGTTAGACTTCTCTTGGTTACTACTGGATCAAGGTTTTAGTTTAATAGTCAAACTAGGAGTCCTAATACTAGTAGTGTAGAATCATTCCGTATGTATATTTGTCTCAATGTACTCAAGAATAGTACAAGAATTCATCCAAAAAAAAAAAGATGGAGTTGATTGATTAAAATATTGAGTGTTTTTTAGTATTGAGACGTGTTGGCCCTTCATGTGTTATTTTCTCCTTTTCTCTTCTCTCTTTCCTTTGTCTCTTTTTGGTGCTGCTATTCACAGATATTGTTCATACAGCCCTTGGATATTATAAATTTCTCTTTTTTTTCTTCTTCCTTACAACCCCAAGCCAAGCCCTTTTTCCTCTTACCGATTGAAACCCTAAAATCTCATGTACTTTCTCTAGCAAATAGCCATAAAAAACTCATCAAACTCTAGCCTTTAACTTTTTCTTCTACAACTCTAAAACCTAGATCCATGTATCCTCCTAAAGTTTAACCTAGTATAAACACATTAGTGCAGGCGTGAAATTGGACCTATTGGATCTACTAATTCTGATGGATTTGTTTGGGCTTGATTGATCATGATTAGGGGTGTCAATATTTGACATGACATGGTTTTATACCTGTTAGGGTTGGGCATTAGCTTCTCGAAAGCGACACGATAAAAAATGTGTCATAAGTAGGTCAACCCACGTGACCCTCAATTGACACGCTAATTTATTTATGTCAACGTGAAATGACTAATTTAACAAAACCCATTTAACTTGTATAATAAATAAGTATTCATTTTATTTTAAATTTGTCAAATACCTTTTATATCCACCCTATATTTTAAACTTAAAAAGAAAAGTGAATAATTACAAAAACTTATAAGTGATATAAATGTAAGTTGAAGCTTTATAGACCCTAAATTTCTAAACCTTCATATTAATTCTTAAAAGGGATGTTATATTTTTGTTGAACAATGTTTTTTGAATTTAAGTTGAAGTGCGTGCACTTCTTTTGGGATGTAAAGAACTTATTTCTAAATGAATGGTACTACATTGTGGACTTATTTTTTATTAAGTACCTTGATGTTATTTTGAACTTTTGGACGATATGTTTGATATCTTTTAAGTATTTGACATTATTAACTTTCAAATTATATTCTTAATAGGTATTTTTTTTGATGTAATGAGTTTGTATTAAATTTATAACAATATTAATTCGGCTCTTTTTTGAAGCAAGTTAAATGGATTGAATTTGTGTCAATCTAACCTGTTTAATATTAAGTGGGTTGAAATGAATCATGTTACATTCATGTCAACCCAACACATGCCTTTTATTAAGTGTTTCAAGTGGGTGGGTTGTGCATGTCAACCCGCTTTATTAACAGGTCGTGCTAGGGTTTGAAGGATCATAAAACGATTATTAAATAGGTCAAGTTTGGGTTGAATCATTTAACAGAATACCCCTACCTTGACTCGACACGAACATGATACACTAATCTAAATTGGCACCCCTATTCATGATTAATGTTAATTGACATTGATTGATGCGTTAGAAAGATTTGATTGCTATTTGAATTTTATTTCCGTAAATGCAATAATCTTATTATGAACTTTATTTGTAATTTGGAGATTATTTAAAGGGCGCAAAGTCCACTATTGTAGAGTTTTATAACAGATTAATGGAATTTCTTTCAGGGCTGATTCCAACCAACCCAGGTGGTGATTCTTGGGTTATATAATTTTTTTTTCCTCATTGCTTGGGGGTGATTCCTAAGTCCTATCCATTTTTTTCTCCATATATTCCCCTTTTAGAGTTCTTTGTCTTGCACCACACACATAGACAAAATTCCCCAATTTGTTATGTCAAGATGGAAAAGACACTGCAGAGTGCAGATAGTTTTCTGTTTTTGATAATGAAAATTTTATTAATAAAAACAAAACTAGGTACACCGGGGGGTGTACTCAGGGAGAATTTCAAACAGCTCTCAAAGTACAATGCTCAACCATATCTAAAAGAGAAAAACAAGGAGAAGGATAAAAAGCCACATTCCAATCTAACGAAGTACAGAGGAAGAAGGCTTTAATATCAAGGGTAGACAGTTCACAACACTCAACTTCTGGCATTCTGCTCTCACCATAAGCACCAACTATGCAATGTGGCACAGCCTTCCAAAAGGCTATATTTCTATGCCTTCCAAAACATCTCTGCCAAGCTGTGAACAAATCAATAACCCTCTTTGGCATAACTCATTGGATCCCAAATAAACGGCACCATTGTCCACAACTCATAATCTATTGGACAATGAAGGAGAAGGTGGTCCATAGATTCCCACACCTCTTACACATGCAGCACCAATCCAAAAAAATAATACTGCTCTTCTGGAGATTGTTAGCGGATAAAATCTTCCCAAGAGAAGCTGCCCAAGAAAAAGATGGCAACCTATGAAGCACAGGTGTGGCTCTAGGGCCGCCGCACCCGCACCCGCACCCGACATGCATGGACACGTGTACCTTTTTTTTTTTTTTTTTTTTGTGGTCGACGTCACTGACCACGCGTCTGTTGCATGTCCTTTTTTTTTCCGTTTTCTGATTTGGGCCAATACGGCACCGATTCGGCTCCGATTTGAAGCCGATTCAGGCTGCAACGGGTGCCAAAGTACATGTTTAAAGAAAAGAAAAAAGAAAAGAAAAAAAAAAAAAAAACTACAAACCCAGGTAGCTGCCTTGCCGGCCGCCATTCTTCTTCATCTTTTCTCCATTTCATCTTCTTCTTTCTCCGTTTCTTTGTTTTGCACTGGGTTTTTCCTTTTTTAATTTATGTTTCTTTGCTTACAATATTTTCACAACAAATTATAAGTTTTAAAGTTTTTATTTGTTCTAATTTGAACCTACTATTGAAATTAATTTTAGCCCATCAATATCAACTTATAATAACCTGTCACTTTGAATATTTTGTGAAAATATTATGGACATAATATTTCTTTATTGTTATGTATTCACTTTATTATCTACTATTGCTCTTAAATTGGTATATATTTACCATTATATGAAAAAATATGTTTAGCAGTATATAGAAAATATAAATAAAAATATATATAATATTTTATTAATAAACGTATCCCTTCGCACCTGCACCTGAACCTAAATTTGCACCCATGCTTCATAGATGGCAACCCTAGGCGGGACCTTCAAACGCCACACCAATTTCCACGGGAAAGGCGTGTTATTAGAAGTAAATAGGGAGTGATAGTTTTAAGGGGGTAGTAATGCAAAAGGGTTTGAGAATACTCATTAAAAGTACTGTCTTATGACTTTTGTTGGAGTTCTTTAGAGGTACAATTTAAGCTTTGAATGTTTGACCGAAATTTCTTTTTCCATTATCCTTTATGAAGGAAGCATGCCGTGAAAGATATTTTTTTGATAAATTCAATAGTTACAATGGGGTAAGGGGTAATTTGAACACTGGATGTCTCCACTAGAAACACCAAGAAGTTCTAGTGGAACTTTAAGGCTCTTGGCGTGAAAAATGTGTTCCATATCTAAATTTACTTGATTAGCTTGCCACTTTATTTTTCTCATTTATTGGTCAAATTTATACTTCAGTTTCTTCTGCTTTAACCCTCCTATGTATGATGCAGGCAATGGATCGTTTTCGTGGAAATGAACATGGTATACTTGTTGCCACTGATGTCGTAGCAAGAGGGATTGATATTCCCGGGGTTCGAACTGTTGTTCACTATCAGCTTCCACATTCGGCTGAAGTAAGTAAATATTAGGATGCTTTTTAACATGCTTCTAATATAGTTCTCTAATATCTGTTAATGATCTTTGTGTTAGGTTTATGTTCATAGAAGTGGAAGAACTGCTAGAGCTTCTGCTGATGGGTGCAGCATTGCACTAGTCTCAGCAAATGAAACGTCCAAATTTGCTTCGTTGTGCAAATCATTTTCCAAGGTACTTCCCATGAATTGGAAGATTTTGATGGTTTTTAAAGATTTGTTTGCATGTTTCAGAAATGTGGGCTTATTATTATTATACCTGAACAAAGAGGAAAAAAAATTGTTGAAGTACTAATTGAGGGCTTTTTATTTGGTATAAATACACAGTAGCACCCAATTGTTCTTAGTTCTAACCTTAATATAGCTTTTATTTGCAACTTTCATGCATTAGAATTGCCTTTGCCTTGTACACAGGAAAGTTTTCAGAGTTTTCCTTTAGAGCACTCATACATGCCAGAGGTCTTAAAACGATTATCTCTTGCACGTCAAATAGACAAAATTTTGCGGAAAGACTCCAAGGTATTTTTACCTTTAACCCATCTTGTAATATTCTATATAGTGATTTATGATTTTGAGTTCTTACATGCAATTGTAACTCTGGGCCTCTGCCTGGGGAAAATTGGTTTCTTGATACCGAGTTTGGGTGGGGTTTCAAATATGTCGCAATTTTTTTCTTTTTTGATAAGATTATCATTTTGCTATGTGCATTTGCTTCTTTTCTAAATGGTGCTCTGCCTGTATTTCTAGGAGAAGGCAAAGAAAAGCTGGCTTGAGCAAAGTGCCGAGTCAGTGGAATTAGTAATGGATGATTATGACAGTGAGGAGGAAATAGTGAACAGTATCAAGCAAAAGAAAGCCACTTCCGTGCAATTAAATAAGTTGCAGCAGGTAGCATTTTTTTTTTTATAACTTGAACTGCCTCGACGATATTCATAATTTAATAGTTTGGCCAATTTATTATCCTTGAAGAAAGTAATCTCACATGTTGAACTATTTTATTTCTCTTTGCAGGAGCTCAATATGCTTCTGTCACATCCGTTGCAACCAAGAACATTTTCACATCGTTATGTGGCAGGGGTAACCAATTATGAAGTCTTTCTTATTTACTTAGTTACCTTTCAATATTGTTTTAACTCTTGGAAGGAATTTATTATTTTTATTATTATTTTTTCCTCAGTAAGTAACTAAAAGTCATTAAAAAATGCAAAAAAGACGCAATCCTGGTACACAGGAAGTATACAAAGAAAGAGCCAAAATAAAACAAGGAAAATATGAAAATAGATTAATCAAGACTTTATCATATAAAGGACCTATCAACTATAGAAATGAGATGGACTTAGTGACCCATTCACTGGATAAGATGGAGTCTGAAGGTGGGAGTGGGATTGGGAGTGAGAGAGCATTGATTTTAACATTAATTGAGGTCTAGTAGCTTGCATGTTATATTATTTAATGTGTTTATATACATATGTTCGTACATAAAAGTATATGAATAACAAATATACTTACATTTTTGCTAAACCTTTTGTGGGAACTCACATTAGTCAGTGCATAATAGCTTGAGGGGTAAATTTTACACATTCAACTCCAAAAATCACCCACATCAGCTCATGTTAAATTTGGTAAATTTACATTCTAGCTACAGTAACTGTGTAAATAATATACCCGACTACTATTCATGTGCATATCAATTTTATTCATTTCTCTTGCTTCTTTTTTTTCTCTATCTCCCCATCTATTGAATTAGTAAAAAAAAAATGAAGAATGAATATAATATTGAAATAAAATGTAGAATAGTTTTTCTAGTGTGGGTGCTTTTGAACAGTGGTTGTCTAAAATGAGAGAATAGGTTTTAATGCTAAAGTAAACAGAAAGTTTTGCACATGCTAATGTGAATGATATAACTTAAATAAGAATTAATAAGCATCTTCGGCAGGTTGAGTGTGTTGCCAACCCATTTTATGCTGATTAGGGTGGTAAAAACATACTTCAGTGTTGGTAAATTACCAACGGAAGTTAGCTGTTGGCTTCATTTATCATTATTGTCAGATTTTCAGGGTTTCTAATACGGACATCAAGCTTACAGTGATACAACCATCAGGGATGGAAATGGGGAAATTCTTTCATGTACCCCATTTCCGACACCTGCTCTGCTCAAAGGATGCCTTGCTTAGTGGGCCTTGGATTACAATGGGGTGCACTGTCCCTGACCCACCCTGGCCTGCTTAACACCACTAGCCATTTTTTTTTAAGTAATATTTTATTAAAAGCAGAGGTTACTTCAAGTTTACAATGATGTACGCAACTTAACCTAAAAAAATTACAAAAGAAATATACACGAGTGAGGTGAATCTTTAAAATCTAACAAGGAATGCTACAAGTCCAATCAATCAGAGTACAATTCAGCAATATTTCTGATTGAGCCATTGATTTTTCCATATTTGTATCATGCTCGTAAGAATGAAAATCTATCTCTCCAAGCAATCTGATTCCAGACAGAAAGGGGGAGATTTGACCTAACATGCATACTGTAACTTCATATTGAACATTTAAAAATAAAAGTAACATATGCTAGAATAATTTATTTTATTTTATTTCCTCATATTCAATCAAAGTGAAAATTTGAAGTAAAACCACAATACCATTTCCAATCAAAATAATCTAGTTTTTTTTTCTTTTATTATCACCCAACTTAGTAACCAAACAAAATATGAGAGAGAGAGAGAGAGAGAGAGAGAGAGAGAGAGAGAGAATTTGCCACGTGTGGTTTTGTTGTACTTAGAAAATCCATAATGCTGAGCCAGTGGCTGTAATTGAACCCTTCAAAGAGTATCGTTTCTGGTCCAATCTCCTCAGTGGCGGTGTTATATGTTGATTGCTCTGATAGGAGCCCATAACCATCAATAATAACGAGAGTGGAGAACTATCATGATTGGAAGTAGGTCCCTAGAGGCTTTTTTGGAGACAGATGTGTGAGATTAGTAATTTGGCATGGAGGAGACTGGGGGAGGCGAGGTAGAGGATCCTAAAGAGGGTCAGAAGAGAAACTTTTTTCAGAAATAGTGAAATACTGATAAATATTAAGATATTTGTGAGTATACCTAGGGCAGGGTGACCAAAACCAGTTCCTGCCATGGAGTTGATTGATCTAATTGGATTGGGGGTGTTGATGCTTCTAATAGTTGATTGATCTAATTAGATGGTATAAGTATGATATCTGATTTCAATTACTACCTATTATACTTTTCCCCCCTCTGCACACTGACTTACGGTTTGAAGTGTAATTAATACTTTTTTTTTTCTTTCCAGGCTGGTGTTTCACCTCTCCTACAACATCAATTTGAAGAATTGGCTAGGCAAAATTGCCCTGAAAGCCAGGGTCTGGGAGAAAACAAAAGAAGGAAATTGGTGGTTTTTGGTCAGGATTGTGTGGAACCACTCCAGGCGCTTCGTAGTGCTAGTCATAAGGTACTTGGTTTGGCAAAATCTTGTCTTATTTTCCTATTAATTACCTTACTGTAATTTCTATGGAAATTAAGATATTAATGAAGAAACAAAATTTCTATCGAAATTATCGTATTTACTCAGTTACTCATCTGGATGGGCATATGTGCATGGATCAGGATGGCTTGGGTTGGTTTGGGTTTGAGATTTTTTTCAACCTAACCCGACCTTGTTAGGATGAGAAAACTCCAACCCAGCCCATGCTTGCTTTAAATACCAACCCAACGCAATAGTTCCAACCTGTAGTGATTGGGTGTCAGGTTAAGGACCATTTTTTTAAGGCCTAATTAAAAAATTAGGTTTACACTTAACTATTTAATATCATTATTCAATAAGTGATTACAATTCACACAAATGGGTTTAATGTTCCATAAGTCTCAAAAATAAATCAAACTAATAAATTAAAATTTTCTATATGTTTTTTAAAATATTAATAGCATGTTTTGGGTCAGGTTATTTGGGTAAAGTTTGTTAGCCCAAACCAATCCAACCCAAGCTTCAATATTTTTTTTACCTCAACCCAACCCAACCCATCAACCCATGAAAATAAAAAAACCAGCCCAAGGTGTTGGGGTGGTTTGGGTTGCATTGGGTTTGGTTTGTTGGGTTGGTGGGTTGATTGCAACACCCTAAGCATATGTCAAAAAACACCCCCCCCTCCCCCAAAGAAAAATCTGGAATCAGTAGTTTGTAATCTTTTTCCTCTTTTCCCTCCAAGTTTTATTAATTTGTATTTGCTCTCTATCTCTAACAGGTGCATATGGATGGGAAAGAAATAGCAGATAAACGAAGAAATATGGACAATCTTAGGAGAAAGAGAAAAGAGGAGAAGAAACGTATGCTAAATATTGACTTCCCCAACCCCCTTTCCTCTCCCTCTTCTAATTTAAAGCCTTTACATTTTTTTTTTTTTTTTTATTTCTCAGTTATCCTTCTGTACATGTATAATATACGTCTTGGAGGTAGGCAACATTTTAATTTCCTTTTTCTCTTCCAGGTATGAAAGATCAGCGTAGAAAGCAGAGGAAAAAGCTGAAAATGGGCAGTGAGTAGAGTTTGCGTCTTTGAAATTGATACAGGATCACATCAAAAAACAGAACTAGTTTTAGGCATAAGTTAAGAGGTTTATTTTTAAAGTTCGATTCATTCAAAGATGTGTATCAATTTAGTTTTAGCATAAGTTATACACGTAAAAGTCCAAGTTGAAAAGTAAAAGGAGGCGTGACTTAGACAATATATACGTGTATTAAAGGTTGCATCTTGCTGAGTGTTTTCTCAGCGCTGAATGAAATGTGTGAAAGGTGTAATCCAGATAGATTATGCAGCATGTTTGAAAGGGGGCATTGCTGGCAATGTCTTCTTCATCCGGCAATTTTGATCTTTCATTTGATGTGAAGGTGGTTTTGGAATTCAGGTTGTCCTTTTGACTTTCATTGAGCCATTTGTATTTGCTGAATGAAAAGGACCCAATATAAATAAATGTGACATTTCTTGCACAACTTCCTGAGGAGCTGATTGTGAACATTTCTTTTTTATACACGTCGTTGACATTAGATATAAAATTTGAGTTATGACGTAGAGATTTATTTTTTTTCAGAATTTTGACTTTGGTTCATATAATAAGACTGGTTTAATTATTATGAGCAAGTGGGCATCGATTTGTCAGCAGAGTTGTTATAAACCAAAATAAAAACGCCCGGCATGACAATGGCATATGTCAAATGTGCGTATACGGAAATGGTACGATCCTATTGGTTTTTTGCTAAACTGGTACGATCCTATTGTGTACTTAAATTTAGTGATCATGTGCATTGAGTATTTTATAGTCACAAGTCACAGTTTACTTTTATTCAGCCAAAAAAAAAGTCACAGTTGACTTTTAGATCAAATGGATATGGTCCCAAAAAAAAAAATTGGCATGGTATTCCAAAATACCATAAAGATATTTAGGGCGGTTTGGTACATGCACTTAAAAATTAAAAATTGTTATTTACAAACATGCGTAGAAATATGCGTGGGCAAAAAAAAAAACAATAAAAGCCACGGTTGACTTTTAGATCAAATGGATATGGTCCCATAAAAAAAAATTGACATGGTATTCCACAATACCATAAAGATATCTAGAGCGGTTTGGTACATGCACTTAAAAATTAAAAATTGTTATTTGAAACATGTGTAGAAATATATGTGGACAAAAAAATGTAAAAAAACGTGTAATGTTTAAAAATTAAAAATTGTTGTTTAAGATGATATACCAAACACCCCCTTAGCGTTTGAATTTGTCATCCCGAGTTAGAGCATATTTACTAGTATTTACCTATTTTGCATTTCACTATAGTACCAAATGCATAAAAGAACACTTGGTAATATAATGCTAATTGAGAGTTTTTACTATGGTAACATCTAAATAAATGTCGATTATAGTATATTGTAAAATTTCTCTCTCTCTCTCTCTCTCTCTCTCTCTCTCTCTCTCTCTCTCTCTCTCTCCCTACGATGGTGGACGTGTCTTGGCAATTGGGTTGTGGTTGCAAACCAATGACCACAAAGGGTGAAATTCCTGATTTTCCCCACCTTCATTAAGATCATGAGTGGTGGTGGTGGTGGTGGTGGTTTTTTGTTTGTGGTGGGTCATGGGTTGTTAGCTACCGGTGAGGGTCTTAGAAACTCTTTTTTTTTTTTTTTGGAAAATGAAATTGAAGAAAAGATTCGAACGATAGAAAAGTGAGAGGATAAAAAAATATTAGTTCTTCATTATGTGTGTTCGGTAGAAAGGATGCAAAAATGAGAGCTTAGAAAATAAATATACATATTGTTTGTTTAGTTGAGAAGAAAAATGAGAGAAAATTATGCCAAGTTTCAATTGTGTCATTAATTTATAAAAATCAATTGTTTATTTATTTTCCATATTATTTGAAGGTCTATTATAGTAATATGAATATTCAAATAATATATGACATGATCACATCAACAAATGAATTTTAACACTTGTGTTTAAGATTAATTATGGCTTGTTTTAAATCTAATTAAAATCCATATTTTAAATGATAATCAATATCATACTCTCACCAAGATTCTTATTACTCAATTGGTTGACACATCTTGGTGTTTCTAATTGAGACATTCATGGTTCGAATTCCCCCACTCCCAACCATCAAATATTATATTTATATATATATATATATATAGAGAGAGAGAGAGAGAGAGAGAGTTGGGTTCAAGTTACACCTGGTGTAACTTTAAACAATGTTACACCACTCAATATTTTTTAATTGGATTCGAATATTAACAAATCCACCGTTAGATTATATTATCCTCATATTTTCTCTATACTTGCAAAATTTTAAGGTGATCAAAAATTAATAGTTATGTCATCCAATTGTTAAAATTCAAGATTTTATAGTTTAAAATAATGCATAAAAGATAAGTTTATGGATCATATGGTAAATAACTCCCAACATATAGAACATGTAATTCAACGGTTATTTTCAAAATATTAATTCAATAACAAGTTATTGGGTGGTGTAACATTGCTTAGAGTTACACCAGGTGTAACTTGAACCCAACCCATATATATATATATATATATATATATATATATATATATGTATTACCTCAAATAAAAAAAAAAAAAATTATGCACTCTCACAAAATTTGAACAAATACATTTTGATTAAATCTTTATATATATATTTTTTGTTTATAAAAATCATTCATTCATTTTTTTTTTTCATTAAAGCATCTCAATTTATCTACTCATTGTATAAATAGTTTAAGATTTTCCCAAGAATACTCTTTGTTGACTTTAAAAGATTAATAAAATTTGTTGAAGGAGAGAGAGAGAAAGAGAGAGTAATTAAAGGGGCAGAATGGTAAATTTATTGATAGCATGTTTTTCTATTCAAGTTTTCCTCCTAACTTACGTAAGGTTTTTGATAGGCCACCCTCTTGTTCATCCTCCCTCATTTGCACCATACTAACCAATTAAGGAAAAACTTTAATCCATCTTCTTATTTCCAATCTTCTCATTTCCATCCTCCAAGTTCTTCCTAACTAGAATAAGATCAAATTTAAAAATGAGTGTGAGTTTAAGAGGTTTAAAGTATGTGTTATGTATTTAAAAGTTAGGCTCTTTTGGATATACACTACTATAAGTTTATTCAAAAACTTTTTTCTTTCTTTTTGTGTGTGTATTAAAAATACTTAGTATTCTTAAAAAAAAAAAAAAAAAAAAAAAGAATAAGATCAAATTATAACGGGTTAAATTGTAATTCATCCTAACATGAAAAGGAAAAAAAACACTCGAAACTGATAATGTTAAAGGTAAACAGGTCCTTACCCACTTTTGGACCACGTATTCCTAGCAAATTGAGAACGTGATAAGTGCACCACACAATAGACAGTCACTAGTAGAAAAGATTCAGAAAAATATTATAATTACCACTACCAGAGCTTTTAAGACGTTTGTCTATTCTCTTTCTCAAAAAAGAAAATGAAAAAAAAAGACGTTTAACTATTCTCAATCAAGATCAAGATCAAGATCAAGATCGTGACAGACATTTCAAAAAGAAAATCTCATATGAATCAGCTCTATTGGAAGAAAACTAAGGAGCGTTTGAATCATCAGTTTTCATAACTCATAACTCTATTTCCATAACTCATAACTCAAAAATGGTGAGACTCATAGCAGGAACTTTGTTTGGGAGCTCCATAACTCAATTTCTATAACTCTGTTTCCATCACTCAATTCTCTAATTTTTGAGTTATGAGTAATGGAAACTGAAAACACATTTTGGCTGTTTTTAGTTTTCATAACTCATAACTCAATGACATTTTTGTAATTAAACACACATTGGAGGACCCACAGCCACAACTTTTGACCAGCTGACTTTTTTTTTTTTTTTTTTTTCGGGTTCCGTCTTAATGTTACTTCTTTTTTTTTTTTTTTTTTTTTCTCTAAGTTCGGTCTTAACGTTTTTTTTTTCTGGGTTCGGTCTTCACGTCAGTATTTTTTTTTTTCTGGGTTTGGTCTTCACGTTAACAGAATTTTTTTTTCCTTCACTGGGTTTGGGTGATCTGGCTAATGAAAAAAAAAACAGAGAAAAAGCTGCATAGATTGACAGAAATGGGACCCACAAATAGTGTGAAAAATACGAGTGATGATATCTGAGTGATGGTGTCAAACGGGTATAGTATTTTTAAGTGATGAGTGATGAGTGATAAGTGATGAATGATGAGTGATGAAAATTGAGTGATGGAAATTAAGTGAGCAAAAAAAAAAATCCAAACATGGCCTAAGTTTGGAAAACACTCAACAATCAACAAGAAAGTTACTTTTAAAAAAAAAAAAAAAAAGCTAGATCCCTGTGATAAACTGGCTCAACAAAATAAAAATCTTAAAAGATATATAAGTAGAGTTATCCCCAAAAAAGAAAACAAAAAAAAAAAAAAAGTAGAATTACCCCCAATTATTTTTAAATAAAAAAATTAATTGTTATGAGGTGGGGAGGGAGGATTCAAACCATGTTCCCCTAATATTTATAATTACCTCAAAATGCCTAATATGTAGGTTGTGTTTGGTTTGACAAAAATTGAATTATGAAAATCTTTTTCCCATTTATAGTGTTTAGGGCAACGAAAAATATTAGTCAATCAAAAATTGCTTTTTGGTTGACTATAAAATAAAAGCACTTACGGCGGAAATTTATTTGCGCCACTCATTTTTCATAAACCATTTTTCATAAATTATTTTCCCTTTCATCCAAAACTTATCAACCGAACCTCTATCTCCCATTTCTGATCTTCAGTAGCCAACCACCATCAATGAACAATGAATGATGATGAGAGGCAAGAAAATTTGAGAAAATAGTAGAAAATATAATTTTCATAGCATTTCAAGCACACAATCAAATACCGGAAATTATTTTTCAGAGTATTTTCAAGTATGCAATCAAACACTTAAAAATATTTTATTTTTCAAAAAATATTTTATGATCAGAAAATATTTTTCTGTCAAACCAAACACAGTTGTAGTCTATAATATATCTATATCAAAGAGTTTTATAACTCAATTATCACATCTTAGTTTTTCCAAGAAAAACTTTTAAAATTCAAACCATTCTTTATATTTATTCATTTTTTTTAGAAAATATGTAAAATTGAACTGTGTTAATTTACTTATTTTTTTAATATAAAATATGATATTTTCCACTAAACACATTTCAAACAAATATGTTTGTTGTGTGTGTATTTCATATTTCTACTCTTAGTAATAAAGGCATCATAATATTTTATTATCAATCCTTTTTACCATTTCATCATCTCTACCAATATATATAATTTTTTTTCCCAGTTTCTACTAAACAGAAACTTTCTCTAAACAATAGAATTTTGAAAAATTATAAACAAGTTCAACTATCAATATTTGGTCCATAAAAAAGAATAAAAAAAAAATGTGGGAGGTTGGATACTAATAACAAGTTTGGATTTTTTTTTCCCTATACATCTTTTTGTTTAATTATTTGTGTATTTTTTTTTAAGTCTCATTTTTTGAAGATATAATAATTTTTTTTCACTAAATTTCAATAGATAAGCTAATAAAGTTGCCGATAAAATAATCTAAATAAAAAGCCTACAATTCAACACGTTACAGACAAACCATTTATTTATTTTAGAGATATATCTGCCTTCATTTAAAAAAAAAAAAAAAATTCTTGGGTGTTGTTTTTTTTCTCGCCGGTGTTGACTAGTCTAAAAGCCCATTCATAGCAGGATGGGAATAGAATTATTAATGAGTTTTTTAAGTACGAAGACTTGGATTTTGTTAGATTTGATGTGGGTTCACACTTAGCACAGTCTGCCAGTCTCACAGATATCATGAATTAATTAATAATTTCGAGAAATAATTAATTCTACAGCACGCTGCATCTGACCTTTATCTCTCTAACATACTTTTAATTAATAATTTCGAGAAACAATTCCACAGCATACTCGTATCTTATTATAATCCGGCATAAGTCAGAAATTTGCTGAATCAATGGATTATTTTATTAGTTCTTGAAAATTATAACAATAATAATATGGAGGAATATATTTACAGCAGGTTACTGATCAATATATTTGAATACTTCCTTTTATAATCTATATTTGTAAGATTAGAGTAGTCCAAGATAACCTATACCAGGTTAAAAAGCACATGTATGAAAGAAGGAAAAAAAATAAAAAGGTCATTTTAAACGCACGAAAAGTCCCAGTACAAAATTTTTGACCAATCTCTTGCTCCTGTTAAACCTTTTTCATTTTAATAAACTGCACATGTATGAAAGATTGAAAAAATCAAGTTTCTTATGGTTATAGGTCAGTTTTGAAAAGCACGAAAAGTCCCAGTACAAAATTTTTGACCAATCTCTTTCTCCTGTTAAACCTTTTTCATTTTACCGAAATTTGATCTTTAACTGCTGCCCGTGCGCGAGTGTGCGCAAGTGAGCGAAGTGAGGCGGGAAGAAATAAATGGGAAATTTCGGTAATGGCAATACCGAAATTGGGGAAGAAAAAAAAAAAAAGATAATTTCGGTACTGCCAATACCAAAATTGGGGAAGAAAAAAAAAAAGATAATTTCGGTATGCCAATACCAAAATTGGGGAAAAAAAAAAAAAGATAATTTCGGTACCGCCAATACCGAAATTGGGGAAAAAAAAAAAAAGATAATTTCGGCTGCCCATACCGAAATTGGGGAAGAAAAAAAAAAAAAAAAAAAAAAAAAGACAATTTCGGTACTGCCTAGGAAAAAAAAAAAAAAAGGCAATTTGGGTACTGCCAGTACCAAAATTGCCTTTCTTTTTTTCGGTAAGTACCGAAAATTGCCTTTTTTTTTTCCAATTTCGGTATGGGCAGTATCGAAATTGTCTTTTTTTTTTTTTTTTTTTACCCAATTTCGATATTGGCAGTACTGAAATTGATTTTTTTTTCTTCCCCAATTTCGGTATTGGCAGTACCGAAATTGCCTTTTTTTTTTTTTTTTTCTTTTCTTCCCCAATTTCGGTATGGGCAGTACCGAAATTATCTTTTTTTTTTTTTCTTCCCCAATTTCGGTATTGGCAGTACCGAAATTATTTATTTATTTTTTTCCTTCCCCAATTTCAGTATTGGCAGTACCGAAATTGTCTTTTTTTTTTTTTTCTTCCCCAATTTCGGTATTGCCATTACCGAAATTCCCCGTCACTTCGCTCACTCGCGCACACTCACGCACACACTAGCACACGGGCAGGGGTTGGCAGCAAATTTCAGTAACAGCGTTACCGAAATTCTAGATTTTCTCTCTCCCTTTTCCTCTTTCTCTCTCCTACTTTTTCTTAGAATTTCGGCAACAGTGTTACCGAAATTCACTCTCTCTCCTCACTCCCCTAAATAACTTTCAACAGTACCTATAATCATAAAAAATTTGATTTTTTGCAATATTTAGACAAAAGACTTGATCTTTAACTGCGTGGTGTGCGTAAGTTTTAACCTAAAAAGCATTCGTTTTATACCATTCTTTTTTGAATTTGGCTAATATGTGGTTAGGGCACATAATAATTAATTATTTTTTAAATTTTCTTAAAATATATTTTTAAAATTAATTAATTATTATGTGCTCTAAGTCACAAATTAACAAAATTCAAGTTTCTATGCCCATACTTCTGGAATCTCATAAAATATGGATGTGGAAATGGAATAGCCTTCCCAATTAGGCACATACACTAATGAAAAGTCCTCGCCACTTACTCTTTCTGACTTTACCTTCCTCTATATAAGGATTCCAACCCGTCTCTAACTCCTGCGCCATCTCTCTCTCTCTCTCTCAAGTCTCAACCCTTTCACAATCTCAGCTCAACCATGGCGTCACTGAGCTGCTCACCTGCTGACCTGGCCCAGTTCTTTGGCCCCAACACCACCAACTCCACCGCCGCCGCCACCTACCTCTGCGACCAATTCACCGTCGTCTCCAACAAATTCCTAGACACCAACTACGCCATCGACACTACCTACCTCCTCTTCTCCGCCTACCTCGTCTTCTCCATGCAACTCGGCTTCGCCATGCTCTGCGCCGGCTCCGTCCGCGCCAAAAACACCATGAACATCATGCTCACCAACGTCCTCGACGCCGCTGCCGGCGGCCTCTTCTACTACCTCTTCGGCTACGCCTTCGCTTTCGGCTCCCCTTCCAACGGCTTCATCGGCCGCCACTTCTTCGGCCTCAAATCCATCCCTTCCTCCTCTTCCGACTACAGCAATTTCCTTTACCAGTGGGCTTTCGCCATAGCCGCCGCAGGAATCACCAGCGGCTCTATCGCCGAACGAACCCAGTTCGTCGCTTACCTCATATACTCCTCCTTCCTCACTGGCTTTGTATACCCAGTTGTTTCCCACTGGTTCTGGTCCGCCGATGGTTGGGCCAGCGCTTTCAACACAAACGACCTTTTATTCAAGTCTGGAGTGATTGATTTTGCAGGATCTGGAGTTGTTCACATGGTGGGTGGTATTGCTGGACTCTGGGGAGCCTTAATAGAAGGACCCAGAATCGGCAGATTCGACCACACAGGCCGCTCTGTTGTCTTACGAGGTCACAGTGCTTCACTTGTAGTTCTTGGTACTTTCCTGCTGTGGTTCGGTTGGTACGGTTTCAATCCCGGATCCTTCAACAAAATCAGCGTTCCTTATTCCACCGGAAACAACTATTACGGACAATGGAGTGCCGTGGGTCGAACCGCGGTGACCACGACCTTAGCCGGTTGCACCGCCGCTCTCACCACTTTGTTCGGAAAAAGATTCCTTTCGGGGCATTGGAACGTAACCGACGTGTGTAACGGACTACTCGGCGGCTTCGCCGCGATAACTTCCGGTTGCTCTGTTGTCGAGCCTTGGGCGGCTATTATATGTGGCTTTGTGGCGGCTTTGGTCTTGATCGGCTGTAACAAACTGGCGGAGAAGCTTAAATTCGACGACCCTTTAGAGGCGGCGCAACTCCATGGAGGGTGCGGCGCGTGGGGCATTATTTTCACGGCGCTTTTCGCGACGAAGGAGTATGTGTCGGAGGTGTACAACGCGCCGGGCCGGCCTTACGGGTTGCTTATGGGTGGTGGCGGAAGGTTGCTTGCGGCTCACGTTATTCAGATTTTGGTGATTGTTGGGTGGGTGAGTGCCACCATGGGCCCACTCTTTTTTGTGCTTCATAAGCTTAACCTTCTGCGTATCTCAGCCGAGGATGAAATGGCGGGTATGGATATGACCCGACATGGTGGTTTTGCTTACATTTATCACGATGATGGTGATTCGCTAAAGCCCGGGATTCAGTTGAGGAAAATTGAACCACATGAAAATACTCCCAATTCCAACTAGATTTTTGTTTGTGTTTTTTTTTTTCCTTAAATGGGTCTTTGATTAATTAGTTATTGTTGCCATGTTTGATGAGATTCTGTACAAAGTTTGAAATCTAGTTGGATTCGGGGAGAGGGGTTAGATGGTAACAGAAATAATGGAGATTGTTGTGATTCTCTGGTTGGTGTGTGTGTTGGAGATAAATAGATAAAGAGGGCTCGGTCTAGGTGGATTTGTAGTTTGTTGCTCTTCATTATTCAGAAATATAAGGTCAAGAATTTGCTGCATTAAAATATTTTGTTTGTTTTATAAGCTAAATTGACAGTTCATGTGAGTTTTTTTTTGGGGGATGGAAATGCTTTTGTTTTGATTTGTTTTTGGAGATGTGATATTGAGAGTGGCTATCCAAATGATTGTGGTGTGTGTGTGCGCGCGCGCGTGTGTTTTTTTTTTCTGGGGATGAAATGAAAGCCAGGCAATGAATTTGGTGCGGAGGGGGCACAAACAAAACTGTCAAAACATTGGCGTTGACGGCTCTCCTGATCTCTTTCATGCACTGAATTCGGACCACTGGATTATTGGCGCACTTGAGATGCAATTTTGCAATAAAAACCCCAAAATTTCAACATTTTAAGTAAATAATAAGGAAACACATGTTAATTGGAAGAATATATATGTATATATGCACGAATCACAGATCCTGCTTTTAGGAAAAACACATGCAGCTGCAATGTGCCAATGTTGGGTATTTATGTGCTGTCAGTGGATCTGCTTGATTCTACTTATTTTTTGTTCTTAAGGTTCATTCGAGAGTTTACAAGGAATGTAATAGAATGAAATGAAATAGAATGATCATTAAAAGAATGTAATGGATTTAATAGGGAATGGAATGGAATGGAATGAAATTTAAAAAACTTGTTTGGATGTTATAAAATAAAGGAATAGAATGGAATGAAATATAAGTAACATTGTTTAGAAGTGACATTGGAATGGACAGAATGAAATTATTTTACAATAACATTACTATTATACCTCTCATTTTAAAAAACATAAAAAATAATCAATTGAAAATTATAATTGCCTTGAAATGTTTAGTATTTAGTGGATGATGTGAGACAGTTAGACACAATTAGGTTAGTGTTAGATTATTGAATTATGTGGGGGGCTCGAGGACTGAGGATGTGTTTAAGAGGTAAAGTGTGCGGGGGCTCGAGGGCCAAGGATGAAGCTTAAGGGTCGCAGTCTAAGGTAATATGGCGATGGACTACGGGCTCGAGGAAGAGGGTTGCTCAGGGAAATGCAAGGTTGAGTCCAAAAACATTCTCTAGCCTACCAAGTGGGAGCCAAATGACAAGGGGGGAAGTTTCTGGTTTGGAGTAGCCTGTGAGCTTCGCATTGAATGCCTTGCATCCAGCCTCCTGGTCGTATTGAATGGTGGGTAATAACTTTATCAGCTGCATTGTTGAGAAAGTGACCTGAACAGTGCAGGTCACAGCTAAACAAGTTCTTTCCACTACCTTCTTCTAATTGTAAGAAGGGACAAGTGTCAAAGGAGGAGACTGGTTAGGTGAGAAATAGATGGTTAAGATGAGAAGTGGGTAGGAGTATATATATTAGAAAGAGAGATTGTAAGAGGGGGGAAAAATATCAAAAGGAAGAGGAGAGAAAACAGGAAAAACATAGTGAGAATAGGGTAATGAACAGAACTATTTTATTGAAGTTTTAACCTCCTCGAGAGGGCTTGTATGAGGGAGATTGGTACATTAAATATACAGATTTTGCTTCTTTTTTTTTCTTGTCTGACCCTCAGACTGATCCATTTCTTTGTTGTATTGTTTCCTCTCTATAAATACTTTTGGGCCATAGATGAATTGATCCAGCCATTGTTCTAAAAGGTCCTTGGGCTCTAAGATTTTTCATGCCCTTACAAATTATAATATGGTTTTGTAAAGGTGAATAGATTGCATCACGCTAATCAACAATTTAATAGATGAAGATAATGGCATAACAAATTGACAATAGAACAATTTCATTATTACAATTTGCATATTTTTTTAGGGGCTGCTAGTTTTAGATTGGATCTTTTTTTACTGGTGGGCTTCACAATAGATTTGATAATTTATTACATCTCCATCTCCCAATTTCTTATACTAAGTAATATCCCTCTAAGACCGGAGGTGATAGAACTATTAACATATCAATTTTCTGATACAAAACTAAAATAATTCTAGTTTATAGGAAAAGAAAATTTTATAGTAACTAAAAAATAAATTATGTCTATTTCTATGTTGTAAAGCAATTCATGCATCGCATATTTATTATCAAAAAAATAAATATTGTCTAAAAATGCAAACAAATATCTTTTTTTTTTTTTTTTTAAAAAAACCTCCTATAATGAGTATTGCCAAAGCAAAAAAAAAAAAAAAATAACATAATCCATTCCAAAACTAAAGTTAGCCAAAAATTCCCACACTCCTTTTTTGATTTTTATGCCTAGACATTAGTGTCAATAGGACACATTTGCACTCATGATCTGGGCAACCAAAGAAAATCTCCTTATGTGTTGGATTTTCCATTAAAAATGTGTAGGCCTCAATCTTTGATATTGGATCCAAGTCCAAAACACCCAAAGCTGCGTGAACTTCTGTTTCATATGACTTTGAAAAACACTTTGTCATAACCTCAGTCACCGTATCAGTTGCCATTGATACATTATCAAATGATTAGGAAATTACATTTCCAAATTCATCATCTTCTATCGGTCACCTTTTCTTGCTTTTAGAAGACATTGCATCTTGTGATGACACTCGCGAACGTACAACATTAATTTTTATGCCTAGCACATTTCTCCTTTGCAGTTTCAACATGATCACTTTTTGCTTTATCTTTAGCCCAAAATTGTGCCATCTTAGAGTAGTTGGGCATAAGTGTTGTCATCCACCTCTTGGCCGCAAGTTTAGACTATTACAAACCAAGAAAAATGGTTATACAACAGATATAATTATGTGGCACAAAATTATACTCACAAAAAAGGAGATGTTCTTTGTTTGCATAGTTTTGGAATGAATTATGTTATTTGTTTTGTTTCGGCAAGACTCATTGCATGAGTTTTTTTTTTTTTTTTTTTAAAGATATTTGTTTGCATTTTTAGACAAGATTTATTTTGTTGAGAATAAATATATGATGCGTGAATTGCTTTACAACATAGAAATATACATAACTTGTTTTTTAGCTACAATAAAATTTTTCTTTGTCCATAAACTAGAATTATTTTAGTTTTTATATTATGAAATTGATATGTTAATAGTTCTATCACCTCTGGCCTTAGAGGGATGTTGCTTAGTATAAGAAATTGGAAGATGGAGATGTATTAAATTATCAAATCCATTGTAAAGCCCACCGATAAAAAAAGATCCAATCTAAACCTAGCAACCCCCAAAAAAATTTACAAATTGAAATAAAGAAATTGTGCTATTGTCAATTTGTCATGCCATTATCTTCATCTGTTAAATTATTGATTAGCGTGATGCAATCTATTGACCTTGACAAAACCATATTGTAATTCAATAATCTAACACAACCCAATTGTGGCTAAGTGGTTTTACATCATCCACTAAATACTAAACATTTCAACGCAATTATAAGTTCCCATTGATTATTTTTTATGTTCTTTAAAATGAGGGGTATAATAGTAATGTTATTATGAAATAATTCCATTCCATTCCATTCCATTCCATTTCTTCCAATGTCACTTCCAAACAATGTTACTTATATTCCATTGCTTTATTTTATAACATCCAAACAAGATTTTAAATTCCATTCCATCCATTCATTTCTCTACTAAATCCATACCATTCCCTTATAAACTCTCAAACGAACCCTTAAGAAAATTGGATAAAGTTTAGTTACAAAATTGGTAGTAGCCTTAAACTACAACATTACTCAATATTTTTTTATTGGAGATGAATTTTGAAAAATCCGCTATTAGATGACATCTTCTTCTTATATTCTCCATACTTACAAATTTTTTAGTAAATTAAAGATAGCTGTGTTATCAATAAATTGTTTAAATTGCAAGTTTTTATAATATAAAATTATGCATAAAATATAAGCTTATAGATCATATAGTAAAAAATATCCAATTGATACAAAATTTGACATGTGTATTAAGAGTGTAAATAACATGTAATTCAATTGTTAGATTTTCAAAATATGTAATACTATTTATTTTATTCAGTAAGGTTGTAGTCTTAAGCTACAAATAATTTTGCGGTTAAACTTTATCCAAGAAAATATACAATTCATTATTTTTAAGGTTGCCGTTATAATTTTACACAATAAATAAATTTAAGCCTATGTCTAAATGTATCTTGAACATCATTGAATTCAAACAAAGGCCCATAAAAAAAATTCAAAAAAATAAAGAAACCATTCTTAAATTTTGTGTTACTACAAATTTTCCTACATAAACACAAATGAATGTATTATCAATAAAAAAAGGTAATTTCAATATTTGTTGTTTATGTGATCAATCACATTAATTGTTACATCTATTATTAAGCAATATATAGTAAAAGTGTAGTATAATTAACATTTACTTATCAAGAGTTTTATAACTTTACTAATACTTCCCCATGCACAAAGTGCTTGAATGCACAAAGTGTTTGAATGTTTAGGGAAAAAATGGTTTGAATTGTGAAGTTAACGATATACTGTAACTATATAAAAAAAAATTAACTTTTTCTTAAAGTTATCTCTTACCCTTAGTGGATGTACTAGAAATTTTATTACAAAATCCCTTACAAATTGGCGTGGCATCATGCCACATCAACCTTAAAGAAATAAAAAATTACAAGTAATATTTTAAGATAAAATTTGAAGAGGATTTAAAATAAAAACTTAAGACTTGCGGTACCTTTAGTATTTTCCCTTATGGGATAACACCTTCTATCCCTAAGTGTGTTATGCCTTATTCATCTTGTTTCAAAATTGCCACTGTTTCCATTGGAACATGATTTGTGGCCAACATCATCTCTGGCCAGTTTATTTAATTTTTTTTTTTTTTGAAACTGGTTAGAAATATTGCTACATAAATATAAAATATCCCATCACTTTTCCCCGAACTTGAACCAAGGCTTTCGCCTTCATCCATGAACTAAATATATAAGGAGGTATCATCTGACTCAACTCACCGAATGGTAGTTCATTTAAACTAGGGGGGTTTAAAAACCCGCCTTGCATATAAATGCCATGGTAGCTATTTTTGATACGCAAGGACTCAATCCCATGAGAATATGGGATCAATTTGATTGATTCTTTGGCTTAAATTTAGGAGGTTTCAAACTTTCAGTGGGTGATGTTTATAGGACTTGACTTGGGTACTAGCCATTGGACCCAACTTTTACCCATGTTTATAACATCTTCTCTGGTTTTCCTATAATTTATTTAGGGATAGCCAAAACCCATTGGGTAACGGTATCTGACTAGACTTGAAAGTGTGAGTATTACTTAGTTCATCATGGGTAAAGATAATCGGAGCTGGATTTTTGCCTGAACCAAAAATTCTCAGTGTTGGGTTTGGATATTACCCAAACTTGATTCATACTATTTTTAAAAAAATAATTAAACTAAAGACAAACCTGATCCTTAATACATTGATTCCTATGTTTTTTTTGTTTTTGGCTTATTTGATCCTCTTACATTTGTACGTCAAAATAGTTGAGAAAATATTGGTTGTCCACTCATTACTTCATATTATAGGGTAGCTCACTAGACATTAAGGACCTTGGGTTCCTATTCTAATAAGTAATTCTAAATTCAACTCTCCCCTGTAGGAGTCAGTGCCGGCCCAAGGCCTAGGCAAGTTAGGCCTAGGCCTAAGGCCCCACCAAAAAATAAAATTTTGCTTAAGAAAAAAGGCCTCACTTTTCTTATTTAAAGGCCCAAATTTTTATAAAATTATATATATTTTTTAAAGGTTGTACATTTTTTTTTATTAATGATGTTAAAGATACTACAAATTTTACTATTAGTTTACAAATTTCCATGTTATTAATCACAAAAAAGTGATATAAATATTTATTAGTTAAATTGATGAAGTTCATCAATTAGAGACAATGTCACATTATATTTTGAACATCTTATAGTGCTTTTAATTAGTGCATCTTTTTCATTTCTATTAAGACTCTCAAAGTACGAGACCAATAGAACCTTAACTCAATTGAAATCCTAAAATATTTCAAAAAAATGTTGCAAATGTGTTAAATCATCAATTATAGATTAATCTCCTAGGATAGTTTGAGACTTTGATTTTTGTAAACTAATATCCTACAAACCCACACACCAAATAATATCTCTCTCTCTTGAAATCATAATATAAAATTAAAAATTAGATTACAACTTTATTTAACTATGCATCGTATTATATCCAAAATAAAGTATCTTTTGCAATCGCAATATATTTTTATTTCTTCTTATTAATATTTATAGTTCAATTATGATATTCAATTTTCTATATGAAATTAACATTAGTCTAGTTAGTATTATTTATGTATTTAATGTATCAAATTAACATTAATTGATTAGTATTAAATAATTTTGTTTAAGTAATATTTACATATTAAAGGCCCTGCATAAATTTTTCGCCTTAGGCCCCAAATTATGTTGGGCCACCCCTGGTAGGAGTTCTCACTCTCTCTCAACATGGTAAGAGCACACTCCCTCCCTTGAGGGCCTCTCTAAGGGTTCTTTCTTGGACTATGCCATTCTCAAAATAGGCTATGGCCCATTCTCTCGTGAATGTATGGATCAAGAAGTAGTGAATAGTTTGGAAAAGTTAAAACTCACAAAATAAGAGGAGGAGGATATTGTCATTACAAACATTAGTAGTTCTGAGACTTTTGAAGAATGCTCTTTGAGCCTATTTGGGTGTCTACTGCCAGATCGTCACGAAAATCAAAGAGTTTTAAAAAACACATTAAAAGTAGCATGGAAGATGGGTTCTGACTTGAGGATTATGGAGGTTGGAAATAACATTATGTAGTTCAAGTTCAGCTCGAGGTACCAGCTAGAGTGGGTTGAAAAAAGTGGACCATGGAACTTTGACAACAACCTACTTCTTCTCTATCGATGGAGGAAAGGTTTAACATTAAAAAATTTTAGTTTCTCCCATTCTCCTTTCTGGGTGTAGATTTGGGGTTTGCCAGTTGAAAGTATGACTGAAGAAATTGGGAAGGATATTGGCAGCAAGATTGGGAGGGTTTTAGAAGTTGAAAAATGAGATATGCAAGCGGATCAAGTGATATTTTTAAGAGTACGAGTTGAGGTACCGATTAACAATCCTTTCCGTAGAGGGGGATATGTTAAGAATGAAGAGGGTGGAAGATGTTGGATTGATTTTCTGTATGAGAGACTTCCCACATTTTGTTACATATGTGGAATCCTTGGGCATGATGAAAAGTACTACCAATTAAATCCAATGGAGCAACATCTAGAGAGGCAATATGGTGAATGGCTAAAGGCACCAAGAGTGGAGGTGAAAAGGAAAAACCGTAAGTGCAGATGGAGGCAGAAAATTAGAGCTCGCCATCTTTGATGGAGGGTGGAAAAGCCGGTGAAGTGGGTGGTGGTGTGATCATGATGGATCCAGCTACCTTGGACACGGTGAGGGATGCAATCACGTCAAATCATCGGGAGCAGGACAAGTAGAACAGATGGGACAATTCGGCATTAGTGGGTTTGAAAATGGGGCTAGAGCAAATAGCACGTGATAAGTAAAAATGGTCTAGAACTGAATTAGTTAGAAAAGAAATGCATGGGAACGAGAAAGTTTAGGCAGGAGTTGGCAAGGAATTTGGGCCGGTTATAAGGGAGTTAGAAGTCTCAAGCCTAATAAACCCCAAAGAAAAGGAAGTCACAAGTGAGGGAAGGAAAGTGCAGCAACAAGGCCTAGACCGAATGGAAAACTCAGCAGTAAGGGGAAGATTAAAAAAATATCAAGGGAAAAAGGAAAGGCCAAAGATGTTGAGATGTTTGGACAAGCCCAAGAGGTAAGTAAAAAATGAAAAGGTAATGTTGAAGTACTTTTTAAGTCTGATGGTAGAGATTAGAAACATTTATGTGACGGAAAATATGAAGGGGGTGAAAATTTATTTGTTGAAATGGCGGTGATTGCAAAGTAGTATCGCTGAGATCAATGATTGCCTTAGGATGGAACTGCTGGGGGCTTGGGAACCCCCGGTCAATTCGACTGTTGCACATGTTCAGGCAACGTTGGAAGCCCAAAATTGCCCCTAGTTATGCTTTGGTGTTTTCAACGAAATTGTGTTTGTGGAGGAGAAATTGGGTGGGGCATGAAGGTCTCAAAGGCAGGTGGATGATTTTTGGGAAGCAATACATCAATGTAAGTTCAAAGACCTTGATTACTGTGGCCCTGATTTTACTTGGTGTAATATACAAGAGGGCGAAAGAAGAATGTATTTAAGATTGGATCGAGCTTTGGCTACTTCTGAATGGATTGATTATTATAAAAACATGAAAGTGCATTATTTGGTAGATTCCACATCTGAACACTGTGCACATTTGATATCTGATGCTACTGTTCAAAAGCATCCAAATAGGCAAAGATTTCAACTTGAAGCTGTGTGGACCAAAAGGGAGGAATGCAAAGATATTATGAAAGAAGTCTGGGATGGCTGCCATGAGTTAAACACCCCAAATGGGATAGCTGCTAGGTTGATATGTTGTGCTGCAAATCTCTCTAGATGGAACAGAACAGTATTCGAGCAAATTCCAAGTCAAATTCAGAAGAAAAGGGAGACTTTCAGTACATTGGTCCTCAAAGATAAAGATGGAAGCCTTGGCAGTGAGATCAATATGATAAAAAAGGAGATTAATGATTTATTGGATAGTGAAGAAATTATGTGGTATTAGAGATCAAGGGTGTAGTGGATGGGCCTTGGGGATCAAAACATGAAATACTTCCACACAAGGACTTCAGAAAGGAGAAAGAAAAACACCATCACCAGTATCATGGATGAAAATGGAAACTAGTGTAAATCTATTGAAAGTATTGCAGAGGTGGCTGTGTCCTACTTTAAAAATCTGTATACCACCTTCTATCCGACTTGCATCCCGGAAGTCTTTGATACAATTCCAACTAAAGTCTCTATGGATATGAATCAGTTCTTGATCAAATAGTTCACAAGGGAGGAAGTTGAGGCAGCACTAAAACAGATGCATCCAACAAAAGCACCGGGTCCCGACTGTATGTTTGCTATTTTCTTTCAAAAGTATTGGAGTATAGTTGGTATTAATGTCATATGTATGGTCTTAAATGTTCTAAACTCAAATATGTCTATGGTAGAGATTAGCAAAAGTAACATCGCTCTATTGTCGAAAACTAAAAACCTCTAAAAAATGATAGAGTTTAAACCCATAAGTCTAAGTAATGTCGCTTATAAACTCATATTGAAAGTGTTGGACAACCGCCTCAAAATAATCCTTCCCCAGATCGTATTAGAAAATCAGAGTTCTTTTCTCTCTGAGAGACTAATTACAGACAATGTCGTAGCTTTTGAACTTATGCACTATTTAGAACACAAGAGGGAGGGAAAGGAGGGTTACATGGCAATAAAGTTGGACATGAGCAAAGCCTATGATAGGGTGGAATGGGGTTTAATCAAACAACTGATGGAAAAAATGAGCTTCTATGAAAAATGGATAAATTTGATCATGCATTGCATCACTAAAGTATCCTACTTTGTCCTCATTAATGGTGTTGCTTACGGTAGTATAATTCCTACAAGGGGTCTCTGCCAAGGAGACCCAATTTCACCTTATATCTTTCTATTGTGTGCAGACAGTTTTTTCTCCCTTATTAATGATGCAGCTAGGAATCAAAGAATTAGTGGGGTATCAATATATAGAGGTAGCCCCAAGATCACACATTTGTTCATCACAGATGACAGACTATTGTTTTGCAAAGTAAATAACCAAGAATGCCAAAAACTTATTGATATTCTCTAGCTATATGAAGCAACCTCGAGTAAAAAAATAAATGCGGATAAGTCTTTAGTCTTTTTTAGTAATAATACCCCAAATGATAGAAGATATGAAGTGCTGGATATGTTGGGCCTAATGCAAGACACCCAACATAACAAATACCTAGGCCTGCCTTCAATCATTGGCAAGTCAAAAGTTGAAATATTTGTAGAAATTAAAGAAAGGGTAAAGGAAAAACTATTGGGGTGGAAGGAAAAAATTCTTTCAGTGGGTGGCCGAGAGATCCTTATCAAAGTTGTTGCCCAAGCAATTCCAACATACATTATGAGTTGTTTCCAGATCCCAAAAAGTCTTTGTAACAAGATTGAAGGTATGATAAGAAAATTCTGGTGGGGTCAAAGGGGTCAAGAATCAAAAATTGCTTGGGTAAGCTTGAAGAAAATGTGCAAGTCAAAGCTGAATGGGGGAATGAGATTTCGAAATTTACAGGCTTTCAACCTTGCTATGCTAGCTAAGCAAGGTTGGAGGTTAATCTTGAATCCTAACTCTTTGGTGGCCCAAATCTACAAAGCAAGATATTATCCGCATGGTGATGTTTTTAAACAAAACTTGGATCCAACCCTTCCTATGCTTGGAGAAGCATCTTGAATGGGTTGGAAGTTGTGAAAAGAGGTACCCGTTGGCAATGGCAATAGGATTCACATTTGGGAGGATAAGTGGCTGCCTCCTCCAACAATATACAAAATAATCTCCCCCACCCCCCCCCCCCCCCCACCCCCACCCCCACCCCCAAAACCCTTTGATGGTTATCCTAGGGTCTCAGCGTTGATTGACATAGATACAAGGAGGTGGAAAGCTGATGTAGTAAGATCCTTGTTCTTGCCTTTCGAAGTAAGAACTATTCTGAATATTCCTCTCAGCCACAACCTTCTAGAGGACCAAATCATTTGGGTGAGTAATAAAAGGTGAGAATTCACTGTGAAAAGTGCCTATTATATTGTTGTTGGGGTATTAGATACAATGGAAGAAGGTGAAAGCTCTTCGGGTGATCCAAGGAGTCCTCTATGGAAGATGCTATGACACTTAAACATTCCATCTAAGATGCGAATCTTTGCTTGGAAAATGTGTATTAATGCTCTTCCAACACTTGTGAACTTGCAAAGAAGAGGAGTTAATTTATGGGAAATCTGTCCTGCTTGTGGGAAGAAGCTAGAATCAATTTGCCATGCTCTAGTTAGGTGTGAAGTGGCTAAGAGAGTGTGCAAATGTTGGGTGGATGGCCATGTAGACTTCTTGAATGTAAACATCGAGGTTATAGACATTGCAATGCAAATATCTGAATCTGGTACGTCACAAGACTTGGAAATTTTCTTTGGAGTTGCAAGGGCAATATGGTATAACAGGAGAAAAATCGTGCACGAGTCCTCAAGTCAACTTTCTAATCATATTTGGAGCTTTGCTAAGAGATATATACAAGAATTCAAGAGTGTCTCACTAGCATGCTCTCAACACTTGCCGCTGACAGAAAAGAAGTGGATTGCGCATCCTCTAAGGGTTTTCAAAATCAATGTTGATGGTGCAACGTCTGAAAATGAAAGGAACTCAAGCGTGGGAGTGGTTATAAGAGATGCAACTGGTACACTTATGGTTGCTTGTTGCAAATATCTTCAAGGACTGTGTTCGGTGGTAGAAGTTGAAGCGCTGGCTATAGAGTGTGGTTTACTTCTTGCTAGAGAACAAAAGTTGCCTCAAATCATTGTGGAATCTGACACCTTAATAGCTGTTCAAAGCATCACAGCAGCTGAAACAAATGGAAATCTTGGTCATGTGTATCAGGGAGTCCTTAATTTGCTTTCTTTTTTTAGCAGCTGGAGAATCAAGCATGTGAAAAGAGAATATGATAGAGCAGCGCATGAGCTTGCGCAGTATGCAAGGCAAAATGAAGTTTCTCAAGTTTGGAAGGGGGCCTGTCTTCCTATGCTGCAACAAGTTATCCAGGTAGATTGTATTTAGGCTTGTACTGTGTTGAGCTTCTTTTCTCTTTGCTCTGTTGTACTCCCTTTTCTTTTGGCAATGAAAATCTAGTTTGTGTTCCCATAAAAAAAAAAAAAAAGTAATTCTAAATTCTAATGACAACTTTTATCACTAGTTTTTTTCACAATTTGTTGAGACGATAAATTAGGATTGTTACATATTAAAGTATTGTTAATGGTTAAGTGTTAATGAGTCTATGTGAAGGTCAATGCTTATTTACCATTGAAAGAGAATTAAAAAGTAAATTGTATCCATAAATGAATTTTATTCACCTTGTTATCTCCACAATTTCCACGATAGCGTTGCTTAAAAAAATTTTAAAATCCTTTGCTGATTAAATTAGACTCTAATAGAATTCAATTTGAAATCTAATTGGATTTTTTCTCAACTTTGCCTATTAATATATATTATAAACTTTATATCACCAATCAAAAAAGTTGAAGAAGTTTGAATGAATGACTACATATTAAATTGTGTAAAAATATACAAAGGATTATCTATTTATATAGACAAGATATGTGTGTTGTACAAGCAATATGAGTGCAGTATATGAAAACCTAGTACATTGGTGATTGGGCCTAAGCCCGTTGAGCTTATATTCTAATAGTTTTCCTTAAACTCATGTTGGGTGACTGAGACCAACTTGAGTTTGGAAGCTAATGCACGAAAGCATCTTGGTGGAGGCAAGAGCAATGGAAGAACGCTGAATAAGACTACTATTTAGGTACTGGAAGGTCAAAGCAATGACTTTGATACTATGATAAACTTCGAATGAATAGCTATATATTAAACTATGTAAACATACACAAAGGACTTGTACAAGTAATATGAGTGCAACAAAAGAAAACCTAGTGCATTGGACCTAAGCCTTTAGGGTTTATATTCTAACAAAAGTAATTCCAACATTCATTGATTATGTCATTAATCACATTGATTGTTACATCAGTTTGTAAATCATAATTACATTGATTGTTACATTAGTTTATAAACTTTATGGAGTAAAAGTTGTTTTTATAATTAACATTTTCCTAAGTTATCTGATCTCTTAATGTAATTGAGGTGAACAAATTAGATAAACCATATTTCTATCTAAGTAAACCTCAACCCCCTAATTTTTTTTTTTTTTTTAAAGAGTTTCAACATATGCATCCAGTTTTGATGATTTTTTTTTTTATCATCAGACTATAACAGCAATTGATTTTTGGTGTAAGCGGGGATAGAACCTCAAATCTCTTATTTAACAGCAAAAGTCTTTACCAGTTGAGCTAACTAAAACCTAGAAAAAATAGTGCAAACTTCACCCTTAAAGTTTGGGGTGTTTTTGAATTTCACACTATGAAATTTCAAATTTGGATTTTAACTTTTTAAGTTATATTCTATTTGAGTTAATAGCCCATTTGTCAATATTTTCCGTTAAGTGTTACACAAGTTTGCCATGTGTGTTTAGATAGTCCAAAAAAATAATGTCATATCATTTTCATTATGCCATATTATTATATTATACCACATAGCATCATTTTATTAGACAAACTAAACACGTGGCAAACTTATGTGACCCTTAAAGAAAAATATGGACGGAGATGATGCTGAGACTAACAGAATATAATTTCAAGAAGTAAAATTTAAATTATGAAATTTTAGAGTATAGGGTTCAAAGACCCCAAACTTTAGAAATATAGGAAGCAACTTAGCCAAAAAAGAAAAAAGAAAAAAGAAAAAAAAAAGTGAACTCTTTTTTTTGGGGGTCAAAAAAAAAAAAAAAAGTGAACTTCAGCTAAAAGTCCATACAGATGGAGTGTAGCATTATGGCATGTGAACAATAACCAAAATAGGCATGCTGCCTTTAATGTGCACATCCATGTCCATAACTATTTAGGGCTTGTTTAGTTGGTTAATTCTAACCAACATTTTCACATTTTAAAAAACTTTACACACATTTTAACATATTTTTTCACCCACATGTATATCAAAAACATCCAAATAATCTTATTTAAACTAACCAACTAAACAGACTCTTAATTGTCATAGCTATCTAAAACAACTGCCATGGCATTTAAATGCAAGGCGAGTTTTTAAACCCCCAAGTTTTTAATGAACTCACAAGAAACGATGTTGGCCACAAGTCACCTTCCAATGGAAAGAGTGGCAGGTTTGTGAAACAAGTCGAATATGAGATGAACAAGGCAGAACACAATGTCTCACAGCCACAGAGGCCATTCCATAAGCAGTTTCAACTTTCAAGTTTAAATGCAAAGACTCAAATCCAATGGGATCAGTCTGATTGGTTCTTTGGCTTCAATTTTAAACGTTTCAGTGAGTGTTGTTTATAATCTATTCTCTTGTTTTCCTATGACTTATTAGTACGGCAAAAAAAAAAAAAAAAAAGTCATAAGAAAAGGTTGGTTGTCACTGCTTCATATAATAGGGCAGCCCACTTATTGCCGTTTAGGTTCCTATTCTAATCAGTAATTCTAAATTCTAATAACAACTTTTATGACTTTTTTTCTTTTTTTTAACAATTTGTTGAGATGATAAATTAGAATTAGTAGATAATAAGTGATTTACTGAGCTTATGCATTTGGGATAGTTTCCTTCCAGTACCTTCAGTCTTTAGAAGAAAAAAGAAAAAAAGTAAATCATGGTATTTGAGCTAATTTTATTGGTAATTATTATGGAGTATGGAATAGTAGGAAGGATCAATACACTTGATTCCACTATTGACATTGATCTTCGAATAAAAGAATGAGTGATGTTTATTTCACGCTGTTTTTGAATTTTTAGTGCCCCCCAAAAAAAAAAAAAAAAGGTTTGAGTGTAATAAGCATTAAGCAATGATGTAGTTGTGTACTGATACTGACGCGCTGCTTTCTGTAACTCCATGACCCAAAAACAGCAATGTCCTACATTTAAGCCCATAAAAAATTAATAGAAAAGAGAAAAACATTTACAGAAAAGAGTAGCGATAGACCAAGGACTGCAACCGAGAAATTTGCATCCACATTACAAGAAAAGAAAACGAAATTACATATGACTTCAATAAAAAGGAAGAATGGTCAATCAAAGTGTTCAAACGTAAAAGACTAACCTCTAAAGTTAAAGCAATGGTTGGAAGATTTTGGTAAGCATCAATATCATTTAAAAAAACGACTTTGAAGGGCAGCTTTGTTGACTTCAGCCAAAAACTGTCGCAAGTCTAAAATCAAAAGTTGCTTTATGATCTGTCCGGTCGCCCACTTTACTTTTTGAGGGAAAATAAGGTCACGTTTGAATGCAGTTAAAATTAAAAATTAAAAATATTATAATAAATTAATTTTTAAATATATAAATAGTATTGTGAGACTATTTTTAATAAAAAGTTGTTAAAAGATGCGTGAATAGTACATGTACAGTGTGTGCATAGTACACACACAGAACGCGCTGTCCCTTGCACCAGAAACGGAAAAAAAAATTGGTTTATCATTTATAATTGGTTTTTTTTTTTTTTTTTTGTTAAGTTAATGAATGTCTTAAGATATTGGCTTACAGAATATTTTTAGAAAAGATCAATGAACTTATTTAATAATTTTTTTATATTTTTTTTTTATAAAAGTGGTATTAAAACTTTTTTAAAATGACCCAACAATAAATGCTCTAAAGACATGTGTTAATATAGTTTTTTTTTTTTTTAACGCTTCGTTTGTTTCGATAGAAATCCTTGTGTAAAGATAGTTTTCTTTATTTTTCAGTGTTTGGTAGCATAAAAAAAGATAAGTCAAAGGAAAATTATCTTTGGTCAACATAAAAAGTATGGCTTATTTTTAGAGATTGTTTTCCATTAAATTTTTTTTGAAAAACAACTTTATCTCACAGTAAGCCAAATAAGAGAAGTAAGAAGGTTATTTTTCAACTCATTTAAAGTTGCTACCAAACATTAAAAAATGAGATAGATTTATAGAAAATACTTCTTAGAAAATGACTTATTTTTTAGAAAACATCATTGTTGAAACAAACAGAGCGTAAGAAAATATTTATATTTGTCATTTAATAATGGACATCAATGCACATTTTCATTTGTTAAGGTTGCATTAATTTTTCTAAAATACCCCTTTGCTTTTGTGGGATTAAGAAAAATGAGTGACACACCACTTGTCTAATAAAAGCATTGAAAAGTGATTATTATAATAGGACCACAACAAGTTGTTAAATGTTTTACTATCTAGGACACCGAGAAATTATTATTTACACTAGGAGAATTGTTGACGTAACATGGTTCTCCCTGACTAATGAGATGATGTCATTTATGTAAATATATGTGTGAACTTTCTAATCATCATAAGAAATAAAAAATAAAAATTATCAGATGATGTCACATTTGTATAAATAATAGTATTTTACTGGTTGTGAGGTCAAGGAGGATTACGTCAACAATCATCGTGGTGGGCCTAATAATTTCTCACACCTAGGACACCTATTATAATTTGAGTACATTTACAGATATAATTTAAATATTTGGAACAGAATTATTTAATGTCCATTTTCCATAAAACTCTAAATTAATTGAGGTATTTATGAACCATTCAAGTTTGAATCGAAAGGAGGTTTGTAGATTCATTTATCTAAAAAATAAGTCAAGTTCAAGATTATGTTTAGGCTCAACTATTAAAAGGGCTAAATCAAGTTGTTTATGAACAAAAAAGTCATGATCATAATCAATTATTTAGTAAACAATCTAAATTTAAACCCAAGTTTAGGTATGACTTTTAAACAAGTAAGTTTAAACATAATATTGTGTTTGTGAAAAAAACTTGTATGTATGTGAGTCAGTTTGGGTATATATTTGTGTATAAAATATACTTATATATATATATATATAAGTTTTAATTTATTTAAATTTGTAAATAAGTCCACAAGATATTAAAATAATTATTTATAGTTTAACTATGAGAGGAAAATGAAACAGTGATAATTAAAAAATCATAATTGTGGTTAATAAGGAGACAAAGTGTCAGTCAGCATGCCAAAAGCCTTGTAGTTGAATTGACATCTCCTCATGTACAAAGTGCTTGGGGGTTTAGGGAGGGGGAAAATGTTTGAGTTGCAAGATTAGCAGCATGTTGTAATTATCCCTAAAAAAGAAGAAGAAGTACCAGTCGGCATGCTATGTCCTAGTTCGGTATATAGAGTGCCAAACAACACCCTATTCTATAATTTCTTATATATAACATATACCTTTTTATAATTTTTGAAGGATAATTCAAATCTTGTTTCCCTTAGCTGATTAGACTCTGAATATGATGTGATTGATCCTACATGAAATTAAAGTCATTTAAATTATCCATGCAATTTAAACCCTACTCATTCCAATTCAATTTAGAACCGAAATTTATCAATTATAAGTTGAGCTTTTGAACATTTATTTTTTATTTTGGAAAACAGGCATTTTTCCATTGGTTCCAATGATAACCAATTATAATTTAAATTTCTACTCAAGATCAAAGTTGGAAATTTTGTATTATGCGAAATGAACGTTTTTTCTTTCTTTTTGTTGCTTGTGTTGAAAATTGAATTTTCTCAAGATGCAAAGTGCAATATTTACAATGAGAGAGAGAGAGAGAGAGAGAGAGAGAGAGAGAGAGAGAGAGAGAGAGAGAGAGAGAGAGAGAGAGCAATACTAACGGTGTTAAGGAGGCATTAGAATGGCATTAAGGGATATGGGTGATAGTGATTAACTGAGTGAGAAAGTTGAGAATCGAGCCAGAAGCTTAATAAATGAGATTAGGATTTTAGATTTCAAAGAATTGGGGGGATAATGGTGTGTAAAAGCCATATGTACTTATTAGCAAGGTTTTGAAACCTGGACCGTTCATTGAACCGTGAAAGGGAGATGTTCAAGGGAGATGTTCAAGGTTTTTGAGGTTGAACTGAGGTTGAACCGAGGTCGAACCGTGATGATATTATAATTAATTTAATAATTAATTAAAGCCTAAATATAGATATTAAATTTATAAAACTAGCAAAATTGACTAATATACCTATATATGTGAGGGAAATTTAATGATTTTCAAGTATATATTTAATAATTAATAAGAAAGTTAATAAAATAAAATAATAGCCATGAAAACATTAAAATTTATGATTAATTTTTGAAGTAAAGTTGAATATCTTTGAAAGATTTTAATTATAATTTTTTTATTCCTTGTAAGAGATGGATAATTTAATTAAGTAAAATTAAAATTGTGTTAAGTTGTTTTTATATATAAAAAAAAAAAAATTGTTAAGGGGTTGGACCTCACAATTCTTGACCGGTTCAACCCCGGTTTTAGGGGTTCATGAAATTAACTATAAAATACGGTTCTTTAAGCTTAAAAAACCGATTTTCATCCCGGCTCCCGATTTTCACAGTCCGACCTCCCGGTCCGGTCCGGTCCGGTTCTAAAAACAGTGCTTATTAGTCAATAGGGTTAGGATTGACTAATAAAATTTTCGTCCACTTGACATTCGATTAATCATCTATTTTTTCTTCTTCCAAAAATCAAACCCGATGCTCGATTGATAGCAGGATTGATACCGTCATTATCCTTTGACTAGGACGGATGGTTTGGGCTTGAAAAGTCTTTTAACAATTCTAAGGGCATTAAATGGCACCTAGACACTGTAAGTTAAATTAATTCAAAATACTTTTTTTATTTTTATAAAAATTATAACTTGATAATTATAAGGCTCTTAATAATTTAAAATGAAATTTTGGTTAGCAGAAAATCGTAAATGAAGTGAATAGAGTTTGATAAGATGTTTGGGAACTGGGACCGCCCAAAGTTTCATTTTATTAACAGCAGAACAGAACAGCTATATGAAATTAAGGGCTCTGGACTGGACTCTGGCCCAATTTGGGTGTCCAAAATCCAATGTCCAAAGCGCCAACGATAAGGTGGAACCCAAATAGCTCTGCTCTTCTCCGCTCTCCGAGGCCAGTGGCTGTGAATGGAGGTTCTCGCAAGCTCTTCTACTGCTTCGTTATCTCCTCATTTCGCTCTCTCTTATACCTACAGGAACCCTAACTTCACCGCCAAGGCAGCCACTCCGCAGGTACTCATTTTCAGTCAATCCAATTTCACTTCTTAGTATTGCCTTTCCTTTTGTTTCTAGGCAAATGAAATATGGTTTTACTGATTTCTTATGTTTTATTTTGTTTCTGTGGATTTTGTGTAGTTAATGTTGGAAAAATGACGTGATTAGGTTTTGTTTGTTGGCTTAGTTTTGCAACTTTCAAGCTTGGCTTAGATGAAGTTGGTTGCTGCTCTTTCTTGAATAGCGTCCAATTTGATAAATTTAAGCTTGGTTTTAGAATGAACCTAATGAGACTTAAAAGCCTGAAAAGGTTATTATTATTATTTATTTATATTTTTGAATTGGTTGCGGAGAAATGTGGTGAATGCAATGTAATCTGATTCCAATTCAGCAGATTTGGCCAAGGGCCTTGTGGGTCTGTGGCATATCCTGCTCTCACAATTGCTCAAATCCCCCCACCCCTGTTGTTGTAACTAATGAATTATCAACAAAAGAATAAATTCCGTGGATTTGTTTGGTGGGAAGCCTGGCTTCTTGGATTTCTTTTATGTTATCTTGAGCTTACTGCTTTTAATTGAAACTGTTTCCTTCTTAATATGTGGATTTTGAAGAAAATGAGAACTTGTACGCATATGCATAACTGCATTTTTTTTTTTTTGGGCGTGGGGGGCGGCGTTTGAATCAAAAATTTTGGCCTCATTACTAGACCTGTATTACAACTTCAATTTTGTGCTCACGGTGACCCATGTTGCAAGAAAGATTACCAGTAACTGGATCATTACTGCTACAATTTTAATTTATGGCACTGTATGCTTTTTTGTTCCTATTAAATAAATCCATTCTGGCAGTTCCATCTTCTAATTCCTTACAATATACTTTGGTGAAAGGTCTCAGAAATTCAGTGTATCCTGAAAAATAGTGCTGTATGAATGTCTGCATGTGAACCTTTTGAATTGTAGTCAAGGGGCAATTTTACAATTTCAGTTGGACTCTTTCCAGGTGCTGCCATGGAAACCTCACCCCATTAGGATTGTAAAAGCTCAATTAAGGAGCCGCTTATTGTGTAAAAGGGCCAGAAACAAGCCGAGGAATTATAGTAATATTGATGGAGCTTCTAAACATTATTTCTTGCTTCAGTCTATATCAAGGCTTCATAAGAATTTATCTTCAAAGTGTGGTTTTTTTTCAATAAGTTATGGATGCTTCAAATTGAGGAGATACTCTGGCACTCTTCAAAAAGTGATAGACTGTTCTGAAAGAATTAGGCGGCATGTCTCTGTTCTTTCTGTCCATTTACTTGCTGGAGTGATGCTGGTCATGTCACTTTCTGTTTCTGTTAGTAGGAGTCCATCCTGTGAGTTTAATCTCTTATAATAATTTTCTGGGAAATTTCAAATATTCAAGAATTAGATATTTTTACTTTAATTTTCATTGTAATACTTATAGTCGTTCTTCAGGGGCCCTCACTGAAGAGAATCTCCTCTTCTTAGAGGCATGGAGAACAATTGATCGTGCATATGTTGACAAAACTTTTAATGGACAGAGTTGGTTTCGGTACAGAGAAAATGCACTGCGCAATGAACCAATGAACACACGAGAACAGACATGTATGGCTTGCATTATTTGTAATAATTTAATTATGGTGGTTTTCTGTATTACCAGTGAGAAAGGGTTAATATGCCCAAATAATAGTCTAGTATTTATGTGGTGAACTGGAGTTATATACTGAATGTGTGGAAAGGATTCAGCAGTGGTTCCAGATGGGATAAATCATATTTTTATTGCATAGTCTCATGCTCATTTGCCTGATGTACTTTTATGATTAAACATAATGAGTATCTTGTTTGGATTTGAACCAATGATTTACTCACCATCTTTTTGTTATGGAGGCTGAAGATGTGATATGACTAGATGCCATTGATTTACCACCTCTTTAATGGTTTTTCAGATTACGATAAATCAATGTGCTAAACATGTACAATGAACTTCTGCTTGTCATGCCTCCCTTGATTTCTAAAAATGTTAGGACAGTTAATTTCTTGGAAAGCTTAGCTGCAGAAACTCTTCACTTAGGAACTTTAAAGATTGCTTGAATAGACTGTTTTCTGATGGGTTAGCTGCACGATGAGGGATCCCATGTCTTTGAGTAGGTTATTGTTTCTTCTACCTCAACTTTAGGGCAACGTGAATTCAAATTCCATTGCTAATTCTACTTGTTGCAGTATGTGATTGTTTTAATGCGTTGGAGAGAAAATGAATTTTCTTGAAGAAATATGATTGGGAATGTACCTTGTTTCGATACATAGACGGTTTTGTGATATGCTGTATTTGATTTTTTTGTAATTCAATAACTTTAAACCTGTTCTATCATTTCATTGCAATTACTTATTAGTTAAAATTAGTGCTTCTGTCTTCCCTATGTACTTCCTCTCTAATTCCTAGTGGTGTATTTGCATTCAGATACGGCAATAAGGAAGATGCTTGCCACACTGGATGATCCTTTTACTCGGTTTCTGGAGCCTGAAAAGTTCAAGAGTTTGCGCGTATGATGCTATTTCTTCATACCATCTTGGTATACTGCATCTTTGGCTTGAATAAAAGAAACTCCTATATATCATAGATAGGAATATACATATTTTTTATTGTATTCTACTAGGTATATATTGAAGAAATATATACTTAATGGATAATATTATTTTTTATTAATATCCTCAATTAGTTGTTCAGACAATATCTTATGAAATTATACTAAGATAACATAAGTATGCTGCTAAATTGGAATATAGTATCCGTTTGGATACGGATTAATTTGGCTGCGTTTCACATTTCGCGTTGTCACGTTTTCCTTTTTTTTTTTTTTTTTTTTCTTCTGCTGCTGCATGCGTCAGGGGGGACAAAGGCTACTGTTCATGAACAGTAGCCGTGTATTGTTTACTTTTCAGCCTTTTTATCACATTTGTGGGTCCCGTATACTGTTCACGGGACCCACAAACTTCACTTTTCAGCCAATTTTTTATTCAAAATGGGTCCCATGGCACCATTCACACATTTAAAAATTATTTTGCTACAGTGTTTTCAGTTTTCAGTTTTCAGCAATAAGTTCTATCCAAACGGATCCATAGTGAAATAAGTAATCTAACATGTGTACGCGTTCTTTTTGTCTTGAATTATTCATTCGTATTTGCAATATATCCATACTTTTTCTGTTTATGTCCTCTTTATTTATGTGTTTTATGCCAAATTTATAATATATTTTTTTTCATTTCTGTATTCTATATATTTTGTGCCTTAAATTACTAGCTATGCTATACAAAATTTAGATGCATATAAAAATTTTCCTAAAATCTGTTAATATATTCTTTGAAGGCAGTCTGGGACTCAAGGTGCTCTTACAGGTATAGGCCTGTCAATTGGCTATCCCACACAATTTGATGGATCACCTGCAGGACTTGTTGTTATTTCAGCTGCTCCAGGAGGTCCTGCAAATAGGGCTGGAATTTTGTCTGGCGATGTTATTCTGGCAATTGATGATACAAGTACAGAAGTGATGGGCATATATGATGCAGCAGAGCGGCTGCAGTGAGTTTCTTACATTGCCAACTTCTTAACCTGTCAAATATGTGCTCTTTTTCCGATATAGTAAATGCAATAATGTTGTTGCATTGTAACTTATTGCTGAAGTCCCATTCTTCGGTTATCGCACACTTCCATGCACAAAAAAAGAGAAAAGAATATGCAGAATCTTGGATGATTTTTTGTGTGTGCTTTACTGTTTAGTTAGGTCTCCTTGATGTAGTTTGCAAATTGAAATGTACCAGGAAGCAATTCAAAGTAGCCCAACTTTTATGCCATGGTGTCTTTGATGGTGATATTGATAAATGTCCATAAGGTGCCTGAGTTTTAGCACTAGGGGTATTTTCCAAATGAATATTGAAATTCCATATCATGAATCCCCTTTAACATTGTCAAGTTTATGCCACATCTCATATTATAATAAGTCTATAATTACAGAACAGATTTATCCAATTCCCACTTTTTGCGTAGAAAATAATGCATGTATTGTAGCCTTTATTGAATCTTTAAAGAACTAAGTTCCTTCAGTTTGTAATGAATTTGAATCGTTAGCCTTTTCTTGATTTTGAAGTATGCTTTCCTTTCGAGATGACTCCTGGTAATTTGCATACCAGAAGGCAAGACCGGGGTGGTCAGAGTTTAGCTCTGCGTTAAGCATACTAACGCATCCTGAGGAAGTGAATTGGCATAAAAATAGAGCTCTTTGGTTGAAGGAGGGGGACAAAAACTCAGGTTTTTTTACTGCGTGGGAAACTTTCAAAGAAGAGTAAATTTTATTTGTAAGTTTGAATTGGATGGTGCGTGCGTGGATGGTGTGCTACACTTAGAAGAGAGAGAAGTGCTATACATTTCTATAAAAGACCTAAATTTTGAGCCAGAACTCTGGAGACTCCGTGTGGAAAGATTATTGATGTTCACTATTGATGAGAATAGTAGCAGATGGTTGGAGAGGCCATTGAAAAGGAAGAAATTTTGGGCCGTTACATGGTATGGATGGTGATTAGGGACTAGGGCTGGACGGATTCACAATGGTGTTTTCCAAATGTTGTTGGGACACTGTAGAGGGGAATATTTTACTCGTATTTGAGGAGTTCTACAACTACTGCAAATTTAAGAAGTCATGATATGGAGGGGGAGAAGGTGGCTGGATGGATTTACATTGATGTTTTTCAAACATTGTTGAGACACTATAGAGGGGTATATTTTACAGACATTTGAGAAGTTCTACAACTACTGCAAAATTAATAAGTCAATAAAAGCCTCGTTTATTGCTTTAGTTCCAATTATATATATACACACATATTGATTCCTAAGAAGACCATGGAATATAAGGGATTTTCATCCTATTAGTTTGGTTGGGAGTGTGTATAAATCACTTGTGGAGGTACTTGCTAACCATTTAAAGAAAGTGGTTGGAAACCTTGTATCATCCTCCCAAAATGCCTATGTTGGAGGTAGGCAAATTATTGATTATGTGCTTATTGCTAATGAATGGTTGGATAGCTGTATATGGAGTGGTGTACATGGACTTATTTGCAAGTTAGATATTGAAAAGTCGTATGACCATGTGAATTGGGAGTGTTTACTTTCCTATTTTTAAGGTTTGGGTTTGGAGATAAGTGAAGAACTGGATCCAATTCTATATATCAACTGTTCATTTTTCATTATAATCAATGGCATTATAACAAGTTTTTTGGCTGCTCAAGAAAATTGAGATGCGTTGATCCTGGGTTCTATTTGAAAGTGGAGAAACTGGGTTTTGAATCTTACTTCAATTTGGGTTGTAAGTTGGGTTCTTTGCCTATGAATTACATGGGACTTACACTAGGCTCTTCCTTTAAGGCTTGGAGTGTTTAGAATACGATGATTGAAAAGGTGGAGAGAAGGCTTGTGGGATGGAAATAGTACTTATTCAAGGGAGGAAGAATAACTCTACTTAAGTGTATATTATCTTCGCTCCCTACTTTACTTCTTTGTTTACAATGCCCTTCATATCTCCAATAGGTTGGAAAATCTCCAAAGAGACTTTTTTTGTGGGGAGGAATGGGTGATTCAACTAAGTTTCATTTAGTCAATTGAGGTGTAGTGTACTCTTTGGAGAAAGAGGGCATGTTAGGTATCTGAATATGAATCACCTTTAATTGAAGCACCTTTAATTGAGCCCTCTCAGGGAAATGGCATTGGAAATTTGGGAAAAGGGAGCAACTGTAGAGAAGGATATTCTGAGTGATATTCTGAGGATATTTAGTTCGGGTTTTTTTACTCATTTAGAAGTGGTAAAAGAACAGTGAAGTATATTATTGAAGGTTGTTATGCTACAATAAAATTGGGACAGCTAAAACATAGAAGGATATTCTGAGTGTTAATGGTGCCACCTGTTGGATCAGATCTTGGAGCCTAGGTTTCTTTTTTTTTTTGGATAGGTAAATAGTGGGGGAGGGGGGAAGTGGGGTTCGAACCACAAACGTTGGAAACCACAAAGGATGTCATTACCACTGGGCTATCACTTGTACCTTAGCCTAGGTTTGATAATATATAACCATAAAATCAGTTCCAAAATGGAATGATTCTCACTACACACAAGAGAAAAGCCCAAGTCTAGAGGGCAGCTACCAAGTGTAAGTGTATGATGTAGCCACTTCACAACTAAGTGATTATTGATCTGGCAACTGACCCGAGCTTGTTTAAAGTGAAGAGATTCATGATGATTATACTTTACATCTGATTTATGATATAATTGATTTTATTGCATGTGACATAAGATTTTGTTTTAATAGAAATTTTTTAGCAGCACTTTTTTATTTTCAGCCAGATTTTCACCCTTTCATTTCTTCTCTAGTTTGCTTCAACTTTTTAATTAAATTGCAGGGGACCTGAAGGAAGTTCAGTGGAATTAACCATTCGTAGTGGACCCGAAATAAAGCATGTAGCTTTGATGTGAGCTCTCTCTCTCTCTCTCTACAGAGTGCATAAATTTAAAAATGACTGAGGGAAACTTTATTCCAATTTTGCTAGCGGTCAAATTGCCAATGAGCTGTGGCTCAAATGACATCTCTCCTTGTAAGAGGAAGGTGGAGGCCTGGAGGGTGAGGCCTGGAGGATTCAAGACCCACCGAATTCTTGTGTAATTACCAAAAAAAGATGATGGGAAATAAACTTTGGATATCCCAGGATAGTTTTGAGCAAGTATATTTATGCTTTAATGCATTAAGCTTATGCACTTTGATATGAATATTTCTATCATCATTAAATTACAAAGGTTTGACAAAAACCTCCCCAACCCTTGGCACCCTGAGCTACAGCTGAGGTGGTGAGCTTAGTTCTCATTTGAGCTGGAAAAAAATCAACACTTTTCTTTGTGCATTTTTTATTTTACTTAAAAATTTACTAATTCACCAACTACTGCCTTCCAGGCGAGAGAAAGTTTCACTAAATCCAGTGAAGTCGCGACTCTGCCAAGTGCCTGGTTCAGGGAGGGATTCCCGTAGGATTGGTTATATCAAATTAAGTTCGTTCAACCAAAATGCATCTGGTAAGTAGAACTACTTGTTATCCAAATTTCCTTTCCAACCAGATTTTAATCTGATAAGTTGGAACAATTATATCTTCATGCTCTTGTGTGTGTGTGTGTGTGTGTGTATTCATACATAAAAGCTTAGTTTCTTTATTTCTAGTGGTGTACTGAAATGGTCAACCTTTGTCTTATATATTTGTTAAGAATAAGACTTTTTTTTGATAGGTAAGGCAAATGAGACAGTAATATCTTTATCTTATATAGTTAAGCATAACTGAAATGGTCAAAATTCCTTATAGCTATTCTTCATTACCTTATTTGATACTTGTATTTATTTTATATTTCAAATATAAAATCTGCAATTTATCTTGAAAACTTTTATCCCTTCTAGGTGCTGTCAAGGAAGCAATTGATACTTTGAGGAGTAACAGTGTTAATGCCTTTGTGTTGGACCTTCGAGATAATAGGTGATTATCTTTCAATTCGCCCTGTTTTTTACTTCGCTTTTTGAAAGCTTTTCTTAAAGCTTAAATTTGGTGCAGCGGAGGTCTTTTCCCAGAAGGAATTGAGATTGCCAAGATTTGGTAAGCTACAATGGTAAAAAATTTACATTTATATTGCATGCACTCACTTTACCTATTCTGGGGCCCTTATTCTGCCGGTCAATTGGTATTATTTTGCTGATAGAGGAAAAGAATGATGAAAAGTTTGGCTCCACCATTAACTAATGCTTCCTGATAATTGCATGTGTTTCTCAATTAGACAAACACACATGTATCGATTTGAAACATTTGACTTGTAATGCATGTGCCCAAACACATGGATGTTTCGTGCACTTCCTGCTGCCCTGGCTTGTGTAAAATCATCCAACAAGTAAAATTTCCATGATTTTTATGATGCAATTTTATATTTTTACCAGGTTAAATACTTTTTTTTTAATAATTAATTCTTTTTCTCCTTGAGTCTACTAGATACCTTTCTAGTTACTAATTAGTGGTATGCTTTACTTGTTTAAAAGATTTGGGAAGTGATTATTTTTCTTTAAAGTTCACACATTGGGGCATTACTGTACTGCAATTATATCTTTAGGAAGACCTGTTGTTATCTTGTTCATAGTCTTTAATAAACTAAGCTGGTATTTCATTTTATGTGATCCAATGTATGCAGCACAAGTTTTCATTTGTCTGCTTCCATTCAGGTTGGACAAAGGTGTCATTGTGTATATTTGTGATAGTCGTGGTGTTCGAGACATCTATGACACAGACGGGAGCAATGCAATAGCTGCTTCAGAACCCCTTGCTGTGTTGGTATGCTTTTGTATATTCTATATTGCAACTTTGTCATGATCATCCGTAATATTTGAGAGACAAATTTGCAAATGTCTGCGCTATAGATTTATGGAATTACAGAATCATTGTACTGATGATTGTGTATTTGGGTGTGTTCATTCTCAGTATCTTCTCTCTCAATGTTTAGTCTTGGACTAATTATTCTTGTTTCTTTTCTTCCTTGCTATTTCTTATTTCTAATATATTGTCTTATTAAGATGGAACCTTTCTGACAGTCGCTATCCAAAGTAACTACAAAACGTCCTCTACATTCCATGTTTGTTTAATCAAATTATAGGATTTTTTCTGTTCCTAATTTCCATTTTTCCATTGTTATCATATGCATGTGTGGTGGTGGAACTCTATCTTCTAAGATCATAATTGTTCTTATGGTGAAAAATTGATGACAATATCCTTTACTGAATTTCCATTAGGTTAACAAAGGAACTGCTAGTGCAAGTGAAATTTTAGCTGGTGCCTTGAAAGACAACAAACGTGCTGTGCTGTATGGAGAACCCACATATGGGAAAGGGTAATGACTTTTACTTAAGCACAATCATTAAAATCATTTATTCCTGACATGAGCTACCCGTCCAAATTGCAGCAAGATTCAGTCAGTTTTTGAGTTATCGGATGGCTCTGGCTTGGCTGTTACAGTTGCTCGATATGAGACACCTGCTCACACAGATATTGATAAGGTTGGTTACTGAGTCTCTCTCTCTCTCTCTCTCTCTCTCTCATACACACACACACACACACATCAATTGTTCCTAATTTACTTCCTTCACCTTGACTCTCGATACAGGTTGGTGTAATTCCTGACCATCCTCTACCCACAACATTTCCCAAGGATGAGGAGGGTTTTTGTAGCTGCCTCCAGGACCCTGCATCTACTTGCTATATGAATAGAGTCCAGCTATTTGCAAGATGACAGATTATTGTGGTGTTAGCAATGCTTTTAAGAGAACTGCAGAATTCTTTATGAAATTTAGTTTTAAAATTATTTAGGAACTTCATTCAATTTCGAGTGTACAGGGATGTTGTTCATTCAATTATCAAAGTGTAAATTTAGCACAGCAAAAAACAGCCTGATTAAGCTATAAAGAGGCTTTAAAAAAAAAAAAAAAAAATTTAAGGCAATATTTGATTCATGATAGTCAGAGGGACCAAAAAATTGAAACCCCTTGTCATGGAGAAATTTTCTTGCCATGGCAAAGTGCAGTCCAAGGGCAGCGTAAATGACAAAATTTCCCATTGGCCTCGAGAATACATCAAGCAATTGATAATGGTGCATGCAATATCCATTTGTCCTGTTTAAGAGTACCTTCCCTAAAAGAAATGAGTTCCAACGGGGAGGCATTGTTGATTCATAGCAAATGGAATCTTTGTTATAGGAAACTTCCAATCACGTATGTAGGAGAATTTTCAAACTGGATGAATTATTATTATTATTATTATTATTTATTTTTTTATAGTTGCAATTCGATTGTACAGGGTTAGTCTGGATGGGTTTTGGAGGGCCTTTTCTACATATTTCTCAATCTTGCTTCCATATTCGAAAGTTGAGATTATAAATTAAATTCAAAGAATGCCACAAAAAGTACAAGTCCTGCTGCCAGGAGGGAAAAAAAAAAAGAAGACAAAAAGGCCTTCAGAGTAAGATAAATATGTCGGTTCTATGGCAATATTTGAAATGCCTTGATCAATATCGCTTTTTCTTTGTATTCTTTACCGTGTATTCTGAGGAACAAAGGAATTGACCCGAGCATGTCATCAAATAACCATCACTAGGATGTTTATATACACAGATTGCTCCCATGATTTTTTTTTTTGTTTCCTCCAATTTGGCTTAACTGATTCAACTTTGAAGGAAAGATCATCAAGTAAGAAGAAGAACCCATTGCCCCTTACATACAGTGATTCAGTCTCAGTCCTTGCAGGCAAAACCCATCAAATTCATGCTCTAAATTCGAGCTTGCTTGGTGGTCATCAGTATAACATCTTGGTCCAAGAACCCAAAAAAGGGAAAACAGCAATCAACAATCTCAAGAGCAGAGGTGCGTCACTTTTTCTAACCTTGCGGCTCAACTTTCCGTTATCTGTCGGTGTCTTTCGTGACCCACCAGTTTTTCGAAATGCTCTCCATGCAGGTCGAGATCTATCTAGATCATCCCAACCACCAAACTTTGGTGCATCTCCACCACCATTAGAAGCTGACCCATCGTTGCCAACTATCCACGATTGATATCCCACCTTTCCCTTTCTGGTTTCCTGGCTTTCACCTTGTTCTTCTGCCCCCATTTCAACACTACTTGCAGTGCTGGCAGCTGGTTTCCTCCTCATCCTGGACCTGCGTTTTGTCTTGCTTTGTGTCTTTCCCCACAACTTATCAAATGCCAAAGAGAGAGCTGACTGACCAAGGGGGAGAGCCAATGCCATAAGAAAAGCTTTTGGGCCTGTAGCTAGCAGCCAGGATGCAATAATTGCTGGAAGTGCCCAGCCATAGGATCTAAACACCTGCACTGACCAAGAAGCAAACATATTGAAATGTTTTAGACCTTAGACAAAGTCAATCCTGAATTATGAATGGACCAACACAGATTTTGTTCTAGTGAAAAATTCATTTCTTAGAAAAGATTATTGCAGGGTGCATATCTGACCTGGAACTAAAAATAATGTAATTGAAGTGTTTCATCATAAATCTTTGTTGAGAGTTCATTATATCAGAATGCTTCTATACCAAAAAGCAATGATGTCACATAATTCCCTCGAGGAAAAAAACTTGCATAAATAATATAAATTATAAACAAGAAGTTCAAGAAATTGGGCAACAAAGTTATATCATCATTTCAGATAAGGGGGGACTCATTATTGCCTTGCATTGCTGCTAAGTTGGTTGGGGGAGTGCCCTCAACAATAATTGCAGTGATCAAACATATGGCCATAAACAGACATACATAACAAGCATAGTCGTTTTAAAAATATTTAGCTCACTCAGTATCCCAAAGTTTGTCCCAGAATGTTCTTAATCATTGTCCCAACGTTCTTCCCTTAAAGACTTACTTGATTTAAATGTTTTGCAATTCAAAGAGGTATTCAATATTCATGCATATAGAGAATCAATACATTACCAAAATTATAGAAAAGTAAATAACAAACAAAAATCGACCCACTCATTTTTTTAAGACAACAAAATCAGCTAGAGAAGGTAAAGCTTAATTTTGCTTAAATATCAAAATCCAAAGAAGCCCATCTCCTCAAGCCAGTGTAAGAAGTAACAATAAAAAAAAAAAAGGGTTGAATTGAATATACTTTAAAAATCCAGAAACTATCAATGACTTCCTCGAAGATTCCACCAGGACCTTCCTCTGTCGCCGGTGAGTAAGAAGAGTCATCAGACCACCAACGCCTTTTCTTCTTCTTATTCCACCTACCTCCGAAGCCAAATTCAGAGCCTTCGTCTTCATCTTCATCCTCTTCTTCTTCAACTTGGGTTTCGACATTGGAGTCCCATCGACGGTAGTAGACAGAGGTACAGGAGCGGCGAAAAGGAGAGGAAAGGTGTCGAGGAAAAGAGGTTTTGGGTGGATGAGGTTGTCGATGACGATGAGGAGTAGAGATGAAGCAGGGTGGCTGTGTGAGGGTGAGGAGTTTGGTTTCCATTTCGCCACGTCTTTACTTCCTTCTCCTCCATTCAACTTTGATTTCCATCATCTTTGGAGGTTTTGGAGTTCGGGTTAAAGTTTGGGTTTCCGGGGAATAAATAACAGTAATATTAAATTAGAGAAAAATTATATTCATGATATTTTTATAATACTTTCACAATAAATTTTAATCGATAGATTATTATGAATTTTCAATTTGAATCTATTATTAATATTATTTTTTTGTCCACTAGTAAGTAACAATACACCACATAAGATTTATTTTGAAAATATTATAAAAATATTGTGAATAATTTCATTTAAATGAATAGATTCTATTTTAAAGGTCTTGCTAACCGATACTTTTTAGGATATTTATTAATATATCATTTTAAGAAAGTTTTAATATTATTTTAATAAAAAATATAAAAAGTTATAAAAAAATTTAGTCTTTTTTTTTTTCCCCGTGAAAAGTTTCTAAAAATATTTCATAAAGTAATGCATTTGTAGATGATGTGGCCAAAATACAAACTACAATTTTTTTAGCTTGTCACTTAAAAAAAGTATAAATTAAAAAAATGATACGTCACAAACTTGGAGGATGGAATAGTACTATAGTTAAAGGTTGGGATGTTAAGAAGGATTTCGAGTGAGAAGAGGCGAGTTTAGGGATGGCAAAATGGATGTGACCCGCGAACCCGACACGACACGATATAAAATTAGTAGATTATGAGTTTGAGGCTTAATGAGTCCGTATCATATTTGGGTTGATACGATTGCCTTGTTTAATAAACAGGTTGGATTAGTGTCCATCATATAAAACTCGTTTGACTTGTTTAATTAAATGACATTTTACCAATATATCCTTCAAACCTTATGTATATAAATTTATTAGTTGTTGTGGTTTTTTTTCTTTGACATATTATGATTGATTATTTGTGATATTGAGATATGCTTTAGTTTTGAATTATTATTTTTTATGCAATTACTCGTTAGTTCTGAATTTTATATTAAAAATATTTATTTATTTGGTTTTTCATAGTTCATATCAATTTGGTTAATACTAAAATTAGTTTTTTTTTTTTTTTTTCATTTTGATAAAATCTGATAAAAAGGTTGACACGATTAACCTGTTTAATAAATGAGTTGTGTTAGGGTTGAGGAATCTTGACTTATTTAATAAATATGTCTGGTTAGGGTTGACTCATATAGTTGAATACTCATAGGTCAACACAACACAAACCCGACACGTGAACACGAATTGTCACCCCCAGGCGAGATACACTTATATCCATGTGTGTGTGTGTGTGTGTGTGTGTGTATTTTTTATTTTTATTTTTTATCCCAAGCTTCTTTAGGGAACTTCATCAAACACTTAAGTTGCAATTATCCTATACTAATGCTTTGAGATAAATTTCATAAATCATTTAGAATCCAAATAGAAACCCACAAAAAGAATTAAACTTTAATGACAATTTGAATAAAGAAAGTGTACTTTTTTTGTGAAAGGATGGAAGTGTTGAAAAAAATGGATATGTGTGTGTGTGTGTATGTGTGTGTGAGAGAGAGAGAGAGAGAGAGAGAGAGAGAGAGAGAGAGAGAATCTTCAAAACCCCAAATTTGCTAAAAAAGAGATGAGAAAGGATGACCAAATACATTGCAATAGTACATACCAGGAGGATCTATATTTGTAATTTCCTCAATAATCATATTGGACTCTATAGTTTGTTGTTGTTGTTGTTACCACTTGAGCAACAATGGTGCTTTGTCTCTCTTCAACTCAAACATAGAACACTTTTTTTTTTTTTCAAAGCTTCGGCCTGATTTTATGTTGTTATTTGAGCTATTTTTTGGTTTTAAGTTAGTTATTTGGGGCCCAAGTTTAAATTTTTTAGGACCCAAGTTCAAAACCAAGCTTTATACATATTATGTTTTGCTTTTTCTCACTTTTGCATTTCTCATAGGTCCAAGCATAGCTCTGTCCTTGGATACTGATAATAACTTAAAAGTACAATATTATCTCAATTTTGGTAGGCATTATAACATCTATTTTGTGTTTATTTTTACACTTACAAGTAAATATGAGAGTTTGCAAGTTTCTCTAAAATATACTTGATGATGCATGAGAATCAATAGGCTAAATGCTTCAGGTTATGAGAATTAATAGACTAAATGCTTCAGGCTACGAAAAGAGGACTTAAAGATCTAAAACTTTGTAGTTTACCAAAACTTTAGAATCTGCCGTATTCAAGTCCAAAACCAACCTAGAATTTGACTTACTGTTGAAAAATGGTAATTGACATTTTATACTTTCCTTTTTAGGAAGCATGCATTTTAGGGTTTTGAATATTATAAATATTAAAGTGATACAAGGGCAGCCATGTTTTTGGGCTGCTGGAAAACCTTATTTTTCATCAATTTGTGAGATTTTTTTTATTCTCTATGGAAGCTTAAGAACCTAAACTAGGGTTAAGGGTGAGTCCTCAATATTGTAAGTTGTCCACTATTCAATCCAAGCATGTTTTTCACGTTTTGATAATTATAATCAATTGTTCTCTTTTTCTTAATTATTTTGCTAGATTGATATGTAATTTCTAATTATATTCTTGAATCTTCTTATTGTTAGAATATGGTTTTATAATCTTTCTAGTAAAACATGGTAATCTTGTTAGATATTATTTTTACCATAATATTGCCTCTATGGTATGCGATGTTCTTGAGTTTTTTTTTAGCAAAGTCATTATTTTCTAGACTAAATTGTTGGAACAATTGATGATTATAATCAGCGAAAGAGAGTTTTATCAATAAAGCTTATTTCTAAATCTTTCAATCGAATAGTTTATGTGTTTACTTTCCCGATTGTGTACTAAATTGGATTGGTAGTGGATGCTTAACAATATTGGTAGACAAGCACTAACACCCTAGTGATTTTAACTATTGAATTTACTAAACTTTATTTTCCTAGGTTTCAATCATATTTTTCTACATATTATTGGTGCTTTTGACGTGTTTTTCTTTTTCTTTTTTTGGTGGAACAACAACCTTAGCTACACTATAATTATTGTTACAAAATTGGACGACACTACACTACACTACAAAATTTTAGTTCTAATGAAATAATGACATGTCATTATTTCATTAAAACTAAAATTGATCACTTTATATTATTTATGGACTAAAACCAATTACTTTAAGGTTTCATCAAAATATGTTTTTAAGTTGAAAATAACATTTTTAAAAAAGTACAGTAAAAACAAAAGAGTATCAATTACTAGGGTGATTCTAGGCAATTAGCTTCAATTTCCTAACAATATAGTTAGTAGGCACCGAAACCAATCTATATAGTATACTAACATCTCGACTCTCAAAGAGTCGATTTTGGGCTATAAATCGACTCTTTGAGAGTCGATTTTCATCGTCCAATTCATCTGATGTGGCATTTTTATCCACGTGGAATTTACTTGGAAATCGACTTTCTAAGAGTCGATTTACAAGCCCAAAAAAACAAAAAAAAATCTCAGTCTTTCTCACACTTCCCATCTCATCAGAGAAGAAATAAAGAGAAAAAAAAAAACCCAGATCGCAGAAAGAGAAGAGAAAAAAAAAAAACCCAGATTGCAGAAAGAGACAGAAAAAAAAAAAAAAAAAAAACCCAGCGCGGCCTGGGTCGCGCCCAGGTCGCGCTGCCTGGGCGCGACCCAGGTCGCGCTGCCTGGGGCGCGACCCAGGCCGCGCTGCCTGGGGCGCGACCCAGGCCGCGCTGCCTGGGCGCGACCCAGGCCGCGCTGCCTGGGCGCGACCCAGGTCGCGCTGCCTGGGGCGCGACCCAGGCCGCGCTGCCTGGGCGCGACCCAGGCCGCGCTGCCTGCGACCCAGGTCGCGCGGCCTGGGTCGCGCCCAGGTCGCGCGGCCAGGGTCGCGGTCGCGCTGCCTGGATCCATCAAACCCAAAAAAAAAAAAAAAAAAAGAAGGGGAAGGATTGCAGATCAGGTGAGAACGGAGAGAGAGGGGAGAAAGGTGAAAAAGAAAAAAAAGAAAAGAGAGAGCAAGAGGCCTGGGTTTTTTTTTTTTCTCTTCTCTTTCTGCGATCTGGGTTTTTTTTTTTCTCTTTATTTCTTCTCTGATGAGATGGAAAGTGTGAGAAAGACTTAGATTTTTTTTGTTTTTTTGGGCTTGTAAATCGACTCTTAGAAAGTCGATTTCCAAGTAAATTCCACATGGATAAAAATGCCACATCAGATGAATTGGACGATGAAAATCGACCCTCAAAGAGTCGATTTATAGCCCAAAATCGACTCTTTCAGAGTCGAGATGTTAGTATACTATATAGTTTGGTTTCGGTGCCTACTAACTATATTGTTAGGAAATTGAAGCTAATTGCCTAGAATCACCCAATTACTAGCCTCATCACACTTGCTTTGCATGTGCGATGAGACTTTTATTTTTATTTTTTTAGGTTTAGACTCTTTAGAGTCATAATTTTTTATTCATAACCAAATTTTCTATAGCACATTTCATATAATTCATGCATAGTTGAAAAGGTGCGATACACAACATAATTCAATTGAGAAAGTAGTATATAATTTTGTTCAAAAGCTTACCAAATTTTACCAAACGCCTAGCCATCGAGAAAAATTCAATATATGAAACAAAGAGTGCGGAAGAACTGAAAGAATATTGTGAGTTGCAGTTTAAGGGATGTTATTAGAATTTTTCCTTGCGCATTCCACAACGTTGAGAAGAAAAAGAGAGGAAGAAATGAAAATTGAAGTTTTTTTTGGGGTAAATTATAACTTATTCACTTGTGGTTTGACTGAAATTTAAGTTGTGTTTTTGAAGGACATATATATAAAAGTGGAGCAAAATTACATATTTAGCCATTTTTTAACCGAGGTGGATTGCGAAACTCTAATTATGTTATCCCAGGAGAGGTAAAGTGTTAAATTTTAAACTACAGATAAGCAATTTAAATTTAAGCCAAATCACAAATGAATAAATTGTAATTTATTTATTTATTTATTTTTTGGTTTAAGAAGTTGCAATTGATTTCTAGGGTGAGTTTTTTAATTATTTTTTAACGTGTGGCAGGTTTTTTTTTTTTTTTTTTCCTTAATAATAGATGGTGGAGAACGAAACTTTTTGTGATGAAGGTTGCGTTACTTGGGCAGGAATGTGTGGAAGTTATTTTTTAATTTTTTTTGATAGAAGGCGGAGTACTAAACTTTTAAATAAAACGACACGCCGTCAAACAATACTCCTTTTAAAGAAAAAAAAAAAAATTTGAGTGACCTCACCCCTCCCTCGTTTTATAAAGCTTAGCAATAATTCCTCTAGAACCTACCAGCTACCACAGAAGCGAGAGATATTTTATCAGAAAACCAAATTAGCAAAGCCCTAGAGGGAGATGAGAGCAATGCCGATGGACTTCTTCGCAGACATGGACGACCAGCCTTCCACTATGGCCATGGATGTCGACGACGTTGATCCACTCGAGATCTTCGGTGAGGGCGTCATCTCCATGGACAGCAAGCTCGCCGATGCCGATTTCTACAACGGATTCGAAGACGATTTCGATGACTCTGACATCAATTGAACCTGTCTTCATCTTCATCTTTATCATCATGATTCATGAATGTTTCTTCTTTTCTAGGATTTATTTTAAAATCTTTTATTTCTCTGTGATGAAACTATGTGTCTGCCGCTTTAATTCAATATATGAATATCTGTAGATATCTAGTTTCGACCTTCTTGAATCTTTAAATATTTTTGCCATGTTCTTGAGTTATGGTCATTTTTATGGTTTGGTGGTGTCTTCTTATAGTTTTACTTTGGTTTTTTTTTTTTTTTTTTTTTTTAGGGTTTCCGTAATTTGCAGAGAAAATTTCCTCTGTTTGGTTGCTAAGAGAATCGATTGAAAATAAAAGAAAATTCAAGGGAATATGATTGCTAGAGAACTTGTGTGATTGAAGAATGAAGAATCAATATGCAAGTCAAATCCCCATTATATATAAATATGGATTCCATTATAATTTATAATTATTAATTTAAAGGAGTGAAAGATGTTGTGGATGTATTTGGATTGAGGGGTAGTATAGTAGAGTTGGCTGGAAATTAGCGTCAACTCTACTCCACTCCCCCTCCCTCCCCACCTCTATCCAAACAGGTCTCCTGCTTTTACTTTCTATCTCAATATCTTTTATATAATATAACTTGTTTTTATAAAAGAGAGCGCAAATGGAATTCTTTACTTAATTAGAATAGGTTGTTGTATTTTGCTTGGAGATAACGTGAGCTAGTCTGTGCGTAAATATGCTGTTGAGCTGAAAAGGACTCTGCTTATTTGGTTCATCTTTGAGTTAGTGCAAATTTTATCTACTTAAAGTTCTGCCCATCCAACATGGGTGGGGACTGTCTCAGGTATTTTCCATCTTAGAAACTGCCTTGCATACGAGTATAATCCGCATTGGGTTCTTCTTTGTAAGGTTCCCAAGAAAATTACTTGTCTCATTTTCTGTGGTATTTGCAATTTTCCATTAGGTGTTTGCGATCGTGATTGAATATTAGCGTTTGCTGCTCCAATTCAGAGGCAGATTTGCTTTCTGGGACTTAGTATGGATTTACTGTAGGTGTTTGATGTAGAATTCATGCTGTTGTGATGAAGGTATGAGTTGGTAACAACAACGATATCCCGAAAACCTACATATCTGACTTTAAGCAGGATTCTGGTACTTTTGGAAATTTGGTGAATCTGCTAGGACTGGTAAATGATTTTATTTCATTGAAATTTTTTATTGTTAGGTGATGGATTTGACCTTATTTGGCTATCTAACATCCTTGACCTTGAGTTTGGGATCTGTAGTATCTATGTTATTTGGAATGCTAATTGTTGTATTTGATCACACTTTGGTTTAACCTTGGTAGGCTAGGTTGCTGGTCTTATTTAATGCACTCGAGGTGTAATGGATTGGTACTTTTGGCTAATGTTGCCTGATCAGCTGGATTTTTTTTGGGTTGCATTAAGGCAGCATATGTCCATAAAATATAAATTAGATTAGAATGATTCAGACATTAAGCCAGTTTTGCTGAATGGGTTACATTACATGGGCCTTTAATTGCTTCAAATACATGCAAATGGATTAATTATTGGACAAGCTGAGGTAGTTGTCCATATAAAGAGAAATTTTGGTTTGAACAATTGCATCATGAGTTGCAGATATTTGATGATATTTGTAGAGTTTTGGTGGCTTTTGGTGTTGTTTTTTGGTTGGTGGTTGATACTACCTAGTTTCAGTTTTTTTTTTTTTAATTTTTTGGGTGGCTATTTCAGGAAAATTATCTCTTATAAATGTGGGAGTGCAAAGATAAAATATTTCTTTCTACTAGAGTTTTTGAAAATTTTAAGTAGGAGTGAAGTTCCTGTTGAGTCTGTCTCCCTTGGTTAGAATGAGTCATCTATGATCCCTGAACCTGAAGACATGAAACTGAGAGAGGATGCTGGAAACTTGGGTCTAAGAATGCAAATGGTAACAAAATACAGTGATATTCTTTTTTTTGGAGGAAAATTCAGTGATATTCTAACAAGGGACCCCTTTAACTTGAGTAAATTCCCAAATTAATCATATCATTATGTTAGCTTGTTGGTCGGAAAATGCTATCATGTGCTGTGCATTGATGCCGCATATATATATATATATATATATATATATATAAAATCGAAGTCTTTGACGTTTTGTTAGTCTCACAAGAACTTGCAACCTAAGTTTTGGTAGCCTCACAATTTTCCACATCATTATTAATTTAAGAATTTATTCCTTCACAATTACAACCGATTATTTATTTATTTATTTTTGTTTTTTAAAGAGAACACAGATTGTAAACATTGGATCTTTTTTAACTCATAATAAAAATCTTTCTCCACAATCCCTAAGAGCATTCACACTGGTCCTCTAAATGGTATATGTCAGTATAATTTAGCATTAAAGCACAAAAAACCACCATTAGGTCTTCCAATTCTAAAAAAATTTACAATCTTGCTACAATGTTGTCTTACATATACGGCAGTACTATACCTCCATTGTATAATTTTTAATATATTTTATTCCTTTTACAATACCATATAAATTTATACTTTATCTCTCTTTCTTTCATTTCTTGTTGTCTTCCATCTCTTCTCTCTCCCTTGTTCTTGTTCTTGTTCTGCCTTCTCTACTCTTCAAACCAAAAAATACATTTTCTCAAACCCAAAACCCGGTGTGGTGGTGGTAGCGGCAGAGGTAGGCGGGGCATAAAAGTTTTGCTGATGTGGCGGTGGTGGCAGCGTGGGTTTGGGTTGGTGGTGTTGAGGTGGTTTGCCTATCTTCTCTGTCCCTATCTCTCTCTAGTTGCCATCGTGGGTGGGTTTTAGTCATGGGTCGGTTTTGGTTGTGGGTTGGTGGATTTTAGTATTGGGTTTACTGCCATAGGTAATGGGTTTGCTAATTGGTGTGGTAGAATGGCGAGGTGGAGATAAACGTGGTGGGTTTCAAGATTGATGCGATCGACGGTAGTGGGTTTTTGGGTTTTAGCGTTGTGGTTATTGTCGGCGAGATCGATAGTTTCTGTGTTTTTTTTTTTCCTCTTGGTGATTATGTGGTGGTTGTTTCTTGTGGATGCAGTTGTTGTTGGTGGTTTTTGGAGGCTTTTTTGTGTTTTTTTTTTTCTTCTCTATGGTGGCTCTTTCTTGTGGTTGGGGGTGAGTTTAGTGGTCTGAGTTGTGGGTTTGCTCAATTAGTGATGAGTTTGGTGGTTTGAGTGGTGGGTATGGTGAGTTCTGTGGTGGGTTTCCTGTGGTATTTGGCAATTTGTGTTTGTGTTTGTGTTTTTTTTTTTTCTTCTTCTCTTGGTTTTTCTTGTGGTGGCAGTTTCTTGAGTTTTTTGTTGTTGTTGGTGGTGGGTTTGTTGGTCTGAGTGGGTGGGTTTGCTTGGATGTGAGTGGCAGTGGTGGTGGCTGGGTTTTTAAAAATTTTTTTTATGGTGCATTTTAGACACAGAAATGAAGTGGAAAAGAGATCGAGAAAACATAGAATGATTGAGAAAAGAGAGAAAGAGGAGAGGAAGAGAGAGAAAGAGGTGAATAAATTAATATTTTATTGAATAGATGATATAAATAAGAAATGAAATATTGGGTGTATAATAAAATGCGATGGAATAATAGAGAAAGTAGCTTTTGAGATGGTAAAATAGGATAATTTGTAAATACCGGATGTGAATCCTCTAAACAGCTAAATGTGAGGCTTTGTCTCCATTCCACTATCTTCTTCTGACAAACCCTAAACGGCTAAAAGTACGCTCATAAATGTTATTTGGCGTTTTATATTTTTTTGTTTTGTATTCTTAACCCAATGTCTCACTCTATTATTTGTTGCAATTTTTGTGAAATCATGCAATGTAAACTCCTTAACAATAAAGGATGTTTAGCTGACTTACTCTCCTATATAAATCTGTGTATTGTGGTGAACTTTTTTATTTTTTTTAATGGATTGTGCTGATTTCTCCCAACAACTTCTTTTTCTTCAAGATTTTTTGAGGGTTCTAATATGTTCCAAAGCATCTTAGATTAAGGCGGCTAGAAAGTAGGGAGAAACTCGTCTTAATTTTATGGCTTCACAATTTATTTATTTGATTTTTTAAACCAAAATTTACCACTTTCTATATATAAAAAGCGTGAATGCGCAAACTGTAATTTTGTACAATTACTGAATTAATAAATATGTGCATATACAGTTATACTGACTTAACAAATTCTTACAATATTTTCACAATTAATTGACAATTTGCGCTATTCATTTTTTTTCCCACAGTACGCTAGTTTTGCTTATGCTCTTTTTGTCTTTTCTTTTAAATATTTATATGTGCATACATAGTTACACTGACACAACATTTTCTTATAATATTTTTACAATGATTAAGGTCTCAATTTTTTAAAGGTCAAAATAAAAAAATAAAATAAGAAACTGAGAATTACTACTATTTAAAACTTAAAATACATGAAGAAAATTTTTGGGATGTTAAAATTTAGTGGGAGTATTTTAGGCATTACACATAAATATTTTAAGAATCATAAGCTTTCATTAGGGTTTAATTGAGAGAATAACAATGACAAATTTGCTATTTTCCAAAATATGAAGGGAAAAATTGCTTGATTTTAAAGTTTAAGGAGTAATGCTATGTTCACAACATTTTCACAACAAATTTTATGTGTCAATGTATTTTTAATGGATAATAAAGTGATATCAGTAGTGGGCTCAGTTCAAAACCAATAACAACTTGTCATTTAGAATTTTTTATAAAAACGTTATGGATGTAGCATTACTCTCAAAGGGCTCAGTTTAAAATCAATAACAACTTGTCATTTAGAATTTGTTATAAAAAAGTTATGGATGTAGCATTACTCTTAAAAAAAAAAAAAAAAAAATCTATTCGGATCCTAAACTTGTGAAAATATTGTGATATTTTGTTGTATTCTTAGACTTCTTTTTTAGTATAATCAAATTGAGTGAGTCAAAATTCATGGTTTCACACACAATTTTCTTTTATTGTCTTTTTGTTTTTTTTTTTAATGCTTAATTTAAAATTAGTAATAATTTTTCACCAAAGATTTGCTGTGAAAATGCTGTGGGCGTAAAAAATAAAATAATAATATCAAACTGAGACCTACCACAACTGGAAATAAAAAATATTGAGAAAATGTTGTGACATTTTGTTGTGTTCTTAGGATTCTCTTTTGTGTGATATATTGTTGTGTTTCTAGGCTTCTTTTTTTGTTTAGTCAAAATTGGTGAGCCAAGATTCATTGTTTTAGGCACAGTTTTCTTCAATTGGCTTTTTTATTTTATTTTTTGTTTTTCTAAAATACACAGTTAAAAGTGGTTAGCCCAATTTAAAATCAATAACAATTTACCGCCTATGATTTATTATGAAAATATTGTTGATGTAGTACTACTCTTAAATAAAATAATAAAATATCAGACCAGAACCCACCATGGCTAGAAATAAAGGTATTGTAAAAATATCATGACATTTTGTTGTGTTCCTAGACTTCTTTTTTGGTTTAGTCAATTTGTTGAACCAAAATTCTTGTTTTATGCACAGGTTTATTAGGTTGATTTTTTTAACACATTGTTTCTAGTTTAAAAAAAAAAAAAAACACATTGATTTACACACACACACACACACACACACACACACACACAAATTGACAAAGTAGCACTTTTCTCCTTTATGTTTGGGGTAGTTTCATTCCCCCTAAACTAAAGTTGAATAATTTCCTCCTTTATATTTTGTAAATGAGCATATACTCCTATTGTTATTCTCTTAGTTAAATCCTAATGAAATCTTATAATTCCTAAAATATTTCATTGTGTAATGTCTAAAATACTCCTACTAAATTTTAATGTCCCAAAAAATTTCTTTGTATTTTGAATATTATGTGGTTGATTGGTAGAGTGATGATATATGGTATATTATTTGTTACCTAGAGAACACTAATTTATTAAGTTTAAATCTTCTAGTCTTATAATTTTATCTGATAGAAACTTTGATGACATATGTCTTTTGTTACTTTGTTCTTTTTTTTTTTTTAATTTATTATCCTACTTAAAAGGGTTTTCATTAAAAAATAGAAAGCTAAACATCGTAGTTAAACTCATAAAATAAGATGATAACGAATGAAGTATGAATAACAAAATCTTTATTGTAGATGGTTACGAGTATTTAATTTGATGAAGATCTTCAAAAAAAAAATTGTAGCATATATCATCATTCATTGCGAAAATCTAAATGTTGTGGAAAGATGATATTCATTATCATGCTTTGTAGCATTTTTGGTGAGTAGATATTACATTTAGTAAATAGGGTCTAAGAAATTGTCATAGAAAATAGATATTCAAATAGCTATTTTAAATTAAGTAAATGATTTCATACTTCTTAAAAAAAATCTATATTAATTTTTCCACTAAAAGGGCAGCACGTGCATCCCATACTAGTGTTTCTCTTAAAACCGCAAAATCCCTGCTTGAACCACACCGCCAGCCACTATCTCTCATGTAGATCAAGTCAGTGTGCAATATCTGAAACTTGAAACCATCCTGTCACGGGCTCCCATTTTGTCAAGACCAATTCCCGGGAAAACATTGTATATGTATCTAGCTGTGAATGATCACGATGTAAGTGTTGTTCTGCTAAAGGTGGATCAAGGGATTGAAAAGCTTTTGTACTATATCTGAAACTTCTCTTTACTATAGTGAATTACTTTTCGGGAAGGTTTCCCCCCAGGTTTTTTTACTGTGAAATTAGTTTGTTTCATTGATTTTCCTAGGTCATCATATCTTGTCTTATTTATTTTCCCGCTGCATGATTTTGACATGATATTGATGTTTGTTTGTTTGTTTTAACAAGTTTTATTCGTAATAAATCTAATTAACAATTTGGGTTTAAAACTTGTTAATTCTATCAACCGAGGTCTAAATTTTCCAACAAAAAATAAACCTCACTTCCCCGTGGCGTATCTTAAAGTAATACCCCAAGATCTTACGATCTTGGAAACTATACACATAATTAATACCATGCTTGGTAAGGTTCAATCCGAGCCTTCTGCACTACTAATGATACTGAAGACGTTAGGGGTACATTGATCGAGACAAACCTTATAATGACGAAGAAAATTGGTGAGAAGGTCACTCATAGGAATCCTAACTCCTCCTACCACGGCAACAAGAGGAAGAACCACCCTACCTTCAACTCTTGAGAGTCTTGCCTTGTCTTCCGGGTAATATCTCACTTCTACATCTTCTGGAAAGTTATACTTCCTCCTAAACTCTGCTAATTTTTTAGGAGTATCTACCATAGACTTAAACTTACCCATAATGGGCAAAACGAGAATGAAAGAGGAAAGAAATAACATAAACCAAATCTTAGAGATGAAGAGAAAGAAGGACTTACGATATGGAAGGAAAGCAGAAAAAAAAAGGAGAGCGTTGGTGGTCGCCTGAGGGTCATCAGAAAAGAAAGTAGAGAGAGCTCTGGGAGATTTTAAAGATAAACAAAGAAATAAACAAAGAAAAGGAGGAAGATGCCTCCTTTATATAGGGAAAAACAAGGAAGAGGAAGGGACAGAAGAGACCCTTCCTTCCCCTCCTTTTTCCATTTTCCCAAAACATTCATCTGACCTTTCATTAAAGACACATGTAGAAGATTGTGGGGTGGGAAGCTCAGGCGTGTTTGCGGCATTAATTGCCTGACGTCGCTACTGTTCATAAATGTCAATTAATGATTGCCATGATTTTTATTGAACCAAGATCCCCACATCACTGATGATGACTTGGAGATCGTAGGGGGTTATTATGGGAAGAAGAACAATCTGTCCACAGACTGAAAGCCCAAGAAGTTGTTGGACCATGGCAAAGTAGTTGGGCCAGGCCTTTGTGCAATGGGCTAAAAGCTGATTCATCCTAGGCATGGAGGACGAGGTTAAGTACCATGGGTAGTCCGTTCCTATGGAAAAGGTAAATTAGTAGCTTGCTTGAGACATGGAGCACGGATTGTCAACATATGACTTTTGAAAGATACTAGTCACCATGGGAAACTCCTGGAAGGTGTAAGGAGGAAGATCTTTGCCTTTGCATTAATGAGGGGGTTCTTACCTAACCTCTACTGCATTAATGGCACAAAAGACATTCTGAACAGTACACTTCACCTCCAGGCCGTCAAAGTTACAAGATAAGAAGGTGAGGAGACCGATAAAGTAAAAAAAATATCCTTGCTACCCTAGGAAGGATATTTGCGACATGTGTTCCATTTAATCTAAGTTTTTTAATTTTTATGCCAAATGAGTTAATTTAGTGTAAAAAATGAGGATTCCAATATAAGTAAACCATAAAAAACATAAATTTTTGAATGATTTTATATTTATGAGCATTTTTTATAGAACTTAAAAAAATTCAAGATTGTAAGTCATCTATATATATATATATAGGTAAAACTGAGAGAAATCTAATTAGATTTCAAATTAGAACTCAATTAGAGTACATATATGTCCCATCTAATCAATTTTTTTTTGGTTATATGAGTTAGTGTAGAAAACCAGAAGTCCAATATAAATAAATCATAAAAAACATAATCATATATCTAACACTATATATAAAATTAGAGGATGAGAGAGTTTGAATGATTTTATATTTATGAGACTTTTTTTGTATAATTGAAAACAATTCAAATTTATAAGTCATATATATATATATATATATATATATATATATATAAATAGGTTAAATTTAGAGAAAATCCAATTAGATTCTACAATTGAAGTCCAATATCGCGTCATGTGTCTTAAATAATTTATTTTTAAAGAGGGTTTTATCTCTTAATTTGGAAATCAAATGTGGGACTATGTCATAAATATCCATTCAAGTGAGTTATTGTGTAACAAAACCAAAGAGTCTAGAATTAATAAACATAAAATATTTAAAAAATGGACAATTTACATTGTCTACATAATAACATTCTTCCAAGATTTTTTAAAGAGTTAAAAAAATATATAAGAATGACTATCAATAATACTTAAATTATATATATATAATTATATTATGCATTTTAATATGTACATTTTAAGTATATCTATACATATGCATGGGGTTACAAACTAGTGGAATGGTAATAGAATGATCAATTTGGCCTTTGTCGAAGGTCAAGAGCTTCTAATTTAAATAGAAGAATAAGATTAGTTTGATTTTTATCCAAAATTCTGAGAATATTTTTACATTTAGCCTCTACTAATAGTTAAGTCATGATAGCTTCTCTTGCGACGTGTATTGTCTCTTCTATAAATTTAGAACAACCTAATTGGTTGTGGTTCCCTTTCTTTTTTTTTTTTTTTTTGTTAGAAATATAGGATTATGAACTGATGGTTTAATTCTTCAAACTTCACATTTTCTTGATGGAACATGCTTCAGCTCAAAGTCACATGTGAACTCAAAAGCATTCGAAGACTGTAGAGACACAAATTTTTGGTCCCCGACCTCGAGGAGGTTGTCTTGGAACTCCACAGCAATAGTTTACACAGCCTAAATTAATAACAAGGAATAAACACTCCATAATGGGAAACACAAGCAGTGGATTTCTATCACCATTTTTGGGATGATTACAATTACAAGTGTTTAACTTAGAAACTATACTGTTAACGTGGTGACACCCTTAGTGTTACTATTCTTGTTTTCTTTCTCTTTCTCTCTACCAAAATATTTTTCCGATCCCATTTACCTTACCTCCCCTCTCCCTTTTATAGCTTCAATCCTTGCCCTTATCACTATAGCTGTCCTATCGCTTCCCATAACCTTAGGGATATTTTTCTCTACTTTATCGGATTCCTCCTCCCCCTTATCTTGGAACTTTGACTTTTGGGGGTTGCTGCTACTGTTCAGGTTGTATCCTTACATTTAATGTGGCAAAGGTGAGGTAAGAACCTCATCACTGTCTCGGAGGTAAAGATCTTCGACCTTTTTGCATGTTCTTGAACCTTCCCGTGGTTCCAGGAATCCTCTGGTAATCATACGTGGACCATCTACAACCCATACCTTGGGAAAAATATCACTTCATTGTCTCCACGGGAATTAATCTTCTGCCTCAATCATCTTTCCTGTGACGCTTGGAATAACCCCACTATTCCCTTTGCATGATGCGCTACCCACCGAGCTTTCCTTCTGAACATATGTTAGGCCCAACTCTTTCCCGTGGCCTAATTGCTCCCTGGGCTTCAGGTGGATTGGAGTAGTTTCTGAAATAATAATTGGAAGTTTTTTCTTCTTGAAATTGTCCTAATGCAAATTTCTTGAAGTTCGGTTTAAGATTTCTCTTCAAAAATAGGGTTGTTATGATTATTAAGAAAGTTATAAGAAAGCTAGGTGTATTTTTTCAATTAAAGTTGTTCAAAGATACGTTAACATGTATGCATTTTGTAGATCTTAACACACTGAAGCAAAGCGACAAACATAATTACATCCTTTAGATTATATATGGTGTTTGAATTGTTGTCAGAGGTGTTGCAGTATCCACAAACTTGGTAAAAATCCAAGCTTGGGTTGACAAACTGATAATCTTTAGGGATGGCAAATATAACCCGACCCGTGGGTACCCGATCCGACCCGACCCCTTAAACAATAGGGTTGAGTTTGGATTTTAAAAATCAAACCTGAAACTGGTCCGGGTCGGGTCCAGGTTTTATGAATACCCATCTCGAACCTGACCCATTTACACATATAATATTAATTTTTTTTTTAAAAACCCTAGTATAAATATACTCTTTTCTTTTCATAACTCATTTTCTAAACCCAACCCTCACCTTTCAACCGCCTCTCTCTCTCTGTCTCTCTGTCAAGCTCTCACACCGACCACTCTCTCTCGCCCTTAGATGCTCTCATCACAGTCATGGCCTCACTCAGCCTCACAGGCCCACAGCCTTGTTTAGCCTCACGCTCCCCTCACGACCTCACTTTGCCTCGCAGCCCTTTACCTCTCTCACTCTCACTCTCACTCTCACTCTCACTCTCACTCTCGTTTTCTCTCAGCCGCCCCTCACCGAACCACCCTCACTCTCTTTCACTCACTGAACCACCCTCACTCTCATCACGTGATGGTTGTTGTTTGTTGCAGAGGAGCACGGGATTGTAAGATCGGAGCATGGGATTGTTAGATCAGAGAGAGATTAGATGATCGGAGGACAAGATTGTGTTTCTATTTGTAATTTGCAATTTTTTTTTTTTATGAGTGAGAAGTTTGTAATAACAAAGAAAAGCAAAAAAAGAAGCTAATTTGTGTTTCTGTTTGGCTTTTTGATTTGTTTGTTTGTTTGTTTATTTTTTTTTTTTTTTTTTTTTAATTTTATGAGTGAAAAATCTATATTAACAAAGAAAAGCCAAAAAAAAAAAAAAAAAACCAAGTTGATTTGTGTTTATGTTTGGGTTTGTGATTTGTGTTTCTGTGGTTGTGATTTCTAGATGTAAAATCTTTTTTTTATTTTTTATTTTTTTTATTTAATGTTGGGTCGAATTGGGCCACGGCTTTAGGTTAGGCCCAGAAGTGGTTGGACGGGGCTAACGGGGTGAGTTTGTGGTTTTGAAAAAAAAATCCGTTTATTAAACGGGTCAGGTTTGGGTAATAAGGACCCGTGGGTCAGATTTGGGCGTAAAAAAACCCGACCCGTTGCCATTCTTAACAGTCTTCAACAAGGGAAGCATTCCAAAGATAAAATAACCATTGCTCTTATGTAATAAAAAAAGACAGAGGGAATAATCGGACTATAGAATGAAATAGTTTCCTGAGTACAATCAATCTATCATAGAACTTATTGATGATGATTTGAGAGAGCATGAAAAAATTTTGAACAAGACCATAGTCTTCTATAACTGTTTCCTAATCCCGTAGCATCTAGGAATTTCCTGTTGATATCATGTGTTTTTTTTACGCGGATTCAGGGCTGTAAACGAACCAAGTCATTCAAGAACAACTTGGGCTCGGCTCGATAAAAAGCTCATTCATGTTCGTTTCTTTACAAATAAGCTAAGCTTGAGCCTTAGTTTTAGGCTTGTTTGATAAATAAGCCAAGCTCAAGCAAAAATATTTGTTCATGAACAAGCTTGTGAACAATAGGGTTTGATACAAAACATGCCGAGCTTAACCTCGTTCATAGCTTGATATATGTTTACTAAATAAACTTATCATTATGAAATTACACATATGTTTTGAAATGTTACAGTCGTATGAATGACAAATGTGGATGTAAAAGTTGTATTTTGAACAATTACTCGAGCTATAGACAATAAACGATGAGAGATGGATTTAATTATGTAAAGTTGTAATTTGAACAAATTCTAATCATGGGGCGTTATAAGCATGATAAAATGAGTATATGTGTGTGTATATATATATATATATATATGTATATTTGTTTACTTGATTTTTGGTGATGTAAGCATTAGATGATGCAATTTTTTTGGATCCCAAGCGAAAAAGCTTGACTTAAGCTCGAGTTTGAGCTTGATATTAAGTTCAAGCTTGGCTTAACTAATTAATCAAGCCAAGCTGAGCCGAGCTCAAACTTTTTTGCATTCTCACAAGCTTGAGTTCAAACATTGTTTTTAGGCTTGTTACAAGCTCAAGCCAAGCTTGAACATTTGATTTTTATTGACAAGTCAAGCTCAAACACACACTACTCGGCAAAGTTTGGTTCATTTACAGACTTACGCGGATAGGTCTCTGGCTAGTCTTCCTACAATGCTATTTCTTGGTATCTTTCCTATAAGGCTCCCCCTTACAAGAAATCAGATAGACAAATACCAAATATTAGTATCTTGCATATGAATAAAAACCGGAAGGCTGTACTTCCAATTTTCTCTTGCAATCAATGTTATTTTTTCCGTTTTTCTTTTTAAGAAAATTTTTTTTCTTCCTTTCAAAGCAAAATCCTGATCTTTGTTAAGAAGTTGTGCAACTTCATTTCTAAAAAAAAAAAGGTTGTGCAACTTCATTTCTAATCTTTGGCCTTCTCCACATTATAACTTTTTTAAATTAAAAAAAAAAAAAAACACCCCCTCTTTGACTCTATTTCGTCAAAGCAAAATCTTGATCTGCCATCCCTAGTTCCATGACTCCATGGCGTCACTATAAGAAGGAAAGGAATTAGGCATTAGAAATGTTATCAAGGAGTCATATTATATTGAGGATATCCGGATTGTGATTAAATGCTTTTTTTAATTCAAAGGCCGAGAATAAAAGCGTTTTTAACCTCATTCATCGTAAGTGGTATTGTACAATTAGTTATTATACCAAATCTCAATTAGGTCATTTTGGATATACACCACTATAAGTTTCTTTAAAACCTTCTTCCCCTCTTCCCGTGTGTGTGTGTTAAAAATATTTAGTATTCTAAAAAAAAAAAAAAAAAAAATCTCAATTCAAGGACATCTTTTGTAGGAATACAAATCGTTTGTTCTATTTTTAGTGTTTCTTTTTATGTTCCACCAATCATAATTTATCACATTGGTGGCTTTATGAATTTTTTTTAGTGTAGTCATTAAGAGTATTCATATTAGTCCGTATAAAATGGCATAAGAGCTGAATTTCGCACAACCAACCACAAAAATCATCCACATCAACTTATGTATTATTGTGCAAAATGCATTTATAGTTACAGTAATTTTGCAAATATACATAGTTATGTTCATATGCAAATTTATCTTTTAATACTTTCTTAACTCATATATATATAGAGAGATAATTTGGGAGAGTAGTAAAAAATGATAACGAAATAATATTTTAATAAAATGTAATGTAAAATAGATAATTTGATGTGTATTTTTTTTTTTGATAAGTGGTTATATAAAATAGAAAAATTAATTTTTTATGCTAAAAATATAGATAAGAATTCTTTCGCTAGGAATTTTTATTATTACTCAACTTACTAATTTTTGTAAGTGGTTACCATTATTGGTCTTTGTAACTGCATTTTTTTAGTGGGACGTTTTTTTTAAGTGAGAAGATTTTATTTGTTTGAGACACACACCTATGTATGGGGGGTTTTTTAGTGAGAGGTAAAAGTCTGGTTCAAGTACCAGTGGAAATTTCAGAATCATATGTAGCGAAAATATAAATTGGATAAAAAACCAAACGTGAGCAGCAGGATTCGAACCTGCGCGGGCAGAGCCCACATGATTTCTAGTCATGCCCGATAACCACTCCGGCATGCCCACCTGATGCAAGGATTAGTCCATAATCCGACATTATTTGCTATGCCTGCCTAGCATTGAAAAATATTCCAGTATTATAGAATCCAACAAAACTTATGAGGCGCAGTTCTATTTGGTATGTACTCCTCAATTTATGGTTTCCTGTGTAAAAATGAAAAGTAGTGTGTTTCTATGTTTGCACTTAATATATAACAATAGGATTTTGTTTATCAAGTTGGATAGGACTCCTGTTATATGAGTACTACGATGCTGAGGAGGAAAGCTAGGCTATTAGGTCGTTTCTATGTTTCTATGTTTGCACTTATAGTTGTGAGTTAGGTCGTTTCACTATTGAATTGAGTTTAATTATGGTGCTGGTAAACGCCATGTGTTGCTATGAGGGGAGTTCAATGTATTTGAAATGAGTATCTTGATTGCATCTCTTGAGAAATGATACAACAAATGTTGGTACGTACTTTAGATGATATCAACAATTGTTTGTTCCACATTTTTCACCATTAACTGAAAGGTTCAAAGGATTCAGTTGTTTTTCCATTTTTCAGTGAACTTTGCTCTTGAAGTAATTTATGGTAAGTGAACCTTTTAGGCAGATTGCAATTTATACAGTGTGTTAACACTTGTTTTTGAGCAATTAAACTTTTTTTTTTTATATAAAAAAAAAATAGAAAATGGATTTGAATCTACAAAATTCGCTCCATGATAATTATTATTTATCATCAAGTCAAGATATCAATTGGTTTTTAGCGTAGGTAAGATTTGAATTTTTTTTAGAGAGTTTTAACCTATAGTGTCCGCTCCTAATGATAACTCTTTTATCATTAGACCAAGACACCAGTCAGTTTTTGGTATAGGTGGAAATTAAACCCCAGATCTCTTATTTAACCATCATAGATTTTACCATTTAAGCTAACTGAAACTCACAAGTAGAATTTGAACTTAAATTCCTTATTCTACGGCAATAGACTTTATAAATTGATCTAATTAGAACTCACTATAGTGGTCTAACTTTTGTTTACTTTGTGAAGGGAGTAAGATGATTATGCCAAAGTGAAGATGGCATTTCAGACTCTCCTGACTTATTTGAAATGTTTTTCCATTTTTTTGTGAACTTTGCTCTTGAAGTAATTTATGGTAAGAGCATCCACAAAAGTGGAGCTAAAAATTTAGCTTTTTAGCTTCATAAAAAGTTACTACTTTATTTATTTTACTTACTCATTTTACAAAACATGGTACATCAGTAAATCTATGTTAGCTTTCAACACAATAAAATAATATAAACACCATAATAAAATAATATATTCACTACAATAAAATAATATATCAAACCCAATAAAAATTAATTTCCCTATAACCCACAGCACAACGATAATCATCCACAACCCATAGCAACCATTAGAACCACCATAATCACCCACTAGTTCACATTACCCATAGCACCATCAAAACCCAAAACCACCATGATCCACCACCGACAGCCAATCAAAAATTAAAAAAAAAAAAAAAAAACCCACTATAATCTACCCAACCAAAAACCCACTAGATCATCCACAGTTGACAAAAGCCACAGTGATCAACCCAACCAAAAACCCATATCAAACTCAGACGGATCGGCGGCGTGGGTCTGAGGCAGATGGCGGCGATCACCCATAGCACTAGCAAAACCCAGAACCAACATGATCCACCACCGACAACCAATCAAAAAAAAAAAAAAACCCCCCACTATAATCTACCCAACCAAAAGCCCACTAGATCATCCACAATTGACAAAAGCCACAGTGATCAATCCAACCAAAAAACCAGATCAAACTCAGACGGAAGGCATGGGTTTGAGCTGATCGGCGGCTTGGGACGGCTGGTGGGTCGGTGAAATCGAGCTTCGATGGCGGCGATGTTGATGATGAGTCAGGCCGGCGGTGGTAAACATAGTGGGCTTGAGAGACCGAAGTTGAGAGAGTGAGCTTGAGAGAGATGAGCTTCAGAGGAGATGAGAAGCCGAAGAGAGAGAAAAGAAAGAAAAGAAGCTGGAGAGAGAGAAAAAGAAAGAAAGAGAAAATATTTTTTATATGAAAGAAGAGAGAGAAATTTAATAAAATTATATATATATATATATATAATTTTTTTTTTTGGTTTACCTTTGAGCTACCGTGCACATCTATCTTTAGATGTGCACTGTAGCTGAGAAGCAAAATTTTTTTACTATTGCTCCACTGCTGCAGCTAGTTTTTTTGTGTTTTGGTGTAGCTAAAATAGTTATATAGCTATTTAACTACACTGCTGCAAATGCTCTAAATGAACCTTTTAGGCAGATTGCAATTTATGCAGTGTGTTAACACTTGTTTTTAAGCAATTAAACTTTTTTTTATATAAAAAAAAATAGAAAATGGATTTGAATCTACAAAATTTGCTCCATGATAATTATTATTTTTATCATCAGGTCAAGATACCAATTAGTTTTTAGTGTAGGTAGGATTTGAATTTTTTTAAAAAAGTTTTAACCTATAGCGTCCGCTCCTATTAATAGCTCTTTTATCGTCAGACCAAGACACCGGTCAGTTTTTGGTATAGGTGAAAATTGAACCCAGATATTTTATTTAACCATTATAGATTTTACCATTTAAGCTAACTGAAATCCACAAGTAGAATTTGAACTTAAATTCCTTATTCTACGACAACAGACTTTATAAATTGATCTAATTAGAACTCACTATAGTGGTCTAACTTTTGTTTACTTTGTGTAGGGAGTAAGATGATAATGCCAAAGTGAAGATAGCATTCCAGACTCTCCTGACTTATTTGAAATGTTGTTAGAAATCCTAATAAGGAAAAATTCAAAGAAACTAGACTCAGTAACTAAGGTTATGTTTGGTAACAGTTTTTTTTTTTTTTTTTTTTCTATTTTCAAAAACTTGTTTTTGAGAATATAAAGAAAAAACAATTTTCTTGTATTTTTGAAATCAAAAACATGTTTGGTTAGTTGAAATTAAAAAGATTATTTTTTGAAAAAAAAATAGAAATTACTAATATATGTTGTTATTAAGATTTGAACTCTAATAATAACTCATTAAATAAGTTAGATTTATTAAATTAAATGTGTATTTTATTGATTTTTGAAAATGAGATTAAATTCTATAAGGATGGGGTGTAAAACCCAAGTTTTACACCATCCAATAAGTGTTTACCATATCAGCATTTTGCTTAAAATTCAATACATTCTACGACACCTAATAATATCTCGATAGATTCCGGATTTGGTTGGATTTATATATGGATATCAGAATTGATTGATTGTGATTGTGTTTATTCTTAAATATGTGATAAGAGAATGTGGCATGTTGGGATTAGTGGGGTAAAACATGGGTTTTACAGCATGTCCTTATAGAATTTAATCTCTTTGAAAATTAGAAATTGAAACTAGGATTTTGCATGTTTTCAGTTTCCTTCGCAAATTGAGTTTTGAGAATAAGTTTTGTTTTCTGTCCGTTTTGGGTTGCCAAACAACTTTTTTAGTTTCAAAAATAGAAAATTGTTTTTAAAAACAGAAAATAAGGAAAAAAAACAATTACCAAAACATACCCTAAACTTTCATGTTAGTATGACTTCTTAGACTAGTGTGTAGCCTTTTGCATATGCACGGGTACAAATAAAAAAAAATCACAATTATATGGTTTAAATTATATATATATATATATATATATATATTTAGAAGATATTCAAATTATACATGGTCTTAGTTTATATATATTTTTTAAACCATATATTTCTAAAATATATATAACAGTTTCTCATTATATATATATATATATATATATATATGGAATGGCGGGTTCGTATCGGTGAGAGGCGGGGGAAGTAGAAGAAAGAGAACGCGAATCGAGTACTTACCTTGTCTTACAGATTTAAGTAGATGGCCACCTCCTTTCTAACCTCTCCCCACTAGTCATTGATAGAGCCTACTTGCAATCCTAAGCCCTACTGATGATCCAAGACCTCGAATGATACATTTTTTGATACGCTAACGATCACAAGGTCCACCATCTCTTAAGTGGCTTGCTCACCCCTTCCCTCATTCTATATATATAATTTAGAATTTAATTGGTTTTAGACTCTTCAATTTTTTCACCTAATAATTCATTTACCACAAAAATTAAAAACTTAGACAGACATGTGCGGAAAATTGAACTTCAATTGAAATCCAACTTAGGATCTAATTGTATTTGGACTCTTCAATTTTTACACTCAATAATTCACTGGGCACAAAATTAAAAATTAAATAGGACATGTGATGCAAAATTGAGATCCAATTAAAATCTAATTGAATTTTCTCTAAGTTTTGGCTATTAATATATATATATATATATATATATATATATTTATATATAAGATGGGTTCAAGTTACATTTGGCGTAACTCTTATAAACTTACATCTTTTTTACACCATAAATTTCTAAGAGATCTAACGGTTAAAAAAATACCATTAAATGTTATTGTTTTCCACCTTATAACCTAAATAATACTAGCATTCTCTCTCTCTCTTTCTCTTTCTCTCTCTCCTTATTTATTACTTTCCACCAAATAATATTTTCTTCAACACAATTTAACAAAAAAAATTGAAAAATAATTTCATTTTCATTGATTTCACAAAACTACCCCAAACAAGGGTTAGCAAATGACTTTCAACTTGCTCCTTACAAATTAAATGCCTAAACTTTGCTTCTTATCTATTGTGTTTGTAGTTCTCTCACTCATTCCATAATCACTCGTTCACTTTTTCCTTACATCTAATATCTATAGTTTGTTCTTATTCGTTTTTATGTCTGTAGTACCAGTTCATTGTCCAATAATCCTATTTGGCCAATATCAAAAGGAAAGTAGCGCTAATTGCTCATCTATATATATATATATATATATATATATATAAAACCGAAACCTCTATATATATATATATATATATATAAAACCGAAACCTCTACTAGCACCACAATTTTTCACGTTAGCGCAACATAATATTTAAAAAATAAAATAAAAAACACTATTTTTCTCTCCAAAACAAAACCCAATACTTATCTCTCTTTCTTTTTTTTTTTTTCTTTTTTTTGGATAAAACCGAAGTTTTTGAATTTTTTTAGAGCTCCCACATGTTTACACATAAGCATTATTTAAATAAAAAACAAAAATTATGATTTTATATTTCTAAAACCCTCCTTCTATCCGAATTTTATGAGTTTGAGTAATAGAAGCCGTGGCATATGAAATCTAATTGTCTTGCCATCAAATTTTATGACTTATCATTTTTTTTATAACATATTTTTAATTTTATAATAATTATATTAGTACTTATTTCTTCTTATCTTATCACGTTGAATAATAGTTCTTCCCAACTCTCTTTCCTCCCCACACGGCACAAGGTTTTTTAAGTTAGAAGTTTTACAAAACAAAAGACTACAGTACCAATAGAACACGGCATTGTAATTAACGTAAATTCTTGATTCATTTTTGTTCTTATGAAGAAGTTTACTTGGGATACAATACATATTATACATCATCATTTTAAATTTTAAATCAAGATCATTAATTTTTTTGTAAATAGTTATTTTATTTTATAGATTTACAATGCCATGATACTACTAAATTCTACTAGCCCGCAATTTTAAGCTTATCATACTCCTTCATAATATATTATATATATAATTTCGATCTCAAGTTATTATCCTAGGGTAAACTTGGAGCTAGATTCAACCCACCAATAAATTGGATTATCTAAATAATTCCATTGTGTTTTAATTTCTGACTTTTTGGTTAATTTTTTCTAACACCTGAAATTTTCTTGCAGATTTCACCAATTATAGTAATGGATTATTATTCTTTTGAGGGTAGAACATCTTTCTTTTATACTTCTCTATGTGTAGTTACATATTTTTTTGTTTATATTTTGTTTCGATAATTTGTAGGCACCGAATTATCTAATTCTTTAGTTTCATTTGAATATTTGGGTTTATCTTTTGCATTATCTGACACTATTTGGCATATTTCAATGCCATCTTTCTCTTGTATATCTCTTTTTGGAACGAGTCTCGGTGCTTGTAGAGGAGATCGAAGTTTTTGGGTTGATTGGATCGAATCTTTGCGGATTGGTGCTTGTGGATCAGTGCTTGTGACCATGAGGAAGAGAGGGAGAGGAGATTTCAACCAAGAGGGTGAGAGGGAGAGGGGAGTTTCATCCATGGAGGCGGCAGAGTCTTCAAGAATGGAGAGAGAGTTTTTAGATTAAAGGGAGTTGAGATAAATAATAATAAAAAGTGAGGAAAATGATTATTAAATAAAATAGATGGTAGAATAGACAAACTAATGTGGGTGTTTTTATAAAAGTGGGTGTGTAAAATAGATTTTTTTTTTTTTTTTTTGCAAAATGGAAAAATTTTACATCCATTAATACTGATGCTTTAAGAGTTTTGTAACTTGTAGTGTTGCTCAATTCTCCCGGGAAAGAGAACTTGGATCTGAATCTCCCTCAACTTTTTGTTGTTAGGGGAAAAAATGCATTAAATAACGTTCCTAAGCAAAACCAATAAAATGAGATTCAGAATCATTAAACTTTTTTCTTAAACATGCTACCCAAAATAATATGAAAATAGCCAAAAGGAAAAATGTGTTATCTTCTTTAGTGACCGACTCACTTCTAATCATTGAATCATTGGACAATCCCAATCACCTAGGTATTATGAAGAGTCTAACACTTAATCTTAGATCCTCAAAATGGGTTACTGTGAGAGACCGCGCCCCCCGGCCCGTTTTATAATAAGTTGGGCCAAACCCGTGTGAATGGGTGGAGTCGTGTTATTGCCTCTCAAAATGGAGGTTCGACTAGTTATATTTTCCCCTTTAGATTAAGGGTTTTACAATGGAGTCGCCACATATTTAATTATTGGAAAAATAAGAAAACCGAAATTGAAAAATTCATCATTTTATTAATTTTCAATTGAATTTACATTGGTTATAGGAAAATTACATGGCTTTGGTCCTAGATACAATCTAAGATAAAGTACATAGCTTTGTTTCCTAGTTACAATCTAAAAATTGAAAATTACATGGACAAGTATTTGATCTACTAACCTTTGATCTAAGTTCGGAGGCTATGTTACAAGGTGGGAAGGTGTTAGGCACCCACCTTGCCCGGTGAAACCGGTCTTCTAGACTATGGTGGCCAACATTCATATCATATCATCCAATATGTCAATCAATTTGCATGTTGAATTTAAGGTGTGTGCATGTGATAAACCCTAATTCAATTTATTAAGTATTGCATTTGGATTGAAGAATGGATTTTAGTGAATGTGTGTGGATGGTAATATCCTAGATTCAAGGATTTGAAAGAATTATTAAACAAACATGTTTTTCATATTTTTGATGTGGATTTAAGATTAGAACCAGTGTTATGCATGAACATGTGATGAACAACCAAGAACATGTGAAGAACATATAATAACATTTAAGAACATTCGAACATATTCAAGGAAATTTAAATAGTTACTATCATGCTTTAATCCTAAATTCTTATCATGGCAACACAAAAAACAAGTTAGGAAAAGAAATTATACCTTCATGCAAGATCAATATGGTGGATGAGGAGACTCTTGAGAGATGTCTTATGAGTGGAGAAAAAGAAGAGTTAGGAGAAGAAGAGTGAGTCTCACTCAATACCTTGAGTCTCAAGAAGACTAAGATATGACAAGACTACTCAACTTCCTAGAACTCAAGAGAGGGGAAGAGAGGGGGTTTTTTTGTGTCTTGGAATGAAGGAGAGGGGGGTTTATATAGTAGTGGTGGAGGAAATATGAATGGAAGGCCATTAATGAGGGTTGACAGAGAATCATGAACCTAGACCTCATTTTAGCCTTTGGGAAGATTTGGTGCATTAAATGGAAAGATTGGTGGGAGTAAGAAGCAAGCCAAAATTCGGTTTTCCTGTAGCTGCTGTAACAGCTTGTAGAGCCAACTTTGAAAAATCATATCTGACTCAATTCTGATCAGCATTGTCTCGTTCTTGTGCTCAAATTGAAGCCCCGGATGTCTAGTTTCTGGGAAAATTAACCTCATTCACAGATTCAAAATATTCTGAGAGATATAAATGAAATAGTGAGCAGAGGTCATTTCTTAGAAAAATGGTTTCAGCACAATTAACATTAATAGGTCCCAAATTAGTTTCCAATTAACATTAATAGGCTCCAATCACTCCCATTTCAGACCTAATTAGTTCCAAATTTACCCTAATTAGTTCCAAATTTACCCTAATTAAAAGATAATTGCACAAATTACTCATTGAATAATTAATATTTAACTATCTAATTAATTAGGTGTTTGCAACCTTACCATAAAATGTAGTCCTAACCAATCAAATTATGACACATCATTAATTTCAAATTGATTATAATTATAACCAATTAGAATCAATTGTCCATAATCACATAAGGTCGGACTCAATTTGTGATAGTGCATCTCAGCCATTAAAACTTGATTTGATGATAACTTTCAATCTGATGGTCCGATTAGAGCTTATAACTAATCGATTTGATCGTTACAACATCAAGATCATTTTGGTGAAATGAGATTATGGATCTAATGACCAAAATCAAGATGCATATTTTCAAGGTGAAATTACCCTTTTACCCTCCAAGTGAGGTTAAATGCGGGTTGCAAAATGAGGTGTCAACAGTTACATGCCAATGTCCTAGTTGACAAATTGAACCCTTATTAGATGTGGGTTTTTTTTTTTTTTTTTTTTTTTTTTTTTTTTTTGGGGGGGGAAAAATTTATATTGAATTAAATTGTATTTTTATTCCCTACACGCATGAATAATATCAAAGCAAGTAAAGATTAATAATTATCACACCTATAAAATGTAAAGTAGTTTCTCAACTTAAAAATTAGGGTAATTAAACAAAAGCATAAATCCACACTAAATTAATAGGGTAGTTGCATTTTGCACCATAAACTTTGAAAACTTACCGTCATCACCCCAATTATACCATAACTTGTAATTACCACACTAAAGTTTGATTAAATATTAAAATTAATGGTCACACGCAAATCAAGTAACCATTAAAGAATGAGTTCTCCTTTTTACCCTATTACTAGTTAATATACTAATTTACTCTTATAAATTGCTCTATGGAACCTTATGAATTGTGCAACTTTTTTTGAAGGGAAAAAACAATTGTTTCTGTCCTCTTCCTTGGTCGGGGAAAAAAACATCTCCATCCATTTGTTGGAAGGTTTATATCTCATTGTGGATGGAATTCAACAATATAGAGTACTTTTAATTAACAGAGAGAAGAAGGGAGGAGCTTGGCATGGTCTTCCGATTGGAGGTTTTGCCATCAAAGAAAATGGTGGTGGGAAGGGAGGAGCTTAGATAAATGTTAAGCTTGATTCAATTATGGAATGGATTTCTAAGGTGAAGGAGGATTTTTTTTTTTCTACTAAGAAAAGAGAAGAAAAAAAAATCGGGGGTTTATTTTGGGGAGGGGGGGTAAATGTAGCCAAATAATTTAGAAGATAGTAAGAGATTTTTTTTTTAATGGTCACTTGACTTGCATATGTAGGTTTCTTTTAATAGTCAATTAAAAAATAAGATGCAATTTGTATGTTTTGGTACAGTTGGTGTGGTGATTACAAGTTTTTATAGTTTGGAATGCGAAGTGCTAGTACCGTCATAGTTTAGGGTGGATTTGTGCTATTAACCCTTACGATTACACACAAAACATGAGTCTATAGATCAAAAGGTAAATAACATCTAATTTTGACAAAATTTGACATAAATTTTAGTGTTAAGTACATAAAAAGGACATGCAAAACATATAATTTAACAATGAGATTTTTAAAATAGATGTCTACGGAATCTACTTAGATGTCTCATAGGTTGTCTCATAGATGAGAATGGTTGGAGTTGGGATCCTATCCTAGTAGCCTAGTTTGCATATAATAATTCAGTCTATAGGTCCACAGGAGGTGACCTTTAGACCTTCTACCTACTACATGCTAGGGATTTTTAGTCTACAGTATAGAGTTTGCTAGTTATATGCATGAGTTGCATTAAGAGATCAATAAACAACTTCATGCCAGTCATATTAAATATAAAACTCAAGTTGATTCACATTGACATCAATTTTTTTGGTATGAGATTCACATTGACATCAAATTTTTTTTGGTATGAGATTCACATTGACATCAAATAGATTTTGATGTAAGGGACTTTGTCATGATTTAAATCAAACCTGAATGATATCCTTTAGAACCCGTCATGAAACTATAGGCTCGCAGTGCTGGCGCATTCAAGGTATTAGAGTGACTTGGACCTAATTCAGATGTCATAGATTCCATCTGATTATGGCATTTGTTCAACCTCTAATATAAGGATTAAATTACTTTCAAAAGTCCAATAGTTATCCCATATGATCCTTTTGAGGATACACTCCTTGCTTCATTGGCCAACCCTATCCCTGACCATTTAGGGCCTACACCACATATTTTCCAACAAGCACATAGTAGCATTTTAAAAATGAACTATAGGGTATAGAGCTATAATGGTGTTTTAAAATGCTGCTATAGCTTAATTTAAAAAAAAAAAAAAAATTCAGCCTATAACAATATGTTTCAAACGCTACAATAGGGTATAGACCAACAGTGACTTTTTTTGTAAAATGACACTATAGGTCTGTTGGGGTTTATGCCCTAAAATCCATTTTATTGGCATGTCATAAATAATTAAATTGTTTAATTATATGAGACTATCTATAAATGAACTAATAAGACATTATCATAGTCCATGAGATGCATTCTATGTGATTTAGTCACAGAAGATATAAATTACAAGTTCTTTGTAAACTCAAAATGTAGTTCATAGTTGGTAATGAAATTGGGCGTTTCATCTACGAAAATTATAACATATCAACTAAGATGATTTGTCTTGATCATGGAAGTGGAGACTTCTAGTTGGTATGTTGATATGTTTTAAGAGTTAAGACATATTGAACTGGACCGCTGTCAGATTTATTATTTTTTTAACGACTGTTAAATGAATAATAAATCTCACGACTTCTATTTACATCAACTCTAAATTTTGAGAAAATAATGGACCTAATCATGAGATGTAGGTTGCTTTGATATATCAGGAGTGAGAGTTGATGTAAATAGAAGTCGTGAGATTTATTATTCATTTGACAGTCGTTAAAAGAATAATAAATCTCACAGCGGTCTAGTTCAATATGTCTTAACTCATAAAACATATCAACATACCAACTAGAAGTCTTCACTTTTATGATCAAGACAAATCATCTTAGTTGATATGTTATAGTCTTCGCAGATGAAACACCCAATTTCATCATCGACTACGAACTACATTTTAAGTTTACAAAGAACTTGTGATTTATATCTTTTGTCACTAAATCACATACAATGCATCTCATGGACTATAATAATGTCCTATTAGTTAATTTATAGACAGTCTCATATAATTAAACAATTTAATTATTTATGACATGCCAATAAAATGGATTTTAGGGCATAAACCCCAACAATCTCCCACTTGCCCTCAAAGACAATTTATCATATATCCGACACTTATCTCCCTTTAGAGTAATTCATAGTCACTCTAAAGCAAGATTTGGAAACAAGTTTCAGTCAGATTTATTGCATAAATTATCTTTTCGACTACTACTTCTCACGTACTCATGTCTCTCTAATGAGATAATACTTATGCTTAATGTGTATCTTCACCACCTAGGATGAACACATATCTTGAAGTCCAACTTCATGATGTGTATCTTCATCACTTAGGATGAACACATATCTTGAAGTCCAACTTCATGAATCACAATCAAACTACAAGTTAGTATTTGTACATCTAGTAATAATCAAAACCTTACTTTGGTGGACAAGCATATAACCCCTCATTCTCTTAAGATATTTGAGTATATACTTTATTCCTACTAAATTAAGTGATCTTTGATTCAATTGATATTTGCTTACTATGCCCACCGCAAAATAGATATTTAGCCTAGTGTTTAGCATAGCATAAAGGCTTCCTATCGATATGATATAAGAAACCGTCTTAATATGCTCTTCCTTTCATATATCTTAGGACCACAGTCATATATAAAGGAACTTCAAACTTAAAAGGAAAGAATCATTTCGTGAAGTATTATATGCTATACTTGACTAAAATCTAATCTATTTAAGCAGTTTGAGATAGACCCAACATCCTAATTTTTGAATTTTAATAAAGTTAAAATTCTTAGGATAACTAGTCTTTCCAAAGTACTTTATATTAATTTGGATTAGACAACTCTATTTATGACAGTAACTCTACATCATTCTAATGATTAGAATGTTATTAATCATACATTAAGAAATTTATTATTCTATATAGCTTTACACACATAAGGCCTTTTAATACTTGATCAAAATCAAACAATTTGATTTTTTTATCAAAGATGATATTTTATGATTTAAATGCTTGCTTTAGTCCATAAATGGAATTTAAGCAACTTGCATACTAAACACTATCGATTTTTTTGCTATGTACAAGTCTAGTTACATCATATAGATGTCTTCCTCAAGATTGCTACTAAAAGAAGCTTTCTTGATATCCATTGCCATATTTCATCCAAATGAAACATAATGGATAAAAGAATCTAGATAGAATCAAGCTTGACTATTGGTGAAAAAAAAAAAAGTTCATAATTGAACCATTTCTTTCTGAATGAATCTTTTCGCCACTAGTCTTGACTTGGAAGGTTTGCGCCTTCAAATCTATCAATCTCAATTTTCTTGTAGACCTATTTGAGAACAATAGGCTTAATGTCACTAGGCGCCTCTACAAGTTTTAGACTTTAAATAGAATCAAAGTCTATTTACATAACCTTGATCCAGTAATTCATATACATATCATCTATTGCCTCTACGTAGGACCGAGGATCAAATTCATATCCTTGTGGAATGACTTCAAAAGTTTATTCCAAAAGTATGAATTTATCTAATAATTAATAATCCTCCCACTACGATATTGTACCGGTGTACTAGCTATAAATATAGAATAATGCCTTGCGGTGTATCTAATACAACTATTTAATTTCTAAATGTATTTTATAGTTGTCTTACAACAAATTCTGACATTTGTCTTCTAGAACAATCTACGTTTAGCTTTAAGATCCTTCACATAGTCATCATCAAGAACTTTGTATTTGTACTTTACAAACATCTTGTCCTTTTTATGACTACCAAAACAATCTTTTGCAATTCCTTATAAATACCCATCATAAACACACATTTTTCTACCTTTTGATTTCAATTTGTTAGACTTCCTTTCTAGCACAAGTGCTGGATATCTCCAAAGGTGGAAGTATCATATACTAGGATTTTCATCCAATCCACAATTAGACAGATGTCATAGGAACAAACTTTTGAAATCAACTTTAGAAAATGTATGGTAATTGATGGGGTGTGATAAAATACAACTGCTAATTTGTACATGGAGATCGTCCAGGACGAGCAATGTGCTCTAGACGAGGTAAGGTGCCTTGGCTTGCTCAAGACGAGGTAAGCTGTGTTGGCTTACTTAAGACGAGGTAAGCTGTCTTGGCTTCCTCAAGACGAGGTAAGCTGCCTTGACTTCCTCAAGACGAGGTAAGCTGTCTTGGCTTCCTCAAGACGAGGTAAGCTGCCTTGACTTGCTCAAGACGAGGCAAGCTACCCTGACTTGCTCAAGACGAGGTAAGCTGCCTTGAAGACTTCAGGACGAGGAATTATGGACGACACGTGGGCACTTGGAAAATTTATGGTGTAAAATGTCTCCGTATTATACGAGTAACCTCCAGTGACCGTTGCGCACAAAAAGGGTAACTCCTAGACAGTTGGAAGTTATATTCAAATACAAACCTCCTCAATTCAAGGGGAAGTTACAAATCCAATAACCGCCCTTAAGACACTATATAAACGTTGGTTCAGACCAGGAGAAGGTACGTGAAATCATTTCCCAAAAAAATTGGAACTTAAAAAATATTCGAGAGAAAAACTGACTTTGTCATTGGAGGGTTATTGGCCGGCAACCTCGGTTACCTTTGATCACTTCTCTTTCTTTTCAAGCTACCAAGGCAATCGTGAGCCCTCTCTAATCTGAAGCATCCAGCCTACTGATTTTCTTCTCATCATCAGTAATTATTAGAGTATATCTTCAAAAGAAATAAGCAAACAAAAATACTAATCATGTATTTTACTATTTCTAAAAGAGTCTTATTCCTCCTTCATGTATGCACTGACTTAAAGAAGTCATTGAAACTATATTCCTTTTACAATAAAGGAGCCGTAGATCATATTATCCTCTAAATAGAATTCATAGATTGGGAATTTTACAAAACAATGATTCTAAAAGCCCATCATTCACCAATCTTGAATACCATTTAGATTAATAAGATCTAGATAAGTGCCAAAACATACAATACCAAAGGATGGAAACTTTCTCTTTAAAAAGTAAAACATGAAAATCTCCATCTAGAAAATAATCATGGACAAAGCTTAGCATTACCAAACTAGAAACACTTTCTTTTGGTCATACTTTTGAGTCTAATTTCCTTTTGGCAACTACTAGGGCAACTACTAGGGCAACTAGCTTGCCCAACTGTTTTGTATTTTAATTTCTCTTCTTACCACCTTTACCTTTCGGTTTAGGTTAAGAATTTGACTTAAATCATATTGATTCTAGCCTTAGCTTTTAGGATGTCTTCCATTGTGTAGAACTCACCCATCAATTCATATAATATAAAAATAATTCATTTTCTAAACAATCTAAATTGATCAAATCATTCTAACAAGGACTTATGGATCATATCCATATGAGATTAACATTTAATCTCTTCATCCAAGAATTTCAATTTCTTTTAAAATAAAATATTTTCATAAAACGATATAGAATTGGAACTCCTTAAGCTTTTCTTGGCACTCAATATGACTTGTATTGAGTATCATCTAGTTAGCACCATATTTCATACCAAAATATCTCATTTAGACTTAATACAAAGTCTAAGTCTAGTACTAACTCTTGCATCTCATGCTGTAGCACAATTGAGACATAAGCCAATGAAACATTATAGCATTTCAATGGAGACTATGATCATATCATAAGCTATCTTCCATTAATGCATCATGCGTAGGAAATTATGACAATGCTAAATCGAAACATATTTATGTACGTCAGCTCCTTTAAGCACCATGTCCAAAATTATTTCTTAGCTAATGTGATTCATTTAAAATAGTAGCTAGAAAACAAAATTTATGACAACTTTATTTTGAGACTATGAACATAATTGCAAGGACATTATATTTTGCATCCATAACCATAAAGTATGGAACCTGAAAAACATACTATACTAGGTGCAACGACAACCTAATCCCGCAATTAATATTCCTTGGAAGCGAGGTCATACCAATCACTATGATCAGGCGAGAATTATTCTCATTATTAATGCTATCATGGTAACTCTTACCAAACAAAAATAATTTGCCCTTTTTCCTTGAGCCTCTAAGTAATAATGGCATAGCTCCGAAGGGAGGTTAACATTACACTTAGTCTAGTGTACACCATTATCTAGAATCATGTGTAGCCACATTTCATCTCCCTTTATAGTGTTTAAACTTGTAGTACCATGAAGCAAAATACCCTCCTTTGGGATCGCAAGGCATAAACGCCAAGATGAGGTGCTTGTTCACACTACTTTAAATGGGTAAGTTCAATCTTGTAGTATCATGAAGTAAACACCCTCCTTTGGGATTGTGAGACATATACGCCAAGACAAGGTGCTTACCCACACTACTATGAACTGATAATGGAGGCCGTGAGATCCAACCCTTGTATATCTCTCCCACTAGAAATTTTAAAAACAAGTGGATTGTTTTGTAAACATTGTGATCTCATCACAATTTTAACCATACACATCAAATGTGTTTAATTGTTTAAATTCAATGTGATGTAACTAAGTCACGTCACAATAGCGTAACAAACATTCGCGCAATCACAAAGAAGTTTAACCTTGTAATCCTTGAAGTAAATATCCTCTGCATGGAATGCAAGACTTGAAGTAAAGACAAGGTATTTATTCACATTACAATAAACTTAACAAAAGGGTTATTTCAACAAGCGCAAGGTTATTAGTTGTCATAGGATCACAATTATTTAAGAAAAAACCCAAATAACAAGTGGGAATGTACATGAATAATAAATCTCACGACTTCTATTTACATCGACTCTAAATCCTGAGAGAATAATGGACCTGATCATGAGATGTAGGTTACTTTGATATATCAGGAGTGAGATCTATTAGTTACGGTCAAAACCTCAGTATGTTGGGCAACCACATTTAGTGTTGATGGAACATATATTCTCAAGATAGAATTCATAATCTCTTAATGGAGATATAAAATATTCCCTTGAAATAAGTTTAATGGGTTTAATTATTCAGAGAGTTGGGCCCAACCACTTTAGTAAGGAGTTACTAAATACTTTTAGTAATGTATTTATTCACATTACAATAAACTTAACAAAAGGGTTATTTCAACAAGCGCAAGGTTATTAGTTGTCATGGGATCACAATTATTTAAGAAAAAACCCAAAAAACGAGTGGGAATGTACATGAATAATAAATCTCACGATTTCTATTTACATCGACTCTAAATCCTGAGAGAATAATGGACCTGATCATGAGATGTAGGTTACTTTGATATATCAGGAGTGAGATCTATTAGTCACGGTCAAAACATCAGTATGTTGAGCAACCACATTTAATGTTGATGGAACATATATTCTCAAGATAGAATTCATAATCTTTTAATGGAGATATAAAATATTCATTTGAGATAAGCTTAATGGGTTTAGTTATTCAGAGAGTTGGGCCCAACCACTTTAGTAAGGAGTTACTAAAGTATATATTTTTGAAATTAGGTTTCATAAATATATGATGAATAACATAAAGGATTAAACCTGATACTCAAGGATTAAGATATAGTAATCTTCAAAGTGGCAGTCTATATTCATGACTTTGTATTACTACGAATATTTTAATGAAAGGGTTGCATGTATAATAAAGTCTTGGGATATAATTTGTTAATAAGGCCTAGAGTGCAATTACATTCATATGGTGGTATTGAGTATAATTAATGGTAACTTTGGACTTGTCAAGAGTTGACAAAAAAGCCCAAGATCCATTGGAGCTAGTGTCTTATTGGTCCTACTCCAAGCCACACACAAGAGCCCAATTGGAATGACCCAAAAGGCTAGCCCAATTAGATAATCAGTTATATATAAAGAGAGAAACATACAGAATTTCAAATAAGTTTTTCATAAGTCTTTTTCATGAATGGTTTCATGAAGAACATATAAGGATGAAATGGTTTGTATGTGAGTGTTGGACACTCTTCTATTCTCTCCTTGAAAACTGATTGAGAGGCCACACTTCTTGGGCATTAAGTGAAATTGAAGTGAAGATTGAGAGTCTTCCCAAGTACTTATGTTCAGATTGTTTTGAATTTTACCGCTCCAAGATACGCTCTTTTGTTCTTAGATTCTAAAACTTACATAGTGCATGTTATCGATTGTGTATGAAGTAGATCCGTTAAATTTCTGTTGTGTATGTTTTGTATGCAATACAAACACGTGATTTTCCAACGAGGTCTATAGTCACGGTAAAATGGTGATGTTTGTAAAGTGGCATTTCACGAATGCCACTATAGGTCCAGTTTTTTGTAGTGATAGTGTGGTCCAACACTTCTTGGTTCATTGGCAAGGAGGACAAAGTTTGATTGCACATGTATTACGTATCACACACACCTACAGACATAAAAGAAACACCATGCTAACCCGGTTAATATGCGGATTGATGATGGAGATTCATTTGATGTTGCATGATTATTGCGAGCTTTAACTAACACGGTCAAATCTCTTCCTCCCTGTGGCAGTATGTGCCAACACCACATGAGGATCATATTTTATTGATATCATTATGTATTTGGATTAGTTTAGACTACTTTCATGGATTAGTAGTTCAAGTTCAATCAGTATTAGTTTTCATAGATGTTATTTTTATCATTATGATATATATATATATATATATATATATATATATATATGTAACTGAAGTTTTTGACTCTTTGTTGACCTCTCCAGAACTTACCATATCATTATCATTTTTTTAAACAAAATTATATAACTTCTTTTAAACTACATAACTCAAGTTTAGTTCAGTAAACCTTAGCAATAATATAACTGGTGAGGCCTAGACTAATCGAACTTAGGCCATTCTAGGTGGTGAAGCCTTGACTGTCCTGCATCACAATTTGCTATTTCAAAATTTTCCATTCACAACTAAAAGTTAAGAACTATATTGACACAAAAGGTTAAGGACTCAAATGAGACATTTAAAAGGTTAAAAACCTCTTTAAAACATAGGGTAAAGATTGAGAACCAAAGCGATAATTAAACCGATTATTTTTTTCTAGCAGGCTCAATGCCTAATTTCTCTTGATTGCTCCTTGCCTGTTAACATCTAAATTATACTCCGAATATATTTGATGGAAGGCACATGTACGTCCTTGCTATTGGACTTGGGTCATAACAACCCTCTTAGCTGATTGACAAAGCTATTCTATTGACCAGATTGCGGCCTCAAAATTTTGGAAACAGCAATTACTAATGATGCATAAACTGAGAACTAGAAAAGGCACAACAGTTGCATACAACTTGAAAGAAATATTATTTATCAATTGGTTAATTAACCCGAACCTTAACAGTTGGTTTTTCCACTTATCCATCACTATTAGAAGGAGAAAACTCCTTAGCAGTGGTTTTCTTTCAAAAAATGATCATCTCTTTCTGAAATAGAACCATTTCATGATTTAGATATTCCTACCGCCATATCATTTAAAACTTTAAATGACAAGACAATCCGTACACTCTTAAATTCAAAAAATTATCTCAATTTCAAGTGAAGTGACTTTCCTACAAACCGAAACAATGCAAGTCAAAATGATCAAACACGTCTATAACCTTACCCTCCCCTCTCCCGCCTTAGAAAAAAGCAAAAAATGTGTGTATTTCTGAGGTGACCAAATCATAATCTCATGTCGAAATATTCTAAGGTGCATTTCTGTCCACAAAACTCAGGCTATCTTCACCTGCCTTAGTTTGCTTTGAATTCATACTAACCACCTTAGCCTGCTTCTAAAATAAGTACAAAAGGAGGCTATCAAACCTACATGTTCAATTCTCCAATAAATGATTGATAAAAGGCTACAAGAATACTTTCTGTATGTGCTCTAAAAATCAACGAGACTCCCAATCCTTCAATTTCTTGCTTCCTTTAGGTTTTGCTATAGGTGCATTCATTCCAGCCATTTTTGCGTTGTATTTTGTGCGTAGAGGATCATTGTACGTCCACCTGCTCAACAAACAAATATTTGAGAATTGAGATCAAGAATAGACATGGGTAAAGAATGTTCAAGTAACCAAAATTAGCATAAATTTTTTATTTTTGATTTCACATACACATAATCAAAATATATAACTGATGTAGCAAAGACTAACAAGTATCAGTAGAGAAGCAAATCGATATCAAAAGTGAATGCATATACGATATAACAATTACTAATAAAAGAAGAATAATCAAAAGATACAACTTACGGATTGTCCCAATCGGTTGTATCCTCATTGACAAGATGAGTCCATTTTGTCCTTCCACTACGACCAAAGTGCTTGACCTGCATGACCTTAGGCAATATTGTCTTGTTCATCTTATCTTCTCCAGTGGGGGCAGAGAAATCCCGAGTGTAAATATTATCTGATCCAGCAGTTGCAGCAGTGTCATCAGCATTTGACTGGAAGAATACACCCTTGTGGTAATATTTCTGCATGAACCTCCATTTCTGCTTTGGTGGTGGAGCAGGTTTTGGATTCTTCCTCTCCCACTCTCTCCTCTCTTCCTCTGTCATGTTTCTCACCCTCTCAATCTCTTCCTTCTCCTTCAACATTGACTCACGGTCCTCCCTATCCCTCTTGATCCTAGCAATCTCCCTCACCTTCCAAGCTTCATACTCCTCTGCCTCATTAACTTCATCATCAGTATCCACATCAGCAATATTTGCCTCCATTTCCAAATTCTTCTGAATCTCTTCATCCTTTTGGATCTCCTCAACCACAATCTGCTTTGTCTGCATCTTCCTCTCCTCCAATCTCTTCTTCTTTGATTCCTCAAGGACCCGTTCCTCAGCCTCAAGACGCTCCCGCTCAGCAATGGTATCCCTCTCTGACTTGGGAACAAAGACAGGCTTAACCATTGCAATACCCACATGTTCTTCCTCTGAGTCAGTCTCATATTCAGATTCCTCTTCCTCCTCCTCCTCCTCCTCTACCTCCTCCTCCTCTTCTTCTGGAAATGCAGCCTCTTCCTGCTCCTGAAGCAACTTCTCCCTAATTCTTCTTCTCCTCTCCTCTAAAGCATCTGCATCATCTTCCTCCATATCTAACTTTTCCTGCCTTCTAGCTTCCTCTTCAATTGTTGAAACAATCTCAGCTTGTCGAATGCGTCGATGATCAGCTCTCACTTCCTCACGATTATCTATCCTACTCTGAGCCAAGCGACGCAGCCTAGCATCATCCTTCCTAACAATATTTGAGTCTTCCTGACTCGGGAATGCTTGTTCCAGAGCAACCGCTCTATCCATCTGAACATCTCCATCTTCATGGGCATCATCAGCCCATTCAGGTGCTCTACCAGGCCAATACCTTTTAACTTTTGTTTGCCCAATTTTTCCCCTAAGTTTATCCCTAATGGCAATTATAGTATCACTAACACCTGCTGTCACCGACATTGTAATTTGTGATACAAGCCCAGAATAATAAGAGTGCCAAAAGGGAAAAAGAACTGAGAAACCCCCCAGCTCTTCCCTGTTTCAAATCCTAATATATCAGAGTTCAAGCCTCAAACATTGACAATTACCAGGTCTGTAAACCCTGAAAATGAACAAATAATAGAAGAATATAGCATATGTTTTGGCCAATATTGCACACAAAAGAACCAAATAACAACTGAATGTATCCATTATGCAGATATATTGTTGGTAGAAGCATTCCAATAACAAAAGAAAATATGAAGTTCAAGCAGAAATAAAAAAAAAGTAACTATTTTTCATCAATTATCAGTTGTACTAAAATTATACACAAGGACATGAAGTGCTAAGAATTGACACTTTATCAGAAAACAGACATTACCATCTCTTCTAGAAGTAATTGAAACTCTCAATAACAAACTCTTTGACACTATATCTAGAACAAAAGGGTCCAAGTAATAAAAACATAACTGTGGATTCAATATTGGAATTTTTCTAATTTTGACCCAGTACTAAAACCTCTAAATTAGAAAAACTATTTCTACGAAACCAAAGGCCTCTAATCTGAACTTCCAATGAATTAATCAAAACTATTATACTTCAAAACAAAAGTGGGAAAAAAGGCCAAAAGGCACCTCTTTTTTTTTTTTAAAGTGGCTTAAATTTACAATGTAATACCACTAATTAATTTATGTGTATTTATATGTGTACCTATCTATTTATAACCTGGTGGGCAGGGGTAGATGGTACCCAGTGTTGAACATACGCCAGGCTCCACAATTAACCAAATTTCAAACACAGATAGCAGTTTCTCAAAATAGCATTAATTTTTATTGATATGCGAGTTTCAATTTAATTCCAAAGCTCAAAATGTTTACATAATATCATAATTTAAATCAACCAACTAGACAAATCTTATTAATATTTCTGCCATCATAAATCTACCAAAGAAACCTCATTTTTATCAGAGAGGGATTTCTACGCAATTACAACAAAGTTAACGAAGTGCTTTGCCCTAAAGCATAAATGGATGCCATATCAGAACAACTACTTCTGAAATAATAATCTCCATTGAAATACTTTAATCAAAACATTAATGAACAAAACGACCGAGGTCAAATTCTTAGAGAATTCACATCAGCCTCCTCCTAAGACTAAGCTACCATCTACAACAAAAGGTCGCAGCTCAGCTCCCAAACACCAAGCAAACACAAAAAACAATATACTCAAAATCATGAATATATTCAGAGAACATACCAAAATAAGAAAAAACCTATCTCTCTTTGCTTTCCCACACTTTCTCAGCACCCAAACACCGAGCATCAAGCAAACACAAGGAACATATACTCAAAATCAAGAAGATTGTATTTTTTTTTTTTTTTTGGGGGTTAAACGTTTTTGAGATTCTTGAAGTTTGTTTCTGAGAGACTAAAAGAAATGGAGAAGAAGAAGGTTGTGGTACCGCTTGTGTGCAACTTGGTTTCTGAGAGACTAAAAGAAATGGAGAAGAAGAAAGTTGTGGGGGTGAATGGCAGAATGGAGAAGAGGAAGGAACTAAGGAAGCGGGGGGTAGGGGAGATAAAACATAGGGTTATAAACAAACCCAAAACGATGTAGTTTTGTGTTAATAAGGAGAGATTAAAAAATAAAAAATAAAAAATGCATTTACCTGTATCAAAAAAAAAAAAAAAAGCATTTACCATGCGTCAAACCTAGGTCAAAAGGGTGAACACGCCCATCTTTGCCACTTCACTATTAGGATTTTTTTTTTTTTTTTTTTTCCAGAGAGTTTCAAATCTATGGTATCCGTTTTTTATAATAGTTATTTATTATCAGATCAATATATCAATAAATTTTGGGATAATTACAATAAACTCACTTGTGATATAGCCCGTTTTTACTTTACCTACCTATGGTTCAATCATTTACACTTTGTCCACCTGAACTTCAATCCATTACCCATCGTTACCCACCTCTGTTAAAATTAGGGGTAAAAATGTATTTTATCTTCACTGTTATGTCTCTCTCCTCTAAAAACAAAAAATAACAAAAAAAACTCAAACAAACAAGATCAAAGAGGGAGTTTTATTGCTTGGATTCAAGAACATACTTACTTTTGAAATGAACAGTCTTGAACCAATCAATCCAAATAAAATTTTCATATTCGCACAAATCCTAAAAAATATTTAGAAAAATCCTACACTTGAAAGTCCTCTACTCTAATTTCACAAAAATCCTTTCATACAATTTCAATTATTTACAAAAATCATACACGTTTTTTGTTGAGGGTGGATTGTGGGTGATGTCGTGACTAGGTTGGGTTTGAAGAGATGGAGAAGTCAGAGAGATAGAGATGAAGATACACCAACACAACCTTCCCTTTCCTCCGATCCACACCACCACCACCAACACAAACCCACAGCCACCACAAAACAAACCCAAAACAACCCGAAACCCACCACATCGATACGCCCCAACGCCAAAACCCACTTTGACTCACGAGCAAGAAAGACCCACTTCGATCCACACCAAAACCCACTCCTACCTGCGAGCAAGATAGCAGAGAGGCCATCATCTCAGTCCAAGTCTGAGGCCGAACCATAGAACCCACTCCTGTTCAAGGTGAAAGACGAGGCCGAACCATCGAAGGTGAAGGCGTGGCTCGACGCTCTCAACGACTTGTCCTCCCTAGAACAAGTGGCCCAGCTCACCGCCACCCCATTAATCGAAACTACTATCACGGCCTGTTCTTAGTTGAAGACGTAATGGCCTTCGATTGGGTCACCTTTAATCTTCATTTGGCGGGTCACACCCAAAACCAAACTCGGATCTTCAATTTGAGTCAGCTTCTTCAAACTAAAGGAAGGAGATGAGGGCAAAGATGTAAAAAAATTAGAGATACTTAGGGTTTTAAAAGAAATGAAGGATGGTTTGTTGTTGGGGGCAGCAATAATAAGTTCTTCAGCAGTCAAGAACCCTAACTTTTTTTATTCTTGTTATATTTGTTTTTGTCTAAAAATTTTCTAACGGCAAACAGAGAGGTGGGTTACGGAAGGCTAACGGAACTAACCTCAGGTGGGCAAAGTGTAAATGATTGAACCACAGGTAGGCAAAGTGAAAATAAGTCATACCACAGGTGGGTTTATTGTAATTATCCCATAAACTTTTGGTGTAAATAGGTAGGAAATTTCTTGATATAAACCAAGGTGGTATTTTTGCATGGGACATAGCAACCGAAACCGAAATATTTCGGTTTCAAGAAATTCAAACCGAAACCGAACCAAAAAATTGGACTCTGTTTGGGCGGTTTCAGCCAATTTTTTTAGTTTATCGGTTTTTTGCACACTACTAAGTTAAACTAACCCAAAAAACTCTATTTTTACTACTTTAGCTATCCATGTTTTTTATGTACATACATTAGACTCAATACTCTATTTCTTACTTCATTTAAATATTTATTTTTTCTCTCTCCTCTCTCCATCCCACCCACCACAAAATAATAAATAATAAATGAAATTTAACATAAATAATGAACTTTAACATAAATAATATCGTGCAAATAAGGAATTCATTATTACAAGGACCTATGTAGTTGCTACAAGTGCTCTACAAGGTCTGATTGGAGGTGAGAATTAGTTCCTTTGTCTCTAATTTGAAGATGGGATCAATGAACCCCATAAATTCAGGCGTATGATCATGTGACACTAGGTCATGGGTAGTTCCATCAAATGGCTCATAATCAAGGCCTTCAACTCTACAATAATCATGTTATCATCTTCAATAATCATGTTAAGTAATATTATCCTTGCCATCATAGTGTCTTGTAAGAATTTCAAGTTTGAACAAATGTGCAGCTCCATGAATAATTGCAAAGCGTGCTTGAAACACCACAAAAGTACTTTTAACTTGTCAATGTTTGATCTCTACGACTTGTCAAGGTATCATGGGATCAAAAATCACTAGTAGTATTTTTTGACAAAGGACTGCCAAAATAATATCTATCCTCTTGTCCAAATTTTGTGTAGCACTTACCGACACTTATAAACTAAACTTCATCTAGAAATACCTTGTGTATTGACAATTACTATCTAGCAGGCCAAACAAGTAAAAATTATTAAATGATTATAGATATGCTTGACATGACACTCCAATATGTCCCATTCTAACACCATCACTACTGCCCCTCCTACACGGGTGGCAGAAATTAGCTTCTACGCCAAGTAGTGGCTTAAAATACTTGTTCCACGTGCTGGACTTTAAACTGGGTACTTAAAGAATAAAATAATTTTTTACAAAGTGACAGTTTATTATGATTTTGTTCACTATGGATATTTCATGGAATGGTTAAATGATATCATAATAGAGTATTGGGATATAATTTGTTAATAAGGCCCAGAGTGCAATTATATTTTCATAATGGTACTTGTTATATAATTAGTGGTAATTTTGGGCTTGTTAAAAGTTGTTGAGAGTTGACAGATAAGTTTGAGGCCCATTGGAGCTAGAGCCTTATTAATCCCTTTGGCCCCATCCCAAACCACATACTTAAGCCTAATTAGACTGGCTCAAAAGGTTAACTCAATTAAACAATCAGTTATTTATTTAATAAGAGTTATTAAATAAAGTAACTGCAAAGATATGATTAAAAGAAGAGAAAATAGTTTTTCTCTAAAGAATCTTAGAAATACACTTTTCTAAACGAAAATCAACGTACACAAGAATTGATTGAGTGACCACTCATCTTGGGCATCATGTGAAATTGGGATGAAGATTGAAGGTATTCTCAAGTTTTGTTTTTTTAATTCCACTACATCAAGGTACGCTTTCTCTTATTTGTTCTAGAATTCAAGATTATATGTTATCTCTCATTAATGAAGTAAATCCTTATGTTGCTTCTGCTGTAGGTTTTGTATGAGATACAAAATCAGTTTTTCCAACAATTGGTATTAGAGTGGTCTTCAATATCATGCTTGTATAACATGTACTTGAGTTTTAGAATTAAAGAAAACCATTTTCTTGGTGTTTTAAATTTCTGCAGTAATTTTTCTGCATAATTTTTTGTTCAATAAACCTATGTGTTGTGGTTGAAATATGTGATATATTCATTGAAATTACGGATACTGTGGCTTCGGCCTCGCATATATATAATTTTATATGGGTACCAACTTGATTCATGAAAGTCATGGTTACAGATGCACACCGCTAATGAGATTCTAGGTTTATTGAGATATGATATAACTACTTTGTTTTATCATATAATATTTGAAGCACTAGAATCCTTGTTATGATTCTGATATACCCATGGAACTATGTGCTTTGACATCATCCGCATGTTTTTATATATTTAGATTAAATGAATATGTATAGATTCATGTGCCAATATATAAACTATAAAGCATGGGTGCATTTCCGGATTCAGGTGTGGGACTAATCAATTTTTGAAAAAGTTGGGTGCAAGTACGATAATTAAAAAATTATTAAAAATATTTTTATTTATATTTTCTATATTTTTCTAAGCATACTTTTTCACAGTATATAAACATATACCAAATTTAAGAGCAATAGTAGATAATAGCTAAAACATGATGTTCATAAATTAAATACAACCTACAAGTTTGAAACTAAAACATTGAAATTAGAATATAAAGAGGGAGGCAGGGAGCAGAGAGTAGAGAGGCAGGGAGCCAATGATGGTTTTAGGGTTTTTTTTTTTTTTTTTTTTTGGTTGAAAGATGTTTTTGCACTCTTTTCTTTTTAATAATTTTTACTTGAATTTCGGTTGGTCGATACGATCCGATTCGACCTAAATCAGCGCGAATTGGCAGGAGTCAGCGTGTATCCCAAAACAAAAAAAAAAAATCCTACGCAGCACCAACGGCATTGCCTACTGCACCCGACGTCGAACGCTAATTCAGCACCCCTTAGCCACGTTTGTGCTTTCTAGTATATAAACTTTTGTTTTCTAATTGCTAGTTTTTCTTATCAGTTCATGATTATATATATTAACATAGGCGTGATGTAACTTTGAGATTAAGATTTTATGATTTATAGTGTTCCTAGTATTTTATGGTTCTTGAACTTGATCTTGAAACCCTTAATGTTTGATCTATAAACTTTCATTTATAAAATCAAAAAGTGTTTTTTTATGGAAAATAGTAAAAACATCAAAAACGATTACTTGAAAATTTTTGATAAATTCAGTTTCATGAGTCTCGATAGATCGAGAATTCCTTTCAATTGATCAAATCTTGTTTTCGATCAATCAAACAGGAATCAAGAATCGATTGAATCAAGCAGAGACTTTGTGAAGAAATTCCTCAATTTTTCGATCAATCGAGTAAAAGGTTCGACCGATCGAAGGCACTGAATTTTGAATTTCTACTCATTTTTTACTGTATTAAAACATAGATAAAGTGCAAAGCCATGTGTGATGAGATTACACATAATTATATATAAAGTAATTAATTATATAGTCCTTAAAAGTTAAGGATATTTATTAAATTATTTAACTAAAAGGCCTAATGAGATTAAAATATATTAGTTAAATAGAACTCTTAGTCCTAAATAGTTTAGGACTTGTCTTTTAAGAAACATTCTAATGAGATTGGAATTGTTGTATGATTAAAAGTCCTTAATTTATTTTAATTAAAAGTTTTTAATGAGATTAAATCTCTAATTAAAAGTTATATAAATTCTAATGAGACTAGAATCCTTTATCAAGTAAGTTAAGATAGATTTCTATCTAACTAATTTTTTGATCCATCAGAGTATATGGAATCCTAAATAGTTTAGGACTTCCGTTGCAATTAGTGATTCTAATGAGATTAGAGTCTTTAACAAGTGCAAGGTTATAAATTGTGATGAGATCACAATAGTCTAAAGAAACCCAAATAACAAGTGAGAGTGTTGGATTTAAAATAACCCTTTTGTTAAGTTTATTGTAATGTGAATAGGTACCTTGTTTTGGCCTTAAGCCTTGCATTCTATGATTAAACTTCTTTGTGATTATGTGAATGTTCGTTACGCTATTGTGACATGACTTAGTCAAATCACATCAAATTTAAAAAATTAAACACATCAAATGTGTAGAGTTAAAATTGTGATGAGATCACAATGATTTAAAGACAATACACTTGTTTTGAAATTTCTAGTGGGAGAGATTCAAGGGTTGAGTCTCACAACCTCCATTATTGGTTTATAGTAGTATGATTAGGCACCTTGCCTTGGCGTATATCCATTGCTACCTACGGAGGGTGTTTAATTTATGGTACTACAAGTTAAACTCCTTAATGATGGATGAAGTCCGATACTAATTGTTGGAAAAACTAGTTTTTCCACTCATACAAAACCCATAGCAGAAGCAACACAAGGATCTACTTCATTCATGAGAGATAACATATAATCTTGAATTCTAGAACAAAGAAGAGAAAATGTACCTTGATGCAATGAAATTCAAAAACAAAACTTGAGAATACCTTCAATCTTCATCTCAATCCCACATGGTGCCCAAGACGAGTAGTCTCTCAATCAGTTCTTGTGTATGTTGAATTTCCATTGGAAAAGTGTATTTCCAAGATTCTTTAGAGAAAAACTATTTTATCTTCTTTTAGTCATACGTACATGTTAACTGCCTTTGCAGTTACTTTATTTAAAAACTCTTATTAAATAAATAACTGATTATCTAATTGAGTTAACCTTTTGGGTCAGCCTAATTGGGCTTAAGTATGTGGCTTGGGATAAAGACCAAAGGGACTAATAAGGCCCTAACTCCACTAGGCCTTAGACTTATCTGTCAACTCTTAACAAGCCCAAAGTTACCATTAATTATATAACAAGTGCCACTATGGAAATATAATTGCACTCTAGGCCTTATTAATAAATTATATCCCAAGACTCTAATATGATATCATTTAACCTCTCCATGAAATATCCATAGTAAACAAAGTCATAATAAACTGTCACTTTATAAACAACTATTTTATTCCTTGGGTACCTAGTTTAATCTTTTAGTCATTCATATTTATGAAATCCAAGTTCATAAAATATGAACTTTAGTAACTCTTTATTAAAGTGGCTAGCCCTAAATAATCAATTTCATTAAACTTATCTCAAGGGGATATTTCGTGTCTTTAAAAAAAGAGATTTTGGATTTCATCTCAAGTTCTAGACTTTATATAGAATCTAATTCTATTACATAACTTTAACCCAATAATCCATATTTATATCATTTATTGCCTCTACATAAGGCATGATCAAATTCATATCCTTATGGGATGACTTCACATGTTTATCTCAAAAGTATAATTTTATTAGGTAATTTGATAATCCTCCCACTACTATATGGTACTAGCGTTCTAGCTATCTATAGAATAGTGTCTTGTGGTGTACTTTATCATTTCTAAAAGAGTCATATTCCTCTTTCATGTATGCATTGACTTAAAGAAGTTATTGGAACTATATTCCTTTATAATAAAGGAGCCCTAGGTTAAATTATCCTCTAAATAGAATTCGTAAACGGGGAAAAAAACTAACGGTTCTAAAAGCCCATTTTTCATCAGTCTAGAATATCATTTAGATTAATAAAACCTAGACTTAAGTGCGAAAACATACAATACTAAAGGATGGAAACTTTCTCTTTAAAAGTAAAACATGTAAATTTCCATTTAGATTACAATTATGGACAATGCTTAGCTTTGCCATAATGGAAACACTCTCCTATAGGTCATACTTTTGAGTCTAATTTCCCTTTGGCAACTCCTAGGACAACTGGATTGCCCAACTGTTTGGTATCATTATTCTTCTTCTTACCCTTACCTTTCAGTTAAGGCTTAGAATTTGAATTAAGTCATATTGATCCTAGCCTTAGCTTTTAGGTTGTTTTCCATTGAGTTGAATCGTCTTGGTGTATATGCCTTGCTCCCTACGAAGGGCGTTTAATTCATGGTACTACAAGTTATACTTCTTAGAGCTATAACCGGTTCTGTTTGGTCGTTTTTTTTTTTTATCTGGCCAATCAAAACCGAAATTTTCTATTCGCAAAGTTCTCAACTGAAACAGTTGAAACTTAATCGGTTTCGGTCGGTTTTTCAGTCGGTGTTCGGTTTTTGCGCCTAGAGTTTAGGCCGATTGGGCCTTTGGTTTTTTTTTTCCCAAAAATTTTCTGTTTGGGCTTTTTTAAAAAACAAATGCAGTATACAAGCCACTTGTTTTATGGCCCTTTTATGCTCTAATTAAGCCTTTTTTAGAAACTTGTTTTGGGCCTTTTTTAGGAACTAGTTATGGCCCAGATTCAGGCCTTCTCTATTTTGCCCAGTGGCCATCTTTGGGCCTTTTCTATTTTGGCCAATGGCCATCTTTGGGCCTTTTTTAGTATTCTGTTTTGGCCATTTTGGCCCAAATTCGGGTCTTTCCTATTTTGGGTCTTTTTGCACATCCATAAAGCATTTTACAAACAAGAAAAATCACAACCTGCTTTGCATTTTGCATTTTTCATAACTTGCTTTTGCTCAACATAAATCTAGAAATACACATTATAGCAGATTCATCAAAAAAAAAAAAAAAATCACAACCTGTTACAGATTCATAAATCCAAAAATACAACACATATAGCAGATTCATAAATCACAACCTGTCATAGATTCATAACCTGCATTAAAGCTTCTATTATACTCATTAAAATACACATCACATATTATAACCTATCAACATGATATAACCAGTCAACAATACATTTGCACAAGCACAACCTGTCAACACAAATTCATAAATTCATAAATAATCTAGAGCAAAAAATTGCTCTAGCGCTTAAAGCCTCAAACTAATTTGTAACTTGTTACGGGCACCCATCAAATACAAACAAGATTAAAAAATAAATTGTTCAAATCAAAATAAAATAACTAGTGCAAATTTAATTACTTCATTAGTAATATGTCGATGTTCACATATTGTCCATATGTCAATACCTACGTAATAGCATTATAGCCAAAGATTCAAAATAAATTGGCCATATGTCATTGCCTATTTCCTAATATCATATATTGTTTACGTATAGGCCACTGTCAAAGCTCAAAATAAAAGCTCATATCTATATGTAGGCCACTGTCTACTAGAGTCTAATAGCAGAAAGTATACATATCAATATATCAAGTTGCTGTCAAAATAGAAACTAACAAAACCCTATGTCATCATCAATACCACCCGTCCAAAGAGCAAAGAGCAATCTTCAACCATCAACTTCAATAGATGTTGGTGTGGACATGTCTAGTTTCGATGTTAATGCAGCATCACTCATGAGTTCTACAAACAAAAAAAAAAAAATGAAAAAAACATAAAAGTCACTTGTACAATAAAACAATAAATATGCCAAGAATCTAAGACATTCAGTTTTTTTTTTTTTTTTTTAAATAAAGAAAGAAGTAGACATGTAGAATGTTCAATAAAACAATAAATATGCTAAGAATCCAAGATATTCATTTTTTTTTTTAATAATAATAGACATGCAAAATTTTTTTTTAGTAAATAAAGAAATAGAAATTCATATTTTTTTTAATATAACAAATAATAGTCATACCTCCATCAAGCTTTTCAAACTCCTCAACATCATCCATGACAGAATGAAGGCTAATTGGAGCCAATGAAGGACGGAGCTAGTTTTGACCACAAATGAGGGCTTCCACCATAAGTGGAGACAATGAACTCCGAAAGGGATTGAGGACATGACCAGCCGTACTAAAGGCAAATTATGAGGCCACAGTGGATACCGGAATTGCAAGAACATGTCGTGCAACTCTTGAAAGCACACGGTATCGTGGAGAATTAGCCTTCCACCAAGCCAAACTATCAAAATTATCATCCAAGACATCTTCACAACTCTCTAACAAGTATTTATCAACCTTTGATTTAGTATTTGAAGAATCAATATCCTTCACGTGCTTCTTAAATCTCATCATCCTCATTGCCTTCACATCAACCACACTAGAATCATCTCCCTCCATTGATCCATTTGGTTTTTGGCCTTAGGCTTGTGCAGCCGCACTAGCACTACTACTCCCCACTTAATTTTGAGTATAAGCATTATACAAATCCACCAAAATAGCCTTTACTCTTTTTGCCATATCAACGGCCTTTTGGTTCTCATACAAAGTACCAAAGCAATACTCAAGATACCTCATATTGTATCAAGGATCAAGAACTAACCCTACATACAACAAGTGATTTATATTATCAAAGTTCCCCTAATACTTTTCAAATTTATTCTTCATGTAATCAGCCATTTTTCTGAACAAATAACTATGTTTTTCATACTCCAAGCCAATTGTGTCATGAATTGGCATGAGCTCCAAAAAGAAAGAAATGCTAGTGACATAATTAGCATCAGAAAACTGCAAGGTTGCATCATAAAAAATTTTAAGCAATTTCGCAAAAAATCCTAATTTTTTCCCAATCCATATCATCCATTCCCCAGGCAACCTCATATCTATCATTTCCTTCTTCCTTTGCCTCCTCTCTAACTGTCATAAGATAATTTAAATCTTCTTCCTCCAATCTCTCAAAAGCCTTTTGATGCTTCTCAGCCTTCTCCAACATAATATAGGTGTAGTTCCACCTAGTGGGCATATCTAAGCACAACTGACTTTTAAAGTCAACTTTCTCCTTCTCCGCACATGACTTAAATGTGCTTTGTCTTTGTGGAGATTATCTCACATATCGCATAGATTTCCTCATCTTCACTATTGTCTCATCCATTTCAACTGACCCTTCACGAACAATTAAGTTCAAGATATGAGCACTACACCTCACATGCAAGTATTTATGCCCTAAAATTGTTGCCTTCCTATGCTTAGTCTTTTTTTGAATAAAAGAAATCAACCCACTATTAGAGGCAGCATTATCAACTGCAATAGTTAGAATCTTGTCTATCCCCCAATCAAGTAAACACATCTCAACCGCTGTCCCAAGTGTTTCACCCTTGTGATTTTCCACTAAACAAAAACTAAGAATCCTCTTGTGTATTTTCCAATCACTATCTATAAAATGGGTAGTGAGACACATGTAGTTCAAATTTTGAACGAATGTCCTTGTATCTATGGTAAGGCAGACCCGCTACTCTCTTAAGGCTTCTTTCAACTTTTGTTTCTCATCTAAAAACACCCTAAAGCAAGTTTTTGCAATTGTTGTGCGGCAAGGGATTGGATTGAACCTAGGTTGGGTAGCAGACATAAACTTCCTAAAACCAAAACCCTCCGCAAACCTAAAAGACAGCTCATCTAGAATAATCATCTCTGCCAATGCTTTCTTACATTCCTCAAAATTAAACACCCAAGGCACAAGTATACCACTTCTTTCTCCTTCTTCTTTAGATTTGAATGATAGGGTTGATTGGTTTTTTTTGTCTTCCCTATAAGGACATTTCAAACATTGTGATTGTATGTGAGTTCTCATGGTTGTAGTGCCATTCAACTTAGTGTCACAAGCATAGGTTATGCCACAGTAGTTACAAACTGCCCTAGGTTTTTTCCCCCTTCAATAACAGTAAAATGACCCCAAACAATAGATCTTTTTTTTACCATTATTACTTGCATTGGGTGGAAGTAGGGGTTTGCCTTTGTCTTCATGCACATTGGTTGCCCCTTGACCCTCTAGGATTTCTCGTCTCATTCATCTACAATATAAAATAAAACACAATAAGTTAGCAACTATAAAAAGTAAAAAATAAAAATTTAACGCCAAAATGAGTCTAGTCTACAATAAAAATAAAAGTAAAAATAAATTATGGTAACAATAACATAATAAAAGTCACCAAAAAAAAAAAAAAAGAATGAAAAGGACTCATCACTCTACTCTAGTGTACAATAACACAACAAGTCAACAAGAAAGAAAAAAAAAAAAAAAAAAAAAGGAATGGGAAGGACTCTAGTATACAGCAACAAGCCAATAAAAAACACGTCAATAAGATAATAATAAATACATCAACATCAAGGCAATAATAAACAAATACCCTAACATTACAGTCAACTATTAACAAATACACCAACATCACAGTTAAGCACATGGGATTATTGATGCAGCGTGGGCGTGGAGAAGCAAAATCTGTAACACACAATTACTACAACTCTTCCACGAAACCTAAGTTTCACAAGAACACTAGGCTAGTAGGCAAAATAATAGAGAAAACCTCTCTAACAAGTTTTTATTAATCAACACATAACCATAATCAACCTCTCTATAAAGAGTATTTATATGAATAAAATTTCTCCTACCCCTTTTAAGAAAAGAAATAAAAAACCTACTTCTACTTGAGAAATGAAAAACAATTTAACTAGGAAAAGGATTTTATTTGAACTTATAAAAGCAAATAAATCCTAATTCCACTAGGAATGATAAAACAACATAAAATATTAAAATATTTTCTTCTCCTTTAATCGTTCTGCATCAATTATTGATTTTCAAATCTGTAACATCAGTAAGTAAATAACAACTCAACATCACAGTCACAGTCACAGATTCACAGCATGTCAACAACAATAAATAAAAATATATCAACAATAAATAAATAAATAATCAGCTAACTTTATATATTAGAACTCATAGGCAATCAGTTAACTTTAATAAAGAAACCAACCAACACAAGCAACCAAGCATATGGGTTATCGATTTTTTCAAAACCCTAACTTTATTCTTATATGAATCTTGAAAAAATAAATATCTTGATCTTATGTTGTCACTACAAAACAAAGATTCAGTATTTTAAAAACCCTAACTTTATTGATTCAGCATTTTAAAAACCATAACTTTATTGAATCAGTATTAAACAAAATAGAGAGAGGGTTATCTAGATTTTCAACGAGCACATGAGACAATGGCAATTAGCTGGGCTAACTTAAATAAAGAAACCAACTAGCACAAGCAACCAAGCACATGGGTTATCGATTTTTTCAAAACCCTAACTTTATTTGCATATAAAACATCAAAACTTGAAAAAATAAACATCTTGATCTTATGTTGTTACTACAAAACAGTGACTCATTGTTTCACTATTTTCAAAACCCAAAACACAAAATAGAGAGAGGGTCAGAAGGTATCGAGATTTTCAAAACAAAGACTTACCGTGAGATGAGAAGCCAATGATCAAGCCAGTGTGGACAGGGCGGCGTGTGGAGGCGGTGGCAAAGGGAGATTTGGCATGAGAGGTAGGGACTGTGGAGTGGAGGCTGTCTGAAGTCTGAATGTGAGAGAGAGTGGAAAGTGTGAGAGTGAAAAGTGTGGGGTATGTAGGGTAGGGTTTTCCAATTTTTGATTATATAGTCTAATTAGTTTTAGTTTAATTAGATATTTACTTAGTTTAATTATAGGTAATTAATCTAACGGATTTTTAAATGCTATGTTTAAAAAGATAAAATGACAACATTGAAAAGCTATTAAGCTAGGCTGAATCATTTGAATCATTTGATGACTGAAAAAAGAAAAAATAAAAAAGAAAAAAAAGAGGCCCAATTGTGAATTGTTTTAAAATAAAATGATGGAGGCCCAACGCAAAGCTACCAAAGCATATCTCAAATATTTACAAATTTAAATTATATATTTAATATAAAATATATATTAATAATATATAATAATATATTTCGGTTCGGTCAGTTTGGTGCATTAAAATTTGCCATCGAAAACTGAACCAAAATTATCAGTTTTTTATATAATGAAACCGAAACTGAATCGAACTGAAACCGAACCAAAAACTTTGCATCAATTCGGTCAATTTGAAGCGGTTTTTTCAGTTCCTCAGTTTTTTGCACACCCATAATACTTCTTAACGATGGATGAAGTGCCTTTTTACATTGAGAATGACGACGCTACCATGGAGTTACTTGGTGACTCACATAGAGCCTAGGCAATGGTGTACACCAAACTAAGTGTAATGTTAACCTTCCAACGGAGTTATGTCATTATTACTTAGAGGCTAAAGGAAGAGCGGGAAATTATCTTTGTTTGATAAGAGTTACCATGATAGCATTAATAATGAGAATAGTTCTCGCTTGATCATAGTGATTGGTATGACCTTGCTACCGAGGAATATTTATTGTGGGATTGGGTTGTCATTGCTCCTAATATAATATGGTTTTAGGATTCTATATTATATGGTTGTGGATGCAAAATTCTAATGTCCTTGTAATTATGTTCATAGTCTCAAATTAAAGTTGTCATAATTTTTTGTTCTCTAGCTACTATTTTAATTAAATTACATTGACTAAGAAACAATTTTGGACTTTGTGCTTAAAGGAGCTGAAGTACGTAATTTTTCAATTCAGCATAGTCATAATTTCTTATAGATGATGCATTTTTGGAAGATAGCCTATGATGTAATTATAGTCTTATTGAGATGCTAACATATTGCATTGGCTTCCATTCTAGCACTAGGTTTAGACTTTATATCTTAGGCTCCATTTGTATTGCACATTCACGTTCACAGCTACGCTTTTTTTTTTTTTTTTTTTTTTTTTTTTTTTTTCTTGAAGCGCCTCTTTCATTGTTCACGGGACATGAACAGTGCAAGTAGGCAAAGCTACAGTGTTAAAAGAGTGAACAGTATTGCAAAAATTAATTTTTTATAGTTTTCAGTTTTTAGTTTTCAGCAAAATAAGCGGTATTTAAACGCACACTAAGTCTAAATGAGATATTTGGTATGAATCGTATTGAGTGCTAAAAAATGCTTAAAGAGTTCCAATTCTATATCATTTTATGAAAATTTGTTCATCTTTAAATGGATTGGAATTCTTGGACGTAGAGATTAATTGTTAATCTCATATGGATATGTTATACAAGCCAGTGTTAGAATCATTTGATCAATTGCGATTGTTTTGAAAATAGATAAATTTTGTCTATTTGATCTGAGTTGATGAGTGAATTCTTTGCAATGGAAAACATCCTAAAAGCAAAGTCTAGGATCAATATGACTTAATTCAAATTCTAAGCCTTAACCGAAAGGTAAGGGATAGAAGAAGAATAATGATACCATATAGTTGGGCAATCTAGTTGTCCTAGGAGTTGTCAAAAAGGAAATTAGACTCAAAAGCATGATCTAAAGGAAAGTGTTTCCATTATGGTAAAGCTAAGCATTGTCCATAATTCTAATCTAAATGAAAATTTACAAGTTTTACTTTTATAGAGAATCTTTCCATCCTTTAGTATTGTATGTTTTGCCACTTAAGTCTAGGTTTTACTAATCTAAATGATATTCTAGACTGGTGAAAAATGGGCCTTTAGAATCATTAGCTTTTTGTTATATTCTCAATCTACAAATTCTATTTAGAGGATAATATGACCTAGGGCTCTTTTATTGTAAAGGAATATAGTTCTAATGACTTCTTTAGGTCAATGCATACATGAAGGAGGAATATGACTCTTTTAGAAATGGTAAAGTACATGATAAGTATTTCCATTTAATTATTTCTTTTGGAGATATACTCTACTTATTACTATACATTTTTTAAAATTGATTTCAAAAGTTTGTTCTTTGGACTTTTGTCAAATTGTGGATTTTGTGAAAACCTAGTGTATGATACTTCCACTTTTGGAGATGTCCAGCACTTGTGCTAGAAAGGAAGTCTGACAAATTGGAATCAAAAGGTAGAAAAATGTGTGTTTATATATGTTGGGTATCCAAAAAAAGAACTGTGGAAAATTACTTTAGTAGTCATAAATATAACAAGGTGTTTGTAAAGTACAAATACAAAGTTTCTAGATTATGACTATGTGAATAATCTTAAAGCTAAACGTAGATACATTTAGAAATGGGATGGTTGTATTAGATACACCACAAGAAACTATTCTATAGATAGCTAGTACACTAGTACCATATAGTAGTGGGAGGATTATCAAATTACCTAATAAATTCATTCTTTTGGGATAAACATGTGAAGTCATCCGATAAGGATATGAATTTGATCATCTGCCCTATGTAGAGGCAATAGATGTTATGAATATGGATTACTAGGTCAAAGTTATGTAAATAGAATTAGATTCTATTTAAAGTCTAGAACTTGTAGAGGTGTCTAATGGCATTAAGCCTATTGTTTTAAACAAGTTTACAAGAAAATGAGATTGATAGAATAGAAGGTGTAAACCTTTAAAGTCAAAACTAGTGGCGAAAAGATTTATTCAGAAACAAATGGCTCGATTATAAAATTTTTTTTTTTTTTCACCAATAGTCATGTTTGACTTTATCTAGATTCTCTAATTCATTATATTTCATTTAGATGAAATATGGCAATGGATATCAAGAGAACTTCTCTTAGTGGCAATCTTAAGGAAGACATCTATATGATGTAGCTAGGCTAGTTCAAAGCAAAGAACCAATTGTATTTAGTATGCAAGTTGCTTAAAATCCATTTATGGACTAAAGCAAGCATCTAGATCGTACAATATCATCTTTGATCAAGTAATCAAATTGTTTGATTTTGATCAAGTAGTGATAAGCCCTATGTGTGTAAAATCTATATAGAGTAATAAATTTCTTAAATGTATGTTGAAGACATTCTAATAATTTAGAATGATGCATAGTTATTGTCAATTTTTTATTGTCAAGACCAGATTGATATGAAGTACTTTAGTGAGACTGGTCACATCTTAAGAGTTAAACTTTGGTAGGATTCAGAAATTAGGATGTTGGGTCTATCTCAAACTGCCTAAATATATTAGATTCTAGCCAAGTATAGCATGTGATACTTCAAGAAAGGATTCCTTCCTTTCAAGGTTGAAGTCCTAAGACATATAAAAGGAAGAGCATATGAAGACGGTTCCTTATACCATGTTAAAAGGAAGTCTCAATTATGTTATGCTATATACTAGGCCAAATATCTATTTTACAGTGGGCATGGTAGGCAAATATCAATTAAAGTCCAGGATTACTTAACTTAGTAGGAGTAAAGTGTATACTCAAGTATCTTAAGAGAACGGGAGATTATATGCTCGTCCACCAAAGTAAGAATTTGATAATTACTAGCTACACAACACTGACTTGTAATTTGATTGTGATTCATGAAGTTTGACTTCAGGATATGTGTTTAGTTTAGGTGGTGAAGATACACATTAAGCGTAATTATCACCTCATTAGAGAGATACTAGAGCGTGAGATGTAGTAGTAGAAAAGATAATTTATGCAATAATTCTGGCTGAAACTTTTTTTCCAGACCTTGCCTTAGAGTGACTATGAGTTACTCTAAAGGGAAATAAGTGTTAGATATATGCAAAATTGTCTTTAGGGCAAGCGGGAGATTGTTAGAGTTTATGCCCTAAACTTCAATTTATTGGCATGTTATAAATAATTTAATTATTTAATTATATGAGACTATTTATAAATGAACTAATGGGACATTATCATAGTCCTTGAGATGCATTGTATGTAATTTAGTTACAGAAGATATAAATCACAAGTTCCTTGTAAACTCAAAATATAGTTCGTAGTCAGTGATAAAAATTGGGTGTTTCCTTTATGAAGACTATAGCACATCAACTAAGATGGTTTGTTTTTATCATAGAAGTTGAGACTTCTAGTTGATGTGTTAATATATCTTAAGTGTGTAAGACATATTGAACTAGACCGCTGTCAGATTAATTATTCAATTAACAACTGTCACCTGAATAATTATTCTCATGACTTGTAATTTCATAGACTCTCAATCCTGAGAGGAGAGCGAACTCGATCATGAAATGTAGGTTACTTTAATATATCAGGAGTGAGATCTAGTTTAACGTTCAAAATCTCAGTATATTGAGTAACTATACGTAGTGTTGAAGGAACACATATTCTCAAAATGGAGTTCATAATATCTTTTTATAAAGACACGAAATATTCCTTTGAGATAAGTTTAATGAAACTGGTTATTCAGGGCCAGCCATTTTAATAAAGAGTTACTATTGTTCATATTTTATGAAATTAAATTTCATAAATATGAATAACTAAAAGATTAAACTAGGTACTCAATAAATATAATAGTTTTTTACATAGTGACAGTTTATTATGACTTTGTTCACTATGGATATTTCATGGAGAAGTCAAATGATATCATATTAGAGTCTTAGGATATAATTTATTAATAAGGCCTAAAATGCAATTATATTTCCATAGTGGTACTTGTTATATAGTTAATGGTAATTTTGGGTTTGTTAAGAGTTAACAAATAAGTCTAAGGCCCATTGGAGCTAGGGCCTTATTAGTCTCTTTGGTTCCATCCCTAGCCTCACACTTAAGCCCAGTTGGACTAGCCTAAAAGGCTAATCCAATTAGATAATCAGTTATTTATTTAATAAAAATTATTAAATAAAGTAACTGCAAAGGCAATTAAGATGTACGTATGATTCAAAGAAGAGAAAATAGTTTTTCTCTAAAGAGTCTTGGAAATACACTTTTTCAAAGGAAAATCAACGTACATAAGAACTGATTGAGAGACCACTCATCTTAAGCACCATGTGGACTTGGGATGAAGATTGAAGGTATTTTCAAGTTTTTTTTTTTGAATTTATGTTTTCTCTTCTTTGTTCTAGAATTCATGATTATATGTTATCTCTCATGGATGAAGTAGATCCTTGTGTTGCTTCTGCTGTGGATTTTGTATGAAATGCAAAACCAGTTTTTCCAACGTCATCAGTACATGGTAGACATACCCACACTGAACTGGACATCATACCCATTGTTGAGGGGAAAATTTTGATGTTCCCAAGTAAAATATGGGGTAGCCAAGCCGAAACTCAACGATGGACCTTTGAAATAAAGCCCAAAGGCTTTCAGTGTCGTGTAAGCCCGCCCAAGCAAGAGATGGAGGCTGCACCCTAACAAGAAGACAACAATAAAGCCCAATAAACACGTTACTATTATTAGTTTGTTATAATATTAGACCTTTTTATAGCGTCATAGTTCAAATCAGTCCTCCAACGGTAAAGGGGAAATTACACTTAAAAGTCCAAAAGTTAATGATTAAATAAATGTATGAAGGTATTCAGTCCTGGGGGTCCTTGTGTGTCTCGGTTAGGAGAATTTATAGTATTTTCAGCTATTATTACATCAATGTGAGGGAAAAATTCAATTGTTACAAATACTTTATATCTTTCATCATAATAATAATAAATAAGGATTAAAGGCTCCATTGTTACCAAAAAAAAAAAAAGAGAGGAAAAGTAGGATAGAATGAAGGGAGAGAAAGATCCCCATCTCAGTGCAACAAGTATTAAACTAAGATTTTGGTGAGTGTATGATTATAAGGCATGAATGAGGTGAATGCGGGCTATTTTGAGTGAGTGGGATGAGATTAACTCTAAGATTAAAGCTTTTTGTGAGTAATAGGCTGTTGTGACTAGTTGGGAGACATTTGTGAGCTGTGATTATGTAAAGGGGAGGAAAGAATATTTGAGGTTAGATGAGGTTGGGTTGAAGGGGATGAGTAGTGAACTTAAAAGGGAGCTAAACCACTAGTAAAAATAACAAATAGATCATGAGTTTCAAAGGGAGTAGTTGTTATGTTTGTGGGTTGTTTTGCTCATGCTTTTATAATGGAGTTTAGAGAAGCATTAATTAACAAGAATCCAAAAAATCGTAGGCCTGATTCAGGGGAGCAAGACAGCTGAAGTAATAATTTTGATTTGGCCTAAAAATGAGAGATTTGCTTTTGGGGCTGCTTTGCTTCTGTGGGCAATGTCACATATGGGTAGTATTTGGGGTAATCTTGCATAAAATGCTAAGATTGCTGAGATTGTGTTCAGCCAATGGGATTAAGGCAAGTATTAAGGAAGAATCCTAGTGCTGCAACTGAGATTTGGTCCTTACGAAGTAGGATTCAACACCCCAAGCCAAGTGTCAAAGTTTAAGTCCACTTCAGAGGGTTCCGTTGGAGATCCCTTTATGCCCTCCAAACCACATGTTCCCAATTTTTCCCCATTTAGGATTCATGGGCTTGGTACATGAATCATGTCTTGAACGTTTTTGACATTTATAGCATCAATTTGTTGAAGTTTGGATAACTTGGCTTCAGCTCCCCTTCCGCTGGAGGTACAACTTCGAGGAAGCTGATGGGGTTTGATTACCTTTTAAACTTCAGCAGATATGATAGCTCTATAGCACTGTTCACTTCAGGCAGAGGGTGGCAAAAAATTGATGGAACAGCCCATAGTTCATCCTCAAAGGCTTAGTTCTCTTGTTGGGGTCTCTAGTTGTTTTTTGGTTAAGGGTGAACAAGGGCTGGTTGCCCTCTCTCAAGCCTCTTGCTAGGGACTTTTTTGGGCTGGAACTTTGTTCCATTTCAGCACTTGTAGTTGGGCCACATGGCCCTTTCTTTGCTTGGGCTTGTTCCCTACTCCATAAGATTCTTGGTCCTACAAAATGAGCATTAAAGACATGCTTTGTCATGGGTTTTTTACTTCTCATGGGCTTTAGTTGTTAGTAGAAATAAAATGAATCCATGAACTTTAATAAATATTTACAATAGATTTTGGGTATTAATTTCCATGGACTTTAAATAACAACTTGTATAGTTTCTCATAATTTTTAATATAGATTACTTTGTAAATGATATTTTCTTTGGGGCTTTTTTAAATAATGATCTTCAATATTGTTCTTGAGAATAATATTTACCATGGGTTTTAAATAAACATGGTAACAACCACTATAATGAAATAATGTGATGTTCTGGTGAGTTTCTATATAGATAATCATAATGGACATGTAGGATGAATAATTACCATGAGTTTTGGTAATAAATATTATGAATGTTGTGATGTAAGATAGATCATGAGTTTATAATATGAAATAAATAAATGTCATGGGTCTAATAATCATAACTTTCCATAGGTTTTTATAAGATGATTGCCACGGGTTTTGAGAATAGATAATTCATAAATTCCATGAGCTTGTAATATTATAGTAATAGGTTGAAGAATCTAAAGTATTTTTAAGTGAAATAATAATGATGTAGTATTTTGTCAAGTATTGATAACCTTAGGCTTTCGATAAAATAGTGCCCAGTAGTTAGCTTGAGCTTTTAATAGTGCCAACGTAAGTTGTGCTTTGGATATCGCCAATGAGAATTGAGTTTTGATGTTGCCAATGAGAATTGGGTTTTGATGTTGTTAGCGAGAACTGGGTTTTGATATTGCCAATGAGAATTGAGCTTTGATGTTGCCAATGAAAATTGGGTTTTGATGTTGTTAGCGAGAACTGGGTTTTGATATTGCCAATGAGGATTGGACTTTGATATTGTTAATGTGAATTGGGTTTTGGATAAATGAATTGCCAAGAGTTTAAACCATGGGCTTTGATTATGGATTTGAATTACATTGATAAAATTGTTTTGCCATGGATTTGAATCATAGGCTTTTCAAATATTGCCAAGTATAAGTATTCTTGGGCTTTAAATAAAATAAGATGTGTATATTGGGTTCATAGGGCCGGTTTTGGGCTTAGCCTAATAATGGTAATAAAATTGGATAAAATAGGAGTTTTTGGGTTTTTTATATCATGGCCCAATTTAGATAATGAGATATGAAATATTTGTGATTAATATAATAATAATAGAGCCAAAAAATGTTTGGAAAAATCCAATAACTTATTAGTGGTATAAACAGGTGGTACTCATATAAAATTAGGTGTAAAAAAAAAAAAAGTACCCTAACACCCATCATCAAGTAGGAAAAAATCGATCAAAGCAATAACATTTAGGAAATTTCAAACCAAATTTACAATACCTAAGTCTATGGGTTTCAGTCTATTCCAAGCAAAAACTTCCTTCCCTGCACCGGTGAGATCGACCAACTCCTCTTGCTGAAAATGGCGCCAACTCAGGAGCACCAAAGTTCACAGAGAGAGAAAGAGAGAGGCAAAGAATGAGAGAAGAAAAATAAATGTGAGTGAAGAGGGGGAGAGAAAGGCAGAGAAAAATAAATGCGTTATCTGTCTAGCAAGGAACAACTAATGCCAATTGCAGCGCGGTAATTTGCAATGTTAAAATTGTGGGATAAAACATTAAGACTAATGCCCAATGACTAAAAAAGAGAACAATATTGAACCCTACGAAATTACAAGTGCATCTAATCCTACTGTGCATTAACCTTAACAAAAGACATTATTAATGCAACCTTATTAAGGCTAACGTTGTTGGGCACAATATTTGGCCAATTCATATAGCCCTCAAAACCCATTAACCGAGTACCCAAATAAATTCTTGCCCTAGAAAACCCTAGTTTTGGCCAAAATGAAAACCTGACCCTTTCTTTTTTTTGAGAAACCTGACCCTTTCAATTCTTCACTAATCTCAAATCAGCTTTATCCAAAGTTCTATAGCCTATAGCTTAAAAAACCAAACCAAAGCGTTGGTATTATTTTATTTTTTTTTTCTATAACAGATGAGTATAAAAATAAATAATTAAAAAAAATCATAAGGAAAACAAAAAATTCAAAAATTTATTTATTTACCTAAACTCCCAAAACTTTGATGGCTGAAATTCGTGGGTCAGCTTGTCGGGAAAGAAAAATCAAAGTGGTGTCTACGGATTGATTTAGAAATGGTGTACTGAAGTGGCTCTTGAGAGAGAGAGAGAAGAATTTATAAATGGTGTACCGTAAATAATTAGGATGTAAGGAATTTTTATTTTTGGGTAATTAGACTCCCCTTCTTTGAGATTCAAATAAATGACGCCTCATCCTAAACTTGAAGAAAAAATTACTCCCCTTTCTTGAGGTTTTGAAGAAAATAACACTCGCACTCTAGTAAGTAATAACAGAATATTCTAAATTTCAATAAAATTCACTTTACCAAATTTTAATCATGATTAATAAACAATAGCCTCTAAGCATGTGCTCATGCACATACTCAAAGACTCTTCTATTTTTTAGGTAAAAGTTAATATTTTACATTCATTATAATTTGATATTATTATATTTTCCAATCATAAAAAAGCCTATAAAATAATTAGTCAAACCCGATAACCACAAAAAAAAAAAAAAAAAAACTAGTGAATGACAACTTCAGTTTAGGAGTTAATGGGTCTACTACAAAAGTAGTTAAAAAAAAAAAAAACTAACGAGTTTGTAAATTTGTAGTTCAGATTGAATTTTGAAAAACCAATAGAAAAATGTTCCTATTTTGTAAGCAATATTGTGCATGGAAGTTAAAGATGTATTCTTACTAGGTTACCTTTTAGTTTTGTTTTTACTTAAACATAGACTATAGAGGTATTTTCGAACTAAAAAAAGTCCAGTCCAAACAAGAGAAGTCCATTAAATAGTAATATAGATAATTGAAAAAATTTAGAATGATAATGCAAAGTTTATCAATTGTCAATATACTTATAAGGGCAAATATCTACACAACTCGTTGAAAAACTAAAAAAATAAGAAAAAGTCATATTTAAAAATACTTTTTAATGAAAAATTTAAATATATGAATTTTAATTCTAAAATGGATGATAATTTTGGAAATCTGCCCTTAAGCAAATGGCAAGTTAGTTCGCAACATTTTCAACATCAATTTAATAAAATTTGATCAAGTGGATGTGAATGAGAGAAAGTGTTTTTACTTTTTTCAAATTTGGAGTGGGATGTCATTTCTCAAAATCTCAAGAGAGGGGGAGTGTAATTCCTTATTATTATTATTATTATTATTATTATTATTATTAAAATAGTTGGTAACTTGTGCAATGTATGCAAAACAAGGAAAAGTGACATAATACAATCTTATGAATTATGATAATTATTAATAGATATTTTTTATGATTGTGTTTGTATCAAGGTTGTTAGAATCAGGATTCGATGTAGAATCATGAAAGGTAGATGGAATCGAGAATTGTAAAATCTTACCAATTTTCAAATTTAAAGCAAAAAAATATGTTAGTAATGATTTTTTATGTTGAATAATCACATAAATTATGAATTAATCTATTTAAAGAAAAAAAACCAAAGATACTTAAGTTTTAACATAATGTATCCAAAAAGTTCAATAAAAGTTTAATTATCAATGAAATGCCAAAATATTTATCAAAAATATGGACAAATGATGACTTTGACGGCAATGACTCATAGTCAACACGATGACAATGGGTTTCTGAGAGATCTACTACGATCTTCAAGCTTGCTTCAACTAACAAGGGTTTGAGCTTTGAGGTTTATCATTTCTAAATTTTAGGTATATTTTAGGTTTTAAAATGTGATTTTACTTATTTAAGATTTGCAATTGATATAGGGGTAAATTTAGGGTTTCAATATACTTTTTGGGCCGCTAGTAATCTATTGGGCTTAGGGGTTTAGTTGAGCTTAAAGAAGCCCAAACCAAAATTTTGGTTTTCATAGGATCAGTAGGATCGATAGGATCCTATATGATCCTACATCTCATAAGAACTTGTACTTGTGAAGTATTCATTGCATCATGCCAAAGGTGTGCAATGGTAATTCTTTAAACTTTGAATGCATTGCTACCCGATTTATTAGATTGCAAACATAATGGAATAATTAATTTTCTCCAGTCCAAAGACAACTTAAATACATTTAATGATATGATCAAGAATATATGTGATTATCTTCTCACCAAAAAAAAAAAAATAGTGTCTTTGCAATGTTGATGTGGTGTGGGTTGCCAATAAAATAGTGCCATGTCGTATGAAAAGAGTCCTCAACATCTATCAACCCTTGATTCTGTACAAAATCCAAAGCTTACTAATTCTTTGTGATCGGACATATGTGGAACTTGTTATGAACATATGTTATTTAGAATTGGCTAATCCTTTGACAAAATGTACTTTACTTGTATTTGGATAAATCTAGGATGGTTTAAGACTTCAAGAAACATGTTATTCAAGTCAAGTATTAAAAGCATGAAGATTGGACTAAGAAACAAGTACAGAAAAGTTGTTTATTAAAGCTGGATAGAAGCTAGATAGAAGCTCGACAAAAACAAATCTATCGAGATTTAATGAACGAAGCTCGATAAAAGCTCAACAGATCAAGAATCTATCAAGACTTACAAAATCAGAATTTTCAAATCTGATTTTCGGCCCATGCTAAATTATTTATGTAGGGTTTCTTTTCTCACAACCCCAGACATATATAAGGCTTATTTTAGAGGTCGTCACAGTGAGCATGTACATAGAGAACATATAAAAAAGTGACCGAGTGACTTATTCTCTCTGTAAGAAGTTACTGCGTCTTTTGCGCCTTAAGATTTTGTAACCAAGTACTTCTTAATCTTCATTGTTGATAAAGTGAAAAACTTTGCAGCCAACATCTTCTTCAAGTTGCTGAAGTTAGTCATGTATTGGGATCTCTACATCATTGGTTAGTCACGTATTGAGATTCGTGCAAAAAGGTGGCGTTCATATATTGAAGAATTAAGAGATTCTGAAATGGTAGAATGTTTCTGCTGTGAGTTCATATATGAAATCTAGTCTAGGAACAAAAGTTTTGTACTAGATCTGAAACTTCTCTTTACTATAGTAAATTATTTTTCGAGAAAGTTTCTCAAAAGGTTTTTTACTATGAAACTAGTTTATTTCATTGGTTTTCCTGGGTCATCATATCTTGTCTTATTTACTTTTTCGTTGTGCATGATTTTGACATGATATTGATGTTTGTTTATTTTAACAAGGTTTATTCATAATAAATATACTTAACAACTTGGGTTTAAAATTTGTTAATTCTATCAACAGGGGTTTAAATTTCCCAACACTTTGAAACACGTAGGCATTGCATTTTGTAAGGGTTCACACAAGTTTAGAAAAATGCACAAATATTACTAAAAATGTTGGTTTTGGGCCACTCTTGTTGAAATCATTGTCTAGATTTCCAAGGGATGGCCATAGGGCAGGTTTGGGTTGGGTAGATCTGAACTTGAAACTTGATAACGCCTGGCCTGATCCCTTCACCTGAAATTCACCTATAGGTACCCAAACCCAATTTTTTATTTTTTATTTTTATTTTTAGTGAGACTACCAGATCATATACGCATCTCCAATAGTATCAATATGCACAAATTGTTGCCCTATCATGCACCAAACCAGCTTGATTCAATCTACTCTTCTAGACAAGTGTGTTTCTAAAGAAGGGGAGTCCTAATGCTGCTTAATTAAATGCCTACAAGTGTCTACCTAAGAGTAGCAGCTTTACTAGCCTTGTCCAATTGTGTTAGTTATGATAATTTGTGTTGGTTATGTATGATATGTAAGCTAATATGATAGGCTAGGCTTTGTATTGTAATTGAATCTTGATTGACACAGAAAGTTAGATAGAAGATAGGGTAGTTAGTGATAAGTGCATTAGCTTCATAGTTAATTAGAGAAATAGCCAATCATGGCTGCTTTTGTAACTAGCTAACAACTCAAACAGCTTGCTTATGCACTATAAATAAGTAAGCTGCCATTGGGATGCACTAGTTGAATTTGTGAATGAATAACCCACGTTTGAGAGATATTCATTCCAAGAGCATGTTTCTTGAAGAGTTTTTTTTTTTTTTTTTTTTTGATAGGAAGATCACTTAACTTTCATTACTCTAGACATAAAGTCCCAACAGGTACATCAATCCGAATCTGGTTTACAATCATGGGTGGAGTTTCCTCCACCTAAATTACATCGTTTGCACTCTCATACGCATTCCTTGCCATCAAATGTGCAGCAATATTGTTGCTACGCCTAACATGAACAGCCATCCAACCACTAAACCTCAATAAGAACCACCGCGTGCCTTCAATGATCTTCTGGACAGTTGTGGTTGGGGAAGAAACTCCATTGATTGCTCGTGTAACAGCTAGAGAGTCCCCCTCGATGATGATGCTTTTAAGGCCCAAGTCCCATGCGAGCAAAATACCTTCCTCAAGCGCTTTGGCTTCCACTTCCAACGCGCCCAAGGGGTAGTGAATTTTTTTTCTCATTGCTCCCATCAGTTGGCCATTCTCGTTTTTAATTACCACTCCAACACCACAATCCTCAGAATCCTTAAAAGTGGCCCCATCCACATTCACCTTGTACCAACCCACAGGCGGGGCAGTCCACCCTCTATGGATTGGAGGGGGTTTTGGGGTGCTGCTATGTAGGTTTGCCCGAAACTCTTCAGCATAGCGACGAGCATCAGCTGCAATGTTCCTTCCCTACTTCCTCTGACCTCCATGCCTGGCATTATTTCTGTTATTCCACAAACTCCACATAGTTGTGGCTATCAGCTCCCAATCATGCCCACCTTTCTCCTCCTTTAACAACCAAAGCACATCCAAAAAATGCTCAAGACAGTACCTGATATTGTGCAGCTTGATTTTAAGCTCCTCCCAAGCTGCCATCGCAGTTCTGCAGCCCTATAGGATGTGTCCAGATGTCTCTTTTTCCCCCACATTCATCACAAGCCTCCTCGGTGATTACTTTCCGTTGTGCTAAACTGGTTTTTGTTGGGAGAATATTTTTGGACGCACGCCATATGAAGTGTCTAATCTTGTTTGGGCACTTCATACCCCATATGGTTTTCCACAAGGATTGGATTTTGGAATTGTCTGAGCTTCCTGGGTGACCATCTTCATTTTTTCCCTGGTGCAACAGCTTAAATGCTACTTTGTAGGCACTATTGACTGAGAAAGAACCATTTGGGGTCATAGCCCATACCAGTTCATCCTTTGGAGCCATTGGGCTGATAGGGATACCCAAAATGGCATCCGCCTCAAGAGGGAGGAATAAATCACGAACCATCTCTGTGTTCCACGTGCCTTGGTCCTCGTTTAAGAGACTTGAGACCCGTTTGCCACCATCCCACGCTTCCACCCTTGAGCTGTACACCTTACCCAAGCCTGTACCTGGCACCCATCTGTCCCTGCACATATCCACTTCCCTACCATTACCAATAATCCACCTCGTTCCTTCATCTATGACCCCTCGGGCAGCCAATATACTACGCCAAATGTAAGATGGACTTTTCCCCAGCTTAGCATCCAAAAAGGAGGTTTTTGCAAAATACTTAGCCTTGAATACTTTATGCAGCAAAGATTCTTCTTTCTGCATTATCTGCCATCCTTGTTTCGCAAGAAGAGTGAGGTTGAAGGCCTTTAAACTTCTGAAACCAATGTCACCCTCTGCTTTTGGAAGACATAATTTTTCCCAAGACAACCAAGCCATCCTTCACTCATTTGATTTCTGCCCCCACCAAAACCTACCAATCATAGAATTCAGCTCTGAGCATAGGGATTCCGGGAGTTTAAAACAACTCATCATGTAAGTGGGGGTTGCTTGTGCTACTACCTTGATGAGGATTTCTTTGGCTGCATTTGATAGGAGCTTGCCTTTCCACCCGCCAATTTTCTTTCCCACTTGGTCCTTTATGCAATTGAAGGCATTTTGCTTTCCCCGCCCCACAAGAGAGGGTAGGCCAAGATAGCGTTCATGTTGCTGAATTATTTGTGCGCCGAAAACTTCCTTTATGGATTCTTGGACATCCCCCAGAGTGTTTCTACTAAAGAAAAGGGCTGTTTTCTCCTTATTCAATTTTTGGCCCGATTCCAGCTCGTAAACTCTTAATACTTCAGCAACCTGATTGCATTCCTCCCTTGATGCCCTACCAAATATAACATTGTCTTCGGCAAAAAACAAGTGGAAAATTGTGGGTGCCCCTCTCTTTACCGCTACACCATGAAGAAGGCCGTCCATTTCTCTTTTCCTTAAAAGGGCTAATAATCCTTCCGCACACAAGAGGAAAAGGTATGGTGATATGGGGTCACCCTACCTTACTCCCCTAGTAGGCTTGAAGGATCCTTTTGGTACCCCATTAATGAGAACTGAATAGTTCACTGTGGACACACACATCATAACAAAAGCAACCCATCTTTCGTGAAATCCCATTTTCCTCATAATCGCCTCAAGATAGCCCCACTCCACACGGTCGTATGCTTTACTCATATCAAGTGTTATCGCCATTAAGCCTTCTTTACCTTTCCTTCTTTGGTCAATCGAATGCATCGTCTCAAAGGCAAGTAGCACATTATCTGTTATAAGCCTTCCCGGAACAAAAGTACTTTGTGCTTCCTTAATCACTGCTGGCAGAAAACTCTTAAGTCTATTTGTGAGGACTTTAGCTATTAGTTTATAAATCACATTGCACAAACTAATGGGGCGGTACTCCGTTACCCATTGGGGATTTTTTGTTTTTGGGATTAAGCAGATATACGTGTCGTTGATTCTTTCAGGCATGATCCCTAAGTTTAAAGCCTGAAAAACACAGCGTGTTACACTAGCCCCCACAATATCACAATATTTCTAGTAGAAAATAGGAGACAATCCATCCGAGCCAGGGGATTTGGTGGGGTGCATTTGGTTGAGTGCCGTCCACACTTCCCCACTTCTAAACTTCTCCAGTAACTCTTGGTTCATGTCCACCGTGATTCGATTATCCACAACCCCCACACTCTCAGCAAAGCTCTCAGGCAGATCTGAACTAAAAATTGACTCAAAATAATTCAGAATAATACCTTCAGTGGCCTTTTCCGTGTCTTGCCATTTCCCGTTTGAATCCATAATACCTTCAATTTTGTCTTTTCTACGTCTTTGGCTTACCATAGCATGGAAAAATTTGGTGTTCCTATCCCCCTCTTTCAACCACAGCACTCTTAATCGTTGATTCCACATTACTTCCTCCCTGGTGTGAAGTTCGTTTATTTCCCTTTTCAAACTTTGAATTTCTTCTTCGGTCTCATGGAGCAAATTAAGCCTTTCAAGTAGCTGGAGCTTCTCTTTTTTCTGTTTAATTAGTTTGTTCACATTGCCAAATACCCTCTGGTTCCACCCTTGGAGTTGTTGCTAGCATCTTCTAATTCTTTCTTGTATTGGAAGGGTAGAGTCATCACGGTATGGGTCCCAATCCAATTCAATCTCATCCTTGCAACCAGCTTCTCTTGTCCACATCGCTTCAAAGAAGAAACGCCTCCTTGTTTTTCTTCTGGGCTTACTACCCTTCAGTCCTAACACCAAAAGACAATGGTCGGAAGCAGCCATAGAAATGTGATGCACTAACATATTAGGAAAATCCTCCTTCCATAATTCGTTTGCAAACATTCTATCTAGCCTCACAAGGGTCCTTTGATCTTCGAATCTCCCATTACACCATGTAAATTTCTGTCCCACAAAACCCAAATCAAAGAGACCACACTAACTCACGGCTTCCCTAAATGCCTCCATCTGACTTGCCTCTCTATCTCTCCATCCCAGTTTCTCATCGGGATGGACTATCTCGTTGAAATCTCCAAAAATCACCCAAGGTAAGCTAGCTTGAGCGTGTAATGTTTTGATTAATTCCCTTGAACTAAACCTCATCCTAGCATCCGAGTGCCATAGAACCCCGTTGCGCTCCAGTTTTTTCCATTCTCATCCTTACACACAACAACATCAATATGAGAGTGAGAGCAACTTTTAAAGATTACCTTTTTTCCTTCACGTCACAGCATTGCAAGTCCATCGCTTCTTCCGTCGCTCGGCACCACAATTCCCTGTGTATATTCCAACTTCTGTTGCAAACCTTTGATCCGGCTTAGGCCTGCCTTGGTCTCTACGAGAAAGACCACCGTTGGATTCCTCGCCTTCACCTCATCGATGAGGGACCGAATTGCCGAGGCAGAACCCAATCCTCAGCAATTCCATGCTAGGACGATCATTTGGCTCGACGGTGCTGCACCGCAGCCACTGCCTTACCGCCATCCCTGTCAGCACAACCTTCGTTCGCATCTCTTCCCTCCCCTGAATTTCCATCGCTGCTTTTCTTTGCTCTCTCTCTGCTTTTACTCTTCTTTGATTGTATTGTGTTAGGGTCAAGCTCCAACAGAGGGATTGGACCTTCCCTTTTTTTTCCCACTGACACTTTCATCTCAGTTTGCACAGTGGGCTTGTTTGATCTCAACAGCCTCTTCCAATGCTCACTATTCGGGCCCAAACTATCAGCTTTCCACCACTTGGTTGCTTCAAAAATCATTGCTAGTGGGCTCGAGTCTTCCGTGGCCCAATCTTGGTCTACTGCTACCTTATCCAAGCCCTCTATTTTTGAAACTTTTCTTTCGGCCATTTCCTTCGCGCCTTCGCCCTTCGTTTTCTCCCACTGCATTGCTTCAGCTTTTTTCACGTTTTCAATGGTTATCTCCCCGATGTTCTCTCTAAATATAGCTAAAGGTTTGCCAACCTTTTTGCCTCCCTCTTTGACCTTCCCCATTTCATGAAATTCTACCTTGTTTTTGTCTTTAGCCCTTGTTTTCTCGCTGCAATACGGCTTGCTTTTGGCTGCCTGGGGATTCGACACTGTCATCGGACGTCCACCAACCTCCGCCTTTTATCCTGCATCTTCCCTCCCGTCCGGCGACCCCATAGACACTCCTCCTAAGGTGGTTTTGCCGTTCTTTCCTCTATCCATTCTTTTCCTTCCCTAAAACCATTGTCATTTGCATATCGTCTCTCGGCTCCCCTCGCATCCATGCACCATATTGCATAGTCCCCTTTCCGTCATCACCCACCCCCCCTTTATTCTTTTCCGAGCAATCTTTCTCCCCATGATCCAACATACCACAGACGTAACAAAAGTTTGGGAGGCGTTCATATTTGAAGAACACCCATCGGCCCCCATCTTCTTCTATAGCCACCCTTTTTCCCCTGATCAATTTCTTTGAAGTATCCACTTGAACACGTACCCGAAGGTATTTGCCCCACTATACCCTTTCTCCGGCACATCGACTTCCAACACTTCTCCGAGTTAGTTTAAAGATATTCATTCCAAGAGTGTCTCTCTTGAAGAGTTAGCCTAATCTTTCATTCTCTAAGCAACTTAGCTTTCCAAACAGTAAATCAATCATCTAATTCCCCCATCAAACAAGTGTTGAGATGTCTGGTGATTATGAGGACAATAAAGACCACGAGGACAACATTGTGTACATTGGTGAGGGTGGCCAGGACAAGAAATCCTTAAAACAGTCCGTAGACTACACAATGGATTGGAGGATGCGAATTTGTCTAAAATATAGTATGGGTCTCTAAAGTTTAACTCATGAGCAATTTTAATCCCTAAAATTTCTACAATTCAATATATTGTACATCCATAAATCAAACTCAAAAGTTATAAGCAAATACAAAAGGCGCAATTAAACACCATGAACTTAAAACCATAAGTGAATACAGACATCTTGCTAATACTTATTGTACTTGTGAATTTTTCTGACAAAAAAGTCCATATAGTAGACCATCAAGAATGATTCACTGCTCTATAGACTACAAATTCGTAGGCCATTAACTTTTAATTAAAATACAAAACTTCGGACATGTTTGAATATTCCTAAGAATAGGCTCAACAATGGCATAGCTATTCTTTTGTAATTATCATTTAGTTAATTGATCGTGTTTTCATTACGATGTATTCTTCAAAATGAGGAAAAGATGTCTTTATTCTTAATGCCTATTCCTAAGCCATTTAATAGCCCAAAAAAATAAAATTCCCCCGAAACTATGGTTGGCTATATATATAAGTTTCAATATTTTTAAATAAAAGGTAACATCTATGATTATTGACTGTAATAATTTAATTATAAAAATACCATTGACAAGTATAAGCTTAATCAATCTATGATATGGTACTAAATTCGTTAAATAATTAAAAAAAAAAAAAGGTAAAAACGCTCCCTGAACGTTGAATCAAAATAAAACCGACTCCCACTAATCTTCTAATTTGAAATCAAGTCCTTAAATTTTTGAGAAATAACCAAAATGATATTATTGTATATGTCCCCCTCTATTGAAGAAAATGCATAAGAAAGAAAAATATTTTAATTTTTTTGAGAAACAAGACTAAAAGCTTTATTACAAAATAGGCAAATCTGTCTGATAAGTAGCAAAAGTGTATAATGGAACATCCTCCATCCACACTGAGAAACCAATGACATGTTGTGCATGCCTAACTAGGTTGTGAACTACACAATTTCCACCCCTACGAACATGTGAAAAACTAATAAAATGAAAATAGCTTGCAATATTTTTGACATCTTAAGTAAGTAAACCAAATGACGCCAAAGATTGCGAGTTTTCATTCAAAGCATTTATATCGATCTCTGAATCTCCTTCTAGGATAACTTTAATTAAATTTTTATTGAAACATTTTTTTTTATTGGATAAAATACTCTAAAATGCAATTGGTATCTCCTAGTGAAAGGTTCGGTTTTCAATGGGAAAAAAGAAAGCACATCCCTTTCTTGAAAACATGCAATTGGTATCTCCATTATCTTTCTTCACAGTTCAATATTTACGAAATTACTTTTTTTTTTATTCTACAATTGATATTTGATATTACCAAAATCAATTAACTGTTCAATTCTTTAAACTTTGGATGCATTGCTAGCTGATATTTTTTATTTTTTATTTGACTGCGATAAGAATCATAAAACATAATGGACTAGTTACTCTTCGTCCCGTCCACAAATACATTTATTGATATGATTAGGAATAGATATGATTGTAAATTTGTAATACCAATAAACTTGGTGAAACAAGTAGTAATTTTGCATATAATTATTTAAAGGGAAATGCTAACAAATGCCCTAAGGGCATTCGTTAACAATCTATTTAAAGAAAGTTTTTATGGAAAAATGGAATAAAACAATTAATGTTTCGACAGTTTTTTTCATTTCCCATAAAAGTGTTGTTAAAACTTTCCTTAAATGGATTGTTAACCAATGCCCTAAGGGCATTCGTTAGCATGACCCTTATTTAAATTACACTACCAATGTCTTTTTAAATTTGTCACATTTAGATTTGACCGTCTCCAAGTAGAATGCATACCAACTTTCAATTACATTACACACCCTATGCAATCTGTAGAGTAGTTCACATTTTTTTTCTTGAAGTGGGCCCTGGACACATTCCCCTTTATACCAAGGGAATATCCGAATTGGCCATGTGAGATAAAAGAATAATGCTTGATGTGGTGGTATCTTTGAAGAAATATTTTTAGACATGAAAGAGAATTATAATGACACAATTAGCTTATCAAAAAAAAAATGACACTACTAAGTAAATTTTGCAATGAGAAACCAGTAGTGTAATGGTCATGGGTTGCTGCAACATTTTTTTATTAAAAAATGTACGTTAACAAGAACATAGAGGTCCGAAACCAAAGCATTTACTGGAAGATGACAATAAATTTCAAGTTTCATTAACAACTACAAATGAAGCTTTCACAATCTACTGCAGTGATTATAACAGAGAACAGAGAACCAAGTAGTGAACTACTAATAAACTAATAAACTAGAAAAACAGAGACTACATAGAGAAAGAAACTCTAAATACAGAGAAATCAACTAGTCAACTACTAAATAAACTAGAAAATAGAGTGTGCGTGTTGACAGAGACTCTAAATACAGCCATACACAAAGGAGAAAAACTAAACCGAGGCTGCCCTTAGTCTCTCACCATGTATTTGGAGTAATCCAAAAAGGTGGTGGATCGATCTTCTCCAAATCAGAATAAAAAAAATGCGTAATACTTTGATCATCTAAATTGAACAATCCAACATCGTGGCCACCATACGAGAACTCCGTATCATACTCATCATTCCATTTATCATCCGTGAAATAAATGGAATTTGGTTTGCACCGATTGAAAACATCAAGAGCAGAGAATGATATGGACTGACTTCCACCCAAGAACAGAACCTGATCGTTCAAAGATTCCACCTTTTCCCATCTTTGCTCTCTCAAATTTAACTTGAAAACATAAAACATCTTTGTACCATATGAGCAAACCACAGTCTGTGTGCCGTCTTCGGTACTAAGTTCCTTAAAAGATTTTCGAATGAACCGTTCGATGAACAAGAGCTCACTTGAGGTCTTCACCAGATAGATCTGAGTTGAAACACATATGTCTCTAGAAAATTTTCGAGTACTATCAACATCTTTTAGTAGTGTCGAAGGTGGAATGGTCATGATTTCATTGAGAGAGGGACCTTGAAAATCCCATACTTTCACTGAAAGATTGTCATCCAATGCGTAAAGCTGATTATTGTGGCATATAATGTCACGGTAGACTTGATCAGCTGCATCGCTGAGGTTGGTCCATGTTGTGTCTCCATGCTTACAAAATGCTAGCCTTGACAGAAAACCATAGATCACTACCACCACAAAGTTTTTGCAACGTGATGGGTCTGCCAACAAGACAGCTTTGGTGATGAGTTTCTTCCGCAAAAATTGGATCATGATTGGATTGAATTCATTGGGAAACAATGGGAGTTCAATCTGAACTCTAGAGAAGGGATTAAAGACAAGTGGGTTGGCTTCATCGTCCAAAACCACCAACCAACCGTGAGAAGAGCCCACACACCAAGGGTCATTACCAAGTCCCTCAAACTCAAATGCATTCTCGAACTTGTAAACCTTGTTTTCTGCGAGATTAAGGAAGCAGCAAGATGTATAGTCATCTTCTTGGCCATTGGGAAGCATGAGCCATGGAGTAATTTGAATGGAATGATATTGTGATTGTAATTGTGCACCTGCGGATCTCCAAGAAGAACAAACAGCTTTGAAGGGAATAACGTCAACGAAGGAAAGCTTTTTGAGGATAAGTTCCAAGAGTTCGGTAGGGAGGTCTGACCATGAATATGATGAGTGCTTTGGTTTCCCTTTGGTCGTAGAAATTCTTCTTCTTTTAATGCTTTCAGCCATGATCAAACTGCCTCTTTTATTTTCTTGTTTTTTTTAGAGAGAGACTGAAACTTGAATCCAAGAGATACTTGTTTTTTTGGTTGACGACTTAAAAAGTTAAAACCCCCCACATGATAGATATATAATATTCGTTGCCGACTTAAATTGAAAAAAAAAAAAAAAAAACAAGTATTCGTCAGGGTATGTGAAAACTGACTTCAAGTCAGTTTGGAGTTGAATCCGATATAGTGTCGGATTATCCTTGGCGATATATGTAGTGGACAAACTTTTATCTTTTTATTTTGATTTAATTTCCCCATTTTTATAAATCCTTTTTTTTAATGAGAAAAATCTAATGCCCTTTGATTGTTTATAGTGGATTAAAATTCTTATATTGTTGTGTTTTATCATGGTATTATTATTATTATTATTATTATTATTATATAAAGGGAAAAAGTCTAGTTTTGGACAATTTATTTTACTTTATTTTAATAGCAGTCAATTGGTGTATTAGTACAATGATAAAGTGCAATCAATTATAAGAGATTTTTATAAAATTCTTTATGCGCATTTAAATACTTAATGTTCTTTTTCTCAACAATATATATATATATATACACACACACTTAATGCTCTGTGCTAATTCTTGCTTCAGGATCTGTTGAGTGGATTGTCACTTTAATTAGGATTTCATCTTGCAAGTTTTTGGGTGCAAGTCCATGCATCTTGCAAGTAGCTGAAAGAAACCCCAATTAAATTTTTTTTTTTTGGGGGGTATAAAATTAAAGTGTTTCTGGGGGTGAACCGTGCATATTTATCTAGAAGCAGATTGAGAAAATTCCAATGAATGAGATAAAGAAAGAATTGAAATCTGTTGAAAACTTATACTAATAGGCTGAGGTACCGTTTTTAGAACTTTTCTACTATGCCTTTAATTTGATATTCAAAGCCATTTCTGTGTTTAGCTTGGTCATTTCTTTTCACAGGAAATTTCAATTCCCTTGAAATCCATATGAAAGTACAAAAAAATTATTGTATCGGAGGATGCTGATGATTGTACTATATTGTATGCAATCTTGCCATCAACTGGCATTGGATCACTTTCTGCTAGAGAGTTCATTATATGTACCATTTACTTTGTTTTCCATCCTGTCTCATTGTGTTTATTGATTATATGCAAGTAAAACTACTATTTTCTATAGTGAAGCGCTGGTATTTATCAGTTCAAGAGAAGACTTTAGTGGTGTGATTTTGATTCTTGAATTGAATATTTTTCCCACTGGATTTCAGGAATCCCGTAAATTACTTTAACCAGAAGACAAAATTTTAAAGACAATGGCCATTCAATTTTCTGAATATCAGGTTAAGTCCAATTTCATCTTACCGGAATGTGATAGAGATTTGATAAAAAATTTTACCAACTGATACCTATTGGTGGCCATAGTAGCTGGTGAGCATAATTTAACGGGGCTAATTGTTCTTATCATGATGTGTATCAGGCCTGTGTTATTGTATTTATTACTACCCAAAGTTATGTAGACATTGCTTCTATCTCTGTTGGCCCAAGAACTTCTGGAGGACAGGTATCAAAGTATTTCAGGTCCCTGTATTAATCTTTATGTATGTGAGAGAGAGCCCTTGAAGTTTCAAATTTCTGTCCTAACAGAAATTTAGGAGCACTTCCTGTTGTAAACCTCAGTGTAAGGCATACGGCCTACAAGGATGTTGATCAGAAGAAAATAGCAGAATGTTGATAAATAAGACGTAGGCCTCACGAACTCTAAGCTTAGAAAGATGAAAGGCATGATTTAGAGTTTAGACTAGACAGTCCTTGACATATGCATTAATGATGTAGCCTAATGGCTTTAAACAATTCATTTTCATTCAGGTGTGTCAAGTTGCGTCTCTAAAATCAGAAGATACTGGTGAAGCCACTTGATTTTTATATTGATTTTAAATTTGGATGGGGTTTGTTTGATGCAACCGTAGGAAAGGATTGTGTAACATGAAACCATTGAAAAAGTAATATGGATTTGGAAGTAAAGTTGAGGAATTTTTTAGTTTATATTGTTCCTTACTCCTAAGGTTCTTAATATGGAAGAAAAAAAAAAGTTGAAAATTCTGGTGAACCAGAGAGGAACATATCAACATGGTAGACAAAAATAAAAAACAAATAAATCTAGATCAAACTCACTTACGAATTTGTACATCATCGATAACAAAGGACTGATGTGTAAAAAGAGTTCATGATCTTTTCATCGAATTATAAATCAACGTATTTGTCCATTATTTCTATTTTTCTATATATTCATCAAGGATAAACTTTGAAAGTTGATCTTTATTATTACATTCGAGTGTTAGCTAAGATGTATTTTTGTATATATAATTGGACCATCATGTTAGTAGTTGATCGTGTTTCTATTTTCATCTGCTTCAGTTCTTCGAATGTTCATGTGATTGGTTACCAAACTTAGGGCACTATTTAAAGCGAAATGTTATAGCCACAAGCTATTTTACAACAATTTTACAAACTATTGATGTGACCAGTGTCTTATTACTTTTCATTTAGGTCCACTATTTTAACTTAGGGTTTATCACTTGCTCCGCAACACTAACTGCCACATGCAGTTTTGGTGTTGGCGTATGAGTGTATTCTCTTATCTCATCCTGCTTCCCCTATACATATATGTGTGTGTGTGTTGTGTGTTTCTCAAAAAAAAAAAAAAAAATCATTCACTATATCAGCAATTTGTAAAATAATTTATATCTCAAGCATTATTCCTTATTTTTTTGGAAAATAATTTATATCTCTAACATTATTCCTCTTTAAATTCATACCATTGTATTAAAATAAATGGTTAAGATGTTTTTTTTTTTAAAGATTGTTAAGATGTTGTCACATCATCAATTGACAAATAAATTCCTAAATGAATCTTTCTTTATATTAAAAAAAAAAAGCTACATATTTTAAAGATTTAACTATTAAGATTACCTGTGTTTTATGTTCTTAACATACATATCAAATTTCATGTCAATCGAATGTTATTTACTATTCGATATATAAACTTATTTTTATGCAAGCATTTTAGACTACAAAAACTAGAAATTTAAATATTTTATTGATGACATAGTTAATGATTTTTTTTATTTTTGAAAGTTTTGCAAGCGTTAAAAATATAAGAAAAAAAAAAGTGATCCAACGGTAGAATTATTAAAATCCACATCTATTAAAAAGAAATTGAATGTAGTTGTAGCCATTCATTACAACCAAATTTGTAGCCAAACTTTGTCTTAATTTTAGTCAAATGACATTTTTAATGAATCATATTACTTATTTAAATAATACACATTGATGGCTTTATAAATTACCATGAATATTCCTAAATACTAGTTTGCAACTAATATATATAAAGAACTCTATATTGTAGTTGTGGGAAGTCCGGGGGCGGAGTAGGGAGAAAAACGGCATTTCTACCGGTTCATTTATAAGCATCTTTGACCCAAGAAGAGGATAGGAAAGGTGCATAGCATCACATGAGCGACTGAGAAGAAAAAGCAGTCTTCCAGGAGAGGGCCAAGACAGTGGTGAGATATTTCCTGAAAAATGTTAGTTATCACCTCTGCATTGAATGCATGTTAACAACTTTATCAGTTACATTGATGAGAAAATGACACATGAACAGTAGATTTACAGTTAAATAGCCCCTTCTACCACCTTCATCAGAACTTGGAGGGGAAAAGTGTCCAAATGAAAGCCTAGAAGTATACAAGTGGAGGGCCAAGATGAAAAGAAAAGGAGTATATAAAAAAATAGAACCTCTCATATGAAGGGATTCAGAATTTTTGAAGAAAGCATAATTAAGAAGATAGGAATAAACACAATGTAAAGGTGTGGAAGGAAGAACTTGTATAAATTTCTATATAAGAACACATCCTCGAGCACGCCCGAATGCTGCATTAACCTCAAATTACTCTTTGGAACCATTCCTCTTTGTTTACCTTCGGATCCTCGGCCTTAATCTTATACTTAATTCCAAGCCCACTTAAGTCAATTTCCCACTTTCCATACAAATTATATTGTTTTGGGCTTAACCTGAGGGAAGGGACTCCCTTATTCTCAGTGGACCTGGCCCATAAAAATTTCAGCACTTACAATAGTATACTCTATAAACTCTAGAGAATCTAAATCTTAAATATTGTTAGTCTCCTTCTCAAAAAAAAAAAATATATATATATATATATATATATTTTGTTAGTCACCAATTTTTTTTATAAATAATTTTATGGAATTCTACTAGAGAATCACATATTTACCTTCTTCTTCTTCTTTTCTTTTCTTTTTTTTTTTTCTTTTTTCCCTTTTCTTGAGTAAATCAAAGATTGACCTTTGTATAAAGATAGAGAATCAGAGATTTGCCCTTTTTTGTTTTTTCTTTTTGAAGTAAATCAAAGATTGACCTTTGGGTAAATATTGATGGGCTAGAATTTATATCATAGCATATGATCTACAAAAAATAGAAAACAAAAACCTTATTCAGAAAAACAAAAAACAAAACCACGCATAACATTTATTGACCCAAAACGGTCCACAAGAATTAAAGCTCTACTAGAACATTAGATCAACCACCCCCCCCCCCCCCCCAAAAAAAAAAAAGCTATTAAAAGAGGACATTATTCAGGATAATAATTGTAAAAAAATTTACAATTCAGCTACAGTAAGTTACAGTAACATCTTATAAGTAAGATATTACTATAGTAAATTGGTATTTTTTTAATTGTTTTTTATTTTCTTTCTCCTTCTTTTTTTATTAATATTTCTTATTCTTCTTCTCTCTCCTCCTTCTTTGAGTTGGGATATATTATTTTATTGTATAGATATATTATTTTATTGTGTATTTTTGTACCCGTAATACACTCATATATACGGCTTGTACTTCACGCATAGTGTCCTATATAAAGGCTCTCTCTTGTACAATAAAATACACAATAATATATACATGTTACTCTCTCTCTCTCTCTCTCTCTCTCTCTCTCTCTCTCTCTCTCTCTCTCTCTCAATATGGTATCAGTAATGCCTAAAACAATAGACCATCAAAAGCATGTCATCGTCGTCAAACCTACAACTATTGGAACTCTCAGATTCAGTCCTTTCTTTCATCAACTTGACAAATCACACCCATGACTTGATAAATCGAACAATCACGAGAAAAACCCAATCATAAACATCCCAATTTGTTGTTGCACACACCACACGCGATACTAAAACTTTCAGGCTTTTGAAACACATACCCACGCATTGGCAAGATCTCACACCACTTCCACACGCCATCACACACCAGACACATGGCAACTACACGCACTTCACCACATGACAGCCTCTTTATTTGCCACATAAGCCCTAGTGCCACATTAGCACACATTCAATGCCATGTTGGCATGCCACGTCATCAAGCCATGTTAATGCCACACATCAGCAAGCAACATCATCGCTTCAACCACATCAACAAATCCAACTTGGGTTTAACCCGTTGACCATTGACCAAAATATTTGACCATGATGTTTCCAAACTCTAGAGCCCGTTTGATACATGTGTTTAAATACATGTTTTCAGTTTTTAAACAACATTACACGTATTTTTATACACTTTTTTACCTACACGTATTTCTAAAAAATACAAACAATGTTACTAGAACAACCTTACCAAACGCCCCCTAGTTTCCAAAATATAAGAGGCCCATTCCAAAATATAATAGGCCCATTATACTATTATATTTGCCCTACACTCATGTTGCCTGGCTCTCTCTCGTACTATGAAACACGTTATTCTCCCTCTCTCTCTCAACAAGCTCATAGTGCTAAGAGGAGGGAATGTGCAGACTAACCACGTGAGAGGCTTCTATGTAGTAAGTTAAACAACGCTTGAAAGAAAAATGGAAAATAGCATTTCGAGTTTTAGAAACTCGAGATATATATTTAAACTCAAGTCTCCAAGACTCGCTTTGCACTGATGACTTGGACTGAAACGGGAAGAAATGCCACATAGATCTCGAGTCTCTTAGACTCGAGTTCTACCAAAGGGAGAAACCCAACACTGATCCAGAAACCCAGAATGAAAGAGAAGTCTAGAAGAGAAATCCAGAAACCCAGAATGAAGATGAAGAAAAGAGAAATCCAGAAACTCAGAACGAGCCCGAACCAATCGAAACCCAGAACGAAGATTATGAAGAAACCCAGAACGTGAGGAAGACGAAGCCGAACAGACGCGACGATGAAGAAGGAACAGCGACGATGAAGAAGGAACAGACGCGATGATGAAGAAGGAACAGTGACGATGAAGAAGGAACAGACGCGATGAAGAAGAAGGAAGGGAAAATAAAATGGTGGAACTCGAGTCTTAAAAACTCGAGTTCCACGTGGGATTTTTAAAACCTACTATCATTTGGGTCTCGAGTTTTAAAAACTCGAGATGTTAGTTTCCAACATTGTTTTGAAACATGACAGGTAACTAAATTTTTTTATATTTAATGTTATTTAGAAATAAAATTCGTGCTAGGAGGGTTTCTCCACGTGAGAAGGGCTGGAGGTTTCCAACCTTCTAGGCAGTAGAATTACATTGTCTCCTTTACGAGGAAATCTTGTTTCTTCTAGTAGCAAGACTATTAGTAGGGCTTGGTGGGTTTTTATTTTTTTAGTGGGGGGGAATTTTGCAAGCTAACAAATGAAAAAGAAAGAATATAATTAGTTAACGTAGGAAACTAAGAAATAAGGAAACTAACATCTCGAGTTTTAGAAACTCGAGATGCACTCAAATCCTAAGCACCACAGGTCCGTTTTCAAGGGTGCTGATGTGGAAAAACTCCACGTAGATCTCGAGTTTCAAAAACTCGAGATCTTTGCAAAGCAGATATCGAGTTTAAGAAACTCGATTTCTGTGACAGTTTTTTTGACAGATGGATCTCGAGTCTTAGAGACTCGAGTTTTGCTGGGCATATATCAGATCACTCACGCACGAAAATAGCTTGTATCAGTCCACACCCACTTAGATCAGTCCACACCCATCTCCGTTTGCTCTCACTGCCTCACTCACACTCAACCTCACTTAGAACTCTCTCACCCACACTCAACCTCACCTCCTCACTGAACACATTGTCTCCTCCCTCTCAACAAATTCACCTCACTGAACACATTGTCTCCTCCCTCTCAAGAAATTCATATATCAGGTATGGGGTTCATTTTAGTTGCCTATTTATTGTTGGGTATTATTTGTAGATAATTAACATAACTTAGTTTAAGAAACCTTGCTTTGTTGGACCCATTTGTTGGATTGTTAAATTTCTTGTTGTTTGTTGTTGGGTGAGACAACCTATTTTAGTAAAGGAACATTTCAAAATAAATATGTTGCTTTTGAAGTAGAGTTAATGTACTTTATGAATGGTATGTTTTGTAGATCATCAAATTACAAACATTGGTTAGTAACCATTTCCTTTCTCATAAGATTCCTATATGAGAACCAATAACCATTAAATTTAGTCTCACAGCAGATTTAAATACATTAGGGAACTTAGTTCATTTGTAGTGTTCCTAGCCTAGAGAAGTTATTCACCATCAAGTTAACAAAAACGGCTTATCAACAACAAAAAAATAGTTAACAAATACAGTCAAGGATATTCTTTGTAACAATCGAGTCAAACATTTGTTGGAACCTTGTTTGCTGCAAAAAAAAAAAAAATTTGTTCGTTACAGCAAGACATTAGCTGAACATAAGCTCTATATTGTAACGTACCATCTGCTGCAGAAGATTTTGCACCTAAAAAGTTAATTAAAAAAGCATATCAATAACACCTTAACAAGAAAACTATAAAAAACAATGACAACAGTGATTATGAAATTCCTCATCCGTGCACAAGCTACACCAATATTTATCTAATTATCATTGACATGCAAATGAATCACCATAGATTTAAGAAGCAAACACTCAAAATCATCAGTAATAACTAATAGCTTCATAGGTTCAACCTCAAAGAATATGCACAGCCAAAAAATTTTAAACAATTCAAATAGCTCAGACACCCAACTTCATCAGTCACACAACTAATAAGCAAAAAATAATCATTTTGATCCATTCTTAAGGCCTGATAGAGTCCTTGGGCATCAAATAGCAAGTATTAAAATGACTGCATTTATTTTTGGGCAAATTATGAATTAACTCCCATTTGGAAACCATCAGTAAACCCTCTAGTAATTTGGAGAAAATTGAAATTGTCATATTTTCTATCCTAATTGATGGACTCTTGCACATGATGAACAGAAGCCTAAAATCTAGCATTAAACACCAACATGCAGCCAATTTTGCAAAAACTCAACAAAAGAAAAAATTAACACCAATTTCTACTACTACTACTTACCCACATGCAAACAGTTCACATCCAAGAAACTTAAATCCATGTTTCATCTTCACACACACAAATCATATGTAAGAATCCATAAATCACAACAACAAAGAATTAGTTCCAAAACTGTTTGGGTTTACTTACTTTTGCAGGAGTTATTTTATTTCTGGCCTTATGTATTAGTTGATGCACCAAGAATAATGTCGGAACTAATTTTGTTTGATGTGTGTGAGGTTGATGACTTGCTTTGTTTTTTAACTAACATAGTAACTTGACTTAAACAGGTGCACAATGACTGGAATTGATATAGTCCTATACCATGGTGGTCCGCTTGAGAACGCCGATTCGGAGCAGGGATTGCCATTTGCAGGGCCGGGTATAAACATGGAGTTCACCCAAATTGATCGTAGGTTGAAGACCCTTGATGAATTGAAGAAGATAGTTCTGGAAGAACTTGGTGTGAATCCTGCTATGCACAACATACGAATTACTTATCGTATGCCAAGTGAAATCTTTAGGGAGAAGATTAATTACAAGTATATGGCGATAAAAGCCGATAAACATGTAAGGATGATGTTTGACAAGTTTGAGGGAACAGCCGAAGTGAGTACAATTGAGTTGTACATACAGGTGGAGGCGCGTGCAGAAGTTGGTATAGAGGAATTCCAACAAACAACCACAAGTCATCAGGTTATAGTTCCGGATGCTCAATATGAGTATTCTACACAGTACGAGAATAATGTGAATGATGATGAAAATGAAGATGAAGATGATGATGATGATGATGATGATTAAGACTATGTTGATGAGAATATTGCCATTAACGGTGAAGATTTTGTCGATAGAGATGAGTTTGAAGAGATGATTGAACAAAGGAACTTTCGAGGCTTTCAGAGGGACATTGATCACGATGACACATTGGATGATATTGAACCTGATGCAGACAATGTTATTAGTGTGGAAAACATTACGAACACAAATCCTGCCTACGGACCTCTTGCCTTGTCATTTACTGCAAATACTTGGGACAATATGGTTGATCCTTCACATATTGAGATACCATTCGTGTCTAGTTGGAGACAGGGGATGAATTTGTGCAAAGGGTTGACTTTTGCCAATAAAGTGGAGGTGCAGCGCGCATTAACAACTTGTGCCCTCAACGAAAACAGACATTTTATGATCAGTAGGTCGACGAAGAAAAAACTTTCTGCGAAATGTGTGGATGAGTCATGCAAGTGGTATGTTTGTGCAGTCATGAAGCCCAATCTCCATGGACTATGGATGGTGACCGTGTATGCCGGTCCTCACACGTGTATACCGATTGGGGTGCGAAATGATGGTAGAATGATGACTTCTAATTTTATTGCATCCGACATCTTTAAGAAGATAAGTGAGGATCACACTACCCAAATTAAACATCTCATATCTATGATAGAGGCGAAATATGAGGGTCATAAGCCTTCTTACTACAAGGTATGGGATGCAAAACAAAAGGCGATTGTGAAGATGTTTGGGAATTGGGAAGAGTCTTACCAGATGTTGCAAAAGTTGCTAATGGCATTTGTTGATCAGGATCCGACTACTCGGGTGTTCTTTCATACCACAGACCCCGATGAAGATGACACCGTAATGTTGCATTATGTGTTTTGGTCTTTCGGTCCGTGCATTGATGGATTCAAATATTGCAAGCCGGTGATCAGTATTGATGGGACACATCTGTATGGTAAATACCAGGGAAAGTTGTTGGTCGCAATGGCAACCGACGCTAACAACAAGGTATTCCCTCTTGCCTTTGCTGTTGTGGATTGTGAGTCAGGGTCCAGCTGGGGGTGGTTTTTAGGATGCCTCAGAGATACGATTAGCCACATGATACCTAAGGAAGGCATTTGCATAATTTCTGACCGACATCTCGGTATAAAAAATGCCATTGCAAAGTGGCCTAGAGGGGATGATGGAGAAACACGGGTATTTCATAGATATTGCCTTCGACACGTTGCCAGCAACTTCAATACACATTTTCAGAACTCGACTCTAAAGTCAGCGGCGATGAAAGCGGGATATGCTACTCAAAAAGAAAAATTTGATACCATAATGGAGTCCATTAAGCAGGTGGAAATTGAGGCCATTAGGAATAAGAAGAAGGTGATGGGGAAGGATGGCAAGGAAAAGAATCAAGATTATTGTCCATACACATACCTAATGAAAGAGTCTGTGGATATGTGGACCCAGTCACATGATGGTGGAAGACGTTTTGGGGCAATGACAACCAATATATCAGAGTGCTTCAATGGTGTACTGAAAGGTGCACGGGGTCTTCCTATTTCCGCAATGGTTGAGTTCACTTGGGAGAAACTTGTTCAATATTTTCACGACCGGCACAAGGTGTATAGTCATGAAATAGCGGAGCATAAGAAATGGAGTACATATGCATTCTCCACGTGGTCGGAAAATAGGCGTAAATCTGAGAAGCACTATCTCAGGGAATTTAGCAATGAACGTTTGGTATATCAAATAGTGACTTCATTCAACATGTGTAGCAGAGGAGGGGGAAACCACAGTTATGAAGTTCGGTTATTGGAAAGAACATGCAGTTGTGGGAAATGGCAAAACATAGCCATCCCGTGTTCACATGCAATTAGAGTCTTTGACTATCTAAAAATTGATTCGACCACACATATTCACCCATGTTATAGTTTGGAGTATGCCCTTGCAACTTACTCGCATGCATTTGTGGTTCCTAAGTCACGGTCATTGTGGAGGGAGCCCACAGGGCCAAAGTGGTTGCCTAATCCAGAATTGTTGCGGGCCAAAGGTCGACCAGTGAAGTCAAGAATAAGGAACGAGATGGATGGAGTGAGGAATAAGGATCGAGAACCGGGATGGCGGAGGGAGGACGCAGATTTGATAGAGAGTCAACCCAAGCAGACATGTGGACTGTGTCATGCTTCCGGGCATAACCGCAGAAAATGTCCGCAGTCCGGTGGCGCTTCCACAAGCGGTCATGTTCCAAACTAGGTAGGTGACAGATGGCAAAGAGTTCTGAATAAGGTTGTTCATTCTATGTTTACGTAATGTTTACTAGCTTCTCTCCTAACCTCTTGTTTACATTTTTCAGGTATGCTTCCATGGACGATGTTTTTCTAGTGCGAACCGCCAATCTTACGACTTGTGACTGCGTTGTATTGGCACAATTAATGTTTTAGTTTTTGTTGAATGTACTTGTAATTCTCTATCCAATGTACTTGTATAAACTGACTGTGATTTGAGTAGAATGGTTAGAGTTGCAAATTAAGGGTGGTTGAACATGTTTAGAATGTTGATATATTGAGAAGGACTTTTGTTGTGATTTGAGTGCATTTACATTGTAAAATTATGGTTATGCAAAGAGCATAACAATTTCTATACTTTGGTGCCCATTGAGAAGGCATTTTGATGTAATTTAAATGCATTTACATTCTCTACTTCTGAATGAGTACGTTAAGGATTGCATTTGAAGCTTCTCTATGTCTGTTTCTCAGTCAAGTTGTGCGCACATCTCAGTTTTTGGTTTGCTGCATGTGTAAGGGGAAAAAAAAATTCCCAGTGGAACTCGAGTTTCTGAAACTCGAGTTCCAGCAGGCAAAAACTGAAAAAACAGGGCATCTTCCCCTGCCTCTCTGCCTGAAACAGGGGAAGTGCTGGAATTTTTGCCTATTGGAACTCGAGTTTTAAATACTCGAGTTCTATTAAAACTCGAGTCTTTAAAACTCGAGTTCCAATAGGAACTCGAGTATCAAAGCCTCGAGTTTTACCCAGCACATCTTACCCTAATTCGGTCCATTTGGTCTAATTCAGTCTATTTGGTCCAATTCAGTCCAATTCAGTCCATTCAGTGTAATTTGGTCCATTCAGTGTAATTTGGTCCTATTCAGTCTATAAACACAAGTTTGGTCCGATTTGGTCAACTTTGGTCTATTCAGACCACTTTGGTCCATTTTTGTAAATTTCGAGCCATTTGGGTTGAGAGGCCTTATTGTAGACACTCAAGTTTGGTCCCATTTGTTCAACTTTGGTCCATTCAGACCACTTTGGTCCATTTTGGTAAATTTCGAGCTATTTCGGTTGAGAACGCTTATTCTAAATCTAAATTTATTAAAAATATACTTGAGTTTGAAAAGCTTGAGTTCCTTTCACAAATTTCTTTTTCAAATGTCACTTTTTTTTTAGTTAGACATATTAGCCTGTTTTTCTTGAAATTGAGCTAAAAATTAAGGGTTCCACTATTTACTCACGAACAATTACTATCCAATTATTGCATGTGGCTCTGCCACTGTGTTTAAAAAATAAGAATAAAAATCTACACGAATATGGGTTGCATAGAAAACGAAGGTAGCTTCATGAATTGGTACAAACATTTTGAAGAGAATCTCACTGTGACATTGGGAACTACTGCATGTCAGATGAAACAGTAGTTCCCAATGTCACAGTGAGATTCTCTTCATAATGTTTGTACCAATTCATGAAGCAGTAGTTCCCAATGTCCCAAGTAGATAATCTCATTGTCAGATGTGGCTCATGGCATGCTACTCGAGTCTTCACGTGAAGTTTGTCACAAGCTGAATAGTCATGGCAGTACACTGCAACTACTGCCCACAACAAGAGAATCTCACTGTGACATTGGGAACTACTGCTCAACAAATTCATATCATGGTTTTCCAGCCTGTATTGACATGACAAGGCCGAATACATTTAATTTTTTATGCTTCAATACACAGTGGACCATGGTTATAAATGCACCACAATAATGATCTTATTCCTACAGCACTAACTTCCCCATGTTCACTACGCTATGAGTCGCAACGCCTCAACATCATCTCGCAGACATAAAAACAAGTTTCAATCTACTTCAACAAATGAATTATCACAAGTTCCAGCAGATCAACAACTACAAACATACACAGACCACTATGGAGGGAAATGGGTTGGAAAGAAGAGAGATTTCATTAATATGCCAATATACACGTACGAAAGTCTTGGAAGCGTCGGACACATCATGCTCGGCAAACCTACAAAACTAAGTTCAGATACCACCGCAGTGGAGTTCACCGTAGCAGAACCACCATGGTCAACCCTATATGAGAAGAGGTGTGAGTTGGAGGTGTATTGTCGATGGCACGGGTTACGAGTTCCTAAGGCACGCTCAGCCGAGTTACCTAGAGATGAACCCGCCAATATACTTGCTCGCCTTGAACGAGAGAACAATCAAATGCAAAGGCGACTAGACCGTTTTCATGCAATCCAAAAAGCTAAGAAGCATCTACAGGGGAAGGCGCAAGAGCGAGCCATGAAGTCTATTAATGAAATTACTACGTTAGATGATGAACGTGATATTTCAGACTTCTCAGATTCAAGTAATGATGATTTCCAAAAATTTCTACCTACCAACATTCGATGTTGTTGTTAAAGTCCACACGTTGTGTGCAATTTTGACATGTTGTTAATGTCTGCCAAATCATGTCACCGTACATTCACTTGTTGCAAATCCAAAGATGAATTGCACACAAGTTGTGCCTAAGTTTATATGAAATCAGTTGCTCTTTTTTTCGTTGTTGTTCTTTCTTGCCTTGACACCCCCATCGTGTTCATTTAGATTGCAAACATGGCTTCGTTTGTGTACATGAGTTTGACATCAGTTTTAAGTTTTAGTTTTTTACTTTTAGATACAACTTTTGAAAACTTCACATTAAATGTGAAAATCGCTTGCTTTGCTTTTTTGTCATATTTTTTACTTCGTAGCTAGTTGCATTGAGTTTAAATGTTACCCAGCACTTCATTCAGGGAGGTGAACAAGTAGTTTATGAAGCGCCTTTATTGCTTAGATTATGTGACTAATGTCATACAACTTGTTCATTTGGCATTAATGGGAAGAAAACACTATCAAAAATATATGCAAACAAAAATAACTCATTTCTTATTGCACCATATAGTCAAATAGAATCCTACTGTTACTTACTATAAACTACAATTCAGGATTCACAAGTGCACGAAAGTGATTTTCTAGTTCTACAAAACCTAGTCGATGGAGTAATATCAAAAGGTATAAAAATAAGGAAAAGCAAAATGGCCCATCTGAATGTCATTATTTTACAATATGTCCGGGTCACACCACTCAGACCTTAACTTTTTTACAAGTAATGGTGTTTTATTAATAGAATAGATTTCTTCGTGTTCATGATGAAGAGCATACCATAACCTTAACGAATTACAAAGAATTATCCTGTGAAATCTAATTCGCAAAGATTTCAAATCCTCCACCATTTTGTACACCAAAAATCCAGTATAAATTATTTGCCAACCATCTATTTGGAGCCGCACATCCATCAAGAAAAAAGACCCTAATTCTCAAACCACCACAAGAACAACTACAAAAAAAAAAAGACCCTAATTCTTTCAATTTAAGCTCTAACCTAGCCATCACTCCACTCCCTAGAACCCCAACTCTGACTAGATTTATGACGATGACCACAACGATGAAGACAATGAGTGCAAAGAGAAGAAGCACAAGCACAAGCACAAGCCCCAACTTGATGAAAGGCAAGATCTCCTACTCGATTCAATGCGCGTTTGACCAGCCAAGTAGAGGAGTCGCATTGGTCAAAGCCATACAAAGATCATTCCAATACTTTGTCAGTTGACATTTAAGCCAGGGGCCTAGTTGAGCATATCAAAGTAGGATTGAATTTGGTTAGAGAGAGTCAGGGTTTGAATTTGGCAAGAGGAACACGGGCAATTTAGGGTTTGAAATTTCAAGTTTCGGACATATTTGTAATTAAAATTGATTAGAATGGACAATTTTTCCAATTGAATAAATTATTACATTCCAATCAATAGGTAACATGAGATTGCCACCATTTAATAAAGTAATGACGTTACCATAATTTATGGCAATGTAAATTTTTTCGTAATCTTACATTACTATAACGAAGTATGCAAATAAACGAACCAAACACCATAATATTTACATTACGGTAATATGGTTGTAATGTTCATTACATTACGACAAACCCAGCATCCCCATAGTTCGTTCATAACATGACAATAAAAATGAACTTCGCTATTTGTCTACATTAATACAAAACACCGTTTGCGTATAGGCTGATCAACTTCGAAGACCTATATGCACAAAGTAAAATATTTGGATCCAAGAGTTACAACCACAAGAAAGCTTTCACTAATCGAAACCAATGTACAAATACACAATGCACTAAACTAAATCGTCATAGCTTATTTTTTGGTAAGTCAAATCAACACGGCTTCACCAAAAAGGAAGCAAACAAACTTAATAAACAAAAACATGACATTACGAAGCCCTTGGCTGAGAGCTACTGGTGCTCTTGACTTGACTCAGACCAACATCGCCATCTTAAATTACAAACCCGGGGACTGATTTTAGACATATGCCCATGGGGCAGGCACACCAACCTACCACTCTAAATCCTCAAAAAACACAGGTGACATTTTTTTTAATGGAGAACCAGCTATCAAATTTATGAAATATTATTATACAAAATGCAATACCACCATATATTTCTCTTAGACTACCCAGCTTCAATGTATTTTTGGCCTTCAGTATTTCTTGTTTGAGAATTTTATCCATTTGAGTCTGCTAATAAAGTAAGGATCTCACTATCGTCAAAGTTTGACTCTAATGCTACCTCATAAGGGTTTTTACCTTCCACATTTACAGCTCGTGGATCTGCTCCCCTGCAAATGCATTGGAAACCCTTCAGCTTCATTTCATTGATAGTGGAAAAATAGTTAAACAAAAAAATGAAATGAAAAATCCCTAAATTCAAAATTTCAAATTTAGAAAGATTGGGAATCTAAAAAACCCTGTAAAAAGAAAACTGCAACTATAACCAAGATATAGCATGGATTATTAAGCCACCAACATCACCCCCCCCCCAACACACACACACACACACACAAAAACACCAAAAAGCAAATATCATAAAGTTACCTTGTTAGAAGCAATTTCACATATGCGTTTCTGCCTCTGAGAATGCAGCGGTGGAGTGGCGTTTGACTTCTTGAATCAGTTGCATTTATATTTGCACCATACTGTAGGAGGAGTTCTATCATGCCTATGTCTGCAGTTTCACAAGCGAGGTGAAGTAGTGTGCACCCATCCAGATCCTCCAAGGTATGGCCTTCACATGTACCAGCCAGGTTTGTAGAGCTAGTAGAGGACCTTTCCAATGAATCCCCCACTAAGCAGCTAGAGATGTGGTCAAGGCTTGCCTGCTCATGCAATAGCATTACTTTGGCAAGGGTTAAAGAAGAGCCACAAGATGTTTGCTCATATACAGCATTCACATCTGCTTCAGAATTAACAATGTGACGGTATACAGCTTTCTTGTCATTAGCACGCACACCCTCCCATATTTGTTGTGCCACTAAATGAGGATATTGGTTGTCTTTTGGCCTCCGAACAAAAAGCTTTTCTGCATACTGTGATCAAAAGAAAACATGTCACTTCAACATTTCCACAGCAGTCTGAGAAACTTGGCTAGTAGAGCCATCGTTTTAAAAAAATAATAAGAATTATTTTATAAAACAAAATAAACACTTAGCAAGTAGCATATGGAAACTAAGATTAGATCCCAAAATAAATGGATACGTTGGAGAATTTTCTAATATCAAAATTGCATCTTGGAGACTGATGGGAGATTTTCAGATACAACAACAGCATGCAATATGTATTTCGAATTCCTTGTCTGGGTTGTCACTTCTCAGGCTGAGGTGTCCCTTCCGCCCCCCCCCCCCTTCCCTTTTTTTTCTCTCTTTCCCCCCTGTTTTGGCCCTATTTAGGAACGATTGCTCTAGTTGATTATCTATATTCTATACTTTTTCTAGAGAGTGAGAAAAATCTAATTCACTCCCCCTTTTACACAAGTAAATAAAAAGAAAATGTTTAAAAAAGAGGAGATGCCTTTAAGTACATAGAATGTATATAAAAGGTTCACCAAAAGGATACATTTAAAATTAATCTTGGGTATAAAATCTGTAAATATATATATATATATATATATATAAAATAAAAAGAAAACTGGATGCAGCCCAAAGCTGAAGTGTGACTCAACACAATTAAGGTCCTATTGTTCCTTTCCCTCCAAATAGTCCACATTATACATAGAAAAGAATCCCACACCGCTCCGTTACTATGCCTGTCCAAACAAACCCTTCCAATAGAAAACATCAATAACCTTCTAAGGCATCAATACAGAACCTAAATAGTCTAATCAAATCCCTGTTGTTGCTCAACTCTCTCTCTCTCTCTCTCTCTCTCTCACCCCACCCACCCACCCACCCACCCACAAACAGAAGTCAGAAGTAGTCAGGTCCTTGATTCATTGAACTATTAAATAACTCAAATGAGTCTTACCTGGATTATATGGAATCAACAGACAGAATTAGTTATGCAATTCTGAAACATCTGCAGCACTTATTTTGGATGACTTCATCTCAAACAAATCATCAAGTAGAAACCAAAAATACAAGCTAATGATTAAATTTATTTGTCATGAAAGTAACTGTCAGTACGCAGCATAACTGCGAAATCATTATCAAAAGCTAATGATTAATGGCTCCAACGAAGCAGCAATAGTTATCAAATTGTGGGAAAATTTGATGCAACTTTAAAAGAAGCAGAAAGATATCTTCACTAAAAAGAACATGAGGATATGTAAACTGCTTAACCATTATGTATTTCAAGTAATGATGATTCCAGTTCACTGTTCAACCTTAATATAAGGGCCAAAACCCCGCCTAATTGTTTAAGTTTATTAGACAAGTTCAAGTGACCTCATCAAGCTTTTCAAAAGACCAAGAAAAATATAGAAAGTACACCCACCTTGATAAACAGTAGGCAAAGGCAAGCACAGTCGACAATGATCTTACAAAAATCAAAAGCCGTTGCTTAACAACCTGGCTAGCTTCTGTAGGTAAAACTACCGGATCTAGTGCTCTGCAAGAAACAGAACTGTGATCATTAAATCTGCAAAATAAATTCTGTTTTCAAGGATAAGAATTTAAAACTTCTAGTTCAATTATATCATGATGAATTCACCTGCAAATGAGTGTTGCTCCAGTCCATAGCAGCAAAGGTTGTAGATAAGATGTCATAACATGATATGTTCTACTCTTTTTCCAGCTACTATCATTCTTCTGCAGGATATATTTTAAACTTCAATAATATAAACAGTGCTCAATTTGGAAACACAAGGCAAAACATCAATCACACTAGGGTAAATGACATGAAAAGGAAAACTTAAAAATAAGAACATACATGAGGAAGTATGTTTCTGCTCTCACGCAAAAGTGGCCCAATGCCCCATACAGCAAATATAACAATACAAGCTGCCGGAACCAACTTAAGTAGTTTGGACAGTGTTGCTTACAGGGGTTCAGTTTCTCCTTCTTGTCGCCCTGGAAAACATTTCTTTGATGTTCTTTGATTCTGTCTCCACTTTCGCCTTTTTAGCTTGCTTTCCAGTTCTTGTACTCTTTGTGTCGCTCCCTTTTCCCTGATAAATAGTGCCGTATTAAGAGTATTTACAATGTCAAATTATTTCACAGCAAAAGACTGTATAGCCATTTGTGGAACATATTTGCAGACAAATTTAGTTAAGGGCTATGTATGTCCAAAGTTAAAACAGATAAAATGTCATGGGTTAAAATAGAAAATGGCCCAAAATGAATGGTTTAAAAGCATTGGAAAAATATTCAAATATCCTTCCCACAGAAACTTCAATTTTATACAAAAATTTCCGAGGGTTTTTTGGGAGTGGCTGGGCTACAAAATTGGGGTAGCTCTCTCCTCCACCTATACCCACAACCTATGTGAAGACTTGAACCAAGGTCTAACACAACATTAACGATGTTACCAGCACCAAGATTTTATAACAATCCACATATGACCAGCAGGGAAGCAGACATATCACAACTTGAAATTGATTTACAAAGCAAAGTGGCTTTAACTCTAAAAGTTCATACCAGTAAGACACTCTGAGACCCTGGGTTACTTTCTGTAACAGCTGAAAGGATTTCAACATCTGGTGCTTTTCTATTTGCCTCTGCTAAATCGAACCTGCAAACACGATTGGTAAACTGGACTTGGTTAAAGCATCTTTAAAGAATACACTCTACTCATAAAAAGTCGTGTGATTGCAATACTTCCTAAATTCATACAAAAACAAGATTAGATGAAATAGTGTGTCAATGCCTCAAAGAGTAAAAGTTAGGGAGAATATACTTTAGATGGTTACACAGAAGTTTCAGCCAAGGGTCATCCTTCATGTACTCCCCCAAGATTGAAACTGCATCAGCTACTGCACTAGTAACAAGGGAATTAATGAAGAGAAACTGTAATTTCATGCCAAACCAAAGCAAGAACTCCCTCCCCATTTTTCTAGTATGGGCAATGTTAAATAACCAGTTATAACACTCTTATGGTTTGTTTGACAATCAGATTAGAACATTATAAAAGTTTTTGGAAACATCAGTAACAGAGGTGATGACTCACACAGAAGACAGGTCTACATTTGGACCAATCACTAATGCAAAAGCACTTCCAACTCATTCGGTTCTACTGAGATCCAACTAACCAAGTCTTTTATTCAGCACAATAAATAAATAAATAAATAAGCCTTGTATTTGCAGGTGTCAACAAAGGTGAGTGTATTCGTTTCCTGCATCTCATGCACTTCCCAATACTAAAATTTATGGATTCTCTTCATTACTCATGAGCTATAAAGATATTCTAACTCATGTTTATGGTAGTCATCTGAACAACATAGATCCAGTTCCCTGCAAGGCCTACAGGGAATTCAGTCCTAGAATTTATTTTTTGATTAACACCACATGTCCTTGTACCATGTAAGTTTTCTTTCTTTTTTCTTGTTATAAAGCCTAAAATTCTGCCCTGTTGTAGCATGTTTGCAGGGCATAAAATAGAAGATACTGAAGGTAACTTAAAAAGGACAGGTATGATGAAAGATTAACTGATCATTATTAATTTTGTTTTAAACAATTTCTCATATTTCAACTAAAAAAAGAGAAGTCACCAATACAAAATCTTGGTAAACTTAAGCTTATAAAAGAATTCAAGTAATGAAAATAAAAGTAAAGAACTGGGAAATGACAGACTTATTTATTGTGTGATCAGAAAAATTTCATATTTCAAACCCAAAAATATGTACCACACAAAGTGAAAGGCCAAAAAGATGTATACCTTTGCAATTTGCTTAACATTTATTATATATTTGGCATCTTCAGTGTTTGGATTAATGATCTTTGTACATCTTGCCACCTGATTTGACAAGGCAGCGAAGGCTTCTCAAATTTATATACAAATACTAAACTTTATTGCCGAACAAAACCTTAAGCAAAATACAGACCTGCACAGGTTGCTCCTCCTGCATCATTTGCTTATCGGATACCAGATCCCACAGGCTTCGTGCAGCTAAGCCAGTGTCAGACTCCTTAATGCCTATAGAATTAGAATGGTGCAGATCAACATTATGATTTCAAGTATTCAAAAATTGTAACACAGAACAGCCAGGCCATGCAGTAAAGACATTGAACTGAAACAAGCCTACAACAAAGAAGAAACAAATGGACCAAGTTGTAACACAAACAATACATGAAAAACAGAATTAGTAACACAATCTGAAAATTGACAAGAATTCAATGTTATGGAAGAAATTAACAATTAAACCAGGAAACAAATAAAACATATAAATTTGTTAACATATAGAGTTATCGGAGTGTTATCAAAATCGAAGTCTTTATTAGAAATGTGTAATTAGAATGATGCCGATGCCAATGTGAATGCCGCCTTAAAGCTTAAACAGAAAATTCTGTAGAAGCTATAAGTTAAGAGAAACCATTTGAGAAGAAGGTAAGGTTTCAAAAATAAAAGAAAGGAATGCATACCACACAAATCATTGACCTTCTTAGCCATTTCCTTAATTTCCTTCTCTACTTTCTTGATACTATTAGAATAGGGACCCAAACCCTGCAAAAAAGAAAGAAAAAGCATTTCAAGTAGTAGGCTTAAGATTACAATGCTTGCACCACTAGTAGGCTTAAGATTACTTTGCTTGCACTTCAAGTAGGATAAAATACAATGAACATGGACTAGAGTTCTATAACACACTTGAGCCTATTGACCAACATTGAGTTGGGCCTTAATATCTCTAACAAATTGTATGGACATTCCTAAAGGCACAGAACACAGCCAACAAGTATGAGTAGCCCGAGCTTAAGCATAAAAGGCCAAGACCAATTGAATCATAAAGTTATTTTATCACAATGAAGCAATTGAGTAGTTAATTTACAGTTCATACACAATTAATTTACAGTTCATACACAATTATTTATTTCAGAAATAAAGGAACTTCCTATCAATAAAAGTCTCAAGGAAAAGACAAGAAACACACACACACCCAGCCACACCCACCATACACACAAAACCATTGCATATAAAGCAGCCTATTTTGAATGCAAATATCATATACAAATCATAGAAATACACACAGAAACTATAGTATCTAAATGTTCAACTTGACAGAATTTAAGTCACCTAACATATCCTTACTGCAGAAACTTCAGTGCATTCATTCCCTTCTCTCGCAGTTCATCCAACAAAACTCCAGCAGTTTTGAAAAAAATCTTTGATCTGTGAAACAATACCAGGAAAAAATGCATAACTGTTACAAATAAATTCAGACTAAAAAGTTATTACAATAAGGACAGTATCATATCTTTGATTCAAGTAGTTTTTTTATATGTTATATTATCTCCCCAAAAAAAAAGAAAAGTATCATAGTATTTTGCTTACCATTGTAGCCGGTAATACTTTGTATCCCCAACGGAACACAAAGAATGACATGATACACACCAGCCTGTTAGGTTGGACGTTGTACCCCTAAGCCATTAGGATGGGGGAAGTTTGGAGACTCCCATTTGAGAAGCAGTCCCCAAAGGGGGGAGGGGCTAGGGGTAGATTTAGGTAGATTTCTAACCAAAGATCAAAAAAGGAAGAAAATATTACATGATAAACATCATCCAAATAACAAAAGCCAAAGATCATGCAGTTGTTAACTCCAAATGTTTTAATTTACTAAAAGCAAATCACCAAATTTTATAATAACAACTATGACATATTAAAGGCAGCAATAGAAGAGACTTTACTCTACTCCACCAGCCAAAGGACAATGAACATGGAACATAGAAGATCAAGTACAGCAGCAACAGAAAACAAGAAACCACAAAGGGAGGGGACAGAAAAGTCCTTGGAACATTCACTCTCTAGTCTATAAAGATGAACATCACAAAACCAAAAATAAAAAATAGCATTCAAGAATTAGAGAATAGGTAACCACAATCTCTTTATACCCTGCTTTAATTACCACAAATTTGCAGGAAAAAAGAAAATTATTCAAATCTTTCATATAGCACTGCAATCACACCCCAGAATTCCATGTTTCAATTTTTCTCCAACTCTCTACTCAGCTACGAAGATGGAAGGAAAAGAAAAGAAAGGCAAAAATTGAAACTTCATTTATTCTTTTTTTTTTTACAATGAAAAGCTTCACCCAAAAAAAAATGCCAAAACATGTACTGAACAAACAGAAAAGTAAGTAAATTAATGGAAAGCAAAATAGAGACAAAGACTGAATAATAATTTAACCGAACAAAAAAAAAAAAAGCCAGAAGGCCAAAACTCAATAGTCTAAAAAAATTGCTAATTGACAAAAGTGAAAAAAGTAGGAGGTGATGAGTGAGAAATGGTGCAGAACCCATATATAAAAAGGAACAAAAAGGGAAGAGAAATTACCTTTTCATGTGCATATAAGATTGAAGGATATTATTTGAAAATGTGATATTTTGAGTACCACTAGACAGAAAGCAACACATGTTTATGGAGGAATTTTATATTGTCTTAGCCAGAAATAAAAATAATAAACATGCATGCAAAAGAACTGTGTTACCTCAACACCACCAATGCAGAATAGTACAATGAGCACCCAGATAAACCAGGAGGACATAAAAAAATATAATAGCACCAGAAATGCAGATGCCATTATGACAAAAAATATAGCACCCTTTGCACTAATATCAAGGACTTCCTTCTCCACATCGTCCTTGTCTGATCCAGCATTGGAAGATTCCTAGTCAATAAAAGAAAAGACAATTCAATTCAAATACTCCTTTCCATAATCACTACATATTACGCGATAATTAAAGAAAACTAAACAGCTTGGAGACTAGGGGAAAGACAGGAGAAATAATTATGATGGAAAGCTAAATTCCAATAGAACATCTCAAAAATAAAATAAATGTGAACCTATGATTTTCCTCCAATTGGTACAACCATCTGTCACACACTATTACTAATAACACCATTATTCTCTATGAAGCATGGTGCTCACAGTTGACTTAAAATAGCCAACAACATGCATCTACATTAGCTATTATACCAATTACCAAGCAGTCATTTTGTGTAACCAAGCTCCTGATGATGTTGATCAAGAAAAATCTATGAGAAGGGAATTAAACTTAAGTACACACATATTAAGCTTACTAAATCATTACCACACGTAGGAAAAATATGCAATTAAATAGCATCTTACATGTGAAAAGGAATAAGACCTTGGGTTGCTTCTTTTTCAAGATTCACCAATTTTGCGTTTTTTAGCCCTCGTGTAATGTTTGGGCGCGGGGGGAGGAGGCTGTGAGGCATCATCCTTAGGCTCATCATCGTGCTGCAAAGACATTAGATGCATACAATCAATATTCGGCGTAATGATAAGAATAAAATTAACCGCAAAATATATCATTACATTGCAAGTAATATTATCATACCATAGAGCTGCCTTTGTGTCCTATTTTGTGTCCACCAGTCCCACAAGTGGGTGCTCTTCTAGTACGTTGTGGTCTACCTCGTGGAGGTGAGGGCTGATGAGGGGGATGCTCGTCCGGTACATCAGTGTCAATCCCAACCAGAGGTCCTAAAGGGTCGGATGAGGATGAGGTAGGTTGGCAATGATGATCTGTATAGCTAGGAGTGGGAATCATTGTCATCGGCAAAGTGGGTGCACTGGAGCTGGTGGGTGCGTATGAGGGTGTCTCAGGATGCGTAGGAGGGGTCATATGAAAATCAAAACCAAGATCAAAACTGGGCTGTGAAGGTGGGGTAGGTGAAGGGACCTCGGGCTGAGGAGATGCATCTAAGATGGGTGGAGGGACCTCAAGTGGAGGAGATGCGTGTGGGATGGGGGCAGGTACCTCATGACTACTTACAACCCGAGGGGTTGTTGCACGCCGACCACGGCCCCTAGCTGCACTTGTGATTGGGCTTGCAGTAGCATGTCGACCACGAGTTGATGTACTTGGGGGTGCTGCGCTTGTACTTGGGGTTGCAATAGTTGTTGATTCAGTCTCATGCCCATTGTTTGCCTGTCCATTTGTTGCAAGACCACCCCCAAGCCCAGCCACATCATTTAGGACACGTCGGACAAGGTTGTGTGCTGGGCTGCCTACAGGAAGCATCTCCAACAGCGCTAAATGGCTTTCAACCTGAAATGGAGAAAGAACCAGTACAATCAGATTTGAGACATTTATGTATCAATTATAGAATGGATAATATAGTAGAAATTAATGTACTCAAATACTGAAGCACAGATTGGAGTTCAGTCAGATCAAACTAGATTTGCTGAAAAAAGAAATCAATTGATGCTACATTCCTACATGTACGGAAGAAAAAACAAAGTGGGCAATAAAATCTAATTACAACACATTACCATTGTATCTAATTTAGCGCTGTTGCGGTCGACATACTTTCGAGTGACCGGACGGTACCAGCGGTAATAGTCATGATCGCGAGGCATCTCACCAGTCTGAGGAACTCCATGGCAAACTCGTTCTTGCCTCATATCCCATGTAAGGATATACGGTCCATGCTCCTCCCTCCAATTCTTTTCCACCTTCCCACGCAAGTCAATTCTATGTAGTCTATCATCGTACACAACATGTTCAGGCCGCCCTTGCGCCAACCCAAACTGTCGAAGGACACGATCTGGGTGGTGTGTCTCTACTATGCAAAAACACACGAGTGGCACCCTTGCCGTCCACGCATCCCTCCCTGCAACGCAGAAGGCAGGAAGGTGGCCGAAGTCTGCCTCATATGGCTGCCACATAATCTACAATAGAAACAAAAAACAATTATCATACCATCTTAAAATGTGAAACAAAGTACAATACATTTCATATTTTATTTTCATGTACAATACATAAGAATTAGCAAAACAATGATCATACCAGCTTCAAACTGTGAAACAAAGGAGAATACATACATAAAGGGAAAACAAAAAATGAAAACAGAAGATTTGTTAAAGCAATGATTTCAACATATTCTTAAGGAAAATTAACATAACGTGCACATGAATTTTTGTATATTATTACCTGCTCGGGCTGCATTCTAACTAATTGCTCGCGATAATAGATCAACGCCGTGCTGGATGGCCTACTCTTCGGGCTTGGCACCCGCACCCACCTACAGTTACGAAAGAATAACATAAGAACAAATATTACCACTTACTTACTAAGAAGAGAACATGGCATAACAGCTACTACAAGTGGGAAAATACTTACTTAAATGCAAGTGGAGCTTTTGGCCATGGGCCGTAATCGCATCCAGGTGGGGGCTCTATCCTGGGGCACATGAATGGCAACCTAGCCCATGCCCAATACTGGACCAATTGCAATGCCCCACCAATTTGCGATGCCTCTTTATCGCTTGCCCGGCACAACTCTCTATACAACCATGCTAGGCAACCACTACCCCAACTATACTTTGGTGGATCATGAAGGTTCCGCAAGAACTCCAAGAACATCAAATGCACCCTATCTCCCGACTTGTCCATAAAAATCTTATCCCCTAGTAACGCTAAAATGTAGCACCGGGCATACTGATGTACTTGCTCCTCCGTTGCATCATGAGGCAGTGCCTCTGCAATGCGCTCAACAAGGCGGCTGATGAGAATTCTTTGCCCCACCAATGTTTTGTTGTCATTCCTCGGAACTTCAAAACCAAGCAAGTCCACACACAGGTCCCTCCAATTCCCATCCACCACCGTAGTCGGCCCAACCAACACCTCACCGTCTATAGGAAGTCCAAAAATAACCTCCACATCTTCTAGGGTGATTGACATCTCACCATGTGGAAGATGGAACGTATGAGTCTCCGGCCGCCATCGTTCAACTAGGGCCGTTATTAGACAATGATCTATCTCTCTGGAAGGCGCCCTAAACAATCCTTCTAGCCCCACCAACTTGATAATATCAATCACCCGATTATCTTGCATCGTTATATTTGCCATCTCCTTAGCGCGACCACGGCACGTAAGTGGGCCCGAGTCCTGCAAAATGTATACAAATTATAGCAGTCGTTAGAACTAGATATACAACTTTGAAACAACTTGCTAAAACTCAAAGACAACGTAAAAATTAAAGCTTAATGATAGAAGTAGATATTTCACCTCGCCATTCCAAATGTCCTCTGATCGATGATTTCGTTGTCGCGTCAACAATGAAGGATCTTCTGGACCAGGCCGCAGAATCTGTGGCTCCTCATCCATCCCAAGCTCCATACTGCAAAGAGTGCAACAATATTCCACATAATTAGGTTACTCAAACATATTAATTCTAGCTGCTGCATCAAATACATAAATAAAGAAAGAAAATTCACTACTCCGAAGATGCATATTGAAATATATCCAAAGTCGCATGTTGAAATATATCCAAAGTTATCTAAAATATAATCCATCAAACACCATTATCTAAGATGTTGATTTTAATTTTCAATCTCGCCATGGTTGCATCAGTACCAGTCTCTTGAATAATTTCAGGAGGAATATAACATATTGGAATAAATAACTACCTCCTGGAGGACATTGCAGATTCTAAACAGCTTTTGAACCCGCTAATGGAAAATATTTGCTAAGTGTCCAACTTCACAAAAGAAGAATTATGCATGAATTAGCCTAAGAATTACGAAGACTGTATGAAGGACACTAAACTGACTTTCAAGAATCATGAGTCCTGAATGAAGGTTGAGAGAAAGGATCATTTACTTGACTGCTCAATTGCATCCTCCATCAAAGACTTGTAAAGGACCATGCATCGAGCAATCCTCAAATCCACATCCTTATCGTCGTGTAACCAAAACCCATCAAGAATCTTCTTCTCAAGCTTAGCCATCGATAAATTCACATCTAACCGAACATCTTCATCTTCATCTTCATCATCCATTCTCTTCCCCTCAACACCGTTTTCTTTTCCACCCTCTCCCTCGTCCTCCTCCTCATCCTCCTCGTCACTCGAGCTCATACTCTCTATCTTAAACGTTAACATACTCTTTTCAAACTGCGTAGACGAGTCAAAAATTACACTAAAATCTCTAACAGTAACCACACTCATAATCCCCTCCTCAAACACATCCCTCGCCTTCTCGTGCAAATTCCACCTAATATAATACTCTGCAAGCAAGGTCCACAACCTTCCTACCTCATCAGTAAACTTCCTTATCCCACCCCTAATAATTGCATCCACATTCAACCCCGAAGTCATTCCCGGAAAGCATTTAAAAGTCAACTTGCAGCTATACAATAAAAACAATGAATAATCGATCATAATTTCATAAAATTAAAAGACTGCCAACATCTAACCAATATTTAAACTATAAAGCAAAAGCAACCCAACAACTAACCAATTAACCAGTCAAAATTTCATAAAATTGGTTCTTAATGATGGCAGCGAAACTTAAGCGCGTGCATCAAATTAAAAGAATGCCAATAATATTAAACCTGGACTTTCCAGATAAGTCAATATTAAAAAAGATAGAAGCAAAAAAGTTTCTACCCCATATATCATCCTAAAAGAAACCACCCCTCAAATAATCTAGGCATCCAAGGGAGTTCTTACAATGACAAACTGGGATTACAAATTATATTATTACTAACCAGGAAATGATAATGAACTAAGGTGTATCAGCACCAACATATTATGTATGGTAGTCCATGAAATTATCCTACTAAAACTCAAAAACAACAGGAACAGCAGTATCAAGCAACAAAAAAAAAAAAAAGTAACATGTATTTGATAGTCAAATTTAACAAGCCTTTTTGATTAATAGAGAGCTTCTACCATCTCTAATCCATGCTTCTTTAAAATGAAATGGTTTAGACCCCCACTTGCAGCTATGAAATGAGAATTGAATGATTGATCCTAATGCATAACATTTGTAAATAAAAAATAAAAGCAGATCAACAACTAACCAAATAACCAATCAAAATTTAAAAAAATTGGTTCTTAGAGATGGCAGAGGGCACACATCAAACTAATGGACTGCCAAGATCATTAAGCCTAAACTTTCCTGAAAATTCCATATTAGAAAAAATTAAAGCAAAAGAGTTCCAAACCCATATTATCTTCTATGAGAAACTCCTCAGATAATATAGGCAACTAAGGTTGTTCTTACAACAACAACCTGAGATGACAAGTTACATCATTGCTAACTACGAAATGATAATGAAGTAAGGTGCATCAGCACCAACATTTTAGCTACAAAGTATGGCATGGGTCATGGCTGTTTGGTGTTGAGACTAAATATAGTCGTACAATAAATCTGAAATTTATACCTTAAGGACCAATCAAAATCAAATCCTATCACTACTAACCACTTGAGATTGAAGGCAACTTTGCACATAGCAACCCCTCTAAGTTTTCAATATAGGACTTCTTCGCACAAGACCTATGTTACATTATGCATTCTGCCATCATTTACAGTTAGCTAGGAGAATACAGTACCACATGGGAAGTTCAATTAAGTCATTCTTTCCAGTTGACAAGGTGAGAACTCCAAACTTTCTATTTGCTGAAGAAAAATACTCAAACTTCTACAAACATCTATATCTATCAAATTCTAACATAGACAATAAACAAAAACACTAATGCACCGCACATTACATCTGTACATAAACATCAAAGCTCCATAAATACTTCACTCTATCCATTTGTTTGGCAGAAATGTTATATCAAACCAAATTTCCATATACTCATGCTAGTGTTGAAGCTAAATGATGCCTATTTGATGAAAAATGGTCTCAAGTTGGTTCAATAACGTACAAAATGTAGTGATGATTAAAAATATCACGCTGCCTACCTTTCTCAGACAACATCAAATTGAAAGAGAAGAATCTTTCCCAACCCTCTTCCCCCCAAACAAAAACAAAAAGAAACGTCAACAAAATTTGTTAAGTCAAATACCTTATATATTATAAAAGCACTCAGTAAGTTCTACTAAAAGCATTTATCTTTTTGTTTTTTCTTTTTTTTTTTGAATGGAAACTAAAAGCATTTATCTATATAATAATTAGAATTAATGTTCACCAGATGAAATACAATTCCTTTTTTCTTAGATTATTCAAGTGAAAGGTTCAAGTAATAGTCTAGTGATAATGGCATCCATGGTAGTACTGCATGTCTGTAGCCCTCACCCTCCCCACTATCTACCCATCTTAAAAAAAAAAAAAAAAAAAAAAATTATTCAGGTGAAAAACAAAAAATTCCGCTTATTTCAACTGGTCAAATGATGGCTAAACTTATTCCGGATTTTTTTTTTCAATTTAGACTTTAAGTCAGCATAGCTTAAGCTAGTTATAAGTGATACTTATACGCTTCACATAAATACGAGAATGAGAGAAATCTTGGTTTAATTTAGTTCTACTCAACTTACTAAAGGCATTTGTAGTGTATTATCTACAAAATGTTCAAAACTTCAAATTGCAGATTTTCCCTGTCAGTTTACTCCCATAGTCTGTAAGCTAGGAACCAACACATAAACCCATTAACCAAACTTAAAATTGGTACATCATGAACAGAGAGAGAGAGAGAGAGAGTACCTCGGCACGGTGGGTACCTCGGCACGGTGGGTCAACGGCGGCGGCGGCGGACTGGCGAAGTGCTCTTCGGCACGGTGGGTCAACAGCGGCGGCGGCGGCGGACTAGAGAGTAATGAGTAGAGAGTGAGAGTGAGAGTGATCTTGAGTGTGAGAGTGAGTGTGATCGGCGGCAGTGATCGTGAGAGTGAGAGTGAGTGAGAGTGAGTGAGAGTGAGAGTGAGAGTGACGGTGAGAGTGAGAGTCACGAGTGAGGGCTGGAAATAGTTAGGTTTGAAGCGGTAAAAACCGTGTTCCTAAAACACGGTTTCAGTCAAAAACTGAAGCCAAAATCGAGTTTATAAAACTCGATTTATAAATCGAGTTTTATAAACTCGATATACACGTGGAAATATTTTAAACCACGTCAGCGTATGGACTGCTTGGGTCTCGAGTTTTTAAAACTCGAGTTCTACATGAATCTCGAGTTTTAAAAACTCGAGATGTTAGTTTTCCACATTGTTTTTCAACCGGACAACTAACTATATTCTTACAAAATTAATGGTAAATGGAAAAAAAATTCTTTTAGTGGGGTTAGGGAAACAGTTGAGTGTGTAAGAGATGGAAGATATCAATCGGGAATGGAATAAACTTACGTTATCTGAGAGAGAAGAAAAAGATATTGATCATTTAGGCAAACAGAAACCAGAACGAGAATGTATCTTGGCAGCCAAATTCCTGAGTAGAAGAGTGCTGAATATTGAAAACGTGTCAAGAGCTTTCAGGCCACTATGGAGAACACGAAAGGGTTTTCGGATAAGAAAAGCAGGAGAGCATACACTGCTTTTTGTATTCGACTCCGAGAATGATGCAGAGAATGTGGTAATGTGTGAACCATGGAGCTTCGACAACCATTTGGTCCTGTTTCAGCGCTATGATGAAGATATACCACTCAATAATCTGAAGTTCAACACAGCAACATTCTGGGTTCAGATTCATAACTTGCCAGTGCGTTATATGAACTATGAGGTAGCAGAGGGAATTGGAGAAACTCTAGGTACAGTGGTTAAATTGGAAGACAAGACAAAGATGGAGGGAGGAAGTTTCATGAGAGTAAGAGTGGTCATTGACATCTCACAACCGCTGTGCAGATGTAGAAAAATCATACTGAGTGAAGGCAGTGTTTGGTGGGTATCTTTGAAGTATGAAAGATTACGCAGTATCTGTTATTGGTGTGGTCTTGTTTCCCATGAAGATAAAGATTGTGAGCTTTGGATCAAAAGCAAAGGAACACTGACTGTAGACAAACAGCAATTTGGCCCGTGGATTTGTGCTCCTCAATTCAATCCTTCAAGGAAAACTTTCGTGGAGGTCCGAGGCTATTATGACGAAATTGAGGAGAACAAAGAGATGAAACCGCTGATTACTAATGGAGATGGGGTTGACGTGGTGGCTCCGGCGGCAGTAAGGGATGCAGATGCAGCAGGGATTGTGGTGGCGGCGGCTGCCTCTGGCTCTAATGTTCCAGTGATAGAAAACACGGAAATATCGGGTCTCACCAATCAATTTCAGAAATTATCGGCTAATTTGGCGGAAACGGATAAAGCAATATCGGGAGAATTTATTGTGGCGGATTCAAAGGCTAGGTTTTCAAATTTGAATTCAGTGGGAGTGGATATCCAACGTGTTGCTGCTGAGGATAGAAAGGAGATAAATAAGGATGGTGGTTTTCAACTAGGATGGTGGAATGTTGAAACCAAAAAGGCAACTGACTCTCTCCGAATTGCTGGGAAAGGCAAGTCAATCACTAAGCAGAATAATTATATAAAAAAGGCACAGGGTCACCTGGACAGACTCCATGCGCCAAAAATTAAAGAGACACCAGGGTGACAAATTGCAGCGGCCCAAAAAAAGCTTCTGGAAGAGAATTGCTAAATGAGAGAGTGAGTTTGGAAGTGGTTCAATTTTTTTTTTTTCTTTTTTTTAGAATCAGAAAAACAATATTATTTTTTTTGGATAAATGAGTCTGGCATTGTTGCTTCATGCTTGTATTCAAGAACTGTCTGTAATTTGGTTTAGTTACCATCTTCTACCACTCGGTTTTAATCATCGTGTATTGTTCGATTTTAATCATCTTTTAGTGTAAGCAAAACCTATTATCAGCAAGTTACAAACATGGCCAGTGAGAATCACCATGCTATGGGCACATCAGTTACTCTCATGAGAAAGTCACATTCCATATATTCCAAACTTAGATCATCTTCAACATTCTCGGACGGCTTCCTGCTGAATTTCTAAACCACTTTGGGATTACAGCTTGCAAGAAGTTTACTGCAACATTAAGTGATCCAGCTCTCATGAAAAAAATGTTATATCCATAACATTATTCAACAAATTTTAAATGATAAATTGTTATGAGCGGTTAATGATGGGCCAAAAAGTAATTTAGTAATATGTTCAAATTAAAGTCAATAATAACTTATCACTTATGATTTGTTATGAAAATATTGTGATTATAACACTTATCTTATAAAGAGGCTTTTAAATGCCATGTGTAGGCAGTACAGCCAATATGCCATGTGTAGGCACCAATAAAAAAAAATTGTTCATCTGTGCCTAGATCCAGCCAAGATGACTGGTTGAGATTTTTACTCTTTTAAAAGCAACCATTTTGGATTTGAATCTACTTTCTTCTGCTGTGCCCACAGATGTCTACTTGGAAAAAGATATGATCATTCAAAGTAAAACCAACCCGATGTATTGGCATTATTAGGGGAAATGTCTAGTGTACATAATTTAATACACACTGCACACACGTTCCAAAACGAAGTGAAGTCACGAGTCAAGATTTCCCATGTTTTTGGGCAGAGTGTGTAGCGCAAATGTGTGTGTAATAGACACTCCCCATTATCTAATGACTACAGTTCTAAAACTGATTTAATAGAACTCTTATTGGATTGATTTTCTATTTCCGGCACAAATTGCCTGATAACATCTAAATTATACATTCAAACTGATGGAAGGTACATATACAACCTTGCTGCCAGCCTTGAGTTATCACAACCTTCTTAGCTAATTGATAAGCTATCTTGCTGATCGGATCGCGAACTTGCAACTGGTTGGTAATTCGATCTTACATACTGGAGGGGAAAAAGAAAAAGAAATTCAAGCCATTTAAAACTCGGTAACAAACAATGATGCATAAACTGAAAACTAGAGGAGGCACAAACAACTAAAAGATTTTTTTTTTTTTTTGATAAGTACAAACAACTAAAAGAAATATGATCTATTAATCTAACGAATCAACAATTTCCCAACAGCACTGATCAGCTTTGCTTTAATTGCCTTGGCAACTGTGAAGATAACTATAAAAAGAACATACCTCTAGCAATGAGATGTAATAAAAATCCTCCATATGCTGCATAAGTGCACTCCCATCTCTAATCGAACGGAATATATTTATTTCAGTCTGTAAAATCTTGTCAATAAGTTCTTTCTCACCCTTCATCTGTACAAAAGTTTTCCCAATCAGAATTGAGTTCAGAAATCAAAATGGTACATCTGGGATGAATATGAAGTCATCAAATAGGGTTTCAGTATTGTAGAAATTGTTAGCAAAGAATATAAGTTTATGTAATGAATGAGTAGGTAAATGATTTTACATTTGACGAAAGCCTCAACTATGCATTGAATTCCTAATTTGACCTCAATTAAGCCTCCTTAGATATCAGAGTTCGTGCTGAACAAAATTACATAATTTAAAAGATTTAATTGCAGTGCCATCTAATTTAGAGTCCAGATGTACCTACTACCTAGCATATGGTAATTAGCATTCCATGAATCATTTTATTTTATCAACTCCGAAGGCATAATGGAAATTTAGAGCGAAAATCATTCTTCATGCAGATAAAATTGAACATTAATAAAATAGAATTATGCATACCTACATTTAGAATAAAACTTAATCTTAAAAGCCAGATTAAATGCTGACCATAGTTTCACCAAATTCATACAAACATACATAACTGATTTTAGTAAAAAAACAGATACACTAATAATTTATTAGAGCTCATGTCCATGTAATGCCAAATATCTTGTAATTATTTAAAACAACACAACTGCAAGAAAACTGTCCCTTCAAGGTACCCAATAATAAGTCTTTTAATACAAAGATCAAATTGTCCTATTCATTAATTAGGCATCAATTTTTAGACAGTCTTTGCAGTATATTAATGTGACCCAAACCTGAGTCACATTAGCATTAAACTTCTGAATCACTATTTCTGATTCCGCTAGTTAAAATGTAGAAACTAGAAACGCATCTTTTTTTGATAAATATTTTTTTTTTAATTCACAAGAGGAGAGCATTCAATTACACAATGTGTGCATTTAACCACTCCTAACAAAGTTAGGATATGATATTCAAAAGATTTATAAACTCCATATATGAGGATTTATCCCCACCACCCCGCCACTACCCCTTCCCCCCCAAAAAGTAAAAACTAAACCCTCCAGATATAAGGATGATAGGACACTACCCAAGGTAGTCATCAAATTGTAGACAGATCTTAGACAAAATTTGTTTATTAACATGATTATAGCACTGGATTAGAAGCAGAGTTTGTTTAATGATAGGGGTAGCAATCACACCACTTCCTTTTTCTTTTTTCGATGGGTTACATTTTTTTTTTTTTTTTTTGATAAGTGATAGCTTCATTGAAAAAAGAATAGAAAATACAGAGGGAAAAAAAGCACATAGGCTGTGTGCTAGAAGCAACAGGGGAAAAAAAACCTAACAATGAAAGTACAAAAATCAAGCATATCAAGTAAATGGATAAAAGTAAAAACACCAATAGCATTTGCCCAATCAAACAAAGTCTGAAAAAAGAGAAGCTTCAACTCATGAATCAATCTTTCATTCCCATCAAAAGTGCGTATATTCCTTCCTCCAAATGACCCACATAAGACAATGAGGGATCATTCTCCAAAGCAACTTAGATCTGAGTCTGTTGAACTTTTTGACCAACATGCCAAAAGTTCCACGGCACTACGCAGCATGACCCAATGAACCCCAAATAGTGACCACACCATATTCCACAACTCTTGAGATACTGGACAGCATAGGAGTAAATGGTCAGTACTCAGTAGTCTCCCCATTCCTCTTGCACATACAACACCAATACACCGCCACCACCTTTCACCTCCTCAAATTATCAATGGTTAAAATTTTCCCCAACGCCACTGTCCAAATAAAGAAACTAACCTTTGGAGGCTCTTTTGGCTTCCACAACAGTTTCCATGGAAAAGAATCTGGATTTGGGGGTTATAACGCCCTATAATAAGAACAAACATCAAAAACACCCCTAATAGGGAGAACCCAACAAATTTTATCCACCCCATTCCTCCTCCAAGATCCAGAATAAATAAGGTCCATAAATGATAAAACTGACTCCAGCTCCCAAACTTGAACCGGTCGAGTAAATTGGATATTCCAAAGGTAGTTTGCCTCTGTGGACAACAACTCAGCCACTGAAGCATCCTTGTTACTAGCAATATTGTAAAGGTCTGGGAAGATATTTTTCAAGGCAAGCCCCTCACACCATGGATCACACCAAAACTTAAAATAAGAACCATCCCCCACCTTAAAGATGATAAAAGGATAAAAGTCATCCCAACCCTTTCTGATATAATTCCATAAACCAACCCCAAAAGGCCCCTGGACGCTACAAGAACCACCCCCCCCCCCCCCACATGCTACCATATTTTGTTTCTATCACCCTTCTCCACAAGGCAGTCCTTTCCATAGCCAACCCGAGTGCATTGGAGATGTGCTGTAGGGGCTCACACCACTTTGTATTCATTCTTGAAAAATATTACAATTCCACTCTATATGCTTAGTCCACTAATGAAACACAGGATTAGAGGCAATATGAACAGTTGCTTGGTCTCAATACATGGTCATTGCCAACTACACATCAAACCTTAATTTGTTAGGAAGGCATTCAATCCACACAAGTTCACTTGACATATGGCCATATACTTGGCCTTTGTACTAGATTGGGATACAACACCTTGTTTCTTATTTTCCCAAGTGATCAAGTTTACCCCTAGAAAATTACAATACCCAGTAGTACATCTTCTATCTGAAGGTGATCATGCCTCATCTAAACATGTAAAAGCTTCAACTCATAAGTGACCAATGTGAGTGAAGTCCCACATTGGAATAGGAACAACAAGAGGGAGTAGTTAATATAACATAGTTGTGACCAAACTTATAGGCTTAAGTCTTATGAATTAGGTGGTGTCCCCATATATTATATTAACTACTCAAGGAGACTCCCCAAGGTGTTATCTTTCCAATAGATGCCTTCATATACTAACTCAGAAGTAACTGCAAAAGATATATCTAGAAAAATAATGATAAGATAGTTCAACTTGGAAACCAAGTGATGTTATCCCCCAGAACTAGACAATCCACATATAATTTGACAATAGGATCCATAAGAGTGTCTACTGGTTTAGAGCTTAACAAGTTTGATTCTTCCAAAACATTTTCTTTGCAGCAAACTAATTCCTTCTTTAAATCAAGTTACCTAAAATACCCAAGAAATAACAAATAATTTCCTAGATCCTTCATTTGAAATGAGTTTTGAAGGAATTCCTGGAACGAGTTTTGAAGGAATTACTATTCATCAATTCCCTTCTTAATGTCATCCCCAGTAATAATTACATCATCAACATAACTATTAATAAGATCTTCCCTTTCTAAGAGGTAAAAGAGAGAGCAGAGTATTCAAATTGACACAATGTAACCCAAATTCGACTACCGCTTCACTGAGATTTTCATATGAAGTCCTGGGAGATTGCTTAAGGCCATAAATGGCTTTACGAAGCCTACACACCTTACCAATCTCCTCCTAAGAAAAAAACCCAGTGATTGTTCCAAATAGTCTCCATTCCTAAGGAAGAATACTGTCACCTAGTGTCTATGCAATCGAATTCCTCCGCATCATCTTCCATGGTTAATTAATTGTGGAACACACTTCCAATACAGCTCACATACATGCATATTATTTATATAAGGTTAATATGTTAATTGCATTGATATTTCATTTTTGCCCCAAACACTGCATAACAAGAATTATAAACTGCATTGTAACTCAATGTTGTCTTTGGGCAATAGTCCTTCCTTACCTTTTGTGATATCATTTTTGAAATTAAAATTAGGTATTAGTAGTTTTCTACTTTTCGCTTTTTCATTTTTTAGTGCCCCTGTACTTTCCATGTTTGGCTGATTCACCGGTTCAAACACTGGCTCAACCAATTTTATCAGAAAACATTATAATTAAATATAGAATACAATAAGATAATATAGTACAATTTACACACTAATTAACTATGTATTAAATAATTTAAACCTTACATTTAGATTCAAAAAATACAAGATTTATGGAGTATTTCAGTGAGAAAAGGTTTAAAATGTGAATTTTATTCTTTTTTTAAAAATTTACTGAATTGATAAAATTTCACTGGATATCACAGTTCATTAGCTGGCTCAATCTGGTTAAACCAGTCAATCAGATTGAGTCCAATTCAAATGTCAAGAGTAGTTTATAGAGGTTAAACCAGACTAGAAATGAGAACAGTTCACGGTTCAGCCAGTTGAACTGACCAATATACTCTGTTTTTGAACTATTTTTTCCTCTAGCTGCAGCTAATGGATGTCATGCTAATGTCAATAAATATATCATGGTGATGCAAGTTGATACATTGATGATACTGTTTTTTTCTTTTTCTTTTCTGTATTGATAATACTGTCAGTAATTTAAAAATTTTACGTTAGTGTTTACAAATATATAGGCAAATATCATGATATGTTAGTATATATGTATTGCAAATTCAAAACTTTAATATGCACTTACCCTATATAACAAATTTAATATATTGATAGATATAAAAGAATAGGCATTCAAACATGATAATTTCAAAGGAACGAGAAAATGAATAAGTAGAAACGTACAAATTCAATGACAAGAACATCTGGTGTGGACTCCCCAAGCACATCACCTTGGTAACCATCTCCTGAAAGCTCCATATTTTCCTGGGATAGCATGTACTAGACTAATTAACTTATCATTCAGCTATCAAACTAATTTTTATATAATGCGAAACTAATTTTCAGCATTGATACTGCCAAGTATACAAGTTGGTAAAAAGTGCATTTACTATACTAAAAGATTTACAGTTGCTGACCACATAAATTCGAGATATGCTTTTGATTTCTTATGTTTTTCTCAAGAAAATAGCTTTAAGTGGTGGTGGTTTGGGCTTGAAAGTAAACTATATACTCATTGGAGAGGAAAAAAAAAAGAAATAGGGGGCTTAATTAAATAAATCAAAAATTATATAATCAATCATAAGGGTGCTAAATGAGTAAAGAAATGCTTTATCACTGAAAACAGAATAACCCAATAAGCTATAAGAGGGGTAAAAAAATGAATTTTTTAATTTAAAGAGGCAAAAACATAAAGAACCTGAAACAACACTAGAGCTGCTAACAGGATAAGTAACCTAAAAAATTTACTTAAGTTAAAATTTTCCAATCTAGCAAAATGGCAGCTCTCTGAAGGTGTTCTGAGCTCTAACTATATGGGAAAAAAAAAAAGTAATGTAAAGATATGAATTATTTATGGTTCCTTAATTTCTTCATAATTAATGTCTCTAATGTATGAATGAGATCATTAGAAAGAAAAGCAGGCAGGAAATGCGAAATCCACAACATCCACATGCAAGGCCATTTTAGTTATATTCTCAAAATGACAGCTATTTATAATGTAGCTAACACTCCTCTGGAATCAAATCAATGTTTCAACCTTGCCAGTCACAATCTAGTGAGAGCACCATTTAATCCATTCCATCCATAAGAATAAAGTTAAATATATACAGCGCATGCCAAAAAATATTTATGAAGATAACAAATTATAGAGCCTGTCATACATTCTATATGTTATGAGCTTGGGGATTCACTTCTAGTGATTCCCTTCCATTGTTTATAGATTCTCTTTTCTCTTGTACATGATTTTTTTTCTTCATTATTTGTAAATATTTTTATTGCCTACTTCACTCATTTTGTATGAAGTAGTCCTTTCTCAATAAAAATTTTCTTACTTATAAAAAAGTATATATATCAAATTTTGAGAAAGGAAAAAAAGGACCAGGACATAGACCAAACAAACTACGCACCATGGCATCTCTTAAATCTCCAGCTGCCAGATAAACAGGTTGAGCTACATGGCAATAACCCATCAGGCGAGGGACGGTTGGTATAATATCTCTGTGATTTACAACACGCCAGCTATCTTTAACTTTCTGCAATGTAAGTATTGAAGGTTGTGTAAGCATTCCCAAACAAGCAACCAGGGCATGATACAAGAGAAGCAGATGCATGAAGAATTAACAGTAAAATCAATGTGCACGTGAGTCTCTTAAGCCATTTTACTAGTCAACTCAGTGGTTAAGTTTGCCCATCGTATCATTAACCAGAACTTAAGGGTTCTGGATCCAGACAGCTTCTGATAATGTAAATGAATGACTCCTTTGTCCAGAACATAATAAGTCGCTGCAATGTGCAAGAAAATACTAAGATTTCGAACCTGAGATCTGGACATAACTCCAACCAACAGTTAGATTCTTGAAACCCTAGTAAAACTATGAAGTAAAGGGGAATGATAAGACAAGAAGGAAATGGGAGAAGGGTTAAAAATGTGAGAGGAGATTGAAATGAGAAATAAACATGATAAAGATCAACCAATATTTTTAATAGTATGTTACATAAGATAAGATCAGCAGCATAAGTGAAAAGAGGAAGAGAAAATGACGCAGGACAGAAGCCTGAATGGGTTCTAGTATCAATTTTGATGTAGAATCTTAGGAGTTCAACACTAAATTAGATTTCTTGATAAGATCTTGAGGGGTTCTTGAATATAGTGATGATTAAGGGTTTAAGTAGGTTTAGGTGAATAAAAGATTGGGTTTTGAATATTTTTATAGTTGTTTGGTGTTAAACAATGAATGTAGTGAGATTAAAGAAGGATGAACACTAGGCAGTCAGACCTAGGTTTTCCTCAGCAATTACACTTAGGTAGGAGAAGGAAATCACACCCTCAAAGCTTCAAATAAACCGATGGAGTTTTATTCAAATCAATCTCACTATCAATCATACTGACTTCAAAAAAGCCTTTATCAAGGACATAATAAATTCTTTCCTAGAAGGACTAGAACTAGAAATAAGCTATTTCTTGAAAGACTACAATTACTAATAACATTAAAAATACATATATTTAAAATAAAAAAATAAAAATAAAAATAAAAATAAAAATTTTTAAAAAAACTACTTAAGAACTTCTAAACCAAATGGGAAAAGGACTCAAACACAAAATAACAAATTTCTAACCTAAAGAAACTTAATATTAAAACTCAATAATAACTAAAGTAGCTTACAAAAGATGGCAAATAAGCCTTGCATCAAAACTAGACCATAATTCTTGAATAATTTTGTATTTAATCTTGTTTTCCTCAAACTCTTTACTATCTGCATAATAAAAAGAAAAGAGCTCTAGGAAAATGGGAAAATTCCCAAGAACCTTGACCCTAACTTAACCTCCCACATACCTAATTACTAATAAAGGAGGCTTTTCCAGGTTGTCTAGGTGGGAGGGTCCTCCCAATCCCTTCAAAGATTCAAACCAATCCTAGTAATCAAACCCTTTTTTAAGATTTTCTGCCTCCAGCAAGCATAGGTGCTTCAAGTTCAGTAGCAAGTAATTAGGTATGAGTAAAGCAAATACATCCTAGCAGGTGCACTCCATATGGAGCAAGCAAGTCTTGGAGATGAGAAGCCAGCGTAAGGACCTCAATTCTCATTAGGAGGTCAAACCAAGGACCTATGGAAGTAGGGGGCTAGCCCCATCTGGCCAAACTCAATAAAAATACCAAAGAAATTAGAAAGGTATGCGAGATCTTTATCCTCAACAAACTAGTCAAGGTCAACCACATGTATTATTTTCCATCATTCTATCCTATTATAGGTTGTATTCACTATTACCTCCTTTATTGACATGTCATTTTCTTACTACTTCTACTAATGTCATTTTAGATCTTCATCTAACTATTTTTTATCCCAAAACTTGAATAAACTCACTCTTATCCTCTCTAGTGCATTAATTTCTCTCCTCAGCACAAGTCCAAACCATCTATTCAAAAAGAAGTTAGACTGAAAGAAGCAGACAAACAAAGACTAACTAAGCAAGAATAGTTTTCGCACGCCAGTAGCATATTTTGATCAGGTAGTTTTGTACTTTTCATTTTATTCTATTTAAGTTAAGAAACAGGGCAGGGATTAAACCTGTTTGAAGGTTTAGATTACTTATATTAAGGTTTCTTAAGTTTCTCATATAGCTAAATTGCTGACTTTGCAGCAGCAGACATGTTATTGAATTTATTTTGAAATTATATTAAGGTCATCCCTTAGAACTGACATTTGGGGTTTCTTTGCGGATTATTATAGCCTTGAAATCAGGCTTTCTTTTCTTTCATTTCCACCGTAGCTAATGTGCAAAATTCTATCAAATAAGAAAGAATTATGAGTAACAATTGAAGATAATAAGTACAGATTTTTTTTTAATTTTTTGCTAGGTAGATAATTAGGATAATAAGTATAGTGTTTTCTTACCTCATTATAATCTTCTGCAAATTTTTTGTTACCAACTCTAGGAGATCCAAAGTTATACATAGTCACTGAGATTGCCCCATGCCTGGTACACACAAAAGAAGATGTTTTTATGATAAGCTCCACGCCAGTATTAAACACATTATAAAAGAAATAGTAAAATATATCAAATTTCTAAGGTTACTGGGGTGTAGTAAGTTCTATGAACATTTTTGTTCGTAGAAAATAATAATTTTATTGACAACAGGTATCTTCCAAGAAAAAAGTTACCATGAGCACCAACAGGTCCAACACTAACCTTCCACCCAAATGATACAACCACAACTCACTCAAGTAACACCCAATGAACCCCAAACATCCACAACTATATCATAACATAAATCTAATTAGATTTCTATAGTTACTAGATATTATTTCAAACAAACCTGAAAACTCAACAGATCCAATTTTCTAATATACCACCAATCGCATTTATTTGGATGAGTCCACAGATAACCACCATATTTTGAAGAACTTAATATTATCAACTTCCTAGAAGGCAAACTACATTGCTTGAAAACATAGACATAGTTCTTTATTTCCCCTATCTCTAGTAAGCTTCTGTGCATTTTTCTACATATTTTAAGCAATGATGACACTATGTTCCCACATGCCACTTGCAAGAATTCGTGATAAGCTTTACAATCCATGACAACTTGTAAGTCATGCTTCCAAATTTTGTAAATCATGAGGAAAAGAATCATGAAGTGTATTCCACTTTCCATTAAAATCTTCAGGTAAATTACAAATAACCACCCTAATCTATCACCCAAGTTGCAATGTTCCCCCTTAAGTTTAAAACCAACCAATCACCTCGCAATGTTGCTCAATATTCCAAATAGCCCCATACTGTTCCACTTGCAACAATTAACGGTAGGAGGATATATCTGTGGACCGTGGAAAGTTTGCAAGACATGTTAAATTAGCAAAATATTTAGATGTTTAACAAGCATACCAGAGTGCAAAGGTCATTGAAATCAAGCAAGGAAAGGGCTCAAACAGGGTGCTGGTTGTAAGGTGACCTGTTTGAGCCCTTCCTTCCTGAATATAACAGCCTTAGCATGCTGGCATGATTGCGAAACATTCCAAATATCTTGCTAGTTTAACACATCTTGCACACTGTCCAACCCACCAACATACCATGCCATATTTTGCTCCTCAGTATCATCTTCCTTAGCAAACATAACTCATATTATAAACAATGAGTCACAAACATAATTGTCCTCATTCTGAATTTAAATTCCTAATAAAATAAAACATAAATTAATAATAAATTATGCAAAGATAACTATAAATACACACATGCAAACACTGGTTTTCAATATAGATAGAAGCCAAAACTTATCATTGTTATATTGTAAATGATTAGTGCCCACCATTTTATGTTGAATAGTGATGCCATGTATCCTATGTTGTTACATAGACATGCACTATAGTACACGTGCAATTTACACAACTGTGCACAAGATTATAGGACAAATTATGTCAAGCTCTGGCAGGTTACCGTCATTATATTCCTAAATTCTTCTCATCATCCCAACCAACTAAACCTCTCAAACTAAGAAGCTATAGAAACTAGATACTTCACAATTGGTTTTTTTTTTTTTAATAACAATAATAAGAAGAAGAAGAATAAAAATTTTAAAAAACAGGGCTAACATGTGAAGATTGGATTGACCTCAAGGAAACATCAAAACCCTCCAAAAGCATTGTATAGTTAATCTTTCCCATCCAAATTTTTGCATGTAAAGATACGCACGTGCATATTTAATGTAATGTACTGAAGAATGAAAAAGAATGACTTCATAAGTAGAAAGATAAAGAACCCACTTAGCTAACTGACTAGAGGAAAGCTCAAGAGCGAGAAGGGTAGCCAATGCACCACCTAAACTATGACCAGTCACATACACATGCCATTTGAATGGTGGCTCAGCAAGAGCATCTCTGTCAAAAAAACAAAATTTCACTTCTATTTTGTCAACTAACAAAATTGAACATATTTCTCATGCAACATTAAGATGTTAGCTCCACACCTAGAATAAAGTTGAACAAATGAACAACTTACATATAACCAATTGCAAGTTTGATGAGAGAGATAATCCTTATCCTGACGGAATCATATGCACTGAGAAAACCACTGTGAACCTGAAATAATTACTGTACCATTACTGATACTACATTAAACAAATATTGTTTAACACTTCGCACATCTCATGAATACTCTTAAACACAATTCAATCTACCATTCATTTACATACTTGAACTTCTTGCTTGAAATCTCCACCTATCCTTTCAGGATTTAGCCTGTATATGATACATATAGGAATCAGAACTAGAACAAAAATATAATGTGTAACACTTATTGGAACCACCTCAAAATTATGAAGATGTTACATGCAATAAGAATCCCCAGGGCTAGGTTAACATTATCCAGAACTATTTTTTTTTTTACAAGTATTATTATCCAGGACATATTAGATAATAAAAACATCTAATTTTTTTTTTTTTTAAATCTTAAATGTGATGTGACACCAAACAGATAATTCTAGTAAGAATGATCACAATGAACTGCTGCCCAAAATTTAGGAGTGTATTAGATAACAGGTTGCAAAAGCCATTATAAAATTACTTCCTTGCTTTCTGATTAGCTGGGGAAGGTCATTTATGAAATTAAAATGTTTTTTGATCTAAATATAACAAAGCATTATTCAGCTAATGACAAATCAATACCGCAATCAAGCTGCACATGGGCAATCTCTCCATTGAAATCCACACCCACCAAAATTAGTAAGTGCTGTTTTTGACAAATGCAGCTAAACTAGACTTAATGGCAGAAGGTCTTAAAAGGATTAAAAATTTACAAATCAGAAAAAATTCGTAGCTTGGATAGATATTATATTACCCAGCAGGAACTAGCATTAGATCAGTTATCAAGTCCTTCCATTGTGTCTGAAAAGATAAATGTATGAACAATTTGAACTGAAGCCAAATAACCCAACTGCACTGAGAACAACGAGATATAACCTACTTGTTCTGTTCCTCTAAAAGCAACAACTAATCTTCTCCTTGCTATATCGCGCCAAATTGCAACCTGCAGTTCCCCATAATTTAGTGATTTACAGAATACAATTCCCAAAATCAAATTATGACATTTCTCCACTTATATGGTTAAGAAACACATTTCATTCCATTCCATTGAACTCAGAGAAATATAACAAGGAAAATGATTTCCTGGCTGAGAAATAAAAGCTCACCTGTGTGTCAGTGGATGCATTATCTAAGAAACATATTTTCTCAAATTCAGATTTAATAAAAGTAGAATGACCCAGTGAAGTGGCAAGCATCGTCCAGGCTTCCATGGCACTTTCTGCAGTTGAGAACAGTGCTTTCATCTCCTCAGCTCTCTTTTCATCCAATGCTAAGCCATTCTCTGAGCTTTCAAGTTTCTCACTTGGGGAATATCCTACAACATTATCATCTTCCAGTTTGGTAGAAGCCTGTTCTTTTGTTTCATCCTTCACTACAGAATTTCCATCCTTTAGTTGAGAAAATGTTGTGTTCAGAAGCATTAATGCTCCTAAAACAGAATCAGTTTGCCCCATTATATCCTGTGTTATTTTTTTCATATCTGGTATTGAAAACTTATTTGAGCTAATGCCCGAGCCACTCATTTTATCAATTTCACCATCCAAACTTTCTGGAGTTGCAAGCCCTGATTCAACATAACCTGCCTCTGCAATTTTTTGTGACTGTGAGCCAATTCTATTTAGTAAGTCAAATCCCTCCCAATTTAATTTCTCAGGAACAGAGAGCCCAAGTTTCTGAACAACATTTTGATTGATGACATCAGTCAAACTCTTCCAGAAAATTTTATCTGATTGCTCCGAGTTAACAACTGGTTCCAATGGTTCAAAGGGATGCCCATCCTCCATACCACCATTATCGACATGAAAATCCTCTATTTCTATCTCCTTGTCGGAGCCTGTGTCACTAGAAGAGGCTTCCAGGTCTTCTGCCATTGGTGAAGGCATGTCCGTATCATGCTTGTCATCATTTGGAAACTGACCCTTCCAAAGATTTGCATCATTGAATGCCTTTAGCTGCCCAAAAGCATACTTTACAAACTGATGCGCTTGCACAGACTCTGTGCCCACAACCATTTTCAGAGCAGACTCAAAACCATTTTTCCGAAGAAATTCCATAACAAAAGGGACCCTCCACCTTTTTTTGCCTTCTTCGATTTCATCAAAACTTTTGTACTTAACCTGAAACCTCACCATTAGAAAGAATAAGCCATAGACTTATTCAAGAAAATACTAGTTCATGTTGATAAATAAAGCCTGCAGGATTACAAATAAAAAACAGCACATGAAGCCTTAAGAGTAACATCAATGAATTAGATCTTCATACCAGCCTGAAGTTATGGTACCTAAGAAAAGTGAGATTTTAGAGCTTGAAAAGAAGTTCCAAAATCTAATCACATTGCTCTTGAAACTCACAGTAATTTTCCATCTATATGGATAAAGGAGAAAAAATAAACCCAAACTATGGAAACTTTACTCTTTATAATTCAAAAACAGAGATAAAAGAAAGAACATGACAGGAACAAGACCCAATTAAAAAAAAAGTACTCCATAAGTTTGTTCTTTAGAGGATCCACAACTTTTTTTTTTTTGAGTAAGTAATAAAATTCATATTAGAAAGTAAAAGAATAAATACAGGGGATTTGTATATTATATCCTCTCTCACTTTAAGAATCAAATAGCAATGAAATCCAAGAAATATCAAATGTATATCGCCCAAAGTATGTAGCCAATCAAACAATGAAATAGAAAATAGCTTTAAGCAATTTTCCATTCAGCCAATTCCTTTCAGCTCTATGTCATGAAAAGTACAGTTATTTCCCTCCCTCCAAGTTGCCCAGGTAATAAAAATAGGAATAGCCTCCTAAGTCATGACAACTAAATCTCCTTTTCAACTGCAAAACACTTCGAGCAGAATCCAAGGCATCACCTAAAGACCTCAAACAAAGACCAAGCTAAAGACTACAATTCTCTTTTTTTTTTATGGTAATAAGAGTTCTATTGATAGGAAAGTACAATGTGTTTACTATAGAAAACTCACTGTACTTGAAACAAATACAATCAAATCTGATGGAAAATCTACAATTCTCTTGCCATGACAACATATAAGAGGAGTTGATCTACCATCTATCAATGCAACATCTATCCTCAATTATTCTCTCCGTTTTCTCATATTATCAATTGTTAAAATCTAGCTCTCAAGCAATTGCCAATCCAAAAAATGTGACTTCCCTAGGTAATATTGCACCCCAGATATTCCTCCAAGGAAATTTGACCACTAAAAGTCCTCTAAGACCATCATAGAATGAACAACCCTCAAGTTTCCTTTCTTAAAAGGTCTCCAACATTTTTTTTTTTTTTATAAGAAGGCCTCCAACATATTATTTTCACCATCACTTGATGAGAGATTAGATTACAATAAATAAATGAATAAAAAGTATCAACAGCCTCTAATTCCTAATTTTGCTAGGATCTCGCAGATATAAAATTCCAATGATGAACATTTTCACCAAACATTCCTAATTACAATGGAACTAAACCATCTTATTCATAGAGATTAAGAAAGTCCAGAAATTTATTCTTCAATGCAGCATCACAACACCCAATATCATGCCAAAACTGAACCCTACCAACATCCCGTCTTGAAACAAAGAACCCAAGAAAATATTTCCCATTGCTCCAATTACTCTTTCATAAACTCATATGATAGTGTCCTCTCACCTCTTACTGAAGTCCCCATTCCCTCGAAGATTAAGCTATTGGGAATGATGAATTTAATCAATTAACCATTATTTTAACACTCCTCCTTACATGTTGGCCCTAAATTCCCCTTAATAAGTGAAGCCCAGCACATGGAATTTTTAACTTTTTAAATGGGAAGTTGAGTGGAGACAAGGTTCGATTTAGGACCACCTTCTCTAATATCATAATAAATTACTACCTGTCCCAAAAGGTTGAGTTGTTGAGAATCTACTTGAGATTGGTTAATTTAATTATATAACTATTATTCCAACACTACTGAAACGGGAATATTAAGAGGCAGAAAATAAGTAGGGAATGCTGGACAAAGAACTTCAAACCAGTATTAATCTCCCCACCTTTTGAATAATTCAATATTTTCCAACATGCTAATCTCTTCTCCACCTTCACAATAGTAGCATTCCACGCACTTTGTGCCTAAATCAATGACCCCAAAGGTAAACCCAAGCAAGCTACAGGTACTGTACCTACCTCACACCACAACACCTCTCCCAGTTCCAATCATCCAATGACTGAAACAACTTGTAAGGTGTGAACAAGCTTGATGCAGGTTAAATCAGGAGCAAACCAAATTTTCAGGACTATTAAACAATTTAGGTTTATAAGAACATTTTCAGCAGTTATTTTCACCTACAGCTGATTTTCTTGTGTACCATGGAAACTTACCTCTAGCTGTACTTTTCCACCACCACCAATTCCTTCCAACTCCACCATTACTTCATGCAAATTTCCTAGCAAATGACATGTTTGTTATTAGATTGTATTGAAAAAAAATTGCAGCCCTGCATCTGAGTAATCTGCTAAACATTGGTAAGCTTGTCATAAGAGAAATCAAGTAGTTTAGTTCCTGTAAAATTTTATCCCTAACAGAAAGGGAAAAAAGAAAGTATAGATATATATTAAATCTATTGACAGTCCAAGTTCCCAGGGCAATAGGAACACAATACATTCACTAAATATTTGGATGCACAAACCCAATCTAAATTAGTTAAGACAGTTGGACAACATGCTATTATACTAATTCTAACATCAAACACCATGCAATTTGTTTTAGATTCTCACCATCACAGAGACAATCCAGACTAATGCCTGCGTTACCCATGCGCTTATGTGGGGTGACAAGGTTTGCATCCCAAACTGCTACCTAAAGTTTAACACCAGAAGTTAGAAACGAGAGGTAAAGTTGTTAAGCAACAATACAAATAACTCTTTCACCACATCAAAGTCTAAATTATAATTCACTATTAGTAAAACACATTGATATTGTTTCTGTGCATGTGATTAACGTATTTATAAGGTGATTCATCATTATTACTACAATAACAAGAATTGCAAGATGTAGAATTGCAGAATTTTAATGTATTAGATACAGCTACTAACAGGCTTTTTTTTTTTTTTTGGGGGGGGGGGGGTTGGGTTGAGGGGGGAAAGATAGAGATCCTCTTCACCCAATTAATGTGTAGGAGACAGCTACCTAACAAGATTAACTGCATCAAAATTTATACCATTGCTGTCTCCCCAAAATTCTAATTATAGCCTTCTGCCTCTCATACATTGCAATTCCAGTTTTCTTTTTTGATTGGTAAGTTACACACACCCCATGATTACAGTCTCCATTCTTGATATTATGTAACATAGGAGATCAAGGTGTATTAACAGGCATTATAAGTCTACACTCAAAAGGTGACTGGAGATATGTTTATGGATTAGTAGTCTTTCAGGAATGGTTCTCCATTTAAGCTTTATTCATTTTTTGTGAACAATATACGACATACTATGGCAACAACAATGTTGAAGACACCTACACTCTCTGGCATTTTCATACACACTCCAGCATTTTTTAAACCAATAGAAACTCAACCTAAGCCAACCAACAAAACAGCCTGATAAAAGAATGATAAACAGAGTATGGGAAAAAGAAGGGGAAAAAACTAAGATAGTAGAAAACAGTAGTCCTACTCTGATAACATGTTAGAGGAGTATTTAGAAGAGAATTAAAGGAGGAGCTGAAAATCTGATTTAGTCCTCAGCCACTATATTCCATATATGTTCGAGAGTTGGTTCCAAGGAATAGAGATTATTCTTGATAATGACAACTAGTGATGAACACACCTCATCAGTGACACCTCACCACTAGGACATTCTAGACTCCTCTAGAAGAGTACAACACATTTCTTCTAAAATTGTACAAGGCCATATAATCGATTCACACTTGATTTGGTTTCCCCATTTTGCAGTAGATGCTATCGATCCTACGTTCCCCTAGCTACCTGTGCTACAATCATAGCTTCATTCATTCATTGAACCTTTGGGATAACTATTAGCATTATGGTCAATCACCACACCACCTCTATCATGCATAAGACATTACATTACATGAGAGTGCATGGTCAACACACACCTAAAGTGCCTACGTTCCACTTGCAACCAATTCAATGCAATGGTACCACTAAAACAATATTAGCTCTCTATCAATACCAAAAGACATTTCTTGCATCCCTCTGAAGTTATACATGATTTTAAACAACATAATTTAACAGCATCAAATAAAAGACTTGATCACCTCAAATTAAAGATGATGGTACAAATAGGATATTTTCATTAAGCACAAACAGGAATTGTATAAAAAAGTTCTATTATCAGGCTTCACATATTAAGAAATGCTGAAACAATCTATTATTTCATAACTGTGATGTTGCACTGTCTCTTTTTATAAGGAATATATTTGCAGAGTTACTTCCTATATGATTCATTTCCATTATTTTGTCATCGTTTTTTGACTTGAGCAACTATCCATTTTTGAGACAACAGCAAAAAAATGGGTAAGCCAATCTTCTTTGAAGATTTTGTTAATGTACAATTCATTTCCATAATTCTATCTTGCTATTTCAGACAACAGCTTAAAAGAAAGGAGCACTGTCAGTTCTTATATTGTGTCAACATATGATTCATTCCTCTAATACTATCCTCTTTTGTTATTCAAGACAACAGCTAAAAACGAAATGGAAAATATAAGAAAAAAGAAGAATGAAATGGTGCAACTTCAAATATGTACAGCGCCCTTTATATTGGAAAATAAAATTTATAAAATAGAAAGAATGCATATGAACCTGGAGAAGTTTGGTTGGAGGCTGCTTGATATTAAAGGAAAATTCCTCATTCCATGTCGGCTCTTTTTTCCTGTAATCAGGTAATTGTACATAAAATAAAAAACCAACATAAACTTCCAACTTTCCTGCATCCACGAATTATGGTAGTTATGTAAACTACTGATTTAAATTCTATTATAAATCTTATTGATTCTCTTTGTATCTAATGATTGCTGTTTGAATTATTTAGGAGTATCTTGCGTACACACCAAGCACATAAAGTATCTCCCTTTCTCAATAAAATCTTATTACTTACAGCACACCAAAAAAAAAAATACTCTCTTCTCCCTCTCTCTCTCTCTCTCTCTCTCTCTCTACGATAGGATACGAAAATTATTTAATTTACATATATTTTATGTTAATTAATTAATTAGTTTACATATATTTTATGTTAATTTTAGGTTTAAAAAGTAAAAAAAAATATCAAAACTAATTTCAAAACATATCTAACCCTAATTTAAAAACAATGGGATCATATATGTGCAAAGTTAATTATTTTATTCTTTTGGCTTCCAAACTAACACTATTGCTAACTAGGAATAAACAATAAAGTTCAACACTACAACACTTCAGCCTCACAGGCCCAAGGATAACAAGCCCACATCCACTTCATGACGCTGGACAAACCAAAATAAAATTAAATAACAGGAAAATAAAGAATAGAAACCTAGGAGTTTGCACTTAGGCTTGCATGTAGTCAGCATCTAGGCTTGCTTGGAGTCAACACCATGTGAGGAAAACCATTAAGAGTCAACACCTACTATTGGCTGGAATCAGCTCTAAACTAAAAATCAAAAGAAACTTTTCCTTTCTCAAAATCATCTCTAAATAATCTCCAAAATAAGTACAGTTTGCTTACATAGAAAGACTAAATCATAATTCTAATTGGGGTAGGAAAACATAATTTTCTTATTACAAAAATAACCTGGCTTCCAAATATTAAAATACTAATAGCCTAATCAACTACTAGGACCTAAAAAATTAAAATACAATTGTCTTGCAAAAGTAAGTAACACTATTTTTTTTTTTTTTTTTTTAAATAAGTAATGTAATTTTATTGAAAATCAAATAAACTTTATGTTCACGATGATGAACACAAAGTGTCAAAAAGTACTGAAGTCTCAAAGGGAAAATCTAAGAGAAAGTTGAAACCCTAAAGTAGAAGAACAATGTGTAAAACCCCAAAACCAGGACCAATCAAAAATGGTATTAGAAAACAAAGTTTTCAGCTAGTCCAAGGAGTTCTTCATGTCTTAAAAAGTTCTTCATGTCTTCAAAAGAACGTCTATACCACTTCTTCCATACAAGCCACATCAAACAAGCTGGCACCATATTCCAAATATTCAAGCCATGTTTACCAAACCAATTTCTCTAGCTAAATAACAAAGAAGAAACATTCCCCAGCATAACCCTCTGAATCCTAAAAATCTAAAATGCAACTCCGCACAAAGCATAAGCAACATCACAATGAATTAAAAGGTGATCCACCAATTCCCCATTAGTTCGACACATACAACACCAACTCACCAATGACATACCCGTCTCAGTGAGATTGTCCAAAGTAAGAATCTTTCCCAATGCTATTGTCCACAAAAAGAATGAAACCCTCTTGGGAACCTTAACTAACCAAATGCCTTTCCAAGGGAAAGGGACTGTAGAGGCGCCCCGAATCTCCCCTGTAAAAGGTAGATTGTTCAAGAGTGGGCTGAGGAAAAGAAATTGTATGACATTCATTCTATTTTCTTTAAGGTGTGCAATTGATTGGCTGTTCCATTGCCTCACAACTACTGCTTCAATCTTGAAAATTACCATACTGACGGAAAAATATTCAGGATGAAAATATTGAGCTAAATATTCATCTCACAGTTTCTCTTTCATGTCTTCCCAACCAGTAATCACAGATTTATGCTTTATAAAGCAGAGACATTCAAGGTTCTCCAAGAAAATTTGTACTCCACCTATTAACTTCAATTTTGCAAACCTGACCTTCTTGCTATCTGCAAAACTTATTCACAAAAAGAATTGCTCCTTCTCATTTTACCAATTGACGAAATCCCACGGACATCTTTGATCTTTATGACCATCAAAATAAAGTATCTATGAGGTTACCACTGTTCACTAGAAGACAAAAATTCAAGAGCCTAGACTGCTTAATTTGTTGCTGAAAGTGCATGTTGTGCTTCACGGATTGGGATCTAGCCCATCTGGGCTTCCTTTTTTTAATATATGTGTGCGCGCGCGCGCACGCATTGTAATTAGGCCAGGTTAAGATTTTGGATAATGGGCTTTTTTATATAAATAATAAATAATTTATTCAAACATTAAAAAAGAGTCACCCAAGTATACATGACATATAGGCTGGGGATCAATACAATCAAAAACACAAATTACAATCATCCATCAAATCAAAAATCAAAAAAATAGAATGGCTTCCTACGATAGACATTCAATCTAATAGCGTTCTAAAAAATAAAAGTTTTAAATCGATTACTGTCCTTTCAGAATCCTCAAAACACCGGTTCACTACATGCCAGTTCAAGTTGGGCCAATGGTCTTGAATGGAACAGGTCATGGATCAACTAGGATAAGTTAAAGGAAGGTGGGTTAGGGGAGGGAACTCAGATGGGACCATCGGGTTACCTCTAAGATTGAATCGGTGGAGGCTTGGCGTTGCAGGTGGATCGGCAGCAATGCTTAAGATGGCTTCTTAGTGGATTTCCGGTGGCAGACATGGAGGCAATGGTTTGTGGTTTGCAATGTCTTCTGGTTGTTTTGATGGACTTTGGGGTGTTTGGGAAGTTTTGGCTTTGATTGATGGTTTGTGGTGGGTGGATTCACGGCAGATTGATGATGGCAACTTGGGTTTTTTTGGGTTTTGATGAAGGCTGAGATCTTCTAGTTTTCAAAGGTTAGTTCTAGCGGTGGAAAACATATTGGCCATTTTTTTTTGGTTAAATTTTTTTTTTTTTTTCCTTATGGCTCTGGACTGGTCGCGATGATGCTTCAAATGGACCAGGACTTGCTCTGATACCAAAACTGACACAACAATCCAATTAAAATTAAACAAGATAATAAAGGATAGGAACCAAGGAGTCAACACCAAGTGAGGAAGACCACTAGGAGTCAACACTTAGGATTGACTAACATATCAAAAAAAAAAAAACTAGGATTGACTAGAGTCTGGCAAAAACTAAAAATAAAAATAAAAACTTTTTATTCATCAAAATCATCTCTAAATCATCTGCAAAAGGAGTACAATAGTTTGCTTATATAGGAAAACTAAATCCTAATTCTGATTGGCATAGTTTGCTTCCAAAAATTAAAATAAAGATAACCTATTTTGCTAATAGGACCTAAAAAATAAAATTACAATTTTCCTGCAAAAGTAAATAATACTAAATAAAAATAAAAATCTCCTTGTGTCTCATGCATTACTATGGTCTCAAACCTAACATATGCAGCCACACCTTCCAAAGACTTAGATGAAACAACACCAGATGACAAACAGAAAATATTTTAATTGAATCTCAAGCACCAGCTCACATGGCCTAACCAAAAACAGATATAAGTAACAATAAACTTGTAAAATGAACAAATCTTCACAATCCCTAGCACACCTTCATCTCTCTCACTCATCTTCAATCTCCGATATCTCCTCTTCTCCATTCGGCGCTATTGCCCACCATCAAATCCCTCATCCTTAAGATCATCTGCGTGTAAGAGTGATGGGGAATCGGTGGATCACCTTCTCCTTCATTGCTCATATGCCTATAACTTGTGGTTGTTTGTGTTCAGCTTTTTGGGTGTATCTTGGTTATGCCTAAGCGGGTGGGTGAGTTTCTAGCTTTTTGGTATGGAGGTGTCTGGCGTCATACAACCACTTCTATTTGGGGTGCTATTCCACATTGTATTATGTGGACTATATGGAGGGAGGGGAACAACCGAACTTTTGAAGGGGAGCAGTCTATCACTAAGTTGAAGCACATTTTCATTTTATTTTTGTTTGAGTGGATAACTGCTTTGAGTGGTCTTCCCATATCCTCTTTGCTGGATTTTCTAGATTTATGTAGTTTTGTATGGCACTTTGTTTCCCTTTGTACACTCCCTGTGTACCAGGGTAACTATCTTTGCTGTACCACTATTCTTTTTTTCAATAAAGTTTTTTATTTACAAATCCAAAATAAATAAAAATCTGTGTCCCTGCTTCCTTCATCAACATTTCCAAAGGTTTTAAGTAAGGTACCACCATGATCCATAAAGAATACATTTACTAATTTTCCAAGAATCTCTACGAAGTTAGAATAACTTACCCCCATTTAACCTTGCTTTTAACAACATGTCCATCCAACTGCATGACCACATACGGATCACTTGTTCCCTGGAAAACACACAAAAGGTTGAAACAGTAACACTAAAACAGAAAACAAAAGGAAAATACTACTACTGTGATATTTAACTAAATGGAAGCACAAATGGAATTAAACGTAGGTGATAAAAATGAGTAGCAGTACTCATGCCTCGTGGGAGTAACAATTTACAGATATCCCTCTATACAAGAAAGATTAGAGCAGATAACCCACCCAAGGATCCATGGCAGGTAAATCCAAACCCTTTTTTAACTTTATGAACAATTGGCCATCATATATCTCACGTACAAATGATCTGCATGTATAAAAGTCAAATTTCTATGAGTCATAAATGGCCCATTTTATATTTGCTCATGACTAAACCCGAATTACTACATGGACAAAAATTTATAAACATACCTCAACAAAAGTAAAGAACAACTGTTTATGGTCAATTAATCAAGCTTTTTTATAATAAGGATATACTATTGATATGAGTAGAAAAATACAAGGGAAGTGTATCAAGCTAGTCCTAAAAAATTACCATCTAAAAACTCTATCCCATAACTTTGGCTCAAATGGACTATAAAAAATGTAAAAAAGTTTGGCTCAAATGGCACTTCCTATTCCCACAAGAATAAATGGATGGTGAGAACATGAGATCAAAACCTACCATGTGAGGATTAACTAACCAACAAAAAAAGTTCTAAAAGTTCTAAAAAATATGGAAAGGGGACAGCCTAGGGCAGACATCCAACCATACAAGGATCTAAAAATAAAATTGCTTTATGACATGCAGGGGAAATTCAACACCTTCAAACATCTTACCATCCCTCTCTCTGCATATTGTCCAGAAGATGCACAAGGGAACAACATTCCAAATTGATATTCATATGCCCTCATGTCAACCAAATCTTCCTTTCCAGCATTCAACCATCTAAATCACATTCTTTGGCATCATCCAAGACACACTAACTAAAGAAAACACAAATAACCAAATATATCTTGCCACTATGCAATGAAATTTAAGACAGTAAACTATCCCACTGCATTTTCAAATACAGAATCAAATGAAATTTAAGGCAGTCAACTACCCCACTGCATTTTCACATACAGAATCAATTACATCCTTCCCAAAGGTACTATCCATGTAAAAAAGCTACTTTCCAAGCCACCTTGATATCCCAAACACTGTCCCAAAGGAACTTCACTGTTCTAGACCCTTTCAACACATAATAAAATGACCAACCCTTGAAATATCTAGATCATGTTAATTTCCAAAGCATTTAATCTATACCCCACGGAACAAAAGTGGGAATATAATGATTCCCATTCCCAAGCATGGAAAGTACGAGTAAAACAAAGATTCCAAGATCGCATTCCCATGTCTATTGAATTGCCTAAATAAGAAGCAACCAAAGCGTTATTGTCTACAAGGTAAAATGATCAAGGAACAGGTCCTTTATGGAAGACTCACCACACCATATATTGTGCATTTGTGCCAACAAAAGATCTGCAAACCATTGCTCACTAGAATTTTGATTTGTTCAGAAAATACATCCTAATTCCTTATGAGAGGATGGAATGGAAGAAAGTAATGAAACCCACAATGGCTATGGATATTGAATAACCTCCTTTTACTTTCTCAATCCCTTTAATGCTCTTCCATAAACCAACTCCATGCAACCCTCTAAACTATCTACGTTGCCCACCCGTCCTCCCCTATGCCTCTCCATATTTCACACTAGTGACACACCTCCATAATATAAACAACATACTTTTTTTTTTACAAACAAGATTGTCTAGCTCTTCGAGTATCTAACTATTCCCTTGCGTGTATGCAGTCCCCCCATCCCACACTCACCAATGGTAGCTCTACATGCAAACCAAGATGGTCACAGGACCACCCTGACTTGCAAAAAAATGTATGTATACACTTGCCAGAAAAATATTATATGCTAAACTAATCTATTGTGACTACCATAATAAAAATTTGAATACCCTGACTTGAGAATTACAAAAATTTAGATTCAACAAAAATAAGAGTAGTGCTACTACAATCACAACATTTTTATAATAATTTTACAACAAATCTAATGTAGTAAGCTGTTGCTGATTCTAATTTGGGCCAAATACTAATATTATTTTTTTACACACCAATAATAGCTTTTTGCATAAAATTTATTGTAAAAATGTTATGGAAGTAGCATTACTTCAAAATTAATTCTGCCTCCAAACATATTCTTAATTACTTTTTTTTTAAGTTTAAATAACAACAATAAATAAATATTAACTCAAATAACAACAAACATAAACCAAACAAAAACAAGACAAGACCAAACAAATGAAAAAATTATTCAACAAAAAGCCTATTATAAAACAAAAAGATAAAATTTGTAGCACTAAGCCAAGATCTCAAGAGGTTTCAATCCCAAGATCTCATGAATATCATGAGGCCATAGGAACCACTAAGCCAACCCCTTGCGCTTACATACTTTTAATAATAACAACAGATACGCTAAGCCTTTTTAACTATTAATACAGAAAATTAACACATACTCCGAAAGATACACTGCCTTACAACCTGCAGAATCAACTTCACACCTTCCAACATTTTCCTGAACAAAAACGAAAATCAACACATAAGATCGCACCAGAATTAATCAAAACCAAACACTTCTTTTAAGTAATTCTCTACTGACTAATTTCCTAAGAAAGCCAATAAAAAGTAAATTTTTGAACTCTTTTTTTTTTTTTTTCTCTTGCATTATGTTATCTGTATTCCAATAAAAATAAATTTGCGCAATTTTATATAACTCAGATATAACTGAAGTACAGGGCCTAGTTAAGTTGAATTTTTAGTGTAGCGCTTAATATGCTTCTGTACTTAATTTTCTACTGATCGCCTGGCACTGAAACATTTTTTTCAAAATCCAATTGTCATTTTTTCAATCTTGCATCTCTTGAAGCAAATTAAGAAAAATTAAAACAATAAATTTTCAAAAAACAAAATTCAATATCCAATACTCAAATTTTCAATCTCGTAATTCTTTACTCTTATTAGTTATTCTTCGTATTTCTATTTGTGTCAAACAATATATATATATATATATGAATTCTTTAACAATTTGAAAAGAAAAAAACATTTACAGGGGGGCTAGTGTAGGCTTCGAATGCGAAACCGGCGAGAACGACGGCAAGATTATGATCAAACGGAGGCCGCTCATTCTCGTTCTCGTCAACCGAAATTGTTTCGATTACGGAATTGTTTTTACGGAAGCAACAAATGGGGCAGTACACTCGGTCTCGGCCTTTGAACTTTTCCTGGAACGTGAGAACCCTAACTTTCCAGGGGAAAGGAGACGAGAATCGCGGCGTAAGGTTAGGGTTTCGGAGATAGGTGGGGAGCTTGGCGGAGAGAGAAGAAGAGACGCAGTGATGGAATTGGAGGTGCGTGGCCGTGGCCGTGGCCATGAGAGAGTGGGAGAGAAATGGGCGAGAGTGAGGTTGTGATTGTTTTTGTTTCTGTTTTTGAAGTGGTAGTGTGGGGTAGTGGCAGTTTGTGTAATAAAGAGGGGTTTTTTTTCATGTGGAAATGGGCTTATAGTGCACGTCCACGTAAGTGAGAATGGAAGCTCTGAGAATGAAGTAGAGCGTAGAGCCGAAGAGCCATGTGGCCAAAGGTTGTCCTAGATACTTTGAGATCATTCGTTGGTGTTGACAGTTTACGACTTTATGCGTCGTGCCAAATTTCACTGCGTTTTGGGAATTCGCTTTTTTTTTTTTTTTTTTAAGAGAAAAGAAGAATAATAGATATTTCGAGCTAAAATATTCTTGGGGTTTATTAATTAGTGGCAATTATTAATACAAAATATAAAAGTTTGTCAAAAAATTAATAAATTCCTTTTACTCTTAAAAAAAATTTCTTAAATCAATGTCTTTAGAGCATCTATTAACTTTTACTAATATTATTTTCCAAAATGTCACAAATTTTTCTTTGAACTTTAAAAAGATCTCGAAAAACCTCTTTTTTCTTCCTTAAATTTATATAATAATAATAATAATAATAAACTTTTGTATCTACTTGTGACCAATAGTTTTGTGCTACTTGCTCCTCTCATATGTATTCTTTGTTTTTTGCCTTTTTTTTAAATGTAATAGTCCACATCTCTAATACTAAAATTAGTGACACCTATTTAGATAGATAAGATAAAATAAATGAGAATGGAAGGAAAAATAAAATATGTACCATTTTGAATAGTTTAAGGATTAAAAAAAACTTCATGCAAATTTTAAAGGTAGAAAACAATATTTTTGTCAAGATGTTTTGTCTTTGTGCTATTCATATCTTTCTTTATTTTTTTAAGTTCAAAAAAAAAAAAATTCATAGTTGTCCTCCTATCCTCCTTGTGACAAATTATATTCTTACTATTTAATTTTTGGTCGTTTTTAATTTATACTCTATAAGTCATGATAATTTAATCTTTCTCTATTTCTATTACAAACCACTAAAAAGAAATCCAATATGATTAGAACATTTTTTTGCAGCTATTATATCCAAATGAAACTATTTTGCCCACTCTACCGTATCATCTCTCTCTCGCTCTCATCCATACTCTGTCCTGTTTCTGTATTGTGTTTTACCCTCTTTAATATGTAGAAAATGACAAACCATCCAAGACAAAAATGGTACTATTTAGGTGTAATAAAGGATAATATTAATTTTTCTCCCATCAAAAAGGTTACTCCTAAATTTAACTTGTCGCAAGGGAAAATCTTTAAGATTTATTTTGGATTTTCTCCCATTTTTTTGTCTGATTTTTATTAGAATCGAGATAGATATCTTTGCTTTCCTAGATGAGAAATAGAGAGGTATATATATGCACTCTTGGATAAGAAATAGAGATATTTGTTTACATTTTAAGTTGTCACTCTCGCTTTTTATTTTACTTTTAAGAAACATGCCAGAAGGAGGTGAAGAGAAATAATTTCTTTTTCTACCTAAAACTTTTTTTTTTTTAATAAATCTCCTTCTAATACTATATAAACACTGCTCACACCCTCCTTATGTCAAACTGCAGGTACCTTTTGGGATTAATTCCAAGGGTGAATGTTAATTGGTGTTACTAGAAGCTAATCAGTGTCTAGACATATCGGCTAAGAATGGGGCATATCAACAAGAAGATTTTACTAGCTTTGTTTGTCCACCTTCGTACATTGTAATGCTTTTATACTTTGATGCCATTAGCATGTACCTTTAGAAGCTCTGCCCAAACTTTATTGCTTTAAATTAATATAGTCTCTGGTTTACCAAAAAACTTATTTCATTACAAAAGTTATTACAGCATTCAAACATACCATTACTTTCTAAATAGAACCTTCTTTTAGCCAATATTATTTTTTAAACAAAATAAATTAATGAAAATAGGTTCTCTAAACAAAAAAGAAGATAAAAACATTGAAATATACCGCTTAAATTGGTTCTGTATGGCAAATTGGCTATACATTCTTGGAAACATTAACAAAAATGGGAAATTCTACATTAAGATGTATATATAATTATATATATATATATATATAGAGAGAGAGAGAGAGAGAGAGAGAAGATGCATAAAGATATTGAAGAAGGTGAAATAAATCAGCTTTACATATGTATTATTGTTAAGCCTTTATTACATCTCATATTATAATGAAAAGGGAAAAAACAAAATAATGAAAAGCAAATGTCTTTATTACAACCGAGAGGAGTTTTCTTAAAAGAAATCTCACTTCAACGGCAATGTTGCTTGTCCCTGTTAGTCAGGAAGAGCAAAAACCTAGGTGAAAAAACCAACAAAAAAAGAACCTAAATCCATTAATGTAACATCATAATATGAGAGACAAATAAGTGTTTTCTTTCATTTCTTAGCGTTATTTTCAGCCATTCCAATTGTGCTCTTCACACTGTCTACAGCATTCTGAGCCATGTTCTTCACCTGTTCTCCGGTCTGTTACAGGAACAAATTAACAATGTTGCACCGTGAATATTTTCCTAAAATTCAAGGCATAAACATTTAAATGTATTTGTTTTTTCTATATATAAGCTAAACTGGAAGTCTAATAAATTATAAATCTTTCATTCTGATATAGCATGTGATGCAAAAAAGTCCATGGTTGAGTGTAAACATATATGTGTGGGTTTTTGTTTGTTTGTTGTTAGGAAATAACTCAAATACCCTACAAGACCTAAAACGGGTAAACTCTATCGTACTTTTGATGATCCACTTTATACTCAATTAATTGAAACAATCATGCGTTTCAGGTTTTTTTTTTTTTTTCAATTTTAAACTTTAATTACTTTATTAGAAGAAGATGTATTAGAGTATTTTTTTTGGTAACATCCCTTGAAAAATAAAATAAAATGAGGGAGAACCTGCTGGAGGAAACCGGCACTTTGATCCTTTCCATGTTGGGCAGACTCCTGAGCTGATTGAGCTGCACTGGCTGTCCTGTCTTTGGCTGATTGAGCTGCACTAGTTGTCCTGTCTTTGGCTGCATTGGCTGTGTCCTTTGTGGATTGAACCCACTCTTCAGTCTTGGCCTGCCAAAACACAAAAATAAATGGTTAGTTATTGTTATATGAGTTGTGTTAACACACAACTTTATTTGAGAATTTATATCAGAATGTTAGCCACTTAGCTTTACGTATGTATTTTGTTAGCTTTAAAACTTTAAAGTCAACTTTATATGATTTTTCTCATTTATTCAATTTTTTTTATTAAATAGGACCCACATTATTTTAACACTTGTTGTACTACAAATAGCATGTATACATATGTAATAATTATTACTCCAAATGAACGGTCAATAATTAATATTTTCGAGCATTAATATTTAGGATTGCAAAAAATGTTCTATTTTACCATCTAAAAACTATTTTATTTATTATATCATCTCACTTTGCAATACAACTAATGCACAACGTCCTAGTTTTTATTTTCCTATATTAAAATAATATATTGACACAATAAAATAATGTAACCCCAAAGGGGTGAGAGAAAATTAAAAAAAAAAACTATTTAAAAAGAGGAGAGAGAGAGAGAGAGAGATTAGAAGAATTAGAAATAATATAAAATATGTGAGAGACAATAAAAGACTTTTTAAAAAAAAATACCATCTTGCTACTGCTTGATTGCAAAATATTACTGTAGCTTGGTGGCAATTTTTTTTTAAAATAACATCCCAAGTAATGCTTTTGATTGTGTGGTTTGATGGTATAAAATTACATATTGGGAGTTTTACAACTCCTAATACTAATGCTCTTACAAATATGGTGCTAAGCGCTAACATGGTTAAATCATAAAAGTCCCATAAAAAAAATATGGTTAATAAAAAAGAATATAACTTAATCCCCATTGGAAAATTTCCTACCTGGCCCTGTCCCTGGGCTTGACCTGATTTGTAATTTTGCTTTGCGCTGGCCATATTTGCTTAGAAAATGTTAAATAACCAAGTATTTATCTTTTTCAATTTCTTGATCTCAATGTTTTTCTGCCTTGTTTTCTGAAGTATTTATAGCAGTTATAGGTCCATAGAGAAGTGACACATGGAAGTCAGGAATTATGCTATACATAAGTACGTGTTTGTTGATGCAAGGAGCAGGCTTGTATATCTGCCTTGAAATAGGCATTGGGTGGCTGAAATTGGCAAATGGATATGGGCCTCTGAAAAAGAACTTTGGATCACCAAGAGTTGAACCACTAATACCGAAAAGGAAGAAAAACCACGACTAACTGGAAGCAATGGTATTAATTAGAACGGAGGGAGGAAAATGATAGATAAAAAACCTGTGGACACAACTTTTGTCATAATTTTTACCATAATTTTGATGTGATAATGGTGGAAAAAATTAGTAAATATATGGAAAAATTATAGACAATCACTCACCCATTTGCTACATTAGAATTGAGACAAAAGTTACGATTCTAGCTTGAGAAGAAAAAAAAATTTTGAAATGTCGAAGGTAAAAGTATTTTTGGCGATGTGGCACCTCTCATGTTGTCAATAAATACAAATCTCACATAGCATAAAAATTGGACGAAACATGTGCAAGGCCTAAGGCGAAGAGCCCAATTAATTGTCTATACGATTACGAGTTGCTGCTTTACTCTACTTATTGTCATGCAAATGGGTCACTTTTCAAATCAAATGGGCTACACAGACTTCACTTCACGGATCGGACTTTGCAACCCATATTTTCCCCACCTCAAAATGAGCTATTAAGTTTTTACTCTTTACCACACCAGTAGGGTTCGTACTTCATACTTCATGGTCAATACTCTCTCTCTCTCTCTGGGGTGGGTCTCGCAACCAATAGATTTAATTTATGTAGAGTTGTGATAGTTGTAGACCGTGTGTACAGGGCACACATATGAAACTGTGTTTTCAATTGTGTTTTGAAAATACAATTTCAGCTAAGTGTGTACGGCAGTGTATAACTCAATATACGTAACAATAATTAACGTTACAAAAATATGATATTGGGTGGACAATAACTAAATCTGCTTGGTTTCTCAAGAAAATCCAACATCTAAGTCAAACCAATATAGCTTGTCTCTTCAAATTTGAAAATCATAAACCAAACTCATGTACTTTCACAGGGTTAGTTGAGCTCTATGGTTTGGAAGGCATGAGTATGGTTTAGCTATACTCACTAATAAGTTCATGGAGACACCACATGTATGAGATCAACATAACTTTGTTCCCCATGTGAACACTTGAAAGGGTATGAGTACAGCCTTTTCATTAGTCTAATTCTTAATCATCAAGAAGTCTAAAAGAAATTGGGTCTCATAATTTTCTCTTGTTTAATCAGCATTCACGTTTACTCTCATTTAACTAGAAATTTTACTGTTGAACTCATGTTCCACCAGTTGCGAGCAGGTTGGTGGGCAATCCGACCAAATCCAATTTGTGGACACTCCTAATCATTATATTGCTTAAGCAAAGGTGGAGCAAACTTTGTATTTGGAGCAAACTCAAGCAAGTCTTTTGAAACTTGATCTCTCCAAGCTATTTCTTGACTCAACTTATACATAACCAAGTTATTTAAATACAATCTTCTTAATCACTTGTTGACATAGGAATTAGCCAACCTAACCCACAATAACTAACAATTGTCATCAGTAATTTTACATTACAATTGAATAATAATATATAAATAAATTATACCAATAAATACTATAAAATTTTTATATCTATGGAGGATTAGATGTTGGGTAAATATCAATAATTTATTTTTGTGATAATGCAAAAGGAACAATACACAGATCTAAGAAAAAACAATAACACAAATAGATGTACAAGACAACAGTAATAAACAAATATTGAATATATATATAAAGAGAAATCTGTAAATAATTAAAAACTCACAGACCAAATGTGTGAAGGATGAACAAATCAGATCAAGTCTTGTGTTTGACACAATCTCCTTAAAGTAGATTTCGCCCCTCACAAAATCACTGTGGTGCTTTGAGACTCACAGACGTCTGCCTCCCAAGATAAAATGATCTACAACACGAAAACGAAGCACACAATGTCGTGCTCTACGAACTACTCAATGTCTCTTGCTCTCTCTTTGACACAGGATGAAAGCACAAAATATTCTCACTAGAGAGTTTTTTTCTGAAAAGTGGTTTTTTATGAATGGGGCACTATGCAAAAAATATACGTTACTGAACAGGTACCCTGTTTCAGTAATAACTGTTGTGCACAGACTAACTGACTTAAAAAATTAAAATAACAAAATATTATTATTTGGACAAGTAAGCCCAGTCCACATATGCCAAAAACCCAATCCAATGTCCAACTCATGTGCATATAAACTCATATATTATCTATTTTATTTCCTATTTGAGACTCAGGATTTTTACCACTTTTAATAGGATCTTCAAGTGAATATAGAAATATCAATTTTTTATTCACTCCATGCTATTTTTCCAACAATCCCCCACATGAATAGAAATTGATAAACACAATGCAAATGATGATGCAGACACAGAGAGAGTAGACGAAAAGTTACTGTATCGGGAGAAGTAACTTATGGCTTTGAACTTTCCTTTGTGAAAGACTATTGGATATACTAGCTAACCAGTGAACATGATATCTTGAACTATTCAGCTGTTTGTATATACCCAGACAATAGAATTCACACAGCTCCTTTTCAGACATTTTTCGATTCTTATAGTTGTGTTCATTTCAGCCCTGAACGTATCCTGGTAAATTCATGAAGTGTTTTAGAGAATTCAGTCTTGAAACTCTCATGAAAGCGGCCTACTTCATACTCATATAGATGATTATTATTAAGAGTATCCTACTATACCCCACTTGGAATTCCAAGATATGAGAATCATTAAAAAAAAAGCTTACCCTGAACATCGCTTACAGGCATCACTATTTCATCATAAAAATGGGAGGGAGATGTCATCTCCACAGTGATAAAAAATAGTCTCCACGATTCAGTTGTCTCTTTGAACCTAGATCTTGGGATCTCCAGTCAGCTAGGTTGGGTTGCCATCCTGGAGACTTTTAAGTAATAAGCTTTAACCTCATTCCTCTCGATAAGCAGTTTACTTGCTCTCCACTCAAACAACTAATTACGGATCCGTTTTGTAATTTGGAACAATTTCCATTTGAGAGCAACTGTCTCGTGGTAATATGTCTCCAACAAATATATTGAGACCTACCATAACTCTATGCCCTACCAATATATACAAATAGGAGGCACAAGTATCCAACAATGCATGTCTGTTTAGATTTATAAACTTCCCAAAAAATACATATGCTCTTTGCATAAGATGTTCTCACTAGACTATCGTCACATTTCTCATGTGATTGAGACAAAACAAGTCCATTAAATCTATTAGAAATTTTCATTTCTTGTACCACATCTACAACACTTACATAAACATATTTCACAATAACATAGTCTCTTGTGATATATTTCATATCACACACTAGTTGCATTAAACCTAAACTCATTTGATATCATCTCGTTGTCAAATTTCTCATGTCATTGGATTGAAACTTGCTTCAATCTATACAAAGATTTAACAAGTCTACACACTTCGTTTCCTTCTACAAGAACCATAAACTCCTTTCGTTTATTGTGTATCAAGAAAACTTATATCTTTCTTTTCTTTATAGCCTTCTACAACAAGTCTTTCCTTGTAATAGTCAATAATTCCATCAACTCTCAAACTCTTAAGTGGTAGATCCACCAATTACTATGCATAGATTTCAAAGATGTATTTATTGCACTATTGACAATCTCTTTTTCAAAAAGACACTTTAGGATTTTGCTTCTTTGAAGCTTTAAGTTCATCTTCTAATATAAAAATTAGAAAGTTTGAACCAAACAACCATAACATTTATCCTTTTACTACGCTTAAGCTCAACCTCTCTTCTATCAACTCTTGATCATGAGAGATACTAAATGTAGACTCAAACTTTCTTTAAGAAAGTTTAATATTTGAAATGTATTCTAATTAATTTTCATGCATACAAAATAATAGATTCATAAATTAGAAAGCACTATGCACTGCTGTTATGACTATAACCAATGAAAAACAATCAATGGTTCTTTATCCTTTAAGAATAGGAATCATCACCATCATCAAACGCACCCACATTTAAAGAATTTATGGAAAGTCGATCACTCTTTCCAAAATTCACAAGGTGTCTTAGTGGTTTTCATTTAAGGCATTTCAATGGAAAAATAAAGTGGAAATATAGCTTCCCCCCACAAGTTCTATGGTAATAAAGAACTTATTGCATTCATTGAATTATTTCTCAATTTCATTCTCATAATGAATGGACATCTCTAATGTCTCATCCTTGCTCCTTAGCAATTTCACATAACAGTATCTAGTGCAATCATTTATGAAAGTGATGAAATATTTCTTACCATATCTAATTTGTATAAAATATTTCATGTCACATACATCACTGTGTATCGAATCTAGAGGTTCAGTGCTTCTTTAAACTGATTTAAAAGATGCTCTAGCCATCTTAGTTTCCACACAAGTTTCACATTTTTTATTAAAATCAATTTCAAATTTAGGCAATAAATTTAAATTAATTAGTCTATGTAAAATATGATAATTAATATGATCCAATCTACCATGCCATACATTAGAAGACTCAAGCATGCAAATAGAAGATCCACCTTTATTATTATCAATAACAGTCATTACATTCATCTTAAACAGGCCATTGCTCAAATATCCTTTTCTCACATACAATCTAATTTTAAAGAGTGAAAATTTCTCATACTCAAAAACCAACTTAAAACCATTTTTGCTCAATAATGAGCCAGATACAAGGTTCTTTTGAATTTCTGGTACATGCAGTACATCTTTCAAAGTAAGAAACTTGCTTGTAGTCATTTTGAGCACAACCTTTTCAATTCCTTCAATCTTAGAGGTTGAGGAATTTCCCATGAAAATTTTTCTTCCATTACCCATAGTTTTTCTTGTAAAGATGCTCTAGCCATCTTAGTTTCATTTTAGGCAATAAATTTAAATTAATTAGTCTATGTAAAATATGCACAACCTCAATTCATTACATTCATCTTAATTCCTCATACTCAAAAACCAACTTAAAACCATTTTTGCTCAATAATGAGCCAGATACAAGGTTCTTTTGAATTTCTGGTACATGCAGTACTTAAGAAACTTGCTTGTAGTCATTTTGAGCACAACCTTTTCAATTCCTTCAATCTTAGAGGTTGAGGAATTTCCCATGAAAATTTTTCTTCCATTACCCATAGGATTATATATAGAAAACATTTTTCTTGTTTAACATACATTGCATGTAACCCTAGTGTCCACCCACCATTCGTTGACAACACCTCCAAGCATTGGATTGGCTTAATCCCAACTTCGGCACAAGCTATCCTTTCTATCCCTATTCCTCAAGTTTTGGACACTTTCTCAAAATCACAGCATAAATGTTCATGTTGGTTTGAGCCACAACTGGATTCACAACAATTTTCTTTTTTGAACATCCATTGCGTGTAGCCCTAGTGTCCACCCACCATTTGTTGTAAGGTTATGGATACTAAAACTACGGAAAGGATTAAGTTTCCACCTAGGATCCGACTTACCTGACTCAGAGACATCTTGCACCAAAGGCTCGAAGCTATCACCTGCCATGGCTTTCGTGGTAGATGGAATTTGGAACTTTTCTCTTACTAAGTTCACTTCAAAAATCACAGCATAAAGGTTCATGTTGATTTGAGCCACAACTGGATTCACAACAATTTTGTTTGACATCTGTGTTCAACAAAATTCAAACAAATTAAATTCTTAAAACCAGCCAAGTTTAAGAAATAAATGTAAATATTTACTTCCAAAATTACTGTGCAAAAAACAAATCAAGCCAACTGTGTGTGTGTGTGTTGGTATATATATATATATACAACAATTTTGTTTGACATCTGTGTTCAACAAAATTCAAACAAATTAAATTCTTAAAACCAGCCAAGTTTAAGAAATAAATGTAAATATTTACTTCCAAAATTACTGTGCAAAAAACAAATCAAGCCAACTGTGTGTGTGTGTGTGTGTATATATATATATATATCCTTTCAAACCGAATTGCAGGAATCAAACCGAATTGCAGGAAAAAACCAACACGGTACACAAAATGAAAAAATATCCCAGCCAAGAAATTAACAGTTTAACACAAAGAGACAAAAAAAACCGAAAGAAATTTAATATACTATAAGCCAACAAAAAATAGAACCCAAACAACACACCGCACAGACCAGCGAAAAATGAAGCAAACCAGTCAAACAAAATTCATATAAGACGAAAGACTAATAAAAAATTATAAAAAGGAAGAAGGAATAACATTACCAATTTCAGCTTTACATATGTATAGAGAGAGAGAGAGAGAGAGAGAGAAATGCATAAAGATATTGAAGAAGGTGAAACAAATCAGCTTTACATATGTATTATTGTTAAGCCTTTATTACATCTCATATTATAATGAAAAGGGAAAAATCAAAATAATGAAAAGCAAATGTCTTTATTACAACCGAGAGGAGTTTTCTTAAAAGAAATCTCACTTCAACGGCAATGTTGCTTGTCCCTGTTAGTCAGGAAGAGCAAAAACTTAGGTGAAAAAACCAACAAAAAAAAACCTAAATCCATTAATGTAGCATCATAATATGAGAGACAAGTAAGTGTTTTCTTTCATTTCTTAGCGTTATTTTCAGCCATTCCAATTGTGCTCTTCACACTGTCTACAGCATTCTGAGCCATGTTCTTCACCTGTTCTCCGGTCTGTTACAGGAACAAATTAACAATGTTGCACCGTGAATATTTTCCTAAAATTCAAGGCATAAACATTTAAATGTATTTTTTTTTTCTATATATAAGCTAAACTGGAAGTCTAATAAATTATAAATCTTTCATTCTGATATAGCATGTGATGCAAAAAAGTCCATGGTTGAGTGTAAACATATATGTGTGGGTTTTTGTTTGTTTGTTGTTAGGAAATAACTCAAATACCCTACAAGACCTAAAATGGGTAAACTCTATCGTACTTTTGATGATCCACTTTATACTCAATTAATTGAAACAATCATGCGTTTTAGGTTTTTTTTTTTTTTTTTCAATTTTAAACTTTAATTACTTTATTAGAAGAAGATGTATTAGAGTATTTTTTTGGTAACATCCCTTGAAAAATAAAATAAAATGAGGGAGAACCTGCTGGAGGAAACCGGCACTTTGATCCTTTCCATGTTGGGCAGACTCCTGAGCTGATTGAGCTGCACTGGCTGTCCTGTCTTTAGCTGATTGAGCTGCACTAGCTGTCCTGTCTTTGGCTGCATTGGCTGTGTCCTTTGTGGATTGAACCCACTCTTCAGTCTTGGCCTGCCAAAACACAAAAATAAATGGTTAGTTATTGTTATATGAGTTGTGTTAACACACAACTTTATTTGAGAATTTATATCAGAATGTTAGCCACTTAGCTTTATGTAAGTATTTTGTTAGCTTTAAAAGCTTTGAAGTCAACTTTATATGATTTTTCTCATTTATTCAATTTTTTTTTATTAAATAGGACCCACATTATTTTAACACTTGTTGTACTACAAATAGCATGTATACATATGTAATAATTATTACTCAAAATGAACGGTCAATAATTAATATTTTCGAGCATTAGTATTCAGATTGCAAAAAATGATTTATTTTACCATCTAAAAACTATTTTATTTATTATATCATCTCACTTTGCAATACAACTAATGTCCAAACGTCCTAGTTTTTATTTTCCTATATTAAAATAATATATCTACACAATAAAATAATGTAACCCAAAAGGGGTGAGAGAAAATAAAAATAAAAACTATTTAAAAAGAGGAGAGAGAGAGAGAGAGATTAGAAGAATTAGAAACAATATAAAATATGTGAGAGACAATAAAAGACTTTTTAAAAAAAAATACCATCTTGCTACTGCTTGATTGCAAAATATTACTGTAGCTTGGTGGCAATTTTTTTTTAAAATAACATCCCAAGTAATGCTTTTGATTGTGTGGTTTGATGGTATAAAATTACATATTGGGAGTTTTACAACTCCTAATACTAATGCTCTTACAAATATGGTGCTAAGCGCTAACATGGTTAAATCATAAAAGTCCCATAAAAAAAATATGGTTAATAAAAAAGAATATAACTTAATCCCCATTGGAAAATTTTCCTACCTGGCCCTGTCCCTGGGCTTGACCTGATTTGTAATTTTGCTTTGCGCTGGCCATATTTGCTCAGAAAATGTTAAATAACCAAGTATTTATCTTTTTCAATTTCTTGATCTCAATGTTTTTCTGCCTTGTTTTCTGAAGTATTTATAGCAGTTAGAGGTCCATAGAGAAGTGACACATGGAAGTCAGGAATTATGCTATACATAAGTACGTGTTTGTTGATGCAAGGAGCAGGCTTGTATATCTGCCTTGAAATAGGCATTGGGTGGCTGAAATTGGCAAATGGATATGGGCCTCTGAAAAAGAACTTTGGATCACCAAGAGTTGAACCACTAATACCGAAAAGGAAGAAAAACCACGACTAACTGGAAGCAATGGTATTAATTAGAACGGAGGGAGGAAAATGATAGATAAAAAACTTGTGGACACAACTTTTGTCATAATTTTTACCATAATTTTGATGTGATAATGGTGAAAAAAATTAGTAAATATATGGAAAAATTATAGACAATCACTCACCCATTTGCTACATTAGAATTGAGACAAAAGTTACGATTCTAGCTTGAGAAGAAAAAAAAATTTTGAAATGTCGAAGGTAAAAGCTTTTTTTTAGCCACGTGGCACCTCTCATTTTGTCAATAAATACAAATCTCACATAGCATAAAAATTGGACGAAACATGTGCAAGGCCTAAGGCGAAGAGCCCAATTAATTGTCTATACGATTACGAGTTGCTGCTGTACTCTACTTCTTGTCATGCAAATGGGTCACTTTTCAAATCAAATGGGCTACACAGACTTCACTTCACGGATCGGACTTTGCAACCCATATTTTCCCCACCTCAAAATGAGCTATTTAGTTTTTACTCTTTACCACACCAGTAGCCAGTAGGGTTCGTACTTCATACTTCATGGTCAATACTCTCTCTCTCTCTCTGGGGTGGGTTCACAACCAATAGATTTAATTTATGTAGAGTTGTGATAGTTGTAGACTGTGTGTACAGGACACACATATGAAACTGTGTTTTCAGTTGTGTTTTGAAAATACAATTTCAGCTAAGTGTGTACGGCAATGTATAACTCAATATGTGTAACAATAATTAATGTTACAAAAATATGATATTGGGTGGACAATAACTAAATCTGCTTGATTTCTCAAGAAAATCCAACATCTAAGTCAAACCAATATAGCTTGTCTCTTCAAATTTCAAAATCATAAACCAAACTCATGTACTTTCACAGGGTTAGTTGAGCTCTATGGTTTGGAAAGCATGAGTATGGTTTAGCCATACTCATTAGTAAGTTCATGGAGACACCACATGTATGAGATCAACATAACTTTGTTCCCCATGTGAACACTTGAAAGGGTATGAGTACTGATGATGCCGAAATTCACCAGTAAGCTACGTGATCCTCACGAGAGTGAAATAAAACCTACACAATTAAAAGAAAAGACCTAGAAGAGAGCACCGATATGGTGCCGGCCAAAAACCCTCCGAATGTCAAGTAAGAAACCTTGTTTTCAACACTAGAGTGCTAGAGTTGAGCCAATTATGCGTACCATGGTTTGTGAGGGTTTTGGGGTATTTATAGTCGCGTAGATCCAAAGTCTATGCCTTGGTTAAGAAGTCTTTTTCTTCTAGGAGAGTGACTCATTTTCCTTATAGGAGAGTCCTTTGTTTGGGCTTAAGCGTGTAAGTCAAGCAAAAACCACAATAGTCCAAATGTAAGCCGCAACCAAGCTCGTATAAAAGGGCTTGAAGTCCAACTCATGCGATGTGTCACACACGTCCGTCCACCACGTGTCCATCACATATTTTTCCTCTTCAGCTGCCCCCCATTCCATGAATCTGTCACCTTCTCCTGACGGGTCCATGGAATGAGTTGCTCCATTCTCATAAATCCGTCACTCAATTCCTGCGGATGGATTGCCAGGCTGGATTAGGGTCATGAATGCACTTAAGGACATGTGGTGAGCCTTGATTGATAGCTTACTTCAATCGAGGCGTCTCCTCGTTGGTCGCGCTGCTTCTCCTATATATATATCACCTGTTCCTTTCATTTTTACATTTTGGAAAAAATTTTGCTGACCAAAACGCATTCGTCCTCCTTGTGACCGTCAGCTTGAAATTCTACCGTTCAGTCGCATCATTCAACTTTCCTCCGTCATCTCTTCACTATTCAACCGTAAGTTTATTTCTTCTCTTTCTTCCCCCCCCCTTTTTTTACTTGTACGTTGGTCCGTTGTCCGTGTAGATCTAGAGTCTTAGGTTTCCTTCTCCGTCATTTGTAGGTGTCCGATGTCTAGTGAGACTTCTAGCGGTCAATCTATTGTCCATGAGGGAGCGGGCTATGAGGAGGTGTACCCGTCAGGTCAGGGAGACCCGGGTACCTCCGTCAAGGAGAGGGAACCGTCATCAAGCTCTCCTTCCTATGCAGAAGAAGAAGGGCGAGGTGAAGACGGGTCGGAATATAACTCGAATGACGATGTAGAAAATGTAGATCCTCCCGTCCGGTCTGTGATAGGCAAAGATAGGTTAAGGGAGTTCATCCTGCTCCCTACGTGGACGGTGAACAACTTCACTTCTTCCATCAGTCCTCAACATTTCAACTCCCTTAGGGAAAGATACCAGATACCAAACACCATACCCATCCGTCTACCATTCAAGTCCGAGAAGTGCTACTATAAGGGACTAGAAGATGTCAGCGTGTACGAGCAGATGCTCAAAGTGGGCCTTCGCTTTCCCTTGAGTGCCTTGCACCGTTGCCTCCTCCAGTATTTAGGTTTGTCCGTCACCCAGATATCACCAAACGCCTGGAGAGTTTTCCTGAGCGTAGAAGTTTTATATGGCGTCATGTCTAATGGGACAAGATGGTTAACAATGGAGGAATTCTTCAATTGTTACCGTCCGGATGAAATTGTTAAGTCGAAGGGTATGTATAGTTTTGTGGCGAGAAGCCCGGTACTTAGGTTAGTGTCCGAGACCCCAGACTCCAATCGTAATTGGAAAAGTAGATTTTTCTTTCTCCAAGGGGACGATTGGATGGGTCGTCCCGACGACCAGGAGTTTATGCTCGTTGATAAAACATGGGGCATACTATCACCGTCCGGTATGCATCTCATTCTGTCCGTCCTATCTTACTTGGCTATTGGTTATCATTCTAACCGTCCTCGTTTTTCTTGGCAGGGCGTAGCCGTCTAGACATCACCATCGAGCAGTTCAGTTTCCTTGAAAAAAATTTCTAGAAAACTGACCTGTCGAAGAGGACGTGAGCAAAGCTCGTCACCTTGGATACCATCCATTGGTACTGCGACGGCCCTGAACCTTCTGCCACTGCACTAAAATACGAAGCCGAAATTTGCAAACGTAAGTCTCAATTTCTGATTGACAGCGATTTTTCTCGTCCTTCATGTATTCTTACCGTCCACTCTTTGTAGAAATGGACGATGCTAAGAGGAGAACCCTTATTAAGCAGCAAGCTGCTAAGAAGAAGCAAGATCCTCCTAAGTTAGGTTCAACCACAAAAAGACAATTGGAAAAGCCTGACCGTTATAGCAAGAAGGCTAAACTTATGACGAGACTGCCAGCTGTCAATGAACCCGTCACAGTGAAGTTGCCCCCAAAGCTAAGCGTGGGTAAGGGTAAAGGTCTAATGACCAACCCTGACCCCGTCAAGGAGAAAGCTCCTGTCCTGCTCAGGGAGGACTCGCAGTACGCCCTTTCTCAGGTGACTTCTATCATCAAAGAAGAGGACTACGACGACCTGGGCAATCATGCGACGGAGGCCATGGGAAAAACGTGTCTTTTTAGCCTTACACAGGTAAGCATCCGTCGTTTCGATTGTGAAGTAAAATTTGTTGATAAGTTTATTTAAGCATATGCCATGTGTTGGTGCAGGCCGTCCTAATGTCCAAAGGTTTAATGGACCATTGCCTTCACCGAGAGAAGACGTTGGAGCGGGTCCGTGCAAAATAGAGGACGGCGGTGGAGGAATTGGAGGAGCTGAAGCTCTGGAAGCTTCGTTATGAACTGAAGCTGAATGCGTCCGAGTAGGCTCGTGAAAGCCTAGAGAAAGAGGTTGAGTTCTTGAGGGAAACGGTGAAGGCTAATGATGATAATGTTCGCCGTGTAAAGGTTGAGGCTGTCCAGGAGTATCGGGACTCTGATGCTTTTTTGACGGAATTGGGCACCTCGTTTGCTGACGGTTTCGACGATTGTCTCCGTCAGGTGAAGGCGTCATTCCCGAACCTTAACCTTTCCCAAGTCAATATCGACACCGGAGGCCAGACATCGGCTCACCCCGTTGACTCTGAGGGGACTGCTGAACTTTTTGGCGAAGTCCCTAGTGAAGATGAGGCCCAAGGGGACGGTGAGACTGGACCCGTCCGTGATGACGTTCGTCCTCCTACTCCTAACGGTACTGGTGCCCCAACTGATGCCCCCCAAGTTGAAGAATAGTTCTTTTATCCGTTGTGTAACCCCTTTTTTGTTCTCTTTTTTTTTTTTTTTTTTTTCTTTAAATGGAAGAACAATTTGGCTGTGTAACTTTTGTCCGTCATATGTAACTTTTTGTAGACAATTTAATTTATTTATCCGTCGCATGTTTTTTATATGAATGCCTTAATTGCTTCCAACTGTTTATTATGATCCGTTCACCCTACACGTTCTGTAAATTTCATCCTTCTCTTGGATTCCCCGTCCTCGTTTTGGGCTTGGTAAATAACATCCTTTTGGATGACCCGTCCACTTCGTGGACTTGGTAAATAACATCCTTTTGGACGATCCGTCCACATTATGGACTTGGTAAATATCGTCCTTCTTTTATGATGATTCGTCCACTCTATGGACAGCATATATATCATCCTTCTTTGAACGATCCGTCCATTTTATGGATTTAGTAAATAGCATCCTCTTTTTGGACGATCCATCCACTTTGAGGACTCAGTAAATATCATCTCTTGGATGATCCGTCCACTTTTGGACTTTGTAAATATCATCTCTTGGATGATCTGTCCACCTTTGGACTTAGTAAATATCATCTCTTGGATGATGCGTCCATTTTGTGGACTTAGTAAATATCATCTCTTGGATGATCCGTCCACTTTGTGGACTTTGCAAATATCATCCTTCTCTGGATGATCCGTCCACTTTATGGACCGCAAATATCATCCTTCTTTGGATGATCCGTCCACTTTATGGACCTAACTATTATAGAAGTTGGTAAAATTCTCAATCCGTATGTTCTGAAAAACTCCTCTTATTATAATGGATATGTAGAACATTGTCTATAAAAATAAGAAAGTTGCCTTTAGGCATTTAAAAAGTATTGTAGGAAATAAGAACTATAACTGCATACTAGAAAAGATAGACTAGAAATGAGGAGTGTAGTAGTGCTGCTGCTGTCGTCTTTTATTGATAATACTTCTTCAGGTGCTCTGCATTCCATGGGTGGCTTAGCTTCTTTCCGCTCAGGGTCTCTAGATAGTATGTTCCCTTCCTGTGCCATGATGTGATCCTGTATGGTCCTTCCCAGTTCGGTCCAAGCTTCTCTTGTGTGGCATCCCTTGTAGTGCCGAATACATTTTTTAGGACAAGATCTCCAACCTGGAAGTCTCTGTGCCTAACTCTAGAGTTGTAGTGTTTCGCCATCAGGTCCTAGTACCGTGCTATCCTTTGTTCTACAGCTGTCCTGAGTTCATCCACTAGATCAAGTTGTATGCGCATGGCCTCATCGTTCCTTAGCTCATCATGGTACGGTAGCTCGTAAGCCCCACTTCTGCCGGTATGACCGCCTCAGTGCCGTATGCCAAGCGGAACGGTGTTTCTCCTGTCGGTGTTCTTGCTGTTGTCCTATACACCCACAAGACACTTGGTAACTCGTCCGGCCATATACCCTTTGCCCCCTCAAGACGAGTCTTGATGATTTTGAGTAAGGATCAGTTTGTGACCTCAACTTGTCCGTTGGCTTGTGGGTGTGCGAGTGACGAGTAGTGGTTCTTTATGCCTAGCTAGGAGCAGAAATCCTTGAATGATTCGCTGTCGAATTGCTTGCCATTGTCCGAAACCAGCACTCTTGGTATGCCATACCTGCAGATAATATTTCTCCATACAAAGTTGCGGATATTTTTCTCCATGATAGTGGCCAAAGCCTCAGCCTCCACCTATTTGGTGAAATAGTCGATGCCAACCACTAAGAACTTTAGCTGCCTTGCCGCTACTGGGAACGGGCCCATGATGTCGAGCCCCCACTGTGCGAATGGCCATGGGGCCGCCATGGGTGTGAGCTCTTTTGTAAGTTGCCTTATGAGGTTACTAAAGTGCCGGCACTTGTCACAGGATCTGACGTATATGTTGGCATCCTTTTGCATCGTTGGCCAGTAGTATCCTGCCCTGAGGAGCTTATGCACTAAAGACCTTGATCCTGAGTGATTCCCGCAAATCCCTTCGTGGACCTCCCTTATGACATAGTCTGCTTCTTTAGGAGCGAGGCATCTCAAGTAGGGTCGAGAGAAGCCCCTTTTGTATAGAACGTTTTTCATCATGGTGAACCAAGATGTTTTAACTCCTAGTTTCCTCGCAGCCTCCTTATCGTCTGATAACAGGCTGTCTTTCAAGTACGCAGCTATGGGAGTTATCTAACACTGCTCATTGCTTACTTCCTACAAACCCGTACCGTTTATTAGTGGTGAAGTTTGAACGAAGGATAATACCTGGTCGAGAACAGTCATTGGTTCCGCGGAAGCTGCCTTTGCAAGCTGATCAGCTTCTTTGTTTTCCTTCCTTGGGACTTGAATCAATTCGACCTGGAGGTTGCACATTCAACTTTTTACTTCATCGAGGTACTTCTTCATTCTTTCACCCTTGTATTCGTAACTCCCATTAATCTGGCTGGTGATGACTTGGGAATCAGAGTAGACAACCACTCTTTTTGCTCCTGCAGCAATGGGGAGGTCCAATCCTGCCACCAAGGCTTCATATTCTGCTTCATTTTTTGTTGTTGAAAAGCACAAACGGACTATGCACTTAATCTTATCCCCCTCGGGTGTGCGAATTACCACACCGATTCCTCCTACATGCTTATTAGAGGATCTGTCTGTATGAACACTTCATACGGGAGGCTCACCTGCCCCCTGGTCGGTAAACTCCGCAATGAAGTCTGCCAGGATTTAGCCTTTTTCTACGAGTCGAGGTCAATAGCGAACGTCGTACTCGCTTTGCTCGATCGCCCACAATGCCATCCGTCCTGCTGTTTCAGGATTACTCATCGCTCTTTTTAAGGGCTGGTTTGCCATGTCGTTTATGACATGCACTTGAAAGTACGGTTTGAGCTTTCTTGTTGCGGTTACTAGTGCGAAGGCTAATTTTTCCATTGGTGGGTACCTCTCTTCTGCTCCTCTAAGCGCTCTACTTGTAAAGTACACAGGCCTCTATATTCTATCTTCTTCTCTAATGAGAGCCGCGCTAACAGCCGCTGGGGAGACAGCTATATATAGAAACAGCTCTTCACCTTGTTTTGTCGGGCTAAGCAATGGTGGAGATGACAAGTATGTCTTCAAATCTTTAAAAGCCTTCTGGCACTCGCCCATCCATTCGAATGATTTCCTTAATGTGCGAAAGAATGGTAGGCATTTGTCCGTTGCCCTTGAAACAAATCTGTTTAGGGCGGTTATCTTGCCATTTAAGCTTTGGACCTCCTTCAGTGTCTTCGGGGGAGCCAAGTCCACTATCGCCTTGACCTTCTCTAGGTTGACCTCGATACCTCTTTGAGATACCATGAAACCCAAAAATTTCCTTGCCGTGACCACGAACGCGCATTTGCTGGGGTTTAGCTTCATGCTATAGGATCGAAGGGTGTTGAAAGTTTCCCAAAGGTCGCTTAGATGGTCGCATTTGTGAACACTTTTTACCAGCATGTCGTCCACGTAAACTTGCACATTCCTCCCAATCTGATTTACGAACATCTTATTCATCAGCCTCTAGTACGTGGCCCTAGCGTTCTTAAGCCCAAAGGGCATTACTTATAGCAAAAGAGCCATTGTCTAGTAATAAACGACGTTTTTTCTTAATCCACTTCATCGAGCTTGATCTGATTGTAGCCGGAGAATGCATCCATGAAACTCAAAAACTCATGTCTTGCAGTCGAATTTACTAGGGCATCAATACGTGGTAGAGGATAACTGTCTTTTGAGCAGGCCTTGTTTAGATCCATGAAGTCAACACACATTCTCCACTTCCCGTTTGTCTTCTTGACCATTACTACATTTGCTAATCAGTCTGGGTAGTGTACTTCTTGTATGAAACCTGCTTCCTACAATTTTTGGACTTCCTCGGCGATAGCCCGATCCCTTTCTAGAGCAAATACTCGTTTCTTCTGTCGGATGGGAGAGAATGAAGGTGACACATCCAGCTTATGTACTATTACTGTCAGATCGATCCCTGGCATGTCCTCATGGCTCCATGCAAATACGTCCCGATTTTCTCTTAGGAACGCGGTTAAGCTTTACCATACCGATTTACTAGCCATTGTACCAATTCTCGTGGTCCATCCAGGGCTCGAGTCATCAAGTGTTACTTCTTCTAGTTCTTCTACTGCTTCAGCCGCAGCTCGCTGTCCTTCGACATTTAGCATTTGTACGTGATCGTCCATCTCTGGCATGGCAACATAGCATTCTCGTGCTGCAGCCTGATTCCCATGCAGCTCTCTGACTCCATATTCGGTAGGGAACTTAATCATCAGATGATAAGTCGAAGTTATAGCTTTCCATGCATTGAGAGTAGGTCGTCCAAGGATTGCATTGTAGGCAGATGAACAATCAACTACCAGAAAAACCACATCCTTGGTGATTTGTTGTGGGTGATCTCCCACCGTCACGGACAATGTGACGGTACCAAGGGGATAAACTCTTGTTCCTCCAAATCCAACAAGGGGAGCGTTGGTTGGAACCAGTTGCTCCCTACTAATTCCCATCTGTTGAAACGCGGGGTAATAAAGGATGTCCGCCGAACTTCCGTTATCAACCAGTACCCGATGCAAGTTGTAATCCCCAGCCCGTATGCTGACCACGAGCGCGTCGTCATGTGGATGATGAAGGCGTCGGGCATCCTCTTCTGAAAAGCCGATAGTTGGGATATCAATCCGCGCCACTTTTGGTGTCGGGCCCATCATTTGGACGTTCTGTACTATCCGCATGTAAGTTTTACGTGCCTTTTCGGACGGTTCTGTGGTACCTCCGACGATCATCCTTATATCTGCAATGGGTGGTCTTGGGTGCTCGTTCTCCCGTCGGGGGGGCTGGTCCTGTGGCGGATTCGTCCCTACCTTACTGACAAACCTCTGCAGCTTTCCTTGCCTTATGAGCGCCTCGATCTATTGCTTCAGGTCATTGCAGTCAGATGTGTCGTGGTCGTGGTCACAATGGAAGCTGCAGTACTTGCTTCTTGACCTTTTATTAGGATCCCCCTTCAGCTTACCGGGGTACGTCAAGGCCTCATCATCCTTTATTTGCATCAGTACTTGGTCAATCGGGGCCGTCAGAGGGGTGAAGCTGGTGAATTTCCCCATGGGTGGTTTCGGACGTCTATCCTCCTTTCGTTCCTCCGTCCTAGCCTTCCTTCGTCCCCCCTCTGATCATGCTTCCTCTTGCCTCTCCCTTTTCCTAGGCTTATCTTCTCTTGCTATCAATGCATCTTCCACGTTCATATGCTTCGTCGCCTTGTAAAGTACCTCAAATATAGTTTTCGGATCATTCTTATACAAGGAGAAGAGGAACTTACCTTTTCGCAGCCCGTTAGTAAATGCTGCTACTTGTATCTTATCATCCGCTTCGTCTATCGAAAGAGCCTCTTTGTTGAACCTCGTTATATATGACCTCAAGGTCTCGTCTTCATGTTGCCTGATGCTCATCAGGCATACCGTGAACTTCTTGTACCGGTGGCCCCCGATAAAGTGTGACACGAATTGAGCACCTAGTTCCTTAAAGGTGCTAATTGAGTTAGGCATTAACCTGCCATACCAGACCCTTGCGGATCCCTTCAATGTAGTAGGGAAGGCCCTACACATAATCTCGTCCGGCACTCCTTGAAGATGCATTATAGTCTTGAAGGACTCCAAATGGTCTAAGGGGTCCTTGGTTCCATCGTAGCTCTCCACCTGGGGCATGCAAAACTTCAGGGGAAGAGGGGGCGAAGTGACATGTGCCGTGAAGGGTGATTCAGTTCGATAGACTAAGTCGTCGAGGTCACTAGATATTCGTCCCTTGAGGGCGTTCATCATCACATCCATTCGTTCCCGCATCTCCTGCATCTCTGTGGCGATGTGGGGTGGTAAAGTCTCAGAAAGGGCTGGCTGATTGGTATCTTGCCTCTCCAGCCTGGTTAGAGCGTTGCTTCCCTCAGGTCCGTCGGGGTTCCTTCTTTCATCACTTGTTCCTTCCTGGTCTGCCTCTTGTATTCCAGGATGTGCATTCTTCTGACATAATTGTTCTTCTAAGTCGTGATTCTGTTTGGTCAAGCGTTCGACCGCCGCTGCCAGTGTTTGAACATGTCTTTCCAGCGCCGTAGCGTTCAGTTCGTCACCCTGGTTGTTGGTCATTGCCATCGATCTTGTGAGAGCCATGCAACTTTTCGTCTTAGGAGCAAGGTGACATTTGATCACCCTAGTTTGTCTCTTTCCCACAGACGGCGCCAACTGATGATGCCAAAATTCACCAGTAAGCTACGTGGTCCTCACGAGAGCGAAATAAAACCTACACAATTAAAAGAAAAGACCTAGCAGAGAGCACCGGTGTGATGCCGACCAAAAACCCTTCAAAGGTTAAGTTAGAAACCTTGTTTTCAATACTAGAATGCTAGAGTTGAGTCAATTATGCGTACCTTGATTTGTGAGGGTTTTGGGGTATTTATAGTTGTATAGATCCAAAGTCTATGCCTTAGTTACGAAGTCTTTTCCTTCTAGAAGAGTGACTCTTTTTCCTTGTAGGAGAGTCCTTTGTTTGGGTTTAAGCGTGTAGGTCAAGCAAAAACCACGATAGTCCAAATGTAAGCCGCAACCAAGCTCGTATAAAAGGCCTTGAAGTCCAACTCATGCCATGTGTCACACACGTCCGTCCACCACGTGTCCGTCGCATATTTTTCCTCTTCAAGTACAGCCTTTTCATTAGTCTAATTCTTAATCATCAACAAGTCTAAAAGAAATTGGGTCTCATAATTTTCTCTTGTTTTATCAGCATTCATGTTTACTCTCATTTAACTAGAAATTTTATTGTTGAACTCATGTATCACCAGTTGCGAGCAGGTTGGTGGGCAATCCGACCAAATCCAATTTGTGGACACTCCTAACCATTATATTGCTTAAGCAAAGGTGGAGCAAACATTGTATTTGGAGCAAACTCAAGCAAGTCTTTTGAAATTTGATCTCTCCAAGCTATTTCTTGACTCAACTTATACATAACCAAGTTATTTAAATACAATCTTCTTAATCACTTGTTGACATAGGAATTAGCCAACCTAACCCATAATAACTAACAATTGTCATCAGTAATTTTACATTACAATTGAATAATAATATATAAATAAATTATACCAATTAATATTATAAAATTTTTATATCTATGGAGGATTAGATGTTGGGTAAATATCAATAATTTATTTTTTTGATAATGCAAAAGGAACAATACACTGATCTAAAAAAAAAAACAATAACACAAATAGATGTACAAGACAACAGTAATAAACAAATATTGAATATATATACATATATATATATATATATATATATAAAGAGAAATCTGCAAATAATTAAAAACTCACAGACCAGATGCGTGAAGGATGAACAAATCAGATCAAGTCTTGTGTTTGACACAATCTTCTTAAAGCATATTTCTCCCTTCACACAATCACTGTGGTGCTTTGAGACTCACAAACGTCTGCGTCCCAAGATAAAATGATCTACAACACGAAAACGAAGCACACAATGTCGTGCTCTGCGAACTACTCAATGTCTCTTGCTCTCTCTTTGACACAGGATGAAAGCACAAAATATTCTCACTAGAGAGTTTTTCTGAAAAATGGTTTTTTATAAATGAGGAACTATGCAAAAAATATATGTTACTGAACAGGTACTCTGTTTCAGTAATAACTGTTATGCACAGACTAACTGACTCAAAAAATTAAAATAAAAAAATATTATTATTTGGACAAGTAAGCCCAGTCCACATATGCCAAAAGCCCAATCCAATGTCCAACTCATGTGCATATAAACTCATATATTATCTATTTTATTTCCTATTTGAGACTCAGGATTTTTACCATTTTTAATAGGATCTTCAAGTGAATATAGAAATATCAATTTTTTATTCACTCTATGCTATTTTTCCAACAATCCCCCACATGAATAGAAATTGATAAACACAATGCAAATGATGATGCAGACACAGAGGAGTAGAAGAAAAGTTACTGTATCGGGAGAAGTAGCTTGTGGCTTTGAACTTTCCTTTGTGAAAAACTATTGGATATACTAGCTAACCAGTGAACATGATGTCTTGAACTGTTCAGCTATTTGTATATACCAAGACAATAGAATTCACACAGCTCATTTTCGAACATTTTTCGATTCTTATAGTTGTGTTCATTTCGGCCCTGAACGTATCCTGATAAATTCATGAAGTGTTTTAGAGAATTCAGCCTTGAAACTCTCATGAAAGCGGCCCACTTCATACTCATATAGGTGATTCTTATTAAGAGTATCATATTATACCCCACTTGGAATTCCAAGATATAAGAATCATTAAAAACAAAGCTTATCCTGAACATCGCTTACAGACATCACTATTTCATCATAGAAATGGGAGGGAGATGTCATCTCCATAATGATAAAAATAGTCTCCACGATTCAGTTGTCTCTTTGAACCTAGATCTTGGGATCTCCAGTCAGCTAGGTTGGGTTGCCATCCTGGAAACTTTTAAGTAATAAGCTTTAACCTCATTCCTCTCGATGAGCAGTTTACTTGCTCTCCACTCAAACAACTAATTACGGATCCGTTTTGTAATTTGGAATAATTTCCATTTGAGAGCAATTGCCTCATAGTAATATGTCTCCAACAAATATGTTGAGACCTACCATAACTCTATGCCCTACCAATATATACAAATAGGAAGCACAAGTATCTAACAATGCATGTCTGTTTAGATTTATAAACTTCCCAAAAAATACATATGCTCTTTGCATAAGGTGTTCTCACTAGACTATTGTCACATTTATCATGTGATTGAGACAAAACAAGTCCATTAGATGTATTAGAAATTTTTATTTCTTGTATCACATCTACAACACTTACATAAGCATATTTCACAACAACATAGTCTCTTGTGATATATTTCATATCACACACTAGTTGCATTAAACCTAAACTCATTTGATATCATCTCATTGTCAAATTTCTCATGTCATTGGATTGAAACTTGCTTTAATCTATACAAAGATTTAACAAGTCTACACACTTCGTTTCCTTGTACAAGAACCATAAACTCCTTTGGTTTATTGTGTATCAAGAAAACTTATATCTTTCTTTTCTTTATAGCCTTCTACAACAAGTCTTTCCTTGTAATAATCAATAATTCCATCAACTCTCAAACTCTTAGGTGGTAGATCCACCAATTACTATGCATAAATTTCAAAGATGTATTTATTGCACTATTGACAATCTCTTTTTCAAAAAGGCACTTTAGGATTTTGCTTCTTTGAAGCTTTAAGTTCATCTTCTAATATAAAAATTAGAAAGTTTGAACCAAACAACCATAACGTTTATGCTTTTACTATGCTTAAGCTCAACCTCTCTTCTATCAACTCTTGATCATGAGAGATACTAAACATAGACTCAAATTTTCTTTAAGAAAGTTTAATATTTGAAATATTCTAATTAATTTTCATGCATACAAAATAATAGATTCATAAATTAGAAAGCACTATGCACTATTGTTATGACTATAACTACTGTTATGACTATAACCAATGAAAACACAATCAATGGTTCTTTTTCCTTTAAGAATAGGAATCATCACCATCATCAAACACACCCAAATTTAAAGAATTTATAAAAAGACGATCACTCTTTCCAAAATTCACAAGGTGTCATAGTGGTTTTCTTTTAAGGCATTTCAATGGAAAAATAAAGTGGAAATAATAGCTTCCTCCCACAAGTTCTATGATAACAAAGAACTTATTGCATTCATTGAATTATTTCTCAATTTCATTCTCATAATGAATGGACATCTCTAATGTCTCATCCTAGCAAGTACACATAATAGTATCTAGTGCAATCATCTATGAAAGTGATGAAATATTTCTTACCACCTCTAGTTTGTATAAATTTCATGTCACATACATCACTATGTATCAAATCTAGAGGTTCAGTGTTTCTTTAAACTGATTTAAAAGATGCTCTAGCCATCTTAGCTTCCACACAAGTTTCACATTTTTTATTAAAATTAATTTCAAATTTAGGCAATAAATATAAATTAATTAGTCTATGTAAAATATGATAATTAATATGACCCAATCTACCATGCCATACATTAGAAGACTCAAGCATGTAAACAGAAGATCCACCTTTATTATTATCAATAACAGTCATTACATTCATCTTAAACAGGCCATTGCTCAAATATCCTTTTCCCACATACAATCCACTCTTAAAGAGTGAAAATTTCTCATACTCAAAAACCAATTTAAAACTATTTTTGCTCAATAATGAGCCAGATACAAGGTTCTTTTGAATTTTTGGCACATGCTGTACATCTTTCAAAGTAAGAAACTTGCCCATAGTCATTTTGAGCACAACCTTTTCAATTCCTTCAATCTTAGAGGTTGAGGAATTTCCCATGAAAATTTTTCTTCCATTACCCATAGGATTATATGTAGAAAACATTTTCTTTTTTGAACATACATTACGTGTAGCCCCAGTATCCACCCATCATTCGTTGGTATTTCCTCTTACCAAGTTCACTTCAAAAATCACAGCAGAAAGGTTCATGTTAGTTTGAGCCATAACTGGATTCACAACAATTTTGTTTGACATTTGTGTTCAACAAAATTCAAACAAATTAAATCCTTAAAACTAGCCAAGTTTAAGAAATAAATATAAATATTTACTTCCAAAATTACTGTGCAAAAAACAAATCAAGCCAACTGTGTATAAATATAAAAAAAAAAAAATATATATATATATATATATCCTTTCAAACTGAATTGCAGGAATCAAACTGAATTGCAGGAAAAAACCAACACGGTACACAAATTGAAAAAATATCCCAGCCAAGCAATTAACACAAAGAGACAAAAAAAACGTAAGATATTTAATATACTATAAGCCAACAAAAAATAAAGATTCAGATCTTCTAGATTTCTTAGAGAACTCTAGCAAGTAGATTTCTTTAAATCTTAACCATTTTTTAATGATTTAATAGTCAAGATTCTGCCATGTCAGTATTCCATGGTTTTCAAACCCGGACCGTTCATTGAATCGTAAAAAGGAGAGGTTCAAGGTTTTTGAGGTCGAACCGAGGTCGAACCGGGGTCGAACCGTGATGACGTCATAATTAATTTAATAATTATTTTAAATATATATAAATATTAAATTAGTAAAAAAAATAAAAATTAACTAAAACAGATTAATTAAAACTATAAATCCATATTTTAACTATGTCTAATATATCTATATCCATCTCAAACCCAAATATAAAATATCTATCCAATAATAATAATAACTATTTTTTTATTAAAAAATTAAAAGCATCAGATTGCCTTTCTAATTTTTACTTTATAATGCCCACGTGACCAGTTGTCTAGCTCACATTCACAAACCTAAAAAAGCACTAAAAACAAAGTGAATGAAATTAAAGGAAGAGATAAAAAAGAAATACAAACAAAAGCAGATGAAGAAAGAATTGTTATATTATATTCACAACATTTTTTGTAATATTTTCACAAGAATCACATCAAAAAATTATGTAGAAAGTTGTTACTAGTTTTAATTTGAACACACCACTGAAATTATTTTTTTACTTACCAATATTAGCTAATAACAATTTATTACTTAAAATATATTGTGAAAATATTGTGGTAGTATTTCATAATTCTCATTTCTCAATATTAAATACCACACTTTGATTCTTAAAATAAAAAAAACCACACGTTTGAATCAAAAAAAAAAAAAACCACACGATTACAAAAAAAAAATAAATAAAACTTAAATTAACCTCCACCACACGATAATAATAAAACTTAAAACATAAAACAAACTTAAAACCACACATAGTGGACCGTAACAGAGAAAAGAGAAAAGAGAGAGAGAGAGAGAGAGGAGAATCGGTGGAGATGAGATGCGCCGGTGGAGATGAATGTGTGCGCCGGTGGATATAGGTGGAGATGAGGTGCGCCGGTGGATATCGGTGGAGATGAGGTGCGCCGGTGGAGATCGGAGTAGATCGAGGCGCTGATCGAGGAGATCGAGATCGAGATCGGAGGAGATCGAGGCGCTGATCGGCGTTCCCCATGCACTGATCGGAGGAGATCGAGGCGCTGATCGGCGTGCCCCACCTCCGTTCATCATCCCCCCCACCGACTGGGTCAGATCGGATTCTTCTTCTTCTTCTTTTTTTTTTTTTTTTTTCAATATTTGGTTGTTCTGATCCAAATTTATTGTAAGAAATGGATTTTGTTTTGTGTGATTTGATTTATATTATATTTGTTGTCCAATCTGAATTTTTTTTTACCATTTCTGTTTGGATTTTGTTCAACCGTGAGACCCGCGAGAACCGTTCACGGTTCACGGACCCGTGAGGTCCGACCGCGGTTCGCACGGGTCCCTGCATTTTACATGTTGAGAGGTTCTTGAGGCTAAAAGAACCGCAAAATGGAGCGGTTCGAGGTTTTCCCGGTCGGACCGTACGGTCCGGTCCGGGTTTCACAACTATGCAGTATTCTACTAACAATATTCTTAATTATTTTGTTTGTAATATTATTTTAAGAATATTATTAGTGAAATATTGACATGACAGAATCTTGACCATTAAATTATTAAAGAATGATTAGAATTTAAGGAAATCTAGTGAATCTATATCCAAAAAAAAACCCAAACAACACACCGCACAGACCAGCGAAAAATGAAGCAAACCAGTCAAACAAAATTCATATAAGCCGAAAGACTAATAAAAAATTATAAAAAGGAAGGACTAACATTACCAATTTCAGTGAATCACGTAACCCACAATAACAAAATATCCAATACGCGATAGACACAAACCAGTTTCCAAGTTTCGCACAATATTTCTATTGTTATTGATTAGTGTTTTACAATAAACACAAATTTCTTTCACCGTTAAATCATAAAAATAAATAAAAAAATATTTTGAAAATCTGCTTTAAGACTGTTGAGTAAATATCAATAATTTATTTTTGTGATAATGCAAAAAGAACAATACACAGATCTAAAAAAAAAACAATAACACAAATAAATATACAAGACAACAGTAATAAACAATATTGAATATATATATCTAAAGAGAAATCTGCAAATAATTAAAAACTCACAGATTAGATGCGTGAAAGATGAACAAATCAGATTAAGTCTTGTGTTTGACACAATCTCCTTAAAGCAGATTTTGCCCCTCACATAATCACTATGGTGCTTTGAGACTCACGAACGTCTGTTTCCCAGGATAAAATAATTTACAACATGAAAATAAAGCACACAAGGTCGTGCTGTGTGAACTAATCAATGTCTCTTGCTCTCTCTTTGACACAGAATGAATGCAGAAAATATTCTCACTAGAGAGTTTTTTCTAAAAAGTATTTTTAATGAATAAGGGACTATACAAAAAATATACGTTACTGAACAGGTACTCTATTTCAGTAATAATTGTTATGTATAGACTAACTGACTCAAAAAATTAAAATAATAAAATATTATTATTTGGATAAGTAGGCCCAGTCCACATATGCCAAAAGTCCAATCCAATGTCCAACTCATGAGCATATAAACTCATATATTATCTATTTCATTTCCTATTTGGGACTCAGAGTTTTTACCACTTTTAATAGCATCTTTAAGTGAACATAAAAATATCAATTTTTTATTCACTCTATGATATTTTTCCAACATTAGACTGGTTTAGCATTATGATATCCCATTGATCTCACGGACATGCAATTCCTATGTGACGGTAAAAAAAATTTGTGAGCAAGTCACACTTTTACCGCATGACACGATCATTTGAAAGATAGAGACCAATGTGGCTATATATGTTGATATTTGATGGATGTCATCAACTGCAACAAAGTCTGATAGCAACTTTTGGTTGACCAAATATATCAATTTACAAAGAATCACGAGAATTAAATCCATCCGTGGATGAATGTGATTTCACAACTAGTAGGGATCGCATCTCCGAAATTGATGAATGTGCACCAAAAACCAGACTTAAAAGGGAGCTTATGAAAAATTGAAAATGCATCTTTTGGTGGCCTCCAAAAACTCAATACATGTGACTAGTTATGGCAGAAATAAAAATACATGTGACTTATCACATGACACAGGAAAAACATCATATCGCAGCATCTTTTTGGTTATTAATTGACTCTGTTGGTGAATGGAGATACAAGGTGAGCCCTCCCTCCTTTCTAATTTAAAGATGCATGATTTTGAGTTAAACTGTAGAGTAAAAAGTTAAATGACAAAACATATTTTTTTTTTTTTGACATTACAAAACAGATATATTAAGTGAACTAATCTCAACCACTCAATTATATGCAGAGACTTTAATTTTAATAGTTGGAAATTTCCTTCATGGTCATGCATATATGATTCTCCAACTTAGTTATGAATGATGCATGCATGTAGCATGCCATATAAATTGCCAATCTTGGTTCCTGCATATCAGATTGACGAGTGCTGGTCGATCTGAGACCTTTACGCACATATCCCGCAACTATGACAATCCATTTATGAAAAAATAATACCTCAAATTGTCATAAGGTTTTCAACTTTCAAGTCTATTGTTTTTCACAAACTGAAGGTCTAATTTATAGAAGTCATGTATAAAATTTTACGTTTTCAACTGCCAAACTATATGACAAATCAGAAATATAGAAAGGAAGAGGTTGGAAACAAATTAAAACAAAGAAGTCAAAAATTAACCTGTAAAGCTTTTCAACTTTTAGGTGATCCATGCAATGAATTTGCTATTCAAAATAGCATCGTTAGAGCATCCACAATGACTCATGCCATCTTATTCTATTTTACCATCTTAAAAAGACATTTAATCAATTATACAATACTATTTTACAATACACTCAACATCCCAACTTTTATTTTACCATACTATACATTAAAATAATATAAAAATATTTCTCACTTCTCTCTCTGATCTCTATTTCTCTTTCCCTCTGTCAACCACCCCCCACCACCGTCTAACTTCTCAGTCACACCACCCACCTCTGCAAAGCAAAATCGATAGCAAAATTCAGCCAAAATCAAAATCCAAAATCCATAGCAAATCACTCGCCGATCTCAGATTCAAATCAAAATCAAAATCAAAATCAAAACTAGAAACCCACCATCGACCCACGCCACTGTTGCCGCCATTGCCACTGCTGCACCGTGTGACCCACACCCACATCAGTCACAAACCCACCACCACCAAAAACCCAAACAACTCGTCGATTTCCACCGCCAAAAACCACAAAAAATACCCAGAAATGAAAGACCGACTGAAAGAGAAAAGCCTGAGATTAAAGGGATTTGGAGATGGGTGGGTGAATTGGCAACGATGGCAAGAGAGAGAGAGAGGCTTGGTGTGAGAAAGAGTTTCAGCGATGGAGAGAGAGATGAGAGACCATGGAGAGAGAGAACTGATATTTACAAATAAAATTTTAATATATTTTTTACAATTGAGTTACAGTGTGATTCTAAATTTAGAATCACACTGTAGCACAATTACAACTTTTTTATGCAATACTTAAACTTTACAAGTTCTGCTGGAGTGGGTCTTTCGGGCTTGAATGGTAAAATGAGCTTACATTTAGCATACAACCTTTCTTCGGTGATGCTCTTATAGCCTGATGAACTAGAAACAAAAGCAACTTCATATTGAAACATGAAGATGTTAAAATTCTAGGACATAAAGCTTGAAATGTGATACTTTACGGAGAAACTAAAATGAAATGATTAGATATTCAGTTTAACAGAGGCGTTCTACAAGTTCAGTACAACGTTTTGGTTGGATCTTACTGGAAGAAACCTGACTAGAAATTTTTTTAAAAAGGTTTTTTGGCTGGATATTTGAATAAGAAAATTAGGAACAACAGAAGGCACATCGTCAGCTACAAGCCCCACAAATTCGATACATCATAACAAGACACCATATTTGAGAAAATTTTCTTTAACATATCCTTAAATAAACAATTTTTGAGTTTAGGCGAGATGATTAATTACTCGACTTTACCTGTCCTAATTTTTTTTTCCCCTGGATTGGGGGATGTGTCAAGACACACTTGGAAGTCTTGAACGGCTCATCATAAGTATATACTGGCTCTCATTGCAACACCATACCCTGCATACTCTAGCTCTCACCGCTGAGAAAGATATTTCATCCAAAATCCAGCTACAATAGAGTTCTTCTCTAAGCTGGGAGACAAACATATATGGTATTTGACTATTTGCCACTAGTATAGCTATCCCTAATTCTAACCGTGCAGGATAGGTGATATAGAATTTTCACTTTGGCATTGCCATTAGTTGATAGATTACATTTTGATTACATTTTAACCAAGATTCAGTACAATGAAGATCACTGATTTCGTGATTAATATTTTTTAAGATAATAGTTATGGATGATAACCCCTGAGAAATGTACAATTCCAGCATCTTAATGATTTAACATGCCAGAAGCAAGCAAATTATTTGACATCAATGAGTAAAACGGAAAGACGAGAGATTGGAGAAATATATATAATCATGTATTAAGAAGTTTTTGGGTATTGAAACAACCAACACTAGAATCCCCATCTTATCACACAAGATTATACATTTCCATAGCCACAGCATATAAAAATAGGTGCTATAGAAAACAAACAGGGTAGAGACTTTATTTTACACTGTATGACTTCTGCCCTAGTCCCCAAAGTCCGAAACCATGGGTAAAACCTAAATTTTTTAGTGCATAAGAGCAACAGCAGCTTCTTGCACCAAAGGCTCGGTAATATGCACAAAATGCTCAGCTTCCCGCTCAACCTGCTCCCGACACTTGTTAGCACCCTTACCTTCCTTCATTTTCTTCACAAAAGCTACAAACCGTCTCCAGTTATCTGCCTGGAATAATTGTGGGTTCATCCTCAAGTAAGTGAACGCACACATCTCACTTTCACCTGAATTACCATCGAAATTCAACGATGATGCTTGTAAGATCTGCTCATGTGCATAATCATCATAACGAGGCAATGCATTTTCCCCAGCAAGTGGGACTTTTGCTTTCTGAGTAGCTAAAGCCACTTGCTTGACAAGCTTCTCAGGTGCACAAAGGGCATCCTGTGGTTGCTCATGATCTCTCATCTCAATGCAGGTGAAATTGAATATAGCTCCATGGCGTGCCAACATCTGGGCAATAGGAAGGTAACCATCTCGGAATCGAGTGTTATAATACCCAGCTGTTAGTTCAGGGGCATGAGAACGAGTCCCATAGTGCCAATGGATGCCTGCAACCTTAACCGAAATCTTAACACCTGAATTCTCAAAGATTGACTTGGCTGACATAAGTATTCTCTCACCATGGTCTAGGAGCATCTGGGAGTACCAGCCTAGGAAGAATTCACCATAAGAACTATTCCAACCTCCACCTTCTTTTCTGAAAAATGGGGTATCTTCTGGCCAGTTGTTGTATTCGCCAGCATCGGTAGGGCCTGTGCTGCCCCATTCCGACTTACCAGCAGCTTCGGCAGCAGCTTTTAAGCTACTCAGCATATACTGCACCATGTAATAAACATTAGCAAACAACTAGATATCTCTAAATCACTGGCTTAAAAGAAAGAACATAGATTATAAATACCTTGTCATAACACTGGAAGGCACCGATTCCTGGGAACCTCCATATCCCATTCTGCTCTGGATATGAAGGGTATCGAAGCTCACCAGCTGGACCCATTCCCACTTGAATTTCCTAAATGTAACAAATTACAAACAAGTTAGCCCACAATCTAGATTCACGGCATATAACAGCATACTCTAATTCAAAGAGAAATTAAATAAATTTAAATCTAGGTCTCTATTATTTTGTATAACATCCACCTTTCACATAATAGTGGGTCACGTCACATGTGACTTCTGTACAGGAACCTACTACTCTCATGTGAGAGGACAGTGTATTACTCTCTGCATATCGATCATATTTCGAACCACACCAATTAGACCATTCCAGATTTTATTGTGAGATTAAAAAACATATAGTAGCAATGAACAAATGGCAATTGACCATTTTGTACATCCAGTGTATTACATCCTCCTTTCTCTCACATAATAGTAGGTCTTACCGCTCACGTGTGACATCTATTCAAGAACCTACTCATATATATGGGTGTGTGTGAGGACTGTGCAGTACACTGAATGCATCGATCCATTTGGAACTGCACCAATTAGACTATTCCAGTTTTTAAATTAAAACTCATAGTAGCAATGAATAACAGATGACGATAGACCCAAAAACTAATGCAAACCAAAATGAATTAAACATAGAAGGAACAAATATGGGGATGAATCATTACCACGATGGTGTCACCAAGCAAGTGGTTGAAGTTATCTCTGAAGGCACGCATGAAGTCAGCATAACACTGCACAGGTGTCCGTCCCTTGAGAACTGGAAGGGTATCACACCCAAGTGATAGATATTCATAATTCCTCCTCCCCCATTGATCAGTGTATGCAAGGTCAGGGTCTTTCTCAATCTCTTCCACAACCCACTTGGGCAAAGGAATACTGTATATCAAAACCAAAGCCAATCGTTCATATCATAATCAGATTCATTTCAATTCCTATAATGTTCTTTTCTAAAACATAATTTGAAAACCAAAATGATTCTAAAAAGTTAGGAGTGTAAAGGTCAAGAACTTTTCACATATTACGTCAGCTCAATAAATAAAATAAAATAAAACCCAACTCAAAAGCGCGTGTCCTGCACGCTCCTCAAACAAACAAACAAACAAAAAGCACATTGAAATTTATTTAATTTGCTGATCATAATAAAAAAAAAAAAAAAAAAGGAGAGGATGAAAAGAAACGCACGTGACAGAGTCCCCGACGTTTCCGCCACATTGATGGAACGACATGACGGCCTGGACTTTGAGTCCGTGCTTCTTGGCCATCTCAAGCAACTCAGCATACCCACCCCAATTGTACGATCCAGCCGCCTCTCTCTCCACCAATCCCCACCACACGTCCATCATGATCCCCTCCACTCCGGCACTCTTCAGCGCCTGCAAACTCGCGTTCATCGCTTTCCTCCTATTCACCGCGTTGTTCATCGTCACGCTATCCAACGGCATCATCACGTAAACCGGCACCCCCTCTCCCTTCTTATCCTGCGCACCCCCCGTACTGTACTCTACGTCCCTCGCAGGAGGCGCTTCTACCTCCGTCGCGAACGCTCTGCACGCCACCGAGAGATCGGCTCGCGTCGCTCCGAGCACCGGCGATCTGCAAGGACTCAACGGCGGCGACGGACCGAAATCCACGACGTCTGGTTTTAGGACCTTGCATCGGAGAGTCGACACCGGAGATTTCCACACAGACGCTGCGCTCACCGTCGTAGTTGTCTCGGCTGAGTTCGTATTACCTGTTTCCATCGGAATCGGAGTTCCGGCGAGAGCTCCGAGCTGGTGCGTGATGCTCAACGCCATGCAGTATCTGAGAAAGTAAGATAGAAACTAGAAGTGTATTTTTTTTTTTTGGTACTTTGAAATGGAAAATATTTGATTCGGTTTTTTCTGTTGGAGTTATGAGATTTTGAATCTGAGAGGCGGTCTGGGATTTATAGGCTGAGATCGGATAAGATTAAAATAATAATTTTCTGATACGTAAGCTACCGCCACGTGTTTATCACTACGTGGCGGTGTGTGAGCGGTTGAGAAGGCGACGGCTACGATGACTGGATGCACGTGAAGATGGACGGTGTGATGGGGCTTGCGCGTGAAGGTTCCAAAAAACGCGCTTTTTAGCGTCTTTTTGCCTTTGAGTTTGGAGACACGTGTGGGGAAAAGGATAGGTCACGTGCGAGAGGCTTTTTCGGCTTAAGAGTTAAGACATGGAAGGGAACGTACGAGTGTAAGTTTGTCTTTTTGTTTTGTACGGCTGCTAGTGGTAGGAAGTCCCCGATCACGAAACGATGAAGATCTCTAATCTCTTTGCAATTAAGTTGACACGTGGAGGTCTGAGGGTAGAGTAGGCTGGTAATTACTACCACAGTCAGTGAGGGATTTAGACGTCCGCCTAGCATCTGCAGAATTCTACAATTTGTTTGGAGTAAATCTAGTCAAACAATAATTTTCCACGGTCAGTGAGGGATTTACACGTCGAAAAATTTTTGGCTATATATTGCTTAGCAGCTGGAGGATTCTACCATTTGTTCAGAGTAATCTGATAAAGTTATGAAATTAACTGTAGTATTAGAATTACTGTGTGTTTAGATGAATTTCATAGTCTCACCTCAACAAATTATGAAATTGATAATTTATCTCCAAACCAACATAGAACAATTTTAATTTTAAAAAAATGAAATACTTTATTTCAAACCAATTCGTAAGAAAATTTTTCCAACCAAGTGCAATTGACAAACCATCCCTTGTATTTTTAGTTACATAATATATTATATTATATTTAATTAATTATATGACTTGCTTAAATAATTGTTAATGATGAAGCAAAAATGTTCGTCAGCCGAAACAAGAATTAAGCTTCAGACGGAATCAAACCTGTACTTCTCCTTCCAGCAGTCCGGGAGGCGACGGCGTAATCTATCAAAGGGGCCACCGGTGTGGTGCCTGCCAAAGCACCTCCGATGCTTAAGTTAGCTTTTAGGAAATATAGCCAAAGAAATTAAAAATAAAGAAAATGCTGGGTTCTTGTGTAATCATACCTATGACTGGTGTTTTTGGTTGGTTTATATATGTTCCTTTTGCTCCTTAGCCGTTTGTGACAGTTATTGTGGTTTTAATGCTGCCTTAAGTTACGCCTTTTGCTTTATGGCGGGGCTTTAATTTGTCCAACGGGCTGTACAGCTGTTCTCTCCCAGCCTGGGCATTCATTGGCGGTATTGAATATTCCTGCTGCTTTATCCTTGTCTTCATCATTCGTGATATTTCCGTCAGTGATTTTTTGTCGTCACTATTGACTTCGTCAGTCCCGTCAGTTAAAAATAATAAAATTTTTACTATATAATATTTATAAAAATATAAATTATAATTACTTTTTTTTTTATAATTAATGATGCATCAATTGGTATTACAAAATTCTTAATGCCCCTAGTACCATCACTATTATTTAGGACAGCAAATTCACGGGCCTACTGATTCTGAATAAGTTAATCCTCTTAATCTCAAGGATTCTTTTAAAAAGATGTCAGAAAATAGCATGTTAATCATTTATTTTGATATAAAATATTGGTTTCCACACAATGCATGTTGGCTCTACGTTTTATGCAAACCATATGAGTTTCTGACTTTTACGCATCTACTAATAACGTCAGGATAGCTCCTTTTATTTTTTTGATGATCGGATAGCTCCTTTTATTATGCATCTAACAATTTGAAAGTAAATAGTGTCCTTCAATTGAACGTTCCCGCTAAACATTGACTAACAGATCTATATGCGCCATTTCATGTCATTACAAGGATCATGCATAAAAACAAAAATAACATGTATTCTTTAAACCAACTTGGATTTTACTTGCGCATACCTCATGGACATACAATAATATACCATTTTTAAAAAAAAATTTATTAAAAATTAAAATTTTTTACAATTTTTTCAATCTTTCATAAAATATTTTTAAGAATAGATGATTTAATATGTACCCTTAACACACACATTAACAGGACCCAACAAACATTAAACATTAATGTTGTTAAAGAAGCTCAATATCGTACTGTGTTGTTTTAAATATCTCAAAATAATTTTAAAATGACTCATTAGTGATAGCTCCTTACTCCTTATCTTCCCAATAAAATATTTTTTAATTCACTTTGTCTATTCATCTTTTTCTCTTTAATACTTTGTAGTTTACAAAGAAAACACTTGGATATTATTTGTGCAAATATTTTGTCCACTGCGTTATCTAAGGGTTAGGACTCCGAGTTGTTGGAACTAAGGGGATTAAGGGGGTGTTTGGTACATGCATTTAAAAATTAAAAATATATATTTGAAAACATGCGTGAAAATGCATGTAGGTGAAATAATATATAAAAATATATGTAATATTGTTTAAAAACTGAAAACATGTATTTGAGTGGTTGTACCAAACGGGGCCAAAGTTATCCAGAGAGTTCTTTGAAGCCTCTATTGGACAAGATCATTTTTACAAAGATTAAATAACTTTCAAATTGAAGGGTCACTTAAACGTAAGTCAATTTAGGGAATTCATTTATAACAGTCCGAGGCTTATTTTAGTGGAAACTATCCTTCATTGATTTATGAAGAATAGTTTTGTTGATCAAAATAGCAAATATGCCCTCAAGTATAGTGGTGTGTAGCCAACCCGCCAACCTGCTAAAACTGACCTAACCCAACCCAACCTGCTAGGTTGGGTTATAAAATTTTTTTTTGATAGAGGGTCGGGTTGGGTTTGGGTCATAAAATATCAAACCCGTCAAACCCGACCCGACCCATGTAAGTTGAGTTGGACTTATGTGATAGGTTGGTTTGGGTTAAATTTTTTTGACCCATTATGGTGGGTTAGGTCAAAAACTTCCCTTAACCCGACCCAACCCAACCCATACACACCCCTACTCAAGTATTTGCGTTTCAATTCAAAATTTTGGGAAAAAGAAGTCTTTTTTTTTTCTTTTTTTTAGAGGCATTTGAGAGAAGGCTTTCACAAGGTTGTAGTCATGGAATACTAAGTTACTTTCCCAGGCAGTTTGGTTAACACCGATAAAATTTGCCTTGTCTTTTGACCCATATATTCCAAGTCTTGTTTTAGAATTCTAAACTCTAATGTAAAGAAGCATATGTAAATATTTGTAATTTCCTTTAGGGATATGTTTGGTTTGAGAAAAAATGAGAGAAGCGAAGAAAAATGAATTCTTGTCCTTTATTTGGTTAGAAGAAAATAAAAAGGAGAAATAAAATGTGAAGAGAAAATATTTGTGTCCTACCAATTTTTTATTTTTTACTTTTCATTCAAATCCATTAAATTGCACATGCACTTAAAAAGTTTTGACTATTTATGTGAAATTACATTTATACCCCTTTTTTTTTTTTTTTCTCTGATTTTGTATACCCTTCTTTCTCTTTTGAAGCAAGTCCAAAGGCCCTTCAATTGGAGAAGCCGAAGTTTCCACTTGGGAAGGCATCAGTCCCTACCAAGTCCAATCAGCAAGCCTTAGTGAAGGGTAAGAAGGTCATTGCACGAAATAAGGCAGCTTCAAGTTTTTCCTTAGACGCCGCTGAAGGAGCTAAATCCAATTTACACTCTCTACCTCTTACCTTACATGAGCTAAAGTTTCACGAAGGAAAGTCAAACACGAGGAAGGATGAAGAGCAACAGCTAAGAGCTACTTCTGAATTTCAGTTCACAACCATGCCAAGGCCAAAGATGGGCTATCAATTTAAAAGGGGGTTGTAGTCGAGATCCCATAAGTGGTGTTGGCCGAGATCCATGCGAACCCATCTTGGATCATGGGTTGGTTCAACGAAAAGCTTCAGAAGGCGTGGAAATGCATTTTCCTGTTAACTGAGGTGAGTGCAAGGGAGGGCGAACTACCGCTAACAGACCCAGTATGGAGAGAGGAGAAGAATCTGTGGTGGCATTTTCTGATGAAGTTGCCAATAGCAGAAGAGGAACAGCGTCTGGCTTGGGAATCGCTGCCACAAATTTCGCCAATTCCTGTATTATGCGAAGTAAATCCAATGGAATGCCTGTTCGAGCGAAGGATGTTGTTCAGGCAACCAATTTTCACGTTCATCATGGGGAGCAAGCACACCACGAAACTAACTCAAGTGTTCCAACCAACAGTGCAGTTCAGTCTCTATGTGGTAGCGCAGGAGATGGAGATGGGGTACTTCAGCACAACCTGACAATGCTTCCGGGGGAAGGACAATCGAAAGAGATGTTGAAGCGGATCAGATGGAATTTGAGGGAGGAGGCGAAATCACTACTGCCTTTTGATGGAGTGTCCCACCCCAGATCATATGTTTATCACGAATATAATAGCGTGGAATTGTAGGGGTGCTTTGAAGCCCGCTTTTCAGAATCATGTGAGAGAGTTGGTGCGTAACCATAACCCAATAATTTTAGTAGTCATGGAAACTAGGATTGGGGGTGAAAGAGCTAACGAGATTACAGACAGATTGTCGTTCGATGGTGCCATACACACGAAGACCATTGGATATACTGGTGGACCCTGGATACTTTGGAACTCAAATAGAGTGGAGATCACGGCTCTGGCTAACATTGAGCAGGAGATTGATTACGCCTTAAAATGCATACTTGTTATATATTTATGTGGGCGTTATCTCCTTATTACTATACTTAATTTGTATAATTAAGTCATAATTTGCATTAGTCCTTATTATTTATCTTTACATAATTTCTTGAATAAGATGACATTCATTTCATGTAATTTTCTACTTTCAAGAAATCATATGAAAAAAATGAGTTTTCAGGAGTCTGTGAGATAATAGAGGTCAAACTAAAATTAAAAAGGAGCTAAAGGATCGTGCTTAAATGTCTAAGGAGGTGCAACTGAAGTGCTTGGGTCTCTTACCATGTTTGGAAGCTTCAAATAAGGAAAGAAATCAAAGAGGTAGAATCTGAAAATGAAAAATTAGATTTGAGCACTGATCAATATTTTGGGCGTGTCTCTCTCCTAAAAAATCCAATTGACACAAGGCTAGATGGGTTGGAACCATGACTTAAATATCTACAACTTTTCAGTTCTGAATTTTTCGAAATTCTCAATTTTTTACAGTCGAAATTAACTCACAATTTACTGCTATAAAACCTGGACGAAAATTAAAATAGCAAAAATTTTATTTTCTTTGGACACTTTGAAGTTAGGGTTTTAAATGAAGGTTGTGTAGAAAAAATTTGGCAGAGAAAACCTTTTATTTTCCTTTTTCTACTGGCAGCCTAAACTCTTTACTAGAGCTAGGGGTTATGTTTCTTCTATACAATATGAATTTTCAATGTGATTATTTTTAAGATTTTATCAACAACGTATTTGATTGTTCAATTAGATTTCTTTTGATGCATTAGTTCTTCCATGCTTTCAATAAGTTCAATTATTTTTTTTCTTATTGTTTAGATGAATTTGTAATATTTTCAAATAGAAATTAGGTTTTCAAGTAAATGGGTTTTTCTGGAAACTTTTCTAACTGCATTATTAATCTAGGTTATCATGCATTTTTGAATTGTCTCAATTCAACCAAATCATAAGTATTTAATTGTATAAGAAAAATCAATTATGAAATATATAATTTCTTATATCACAAAGAATTTCATATCGATATAGGGAAACACCCCGATGCCCTAATATTCACATTATTTATTTAAATCGGCTTTTATTATTTTTTCTGTTAACAATCATCATGCAAAGGTACTTTTCTTCTTCACCCAAATTGTTATTTAATTATATTGTCTTTGAATTTACCCTGCTCCTTGTGATTTGACCTCGGTAATCCGAGAATTATATTGCTACAATCTCCTACATTTGGGAGTGAGCAAGCAGAGATTCATACTATAGTCAAGGTACAGAATTCTAACTGGTTGTTTTCTGCTGTCTATGCTAGTCCTAGCTAGAACTGCTAAAAGGCACATCCTTTGGAATAATTTAATTAGAGTTGTTGAGCTTCATAATATGCCTTGGGTCCTTGCTGGTGATTTTAATAAACCTCTTATGGAGGAGAATGAGTTTGGGGGTAGAGCTGTTAGTGTCAATAGATCTTTGTTGTTTAAAGAATGTTTGGATAAATGTAGTATGATAGATATTGGGTTTTCTGGGCTACGTTTTACTTGGACAAATAAAAGGGAGCTTCAAGCGCTTATTCAAGAGCTCCTATGGGTAGGAAGGGGCCTTTTAAATTCCAGACTTGCTGGCTGTCAGACCAATCTTTCCCAAACATAGTATCCCAAGCGTGGAGACAACACCCTAGGTTGGCGAACGCCATAGATAGTTTTACCAAGGAGGTGGAGAGATGGAATAGAAATGCAGTTTGCGAATGTATTTGCAAAGAAAAAGAATATTATGCCTCACCTGAATGGCATTCAGTAGGCTGTGGCTTTTAGACCGTCCACTTTCCTTCTCAACTTAGAAAAAGAGTTGCTTAAGGAGCTTGATATTGTGCTTAAGCAGGAGAAGGAGCTATGGGCAATGAAATCCCGTGTCAATTAGATGATTCAAGGAAACCGTAATACAAACTTCTACCATGTTTCTACTCTAGTGAGAAGGAAGAGGAACTAAATTATGGCTATCAAAGACTTGTTAGGGGACTGGATTTATGAGGAGGATGCAATTAAGGAGTTTATTAGGAATGGCTTCAATGAAGTGTTCACATCCTCTCTATCTAGTGTATCTCAAGCAGCCCTTGCTATGTCTCAATGGTAGGGCAGATTGTTAGACGAGGAAAATGAAAGTATTGGTGGGGGGCCTCGGATGCAGAGATTAAATCAGCCTTGTGGTCTCTTAAAGCTTTTAAGGCTTCGGGGTCGGATGGGTTACATGCAGGCTTTTTCCAAAGGTTTTGGTTGATTGTGGGTAGTTCAATGATTGAAGTAGTAAAGAAGGTGTTTGCTGAAAGGAAAGTACTAGAGTACTTGAATAGAACTCACATAGCACTCATCCCAAAGATTCTAGGCCCTAAGACTTTGGGCAACTACAAAACCTATTAGCTTATGCAATATGGTTTACAAAGTAATAACAAAGATCAATGTTGTTAGATTAAGGCCTTATTTGGAAAATCTTATTTCCCCTGTTCAAACGGCCTTTGTTCCGGGAAGGAAGGGCATCGACAATGCAATCATAGTGCAGGAAATTATTCATACTCTTAGCAAGAAGAAAGGGAGAGGTGGATAGCTTGTCAAAGCATCTCAAAGTGGCTCGGCATTTTCGCATTTGTTTTTTGCGGATGATTTGGTGTTGTTTGACAAGGTAGATTATATTATTATACCACTATCAGAGATGTTCTTGATGATTTCTGCAGCATGTTGGGGCAATCAGTGAGTGTTATAAAGTCGAGAGTTTACTTTTTGCCAAATGTGGATAGGGACACTAGAGAGTCGCTTTATGATATCCTTGGCTTTGCCTCCACCCCCTCCCTCAGCAAATTTCTTGGATTCCCCATCAAACATTCTGGTATATCCTCCAATGAGTTCAACTTCATTTTGGATAGGGTGAAGCAGAAATTAGCAGGATGGAAAGCAAATATGCTTTCCTTAGCTAGCTGTATTATTCTTATATAGGTGTTTTCGGCAGCAATTCCATCTTATGTTATACAATGTGCTAAAATGCCAGGAAGAATTTTGGAAGGTATAGATAGGGTTAACAAAAACTTCTTATGGGGGTCATCGGAGACCACAAAAAAAAAAAAAAAAAAAAAAAAAAAAAAAAACCCCATTGGGTTGATTGGAATAAGGTAATAAAGTTGAAGGAGGAAGGCGGACTTGGCTTGCAAGCAGCAAAGGTTAGGAATACTGCCCTCCTTGCTAAGCTAAATTGGATATTCAAGTGCTTAGACAAAAGTACGGAAATAATAGAAGAGTGAATGCCATCAACTTTGGCAAATTCCATGCTCACATATCTGGAAAGCAGTAAAAAAAGGTAGGGAAACCTTTAATAAAGGTAGCATATGGGTGGTTGGTAGAGATAGCAACTTAAATTTTTGGTTGGGTAATTGGATGAGCAACGGTCTTGTTCGGCAACTAATTCATGGACCTTTAACCTAAGAAGCAGCCTAGTTGGAGGTTAAGGATGTACTGTCAAACACGGGCTGGGATTGGGACTAGATTCCTTTTGATCTTCCCCTTGATGTTAAAGCCATAATTCAGGCTATTCCAATATCTCTAACTGGTAGAGGTTGAGATAAGATAGCATGGATAGGCAATCCGAGAGGCACATTTGATCTAAAAAGTGCCTACTCAATTGCCATGGGTACTAATTCTACTCCTTCCATTAATGCAAGCTGGATTTGGAAATTTGAGACCTTGCCCCAAATTAAAACCTTCCTTTGGAGGTGTATGCACAACATCATTGGTGTAAAGAGTTGTCTTGCAAAAAGGGGAATAGTAGAAAAGGACCGGTGCCCTATCTACCAAAGGGAACCATAAACTATATTGCATGCCCTTAGAGACTGTCCTTGGGCTAAGGAGGTGTGGATTCAGCTAGGAGTGAAGAAGAGGAATCAAGCTATTTGGATGAGCAATCTTCATGAGTGGCTCGATATTAATGGGAGAGTTAATAGTAGCTACATTCAAGGAAAACCACCTTAAAGAATAATGTTTAGCTTTGCGCTGTGGTGCTTTTGGAAGAGTAGGAATATGTATGTTTTCAAAAGGAAAAATTCAAATCCTTACTTGTCAACAAGGATTGAAAACCAAACCTTGGAGTTTATGTATTGTGTGAGTTCGCCAAGAAGCCCAGCTCGCAAGACTAATAGAGGAGTTATGTGGGAGAAGCCTTCAGCAGGGTGAAAGAAATTAAATATTGATGGTTTTGCCATGGACAGCTTGAAATGGGCTGGTTGTAGGGGTGTTGTTAGAGATGAGCATGGTGGATGGGTAGCAAGTTTCATAAGGCATATTGGCTCAACAAGCAGCTTTGTTGCAAAACTGTGGGGGCTTAGGGGTGGGCTTATGCTTTGCTGTAGCATGAATATACCTTGCCTTATTGTTGGGCTAGATGCTAAAGTAGTTGTGGATGTGTTTAAAAACTTAGATTATGAAAATCATGTAATATCTCATATCTTGGATGACTGCAGGCAGCTGGCGGCCACATTCCAGCAAATCCAGTTTGATCATTGCTATAGGCAAGCTAATAGGTGTTGATAATGTATTTTGTCCACCCTCGATTTACGTGTCGGACCTCAAAAAATTCAAAAATATTATTTTCTCTCCATGGGGTTGCGAGAACATCTAGAATGACATGTCGCAATCCGTTCAGACACAGAAGCACCTAAAATGACTTTTTAAGCTAAAATGACCAAAATGCCCCTAGTCAACCTAGGTTGACCAAAGGTCAAACAAAGTCAAAATCCTTGCAAAACAATATTTTTCATGGTTTTATATCAAACTCGAACTCTTAATATATTTTTAGCAATTTTGACCAAGTTTGACCCATAATTCACTCTTAGTGGGCCCCAGAAACCCTAATCTTGATTTGGTCTTCAAAATAGGTTGAGACCAATGTCATTGTAAAAATAATTAAATTCTCATTCCAACAACTATTCATGGATTGAAATCAGAGTTAAAACGGTTGAGATATCGTGAAAATTGTGAAAAGCACGTTAGCGCACTTCCCGAGGTCATAACTTTTGATCCAACTGTTGAAATTTTAATTTCTTTAGTGTTCTAAAAACTAGACGTCTAGAGCTTTCCAAGGACATCAAGATCGCCTCAATCCGAGTACGAAAAGACCTCTAAATGTGTGTTCGAAGCTGGAACCAAAAAGTGCAACATGACAAATTTGCTGATGTCATGATGACATCAGCCCGACGGTCCATATAAGGCCGTCAAGCCCAACTAGCACAGCTACATGGTGTGCCATGCCTCGAAAAGTGTGCCAGGGGCTGTAAATAGCTCATGGTACTCCAGATTAGACCAAAACTGAAAAAGGGGGGGTTTGGGAGCTGTTTGGGCATTTTTTGGGCATTTTTCCTCTCTTTCCAACACATTTCTTCACCAAAAACACAAAAAAAAAAAAAAAAACACATCAAAGTTTCTTAATTCTTCTATCTTCACCAAAAATATAAGGTAGTGTTCATACCCTCCATTAGGGACGGACCTACACTAGGGCAGAGGGGGGCCATGTCCCCCCCCTTCCCAACCCAAAAAAACACTAATATATGCATATAAGCTATATATATATATATATATATATATAAACTGGTATACAAAAAATTAAGATATGCCCTTAAATATATATATATATATATATATGTATGTATGTATATATTTTTGTCTCTCCTCTAATATTGACCTACAAGAAAAGAAATAAATAAATAAAGTTCATGCCCCTTTAACTACAAAAACAAAATAAAAAATTAAATATGAACTAAACAAAAATCGTGCACAAAATAAGAAACACTTATTTTGTTTGTTATACTTTGTTGATGTGTTTTATAATATAACATAAGAAATACTTATTTTGTATGTAGTATTTAGTTAAGAATAAAATAGGTGTTAGTTTTTATTTTCATAATTTTTTTGTTTTTTGTTTTTAAGCTTTGGCCCCTCTAGGTACGAATCGTGGTTCCGTCCCTACCCTCCATCTTCCTCTCCTTGGTTCTATACCTTGGATTTGAGGTATAGGGGTATGAATGTAGCTTTTTGGCTACGATCCATACCCCTTTTCCTATAAAGCTTCATCAAGTTTTTTATTCTTTCTTTTTGCTTGAATAAATTGGTTTATTGCTTTCTTTGATATGTTCCTTGCTTTATCTTGTTTCTAGCATGTTCTTAGCTTAGATCCATATCCTTCCATGCTTGTTCATGTGTTATTTGTCTCGATCTACGTGCTTTATGCTTTATGCCATGTTTTCTCATGCTTTGTTCTTCTATTTGTTCTATGTTGATATTGGGGTTACATGCTCACACGTTTGTATGATGTTTTTGGCTATGCCTTGTTTGGATCTATGTTGTTTATGTGTACTTTGCCATGTCTATATGGTTAGATCCTCGTCTTCACATGCTTATATGCTTGGATTCATGTTCTTCCATGTTTAGGTGGTAGGACCTACATGTCTATATGTATGTTTCTATGCCTACATGTCTCGATCTATGTTTTCACTTGCCTACATGTTTAGATCTATGCTTTCTACATGCTTTATGTTGTATTCCATGTGCTTGTGCTCTCCATGCCATGTTTTTGTGCTTAGACCTAGGCTATGTTTGTCATGTCATGTGCTATTGTAGTCATTTTGTCACTTTTGTCTCTCTTTCTTGTGTTTTGGTCATTTGATAGGATTTAGATCTTGACCCCTTTATGGTCTTGGTCATCATCCGTACATCTTGGTCCATATCAACAGGTTTTGATCATCCTAGTTACATGTCTATGTTTGCTTGCTTCTATGTTTTATCTACCATGTTAGCCTCTTTAGTTTTAGGCTTTACCACGCTTGACGCCTTTAGCAGGTTTGTGGTTGTGTGGTTACATCCGACGCCCATGAGGCTTTGTTTGGATTTAACCATTTGCGAGGCATCATCATGATGCCGGTTGCTTTGTACATGCATTTCTCCTTTTCCGCTCTATGCGATGCTATAGTTACCATGTTTGTTCACACCACCCATTGGCTTTCTATGCATCTTTTCACGCTTGCTCACATGTCCATGCATGAGTCTTGCTTGCTAGTGTATCGTTCATGCTTCAACTCAATGAAGTTATATACATTCGATCCCAACCAACATTTATCCCTTGCAAACACCATCATTTATTTGCTTTCTTGCTTGCTTGTCTTCTCACTTGTTTGCTTTCTTTCTTATTCCCTTATTTGCCATGTCTATCATGCTTATCTGCTTTACGCCTCTTTTATATGCTCTTAACATCTTTTCCTTCCTTTGCTTGTTTGTTGGCTTCTTGTCTTTGTCTTTGCATATACACACATAGAGCGAGGACACTTGGAGTTAGGGCACGGTCTCCCAAGCACAAGCAAAAAGGGCGCGGATGCAAGCATGTAGATATGAGCCAAGCGACTATGTCCAGTAGGTTTAGGGGTCTAGCTTATCCCATTTGGTTATGTACTCTTTTAAACCCCCTTCTTTCCTCCCTCATTTCTCTCTTAGATGGTTTGTATTAGGTATATCATGTCGTGTACCCTTCATTCTCATCTCTAGAGTATAGTGGCCCTGTTTACTTTCCTACACTTATATTTTGGGTCATGCTCTAAGGATGTAGGCATTTACTTTTCTGCTCTGTGGGCTTGCATTGTGCATGATGTATGTGTATATATATATATATATATATATATATATATATATATATACTTAAGGCAAAGCGATGCCTAATTTCCGCCACAAAAGTAGGGTGACATGTTGCCGGATTTTCGCCGTGGAAATCTAGTACTTTGCCTGAATGCTTTAGGAAAGTATAGATTGAGACCACATCCATTCAAAAGCCAAACCTCAAAGCTCCCATGCATGCAAAGCCCCGAAATACAATGCCAAAATCATGTTTTTTACTGCCAATCTGTAAAAATTAAGGTTTTATCAAAACAAAGGCCTGTTTTCGGACAGGTGTTGTGGGGTGCCTAACATCTTACCCACACATAACCAAACTTCCGGACTTAAGAATCAAAATTTTTTCCATCCACATTAGATGAGGAAAAATGTCTTTTTTCTTAACCTAGGATTGGTAATAAAATTAACTAGAAATAGGTAGCCAATCACACCTTAGAAAAATCCAATGATTGGTGACAACTTCACTTATCTTTAGTAATCACCTAAAATTTGGCCAAAGTTCCTGACACACCTTTAAATGTAGACCTACCCTCCTCCACCAAGAGGGAGAGAGCACCTGAAGCTTTGTGAGATCCACATACATGATCATCAAGAAGGAGCTCCAACAGGCCTCACGTGCACGGGAGCGTCGCCACAACGAATGGTCAAACGAAGGCCCATGGTTCTCCGTTTTGGGCCGAGCGTCGACAATAGGTGTGCAAACATGTTGGCTAGGATAAGGGCTGAATAAGAGTTGGATTTTCTTATGTGTAATTGTCCACCTGTAGATGTTTTTTCTGCTTTTGAGGATGACTATACTAGAATGATCTTTAACAGGCTTGTTCTTGAACTTGATGTAATGTTTTAGCTTTTTAATGAATCGTTTTTAACCAAAATAAATTAAAAGAATAAAAAAGTAAAAATCCATTCAATTTCTTTCATTTATCTTCTTTTTTACATCCAAACACTTATTTTCTCTTCCCTCATACTTTTTCCTTCTCTTCCCTTCCTTCTTTTCTCTTCCCTCTAAAAAGGATGAGGGTGAGATGTAAGAGCATGGATGTAATATAATAAATTTTTTGTTGGTTAAACTATTTAGGAGAATTGTTAATGAGTCTAATTCAATAATTTCTAAAGGACAGGATAAAGTATAAGAAAAATCAATCAAACTTAGCAACAAGGGCATAGTGTTCTAATTCTTAAAGATGGAAGAGAGTTATGTCTAAATAGGAGTAATGTTATTAAGGTAACTTATTGCCCTCTATTGCTTTAAATATCCTGAATTGAACCCCTACCTTTGTCTTCAAGTGGTGGGATCTCACTTAGGCAGGATACTATGGCCAATAATTCACCAAACAAATGCTAGAATAACAACTAGACTTACCTTTGATATTCAACCTTAAATAGCCTCATCATCCTCATTAGTAAACCAAACATCCATCTACGTTCAGCTCCACACCTAAGAGAACCTTAACCAAACCAAATAACTCTCCTAAAAAGTTGAGCTTGTTGAGGAATTTCTGTCTTGCCTCACATCAGCTGTAATTACGTCTTGCCAACCTTTAATTTCATTAAATGTAATTGAACATGCCCTCTGTTTGTGGCCTAAGACACACCACCTTTAAGCACATCCTATCAGTCACTTAAAGGAGGCAATTCCAAGCATATTGAAAGCCCGATTTTGAGACATGATTTCCATAAAAATAACTGGTCTCATTTTCTATATAAAACTTACCAGTATAACTTTATGGATCATGCTAACGGGTGCCCTTAGGGCAACGGTTACAATTCATTTTAGGAAAGTTTTGACGCCACTTTTATGAAAAATGGAAAAAGCTATCAAAATATTAATTACCTTTTCATCTTTTCCCATAAAACTTTCTTTAAATGAATTGTTAACCATTACTCTAAGGGCATCCGTTAGCATTTCGCTAACTTTATAGGGAAATGCTAACGAATGCCCTTAGGGCATTGGTTAATAATCCATTTAAAGAAAGTTTTTATGGGAAAATGAAATAAAGTAATTAATATTTTGACAGCTTTTTTCATTTCCCATAAAAGTGATGTAAAAACTTTCTTAAAATTGATTATTAACCAATGCCCTAAGGGCATTCGTTAGCATGACCCAACTTTATAAGGTATGCAATTCTTTCCGTAAAAATAAAACGTTACTTTGAAAGTCAATCACATCGAATTCCAATGTCATTGATTTTACCATAAATACCATATCATTGAATCCCAAGTATAAATCCAAATGAAAGAATCAAATCAACTCGAAGTGTTGCCCAAATTTCAAGCTTGATGAAGGAAAAACATGCTACACTCACATCCAAAGGCTCGAGAATATTCAAGGCCATCCTTAAATCCAACATTACATGCAAGAACAAACCAAGGAAGTCAATACCGTACCGAAAGCTATACCGGTTTGGCCAACGGTACGATATATTTCGAGTACCGGTTAATATCGGTGTACTATTTCGGGATTATCGCTATTATTATTATTATTATTATTATTATTATTATTATTATTATTATTATTATTATTATTATTATTATATAGACATACTTGATTATTTATTTAGAATTGTTTATAAATCTATATAAGAATCCTTAAATTTATAATAACATATTTCTCTATATTAATTGCTTATTTTTAATATGATTAATTTTTTATCAAATATCAACCCAATAATGTAAGCTGACATACTAGATTGGAATAATAATAAAAAGATAAAAAGATGATATTAATTATTAAAAAAAACATAAAATTGCTTACCAAATGTGAGTGGCAGCTAGCCTAAAAGTCAAAGTATATTTGAAATTTGAACTCATTAGAGTTCACGTGGGTGTGTCAGAACTCACACAAAACAATTAAACAAGAGCCACACACACATAACTAAAACTCACACAAAACAATTAAATAAGAACCACACACACACAGCTAAAACAGAAGGCACAAGAAGTGAGTTCAATCTCGGTTAAAACTGAAGAAGAAAAATAAGAAGAAGAAGAAGAAGCGGCTGGCTAAAACAGAAGGAGAAAGGCTAGAGGAATGGCCAACAACATGGGAAAACAACCAATGAGGACGGTATCGTGAGCTTTCTGCTGCTAACTTTTTCCATTTTCTTCAAGTTTTTAGTACTGCCTAATTTCTATTTTTCGGCTGAGATGTCTGGTATTCGGCAGTACATCCAGTTTAGTCCGGCAAGGACCGGTATTTTAAGCAGTACAAATCATGGGTGTTTTTGTACCGGTTTACCTGCCGGTACAATAAATTTCGACCGTACCGGCTGGTACGGTACGGAATTGACTCCACTAGAACAAACCCTTAAATCGAGCTAGGCTACAACTCATATTGATTTGAGATCAAGAAACATGTTTATAATTGATAATATGGGGTAATTTAAGATCAAGCATGCTATTCTTGTATTGGGGTTTCACATGTTCAAAAACCTAATTTTTCTAAAACCCTAATTTTCACAAAACCTTTTCAAAATTTAAATCTTTCTCTCTATTCTCACATAACAACATGTTTGGATGTTTTGATTGCATAAGGAATTCATGCTAACCCTATTCTTGAAGACCAGTTCACCAAACAGGGTAGGTGACTAACATCTTCCCACTTCGTAACTTAACATCTAATATTATATTAATAGTTTGTAGATTTGGCTTTACCATGTCATTTTTGTTTTTTTAGAATGTAATTAGGAATCAAAGCCATGTACTTTCTTAATTTGTATCTAGGACCCAAGTCGATGTATTTCCTCTTACCTTTTATATTAAATGTAAATTTTTAGTTCACTCAATAAAATGTAGTACTCATTCTTATTATGGTTTTCTTATTTTTATTCCCCTAATTTTTTTTTTTTAGATGACAAATCTAAATGTAAAACTCCGATCCAGGTGGAATGATATCATAAGTCGAATTGCCATTTTAAGAGACAATAACACAATATCACTCATTAACTTGGACCTAATAAAAATAATGAGACACATTCCATGAAAAATCAAACAAGACTTTAAGGGTGTGTTTATTTGAAAGTGAAATAAGGTGGATGGAAAACTTTGGAGAGAAAAATGGAAGGAAAACTTTTTTATAGTGTATTTTGCTAGGTGGGGAGAAAGGAAAATAGATGGTGGGACCCATGTGTTTTCTTTCCTGGCCAACCAAAAAAATTTATCCTTAAAATGGAGAGAAAACTGAAGGGAGAAATTGAACATCATTTTTGAACGAAAATGTCCATGTGCAGTTCCACATGAACTTGTCCATATAGGTCTTCCTCACTTTTTTTTCTTCCTCATACTGGATGTTGCTTCTTCTACTTCTTTTTTTCTTCCTCCCGCTGGACATTGCTTCTTCTACTTCTTCTTTTTTTTCTTTTATTATTATTATTATTATTATTATTATTATTATTATTATTATTATTATTACTGGGCAAGCTTGTCCTTGTCTAATGCTCATATACTTTTCTTTTTTCTTTTGCTTTCCTCTGTGTTTTCTTTTGCTTCTTTTATTTTATTACTAGGTAGGCTTGTCCAGTGCTCATGTTCTTTTTTTTTTTTTTTTTGCTTTCTTTTGTGTTTATTTTTTTTGGTTTAGGTGTGATTTTTTTTTTTTGGATATGATTTTTATTTTTTAATAAATTTAGGTGATTGATTATTTTTTTGGTTGTTTATACAAACTCACTTTTTCCATCCCTCTTCATTTCCACCCTTCCTCATTTCCACTCCCAATTAAACAAAAAGGAGGGAAATTAAAATATTTTCTATCCTTCCACTTTTCCATCCTCCCATTATGTTCTATTCTCCAATTTTTCCACCCCTCCAACCAGATAGACCCTAAGGAGTTTAGCAGTTTTATAAATTATTTGAACGTAATATTTTTTGAATTTTCCATATAAAATAGATAGGACCTCCCTTTTACTTTTTTTTTTTTTTTAAATGGGCCTTCAGGCTAAACTTATATTAAGCAACTACACTATTTACAAATCTATTGGGCCTCCAGAACATAAACATCCTGGACAAACTAGCTCAATACTATACACAAAATAAGCCTATATTTACCTCATGTGATTTGTTAAGCATAGAGACGGATCTACAGCCAGCCTAGGGGGTTCAAATGAACCCCCTGACTTGGCCAAAAAAAAAAATTATATATATTTTTTGTTTTGACCCCTTGAATAAAATTTTAAAAATCCTAACCCTAAATTTTGTTTAATCCCAATTGAAATAAACTTGAATATGATCATTTTAGTGCTATTTTCATAATGATTTGACAATAAAGGTTAAGTGTCAAGTTTCAATTGATTTTTATTTAGACCCACAAATGACATCACTTTTTTACATATTTTTAATAGCTTGCCACCTAAATTTTGTTGTGAAAGTGTTGTGTCAGTACCTCTACTCTTAAAACTGCTGCTTCATTTTTAAAAATAAATAATACTTCTATCTAGACTCTAGCTTACTTTGCCATTGGCCGAGGAATGAAAATTTTTTTCTTACACTTTTCTTCTTCATTAGCAAAAAATTACACAACTTATAGTACTCAAAAAAAGCGTCCACACATTGACTACAAAAAATAAAAACAACAAAATAAATTGTAAAACATGGACAAAATAGCACAACACAACTAACAACAAACAAAAGCCTACTTTCACCACCTGTGAAGTGTGACCTATTAAACAGTCATGCATTGACTACCAAAAAATAAACACTACAAAATAAAATATATATAGCCTGGACAAAATAGCAAAAACACAACAACACGCAAACATGCCTATTTTTACCACATGTGATCCGTTAAATGTTCACGCAATATAAGCACCTGGGTAGTAAGCTAGCAGCTCAATACAACAAGTCATATGTATTCAAGAAAACCCAGAGGCATAAAAGCAAATCTAAACACGTATGTTAGACCTGCCAACCACACATCATGTAATATATCCAGCAGCAAATAAATCAACCACAGTTTGCATAAGCAACAGATAAGTGTATACTACAATATTTCCATACATACATATATATATATATATATATATATATAAATGGATATATACTTAGTAAGCCATAAAGACATAGAAGGCAATTAGATTATTACAAGTTTTTAAGGCAGTAAGCTTGCTAGCTATACAATGTTCCCAACAATATAATTAGTTACAATTATGAAATACCACACGTATTTCCAAAAAATAGCTTTTCCAAAATATTGAATGACAAATACTCAATAGTTAATAAGTCTATAACGTATAGAAAAGAAAACATATGGACTATGATTTCTTTTCTTTAAACAGGTAAGAGTTGAGTATCGTTAGAAAAACAATATTCAAAAGAGCTTCTAAAATGTTCCCAAAACCTTCCTTACAAATAAATTATTCCTGCTACAATAGACAAAAATATTTAACAAATAATACATTAATTCCAAATACAAGACAACTAGAAAAGACAGCATGTTTATAACAGTAAGGGGCCAAAGGCAGTAACATGCCAAGTCAATTATCAATCATCAATATTAATTGAGGGTCATTTTTCTGAGCTAGAACCCTTACTTGAGCTAATAATTGTTGCTGCACTTGATTTTGATTGTTGATTTAAAACTAAAAAAGAAAATGAAATAAATACAATAGATTAAATTTTGTTTGAATACATGAGACATTTAATAAGAATTAATAGACAATAAATTTCAGAATTTAAACATATTACCTAAATCATGAAATTCCTCCTCCAACGCCTCTACCTCATCCCTTGATTGGTGATGAGAAGTCAGAACTGTGGCTTAAAGCCAATTTTGTGCACATACAAGGTTTTGAACCGTGAGAGGAGAAAGAGAACTTCGAAATTGATTAATAATGTGGCATCCAATTCTAAATGTTGACTTAAATGCAATAGTAGAAACTGGTACAGCCAGCACATCCTTAGCCATTTTGGACAACAATTGGTACCTACTATAATTGTCATTCCACCACTCCAATACCTCAAAATTCACATCCTTTCTATCATCACAATTTTCAGCGAAATAATTTTCAACCTCATTACTACAAGCAACAGATTGCTTAGCTTCCAATAAACGCTCATATCAAGAGTGAACCATCACATATGGATCACTAGCATCACCTTCCATTTACATCCTCTCACTCCCACTTGGTTCATGCACATTTGGTGAATGCATAACAGAGTAAAAATTATACAACTTAATCAAAAGATCTTTTACCTTATCAACCATCACTTTCCCCATTGCATTCCCATAAATTTCTAAAAAAGAAAACTTCAAAAATCTCAATTTTTTTTGTAGATCAAAAACCATAGCCACGTATAAAAGAGAATTAATTTTATCACCTTCCCCCCCAATACTTCTCAAATTTAGTTTGCATGTTTGTGGCTATGTTTTTCAAGAGGATGTTTTGTGATTTAATTAAATGAGAAATATTCTCTTGAATAACGAAGATCTAATCAAAGAAGGCATTTGAAGTAACATACAAAAAACTGAAGAACTTCTTTATTGCATTGTAAAAAACCCTCAAGAAAGTCACAAATGCCCTACAATTTTGAAAATTGCTCATATAGTGAGATCCCAAACCACCACTGTTTTCCTTGGTCCCAAAGCACGATGAATAACCATCATCTTCACAGTCTATTCTAAGGAACACATTCTCAAAATTTTTAGTAGTTTCTAACATGAGGTAGGTTGAGTTCTACCTAGTAGGTACATTTAGACAAAGAAAACTTTTGGACTCCATACCTAACCTCTCCGTAAAACTCCTAAAAGTTTTATTTCTATTGGGTGCGGACTTCATGTACCTCACAGCTTCACACACCTTAGTAATAGATGCATCAATTTTTTCCAAACCCTCCCCCACAATGAGATTTAGGATATGGGTACAACACCTTATATGCAAAAACTCTTTATCTAAAACCGTCCCGTTCCAATATTTCGTTGCTCTTTGCAAAAATTAAATTGCGGTTAAATTTGAGTTAACATTATCCATTATCAAAGTGAATATGCCATCAATACCCCACTCACACAAAAACATCTCAATCTTTCTACCTATAGTCTCCCCTCTATGGTCTTTAACTTAACAAAAATTTAAAGTTCTCTTATGCAACTTCTAAGCATCATCAATAAAGTGACATGTGAGACACATATAATTCAAATTTTGAATAAAAGTCTATGTGTCCGTAGTAAAACACACCCCACAACCCTTTAGGATTTTCTTAACTTCTCTTTCTCACTATTATAAATGTTAATCACATCTCTAGCCACAGTTTGACGAGAGGAAATATCCTTTAGACGGAGCTTAGGTTTCAAGGTAGTTATATATTTCTTAAACCCATACCCCTCAACGCACCTAAAAGGTAACTTATTAATTATAATCCTCAACAATAAAGGTTGCTAACACAAGTTGGAACACTTCTTCTCCATCTTTTTTGGGTTCAAAAGCTAAGGTTTTCTGCATTTTAAATAGATCTTCTTTATTTGGGTTCTTAGGACAATTTGACACATAAGCTAACAAATTACTAGTACCGCAACTCTTCCTATCAACATGATATGATTTTTGGCAATACTTAAATATAGACTTAGTGACACCCTCTTCTACCTTTTATTTTTTCAAATGATTCCAAACTACAAATTTTTTTTCTACCATTACTAGTACTAGTCTTACTCACTTTGTTAGCTAGGTGGAACTGGGGGCAACTCAGCATCAACAACTTCAACTTGGTACTAGCAACAACAAACTCTTAAGTGGCAGTAGAACCATCAGCTTGTGTAGCAATTAATGTATGGACAGAAGGTGCATCAATGGAGGGTTCTATTGCCTAAAAAAATCAAATATAAATATTAGTAAACTAGAACAACAATTGTAATTGATAATAATAATAACCACACAAACCAAAAAGGAAAAACAGAATCCTATATATGCAAAAATGAAAAAAAAAAAAAAAAAAAACAACAGAATACAAAACACAAAACATAAAACATGAATCTAGACAGAACCCAGATACAAACAATACGACACTTGAAATTTTACTAAATAATAAAAGTGAAAACATTGATGCTCAAAATTTGTTAAACAATAACAACAACCACAATAGCATAAATAACATGCATCAACTCTAACAAAAAATGAACAAAATCCCAACCTCTGAATACAAAACACAAAGGGAAACAAAAATCATACCTTAAAGAAACCATGAGTGTTAGAGTTTCAAATTTGAAGACTGAAAACCCAACTTGGATAACTTTCAATTCCTGAATAAAATTAAAATAGGAACAAAATTAGTCAAACAAACGCACAAAGAACTAAAGTAAAATGGTTAGGGTTTCAATTTTTTTTACTTGGGGTTTCAAATTATAAAACTTTGGGTTTATTTGATTTTAACAGTAGATTTTCATAACAAATAAAATCAATGAGAGATTTTTTAAAATAAAAAGATGAGAAAAGGAGAATATTTACGTTAAACAGTTTGAAGTAAGAACTAAGTAAGGTAGAAAAATAAGGACAATCTCTTTAGCCCATATTGATTGGCAGCAGGGAAAGGATTGGGTGACAGTGGCAACAAAGAGAGGAGTGGTGGTTGGCGGCGGCAATAGCTAGGTTTGAACTTGTAGCAAGAAGCTAGGGTTTGGACTTTGGAGTAGAGAACGGTGAAGTGAGGACTAAGAATTTGAGAGTTTGGTTTGTTCATTGGTGAGAAGATTGAAGCTTAAAGAGTGAAGAGTGAAGATTTCGTAGTGAACTGGTAAAGAGATTAGAGAGAGAGTCTGAGAGATATGAGATATCAGAACAAGAGATTGAGCTCTAATTGTGACCGTTTAATTTTGTTATTTATTTTGATTTTAACGGTTGATTTGTAAATTTGGTACTTGTGCCCCTGAATCACTGACATGAGTCTGTCCTAGATTCTATTGATATGACTCAAATGAGTTTGTAGAGTGTAATTGTGATCATGGATTTTGAATCTTGATTTGATTTAAATTTTGGATTTGAAAATTGGGAACTTGTGCAAAAAAAGCCTGAACTTATTTCTATTCCTGCTTTACGTTACCTAATTACTGAAGCCACATATTCATTCATAATTCGGTAGGTTCGGGTGAAATATTTTATAATCTAAAACCCAAATCGATTATTCGGTGATTCTTAAAACACAACCCTTGATCGACCAAGCCTTGAATTCGAATCTGCCCTTGGACCTTTAAATTAGGAGAGTATAGTCGGGCGGGTCAAATTGTTTGGGTCACTAGGAAACCTTAGCTATGATAGAAAATGGAAGACGTGTTGTATGGGCCTAAGGCTTTTAGTGAGGCCATTTGCTCCATTGTTGTTTTCGCCTATGCTGCTAAGTACTTTATTGTTAGCTTTGTTGTGACTACCTTTTGGACTCCATAAAGTACTTGGTCCAATATGCACATTTATCCAAACCTAAATGGTTTACACCTCAACTTGGATATTTCCCTTGCCACAGAGGGAACACCTCCTCCCTCCACCTTCCTTGTGCACGTGTTTAGCCCAATATCTGAATCAATATATATTAGGCCATTAATCACCATAATTAAAAAGAATAAAATAGTTTCTCTTTTTTTCAATATGGGATTAAACATTTTTACTAACTTATCTTCCATATTAACTCCCACACCTTTACATTTTTTTTGAAAACCACATTTTTACATTTATATTGTTGTATAAATTCATTTTAATTAATATTAAAATGCTCTAACACATACCGCTATATTCCATAAAAAAAATCCATAATCAAGTAAGATGTCCTAGAAAGACTACACCCAATGCTAGGATCTTTAGATCATATCTTCTTCTTTTCTTTTCTTTTCTTTTTTTTTTTTTTTTTTTTATCTTTGCAATTGGGTTAAAATTGCCTACACAACACCAGGGCAAGTTTCATCTTTGATTCAAAGTGAGAAATAGGTTCCATAAATCCTTTTTGCTATGTGTTTCATGAGCACTGTAAAACCCTGTACCATGCATTCTTTGTTCCCATGCCGATGCTCATGTCATTATGGTTTTTTAAATTATCTTGTTTCTAGAGAAGAGCTAGCTTGCCTCCTCTATTCTTTCTTAGCACCACAAACTTATTTGCTAATTGTAATATGGACTTTAACCTTAGTAACTCTAAATAAGGGGTTTAAGTGATAGTCTAATAGTAATGACACCTTTTACTACCTTGTTTTACTAGTAGTGACTCGTGACTCATTATAAGAGCTTAAGTTGTCTCATTTCGACCCATTCTAAATTGACCTCTTCATGTTATAAGGCATGTCCCTAAATATCACCCAAGGGATTAATCCTTTATGAATGGGATTCGGTGCCTATTGCACAACCTAACTGGATTGTTTTTTTTCCACGAGGGTCAAACCTTCTATGACTTTTGGTTTAATGGTAGTTTCCTTCTTTTTGGCCTTCTTGTTTATGAATTAGTTAAAGCTTTGTCAATGGACTGTAATTGAGCACTGGAAACCTTGTCATTTATCTTTATATTTTCTTTTTCCAGAATTACTGATTTTAGATACTCGTTTTGCTCTACTTCCATATGAGTTTCTTTAGCTGTTTGTCGGCCACCTTTGTTGGCTATCGCACTTGGCTGCTCCGCCTATTTCTCTCCATCTTTTGCGTAGTATTCTCTAACCTAAAAAGAACGACCATTACGGCCCTTTACCACCACCACTATTCTCATTGATTGCTTCTTTATGGCCAAAATGGCACAATAGTACTATTTATCAAAATATATATCAATTTACTATTATGTTCGGAAAATATGTAGGGATCTACCACTTTTTGGGTACTCGAGTTTGGCGAAATTGAGTTTTTCATAGTAGTTGAGTTCCATGAACTCGAGTACCATTAAAAATTTTCTGGCAAATTTAAAGGCTATTTTTTCAAAGAACTCGAGTTTTTGGAACTTGAGTTTCACAGCAAATTCAAGTTTAAAAAATGTAGTAGATCCTTATACATTTTCAAAATAATGGTAAATTGCTAATTTTTTATATTAAATAGTGGTAGTGGACCATTTTTGCCGCTTCTCTATTATTGCTCATAGTCAAGGCTAATATCTTTGTTCCTTCTATTTTATGACTATAGGGGTAAAAAGTAAAAGAATTATAAAAAAAAAATGGCACGAGTCACATGTGGCTACTCATGCAAATGCAGGGTCACGATAATTTCAGACTCGTTTACCCAAAAAACAAGAAGATAATTTTGGACTCGTTCACATATAGCAAGGCATTTTGCTCAAGTGTGGAATCATTCACAAAATTTTACAAAATAACAGATAGAATTATATAATAAAAAAAGAGAAAGAAAGAAAGAATGATATATTTAGAATATTAATTATTTTATAGTGGCATTGTTTTGAAATTGTTTTGAAATTGAATACTTTTTTTTTTTTTTTTTATTGAAATCGTATTTTAGAAACAGTACTTAAAATCTTGTTTTTAAAATATGATTTCAATTCACTTGACCTAATTTAGATTAATAAAATTTCAAGTTTTTGACACTTTAAATTGGTTTCTAATTTGATGCAAAAAAAGCAGAAAAGATTATAACTCTTAAAAAAAAAAAAGACACTTAAAACAGTTATGGTTACAAAACACATTTAGTACACTGAATGAAGATTGTATTAGGAGTAGTGATTTTTATTATTGAGAATTGAAGATACTTGTAATGGAATAGTTGTGCACCCAACACCATTGAGGCTGGGTCCTTGATGAGGCTGGGTGCACAGCTATAGTTCATTTGGATCTCTTGCTCCTGTAGGTCTAGACCTAGCTAGTAGGGTGTCACTATGTCACGTCTAAGTGGAAGACACTAACTTAGATCGCCCTTTACTTATTGTTGAGGTCCAAAATATCACAATATTTTACCAAAGCCCAAAGAACCATGTGGGCTTTGATGGGAAAGGGAAATGTCCAAATTCGTTAAAGTCAATGGAAAGGGGGCCCAAACCCATAAAGGGACAGGCTTCGAGCCTTATAAAACAAAGAAGGAAGAGAAGCTCGGCCAAACCTTTAAGTGAGAAAATCGTTGGGAACCCGAAGGGAAAACTGAAGCAGGATACCTAGGGATTCCCATAAGTCTGGGATCCTCAGGATATATAATAGGGCCAGGTTGTGACTGAGACAGCTCAAGGAGGCAAGCCCATAAACACAAAGAATGAGAACAAATACGTCCCATTTGCCACCTAATGATGTAGAAAAGGGACAGAAGACTTAGGAATCAATATTGCCTGGAAAAAAGGTCTGGTAACTTGGGGAACCCAGACGACCATGAAGGAAGGTAGCTGGGGATTTTTCAGCCTGACAGAGAGGAATAAGCCCATTTAGAGAAAATGACAAAAGGGAAAACAGTAAAAAAGTAGGTCTGAAAAGTAGTCTCTAGAAGTTTTGGGAAAAGAATGATCAAAAGTCATCCCTCAGGACCTTCTAGAAGAGGAAGGTCAGCTAAGGGCTTTTGGAGGGAAACCTCAAAAGGGAAAAATAATGAGAAAATGAGGCAGGGACCAGCCACTAATGTTGCTGACACAACATTGGTTCTAGTATCCAAGTCAGCAAATGAAAGGAATCAGTGGTATCAGATGGAAAAGAACCTTTGAAAAACTTCCTTAAGATTTAAAAAGAGAGAAAAGAGGGAAAACACCGACCAGGATCCTAAAATAGCCACTAGAAAATATACTTAAATTCAAAGAGATTCAAACCTTGCAAGTCTTAGAAGCTTGAGAAGCTATTTAAGTCTGTGATTTTTGAACTTATTTGGACCTTGTAACATTTCTTAGTAAGTATAATGTATTAAAAACTTAAGAAAAATAGTGAAGCATTCCTTATTATCCTAAGGATACCTAACATTTATTTCATTTTTTTCCTCTACTTATATCATTTTATTGTTCCTTGCTGTGCAATACGTGTATATTTTCTGTTTGTTAGTATGTATGTGTTGTAAGATCTACACTTTGTGCACAACTTCGTTCGAAATCAGCTTATTTAGTTACAGTGAACCAAGCCTAGTTCCTTAAACGTTTATACATAAAGGCCTAGGATCTTTGTTTTCTACATGGGCCTGCGTGCTGTAAAAAAAAAAAAAAACCCACACACTCATTTTTCTCTCAACCAAAAAAAAAAAATTATTACAATCTATAGGTTTTGTTGTTATATATGGGAAACTTATAAAAAATGATGTACAAAATTTTATATTATTGAAAATATATTAATTTGAAGACCTATTATATAGGTAACTATTATATTCATTTTTAAAAAGAAATAACTATTTTTCAACTTAAAGAAATTAATGTTCTTTTGTAATAACTAATCTATGTAATAAAAATGAAATCAAATGATAGAATTGCTAAAAAAAAAAAAAAAAAAAAAAAAAAAAAAAAAGAAAAAAGGGGAATTGCTATTACAAATTAGCTAATCCATATCAGGAGCTATATTACACCGAGTTCAAGACAATGACCATTTAAATAATAATAATAATAATAATAATAATAATAATAATAATTAAAAAAATAAAATAAAATAATTTTTGCAAATATTTTTCCGTCGTTTTCATCTACCAAGTCCGATGCTGCCCCTCCACACAGACACAGCCCTTTCCCACCTCTCTGATCCATCGCCCCCTCCCTCACTTTCTCGGGAAAATTCCTCGTACCCGCTTCGTTTTTTCGGGAATATGGTGCAAGGTCTTTAATCATGAGCTCCTCCGCAACAAAGATGAGGGCATCCTTCTATGGAGACGACGCCAACGCCCCTTCAACCTCTGGTCCACGCTCTCCTCACACCAATTCCAATTCCAAGCACAGGTGAATCTTATTCCCTTTTTTTCCCTCGCTTTCTCTCTTATGGATTCTTCAATTTCTTCTCTATTTGGATTTCCATACATCAACACCCCCTCCGCTCTAGCCGAAGATCTGGATTTTCGATCAGATTCCGAGAATTCACTCTCCGTTGGACTCAATTTTTGTGGTTTTCATAAAATTCGGATCAATTTTTTGTACTTCAACCTTATAATTAGTGTTTCTATATAAGTTCGTGCAATTTCTGCCAAATTAACTTTAACCTCAATTCAGTTGCCGATGCTAGATATTTTTAATTTTTTAATTCAGGTTTGGTGAAATTGCCAAAATTGATAATCCGATGGTTACAAAATATCTCGTTTGGTACTTTATTGATTATTATCACTTGTAATGTTCAGATTTATGCTCAAAACTCCTTGATTCATGAACAATGTGGTATATAGGTTTAGATTTTTCTTATTTTGATGTTGCTCAATTTACCTTTGCTGTTTGGTTGAAGGGGTTATTTTGCTTATTGCTTTTATATAGATAATAATATTGAATGTGTAGAATGAATTTGAATGTGTTTGGTGTTGCCTCTACTAAGTTGGTTTTGCTTTTATGGTTTTGCTAGTGGTGGCAATGTCTTTCGACTGTTGGCACGACGGGAGGTTTGTCCTCGAACAAAGAATTCTTCAAAAAGATTATGGGGAGAAGGTTCAAAACTGCATCTTGATTCGGTTGGGTCAAGGCATGAAGCAGCAATAGATGCAAGACAAGGACTTGTCTCATGGTACTGTCTGGGTTCTTTATTGCTCTTCTGTTATATTCATTCATTGGTATAATAAGTATATTTGTTTATCTTTTTTTTTTGGCTTTTGACATTTTTCCAGGGTGGAGGCAGAAACGTTGCGGCATTTATCAGCAAAATATTGTCCACTGTTGCCTCCTCCGAGGTCAACTATAGCAGCAGCCTTCAGCCCTGATGGAAGGACGCTTGCTTCTACTCAGTGAGTTTCCATCTTCTGTCTATCTTTTTAACTTATGCTCAAGGTTGGGTCACAAATTTCTCTAGAGATGCTTCAATTTTAAATTGCATCATGTTTATGTTCCTGCAGTGGAGACCATACGGTGAAGATTATTGATTGCCAAACTGGGAGCTGCTTAAAGGTTTTGAGTGGTCACCGGAGGACCCCTTGGGTGGTAAGTTTATCTTATATGCTTTATTGACATTTGTTGATCTTTTAGGCTGATAGAAATAGAATACATTGTCCATTACGAGAATCCATGCATATTATTAGATATGATGTGTGTAACATCACATTATTCTATGAGTGTTCTATTTCTCCTATGCAACTTCCTTCATGTGCTTGTGGAACTGTGCAGGTTAGATTTCATCCATTATATCCTGAAATACTTGCTAGTGGAAGTTTGGATCATGAAGTTCGTTTGTGGGATGCAAATACTGCAGAGTGTATAGGATCACGTGATTTTTGTAATTACCTCTATGGATTTCCTTATCTAGCATTTGGAGAAAAGTATCATTCTGAGATTATATAATTTTTATGATGGATATGATAGCTCCTTCCTTCCTCCATGCAGATCGTCCTATTGCATCCATTGCCTTCCATGCCCAAGGGGAGCTTCTTGCTGTGGCTTCGGGTCACAAGGTGAGGATTCTTTGACCTTTGAATATTTACATAATGTCTTATGTTGACTTGTTCTTTAATGCGTTGGACTATAATTTGTCTTAGCTTTATATGTGGCATTACAACCGGAGAGGCGAGACATCATCACCAGTCATTGTACTCAAGACACGGCGGTCACTTCGGGCTGTGCATTTTCACCCACACGCAGCTCCTTTTCTCTTAACTGCTGAGGTGACTATTTTTGGTGGTATCATATTGCCATGCATTTTAGCCTTTCATGATCTATCTTGTTGGTTCTAATATTGTGCTGCTTTGCAGGTCAATGACCTTGACTCATCAGATTCCTCAATGACAATTGCAACTTCTCCAGGTTACTTGCGCTATCCTCCACCCACTGTGTACTTGGCTGATTCTCATTCCAGTGGTCGTCCTTGTTTAGCAGATGAAATTCCTCTCATGTCTCTCCCCTTTTTGATATGGCCCTCATTAGCTAGAGATGATGGGAGAATATCTTTGCAGAATACTCATGGGGATGTTGGCTCAAGTAATGTGCAACCAAGAGTGGATCCTTCTGCTTCAGTGCGGCTTTTGACATATTCTACTCCATCAGGGCAGTATGAACTTCTGTTGTCTCCTGTTGATCCTAATAGCTCATCTCCTGTGCCAGAAGATACAGGAAATGATTCTTTAATGAGTGAAACGGATAACGCAATCACTCAATCAACTATGGATGCTATGGAGACCATGGAAACGCAGCCTGAAGAGAGAAATAATCGTTTCTTCCCTTTTGGTGATCCAATGTATTGGGAGCTACCATTCTTGCAAGGATGGTTAATTGGCCAGAGTCAAGCTGGGCAGCGCACCATGAGTTCAGTCAATGTTTCAGCTCATGAAAATATATCAGCATTTAGTGAAATGGAAAATCCTGTGGCTTCCTCAGTTATGCCAACTGGTGCCAACCAATCTAGGGTCACTGGAAGATCTAGCTCACGGCAGCGTTCTTCACGTTCCCGCATGGTGCCCACAACTGGATCTGCTGAAGGTGCTATCCTTAATCACATTCCACGTGATGAAGGCGATCCTCAAATTGCTGTTACCAGAATCCAATCTGAACTTGCAACCTCACTTGCGGCAGCTGCTGCTGCAGAGTTACCTTGCACTGTGAAGTTAAGGATATGGCCTCATGATGTAAAAGATCCATGTGCCTTTCTTGATGCAGAAAAGTGTCGATTAACGATACCACATGCTGTGCTTTGTAGGTATAACCTTTTTATAATTTTAAATAATAGTTTTCTCTAGCTATGTCAACCTTGTTTAAATTGCTTTTTTATCTATTACTTGGTCGGTTAACCTTAAAAGACCTATCATGGCAACAAGTGCTATTGTTACTTCTTATCTAACTATAGTTCTTTGCGGAGCAAAATTTACTTAGAAAACAGAGATATTGGTATTATTATAACTCTCTTCTTTTTTAATTATTTATTGATTATTGCTCCAAATTTCTTTTTATCATGTTAATGCATTAGACTTCATGATATCATAAACCAGATTTTGATGGATGTTTACGTGTAAGGACTCATTTGCAGTGAAATGGGTGCTCATTTTTCACCTTGCGGGAGATTTTTAGCGGCATGTGTTGCATGTGTGCTGCCTCATCTAGAAGCTGATCCTGGATTGCAAAGCCAGGTCCACCATGACATGGCAGGGGCTGCAACATCCCCAACACGACATCCAATTTCAGCTCATCAAGTTCTCTATGAGCTTAGGATATATTCCCTTGAGGAGGCAACGTAAAGCTTAAACTTTTTAATTTGGTCATATCTTTTCCAGATTTTGATTTATATTTTTCTCTTACTTCTTCCTGATCTTCTATGTATATTTTTTTATTATCTAGATTTGGTTTGGTGCTCGCATCACGGGCAATACGTGCTGCCCATTGTTTAACATCAATTCAGGTCAGTTGCTTTCTTGTTTTGGTTTGTTTGTTGGGTTCCCCCCCTCCTTAATGTGGGTATCTAGAGCTTGCTACTTCACGCGATAAGGAATAATGCAAGACACCTCTCCTTTATGGGAGTCTCACCTGGCCACAAATCATGCCAGAATCCAGCTATCAATATCAAAAGGAATGAAGCATTTGAACCTATCCCAGCCACATCTTATATACTTCCACAAACCCACCCCATTTGCTCCCCTAGACAATCTCGAACACCAAACTCTCCTCCAGGATCATACCTCAATTCAATGACCCGTCTCCAAAGCACCCTTTCTTCAAACCCATACCACCGCAACCACTTACCCAACAAATCTTGATTAAAAGGTCAACAACTTCTTATTTCCCAAGCCCCCATTGTAGACAGGAGTGCAATAAATATTCCAATTGACTAGGTGAAACTTGAAATCATCTACCATACCGCCTAAAAAAAATCCCTATGAATTTTCTCCAATCTACTTGCTATGCCCACAGATGATGGGAAAGAGATAAGAAATAAGTGGGGAGACTAGAGAACGTAATCTTAGTAAGTGTAAGATGACCCCCTTAGACAAATACATTTTCTTCCAATCAACTAATCTCCTTTGCATACGCTTAATAATAGTCCCAAATACTTAGCCTTAAAAGAAGCTCCTAAAGGTAATCCTAAATGGAAGGGATGAGATTTGACATCCCAAATCGCCAAATGTTCAATGGTCGAAACCTCTCCTATTGGCACAATTTCAAATTTGCTCAATTAATTCTCAAGCCCAAAACTGCCTCAAAGCACACATGAATACAGTGAAGATAATGAATGCGTGTAGAATTTTCCTCGAAAGAAAGGAGCAGAGTATCATCTGCAAAAAGGAGATGAGAAATAACCATTGATTCCCCTTGAAAACTATCAATAGAAAAACCACATAGATAACCCTCTGAAACTGCTCTAGTGATCATCCGACTTAAAGCCTCCATAACAATCACAAACAACAATGGAGAAAGAGGTTCAGCCAAGAAAAAAAAAACCATGGAGAAAGAGGTTCTTCCTGACACATATCCCTGCTAGTCTCAAAGAAACTAGTTGGAGTGTCATTTACCAAGATAAAAACTTGACAGCTGAAATACAAAATTCTATTCTCTTTCTCCATCTTTCCCTTCCCCAAAACCTCATTGTTGAAGCAAGTACAATAGAAACTCCAGTTGACACGATCATATGCCTTAGCAACATCCAACTTACACGACACCCTCAATTTGCCAGATTTCAGGCAACTATCCAAACACCCATTGGCTATAAGGACCAAATCAAGAATCTGTTTCCCTTGAATAAAGGCATTCTATGTATCCCATACTATGACAATTGGGCTAACATCCTTTAATATGATTGGCTAAGGTCTTAGCCAGTATTTTATAAACACTGCCCACCAGGCTAATTGGCCTAAAATTTGTCACTTCAATTGCGCCTGCCTTTTTAGGAATTAAAGCCACAAATGCTGTGTTCAAGCTTTTTCCAAAAAGGCAATTGTCGTAAAATTTAAAGAAGAATTGCATAACATCACCTATCAAAAGAAAAAAAGAAAAATAGAAACATACTTATCAAAAAAAAAGAAGAAACGCATAACATCACTACTGACCATAGACCAACAGGATTAGAAAATAGTAAAATGAGCCATCTGTCCCTGGATCTTTATCCCCATCCATGCTACAAAGTGATAGGTATTGAGTATTCTGCAACCAGTTCATCCACTATGATCTTATTCCTATAATTTACATCCTTTGAACTCCCCATCATTATAAATTATGGATCCAAGATATCGAAAGCACTTACTCTTTTTCATTTTTCAATTATCAAGTTTTACAAACTTGTAAATCTGTTTTGCCTTGTACTAAACTTATTTCCTTATATTTTGTTGTAGACCTACTTAACCTAGAACCTTTAGGTTCTAAAGCATACTTCTAGCTTTCCAACTTAACTTCAATTTCACGTTTTGTCTCATCTACTGAAACTGTATTATGTATTCATTTGGGAACAAATTATTTAGTTTTATGCTGAAAACTTTTTGCTGAAAGTTAGAAAATGTACTGAAGTTCACGTTTAGTCTCATCTATCACACATTTTCTAGTAAATGATTTTGTCTTAATGGCCGCTCCCCCTCAAAAGTTGTATTGTAAAAGAATACACAAAAGAAACTCATTTTTTACTAAAAAGTGTTGTCCATTTATGCGAGTTTGATAAAGCCAATGGTAAGAAATATGCTTTCCTTATTTTGCAAAAGTAGTTGTGTATCATGAAATGGGTATCAATTTATACTTATAGTTATATCAACATTGAATTATTATTATTATTATCATATTTTGGCAAATACTTGCTTGGTTCTGTTATTTCCCATCAGAGAAACGTATAACATCCAAAATTGAGGAGAACCAACTGTGGAGGAGGGTGGTAGCTTCAAAGTTTGGGGAAGAGTGGAAAGGGGGGGGGGGGGGGGGATGGATTTCTAAGTTGGGTAGGGGAGTGCATAGGTGTGGTTTGTGGAGAGGTATTTGTATGAGCTGGGAGGACTTTTGCAAAAATACTTAGTTTGTTGTTGGGTTAGGGAATAGAGTGAGGTTTTGGAATGATGGGTGGTATGGAGATCACCCTTTCCAAGTTGCTTTCCCGAGGCCGTATGGCATTGCTATTGACAAGGAGGCCTTTGTTGAAGCTTCTTTGTTAAGGCAAAGGGCGGAGGATAGAAGAATATGGGATGTTCGTTTTATTCGGGAATTTAATGATTAGGAGATTGAGGAAGGGCTGCATTTTCTTCTTATCTTGGGAGCCGATACCCCTTCAATGGATGTTGGAGATTGGTTGAGATGGAAGTTAAAGCTTAATGGGGATTTTGACATCTAGTTGTATTATAACAAATTTCGAGATTCCCCCTCAATTGTTTTCCTTGGAAAGGTATATGGAGAGTTAAGGCCCCTAGACGTGTTTCTTTCTTCGTTTGGTGTGTAGCTTGGAATACGATCTTAAAGGGTGATAATCTGAGATTGAGGGGCTTGGATTTTGTGGATTGGTGTATTATGTGTCGACATTGTGGGGAGATGGTGGACCACTTCTTCATTGCGAGATGGCTTATCGGTTATGGAGCTTTGTTTTTATAACCTTTGGAGTGTCGTGGGTCATACCTAGATCGATTCCAGATATGCTTTTTGGTTGGTGGAATTGGTTGGGGAAGCATTCATTTCAGATTTGGAATTTAGTTTCATTGTGCATACTATGGCGTCTTTGGAAGCAGCGAAATCGATGGACTTTTGAGGATTTGGATAAGTCCGGTGATCAGATGCGTGCTTCGTTTAGTGGAACTTTGTTTGATTGGTCTTGGATTTGGGGACTCACGACTAGTGACTTTTTCTCTTCTTTTCTTAGTTTTCTTTCTCTTTTGTAATTATTCTGCTATTTGGTTTTCTTTTTTTTTTTTTTGTATTTTCCTTGTTTTCTTTATCCATTCTTGTATTTTTCTGGTTTGCTCTATGCTCTTCTTGCATAGAGTAGCCTTTCATATATATATATATATATATCATTCTTACTTATCAAAAAAATAAAAACAGCCCCTTGTCCTACTAATTAGGTAAAATTCTGGAAAAGCCTCCGTAAGAGAACAAACCCCTACGCCACACATCCTCCCAAAACTTCACTCACTCTAGTACCATCACCACCTCATACTGAAGGAATTTGGAAAAATTCAACTTGTCACTTCTAATAAATGAAGTAGTCTCTTTCTATAAAATTCTTATTTATTTATCAAAAAAGAAAAGAAAAAGAAATGAATAAACAGGGGTATTATATATCCCTGAAGTTTTTTGCAACTTCTTATGCATGTGCTGTTCCATGTGAAGATTTTTTTTTTTTTTTTGGCTAAAAAGTGAGCAGTGTAAGCCTGCAGGCTTTACATTTGTTTGCTACTTGCATCTAAGGGCAATGATATAACTTGAAATGACGTTGTCAAAGAATAATTACATATTTTATATACTTGAAAGATACATTGTATGTATTTATTAACTGGAAGCTTTGCTTATTAAACGTGTATATTATTTCATTCCTCAGTTCTCACCCACGTCAGAGCACTTGTTACTTGCCTATGGTCGTCGCCATAGTTCACTTCTTAAGAGTGTTGTCATTGATGGAGAGACAACAGTACCCATTTACACAATTCTGGAGGTATGAACTCACATCTATCTTTTTTTGTACTATTGGATTTGTGTATAGAACTTCTTTCCCCAAGAATATTATTTGTGTATGAAAAAACATGAAGCACAGTTATCCCTCTATGATCCTAGAGTTTTTATTTGCCTATGAGTTATAGCTCAACTGGCACTTTATTTTCTCATAATAATGGGATGGAGGGTGAGGTTCCGAGTTCGACTCATGTGCATGTATAACACTATAACGTATCAATCAAAAATAAAAATTTAATAAGTTTTTATTATTACTCAGGTTTACAGAGTTTCTGATATGGAACTTGTGAGAGTTCTTCCTAGTGCTGAGGATGAGGTCAATGTAGCCTGCTTTCATCCATCAGTTGGAGGTGGCCTTGTCTATGGGACTAAGGTAAACAGGATTTTGTACTTATATTTTTGTTTTTTGGATATCACCAGCCTGATTTTTTTATTATTATTTTTTTGCTGTTAAATGCAGGAAGGGAAGCTTAGGATCCTTCAACATGATAGTTCTTATGCCATGAATTGTGCAACATCTCGTTTTCTTGATGAAAATATGCTTGAGGTATAGGTCCAATTTAGCAGAATTTCCCACCTTCATTTAATGCAGTTTTGCACCTGTAATTCTTTGGGAGCAAAATTGAATTTGTTGTTTTTTGCATGTGATGAATTTTTTTTATGTGATCGGGGAGATGGTTGCTTGTTTAGTATTTGTGGAGATCCATTATGATTATTTTTATTTATATGCTGCAAATTATTAATTTATTTATTTTAACGATCATTAAGTTTGTGGACCTAGTAATCAAATTTGGTTTTAAATAGATAATATGATTAGTAGATTTATATTTTTTTTTTTTTTTTTTTTATAGGTAATCAGAAAACTATTATTAAAGAGAAAAAAAGGAAAAGTACAAGTTGTTCATGATGATGAACAACAAGAAAAAATAAAACAAACAACACAGCAAAAAGAGAAATCAGGAAACTAAGCTAAGGGAAATCATAAACTCAGAGAGAGAAGAACAATCAGTAAAACCCAACAACGAGACCACTCCAAAAGACTACGTTGGCATAAAACCTTTATCTCATCCAATGTCTTCTCATTATTCGTTTGAAATATGGTTCTTGTAATCTTGTATTTTACTTATATATATAAAAAAGAAATATAGTTCTTGTAACCTGAATGATGCTACCTGATCTCCAATTGAATTTTAGAATTTTTCCTTCAGTTTTTTATTTTTATTTTTATTTTTATTTTTGGGATATGTAAATATGTATATTGATAGAAATAATATTACAAAGGGATCGTTGGGACAATTGTAGTATACTTGCTATATACTCAACTATCAACTCATGACAACTTACACATGCAATGATTCCAAAAAATATACAATTGATGGAAAAATTCCCCACTTTGTCCATGTGTGATTGTGTTGGTTTTAGATTAAGTTTAGGAGGATTTGTGGACCTATGGTTTAGAATCGTTGAAGAAAGGGTAATGGGGTTGTATTATGAATTAAAAGGTGGTTTGATGAGTTGTTTGATGGCTTTTTGGTAGAAGAAAGTATGTTAGGTTTTAGGGTTTTGATAGGTAAAAAAATGGCTTGATTTGGGGTTGTAACAGAAGTAGAAAATGAAAATAAGAAGATAATTTTACGATAATAATGAACTGTGAACAATAACCATGAACAGTACCAAAAGAAAGAAGAGAAGATAAAGAGAGAAAAGAACACAAAAAAGTGACTGTTAATGTGCACGAAAGTGAAGTGGTTCCTGTAGGGGAGGTTGAGAATATCAATGTCTTGGCGGATTTTTTTTTGGTTGTAAGGTAGGAAGCTTGCCTATGACCTATCTTGATTTGCCTCCTGGGGTGTCCTACAAGTTGACGGCTATTTGGAATCCTGGCTTGGAGAAGTTTGAGATTTGGTTAGCGGGGTGGAGGAAACTCCTATCTTTCTAAAAGTGATCACTTGACTTTATTGAAGAGTACTCTTTTGAGCCTTCCTACTTATGATTTATCTTTGTTTTCTCTTCCTAAAAGTGTGGCTTTTAGGATTGAAAAGTTGCAGCAGGATTTTTTATGTGGTGGTATGGGGGATGAGTTTAAACATTATTTGGTAGGGGAATAAAGTGTGTGCTCCTATTGCTAATGGAGGGTTAGGGGTCCGGAAGCTTGCTACCTTTAAAAAAGACCTATTGGGAAAGTCGCTGTGGCGGTTTGGGGTTGAGACAACGCGTTTACGGGTTGTCTGGAAGCCTCAAATTTTGGAGAGGACTGGGGGGGGGGGGGGGGGATGATTTGAAGTTAGGGAGTGGTTCTCATGGTTGTGGTCTTTGGAGGACTCATTTGAATGGGTTGAGAGCAGTTTGGTTAGCATATCTAGCTTGTGGTTGGAGTGGGGAGTTGGGTTCGTTTTTTACATAATTGTTGGTGAGGGGGAACAACCTCTCAGAGTGGCTTTCCTGGTCTTGTATGCGATTTCTACTGATTGGGGAGACTTCGATGGACTTTTTGTTGGGGAGACTGGGTGAAGAGGAGAGGAGTTGGGATATGAGGTTTTTGAAATAGATTTAGTAGCTGTCTTTTTCCATCTTTTGGAATCTAATATTTCCCGTAAGAGAGGATGAAGATTGGGTGCAGTGGAGGTTGAAGAAGAATGGGGAGGTTCTTATTTGCTTGTATTATAATGCCTTGAGGGGCTCAACTTCTGTCACTTTTCCAAAAGTATTTGGGTGTGAAGGCCCCTTAGAGAGTTATTTTTTTCTTTGGTTGGCACTTGGCAGTAGGGGAAAATTCTCGCTTGTGATTATCTTTGGAGAAGAGGCTATATTATAGTGGATTGGTGCTGCTTGTACCAATTTAGTGGGGAGGTAGTGGATCACCTCTTACTTAATTGCAAGGGGGCTCATTAGTTGTTGAGCTTTGTATCTTTTGGGGTTTTTCCAGAGAAAGTGATCGAATTATTGTTTGGGTGGAGGAACTGGGTGGGAAAATATTCGTTGAATATTTTGGAATCTGGTTTCCTTGTGTTTGATGTGGACTATTTGGCGGCAGCATAATGATTGCTTGGAGAGCATGGGGGATCATCTTTACCTCATTCGTAGGAACTTTATTTGATTGGTATGCTTAGGGGTTTACATCATTCCTATGTTTATAGAATCTCTATCTTTTTGTACCTAATTATTTTTTTTTTAAAATTATTTTATATTTCTTTCGGCTTCTCTGTGCTTTTTTGCATGAAGAAGTCTTTTTTAATACTATGATTCTTACTTATCAAAAAATGAAAAAATAGAGAACACACAAAAGCCAACATGCCTCAACTTCATCTTTTCTTGAATACATAGAGCACAAATATATGTGAGACCTTTTCTTTTTCTAGCAGTATCAAGAACTCCTAGTTTGATTAGTAGACTAAAAAGAAACCTTATAAAAAAAATAACTTGCACTTGAAAACGATTTTTTTTTTTATTAGTAATAAAGATTTATGGATATAAAAAAAAAGACACCCAAGTGCACAGGGAGTAACCTGCACTAAGATACTTATGATTTTTGAGGGTTTTTTTATTTTTTATTTTTTTTATTTTTTATATTTTTGGATAGATAAGAAAAATTGTATTAAGAAAAAACTATTTCATTAAAAAAAATGAAGTAGGCAGATAAAATATGTACAACATAAAGAAAACCTAAAATTATGAACAAGAAGGGAATTTAAAAACAGCAGAATGGATTCCTGAGAGATAAATCCCCACGCATGAGACCAATTGAACTAGGATCTTGCAAATAATGCTAGGAGCTTATCCTTGGTAAGCACCAAATCTTCAAAAATGCAATTATTTCACTCCTTCCAAATAATCCATATCACACAATGAGATACCAAATTCTAAATATTCGAAGAGTGCTTTCCCAACCAGTTTCTCCAACTTTCCAATAAATCAATAACCTTCTTGAGTAAAACACAAGTAACACCAACCGATCTAAAGGCACAACTCCATAACCGGGAAACCTCCCCACAATGCAACAGGAGGCGATCAACACTCTCCCCATTACATCGATAGAGGCAACACCAATCCACAAAAGCAAAGCCCTGTCTCCTCAAATAGTCACCTGTGAGAATCTTCCCTCATGCAGCTATTCAAACAAAAAAAAACACTTGATGTGGAGCCTTTATACCGGAAATGCTTTTCCAAGGAAAAGTAATAGAGTTAGATCGCCTCAAAGCACCATAAAAAGACTGTATGTCAAAAACCCCCTTTGACCCCAAACACCACCTCATCCTATCTCCTTCCTCAATAGGAGGATTCTGTGACTCGAAGGTATGATAAAAGGCCCCCCACCAACTCCATCTCCCAATCATTAAAACCCCGTTGAAACCGTATATCCAACTCCACCCTTCCACCACAGTATAACTCACCAACATATCTGCCACAAATGCCTCCCTACAAGTAGCAATCTCAGATAAAATTGGGAAATTTACTTTCATCAGCTCATCTCCACACCAACAGTCATACCAAAACCAGACCCTACTTCGCAACCCAATCTCAAAGTAGATAAACTTACTAAAACTCTCCCAACCCATCCGTATAACTCGCAATACACCACACCCATGTAAACCCCTACGCAACTTCGAGTAAAACACCCCCCCCTCCCCCCCAACAAAAAAAAAAAAAAATTCCTTCCCAAATTTCAAGCTGATCACACGCCCCATAACTCTCTCCTCAACTGCATAACACCACAACCACTTACCCAGAAGAGCTTTGTTAAAGGTAGTGATTTTCCTGATCCACAAACCAGGAAAATACACCTTATCCCATCCTACCAAATGAGCTTTATGCTCATCCTACAGACTTCCCCAAAGAAAATCCCTTTGTAACTTCTCAATCCTAAATTTCCGAAATATTTTTAATATGCAGGAATTGCAGAAATTATAGATTTTCCCCTGGATACCCAATTGACCATAACATATTAAATAAAACCCAAATAATAAACTGTGTTCCTTAGACACACATAACCAGACTGTTAAAACCACAAGACTTTTACTTCAATTGGACTTCAAACGTAGGCCCTATATAATAAGTCTTGATTTACAAATTTGCAAAGTAGTAACAAATTAATCTTCCATGGCTGTGTCAACAATGCAAGGTCTACTTTCAAATAATGACACCAGTAAAACAAAGTGCCGATAAACATTGATTTTATCTTTCTCAGCGCATACCTCTTCCCACTCAAACATCCTTCTACTTTGGTACTTCAATAACTTCCAAATGAGACAATGGAATAACATTGTATAATCTAGTTTTGAAAGACTTTGGCTTCCTTTTTCAACATTGTTGTAGCTCCCCAACCAAATTTGGCATCACCCAATTAGATTCAAATGCAAATATTTTGGTCATAGCTCCCCTGCAAGTGAAGTGATGTGTTCTCACCGTTACTTTTGTACATGGCACACCTGGTCAGCAGTATCATCCCACATCTAATAAGATTATCAACTATGAGGATTTTCCTCAAATCTGTTGTCCACACAAATGTTATGAGTTTTGGTGCCTGGAGGAAGTCATTCTTTCCCTTGGAGATTTGGAAGGTGAAAGCTCCTAAAGTAGCTTTTTTCACTTGGACAGCCACCAAGGGAAATATTCTTACAATGGATAATCTGCGGAAGAGGAATATATCTGTCATTAACTGGTGTTGCATGTGTATGATTAGTTGGGAATTGGTGGATCACTTGCTTCTTCACTGTTCTTATGCATATAGTTTGTGGACATTTGTGTTTAGCTTGTTTGGTATCTCGTGTGAAATTGTGATGCCTAAGCAAGTGGTGGAATCGCTAGCATGTTGGAATAGGGATATTGGTTGGCATTGGATAGCAGTTATTTGGGGGGCAATTCTGTTGTGTATCATGTGGACTCTATGGAGAGAACAGAACCAATTGAACTTTCAAGGGGGAGGAAGGCTCCTTCCTTGAGTTGAAATGGTTCTTCTTGCTTTCTTTGTTTGAGTCAATTCATTTTCCTAGTTTTCAATCAATGTTAATAGTTTATCAATTGGTACAAACATGAGCCTAATTCAGCTGAAGGTACCAAGAGAATTCTTATGTTTACTCACCACACATACCCAAAACTTTGTAATCAATCTAGTTGCGTAGGCATGCCAATGCAGTCACTTGTGTTTTGAAATGGTTAAATTTGCTCTGTGACATTGCTTATCGTAGATTGAAGGCCAAACTACACATTTGCTTCTATAAGAATAGGGGTAATTTTCAATTTCATCCTTATACATCCAATTTTGTTTTAATTTTGTCACTCAAGTTTCAAGATCAAGTCAATTTTATCCTTAATCAAGTCAACTTAAAAGGATTATATTGAACTTTCAAGGGGGAGGAAGGCTCCTTCCTTGAGTTGAAATGGTTCTTCTTGCTTTCTTTGTTTGAGTCAATTCATTTTCCTAGTTTTCAATCAATGTTAATAGTTTATCAATTAGTACAAACATGAGCCTAATTCAGCTGAAGGTACCAAGAGAATTCTTATGTTTACTCACCACACATACCCAAAACTTTGTAATCAATCTAGTTGCGTAGGCATGCCAATGCAGTCACTTGTGTTTTGAAACGGTTAAATTTGCTCTGTGACATTGCTTATTGTAGATTGAAGGCCAAACTACACATTTGCTTCTATAAGAATAGGGGTAATTTTCAATTTCGTCCTTATACATCCAATTTTGTTTTAATTTTGTCACTCAAGTTTCAAGATCAAGTCAATTTTATCCTTAATCAAGTCAACTTAAAAGGATTATATTGACTTGATTTTGACAATTGAGGAACAAAATTGACTTGATTTTGAAAGTTGGGGGGCGAAGTTGACATAATCAATAGCCAAGAGCCTTGTGGCTCTTGTAGCTCAACTACTGTGTATCTCATGGTGTTTCCAGTGAGACATCTAGGGTTTAAATTTCCCCTTCCCTAACTATCAAATTATCAAAAAAATTGACCCAATTAGGTACCTTGATTTTGAAAGTTGATGGACGAAACTAATACAATTAAATGAATAGGGACGAAATTGAAATTGTAACATATGTACGGAGACCAAAATTGTAGTTTGGCCTAGATTAAACATGATGTTGATGTGGAATTTTTTGGTGTATTTTGGTTTTTATGTTGTATTTTATTTTATTTTGTTTTTTTGTAGGTCCCTACATATGCTTTAGAGTGCTAATAGCGAGAGTTCATTTCCCGTGCACAACTCCACTTTAATGGTATGTTTCTCCTTTCACATTCACTTGAGCTTGAAGCTTGAATAGCTTGTACTTCATTTATTATTTTATTCTTCTTTTTATTTGGGGTTTGCTTGCTTAAGTAGGAATAAGTCATCAAAGAAGCAGAACAGTTTCTTTAATTCATTATCATAATGCTACTTATCAAAAAAAAATTCATTATCATAATGCTGTTAGTTTTATTGTCTGAATCATAGCTATATCCTTGAATGCAAGGATTTCTACATGTTACTTGTTCATACTCCAATTCCAGGATTTTGAGGATGTTTGTGAAAGAGCATTATAAAATAGTTTTGATGTGAAACCTTTTGAGTTTTGAGAAGTTAAGTAGGTATGATTTTCAACAAACACAAAGGACCGATGATGATCATGGGGGAAATTCTTGCAGAGTGGGCTAGGGTCAAACCCATGGTTAGCAACAAATTTTTATTATGATTCGTTTGCAAAGTGGAAGAGGCTGCTGTAATTCTAGGAAAGATAGGAAAATATGTGATGCAATATGAGCATCCTCAATTAAAAGGAGTAACCTGATGCTTAATAAGACTTTTTTTATCCAATTAATTTGGGTACATTGCTAACACCTTCAAGTGCTGGGGAATGTTAGCTTTCTCACTCACACCACATGTACATATGTATTTTTTTTTTAATATATGGGACATGTACATATGTAAGTATATATATGTATGTAAAATATTCTATGGTTGGGTCTGCATAAATTTATTGTGCAAGCATCTTTAACATTCAAAAAGCATTGGTCTTGAATACTGTTGGAACTTATTGCAATGGTAAGTACCTTCTGCCCAACTGATGAGTCATGAATTCAAGTCTTGGAATCTGTATGTAGAAATTTGGTAGTAAAGTTGCATACTAAGCCCCTCTCCCAAACCCTACAGAAAGACACAAATATGGATTCCATGTAGAGTTCCTGTGCCTTTTCTTAGGGTGCAGGCTGCAAATTTTATTGGTTGGGACTCCATTTGAAAGGGTTGAAAGAGACCTTGGTTTGTGTTAAAGTTGTGTTCTATGGTGATGAGAGAATAAATTTGATTGAGAATATATCAACTTAACTTCGCCCTACACACTATCTTGTTTTAGAATAGATTGAAGGAGGTGAAATTATTTTCTTGTTGAAATATAAATAAATAATAAAAATAAAAAATCCAATAAAACCTTTGCTTAGATGGTATGTTAAATGAATCAATTCGTTAAAACCTTGCTTAGGTGGAGGGTTAAATGAATCAATTCATTAAAACCTTTGCTTAGGTGGAATGTTAAATGAATAGTACCTATTTTCCTTCCAAAGAAGAGTGATACATGGTATTAATTAAAAGATGAGGTTGAAGGCTATATGAAAGAATTATCAAAGAATATGCCACATGGAAGAACCTCATTCTCTCACACATGAGGTTCCTGTTTTGTTGTTGTTATATAAAATAGATTACCACTTGTCTCGAAAGTTTAATCTGTTAGACAATGTTGAATTTGATAAAGTTTTATTTTGAATCTCATCTTTTCTTGTATTTCCAATTATCCATTTTAACATTCTCATTTCATTATACCCATTTTATGAACTTGTTGCTTTTCAATAGCCCAACTTTTAGTAATATAGAGTATAGCTGGTCTTATAGCAATCTTATAAATGTTCCCTTTAACTTAATAGATATTCTATGATCACACAAGACTCATGATGCGCTTCTTCACTTATCCACCCCCTATATCTTCTTATTCACATCCAATTCAATCTCTCCTTTCTTATATAATCTCTCTAATCTTATTAATTATTGATTCAAGATTTTGAAATAACTTAAGCATTGAGTTTTACAGCCTCTTCAGCTCTGTTTCTTCTTTTACTAAACTTACATTTCATGTACTTTGTTTTAGTCCTACTTTCTCAAAAGCAGTTAGATTCTAAAGCATCCTTCCTAACTTCTAACTTAACATTAACTCCATGTTTAGTTTCGTCCTCTAAATTTGTATCATTACAATCTCTCTCTCTCTCTCTCTCTCTCTATATATATATATATATATATGTATGTATATATATATATATACACACACACACACATATATATATATATTCCAAGGGACTTCATTTTGAATTGGTCTGGTGAGCTCATCAGTAGCATGTGCAAAGAGATATGAACTTCATGCAAACTTATAGTGATACGTAACACACTTGTGATCCCTCTGCATCTTCTCATGTTAGTTACAACTCTTTCATGCATATCCTTAATAGGCTTAATATACTTTAGAGGAACTCCTTTTTTTTCTAAAACCCACCATAATAATTAATATCATTACAATTTTTAGCAACTTCACTGGAAATGTTCAGTTGACAAGTTTCTCAAGTGTTATTTCTTATTATATACATGGCTGAAAATTAATTTCATGAGAAATATTGGAATTATGATTGCCTTAATTCCTGTAATGATGATGATCATTTATAATGTTAATTGGGCTATCTGGATTGCAGTAATTTTCTCACACCAGTCACAAATTAAAAAAGGGAACTTGCACAGTTTCTGTCTTCAGAACTCTGCTTTAAAATTCTATTCCCCTCTTAGAATTTAACTGCTATTGTGTTATCTTGCATACCCCACTGTGGTACTTGGTTGAGTGAGCCCTTTCACTATGCTCTTTATATATATATAAATTAGAAATTTTCCTTTATTCAAAAGAAACATGGGGTCACTGCAGATTACTTGTGAGGGCAGATGGTGACAAGAAGCCTGCAGTCACCTACTGAGTCTCCATCCAGCAGTAGGTGCATATCTAAGAAGACCTTTTCTTGCTATGATGCTAAGTTTGACATAAAAGAAATAATTCTACAAGACTTATAAATAAAAAATAAAAAAAATCACTCAACAAGACATGCAATTTCTTATAACTTATTGGAATATTAGTTTAGATAGAGTACAGTGAAAAAAATAACTAAAAAATGCAAAATGCTACTGAAATGAACTACACTTAATGAGATACTGACCACTATCCTATGATTTAGGCTGAAGGTAAGGAAAGGACAATTTAAGAGAACATGTGTGGAAGCAGTCAGAAAATTGCTGTGCTTTTACTGGAAGATATGGTTCAAGATGGAGCAGAATGGCAGAGGGATCTATTTAGCTGACAAAGTGACAGGATGAAGGTATTTATAAAAGAAAAAAAAATGAAGAGCAAACAAATTGACAGGTTGAAGGCCTAATTGATTTAGTTAATTTGTGTTAATCACAATCAAGTGATGTGTTGTATCCTAGTACAAGTGTATTGTAGTGTAAACTTTGAGTGCTATATTTATAAACAAGTTTCCTTCAGAAAGTTATAAAAGCTTCTTATAGTTTGAAAGAGCCCTGTTTTCTGTCAAGTTCATCATTGAACCTAAGCTTCTGGACAAATTGTATTAGCAAAATTTTAGGGGGTCTATCTTGGATGGCTGGGGTTCCCAATTTCCATCTTGTGGGAAATTTTTTAATCTCACAGGTTTAGCATAATTTGAATTACATGTGATAGAATAGTTACTGTTCTTCCCTCTTGCCTTATGAGTAATTATTGGCTTATTGCTTGTGTTACTATGCTTCAACATACTCACGTACGCTATGCTTGTTTGAAGATGTTGATCTTTGGGACAACTCTGGAATTCATGCGAAATTTTCATTTCCCTGTCAGAATGCTCTACTTAATGCAAAAGTTTGTATTTGTTGTTTTGTTATGAGTACGTTGTCTGTAGCATTAGGAAGTCGGTGCCTTGCCCAATTTTTCAAACAATAAAATTGTATTTGCTTGTTTGCGTTTGGCATCAAATGAAGATTGAAAAAAGGTAGCCCTGATGTGACAGAAACGTTGCTGAAGTGGTTGATTTAGGAAAATGCTCAAGGGGTTTCTTATCTTCGTGAGTTTTTTTTTTCCCCCCTTTCTTAAATGTGAATATTTATGCTGCTATGAAAGACTAGCCATACTTGGTGCTGAAATCTCGCTCCACGGGCTGTTACAAGTTTCTAGCATTCCGCTGACGGATCACATGGATTCGATAAGAATGTATAAGTACACGAAGCCTATGAATGCCAATGACCATGTGTGCATGCTTGTGCGTTGGCCCGTGTCCATGGGATTGGATTGGATTGATCTCCCGGAGTTTATCAAGCCTTGAACAAGAGTTTTAAGAGAAGGAACAATAATAACAACTTTAAGTTCATAATAATTTTCACAAAATATTTCCCAACTATTGATATGACATGTCGTAAATGGTAGATATTAATAATGGGTTCAAATTAGAATCAACAAATACTGGCCAACTCAACTATTGTACAAAATGTCATTAGTAGCATTACTCTTTGAAGTATGAAGAAATTCCATGACGTTCATATTGATGATGATTAAACTACTTCATGACACATGGTAACATGGATAGGTAGAAGAAATTCAAAAGAAGAACAAACGACATAACATAATTTCAAGTTTCTTTGATAACTAACAATGGATCAAAAAAACAAAAATCCCTTCTCTAATGATTACGTATAGTTTGGTTTTTTGTCATCGCTTTTGCCTAGAGAATATATATGTCGTTGACTAATACACTTTTGGTGTATTTGGATGACATGATTTTGGCATTTGGATTTGGATTTGGGTGATTAAAATTCAAATAACTTATTTGGGAAGTTTAAAAAGGTTAAGGATTTAGATTTGACAAATTTACCAAGGATTTTAAACCTTTAAAATGCTTGGATTTGAAATAACTCTTAAAATCAATGAATTCCCTTTATTTTAAATCTATTAATTTAAGATCTAAATCCAAGTTCCCAAAAACAATCTTTAGAAATTCAATACATGTGGATCACATCGATCTTAAATAGAAGTGAAGCACTAATAAAACAATTCTACATTGCTTGATGTAACGCAAAAAAAAAAAATCTATTAATTTAAACAAATATATTAATTTATAATCCAAATCCAAGTTCTCAAACACAACCTTTAGAAATTTAATACGTGAAAAAGGCTAGAATTCTATTAGTTTTGTTGGATCAAATCGATCTTAAATAGAAGCGAATCACCAATAAAACAATTCTACATTGCTTGGTGTAAAGCACAAAGAAAATATTTGTTGGAATCCTTTGGGAGGATGTTTTTGTGTGTTTTCTTTATAAAAAAAAAATGATGAAATGGTTTGATCAAGGGCTCAACTCGATTTGTGAAAAACACTTGCAAAAGAATATAGAGGTTTGTTGGAGTGCCGGTGAGGAAGATTCTTTGATGTTTAAATTAGTAGCAAATATGAGGAAAACGAATCACTTAATAGTTTAGAATTTTTTGTACACTTTAGGGTTGGTGACGTTATTTATAAGGTGATTGGAGGTCAAATTACTTTGAGATTGGGATTTGATTTTGATCTCACCCAATCTCTTTCCTTCGGTTTAGTGATTATTTTCCCTAATTCTAGAGTTATCCTTATACATGGTAGTTTGATTATAGGGCATTGGCTATTGGTTTATCAAGACTACCCATACAATCACCTTTTCTTATCAAGACTACTGTTTATGTGGAAAATCCCTTTGGTTGAGTGAAAATGGTGAAAATCCATGTGGGGGGAGTAGAGTGGGATTTCTTTGTAGTGGTGAGGCCTTTAGACCTTTATTTGTATCTATGCAGGACATTAGATTAGAGTCATGTGGTTTGCTGAAAGAGTACTTAGAGCACTCATAACAGTGACGCTAAAAAGTTATTTTTAGCACTACTATATACAAAAAGAGTGCTAAAATGTGGTGGTATGAGTAAATTTTTCACTTACATTGCCACGGTGCAAGTTACTTTTTTATTCCTTTTTTATTCTCTCTCCGTTTAAAATTAATTTTTTATTCCCATAACTCTCACCTCAGTCAAGACCATGAAATCGAGCCTCGGCGCAGGTCTCGTCGGCCGGTACTGAATTGGACAGGATATTAGCTTTGGCGTTTGCTGCTGTGGCATGGGTGAACCACGATGGCGAAGACACGATAAAATAGGATAGGGATTCAGGATGGAGGTAATTTGCACGCTAGCATTAGAGAGGCAATCAATGTAGTAAGTTAGGCAAGGTCTGAAAGTATGTTGAAAACTAGCATCTCTAGTCTTATAGAGTTGAGATTCATTTAAAACTCGAGTCTCAAAGGCTCGCTTTAAGACTGCTTTTTGCTCGCTTATGTGGACAAGTTTGCCACCTAGATCTCGAGTCTTAAAGACTCGATTTTCAGTAAATGGAAATCGAGTCTTGAAGACTCGATTTTTTCGAGAAAAACTCACACGGTTTTATTAAACTTTGCATTGAACTCGAGTCTATAAGACTCGAGTTCCACTGGGACAAAATTTCCAAACACACATAATATCACTCAGCCCGTATTAAACACACACACTTAGCCATTCTCACCCAAAATTAGAGCATCCTTCTCAGCCTCACTAACTCTCACCCTCACTAACTCTCACTTATCCATAACTCTCACACCACATTGTCTCTCTCACTCACCCATTACTCTCACACCACATTGCCTCTCTCACTCACCACACTGCCTCTGTCACTGCTTTTCCCTTTGAACAAATTGATATCTCAGGTAAGGGTTTGCATAATTTGATTGTGATTGTAGTTGGATAGTTGGATATGGGTGTGGGTTAAAGAGTTTGACTATTTATTTTGTAGATAGTTAACATAACTTAGTTAATTTGCCAATATTGTGAATTATAGAACTTTGTTTTGTTAGTGTGAATTTTTTGAGTATTTATTTGCATGGTTTTTGTTATCAAAATTTTATTCATCATTTGTAGGCTTTTATTTTTATCATGATCTTACAAGTTTTTTTTGGCTTTATTCATCATTGTTTTGGGTATGAAATGGGTAGTGAATGAATGTATGAAATGGGTATGAAATGGGTAGTGAATGAATGTAATGATTGGGTATGAAATGGGTAGTGAATGAATGTAATGATGTATGAAATGGGTATGAAATGGGTATGTAATCATGCTCCTCTACCCACCTAGTTCTTTCAAAACGCTTTTAGGCATTATAGGTTACCATACAATGGAGTAATATAGATAATTCTATCTCTCCATCCACTAGGATTAGAAGGTTTACATCTTGGCCTTTAGATATTAATGGGCAATGGGGCACTCTATAATCTGGCTTGAATATGTTCAGCCTTAAGATGACATTACTTTTTTTCCCCCACTTTACGACTATGTGATTTAACTAACATAGTAACTTAACTTGAACAGGTTCACAATGCCTGAAATTGATATAATCCTATATCACGGTGGTCCGCTTAAGAATGCCAATGCGAACAAGGGATTGCCATTTGAAGGGCCGGGTATAAAGGCCTATTATACCCAAATTGATCGTAGGTTGAAGACCCTTGACGAATTGAAGATGTTTGTCATGGAAGAGTTGTGTGAGAATCCTGCTGTGCACAACATACAAATTACTTATCGTATGCCAAATGAACTCCTGAAGCACCGGATTAATTACAAGTATATGGCGATAAAAACAGACAAATATGTAAAGATCATGTTTGACAAGTTGGAGAGAATAGATGAAGTAACTAACCTTGAGTTGTATATACAGTTGGAGCTGCGTGCAGTCTGGCAAGAGGATATCCAACAAACAACCACAAGCTTACAAGTTACGGTTCCGGATGCTCAATATGAGTATATTTCACATGTAGAGGATGATAATGTTCATGCCGATGGTGACGATGATGATGATGATGATGATGATGATGATGATGACGACGACTATGTTGTTGAGACTACTGCCGTTAACAATGATGATGACGATGATGATGATGACTATGTTGATGAGAATCTTGCCATTAACAGTGAAGATTTTGCCGATAGAGATGAGTATGTAGACAGGATTGAGAGAGGGGACTTTCGGGACTTTCGGGACTTTGAGGACTTTGAGAGGGACATTGATGACGATGAGACATTGGATGGTAGTGAACCTGATGCAAACAATGTTATTAGTGTCCAAAACATAGAGAACACAATCCCTGCATACGCACATCCTGCGTTGTCATTCTCTGCAAATACTTGGGATAACATGGTTGATCCTTCACATATTGACATGCCATTTGTGTCTACTTGGAGAGAGGGGATGAATTTGTGCAAAGGGTTGACTTTTGCCAATAAAGTGGAGGTGAAGCACGTATTAATAATTTGTGCCCTCAAGGAAAACAAACAGTTTAGGATCACTAGGTCGACGACCAAAAAACTTTGTGCGAAATGCGTGCATGAGTCATGCAAGTGGTATGTCTACGCAGTTATGAAGCCCAATCTCCACGAACTATGGATGGTCACCGTGTATGCGGGTCCTCACACATGTATACCGACTGGGGTGCGGAATGATGGTAGAATGATGAGTTGTAATTTTATTGCAGCAGACATCCATAAGAAGTTATGTGAGGATCACACTACCCCAATTAAGCATCTCAGATCCATGATAGAGGCGAAATATACAGGCCATAAGCCTTCTTACTACAAGGTGTGGGATGCAAAACAAAAGGCAATTGCAAAGATGTTTAGGAATTGGGAAGAGTCTTACTAAAGGCTGCAAAAGTTGCTAATGACATATATTGATCAGGACCCGACTACTCAGGTATCCTATCATATCACACCCTTCGATGAAGATGACACCGTATTGTTGCATTATGTGTTTTGGTCTTTCAGTCCATGCATATCATGATTCAAATACTGCAAGCCGGTTATCAGTATTGATGGGACCCATCTGTATGGTAAATATCAGGGAAAGTTGTTGGTTGCAATGGCAACGGACGCTAACAACAAGGTATTCCCTCTTGCCTTTGCTATTGTGGATTATGAGTCAGGGTCCAGTTGGAGGTGGTTTTTAGAGTGCCTTAGAGAAGCGATTGAGCACGTGATACCCAACGAAGGCATTTGCATAATTTCTGACCGACATCTCGGTATTAAAAACGCCATTGCAAACTGGCCTAGAAGGGACGATGAAAGAAAACAGGTATTTCATAGATATTGCCTTCGATATGTTGCTAGCAACTTCAACACCCATTTTCAGAACTCGACTCTGAAGTCAGCGGCGTTGAAAGCGGGATATGCTACTCAGGTAGTTAAATTTGATACCATAATGGACTCCATTAAGCAGGTGGAAATTGAGGCCATTAGGAATAAGAAAAAGGTGACGGGGAAGGATGGTAAGGAAAAGAATCAAGATTATCTTCCATACACATACCTAATGAGCGAGTCTGTGGATATGTGGACCCAGTCACATGATGGTGGGAGACGTTTTGGGGCAATGACAACCAATATATTAGAGTGCTTCAATGGTGTACTGAAAGGTGCAAGGGCCCTTCCTATTGCCGTGTTGGTTGAGTTCACTTGGAACAAACTTGTTCAATATTTCCACGACCGGCACAAAGAATACCATTATGAGTTGTCAGAGGGTAAGAAATGGAGTGAATATGCCTTGTCCACGTGGGATGGAAATAAGCGTAAATCTGAGAAACACTATCTCAAGCCATTTAGCAATGAAGAGCTAATATTTCAAGTAGTTACCCAACTCAACCCGTGTAGCGCAGGAGGGGAAACCACAGTTATGAAGTTCGATTACGGGAAAGAACATGCAGTTGTGGGAAATGGCAAAACATAGGGATCCCATGTTCACATGCAATTAGAGTATGTGACTATTTACATATTGATTCGACCACATATATTCACCAAAGTTATGGTTTGAAGCATGCCCTTAACACTTATGAGCATGCATTTGTGGTTCCGAAGTCACAGTCATTGTGGAGGGATCCCATGGGGCCAAAGTGGTTGCCTAATCCAGCATTGTTGCGGGCCAAAGGTCGACTAGTGAAGTCAAGAATAAGGAATGAGATGGATGGAGTGAGGAATAAGGATCGAGAACCAGGATGGTGGAGGGAGGACGCAGATTTGATAGAGTCTCAACCTAAGCAGACATGTGGAGTGTGTCATGCTTCCTGGCATAACTGCAGAAAATGTCTGCAGTCCCGTGGCGCTTCCACAAGCGGTCATGTTCCACACTAGGTACGTAGATGGCAAAAAGTTATGCATCGGTTAAATAATTGTTGTTCATTTGATGTTTACCTAATGTTTACTATCTTGTCTCCTAATGTGAGTACTCTACGTTTTTCAGGCATACTTCCATGGACGATGTTTTTGTCATGCGGACTGCCAATCTTAGGAAAAGTGACTACGCGGTCTCGTATCAAAATTAATGTTTTGGTTTTTGTTCAATGTAATTGTAATTCTTTATCCAATGTACCTCTATGAAGATTGTGATTTGAGTAGTATGGTTAGAGTTGAAAATTAAGGGTGGTTGGACATGTTTAGAATGTTGATATATTCAGAACGACTTTTATTGTGATTTGAGTGCATTTACATTGTAAAACTATGGTTATGCAAAGAGCGTAACAATTTCTATACTTTGGTGCCTATTGAGATTGCATTTTGATGTAATTTAAGTGCATTTACATTCTCAACTTCTCTACCTCTGAATGAGTATGTTAAGGATTACATTTGAAACTTCTCTATCTCAGTTTCTTAGTCAATTTGTGCACACATTTCAGTTTTTGGTTTGCTGCATGTTTAGAGGGGATAACAAAAAATTTTCCAGTGGGACTCGAGTTTTATAGACTCGAGTTCCTTTAGGCTCATTACTCTAAAAACAGAGCATTGGTCCCTTGCCTCTCTGCCTGAAACAGAGCAGCTGGGGAAAAAAATTCCCAGTGAAACTCGAGTTTCAGAGACTCGAGTTCCTCTTGGCGTTTGAAGATATGGCTCTTTGGACTTGACTTTTTAAAACTCGAGTTTTACTCAAAGTAAAACTCGAGTTTTATAGACTCGAGTTCAAATGGAAAACGCAACAATAGAAAACGCTGCAATAGAGAGTAACTCTCTGCCTGAAACAGAGCATTTTTCTAGAAAACGTCTATTACAACTCGAGTTTCTAAGACTCGAGTTGTGCTAATTCAGTCTACTTTGGTCTACTTTGGTCTAATTCAGTTCACTTTGGTCCTTTTAGTCCATTCTGTTTAATTTGGTCCAGTTCAGTCTTTTAAATTTAATTTGGTCAATTTTCGTCCATTTAGTTTAATTTGGTCCTATTCAGTCTATTAAATCTAGTTTGGTCTCATTTGGTCAGCTTTGGTCCATTCAGACCACTTTGGTCCATTCAGACTAGTTGGTCCATTTTGGCAAATTTCGATCCATTTAGGTTGAGAACCCTTATTCTAAATATAAATTTATTAAAAATATACATGAGTTTCAAAGGGTTGAGTTCCTTTCACTTTTTTTTTTTAAACTGTCCCTTTTGTTTTTTTTTGGGACATGTGACCTTTTATTTTTCCTTGAAATTAACTGTTTTCAGACTTCTCAGATTCAAGCAATGATGATTTCCAAAAATTTCTACCTACCAACATTCGACGTTGTTGTTAAAGTCCACACTTTGTGTGCAATTTTAAAATGTTGTTCTTAATGCCTGACAAATCATGTCATCGTACGTTCACTTGTTGCAAATCCAAAGATGAATTGCACACAACTTGTGCCTAAGCTTTTTTTTTTCCTTGCTGTTCTTTGTTGCCTTGACACCCCCATCATGCTCATTTAGATTGCAAACATGGCTTGGTTTGTGTACATGAGTTTGACATCAGTTTTAAGTTTTAGTTTTTAACTTTGAACTTTTATATACAACTTTTTTAAACTTCACATTAAATGTGTACTTCGCTTGCTTTGCTTTTTTCTCATTTTTTATTCATGCTTTTTTAAACTTCACATTGATACAGTTAATAAATATCATCTGTTGGCTAAGGATATATGAGGGATTGTAGGCACTAATGACAAATTACATTTACAAAGTTATCAGCAGTGTCCAGACAATTTTCTTGCCAAAAACAAGCACAGCATAGCCAAATGAATACTTAATACCATTCCAAACAATACCAGAGATGGTTGAAATAAAAAGTATTTGTAAAAGAATCTTATTATAGATGAAAAAGAGTCATCCTCAAATCAACATGCTAGTTCTATGCACACAAACTATTATACCTTTACTGATTTTCCCATCAGTTTACAATTACATACAAAATGAACACATAGTGAACAAACAAGAAAAATATAATGAAAAACCGGGAATTACATTTGAAGTTGAATAGAGGCACAAAAGCATATCAAAAGCAGTTCAAAAGCAACCGAGGAACTTCTTTGGAATGGTTCTGGTTGCACGATATTTTGCAGATGTCTCCTCTGCCTTGAGAAGTTCTTCCCCACGTCTAGCTTCAACCATTGCCCTCTTTTCTTCTGCTTGCTTATGAACCAGAGCGGCTTTGTTCTTCATTTTCTCTGCATAGTCTGCCTTCTTCTTTTCTAATTGTTCCTGTTAATAATTTGAAGTTATTAAAGTTGAATCTAAATTGTAAAATACTGAATATTCTCCACTATAAATGGATTCGCATTCCATTCAACGCTTCAATTGTAAAGTGTAAATAGGTCCTCAGTTACTCAGCATAGCACATGATATAGATGTGTCTTGTCATTTCTAAAAAACATCACTATATGCTATCATAAATTAATGAGTATGACCCATATTATCATGTTGAGTAAATACTACATACCAATCAAGTAATCAAGGTAGAGAAAGTATGATCATGGTCAACAACAACATAGGGTGGGTGGGGGCAACCAGAAGATGAATCTAAAACAGAAGGAACAGAGGCCAGATTACCTCAATTTTTCTTAGTTCGGCTTCTATAGATGCTTTCTTGCTGTTTTCCCATGCAGTAACAGCAGATAACTTCTTCTGTGCCCTGTTTAACAGTTCAGCATAGTTGCAATTATTACTATAGTTTCAATAAATTTTAAGCTTATGTAGAGATAGCAAACATAAAGTTCTTTTCTGAACTACAAAGGACATAATTATATTAGCATTAATCAGAATTTTTGTTTAAGGAATAATATCTATTAAAGCGTGAGAATCGAGTCTTATATTGAGGACAACTGAAGAAAGTAAGTAATTGATATATATAAATAATTGGGGCCCAAGCCTATTGACTTAGTTTTTGAATTGAAGTGGTGTCTCAACAATAAATTAGTAACAAAGACTTACTTGTTTACTGCCTTAGATTTTTCACTTTCATGAAACAAAAGCATGAATAAAATGGGAAATGCTTTGGGAGTTGATTACCAGGATGAAATCATGATGCAACATCCGAAGTTTCAATAGTTTGCGATGTAGAGTCTAAAGCCTCATTAGTTTGCATTGTACCATTTGCAACCTTTGGCTTTGAATGGGATGGATGAATATGTTCAGTTCAAATGCGATGGACCCAGCAGGTAGTGCCTTGAAGTTGCTTTTACAAAGAGATTTTTACAAGGGTCACAGTGACCAAATTTACCTCGTACTCAACAGGAACCATACAATCTAGCATAGGTAAAAGAACAAATTTACCTCGTACTCATCAGGAACCATACAATCTAGCATAGGTAAAAGAACAAATTTACTCATCATGAACCATACAATCTAGCACCTTTTCCCCCTTCTTCATTGTTTTAACAGCCTTGGACAGTGCAGGGCAGAAACAACCTGTTCATAAGTGGAAATTAAATTAAATATGCAAAACCAACATTGACCTCAAAAGGTCTTACTTCTGTAGAAGTACAAGTAACATACCCTTTTTAACGGTGAATTCAACTCCCTCAGATTTTGCAATGAGGGTTCCATCCTCAAGGCGAACTTCATACTTAACTGCAATGAAATAAAGATGGAATTACTTATCAAAAAAAAGAAATAAAGATGGAATTATCAGTTATAACAATGTCACTTAAAAGAGTACAACAATTGAGAAAAAAAATTCAAAAAAGTTGGAAAACTATACTGTACCTAACACTTCATCAAGGTCCTTTGGATTCTCCCATTTCTCTCCTTCAGTGACAATCTTCTCAAATATTCCACCATCCTTACATATGTCCTTGACACTAGTCGAAGACAGCAACTCAACATCGAATTGCTATGTGGCATTTGGAGGAATGGTTGGAGGAGAGCCAGATTCACCATAAGCTAGCTCAGGAGGAATGGTAAATAAGGCATTTTCACCTTTCTTCATAGTTTTGATACCCAGATCCCATCCTTTGATTACTTGTCCTGCCATCACAAATAAAAAGAATGTCATGTAAGTTCAAATCTGTAATCTTCAATAAGGGCCACCAGTATGACATCATGTAAAAACAAAACGAGGACTAACTAGAGGGGCCGATCTTCATAGACAGCAATTAAAAGTAGCAGATTGTCAGTAAAGTATCCTAACACCTGTAATGAAATGTATAATCTGCACGCCCATCCAAATATTAACATCATAAGCAGTTGGACAATAAAGGAAGTGTCTTGATAGAAGAAACAATAAAGCAAGTGATGCAAGTTCCTACATTCCTATCTTGATAGCCTTCTCCAGGAAACCTGGTATTTTAAAGAAACAACCTTTTGAAATAATATTTGATAAATCCAGCAAATGAAGAAATTCAAGAAAATAATGTAATAACCAGCCACTCATTTCAATGTCGCTAAAAGTTTGTAGATCCCATGAAAAGATATCATTGAGAAACACAATTATTGCAGTACTTTTTCCTCTTTTTCTGTTGATCAATAACACAATTATATTGCAATACTTCCAAAAGCTTGTAAATCACATGAAAAGACTAATCAATTAATGTGTCTCCAAATGCACCCCAAAAGAAATTTCATCCCAATTCAAGAATGAAGGTTCACACTGAAGCCTATGTAAATCTCAAGAACTACATTTGACGGCTGTGTCAGGTTCAGTGTTACATGCAAAGACAATATTAATGTTTCTAAATAAATCATTATTTTGTTGTTTACATTATTCTTTTTTTTTTTGGCCATTTTTTCTGGTTCATGTACAGGCACATGCACAACTAGCTAACTTATTCCTATATCTGAGATTCCCCCCCACCCCCACCCCCTTTTTTTTTTTTGTGTCTTGTCTCACCTTATATAAGAGATCCATAAAGCTGGAACCTACTGATGTGGCGTAAGCACTGTCAACAAAAAAAGGTTGTAAGAACCAATCATTAGTCTACCCAAATTATCAGCCAAAAAATAAAATCTACCAAATTAAATATGACAACGGTTGAAAATGTAAATCAAGTTCCTATGTACAGACTTTAAAAATAAAAAACTAAAAAAGCAGAGTTCCTAGATTGTACCAATAGAGTAGACAAATTTATTTACATACATAAATACATAAACACAAACAATGAACAAAGGAAACAAAAATTAATCTTTTATTGCATGCCCATACTTCTAAAATGAAAGCATCACCAAGCAGTAGCACTAAGTTTGTAAAAGAAAAAGTTAGACAAAAATAGTCAAAAATCCAATAGGCCAATGTGATGTCAATTTCATACCAACAAGGCAATATCACAGAAATCAATTTTGCCTATTTGATATCGAGAAGCAACTAGCCTACATGCCTACCATACATGCTACAAAAGTTAAAAGTGCTCTACAAGAGACCAAATGGAAAGAAATACACACATTAATGTTATGACAACCAGCGGAGACCTGACTTGCTATGTAATAACATACTAAATAATACACACTAATGCTCATAATATAGTTCCCATACATAAAGCATACTAGCAATACCAACAATAGCACAAACAAAAGTAATAGATAAAAACCAAAATAATAGATAATTTCAATAAGTGGTAGTTGTAGCGGTAGGGGTTAATGCTAGTAGATCTAGTAGTGAAAGGAAAAAAAAAAAGCGCAAGTGGTGTAAATGGGAGTTAGAAATGGCATTTTAGAATCAATTAATCACCAGAGACAAAATTTGGATTTTCACATTGTCCCAACCAATTGCTTTTAGGCAGACGGGGTTCCTTCATTATTCATACCCCACTCTTGTTCAGCCTCGTTACCATTAACGAGTACTGCACCATCTGTTGAATCCGCATCCACCATGACAGCCTCCTCTTGGCTCTCTTCTTCTCCATTTTGTTCCTTTGCATTCAGCTCCTCTGCATTTTGTTCTTCTCCATTCTGTTCCAAATACAATTAGAACAATATTAGGAGTTTTGAAACAATATTAGAGTATACTAAAACGAGCTCCATAAAATATTCAGAGAACCAACAAACAGAATTTCAACATAAGTTCACAAGTTCAAGAGAAGAGCCAAAGTTCTAATTAATACAAATATATCAAGAATATGAAATAAGTCAAATAACAAAGCCTTCTACTGTATAAAAACCCTCTCTCTTAAAGTAGGCCAAGATTAACATGTTCCGCATTTAAAAACAGTTAGTATGGTTTTATTTGCGTTAGAGAAAACCAAAGACACTAATTTCAAAGTTAAGCAATATGAAATCCATAGGCAGAGCATACCTCATGATCTGCATCTCCATTTTCAAGGGGTTCCTCCTCATCCACGTGCATGTTTCTGAAAGCCTCCACAAGTGTAAGATGTGATCTGTCAGCATGGTTTATATATTCTTCTGCAGGAGGATATACACCCCTACAATGCAATTAAAAGAAATAAGTTAATGCTGTCTCTACAGATAGCATGCATAGAGAGAAGCTTAATAATAAGCTCAAGAGAAATATTATCCAACAAAAAGCAGGTAAATATCAGAATGTTTTAGTACCTTGACTCTGTGACTTTGGATTCAACAAAGAGAGCAACTTACCAATCATCGAACAAATTAGGATACTCCTCAGGATCAGCTAAAGATTCAGTAGCTTTTGGATTAACCTACAGATAGTCAGATAGCATCAAACTTTTAAGAACGATCTACATGATCATACAAGGATGCATATATAGATGTATATACATAATTATGCATAGCTTTAGGCATTACGACAGAGTCCACCATGTATCTATTCTACAAGTTTGATAATTGATATTGGTTACTCAAGCCTGATATTTTAAGATATGAAGTCAGCACAACAATGGGAAAATCAGTTACCTTATTGAGGTCTTTTCTCCAAATTGCAACTATCTCTGAGATCTTGCTTGGAAGATAAGATCTTGCCATCAAGGCAGCCTCAGGTATCCGGTTGCTGATTGAAAACAATTGTATCAATTTGTGCTATCGCATTTCGTGTTTAAAATAGAAAAAATGAAAATAATTACCTTTCCAATAAAAGCTCAAGGCACTCTTCCAATTTACCCAACATGAATAAGCAAAGGAATGCAACATTGTTCTTCCCCTGCTCTTTATCCTGTTTTAACTGTTAAAAGTAGCAGATTGTCAGTAAAGTATCCTAGCACCTGTAATGAAATGTGTAATCTGCACGCCCATCCAAATATAAACATCATAAGCAGCTGGATAATAAAGGAAGTGTCTTGATAGAAGAAACAACAAAGGTTCCAGGTTGGAGAGAGTGTGGAAAAGAAGAAGATATTTCAAATTACAAAAGGGTTAACTAGAGAAAAAAGGAAAGGGGAAGGGATTATGTAAATTATATGCTCTAGCTTCCATTCAGCATGTGATTTCTCACTGGCTTTCAGTCCCTCATTATCATTTACAGAAGCACTCCTCAACATGTCAAGAAAATTTGACACTTCTGCAGTCCTTTTTCCAATGACTTTCTCAGTTAATCCTGCAAAACCAAAAATCTAATTTGAAAAGTGTTCCATAACCTTAAATTTTCATACAGTGATCATATGAAGATGAGGTAACATACAACATGGCTGTTTAAAGGAAGTCAAAAGGAAAGTCTAGAGAAGAAGGAATGCCCCCAAGTACTTACCATCACTCTGCACATAATAGTAAATGCTAGATTAATTGAAAAGCAGATTTTTATGAATCAATTTCTGCCCTTCCAAGTACTTACCATCACTCTGCACATCAACACTCGAACACCTCCCCAACGAATCTAAAGAGCTAGACTCCTCCCCCTTTCCCTTTAAACTTACTTTCCTCCCCCGACTTCAAAACAGTACTACCACTACCACTACCACTACTCTTCTGATTCCTCTTCATCTCCGATACCAAAACATTTGCCCCCGAACTCCCCCATCTCTTACCATCCTTCAGATTTAGGTGCATGCCTCAGCAAAGAATCTACAATCCTGTCAGCCTTAGTGGAGTTCTGCAGCCCCAAAAAAATTCAATTCAAGTTTAAAGCTAAATATATAAGCTCTAGGACCAAAGTGCATAAATGCAACTCCAGAAAACTTCAGCAAATGAGTTTAAATTTAACAAAGAATATATGGAGGGAAAAAGTTAAACAAAAATTAGTAAATCAAAAGAATATATAAAAAACCTTGTAAGAACAATGTTGTATTACGATGGCATGTGCAAGCTTATCTATTATTTGCACCAAGTACCACATTAGAGATACCATGTCAATCACCTGCAAACAGAACGCAAGTCTTGAACAATAATGAAATATGGATAGAATGACCTTATTGCTAAAACATGTGTATAATCCCCTTGCTCAGGACATACAGCGTTATAATGTATTTGGCAGAAAATGATAATAAATGGTACACTAACCAATTTTGTGTTTTTTAACCCTAGTGTAATGTTTGGGCGGGGAGGAGGCTGCGAGGCATCATCCTTAGGCTCATCATCGTGTTGCAAAGATATTAGATGCATACAATCAATATTTGGTGTAATGATAAGAATAAAGTGAACTACAAAATATATCATTACATTGTAATTAATGTTATCATACCATAGAGCCTTTGTGTCCACCTGTCCCACAAGTTGGTGCTCTTCTACTACGTTGTGGTCTACCTCGTGGGGGTGAGGGCTGATGAGAGGGATGCTCGTCTGGTACATCAGTGTCAATCCGAACCGAGGGTCCTAAGGGGTCGGATGAGGATGAGGATGAGGTAGGTGGGTAATGATGCTCTGTATAGCTAGGAGTGAGGATCATTGTCATGGGCAAAGTGGGTGCACTGGAGCTGATGGGGGAGTATGAGAGTGTCTGAGGGTGCGTAGGAGGGGTCATATGGAAATCAATACCAAGATCAAAACTAGGCTGCGAAGGTGGGGTGGGTGAAGGGACCTCGGGCTGAGGAGATGCATCTGGGATGGGTGGAGGGACCTCAGGCAGAGGAGATGCGTGCGGGATGGGTGCAGGTACCTCAGGACTAGTTACAACCCGAGGGGTTGTTGCACGCTGACCACGACCCCTACCTACACTTGTGCTTGGGCTTGCTGTAGCACGCCAACCATGGCCCCTAGCTGCGCTTGTGCTTGGGCTTGCAGTAGCAAGCCGACCACAGCTCGGTGTACTTAGGGGTACTGCACTTGTGCTTGGGCTTGCAGCAGCTGTTGATTTAGTCCCATGCCTATTGTTTGCCTGCCCATTTGCTGCAGGACCAACATGAAGCCCAACAATAGCATTTAGGACGCGCCGAATGTGGTCGTGTCCTGGGCTTCCTTCAGGAAGCAACTCCAACAGCGCTTTATGGCTTTCAATCTGAAATAAAGAAACGACCAGTACAATTGAGATTTGAGACATTTATGTATCAATTACATAATGGATAATATAGTACTTATGAATTCTATATTCAAATACTGAACTGAAAATTACAACTTTGAGATGAATATCTATGCGAATAGCCGAACTAAGAACTAAAGTTTTATTAGAATACTATATGTAATAGAAAGTCTTTTTAATTGGATGTCAGACAGATCAAACCAGAATTGCTCAAGAAAGAAATCAATTGATTCTTCGTTCATACATGTACTGAAGAAAAAACAAAGCAGGCAATAAAATCTAATTAGAACACATTACCATCATATGTAATTTAGCGCTGTTTTGGTCGACATACTTTCGAGTGACTGAACGGTACCAGAGGTAATAGGCATGATCGTGGGGCATCTCACCCATCTGAGGAGGTGCATCGCAAAGTCGTTGTTGTCTTATACCCCACTTGAGGATGTACGGTGCATGCTCCTCCCTCCAATTTTTTTCCACCTTTCCACGCAAGTCTATTGCATGCAGTCTATGATCGTACTGAATAAGGTCGGGCCGTTCTTGCGCCAACCCAAAATGTCGAAGGACACGGTCTGGGTGGTGTGTCTCTACTATGCAAAAACACACAAGTGGTACCCTTGCCGTCCATATATCCCTCCCTGCAACGCAAAAGGCAGGAAGGTGGCCTAAGTTTGCCTTATATGGCTGCCACATAATCTACAATAGAAACAAAAAATAATTATCATAACATCTTAAATTGTGCAACAAGGGAAAATGATTTGAACATATTCTTAAGGAAAATTATACATACGGATCCAATCTTTACGCAAGAAAAAAACAAAGAAATAAAACATCAGCATAACCAAACATAATTTTTGTATATTATTACCTGGTCCGGCTTCATTCTAACTAATTGCTCGCGATAGTGGATCAACGCCATGCTGGATGGCCTACTCTTCGAGCTTGGCACTCGCACCCACCTACAGTTACGAGCGAATAACATAACATAAGATAATACCACTTAGATACTAAGAAAAGTAAATTCCATAACTAAGAAGAGTAAATTTCATGAAAATACTTACTTAAATGCAAGTGGAGCATATGGCCATGGGCCATAATCACATCCAGGTGGGGGCTCTATCCTCGGGCACAAGAATGGCAACCTCGCCCATGCCCAATACTGGACCAATTGCAATGCCCCACCAATCTGTGATGACTCTTTATGGCTTGCCCGACACAACTCTCTATACAACCATGCCAAGCAACCACTACCCCAACTATACTGTCGCGGATCACGAAAGTTCCGCAGGAACTCCAAGAACATCAGATGCACCCTATCTCCCGACTTGTCCATGAAAATCTTATCCCCTAGTAGTGCTAATATATAGCATCGAGCATACTGATGTATTTGCATCTCCGTTGCATCATGAGGCAGTGGCTCTTCAATGCGCTCAACAAGGCGGCTGATGAGAATTCTTTGTCCCACCAAAGTTTTGTTGTCAGTCCGCGGAACTTCAAAACCAAGCAACTCCTCGCACAGTCGCTTCCAATCCCCATCCTCCGCAGCAGTCGGCCCAACCAAGACCTCACCGTCTATAGGAAGTCCCAAAATGACCTCCACATCTTCTAGGGTGATTGACATCTCACCATGTGGAAGGTGGAACGTATGTGTCTCCGGCCGCCATCGCTCAACTAGGGCCGATATTAGGCAGTGATCTATCTCTCTGGAAGGGGCCCTAAACAATCCTTCTAGCCCCACCAACTTGATAATGTCAATCACTCGATTATCTTGCATCGTTATGTTTGCCATCTCCTTAGCGCGACCACGGCACGTAAGTGGGCCCGGGTCCTGCAACATGGATAAAAATTATAGCAGTTGTTACAACTAGATATACAACTTTGAAAGAAGTTGGTAAAAGTCAAAGACAACGTAAAAATTAAATCGGTTGTAGAACTAGATATTTCACCTCGCCATTCCAAATGTTCTCGGATCGATGATTTGGTTGTCGCGTCAACAATGAAGGATCTTCTGGACCAAGGTGCACAATCTTTGGCTCCATACTGCAAAGAGTGCAACAATATTTCGCATTAATTGTGTGGGGGCAAATAACTCACAGTCATTATGTAACACTAGTCATAGACTGAAAAATAAATAAAAAAAGAAACAAAACTTGGCTTTAGGGATCAGGCCAAATACAAACTGTACATATACTGTGCATATACAGGAGTACCCACCAATTGCAATTTACACTAACTAAATTGATTATTGGAATTTATAGTAGTACCCACGATATATGTTTAACAAATTCAAAATTTGTTTTTCCTAAAATTATACCTTTTCGTTTGACCCAGTACTATTGCTTAAGGAAAAAAAAAATCCCTATATTGCTGAAAGTCTTCTCCAGCTTGTTATCTAGTATGGTGCTAGATAGGAACAAAGTGATATGCTACATGTTATTGTTTCTATTTAGTAAAAGCTAGATGGCTTATCATAGTTTCTAAACTTGAGTGTTAATGATTAGAGCTTTGCTGAAAATCAGGCTCTTCATCACACAGTCTCAAAACTATTTAGCTCAAGGAGCTTTTAGATTTGAGCCAGTGAATCTAATTAAACTACTTAGCTTTTAAATATCCTTTGGTCATGAAAGCTTCAACTTTTGTTTTTAATTTTTTGGAGTATATGTGTACACCTTGTGTGCATAACATCTCTATCTCAATAAAATTCTCTTACTTATTAAAAAGAAAATGAATGCTTCAACTTGTGCATCCTCTCATACTTATAATTTAAAATTTTAATACTCTAACTAAGATTGACACTAGAATTTTCACATTCCAAAGGAAATTTAAGTAATCAAATTAAAAGCCCAATAGAAAATTAACAAAGAAAAACGCAAGCCAGGTATAACTATAACCAAATTTGGCAATTGAACTCAACAAAAATGAAGTAGAACCCAGTTGAAATTTCACCAAGAAACTTACATTCCTAGTAGAATTATTTGCATTTGATCACAAATTGAAGAACTTGACTAGTACCCAATTGAAAATTTACCAAGAAATTCACAAACTAAATTATCCAATAAATAAATAAAAAAAAGCTAGACGCAGTTGATATTCCAAAGAAACTAAGATTGCCACTAGGAAATTTCACATTCCAAAGGAAATTAAAGCAATCTAATTACAAGCCCAATAGAAAATTTTCATTAGAAAAACACAAGCCAGTTATAGCTATAACCAAATTTGGCAAATGAACTCAACAAAAGAAGCAGAACCCAGTTGAAATTTCATCAAGAAATTTACATTCCTATAATCACCAAAAACCCAAAATCATGAAATTCGAAAATCTAAAATTGGAGAGAGAGAGAGAGAGAGAGAGAGAGAGAGAGAGAGAGAGAGAGAGAGAGTATTGAGTAGAGAGAGAGTACCTCGGACCGGTGGGTCAATGGGAGCAGTGGGTTTAGAATCGGTGGGGACTGGCGAAGTGCTCTTGAGGACTAGAGAGTATTGAGTAGAGAGTGAGAGTGAGAGTGATCGTGAGTGTGAGAGTGAGTGTGATTGGCGGCGGTGATCGTGAGTGTGATCATGAGTGTGAGTGTGAGTGAGAGTGAGAGTGAGAGTGACTGTGAGGGTGATGGTGAGTGTGAGAGTGACGAGTGAAGGATCTTTTGTATAGTTAGGTTTGAAGCGCTCAAAATCGTGTTTCTGAAACGCGGTTTCGTAAAAAAGTGTATTTAAAATTGAGTTTATAAAACTTGATTTTATAAATCGAGTTTTATAAACTCGATATACACATGGAAATATTTACCCCACGTCAGCGTATGAAAACCTCTAAAATCGAGTATTAAAAACTCGAGTTCTCTTAGTATCTCGAGTTTCTAAAACTCGAGATGCTAGTTTCTCACATACTTTCCTATCCGGCTAACTAACTAAATTTTTAGGATCTTATTGTTATTTGGAAAGAGTGTTCATTCAGGATGGGCCCACTTCTTGTTCTTTATTTTTATTTTTTGGACTTTGTGGCCTAGCGGGTAGCGGGTTATCATCTCCGTGAACAAACAAACAAAATTCATTTAATGGCCAAATGGAAGACTGCTTGGACAATTGGACGCAAATTGATTACCATTGCGAAGTTTCCGGATCTAGCTGTGCTCTCCTGACTTTGACACAACAACTATGGTCTAATTATCATCATAGTCACTCCCATTTTCATTGTCCAATCATGAACGTCGAAGAGAACGCTTCGTCTCTTCATAATACCAACCACCATATGACCAATTCATTTTATATTTGAATATTGCCTCTCTAAATATAACTTAAACTAGCCACTGATTTCAATTCTTTTGGCCATATACTTTGTTTTTTTTTTTTTTTGGCTGAATATATGCTAATTATTTTTAATTAAAAGACTTAAATAGGACTATAGGAGTGAAATAGAGAAGTTAGTCAACTCAGTTTTCATTACGGAGAATTTTATTATACACTTAATATTGCAAAATTCATTTTTTAAGTTGTATTTTTAAAATCTTATTTTTAAAATATGATTTAAGCCTATGTCTCATGTGTATAAGTTGAGTGTATAATAAATAGTGTGTGATTATCATTATTATCTTCCTATCTTCCCGCAAGTTATAATAAAAAAAATTTCAAGCAGGCAAAATTTTTTTTTCCCTTCTATTGAATGAATCCATTGTAAAACATGTGCATCAATAGCGTTATGATTTTATAGTTACAAAAAAAAAAAAGGAACTAATTAACGCTAGGGAACACTCAGGCAACATTTTTGGTGATACGCGATGGCTTCTTACTGCTCATAATTCGTAAGCTTTGCCTCAATATGTCAATCTCTCGTTCCTTCTTGTATTCTTCATGCTCTATAGAAGCTAGTTGCTCTTTTAAGGCTTTGATAGTCTCTTCCTTGGCAAGCAATTCCCTCTGTAACTCTTCTATCATGTCCTCTTCCTCTGCTCTCCAATACTGTACATCCCCTGCTGAACAATGTGGCATGTTAACATTACAACAACAAAAAAGAAAAGGTGTTGAATTACTAAGGCCTGTTTGGCATGAGATTTTTAGTAACGTTGTTATTATTTTGTAAAAATATGTATGGATAGAAATGTATATAAAAATACATATAATTTTATTTAAATACTAAAAACTATTGTTTAAACAACAATAACAAACACCTCATAAGCCTCCATTTCACTTTTGTATTTCGGTAATGCACATTAATACATTCCTAGTATTTATTTGCTGTGTAAAATGGAAAAAAAAAGTAACTTATTAGACTTAGACGGGGTCTTACAAGGCCTCTCTTGAGGGCTGTTTTAACGAATTTTGTAACCAAAAGTAAACTTTAAGTGGGACACTTCCTTCAATTTAAATATTAATTAGATAATGTATTTGATTTTTTATATTTTTTTATTTAAAAAATATATATTTTACTTTACGAGATACAAACTTGCTAACTAAGTTTTTGTATTCAAGTTTTATTTTTCTATCATTTTCTTTTTGGTTGATAATTTTGCTAATTATCTTAATCTTTTTTGTGACATGTTGATCTTTTAGGATTTTTATTTATTTTTTGAAAATTTTCTTTCTCCGGATGGAAGTGCAACATCCATTGTTATCCAAAATATAAAAATTAAATAATTTACTTAAAATAAACAGGATTGGTTCTATTTCATTATATAAAAAGACGACCGATACAGATGGGAAACGTAAGAACTAATTAAATTATTGTTTAAAAAAGTAACTAAATTATAAAAAAAAAATTGTAATAAAGTAACAAAAGTGGATTGATGTATCACTTCAACCCACGTGATAATAAGCATGGAGAAGGTGTAAATGTGTGTGGAGACGGTGGCAAGTTTTGTTCAGAATGATGTGATGTGACAATAGGTAGGTGTAAATGTGTATGAAGACTTTAAGTCAAAAAAAGTGGGAGATGGTGGGACCTAAATCTTCTCTCTATATATTTTAATAAAAAAAAAGGCTTCTATGTTTTGAAACTGTGGGAACCTTAATTTTTAAATTTATTTTGGGTGAAAATTTTTTAATTAAAATGTAAAAAAAATAAAATAAATTATATTAATCAATAGAGAGATTTCTTTTATTTAGGGCCTTAATTCACTGCCTAAATTAAATTACCTATATAGTTGAGTTGTTCTGCGTCTCTTTTCTACAATATGTGTAGGTTTTTCATGCTCAAAGGAGGTGATTTCATAAAACGGTCGCATGAAATATTCTCTCATAAAACAGAGAATTGCATATATCTGTATAATTAATTAGTTCCCATAAAAAAAAAAAAATAGTTCTTAAAGAATTTTGACACCATTGAGCCCAGAAAAATACAAAGCATTTTAACACTCCATAGCAAAGAGTGAAGTAGAAGAAGAAGAAGAAGAGGAAAAAAGAAGAGGGAAAGGCCTTGCTATAAAGTAAAATTTAGAAATATTCTTTCTCAATAAAGCGTCTTGCATGTTGTCGTTACTATAAAAGGTGTGTATATTATTGAAATATAATATGTGTATATTATTGAATATATAGACTATATAACTGTCGGTGAAAAGAAATGTTTCCTTTCCAAATCCAAGGGTTGGCCTAGAGAATCTTAAAAGCCTGGAGTTGTGAGTGTCTAAAGAATCTAAACTGTTCCTTCCAAAAAAAAAAAAAAAAAAACTCTAAATTGTAGCCAGCATTGTCTCCCAAAAGATTCCTTCCTTTGTAATTTACTTGGAAGAGTATACACAACTAGAAGAATAATCAAATACTTGAAAGAGCTCTGACACTATCGTTGTCATTAGCTACCTTTTAAAAAAAAATCCCATTTCTATGATATGCACTCAATCATAGGCACTACAGATTTTATGACAACTATAATACTATAATTAATGATCTCACAATTAGACTTAGGATATGGGCAAGATGAAGATTAAACATCTAGACTAACGGATTAGAACCAAGGCCATTGCATTCCTATCCTATGTTGCATATTGCTACATAAAAGAAACTGTGCATTTATCACGTGATAACCATAATAATTTCATTTTCATCAAATGTACATTTCATAAATTGTATCAAGAGTAGAACTGTAGAGCTGTAGAACTGGGTTATAGAGTGAATATGTTGAAAGAAAGAACAAAATTCAAACATCGATGAGATCATAGTACATGCTTCGTATGTGATTATGAGAGAGAGAGAGAGAGAGAGAGATATAGCACGTACCATGATTTGTTCTTTGAATGAGATCATCAAGCTCCATCTTTATAGCAAGATATAGTTGCTTCCACTTCTCCACAGCCTCATCTCTCCGAGCTCTCTCCTCCCTCATTTGCTCCACCAAGAAGCTCGTTCCCAACAATTCCCACTCTTTCTCTTTCTCTTTCTCTTTCTCTTTCTCACTCTTCTCCGCAATCCCTCTAATCTTATCTTCTTTCTCATCCACTATCTTCCTCAACCTCTTTACCTCCTCTCTTAGCTTCTTCTTCTCTTGCTTCCACTCGGCTTCCTTAAATGCAAAAACCAACATGTCTTCCTCATAAGCCTTGCTCTCTTTTTCCCTCTCATGTACCATCTCATTCATTTCCTTCTCAAGAAACCTTGTCTTCTCCCTCAACCCTTTAACACCTTTGTCACTTAAATTGCTCATGTTCTTGCTAGCAAATACACCCATCTTGTAGCTTTAACAAAGCGAGAGAACTTGCTCTTTTATTCTTACAAAAGACAGAGAAGAGTGTGAATGACATAAATTTTTCACATAGGCTCCTCCATTTTAGACCTGCTCATTTAGATTTTGTCCACGTCGCTCCCTTGTACTTAAATTATTAAATGTAGGTGTGTCAAGCGTCAAAGATGCTCGTGAAGAGGACTAGTCTTTCTTTCTATGATTTAACATAAAAATTGTACACAAAATACCTGTAAGCAAATATTAATTCAAATATGTCAAGTCACATGCGATTTTGTCAAGGAGCGGGGGATGGAAATCATATCACATCCAATTATTTGGCAATATATATATTGCCAACTTTCCACGGCCACTATATTGTTGATTTTCATTTTAATTACATTATAGAAAATTGTACTTGGAGCATCCTTCCACAGTCCACACTTGAAGATGGAACGATAATATTTATATGAAAAAAGTTAACAAATCTCCCTACAGTTCGTTTGGTTAAAGTGAAAAATGTGGATGAATAGAAAATAAGAGAGAGAAAATGGGATAACGGGTGTGTTTGGTTGATAGAAGAGAGGGGGAAGTACGGGTGTGTTTGGTTGATAGAAGAGAGGGGGAAGTAAATGGTGGGTTCTTCAATTTTCACTATGCAAATTACCCATCTTCCTCCGGTTCTCCCTCACATATATGTTACATTGATATTTCTTTTTCTTTTTCTTTTTTTCGTTTTATTTTAATTTTTTTAATAGTTTTATTTTATTCATTTCAAGTGACACATTTGGCTTTATTCTTTTTACCTTAGCTTTGATTTTTCCCCCTAATAGGATTTTAAAAAAAAAAATGATCTACTAGGAGTACGAGAGTAAAATTATACTATTTGCATTTTTGATTCTCTCATTTTTCTTCTTAACTAAATAAAAGAGTTTTCATTATTCAACTTTTCCACCTCTCCAAATAAGTAACATGAGGGGAAACTAAAATATTTTCTATCATTCTATTTTTTCATCCCCTAACCAAGCGAATCCTATGAACATTGGTTTGGAAAATAATTTTAGAAACCTTTTATGAGAAAAACACAACTGATTTTTTCAATAAATTTTTTGTATTTCCTTAGACAGTGATATTAAAATTTTTCTAAAATTATCTATTAACAAATTTTCTAAGGGCACCTATTAACTAAATCCTTGTTATATTCTTAAATGCATTGATTTAGAAAATATTTTTAGAAACATTTTATTAGTGGTCCATTAACAAATTATTTTAAGAGTGTGTTTGAGAAGTGATGAAAATTGAAGTTTATTAAAGTTTTATCTTATTTTTTAATACTATTTATGGATCTTATTACATTTTTTGGTATTATTTATGAGTCTTACTGTGCGTTTGTATTATTTAGCTAGCTTTTAACTTTTTTCTATAGTACATGTCTGTTTGAGATTTGCTTATTTTGCTGAAAGTACTATAGATAAAGGTAAAAATTAGTTGAAATAGTACAGTGGGACCCATGAATAGTACTAAAAAGTGCAGTGAGACCTATAAATAGTAACAAAAATAAGTTGAATAGTAAAATAAGTTGGCAAAAAATAAGCTATCCAAACGCAACCTACTTTTAGCAAAAAAAATTTCAGTTTTAGTTAAATAAACTATTCCCAAATAGATTCTAAGGCATCCATTCATTGCACCAAAAAAAAAAAAAAAAAAAAAGTAGACTAAACTTGCAAAACATACTCCTAAAATTTGGGATTCTTTAAATTTTCTCTTACCTTTTCAAATTTTGAATTTGTAAAGGTTGTGGAAAGAACATTATTATTTCACATCCCTTATGCCTAATTAGGAGTGTTTTTTATGTAGTTTTTTAGCTGAAAATTTATTTTTATTTGCTAAAAGTTAGTTAAAGTACAACTTTTAAAAGTTTTTTAAAAAAAACTATTTTTAAAAATTGTCACCAAAACATACCAAAATTATATTGGGTTGTGTTTACGGGCATTGTAAGGTGCCGATTAATAACAAATATTGTGGCAACTTTTCAGGTTTTGGGGTAACTTTTGACAATTTTTTAGTAATTTTTTATCTCTTTTGATAATTTTTTTGACAACTTTTTTTTTTTATTTAAATAAGACCCAAAAAAAGAAATTCTTAACAAGCACCTCCCAATTATATTAACAGACACTAGACTAGACTCTAGAGGGCTAACCCTATCTTGTTTCTGTTGTTAACTTCCATGAAAATTGGGAAATTACAAAGTTTCCTTGTCTTTAAACCTGATCAATATTCCATAAGGATGATGAATTGGAATTTGGTGTAATTACGTGCAATTCACCCAAGTCCCTCGCTTTTTTTTCTTTTATTTTTACTTATCCCTATTTTTTATATTTAATAATTGAGATTAAAATTACCTAACTACCCAAATCATTGCATCAAGGGCAATATCTTAACTATTGCACCTCATCTCAATCCTAGGAGGATAAGAATTCTGACACGGTAGGTTGCTAAGGGCTAACACATCAATTCTTAGATACATTATTGGTTCTGTACAAGACACTGAAGACAATCAAACCCAAGCCGAGTTAACATTATTGGAGTATAAGTATAACAGTCACATTTTACGTTGGGAAGCTATAGAGTATGGACAAGACATCAATTTTGTCTTACTGTCGGTACTACCTGAGACTCATCCCGGTCCACATATGGTGGCTATTATGCTGGATTAGACCAGCCAGACCCTCGGGATATGTGATCACTGAATGAGACATTAACGGGGCATATTCCTGCCGTGCAACTTCAGATGGTCTTACCCACACAACACTAAGACAGTGTTTGGTTGTGGGCCTTGTGGCTATGGAAAGGGAAAAGAAAGGGAAAGAGGGAGGAGAAAGAGCAAGAGAAAGGAAAAAGAAAAGAGAATAACGTGTTTGGATATAGGAAAGAGGGAAAAGAAGAAACTATGAGAGTTTTATCTTTCCTTTGTTTGTTTGCAAAGAAAAGAGAAAAAAATGCATGCTTTTACCTTTGTACCCTTATTAATGATGTGAAAATTCATATATTAGAACATTTGAAAAAAAAAAAAACCATCACGTACTCTTAGTGCAGTGGTTACTTCACAAGTATAAATACTTATGAGTTGTGAGAAACAAAGGCCGGAGTTCAAGTCTTCAGAAGAGAACTTCACACATATATACACTTAGATTATGTTAGAATAGAAATTCTTGTATTAAAAAATAAAGAATGAGAAAGAGAGAAAAAAATTGCATGCTTTTACCTTTGTACCCTTATTAATGATGTGAAAATTCATATATTAGACCATTTGTAATTTCTTAAGAAGTTTTAAGGACATATAATTAATGCTCTTCCCTGGCCTCCTTCATTTCTTCCAAATTAGGCTGATATCAAATCAATGGGGCCAATAGAAATATCATCACTCCACGAAAATAAGTTTAGGATCGTTATTTTTTCCTCACAAAATTTTTCATAAGATAACTAATTGACTAATTGTAAATAATAGACATTAACATAATGTTATCAATGGATTTAAATGAGAGCAATAACAATTTTTTTTTTTTTTTTTTGAGAAACAAACACAACAGATAAGGGAGAAGGAAATGGATTTTAATACAAAAATATATTATAACTCCATTCAAAAGTCATAGTAAGGACAACAACTTGATAACTGAACATTTGTGAAATTTGTAAAGAAACTATTTTTTATATGTAAGATTACTAAAACAAGTACAAAAATCTGATTTCTGAGGTGACTGTTATTTATTTTTTATAATTTAATAGTTACATGCTTTTACAACGGAGAGAGAATTTGAGTAATGAGCATATGGGAACAGCAAGAGGTGATATAATTGCTACATACCATACCAAACAAAGTTTTCATTTAGTAAATTTCCATTTCTGACCCATACAACATTATTACATGTGAATAATGTGATGGATACAAATCTTTGGATTCTCTTTGCCAAAAACGACTTTGCAGATATTGCCTGGCATTCATGCACGCAGGTCGGTCCATTTTCCTTCATAAATTGGCGTCTTTATTCATCTGTGTTGTATACGATTCCCATAGCATGAATGGGTCATGGGGTTAAATTGCAAGTAAGCTTCCCAGTACGTACATGAGGGACGGTTTAGAATAGCTAATGGCCCCAAGTAATCTAAACCTTTTTTTTTTTTCCTTTATAAGGAATGCTTTGTTGGGTATGTGATTCCTTTTAATAAATAAAAAACTCCAACTCGGTCAATCTAAATTCATGCTATTACTCACAGCTCTACTGCTAATCTAAATGGCTTTTTCTTGAACTCATGATATTAAAAGGCGTCGGGCATTGCCATATGTCGTGCTTGGATTGGCTTTGCTTTTAAATATGGGTTCGAGTTGGGAGTGAGTCCACAACTCTCACCAATACTATTCTTGTCAGCACATATCACGATGAAGGCTAGCAGCATTGTCACAAAAGCTGCGCACAAAAGCATAAACTTGCAAACCAAAGGATTAGGGTGCAAATACAACAAGCAAAAGCGAGCAAATACGACGAGCCTTAACATATAACAAAAGAGGGAAAATTTAGAGTGATATGATAAGAGAGAGAGGATTCTCCGCGTGTGATCAAGGATCTAATAAACTTATTTTGGCCTCTACTATATTTTGACACGAACTACCCAAAACCACCTTGATCAATCACGACGACCCAAAATGGCAAAGATCGACCAACAATGGCAAACCCATGCCCACGAACCAGACTGCAAGATCGACGAGATCAACAGAGAGAGAGAGAATAATAATAATAAAAAAATAGTAGCAGTTGCTACATTTAATGGCAATTTACTATAACGGGCTATCAAAATATTTTTAGATATAACACTTGGGATGTAGGGGTTTCTTTGAGTCTTTTGGGTAAATATTGCAAAAAATAAAGTTTTTTTTGTTGTTATAAGCATTGTTTCAAGTTATTTAGGGACAGAGAGTGCATTTTGGCAACAGTATTGCTGAAATTCTAACAAAAGTATGAGAGAGAAAATGAAAAAGTAGGAGAGAGAAATTTCGGAATTTCGGCAACACTGTTACCGAAATTCCTTCTGCCCCAACCGCTGCCCGAGTGAGTGAGTGAGTGCCCAATGCCCAAAGTGCGTGTGAGAGTGCTCGAAGCAAAATTTTTTTTTTTTTGTTTTTTGGCAATCCCATTGCCGAAAATGGAAGGAAAAAGTAAAAAAAAAAAAAAAAAAAAAATTATGGCAATGGTTAGGGCTGTCCACGGGTCGGTTTGGGTCGGGTTTGTGCCCAACCCAGAACCGACCCGCCGGAATCGAGTGGGGGAAAAAGGCACCCGCCACTGACCCACTGGAGTAATCGGGTCGGGCGGTTAAGACCTTCAACGGGTGGCGGGTGGGTCGGTCAGATTCAAGACGGCGAGAAAAACGGAGGAAAAGACACAAATCCGACATAAAAACCCAGAATCCGGTGACTATTTTCCAGATTCCGGCGCCATTTCTTTTAGATCCGGCGAAATTTTGACCGGATCTGGTGAAAATCTCACCGGATTCGATGAGATTTCGCCAGATCCGGTCAAAAACTCGTTGGATCTAAGGGAAATAGCTTAGGAATCTGGAAAAAAAAGTCACCGGATTTTGGGTTTTCCGCCGGATTCTGGAAAATCTTGGCCGAAATCTAGAATTTTTTGCAGGAACTGGAAATATTTCGGTCGGTTCGGGTTTTTCGGGTTTTAGGGGAGGAAAACCGAAGCCCGACCAGCCGGATTCGGTTTCCGCTGGTGAAGACCCGTCGCCGACCCGCCGGAGTAGTCGGGTCGGCCGGTTTCGGGTTGGTTACGGTCGGATCTTCGGGTGGATCGAGTTGGCGGATGAACCTGGACAGCCCTAGCAATGGTATTGCCAAAATAGGGGGGAAAAGAGGGAAAAAAAATTGTGGCAATGGGATTGCCGAAATAGGGGAAAAAAGAAAAAAAAAATTGTGGCAATGGTATTGTCGAAATAGGGGGGAAAAAGAAAAGAAAAATAATAATTTTGGCAATGGTATTGCCGAAATAGGGGGAAAAGAATTGTGGCAATGTATTGCTGAAATGGGGGAAAAAGGAAAAAAAAAAAAATTGTGGCAATGGTATTGTTGAAATAGGGGGAAAAAGGAAAAAAAAAAAAAAAAATTATGGCAATGGTATTGCCAAAATAGGGGGAAAAGAAAAGAAAAAAAATTAAATAAAAAAAATGAAAACCAATCGTGGCAATGGCATTGCCAAAATAGAGGGGAAAAACCGTCTACGACAAATTCAAGTAGCTGAGTGTTTGATTCTTATCTGTCTGTTTGAAACATATTCAAGTACACTGAGTGTTTGATACTTATTCTAAAAAAGTACATAGATTCTAAAAAGTACATGAAAAAAAGTTATAAAAGAAAAAAATGATTGATGTGTTCTACAAATAAATAAATAAAAACCTTAGATTTTTGCAAAGATTCTTTGTAGTGACATTGCCAAAATAGAAGGAAAAAAAAAGTACGTCCACAACATTTTTATTTTTACAATAAATCATAGGTGATTAGTTGTTATTGGTTCAAATTTGAACCTAACGCTAAGATATTTTTTTGCTCCAACAATAATAACTAGTAAGAACCTACTACTTATAATTTGTTGTGAAAATATTATCCAAATAAAAAATATATATAGTAAACGTATTCTTATTTTTCAGTAGTTTTTTTGACCTAGTTTATGTATATGTCATGTTCTTTCATTTCATATTGTAAAAGTACCTATAAGGTGTCAATTAACCAATCAATTCACCTTTTCCTCCCATTCTTATTTTCTACCTGAAAAGATTTCAACCATCCTTCCCAATAAAACAATCTTCAGAGATTCTTATTCTTTTTACTTTTTATGGCCCCCTTTAGAGATTCTTATTCTTTTTACTTTTTATGGCCTCCTGTGACAAGTGTTGTTTGAAGTCTCCTAACAAAGTCATTCTTTTTGGTTTTATATCTTTTTGCAGACAGTGTTGTATTTGGTAAATTTTTATTAGTACAGTTTAAAGTACATAGATATTCTTATTCAGATTCTTATCCATGCATGAGAGAAATTTATGGAAACAAAAATGATTGATGTGCACGGTGTAAACAAAAAAAAAAAAAAAAAACTGAAAATTTTGCAGAGATTCTTTGCAGGAAATGCAGAGATTTATAAATGATTGATGTACACTATTTAAAAAAAAAAAAAAAAAGACATTTTGAGATTTTTTGCAGAGATGATCCTTGTTGTATTTGGTCAATTTCTATTAGTATAGTTTAAAATCTAAGATTTTAACTTATACGAAACTTGCATCCTATTTAAACAGCACCAATATTACTTTAGTTTCTACGTTTCTTATTTTCCACTCTTTTCCCCCTAAAAATTCTCCGCTCTTTTTCTCTGCTCTTATTTGTATTATGTGTTTTGCAACAAGAACTGATTTGTATGATATGTTTTAAATTATGGGTCTTGCCTAAAATTTCATATAGCAAAAATATATTTCAAAATTGACATAAATTTTCCTTATAGAAATTCTTACTTTGTTAGCCTAAAATATACATTTATGCTATAAGAACCTCCCCCCCCCCCCCCCCACAAAAAGGTTAGTATATGCCCCAAAATCAAAAATCTAAATTTTAGGTATAATAATAATAACTAAAATTATACGAAATTAGAAATATTTATCTATTATCGTAATAATGCATGAGAAATATAATCTGTCTTGTTTTAGAAGAACCAAATGAAAGCTACATAACTAGTAATTTATGTAACCATAACACATCATTCTAAATAATATTAACAACTATGATGGGCAATAATAAATTATCACTGAAACAATCCTCTTTAATAGAATTCTCTCAACTCTAGCTGTTTAAACATTGAATATTTTTAATAGATTACCTTCTTGTATTGCACATTGAATATTAATACTACTTTTATGTTTTAGTGTGAAAGGCAGAAAAGTTGTTCATTTTTCTCATCCATTCCGATGGAATAATTAAACATGGCGAAATTGGAGTTTATTACGAACGGTCACCTTCTTCTATGCTTCCATTAAGCAGGGGTATGACATTTGAAGATCGATGTGATAAAGTAACATCCACGCTTCATATAAATAGAGAAGATTCAAAACAATAATCATAATCCCTGAAGCAAAAAGCAAAAACACTTACATTAACCAAAAACTTAAAATCCTTAGTTGTGCACGCTGAAGCAAAATAGAAGAAAAACTGGACAATTGGAAGAGATAAAAAGTAGAAGTTTAAGTCTGTGAGGAACTTTTAGGCGCACTTGCCTTTTATTAGAAAGAGAAGAAATAAAAAGGACAAAAAAAATCAATGGTCACAAAGAGGCCATAAAAAGTAACAAGAATAAGAATCTTTGAAGGGTGACATAAAAAGTAAAAAGAATAATAATCTCTGAAGATGGTTTTATTGGGAAGGATGAATGAAATCTTTTCAGGAAGAAAATAAGAATGAGAGGAAGAGGTGAATTGAATGGTTGATTGACTCCTCACAGGTACTTTTACAATATGAAATGAAAGAACATGACATATACACAAACTAGGTAAAAAAAAACTACTGAAAGATAAGAATATGTTTACTATATATATTTTTTATTTGGACAATATTTTCGCAACAAATTATAACTGGCAGGTTGTCAGTAATTATTATTGTTGGGGCAAAAAGTATCTTAGCGTTAGGTTCAAATTTGAACCAGCAACAACTAACCACCTATAATTTGGTGTAAAAATAAAAATGTTGTGAATGTAGTTTTTTTTTTCTTTCTATTTTGGAAATGTCACTGCAAAAAATATCTGCAAAAATCTCAATTTTTTTTATTTATAGTACACATCAATCATTTTTTTTCTTCTATAACTTTCTTTCATGTACTTTTTAGAATTTATGTACTTTTTTAGAATAAGAATCAAACACTCATTGTACTTTGAGTTTGTTTCAGATAGACAGATAAGAATCAAACACTCAACATACTTGAGTTTGTCTGAGAAGGTTTTTCCCCTCTATTTCGGCAATGCTATTGCCACAAATGGTTTTCCTTTTCTTTACTTTTCTTTTTCTTTTTTTTCACCCTGTTTCGGCAATACCATTGCCACAATTTTTTCTTTCTTTTTTTTCTCTTTTTGGCAATACCTACAATTATTATTATTATTATTTTTCCCCCTATTTCGGCAAAACCATTGCCACAATTTTTTTTTTCTCTTTTTTCCCTATTTCGGCAATACCATTGCCACAATTCTTTTTACCATTACTTTTTTTTTTTTTTCCCCTATTTCGGCAATACCATTGCCACAATTTGCCACAATTCTTTTTTTTTCCCCCTATTTTGGCAATCCCATTGCCACAATTCTTTTTTTTTTTCTCCTATTTCGGCAATCCCATTGTCACAATTTTTTTTTTTTTTTTTTTTTACTTTTTCCCCTCCATTTTCGGCAATGGGATTGCCAAAAAACAAATTTTTTTTTTTAACTTTTTCCCTCTATTTTCGGTAATGGGATTGCCAAAAAACTTTTTTTTTTTCATTTTCCCTCATTTTCGACAATGGGATTGCCAAAAAACAAATTTTGTTTTTTGCTTCAGGCACTCGTTCATGCACTTTGGGTATTGGGCACTCACTCACTCACTCGGGCAGGGGCTAGGGCAGAAGAACAGTGTTGCCGAAATTTCAAAATTTCTCTCTCATACTTTTGTTAGAATTTCGGCAATACTGTTGCTGAAATTCACTCTCTTTCCTCATTCCCCTAAATAACTTAGAACAGCGCCTATAACAACAAAAAACTCCATTTTTTGCAATATTTACCCAAAAGACTCGGGTTTCTTTGGTGTATGGAATACTAAAATAGCATTTTGGGAGTTTTAGCCCTCCTAATGCTAATGCTATAAAGGTAGATTGATGCAAAGGAGGTATAAAGTTTCATCCTTTATGCACATTTTGCAGAGGATGTGTAGAAAGTAGGGATCTCTACTTTTATGAGACCATTCGCATCAATTCGTTTATTTTTTTTTTGTCTATTTTAATATATTTTTTTTATTTTACAAAACAAATTTTAAAAACATCTACATCAGATTATCTATTTTACATATTATTCTATTTAAAAAATAATTTTTCTTTAATCTTTTACTATTTTTTATTTTGGCCCTTATCTCTCTATCTTCTTTTTTTCCCCCTTATCTCTTTAATCTCTCAAACTGAATTACACCCTTCCGTATATTTACAGTGTCAAATGTGCACTGTATTTTACTAACTCCACTTATCATAAAAGCGCCATATGAGTTTGATACTTTGATTGACCATAAAAGGATAAAATGATAGAACAAATATACTCCCTAATACAAGCTTTTGGCTAGTAGCATGAAGCACCTGGAACAAGAATACTAGAATAGCAAGAAGTTGCAAGGCTTGACTGAAAGAAGACATTAACTTGACTTCGATGCAATGAGCTTAAATTTCTGAGAATTTTTCCTTCACATGTTACATTTGATATTTTGCTTGTATTGGAAGTTCTCTTTAACTATTTGAGTACCAATCTAGCTCCTAAAATGAAACTTAAAATTCAATAACAAAGTAAATTAATTTCCTAACAATGATAATTGGGAAAGGAAATGATTATCATGGAATATGCTTTAACAAATACACTAATCATCTTCATTATCATAGTTTCGGCATGGAGAAAGTAGTCATGCAGTTGCTAATTTGTACCATCAGAGGCCACACCAGGTAGACTTGTATTATTGCCAATAAATTATTGGTTCGTGGTTTGAGTCCATTGTTTGTTCACTTCTAGTTTTGCTGACTTTTTATCATTAGAATCTGGTTTCTTAACGACAGAAATTTGGACGGATGAGAACTAGAATAGAATTTTAGCCTCACTAGGAGCGCCTGCTCTAACTGGTTTTTCAGTCAACAACCAAACATAAAACATGAATTTATCGGTACTCTAATAAGAAGATATAATTTTGATACAAATCAATGCCCCCATCCAACCTTTCTCCCTCTCTCTCTCTCTCTCTCTCTCTCTCACACACACACACACACACACACACACACACACAAAAGCATGGTTGATAAAGCATTATGTCACGTACATGAACAATGCCCAATCCATATGCTCCAATTCTCTCCTCGCTCCCTCTTTTTTTCACATCCAACCCCGCCAGTGTATGTCGTTTTGTTTAAGAAATTTTATAAACACCTTGTGCTCAGTTTATTATTTTTCATAATAAGTGTGTAAGTTCTGCTTATTTACAGAGACACACACAAAGGTATTGACAACGATATTCCCTAAGAATCAGCTCAAATATGAGTCATAGTAATATTGGTATACTCATTGAAACAAAAAAAGAACTTGCTTTGTATTTGCTTTAGTTAATCAAACTTAAATCATCTAATATTGAAATTAGGAAACAGTGTTCTAGGTGGGAGAAACCCATGCCATTTGAACAGTGCTATTACAATTCTTAACCCTGATATACATAAAAAAAAAAAAAAACCCTCCTAATATTAAAAGATCTAATACAGTGCATTTGCTTCAACTCAAAAACTTATTTGATGGTAATTCCATTTTTTAACCATGACGACTGGATTTTAAAGATGTCAGCTAATACACCATATATCAGCGACATCGAGCTTCCAATTTCTACTTTGATTAGCATTGCTTGGATTTATACATTTTCTCTTTTGTTGTCACTTATAAATAACAGTGTCTATTCCTCCAGGTCAAAAAGACCAGTAAAAGTGAGGCCTTTTAGGAATGAGCAATAAGTATCGTATGAGAGCTTCTTTACCCGATGACTTGGGTTTTAGAAAAGGGACTATTGCAAATTCAGGTGGATTATTGATCCTTGATTACATTCCTTTATCTACATGTTTGATTACTTATTATGCATAAGACAATCGGTTCTTTCCTAGATCTTCTTTACTCCAATATTCCAAGGAGAGAGTAGTGACAGCTCTAAGAATTTTTTCTAAAGTAGCCATTAAAAACTTAAATTATATAAAATTTAATAAAAAGAAAACTTGAATCTTTAACTTTTTTCGATCGTTGCATTCATGACTGGAAATGTCAAAACTAACTTCACAAGCAAACAGAATATTGGATATATGGCATCCTTATGTCTCCACCATCTTTCTAGAAAAGTCACCAATTCCTTTAAGTTCTAAAAACACATAATTGGAGCGCATATCAACAATGTTATTCTGAAATTGAATGTCAAGTGCCATTAAATTTGTCGTAAAAAAAATCATAAGGATAGAACTTTGCAAGACAGATCAACTTTTTGCTTATCAAAAAAAAAAAAAAAAAAGAATTACTTGGAATCTTGGATTCAAGCAAGCCATACAAAGTAGTAACTTGATATTCACCTCTGAAAATTGTTGTTGAGCTCTTGAAGTTGCATATCTATTGCTGTGTAAAATAGCTTAACATTATATTGATGAAAATTTGTAATTTGTGGGGTTTTGCATTGTGGCCTCCTACCAACTACAAATATTTCATCTATATTCTTGATACTATGTTTGCTACAAAATGAAGACATTTCAGTCAATAGAAACTCTCATCACTTGCAATCATTGCTTAGACACTTTAACAAGTGGCATAACATTACAGTATCTTGATTTTTCCTTTGCAATGTTATTGACAACTCATAATAAATTAAGCTTCAACTTTTTGCTGGGAGTGTAGGTCATCCTCTTGTATAATACCAAAGTACATCAACTACAAAAGAGAACATCAAAATCAAATTGAAATTGTCCCATAATATGATCCCAACATGTATCACTAGCACATTTAAGAATTTTCTCTTGATTTAAACTTTGCCCACTTAAGAGTTCACCCTTATTGCTTCTGTAATTCTGGCATGTTGAGCATCTCAAAAGAGCATCTCATCTCTTATAAAAGCCTTCAACAACTTTTACTAAATTACCAATCAATCAAGAAAAAATCAGCAATGTTAATATACTTTTTATCAACAACTACAAGAGTCAATTGAAGTTAATGAACATAAAATACTAATTTATTCTCCCTTAGAATTAAACCTTTAATACCATTGAATTTACTTTGCATATTGCTAGGCCCATCATAACCTTGCCCACGTAGTTTTGATAAACTCAATTCATGTCTATAAAATAAATATTCAATTGTAGCTTTGAGTGACATAGCGGCGGTATTTACTACATGTATAATACCAAGGAACTGTTATGTAGCAATTCCCTTTTTGTCCATAAAACGCAAAACAACGGACACTTGCTTTTTCATTGAGATATCATGAGGCTTGTCAACTAAAATTGAAAAAGTACCCATTGTTAAGATCCTTGATGATGGCATTGGTAGTTTCATATGCAATTGCATTCATAATGTCTTTTTGAATGTCATAGTGGGTTAGTTTATTGTTTTTCAGAGTGTTTCACAACGCTTCATTGTTAGGTTCATTGTGATCCGCCGAAAATTGTAGAAGCCCAAGAAAATTCCCTTAATCACAAGATTTACCATAACCACCAAAAGCTAACTCCTGACACAAAAGGAGAATCTTATCTTAATTAAGTTCTATAATCAATCTTGATTTGACTATTTGACAAAAAACATTTTACATGTGCTGATTTCGCTTAATTTGATCCTTACTATTCTTTACAACTTGGATACGAGCACTAATGTCACCTCCAATAAGGATTCGTAACTAGTCTTCCTCTTCCAAATTTTGAATCGCCCATCACAAAAGTGTCACCTCCCACTTGCTTACCAAAATCTTGCCTAAATAAGTAACAATATCAATAAAATACAAAATCATTTTCTATGTTATATTCCAACCAATTTTTGTATTCTTTAAACCAATTAGGATTCAATCAATGCAACACTCCACTAATTTCCTTTTTAGGAAATTGTGGAAAAAATGTTGACAAGGATCTCTTTGTAAATATACTATTCTTATGTCATTCTGATCATTAGAATGATAAGATGAGATATTTTCTAATAACTCTGGATCTGAATGATGATTATTCAAGTCAACAAGAATTTGCTTAAAAGATGAACTTACAATATAAGCATAGTTTTCAAGCCCGAACCGTTCAATGAACCGGAAAAAGAACATGTTCAAGATTTTTAAGGTTGAACCGAGGTTCAACCAAGGTCAAACTACGATGATGTTATAATTAATTTAATAATAATAACATACAAATAAAGGTAATAGAATGGCAAGCATTAACAAAATTTTACTAAAATTATGTCTAAAAAAATTTAAAAAATTTCAAATGAATTTTCACCATTTCTATAAGGTTAATATAAAATAATAAAGTAGAAAAAAGTGCAAAAAATGTGTATTTAGTAATCTTTCAACTAAAAAATTAGTCTAAAATAAAATCATTTTCAACATAAATTAATAAATTGTATATTCACATGTAAAAAGCATAATTATTGAACCATTAATAATATTATAAAATAATAATAGATAGAGAGGGGTTAATATGATAATTTGAAAAACTATAATCTAAACTCAAAATAAATTAAATATTGAATCCATGAATGACATAACAAAGAGCTTTGCCTAGTGGTCAGTGTGTCAGTATATTGTCTTCAGACTTCCAAATCTTAGGTTCCATCCCTTTCCTCTACCAATTTGTAATTTTTAATATTTAAAATAGCATATCCGTATATCTTTGTAAAATAACCGAAATTTTATCTAGTTTAGGGTTACTTGGGTCAGACTGCCCGGTCCAGTCCAAGTCTAACAACCATGGGTATAAGTGATTTCCTAATAAAAAATTTGTCCATAGTACTAGCAAAAAACTAAAGAATAAACTATAAATTCATTCTATATATTGTTTTTAATACAATAAAGATACTAACTATTGTTGCTAAGATTAAATCTTGAAAATCATTTATTGTTTCTTAATACAATTTTTCTAATAAAAAATTTGTCCATAGTACTAGCAAAAAACTAAAGAATAAACTATAAGTTCATTCTGAATACTGTTTTTTTATACAATAAAGATACTAACTATTGTTGCCAAGATTAAATCTTGAAAATCATTTATTGTTTCATAATACAATAAAGATATTAATAATTGTTGCTAAAATTAATGATTATTGTTAAGTGAAATTGCATACATGAAAATAAAATATCCAAAGGACAAAAAAAACATATAAAAACATATTAGGAGAAATCACAAATCCCTAAGTACAAATATATTAATATCTTTATTTTATTAAAAAATAATTGATGATTTCTAAAATCTAATCTTAGCAACAATAATTAGTGTCTTTATTGTATTAGGAAATAATATGCCGAATAAACTTATAGTTTATCATTTATTTTTTTGCTATTATTATGGACAAATTTTTAACAAAGAAATCACTTATACCGCAAGATTCATTTTTTAAGGGTATTTGTATTGACTTGAACAATCTTCCTCGTATCTTGGGCTACGAGAAACGATTTCATCTTATCATCCTAATGGCCACAAAGAAATAAGAAGATTACATTTACAAAAAGGTCATTGCCAACCTCTTCACCATTAATTCCCTAAAATAGAAATTAATTGAATATTGCTTTGATTTAACCATAATTGGTTTAAAGAATACAAAATTTTTTTGGAATACAACATAGAAAATGATGTTCATTTTGCTTATATTATTACCTATTTAGGCAAAATGTTGGTTAACAAGTGGGAAGAGAAACTATTGTGACGGGAGGATTCAAAATTTGGAATGGAAAAGACAAACTACAAATTCATGTTGGAGGCATTAATACTCCTCATAACCAAGTTGTCAAGAATCATGAAGATCTAATGAAGCAAAAGCAAAAAATTTAAAGTGCTTTTGTTAAGCATTCAAATTAAGAGAAGATTGATTATCAAGTTCAAGTAAACGCAATATTTGATTGCATAATATTCATTTTGCATCAGGGTTAGCCTTTCGTGGTCACGATGAATCTCGTGAATCAATTGATAAATAAATTTCCTTCAATTTCTACAATTTTTGGCAAATCACAATTAATCTAGCCATTAAGTGTTGCAGAACACGCCAAAAAACAAGCTAACCCACCATCATATTAGAAAAGACATTACGAATGCAATTGCATAAGAAACTACCAATGCCATCATCAAGGATCTTGACAATGGGTTATTTTCAATTTTAGTTGATGAGTCTTGTGATATCTCAATGAAAGAACAAATGGCCATTATTTTGCTTTATGTGGATAAAAAGGGAATTGTTATCACCAATGTATCACTCAAAGTTGTAATCAAATCTTTATTTTGTAGACATAATGAATTGAGTTTATCAAGACTACTTGGGAAATGTTATACAAGGTGAATTCAATGGCCTTAAAGATTTAATTTTAAGGAAGAATCAATCAACATTGTATGTCCATTTATTTGCTCATCAACAATGTTGAATTTTTTTTTTTTTTTTGCTTGGTTGATAATTTAGTAAATGTTGATGGAGGTTGATGATGTGTAGGATCGTCAGTAAGCCAATCATCCAAACTCCAACATCAGTAGACCTAAAGAAATGAGGAATGATGAGAATCAACAAGCACCATAAAGGATCCATGGCATGTTCTAGTTGGACCTATTACTTGAGCAAGATCTTAAGAATACCAAAGAAGCACTTAATGGGCTGATTCAAGAGATTTGGGCTGATTCTAAAACAGAGCATTCCAAGCTTGGCCCAAAGGAAGACGAAGGTGAAATAAATTTAATCCAGGCTATTGATAGGGCTGATCTTACTTAATTGGACGTAATTTCCGTAGCAATGGTGTGAATTAATGGCTGATTGACTTTCCAGTTCCACACCAATTAATTGGATGATTGACTTGCCTTTCTTAGGCATGATTTTCTTGCCCATTTCAGTGTATTTTTGGCATGAATGAGTTGATTGACTTTCCAGTTCCATACCAATTAATTGGCTAATTGACTTGCCATCCAGAGGTGTGATTTCCTTGCCCATTTCAATCTATTTTTGGCATAGAAAAGCTGCTAATTTCTAACCAAATCAACCTTAATTTTAAGCTTCTATTATTTAGTCCTTTTTTTTTATCTACTTTCCTATTTTTAGCCATATTTTATAAATAACATGCACTCATTGTAATCAAGGAATTAATTTTGGAATGAAAATCAAGACAAGCATGAGGTTTGCTTCTTCCATTGGTTCTTCAAAGAACTTGTGAATTTATCAAAGATTCTTCCTTGTAGCGTTGAAATTTTACACCTTCGGTTCGTGATTCAATTATACTCATTGGATCGAGGTTTGTTACTTTATACCTTTGGTTCGTGTTTCATTTATAGATGTTAGGTCGGGGTTTTCTATCAAAAATTTGAATTTTAGCTTTCTTGGGCAAGTATTCCAATATTGTTTGTTAGGTCTCAAAGCGTGTCAATTGAGGTTTGCATCATTTGATATCGAAGCCTAATTCTAAAATCAGGTTTACTATTATTTTATCTTTTGTTTCTTGTTATCATCCTATCTTGTTCCGTTTGTGTTTATTATTTCTTCTTCTTGTTTTGTGTCGTGCACCAAGTTAAAACCGAACACCAAGTTATATAAAAAAAAAAAAAGACGTTAGAAAAGAAAAGAAAAAAAAAATATTGTTTATAGTTTCAATTCTCTCAAACCAAAATATTGTTTTTTTTTTTTGTCCTCTTCCTTTGATTCGTTGTTTCTATAATGTTTTATTGCCGTTGGTATTGGTTTAAATACTACAAGTTGAATTTCTTGATCAAGTTTATTAGTTTAATAAAGAACTAAAAATGGGAAGTTACTAGTGGATAAATTCAAGAGAGTGTGAGACTAATATCAGGAAAAAGCCAATTTAAGGGTGAAACATGAGTGTGAGTGACATAATTTGAGTACAAACATGTGAGGGAGTGTTGTGAGGAATTATTTCTAACATTTCTCTATAGTTTAAAAAATATGTCTTCTAGTGGCAACACATCAAACAAAGGAGGGGAGGAGTCGTCCTTCATGTTGCAGGCTATGCAACAATAACTTGAACACATGAATGTGGTGTTTAATGAGATTTGAGATTGGATGGATTAGTAAGACGTTGTTATTACTACTTTGCATGTGCAGCGTCCCCAAAGAGTCCCTAATGCTAGAAGGCAAGAAAGGCATGCGCACATGGATGATTCTAATGATGTCCATGAGGATGAGTTCAAAGATGAAAAGGATCAAGCTTCATTGAACGGTAAGGGCAGATTTGTACCAAGGGGAGAAAGGCATGGTAGAGGTTTACGAAGAGATTTGAGATGGCAAGATGGGACTGATAGAAATCTAGGAAAAATCAAAATGAAGATAACGTCGTTCTAAGGGAAAAACAACCTTGAAGCGTATTTGGAAGGGGAGAAGAAGGTGGAGTTGATTTTTGAGTGCCATAGCTACTCCGAGGAGAAAAAGGTAAAACTCGTTGTCATTGAGTTTACTGACTATGCTATTATATGGTGGGATTAACTTGTGATGAGCAGGAGGAGAAACCATGAGAGGCCTATTGAGACATGGGAGGAAATGAAGGCCAACTTGAGGAGGGGGTTTGTCCCTAATCACTACTATAGGGACTTGTATCAGAAATTACAGCGGCTTACTCAAGGCTATAGGAGCGTGGATAACTACTACAAGGAGATGGAGATCGCCGTGATTCGAGATAATGTAGAGAATGATAGAGAAGCTACCATGGCGACATTTTTGAATGGGCTGAATTGGGACATTGCGAACTTGGTGGAGTTGCAACACTACATGGAGTTGAAGGACATGGTGCATATGGCAATAAAGGTGGAACGGCAACTTAAAAGAATAGGAACTCAGTCATTTCAAAATCCAAACTCCTCTTCTTCATGGAGGTGGAATGGGAGGAAAGACGAAAGGGTTATTTTTAAGTATAAAACCAAACCACCAAAAATGAGAGATGAAGTTCCCAATGTCAACAAAGTTAAAACCAAATCCCAAAATCGTAATCGTGATATTAAGTATTTTCATTTTTTAGGAGTAGTTCACATAGCTTCACAATGCCCAAATAAGAGGACCATGGTTGCACGTGTTGATGGAGAGGTGGAAACCAAAAGCGAAGGTGATGATGACCAAATGCCATGGCCTGAGGACACTTGTGACGATGATGTGGAGTATCTCGTAGAGGGTGAGTCACTTGTGGCTAGGCATGCTTTAAGGATGGCATGGAACAACAAAGGGAGAACATTTTTTATACTAAATGCCACATCAAAAACAAGGTATGTAGTATGATCATTGATGGGAGAAGTTGTACTAATGTGGCTAGCATTACTTTAGTT